>BTCW01000012.1:55432500-57932500 GCA_033239725.1 Echinochloa phyllopogon | reverse complement strand
TAGAATTATTATGGCTCTGGTCTTGGTCAAGTAACTTGTACGTCTCTAGCTTGCCAGTGGTTACCGGTGGGGCCGACGGCGTTAGGGGAAGCAAGGCACGAGATGTTTCTTGATTCCATCGAGGACGGTAGCCTCGTCGGCTAGGTCTCGTTGGACCCAGTCCCGTGTTGGGAGTCCCTGCGACGGGGAACTCCGCACGTTGCACATTGTTGGGTGCGATGCCCGCGCTCTGGACGCCATCGACCCCTATGGTGTGACTCCGTAGGCGTACGTTGATCTCGGTGCCTAGAGTCTCACCACCTTATTGTACCTTAGCGGCCACTGTCTTGTTAGGGTGTCTTGTGAAAAGCCTCATAGCGTCCCTATGCAATCACACCTCGGAAGTGTTGATGCGCGTGGTTGGGTGCAAAGTTCTTTTGAACTTTTACGCGACAGGTGGGTAAAGGGCGAGACCACCGCAGAGTGTAAAATCTATCATGATAGCCTTGCTCAGGGTCACGAGCGGCCTGGATCCTTTTTTATTAGAACATGATGTTTATTTATGTTTAATGTCACTTATACCTTATTAATTGGGTTGCAACTGGGTTTCATTCACTTGTAGTAATTTGGTTAATGTTAAAATGAACGAACTAAAAATGCTAATGCAGTTTGGTTAATGTTAAAATGAACAAACTAAAAATGCTAATGCAGTTAAGCCGTGTCTAGCCTATTTTGAGCCTTCATACCCGTGCTATACTTGCTAAGTAATTGTTTACTTACACTTGTCATTTTATTCAACAAAATCCCAGATGGGTAAACAGATTGGGCTAGGCATGAGTCTGCTGCTGAGTTTCCAGAAGATTTACCGTACTACTGAGTTGTGATCTCCCAGTCAGAGTCCCTGTGGATTGCGGCTCCATTAGTTGAGAGTTTTATTAGTCTTCTGCTGTTATTATTTAGATCATTTAAAGCACTATGATGTAAACATTTTATTTAATGAAGAATTTATTCCAGCATATGTTCTCTGTTTATCATATTTTTTCGCTATATGTGTACTATGATTTCCTGGGCACACATATGGCCGCATTCGGGTTTTTGTGAAAATCCGGGTGTGACAGATTGGTATCAGAGCCGTGCTGACTGTAGGATCGCTGCCAAGCTAGAATGGTTGACAAATCTTAGGAGACCACCATGACTATGTTTTATGTCGTCTAGATTCACTTTTTTAGAACTTAAATCTAGTCGAGTCTTGTGTGAATCATGTCTTTAGGTGCTTGAAATGCTTATCATTATGCTTATGCTTGATCTGGATTTTTGTAATGATTTTGATGGGCGTAGACGCAAGTCTACTACCATCTAGATGTAGAACTAAGGTTTAAGGACTTTAGTGATTAAATAGAGGGTTATTCATTTCTCTTGCTCCTTTTCTATTTAAGCCCTCCATCATAACAAATTGGTAAACCTCTGAAGCCACAACCCTCGGAGTTTTTATGAGAATTGTTTATTGATGATAGATGGGGAACACAAGGAGCAACCCCGGTGCCAGCGAACTGCCGCCACCACCTCCCACCATTGAGCAGATGATGCTCACGCAGACCCAGCTGATGCAGCAGATGGCTCAGACGATGGCAATGATGCAGCAGAACCAGCAGAATCCACCGCAGCACAACATGCCGCCCCGTGACAAGAGGGGTGAATTCCTGAAGGGACGTCCTCCTACCTTCAGCAAGGCCACCGACCCCCTGCAGGCTGATGATTGGCTCAAGGCGATGGAGAGACAGCTCGACATCGCACAGTGCAACGACCGGAAGAAGGTGTTATACGCCGGAGGACAGCTCCAGGGACCGGCATTGGACTGGTGGGACTCGTATCAGTACGCTCACATCGATTGTACTCAGATCATCTGGCAGGAGTTCCGCAGCAGCTTCCGCTCCCACCACGTGCCAGAAGCTCTGATGACCCTGAAGAAGAAGGAGTTGCTGGCACTGAAGCAAGAAGGGATGCGTCTCACCGCTTATCGTGACAAGTTCATCGAGTTGGCCCGTTATGCTCATGAAGACGTGGACACTGACAAGAAGAAGCAGTCCAGGTTCCATGATGCCTTGCAGGATGCTCTGCAGTACCAGCTGATGTGCACCAGGTTCCCAAACTTCTAGGAACTGGTGGACGGTGCTTTGATGCGGGAACACAAGCGCCGTGAGATGGAAGAGAAGAAGAGGAAGTTCCAGGGCCAGCAGATCGGGAACAGCAATCGCCCCCGTTTTGTTCCTCCTCAGGGTAGTCAGCAGATGGGGAGCCAGCAGCGCTTCCAGAGTCAGCAGGGCCTGTTCAACCGTGGCCAGCACCAGCAGCGCCCCCAGTACCCTCAGGCGCCACAACAGCAGTGTCCTCAGAACCAGCTGCAGAATGTCCCAGTTCAGCGCCACCAGACGCAACAAGGCCCCGTTCAGCGCCCCAACCCCGTCAACAACACGCTAGTGGCCCCCAGAGTGTGCTATCACTGTGGTGAGCAGAGGCACCATGCCAATGTCTGCCCCAAGAAGACCCAGAACACCGCCGGCCAGAACAACAATCAGAGTGCTGATCTACCGCAGAATCAGGAGCAGGGACAGGCCAACCGTGCTCCACAGAACCCCGCCAGAGGAAAGCTCAACCACACTGGGGAGGAGACCGTTGAGGGAGGTACTAATGTGGTAGTGAGTATGTTCCTTGTCAACTCCACCCATGCGACTATTTTGTTCGATTCCGTAGCTTCACATGCTTCCATATCTGCTGCATTTGTGAAAAACAACTTAGTGGCATTACTTCCCATGAAGAATGCTATGCTAGTTAGCTCACCAGGAGGGGAACAGTGCGCCACTTTACGCTGTCCCCGTGTTACTGTCACCATAAGGGGGGTAGACTTCGAGGCACACCCGGTCGTCCTGGAGTCTATTAGTTTCGACCTAATTCTGGGTATGATTTGGCTAGCCTGATATGATGCAGTGATCCAGTGCGCCAGGAGGACTGTACAACTGACGTCAGCATCCGGAGATAAGGTGGAGTACCAGGCAGCCAGTCCATTGGAGCACAATCAAGTCAATCAAGCTGATGGTGCAGCTCCCACCGATATCAAGGTGGTGAGCGAGTTACCGGATGTGTTTCCTGAGGAATTGCCAGGTATGCCCCCGGAACGAGAAGTTGAATTCATTATTGAACTTAAACCTGGCACTGCACCTATAGCTAAGAGGCCCTATAGAATGTGAGTAAAGGAGCTGGAGAAACTGAAGGAAGAATTAAGCTCCTTGCTAGCCAAGGGGTATATTCGTCCTAGTGCTTCACCATGGGAGCACCAGTACTGTTCGTGGACAAGAAGGATGGGACACAGAGGATGTGTGTGGACTACCGAGCCCTCAATGAAGGGACCATCAAGAACAACTACCCGCTGCCAAGGATTGATGATTTGTTTGATCAGCTGAAGGGAGCTTGTGTGTTCTCCAAGATAGACATTCGATGGGGATATCATCAGATGAGGATCTAGTCGTCGGACATACCCAAGACGGCTTTCACTACTCGGTACGGGTTGTACGATTTCACGGTTATGTCGATTGGACTGACCAATGCTCCTGCATACTTCATGTACCTGATGAATAGTGTCTTCATGGACTACCTTGACAAGTTCGTGGTAGTGTTTATTGATGACATTCTGGTCTTCTCCAAGAGTGAAGAGGAATATGAAGATCATTTGAGGATGGTGATGCAGAGACTCCGGGAATATCAGCTATATGCCAAGTTGAGAAAGTGTGAGTTCTGGCTGAAGGAAGTGGCATTCTCGAGACACGTGCTGTCCAATGGAGGAGTAGCAGTTGACCTAAAGAAGGTTAATGATGTGTTGAGCTGGAACCCGCCTCGGGATGTCAGCAAGATCAGGAGTTTCCTTGGAATGGCCAGATATTATCGGCATTTCATTGAAAGATTCTCCAAGATTGCTAAACCCATGATGGCGTTATTGGAGAAAAATGCCAAGTTCATCTGGACAGAGGAGTGCCAAACCAGCTTCGAAGAGTTGAAGAAGAGGCTGACAACAGCACCTGTACTGGTATTGCCCGACATAGCGAAGAGCTTCTCCATCTACTGCGATGCATCCCGTCTAGGATTTGGTGTGTACTTATGCAGGAAGGGAGAGTCGTGGCGTACGCATCAAGACAGTTGCGGAAGCATGAGCAGAATTATCCAACACATGACCTGGAGTTGGCAGCTGTAGTGCATGCTTTGAAGATTTGGAGGCATTACCTGAGTGGGCACAAGTGTGACATCTACACTGATCACAAGACCCGAAAGTATGTCTTCACTCAGTCAGAGCTGAATATGAGGCAACGCCGATGGTTGGAGTTGATCAAGGACTATGATCTGGTGATCCATTACCACCCTGGCAACGCTAATTTGGTGGCCGATGCTCTGAGCAGGAGAAGCTATGTGAACAAGATCACCGGCCACTGTCTGCCTGAAGAACTCAGCCGGGAATTTGAAAAGATGAGTCTGGGGTTCGTGACCAGCATCACATAGATGACGGTAGAACCGACTCTTGAACAGGAGATCCGGAAAGGACAGCTTGGTGATGAAAAGATCAAGGAAATTTTGGAGAATTTTGCCCTAGGAAAGGCCCCTGGATTCCGAGTTGATGAACAGGGAACCTTGTGGCACGGGAAGAGGATATGTGTGCCCGATATAGCGCAGATCAAGGACACGATCCTAAGAGAAGCGCATGATTCGGCATACTCGATCCACCCAGGAAGTACCAAGATGTACCAAGACATCCAGGAAAGATTCTGGTGGTACAGATTGAAGCGTGATGTGGCGACACATGTGGCACTATGTGACACTTGTCAGAGAGTTAAGGCCGAACATCATAGACTAGCCGGATTACTCCAGCCCTTGAAGATACCGGAATGGAAATGGGAAGAAGTTGGCATGGACTTCATCACTGGTCTACCCCGCACACAACGAGGATTTGACTCCATTTGGGTGATTGTGGACCGCTTGACCAAAGTGGCACACTTCCTTCCAGTGAAGACCACCTACACCGGAGCTGGACTGGGAGAGCTATACATGGAGAGGATTGTGTGCCTGTATGGAGTGCCCAAGCGGATAGTGTCTGATCGTGGTACTCAGTTCACTTCACACTTCTGGCAGAAGCAACATGAGTCTATGGACACCAAGTTGCAGTTTAGTTCAGCTTATCACCCCTAGACAGATGGACAGACAGAGCGGACTAATCAGATTCTGGAGGACATGTGCACTGCAGTATGGTGTTAGTTGGGACAAGAGTCTACCCTATGCGGAATTCTCGTACAACAACAGCTATCAGAAGAGTCTGCAGATGGCACCGTTGGAGGCTTTGTATGGTAGGAAGTGCAGAACACCACTGTTCTGGAATCAGATTGGAGAGAGCCAAGTTTTTGGGCCTGAGATACTCATTGATGCAGAACACCAAGTGCAAGTGATCAGGCAGAATTTGAAGGTGTCACAGTCCAGGCAGAAGAGTTATGCTGATGTCAGACGGAGGGATCTCAGTTTCGAGGTTGGAGATTTTGTGTACCTCAAGGTGTCTTCGATGAGGGGCGTGAAGAGGTTCAATGTCAAGGGCAAGCTAACACCTCGATACATCGGACCCTTCCAGATACTTGAAAGGAAAGGTGAAGTGGCATATCAGTTGGGACTACCCAAGAGATTGGCCGGAGTGCACGATGTGTTCCATGTGTCACAGCTGAAGAAATGCTTGCGGGTGCCTGAACAGAAGAACCCGATAGATGAGTGGAATGTGCAAGAAGATCTCACTTACGAGGAGTATCCAGTCAGGAGTACCCGCAACTCTTCACATCTACATCCGAATCTCGAGGACGAGATTCATCTTAAGGGGGATAGGTTTTTAGTAATTAATTGGCTTTTATTGCCTATTTAAAATTTTTAGTAATTAATTGGCTTTTATTTAATTTGTTCAAATTTACTATAGGTTAAATGAATTATTTATTAACATTAATATTAAATATAAGTTGTAGAAACATTTTTGTTGCTTTCATGCTGCTGCACTGCGTTTTGTTTGATGGCAAGTTAAGTTGGAATTTAAATTCTGTTTAAATTCGAATTTAATTTGCATTTGTTTGAATCCTAGAAAAGTTTATTTCAGCCGAGTTCCCTTTTCCCCCTTCAACTTTTCCCCCGGTCCAACTCTGCTCCTTCTTCTTTCTTCCCAAGCACAGCCCAGCTCCCTTCTCATTTTCCCCGGCCCAACTCTCCACCTGGGCCTCTTTCCCGCGAACAGGCCCAGCCCCGCTCCCTTTCCTCCCCTCCGCTTTTTCCCCTCAAGCCAGCCCACTTCCCCCCTTGCACCGGCCCAGCTCGCGCGACGCTCCCCCTCCCTCCTCAGCGGCCGACAGGCGGGCCCTGCATGTCAGACTCACCTTCTTCCTCCCGCCATGCCCCTTCCTTCCCCGGCGCGCGATCACCTCCACGATCCCGGTCGTTCCCGCCCATCCCCGCGCCTCTGGACCCACCAAGCTCCCTCTAGAAGTTTCCCCGAGCCTTCCCCGCGCGCTCCTTTCCTTCTTCATGCCGCCCGAGCAAGGAAACCGTCGCCCCGTATGGCAACCCGAGCCGCCGGACCGCCGCCGCCGGGATTCGCTCCATCCCTGCCAAATGTGGCACCCCTCCGTCCTATTTAAGCACCCCCACACACACCCCAGCCCCCATCGACCCTCCACCGAGCCCCAAACGCCCTCCAGCAGCCCAGTCACGCCGAGCCCCGCCACTCTTTGGCCGCCTCCGTCGATCCTCGCAGCCGGTGCCGTTCCCTCTATGAGAACACCCTCAGGAGCTTCCCCTCGAGGTATGGATGCTGCCCGAGCCACCACCACTACCACATCTCCCCCCAGCCTAAGCTAATTCCTCGTCGTCGACTTTCCAGGGCCGCCGAGCCGCTGCCTCTTGCCGGCCGCCGTCTCCGTCGTCCCATTGCTACCGTGATCCCCCTGGGTGAGTTCGCCTCCCTCCCCTGATGAGGTAGGACCAAACCACACGTCGAATGGTGCCTTGCAGCTCGAGATTCGCCCAGCTCCGGCGAGCTTTCACCGCCGGATGAGAGGCGCCGCCGTCCCCGACGTCGCCGGCAAGTGTTACCCCCGCCCGACTGATCTGGACCACCGTATGAGGATCCAACGGCTCATAACCGCCCTGGGCCCGAGTCAAATGGGTGGATACCGGTCAGCGCTGCGTGTTTTGCAGAAGAACCCCCGACTTATTTTGAAATCAACCCACTGTCCCACGCTATTAAAACTTATTTGCAAAGAGGTCCTGTTTTACTCGTTTAGCCCCCTGCCCTTTCTAAAATTTGTTCCCGCGGTCCAAATCTAATTCATTTGTGCTGTAGCCCCCGTTTCTATAACATAATTAAGTTTAGGCCGTCGGTTTTTCACAAACTAGCCCCTGGAACTTTTAAAACTTTACCAGCAGGTCCCTAGAACTTAGAGGAGCCATATCTTTTCCGTTTTAGCTCCGATTAGTGTGATTTTCGCGCTCATGTGTTCATAGTAAAGCTTAGGTTAATACTAAAACCTTTATTTGTATTGTTTCTACTGTTTGGTGTACTGTTCTAATAGAATATTATTTGTTTGCTTGTATTGGTTTGCGTGCTCGCTTGTATGGTGATTTGTGTCCAGTCGGTGAGCCGTAGGCTTTGGAGTTCGAGTACGTGGAGGACTTTCCGGAGCAGGACCCCCAGCAGCAGCTATAGGAGCCACCCTTTGAGGAAGACAAGTTATAGCACGAACAATCCTTGCTACCTAAACACACTCTTTATATACATCTATTTTCATATGCATGTGTCTAAATTGTTATCCTATTAAGGTTGTACCTAGATTGTTTACTCCTATGCTTTGATCACCTTGGGTTATTGCATAAAGGTAGAATCTTTGCTATGCGCAGCTACTGTCACCTTGATTTAACTGTTAATTTTGACTTAATGGTTCACTTCAACATTAATGATAAAACTTGCTTTTTAGCAACATCGTTTAGGGAGCTGGGGCATGTGATGTGTGCTTTCCTCCAGTGTCTCTCTGTAAGGTCTAGTTCTTAAAGCGGCAACCCAGGAGCCTGTCGCCACCACTAGAACTATTATGGCTCTGGTCTTGGTCAAGTAACTTGTACGTCTCTAGCTTGCCAGTGGTTACCGGTGGGGCCGACGACGTTAGGGGAAGTAAGGCGCGAGGTGTTTCTTGATTCCACCGAGGATGGTAGCCCCGTCGGCTAGGTCTCATTGGACCCAGTCCCGTGTTGGGAGTCCCTGTGACGGGGAACTCCGCACGTTGCGCATTGTTGGGTGCGATGCCCGCGCTCTGGACGCCATCGACCCCCTATGGTGTGACTCCGTAGGCTTACGTCGATCTCGGTGCCTAGAGTCTCACCACCTTATTGTACCTTAGCGGTCTCTGTCTTGTTAGGGTGTCTTGTGAAAAGCCTCGTAGCGTCCCTATGCAATCACACCTCGGAAGTGTTGATGCACGTGGTTGGGTGCAAAGTTCTTTTAAACTTTTACGCGACTGGTGGGTAAAGGGCGAAACCTCTGCAGAGTGTAAAATCTATCATGATAGCCTTGCTCAGGGTCACGAGCGGCCTGGATCCTTTTTTATTAGAAGATGATGTTTATTTATGTTTAATGTCACTTATACCTTATTAATTGGGTTGCAACTGGGTTTCATGCACTTGTAGTAATTTGGTTAATGTTAAAATGAACCAACTAAAAATGCTAATGCAGTTAAGCCGTGTCTAGCCTATTTTGAGCCTTCATACCCGTGCTATACTTGCTAAGTAATTGTTTACTTACACTTGTCATTTTATTCAACAAAATCCCGGATGGGTAAACAGATTGGGCTGGGCATGAGTCTGCTGCTAAGTTTCCAGAAGATTTACCGTACTACTGAGTTGTGATCTCCCAGTCAGAGTCCCTGTGGATTGCGGCTCCATTAGTTGAGAGTTTTATTAGTCTTCCGCTGTTATTGTTTATATCATTTATGAAGCACTCTTATGTTCTCTGTTTATCATATTTGTTCGTTATATGTGTACTATGACTTCGTGGGCACACATATGGCCGCATTCAGGTTTTTGTGAAAATCCGGGTGTGACAACCTGCCACCGCCGCCTCTCTCTCTGAACCCTACCTCCCACCCGCCGCCTCGCTGCATCCGCCGCCGCCAGGGCCGTAGCCGCCCCACGTCGCCACCCGCATCCTGCGCCGCCGCCCGCCCCGCTCCTCGCACAGCCCAGCCGCCGACGCCGCTTCGCCCTTGACGCCGCCCACCCCGACCGGCCCTGTTCGCCAGTTGCCGCCGCCCCCAACATGGCCCTACCCGCGGCCGCTCCTGCCGTGGCACCTCCTGACCGGCCGCCGCCGCTGCCTACGCCCGCCTTACCCCGACCGCGACCGCGTCGCCCCGTGGCCGGCTGCCCCTGACCCGAACCGCGGCCGCCTCCGACCAATGACTGTGCACAAACGAGGTTAGCTTCCTCTCTTGTTTGTAGTTTGAGAGGGCAAGAAATAAGAAAAATTAGACAATGCATGTTGTTGTCATTGTGTATGTGGTTATCGGTGTTCGTGCCGTGGTTATGATTGTATATGTGGTTGTCATCCTTCGTCCATGGTTTTTTGCAGGATGGGGTTTTGGAAACCTCACCATGCAGGGGAGGTGCTGCCGAAATTTTCATTTCACAAAATTTTGTTTTTTTCATGGACAAAATAATATACCGAACTATCCTGGTCGAACTTGCAGGGCCAATCCGATGGATGTATGAGTGCCGAGTTGAGACAGGTTGCCGATGGTTATGCGTATAAGGTCAGGTGATTTACCGGATATGACGTGTATGGTTATCATTTTCACACAACAAGCCATAAACAGAGGATTCATGCCCAATCGAAGTACCACAATTACCGGAGTCTATATGCCAAGCCTTGATGGGGGGGGGAGACTTGAAGAAATATACAAACTTAATTTTGATGGAATCAAACATCTTAATCCTATTATCTTCAAATGTCATTGGTTTGATCCCTCCGTGGTGAGACAGACCCCTAATCTGGGCTAGTCAAAATTCGATAATCATCTGTCTTATATGAGATGATGTCTATATTGTGGCTCAATAGGCGACCCAAGTTTATTATTTTTCATACCCGTGAAAAACCCATGAACGTCTTGATGGTTGTGATGTTGTGTACAAAGTATCGCCTCATAGTAAACTACCCGTCCCAAACAATGAAGATTATAACATAGACTCAAACACCTATGATCGAGAGTTCTTCCATGAAAATGGGATAGAAGGGAATTATAAGGTAGATTTAACCCAAGCGGTTGGAATGGATTTAGACTCAGAAATGTTTGTTGACGAGGACATTTGAGATTTAGTTCAGAATGCCAAGGACTTGGAGTTACTGGAGCGATTACAATCAGGCAATGACAGTGACGATGACATACCTCCTCCTTTGGAGCACGGTCATGAACATCTCGAAATGTATGATAGCGATCATGAGACCGCTGATCCAGCTGATCCTGATACTGATGATTATTTCTAATAAATGTATGTTTTTTTGTATATATTGCATCTCTTTCTAGTAATTTATGTTGGTTGATATTTTTTACTTATTTCATCTCTTTCTAATAATTTGTATATATTGCATCTCTTTCTAATAATTTATGATAATTTTGGTTCATAAATGTTCATATTGTTTATCTAATAAATTTATGTTTTTGTTGATTGTAGGTGATTGAACCAAGATGGTGGGTGGGGGCGGTGCAACGAGGAACTTTATGTCGCTCTACCGCAAATTTAAAGATGGAGGGTCCGATGCAGCTGGGCCGTCCGGTAGCAAGGGAAGGAGGCGAAAGAAAGGTCGAGGTACGGGGCGAGGCAAGGGGCGATAACGGACCCTTGTGCCTTCTTCGTCTTCGACCCTCATGCCTTCTTTGTCTTCGTCTTCGGACCCACAAGGGCAAGGCGACCTCCGACGTCAGGTACAACTCGGAGGACCTGGCCACAGCATACAACAACACCACCGTCCATAGTTGCCTCAGTGCATACATAGAGGTGGCAAAGGAGGTCCATGGACACTGATGGATAAGTGGTCATGAGGGCGGGAGGAGGCAAGAAGCATGGGCTGTACTTAATCGGCGACAACACTATCGACACGGCCGCTACTCCCACACTCCACCAGATTCGAACCGGGAGCACGAGCTCTTCCCCGGCCATACGCCAACCTCCTCCCGCTTCACACTTCGGGATGCAAGCACTACAGATTATTTCTGTTTGGTTTATTGTACGTTCACTTTTACTTATGTTTGATCTGTATTGTAAGATTGTGATTGAATATTGCAGACCCAGCAGGAAGATGAGAGGAGGAGGCGGGAGAACCCGGAGTTGCAGCTTGAGGAGATCGAGCGCCAGAACCGGGTGTGGAAGAAGCGGATGTTTGCCTACATGCAGAACATTGGTGCGCGGGTGGGTGAAGGTCCGTCGCCGCCGATGCCACGCCCTCCACCACGTCCTCCTCCCATTTCTCCTGTGAGTCACTTGAGAACCTTATAATTTCATTTCACAACTTAGACAACTTAGTCGGTTACCTTAGACAACTTAAACAACCTTAGATTGTAATGTTGTAATGTTTACTCTCGACAAAAGACTCGGCAAAGGCTCGGGCCAGCCACCGGCCAGCTCTGGGCAGCTCTGGTCGGCCGCGGCCAGCTGTGGGCAGCTCTGGCCGGCCGCGGCCAGCTCCAGCCAACTCTGGCTGGCCACGGCCGGCCAGAGCTGGCCAAGGTCTGGCCATGGCCGCCCAGAGTTGGCCACAGCTGGCCAGAGCGGGCCACGGCAGACCGGTGGCTGGCCCGAGCCTTTGCCGTGTATTTTGCCGAGAGTAAACATTAAAACATTATAGTTACATATCTATCAGTTTTAGTTTGTTACTTTGATGACTTGTTTCTGTCGTAAATCTTATATCGCACATGGAAAATGTTCTCTTTTATGCAGAATCCTAGCTCGGCAGCGTCAAATGAAGTGGCACTCAGCTGTTTCTGTCATTTCTGGAAAGACCTTTGCCGAGTGTTTTGTCCTTAACACTCGGCAAACGTGGGGGCATTGCCGAGTGTTTTGTCCATAAAACTCGGCAAACCACATGCCTTGTCGAGTGTTTTGGCACAAACACTCGGCAAATCTGGGAGGCTTTGCCGAGTGCAACTCTCGGCAAAGCCTCCGTTAAAAACTCGCAAACGGCCATGTGGTTGGAGCACTCGGAAAACCCCCTGTTTCCTGTAGTGTATCAAGTTGCAATCTAAATAGTCCTTCCATGTTATATATCAGAGAAAAACGTCGCCCTGTGGGACTGGCAAGCAGCGATAACATCATCAACTTTTTGATATGATACACAGTAGATGTACTCCAGGCACGGCGAAGAAGAAGCAGTCTGTCTGTCGGACCTTAGCGTGGAAGGCATAGATGGCCGTTCGGATAGTCACCATTGTCCGATCTATATCAAGGTCATTCTTTGTGAGGGGCAGGTAATTAAGAGATGACAAGCCCAAGGACTATGGTTGACTTGCGGAATTGAAGCTCCACTATTATTGGAGAGGATTTTATATGTGCTAGTATATGATAAACCTGATCCGTGCTGGATGACATCAGCACAATGATGCCGATGCAGATAATTGCTGGCATTGACAATAATTATATATACATGTCGGCGCTTATACAAGCCAGCAGTCTAGACTTCGAACTATCCTCAAGGTCGTGGGTTGCAGGTCACAAGTCATGCATTTTTAATGTGAAATACATGCTAGTGCAGTATCTAGACTTCGAACTTATGACCTCCCGTCTCGCGCAATCGGCCGTTACCATTCTACCTATACATCTCCCCTACATGCTATAGGGAATTCTATTTCTTGACACCGGCTCTTCACAGATTTTAGTGAAATTAATATAATGTTGGTGTTATATTTTCTAAAATGATTTATATGATCTTACTCATTCCTATCGATAAAAAATTTAGAGAGATAGTAATCCTGTGTCCTTGAAAACATTACATAGCTCATAGGATATAGTAACAACAAGGTTAACTATAAAGTTTATTCAAACGAACATATTGTTTGCTAATAAAAAGTTTATTCAAACATAGAAACCACACTGTTACAGATGAACCTGCATGCACATATGATAAACACCAGCATACTCTTCTCCTTGAAATCTCTTGACGGCACCCATCTACTCGCAGCAATCAACGACACGAGCACAACATGTAGCTAAACAAGCGAACAAACAATATACAACTAAGAACACTACACCAATAAAAATAAAAGCTTTAAAAGAGCGTGCTAAGTGGAAGGGCTCGATTCTATGTGAAATGGCCAGCAACCAACCTTCTAAGTTTGAGCACGAGGAAAGAAACAGACAGAGCAAAAGGTTTGCATGCATACAGCCATGTGTTTCACGTACACTACAAGAATAACTCACATCCGCACCCCTCATATGCCTCGATGCACTCAAGATCCGGTGCTAATGTAACGTTAGCACCGGGTGCGAAATTGGGGCGCCCCCCGGAACCCTTTAGCACCGGTTGGTAACACCAACCGGTGCTAAATGGGGTGTTTTAGCACCGGTTGGTGTTACCAACCGGTGCTAAAGGCCCCGACCCTTTAGCACCGGGTCGTAACACACCCTTTAGCACCGGTTGGTGTTACGACCCGGTGCTAGAGGTCTTTTAGCACCGGGTCGTAACACCAACCCGGTGCTAAAGGGGGTGTCACATGCTACTACAAAACAAAAGAATCTTCTATCTCATCACACGTGCTTTGTAGGTGAGATGGTTAGGTGGGTACGCGCGAGCCAAGAGGTCATGAGTTCGAATCCTCGTACCAACGCACATATTCTTTGGCAAATGGACACACCTTTAGCACCGATTATTTAACCCGGTGCTAAAGGTGGGTACCTTTAGCCTCGGAAACATAGCACCGGTTGGGAAACCCGGTGCTAAAGGGCTTTCCCAACCGGTGCAGATGTGACTCATTCTGGTAGTGGTACGCGCTGGTGTTGGGACCTCCTTTTCTATTGGCGAGGCTTTTTAATATGGCAACTGTGGAAAAAGGCCAATTAATATGGTACATAGGATATATGTCAACAGGAGGTACACAGCCACGTCCTATGAACTATGGATTGGCTCATGAATAAACATAGGTGATATCCGCACGAACAAGTATGGATTGGTACGGTGAAGAAATTAAATCAACTAATTTACATGATTTCCCTCCTAGCAGGTGGGTTACTGGTTATTCCTGGGCAACGATTATGGATTGGTGAAGAAAATCAAATAATTTAAATGACTTCCCTTCTAATAGGCATGGATTAGAAGTTATTACGAACCACGAAGTATCAAATGACGCCGTAGAGAAATTCCACACTAACTCCTAACCATGCCATTAAATTTTCTGTCAGTAATCCTGTCACACCCGGATTTACACAAAAACCCGAATGCTGCTATATGTGTGTCCAGAAAGTCCACAGAACACATACAGCTAACAAATATGATAAACAGAGTACATATGCTCGAATAAAAAAAATAGTTAAATCAGAGTTTACCGAAATAAAACACAGCGGAAGTCTATCTCTCTTGACAGGTAGAGCCTCAAGTCCACAGGGACACCGACTGGTTGACCACAGCTCAGAAGTATCACCGATCCATCTGTTACCCATCCGGGATTTTGTTGATTAATATCAAGCGTAAGTAAATGTCTTACTTAGCAAGTATAGCACGGGTGTATGAAGGCTCAAAATAAGGCTAGACACGGCTTAACTGCATTAGCACTTTTAGTTGGTTCATTTTATCATTATCCAAGTTACTACATTGAATGAGTCCCAGTTGCAACCCAATTAATAAAGTGTCAGTGACATGAAGCAGTAAATAAACATCATATTCTAATAAAAAAGGATCCAAGCCGCTCGTGACCTTGAGCAAGGCTATCATGATAGATTATACACTCTGCAGAGGTTTCGCCCTTTACCCACCAGTCGCATAAAAGTTCAAAAGAACATTGCACCCAACCACGCACATCAACACTTCCGCGGTGTGATTGCATAGGGACGCTACGAGGTTTTCACAAGACACCGTAACAAGACAGTGGCCGCTAAGGTACAATAAGGTGGTGAGACTCTAGGCACCGAGATTGACTGACCCTCAGGGCGCAACGTGAGGGAGTCAATGTCGTCCAAGCGCGGGCAACTCATGCCAACAACAAAAATAAAGAGCGCAACGTGCAGAGCTCCCATACCACAGGGGCTCCCAACACGGGACTGGGTCTAACGAGACCTAGCCGACGGGGCTACCGTCCTTGGTGGAATCAAGAAACACCCCGTGTCTTACTTCCCATAACGCCGTCAGCCACTCCGGTAACCACTGGCAAGCTAGAGACGTACAAGTTACTTGACCAAGACCAGAGCCATAATAGTTCTAGCAGTGGCGACAGGCTCCTGGGTTGCCGCTTTAAGAACCGGACCTTAAGGAGAGACACTAGAGCAAAGCACACAACACATGCTCTAGTTCCCTAAACCATGTTACTAAAAAGCAAGTTTTATCATTAATATTGAAGTGAACCATTATGTCATAATTAACAATTAAATAATAATGACAGTAGCTGCGCATAGCAAAGATTCTACCCATATTCAATAATCCCAAGGTAACAAGGATAGGAGTATACAAACTAGGTACAACCTTAATAGGACATTGTTGACACCAAAAATTGGCACCAGGAAGAGGCTGACATGTGGGCCGGATTCGTCGAAAAGGTATCATTCGGCAAAGGAGTTTTTTCCCCGGAGCATTCGGTAAAGACGTTCTGTGGTCGGGAACGCATCGTCATTCGGCAAAAGAGCTGTTCCGCGGAAGGCATTCGGGAGTACGTGATGACGTGGATCAAGCATAAGGAAAAGGCTGGTTTAACTTAGAATGCAAGACGGATACGGTGCCCCGACGTTTATCTTTTTAGGAAATAAATAAATGTAATCGTAATCGATTAGGAGTCCTGTCGAAACCAGGGTATAAATATAAACCCATGGTAATTGTAAAAGGATCGTTCAATCAATCATACAACAAACCGGCCCCGTGCCAACATCGAGTCCTTTAGTCGAGTCGTCGAGTTCTTCGAGAGGAATCATCGATCCGTCGACCTCCGTAAGTACCGGCAACCCTGCGCCATGCCTAGTATCATGCGGTGGATTTAGGCTTTGGTTCGGGAAGGTTCCATTGTTAGATCATGAGCCATGCGGTGGGCTAAGTTTTAGCTTGGAACAAGTTATCGGCTCTATTGGATTTTGGCAAGATCTGATAGATTCATTAAGTTACCATGTGTTGCTTTGGATTTTACTTTTATGTTTAATTCATTACAACACTCTTTTGCCCAGTCTAGGTTGATTAGATTCGGTTCTAGCTCGTAATGCACTGCGTTTCCATAGCCGAATTCGAAGTCAATCTAGATTGCCACGTGTTGTGGGTCCAAGCTCGTTGGTCTTGTGTAGATCTTGACAGAACCGGGTATCATGCGGTAGATGCAGGTTTTTGGGTCGTCTTAGAGCTAATCATCCGGTGGATTAGAATTCGATTCGATCTGATAGATCTATCATCATCAACGAAGCATGTTCCTTCTTCATGGAACCCGATTCGGCCATATAGCTGTATTCGGCAGTATCGTCACGAGCGAAACACGTCCACGGTTTTGTTTTAAATAAAGAATGCTTTTAGCCTTCCACGTTTAGATTGTATCATGCGGTGGATTGATCTATTCTTGGTTGGTGGTGTGATTCCAAGCAAGTCGTATCATGCGGTGGATTAACTTGCTTGTTTCATGCTCGACGGATTGGAAAGTACCTATACATGCGGTAGACTAGTGCTTTTAATCTATGCATTCTTGTTTATTATGAAATTATGGTCATGTCTTCGCCCTTTTATTTATGTATCATGCTCTGTTTCTCGTTAATCGGCTGTGAGTATATGCATTACAATGTTCATTCAGTCAAATGCCGATCTTTCGTCATGCTTACGTCACGCATTCGGCAGTGCGCTTCCTGCGTGCTTTGCCGATTGCCGAATGATGCTTTAACTGCCATTCGGCAGTGCGCTTCCTGTATGCTTTGCCGATTGCCGAATGATGCTTTAACGCCGACAGATAGCTTCCCTGTAGCTATATGTCGTTCGAAACTGGCTCCGTAGCCGCAAATATGGAACTGACTGGTATTGCCCGGTACGTTCCAGGTGTTATCTAAAAATCTTTTATCCCTTTGTCAGTTTCAGGAAAATTGACTGGCACGCTTCCGGATTCAAAAGCCCGGGCCACGTGTGAAGCCAGCTAATTCGGCTTGCTGTGTGCTTGGCGTGAGGTGCGGATTTTACGTCAACACACTTTTTGGCACGCCCGGTGGGACACCAAGCTTCGAAGATGCCTGAAGTAAAAGACATTCTGGATGTCACTTTTGAAGAATTGTCTGATGAACATCAACAAATGGTGAACATTGCTGCAGATCAGTTCATCAAGAAATGCTTGCTGTCTTTTGCTAAGAACAGGAGTGGTGCACCGTTTCTCAAGTCAGATCTACCAAGAGTTCTTTTGCCGGGACAATCTGATATTACTAAAGATGAAGAAAGGGAGAAGTTCTCTAGCTTGTTGTACAAGGCTTTAGGAGAAACAATGACCAATCATAATGCTGCATTCCTGAACAGTTTTCGGCTCATACTGGTCAACATCTTTGGTCAACACGTGGATAAACCTTTTGAGCAAGCGCATGGACAACTTGGTGGACCAACATATTTCAATATTCAAGCATCGGTCCCAAAACGTCATGGTAAAGGTACTGAAGAAACTGAAACTTCTGGAACCAAAGACGCGAATGGACAGCCGATTCAGCAAGAGCTTCAGCATGCATTGCCGAAACCTCGTACATATGGTGATATGGCATTCGGCACCACGGGAAATCCACCTGCTTCTGCTTACAAGATATCCCCTCTGAACAACAGGCTACATAGGGATATGTATGGGAACGGATATTCAGAGTTTATGGACTACAATGCCATCGACGCTCTCCCGAATCCCGGGTATGTTGGTACTGCAGGAATGCCTGCTGGAAGACCAGGGAATCAAGATACCAATATTGACCTCATGGTGCAAAAGATGACCGATGTATTGCAAAATCAATTCGGTCTGAAGCCTAAAAATCAGGGGTATATGTACTCGTCTCCTTTCCCAGAATGGTACCAGAGGGTATCATTGCCGAATAGAGTCAAGGTGCCTACAGAATTTACTAAATTCTCAGGACAAGATGATACTAGCACTGTGGAACATATAGCTCGATATCTGATACAGCTTGGAGAAGCTTCAGCAGACGAGGCTTTTAGAATCAGATACTTTCCTTTGTCACTGACGGGTCCAGCTTTTACATGGTTTGCTTCTTTGCCTGCTCAGTCAATTTGTACTTGGAAAGACCTGGAGCAGAAATTCCATGCTCATTACTATATCGGCAGTACCGAGAAAAAGTTGGTTGATTTGACCAGCTTAAGGCAGAGGAATAATGAAACACCTACGGAGTTCCTCAGAAGGTTTAGGGAAACAAAGAGCATGTGCTTTTCTCTAAACATACCTGATGACCAGCTAGCTGGTATGGCTGTAGCTGGCATGCTGCCTGCCATTCGGGAAAAGCTATTCGGGATGGAGTTCGATGATCTGGGCCAGTTGTCACACAGATTGGCCTTAATGAGTAACCAGGCATATGGTTTCAAGAAAGATGCCAGATTTACCAAAAATAATGATGTAGCTGACATATATAACCAATTCCTTGAAAGAGCAGATCAAGGGGATGAGTATGAAGATAGTGAGGAGATAGCTGCAGCAGAGATAGTGTGGGGCAAAGAACCAGTCATGGTGAATCAGAGGTGGATTAAACAGAATAAGGGCACCTATGATTTTGATGTAACTAAGGCAGATAAATTGTTTGACTATCTTGTAAAAGAAGGCCGAATCAAGCTAACAGAGGGGCATTCTATGCTTCGGCCTGATGGAGTGAAAGATAAAAGGTACTGTGGATTCCATGATAGAAATTCTCATTCCATCAATGAATGCAGGGTTTTTAGAGTGAGGATTCAGAAAGCTATCCAAGAAGGGCATCTGAAATTCGACAATAAGATGAAGTTGGACAGTAACCCGTTTCCTCAGAACATGATTGGGTTCTCAATCAATATGGTGAATGTTGCCGAATCTGGAGAAGAGGGAAGGATGAGAGTCCTGACGTCGAAAGAAGCGAAGCAGAATGGCTCAGTCGATCCTAATCGGCAAATCACGATCGAACAGATTCGGCAGGAAAAGCCTCGCTTCCCGAATAGCCGATTTGAAATTGGGAGGTCTTCTAAACCCAGAGTCACATCGCGCATTCTCCTCAATAAGTGGCAGCGTCAGCAAGAAAAAGAACGCTATCAGAGACGTGAACACGAGGAGGAGCAGAGGAGGTGCGAAGAAAAAAGGTATGATGAAGAACAAGAGGAATATGTCCGAGAACAGGAACGTGCACATTGGGATTGTGCCTTCTTCAGACATTGTTGGAACGAGGGTTTAAAACTGCCGACATGGAATAACTGTCCTGAATGCAATAATAGATTTATTGAATATAGGCAAAATGGTGCCAGTCGCCGATCCGTCCACGAAAGAATTGGAAGGATACATCCTAGTGATGATCGGCGTCTAAAAATATATGAGAATGATGATCAACTAAGGAAAAGACATGCTGAAGAAGAAGATCGTGAGTATGTCTAGCAAAAAGGGCAATGGTGTCCACCTGGTTTAAGAAGGAGCCAGAAGAGAAGAGTCCAGCGCCTGAGGAATCAAGAGTTGAAACGAGCAGGAACCAGGTTGAGATCGATATGGCGTCCAAAAGACAAACCCGACGAATCGGGTCATTCGGCTCCTACATGCATGGTATGTTTCTTGCCGAATGAATTCATGGCTCCAGCTAATCAAATTGTACAGGAAGAGATATTGTCAGAAGTGGATGAAGCCGAGCAATATGGGTTAATGGCACAATTGGTATTGAATAAGCAAGCTATTTTCGAGAAGCCAGTCCAGAATCGGCACATGAAGCCACTGTACTTAAGAGGATATGTCAACGGAAAGCCACTGACGAAGATGTTTGTTGATGGTGGAGCTGCTGTTAATGTGATGCCATACAACACATTCAGGAAACTTGGCATGAGCCCTGGAGATTTAACGCCGACAAGCATCGTTTTGAATGATTTTGCTGGAAATCCTTCGGACACCAAAGGATGTGTACATGTAGACCTGATGATTGGATCTAAGATTCTGCTTACAACCTTCTTTGTTATTGAAGGCAAAGGGGCATACAGCTTACTACTTGGGAGAGATTGGATCCATGCGAATTGCTGTATTCCATCTACTATGCATCAGCAGCTTATTCAGTGGATAGATGATGAAGTGGAAATTGTCCCAGCAGATGATTCAATTAGCGTGGCTAATGTGGAACCAGCCTTCTGTGAATATCAAGGCATAGATTGTTTCTCAGGTAAGGACTGGGGAGAAGGTCCTGTTGAGCCAGTCAGCAGTGATCAACAGTCGATCGAAGCAGTCGGCTCTTTTAGCAATTTTTAATGGATAACCCAATCGATGGGACTGACGGGAAGCTAGGACATGGATTTGTGTCGGCTGACAAATTAGAAGAAGTAGACATTGGAGATGGTGACAAACCAAGGCCGATATTCATCAGTGCTAGCTTGGATTCAGTTTTCAGAGAAAAGTTGATTGAGTTGTTAAAAGAATACAAAGATTGCTTTGCTTGGGATTATTCGGCTGGTTTAGATCGTTCCATTGTTGAGCATCGATTGCCGATCAAGCCTGGTTATAAACCTTACAAGCAACCACCCCGGAAAATCTACAAAGATGAAGTGTTGGCCGATGTAAAGAAAGAAGTGGAAAGATTAATAGCAGCAAATTTTATTCGGCCATGCAGATATGCAGAATGGATCTCTAATATTGTTCCTGTGTACAAGAAAAATGGGAAGATGAGGGTTTGCATAGACTTTAGAGATCTGAACAGAGCTACACCCATGGATGGATATCCAATGCCTATTGCTGACTTGTTGGTTGATGCTGCTGCTGGTTATAAAGTGATTAGTTTCATGGATGGTAATGCAGGGTACAATCAAATTTTTATGGCATTGAAAGATATAGCGAAAACAGCTTTCAGATGTCCAGGACATATAGGGTTGTTTGAATGGGTTGTCATGACGTTTGGTTTGAAGAATGCTGGTGCAACTTATCAAAGAGCCATGAATTATATTTTTCATGAGTTGATCGGCAAGATTGTGGAAATATATATTGATGATGTTGTGATTAAGTCGTTGGATCATGAAGCACATTTGGCCGATATAAGGAAAACTCTAGAGTGCACTAGGAAACATGGGCTCAAGATGAACCCGAATAAATGTGCTTTCGGAGTTTCGGCAGGAGAATTTCTGGGATTTCTGGTGCATGAAGGAGGAATAGGAGTTGGCAAGAAAAGTATGAAAACCATTGATGAAGTTGTTCCTCCAACTAATCTTAAGGAATTGCAGTCATTACTTGGTAAGATCAATTTCGTAAGAAGATTCATATCAAATTTATCACAAAAGGTGTTACCTTTCTCTTCACTGCTAAAAGCCAAGAAGGATCAGAAATTTGTATGGGGTGACGAACAACAAAAGGCTTTCGATGAGATCAAAAAATACATGAAAGAACCGCCAGTATTGGTACCTCCACAGCTGAACAAGCCTTTTAAGTTGTACGTGGCGGCCGATACCCAAACTATTGGATCGGCCCTCATACAAGAATTTGAGGGAAAGGAAAGGGTAGTTGCATACCTTAGCCGAAAATTGCTTGATCCCGAAACGAGGTATTCGGCTACCGAGAAGCTTTGTTTATGTGTTTACTACTCCTGTACAAAATTTCGGCACTACTTGCTACATGCCGAATGCGTTGTATATTCAAAATTTGATGTGATAAAGCACATGTTGTCTATGCCAATTTTGAATGGAAGGATTGGCAAATGGATTTTAGCTTTGTCTGAATTTGAGCTAAAGTTTGAATCGGCAAAAGCTGTTAAAGGACAGATTATTGCCGACTTCATTACTGAACATCACGGTTCATCGACTAATTTGCTTGAAATTACTCCTTGGGTATTATTCTTCGATGGATCTTCATGTGACAAAGGTGGTGGAGTAGGTATTTTGTTAATTTCGCCAAAAGGAGAGGTATTTGAATTTGCTATTCCTATTCAACCTATTGTCACTAATAATCAAGCCGAGTATGAAGCGTTGCTCAGAGGACTTCAATACTTGAGAGAAGCAAAGGCCATTGCAGTTGAAATCTTTGGAGATTCAGAATTAGTCATAAGGCAACTAAATGGCGAATATGAGTGCAGAAACGATATCTTAAGAAATTACTATGAGGAATGCAAGCAAATCTTAAAGGAGTTTCAGTCGGTAATTCTGCAGCATATTCCTAGGAAAGATAATGAAGAGGCGAACAGATTAGCTCAGAGTGCTTCGGGTTATATAGAGCTTCAAGAAGTTTTTGCTAATGATGTATATGCTTTCGGGAGTAATCTAGCAGAAGATGATTGGAGAAAAGAAATTGTTGATTATCTGAATAATCCATCCCGAAAAGTTTCTAGAAAGCTCAGGTATAAAGCTTTAAAGTTTGTTCTTCTTGATGATAATTTATATTATAAATCCTTGGATGGGGTGCTGTTACATTGCTTAAGTCAAGAAGAAGCAAAAAGGCTGATAAGTGAAGTGCATGATGGACTGTGTGGAGCACATCAATCGGCTTACCGAATGAAATGGGTTATTAGGAGAACTGGGTACTATTGGCCCACAATGCTAGAAGACTGCTTTGAATATTACAAAGGATGCCAGGATTGCCAGAGATTTGGAAACATTCAAAGAGTTCCAGCATCGGTCCTGAATCCTATTATTAAGCCATGGCCATTCAGAGGATGGGGAATAGATTTGATTGGCCAAATAAATCCTCCATCTAGCAAGGGGCATAAGTTTGTGCTTTTAGCGACCGATTATTTTACTAAGTGGGTTGAGGCGACTCCATTAAAGAAGGTGACATCAGAGAATATGGTTGAATTCGTTAAAGAACATATCATTTACAGATTTGGAATTCCTCAAACAATCACCACAGATCAAGGAACTCAGTTTACATCTTCAGGGTTCAGAAATTTTGCTGAAAGTATGGGCATCAAATTGTTGAATTCTTCTCCTTATTATGCCCAAGCTAATGGTCAGGCAGAGACTTCTAACAAGATTATGATTAAAATTATACAGAAGAAGATTGATCAGAAGCCGAAAAAGTGGCATTCGGTACTCAATGAGGCTTTATGGGCTTACCGAATGGCTCCACATGGAGCTACACAGACGTCTCCTTATGAATTGGTATATGGACATCATGCTATCTTGCCATGGGAAATGCAGTCAGACTCGAGGAGAATTAAGTTGCAAAAGGATTTAAGTTCAAAAGATTATAATGATTTAATGATGGACGAATTAGAAGATTTGCATATGATTCGTCTCAGGGCCTTGGAAAATATTGAGAAAAATAAAATGCGAGTTGCTAAATATTACAACAAGAAGGTGAAAGTCAAGCAATTTGCAGAAGGAGATTTGGTTTGGAAAGCAATATTGCCGATTGGAACTAAATACAGTGCATTCGGTAAGTGGTCTCCAAACTGGGAAGGTCCTTTCAGAGTGGTCAGATGCGTGCCTGGAAATGCATATATCCTGAAAAACTTTACTAGGAGAGGAGTTTGCTGCTGCTATCAATGGGAGATACTTGAAGAAATATTATCCTAGTATTGAGATTGATCGCTGATTGAAATATTTAATGTCAGAATGACTGAAACAGCCGGTATTCGGGAAGGAGCCGTCTTCAGAACAAAAAATTGACAGAAGAAGAAATGGCCAATACCAGAGTGTACTGCCCTTAGTACAAATGTTTCGCATCATGAGTTTGACCAAGTTATCACAAAAAGGGCTGCAAAAGATGAATTTTATTGCCGAAATTCCATGATCCCTAGTACAAACTAATGGAACAGCTTGTTCAGAACAGACTGGGGATGAATGGAATCGGCAATGGCAGCGCCATGAGCATCAAGGCTATCTATGGAGGCCTCGATATCATCGATCTCCTCCGGGTTGCCATTGACAAAGCCGGGCGGTAGCCTGGAGTAGTCGGTGCCGGTGTGCGTCGACATGGCGACTAGGCCTGCGGCAGTGCCCAGGCGGATGCCGTGTGAGGCCACTTCATCGATACGGCCTGCCACTGCACCGAGGCGAGCTTCTGGCGTGTCCCCAGGAGCATTCACCTTGTTTGCCAAAGACTCGACCAATGTCTTCAGCCGATCGAGTTCGGCGTCGCGATCTGTAAGATTACGAAGCAACGGCGGGTTAGTTCGAGGTCAGATTGAAGTCAAGCGAACCGAAGAAATTACCGTCGATGGTCTCGAGCAGCTGCTTGCGTTGGTGTTGCCACTCCAGATCTGCGATCCCGGCTTGTTTGGAGACGGCCTCCAGCTCATGCCGAGTATCATCACGTTCCTGCTTGAATCGGCGGGCATCACTATCTGAGTAGCGCAGATCCCAATCGGGCCTGGAGGATCGGCTAGATGACTCCGAAGAGTCACCCGCTGCAGCCGGAGCCGCAGTCAAGATAGTAGCGGGGTTCCATTGGATGAGCCTGAAAAAATACAGAGAAAATTGAGAATAAGGCAAAATCTGGAGGAAAGGATAAGGAGAGATAGACGGTCATCACCTCCGACGAGCGCCGGCGCGGCTCCCTTCGGCTTCGTCGACAGCCGGGCGTCTTCTGTTGTTAGACATCAGGGTTTCTTGGAGGTTACTGTGCTGGAAGAGGGAGAGACTCAGGCTAGCAGAGAGCTCGGGTTGAAAGATTTGGTGGAAGATTAGGAGTGCTCGAGGTTCTTATTTATGGAACTAACGAAGAGATCGTGGCCGAGGATTGTGGTGCATATCCCAAGAAGCTCGGAAGGTGGAAAGGATTTTCCAACCGATCGGTTTCCATGTCGTTTGGGATCCTTGCCGAGTCGTATTCGGTTTTGACTGAATGAGATTCGGCTATGTTGAGTTTGAAGCGTTTTCGGGTCTGACGCTGTTATGGCCAGCTTTGCCGAATGAGTTGCCCACAATAAAAGAACAGAGATAAGAAATGGCAAGATTGCAGGATTGATAAAACATTCGGCTATCAACTGTTTGTTACAATTACAAACCCAAGAACTTTGAGATCACATTTTTAGCATTTGATATCATATTGCTAATGCTCTCTAATAGCTTTTTGTCAGCTTCTTGGGTTCTAGCCAGAGCAGCAAGCTTTGCCTTGAGTTGTTTGTCTTCGTTTAGAGCTGCTGAAGCTTCCTTTCGCATCTTCTCTGTTAACTTGGGAAGCTCGACTATCTTCTTCTTATCAGCTTCAATTTCGGCCGATAGATCTCTCAATTCGGCTTCAAGTGCAGCTTTTCTGACCTCCTTCATTTCAAGTTCAGATTCCAATTTGGTCAGTAATTCCTTGCTATTCTGAGCTTGAGTGTGCAAGTCTTTCACAGATTGTTTGGCTGTGGACCTCCTCTGTTCCAGGGCTGGTCGAGAAGATTGGTTTTTCAGAGCCTGCTTTACTGCAGCGTATTGTTGATCCAAATGAGAAACTGGTTCCAAAGAGATTTTGATATCATCAGGAAGTTCTTGGTCAATGGATTCCAATACATCCCTTAAGAGATCAGCATCTTTGACTTGATCTTGGATACTCTTATGCAGCAAAGCAAGGATATCTTTCAGCTTTGTTTGATTTTCTTCTGACAGAGCTTGGCCAGAAGATGTTTCTTCCCCTTGTTCGGCAACCAAGTCATCCACAGCAAAAGAATAGCTGGATGATGAAATGGATTTCTCCTGAAAAAAGGTCTTGCCGAATTAATAATAATCTGCTGAATAAAGAAGTAGAAAAAGTGAATGATTATATTTACCTCATTCCTGGCTTCCTGAATGGGGGAAAGAAGCCTCTCAGGCTCAATAGGAAGAATCTGTGTATCTTGCTGAGGAGAAGCCGGAAGATTCCTTGGTGGAGATAATGCTTCTGATTGAGGAAGAAGTTGCAAAGCTAAAGATGGGTCATGATGAGAAGGAGAGCTCTCCAAGATTGGATCCATTGAGGATTGTTCTGCAGTTAACAAAGAATGAATGCCGGTGAAAAAGAAGTTAAGAGGGTGAAGTGGTGGAATTTTACCAGTCAATGAAGTATCGGCAAGATCTGTACTGATTGCTAGCTGCTGTTCTCTGGCCTGAAATCAAGAAGAGATAAAGTTGAGCAAATTACCAAAAGCATTATAGTCAAAGAAAGAAGGCTCTGACATTGATTTTGCTACTTGTTCTTTTCTTCTTTACAACTGAGGGAGCAGCTAAAAGGAGGGTTTTTCTTTTGACAACTGATGGTCTGGTAAGTGTTGGATCTAGAGAAGACTGTCTAGCCATCAGTTGAGCCAAGGTAGGAGATTGGTGCCCCAGAGCAGATATTGGGCCTGCAGCTTTGTATGAGATCGCCCTGGCAAGAGGGGCAGGTGTTATGTCCTGCAAAATAACAGAGTTAGAATCAATTGGGGTTAATGTTATTAAGACAGATGAAGGAATAAGCATATTACCTCTGCAGTTGGCTGATAATCAGGCATTAATTCAAGGCAGAAGGGATGGATTGGCATGTTGAAGATATGATCATGGAGTTCTTGCCACCAGAGAGTAAAAGAAGGATGGGCAGATATTATTGGCACAAAAGGATCAGGTGCATAGATAGTTCCACAGCATTTATAAGTGAAAATCCTTCTTGTCTCTGTGGAATCTTTGATAATCTCCCTAGGCTTGAGAAATTCATGAAGAAATAGCCTTGGGGGCACTTGGCCACATCCCAACTGTCTAGCCATCATGTTTGGCTGATAGTATTCATAAGTGCTTTGAACCAGCCTTCCCCCACAGAATTCGGCTGGCAGGATGCAGGGCTGGATGAAGGCATTGAAAATTGCTGTAGATTGTACATCAGTGCATCCAGTTTCAAAGCTGAATTCACAAGGGAGAGTGAGGTTGTCATTGTCCAAATATGGGAACCAAAGAGGATGAGCAAAGCCTCTGAAGAAGAACTCAAACAGTTCATCGATGTTCTTGTTGATAGATACAGTGGAGGCAGCTTCTCCGTAGGTTCGACAACCTTTGGTTCTTCGGGTTTCTCCTTCTTTGTAATTAATTGAAGGAAAGTCTCGGCTATTGAGATCAATAGCGACAATTTGATGCATGTACAACTGCAGCCACATTTGGACAAACCACCAGGGACCATTGACACAGGGGATTTTCTTGCTGGTGTGCATCAGGTGGGTGGTTTGATTGAGCATATGGTAGACGCTTCCCAGGAGGTATTTCCCGAGTGGAATGAGTTTTCCAGCAGCCAGCTCTTCAGCCATCACGATATGATTCAGGGTTGGCTCATTGGCTTTGCCACAGAAGACTGATCTGCATAGCCACATATTCAGGAAGGCTCTGTATTCGACATCAGTCAGAGGACCATCAGACATATGATTCTGGATGTATCTCTTGTATCCGACCCCTGTTTTTACTCCTGTCTGCTTGGAAGAACCTTTGTGGCCATATGGGTATACAGTTCCTGTAATGTTCAGGCCGGTCATCATGTAGACATCGGCTAAAGTGGGGGACATTGGGCCATGACCGAAGAGAAAAGCATTTGCACCATTGGACCAAAAATGGCAAGCTGCAATCAGAAGGTTCTCGTTCTTTGGTGTTTCAGCTAATGACAGCTCCAGGCAATGAGAGATACGCAGATGATCCCAGTTTTGTGTTTGGGGGCTTTTGTCATCAGATATCCTCTTGTACCAATTTCTCCAGCCGGCAATTGGGGGCAAAGGCCAGTTCTTGAAGGCGTCTTGCCACTCATGAGGTTTTGTCAATGAAATCTTGAAAGGAATCCTCTGAGATTCGGCCGCAATGATTTCGGAAGGATCTGAATCTCCTACAGGGCCGAGGAAGTAGGATGGAGCTTTTTCCTCAACAGGGATGAGGATTTCGGCAGCTAGGGCCTATCAAGAACGGAAGGGGATGAGAAGAAATTTAAAGATGCAAATCGAAAGAAGAATACCGAATGTGCTTGAGGGGATTGAAATTTACCTGGAGAGCAAGATCTTGGTCCGCCATTTGAAGATTGGATCTTGGAAGTCGATGACCTAGGGTTCGGATCCGGATGAGAGCTCTGAAGATTCAAAAGGAGAAGCGGGTGCCGAACAGAACTAACTTGGAAATGTTGAGTGCTTCTGGTCAATTCCGAGATAAAGTTACCTCTTATCCCGAAATTGAAGGGGCATGTGTTGACACCAAAAATTGGCACCAGGAAGAGGCTGACATGTGGGCCGGATTCGTCGAAAAGGTATCATTCGGCAAAGGAGTTTTTTCCCCGGAGCATTCGGTAAAGACGTTCTGCGGTCGGGAACGCATCATCATTCGGCAAAAGAGCTGTTCCGCGGAAGGCATTCGGGAGTACGTGATGACGTGTTTCAAGCATAAGGAAAAGGCTGGTTTAACTTAGAATGCAAGACGGATACGGTGCCCCGACGTTTATCTTTTTAGGAAATAAATAAATGTAATCGTAATCGATTAGGAGTCGTGTCGAAACCAGGGTATAAATATAAACCCATGGTAATTGTAAAAGGATCGTTCAATCAATCATACAACAAACCGGCCCCGTGCCAACATCGAGTCCTTTAGTCGAGTCGTCGAGTTCTTCGAGAGGAATCATCGATCCGTCGACCTCCGTAAGTACCGGCAACCCTGCGCCATGCCTAGTATCATGCGGTGGATTTAGGCTTTGGTTCGGGAAGGTTCCATTGTTAGATCATGAGCCATGCGGTGGGCTAAGTTTTAGCTTGGAACAAGTTATCGGCTCTATTGGATTTTGGCAAGATCTGATAGATTCATTAAGTTACCATGTGTTGCTTTGGATTTTACTTTTATGTTTAATTCATTACAACACTCTTTTGCCCAGTCTAGGTTGATTAGATTCGGTTCTAGCTCGTAATGCACTGCGTTTCTATAGCCGAATTCGAAGTCAATCTAGATTGCCACGTGTTGTGGGTCCAAGCTCGTTGGTCTTGTGTAGATCTTGACAGAACCGGGTATCATGCGGTAGATGCAGGTTTTTGGGTCGTCTTAGAGCTAATCATCCGGTGGATTAGAATTCGATTCGATCTGATAGATCTATCATCATCAACGAAGCATGTTCCTTCTTCATGGAACCCGATTCGGCCATATAGCTGTATTCGGCAGTATCGTCACGAGCGAAACACGTCCACGGTTTTGTTTTAAATAAAGAATGCTTTTAGCCTTCCACGTTTAGATTGTATCATGCGGTGGATTGATCTATTCTTGGTTGGTGGTGTGATTCCAAGCAAGTCGTATCATGCGGTGGATTAACTTGCTTGTTTCATGCTCGACGGATTGGAAAGTACCTATACATGCGGTAGACTAGTGCTTTTAATCTATGCATTCTTGTTTATTATGAAATTATGGTCATGTCTTCGCCCTTTTATTTATGTATCATGCTCTGTTTCTCGTTAATCGGCTGTGAGTATATGCATTACAATGTTCATTCAGTCAAATGCCGATCTTTCGTCATGCTTACGTCACGCATTCGGCAGTGCGCTTCCTGCGTGCTTTGCCGATTGCCGAATGATGCTTTAACTGCCATTCGGCAGTGCGCTTCCTGTATGCTTTGCCGATTGCCGAATGATGCTTTAACGCCGACAGATAGCTTCCCTGTAGCTATATGTCGTTCGAAACTGGCTCCGTAGCCGCAAATATGGAACTGACTGGTATTGCCCGGTACGTTCCAGGTGTTATCTAAAAATCTTTTATCCCTTTGTCAGTTTCAGGAAAATTGACTGGCACGCTTCCGGATTCAAAAGCCCGGGCCACGTGTGAAGCCAGCTAATTCGGCTTGCTGTGTGCTTGGCGTGAGGTGCGGATTTTACGTCAACAGACATCAATTTAGACACATACATATGAAAGTAAATGTATGTAAAAAGTGTGTTTAGGTAGCAAGGATTGTCCGTGCTATAACTTGCCTCAAATCCAGTATAATCACATATAGTCTTCGGCTCTTGATCTTCAAACTCTTCTCATTGAAATCTCTTGGTGGCACTCCTCTATTCGCAGCAATCAACGACACGAGCACAACATGTAGCTAAACAAGCGAACAAACAATATACAACTAAGAACAGTACACCAATAAAAATAAAAGCTGTAAAAGAGCATGCTAAATGGAAGAGCTCAATTCTATGGTTACGTGAGCGCAAGAATCACTCTAATCCGAGCTAGAACGAGAAAGTTATGGCTTGATCAATTCTCCTCACCATCTGACATAGTCTGCTTGTTTATTTTATATCTCGAGTTCTAGACATCCGATTAACATTATTCCAATCGGGTTAGCTTCATAATTTGATAATCTATCTTCTGGAAAACATTCACGATTTTAGGAGCTACTGTCTAGAAACGACATAAGATTTAGTGCACCTTTCAGAATCTGTTTTTATGGTGAAAATCTCTGCTGCGACTTATTGCTATCCTTCACCTCCCTCTGATAGCTTATATTAGAGGGTTTCTATCCTACAACAAGTTAAATAATACTTCTAATCGTAATTCATGTCGATATGAGTCTATCACAACGAAAACGGATTAAAACGAATCTAAAACGTGAAAACTATGGACTAAACAAGATTTCTAACGCTTAAAACTACCAGGGGCTTTTCTACGAAAGAGTATAGACTAAACGAATATGGTAGAAAATTACAAGATTCGCAGATGGTCTTACTGAAAATCTTGAGGCCAAAAACGATAGAAGGCTCGGCGCGACGACGAGACGAAGAATGGGCAGTAGTGCAAGATATGGTGCAAGAAGACTACCTTATGGAATCCCAAACAAAGGGGCCTCCCTGTAAAGGAGTCGATGGTGTGCCTTTTTCAGAGGAGATGTGGTTCGTATATATAGGGAGAAAACCTATCACTTTCAGGTTCATTAGCAATATGGGACTAGAGGTGGGTTGCCCCATTCCAATGCGAATGGGCTTTGAAATTTGGCCCAATAAAGTGATGGGATGGATTTGGCCTAAAATTGTGTCAACTTTGGACCAAGGTTGGTCTACTAAGGTCTTGTTTAGATCCAAAATAGGGGGTGGAGAATTGGGGTTTGGGGTCAATCCGTAATCATTGTGCACTATAGCATTTCGTTTGTATGTGTGAAAAATTGTCCAAAAATTGATTAATTAGGCTCAAAATGTTCGTCTCGCAGAGTACAACAAAACTGTGCAGTTAGTTTTTGACTTCATCTATATTTAGTACTCCATGCTTGGGCCGACATTTTGATGTGATGGGAATCTTCTTTTTGCATAGTGAACTTTGGGGTTGCTTTTTGGGAACTAAACAAGGGCTAAGATTTAGGGTGATTTTAAGTTTCGGAATAATTATTTTTCTGGTTATAAAATAATTACAGAGAAGTCCAGAATTGATATTAAAACATAAAAAATATTCTGAAAATTCTAAAAATCCTAGAAAAACATTTCAGAGATAGAGTTGGACATGAGGAACCCAAATAATATATTTGAACCTCACGAAATGGATTTTATCCTACTCCAAAAATTGGAATTTGCTCTAAGGAAAATAGGAATAAATGCCAGAAAACTCTGAAAAATTCCCACTAGGCTTCTAAACACGTTTTTGAAAACTTTACACACCTAAAACCACTAAATGCAATCAGCATGAATGCAAAGCATTCAATATTAAACCTATGTTGTTTTAATTTAACTCAGAAAACAAAATTTTCCTATACTACACTCCCTGTTATTTATTTAAAGGTTGGAAAATTTTAGAAAATTGAGAAAATTATTGTATTAATTATGCTATCAATTCACATCCCAAATTCCAAAAATTTCAGGGTGTGACAAATCCATATACAAAAAAGAACCAATTGACAACGAGTGTCCGTTTTCATGTGAACATGTAGGAGGGCATTGTTTTACCGAAGGTTCTGACAAATAATGTCTCAAATAATGACTGTTGCTACGTAGACGGACGTAGTACAAGTATGAAACACGTGCATATGTACATATACCATCTGTCCATTGAAATAGGTCCGGAAAGTCTGCCATGCATGGTCCATAGGCGATATAGGCCCACTTAGCTAGCTGGTGGGTTAGGCAAAGATGTGGTCCGGGCGTATGTGTATCACGGGCACATGAGCATCAGCTTTGCATGCATGGACTTGCGTGTTTCACACTTCCTACAGGAACCTGTGAAGAATTATCTACCATGCTAAATAATATCTTGAATGAAATGAATTTTTGGGGTGCCAGGAACCCGCACTATAAGCTTGTTTGGTTGGTTACCTTGGCCGCCTGCCCGGTGAAAAATAATGATAATACCGAGATCAATGTGACTCAAATCCTGCCGTGATACTATGCACAGATGCGTGATCAATATGACGTTATGTTCTCTGGAGCGACTAGATATATGTTACATCATTACATGTGACTCTATGACCATTCATTCACCTGTTTACTTAATATATCTGAATGTTATGATTCTGTTTCCAGTCATAGCTGCCGTTATCATAAGCAGTCATCAAGTTTGTAACATTTTTCCATTTGGTCACAAATAAGAAACATATTGTTCGAGATGATAGGCCAGTTGTTAATTGATGGGCAATTTATGCTTTGTAGTGGTAAATGTAGAAATTTTTTAAGTAATAATGCCCATCATACAACATTAGGATGATAGAGAACTACTCGGTACCAAGGAGGAAATATTTGTGGTTGTGTCGCTTTCCGGAAGCACGGGAACAAGAAACAATACATGTGGTAATCACAGCCTGCTCTTGGTTGGAGCGCCGCACCATGCTGCTGGGGATATAAACTAGTACGACTATTATTGCTCATTTTTTCTACAAGAAACAAAATGAAATTAAAATTTGCATATTCTTCAGCCGCCAGCTTCTCCATTATTTGTTTGCATCAATCAGTATATAGCAAACTTCATGTATACGTCCCGCCACACTTGTCTCCATTTAAATTTGCATATTCTTCAGCCGCGAGCTTCTCGATTATTTGTTTGCATCAATCAGTATATTTCAAATTTAAATAAAGTTAGAACTGATAATGCCAAGATGCAACATTTGTCTGGAGCGCCATCCAGATTAAGGAAAATTTTGATTCCGTTGTTATGATTGACGTCATAGAACAATTATTCTGTAACCGGGGTAAGAACAATCAAAGTAATATAATTCAGTTAGAAGCTTGCTTTGGTGACAGGTCGAAGCAGAGGTATGCACAGCGGCGCCATTGACGTTTTATGGTGAGGTTGGACAGGACGTGTTGAAGTGAGACGACGAAGGTCCCGAACAGTGGCTTCGGCTTGTCCGTGGCTTCACACGCGGCACACAAGATTCTGAGTCATGGCATGGACACCATGGAGAGGGTGCCAGACAAGCTTTTGGCCATGTGAGATAGATTGGGCTATGGTGTCCGGAGAAGGGAAACAAACTACAGTATGGGCCTATTTGCGTCTGGGCTGATGTGAAAGGAAAAGGAGGAGGCATGGAGACGAGCTGGAGCGGGTTTGTGCTATCCCCCAGAGTGCGCATCGAGAGCGAGGCGGGCTGTATGAAAGGAAGGGGAGGAGTAGGTGGCTCCTTTGCAAGGTGTTCTGGCTAGGCCCGTTCACCAGGAAAGAGATGTGGCTTGCTGTGCGGAGGAAAGGGAGAGAATGATCGACCAAACTTGGCCAACAGATAGATGGGCTGGGATTGAGTCCAAGGAGGGGATCGGAAAATGAAATTGGTTTGATCCTTTTGGGATGGGATGCAAATCAAGGAGTTTGAATTGATTTAGAAGAGAATTCAAGGAATAGTTGCCACCAACTGATTTAAAGGAAAAACAAGGCACTCAAAATGCAAAACATGGATTTTATTGCAAGATTTTCTATAAAGGTTTATAAAAAGGTGTTTGCACACAATCAAAAGCAAAGTGAACTTCCAATTTGCCAAAAAAAATTAAAAGTTCACATTTTTAGTGGTTTTTATATGAGGCAAAACACGTAGTGTTATATATATATATAGGGGCGACGCGATATGAAAATGTGGAGGCAGTTTAACATTGGCACCGGCTCTATACAATGGGAGAATATAAGAGTGTGTTTGGCTGACAGCCACAACCAGCCATGCCCAGCTGTGGCACTGTCTAAGCTTCGGCGCAAAGACAGAATTCGACGCCAAGCGTAGAATTGTGGAACAGCACACAAGCACAGCCAAGTGGCGACAAATGTGCCTGTCCGCTTACGTAAAGTCGTGAAGAAATTGCAGCAGGACGTTGGTTTATCATTGGACCACACGCTTTACTGCAGTCTGTTGTAACAGGCACATGCATCATGCATGGATACCGTCTGTGCACCTCAATGCATGCATATCCATACGAAATATCAAATAATATTGAGCCTAGCATATGCATTGTTTGTTTCTGCAGGGCAACATGCAACACGCTTGTTACAGCTCTTGTGCGGGCCTCGAGCTTTGGATGGATGCACCTATGTGTTTCACCCTTCTTTCACAGTCAGCAACTTGGGCCCCTGGCAATTGGATGGATGCGCCCATGTCCAGGCTTCAATTCGAGCACATATATATAATAAGCAATTATCTTTGTATATATAAAAGGTTTGAGCTTGAATTAAAATATATATCAAGAGAGAATTGAAAAAAATAAATTAGCACGTCATAGTATCACTAACGGAAACCCCGTATTTGTCGAGTGTTTCTTTCTTTACCGAGTGTTTCCCTCTCATTTCTATGCAAATAGTTGTCTCACATTTCTATGCTTCCTGAAAGCACCACACACCCTTTCATTTCTTGAACTTCACCAGACCCCTTCTTCCCAACAAGCCCTTTTATAGCCAAGTTTCTCCGTTAAACAAGGATGTCTCCAATTTACATGTCCCCTGCTTTTCTTTTAATTATTACAGCCATCTTCCCTGTTCTCATTTTTGCTACTCATACTTTATTTCCAGCACCCCTCCACATGGCCACATAAATGCGTTGATGCAAGTTATTCACTCACTTATTGCAAAGTGAACCCTCTAAGCATAAGAAATAAACATTTCTTCTAGATTTTTCAATATGTAGGCTGGATCGGAATTTACAAGGAGTGTGAATCAATGTGAAAAAGGAACATACGCACGCCCCAAGGTTTAGTATTTCATTTTCGTTTTTTCTTCAATTGCTAGCGAAATTACCGGAATTCCTTGTCCCAAGGTTTAGTATTTTATTTTTCCGATTTTTTTCGGTTGCTAGCGAAATCACCCTTGTACATATAGAATGATTAAAAAAGGATGTAGCTTAGTGGTTTGCTACTTATAGGCAGACCCAGGAGATCCAATTTGGAGTCCCAAGCTATATATGATATATAGTTGTCAGTGACTCAAAGAAATGGAAAAAAGGTCTTTGCCACTACACCATCAGTTCTTATACATTCTAAGGGATTTATTTAATCTACAAAATTTTGAGAATAAAATTCATAATCAGCGAAATTTTGTCTGAATCTTTTTGTGTTCACTGTCGAAAAACACAACTTTCACGAAATTTTGCCAAATTTTCGTCGAAAATTTTAACCTTGTGCCTAGCTGTCATTAATAAGCAGTCATCAAGTTTGTAACATTTTTCCATTTGGTCATAAATAAGAAACATATTGAGATGATAGGCCCGTTGTTAATTGATGGGCAATTTATGCTTTGTATAGTGGTAAATGTAGAAATTTTTTAAGTAATAATGCCCATCATACAACATTAGGAGTTCACTCAAGTACCATGGCACACCATCCTGATCATCTGAAAAATTCTAAATTTGTGGATATTATTGACATCTTAGCAAATTTATTCGTAAACCCAACTTAGTATCGAGTAATTTAGTAACCTGGCCTTCATCTTCTACACGCGAGCACTCCCAAAACAGCAAAGAATCTTCTTGAAAGCAGTTTATCCTCTTTGTAAACTATTCTGTGCTCCACAGTCCGAAAGACAGGACTCAGCATCTACAACAACACGAGACCGTTTCTTGCCACTAAGCCTGAAAAACCTGGCTCTTAAATTAATTGAGGCAATTTAGATCATGCCAGCGCATATTGAAAATATATAAAAGCCTCATTTTTGAACTTGTTTATTCCAATTTATTTGCATATAAGAGTCCAAGTATTATATACACCCAATTCTGTGCTATAAACTTGACATGTCCAACTCTATGAAACCATCATATCAGTCCATGTACGCAAGAGATGGAATGAAGTCAAACATAGTTGATTTATAATATAAAAATAAAGTGTGGATTTTCGATGAGTATCCACTTAACAGTGCTTCCATTCAAATAATGTGAGAGTTAGGAGGCAATGCAACTAATGGTTCATCACGGTGTGGAGAAAATTAAATGACTGCAGCACAGCAACTAGCCAACAGATCCAAGCCACTGGAAAACCCACAAAAGAAAATGGTCGTGGCACGGGACATTTCTACTGAGGTGCACTGATCATAGGTGGAATGCTCCAGGACGCATCAGGGTCTTGTCACCCTCTAGGACATGTATGATTTCTCCTGCCTTGCATCTCTATTCTATCATAAAGGAAAGCTTTTTTTTTGCACACTAGCTACTTTCTTCAATTGTTTAGTCTTGTCAAATATTACAGTGTGGTCCAAAAACCCATAAAAAATGTTCACTTTTGCCAATTGTCGCTCTATTCATGTATTCGCGTCCTCATCATGTGGGTGCCCTATATATATAAACGCAAATACAATACATAGACATGGTTTATTGTAATAAAAGCATTGGACATGTAATTATTGCAGGCCCTCTCATTTGATTTGTAAAATTGTCTACATAAGGGCTACTCCTTGGAGTGAACAAGCATGGAGAAGTTCGGCAGAATGATAGAGAACTACTCCGTACCAACGAGGAAATATGTGTGGTTGTGTCGCTTTCCGGAAGCACAGGAACAAGCAACAATACAAGTGGTAATCACGGCCTGCTATTGGTTGGAGCGCCGCACAATGCTGCTGGGGATATAAACTAATACGAATATTATTGCTCATTTTTTCTACAAGAAACAAAATTTGCATATTCTTCAGCCGAGAGATTCCCCATTATTTGTTTGCATCAATCAGTAGATAGGAAACTTGATGCGTACGTGCTGCCACACTAGAACTTTCTCAGTTCTTGAACGTGTAACCGGTAAAAACAATCCAGTAACTCAGGCCCTGTTTGTTTCCATGGTGCTAAACTTTAGCTCTGCACTTTTTGCTAAACTTTAGCAGATTCTATCCAAACAGGTGTGCTAAAACCTGCTCAAAGTGACATGCTAAAGTTTAGCACCACCATATTCCTTATCACCTCAAAGGGGTGCTTTTTTTGCTAAAAGTGCTTCCTGGTGGGCTTTGGACACCCACTACCCCTCCTGCCACATTTAATTCCCCTCCCTCGTCCCCATCTCCTCTGCACCCGGTCTCTCCCCCCTCCTCATCCGCACTCTCCCCCGCACGGCCGCCGCCGCTCAACCGCACCACCGTGTCTCCTTCCCTCCACCGTCTCTCCTTCCCTGCACCTGCCCTGCTTCCCTCCACCGGCCGTTCTTCCCTCCACCGGTCGTCCCGGCCTTCATTTAGAGCAGCCGCTCTCCCGTGCCAGATCTAGCCCGGCGCTGGCGATGGATGGCCATGGTGAGGAGGGCTACGTCCGTTCTCCTTGGAGGCGGATCCGGTGTTCCCACCCACAGGATTCGACTTCTTTTCTCAGGCTGAGTCGTCGGCGGCGGCCTACAATGCCATCCGCGCGCCACGCTCCGCCATGCCGGAACAGGACCTCAACACCATGGCCGGTGAGTTCCCAAACATGGGGACGTACTCTGACATCCTTAGAGGGTTTGGCTCCAATAATGTCGGGCGAAACCTCGGCTTATGCCGCCCTCGCGCGCCTCACAGTGCGGTCGGGGGTGGTGTTGTCTGCGGGAGTGGAGGAGCGAGCGGCCGTGGTGGAGGATCGAGCGGCCGTGGTGCTGCACGTAGAGCCCGTGGCTGTAGAGGAGGGCACGGATCCATGTCCGAGGGTGCTTCGGGCGGTGGAAGTCGAGGCAGATCCATGGCTGATGGTGCTGCGGGCGGTGGAGGCCGACGTGTTCCTGCTCGTGGTGGTGTAGATGAGGACCAAGGTGAAGACGAAGAGGACGAAGAAGGATTCATCGCTGCATCTGAGGTAATACAACTACAACATGTTGGATATCATGTCATGTTAATCACATTGATGTGGTCAATTAGAGAGTGTTCTTCATGTTTTTGCGATAGATTATATGTATGATACTGTACTCTCTTTGGTTACGTCTAGATTGACACTGACAAGGCACAATGATCAGTCCAAAATACAGTAGTGTTCCTAGATTTGTGCTGTGAGCAAGTTAAACAAGGAAATTGTATTAAGGGAACAATGCTGAACCGAGGGTACAAGTTGTTGACTGAGAAATACCTGAGGGCAACTGGTTTGAGGCATGATAAGGGTCAGTTCAGGAACAAGATTACCCAGCTCAAAGCTCTGTACCAGTTTTGGCTGAGGCTTCAAAAGAGAAGTGGTTTAGGCCGGTGCAGGGATGGTACAGTTACTACCGACAAAACATGGTGGGAGCAGGAGACAAAGGTATTGTATATAGCTCAATATAGTTATAATTTGATTGTGCTTGTTCAAGTTTACTTATGTCATTGTTGTTGGTACTAATTTCAGGGAAAACTAGAATGGAGGAAACTAAGACATGGCAAACCCCTTATTTAGAGCAGCTACATGAGATGTTTGAAGAGTGCGTTGTGGATGGGTCGACCTCTTTCATTGCCGGACAAGAGGAAATAGACATGGATGGTGGAGCAAAAGAAGGAGCAGAAGAAAGAGCGGCAAAAGAAGGAGCACAAGAGGGAGCAGAAGCAGAAGATGATGATGAGCTTGATGAAATATAGAAGACAAATTATAGCCCCATCAGCAGTGGAAGCCGTAAGAGATCAAGTAGCACACAATCAACTACAAGCAGTCCTGGGAAGACAAAGAGCCCAATGGTTAAGATGATGAAGGAATTGGTGGCCAAGTGGTCCTACTCTGATCTTGAGCACCGGAAGCAGTGAAATAAGTTATCACCGAGACGAAACAGAAGGCTGTTAACCAGCTTGCAGCCTCTGTAAAGAAATGCATGGAGTTGGCTACTGATTGTGGGGTTACTCCTAGCAGTGCTGAGTTCTATGCATGTAACAAGATATTTGAGACAGAGTACAACCGAGAGTTCTTCTGCCTCATCCCTGGACGTGAAGCAAAGTTGGATTTCGTGAAGAGATGGTGTCGAGAGCATGGGTTGCAGTAGTTTAGTTGTTATGCTATGATGTTCTGTGTTATTGTTGTTATTCCCTTGTGTTGAACTATGTTGTCATGTATGTGTTGAACTCCATGTGATGTTGTCATGTCTGTGTTGAACTTCAATGTTATTGTTGTGATTTGTGCTGTTATGGTGCCCTCCTATGTTACTCCACAAATTTGTGTTATTTGTGTTGTTATGGTGATGCTGTTATAGGTGATTGCTGATCGGTTTTTTGGTTTTGCCTCCACAGACTGGTAGCTCTTCAACTCCATCTGAAGATGATCAATCTGAAGTTGATATGGACTCAAGTGATGTCGATGACATAATCCAACTAGTACACAACAAGAGGAGAATGGATCGACAGTTCTTAAGTTTAGCTCTTCTATTCGGTATGTACTATGACACTTACATACACAAAGGTCCTAGGAGAGTACTAGTAGAATATGGAATTGAATGGGTACAGAGAACACTATCTAATAGAACTTCATGCTACAACATGGTTAGAATGGGTAGAACATTGATTGAACACCTACATAATGTATTGGTGGGATCCTATGGGTTGAAGTCGACAAGGAGGTGCTCATCAGTAGAGGCTTTGGCAATGTTTATATGGGTCATTGGTGCACCAAAGTCAGTTAGACAGGTAGAGGACAGATTTGTGAGGTCATTAGAGACAGTAAACAGAAAATTTGACAAAGTATTGGTTAGTGTGCTTAGGCTAGCAACAGTGATTATCAAGCCTTCAGACCCTCAATTTAGCACTGTACATCGAAGATTACAGAACCCCAGATTTGCTCCATACTTCAACAATTGCATAGGTGCAATAGATGGTACTCGTGTACCTGTTGTGGTCCCAAGCAACAAGGTGGTTCAGCATACGGGGAGACATGGATATACATCACAAAATGTGCTGGCTATCTGTGATTTCGACATGAGGTTCACATTTGTTGTTAGTGGATGGCCAGGATCAGCTCATGACATGAGGGTATTCATTGATGTCATATCCAAATATGGTGACAAATTTCCACATCCCCTCCAGGTACATTATTTTGCTTGTGTTTTTGTTCGGGAAAGTACGTTCCAATTATTTACAATTATGTTTCATTTGTTTAGGAAAGTATTACCTAGTTGATTTGGGATATCCTAACCGTATTTGTTATCTTGCACCAAACAAGGGAACAAAATACCATCTCCCAGAGTTTCAAGCTAGGCCAATGCCAAGAGGTATGAAAGAAACCTTCAATTATGCGCATTCTTCTCTTAGAAATGTCGTTGAGAGGTCATTCGGTGTACTAAAGAACAAATGGAGGATTCTTTTCAAAATACCAAGTTATCCACCTGCAAAGCAGAGCAAAATTATTGCAGCATGCATGGCAATACATAACTTCATTCGAGAGAGTGCAATTGCAGACGAAGACTTTGATTTAGTTGACAATGATGAAAATTATGTTCCAATGCAAGGAACTTCTACAGCTGATCAAGGAGATAGTACCCAAGCAGCAGACGAAGATACTAACATGAATGCATTTCGAGATGAACTTGCTCATGCTTTTTTCACTAGATCGTAGTTTCATTCCAATTTGTTATTTTCATTCAAGTTTGTGCGGCACGATTTGATTCCGAGATTGTTGTAAAACTTTGATGAGATTGTACCTGTAAAACTTTGATGAGATTTCATTCAAATTTATTCTTGTACCTGTAAAACTTTGATGAGATTGTTGTAATGAAGATGAATGATGTTGAGAGGTCGGGTGAGGATGAAAGAAAAGCTCGCGTGAGAGGATACGCGGAAGAGGAGCGCGCGGGAGAGAGAGAGCGGGAGAGGAGAGCGCGCGGGAGAGAGCGCGGGAGTGGGGAGCGGGAGAGGAGAGCGCGCGGGAGATGAGAGCGCGCGGGAGAGGGCAGCGGGAGAGGAGAGAGAACACAATTAATTAGGGTAAATTGGTCTTTTGCCCTCTGATGTGCTAAACTTTATCAGCTACATCCAAACACCTCATTGTGCTACACTTTAGCACACAAAATACAGGTGCTAAATTTTAGCAACTCCTTTCCAAACATGGTCTCGGTTAAATGCTTGCTTCCGTCTTCTACGTATCTCAAGGCTATCCTGGTTGCTGGCAAGGTTAGGCTCAAGAGCTTTCTATCTAACTCACGAGCACAAACATATTTTATTCTTGGTTTGAACTGAGAGTTTAATCAATTTTTGTAATTTGAATATAGCATATGAACAGTAAAAGTAGTTGTCGGTTATATATTAAGAGGACAAAAAGAAGATACCCAACCCCGACTGCACCCATATCTCCGATGCTGCGCCGTCACGTGCTCGTCCACTTGATTGGGTATATAATAATAATAATAATAAGAGGATAAAAAGAAGATACTGAAACAAAGTCTTCGTAGACCTGTCGTGGAGTAGATCGACTAGCCAGCAAAGGTGAAACCTTTTTCTTCGGCATAACAATGAAAGCTTTCTAAACCCGTTCCTGACACCTATCAGTCCGAATGACACTTGAATGAGATCATTTTCGCAGTGTGAAGGTTGAAAGGCTTTATCAGTCATCTTGTACGAGTACCCATATATCCAACTACCCATGCTATTTATATGCACGGAGTACGTGCTTTCAAGTGCCAGTGCGCACTGGTTGGCATGTTAGTACTCAGCCCTAACACAAAATACATAATTTCACGGGAAATGAAAAAAAAAGCCCCTGTATTCCACAGTGGCGTGACAGAGAAATGGTGTGTCGGATGTGCTTCTGCAGCCAATGCTGTTTATATTACTTTAAAGACTTCATGGTTCATATTGTGACACAACTACGGCCTTGTTCTGTGGAAATGATGGGCTGTAAACCTTGGGCTCAATTATTTTTCTTTTTTGCTTCAGCACACAGTCGCTCCAACTCTAGCCCAAGAACAAACAAATCTGCTAATCCTGTGCATGTAGCACGTGGATCAGGCGCGGCTGGCCATCACTAGCGTGATACAGAATCACCTGTCGCCCGAAGGAGCGTGGGCGCTTCTGTTTTCCGTCTTGGGCTGATGTTGGGCCATTGTTTGGTCCTGTTTTTGCGCGTAGGTCTGTTCCCTAAAAAGTGAAGCAGCAGATTAAACAGCGCGGCTCACTTGCATGCGATAAAGTTTAGAAAAAAGTCATTACTCTTAAACCAAACATCTAAATTAAATTCCGATCGCAGCATAAAACGTATTGCAATAAAATCTTCAGAATGAGATCCTACTTCACTATATTTAGATGTCGTTTTTTGCAAATACTTTTTATCGAACTAGAACAAATGAGTCCACGTTGCGAACAAATTGCTACACATGAAGAACAGTAGAATCCACGCTACGAACAAATTACTGCACATGGAGAACAAATAAGTCCACATTGCGAACAAATTACCGCACATGAAGAACATGTAAATCCACATTACGAACAAATTACTGCACATCAAGAACAAATGAGTCCACATTGCGAACAAATTGCTACACATGGAGAACAGAAGAATCTACGTTGCGAACAAATTACGGCACATGGAGAACAAATCAGTCCACACTACGAACAAAGTACTGCACATGGAGAACATGTAAGTTCACATTGCGAATAAATTACTGCACATGGAGAACAGAAGAATCCACATTGCGAATAAATTACTGCACATGAAGAACAAATCAGTCCACATTGCGGACAAATTACTGCACAAGAGAACAAATGAGTCAACGTTGCGAACAAATTGCTGCACGTGGAGAACATAAAATCCACATTGCGAACAAATTAATGCACATGGAGAACAAATATATCCATATTGCAAACAATATATATACATGATGAACAAGTTAGTGTAAAAAATAAGAGTATAGAAAATAAATAAATAGAATAGAAAAAAACAATATATAAATTAATAGATATAGAAAAGTAAGTAAAAATAAAAATAACAAAAATAATAGAAAAAACTAATATATAGGCCTGTATTGGGCTTATTGTGGTCCTTCGCACAGCCCAAAATCTTAATGGACCGAAAAAGCCAGCCATTTGAGCCCACCCTCCGCGCGCGTGACGTATAGTCGTTCCGACGTGGATCGGTGGGGACTACAGCCTACGTGAGGGAAGCAAGACGATGAAGTCACGAGCATGGTGGTCCTGATCGGTGGGGGACTATGGCCCACGTGAGGGAAGCGAGACGATGAAGTCACGAGCATGGTAGTCCTGGTCGGTGGGGTTGGCATGTCAGTGTCTCCATATGTGGCATGCACGTGTCTGGGTCACAGCAGCCGGCGAGGGACGCGGGCTCCTATGTAGCTTCCGTGTGCTAGTTAACAAAGATGTCTTAGAGGCCTAATAAAGCCCAACAATAGAGCTTTGTAGAAAATATGAGTCGCGCAATGAAATGACCCGTGAGTTAGGATGGTTGATAGTACTGCTCAAGTTAAAGATGTGGCTTTACTTGTTCCTGGCACATGCAGCGGTAGACATTCATACGTAGAATTTTTTTCTTTATTTTTCTAATCATCGCTAGCTAAGTATAATTCACTCTGCGAGGGATAAAAACAACTCCAATTTGGACAGAAGAATGATGGGTAAATTCAGGAGATTCCTCGATGATGCTGATCTGCAAGAGCTGCACCTGAATGGCAGACTCTATACTTGGAGTAACGAGAGGGCGTCACCGACCCTTGCTCGGATTGATCGATTCTTTGTTAATGAGGACTGGATGCTTGCATTCCCAGACCACCATTTGCGAGCGCTCCAATCCGAATGTTCAGACCACGCCCCTCTGCTGCTACAAGTGAGTTCGTTGCTACGCTCCTTCAAAAGGTTCCGGTTTGAGAATATATGGCCTAAATACGAGGGCTTCCTTGACACGGTTCAGGCGGCCTGGACGTGCCCCTGGCAGGATGCTGACCCGTTCAGGATACTAGACTACAAGCTAGGAAACACAGCAAAGGATTTAAAAGGCTGGAGTAATAAACATGTTGGCAGTGTGAGGCTTCAATTGGCCATTGCCAGAGAAATCGTGCTGCGCCTCGACGCGGCTATGGATCAGAGGGAGCTGCTACCACATGAGCGGGCTCTTCGCCAGAAGGCGAAGATGAGCAGCCTCGGGCTGGCATATCTTATGCGTACAATCACTCGACAATGGTCGCGTCTGACCTTTCTCGCGGAGGGGGATGCAAATACCAAGTTCTTTCACCTCCAAGCATGCCACAGGAACCGAATGAATCACATTGGCAGTCTACAGGTACAGGATACAGAGCTGGTTCATGATGAGGCGATGGCAGCAGCTGTTTTTGAGCACTTTGATAATATTCTTGGCACACCAGGACAGTGCACATTATCTCTGGACTACCGCAGTCTCGACATCCATACGGCTGACCTCACGGGGCTGGATTTTTGCTTTACTGAAGAGGAGGTGCACAAAACCATTCTCGAGCTGTCGTCAGACAAAGCTCCGAGCCCTGATGGCTTCAAAGGGCTTTTCTACAAAGTTACATGGCACATTATCAAGGAGGATATTACGTGTCACACTCTTATTTTCACAAAAACCCGAATGCGGCCATATGTGTGCCCAGAAAGTCATAGTACACATATAGCAAACAAATATGATAAACAGAGAACATATGCTAAAATAAATTCTTTATTTAATAAAATATTTACATCACAGTGCTTCATAAATGATCTAAACAGTAACAGCGGAAGACTAATAAAACTCTCAACTAATGGAGCCGCAATCCACAGGGACTCTGACCGGGAGATCACAACTCAGTAGTACAGTAAATCTTCTGGAAACTCAGCAGCAGACTCGTGCCCAGCCCAATCTGTTTACCCATCCGGGATTTTGTTGAATAAAATAGCAAGTGTAAGTAAACAATTACTTAGCAAGTATAGCACGGGTATGAATGCTCAAAATAGGCTAGACACGGCTTAACTGCATGAGCATTTTTATTTGGTTCATTCTAACATTAACCAAATTACTACAAGTGAATGAAAACCTAGTTGTAACCCAATTAATAAGGTATAAGTGACATTAAACATAAATAAATACCAACTTCTAATAAAAAAGGATCTAGGCCACTCGTGACCCTGAGCAAGGCTATCATGATAGATTTTACACTCCGCAGAGGTTTCGCCCTTTACCCACCAGTTACGTAAAAGTTCAAAAGAACTTTGCACCGAACCACGCACATCAACACTTCCGAGGTGTGATTGCATAGGGACGCTACGAGGTTTTTCACAAGACACCCTAACAAGACAATGGCCGCTAAGGTATAATAAGGTGGTGAGACCATAGGCACCGAGATCGACGTACACCTACGGAGTCACACCGTAGGGGGGTCGATGGCGTCCAGAGCGCGGGCATCACACCCATCCATGGGCAACGTGTGGAGTTCTCTATCGCAGAGACTCCCAGCACAGGACTGAGTCTAACATGACCTAGTCGACGGATCACCCGTCCTCGGTGGAATCCGGAAACACCTCGCGCCTTACTTCCCCTAACGTCGTTGGCCCCGACAGTAACCACTGACAAGCTAGAGCCGTACAAGCTACTAGACCAAGACCAGAGCCATAATAGTTCTGGCGGTGACGACAGGCTCCTGGGTTGCCGCTTTAAGAACCGGACCTTACGAAGAGACACTGGAGCAAAGCACACAGCACATGCCCCAGCTCCCTAAACCATGTTGCTAAAAAGCAAGTTTTATCATTAATGTTGAAGTGAACCATTAAGTCAAAATTAACAGTTAAATAAAGGTGACAGTAGCTGTGCATAGCAAAATCTACCCATATGCATAAACCCAAGGTAATCAAAGGGTAGGTATAAACAAACTAGGTACAACTTTAATAGGACATCAAATTTAGACACATGCGTATGAAAGTAAATGTATGTAAACATGTGTGTATAGGTAGCAAGGATTGTCTGAGCTATAACTTGCCTTCCTCGAAGGACGGCTGCTGCTGCTGCTGTGGGTCCTAATATGGAGGGTCTCCCACGAACTCGAACTCCAAAGCGTACGACTCACCAACAGGACACGAATCACCATACAAGCGAGCACGCAAACCAATACATGCAAACAAATAATATTCTATTAGAATAGTACACCAAACAGTAGAAACAGTACGAATAAAGCTTTTAGAAATATTCTACGCTTCACTACAAATACATGAGCACGAAAATCACACTAATCGGAGCTAAAACGAAAAAGATATGACTTTTCTAAGTTCTAGGGACCTGCTGGCAATTTTTAAAAGTTTCCAGGCGGTTTAATTGAGAAAAACCAGGGGCTAAAGCATAATTTTATATAAAAACAGAAGGGTTTAAATGTAAAAAGGCAAGGGCTGGACTTCGGGAAGCTATTTTAATAAAAAGCATAGGCTAAAACGAAAACCAGGGACCTAACAGTGAATACTTTTGTAAAGGGCTGGAGCGCGGGTTGATTTGGGAGAAGCTGAGGGGTTCTTTTAGAAAAATGCTGGCGTTGACCGTTTTCTAGGGGGTTTGACCTGGGCGGGAAAAGGGGCGCGGACCGTTGGATTTGGATCCAACGGCCCACATCGGACCGTGGAGGATTCCGCCGGCGGGAACAAGGGGAGTCGGCGGCGCCACCCGCGGAAGCGGCGGGGCTCACCGTAGTAGCTCCGATCCGGCAATGCCGGGCCCCATTGGCGACGGGAGATGGCTGGGAGGGCGACGGCGACTCGAGGCCGGTGAGTGGTGGCGCTGCGGTACGCGGCCTATGGAGCGCGAGCGAGGGAGAGGAGAGGGTCGGGGCAAAGCTCACCTCGGCGCGGAGCTCCTAGGGTGGCTCATGTTGAGCAGCGGGCAGCGACGGCGAGGATCGACGACGGCGGCGAGCTTGGGGGGAAAATGGTGGCACGGGGGAGCTCGGGGGGGCACTGGGGAGCGAGTTAGGGAGCTTGTGAGGGCTGGGTGAGAGCTCGGGGCGCAGGGGGCTGCTTTTATAGGCCGGGGAGGGTGCTACTATGGCAAGCAGGCCGGAGATCGGGCGGCGGCCGGCGGTGAATCTCGGTTTCCAAGCGGGGTTGTTCTTTCCAAAGGGGGGAGCGGCGAAAACCGGAAGGCGAGCGCAGGGAAGGTTTGGTGCAGCTTTGGCAGGGCCCACGACGCGGAAAAGTGGCTTCGAGGCGCGGGCGCGGTCGGCGAGACTTGCGCCAGGGAAGGAGGGAGGCACGTGCGGGAGGAAGAAGAAGGACTGGCGGTGGGGCCTGCTGTCAGTGGGAGAGAGGAGGAAGGGGGAGGCGCGAGCGGGCTAGCGCTGGAACTGGGTCGCGGGAGCGCGATGCTGGGCCGGCTCGGGACTGGGCCGCGGGAGCGCGATACTGGGTCAGCTCGGGATGAGTCGGGCTGGCCAGGGAAGAAAGAGATGGGAGCAAAAGCGGCCGAAGGGGAAAGTTCATGGAGCAAGAATGAACTATGGGCCTAACAACTTTTCTACAGCTCCAAACAAGGTGATTCAAATTTGAATTTAGATAAATTTAAACCCTCATTTGAATCACAAGCAATACAAAAAAATTTAAATGCAGTAGCATGAATGCAACAAAAATGTTCTACAACTTATATTTGATTTTAATATTAATAAATAATTCATTTAACCTATATTAATTATGAACAAATCAAATAAAAGCCAATTAATTAATAAAAATGTTAAATAGGAAATTTTTGGGTGTTACATTATGCGAGCATTTCATGCGCTTTGGAATCTTGATGGTCGGAGCTTGTATCTAGTAAACCAGGCGTTTATGATATTACTCAAGAAGAGAGAGGTGGCCGCGGGCATTGGAGATTACCGCCCAATTAGTCTGATTCATAGTTTCTCAAAACTTTTCATGAAGGTTTTGGCGAATAGGCTCTCTACGAAACTGTCTCAACTTGTGCTGCCCAATCAGAGTGAATTCATTCGGGGGAGATTAATTCATGACAACTTCAAGGAAGTCCATTTGACTGCCCGCCTGTTGCATCAGAAAAAGACCCCGTGCGCCCTCCTCAAACTAGATATTGCTAATGCTTTTGATTCGGTTAATTGGACGTATTTACTGTCCATCTTGCAGCATATGGGATTTTCTCGGAGGTGGCTTAATTGGATGAGCTTGTTCTTGTCTACGGCCAGTACAAGAATAATTCTTAATGGAAAGCCTGGGCAGCGGATTTGCCATGCGAGGGGGCTACGGCAGGGCGACCCTCTCTCTCCAATGCTCTTTGTTATTGCCATGGAGGGTCTCAACGCCCTAATTAGATTAGCGGGCAGGGACGGTTTATTCTCCACGCTACCAGATTCAAGAGTCAAAGAACGGGTCTTCCTGTTTGCACATGACGTGGTTTTATTTGTCTCGCCGGTCCAGCAAGATTTAGTAGCAACTGGGATGATTTTAGATATCTTCGGTGGAGCTTCGGGCCTGAACACAAATAAGTCTAAATGCTTGATATCTCCAATTCAATGTGGGCTCGACGAAACGGCTACCATATACCGATATTCACAGGCAAAACTTGAACCCCTTCCATGCAAATATTTGGGCATTCCTTTGTCAGTACACAAACTAAAGAAGAGTGACCTGCAACCACTTGTGGATAAGGTGTGCCGTGGCCTCCCTCATTGGAAGGCTCGTATGCTGAGTGTGGCAGTTAGATTGGTGCTGGTGAAGGTGAAGCTGTCGGCCATCCCAATTCATGTCGCAATCGCTGTCTCGCTCAGCTCATGGGCAATTTCATGCATTGACAAGAAGAGACGGGCTTTTCTTTGGAAGGGGACAGAACACGTGGCTGGGGGTCATTGTAAGGTAGCTTGGACCCGGGTCTGCTTGCCGAAGGAGCTCAGTGGCTTGGGAATTCCAGATTTGCAGAAATTGGGCATTGCTTTGAGAATGAGGTGGTTATGGGAATCGAAAACTGGTGGTAACAAACTATGGAAATTTCTGCCAGATACAAGAGAGCCAATTGCAGAGGCTCTGTTTGCTGCGTCCACTGTGGTACAGATTGGGGATGGACGCTCGACTCTATTCTGGAAAGACCGGTGGCTTCGGGGGCGATCGTTGCAGGAGGTTGCCCCATGCCTTGCCCAAGCAATCAGGCCACACACTCTGAACACCTGCACGGTGGCGGAGGCTCTTGTTCAAAGAAGGTGGATCAGAGACATCAGTGGGGCGTTGACCGTACAAGTTATTTTGGGGTATTTACAGCTCTGGAATGAGCTAAGTGAGGTTACACTTGACGAGGACACTCCGGATCAATGGAAGTGGTGCTGGACAGCAGACCAAACATTCTCTTCAGCATCAGCTTATGACCTATTTTTCGTTGGCCATACACAATTACATGGGGCCAAGGTTCTGTGGAAGACCAAGGCGCCAAATCGCTGCAAGTTCTTTGGCTGGTTGGTTCTTCATGAGAGGTGCTGGACCGCGTCTAGGCGCAAGCGCCATCACCTGCAAGACACTGACTCCTGCGCAATATGTGATCAAGAAAGCGAGACGATCTCTCGTCTGTTGATTGGTTGTTCATACTCGAGAGCAGTCTAGTACCAGGTTCTTTACCGATGGAACTGGCACCACCTCACACCAGGACTGATGGCCATGTCCCTTGCTGATTGGTGGCTGAGTGCCCGCAAGCGTCTGCATAAAACGATACGTGGGTCGTTTGATTCTTTGGTGCTGCTTGTCGTGTGGGTCCTTTGGAAGGAACGCAATTCGCGGACCTTCAATGTTGTCTTCGCGACAATTGAGCAGGTGGCAGGCGTGATCACTGAAGAGGCTCGGACTTGGACAAGGGAGGGTTGTGCTAATCTAGTAGTAGTAGGCAATGAGGGTCAAAATACTTCAGTCGCTAGAGGTCACCAATTAGTGCCTGTGTAACATTTCCTAAATTGCTACTTCCCCTCTGCAACCACCTGCTTGTAGAGGATGATGTTGTAATGCTTCTTTCTCTTAATGAAATACGTGCTCAAGCACTATCGCTAAAAAAAATAGATACAGAGTGCCGACTCTATTTGCACTTCCATATTCCAGGTCCTCTATCATTTTGCTTCTACGTTTCTTCATCCATTTTATTTGCTTTGTTAAGTGCGCATTGTATGCTAAATAAATAAAGAAAAGGAATAGAGAGCGGACTTGGGTACTACGCCCATTAAATGTCAGATTGGTATAATTAAATTCAGATTCTAACAAGTTTCTCCAGATGCTCTCCATATCCAACATTATGTACCATGCATCAAGAAACTGGAAGTCATCATGTTACCTTCATCACTGTGACCATTCATTCATCTCGTTATCTTATAGATGTATCTGAAATAGTATGCTTCCTTTTTTCCGAGCTCTTCTGATCTGATTTAATCTTGATGTCCCCGTTAAGATAAATCTTAAGACTATTGTCTAGTGCATGGTCTTAATAATTCTGATGAATCCATCTTATGCTCAAAAAAAATTTCTGAATCCATATATTTCTGCCTAAGAACATAATATTGATAATCCTTTCCAAAAAAAAAGAAGGTTGGAAGGATCCAAGTGAACTGGTTCAATTTGTTTTCATATTATAACATGTAACACCCCGCCCTCCAAAGCCACCCCGCACGACCCTTCCGAGGGGCGTGCACGCATACGCATAGCTCCATGTTTACACTTTCGTTCTCGTTTCGTGTAAAAGGGTTGCTAAACTAGCAATGTGACACTAGTACAAACTAGATTCCCAGCTACACCTTCGTCATATATTTCACTCGATACTTCTAATGGCAGGGAGCGCCGCCGTTCGTTAACGGTGTCCAAGTCACCAAAAAATCGTCTCTGGTCCACAATTATCAGTACTATGGATACTCTTATCTTCCTTGACAATCAGTGTGGAGTTTGCCTAGTTGGCACTGGGCAGCTCTCTCAGGTTTGCTGCTACTGTCCTAATTAACACGATCCTCATAAACGAGTGTCAACTAGTGTATGAATGCTTGCACCATGGACATCTCTAGAGCCGGTAATGGAACATTGTTGGGATGCTTGGCAACGCACTGCTATCTACAAAATTCCACAGACCAATCGTCAATAATCCAAATGGAACAATAGGAGTAGCAGAGAGTGAACGATGGTGGTAAAAACCTCCTTCCTAATGCCTTCCATTCTAATAGGAAAGAGTTTATTTTCGTGTTTTTCCTCTTGATCTGCAGCACCTCCCAGAAGCTCTTCTTCTCTACACGTCAATTATTCTGTTGCTCTTGCATTCCAAGTGGTGATATGTAATTGTATGTCACATATATTGGCTCGTATCGGATCAGCTCAACTTTTCCTGGAATGGGGTGGTCAAGTTGAGATACCCTTTTAAGCTGAGCTGAGCAGGCTCGTGACAGCCTATGCCGCACGCTATGCGTAATAGACAAACAAGCCAATAAGCCAAAAAAATTAGAGCTCATTTTCGGTACCTTATACCACTATTAGGTGGTATATGGTATATAGGAGGGGTAATTTAGTAATAGACATAATATATAATCTGAACGCATCGTTTTTCTTTCTGTCCCGCCCGAGCGACAGATCGGTACTGCCGCCACATCATCCGCGTTGTGGCAGCCTAAATTACAGTGATGACATTTATATTTCTTCAAATAATACCCTTATATTATCTATACCACTCATCATATACTATCTATACCACTGATCAACGTTATACTAGTATACAATTTTTCTCAACCGTCGGATGTTTATATACTAGTCCTTTTCAATCAGTGGTATAAGGTACCGTAAAAGACATTATAGAGTATGGCAGCACAATGACCGACTAGTCTATACTTACACAAGCCAATAAGTAATACACTAGCTAACACATGGTCCCAAATTCCTTTGGCTCAACAAATATATTGGATATACACACTAACAAATATAGTCGACGAATCTGTCCTGTGTTAAATCAAGCCGATCACTTTTTAGTGCGCTTAGTTATATATTCATTCCTTAAAAACAAAGTCGGTTCCTGATATATAAAAGAAAAAAAATAAGTACTCGATGAAATATCATGAAGTGTGTCCGTACATATTATTTGGCTTTCGCCAAGGCATCAAAGTTAAACATAGGCAGAGGTGACCAGGGATCTGACTACACTACAATAACATTTTCTAATCATTAGGGCACGTACAACCCACAGACAGCAGCTATTTTTTTGTTACCACATAGATCAAATGAACTGATGTGGCCATCATTTAATGAGGAAAGAGAGTGTTGTTGTCTACTATCTCGTCTACTGCTTTGGCTCGTGCTCCCATGAAAAATATCAGAAACCAAAGTGCGTATTTATTATCACATAGGCAGCTAAATAGACATCAGTTGTCTAAACTATTGTAGAGCTGACTATTTAACTGTCTGTATGTGTTAAATAGACAGCAGTTGTCTAAACTGTTATACATGCCCTTACAGCGTTATTCTGTGCCTACGCATCCGTATTCAATCTTATTATTTGGTTGGATGTGAAAATTTGAAAATAGCAATGGCTAACATGCTACATGAGGGGTTCACTACACGTACGAATAATAGGGAGCTAGCCAATTATTTTTTTTCAATTTTGTCATGATCATAGCAAAATTATTAAATAAACCCGGTTAACAACACAGAAATGAAGCATTCAGGGACCTGCCTTCATCTTCTACACTACAGCACAGACAAAACTCAATCTTCCTAGTAAACTGGATAACCTCTTACAAAATTATTTTACAGTCCATGCCTTTCTCCATTCCACGGCCCAGTAGGCTCCACTCGCTGGTCTCAGTATCCCAAAAGGCAATTAACTTTACAAACATATTAACTTGTGTTTCTGTTAGTGCAAATAGTAGGCAAGTTATTGTACAAACAGAGATGACTCTGTCTACTTAAATCAGAGAATAATGGCAAATCGATTCAATTGTTGGCACAAGCGCGTGCAGCTTGATATGCTAGCTAGCATGGCTTCATATACCCCAAATATAGCATTATGTATTAGTCATAAGATCATCATTTGATTTCTTTGTTTTTCGGCACAACATGATAATCTTTTGTGTTTGATCTGAAAAACCAACCTCCGATGTAGGTACAGGGAAAATTAACTCACTTGCTGTAAGATAATAATTTTGTTGTCACAGAAAAATTGAAATCAGTTTCTACTTTTTATGATTTGCAATATGTATCCACGATTGTTCATGTTTGTGCATCCAAAAGTTTGTGAGTACGAAAATTAAGGATATATCATCATTTACCGAATGTTGGATTTGAGATCGGGCGCACACAAAGATGAGAGTGAACGAACACACCGATTTATGCTCTGAAAGCAGCAGTGTTTTATGTAATGTATTTTTCAATATCATAGAACACTCACTGCTAGCCGAACTGAACTCTTACATGTGCGCCATTAGTCCATGACTCAGAATGCAACTCGTCGATGGCGCACACATGACCTGCTCTGAGACAACTAACGTTGCTCCTGCTGAATCCAAATGGAAAAAAAACAACAAAATTTACAAGGCATGAAATCTACCCCAAGGTGTCTGTGGTAACATATAGCCTGACCGATAGATCTTCAAGCTTGAGCATTTCAATGATGGTTGGGCGAGTATGGTTATCCAGCACTCGCCACCACAGATGATTCTGTCGCCAACAGTTACCAAGATCGGGGTTTGACCTTCTTATTGGCTAGGACGCTCAGATATATGAGCCACAACCACGACATTGGGCATCATTCTTATCAGATTGGTGCTTCAAGGACGTTGGGATACATCCGAAACTCGTAGTGCAAGTTGCAGCCATTAACCTTTGGAAAACAATGATAACAAGCATAAATGGTTATGACTATCCTGAATGCCTACCATGCTCATGAGCCAACCATATACGATGAGCCATGCTTTGGCCGCTATGGTATATATTATTTCCAGCTGAGACCCATAGTGCGGTCTAGTAGTTCGCTTCGTCGTTTCTGGGGTTCTTAATTTATTGGCTTTCCATGGGCGTACCCCCAATAAGATAACAAAAAGATTGACCATGTTGTACGCTTGGATACCACTCTAAATGTCAGATTGCTACATATACACCACCTGCTGCTTGAAGCCGCGGCCCTGAGACAGAGACTGAGGAGACCAAGTGATATGCTCCCAATCAATTGACAATGGAAAAAAAGTAGAGAATTATCCTGAAATTAAACTGTCTGTGATGTTTTACGATGCTTAACGAAATATTGGTTGTGAAATGCTATTTCCTATGAATATAATCAACAATGGGCGAGAACTAGGCCATATTTTGTGCATCTTGCAGATACAAATGGAAGGCAAATCGCCAACCTGAATTTTTTTAATTGAATGAAGATGTGGCAAACGATGAATTACAAAAGTACTACAACACAAGACAAGCCAGGACATGGGCCAAATTCAGACCACGAATCAACGTTTTGGATTACCACTCAATAATGTATTTGCCAGTTATACCTTGGCCATTTGTGCCCTCTGTTATTGTCTCGGCCAGTACCCAACAGCTAACAGGAGGATATATGCTCATGGTCTGTCGATGTTATGGATATGGAAGTGTCATTGACCGGATGCTTCCTCCGTCCTAAAATATAAGGCGCGGTCAAACTTGGCACGGTCTCCTATACTAACGTTTGACTCTTAATATCTCTAATACTATAATGATTGTAGCAACAAAATCATAGTTATATAAAAGTATATTTACATATAAATCTAATGGTATTATTTTTGTTAGATAAAGTTTTTATTATAAAAGATTAACTATATGTCAAAACTTTTAAACTTTGAATCTTGAATTCGAAATGCTGATAAGACCGTTGATAGATGAGTAATGATTTTTTTTTACTTGCCTGACACCCTAACACAATTTGACATGACAATATGAGACTGGCGTCTGAATGCCTAGCACCCCTCTTATATCTACCACTTTCCATGGATATTACTGAGCAATGGCTGAGGTGGAGCGACGGTTGTACCCTCCTTCCTAATGCCTTCTAATAGAAAAGATTTTATTTTCTTCTCTTTCATTCGCTGCCACACCTGCATCATCCCAGATGAGCTCTTTCTCCTCTGCCCTTCTATTCTTTCTGTTGCGCTCTTGCACTCCCAGCGGTGGCCAACTGAAGAAAACAAGGGACAAGTGTGAAGAGGTGCCCATGGTGGCGAGAAGATATGTATGTGTGGCAAGCATCACTTGATATATAATTGTACCTCACATATTGCCATATTGGTTCATATTGGATCAGCTTTACTCCATTCTTTAATGGGTCAATCTGACCTACCTTTGCAATCCAATGCAACTAAGCTTGTTTGTTTAAGTATCCAAACTGAGTTGCGTGTGAAGTGGTCACGATTCAAACACGCAATGAGAACCAAAATAAGGCAGGACAATGCCTGACTAGTCTACACCAACCAATAAGTAATAGCTAATTAATGGTCCCGAATTAATGTGGCTCAAGAAATACCTGGGAGATAGTAGCAAATATTTTGAATATATAATTATATGATGTGGTAGGTCAAGTGATTACATATCATTGTCTTCATGACCTCCAGTTTACTGATGTTGTTGGTAGCTTGGTACCAAAATAGTTCTCCCTTTAGTGCACTAATTAAGTTAACCATTTCGTTCCTTCACAAGAAAGCCAGTTCTCGGCATAAAAAAAATGGAAGTACTTGATGAAATTTAATCATGCCTAGTCTCTGTTGCAAATTTACAGGCGATGTATTTCAACAGATCTTGAAACATAAGGACATCATGCATCCGTATTTTTCCATGACCAGAGAGCATTAACGTTGAATATTCATTCGGAAAAATCATTGTGGCTCACATGCTGCGGTGCTGTTAAGCATATATCTTCATTATATTCCTTGAGCTTCCATGTGAGTAAGAGTAAACTGCTTTGTGCGACGATAATCAGTAATATAAATTTGAATTAGAAGAAATAATGAGAAAGCTTATAAACTGCTGCGGTTTTTTACGGTGCTTGAAATTTTTATGGACCGTCGATATATCCAGATCTAACATTTGAAAAATAGAAGAAACTCGTTGAAAAGAACCAGGAACTGGTTGGAAGGAACCCAATTAATGAGTTAGGAACTAAATCAGGAGGGATATTTTGATCTATTCATGTATCGCGTCAGCCCACAGGGCCCAGATCGCCCTATCGGCCCAAATACTATTTGCACCTATCTTTGGCAGAATTTCCGGCGATTCTCGCTCACCCGGGCGACCGCCGCCTCAATTGTAGCATCCCTCTTGTCCCTCGGTGCATCCACCGGTGTTGTCGTCCCTCTCCCGCCAGCGGCAGCGCTCCTTGCGGGTTGTGCTTATGCGCGCCGCGCCCCCAAGCTCTATGGCGTGGCGGTGCGCGCCGGCGTCGACGGCGACAAAGCCATCTAACTTGCGCCTCCAGCATGAGTACTCAGTGTCCGGCCGCCGACGTCGCTCTCTCCGGGCGATGCACATGGAAAAGCTGTGCGGTGCCGCGGCAAGGATACGGCGATCCGCCATCGTCGCGAGAGCCGCCTGGTTCTTGACGGGGAAATAACCCCGAAGGCTAACGGCAGGTACATTGCTACACGTCAGAGATCTCATTGGTCGTCTCATGCAGTGCCACATAGGATTTTTACTGATGTAGAGGAGATAGAGCGAGATGAGAGAAAGAGCAATCGCCTCATTAGCTAAATTTTAGGACTATGAGACAACTCCTCCAGCATTATATCACTTTTGTTGCCATACAACCAATATTATTTTTTTATTTTCCCATAAATTAAGGGATATTGTATTATTACTATGAGACAGCCAAAACAACAACCTAGGTTGTCTGATAAATTGTCTCAAGATTACGTGTCACTGCATGAGATCTCCTATTAGACGACACCAGTATACCTATCCTAATGCCTGATCTGTTTTGCTGGTGATTAATATATGGACTAAAAAGACCTTTCTACCCCTAATTACCTCCTAATTGGAAAACAACCGACTATTCCCCGGGATTAAAGAATCGACGGCGCAGAATTTTTCCAGAGGCCGGAACCCACCGGTTCCTTCCAAGCATCGTAACAAACCTCATATTATATATATCCAATCTAATCGGTCCTAATTGTGTCCATTAGCATCATGCGAGATGTACAATATATGCATTATAGATCATCCTTAACTTCACATGGTGGCCATAAAAAGGAACTGTATTCATGATTCATATGATCCTTGTGCATCGCGTCCACTACCAGAATGATCGACATCTTCACCGGGTGGGAAAACCCTTTGCACCGGGTTTCCCACCCGGTGCAACTAATCCGAGGCTAAAGGGGTACCCCTTTAGCACCGGGTTGAATAACCGGTGCTAAAGGGTCCCTTTAGCACCGGGTGCAGCCACGACCCGGTGCTAAAGGGCCTGCACCGCAGCGTCTTTAGCAGGACCTTTAGCACCGGGTCGTGGCTGCACCCGGTGCTAAAGGGCATGGCTTTAGCACCGGTTGTTGTCTGCAACCGGTGCTAAAGGCCCCGGATTTCTTTTTTTTTTGCTTTTTTCAGTAGCCATGCATGCACGTCTATATACGTGTATATACGTATATATTCTAATACGTGTATTCTAATGCGTATTCGGCCGACTCTATATTCATATTAGCTGACATTTCATCAAAATAGAAGACAAATATATTACAAAAGTAGATATTCATGCATATCAACTCGAGTTATATATATTTAAACTGTATTTTCTACTTAATTAAGATTGACGACTAGCTTGTTGGACTATCCGGCACGTCCTCCAGTACTGGCGAGTGGAATTCTCCTCGGGGATTGACGACCTCGTCCCAGATCCATCCGACGAGCTGTTCTGCAATTGTGTCGATTCTTTCTAGCTCTAGAGACTCTTCCTTCAGGTTGAACATCTATAATTTACAAATAATTGAAAGATATTTAATCCGCCGAGTTGGAGACAATAATTGTGTACTTAATAATAATGGAAATGTGTTTATTATTACGTACCATAATATCGTGTTGTGTAAGCTTTTTATGTCCCCAATTCCACATGTAATCGCAAACATAGTATGCACATAAATTATTTCCCGGCCCCTGTTTGGCACACTGTCGACCAAAATAAATTAAGTAAAATTCATATAATATATTAGCCGCGGCCTACATGTACAAATTACTTGCTTACCGGAAAGCCAATGTTCCATTTTAGTGTTTCATGTTAAATACCCGGGTGTTCTTGACGAAATTGAATCCATGCCCTGCGAACAAAAAAATTGAGTTAAGTCATTGCGAGTGTAAGGGGTGAATTATGTAGGGGAAAATATACATCACCTTGTCATCATGTCTATGATGTTCTGTAGTTTTTCTTTTGGAGTGTGCAATGAATCAAAGACGTTCACGACACCCCGGTCAGGACACAATATTATTAGGAACCTGTGGAATCTGTATACATGTATACATTATAATCAGAAATGAAATAGTACACAGACAGTATAAGAAGAAGCCTGTGTATGTACTCACTCGATGTTGTACGTGATTAGTATGGAGTCGCAGTAATTTTGTTTCTTAATATACTTGTATAGGTTTAAATATGTTTCCTCAGGATTCATCAATGTCATTTGTTCACTTATCCTTCGAGGATCCACGAAACCAACGTCATATATCCTGGATCTCCGACATTTTTGAATCTCCATTCTGCATATGTTAAGCAATAAATAAAGCCCGCGTCAGCATAGATTGGAATTATTGTTTTCAAACTGTGAATTATAAGCAACAACAAAGTACTTACAGTGTCCAACAAGTAATCAAATCCACGTCCATGGCATCGCGGTGGTACAGCTCATATATATCCTTAAACCTCAGCCAGACCCAATCCTCGTCACCATTGTAGAAATCATGGTGCTTCACGCCTACTTTGATCATGCGCCATTTATTCCTTCTTGATTCTTCCAAGTACCACTCATGGAATCGGCGCATCTTCGTCTGTAGCTTGCTTTCCATTTCAGGAGGGACCATAGGCTCACCAAGCTTAAACGGCCACTTGAACGTTGTGTTTACAGGCACCTCTTCTTCCCCCAGGACTTGCGCTCCGGTTAGTCCAGTCTCGGCCATTACTCGTTGCACGTTAATCTCCTCCAAGGGCCGCTGAGGTTGCTCGCCGAGCTGAGGAACCTTTTTGGATGGGCCCGCCTCCTTATCTGCAGCCTTCCGCTTCCGGCGAGATTTTAGTAATGAGCGGTCATAGTCTGTTACTATTACTTCCTTCTGTTGACCCTTCCTCAAATTACCGAGGAATGAATTGACGATGGTGGGATCAAGCTTCGGCTCCGGCTCAGGTTTTTTCCTCCACTCGGCCATTTGCCTCTTTGTGTCTGTTTTGACCGAGGCTCCGAGCTCCTCTAGAGTCTTCTCACCCGCTCTTTTCTCTGGTGCGGGCTTCTCTCTAGTTTTCCGCGCCTTCTTCGCTGGTGAAGTGGGGGCAGAGGCTTTAGTGCGGCGTCCCCTCTTCGGCGGAGGGGGCGGAGACCTCCGCGGCGGAGGAGACGGAGACCTCTTCGGCGGAGGAGACGAGCTTGCATCAGGAGCTCCCAGAGAATCGTCGTGATCCGGTGGATCTCTTGGAGACGGTGGAGGTGACGGAGGCTTTTTGGTAGCCGCAGGTGTACCTGGCATAACGACGTCTGCCTTGCTCCATAGAATGATGCAGTGAGAACACTGACCGAGTTTTGTTACTCCATCACCTCCGGGGATGTCAAGTTCCAAGTCTTCCCAGTTGGTGACGACTTGCTCCACCTCAACAGGTACGTAACCATGTGGAATGTCATTGCAGTGCCATTTTTGCCCTTCTTCCACACGTTTGGTCATACCGTATGCGACCTGATAATTTAGTAGTCATAAAGAAAGTTAGTAAATGAATGGTATTTACGGTGAAATGTATGCAGTACGAACTAAGGTCGTATACGTACCACCACAGCTAAGTTCTTCTGCCTGACGACAAGCTTGCATGCGGTCCGTTGAGTTATTTCATCCACGGGGTAACGGACCGCTTCGGCGGCCTGTGTGGAAGCGTGACTGCTTTGATATTGTTGTGGAGGGCTAATAAGGGCCGCATCTTGGAGAGGTGCATGCTCTGTGGAACCGGTCCCGCCTGTGGCTTGTTGGAGAGGTGCAGGCTCTGTGGAACCGGTCCCGCCTGTGGCTTGTTGTATCTGCAGCCATGCTACCTTCATCCGTCGCTCCATCTCTGACTCCATTTTTTGGAGCTTTGAGCTCTGGTCGGCAACCGTTTGCTCTAGGTCCCTCACCCTCTGCTCATATTCGGCCTTCTTCCTCGAACGGCTCCTATAGGTGGCGGCATGCTCTTGGAAACCTTTCTTCCATGAGATGCTTGTGCCTACGCCGCGCGTCCGTCAAGGATGCTCCTTGTTCCCTAAGGCATAGGTTAGCTCATCTCTGTCTCTATCAGCAACAAATTCTCCCCTCTCAGATGCCCTGAGGATATCGAGGAGACGCTGAGCTAGTTCTCGCAAATCCTCGGGAAAAACTAAGGAGCCGTCAATTGGGCTTAGGGTGCCTCCATGACCATAATACCAATGCTTGGTCCTTTTGGTCCAGTCATGTGTCGCTGGAGTGATGCCTCTAGCATATAGATCTTCTTCCATCTTCTCCCATTTAGCGATGCTTGCCTTGTAACCTCCCGAACCCATCTTATGAGAGTACTTCTTATTTGCGGCGTTTCCAGCGTTTCTAGCGCTAGCCGTTGCACCCTCTTCGGAGGTTTTGTACTCAAGGAATGCTTCCCACTCGTCATTAGTGATCTTCTTATACTTCTCAGGATCCGGGGCCTCTCTGGTTTTGAGAAATTGTGAGTACAACTTCTTCAAATCCTGAAACAGAACTGCCATCTTCTTCATTGTCCAATCCCTCAGTTCTGCTTCATGAGTGCTAGGCCAGTCGAATATTGCCTTTAATTCCCTCCATAGCATCTCCTTCTCTGTATCGGGGAGCACGTACTCCTCAGTTGGGTCCATGGACTTCCATTTTCTGATACTAATGGGCACATTGTCCCGTACAATTACCCCACACTGAGATACAAATTTCTTGGCCACTTTTGGGGGCTCAACTGGCTCCCCGTCATCCTCCACTCGGGTGATGTGTAACTTGACATCCTTCAGCTTCTTCGTGGTCGATCGTTTTGATTTCTTAGAAGAGGTAGCCTACACAAATTACATATATACGAGATGATATAGAGATGGTATACATAATTGACATGTACAGTACAAATTTATGTTATCTATCTACACACCTAACTAGACGAGCGCTCGTTACCGGCCCCTTCAATAGTGCTGCCCTGGACACGTTCGCCCTGGACATTGGCGGCCCCTTCAACATTTTCGGCCCTTGCAACATTGTCGCCCTGGATATTGTCGTCCCTTCCAATGATCCCCAACACATCATCCATGGACATTGGTTGGGTTACAATATTGAAAAGTTGATTCGCAAAGAACGTGTCGTTGTCCTCTTGCATGGGTGGGTCGACAGGGGTGTCGTTGTCCTCTTGCATGGGTGGGACGGGGTTGTTGTTGTCCGCCATCTATAGAATTAAAAATAATTGATAAGAAATATATACAAAGCATACATATTCCCAATATTTCTAACATTTTCGCTAAGGGGGTCGGTGCGTGAAAAATGGATTCGCCAAGGGGTTCGGGTGCGCGGTGTGAATTGATTCGCTAAGGGGGTCGGTGCGCGAAAAACGGATTCGCTAAGGGGTTCGTGTGCGCGGTGGGTTCGGGTACGCCATAGGATTTCCGATAATAAACATTTTTGATAGTATACATTATGCAAACATATAACATTTCCAATATACATTTAAATGAAGCACATATATTTCTAATATACATAGAATTAAAAATAATTGATAAGAAATATATACATTTAAATGAAGCACATATATTTCTAATATACATAGAATTTCCAATATACATTTAAATGAAGCATTTTCCAATATACATTTAAAACATATAACATTTCCAATATACATTTCAATGTAAATATCTCCAATACATTTAAATGAAGCATTTTCCAATATATATTTCAAACATATAACATTTCCAATATACATTTCCAATATAACATTTCCAATATACATTTCAATGTAATTACTAATATTTTCAATGTATGTGCTTAGCGAACGCGTTCGGCGAAGCGCATTTGGTTAGCGAACGCGTTCGCTAATCAAATGCGCATGGCCGAACACGTTCGCTAAGCAAATGTGCATGGCCGAACGTGTTCGACCATGCAACGGGTACCTGCTCACACAAACTCGTACACGGCACGAAGGCCGGCTCACAAACATGCCCGCACGTCACGAAGGCCGGCTTCACAGAGGCTCACCGCGCGTGATGGGCGGCGGGCGGCGGCGGCGCGGGGACGAGCGGCGGCGGCGGCGAGGGGACGAGGAGCGGCACCGGCGCGGGGACGAGGGGCGCCGGCGCGGGGATGACGGGCGCAGGGACGACGACGGCGGCGTGGACGACCGATGGGCGTGGGGACGGCGGCGCGGCCCGGGACGAGGGCGGCGGCGCGGCGTGGGCGTGGGGACGACAGGCGGCGGCGGCGTGGGCGCGGGGACCATGGGTGGCGGCGGCGACGGGCGACGGCGACGGGCGGCAGCGGCTGAGGAGACGAGGGGGCGCCGGCGGTTTCGATCTGGAGGAAATGAGAGCGAAGTGAGGGAGGGGAGAGAAGTCCCCGGCCTATATAGGTCCGGGGCATTTAGCACTGGGTGCAGCCACGACCTGTGCTAAAGACCCTTTAGCACCGGGTCTTGTACACCCGGTGCTAAAGGCCGTAACTGTGCGCCAGACGAAGGCGTTTAGCACCAGGTGCAGCCACGACCTGGTGCTAAAGGCCGTAACTTGCGCCAAACAAAAATTGGGGGCCTTTAGCACCGGATTTTAGATCAACCCGGTGCTAAAGGCCCCAAATTTTCGTTTGGCGCCCAGTTTCCAAACCGGCCTTTAGCACCGGGGGCTACTATTTAGGAATCTTATAAATATAGTTTTTAATATATAGTTATTAATACTTGTTTTAATTCAGTTATTAATACCTATTGAAAATATATATTAAATAAGAAAATCTTATAAATTACTAGAAAATCAATATAAAATTCTAAAAATCTTATAAATTAATAGAAAATTTTATAAATTAATAGAAAATCTTATAAATTAATATAAAATCTTATAAATTACTATAAAATCTTATAACTTACTAGAAAATCTTATAAATTACTAGAAAATCTTATAAATTACAAAAATTGATAACTAAAAGAAAGATTTTGGAACATTAAATGGTCTCAGATGAACAAGTCATGAATACAAAAATTTCATATCTCATCAAGATCTACAATCTTTATTTAAGTCATTTTTGCATTTGAGAAAGTGGTAGTATACATTGTTCATTAATCCTAGATTCACTCGCATAGTTTCTAAAACTTTTTTAGAGACTTGTCAAATTTGTACTACATGTTATTACCCATTTTGAAAATGACAAAATGACCTAAATAAAGATTGTAGATCATGATGAAATATGAAACTTTGGTATTCATCACTTTTTCATTTGACATCACCTAGTGTGAAAAAAACCTTGGTTGTAGTTGTCATTTTTAATTCAAAATTTGGATTGTTCAAACGGTCTCACACGAGAAGATTTTTCAAAATAATAACATTAATAAGTTTCATAACTTGATAGAGTATGATTTTAGGAATTTTTAGGAAGAAAAATGATCTTTTTTGAAGTTTGTACGAGGGAGAACGACTAGTTACTACTTTTATACAGAGATTAAAAAGAAAAATTGTTCTTGTTCATCCAGTGACGTGGCTCGTGTGCGCCCGATGACGTGGCGCCTGTGCGCCTGGTGATGTGGCTCGTGTGCCCGGTGACGTGGTTTGTGTGCCCGGTGACGTGGCACGTGTGTGCCCGGTGACGTGGCCAGCTGTCGCACGGCCTCCGTGGCCAGGCCGGTCTTTGGCCCCGCCGCACGGCCCTCGCGGCCCGGTCGTGGCCTTTAGCACCGGGTGCATCCACGACCCGGTGCTAAAGGACCTTTAGCACCGGGTCTTCTACACCCGGTGCTAAAGGCCGTAACTGGCGCCAAACAAAAATTTGGGGCCTTTAGCACCGGATTTTAGATCAACCCGGTGCTAAAGGCCCCAAATTTTCGTTTGGCGCCCAGTTTCCAAAATCAATATAAAATGCTAGAAAATCTTATAAATTAATAGAAAATCTTATAAATTACTAGAAAATCAATATAAAATGCTAGAAAATCTTATAAATTAATAGAAAATCTTATAAATTAATAGAAATTATTATAAATTACTAGAAAATCTTATAAATTACTAGAAAATCAATATAAAATGCTAGAAAATCTTATAAATTAATAGAAAATCCTATAAATTACTAGAAAATTAATATAAAATGCTAGAAAATCTTATAAATTACTAGAAAATCTTATAAATTACTAGAAAATCTTATAAATTACTAGAAAATCTTATAAATTACTAGAAAATCAATATAAAATGCTCGAAAATCTTATAAATTACTAGAAAATCTTATAAATTACTAGAAAATCAATATAAAATGCTAGAATTAATAAATACAATCTTATAAATTAATAGAAAATCTTAGAACATAGGTGGAACATAAATGCAAATATAGTTATTACAAATTGGGTGGAACATAGTGTAATTAAATTACATGGCATCATCGTTTACTCGAACACTAATAAACTTCCTCTTTACAAATGTTCCTTGATTGTGATCACGCCATAGATACAGTGTCTCCTCCGCCGCTAACAGGATGCTTGGGTCATCAGCCACTGAGAATGGAGGCCGGCCATCGAGCATATCATAATCTTCATCCGTCTTGTCCTCAGCTCCTACGATTTTTCTCTTTCCAGAAAGAACTATATGACGCTTTGGCTCGTCTTGTGATGGGTCCAATTGCTTACCCCCACCTTTCTTATCCGCCCCTTTCTTCGGTCTGCTAGCCATGTCCTTCACATAAAAAACTTGTGTGACAGCTTTGCCCAGGACGAACGGTTCGTCTAGAAAGCCAATCTTGTTTAGGTCCACTAACGTCATTCCATAGTCCGCTTCAACTTTAACACCTCCTCCAGTCAGCTTCACCCATTGGCACTTGAAAAGTGGGATCTTCAAAGGTCCGTACTCTAGTTCCCATATCTCCTCTATGATTCCATAGTATGAGTTTGTATTGCCATTGGTGTCTGTCGCGTCGATCCGAACACCACTGTTTTGGTTGGTGCTTTTCTTGTCCTGGGCTCTTGTGTAAAATGTATACCCATTGATGTCGTATCCTTGGAATGTCAAGATCGTGCTCGATGGACCTCTAGCTACAAAAGCTAGCTGCACATCAATGCCCTCGACACCCATAAGACGTCTTCGCAACCAATCGGCGAAAGTACTATTGTGCAGATGCTGAATGAAGGCCGCAGACTTTGTTGAGTTTTCATCCCTGAGAATCTGCATGTGCTCCTCGATGTACGGAGCAACTAAGGTTGATTGTCTAAATGGTCTAGATTGATCACCTTCTGAGAAATTGCATTGAGGAATGCACATAGCTTCACAATGGCTTTCCGCACGTTCACTGGTAGCACACCCCTGAGTATGACGGGAAACAGCTGTGTCATCAACATATGGCAGTCGTGAGACTTCAGGTTTGTGAACTTCGTCTCTATCATATTTATTATTCCCTTAATATTGGAGGAGTAGCCAGACGGAACCTTGATACTGTTCAAGCATTCAAACATGCTTGCCTTCTCTTCTTTGCTGAGAGTGAAGCTGGCAGGACGCAAGTACTGGCGTCCTTTGTCTCTCTTTTCTGGATGTAGATCAGTCCGTTGCTTCAATCGTTTCAGCTCCTGACGTGCTTCCAGTGTATCTTTTGGCTTCCCATAAGTACCCAGGAAGCTTATCAAGTTCACGCAAAGATTCTTCGTCAGATGCATCACATCAATCGCGTTACAGACCTCTAAACGTTGCCAATAAGGTAGCTCCCAAAAGATAGACTTCTTCTTCCACATCGCGGCACGACCATCCTCGCCCGTCGGAGCAGCCTGGCTTCCGTCTCCCTTGCCAAACACCACGTGTAGGTCCTTCACCATATCAAATAGCTCTTCTCCACTCCGGTGTCTCGGCTTGGTACGACAGTCAACATTCCCACCAAAATGTGCACATTTCTTTCATAGCTCATGCTTCGCCGGAAGGAATCGACGGTGACCCATGTACACAACTTTACGACAATGTTTCAAATACATGCTTTCGGTTTCCTCTAAATAGTGAGTGCATGCTTTATATCCTTTTTTTGATTGTCCTGATAGGTTACTTAGTGCAGGCCAGTCGTTGATGCTTATGAAAAGCAGTGCTCGAAGGTCAAACTGCTCCTGCTTGTCCTCATCCCACATGCTAACACCTTCATTCTTTCATAGCTGCAAAAGTTCGTCAACCAATTGTCTTAGGTACACATCAATGTCGTTGCCAGGTTGCTTTGGGCCTTCGATGAGCACTGGCATCATAATGAACTTCCGCTTCATGCAGAGCCAGGGGGGTAGGTTGTAGATACAAACAGTGACGGGCCAAGTGCTATGACTACAGCTCATTTCACCAAAAGGGTTCATGCCATCGGTACTTAAACCAAGCCTAACATTCCTCGCATCAGCATCAAACTCTAGGAATGCTCTGTCGATGTTCCTCCACTGGGATCCATCGGCGGGGTGTCTCAACATGCCATCCTGCTTACGTTCTTCTTTGTGCCAGCGCATCAGTTTGGCATGGTCTTTGTTCCTGAACAAACGCTTCAGACGGGGTATCAGAGGGAAATACCAGATCACCTTCGCAGGGACTTTTTTTCTTAGAACGCTCTCCCCCCCCCAACATCACCAGGGTCGTCCCGCCTAATCTTGTATCGTGCGCAGGTGCAAACCGGACAACGATCCAAGTGTTCGTACTGTCCGCGATAGAGGATACAGTCATTAGGACACGCATGTATCTACTGCACCTCCAAACAGAGAGGGCAAACAACACGTTTTGCTTGATACGTCGTCGATGGCAATTTGTTACCCTCTGGAAGAATCTTCTTTACGAGTTTCAGTAGCTCCTCGAAACCCTTATCAGAAACACCATTTGCTGCCTTCCACTGCAGAAGTTCAAGTGTGCTACCCAAATTCTTTAGCCCCTCTTTGCAATCTGGGTACAGGTCAGTCTTGTGGTCCTGCAACATGCGCTGTATCTTTTTCAGTTCCTTATCATTGCCACAGTCTTTCTCGGCATCACGCAACATTTGCCCGAGTCCATCAGTAGGTTCATTTTCCTGAGCAACATCTTCCTGAGCATCGCCTTCCCGAGCAACATCTTCCTCATCGGCATCACTCATTGCAGCATATGCAAAGGAACCGTAGTATTGAGCCAATAACGGAATGTCGTCATCGGCCTCGTCTTCTTCATCTTCATCCATTAGAATTCCTCTTTCACCGTGCTTCGTCCAAACAGAATAATTCCTCATGAAACCGTGCCTCATCAAATGCACCTGAAGACAACCTCTTTGTTTGTACGATTGTATATTTTTACAATGGGTGCATGGGCAGAACATGAAACCGGACGACGTCCTGTTAGCCTCGGCGGCATCGAGAAATGTCCTAAGGCCATCACGGAACGCCTGAGCGTGGGGGTCCCCGTACATCCATTGTCTATTCATCTGCATTATTAACCAATAACAAATATACAATACAATTTAAAGATAAAAAAATTAATATATAAATAAATACAAATTATAATATATATTCCATTATATAAATAAATTTCTAAAACTACATTACTATATTCATTAAATATAACATTACTATAAGCCTTATAAGATTTATAAGATTTTCTATTAATTTATAAGATTTTCTAGCATTTTATATTGATTTTCTAGTAATTTATAAGATTTTCTATTAATTTATAAGATTTTCTATCATTTTATATTGATTTTCTAGTAATTTATAAGATTTTCTAGTAATTTATAAGATTTTCTAGTAATTTATAAGATTTTCTATTAATTTATAAGATTTTCTAGCATTTTATATTGATTTTCTAGTAATTTCTAAAACTACATTACTATAAGTCTTATAACTATTCACAAGTCATACAAAATAAAATACTAACTAGTTTGCCTTCTCTCTCCATTTAAAACACAACATGAACACTCTCTCCACCATGAACTCAAGCTCTCTCCTCTCTCTCCTCCAAGAAGACAAGCTCTCTCTAGCTAGCTTTACTTTGATTCACAAATCTCTCTATTTCTAAATCATAGAAGGATTACAAGCTAAATAAAACATTAGAGAATGAAAGAGTGTACCTTGTAGTGCTCCTTAGATAAGTAGAATCTTCACAAATTTTGAAAAAAATTTGGGCAGCACCTCCCCTCCCACGGCCGAGCAGCATGAACATAGCGCCTAAGTGTTCAGCTGGCTCGGCCGGGGGAGGAAGAAGGTGCTATATACAAAAGACATTAGCACCGGGTCGTGGCAAGACCCGGTGCTAATGTGCACCCTTTAGCACCGGGTGCAGCCAGCAACCGGTGTGAAATGGCCTCGGCACATTAGCACCGGTTGCTGGCTGCACCCGGTGCTAAAGGGGGCGCATTAGCACCGGGTCTTGCCACAACCCGGTGCTAATGTGTCTGCCCTGACACCCCTTCACGCCGCCCTCGCTCCTAGCCGTTGGACCCGGTGTTGAAGCCCCATAAGCACCGGGTCCAAAAATGGCCGAGGCGGAGGAGGCGGGCGGATGTGAAGCATTCTGGTAGTGGTCCTTTATACTTTACTACTGTAGATAGACAGAGTAAATTGACCTTCCTCTTCTACACCCAAAACCTTCAACCAATTCCCGGCGGTTAACCAGCCCCTTTCTAAAATACTTATGTGCACCCTGATCCTTTAACTATGATGTGAAAAGACAATTGTCCCTGATTGCTTTTTCCTTTCCAACTCGCTCCCCTCATGAGCTCGATTGTTCACCATATGCTTGCCATGGAAGGCTACAACACTATGGAATAATGTAGGATTTGAGATCGGGCACACGGATTTATGCTGTCAAAGCATCAATTTTTGTAATGTATTTATCAATATAAAAAAACTGCTTGTAACATCCTAAATAGCCCTATTTAAAATTCTAGTAATTAATTTGCTTTTGATTCAAGTGCTAATAATTAATATAAGGTAAATAAATAATTTGTGAAAATTTAAAATCAAATATAAGGCTTACAAATATTTTTGTTGCATTCATGCTGGCGGCATCAAGTTTTGTTTGTGCATAGTTCAAATAAGAATTTAAATCTAATTTAAATTCGTGTTTGAATTGCCTTGTTTGGAGCTCTAGAAAAGTTGTTTGATTTAGAGTTCGCTTTTGCCTCTTGGACTATTTTTCCCGGCCTGTTTTCCCTCCCTCTAATATCTTCTCACGCGCAACACAGCTTGCCTAGCTGGCCCAGCCTTTCGCTCGGGCCAACCCCGCTCCCCCTTTCTCCCGCTCAGCGCCGGCCCAGCCTCAGCCCCGCCTCGGCCCAGCTCGCCCCGCTCCTCCACCCCAGCCACTGACCGCGCGGGCCCCGCCCGTTGGGTCCGTCCCCGACCGAGCCGAACTCGAGCTCGAGTCCGACCAAGGTTCACGACGCGCCGTGGCATGCACCCCAAGGCCCCGAGCCCCTTCCCCAGGCCTATTTAAGCCGCCGCCCCACCGCCCCTCGGTTCCCATCAAACCACGCCGCAAAACCCTAGCGCCCGAGCTCCTCCGAGCCGCCGTCTTCAAGCTCGAGCTTGCGCCGCCGCGCCGCCGGTCCACATCACCGATGCCGCTCCGTCCCTCTCGACCTCGCTCCGACCTTCGCCGCGTGGTAAGGATGCTCTCGAGCCGCATTTCCCTCTCTCTCTCCCGCTTTCCAACCACTCGCGCACCCTCACCAGAGATGGCCGCCTGCCGTTCACCGTCGGCCGCCACCTCTGAGGCGCTTCAGCCATTGAGAAGCCCCTAGGTGGTCTCGGCGTGTCTCCAGCCTGCTCCCCGTCCAAGTCCTATTGCGAACCGAGTCCTCAAGCTCGTTCCCGAGCTTCTCCGGCGAGCCCGCCGCCGTGGGCACCAGTGGCAACACCGGCCTCTTCCTCCGCCCGATCTATTTTCCTCCACCAGATCGCGATCCAACGGCCGCCGCATCGCCCGAGCCCTAGGTCAAACCTACACTTTTTAGAAATCAACATGCCGTCCATCTTTATTCAAAAATGATTACAAACAGGTCCCTGCTTTACGAAAACCCCCTGCCCTTCCTAAAATTAATGCCCAAGGTCTTGTTTTGGCCTTTTTAATCATTAGTCCTCCTCTTATTTTATAAAATTAGATTTAGGTCCCTGGTTTTTCTTGATTAAGCCCCTAGAAGTTTTTAAACTTCGCTAGCAAGTCCCTGAACCTTAGAAAAGCCATATCTTTCGCGTTTTAGCTCCGATTAGAGTGATTCTCACGCTCACGTGTTCGTAGCGAAGCGTAGAATAGTTTTATAGCCTCTTTTTGTTCTGTTTTTAATGTTTGTTGTACTGTTCTAATAGAGTAATATTGTTTTCATGTACTGGCTTGTGTGAATGCTTGTGTGGTGATTCGTGCGTCCAGTCGGTGAGTCGTTCAGGTTTGAGTTCGAGTAAGGTTACGAGAAGCAGGACCAGCAGCAACACTTTGAGGAAGACAAGTAAAGCACGGACAATCCTTGCTACCTAAACACCCTTAAATCATTCATTTCATGTGTCTAATATGACGTACCCCGGGTACCTAGTTTTGTTTACCCTATTCCGTTGATACCCCGGGTTCATGCATTTGGGTAGAACTTTGCTAGGCGCAGCTACTGTCACATTATTTCAACTTAATGGTTCACTTAAATGAATTGGTAAAACTTGCTTTTTACCAACATGGTTCAGGGAGCTATAGCATGCGTGCTTTGTTCTAGTGTCTATTTCTTAAAGCGGCAACCCAGGAGTCTGTCGCCACCGCTACAACTATTATGGCTCTGGTCTTGAACAAGTAGCATGTACGGCTCTAACTTGACAGTAGTTACCGATAGACCGACGACACTATGGGAAGCACTCGTGAGAGTATGGTTTGATCCACCGAGGAAGAGAGATCCGTCGACTATGTCTCGTCAGGCACAGTCCCGTGTTGGGAGTCCCTGTGGTATGGGAACTCCACACATTGCGCTCTTCATTTTAATGGTTGGCATGTGTTTCCCACGCTCTGGACGCCATTGACCCTCTTATCGCTGCGCCCTGAGAGTTAGTCAATCTCGGTGCCTAGAATCATGTTGCCTGTGTTGTACCATAACGACTACTATTTTGTTATGGTGTCTTGTGAAAAGCCTCGTAGCGTCCGTATGCGGTCACACCTCGGAAGTGTGATTTTTGAGTTCTGATCCACCTCCGCATGGTTGGGTTCAAAGTTCTTTCAAGCTTTCATGCGACTGATGGGTAAAGGGTGAAACCTCTGCAGAGCGTACAACCTATCATGATAGCCTTGCTCAGGGTCACGAGCGACCTGGATCCTTTTTGATTAGTGGTTCCTCATTTAATATAATGTTTATTTATGCTTAATGTTACTTCTATTTTATTAAACGGGTTGCAATTGTGATTCATCTATTATAGTAACTTGGTTAATGTTAAAAATGAATCCAGTAAAAATGCTAATGCAGTACATCCATGTCTAGCCTTACTTTTAGCCTTCACACACAGTGTTATACTTGCTAAGTAAAAGATTTACTTACACTTTCATTATTCAATAAATTCCAGATGGGTAACAGATGGAGTAAATGATTCTACCGCTACTGAGTTTCTTGAGGATCTGCCTTTCTTCTAAGCTATGGTCAATCAGTCGGTGTCCCTGTGGACTGCGGCTTCGCTTTAGAGAGAGTTAATAAATAGACTTCCGTTGTTTTATTCATTTATTTATGTTGAATTCTGTTGTAAAACTATTTTTATTCGAGCATATGTACTCTGAATTCCATATTTGTTGAGCTTTATGTGGGTTGGACTTTCTGGGTTCACATATGGTGACATTCGGGTTTCGGTGTAAACCTGGGTGTGACACTGCTACATTAAGCTTGACACCGGCTAAACCAACATGGAAAAACCTAACAAGTTAGACGAGCTGTGATATCACCTTGCCGAGGCCCTTTTGTTCTTGTATAAACCGTACAAATCTTCTAGCTCCACGGTAGCCACACTAACAGATCTGAAAGCTTCAGAAGCACAATTATGATATGGCCACAACCTACTCATCACCATTCTCAGTCGGGGATCCTTGGATGTGACATATGGACATTTGGCTCGACCGAGACACTCCTTCTCTGACTGCTACAGCCACTGTGTTGGCCTCCATGTGGTCTGAATTTCACTTCGAGGTTGACGTGATAACCCCGAAACTTGCAATTCAGGTTGCAAGCATCAGCCTTTGGAAGTGAATAATAACAAGCATAAATGGTTAAGACTGTCCTGAATGCCTACCATCCCTATGGGCGATTTTCATAGGAGGAAGCATGAATTGGCCACTAGAACGGTGGTTTTGTTTCCAGAGATACCAAAAGCGCTGCCTAGTTTGTTTGCTTCTTCGGTTTTGGCTCGCAATTTATAGGTTTCTAATGTGCGCATAGTACACCTAATAAAATAACAGAAGGCACCATATAGTACACGTACTTGGAAACAACACAAAATGTCAGATTGCTATAAATACTACACCACGTGCTGCCTAAAGCCATAGGCCCGAGACTGAGGCCACAACAAGTGCTTAGTGTGGTGGACAGTCCACCTCTGCCGATCAAAGTGAGTATTAGCCATGGTGAATATGGACCCTAGCCCTAAGACGTCTACTGACAACAGAAAGCAGTGGAGAATAATCCGGAGATTCTTTACCGTGGTTATCAAAATGTTTGTTATTGAATGAGATGACTATTACAATGCCAAATCAACAATGGGTGAAAATCGAGCAATTTTTTAAGCATCTCATTTACATTTATTTTCAATTCCGCATCCAAATCTTGTTTAAGAGTAGCAACAATGGCGGGCAATTGCCGACTTGAACATTTAAATTGAGAGATTGAATGAAGATGTAGCAAACCATGCATTACAAAAGCACTGCAACACTAGACAAGACAGGACATGGGCCAAATGTCAACCAAGAGTCACTGATTCAAATCACCACTGAACAATGTATTGGCAAGATACGGTGTGGCCATTGTGCCCTCGGCTATTTTTTCTGGTACCAAACATGAAGATATGTGCCCCATGCCCTCTCAATGTAAGATTATGAATGGTGCTTCCCATCAATCAGATAAATCCAGCAGAAGTTTTATAAAGTTTATCAGCAATGATGCAAATTTGCATGTGTCACACCTAAATACCCATTTCCTATGTTTTCATAACAGTAAGAACGGTTTAAGAATAAAAAATAGTGAAACACGTCAGGACAATAATGTACGCATTTTGTTGAAATTAGGCAGATCCAAGTTCTAGCAGTGAAATAAGAACATGAAAAATATTAATGAGTTAGCAAGCGCATGTGTTATAAAAGAACAAATAAAGTAGCCTTGAACTCACACCTAGCCTCGAGGTTGAGTCAGAACTATCAATGGTGGTCTATTGGAATTTTTTACCAGATTGACATATGAAATGTTGAGGTGTAAGTATTTGTGGGCATCGCATGCATGTTCCGCAGACGAGACAATCACGCCAAACTTCATTCTGCAACAAGACAGCATGCCTGCTATAATGTCACCGTATGATCAAGCATATGTCCCGGCAGATGCTTCACTGCACCAGCAACTTCAGTTATGCAACGGCAATTGGCGATGTGTTGTGAGTGCATGAGGACTCAGATAGATTGGCGCGCGGCTCTGTCAGTCTGGTCCCTAGAGGTAACCCAACACAGCTTGACATTTGGAACATGAGTATTCACTTGGTCGCTTCCAACATTGATGCTCCTTTGATTCTCGAGACCTCCGATCCCTAATTGAGAGCAACAAATATTATATGTGGTCTACATATGCACTAATAATCTCTCTGTTTCGTTGTGTCATTTATATATGTCCCTCTTTCTCCAATACGATTTCGCAAGTCACTTATATTTCAGGCCCAAGCTGGACCGGTGGAGAGTGCGTGGGAGGGTTATAAAATAATTTTCTTTCTACTTGTTTTAAGACTACCAAAACGGGAGACATTAGAGCTGGACCGGTGGAGAGGAGAAGGAAGAGCCGGTTAGTGGTAATTATTACACCTACCACTAGTGAAATTTGGGCTTTAGTCCCGATTGACAGGGGGATTTAGTTCCGGTTTCCTATCTGGGACTACAAGTCCGGAAGTCTCGGTCCGTAACACCAACCGGAACTAAATATTCAAAAAAATAAAAAAAATATGTTGAACGTACCTAGGAGAAGCCACCACATGCGCGCGAAGTCACAAGTCTGGAAATACGCATGTGCGGTTTGTGGGACTTGAACCCGGATCCTCTTGCCTTAAGCGTAGCCTTCCTTACCATCTCACTAACAGATATGTATGAGAAAAGGTAAACAAAATTCTGAATAATCTGACATCCGTATCTGAAAAAACATAAATATGGATATCCGTATTCATATCCGATTTAAATGTGGACGCTAAACTGGTTGTATCCGAATCCGTTTAGTAAAAATGAATTCGGATTCGGATATCCCAATTGTTGGTGGATACAGATGTGAAAGCAAAAAATATCCGCATCCCCCGCCAACGCGACGGTGCGCCACCGTGAAACTTTTAGCCCCCACCCTCGCGGAGTCACGCGCTCTCTGCTATCCCACGTTCCAGCGCGCGCCAACGCCACGCACGCCGCGCACGCCACCGTGGAGAACCTTTAGTCCCGGGTGGTAACACCAATCAGGACTAAAAGGACTTTTAATCACGGTTGTTGTTACCATCCGGGACTAAAGGTCCTCCAGGACCATAACAAATGTGAACCGGGACTAAAAGTTACATTTGTTCTGGGCCAAAATGCAACTGGATAAACGTAGGGGATGAAAGGTCGATTCTCTAGTAGTGTACATTAGCGACGGCGAGAACTGGTGCAGCGTCTTGGTGGGGACCAAGTGTGAGAGACCAATTTGAAATATGCCTTTATCTAATATGTGATGAGTGTTTGATTGGATGATTTGAAACTTTTTCGGTTGCATCCATATTCCATATGTGCTTGTTTATGCTAATGCCTAACCCGAGGTATAGTGTGTGTTGCATTGTGTCGTGGTGTATTTATGTAAAACCATCCGTTGTGTGTTGTGTCTTTGCTTTGGCTGTGCAAGTGTTGGATATAGGATCACTGCAAGCGGCTGAACGGTGAAGGATAAGCTGCAGATTAGGTGTGGTATACCATGTGCTGGTCAAGAGCAAGCAGGACGCTTTGGTGCTGATGAACCATGCGGTGCCCGGTCAAGGGCAAGTGGTGGATTGGCGCTGAATGACCGTCCAATATCCGGGTGAAGTCATAGCTGATCTACAATGTACACATGAAGAGCAAGAGTATAATGTGGTGAAGATGGTGTTCGTCAAGTCAAGGAGGATGATAATGGTAATTTGAGTAGACTTCCCATGCATGGGAGTGCGAAAGGCATTAAAGCGTTGGGACCTTGGTGGATGCCAAAAATGCGTCGACATCGATCAGTCACAGCGTGTGCAGCGTGAAAGCGGGTTTGACCGGTCTGGCCTCAAAACTTGTGGTGAGTTGTGTCTAGAAAGGCGTGTAGGAGAGTTTGCTAGTCTTGTCCACAAAACCGGGCGATGGCAGATTTGTTGGTTTGGGTCTCAAAACTAGGCATCGGAGGGTTTGCCGGTTTGACTTCAAAATTAGACGGCAATGAGTCGAAGGACGCGTGGAACCATCACGGAGCTCAAGGTGAAGCAAATTCGTGAAGGCGCTAGGTCCGTCCGATGCTCTAAGAAAAATTTAGACGGATTTACTCCTAATTAAAAGGTATTTGAGTTGTATGCTTCATCTACGGTTGTTTTGATCTTTTGTTGAATACTTATATGTATGAAGGGTGGCTGTTGGGGCAGCCATCTATGGGTATCTCAGTTGGGCAGCGGCTCTCATTTGGAGGTGTGAGAGTTTTTCTATGTTTGAAAGAGTGAGAGAGGAGATGCTCTTTATTTGATTTTTTGCCGTACAAGTTTAGATTCTCGCTACGAGTGACTTGTAACCGCACTTAGTAATAGAAAGATCAATTTCGTATTCAAGTGTGTCTACTTCTCAAGATCTAAAATTATTATTTTATAAGCTATTTTTAGTGATTTTTTGTTCTTCGATGGTAAATCTTTGAAATTTGTTTTGATACCCCAACGAATCCCTCACGAATTTGGCTTGAATTCCAAATTTTCCAAAAATGCTCTTTGTTGTGCTGTTCTCCGGTTACTCCCTAAATTGGCGAGATTTACATGAGTTTTTATAGATCTACCTTGTAAATCAGATTGCCTACCGTTATGGTTCAAGTCTCGCGTCGATCCGTTGAGTTTTGAGGGAGGACTTTTCGGTCCAAGCTGTCGTGTTCCTGTGTATCTCGCTTCTTTTGGGTTCGCTGGTGGGGAGCTCGCGCAGTGGCGGCAGGCGCGTGGTGGCGCGCAGCGCAGCGACCAGCGCTTCGCAGGCCGGGGCGCACGGCAGCCCAGGGGCACAGCAGGCCGGTGGCCCGAATCGCAGCAGCAGCAGCTCCCAACCCAGCACAGAAGCGCGCGGGAAGGCTCGGCAGCAGCAAGCCCAGGAGGACACGACGCGGCCCAGTATACAGCTGCATTTTCATTGCGGTGGTGAGCTATATACTAGCTAGTTCCATGACACAACGTGTACAATTATTCACGGGACATACCCACTGCTATTATATATGATTCCTACAATCGAGCATGTCTTATGGAGATGCTTCATGATCGATGCAGGGCTCTCGCTCGATTAGGATTTTTATGAGATAGCAACATCCCATTTCCACGTGCACGAGGAGCGCAGAACAGATTGGCTGCTCTGCCATATTGGTAGCTAAAGGTAAATCAGCACTGCATATCATGACTTTTGTTTTGCTATGAATATTCACTACGGAAATCCGGAGTTTGCCGAGTGACTGGGGCACTCGGCAAGGTGTAACACTCGACAAAGGGGTTACGGCATAGCTCGTGTCGGCAAACAACCCCTTTGCCGAGTGTCTTCTGTCGGGCACTCGGCAAAGGCTTTGCCGAGTGCAAAAGCCAGCACTCGGCAAAATAAAGCACTAACAGCCGGCCGCGGATGGCGCCGCGCCGTCCGCGGCCACCTGTTAGTGCTAACGGAGCCTTTGCCGAGTGTTGCACTCGGCAAAGGCTGGTTAGGGGCAGGCCCTGTGGACAACCCTTTGTCGAGTGTAAGGGCTTTAACACTCGGCAAAGGCTGTATCTTTGCCGAGTGTTAAGGCCAACACACTCGGCAAAGCTTGAACACTCCGCAAAGGCTGTTCCAGAAATGACAGAAACAATCTCTTTGCCGAGTGTTAAAGCCAATACACTCGGCAAAGTATCAATTTTTTTCCTGTTTTTATTAATTTTTTGTGTTAAAAGGACCCCTCAATAAAAACATCACAGGCAGTTTCCAATAGGCATTACAGGCAGTTTATAATAGGCATCACAGGCAATTCATATATATATAGCCACTAAACCATCAAACAACCATAAACAAACACATATAAGTCACTAAACCATCCAATATCACATAAATGTCACAAATTCAATATCCAAACATCCAACATCCATCATTCATATGTTTAAAAAGTCCAACATCCATCACTCACGGAAGAGGGGGTCCGAACAACGATCTAACCGCCCGCGCCGCAAGGTCTTCGTCTTGAGGGCCGTCATTCGACGCGGCCGAGCCAGGAGCTTGCCCAAAAGAGATTAGTGGTGTGTGTTACAAGATTTTCGACAGAAATGAGTTGTGAAATGAAATCATAGGGTTCTCAAGTGACTCACGGGAGAAATAGGCACACATGGTGGTGGAGGCGGCGGTGGTGGCATCGGCGGCGGCGGACCTTCACCCACGCGTTGGCCAATGTTCTGCAGGTAGGCAAATACCTGCTCCTGCCACGCTCGGTTCGTCCGCTCGGCCTCCTCCTTCTGTCTGTCTTTCTCGGCCTCCGCGTCCTTCATCCGCTGCACCTCCGCCTCCAGGAACTCCCGCCTCTGTGTCTCTTCATCCAACCGGGCCTGCAATATTCAATCACATTGTTATAATACATTACAAACGTAAGCAAACTTCACGTACAAAGATAGAAACAGAAATAACCTGGAGTGCCTGCATCCCGAAGTGTGAACCGGGAAGAGGCTGGCGGATAGCCGCTGAAGAGCTCGTGCTCCTGGCTCGAATCTGGGAGAGCGTGGGGGTAGCGGCCGTGTCGATGGTGTTGTTGGCGATCAAGTACTGCCCGTGCTTCTTGCCTCCTCCCGCCCTCATGACCACTTCTCCATCAATGTCGTGGGCGGTCGGATCCCAGTCTGGCCCGTGGACCTCCTTCGCGACCTCTTGATATGCTGTGAGGCGACTGTGGATGCTGGCGTTGCTGTATGCTGCGGGCCTGTCCTCCGGGTTGTACCGGATGTCGGAGGTCGCCTTGCCCTTGTGGGCCATAGCAAAAGCCTCGAGCTGTGAGCAAGGCGCACCACCATGTGACGCCGACTGAAAAAACAAACAATATGAATTAGTAATTACACAGAATAGAGTGAGCGAATATAGAAATGACTCGGCGTACCCATTTGGCCCTGTACTCCTCGAGGCTAAGGCTGCCCTGATGGTGTGAGACACCGGGCATCAGCAAACGCCGCTCCCGGCAAAGGTCGTGCTGAGCGGCCCACTCGGCGCTGCACCACTTGTCGACTATCACCTCCCAGCACGTGGGATGCGGGGCGCACCACCACGGAATCGCCTACAAGACATCAAGTGTACGACATATAACAAGATCGAATTTAAAGTACTTAATCTTAGAATAATACAGTATCGATTTACATACCGCCAGATACTGCTCCTTGGTCAACTTCATGTTTCTTGCCTCCGTTTTCTTCACGGAGATCTTGAGTGCCGCGAAATAATCAATTACGGCCTGCACGCGCGCCTCGTAGTGCAGGTCCTTGACAAGCTTCCAGCAGGCTGCATGTGCCACAGCATCCGCCGAAGCCTCCTGTCCCGGGGCGCATCTGTAAAAGTCCTGCGCATATATACACGATGAATGTTGCATTATTTGTAGATTGTTCAATGAAAGTGCTGTGTTGAGCAGTGTAGTGCAACGAATACTTACCCAAAGCTCTCCCTTTACCTGCTCGGCCTTGTTGTTGAAGATCCTGCGCTCCCGGTCCTCCAGATCGCCAGCGGCGACGTAGTGGTCAAAGGTGTAGGCCGGCACCTCCCTGCCGCCAATGGTCACCAGACCCGGAAACAGTTCCCTGCAAAGAAGACCCAGGATGCCGTTGACTTTGCGGGCGCGACCAGCGCCTGGGGTGACCATCACCCAATTCCTGCCCAAGTGATTAAGATAAATTGTTAGTCCATATTGTGATTTCCAACATATGAATATGAAACGAGAAGGTCTATGTAACATCTAAAATTACTTACCTTGGAGGGCGGGGTGCGATCACGGGGCGACGCTCCATGGGTATCGGGCGCTTCGGGAGTTGCGAGGGGCCTCGCTGCCAAAGGGCCGAGTTCTCAGAGGAGGTGGACCCCTCTACGTCCTCGCCCTCGGGGTCCTCGGCCCCGTGGTCCTCGGCCCCGTGCTCCGCTGCCTCGTGCTCCTCGTCCTCGCGGTACTCGTGCTCCGCGGCCCTAGTGTCCGCCGCCGAAGGAACAAAGTCCTCGTCGGACGAAGACGACGAAGGTATGGGGGTCCGCTCTCGCCTCTTTCCCTTGCCTCGCCCCCCGCCTGTGGCCTTCTTCTTTCGCCCCTTGCCCTTGACACCAGACGACCCAGCTACCTCGGACCCCCCATCTTTAAACTTCCGGTCCAACGACATGACATTCCTCATCGCACCGCCATGATCCACAATATTGGTTCAATAACCTGCGATCAACAAAAACATACAATCATTAGATTTCACATATAAACATAAATTATTAGAAAAACATGTAATATATAAGAAATATGACCCGACATAAACTATTAGAAAGAGATGATGCAATATATAAACGTACTTTTATTAGAAATAATCATCCGGATCAGGATTATCTAGATCAACGGTCGCATCATCACTATCGTACATTTCGAGATGTTCATGGTCGTCCTCCAAAGGCGGAGGAATGTCGTGGTCTTCGTCATTGCCTAATTGTAATCGCTCTAGTAACTCTACCTCCTTAGCATTATGAACCACATCTCCAGTGTCCTCGTCAACAAACATTTCTGAGTCTAAATCCATTCCGACCGCTTGGGTTAAGTCTATCTCAAAAGACCCTTCTAGCCCATTTTCTTGGAAGAACTCTCCATCATAGGTGTTTGGATCTATGTTATAATCTTCATTGTTTGGGACTGGTAGTTTACCGCGTGGCGACACTTTGTATACAACGTCCCAACCCTCAAGCCTTTTGTCCTTTTTGCACGGGTATGACAAATAATACACCTGGGTGGCTTGTTGAGCCACTATATAGACATCATCTCCAGGTAAGACAGATGATTGTCGAATTTCGACTAGCCCAAGACTAGGGGTTCGTCTCACCACTGAAGGATCAAACCAATGACATTTGAAGATAACAGGAGAAAGAGGTCTGCTTCCACCAAAATTAAGCTCGTATATTTCTTCAAGTCTCCCATAGTAATCGACCCCATCAGAGCCTGGAGTATAGACTCCGGTACTTGTAGTCCTTCGATTGGGCATCCTCTGCTCATGACTTGTTGTGCGAAAATGATAACCATTCACGTCATATCCGGTAAATGACTTGACCTTATACGCACAACCATCGGCGATCTGTCTCAACTCGGCACTCATAGATCCATCGGATTGGCCCTGCGAGTTCCACCAGGATAGTTTGTTATATTAATGACACGACTTCAGTAACGTCGAATTTAGGACAAGACTGAAATTAAGTGTACCTTCCGTTTGAACCAAGAAATAAAATCTGGGTTTCCATGTTTAAGAAGGTCATCAACTTCGTGTGGGGTAGGAGCCCTCCTATTACGCCACAATTGATCAAGAAATTCCCTGTATGAACGAGAAACAAGAGTGTTGGATGCAGAATAGTGGCTAGGTACTCGAAAACAAGATCGTTCTGAACTTACCGCACGTATGGCTCAACTTCGAATAGATTGGTGAGCACATAGAGCATGATAGCGCGCCACTCTACATTTGTCAAATTTTTGTTGGTGCCTTCACTTGCACTTCCTAGTTGCCCTCGGAAAAGGCTGAGGTTCGATTCAACTTCGCCAACATTATAACGAGGCGGTGGATTGTGCACGTTAGGGAGGTTGTCAGCATAATACTTCGTCGTGAAGTTTGACACCTCCTCGAGAATGTATGCCTCTGCAATAGATGCTTCAATCTTGCATTTATTTTTGCATTTAGTTCGAAGAACCTTCTGACATCTTTCAATTGGATAGCACCAGCAACCCTGCACAGGCCCTCCCATTCGTGCCTCATACGGAAGGTGCGGAATCATATGCTGCATCGGGTTAAAAAACCCGGTGGAAATATCTTCTCCAACTTGCATAGCAACACGGGAGTAAGCTTTTCCATTTCTGCAAGCATGGTCTTCGATACTTCCTTAGCACACAGCTGGCGGAAGAAATTGCTCAACTCCGCCAGTACTTGGCAGACATGCTCGGGGACATAGCCTCGAACCATCACCGGAAGAAGCCGCTCAAGCCATATGTGGTAGTCATGACTCTTGAGCCCGTTGATTCGTAGAGTAGTTAAGTTCACTCCCCTCTTCAAATTCGCTGCATACCCATCAGGAAATTTCACTGTTTGGAACCAATTTAGCACTTCCCTCTTTTTGTCATTATCGAGAACGAAATCGGCCTTAGGTTTTTTCCATGTTTTGCCGTCCCTGGGAGGTGGTATATTTAGCTTCGGTCTATTGCATAACCGCTGCTGATCCACTCTAGCCTTGGTATTGTCTTTGGTTTTATCAGGAATGTTCATGATTGTACCCCAAAGTGCCTCAGCAAGATTCTTTTCAGTGTGCATCATATCAATATTATGTGGAAGCAGAAGGTCTGGCATGTACGGGAGCTTCCACAGGCCCAACTTATGAGTCCAGGCATGTTGCTCGCCATATCCCACAAAACGGCCATCCTCCCCGACCTCGAGAGCGTCTAACTCTGCACGAACATCCGCACCTGTCATCATCTGTGGTGCAGGGTCTAGAACCCTTACACCTTTCGTGAAGTTCTTGATATCTTGTCTGAATTCGTGTTCAAGAGGGAGAAATTAACGATGTTTGTCGAAGCATGAATATTTTCCACCCTTGGTCAACCAGATGAACTTCAGAGATGCCTTGCATATTGGACATGGGAACTTCCCATGGACACACCAGCCGCAGAATATCCCATACGCCGGATGGTTATGCAGGGAGTACTGGTAGAAGACATGCATTTTAAAGTTTGTTTTTGTAGCTCGATCATATGTCCATACACCTTCCTCCCAAGCACGGTCCAAATCATCAACAAGAGGCTCCATATACACGCTCATATTTTTCCCCGGGTAATTAGGAATAATTAACGACAAAAAGATGTTATGCCGTTGAAATAGGACACCAGGGGGAGATTGAGTGGGATCACGAACATTGACCAACAAGAGTATGGGGCAGCCGTCATTCCATACGGGTTGAACCCATCTGTTGCCAACGCAACACGCACATTCCGAGCCTCTCTAGCCTTGTCACGATGAATCCCATCAAAGTGCTTCCATGCTTCACCATCGGATGGATGTACGAGCTTATCAGGATTGTATCGCACTCCACTTTTGTGCCATGTCATCTGTTTCGTGGAGTCCTCGGTCATGTAAAGCCGTTGAATCCTCGGTATAGGTGGAAGGTACCGTAGGATATTCACGGGTATTTTGCTTTGCTTCTTCTTACCATCAGCACCGACTATCTCCACGAATCTAGAAGCCTTGCACTTCGGACATTGCTTTGCGTCCGCAAATTCTTTCCTAAATAAGATGCATCCATTCGGACAAGCATGTATCTTCTGATATGGCATCTTAAGTGCATTTAGAAGTTTTTGTGCCGCGTACATGTTCTTTGGCAGAATGTGACCTTCCGGAAGGAGGCCGCCCAAAACTGTCAGGATGTGGTCAAAGGCGTCTCGACCCAAGCTAAACTGGGACTTGACGGCCAACAGACGTGCAACGACATCCAATTGAGAAACCTTAGTGTGTGAGTGAAGTGGTTGTTGTGCCGCTGACAACATGTCATAATAAGCCTTTGCAGTGGCCTCCGGCTCCTCCTCCCTAGATCCATCATTGAAGTGTGCTTCGTCGTAGTCATGCAACATGTCCCCTACCCCTGCCTCATCATCAAACTCCTCGATGCGCTGCCTCACGGCCTCGTCTCTCACACAATCAACGGCTTCACCATGGCGTGTCCACCGAGTATAGTTCTCCGTAAATCCTTGTCTAACGAGATGTTTACCCATGACAACTTATGTTTGGCGTTTACGATTGTCGCAAACCGCGCATGGACAGAAAGTAGTTGGCACCCCTTTCGCATTGGCAAAAGCTTGCTTCAAGAACGCATCAGTCTTGGCAATCCATTCATCTGTACATTCACCTTTACTTGAGCGGCCAGTGTACATCCACTCACGGTCTTCCATCCCTTTACATATCACCGAGCAATAAATTTCTTCCATACCAAATTTATAATAATAAATGCATCTACCGGATGCTAGCTTTATGTCTAATAGGTAAAGATAGGTCCTAATCCCACCCGAGGATGTGTAGACGGGTAGTTTCCATGCTCTACTCGTATCCAAGACAGAATTTCGGCAGCACCTCCCCGCTGTTCTCCAAATACACGTCCAATTACGGAGATTGTGTATTCGGAGAACAACATGGAGATGATGCCGAAACTCAGCCTCGGTACGAGTAGAGCATGGAAACTACCCATCTACACATCCTCGAGATGACCAAAAACGTGGACAATTCGAAACAGATACGGTTAGACATATGCAAAGATTCACATATTCACAATCGTATCTCTTTCGAATGGGAGACGCCTAACTAGGTTACGTGACACAGCTTAAATATGGATCTACGAATTAAATATTGAGGGTGTATGGTTTTGCATGTGCTCACCTACGAGCTCGACGTCGGGCGAGTCGGTGACGCTCGTGTCGGTGCAGACGGCGGGGAACGGCTACGGGCTACAAGCCGAGGACGGGCTACAAGCTGAGGACGGTGCAAAGGGCCTCTCCCTGAAAAAAAAAACGAAATATTATCAAATTAAAAATTCGGCAGCACCTCCCCTGCACGGGGAGGTTTCTGAAACCCCATCCTGCAAAAAAACACGGCACGAAGGCCGACAACCACATACACAAGGAATCCACGGCACGAAGGCTGACAACCACATATATATATATATATATATATATATATATATCAAAATTCTATCATCCATTTGAACGGGGTGGCTAGCATTTCTAGTGAAATCAAAATTCTATCTTCCATTCATATACATATATATATGTTTCTATTCTATATACAAAAATTCTATCCTATGTATGAAAAACAGCAACTACCACATCCTACCACAAACAACAGGAAATTCACGTGTAGGCAGCAGGAAGGGGAGAGGAACCTTGCACGGGCGGGAAGGGCGGCCGGGCTGGGGTAGAGGCCGGCTGGGCCGTGGCAAGGGTAGCCGGGGATGGAGGGCGGCCGGGCTGCGGCAGGGACGGCCGGGGATGGAAGGCGGCCGGGCCGGGGCAGAGGCCGTCCGGTGCAGGGGCGCCGGCGTGGAGCGGGCAGGGGCGCTGGCGTGGAGGCCGGCGGCGGGGAGGAGGCCGGCAGCGTCCGGGGCGGCGGCGGCACGGGACGGCGCGGCGCCGGGGAGGAGGTCGGCCGGGGCGCGGAGCGGCGGCCGGCAGCGTCGGGGCGGCGCGGTGACGGGCGGGGCGACGGCCGAGGCGGCAACGGGCGGGGTGGAGGGCGGGTGGCGGCGGCGGACGGGGCAGCAGTGGCGGCGGAGGTGGCGGAAAACGGCGATGGAGGGGGCGGGGGAGGCGGCGGCGGGCGGGGCGACTGTGGCGGCGACGCGGCGTGTGTGCGTGTGTGCGTGTGTGTGCGATGTGTTTAGGGTTGGGGGCCGCGTGGGCGGTTAAGTCCCCCCGGGCACCCCCCTGTTTGCTGAGTGTCGTAGATCTGACACTTGGCAAATAGATCTACCACGTTGGCCGTGCGCTGGCCGCTGACGTGGCCGCGCGCGGCCGAGAAGGACGGCCACGTGGCCTGTTTGCCGAGTGTCTGGCTCAGGGCACTCGGCAAACATAGCCTTTGCCGAGTGCAGGCACTCGGCAAAGGTGCCACGTGGGCCAATGACGTGGCCCGCGTGTCCGCGGTCCGGCCAGCCCTTGTGGCACCTTTGCCGAGTGTCTCTGACATGACACTCGACAAAGGTGCTCTTTGCCGAGTGTCTCTGACCTGACACTCGGCAAAGGTCCTTTTTGCCGAGTGTAGCACTCGGCAAACATTTCCCAGAACATTTGCAACATACCAAATTTTTCAAATTTGATCAAATACACATCAAAATATCTCGTCAAATACATTCAACAATGCACATTCTATGCTTCAATGAAATGTTTTCATTATTTCATGCCTATATAGCTCATAATTTCTTCATAACTTTCATTATTTCATGCGGAGAAGGGCGTAGAAATAATTTAAAAAATATCAAATGGGTCCGGAAAAATATGATAATTTCAAATGAAGCAATCTACGTCATCTATTGCCTATAGAAAAAGTTACGAACTCAAATTCTAATTCAACTTCACTTCGTTTCGAAATCCAGCTGTCTCCTTCTCAACTCTTCGAAACTTCTATGGGGATATGCTCCGATTGGAAAGGGTCGTATATATAAAATTTTCAAAATCATCTCAACTTTTTCCCACGGGCTCCACATAAGATATAAAGAGCCTTTGACAAGTATCACTAGAAAAAAATAAAGTTTGGACCCCAAAAACATAAGTTTAAAAACTAAGGTCCTGAGTTTGCCGAGTGTTTACCAAGAAATACTCGGCAAAGGCTAGCTTCGCCGAGTGTCGAGTGGTGAACACTCGGCAAACCCACCAAGTTTTACAAAAATATTTTTAAATTTTCAAACTTTTATGTTTGAATTCCAAGTTTTTTAAGAATATTTTTAAATTTTCAAATTTTTTTGCCGAGTGTCTAAGTAGACACTCGGCAAAAGTCCAACCCCGGGCCTGGCTGGACACGTGCAGTGCACGTGCCACCTCTTTGCCGGGTGTCGGCTGGAGGACACTCGCCAAAGCTGTGACAATTCAAACGGCCGCCAACGGTCGTGGGCGCACGCGGCACGTGCTGGACACGTGCCGCACCTTTGCCGAGTGTCTTTGACCTGACACTCGGCAAAGAGCACCTTTGCCGAGTGTCTTTGACCCGACACTCGGCAAACCAGGGGCCGCCCAAACGGCTACGGACGGCCGCGGACGACCGTTGGCGGGCGCGTCGCCTGACGAGCACGTGCGCCTTCTTTGCCGAGTGTCTCGGGCTTGACACTCGGCAAAGCTATGATTTGCCGAGTGTCGCTGGCCTGACACTCGGCAAAACACCTCTTTGCCGAGTGTCCCCTCTATGCCGAGTGCCTTGCCAAGGGCACTCGGCAAAGTCTTTCTTTGCCGAGTGCCCGACAGAATGCACTCGGCAAAGGACTGGACACTCGGCATATACCCGGTTTCCCGTATTGATCGGTGCCCGAGACCTCCCAATCCTATGTGAAAACAATAAATATTCTGCGTGAATATTGGAACGGATGTAGCAGCATTGTAACTAGTCTGCACGTTAGACCAAAAGGAATGGATGCCCGATAACCCCATATATATATATATATATATACATATATATATATATATACATATATATATACATATATATATATATATATATACATATATATATATATATATACATATATATATATATATATATATATAGTGCCCATACAGCAGTCGATCAGTAAGATGAGTATATATGTTTTGCGGCCATCAGTCCCGAGCTCTGGAAACGCTGAAATGACTGTAGACATTGTACCTTCTTTTTTTCTGAATAAAGATATTGCACTTCTTAGGGCCAATTGTTAGGGGGCCGTCAATTCAGTAACATGCCACAATACTAGTCATTCTCTGGACGGTTTTTTTTTATGGTGACGTAAAACACGCAACGAGCTGAGTATGGGTGTGTCTAGATAAAGCTATTTCCGACCACTATGGCCAGGTTCTACAAGCTGCAATCCTAGATGAATGGTCAACAGGTTCTACTATGCTCCAGAACATACCAGAGACACCTCACTTACTCGGATATCTATGACTCCTGGAGCCTCTAATTTCCATTCCATCAAAACAAAGGGATGCTTTTTATGGGTAAGATTGTTGCTCGTTTCTATTCTTCCATATAGTGAAAGAAGCACACCTATACAGACATGCACACATACTGGTGCAGAACAGGATAGCTATGGTTCTGCAGCAAAGCATCAAGTCCTATATAAAGGAAAACGTGCTGCCTATTCTGATTTATCTGTACCAGGTATGAAATTGGCGGCCTACTTTCATGATTAAACACTAGAGACACATAGTCATTGGCTGCGGTCAGGCTCTATTAGTAAGGTAGGTACAGAAAAGCTAACCCTTGCAATGTTCAGATTAGATGTTTTGCCGGCAACATCAGTGCTCCTTTGATTCACGACACCTCCCATACTGTTGACACCCAAAAGTGGCACAACAGTGCAAACCGGTCTGACCGGTTTGTGCACAAACCGGTCAGACCGGTTTTGGTAAAAGTGTCAAAATGCCAATTGGACTTCACCATTGCGTAGCTCTCGTCGAGACGATCAAAATGCATATGTAGATCGTACAATTCGAAGTCCGGATGAGCGAGTTATAGCTCTGGCAATATTTCAGCCCTGTGCTGAAGGGAACCGGTCTCCTTAATCGGTCAGACCGGTTGGTTCAAAGTCCTCAAAAGGCAAATTAGACTTCACCATTGTGTAGATCTCGTCGAGAAGATCAAGATTCATATGTGGAACGCCAGATTTGGATTCCAGATGAGGGAGTTATGACTTCGGGAAGATCTGCATCTGGGAAAACCGGTCAGACCGGTTTCCTAATCCGGTCAGACCGGTTTGGGCCTGTATAATCCGAGTTAGAATTGTATTTTAGCACGAGTTTTATTAGGGTTTCGACTCCTAAAGGGGCAAGACCTCCCTGGCCTATAAATATAAAGGCTCGTGGCCGATTGAGGATACATCCAATCGAATCAAACACTATCTTTACTTTTTCCTTCAAACCCTAATCTCTTCCAACCTTCATGCTTTTCATCCTCTGATCTCCATGGTCATAGCTGACGTCCTAAGGCTTGCTGTTCGACCTAGGGCACACCGGCGACGTCCACGCCCTGACGGGGTCCCTCCCGGGCGAGAGCTTCGACGGCCTTTGCTAGTTTGCTCGTAAACTAGTCGTTCTTCGCCACGTAAGTGCGTTGATTATCTCTTTACTGGTTTGCTCGTAAACCTAGTCGTTCTCTAGCACGTAAGCTTGGTAGTTATCCTCACGAACAGTCAATTGTAGCAAAACCCTAGGAAACCGGTCTGACCGCTTTGCTAAACCGGTCTGACCGCTTTGTACCCTGAAACCGGTTTGACCGCTTCTCTGAACCGGTCTGACCGCTTTGTGCGGTTTCGCTGCTATTCGGCCTGTCCGCAACCCGCGCGTCAACGCTCTCTCGTGTGTTGACCGAGATTTGCGTCAACACATTTTGGCGACTCCGCTGGGGAAGAAAATCTGGTTGCTTAAACCGTTTTATCAATCCCTAGCCTTTTAACTAATTGATCTATTGCTTTGATTCGCCACTGTAGTTGAATCTGGTTTTTTGGAACCGATTGCATCTACACTTATTTCTTTGCATCAGGTTGCTCAAACCGATTGCATTGTGTTTTGCTTGTTACTTCATATTGAAGATTAAAGTAGAAGCAAAGTCTTGGTCATTGATTGCTTAGATTATCTTGAATATCTGGATTTATCACAAGACTGGAAGCATCAAGACCTATTATGGCGGGTTATTCATATGCACCACGACAATATTACTACGCCACGCCTGAGGTACAATATGCAAGTACATCATATGTTTCTAATGATTATTTTGCTAGTACTACAAATTCTCATGTTGATGTTGCTAGATATGATACTAGTAGGCATATTGCATCGGCTAGTAATTGTTCAGATGGAGTTTCTTATGTAAACTATAAACCTGAATTTTATAAGTTAGAGCCATTACCAAATAATATGCATGCTTTAAATTTTAATGCTACTAGCAACATACAACATTATCCTAACACATCAGCTGCAGAACAAGTTCACATGCCGATGAACAATTATCAAGGCCAAACTAACATAGTAGGTTCGGCCAATCTTTATGAGACATCATGTGCTAATGATTTTAATTCTATTCGGCAAGGTGTTTCATATAATTATTCATCGGCAACAAATTCAGAATATTTGATTCAAAGTGCGTCGATGAATGAGAAAATTGGCCACACTGATTTCAGATATCCGGCCAATTATTCTCAACCATTATATGTTAGAGTGGGAGATGAATGTATAAAATCAGTATCATATACGAATGCTAATACTCATGTTTCGGTTCCAGATGTTTCTAATATTTATAGCCGAATTAATGAGAATTCAGCGAGATCATATTCATCTCCACAAATTAATCATTCATGTGTTTCATCTCATTCATCATCACATATTTTCGGTACTACTCATTCTTCGTTACCGAAAGTTCATGCTGATGATCTTGCACAAAAAGGTGCACCGAATAGTGTTTCTACTAAAGTGCAAAAGCCAAATACTTTGTGGGATGCAAAATGTGCTGAGCTTAAGAATGACATGATTGAAAGATTTAATAATGGTAAACAGCTTGAGGGTAAGCTTAGCAAATTTATAGAAACACAATTAAGGTTATATAAATCTTGTTTCCAAGAGACAGAACAAGGATTGGTTCAAGTAATGGAACTACCATCCACTGATGATATATTCAAGGAAATGAGATTTGCAGCTACAAAGCCGATTACATCATCGGTTGATAGTAAAGACGACCAAGATTTGACTAAAAGTTCGGTCATCACGATAACCGAACGATCTCGATCTGTTTGTAATGAGAAAACAGCTGAACTTGAATTCCCACATGGAGTTGTGCATTTATCTAGAGATTATTTTGTTATCAATAAATGCCAACTCTCGACTGGAAAAAATTCATCCAACCAAAATGATGAAGACCATGGCGTTGGAGGCAAAGAGGAGACATTCACATGTCGCGACTTGGTAATTTCCAGCAAGCCTGGGAAAACCGGTCTGACCGATTTTACAATCCGGTCAGACCGGTTACAAAGCGGTCAGACCGGTTGCTTAAACCGGTCAGACCTGTTTCTTCGGACAGTGGCTGATGTTGGCTGTCATCAGGAGAAATACGACACCATTTACATCAAGGTTCCACGCCTCTCCAAAAATTTCAGCAAGGTATGCTTTGCAAGTAACTCCCAATCAGATCATGCATTATTAATTAATTCATCTACTAGTGATGCTATTATGAATATTTCTAAAAGATCGATTGAGGATGGTAATTTACTTGCTAGCAGTGTCATACCTTCAGATTATGTCGGCCATTGTAATGTAAAAGTTAGAAAGGCCGATAACAGCAAGATTTTGACATTTAAAATCTCTCCATCATCATTGTCGAAATTTTTCTCTAAATGGTTTACTTATGGTCATTCTGGGATTAAAAATAAGAAACCAAAACCGAAAAGCATTGTGAAATCCGATGATGGTGTAGTGATGAACTCTAAAGCATCGGATGTGAGAAGGACACAAAAAGGTATAGCCGAATGGGTTAATGAAAAATTTGAACCATTCGTTTGCTTGGCTTTAAAACCTTCTCCACAAAAGCATCGGTTAGAGAGAATAAAATATACCTTTGATTTAACTTTCTGTGATAATTTATTTGATATTTTTCTGGAGAGCAATCTTATTAAGCTATCTCATCACGAAGTTATTCCATCACCTCTTGAATTAGAAAAGCAGAAGTATTGCAAGTGGCATAATTCTTTTGATCATAGTACAAGTGATTGCAATATGTTTCGCCAATTTATCCAATCGGCCATTAATATCGGACGATTGAGATTTTCTCAAACACAAGAGGATGACCAATTGTCTACAATTGGTTTTGATGTTAAAGGATCATTAAATCGGTTAGCATTGACCGATTTGTCTAAAGATTCAAATTTAATCGCTAAAGAGGAAGATTGTAAGCCCTCAAGTGGTATGGAAGATATCGTCCAAGTTGAAGACGTGTTAGAAGACGATGAGCTTAATCTGGAAAACACTGGGGGACAAACAAATTCTCCACAATCGGAACAAGACCCGGTTACTCCTGCTGTGCTGGCAAAACCGGTCACACCGGTTTGCTTAACCGGTCAGACCGGTTCCAAAGCGGTCAGACCGGTTCTGCAAACCGGTCAGACCGGTTCTGACCAAGGACGCCCAAAAATATTAAAATCAGAGCGTCCTAAGATGGATGGAGGTAAAGACCGTGTTAAGCATAATGGTAAAAGGCCGAAGCTCACTTTTGATGAACTTCTGGCTAAATATCAAAAAGAAAATGAGGCCAAGCATGCTAATCGGTCAAATGGAGCTAAATCATCAAGATCACCTCCTAAACATAATTCTGGGAATTGGAATTGGCAAAGAAAAAGTTTTAGTTCACCAGCACCATATTCTTCTTTTGGTCCATCAATGTCAGTTCCATGTACTCCACATCCCACTAATTTTCATTCTTACTCATCGCGGAGGTGGAATGATTCATGGGCACATACTCCTTCATGTTTTAGGCCATATTATGTAGAGTATGCAGCTCCACAAGAATCATCATATGCAAGACAACCTTATGTTAAAAATGACCGTTTTGAGTATAAAGATCGGTCTAGAGTTCAAAATAAGAAAAAGGTTGTCAAGCAGATTTATGTGGTGAAAAAAGATGGTCGCAAAGCTACAAGTTCAGATCTGAATACGATTGCTGAAAAGCCGATTAATGTGTTCAAAACTTCGGCTATTAATGGCAATGAAAAGAAAAATTCAGCTATTGATATTCCAAATACTAAATCTGGGCAAAAGAGGTTAAAGGAGCCAAAAATCAAGAAAGAGTTGTCGCTGTCCAAAGCTCAAGCACAGCCGAAGCATTTATTCGGTTCATCAGATTGGCAAAAGAAGAAGCTCCAGAGACTTAGTGCCCAAGAGTTAAAAGAAAAAGGCATGGCATGGGTTCCTAAAAGAAGTATTCAAGACACAGGTGACAATCAAACAAAAGGTGCAACACAGTTGAAGGAGGATAGAAGATGTAAGAGTCAATCTTCAAAACTAAGGTTTGCACCAAATCATCAAAATTATTGGTCGTTACCTAAATCATTTGATTCACAGATGCCACATATGCCTGTGTTTTGGAATTCATCCTCAGTTATGTTATCTCTCATACTCTTATTTTGGTCCTTGGTTTTCACATAGATTATCTTTATATCATAGAGGGTCATCACCATATTGATATGCATATTAATCAATAATAAAAGCCGAAATATTTAGTTTTTAGAGATGGTTTTTATTCTGAAATTATATATCTCTTTACACTATTTCGGCTATACATATTCTTATGGATGAATTTACTATAGATGATAATTTGTGTCATCCTTGGCAACATGTATGGCCGATGAATGTCTTTGATCATCGTCCTAAAGTGTTAAAATTCCTGATAAAATATCACCTAATTATTTTAATGCCCGGGGGGCAAAAATAATTCATCCAGGGAGAGTCAATCAGCTGATCAGGCGAAACCGGTCTGACCGGTTTCCCAAACCGGTCAGACCGGTTTGTACCAGGATTATTAGTACAATGAGCATTTTTCTTTATGGACTTGGTACTTTATTTGGATCGGCTTGAGAGAGTGCTGAAGGTACTGGTGCTAATTTTTGTTACATCAGGTAATCCTATTTTGAGACATAGCCGGTTCAAATATTTTTACATCAATATTTAGGCCGAATATGAAATTTTGTATTCGAGCTAGAATTTTGTGATTCATAGGAGTGAAATTGGCAAGAGCATTTGGTGATTCAATATTGATAGGTGCAGCAAATACTTGATCTGAATTTGGTGCATAGATGCTTTGCATTATGATAGTGCAAGTTAACTCTTGACAACAATCTAATCTTGGCCATTTGCATTGTGATTGTGGCATATTCATTTATGAGGCCGGTTAGAATATTTTGCACTAATAAACAAGCTGGATATGGTTTTTTTACTTCGGCTAGGGGTTTATGATCCAAAGATATGAGACTGGTGGATGTTTGTTACACACTCTCAGTTGTGATTATAAAGGATAAAAGACCAATTGCTATTCATTGTAATTGGGTCAGTTGTGCATCCATGGTTAATTAAAGTGTGATATTGGCTTTGAACTAAATTCCGGACAATTATAGCCGAAGTGGTACATATTCAGGTTCATATCTCATGGAGATGCAGGAATATGAGTGTCACAGTGAATCCGTCGTCTTGAAGACCAAGATATGTGGACAATTGGGTTTCTTCATTATTAGAGACAAGATGTGATTGATGTACGGGTTCGTATCATTGTTTCAGTGTAGTTTTTTGGCTTGAAGAAATGTTTCTTGCTACGCAAGCTTTACCAAGAAACAGGGGGGCATGTGTTGACACCCAAAAGTGGCACAACAGTGCAAACCGGTCTGACCGGTTTGTGACCGGTTTTGGTAAAAGTGTCAAAATGCCAATTGGTCTTCACCATTGCGTAGCTCTCGTCGAGACGATCAAAATGCATATGTAGATCGTCCAATTCGAAGTCCGGATGAGCGAGTTATGGCTCTGGCAATATTTCAGCCCTGTGCTGAAGGGAACCGGTCTGACCGGTCTCCTTAATCGGTCAGACCGGTTGGTTCAAAGTCCTCAAAAGGCAAATTAGACTTCACCATTGTGTAGATCTCGTCGAGAAGATCAAGATTCATATGTGGAACGCCTGAGTTGGATTCCAGATGAGGGAGTTATGACTTCGGGAAGATCTGCATCTGGGAAAACCGGTCAGACCGGTTTCCTAATCCGGTCAGACCGGTTTGGGCCTGTATAATCCGAGTTAGAATTGTATTTTAGCACGAGTTTTATTAGGGTTTCGACTCCTAAAGGGGCAAGACCTCCCTGGCCTATAAATATAAACGCTCGTGGCCGATTGAGGATACATCCAATCGAATCAAACACTATCTTTACTTTTTCCTTCAAACCCTAATCTCTTCCAACCTTCATGCTTTTCATCCTCTGATCTCCACGGTCATAGATGACGTCCTAAGGTTTGCTGGTCGACCTAGGGCACACCGGCGACGTCCACGCCCTGACGGGGTCCCTCCCGGGCGAGAGCTTCGACGGCCTTTGCTAGTTTGCTCGTAAACTAGTCGTTCTTCGCCACGTAAGTGCGTTGATTATCTCTTTACTGGTTTGCTCGTAAACCTAGTCGTTCTCTAGCACGTAAGCTTGGTAGTTATCCTCACGAACAGTCAATTGTAGCAAAACCCTAGGAAACCGGTCTGACCGCTTTGCTAAACCGGTCTGACCGCTTTGTACCCTGAAACCGGTTTGACCGCTTCTCTGAACCGGTCTGACCGCTTTGTGCGGTTTCGCTGCTATTCGGCCTGTCCGCAACCCGCGCGTCAAGCGCTCTCTCGTGTGTTGACCGAGATTAGCGTCAACACATACCTATGGAAGCTACAAATATTCTGCGTGGTCTAGGCACCAACTGTCTCGGTCTCCTTTCTAGCTCTGCCTACACGATTTTATACGTGTATTTGGCACAGATCAACTATCGAACCACCTTTCACAACGGAAACCTACAAAATATAGGAAGGGTTGATTGCTCGAGCTATTTTACGGTGTTTTGTACTATATTTTAAAACAAATAGTATATAAATATCCGACATTTAAGATTAATTGTATACTATTGAAGACTTCACCTATATATGATATAGGTAGTATATGTGAGTAGTATAAGAATATTATCAATAAAAAATACAAATAGCATGATTATTATATATTTTTTGACACCGGTATAAAGTTATAATATTATTGAGGCCGGAAAGATCGAAATAATTACAAAATTATTTTTAAAAAATTAATGGTTATTAGATCTTCTTCTCTATACTAATATAATACTAAATACTAGTATGAATCACCATAAGAATACTCAATTGCTCATAGCGCACGTACAGAGAGATGTCGGCAGGGCCGGCCCTGGGGTAGGGCGAGCGGGGCGGCCGCCCCGGGTCCCCCAAAAACAAGGGCCCCGGTATATGTATGTATACTAGACACATACGCCAGGACATGGCCCAATATTCGTGTCCTTCTGAGTGAAAACTAGTCAGCGGCCATGTTTCATCCCATGGGCCTCCTTCTGACTCCATCTCATGTCCTCTGCTGCACGGCTTCGGCTTCTAAAAGGGCGTACCCAGTGCCGTAGGCTTTCCGCACCGTGCGGGGTCTGGGGAAGGGTTGTAATAGCGCCCAAACCTTACCCGCATAAATATGCAGAGGCTGGGGCTTGAACCCAGGACCTTCCGGTTACAGACGGTAGGCTCTACTGCTGCACCAAGCCCGCCCTTCACGGCTTCGGCTTCTCGCATGCAAAAATGTGAAGTGACTATAGGCAACCGCGGAAACACAGCAACCTTGGTAATTTCGTGGACACAGAAAGTTACGCACCTGCCAAAAGCTTTAGCAGGAGCTGAACAATGCCTTTAGCATGGTTTTAGCTCTAAAAGCTCTTGTATGCTGCTTGTTACGTGTAGAGTCTCTATATTCATTTATACCAACATCAAAGCCGATAATCAATTGACACGCAAAAAAAGTTGAAAATCAATTGATTGGACATTTAGTTAAAGATATATATTATTATGGTTTACAAATTCTCGTCTATAGGTGGCAAGGTTTTTTAAAATTTATTCAGCTTTTATATTGCTTTACATGAGCTTTTATTTAGCTCTAAGATCTATTGCATGCATCTACTAGTGACAAAAAGTTAAAAAAAGGGGATACAACATAAAATGAATAGCAGAAAACATTGGGACATAAACATGGTTTATTGATAAAAATCATTATCAATGACTAGCATCTAATTTTTAGAAGAAAATAATAAGGTAATATGTATAGAACAGGTATTGTTTATTTATATGAATATCACTTTCACATGTACAGGGACCAATTTTAGGCCCTGGATGTCTGTGCAACAGCAGTTCTCGCATGAGTACAAGTCATTATGATTTTTCTTGTCAAGTACGTATTTTTCATTCAACTCTAAGTTCATGTTTGGATCCATAAACTAAAGTTTTAGCTGCTAGGATCCAAACAAAAATAGCTAAAACTCAGCTAAACTTTAGTTGCATGCCAAAAGTTACACGATTCCTTTAGCTGGTTGAGCCTAGCTAAAAGTAGCTAAACGGGTTTAAAGACCAAAATACCCCCACATGTTTATGGAAATTTTCCATCGTCACATGATTCCGCCCATAATTAATGAAGGTTAGGATAGCCCAATTAATTTAATTAGCTGATGGATCCGTAAGGTAACGAGAACAAAAATAAAACTCGTACTGTGAGAAGAACATAAATCGTTTCCATTGCCCAGCATGCATGTCCCATGGATAAAAAATACAATAACATCAAATTTCATGACACAAGCACAACTACTTTGGACCAAATTTCGCAACTCACGGTACATTTCTTTCAGCAGCAGGATGCTCGACAAAGAACCACATCTGTTGGTGTGGGCATACTGTTGTTACTTCATTACCCTCTCCATCAGCTAGTGCGGATGCATCTCCCTGCCGGCTTCCATGACATCTTTAGAGACACAGACACTGTCGTCTATGAGACTCGATCCAGTGGTGATGATGAGGTAGCTAGACGAATACCGAGGGAGCTTCGGTCATACCAGTTCATCTTTGATTCTTGACGCCTCCCAGACCAAAGAATATAACAATATTTAGCCCAGTCTATGCACCACCAGTCTCACCCCGTATCTCCATCTCTTTTTCCTCACTGGCATAATTTTGACGTGGATTATTTACCATACCCAAAACTATTGAAGGTTCTTTAAAAATGGCAGTCCATTATATATGACGGCGGTGCGGATTTATTTGTAACTTGTTAGATGTGACTCAATAAAGAACTGAATAATGTAGCTATTACCGCATTTAACATATGGTATTCGAGTAATAATGGTCAATATACCTAGTAGACCAACATTGAAATTCAGCATACTGCTATGCAAGACAAGTGTACATATATTGCTGTTTTCTGTGCTCTAATTTGTTTGCGTTTGGTTCATATCCCCTTTATTTACAATTTTTTTGAAACGAACCGGGCCTGAAGAGCTGTTGATTATATTAAAAAGGAGATGAAGTCCAGACATGACGAAACAACCAAAAGAAAAAAGAAATACCACACGGTGGATTAGATTGGGTCATCAACAATCACCGTACCACACCATTACGCTCAACTCAACTCAACAACACATCGGCCGGTTAGATTGGGTCATCAACACGAGCCAAGCACAACTCATCTCAAACATAAACAACTCCGTCCAATCAGATAGGGACATCAACACGAGATGCTTAACTGCTAGTGCTCCGCCGCAGCTCCTCTAACTCAGCAACATGGCATCCACCCTACCACCACCACCGGTCCACCGTCACTATCAGGCGAGTATAGTTCGGACCACCAAATGAGGCCAGGGACACGCATGGTCACCACTTACGCCATCTTGATCGACGATGTTTCGCACCTAGCCAACCACTTTCGTGCAGGGTTGGCCGCCATGAACCGCTACAAGTTGTGTAGCCGTCGCTCCATCGTAGCTGTTTGCCATAATTCAATGTTGTTCTACACCACATTAATTATTACACTCGGCCCATTTTGTATGGCCCAGTAGTGTCCAATAAGTGCGCGATGCACGTGTTTAGTTACCACCTTGCTAGTTTAGCAAGGGTGAAGGCAACTTATAAGCCCTTATCTTCCAGCCATAGCACCTTGGGGGTTAACCCTTCTATACGAAGTGTGGACGAAAGTGTAAACATGGTGCTATGTGTATGCGTGCGCGCCCCTTAGAAGGGCTGCGCGGGTCGGCTTTGGAGGGCGGGGTGCTAGAAATGGTATCAGAGCCTACCCTCGCGGTTGCACGTATGGGTCAGTGTGCAAGCATAGGGCGGACTTTGCTCGACGGTTGGCCTCCAAGAATGTTTTGCTTGGCGGTTTTGGTACTTTTCTTGGAGGTTTTTGGCCTCCAAGAAAATTTTTGTTTCTGGTAGTGAGTCCTCAAGTGTTGGATGCGTTGTTTACATTAACATAGCATAAATCAACTCGCCGTCACCAACGACTGTGTGCTGCACGTCAGGACTGCCGCTCACCTCTGAACCACTCTTCGGCAAGTCCCTGTGACTGCTCTTTTTTTCCTCTGATTGCAATAGCAATATCTAAACCATGGAATCAATATACTCAAGACTCCACGTCTATCAAAACAATCGATAGACATTAGACTTATGTAGTATGATTCACTTTCACTATGAATTATATTGATGATGAAATGGTAGATTCACGAGACTCAAAATCTCATGTTGATCAAGAGATTGGATGTTTTTGAATCTACTTTCAAGGCGTAATAAGGTGTTGTCTTATTAATTGACAGGTACTGTTTATCTTTTATTAAAACTACAGGAATGTAAAATGGTAAAATAGTTTAAAGAGGAACTGATTAAAAAGTTCTAAATTTTTGCAGTTCACTAGCTTGTTTCCATCCATCACCGAATATCTGTCATTTTATGTTAATACAATCCAAATAGGGAGATGGAGTTTTGTTCTATCTGAGCTATCTTGTTTGCACACAGGTCCAATTGATATAAAAATCATAACACACTTCTACAAACATTTCAGGACACCTACGTGCACAATTTTAGTCAACAGATCTTTGTCGATATATCTGTTATGAGAAGCAGAGCACGCAGGCGACTCATTCGTCGTGCGCAATGAGCAAACAAGACGAAGATATGCTGGTGTGCTACGCATCGTCCTTTTTGTCAGCATAAGTGGTGGTCAGCCTTGCCACCTTTTTATGACCAAAGAGACAAGCCGCTAAAGTACCTTGAGAAAGATCAACAGCTGAAACTTAGATCGGAGAGGTTTTCCTGGAGACCGTGGTCGTATCGTGCACCACTGATTCTCGATACCTTCCAGGCCTATGGAAGGAACAATGGTCGGAATGGTCTGTATTTGTAACAGATTTCTCTTCCTCTCTCTCTCCAACAATCCTAAAAATATAATCGTCCTTTCCCAATGGTCAACATTTACTAGTCCAATAATCTGGTTATTGTAGCATTCCCTCACCATCATTCAAAGATGCACGTTTTTATTGTTGGTGTTTGTAAAGCATATTCAATAACAAGTGTCATTACATTACCACACAACTAATTTCTATAGTTCCAAATATCTCTTTATAGTGACTCTGATCACTACGGGAAATAAACCCTGCAAATGCCGAGTGTCTACAAGAATATACTCGGCAAACAAAAGACACTCGGCTAATCAAATCATTTGTCGAGTGTCTCCACCAAATACACTCGGCAAAAAACATACACTCGGCACATCGAAGGCTTTACCGAGTGCGCGCAGGCTGACACTCGGCAAAGGGCATGCACGTGCCTAACACGTGCCACAGCTGCCAACGACCGTTGGCGGCCGTTTGGGACGTCAGCTCTTTGCTCTTTGCCGTTTCACGTGTTGGCTCTTTGCCGAGTGTATGAGGGAGACACTCGGTAAAGACTTTGAAAATTTGAAAAAAAGACTTTGAAAAAACTTAAAATTCAAACTCCAAAAATTTGAAAAATTTAAAAATAAGAGCTTTTGACCGGCTGGGTTTGTGGCTTTGCCGAGTGCTCGGCACTGGCACTTGGCAAAGCCTCGCTTTGCCGAGTGTTTGCTTGCAGATACTCGGCAAAGATACACTTTGCCGAGTGTTTGTTCGGAAACACTCGACAAAGAATAGATAGTTCCATTCAAACTTTTGAATTGGCGCTCCAAACTTTTTCTCCTCTCCATGAGATTTGTCAAAAGTTCGTAATATCTTATGTGGAGGTTCTGGTAAAAAGTTGAGACAGTTTGAAAAGTTTTTCGTATACGGCCCTTACAAATCAGAGCATCTCCATATAGAAGTTTCAGATAGTCGAGAACGAAACTACTGGATTTTGAAACGAAGTGATGTTAAATTGGAGTTTTAGTTCATAACTTTTTTCATAGGCAGTAGACAACATAGATTGTTTCATGTGAAGTTATCATAATTTTTTGGACCCATTTGATAATTTTTAATTATTTTTTGCGACTATCTGTACATGAAATAATGAAATATCTCAAGGAACAATGAGCTATATATGCATGATTGAGGAGATGGATCTCTGGAACCGCCTGTGGCAGCAGTAGATGTATGCCTACGTGTAGAACATTGGTGCGCGGGTGGGTGAAGGTCCACCGCCGGCGATGCCACCCCCGTCTCCACCACGTGTTCCCATTTCTCCCGTGAGTCACTGGAGAACCTTATAATTTGGAAAAAGTCTAGATCACCCCCTCACCTATGGGGGTTGGACTACATAACCCCCCAACCTATGAAATGGTCTATATCACCCCCAAATTTTCCAAAACCGGTCAAATTACCCCCTAAAGAAATCTTGAAAAATCATAATAAATCACAGAAAAATCACAGTAAATCACAGAAAAACCATAAAATAGAAAATCCAATTGCGTTGGAATTCAAATGAGTATACACAGTGAACATATAATATGATATGCTTTAGTACATTTTGTAAAAAATGTACTAAAGCATATCATATTATATGTTCATTGTGTAGATATACTCATTTGCAGTCCAACACAATTGAATTTTTCATTTTATGATTTTTTTTTTGTGATTTACTATGATTTTTCAAAATTGCTTTAAGGGGTAATTTGACCGGTTTCGGAAAGATCAGGGGGTGATATAGACCGTTTCATAGGTTAGGGGGTTATGTAGTCCAACCCTCATAGGTGAGGGGGTGATATAGACTTTTTTCTAATTTCATTTCAGAACTTAGACAATTTAGTCGGTTACCTTAGACAACTTAGTCGGTTACCTTAGACAACTTAGACACAAGGAAAATCTCTTGTGGGCAGACTCCTGGCTCAGCGGCATCAAATGACGGGCCTCAAGACAAAGATGTTATGGTGCGGGCAGCTCGAATGCTGTTCGGACCACCTCCTGAGTGAGTTGGTGACTTTATGAATGCTTGTGAACCTGTGTGAATGTTTGATGACTTTGTGTCGTTGTGAACGAGTGTACTTGTGAACCTATGGATGTTTAGTAACTTTTATGTGCTTATCGAACTGTCTGTGATGTTTATTGCGGATTTATAGTTGTGGAAGGTTGATGTATATATATATATATATATATATATATATATGAACTGACTGTGATGCTTATTATCATATATGAACTGACTGTGATATTTGTTTTGAGTCGGTCCTTTATACGCGACCGAGCAATAAAAATAGGGGGATGGTGGGTTTGCCGAGTGTTACACTCAGCAAAGGTCATGTTTGCCGAGTGTTTTGATTTTAACACTCGGCAAGCAGGCTGTTTCTGTCATTTCTGGACAGGCCTTTACCGAGTGTTATTTGTTTGTCGAGTGTTTTTGCCTTAACACTCGGCAAATCCGGGGCCTTTGCCGAGTGTTTTCGCCCCGACACTCGGTAAACCCCGTGGCAAACCCTAAACCCTAAACTATTTTGCCGAGTGTTTGGGCCCGACAATCGGTAAAGCTTGGAGGCTTTACCGAGTGCAACGCTCGGCAAAGCCTCCATTAAAAGCTTGCAGACGGCCGCGGACGTCACCGCGCCGTCCGCGACCGTCTGTTAGTGTTTTATTTTGCTTAGTGTCTGTCATGGCACTCGGCAAAGACAAAAAATACTCGGCAAAGGCGGCCTTTGCCATCACCCGTTATGCCGCGAGGCCTTTGCCGAGTGTTAGCTTTTGCTGAGTGTTTTTAGGGGTTTGCCGAGTGTTTTTAGAGGCACTCGGCAAGCCCCTGGTTTCCGCAGTGGATGGTATTAGACTGTTGAAAACTGATAACCGACTGGACTCGACACAGACTGTCCGTCTCAGACTTGAGTTAGGTTGTTTTCAGTTCCTTACTATTGCTGCTACTGCAGAACCACGCAAGTCGAGCTATCTGAGCAGTAAAGAAAACTTGGACGACTTGCCGTTGACTACAGATAAACGAATATTTGTTTTCTTTCTTTTCGGAACAGAGAGATCGAGTCCTGTCTGTGGCATGCTACGAACCGGGAGCAGTTACAGATCATGACTAGAGACAGTCATTTTCTGCTATGTCAGTGAGGCAAGGAAAGCCCAACAGTGGGATGACTGAATCTAGAGGTTTTGGTCATGACATTATTGCTCCTTCATACTCGAAGCGAACAATACTATATGCGTGGTGAATGCACTAACTCTCAGTCTATCTTTCTAACTAAACCTCCTATAAGGATAGTGTTGTTTTTGTGAGGGACTGATTCCTCCTATAATGTTATTATGTTACTGCACATTAAACTGGAATATTGGATATATAGTGTAGTTTTTACATGTGAACTAAGCTAGTGCAGACGTACTAGATCGTATTGCAAGCTCATATAGACCGGCCATGAGATTGTCACTGATGTGTGTCCACTTCACATTAATGTATCCATGCAAGGCAACGAAGTGGATCTTACAGTGGTAGCTACTGTGTCGGAAGTGAGCAACTACCATGACCTGGAGACAACGCAAAGGAAGAAGAAGCTGCTGACGTGCAAGCGGAGCATGTCCACACGTACAACACATCAATCAAAGATGGCGATTCCGTAGAATGCCGAGGTTGCCTTTTGTATGAAGAACGCCGTTAACGTCGTAATCAGAAGCGGAAATTAATTAAGGGGATTTTTATGTACAGAAACTGGCATTTTACCAATAATGAGAAACACCCACATCAAGCATCTATCTATCTTACTAGTACCTTCTATTGTATATATATTTGACGTTAGAACAGTGTTGACGACCAAAATTGGCAGTTGCCGATCAAACCGAGGGCAACCGGTCAGACCGGTTCTAGAAAGCAGTCAGACCGGTTTTACTGTAGCAGATCTGGCACCTGCCGAAACCGGTCTGACCGGTTTCCCTATCCGGTCTGACCGGTTTCTCCCGTGTTGGAGTAGGTTTAGAACTTTAGAGTTTTATCCCATATTGTAAACCAACTCGACGGGGTAAGTCCATCCCACCCTATAAATATAAAGGGCTAAGGCCGATTGAGATATCATCTATCCAACATCCAATCGAATCTATCTTATTTATCTTTTATTGTTTTTCCTTTACTTTTATCTTTCTATGTTCTGCATTACTTTTATCTTCAACTCCTAGCTCTTCCAATCCCTGTATCTTCTGTTCTTCTCTCGTCTCGACGATGTTTGAGGACGTTCTAGGTGGCCTGCCGACTCTAGAACCACCCTAGACTCTCAAGCTCAGACGGGGTCCCTCCCGAGCTCGAGATTTTAGGTTTTCACCGTCGCCGCGTCAAAAGCGGTCTGACCGGTTTCATAAAGTGGTCTGACCGGTTTCGCTCCAAGAGAATCAAAAGCGGTCTGACCGGTTTCGTAAGGCGGTCTGACCCGTTTTGCTTCAAGGCATCGGCGACTTCGTTGGCACGGTCTCGTGTCAACATATTTTGGCGACTCCGCTGGGGACGAAAGCAAAGGGATCTATTACTATGGTTAATCTACCAAAACCTAGTGACGTTGATCCTGCTAATATTGTTAAGCCGATTGTTGATGAATTATCGGCCGAGGATCGTCAAGCTTATGAGGCCTTCATGAAAGACCGTGAGGAGAAGGAAGCCCGGCGCAAAGCAGCAGCAGATGAAAAAGCCACTCATTGGTTTTCATCTCACTTCTCCAAGAATCGGAAGGGCGGCATCTCCAAGGACAAGGAGATAGTCTTCGTTTCGAGCGAAGACGAGCATGATGAAGAAAAAGACACTGTGAGTACTACAGCACCACCTGTTACTTTGGAACAAATTAATCAATTATTAGTCAATGGTCAAAAACAAATGTTTGCTACTGTCCAAAACATGATTGATAGTTCGTTAGGCAAGCAACCTTTGGTCAATGATAGTAATGCTCCTAAGTTTGATGTTGCTAGTACTTCACAAAATAATATCATGCCTCCTGGATCATCGGCAACACCCACGCCTCAATTTGGCATGCCGATGAACTATTTTGAAGGTCAAACAACTCCAGAACCACGCTGTCTGAACAATGCGGTCAGACCAGTTTTATAAACCGGTCAGACCGGTTCTGGTAGACCGGTTCAAACCGGTCAGACCGGTTTTGGTACTGTAGTTGCTTATCAATCATCTCCTGAACCAATTACTAGTATGCATCCTGTTCAGGCTGATCCTAGTCGAACAAATGGATTTACTGGTAATTTTGTTCGTCCATATGCAACTACATATTATCCTATACCTCTCCAGAGTTCAGGTTATTCATACGGTGCAGTGCCAAACAATGTTTATTCGCAACAAGCACCGTATGTACAGCCGAACCAGGTACCACATTATACACCGAATAATATTACTTCTAGTGTGCAAAGGCCAAATGATCCTTATCATGATAAATTGCTTGAAAAATATAAAAGAGATTTGGCCATTATGTTTAAAGAAACTTTCGGTGTAGAGCTTAAGGATAAGACTCTAGTGTGTCAAAAACCATATCCTGAGAGTTTTGATGCTATACCATATCCTCACAATTTCAAGGTACCCGAATTTGTTAAATTCACTGGGGAGGATAGTAGGACTACATGGGAGCATGTTAGCCAATTTAATGCACAAATGGGTATTCATGGTAATCTTGATCATTTAAAAATCCGAATGTTCCCTTTGTCATTATCTGGTACTGCTTTCTCATGGTTTTCAGCATTATCCCCTAATTCCATTCATACATGGTCTCAATTAGAGAAAAAATTTCATGAACACTTTTACAATAGTGACAATGAATTGAGACTTTCTCACTTAACATCGGTTAGGCAAAAGAGTGATGAGCCTGTTGCTGAATATATTAGAAGATTTAGAGATACAAAAAACCGATGTTATAGTTTGGTTATTTCTGAGAAGGATCTTGCTGAATTATGTCTTAATGGTTTGAGATCTCATATTAAAGAGAAATTAGAAGGCTATGAGTTAGTTTCTAACCATTAATCAAGTGTTGCAAAGAGCTTTGGCTCAAGAAAGCCGAAGTAAGGATTCTAAACCTAAGCCCGATCGTTTTGGTGTGCATACCATCAATTATGATTCTTCAGACGATGAGGGTAAAGAGGTTTATGCTACTGAATTTGTATGGTCATCTAAAGATGAACCTAACACTTGTTCTTCTCTCAAGCCGATTCGTAAAAATCGGCACGAAGAAGTCAAATTTACCTTTGATGTATCTAAGTGTGATAGGATCTTTGATGAACTTGCAAAGGCTGGAAAACTGAAATTTTCTCATACTATACCGCCGAATGATGAGTTGAAACGGCGAGCTTATTGCAAGTTCCATAATACTTATTCTCATGCTACCAATGATTGCAATGTTTTCCATAGGCAAATACAATCGGCCATAGATCAAGGACGATTGATGATTAATACAATGAAGATTGATGAAAATCCTTTTCCTATTCACACACTTGAATTGGTCAATCCAAAAGTGCTGATTCGGCCGCATCAAGCCAAAAAAGCTAAAGGGAAAAATGTGATCATTGGTGAAGAAAGACCTACAAGTTCAAAGATGTCATCAGAAAAGACCCCTCGGTTCAAGTTGAAGACTCAAACGCTCGGGGGGCAAGACAAGAGCAAAGGCGCCGGCTCTGCACAAACCGGTCTAACCGATTCTAGAACCGGTCTGACCGGTTCGTATGGGAAAATCAAAGACAAAGCGAGGCCGAGCTTTGAAGAGCTCTTGGCCAAGTATAAAAAGAAAGGGGCTGCTCAGAAACAAAATAAGCTTCAGAACAAAGTCAAAGGTACAAAGCCATGTCAGAAGCAGTCAATGAACAAGCAAGAATCAGTGGAGCAACTTGTAAAGGTGGTACCAGCAAGATCAGCAAAAATCAAGCAAGTATGGAAGCCAAAACAAGTTGTTTCATCATCAACTTGAGCTAAAGCAAGGTATGGCCGATAATTTGTTTATCGCCCTTAGAACTTATGTATGGCCGATGTATTGTTCATCATCGTCCTTAGGTAATTTTGGTCCAGAAGATTATTTTTTAGCACGCAAGCTTTGCTAAAAAACAGGGGGGCATGTATTGACGACCAAAATTGGCAGTTGCCGATCAAACCGAGGGCAACCGGTCAGACCGGTTCTAGAAAGCGGTCAGACCGGTTTTACTGTAGCAGATCTGGCAACTGCCGAAACCGGTCTGACCGGTTTCCCTATCCGATCTGACCGGTTTCTCCCGTGTTGGAGTAGGTTTAGAACTTTAGAGTTTTATCCCATATTGTAAACCAACTCGACGGGGTAAGTCCATCCCACCCTATAAATATAAAGGGCTAAGGCCGATTGAGATATCATCTATCCAACATCCAATCGAATCTATCTTATTTATCTTTTATCTTTTTCCTTTACTTTTATTTTTCTATGTTCTGCATTACTTTTATCTTCAACTCCTAGCTCTTCCAATCCCTGTATCTTCTTTTCTTCTCTCGTCTCGACGACGTTTGAGGACGTTCTAGGTGGCCTGCCGATTCTAGAACAACCCTAGACTCTCAAGCTCAGACGGGGTCCCTCCCGAGCTCGAGATTTTAGGTTTTCACCGTCGCCCCGTCAAAAGCGGTCTGACCGGTTTCGCTCCAAGACAATCAAAAGCGGTCTGACCGGTTTCGTAATGCGGTCTGACCGGTTTTGCTTCAAGGCATCGGCGACTTCGTTGGCGCGGTCTCGTGTCAACAAACAGTAAACATAGTTAAAATATGAACTAATCATGCTGTCCTAATGTCAAATAAACAAAACCGGAGATAGTACAATCGAGCATGTATGATCGATGCAGGGCTTTCCCCCGATTGGATTGTTTAGATATAGCAGGATCCCGCTACTTCGTGCACAGGGGGAGCACAACAGACTGGTTTGTCTATCTGTTTGGTAGTCACAGGCAAGTCAAATACGGCACCAATTTTGAACTATGGTAGCTTTGGAATCAATATTGGTACTACTTAGATTCTCGAGACCTCCCAATTCTATGAAAGCAACAAATATTATGCTTGGTCTACATCCCAACTCTCTCCTCCGTTTCTGTCCCTCTCTGTACGAAACTTTTATAATAAATGACTCATGTTTTCCTCAGCTCAAGATCTTTAATCTCCTTTCACATATGGAAAGATTTTTGTATATTGAAATGAGGACAACATAGCTCTTTTTCCAGTCGGGATGAACACACGGTCACATCTTTATGAATTGATTGCTCGAAATAGTGAGGCTAGGCCTAATTGGTTTCATGGGTTTTCACTTTATAGAACCGCCGAGTCCCCGAGGTATATGTTTCTTAGGCCTTGTTTAGATCCCAGATTTTAGAGGCCAAATTTGGAAGTATGATGTCACTTCGTAATCATTGCATCACTGTAGCATTTCGTTTGTATTTGTGAAAAATTATCCACACATTGATTGATTAGGCTCAAAATGTTCGTCTCGTAAAGTACAATAAAACTGTGCAATTAGTTTTTGATTTCATCTACATTTAGTCCTCCATGCATGTTATGACATTTTGATGTGATGGTAATCTTCTTTTTGCATACTGTAATTTGGGTGTGGAATTTAGGATCTAAACAAGGCCTTAGATAAGTTTCATGGGTCTTCAGACAGTCTCTTTCAACAATGCATCATACCGCAGTTATTATAAGATGTAGCTACTAGACACATATTCTAGGAAACATATAGACCTTAGATGTATCAAACAAAAACGAAGGAAAAAAAATCAGAATCTACGATGTACAACTCAAGTAATCTTTCTTTCCTGGATTTGTTTCGTAAGGTCAACTCCAAAATCACCACTTTCGCCATAACTGTAGGCCGCGTTTGTTTCAGCTTCTGGCCCATTTTTAAAATTCAATTTTGAGAAATGAAAATTCAGATGACTTCCATAATCGAAAATTCCAAAATCCAGGTGGATTCTTGGTTTTGGATTCTAAGAGCCATCTGACTTTTTTAATTCTATAAAATCGACCAGAAGCTGAAACAAACAGTGACGTAGAATTGGAGTTTGAGCCAACTCCAACACTGATGAAGAGTTAATACCTCCATTTCATCATTGAAGCTTTTGTAGGGAAACGATGGAAGCTACGCTAGCTCACACAAAAACTCGTTCACCCAAAATAGGAACAGCAGCAGTTATAGATCACGGATTGTTACCACTTGACGCGCAGTTGCAGCGGAAGCCGTCTCGATGTAGACGAACGCGTCGAAGTGGCAGTGCAGTGCAGTTGCTTACGTCCGTCTGGTCCTGCACGTGCGGTTCGTCCTTGTGCTCCAAGCGCAGCACCTCCGAGGTATCCACACGTACGAGGATTGAAACGTCGCGCACCGGACTGCTAGGTCCACGAGCACGATGGGGAGAAAAGCAACTATTGCTTGGAAGTCATATCTTTCTCAGGAGGGGTTTGGTCTCTATTTATTTGGATGAAATTCTTCACACCATGTTCCATTAGCAATATGGGACTAATAAATAAAGCACCCCTTCCCCTGGTAATGGGCTTCACAACATTTGTGGCCCATTAAGACTAGTGGATCGAATCCAGTTGTCTCTTGGGCATATTCCCAACAATCTCCCACTTGCACTAGAGACAATCTCATAAGCAAGTTTTCAGTGTTCCAAACCTCTTAAGTGTGTGACCCTATGGGTTCACGTACACATAGACATGGTTCGAGTACTCCTACTCGTTCCAATAGTTGATAGCGGCCTCTAGCAAGACGTGTCAACTCCCATGAATACGTAAAGATCATATCAGACGAACCACCACAACATCACATACAAGCTATTCCCTTTGCCTCACGATATTTGGTCTAACTCCAAGTAAGACCTCCCTTTCTCGAAACTGTGAGTCAGATCCTTCAAGAGGTTAACACTTAACCTAGCACGGCCATGCATTTCTTGATCCGATCACTCGAGGGGCCCAGAGATATCTCTCTCGTATAGAGAGGGGCAAATCCCATCTTGATTGACCATGCCTCACAGCATGCTTCCTGACAAACCCGAAAACCACCTTTATAACTACCCAGTTACGGTGCAGCGTTTGGTAGTCCCTAAGTAGGTCAATTCACATCTTGAGTACATACGACAATCTCAGGTCTAAGGACAAAGCATACGCGTTGTGAAGAAGAGATAAACAAGTCTCAAACTGGGTCAGTCCAGCCCCATGTCATACATGTGCCCACATTATTAGTTTGACATCTCCATGTCCATGACTTGTGAAACATAGTCATCAACTAATACATGTGCTAATCAAATTAGGGACAATCCTTTTGAATAACCATACAAGTATTGAGTTTCACAAACAATTCACATAATTGCTAATCATATACAAGTTGCCTTTCATGGATATTCAATAAATAAACAATATATCATAGATACAAAACATTGTCCACTCACACTGGAGCTAATCTAAATGATATCTAATACCCATAGCTCTCGTGTGTGATTCATGTTTAGGCCGTGGAAGAGCCTTTGTCAAAGGATCAGCAATATTCAAATCCGTATGTATTTTGCATATCTTTATCTCACCACGTCTAACGAACTCTCGAATGAGGTGAAACTTCCGCAGTACATGTTTGTTTTTCTGGTGATTCCTTGGCTCCTTAGCCTGTGCAATTGCCCCATTGTTGTCACAGTAGAGTTCCAATGGGCTAGATGCATTGGGAAACACACCAAGCTCAATGAGAAACTTCCTCATCCAAACACCTTCCTTCGCCGCTTCCGAAGCTGCGATGTACTCTGCTTCCGTTGTAGAATCAGCCACAGTATCTTGCTTAGAACTTTTCCAGCTTACAGCACCACCGTTTATTGTGAACACAAATCCTGATTGCGACTTTGAATCGTCTGGATCAGTTTGGAAACTAGCATCAGTGTAACCCTTTACAATGAGCTCTCCCTCACCTCCATAGACTAGGAACACATCTTTAGTCCTTCTAAAGTACTTAAGAATGTTTTTCACCGCTGTCCAGTGACTTTCACCTGGATTAGACTGGTGTCTGCTCGTAACACTTAGAGCATATGAGACATCTGGACGAGTACTTATCATGGCGTACATGATGGATCCAATTGCTGAAGCATAAGGAACCTTACTCATGCGCTCCCGCTCATCAGTCGTCGTAGGACACTGAGTCTTGCTGAGGTGTATGCCATGTGACATAGGCAAGAACCCTTTCTTGGACTGTTCCATGCTGAACCGATTCAGCACCTTGTCAATATAAGTATCTTGACTTAATCCTATAAGCCTCCTTGATCTATCCCTATAGATCCTTATGCCCAGAATGTATGCAGCTTCCCCTAAGTCCTTCATAGAAAAACTATTTTTCAGCGAAGTCTTAACGGATTCTAGCATAGGAATATTATTCCCAATCAACAATATGTCATCCACATACAAGATTAGAAATACAACAGAGCTCCCACTTTCCTTCTTGTAAACACAAGCCTCTTCTTCATTCTGCCGGAAGTCAAACCCTTTGACTACCTCATCAAAACGAAGGTTCCAACTCCGAGATGCTTGCTTTAATCCATAGATTGATTTCTGAAGCTTGCATAATTTTCCAGCATTAGTTGGATCGACAAAACCTTCTGGTTGTATCATGTATACATCCTCCTCTAGGTTCCCATTGAGGAAAGCTGTTTTGACATCCATTTGCCATATCTCATAATCGAAATACGCAGCTATTGCTAGAATGATCCGGATAGATTTAAGCATCGCTACTGGAGAGAATGTCTCGTCGTAGTCAACTCCTTGAACTTGTCGAAAACCTTTTGCAACAAGTCGTGCTTTATAGACGTTAACATTTCCGTCTACATCTCTCTTTCTCTTAAAGATCCATTTGCACTCGATGGGTCTCACACCATCAGGCGGGTCAACTAAGTTCCAAACTTGATTTTGCCCCATGGAATCTATCTCGGATATCATGGCACTTTGCCATTTCTCGGAATCTGGGTCCATCATAGCTTCTGCATAGGTCCTAGGCTCATCGTTGTCTATCAACAATATGTCGCGCTCTCCCGTAACTTGGAGATTCATTTTCTGTGTAGCGCGACGTGGCCTTTCCGACCTTCGTGGTTGTGGCGATTCTTCTCTTACCACAGGTGTCTCAACTTGTTCTGCTACATTAGCATCACTCGTAAAGTCTTGCCTCATAGGCTCATCTCGAATTTCTTCAAGATACACCTTCTGTCTACTTTTCTCGCTGTTGAGAAACTCTTTCTCCAAGAAAACACCGTTCCTAGCGACAAACACTTTGCCCTCTGATCGGTTGTAGAAATAATATCCAATTGTTTCCTTTGGATATCCCACGAATATGCACTTGTCCGATTTTGGTGTAAGCTTGTCCGACTGAAGTCGCTTGACATATGCATCACAACCCCAAATTTTCAGAAAAGACAAACTAGGAGTCTTGCCAGTCCATATCTCATATGGTGTCTTCTCCACGGACTTAGATGGTACCCTATTTAGTGTGAAAGCTGCTGTTTCTAGAGCATAACCCCAAAATGATAACGGTAGATCTGACTGGCTCATCATTGATCGCACCATGTCTAACAAGGTTCGATTACGTCGCTCGGACACACCGTTCCTCTGAGGTGTTCCAGGTGGCGTTAGCTGTGGAACAATTCCGCAACTCTTTAGATGAGTGCTAAACTCGTGGCTCAAATACTCGCCTCCACGATCTGATCGCAAGGCTTTAATTTTCTTACCACGCTGATTTTCAACTTCATTCTGAAACTCTTTGAACTTTTCAAAAGTCTCTGACTTATGCTTCATTAAGTAGACATAGCCATATCTACTAAAATCATCAGTGAAAGTTATGAAGTACTGAAATCCACCCCGAGCTGTCGTGCTCATTGGTCCACATACATCAGTATGTATGAGTTCCAATAAGTCTTGCGCCCTCTCAGGAAAACCTGTGAAAGGTGCCTTGGTCATCTTGCCTAGCAAACAAGCTTCGCACGTCTCGTATGATTCAAAATCAAACGAAGTTAAAAGTCCATCAGAATGGAGCTTCTTCATGCGCTTCTCACTTATATGACCCAAACGACAATGCCACATATAGGTAGGATTCAAATCATTTAGCCGAGGCCTTTTAGCAATTATATTACATATAGGTGAATCATCAAGATTTAAAATAAACAATCCATTCACAATGGATGCAAGAGCCACAAACATGCCATTCTTTGAGATCACACAACCATTGTCTTTACTCGCGAATGTATAACCATCCTTCATCAAACATGAGGGAGATACAATGTTTCGACTCAAACTAGGAACAAAATAACAATTATTCAATTCCATGATAAATCCTGACGGAAGGTGGAGTTGCATCGTCCCGACGGTCAAAGCAGCAACTCTTGCATTATTGCCCACGCGGAAATCAACTTCGCCTCTTCCCACGCTTCTACTTCTTACTAATCCCTGCATCGAATTGCAAATATGAGCAACCGATCCGGTATCAAATACCCAGGAATTAATAGAAGATTCAGCGAGAAAAATGTCTGTAATATTAATGTCATGTGTACCTGATGCGGAAGTACTCTTACTACCGCCATTCTTCAGAAAAGCCAGGTACTTCTTGCAATTCCTCTTCCAGTGACCAATTTCTTTACAATAAAAGCACTCCTTCTTTTCTGCAGCTGGTCCAGACTCAGTCTGGGGCGTAGAGCTTGGCTGAGAGATCATATCTTTAGCCTTGCTCTTTTTCTTCCAAGATTTGCCCTTCCTCTTGAAGTTAGGCCTGTTTTGGATGGCCATCACATGGCTGCTGCTAGCGCTTTTCTTGATATCAACCTCTGCCGTCTTGAGCATGCCACATAACTCATTCAATCCCTTCTCCGCCCCATGCATATGGTAGTTCGAGATGAAGTTCCCAAAGCTAGGCGGAAGTGATGCTAGAATAAAATCGGTGGCTAACTCTGGGCCAAGTGGGAAGCCTAGCTTCTCCAACCTTTGGGAGTAACCAACCATCTTGATCACATGTGGCCCTACAGCTGCGCCTTCTGCTAGCTTTGTTTCCACAAAGGCCTTTGAGACATTGAACCTTTCAGTCCTGGCCTGAGTTTGAAACATATCCTTGAGCGCCTCGATCATATCATGCGCCTCATGGTTTGTCTCAAACTGCATCTGCAGCTCGGGTTCCATGCAAGCAAGCATAAGACAACTCACTTCAAGATTGGCATCACATGCCTTCTTGTAAGCATTTTTCTCAGCAAGAGTTGCGTTATCATCAGGCTCAACTGGTAATGGGGTGTCTAGAACTTCTTCCTTTTTCTCAGCCCTGAGAACAATTCTAAGGTTTCGGATCCAATCCGCATAATTTGTTCCATTCAACTTATCCTTCTCAAGGATCGAACGCAAAGAAAACGGTGTGCTAGGTGCCATTGATCTACAACAGAAAATAATGCAAAATACTAAGACAATGTATCTATGACAGAGTAAAATACATTAAACAATTTAACGGAATTTACTCCCACTAAAATCAATATCCCTCCATTGATATTTTAGTGATTCAGGATCCACAACTAACAAGTCGACTAGTGAGCTTTAGCATCACCGCTAGAAGACATGGTAAATCGGTAAGCAACTCTTGCTAATCATATCTTATATGACTCCTGTTGTTGGTTGACATCTCTATGTCTCGGCGTCCAACCTTTATGTCCCAAGGTCCTTAACCGTTAAGATGACCTTGTTTAAGTTAACCAACTCCTTATGCGAGTAAGTATCCGATACAAACCCATCTAGTCAAGGAAAACTAGTGGCACCCTAATTTCATAGACCCACCACTAATTGTACAAGACATGTGATGGTGCAAGATTTAGTTGGGAGGACATTTAGAACTTAAACAATTTTTGAGGGATCGTTTTTCAAAATTTTAATTTCGCCGGACCGTCCGTTGTTTCCTTGCAGACTGTCCGACCTGCTCTGGCGGACCGTCCGACCCTCTGGAACGCTGGAAAAACGCTTCTGTCAAAATTCCGACTGTATTTGCGGACCGTCCGCCGCTCACTTGCGGACCGTCCGCCGTTCTTGTGCGGACCGTCTGCCGTTTCTCCCGGACTGTCCGATCCGCTCCGCGGACTGTCCGACCTGCTCTGGCGGACCGTCCGACCCTCTGGAACGCTAGACAACGTCTCTGTAAGATTCTTGAACGAATTTACGGACCGTCCGCCGCTCTCTCGCGGACCGTCCGCCGTTCCTGAGCGGACCTACGATTTACCTAAATTCTATCTGACCAATCACATTGGTCTATATCTCACCATGCCTGGGTTTACGTGTATCACTTAACTCCGGTGGCGGAATTCCGACCGGTAGGAGTAATTCGTTACACCACCATCATAGTGAATCCTAGTCAACATCGTCGTATATCGACATGCGACGCGGTCATTGATCTAAGTTCGATTCGACCAATCCAATTGGTCTATATCTCACCATAACTGGGTTTGTGTGTATCACTTAACTCCGGTGGCGGAATTCCGACCGGTAGGAGTAATTCGTTACACTACCATCATAGTGGAGATCACGAACCGATCAGAGACCAATCTACAACCAAGCATATCTCTATATGCATATATCCGAATCTATAACGAAACAGCTACGGCTCTGGTACCACTGTAGGGAAACGATGGAAGCTACGCTAGCTCACACAAAAACTCGTTCACCCAAAATAGGAACAGCAGCAGTTATAGATCACGGATTGTTACCACTTGACGCGCAGTTGCAGCGGAAGCCGTCTCGATGTAGACGAACGCGTCGAAGTGGCAGTGCAGTGCAGTTGCTTACGTCCGTCTGGTCCTGCACGTGCGGTTCGTCCTTGTGCTCCAAGCGCAGCACCTCCGAGGTATCCACACGTACGAGGATTGAAACGTCGCGCACCGGACTGCTAGGTCCACGAGCACGATGGGGAGAAAAGCAACTATTGCTTGGAAGTCATATCTTTCTCAGGAGGGGTTTGGTCTCTATTTATTTGGATGAAATTCTTCACACCATGTTCCATTAGCAATATGGGACTAATAAATAAAGCACCCCTTCCCCTGGTAATGGGCTTCACAACATTTGTGGCCCATTAAGACTAGTGGATCGAATCCAGTTGTCTCTTGGGCATATTCCCAACAGCTTTGACCACCAAACTAAAACCACAACTAATAACAGCCCTCAAGAACACCCATAGAAGATGGTGTGAATACGCAATGGTTTATATTTCTGGCGAAATTTTATATTTATCGGTAGGGTCCAAAATTTTTCTTAGACCAAAATTTTGTACATTCAAACTATTGAAAATATTAAAATTGTAATATATTGTCATTTTTCTTTGTTTTTATATACACAATCATGATGTATGATGATTTAGAGACCATTTCTAGTAATATCATGCAAAAATAATTAGTAGGACAAAATTTTAGGTCTGATATTCCCGATATTTTGTATTTATTGGCTGGGACCAAAAATTTTTTTACTAGAATTTTAAACCATAGAATTTGCTAGATGCATGTTAGTAACACCTGAAGACATTAAATTAAGTAACCGTAGTACCAACATGAACTGCACCAGGACCACCGAAAAGGCTTCGAATGCAACGCTCGCGAAATGCTACAGTGACGCTACAGTGGCAAAATCCAAACTTTGCCATGTTAAGTTGGCATCTAAATAAGGCCCAAGTCTCGGTGCCAATGGAGGCCCCACCACCAAGCCCCAACTCCAGAGTACGCGGGAACATGCTGGAAGTGTAAGGATGCCGACGCAAGATGAGTGAATGAGAATGAGGCCCCCCGCACTCCAATTTTACATCTCTTTAGTATCAGCACATTGTAAAAGATCACACATTTCTAGGAGTTGCACCAAGTTTATCGTAGGAAGGAAATTTGATAGCACATCAATTACAACATTTGTTTGCTTCACCAACTCCAGCGTAGTAAAACTGTAAAAGTAGCCAAATTATTTACTAGTACAACCATGTAGTCCATTTACCACAAAATATTTGTAATTCTTAACTATTTACCACACCTGATGCATTACGTTTGCCTTGTTTGGAAAGTATGTCGAGAAGGAACTATCATCAAATTAATTTCTACTTTCACATTACTAGGTTGTATTAAGATAAATACTATCCACATTGTAAGGTTGCAAGCATTTATACGTGGCACATTATATTTTAAATTCCTGTAATGAAGGTAATCAATTATTCCTATTTCTTTGGTGTTTAGGGACCTCCTATTTATTTCGTGGTTGACACTTAGTAGACATTTGAATCCGAACGACACTTTCATCGTATATTTTGCTTGATACTACTATTTCCATGAAAATCTGCCAAAACGTTCCATTGAAAAAGGGAGTTCATGAAACAACACGCGATAAACCATTCCACTTGATTGTTGATAGGTCTCCCCTAAAAGCAAGCTGCTACACAAAAATATTAAGATAAATTTCCATTATTCTTCAGCAATATAAAAAAGATTTGTCCTGCATGTAGTAGGAAATGACCCTGACAGTTGCTTCATTGACTGGTTATATATTAATTAAAATAAAGGGTTGATGAAAATAAAGTACGAGTGCAGGAAACAAGGAAAGAAACAAATAAAACAAAGGGAATATTTGTGCTTTTACAGTTGTTCATGCATGCGGTCGAGTTTGTGCTTCATCAACCTCTGTTGAGTGTTTGGCCAGGAATTCTTGTTTGGTTGCCGCGAGAGGCATAGAGATCTGAACTTTCCCTAACGTACAATCTCACAAACTAGCATCGCTTGCATGTATGAGTGCCTGCACGATGGATCAGTCGTATGCACGCCAGGCTCCACTTTAAAAAGCTGGCGATATGATGGAACTACTGACGAATAACTCTCTGTTGTCTAACACATTCCATGTACTAATAGCAAGTTTCTACACGGAACAATAGCCGACAATGAACACCAGAGCTTCTTACTCTCCTTCCTAATGCACGCCTGCCATTCTAATAATCCCCACACCTAACATCAGTTGTTTAAATTTCTCCTCTACACTCAATTATTTCTGTTGCTGCTGCACTTCAAGTGGTGGCCAACTGAAGAAAACAAGGGAGAAGTGAAGCGGTGATTATGGCCAACTGTGGAGAGAAACGTATATTCATAGCAAGCATCGGGTTGATATATAGTTATACATCACATATTTGCTCAACTGGGTTTTCTAATGGGTCAAGCTGAACTACCTTTGTACAAAATTAAAGTCGTACAATATGGCTGGGTCATTAACTGCTCCCAAGCTGAACTACCTTTGTACAGCCATAATTTATTTTACCTTTGTACAGCCATAATTTATTTTATGCTCATTAAAAAACTCGGTTGAGCCAATATGGCTGGGTACAAAATGATGGCAGTACAATGGCTTTTTTTTTGGGGAAAAAGGCAGTACAATGGCTGAGTAGTCTATACATGCCAATAAGTAATAGCTAACAAATGGTTGCAAATTCTTGTGGCTCAAGGAATATCTGGGATATACTAGCGAAACTATTGAAAAATACAACATGTGGTAGCTTAAGCCGATCATCATTGTCTTCACCACCTCCTGCTTACAGATGTTGCTGGGTACTAGTAACCAAATAGACCAATTTTTACTGTGCTAAGTTAATCATTTCATTCCTTTCCCAACAAAGTCAGTTCCGTAGATAACAAAATGGAAGTACATCTGTCTATATTTATTATTATTATATATATATCTATAATATACCATAAGGATCCAGCAGAATTGAAAACAATTCCCACCAAAAATTCTCTACCCATCCCCTACAGAAGATCCACGTGTCGGGTTTGTGGTGAAAACTCTGTTGATTAATTTGCGACTTCAAACGAAAAAAGAGTACTTTCTATATGGTTTCCACCTTTTGATGGCTACCTTTTTCAGGCCAAAAAAACTTATCCGCCTTGCGTACCCACGCTCCTACCCTCCCATGCTATGATATTTCTAATCTGATTTGGTCTTTAGACAAAAATGGCCAATCGATTCAATTGTTGGCACAAGCGCCTGCAACTTGATATAATAGCACGGCTTCGTAAACCCCAAATATAGCATTATGTATTAGTGATAAGATCATCCATCATTTGATTTATTTGTTTTTTGGGCAGAACATGATAATCTTTTGTGATTGAACTGAAAAATCAACCTCGTATGTAGGTACTGGGATAATTAACTAACTTGCTGTAAGGTAATATTTCACGATTTTATTGTCACATGGAAATGGAGATATGTTTCTACTTTTTACAATTTGCAATATGTATCCACGATTGTTCATGCATGTGCACGCAATCATGAGAGTGAACCTACGGAATTGTACTGTGATAGCAGCAGTGTGTTCACTCTTTTTTTTTTTGAAATAAAGGCAGGAGCACTGCCGCGTCATGTAAGAAGAAGAAGCATTGATACATAACGCGCCACACCAAAAGACGCGGTCCGCTGCAGATCAGAGCGGCAACTCGAACTCCTCAACCATGGGACTATCCACCTCAAGCCGCACACACACGATCGTCGATCCTCTGTCCCAGCTAAGCTTCAGTGTAACACCCCCGTCGTGGCGCCGATGAAAACCGCTGATCCTGGCCACTCTGTGTGGGGGCCTCGCCTCTCCCACCGCCTCGCACGTCTCTGTCAAGGACTCAGATATCTGAAACCGCTATGAGAGCGACACCTCCGCCAATCCGACACTAGAATCACCATCGCACCATGCACATCAACTCAAGACCTCCAACACCCATGGATCCTTTGCACCTTCCTGCCAGCACGGACAAAGCGCACATCCACTTCCGCCGTGCACGAGCAACACCGACAACCAACCACCACTACTGTCTAGCCAAGTCGGGTCTCCAAATGCGACGCCTTAAAGGAGGGCATGACGTCAGTGACGCCGTCGTCGCACGCCCATAAATGGACAAGGCTTTTGCCCTAGAGAAACACCGTGCAGAAAGACACGGTACATCACAATGATGCCTCCAGCAGAGAAAACGCCGCCACTAGGGCGCCGCCACCATTGCCACCGACAAGACCGTCAGTGAAGGCTTACGCCCGACTGGCACCATGTCATCCGCACACACTTGGACAAGGTAGCAGCACAACCCTTCTCACCTCTGCAACGCCTGCCGGAAAAGGTCCGACACAGCCCGAAGCACAACCATAGTGCCACCAGCAAGCATCTGCCAACCCTCAGCCCCGCCACCAAACACGCCGACGGAGAGAAACAAGGAGAGCACCGCCTCTGAACAATAGATCCATCGCCCGCGCGAGACCGAAAAAGGAGGGCAGCGGCGCCAACCGCCGGCCGCGTTCGCCGCCACAGCGGCCGCCGACAGCCGGCCGCATCACCGCTCCCCGCCGCTGCCCCCCAGCGCCCCCACGCACCGGCTGCCACATGGCCACCGCGCGCAGGCCCCGGGCCGCCGGAGCTGTCCGTGCCGGACGCCGCCGCCGCCACCGCCGCAACCCAACGCCAGCAGCCGCCCCCACGCACATCCACGCGCCTCCCATCGCGCGGCCCTCGAATCCGGCCGGGGCAATGCCAGATCCGTGGCCCGCTGCCATCGCCGCCGCGGAGGACCGCCGCACCGCCGGCGAGCAGCATCAGACGTCGTCAGGGCGGCCGCGCCCACCCAAAACCGCTGGAGGAGGAGGAGGAAGCCCCGCCGCCGCCTTCCCCATGGGCGGCGTGAGAAGCCGGCAGCCCGCTCGGCGGCGGCGCGGCAGGGGGGAGGCGAGGGAGGGAGGCGGCGGCGCGAGAGTCGGAGGTCCGCTCGGTCGCTCGCGCGACGCGAGCGGATAAGGTCGGGCCTGTGTATTCACTCTCATGTAATGTATTTTTCATTGAAAAAAACGCACCCAAGGCTGACTGGGCGAGTATATATGGTAATCCAGTACTCGCCAACACTGTTGATTCTGTTGCCGACAGATACCCAGACATGGGGGTTTGACCATCAATTCCTCTCGGTTAGGACGCTCAGTTCTGTGAGCCATAGCCACGGTATTGGGCCTCTCCTTTGCATATATCAGACTCCGCTCAAGTTGCAAGGGGGGCGGGTTGCGGCCGCGCACGCCGCAAGCAGGTACACGGGCAGATGCGGCAGCCCGCAAGCATCCGCATGACTGCATGAGCTGTCCGCAGCTTTACGCAGGAATTATACACTCAGCTGAAAGCCACCCACCGCACACTCAGTTAAAAGCAATAAGAATTATACACTGCAATGCAGTATTGGAGTTCCTACTCCTGCATCACTTACTGTTTCCTCTCACATAGTAAAATCAAATTCACAAAATGAACAGGAGGACAATAGTCACAGCCTGATGCAAAATATCAAAGATTAGAACATGATGTTAAAATATATAAACGGACCATCAAACATGCCAAGGACTTCAAATTAACTACAAAACTAAAAAATAAGATGATAAGGTCATTTCAGTCACGAGTATGTCTACTACAATAATCATAAAATATAATAAATTAACTATAAAACAGAGGAAGGCCTAGCCAGCTTTTTGTAGTTTATTTCATCATCGTAAGGCCTGCGCGCCTCCCAGCTTGCTCGGCTGAAACTGTGCATCACACTGAAGCTATAGACGTCTGCCTCCCAGCTTTTGTGTTTTCTTCTGCTTCCTCAACGAGGATAACAGTACTCCCTCTTGGACCCAAACATAGAATACCGAATCACTGCTAATTAATTCTACAAACATAGAAAACATAGAGAAATTAAAGAGCTGAAATCACTACTTATTAATAGGAAACATGAAGGAAATAAATTACCAGGGAGGGCGTGGTTTCTGTTGTAACGGCTAGAGTAGGAGTGGCGACAGCACGAGAGGAACCCACAACCTATACAATACAATCCAAAAAAATGTAGAACAAACGCATGCATAATTGCTTAGTTCTAGAAGCATGCATATTAACAACCCAAAAAATAAAGTACTGAAATAACTGCATAGTTCTAGAATTATAGGGAAGTGAAAAAAAATACCAAGAAAGGAAGGGGTGGTTGTCTTTGCTACGGCTGGAGGAGCGGCAGTAGCAGGAGATCAGGAGCCCACGACCTACATGATAAAATTGAATCAACAAGCAATGTATCATACTCATTTACAAAATTCTGATATGTTGATTTCACAAGACCATTCATTTACAAAACGCAGTACAACAACTACTCTAAGTTATGCTGTGTTGGAACATCACAGAGATCATCTTCTTGCAGGGCTAGTTTGTCAGTTTTTTGCTGTGTTTCTTATCTCCCCCACAGCTACCAGGTAGCTAAGTTATGCATCAGTACATTCTTTTTGCACACAGGTATCAGGTAGCAAGGCAAGGAGGACTATGAGTCGTACCATTTTCAGATAGGAACATTGTGGGGTTGCCATACTTCTCCTTGACGTAAGTGACAGCTTTGTATAGTCCCCAAGGCACGATATAAAGCCAATCTGAATTTGCCTGCGATTGAACTTGTTTGCTTCATCAGCAAAGAATATATACCTACACAATTTGCTATGACCGTATTCACCTATAACTCAAATAGAAATAATCAATACCCTTGGTACAATAGGCACACCATTGCGTTCATCTGCAGCATCAATAGAGGCAGAGGAATTAGGAAATTGTTTCTGATAGTAGGAAAAAACTTTACTCCTTTCAAAAAAAGTCGAAGTACTTCAAAAATTGTACAGCACTTTTCACTTTACTGGGAGCACTCAGGGTCTCAGGCACTTCCATTAGATGCAGTAAATGGAGGAGGGGTCTTACAAACAAATTCATCTCTCCAATCAGATGAGTAGCTAAGGAGAGTAGTTGTGTTTCGCTGCTGATCACGACCGTAATAAGAAGTGTACTGATTGACTCCAACATAGTCGATAGAGCCTTTGACAATCTTGGCCTCCTCAGCTGTGAATTTCGGAAGCCTTTCTTTCTTTTTTTTTGAAACGAAACGGGCAAGAGAGTTGCCGATTATATTAAAAAGAAGATGAAGTCCAGACTGGACAATACGACCAAAGAAAAATAAAACACAACAAAATATTCAAAAACGACGAATTAGGATGAGACCTCAACCCCCATCAGCACCAACTCAACTCAACTCAGGCCGGTCAGATTGGGACATCGACACGAGCCGCACAAAACCTCCTCACAAGGCGCCTCTATCCAGTCGGATTGGGACATCGATACGAAAAACAACAAATCCGGCCGTACAGGCGCGGCACCCACTAACATACATACCCAAATAGTCGTCGAGAACCTGCAAACATGGCCCCAAGTCGATAGAAAGCCGACAGAAGCAAACCGCACCACACCGAGAAAGCCACCGTCATGCGAGACCCTTCGCCGTAGCGCCGCTACAACACCACACTCCACCTGACGGGGTGAAACCACCGAATCCGGACCTCTCGCTGGCTGCCTCACAGTCGCCACCATGAAAACACAACGTGCGGGGGCCTCGCCACATCCACCGTTGGACACCACCTCTCTCATCGCCTCGAGAGCACGGGGGCCTCGCCACGTCCACCTCATCACAGATCTGTTTCTGAAATAGCCGTCAGGGTGGTGAGCGAAGTTGCCCCGCCTCCCCAGAATTCCATCATATCACCAAGCCGTCACTGCAAGCCGACCTCACGTCCTTGCTTCACCCCCGCATATAGTATCCACTGCCATGCTAGCAATCCGAAGAAGTCGCTTGTGCCGTCCTCCGACGATGTGCCGCACCGGAATGCCTAGCCAAGCTGAAGCAATCCGCCGCAACCCGCTGCAAGCCAAGTTGTCCCACGATGTCGATGCCACAAGCGTCGTCCTTTGACGCAGTCCCTCGCCGCACTGACCATTGCCAAGCAACGCCAGCCACCGTGGTCCGCTGCAAGCGGCTCAAACGACAACCATGTGACGACCTCCGATCACCGCCATGGCTACGAACGCCTCCACGTGAGCTCCACAACACCCGTCCAACTCACCAAGCAGCGAGATCGTCGCCATGGGCAGCAGCCGCCTATGACCAATGAACCAGAGATACCAAAATTTGAGGTGGGTCTCTAGAAATGATGCCTCCAAGGAGGTTACTGATGGGAACTAGGGTTTTCCGATCTTCCGTCAGGTGAAGGATAACTCGTTTTGGGCGGAGCGCAACTCACCGATCCGGCTTCAAGTCAGCAAACTCGAACCCTGCAATCTTAGCACCACGACTCCTCTGGTTATCAACCGTGTCACAACCCGGTTGACCTCGCCAAGAAGGTTAATCCCTGCCTGCGAAACGAAGAACACAAGCAAGAACTCGAAAGAAGCAGCTCTCAAAGGAAGTGACACTGCAGATATAAGATTAAGATCAAAAGTTGGGGTTCTACAAACCGATAACGGCGAAACTGTTCTCGACAGATTAATCTAAGCAAAACACAAACTCTAATGTGGCGGCGGCTACTGATTATATGAGGGTTGGGGTGTGCATAACCCCCTAACCACGTCCACAATAGACCCTAACATGATACACGGGCCAACAGCCCAAAAGATGGCCACTTGTTTCGACGATTCCCGACGACTCAGAAGGAATTTTGAGGTGGGACCTGGGCGACAAATTTAGTGCGGGCTGCTTCTGGACTCCGAGGCGGACTCGAACTGAGTTTCTTTGGGCCTCCACCTCGGGGACTCGAATCGGATTAGCCTTGGACCTTCTTCTTGACTTGGAAAACCTTGTTGGTCTCCTTATTCTCCACCCCATGCACCCCTCATGGACATATGTATGGGTGTCATGTCCTCATCAGTTACGACGCCAAAGGCGCCGCCATCACTCGTCTAGGATCTGAACAGGGTTTTCACCCAGAGTACCCCGTACAGCAGGGTTGGACCTCCAAAATGACGCCCCCAACGGGGAGAACGACGCCCTAAGACGCCGTTGTCATCTCCACCGGCAGGAGAGCCGGTGAGGGCTTACGCCCGAAGTCTCCTTGCCCCATGTTCCACGCTCAATATTAGTACTTCCGGAACACAGACAATGCAGCCCGACCGTTGACGATGACACCGCCGCACCTCCAATCACCTACCCGCGCCTGTTGTAGCGGCGACCGACCGCGAGCACACGCCGTCGGTAGCCGTTGCCTCCGCACCTCTGGCCGCTGACCACTGGCCCATCCACCGAACGCGCGACCTGATGGCTGCGGCCACCCCACGCCCACGTCGGGTGCCTCGGCCGCCACTACCGCTGTCCCTCTAGCGTCCAGTGCGCGCCGGCCGCCTGCCCGCGCACCCGCCGTTCTCCGTCGCCAACGCACGTGCCGACTGTCGCCGCCGGCCGCCGCTTGCGCGCCCTTGCCGCTGGACGCCACCCGCGTGTCTGCACACCCGACCACCTCCGTCGTCGTGTGCCCAATGTCGCCGCAGAGTGCCGCGCGTCAGCCCACCGCCTCAGGGCCACGTGCCGGCCGCGAGCACCGCTGCCCTCCACCGGGGCCCGTAGATCCGGCCTTCCCCCACACGGATCCAACCTCCTAGTGCGCGGATCCGAACGTTCACCATGCGGAGCTGGCTCCGCGTCTGCCATTGTTGTACGGCTGTAGCAACAAATAGACGAAGAGGAGAGGTTTGGGGAAGGAAAAACAGGGGGAGAGAGATGGAGCTGGCCCCACCGCCGCCCTCCTCGCTCTTCGCCAGACTTCTGGCTGGCAGCTCTGGCGGCGGCAGGAGCAGTGAGCGGGGTAGGTGGGGTTGGCCGTGAGGTCACGAGGGAGCCGCACGAGCCGTCCGTCTCGGACGACGCGGGGGCGAGAGGCACTAAATGAATGGATTTGTGGACAAGAGATTCTTGGTTCGGAAGCCTTTCTTTCACGATTTCTTGAACTGATTTCTTGCAGGGCACCCTCGCTCCACTTGTCCGGCAAGGTCACCTTCCCGAGTTTCTTCCCCTGCATCCCAAATTCCAGAAAACCTTATTATGGGGAATAGGAAAGCAAGAAAAATCACAAATTCAGCAGCATCAAGGCCATGAAGGAATAAGAAAGATCACACTTGGCGCACGTCATCGCCGATGCCCTCACCACTGATTGCTTGTTGTTCCTGCGGATAAGGTTGGTGTATCAGAGAGGGAAGATGAGGCAAGATGATGGCGTGGAGGGTAGTTCATCTGCTGGTAAATGATGGAAGCGGCGCTGCACAAGACGACGAGGCCATAGGCGCCGCCTTGGGCGGCGCAGCGCGGGAGGCGGTAGTGCTCGGCGTAGAGTGTGACTCCAAGGCGGAGTAGAGGGAATGCGAGCACGTACCGAGCAGAGGTGGAGCAGAGGGGCCGCCACGGTGAGGACCTCCACGTGCGCGCCGGGGGGAGGGCGGCGCGGCCGTGGTCAGCGTTGCCGTCGCCGGTGTCCCTCTCTCTTCCTGATCCGTTTCTTGCTTTTTCTTATTTCTCTCGATCCCTCTTCTTTTTTCTTTTTTTATAGGCTGCGGCGCCAACGGCTCTCGCGGGGTGTCCGCATAGGCCCGCATCCCTAAAGTAAGCTGATTTGCGGCCCGTTGCGGGTAGGCGGCGCGGGTTTGCCCAAACGGCTTGCGGCAAAACCCGCCCCACTTGCAATTTGAGACTGCTGTTTCGGGAAGGTCGTGATACTCCACAAGGTACCGGTACAGGTCGCTGGAATTAACCTTTAGAGATTAGTACTAACAAGCATAAATTGTTAAGACTATCCTGAATGCCTACCATGCTCATGAACGATCTACATTCGACGAGGCATGCATTGGCCGCTATGGTATTATTTCGAGCTGGTACTCTAGTAGTTTGCTTCGGCGTTTCTGGTTCCAGTTTTACTGGCTTTCCATGGTCGTAGCGTACCCCTGATAAAATAACAAAAAAACTATATTGTACACTTGGATACCGTACCACTCTAAATGTCATATAGCAATAAATACAACACCTTCTGCTTGAAGCCGCGGCCCTGAGACTGACGCGACAACAAGTACGTGCTTCTTATTATGATGGATGACGTGCAGTTGGTAGATGTCCAATAATGACAATGGAAAACAGTGGTGAATAAGGCTGACCGCACTGGCGTACGGAGAAGCAAACGCCAAACGTTTTGCGTAGTCCTATAATGTTTTTTTTTTGCTGCAGCGCCGGACGGTAAGAGGAACGCCATCATTCCGTTCCTCCCTGCAAGTGGTACATCAAGCGCACGTACGGACGATAAGCAAAACCAACCACCAGTGATTGCGCGCGGAGGAGAGAGAGAGAGGAGGGGAGGGGACACGCTGGAGGGGAAGCTTGCTGCTGCCGCCGGACGCTGGCCGCCGCCCCGCGTCCGCCTGCCCCGCTCGCCCGCTGCGGGAGCTCCACTGCGCACAGGCCGCTCGCCCGCCGCGGGAGCTCCAGGCCGCTCCACCGCTCGCAAGCCGCTCGTCCGCCGTGGGAGCTCCACCGCGCGCAGGCCTCCCTGCCCGGCGCGGGCCGCCATGGGGAGCCGCCGGCGGTGGGGGATTGGGAGGGGGCGGCGAGGAGGAGAGGGAGGGAGTCGGCCGTGGGAGAGAGAGGGAGGAGTCGGAGGGAGAGAAAGGAGAGAGTAGAAAAATATATAGAAAAAAATATTTTATGTAGCAGTTAGTACGAAGTATGGATTATAGGGGATGACGAGTGCGGAAAAAAGCGAAACTGTACTGGAAAAACTTGATGACCAGACAGAATATTCTCTTTTAGGGGATGAAATGGAGTATGACGAGTGTGGATAGCCTAATACCAAAATGCTTTATTATGCTTACAGAAATGTTGGTTACTGAATGTGTGATGACGTTTACAGTGTGAAATGTTATTTCTAAGGAATAAAAAATTGGCCAAAACTGAGCCATTTTTCGAGCACCTCGTATACATAGCATCCAAATATTTTTTAAGGTTAGCAATGCAACAATGGCAGCTAAATCGCCGACTTAATGTTTTCAATTGAATTAAGAAGTAGCAAACCATGCATTGTGAAAGTTCTACAACACCTTATAACAAGGACATGTGCCAAATGTCAACCACGGATCACTGATTAAAATCAGCACTGAACGATGTACTCGCCAGATGCCGTGGCCGGCCATTGCGCCCTTAACATGAATATATATGCCCCATGCCATGTCGATGTGAAACTATGGATCGTGCTTGCCATCAATAAGATCCAACAGAAGTTTGATAAAGTTTATCAGCCGGCCAGTACGATCGTCGTTGGCGTCGGTATCATTGGGTGAGAGGAATAGGGATATAGATGTCTTATTCTATTCTATATGAGGCGTCTCCGTGAAACACATTTTTGGGTTAAAATTTTGACGCTGTATCCCGTATTGTTGAATTAATAATCTACCGATGTGATAAGAAACTCACAACAAGCTGGTTGCTTTAATTCCAAGTCACAACGTGTAATTATTCTTAGGTCATACCACTGCTATCATGCATCCTACAAATGGCGGCTCTTGCTCGATAGGTTTTTGATCAAGTAGAGATATGCACTTCTTGGTGCACGAGGAGAGAGCAGAACACATTGCTTGGCGGCTCTGCTATATTGGTAGCTACGGGCAAAATCAGCACAGCATGATTTTTCTTTTGATTCAAATATTGGTGCTCGAGTCCTCCCAATCCTATGTGAAAGGAACAAATATTCTGCGTGGTCTATATCCCAACTCTCTCGACTCTTTCTGCCTCTCTCTCTCCCACGCTCTCCAGGACAGTTTTGTAAATGACTCATGTTTACCGTAACATTAAAAAAGATGAACCTCGTCTCACAATGGTAGTCCATTATATAAGGAGGGCCGGGCAGCATCCTCATACTGTGACTCTATCCCATGGGAATGGAAATGGTCGGATAATTTAATTAGTATAGCATGTAAAGTCATTCCTAACGGTTTACAGTATGTAATGCATAATTTTTATTTATTGTTGTTTCTAACAAGTATATCAAAGACAAGTCTCGTTACATTACATTTACGTGTCCAAGTTGTATACTGCACGAGCTACAATGTCTAGGTGCTATATAGTTCTGTACTACAAATATAGCGCTCCTTTGTTAATCCAGTATGCGTAGTGCAGCATCTACGCATTAGATGTAGAGGATATAAATGCTTAGCTTATTTCAGCACCTCGTAAGTATGAGAGGCCGGTTTTATTTGTCAACTACCTTGAGTAATAAATTAACATATTAATATAAAGAGGCCTGTTACGGTGCTTGGACGGAACCAACCGGTTCCTGTGTCCAGAATTTCTGTAAACCGTTAAGTAAAAAAAACTGAAAACACCTGGTTCCGTTGCAATTAAGGATAACTAAGGAGATAATGGTCTTTTCTTTCCAAATAATAATCTACGTCTTCGTCACGCGAACCTTCTAGGGGCGCTGCGCCGCTGCAGATCGTCGTTGTCGGCCGCCTCGCTCGGGCCTCGGTGCATTCTTCTAGCCAGTAGCTTTCATCTATCGCGGGCTCCTGGCTGGCCCTGCCCTCCATGTCTGCGTCGGTGCCGTGGGGATGGAGCGAGTAGCTGCCGCGGCAGACGGCCTCACGGTGGAGGCGCAGGTCGATGTGGAGCTCCTCGCCGGCGTACCACATGTTGACCAACTTGTAGCTCGGGCAGCTGAACTGCTGGGAAACTGATCCGGAGCCCCAGTCGCCTGGCAAGAACAAGAGCACGTGGCCTAGAACGGCATCCCCGAGGCGACCGAGCGCGCTTGGCTTGTCCCCGCCACCACCGCCGACGAGGACCGCGCGGCACGTAGGTATGTAGCAGCAGCAGCATGTCGCTTCATCTTTTGATTCGGATCACATTGGCAATGGCAATAGAGTCGCGCATGGATGAGCGTACCTTAGGCGGGCTCCTGTAGTAGTGGACGGCATCGGAGAACAACAGGTCCAGCTCGTCGTTGACGACAGTGGATTTCTTCGTGAGGCTCCACTATGTCACTGCCCTGTGCCCCCGTCAGCAAGTCAACGAATTCCGAGCGATGCCGAGGTGGGCCAGTTGCATTTGGGCCGAACACATGAAAATACCAATTTTTTGGTTCGGCGTTTCATTTTGGTTCCATCTAATCGGTTCTTAGTTCTTTTTAATGGGTTCCTTAATTTTTCAGCCATTAGATCGGACCACATCAACCGTTCTAATAATTTCCAAGCACAGGAAAATTCCTCTAATATAAAATTAGCGTAATATAAGTACATTTGTGTTGAGCCTGTACAACTTGTATTGAACTGTTTTTAGTGTTTGCTTTGCAACCGCAACTCCTTGATTCACCACCCTTTTTACATTTTACTTGCCTTATGAATAGGAGCGGACTCCACGCTACTTGTTTGATAAGTTAAGTCGTTATAGGCATATGTAGAGGGGTCACGGCCTTTGAGGTTACCATTTTGATAGCGACTCGCTGCACAGCAAACATGTCATTTTGATTATATCATTTTAGGTAGGGCAGCAAGAGATTGCTCTTGATGAAAAATGATGCGTTGCTTTGTGGCCTGAGTCTGACAGATTGCTCCTATTTGCACCGGCCTTAACGCTGTGTTTCTGGACATACGGGGGGCACCTCCATCTGACATCGAGTGGGCAGTGCGCAGGCAAAACAGCCATGCCTCTCCGATGAACATGTGAGTACGTGCATCTATCTGCATCGCCTCTGCGCTCATCGGGAGGTGTGGGGGAATACAGGGCACATGATTTCATTGGGTGACAGGAGTGGATAGTGGGAGAGAGAAGCTTCGCGTAGAGGACGAGGATGCCTTTTTCTTACCGTGGTGAGCAACGAACGAATTGATCTGTATCATTTACTTTTCATCTGACGGATAAAATCATTTTTGCTGTCGTGGTCCAATGACAAAGCTCGGAATGCACGAGCTCTGGATTGGAAAGATTGTTCCTATAACACCCCGCGTCTAAAACCCGCTTACGGCCCGGCCCTTCCAAGGGATGAGCCCGCATAGCACATTTCTTACGTATTCGTTCTCGATTTGTGTAAAAGTGTTAATCCGAATGTGTTATATTTGGCTCTGGCCCAAACCTATTTAGACTACCAAGGTTGGACTAATTCGATCAGAATAGGACACATAGGCCAAGAACTGGCCGAAACCGGAATACTAATGGGATGGGGTATTACAGTTCACTACCAGAATCTGCGGAGCTCCCTGGTGTCTAGTATTTTTCTGAGTATTTTTCTAGAGCACTCGGGATACTTGCCAGAGCGTTTGCCTTTACACTTGGGATACAATAAAACACTCGGTATATTGTAATGTCCCCGTGTGTACTTCTCTTCGGGATAGTTTTAAGATACACTCGAGAATTACTATCAAACTTGGTCAACGTGAACGTCGTCACAAGATTAGATTCCCAAGTGTATTGCTCCAACAGACCTTCGGGAGCTAATTTTTGCTACCGCGCAGCGAAATATATCTTGCGCGGGGAAACTTCCGCTCACCTTCTTCTTGTGCTCGACAACTCCGCCGCCGCAGCACATCGGCCGCCACCGCCCACCGGCCGTCGACCTTGCTCAGCTCACTCAACCCGTGCTGCGCGCCGTAACACTACCTGCCTGCCTCATCTCCACTTCTGCTCCCGTTGCCATTCTTGCCCATCTGTTCTCCAATTTCTGCCGTCAAACCTCAGCCGCGTAGCCCAGATCTAATTTCTGCCCCAAGACACAGCACCATTGGCCAGCCGTTGTAGAATTATTAGTACAGTTTGAGTCGTGTCGGTGCTGGGATCGGTCGACCAATCCCCAGCGCCAAACAGAATGCGCTGTGTCCCGTCCCTTGACGGTTGATGCAAGAGCTAGCACGATGAGACAAGCGTTTATCCTGGTTCCGACCGTGAGGTCGTACGTCCAGCAGGGCGCGCTCGGGGCGCTGTACTATCTTGCACCGGAGTGCTTGCAGTGGGGGGCTACAAGCAAGGCGGGAGAGGAGGAGTCTCCAAGTCCCTGAAAGCGAGTGTGATTGAGGTGAGTGCCAATATCGTGTGTGGTGGTGTGTGTCCTCCTTTTTCTTCTCCTCTTACCTCCTTTTATAGGTCAAGGAGAGAATGGTGGGGGTAGGGTTTACAAGTACAAGCGTGACGTGCTACAGGGACAGGTACCGGAGAGCATGGCGTCGGGCGTGCCTCGTCTTTGACCCTGGCGGGGGATTTATGGCGAGCCCCGGCTTATGCGAGTGTCGTGGTCGTCCCTGTGCTTGTCCTGGAGCGGCTTCGAGGGGTGTCGTTGCCGCAGTCCGCGTCCAGCTGCCCGTTCGCTGGTTGACTTCGAGGGTGGGGCAGGTGAGGAAGGACCGGAGTTGGCGGTACAGGGGTTGGTATGGTGGTTGCCGTCAACCACAGTGCGCGGCGTGTCCGGTTCACCAGGGGATGGCCGAGAGTTGGCGGATTTGACCCGGCGTTCGTCATCACCAGGCCACGCCTGACCGGAGTCTGTACTCGGTTGCTGTTTAGATATTCTTTCGAGGGTTCCCCATGCTCATTCGAGGGGCGTCCTAGGGGGAAAAGACGGTAGCGGGTGGAACAGTGGTGCAGAATGACGCCTGCCAGTCCGCACAGGGTTTTGCGCAGTGCCGCGTGCGCCCGCACAGCGTCAGTGAGGACGCACAGTGACTGGAGCAGGTGGAACAGCGAGTTCTGCGGTGTCAGCGGCGCGGCGTGGGGGAAAGATTGCCTTTTGACTTCGGCGCCCGCCTGATGGGGCGGGCATTAAATGCCGTTGTCGGGCGGGGCGCCGGAGTGCGCCGTGTTGAGTAGAGAGTTGGCCTCGAGCGAGGCGGAGTCGGCTCGCCTGCTCGAGGGAGTGCGCGACCCTCGAGCGAGGCGGGGTTTGCGTTGCGCCTGCTCGAGGGTGCGCGGCCCTCGAGCGGGGCGGAGACGGGGGTAGCGACTTGGGTCCTCCCGACAGGCGAGCTTGGACGGCCGTTCTTGGGCCGCGACAGGCTGTGACGGGCCGAGCTGCCTTGGCGGCCCTTCCGGGCTATCGATGATTTGGCCTTTCGTGGCATATCGTTTCCAGAGGGTGATTACCCCGATGATTAGGGGACCCCCTGGGTTTGTCCCCGACAGTAGCCCCCGAGCCTCTGCCGGACTAAGGATTTAGTCGGGCAGAGGCTGATGGTTCGTGGGACCGTTCCCGGGCATTCTGCGGGGATTACTCCTTCTCGGTTATGCACGTTCTTCCGTGGGGGCGCGCGAGCGCACCCGCGGGTGTAGCTCCCGAGCCCTTGGAGGAGTGAGTTCACTCGTGCAAGGGCTTTGACTTTCGAGGGTTGTGTCAGTCGTTCCCCTTTCGATGTGGCGGGGGTGAGACCGAGTTATACGGAATTCGGGGGGCGGACCCTGCACGGCTTTGATGTATTTCGCGCATAAGAGGAGGAGATGCCGCAAGGAGCCCCCGAGCTCCTGGCCCGCGCGGAGGCGATCGGAGGGGCTTCTTGTCTTTGAGTTGCGACCCTCGCCTCCCCTTCGCGGGGGAGAGGGGTGAGGTCATTCGTGCAACCCTCGAATTGGACAACGTACACGGATGCCTCGGTGAGCTGTTAGCGGGTAGTTCAAGTGGACGTCCGTGCCCCGTTCGCTGGGGGTCGGCTCGTGGTCCGGAGACATGTCCATGTAGCGCTTGCAAAGTTTTTCTAGGTGGGGCTCGGTCCCCTTCGCAGGGACCGAGGGCGCGAAAGCTCTCCCTCGTTGGGATCCCCCTACTAGCTGCCTCTGTCCGGCCTTGAACACAACAGGGGCGTCCCCAAACTTCGCGTTCGGGGTAAAGTCCGTTGGACACGCCCGAATCGTCCCTGACTCTATCGATCTGGAGCGCCTGTCGAACCCTTTCGAGGGCCATGCTTCGTACTCCTGATCAGTAGGGCCTTGTGAAAGGTGCAGGTCGCCCTCGAGCAGCGGGCTCGAGGGTTGGTCGAGCGTGACCGGCTGCCTTCGCATCGCTTAATCTAGGGCGCCCGTCGAACCTTTTCGAGGCTCGGGTTTCGAGCCCCTGATCAGCAGCGCCCTGCGCCTCGAGGCGGAGGGGGGTCGTTGTCTTACCTGGGAAGGAATCCAACGGTTAGGTCGTTCGGGCCCGCGCACGACTGCTGGCGGGCGTGGTCGTGGCTGACGTGGCGCGGAGTGGGCGAGATGGACGTAGTGGGTGCGCCTTTTTAGGCGGAGTTGGTGTGCGCCGGGGAGAGGCGAGGCGACGGGCGGTCAGGCGCCGCTGTTGCGTCGTTTCGTTTTGCCGTGCCGCAGTAAATGCCGCCGCCCACGCGTGCCGTTCCGCGGGGAAAAAGGGGAGGGGGGTCCCCGGTTGTCAACGACGGGCCACGCGTGGGTTTGGTCCATTGCTAGCGGGTTGGCGTGTCGCGGCAGGGACGAGCCCGCTCCCTTATAAAAGGAAAGCAGGGGAGGAAGGAGATTTCTTACCTTCGCCATTCCTCGCACCAGCTCTCGCCTCCGCTTTTCGCTTGCTTGCGAGCCCGCTAGTCGCACTCTGTTCGTCCTTCACGCCTTCGTCGCCTTTGCTCTGCGCCCCCTGCTCCACCGTCCGCCATGGTGATCATCGAAGGCGTCACGGAGTGGACTCCGTCCACCGCTACCGAGCACCTCCTGGAGGGCTTGGTAAACGGCGGACAACTTTCGCCCAGGGGCGATTCGGCGCGGCCGGCGTGGATTGTCTCGGCGCTGGCGGCCAGGGCCCCGAACCCACCGGCGGGGTACGTGGTGAGCTTCATCTGCTTTCACGAGCGGGGCTTCAACGCGCCCGCCAGCCAGTTCATGCGGGGCCTCTGCCACTACTACGGCGTGGAGCTCCACAACTTCTCCCCCAACGCCATCTCACAGGCGGCGGCCTTCGTCGGCGTCTGCGAGGCTGTGCTGGGGATCGAGGCGCACTGGGACCTGTGGGTCCACCTCTTCCGCGCCGAGCTTAGCACGTCTGGCGCGGGGAGGGGGGTGCGCCGTTCTTCGTGCGCCGGCGGTCTCACGCACGCGCCGGTCGAGTCCAGGAAACACTTGTACCCGGCCTGCAGGATGACCACCAACAACAGTGGCTGGGCCAAGGGGTGGTTTTACCTGCGCAACGACGGCCTGGGGTTGCCGGAGTACACCGGCAAGGTCTTGACGGAGAAGGCCGAATCCTGGAGCTACGGCGTCTCCGGCGAAAGTCAGCGGAAGAGGCTCCGCCCCGTCGTCGACGCCCTTCGTGCCTTGGAGGGGTCGGGCCTGACCGTGGTGCACATTCTCGCGCACTGTTATCGCCGCCAGGTGGTTCCCCTTATGGAGAGGCAGCTCCCTCTGTTCCGGATGACGGAGGGTGCTGACCCGGCGGCGCTGGCGGCTTCGCGCATGTTGCCGGAGCCGCTGCTTGAAGAGTACGTCGTTACGAGGGTGCGAACGGCGGTGCATCCTGACATCATGCCGACCGACCTCCGGTCGTTCCGGCTGCGCCCCGACGAGGGCCATGTTTTGTCGGTGAGTCGTCATTCTCCCTCTCCGGGCTGTTGGATTGATTAATTTAGAATTTCCTTCCTTAATTCATCGTGATTTCAGGACGTGAACTGCGGCCTCTACCGCTCCCTCGCGCCGACTCCGGAGGTGCGCGCTTCGAACTGCGCTCGCCGTGACCGCGAGAGGGACGCGAAGGAGGCGAAGAGAGCCAGCAGCCGGAGGAGGCAAGCCCTGCGGGACGCGCACCAGGCGGCGCTTCGCCGGTGGAGGAGGGACGGCGGGGCGCAGCCGTCGTCCCCCGAGGACTCCCCGGACCCTCCCAGCGAGGGGGAGGATGAGGAGGAGATCGATGCCGGCGGGGTTCCGCCCGCCGGTCAGGAGGAGGAGATGGCCGCGTCGCTGCCTGAGGCGGGCATGGTGGCCCCGGGCGATGTTGCGCCGGTGGCGGCGCGGACGGTGGTCGCGCCTACTCGACCCGCGGCGCCGCGGGCGCGAGCAATTTTCTCCTCCGCTGCGGGCGCGCCGCGCCGCTACGGAGCGAGTGTCGAGGGCTCGAGGGGTTCGCAGCCCCCGAGCGATTTGAGGGGGTCCTCGAGTTCGAGGAGGGCTCCCTCAACGGGCGGCTCGAAGCGGAAGCTGCAGGCGCTGCAGGATTGCATCCGGTAAGTTTTGCCATGAACTTTTTCGTAGTTTTCCATCCTTGTTCGGTTTTTTGTTTCGTGATTTCCGTTCTTTCTTTTTGATTTAGCACGTGGGGTGCCGCCAAGGCTGCCCCTAACCTCGCGCCCAAGAAGGCGTTGAAGGTTGGGGGGTCGGATTCCCCTCACGCCGGAGGATCGCGTTCGCGCGGGACTCCGCGTCCCGCAGCGATGTCCGCAGCGACGCCGATGGATCCGGCGCCGGGGGTGCGAGACCCCGGGTCGGCGGAGGAGGAGCAGGAGGGGATGCCCCTGGTGGCGGAGCCGAGGCAGGACGCCCCGGTGGTTGAGGTGGAGCCGGGGCATGGCGCCCCGGTGACGGAAGTGGGCGAGCAGGAGGGCCATGCCACTGCCGCGGCCCCTACTGGAAGGAGGCAGGAGGCGGTCGTGCCGGTCGGTGGCACGGTCATCCTGCCGGCTTTGGGCCGCGCACAAGGCATGGCCCAGGGTGGCGATGGCGGGCGCGTTCCCCCTGCTGGGGTGTCTGCGGCCGAGGTGTCGGCGGCGCGCTTCTTCTCTCAGGGGCCGTCGCAGATGCCCGTGGCCGGGGGAGCGGCCGAGTGGGATGCGGCCGAGGTGGCGCTGCTCCAGGGTCGTCGCGGCCCGAGCGCGTGGCCGGAGGAGCCTGGCGTCTCCGCCCGGGTCTGGCAGAGCATGGCGGAGGAGAACGAGCTGTGGGCTCAGGCCGAACGGGTCGGGACGGACCTGGAGCGGGCCATCTCAGCTGCCGCCGATCTCCATTCCAGGCAGGCGCTGGAGCTTTTCGAGGTATCCCCGCGCTCGTCCCAGCACTTCGAGATTATTTTTAGTCTGTGTCTTATCCTTGATGGCTCTTCGTGCAGCTTCTGCGGCAAGAGGCGGTAGACAAGACCGCGTGCATCACAGGCTTGTATGCCGATCTTCGCCGGTTCCGCCAGGCGAACGCGGACCTGGGCACGGAAGTGACCCAGCTCACCGTCCGGGTGAGGGAAGCAGAGACGGTCGCCCGCGCACATGAAGAAGCCAAGGCTCGCGCGGAGCGGGAGCGCGACGCTGAGAGAGGCGCGGCGGAGCGGGAGGCCCGAGCCTTGGCCGCAGCGTTGGAGCGGCTCGAGCTTGAGCGCAAGGCGCGCGAGGCCGCGTAGTCCCAGCTCGCGGAGGCGGTGGCCCAGGTGGGGCAAAAGGCCCAGGAGGCCGAGCAGCTCGGCTGCGCGCTTCGAGATAAAGAGGGTGCGCTGGCGACCGCGGAGGGCCTACTCCAGCAAGAGCGCACAGCGCTTACCGAGGCCAGGGCCTTAGTGGACGGTATGTCCTTACGCTTTCCTGGATTTCTGTGTTGGAGTTCATCTTGACATGCTTGAGCTTTGTCAGGGCTGCGGAGGGCCGAGGCGGAGAAGGCGGATGAGGTGATGGCTGTTCAGGCCGCCTACTCCGAGGCCCAGGGGGAGCTCGAGGCGCTAAAGGTCGCCGCCGATGCGGCGTGCCGGGACGTCCAGTGCGTCTACGTGCAGTCGGGGTCGTCGTTGCCCAGCCGCCTGAGGTCTCTGAAGAGCTGCGTGGCGGAGCGCCTCGAGCACGCGCTTCACCTTGGAGTGAAGAAGGCACTCGGCGTGGTGTCGACGCATTACGACATTGACCTCGCGGCGGTGGCACACGGTTACTTCAACGACGCAGATCTGGACGACGATGCCGCCCTTGTTGCCCTCGACGAGGCTGATGACGGCGCCGAGGATGCCGCCACGGCACTTGCCGCCAAGTTCGGGCGCGATCTTTTCCCCGAGGAGGATGAAGATGCGCGCGCCGACGTTGGGCCTGAGGCTGCGACCGCCACCGAAGCCGAGGTTGATCCTGAGGCCGACGCCGTGGCGTCCCTTGAGGAGGACATCGCCTCGGTGTGCCGCGATGACGATGGTCCTGGGGCGCTTGCATCGGTTCCCTCGACCGTTGCCGCCGAGGCCACCGCGCCCCCGCAAGAAGGTGGATCCTGAAGGGTTCAGGCTTAGTATCTAGATGTATCTTAGTTTTTAGGAGACTAGCTCTGTAAATAAACTAAGATTGAAAGTCGATCGTGCGTTTCAAACTTGTTCGATTGTTCTATTGTGCTACTCTTGGCTTGGAGAGATTTTAGCCGGGTATTTCGAATCCGCAAGCGATTAAAGCGTGGAGTGGAGAGGGAGATGCCGTATCCCTTCGCGGGCATAGGCGGTCTCACGGCTCAACCAGCTCCAGCTTTAGCTAGCTCGCGCCCCGCATCCTCTCTAAGCGCCTCGAGTTTTAACACAATTTTCGAAAATTGGGACGATTAGGGAGGGTAAACCCCCCTGCAGCCCCCGAGGGGGGCTTGGCTTTATTTGAAAATAGATCCAAGTCCCCCTTGTTTGTGTTGTTAGCAACAATGTTTTCATGTTTTTCGCAAACTCTTTATTATTGTTAACTAAGAACACGAAGTACTTACAAGAAATACTGAGAGTTTTTAAGGATAGAAGCGACGTAGCTGTTGGATGTTCCAGGCATTGGTGCTTGGCTTCCAGCTCTTGCACCTGTGCAAGCTGTGCCTGTGCGAGTGCGGCTTCACTCGCTGGCTCGGCGGGCGCCGATGGCGGTTCGTCGTGTCCGGCCCCGTCGCGCGTCTCTCCATCATCTCCCACGGACTCTACTTCGCCGTCGAGGACGAAGCACTCGCGCGTGGGGTCGTATTCCCCCTCGCTGGAGTCGTCGGAGCAGGTGAGGCAGAAGTCCGCGACGGCCTGGAAGGAGATAAGGCCTTCGCGGTCTCGCAACCCGGAGTAGTCCAAGTTCGGGTGCTCCTGCCCACGCGCACTCTCTCCGTCACCCGACTCGGACTGGGGTCCGCCGGGCGAGGAAATGTTGAGGCCGCAGATTGAACCCAGCTGGTGACTCGGCGAATCCTCGTGCGCGTTCGGGTTGGCGCTGATTTCCGCGGAGTAGCTTGCGGCCGCGTTGTTCATCCCGTGGGGGAGCTGCGCCGGCCCGACCACATTTTCCCAGCGCGCTCCCTCCGCGGGAGCCGCCGGCGGGGGTCCGCCCCCCTGTAATGTGGCGGCGGGCTGGAGCAGCAGGTGTGCGTCCCAGTCAGGGAGGACGATACGCGGAGCAACGCGCCGCTCCACGCGGATCTGCAGCTCGCGCAGTCCTCGTCGTCTCCTGAGCTGGGCCGGCGTTGGCGGCGTCGGGGTAGCGGGCATCATGTTGGGCGGCCTGGAGGCGAGTCGCATGAGGAGGCCCTCACCGGTCGCTTCGAACTCCAGGCTCCCAAACGTGATCCGGTACCCGCGCGGAAGCGGGCCGGGGGACCCCGTGGCGGATCGTGGCGACATGGCCTTGGCGTGGCCTGCCGTCAAGGGAACTGATTGGGCGAGGTTGATCACAGCGCAGCCCCCTACCTGGCGCGCCACTGTCGGTGCTGGGATCGGTCGACCAATCCCCAGCGCCAAACAGAATGCGCTGTGTCCCAAGGTTGAGTAGAATATATACAAGTGGCAAGGATGAGGGGGTAAGTAAAGCAATCAAGGAGGAGATAAATTATCAATGGGTAGGGTTATAACGAAATAAGATCAAGGTATTCAGAACAAGGTTATTTAAGCAAAATAATCCTTATAGAGTGACCATTACTATCTAGGCTTGCGTCCTACAGTCAACATAGCTCTGATACCACTTCTGTCACACCCGGTTTTAAGGGCAAAACCAGGTGCATCTCATATGTGCGCCAGGATCAGTTTACACACATATGGTAGACGTCACAAGTGAATATTCATAACCATGCATAATGAAAGAGTATTAAAGGGTACTTATTACAACCTCAGAGTTGACACAAAGGTCATAGCGGAAGACTTGAATAAACGATCATCTAACGAAGCAAAAGTGACTCCAACTCCACAGGCAATTGACTGGAGGAGACTCGCCTAGAACTCCTTAAAACCAGTAGTGAAATCCTCAAAATTCTCCCAATCTGAGCAGCATTCCGGTTGTCGTAGATGCAATAAAAGAAAGAAAGGAAGAAAAGCAACAAGTATGAGCACATAACGTACTCAGCAAATGTAATATGGCATACAAGGCTGAGGCAAAAAGGTTGGCTGACCATACTGCAGTAAGCACTTTTAATTGGTCAAGTTTTATTAAGCAACTATTTACTAGCAAATGAAAGTATATACCACCCACAAATTAATGAATGTCATATTCCCAGCATAATTCAAGTAACCACGATTTAGATCATGTTCAAGTATGATTATCATGTAAGGGTCCAGGCCGCTCTTGACCGTGAGCACGGCTGTTATAACAGTTTTACACTCTGCAGAGGTTGTACACTTTCACCATAAGCCGCGTAAAAGTTCAAAAGAACTTTAAACCCAACCATGCCGAGGGGGCCAATCCTCTTAAATCACACTACCGAGGTGTGACCGCATAGGGACGCTACGAGGCCTTTACAAAGATTCCTTAATAAATAGTAACCCGCTAAGGTTTCAGGTTCAGAAGCAAAGTATAACCCTCCCTAATGAGGTCTGTCTCTTACCAAAGCCCACAGCTCAAGAGGACCGAGCTATACCCCGTCAACCGCCGCGCCTCTTGCCCCTTTCGGGTAAGGTTACCATCCACTAAAGTCTCTAATTAGTTAGCCAAGACCAGAGCCATATGGTACTTATGGTTGCACTGTTTTCCTGGGTGGTTCTCCATGTTCCAATTAAAAAGATATGATCTTGCCAATTAATTATTTAAAATAGTATACGGAACATAGAGTAGGGGTTCATTTAACCAATCCCAGTTGAGCAAACTAAGCATCATCTACCATCAAAATTAATTAAGTAACCCAGTTCGAGGGACAGGGAAAATATAGTGGCTAGGTAAATCCTTAAATAGGAACCCATCAAATTAAGACACATGCAGGGGTGGTGAAATTAATAATTATTAGGACATTTGCATGACATAATACACTTGCCTTTCTCCAAAGTATAGCTGCTCAGATTCTCTTCAAAGTCTTCTTCATTTGAACAACGTTTCGTCTACTCGAAGCAATCATCAAGCACAAGAAGAAGCTAAACAAGCAAACAAACAATATACAACTAAGAACAATACACCAATCAAAAGAAAAGCTTTAAAAGAGCGTACTAACGGATAGGGCTCGATGCTAAGGTCACGTGAGCGCAAGAATCGCTGAAAACGGGGCAACGGTTGAAAAGATACAACCACCGGGAATTTATACTCGCAACTAACTGCTTGATTAATTTTAATTAGATAAATCGATAGTTAAATATTAATTCAGTTCGTTCAATCATATTTGGATTTATAAAACAAAGTAAAATCTAATCACATTTTATTTATAATTGTTTATGTATAAATTATACCAATTTAAATATTAATTTTAAATAAAACATGTGAGAGAAATTATCGAATAAATTTATATTTCGAGTTGAACTAGTCATATTATCATTAAAACATATTTTTGTTGATATTAATCAGATTAATATTTATTTTATAAAACCGAAGTTTAACCTTAGTTAGCTTTTAATTTAGAAAACTAGTGATCATAAACATTAATCAATTTAACATAAGTTTATGAAGAATCGAGATAGAGCCTAATTAAATTTTAGTTAGAAAGATTATGAAATTATTAATCAAGTTAACTTTCATTTATAAAAACTCGAAGTATAACTCTAATTTGGATTTAAATTATAAAAACTAGTTATCAAAACATTAGTCATATTAATATTATTTATGAAACCAAAATATTTGTAACCTATCAACTTTTATTTTTAAAACTCATTGAATAATATTAATCAAATTCATAGTTGACATGAAAACCGGGTTTAAACCTTAATTATATTTTAATTTAGAAAGACACATTAAACTAGCCTTTAATTAAATTAATGTTAAATAAAATTCAGAAATATTTGTCATGGTAAATAATAGTACTAACACGTGGTTTAAGTTGATATGAAGCTAACGCAACAAAAACGGATTAAAACGGAGTTAAAACGCAAAAGATATGGCTTTTCTAAGGTTCAGGGACTTGCTGGCAAAGTTTTAAAAGTTCCAGGGGCTTAACTGCGAAAAACCAGGGGCTAAAACATAATTTTATATAACAACTCGAGGGCTAAACCATAAAATAACAGGGGCTGGACCTCGGGCATAATTTTAATACTTGTAGGGGCTAAAACAGAAGAAAACAGGACCTATACGTAATTATTTTTGAACTAAATTGGACTGCGGGTTGATTTTATAAAACTTGGAGGGCTCTTTAGCAATTTTGCTTGGGTTGACCGTTACCGAATCGGGTCAATCTAAACTGGGCCGATGGATCTCGATCTGACGGTCCACATCAGATCGGGACCTCGGTCGCCGGCGAGGGCGGTGGCGCTTCGCCGGACTTGGGCGAAAACAAGCTAGGGTACTCGGTTAGAGACGGGACTAGGTCCTATGGACTCGCGAGCTAATGACGAGTTCACTTAGGGCGGTCAGGGCGGCGGGGGTGGCACGCAGGCAGAGGACGACGACGGCGGCGCCATGCGCGGCGGCGAAACTCACGGTCAAACGCGAACGCAAGGAAAGGAGCTGCGATTCGCGACAAGAACCGGACAGGGAGGAAGAGAAGGCGATGGCGGACTCACCAAGCTAGGTCTTGACGAGAGGAGAGCGACGACGGCGACTGACGACGAGCAACGGCGGCCGGCGACGCTGATGAACGACGGCGAACATCGTCAGCACGATAGAGTCAAAATTGAACCACGATTTCAACTGGGGAAGCTACACCAGTACCTGGCGAAGCTTTTGGAGGGGATCACGACGAGTGCGGGGCTACGGAGGCGAAGATCGACGGCGGCAGACTCGAGCTCGGCAACGGCGGCGATGGCGGCTCGAATTGCGGCTTCGATTTGAGGGGAAAACATGGATGCGGCGCGGCTATATATAGGTCGGAGACCAGGGCCTTGGCGGCGTGAAGAAACAGGACTCGGGCGGCGGACAACGACTCGGAGCGAAGACGGCGACGGGACGAACTCGGCCGAGGGGAAGAATCCGAGCCGGAGAAGAAACATCTGACGCGCGGGGCCCTCCTGTCGGCGACCAGCAGAGAGAGACGCGACGGGGAGAGGACGGACGGGCCAGCTGGGCCGAAAGATGAAGTAATGGGCCGGGGAAAAGAAGCAGGCCGGAGAAAAAGGAAAAAGAAGAGGGGGCAAAGATGGACTGGGCCGAGACTTCGAGGAGCAAAATCGAACTCGGCAGATTTGAACTTTTCTAAAACTCAAACAAAAGCAAATCAATTTCGAATTTAAACAAAATTTTAAATTCCAACTTGATTTACTAGCAACCAAAAATATATGCAACAGCATGAATGCAACAAAAACTTATTTTGACTAAAATAATTATTTAATGTGATATTTAAATTGTTAAAAAGGCCAAAAATTCCAATTAATTCCTAGAAAATTTATTTAAGCCTTAATAAATCCTAGAAAAATTCAAAGGGTTGCTACAATTTAATTGTGATGAATTTTAGGGTGTTACAAACCTACCCCCCTTAAAGAGAATCTCGTCCTCGTGATTCGGACGGATTAGAGAAAATCTGAGGGAACTATGCCATCAACTCATCCTCTCTTTCCCAAGTTGCCTCACTTTCCGCATGGTGACTCCACTGAACTTTACACATCTTAATCACTTTACTCCTAGTAACTCTTTCAGCAGTTTCCAAAATCTTAGCTGGATATTCCTTGTAATTCAAATCATTTTGCACATCCAACTCATCCAAGGGTAATTCTTCCTCAGGAACTCGAAGACACTTTTTCAACTGAGGGATATGGAACACGTCATGCACATCTGACAGTCCGGCTGGCAATTCTAGTTGATAAGCAACCTAACTTTTTCTATCAACAATCTCGAAAGGTCCAATGAAACGAGGAGATAATTTTACCTTTCACCTTAAACCTTCTCAAGCCTCGAATAGGAGATACTTTCAGATACACATAATCACCTACTTCGAAAGTTAATTCTCTCCTTCTTGTATCTGCATAACTCTTCTGCCTGGACTGAGCTGTTCTTAAGTTCTCTCTGATAATCTGAACCTGTCTTTCTGCTTCCTGCAGTATCTCTGGACCAAACAACTGACTCTCACCAGTTTCACTCCAATACAACGGTGTTCTGCACTTTCTACCATAAAGTGCTTCGAACGGTGCCATCTTCAGACTTGCCTGATAACTGTTGTTATATGAGAACTCTGCATATGGAAGACTCTTGTCCCAACTACCTCCATGCTTCAAAGCACAAGCTCTCAACATATCCTCCAAAATCTGGTTAGTCCTCTCTGTCTGACCATCTGTCTAAGAATGATATGCAGAACTGAAATTCCACTTTGTATCCATAGACTCATGCAACTTCTGCCAGAATCTAGATGTAAACTAAGTACCTCTATCAGACACTATCTTTTAGGTACACCATGGAGACAGACAATTCGGGACATGTATAACTCTGCTAACTTAGCGCTGGTATAAGTAGTGTGAACGGGTATAAAGTGAGCTACCTTAGTTAATCTGTCCACAATAACCCATATGGAGTCATATCTTCCTCAAGTGCGAGGTAATCCAACAATGAAATCCATACTGATTTCTTCCCATTTCCATTCAGGCACCTTGAGTGGTTCAAGCAAACCGGCTGGTATCTGGTGTTTAGCCTTAACTCTCTGACAAACATCGCACAATGCCACACGGGCAGCCACATCCCTTTTTAGTCCATACCACCAATGCCTTTGCTTCAGATCCTGGTACATCTTGGTGCTTCCAGGATGAATAGAATATGCGGACTCATGAGCTTCCCTCAATATCGGCTCTCCGAGACTCGATATCAGGTACACATATCCTCTTTCTAAACCAAATTGTACCTTGATCATCTTCAGTGAAGTCGGAAGCTTTCCCAGCTAACATGGTTTCCTTGATTTCCTTTATCTTCTCATCAGTAAGCTGACCCTTCCGAATTTCCTGTTCCAGTGTAGACTCAACTTCCATAGTCACACCTTCTGTCTGATTCAGAAATCCCAAGTTCAACTTTTCCATCTCTGCAAGCAACTCAGCTGGTAACTGGCGACTAAACATTGCATTTACTTATGACTTCCTACTCAACGCATCATCAACCAAATTAGCCTTGCCAGGATGATAGTTGATTCCCAGGTCATCATCCTTGATCAACTCCAACCATCTCCTTTACCTCAAATTCAGATCCTTCTGAGCAAACATGTACTTCACGCTTTTGTGATCAGTATACAACTCACATCTGTTACCTAGAATATAGTGCCTCCAGATCTTCAAGACATGGACAACAACTGCAAGTTCCAGATCATGAGTAGGATAGTTCAACTCGTGCTTCCTCAACTGTCTGGATGCATAGGCTATAACTCTGCCTTCCTGCACGAGCACACACCCAAGACCTCTACGAGAAGCATCACAATATATATCAAAGTTCTTGTGAATATCTGGCATAGCAAGCACTGAGGCTGTAGTCAACTTCATTATCAACTCTTCAAAGCTGGCCTGACACGCTTCTGACCCAACAAACTCCTTGCCCTTCTCTAATAGCGAAGTAAGAGGTTTCGCTATTTTAAAAAAGCCTTCACTGAATCTCCTGTAATATCCAGCCAATCTCAGAAAGCTTCTGATCTCAGAGTCTGTGGTAGGAGGTTTCCAATCCAATACATCCTTGACTTTACCGGGACCCACTGCAATTCCTCCATCAGTAACAACATGACCAAGAAAAGACACTTGATTCAACCAAAACTCACATTTACTAAACTTGACCTACAACTGGTTCTCTCTAAGATTCTGCAACACCAACCTCACATGCTCCTCATGCTCTTCCTCATTCTTAGAGTAAACCAGAATATCATCAATAAACATCACCACAAATTTATCCAAGTACTCCATGAACACCTTATTCATCAGGTACATAAAGTAGGCGGGTGCATTTGTCAATCCAAACGACATCACAGTAAACTCATACAACCCATATCTGTGGTGAATGCTGTTTTAGGAATGTCGGAACGCTTGATCCTTAAGTGATGGTAGCCAGATCTCAAGTCAATCTTGGAGAAAATCTTAGCTCCTCTCAACTGGTCAAATAAGTCTTCAATTCGGCAATGGATACTTATTCTTGATGGTTACCTTATTCAATGAATGATAATCTACACACATCCTCAAAGTACCCTCCTTTTTACCCACAAAAATTACAGGTGCTCCCCAAGATGACGAACTAGGACGACTGTAACATTTATCCAACAATTCCTCCTTCTAGTCCATTAACAGCCATTCTATAGGGTCTTTCGGAAATAGGAGCAGTACTAGGTAAAAGCTCAATAATAAACTCAATGTCTCATTCGGGTGGCGTACCTAGCAAATCATCTGGAAAGACATCCGGAAATTCACAGACAACTCTGATATCCTCCAAAAATCACGAAAAATTCCCAGAACCTAGGATATCAAGTCATTAATCCAACCCAACTGGATTTATGTCAATCGGAGTTCCGAAGCTCCAGAAACAATTCAGACAGTACCAGATTCTCATGCAACAACGGGAACAGATTGTCGCATAGCATGATTTATATTGGGGTGCACAATTATATGGATAAGGTGATGATTAAGGGCTAAGATCAGAGACCAAGATAACCCAAAACTAACTAAATTTATTTATTTAATATTTACTCAATTGTGGTCATCACTCCACAATTAAGTTCAATCATTACAAAGATCCAATTCACACACTTAGCACTTAAACAAACACGAAGCATTCACTCCTAATCAAGAGCTAAGCATCGATTCGATCTAAACGTTTATTAAGATTGGGTGGGTAGATTCTAAAATCCTAATTAGAGAGGGTAAGAATAATCTCTATTCAGATCACAGAAAGGTTGAGTAGAATATATACAAGTGGCAAGGATGAGGGGGTAAGTAAAGCAATCAAGGAGGAGATAAATTATCAATGGGTAGGGTTATAACGAAATAAGATCAAGGTATTCAGAACAAGGTTATTTAAGCAAAATAATCCTTATAGAGTGACCATTACTATCTAGGCTTGCGTCCTACAGTCAACATAGCTCTGATACCACTTCTGTCACACCCGGTTTTAAGGGCAAAACCAGGTGCATCTCATATGTGCGCCAGGATCAGTTTACACACATATGGTAGACGTCACAAGTGAATATTCATAACCATGCATAATGAAAGAGTATTAAAGGGTACTTATTACAACCTCAGAGTTGACACAAAGGTCATAGCGGAAGACTTGAATAAACGATCATCTAACGAAGCAAAAGTGACTCCAACTCCACAGGCAATTGACTGGAGGAGACTCGCCTAGAACTCCTTAAAACCAGTAGTGAAATCCTCAAAATTCTCCCAATCTGAGCAGCATTCCGGTTGTCGTAGATGCAATAAAAGAAAGAAAGGAAGAAAAGCAACAAGTATGAGCACATAACGTACTCAGCAAATGTAATATGGCATACAAGGCTGAGGCAAAAAGGTTGGCTGACCATACTGCAGTAAGCACTTTTAATTGGTCAAGTTTTATTAAGCAACTATTTACTAGCAAATGAAAGTATATACCACCCACAAATTAATGAATGTCATATTCCCAGCATAATTCGAGTAACCACGATTTAGATCATGTTCAAGTATGATTATCATGTAAGGGTCCAGGCCGCTCTTGACCGTGAGCACGGCTGTTATAACAGTTTTACACTCTGCAGAGGTTGTACACTTTCACCATAAGCCGCGTAAAAGTTCAAAAGAACTTTAAACCCAACCATGCCGAGGGGGCCAATCCTCTTAAATCACACTACCGAGGTGTGACCGCATAGGGACGCTACGAGGCCTTTACAAAGATTCCTTAATAAATAGTAACCCGCTAAGGTTTCAGGTTCAGAAGCAAAGTATAACCCTCCCTAATGAGGTCTGTCTCTTACCAAAGCCCACAGCTCAAGAGGACCGAGCTATACCCCGTCAACCGCCGCGCCTCTTGCCCCTTTCGGGTAAGGTTACCATCCACTAAAGTCTCTAATTAGTTAGCCAAGACCAGAGCCATATGGTACTTATGGTTGCACTGTTTTCCTGGGTGGTTCTCCATGTTCCAATTAAAAAGATATGATCTTGCCAATTAATTATTTAAAATAGTATACGGAACATAGAGTAGGGGTTCATTTAACCAATCCCAGTTGAGCAAACTAAGCATCATCTACCATCAAAATTAATTAAGTAACCCAGTTCGAGGGACAGGGAAAATATAGTGGCTAGGTAAATCCTTAAATAGGAACCCATCAAATTAAGACACATGCAGGGGTGGTGAAATTAATAATTATTAGGACATTTGCATGACATAATACACTTGCCTTTCTCCAAAGTATAGCTGCTCAGATTCTCTTCAAAGTCTTCTTCATTTGAACAACGTTTCGTCTACTCGAAGCAATCATCAAGCACAAGAAGAAGCTAAACAAGCAAACAAACAATATACAACTAAGAACAATACACCAATCAAAAGAAAAGCTTTAAAAGAGCGTACTAACGGATAGGGCTCGATGCTAAGGTCACGTGAGCGCAAGAATCGCTGAAAACGGGGCAACGGTTGAAAAGATACAACCACCGGGAATTTATACTCGCAACTAACTGCTTGATTAATTTTAATTAGATAAATCGATAGTTAAATATTAATTCAGTTCGTTCAATCATATTTGGATTTATAAAACAAAGTAAAATCTAATCACATTTTATTTATAATTGTTTATGTATAAATTATACCAATTTAAATATTAATTTTAAATAAAACATGTGAGAGAAATTATCGAATAAATTTATATTTCGAGTTGAACTAGTCATATTATCATTAAAACATATTTTTGTTGATATTAATCAGATTAATATTTATTTTATAAAACCGAAGTTTAACCTTAGTTAGCTTTTAATTTAGAAAACTAGTGATCATAAACATTAATCAATTTAACATAAGTTTATGAAGAATCGAGATAGAGCCTAATTAAATTTTAGTTAGAAAGATTATGAAATTATTAATCAAGTTAACTTTCATTTATAAAAACTCGAAGTATAACTCTAATTTGGATTTAAATTATAAAAACTAGTTATCAAAACATTAGTCATATTAATATTATTTATGAAACCAAAATATTTGTAACCTATCAACTTTTATTTTTAAAACTCATTGAATAATATTAATCAAATTCATAGTTGACATGAAAACCGGGTTTAAACCTTAATTATATTTTAATTTAGAAAGACACATTAAACTAGCCTTTAATTAAATTAATGTTAAATAAAATTCAGAAATATTTGTCATGGTAAATAATAGTACTAACACGTGGTTTAAGTTGATATGAAGCTAACGCAATAAAAACGGATTAAAACGGAGTTAACACGCAAAAGATATGGCTTTTCTAAGGTTCAGGGACTTGCTGGCAAAGTTTTAAAAGTTTCAGGGGCTTAACTGCGAAAAACCAGGGGCTAAAATATAATTTTATATAACAACTCGAGGGCTAAACCTTAAAATAACCGGGGCTGGACCTCGGGCATAATTTGAAAACTTGTAGGGGCTAAAACAGAAGAAAACAGGACCTATACGTAATTATTTTTGAACTAAATTGGACTGCGGGTTGATTTTATAAAACTTGGAGGGCTCTTTAGCAATTTTGCCTGGGTTGACCGTTACCGAATCGGGTCAATCTAAACTGGGCCGATGGATCTCGATCTGACGGTCCACATCAGATCGGGACCTCGGTCGCCGGCGAGGGCGGCGGCGCTGCGCTCCTCCGCGGCGGCGCTTCGCCGGACTTGGGTGAAAACAAGCTAGGGTACTCGGTTAGAGACGGGACTAGGTCCTATGGACTCGCGAGCTAATGACGAGTTCACTTAGGGCGGTCAGGGCGGCGGGGGTGGCACGCAGGCAGAGGACGACGACGGCGGCGCCACGCGCGGCGGCGAAACTCACGGTCAAACGCGAACGCAAGGAAAGGAGCTGCGATTCGCGACAAGAACCGGACAGGGAGGAAGAGAAGGCGATGGCGGACTCACCAAGCTAGGTCTTGACGAGAGGAGAGCGACGACGGCGACTGACGACGAGCAACGGCGGCCGGCGACGCTGAAGAACGACGGCGAACATCGTCAGCACGATAGAGTCAAAATTGAACCACGATTTCAACTGGGGAAGCTACACTAGTACCTGGCGAAGCTTTTGGAGGGGATCACGACGAGTACGGGGCTACGGAGGCGAAGATCGACGGCGGCAGACTCGAGCTCGGCAACGGCGGCGATGGCGGCTCGAATTGCGGCTTCGATTTGAGGGGAAAACATGGATGCGGCGCGGCTATATATAGGTCGGAGACCAGGGCCTTGGCGGCGTGAAGAAACAGGACTCGGGCGGCGGACAACGACTCGGAGCGAAGACGGCGACGGGACGAACTCGGCCGAGGGGAAGAATCCGAGCCGGAGAAGAAACATCTGACGCGCGGGGCCCTCCTGTCGGCGACCAGCAGAGAGAGACGCGACGGGGAGAGGACGGACGGGCCAGCTGGGCCGAAAGATGAAGTAATGGGCCGGGGAAAAGAAGCAGGCCGGAGAAAAAGGAAAAAGAAGAGGGGGCAAAGATGGACTGGGCCGAGACTTCGTGGAGCAAAATCGAACTCGGCAGATTTGAACTTTTCTAAAACTCAAACAAAATCAAATCAATTTCGAATTTAAACAAAATTTTAAATTCCAACTTGATTTACTAGCAACCAAAAATATATGCAACAGCATGAATGCAACAAAAACTTATTTTGACTAAAATAATTATTTAATGTGATATTTAAATTGTTAAAAAGGCCAAAAATTCCAATTAATTCCTAGAAAATTTATTTAAGCCTTAATAAATCCTAGAAAAATTCAAAGGGTTGCTACAATTTAATTGTGATGAATTTTAGGGTGTTACAGGGGGCAGGTGAGGAAGGACCGGAGTTGGCGGTACAGGGGTTGGTATGGTGGTTGCCGTCAACCACAGTGCGCGGCGTGTCCGGTTCACCAGGGGATGGCCGAGAGTTGGCGGATTTGACCCGGCGTTCGTCATCACCAGGCCACGCCTGACCGGAGTCTGTACTCGGTTGCTGTTTAGATATTCTTTCGAGGGTTCCCCATGCTCATTCGAGGGGCGTCCTGGGGGAAAAGACGGTAGCAGGTGGAACAATGGTGCAGAATGACGCCTGCCAGTCCGCACAGGGTTTTGCGCAGTGCCGCGTGCGCCCGCACAGCGTCAGTGAGGACGCACAGTGACTGGAGCAGGTGGAACAGCGAGTTCTGCGGTGTCAGCGGCGCGGCGTGGGGGAAAGATTTCCTTTTGACTTCGGCGCCCGCCTGATGGGGCGGGCATTAAATGCCGTTGTCGGGCGGGGCGCCGGAGTGCGCCGTGTTGAGTAGAGAGTTGGCCTCGAGCGAGGTGGAGTCGGCTCGCCTGCTCGAGGGAGTGCGCGACCCTCGAGCGAGGCGGGGTTTGCGTTGCGCCTGCTCGAGGGTGCGCAGCCCTCGAGCGGGGCGGAGACGGGGGTAGCGACTTGGGTCCTCCCGACAGGCGAGCTTGGACGGCTGTTCTTGGGCCGCGACAGGCTGTGACGGGCCGAGCTGCCTTGGCGGCCCTTCCGGGCTGTCGATGATTCGGCCTTTCGTGGCATATCGTTTCCAGAGGGTGATTACCCCAATGATTAGGGGACCCCCTGGGTTTGTCCCCGACAAGTCGTTTCATTGTCACTAGCTCAGAACTCCAGTAGTGTCACTTGCTTGTTGAAAATGGAAGGCACAATATCAAACATAGGTGTTGAAGACAATTTTGCTGCTAGGGAGGCTGGAAAAGGGCAAGTGACCGCCGACGAAGCTCATACAGATGAGTTCATACCGAGCTTGCGATTTTTGTTCTGATCATGCCATGCCTTTTTCAGAATCTGTGACTAGTGTTGATCTTTTGATATTGTATCATTTTGTGAAATGTAAACATGTTGAACAAGTGGGGATGTAGTGTATGTCTATTTTGTGAATTCACAGTTTGCTGGCATGAGCGTGTCTGCGTGTGGAAATGGTGTCTAAACTAAAAACAATTATATCAAAACCTATGTTCCACCCGTTTCCACGGGAAACAAAAGTGAATTTTGAAATTCATATTTGCCAACAACGTGCACCTCTGTCTACTTGCTTTCCATCTGAAAATGACGAACTGGACGCCAGACGCATGACGCCACAAGGATTTTCTCACTGCCTGCAACGCGTCCAACTTTCTTTGCCATAAGCACTACTCAAGCACTCATCAGATTCTGTATAATCTTCCATCTGATTCAAATAAGAAACAAACTAAGATGGCTGGTGCCTCGCTGATTTCCATGGAATTTGTGCACACCCAAAACTGCAACCAATCTTCGCTGATCAGGTACGCCAGGCCACAGATTGGACAAGGAAGAGGGATGCTCTGGCACCCTTGGAGGACTCGCGACCCAGAGTATTGGAAAAGGATTGTTCACCTTCAATTCCGATGCCTCGCATTTCTATTTTCCAGTCGAATAATTCACTGCCACTAAACTATGCGCGTGCTTACTGAGAGAAGCATTTAACTTCATTGCTGTCTCTGTTTGAGCTCTTGAGCTTCAATTTCTGATCTGTTCGCGGGCGAAACTGCAAACTTAAAAGCCTAGTTGTTCGGTCGGGAAACTTACAGAACTCATGACTTCTGAGAGTCTTTATAGGGAGTTGTGGTCAAAGAAAAGCTGCTACGTGTCTTATTTCAATATTTTTTAGCATTAATGTTGGGTGTTAGCACTCGAGAAATCAGCACTTACTGATATAATTGTGTTGAAACCTGTACTAGGCTAACTCCAATAGTGATGGGTGTCAAATTAATGTCTCCCACATACTCTGCATAACCAAGAAAGAAAATAGATGGTATTCAAAACTATCCCACCAATGCATAGCTCCATATATCATTTAATTTCAAGACTCATCAAGAGTTAGTTCGACGTATGATAGTTTCATATAGATCTAACTGATTCCTTCTCTTTCTTCTTAAATTTTATGCGATGCCATGAGGAAGACCGTGTAGGATGCTGATTAATGAGAATAAAACCACCGTTCGTATTAGCCTAAGCTTCGGTTACAGATATTCTAGGAGTTTATTAAGTTTGACATTGTAAAATTCTTTGGAGATTCATACAAAGTAACGAGCAGATGCCCACTACAAGATAGCCTAATGATGTTTTATAGAAGATTGCATGCACTGTGAATAGAACAAATGCAACTATTTTTTTGAAGGATAAACGATAGAAAACCTCACTAGTAGAGAAGTGACTTTCCATCCATCCCTTTTTTCCCGGTTGTATTTTGGCCTGAGACAAATATCCTTTTAGTGCCGGTTCTTATTTTATGTCCCGAATGACATTTAGTCTCGGTTGGAAACACCAACCGGGACTAAAAGTCACCCTTTAATCCCGGTAGTTGTTCCCACCCGAGACTAAAAGTCCTCCACAGGATAATTTGAAAGGAAAGCACCCAAGGTCACATATATTGTGTAGGTGGGATAGCAAGGGAGGCTACAAGCGAGGCATGAGGTCACTGGTTCGAATCCCACGCGCTAATGTCGCTTTTTCTACCAGTGTCTGGCATGTTCCCATTCCCAGGGACACATAAAAGATGCGAGATACATTCTTCACAAAAACAGAGCATCTAATGGATAAATAAGGAAATAATCAAAACCCATTTAATTATGATGTAACATTGTATCTGAAATCATTTTCCCAATTCATACGTCATACGGTGTCACCTTAGTTACTGCTTTAAGCCATTGGTGCCAGGCGAGGGTTAATGGAAACTACTCGTGTGAATAGTGTTTGGCAAAAAAAAAAGTGACCACCTTAGCACTAACTATGAATTGTGCAAAAGTTAACTTTATAAAATGGCAAGCCAGCACTAGAATTGGGCAACAACAGACTCCTTTGATAAGTTCGTGTGTACCGACTACCGACACGATTATTGGAAAAACAACATTTTACAAATCGACCACACTCGAGGTTTCACTTCCAACCTTCAAATTCCACTTCACAGTAACAGAATTATTCACTCTCAACAAAACTGTAACTTTCACATCCTTGCTGCACGAGGCACTCAACTCGTGGAAATGATCTAATCACAGTCAGCTACTGGTATCAGCAATGGTAGTGAGGTCTCCCATCCGTAACACTGATCATAGTTAAAATCTGGATGGCGGGCGGCTGTGTAAACTAGCTCACTTGGCATATTTAGAGAACTACAGAAGCAAAGCACAAAATCTGTGTGACTCTGCGGCAAAGTTCGTAAACATTTTGCATTTGGGACGCTGAAAAATATATATGGACCAATAATGCAGGAGCAGTTTGATGTTCGTCCCATTTTAAACTGACGCAGGCTCTTCAGGCTTGCATCCATTCAATATCTGTGATAGAGACAAAGGAGAAAGACTGGGCATGGATGACAAACTAGCGGACCTGATTCCACAATCACACAGCACAAGAGTACAGCTCTATAAATCAGTATAAAAATAAAACCAATGCTTGACGACAGACTACAGACACTACTGGAGATTGACGAGGTTGACAGCTCGGAGATACACACCAACTGCGGGAATGTGTTTGTATACAATGTCGACTCTGTTAATTGAATTGATGATCGACTCTATTATTCCATTTGTGATGAAAGAACCGAAACAAACAGACTGCAAGGATTATTATGAAGTCCAAATTCCCTCGGGTAGTCAGCTCCATGACGAGTTATTATATGCATGAATGCTGTACCAAAGAACCAGGCCATACAAGCAAAATAAGTATGGGAGCTGATGATGCACTGTCCTGGTAATTTCTGGTGCTGGATAACCTCTTGAGATTTAAAGACAGCGCACACATAGTCATTGGCGGCTCCGTCAGTGAGCTTGCTGTAGGAAAGCCAACAGTCCCACCAATGACTTGACATGTTTTTTCTGCCACATTGGTTGTGCTTTTGTTCTTGAAACCTCCCACTCCTATCCCTATTAAAATTTGCATGCTCTATGGCTCTGTGTAATAACCCTCGGTCCCTTTCCATATCTCTTTAATCTATATCACAGTTTTATATGTGACACCTGCATTACAACATTTTCTAGAAGGGGGTGGTTCAAGTCATAATGTGGCAACATCTGTAGATTGAAATATTGAATAGTGTAGTTATGTTATGACAATGTTTAATGACAACATTGGGGTAAAAAAAAAGATCAAACAACCAAACTAATACAGCGTTATCTTCATCACAATTGAAAGGTCCTTGAAATTTTTTGTTATTTGCGAAGTATATTCAAAAATAAATTATGTGACATTGCTTTCACATGTCCAATTTGCTTACTCACATAAAAAAGCAAATATGTAGACTTCACGAATTGGTAATAACAAGAAAAAAGTAGTCACACCGCCATCTTATCTTAAGTACTCTTAACAACTCTTTTAATTTTCCATATGGGATTACATAACTAGTCAGCTCTCTAGGCAGACATTACTCATGATCAAATAATAGTGAAACAACCCATAATGTTCATAGGTTTTAACAATGGCCAGTTTAGTTTACAGGAGCTTCAATGCAAGGGGCTTATTCCTTAATGTCGCAGTTATCCTGCTGCTGGTCCTTGAGCACCGTACTTCTGTTGTGGGTCAGTTTAGGCAGATGAGCATTGTGTATGGTCAATGGCTTGCGGTGTGCGGGTGTAGACTATAGTCAGTTCCTGCAATTTGTAATCTAAATGCTCCCGAGGCTTGCTCACTAGGCATGTTTATATAGTAATACATGCAGAATCAGAGCTTACAGTGATTCATGTGAGGCTCTGCTGCAGTAGTAGCGCTCGTAATCATTGGCATATAGGATGCTGAAAAACTGGAGGCGCATATATATGGAAGGAGAACCATTGGGCCTGCATGGTTGAGAGTCTAGTGGAACTGACTTCAGAATCGCAGAACACAGCTTTCTATCTTCGAGTCAGTAGGAAAAAAAAATATGCTGTGCAGTAGTTGCTTGGCAAATTAAGTCCTCTATCTGATTCCCCGGAATTTTAAGTTTTCCTTAATTAAGATCATCTTTTCGTGGTAACGAACGAAATGAATTTGTGGCCCATATGACGTCTTATAATCCAACAGTTACTATTCATCGCCTAAATAATCTCTAATTTAGGCATTTGAAATTAGCAGCACCCACGGAATGAAGTTTCACTACCGAGTTGTTAGATAGGGAAATGTTTTGGTGTTAAGAAAAATAAAGAAAAGCAGCGAGATTGCTCCACATGATGGACGCTATTATATAAGTGGAATTAAAAGCAGTCTCGTCGAAGGATGTGCAAACATGTGAATACTTTACCTCTTTTCCTTGTGACTATCTTTTGCATGTGGATTCACAGAGAGAGCTAGCACTTTATTTCAACGATAAATTCACAATTTTCATTCAATTTTGCTACTATACTCCTATGTCGCTTTTACATATCCTATTGATAAACAAAACCGCGCGCCATCCAAATTTCTGCAGCAAATTCTTTATAAAAGCTCAATTATTATAGACAATTGTCTTCTCCACGGGCATGCCCACCAGCTGTCTAGAACCTGTTGCAGGACGGTGCTGAAGGAAACATAGGAACGGAGATAGCCATGCTTTTCATGCATTCATCTGTTGTTTGAGTGCATCATAGTGTTTAGGGCCAACTTGCCTTGAGACACTACTGGTGATGAGAAAACTAACAGTAGCATATATTTGTTTGAGGTCTGAATGGATAACCAGTTGCTATTTTCATTCACGATACCTCCCATCCATATGAAAGCAACAGCAGTCTCTGTGTTATATGCACCTATCACTGACAATGTCATCTTTGTGGCTGGCAAACACAGACACAATCACACACTCTGCAAATTTATACGAGGAACAGGGATCCTAACACCACATTGCCAGAAATATATACAATCTTCCGTAAAATGCTGCCCCTTTTTGACCGCATTTACCACATTGCGAGAAATATATCCTAACACGACATTTACTCCTACATCGCATTTACCAATCCTACTGATAAAGAAAGCAGACGTCCAAATTCCCACCAAATTGATCACAAAAGCTCAATTATTCTAGACCATCGTCTTGATGACTGCCATGGGCATGCTCAAGGGAGCTGCGGAACGGAGATAGACGTGCTTGTTCTGCCTTCTATTGTTTGGGGGCATCAGCCTACATGCCTTCAGATTGTTCCAGTGCGGCAGCCCCTGGAAAACCAACAAGAGCACATTTGATTGCAGAGGTTTCACTGGACAACATGGTGCTCTTTTCAGTCTCGATACCTCCCATCCATATGAAAGCAATAGTAGTCTCTGTTATATGCACCTATCACTAGCAATGTCATTTCTGTGGCAGGCAGACACAAACACACACTCCTCTGCAAATTTATACGAGGAACAGGGATACTAACACCACATTGCCAGAAATATATACAATCTTCTGTAAAATGCTGCCCCTTTTTGTAGCAAGTTATTAAATGGATCAATAAGTTAACTATTTTTCAAGTTAACTATTTGCCTTGGCGGCATTTGTGACGTAGTAATAAATAAATGATGAAGAGATATAAGTGGGGTTACGTTCATACATCTAAAGAGATAGAAGGAATGGAAAATTAATATCCAACCTGAAGAGAGAGACGGTTTGTTGATTGGAAATATAAAAATGCAGAATAATCTTCTTTATCTAGACAATTTGCTTCCCCTGATTTTTCGCTAATATAGGTGAAGCCAGCTGAGAACGTGACCGTGATATCCTGCAACGTGAACGTTACCGTGATAAGTTCAGTGACACAGTGATGGAAACTTTATCACCAGTCACATAACAGGACTCCAATCATTCGTGATGGAAATTCAATATAATGCATCTGTATCTGTCACATACCAAAATTACCATTTTGGGTTGTGAATAGATAACATTAAAAAAATAAATGATTTGATTATTACTATAAAATTTCCAACATTTCATTTGATCCAATTTAGATTGAGAAAATAAAATTCTTTTTAATTTTCTAAACAAATTGGTGAGGGGTGTTGCATTCATGCTAACTGTATAATATTTTAGTTGAAAAATAAATTTTAAATTGTTTTAAAAATACGATTAGGTTTTCATCAGTCCAAATCCAATCTTTGAAATTTCAAATCAATTCTCAAACACGTCGTGTCTACTTTCTTTTCAATTCTTAATCAAACTATCTTCTATTTTTTTCTCCTGTTCCTTCGCTTTCTCTCTATCTTCTCTTTATTCCTTTTTCCTAGACGATTCCTTTCTGTTCATTTCTACACGTGAACCTACTAAAAGAAATTAGCAATCTGTTTATTTCCTTCCACCAACTCACGATATCTCCTCTCTGTGCTATTGTGGACAGCCATACACGTACTTCGATGAGTGGTTATTGCACTCGCAAAACTAGTTGCCACTAAGAATCTCCAGTTCCATTCTCACAATCAAATATGCAAACGGTCACATCAGTGGCAATAACACAGCTCCACATCACCGGCCATTCGCCTACCATTAGTTTTGCATGCTGAGTCAAATTTGAATCCCATGTTAGGGTTTACTAGAATTTTAATGTATTCCTTGAAGCCTCGGTTGGTTATAGTATCCTGCTTAGCTTTGCAGTCATGGTTGGTATGGATTAATTTAAAAGATATCAATTTATGTTTTGGAGACGGAGTTGAGGAGGTTCGAAACCTCGTGAGATTTATGGGTTGGGGAATCCGTCAGGATGGTTGGTCTGAGATGTGGGCATGGTTTTTAAATGGTGGTTGGTGGATGGGTTTGTGCTAGTTCCTGCCTAGATTCTAAGGTCCAGTTCTCAAACCTGTAACCCAACTTAACAGCGCAACCGCGATACCATTAGGCTCTGGGCGTGTCTAAGTAAATTGTTTCCTCCAAGTTTTGTTTGCATCGTGGTTGTTTGAGTGGCACAAGAGGTGGCAACTTCAGTGGATTCTATTAGGGGCGAAACCTTAGTGGGTGTGGAACCGGCTTGGAGGAGCTTTCGAAAGGCCTTGTAGTGAAACCCAGCCACACATCTCGAAAATGTGATATGGGCTTTGCAAACCCTGGCAAATGGGAATCACGACTCGTGGTGAAAGTGTGAAACCTCTGTAGAGTATAAGAAAAATATATCAGTCATGCTCACGGTCAAGAGTGGCCTGGACTTCTTCGGGATTAGTGCGGCTCTTGGTGGTTGGTTGGAGGCGGATCGGATTGCCGATGGTTGTTTGCTCGGATGGATTTATGAGGTTTGGTTGTTCTCAATGACAAGGTGGTTTCACTTAGTAAATATGTCCTAAGGATTTATAATAAAGATGGGAGGGGAGAAAGAGTGGCTGGGGTGGCTAGGTTAGCACTTGTACCTGGAGGGGAGGCTCCTGGGGGTGTTGTCGTCGAGGGAACGGCACCGGCGGTGGGGATCGACGGAGGCGGCCGAAGAGTGGCGGCGTTGGGCGAGGGGAAGGCTGCTGGAGGGCGTTTGAGCCTCGGTGGAGGGTTGGCGAGGTACTGGGGAGCGTGGGGCTCAGCTTTTATAGCCCAGGGGAGGTGTAGGGGGGTGCTTGGCTGGGGAATCGCGAGACCGGCGGTGATCGGTGGCGATCCGGTGCTTTCCATGTGGGGCGGGATTTCCATGCATGGAGCAGCGTGAATAAGGAAGGGAGGTGAGGCAGGAAGCTTCGGCGAAGCTTCAAGGCGGCCCACGGCAACGCGGGGAGGCGGGCCCGTCCGGACTTTCCATCGTGGAGGCGCTCGGGTGCCATTTGCGTGGCGAGGAAGAAGGAAAGGAGGGGGGAGCTCTGACGCGTGGGGCCAGGCGGTCAGAGAGGGAGAGAAGGCGGTCAGAGAGGGAGAGTAGGGAAGGGGGAAAAAGGGGCTGGCGCTGCGGGCCGGTTTGGGCTGGTTCGCGAGGACGCGGCTGGGCCGAGCAGAGGAGAGCCGAGGGGCTGGGCCGGAGCTGAGAAAAGGAAGGAGGGGCAAAAGTGGACTAAGTCAAAAGCTCAGGGTCAAAATCGAGCTGGGCCGGGGGAAAAAAGAAGGGAGCTGGGCTGAGCTCGGGAAGGAAGTGGAGGGGGAGAAAGTGAACCGGAGCAAGAGTTTAGGGAGCAAAAGCGAACTCGGCTGAAATAACTTTTCTAGGACTCCAAACAAGGTGATTCAAATTTGAATTTAAATAAATTTAAACTCTCGTTTGAACCACAAGCAATACAAAAATAAATGCAGCTGCATGAATGCAACAAAAATATTTCTACAACTTATATTAAATTTTAATATTCATAAATAATTCATTTAACCTATATTAAATATAAACAAATTAAATAAAAGCCAATTAACTACTAAAAATTTTAAATAGGCAATTTTTGGGTGTTACACACAGTATCAATAGGCCACACACAAATCATGCTTCACTGTCCTGCTGAAAAAATTTACGACGTCATCTTCCAGCTTCATTGCAGCCAGACCACACCAATGTCATCTTGCTCGGCTTCTCTTGTATGAAACAGCACAGCAGACTCCTTCAAAGCCTCAGCAGTCATCTCCAGCGTCGCCTTGTCCTCACCAGTCACCACCATGAAGACCTGTCCAGTAAGAAATGAAAGAGGAAGCAAGACATATTATCTCTGTTGGTGATCTTGTAAGCTTTTTCTGAAAACAAGCATTGTTTCTAACCTTCCAGATGGCCCAAACAATAGCAGATAAACCAGTCATATACAATTTCCCCTCATGAGGTAGGTGCATTATAACCCACATCCAGAATTGTTCAAAGGAATTGGGTCTGTATCAACTCCCAGAACCCAGGCTATTAGACTCCATACAAATCTTGCCATGGAGCACTCAAAAAACAAATGCCTAGTGTTCTCATTGTTGTCACAGAACATGCATTTTTCACTGCCTTGCCAATTCTTGGCGTTCTGTTGTAGCATTTCTGCTTTCCAGATTACTTTGTTAGGAGCTGTAACAGATGAGGAACATAGGTGATCATACATCGATTTTGCTGAGAAGCTGCCAGATTTTTCCCATAGAAATCTTGGGGTATCATTCTCTAGAAATAGCAAAAGTAGTTAGTAAATCTCTCATTCTTCTTAGCTGTAGCGTCCACAGTTAGCTTGATCTTCCTTTAAGCAGTCGAACACTTGTTCCATGAGCAGAACATCTATGAAACAGCTTGATAGTGTTGCCATATAGCTCCATGGTGCGGACTCCATTATGCCGGTTGACCGTGACACCATCAATGATGGACGCTATTATTTAAGTGGAATTAAAGGCAGTCTCTGGTCCAAGGATGCCTAATACTTTACCCCCTTTCCATGTGGCTGTCTTTTGCACGACAAACTCACAATTTTCATGGAACTTCCTTACTCTTACATCACATCTACCAATCCTAATGATAAACAAAACAGCCATCATAATTCCTAGCTGGTGTCAATTATTCTATACAATCATATCTTGATGACCACCACGGGCATGGCCACCAGCTGGTGTCGAGCTGTCAAGAATCTGTTGCATGACGATGCTAGCTCAAGGGAGCGAAGGAACTGAGATAGACGTGTTCTGCTTTCTGTTGTTTGAGTGCATCAGCCTACATGCCTTCAGATTGTTGCAGTGAGGCAGCCCCTGGAAAACTAAAACTAGCACATTTAATCGAAAAAGGTTTCCCTAGATAGCATCGTGCTCTTTTCAGTCTCGATACCTCCCATCCATATGAAAGCAGAATAGTAGTCTCTGTGTTATATGCGCCTATCACTAACAATAATATCATTTCTGTGGCTGGCTAACACAAACACACACTCCTCTCTGCAAATTTATAGGAGGAACATGGATCCTAATTGTTGACACAAAAACGCGCCAACAAACTCGAGATCGATCAAACGTGCAGCACGGCCGTCACAACGGCCAACTCCTGACTTCCCGGGACAAACCGGTCAGACCGGTTTACAGAACCGGTCAGACCGCTTCTGGTCGGGAGGTCGTGAAGATCTAGAAACTCAACCTCGGGAGGGACCCCGTCGGAGCTCGAGCTAGTCTAGGGTTGCTCTAGGGTCGGCAGGCCACCTAGAACGCCTTTGAACGCCGTAGAGACGAGCAAAGAACAGAATATGGGGTTGGAAAAGGAATAGGGTTCGAGAGACAAAAAATAGAAGATAAAGTGTTTGGTTCGATTGGAATACATCTCAATCGGCCTTAGCCTTTATATTTATAGGCCGGGGAAGTCTTACCCCTTTCGAATAGGTTACAATATGGGACTAAAACTCGGAATCCTAATCCTACTCGAATTACAGAAGCACCGGTTTGGCAAACCGGTCGGACCGGTTTGGCCCAAGGCCCAATTTGACCGTCAACACTAATGAACACCACATTGTCAGAAATATAAAATGTTGCTCCACTTTATAGGAAGTTATTGATTTTCAATTTTATAATTTCTTTACTGACATCAATTAAAGCATGAATAAGTTTGACATAAAACTATTATCTTTCGGCAGAGTCTTATTTTCATTAACTATTTGCCTTGGCGGCATTTGTGATGTAGTAATAAATAAACGATGAAGAGATAGAAGTGGGCTTACATTCATAAATCTGGAGAGATAGAAGGAAAGGAAAATTAATATCCAACCTGAAGAGAGAGACGGTTTGTTGATTGGAAATATACAAATGCAGAACATTCTTTTTGATGTATGTGGCGGGACAAGCAAGCTTGACCACGACGGGCAGGCTGTGCATGTCCTCGCCCAGCATGTACTCCATGCCTCTATATGGTAACTTGAGGTTGGCATTCGGTAGAATCACCGACGCTATCAAACTGAGCATGTATTTTCTGGGTACGTTTGCTTCATTGAGTGTTGAAGGCTCAAGGCAGATTCATCCAACTCGAGGACAAACAAATGGTGTTGCTGATTTCACAGCTCACGCTGATAATACTATGACCATGTGATTTTCCAGTCAACATGACTGATGCTGGCGACGCACGTATGCAGAAGGATAATTGGTGATGCTGGGCACTCCGTCGATTCAGACGTCCTGATGCTGCATCATTCTCTTCAACGCCATTGCTTTGAGTTGGTCTCGCCTACTTCCATAACTGGATACATAGGTAGAGGAGACTCAGCAGCCGGAGCTTTGACCTGAGAGGTTTAGCCTACGACGATATGCTGCATCCGTTCTCGACACCTCCCAGCCCACTGAAAGCAACGAGATTCTAAAACATCGTGAGCAATAAATTAAATATGTCTCTCGATCTCCCTCTATCTGGATGCATGGTGTGCTGCTCTTGCGCTATATCACGTACTCCTCCCGCAATGTTATCAAATTTATAGGGAGTATCTTATACGCTATGTCACTATCAGACTGATCGATATCTGCACCGGGTGGTAAAGCCCTTTAGCACCGGATTTCCCACCCGGTGCTAAATAGCCGAGGCTAAAGGGGTGTCCTTTAGCACCGGGTGGGATACCCGGTGCCAAAAGGTCCTTTTAGCACCAGGTCCAGATATGACCCGGTACTAAAGATTTTTGCGCGAAAAAAACATTCCTCGTCTCTTTCCTCTCTCTCTTCTTACTGCTACATTCTCTCCACAGTTGTTCTTCAGGAAGAAGAACGAATCGAAGAACAAATATATTACAAAATCAAGATCCAATATCTTTATTACAAACTCAAGATCCCATAACTTTAGGTTACAATATCAAGATTCAAAGATTACATCCAAGATTCAACAACCAAACTGTAAAAATTACATCCAAGATTCAACAACCAAAATGCAAAAATTACATCCCAGATTCAACAACCAAAACCGCAAAAATCCCAGATCCACGTGCGCCCAATGCGCCGGCCGCTGTGCCTCGTCCGCCGCGCTGCCTGCCTCGCGTGGGCCCGCGCAGCCGCGCGCGCCCGCGCGCGCCCGCGCCGCTGCCTGCGAGAGGAAGAGGAAGAGAGCTGTGTGAGAGAAGGAAGAGAGAAGAAAGGAAGAAGAGATAAGATTGAAAGACATAGGAGAGAAGAGAGAACTCAGCAGATAAAAAAAGGAAGGGAGGAGCGGTCACGGTGTGCGATTTAGCACCGGTTGTAACCTACAACCGGTGCTAAATGTGTTGAGGCACATTAGCACTGGTTGGTAGTTGCCACCGGTGCTAATGGGGACCTTTTAGCACCGGATTTTGCTATGATCCGGTGCTAATGTGCTCTGCCCTGCCACTTCTAAGCGCCGCTCAGCTCCTAGCCGCTGAACCCGGTGCTGATACAATATCGGCACCGGTTCCAAAAATGGCCGAGGCGGATGTGAAGTATTCTGGTAGTGTGTGTTAATTGATTTATGGAGGAAAATTCATTAGTGTAGGAAATGCGGTTGTTGGAGCATCTACAGCTGATCCATATTTTTTCAGGGAAAAGGCAAGTGCCAGCATCAGGTCCTGTTTTAACACCATAAACCAGCGATTTCTCGACGACGACCAGCGAGGTGGGCTCGGCTTGGCGACGCGCAGCGCCTCGTGGAGTCGATGCCCTCCGACGGTGCTTGGTGCGGCGAATCGAAGCGATGGGCGGCCGGCACATGGCTCACGGCGTCGCTCCTGGCGGTGCGTGTTGTGCGGCCTGTGGAGAAGGGCGACGGAGGCGATAGCTAGGGCAGAGGGACGCGCGGAACGGGGCCTGGGGTCGCGCGGCTTTTATAGGGGCGTGGGCCTGCGCCAGGAGTGGCCCGCGCGTTGAGACAGCGGCGGCCATGGCGCCGTGCTTCACCTGGAGAGGCCGTGCGGCAGCTGTGGTCAAGCTGGGCCATGTTTGGCCCAAAACGAAAGAGAGTCGAGCGAGCAGGGCGGGTGCGGGAAACCTATATGGCTTCTAAAAGTTTTTTTAGCTAGATGGCTTCCGGTGTTTGAAATCTGTGTACATCATATGAACGAACCAGATTATCGGGGAACAAGAATAGGCAACGGTGAGAGAGGTGCACGAGGACAGCTAGAGGTACGGGGCTGCTGCATGCATGATCTGATCGGACGCAATTCCATTTAGGTTTTGTCTTTCAATTCAATTTTCTCTCAATCTGTAAATCATTTTTCAAATCTGTTTGAACCGTGGTATTCGTTAGAATTTATACGACAAAACAAGCTCCAATCTGAATATATTTCATATTTGTTTATAGTTTTTTTTAAAATTAACATACTATTTCATACTTCAATATAGTTCAACATTTGTAATATATTTCATACTTGAATATAGTTCAACATTTGTAATATATTTCATACTTGAATATAGTTCAACATTTGTAATATACTATTTCCATATTATGTAGAAAATGTTGAATTAGTTTTCTATAAATGTTGAACCAATATTGTCAAAATGTTGAATTAGGTTGACAAAAATGTTGAATCTAGTGTTGGAGGCTAATAAAATTTTGTGTCAAGAAATATTCGAATTCAGCTACATGTGTGACTTTGTTTTCAATGAAATGAAAAAGTCTCGTGGAGAATGCGCACGGATACACATAGCTAGTACTAGTGTGCTGGGCCTAATTGGGCCTCTAAGCCGTGTTGCTTAACTAGCACATGGAAGCCATATAGGAGCCCCGGCCGGGTCGGGCAGGAATGGATGGGTGGGTTTGGATTGGGTTAGATTGGGCTTGGCCTGTTAGACATTTAGGTTTTCTTTTTTGTTTTCGGATAATAATTTCGTGTGCAAAGATAAATCCAGAAAATCCTGGATAAATCATTTAAGCAATGAAAAATACTCCAAAAATTCTACAAACCTCAGGAAAAATCTCAGAGCTAGAGTTGGACATGAGAAACCCAAGAAATGTATTTGGAGCTCATGAAAAGGATTTTAGCATGCTCTAAAAATTGGAGTTTGCTCTAGGGAAAATAGAAATAACTTTCAAAAAATTCCCTTTAGTCTTCTTAACATATTTTTGAAAGGGCTAGTTAGATCCATGCCATTATAATTTTTACAGTTTAGAAATATGCCTAAGCACATAAAGGCACACAACAAAGTCACCTATATTATTTTAATTTGATTTAGAAAGGAAAATTTTCCTATGTTAAATTCCCTGAAAATTGTAATAAAGCTTAGAAAAAATTTAGAAATTTGAGAAAGTTGTTGTATTTATTATGCTTCTATTCACATCCTAAAATTTGAAAATTTTAGGGTGTGACAAAGTCGGACATCAAATATCGATTCGGAGTTAGCCGACAACCCTATTGCAAATACATTTCAAGATATGGTTTCCTTAGGTCAGGTGGGTTTGAAATCATTTACCAGTCCCATTTGACGTAATCCATCCGGATCGGAAAACCATGTTTAGTAGGGGTCAAGTTCACCTAATACACAGCCAGTTTTGCAAAATGATTTTTAGGTCCGGGTTACCAAAGTAGCAGGTTCTAAATTTCACTTCCCGCCATATTTCTATGGTTTTCTGCTAGATTTTAAATATTTGTTTCTTGTTAATTATATTTATAATATTCATTTATTGCCAGATTTGAAATATTCGATTCGTTTTCCCACTATATTTCAAATATTTGTTTCATGCCAAATTTTAAAATATAACATTCCTCTTAGATTTAAAATAATAACATGTTTATTGTATGTTCTTCATCCATTATTCCATACATCACATAAAGAAAATCTAATAAGCACATTGCACACGTATGTGAAAAATAAGTTACACCAAAAATCTTTTAACGATAGCTTTTCCTACTCATGGTGGTGTTTGTATTTGTCATTTCTCCCATACTTTGCTTCTGCAGCAAAGAATACCCGATTGCGGTGACAATCCTCATAGAGGATAAACTTGTAAAAGTCGGATTGAATCGCCATAAGTTTCTTCTCGCCAAGTTTGTTGCTAGTAAAAAAAAATCCATCTCATCTAGGGATTAAAAGAACATTGCCGTACGGTGCTGGTGATGTATATCAACCTCATCCATCTCACAACTGCAACTCCGTTGTCATCCTCTTGATCTCGCCCATGTTTGAGAGATGTTTGTGGGGTGACCTGAACATAGCATTGTTCCGACACTTTGTTGTGCTGCGGCGACAATAAGTAAATATTGCACCCAGGAAACTGAAGAATATGCTTCCGTCAAACACAGCTATGTTTAACAACCTTCTTAACTCAATCATCGCTGAACACAAGGGCAATCATGTTGGTACGGCGCTCCATCTTCTGATTTGTCTCATACCACGTCTGATTTTGGTGGCCTACCTTCCCAATGTTCACGATTAAAGAGTAGAGCCACAAACTCATAGGAAGCGCTCGGGTTCTGTTAGTAAGGTTGGTAGAGAAAAGCCAACACATGGACCTTTCAGATAAGAGGTTTTGCCGGCAACATCAGTGCTACTTGAATTCTCGATACCTCCCAGACCTATATATGAAAGCTACAGAGATATTATGCGTGGTCTTCGCAACAACTATCTCTGTCTCGTTTCTTGTGTTATATGCAGAGCCAGAAAGGAGACAGAGATAGTTGTTGCTCTCATATAAATTTATAAGTGACTCGTATTTACCACAGCTTATAGCTCTCAAACCTCCTTTCACAATGGCAGTTCACATCATATAGGGAAGGGACGATTCCTCATAGTATATATACTAACAAAATTGTTGTGCATTGCTATGGAAAAAATTATATAGATGTATTAAAATGAAATATAATCGACCCCTCATCAGTTGAATATGCCCATTCACCATGTAGTTAACCATGGCGGAATACTGCCCATTCACCTGCGCCTCTAAATAACTTTCAGTGTTCACAGTTTTACCCGAAAGAGAAATGGGAAAACCCAGACAAAAAATAACAATCCAAAATGTCGGGTACTAGAATGGAAGCAATTCGACCAGGGATATATATGTCCATATCCATTATATACCAAGAACCGTAAATAAAATTGGGAACGTATTCAACTATAAATGTATAACAACACATATCAATTTCTTATTCCTTAGATATGATCTATTCTTTTTTATTAGATTTCCCATTTCTCTACCTGCTGTAGAATTTTTTATCATCTAAATATTTTTAAATAGCTAATGGATATATATGTGCGATATTTGCACTTTGTATGTGTAAAACAATATATATATCCCAATCTTGCGTTCCTTAGTAAAAAAAAACAAGAGAGATGACCTATGGAGCGAGTGCATCAACGGACACCCGTTGATTTCCTTCCTGACTGACCTTATCTACTACCGACCCTACACCAACGCGAGACAAGGCCACCAATGACGCTAGTCTGTAGTTGCAGCCGTGCAATGAGCTTATCCTCCTGGCGATGGAGGCGTGCAATGACGGGAGTACCAGGTCTTGGAGGAGCGCAGCAGCCGGGGCCAGAGGAGGCAAGTGGCACGAAGATGCTGCGCGAGCAATCTGTTTGTCATAACCAAATGCATCTTATATGTATATCAGGATAAAAAACACTACTACCGGTTAATACCATGCGGCAACACTCCAGACTCACATCTATGTGAAGGAAAAAAAAAAGAAAAACAACTAATACTATGGCTGAACGTGTCACGCCCATGGCCTTGTCACGCAGGATGAACAAACTGAAATACTTGGAGAAAAATGGTTACCCTTTATCGAATTAAAAAAATATATTAAGACATGCAACGCGTCCTTGTTTTTTTTTGAGCTGGACTCACATCTGTGGTACTTTCTAGTACTTCATTGTAGGTACTTGATTATTTCAGCCGTTGGATCGCTCCTTGTAGACGGTTCATAATTGTTACAACCAATGTAAAAGTTCTCACAAAATAATCACGCTGGATTATATTTTCTACCGAGAATATCCTTCATTCATTTCTCAACATAATTTTCTTATAATAGTTTGTGGCAACAAATGCCCTTTTCTCTGTTTTGGAACTCACTCAAACAAACTGATTAGCAGACAATGATATACGAACAGACGGAGAGTAGCGCACTGCATCCCTGCGCAAAGTTACACCTTGGTAGCTTATTGCTCTCAAGTTGTTGTATTGATATAATGTGTTGTCGCAAAGCACGATGAAGCAGTCATCTGCACGACAAAAGCCAGTTATGGAATTGTCAGGGAATTCATGCTCCGATCCCCTCTGCTGAATGAACATCCGCTACCACATTCAAAGGACCAAGACTTCACATGAAAAAAAAGGAGAAGACAACGGCTTTGTGCTACCCTAGTTCCTAATGCCTTCCATTCCTATATTCCAAGAACCAAGATTGCACATGGAACACCCTTAAACAATAGAAGAAAACAAGGGAGATATGTATATGAATATTACCACATCCATATGTTACTGCACCAGCGTCATAAAATCTCTCTGTGTCTCTCTCTATCTAATGGCACGATATGTATAAAACTTCATGTAACCAAGGTAGTCCATTCCGCCTATTCTTTTAGAGAACCACTTTTTGTTTGTTTGTTGACATTTAGTACGCATTAGATTTCTAGCTACAACTTCACGTTATATTTCACTTGATACTCATATCTTCCCTGACAATCCTATAAGTCTGCAACACGTTCCAAGGACTAATAAGTGCGTACTTGGAACTACACGCGAGAATCCTGACATGTACTCTACCTACGGCACTTAGTAGTACTCTATAGATCTCGATCACCCTGAAAGGAAGCTGCTACAGATTTGTCCTGCATGCAGTAGGAAATGGCCCTGACCGTTGTACTTGAACTCAACCACGCCTGTTCCCTCTGAGGTGCCCTTTCATAATCAATCAAATTTCTTAGTGAAATAAAGGCTTCTGCGATACAGAAACTTGCTGTATGCACGCAAGATTTTCCAAGAGTGGCCGATGCCCACATATTGTTGGGTTTTATTTGTTGTCTGTGCAGAATCTACAAGAACAAGAAGGATTACTCTTCGTAAAAGAATTTTCACAGCCACTTGTTATGTACGGGCTTTGCAACCACTATTGGTTGGACCAAGAACAGAGAAAGAGGGCCTATAGTGGAAGACGATAAAGAATAAGAGAGGTTGATGACAATATTACCGAAATTTCTCATTTTAGTTCCTTTGTGAATACTACAATATGGGACGACCATACCGATGATCTTCGTTAGATGTTGCGAGACGCAAAAAAAAACTGCAACAGTTAGGAGTACTCAAAGACGTTCCATCGATTGCAAAACAGGGGCGCAAACAGTTGGTTAGTACATTAGAATAGTTGCAATTTGAAGGAAACAAATGGTTTGCCCCCATAATACACGAAAACCAAATTGTTTGCCCTCTAGGAGATGAGGTATACAGAATACATGCATGTCCCAACGAGAGTCAGCTACACTGTCTATGGTTCAGCAATAACGCAGACATGTCAATACTCAGTTCCAGTTTGACAGCCCGTGATGGAACTGCCGAGGAATTGTAACACCCAAAAATGCTCAATTTAAAATTTTTGGCATTTAAATAATTATTTAGAGCTTGCTCCTATTTATTATAGACTAAATAATAATTTTCTAAAATTTAAAATCAAATATAAGTGATAGAAACATTTATTGTTGCATTCATGCTGCTGCATTTATTTTTGTATTGCTTGTGATTCAAACAAGAATTTAAATTTATATAAATTCAAATTTGAATCACTTTGTTTGGAGCTCTAGAAAAGTTGTTAGGCCATAGTTCGTTTCTGCCCCTGAACTTTTCTCCCGGTTCACTTTTTTCCCCTCTTCTTCTTCTCTGGTTCGGCCCGACAACCCCGCGGCCCAGCCCCTCCTCCCCCTCCTCCCCGAGCCGGCCCAGCAGTCGCGGCCCAACTCCAGCGCCCCGGCCCAGCTCGCAGCCGCGCCCCCCTCCATCTTCTCCCACTGCCGCGTGGGCCCCGCACGTCAGTCGATGACGCCAGCGTGACGCCACCTTCCCTTCTTCCTCCTCCTCCCCTTTCCTTCCCGGGCACCCGCTAATGGCGCGCTTGCCGCGGTTAGCACGCACGCCGAGATTCCTCCCCCCCTGCGCCTACTTAATTTGGCCGCAGCGCGCCCGAGAACCCCTCACCCTCTCGCCCACAGTCCTAGCAGCGCCGCCGCACCACCATCGGGATTTTCCCGAGCCGCCGAGCTGTGCTCCGCCGCTCGCCGTCGACCCTACGCTCCGGTGCAGCTCCGCCCCGCCCGTGCCTTGGAGAAGCTTCACCGAGCCCCGTGGAGCGCGCCGAGCTACTCCAAGCCCAGCAGCAGCAGCTCTTCTTCCCCGAGCAGCGCCGCCGCCGAGCATCGGGCTCCGACAAACGCCATCGCCGGAACCTTCTCGCTCCAATTCAGCACCCCCAGGAGCACCGCCAGGAGGTAACGAAGCCCCTCCCCCCTCCAAATTTTAGCTCCTGGGCACCCTAGCATGCACTCCCTCGATCGCCGACGATGGCCGTCCGCCGGTCGCCGTTGTCCACCCCTGTCCTCTGCCCGAAGCTCACCTAGAACTACCCAGACACACTCACCACCTCACCAGTAAGCTCCAGATCCAAAAACCCGACCCAGAAACCACCCGAAACACCTTCTCCGCGGTACACCAGAGCTCCGCTCCGCCGCCCGTCGTCATCGGCCTGATTCACCGGCCGATGCTCGACTAGAACCCTCTAGGTCGACTCGCCATCTTCTCCTAAAGCCGTAGGACCAAACCTCGTCGCAAACCGAGCCTTGTAGCGCGAGGTATGGCCAACTCCGGCGAACTCTCGCCTCGGCCGAGCGGCGCCGCCGCGCTGGCTTCGTCTCCGGCGAGCCCCACGCCCTGGGCCGTTCAATCAGAGCGCAACGGCCCAGATTAGAACCCAAGGATACCGCTTCACGTTTTAAATCTAGGGCGTCCGATCTCAGACCGACGGTCACGATTAGAACGGCCGATACCCCTTCGCGTTTTAAATCTCAGCCGCCCAGATCAGATCCAACGGCTGCCACGCGTCCGAGCCGGGTCAATACCGGTCTGCGCGGGCGATTTTGCTAAAGAGCCCCTGAACTTTTCAGAAATTAACCCGCGGTCCTTTCCCGTTCAAAAGTAATTACAGATAGGTCCTGTTTTCTTCGTTTAAGCCCCTGGAACTTTTAAAACTTTACCAGCAAGCCCCTGAACCTTAGAAACGCTATAACTTTCACATTTTAGCTCCGATTAGTGTGATTCTCGCGCTCATGTGTTCGTAGCGAAGCGTAGAATATTTCTAGCTCCTGTTTTTGTACTGTTTTCACTGTTTGGTGTACTGTTCTAATAGAATTAATTTGTTTGCATGTAATGATTGCTTTGGATGCTTGCGTGATGATCGTGTCCAGTCGGCGAGCCCGTAGCTTTGGGCTTCGAGTACGTTGAGGACGTGCCGGAGCAGGACACGCAGCAGCAGCCGTACTCCGAGGAAGGCAAGTTATAGCACGGACAATCCTTGCTACCTACTCACTCTTTTAATACACTGTTCATTACATACGCATGTGTCTAATACTGTTTACCTTTAAGGTTGTACCTAGCATTTATTTTCCCTGTCCTTGTATTCCTATGGGTTTTTGCATATGGGTAGTATTTTGCTAGGCGCAGCTACTGTCACCATCATTTAACTGTTAAACTTGTATTAATGGTCCACTTCAACTTTAATGATAAACTTGCTTTTTAGCAACATGGATTCGGGAGTTAGGGCATGTGCTGTGTGCTTTGCTCTAATGTCTCCCTCTAAGGACCGGTTCTTAAAGCGGCAACCCAGGAGCCTGTCGCCACCGCCTGAACTATAATGGCTCTGGTCTTGGTCAAGTAGCTTGTACGTCTCTAGCTTGGCAGTGGTTACCGAGGGGCCAACGGTGTTGTGGGAGGTACGGTGCTGGGTGTTCTCCGATTCCACCGAGGGCGGGAGATCCGTCGGCTAGGTCACGTTAGACCCAGTCCCGTGTAGGAGTCTCAGCAATTGAGAACTCTGCACGTTGCGCAGTATGGGTGCGATACCCGCGCTCCGGACGCCATCGACCCCCTCACGGTGTGACTCCGTGGGCGTACGTCGATCTCGGTGCCTAAGTTTTTACCGCCATATAGTACTCCAGCGGCTACTGACTTGTTAGGGTGTCTTGTGAAAGCCTCGTAGCGTCCCTATGCAGTTACACCTCGGAAGTGTTGATGTGCGTGGTTGGGTGCAAAGTTCCTTTGAACTTTTACGCGACTGGTGGGTAAAGGGCGAAACCTCTGCAGAGTGTACGATCTATCATGATAGCCTTGCTCAGGGTCACGAGCGGCCTGGATCCTTTTTTATTAGAATATGGTATTTATACTTGCTTAATGTCACTTACACAATTAACTGGGTTACAACTGGGAATCATTCACTTGTAGTAACTTGGATAATAATAAAATGAACCAACTAAAAGTGCTAATGCAGTCAAGCCGAGTCTAGCCTTTTTGAGCCTTCATACACCCGTGCTATACTTGCTAAGTAATCCTGTTACTTACACTTGCTATTATTATCATTTTGGGCAAAATCCCGGATGGGTAACAGATTGGAGTCAGGCTGATTATGCTGTGGAGTTCCCAGAGGATTTGCCGTACTTCTGAGCTCGCGTTCTCCCAGTCAGAGTCCCTGTGGGATTGCGGCTACGCTAGAGAGATGTATTAGTCTTCCGCTGTCCATGATTTATTTCTGAAGCACTCTGATGTAAACGCTACGCTATGATGAGATTAATAAAGCATTGTACTCTGATTTTTACCATATTTGTTCGCTATATGTGTCTGTGGACTTCCTGGGCACACATATGGCCACAGTCGGGTTTCGTGTAAATCCGGGTGTGACAGGAATGCTCGGCTCTGTTCCGCTGGATGAACTATCCGATACTACCTTCCAAGGCTTTGCTAAGGTACTCTTGTTACCTCCTAGGAGGTAAGAGGTTAAATAAATCTTGACCATTGAATTTTAAAAGATAGAAACCAATTAATCAAATTTAAATAAAACATGCATGGGGCATGCAGATCATGGGCGCGCCTCTCCACTTATTTTGAATTGTTTGCATGTATCTTGGCTATTACGCTGCATGTGTTCCTGATCAACGGTGTGTTTCCTTTTATTTTCAGAGATATCATGCCGCATTTTTCTTTCCATTAAACAACATGACGCAAAATTATACATACTGTCACACGTCATATTTCTTTTTATTGTTATTACAATGTCATGTCATTGCTATCTTGCAGCGTCCAAAACCCAATAATTCCATCGAAGAAATGGATTAGATATGACAAAACATTTCTCTTGATACAAGATATATTCTTTTTATGAAACAGATGCCACCTTTTTTCTAACATATCCATATCATATCGAAACCCTTGAATGAGTGTGGAACAAAAATATGTATGTACATGTCATGTAATGACGTCACCTTTGCTCAACCCAGACCTTTTAAGACCTTTTAAGACGTAACAGATCCATATGCTCAACTCATATCACGTTCTTTTATTTAACAGATGTATGCACATGTCATGTAATAACGATGTCACCTTCTTGTCTTAATTTGTTTTTTAACCAGACCGGGCCAGCCATGTTCATGTGAGAGGAAAACAAAAATAAAGTTCAATCTCATACAATTATGTATAGAAGTTAGATCCAGTAGAATCATTCCGTTTTCAGATTTTTAGAGAAGTGCATACACAATAAACATTAGAGAATTGGTGCACCCGCAGACAACACACACTCACGTTTAGTATACATACACAAATACGCACATATGGCTAGCCGGCACACACCACACACTCACCTACACAAAATACGCCTACATGACTAGCTAATGGCAGTGCACGCACGCAACACGTACTCACCTACACAAATATGGCCACACGGCCCAACAGCAACGCATGCACGCAACCCCCACACAGCCAGCCAACAGCAACGTCACGCCCACGTCCAGTATTTTAACATATTTTTCTATTTTTTATAATTAATTAATATATTACCTCCTAAGAGGTAATATGCTATTAGATCAACGGTTCATATTTATTCCAGAGTACCTTGGCAAGCCCCCAATCCTTTAGATGGGACAATAGGCGTAGCAGATGTTCCGTGCTAGTCTCCATCGTAACGCCTTCCATTCCTTTAGGAAAAGGATTTGTCACACCCGGTTTTAGAAAACAAACCGAGTGTACACTGTATGTGTGCCAGGATCAAATTTCACACATACAGTAAGCCAGAATGTGAATAATAGATAAAGTATCACGTAAAATACAATATAAATTACTTACGAGTCTATCAGAGTATACAGCGTATCCTGGAAACGATGGCTCCAAAGTTCACAGGCAATCGACTGGGGGTTGCGTACGCCTAGAGTTCAACACCATCTTCATGAATCTTCCCGACCTCTTTTCTTTCTGAGCAGCATCCATTTATATGGAACCAAATAATTTGGAAAAATAGCAAGCGTGAGTACATGACGTACTCAGCAAGTGTAAAAGACACACAAGGCCAAGGGCTAGCTGACTGACTGTAGTAAGCAATTTTAGTTGTCAAATTTTATTAAGCAGCTAATTACTAGGAAATGTAAGTTTATACCAACCCATAGTTAATAGAATCATCAGAAATAACAAGACCATAAAGCATAAACCATGATTTATTTCATCTTCAAGTTTAATTATCATGTGAGGGTCCAGGCCGCTCTTGACCGTGAGCACGGCTGATATATCAGTTTTACACTCTGCAGAGGTTGTACACTTTCACCATAAGTCGCGTAAAAGTTCAAAAGAACTTTAAACCCAACCACGCTGTGCTGATCAGGCACTCATCACACTACCAAGGTGTGACTGCATAGGGACGCTACGAGGCCTTTCCAAAGAGTCCTCTCATGCGTATTAGTTCATAGCCGCGCGCCATAGAGGCAATCTCCCGTACCACCTTCTACCCTCGGACTAGGTCAGCCATAGAAGAGCACTTCCGTATCCAAAAACCTATCCGGAGTAGAAGAGCCATAGAAGCCTTCCTCCGTATCCAGCTACTATGAAACTAATGTCCACACAAAAATTCCCAAAGTAATTAGCCAAGACCAGAGCCCATTAGTTCTCATGGTTGCACTGTTTTCCTGGGTGGTCACTCCATGTTCCAATTAAATCAAGTTATCTTGTATTAAGAGAGACATCCATGTATAACAAGGTCCGTCATGTTTAACATTAATTATTCCATCCATAACCCAGTAAAAGCAACTAGCATAGCTACCCAACATTGAATGTAAAACCCAGGTTCATATGGTAAAAGGTGGCTAGACATAATCCTTAATAGGAACCATCAAATTAAGACACGAGGATGCAATATGGTGATTAAAAGTTATTAGGAAGCATATCAGATACACTTGCCTTTCTCCAAATAGTAGCTGCTCAAAGTCTTCAAATTCTTCTTCGTGAAAATCTCTCGGACCACAATCGTTCTACTCGCAGCAATCAACGGAAAGCATCCAAAGCAAACATACAAGCAAGCAAAATAATAAATTAAAAACAGCACACCATTCATCATACACTGAACAAGGAAAAAAAATTCTGAATTATGGGATACTTCACTAGGATCGCAGGAGTGCAAGAATCATTAAATAAGGAATTGAAAAGGCAAAGATATGAATTTCCAAAGCTTGTAGGAACACTGGGAGGTACATATCCAGATCAAGATGATGAATGCATCGTGCATGCATGTAGGCTTGCATGGGCATGGCTCGATGATAGTTTGAGAACCAATCATCGGTACAGTGAATGGAAACTGAGTTTTGTTGCAAAATCATGATGTAAGCCTGACGTCACAGGAGTACTTGAGCAATAGAATTATGTAGCAAAAGAATTAGGCGGCAGCTCACCTTCTCTGTTGATCTCACGGTGGTGGGGAAATTATCTTGTCTCTGCCCTTGCAGATTAACAGAAGCTCTCATCCACCAGCAAAGTAGAAAACAAGACTAGATTGATCAAAGCCCTGGGAAAAAAATTTGGCATGGATGTAGTTCTCCTGTAGCAGATCGGCGACGATGACGGCGACGATGAACGACGACCTCAGGACTGCCTTCGCATGGCGCCGTGAAGGTCCTCGGCCGATCGGCGATGGAAAGTGCGGCCAAACGCGAGACGTACGGCTTCCCGGTTTCGATCAGAGCAGCAGGGGCGGCGACGGCGAGATGATACAACTACAGAGATGCAGGTCACCGAGCTTGGTGGTGACCAAACGGCGACTGGCTTGGTTGATTTCCTTCCATATGCGTGAGTGCTGCAGGCCCAACTGGATATCAGCAGAATCGATCTCGAGTCCTAGCCCAACTCGTCTTGGCATGCAGATAGGAGAAGGAACGCCGATCTGTCGTGAGACCGGAAAAGAAATAACCTGAGTGCCTTCCGTTCTGGCTGAAGACAGTGCCGCTGCTAGGATTTGGCCAGGAGGTGCAGGTCGTGGGAGGGTTTCACCAGGGAAAGGAAAATAGCTTCTTCTTCTTCTTTTTTTAGGCGATAGAAAAAAATAGAAAACTAGATAGATGGATTTTGAACCAGACTAAATTCAGGAAAAGAACTAGATAAACAAATAGGAAGAGTGACATATGAAGGGAACAGTGTATGCTTAGCATATTATTATAATAATTTGATTTCATGCCATGGTACAATGGTATAGAAACAATAATTTAGATACTATACCATTGCAATAACATAAATTCAAATAATAAAATAATATTTAATTTACAGTGGTCAACACAGTAACTATAGAGATTATTGAACAGAAAAACTGGTATTGTGCCTTTAATACATGACATGGGATGAACTGATATCAAGACAGTTTGCCGTTACAGTAAGTTAGGCAAGAAAGAATGCAAACTTGTTAAATCGATGGACATACGTGATTATCCATAGATTGACAGAAGGGATTATATGCAACAGCTTGCTTGGGATATATACCATTGGTAATGTGCAGGTACCTGTATGGGCTTTGCATGTTTGCTTGCATGCAGAAACAAACAAGCCGACACAATCGGCTTAGATAATGAATAGAGAAGACAGATAATTCTTGTAGAGCAGCTCACCGACGGAGAAGGGAGGCGGTGATACGCAGGAGCAACAGCAGTTCTCGATTCCTATCGCAGCGGTGGTGCTTCTGGTACAGGATAGATTCAAACGGCAAACGTGCTTCAGGACGATGTCAGAGTAGTTCTCCCTGGTGCTGGCAACCCTCGTCGGCGATCATCAAACGCAGCAGGACCACGCATGTACGTGCAGATTAGCATGCACCACGGACAAGGAGATGCACGGCACAGACGTACTAGAGGAAACGACGATGAGCCTCCAAACGGCGACAAGCCAGATCAAGAGACCAAAATCGTCAAGACGATGAGTTGCCACGGCGAACGTCTTGATGGCACAACTCCGGCGTCAGACCGATGATGATGTACGGCAGATAGGCAGACGGGCTTCCTCGAGCCGTGAAGGCGGCGGCGGCGCGAGGGCATGAGAATTGGGGATGCGGCGGTGTTGTTGGGAAAAGCTAGGAGCGAACAGGTTGCCTGCTATTTATAGGAGGCGACGTATGTTGGGCCTGGGCTAACCGTGAGCATGCATGTTTGTTCTGGGTTAGGCCGGGGGCGACGCCCGAGTACAACTCAAACTTGAGTTCTGCTACGTGCGGACCATCTTGGCAGCGGTGACAGGTTTTGTGCAGCCGATGATCAAGGGATGCTAGCAAGTTTTGCTGTACGGTGGATAAAAGTACGTATACAGGATGACGGTCACTTTGTTCGAACACGCACTGCATGGCAGCACACAGACCAACCAATTCAAAGACGTGCGTACCAGGAAGCTGATCTATAAGAATACTGCTTGATGCTTAATAATTAGGTGCATGCAGGTGAAGGGAAACTGAACTGTTGTTATGAATGATGGCATAAGATTGCTTAGGGAATAAACTAATGTGGAAAGAATTTAGAGGGGAGCTGATCCTTGATTGCGGCTGTTATCACTTGCTCTTCTAGTGAGAAGGGAAATTAGCTTGTCTCAAACTTGGTTAATGGACAGGAACTAGGCGATGGAAGTTTATTACAGCAAGGATTCCAATGGTTCAATCCTGCGGGCTGCTCCGGATGGAGCTCGGCGATGCCAAAATGCAACAGAAACTACGCATACACGAGCGTAGAATGAGGGGCATTGCCGACAACTCTATGATGACGGGCGACAAAGGCTGGAGTTTGGGCAAGACGACGAAAGAAACCACGGCGTGCCAAGACTTTACTCGGCAATGACAACTTCGGTTCCACGAGCTAGAGCATGAGGTGCAAGTTGACAACAGGGATGCGACAAGAAAATTCGATCGAATTTTAGCCGCAACCAAAACTATTCTAGATAATTCAGAAATATGCAACAGCATGAATGCATCAGACAATTTATTTAACCTATGTTATTTTATTTGATTTTAGAAATAGTTGTTTCATTTTAGTAAATTCCCTGTTGTTCTATAAACCTTGGAATTTTTTTAAAAAATTGGAGAAAATCGTTGTTATAATTGTTCTACCTATTCACATCCCAAATCCAAAAATTTGGGGTGTGACAGGATTTGTTTCAGTTCTCATTTTTTCCGCTTGTGTCAACCCCCCAGAATGCCTTCCATTCCTATAGGAAATTAAAGTAATATAAGGCTGTGCCCACGGTGGTGAGCAGATTAATGTGTGTGCCGTGGCAAGCCACGACTTTGTAGGTAGCACCTCAAGAGTACGTAGCTTACATTCAGCAGCCACTGTGTGAGCAACACTACTGGAGACTGTACACCTGTTCACTGTTCAGCAAATACAGTGCTTCAAGGGGGTACGAATGCTCAATTTCCTGGAATTCAGAATGATGAACTGGTGTAAAAAATAGGTATAAATACGACACAGACAATGGAGGTAAGAAATCAAATGTTTGGCTTTTAAAATTATTTGTGCTCATGAAGAATTTAAATGTTCACGTCAGATATAATAGTAAATGAGATGAATGTTTAATCGCAACAAAAAGGAGAATATAAAGGCATAAGGTGAATGAATTTTACATGAAGGACAAGGATTTTCTTCTCCTTATGTTCCAGGCCAAATAAATGTCCTGCTTCTGGTTGTCTAGCCGATGTTACTTATGGAATATCTATATATTTATGTACATCATAAATTTGGAGTGTTGAAGTGTTTCGACCAGTCAGTACTAGGAAAACAGTTATATATATCCTTGTCAACCTTCTTGTGACAGTGCAATAAGAGTAATCGAGCTAGCAGCTAGTCTAAGCAATTTGATGAAAAAATAGGAAAACGGTACCTTTTCTATTCTGAAAGTTGAGCTCGCATTGGTGTGCGAGATGCATGCTGCTGATGTAATGGGGAAGCAGTATCCTTTCTTATACTATTGTCTAAAACTTTAGCTCGCTATCTATTTCGACATCTAAATAACTTCACGTGAAAAATATTCAACTAAAAATTTGTTGATCTCATAAGAGCCAGTAATTATTAACAAGAAGCAAGCACAGACACTTATCAACTTGGGAGCCATATGTTCTGGACACAAATGTGTCAAAATTTAGTTCATGCTTACGTTTGTTCACTTTGTATGCATTCAAGAGTCCAACTGTTTTCAATACTCGGTTCATGCATCTGTATTCTAGATGGTTTTAATTTGAAATCATATACATAGAGGACACTTTTCAATGCATCTTACCTTGACCGTGGGCCTGAAGTGAGGGAGTAGTCAATGACGTGTTAATGGCGGGATGAGTATGACATGTGAGCCATACTCGGCAGACGACTAGAGGACCACTGTTCTTTCTGAATTTCTTTGCTCATGGATCATCTTTGTCAGAAGACATGTGGCAAATGATGACTCTCGCAAATTCGCCGGTCGTCAAGGTCAGGCTTGAGGCCAGTTTGTGTGCGGAGCACACAGTAGAATTGGATTCCTCATTGTTAGATCATCCGGTTCAAGAGAATAGGTGTTGGAGGTCATTGCAAGCTCCGATGACTTGAGATTGGTAGACCAAAGACGCTGGCCAGAATTTCTGTGTGAAACGTTTTGATTAATGTGTTGGTGTTCCTCCCATTCTTGATATCTCTCAGCCCTATGAAAAGCAACAATCTTATGCGCATTAGCAGCATCTCTCTCTCTCTCTCTCTCTCTCTCTCCAAACAGTAATTCTATCAGTGGAGCGTTGCACCACATCGTCAAAAATACAAACCTCCTTTTGCAATGTAGGTACAACATATAGGGTGTTGCCCGTTGAGGAAAATTTAATAGTGTAGGAGATGCAGACATTGGAGCATTTACAGCAGATACATGATTTTTGACTCTTTTAGGGTGCTCCATACTAGCAGATGGAAGTATGTAGTATAAACTAGATATTAGCAGGGTATTATGGTAACATAAAAAAATATTTTTTCCTATGCCGTCGGACCCTATGCTGTCATACAAGTGAAAATGAGGTAAAGTAGGAGAGATAGAAACAATGAAATTATAAATTAAAGATATGTCTTAATTACATATCTGTCATTCTAAAATTAAAGATATGTCAAAATTACATATCTGCCATTCTGTTTTTTCCCATAATACCCCTATACTACCTATACTACTTACTTCATACTATCTATACTACTAAACACGGTTACAGTAGTATACAATTATTCTGGTCCGTCCGATCTTTATATACTAGTCCTTTTTAAGGCTAGTTTGGCGCACCGTAAAAGAGCTCTGATTTTTACCATTGCCATGGAAAAATTGTTCAAAGACAATTATCGTTACGTTACTAGTTAGGGACAGACTAGAAGTTATTACCCTGGCAAAGTTCTTTATGCCCCATTCATACAAAAAAAATATGAAAAATAGGAGACTAAATGTGAAGGTAAAACATTGCAACATTTGCATGAGAATAATGTTTTATAGTAATTAAAATAATAAAAAACTACTCTTTCAAGGAGAACATAAATGTAAACCGGCTTGTGTAGGCTTATTATACTTCCAGGCAATTGCTTACGAAACCAGCTTGAAAGATGGAAGACAGTAGTCAGTTGACGATGGCATAGCCTAACTGGATCGAATGACAAATACATGTAAGCACCTGTGTGGTCGCATGGCTACCACTATGAAACAACCGGATTCCCAATTACGAGAATCCGACTCCCTGTACCCTTGTGATAGTCCCAGGAGCAACAGCTATCACGTACAGAATTCATTTCAGCGGAAATCTCATCCATACATTGATTGGGGCCTTCAAACATAAAATAAATACAAGCGATAAGATACAAGCCCTCTGGGCTAAACGACAAAAGGGAAACAACTACGCAGCGGATAGCTATAAGCTTCTGGTACTTCGGGCCTTCACCTCCACAGGCATCCTTGAGCGCAGCGCACAGCCCTCAATTGCATCATCCGACGTGGTTGAACTTGCACTCGGAGTCTTCTCCTGCGTACCCAAAGACTGTCCCCAAGGAAATGGGACAGGTCCACGTCACCAACCATAATATGCAGCAAAGCTTTATAGTGGCCTATACTAGTAATAAAATATTCAAGGAGTGTAAGCTGGGGTTTTTCCTATGCGCGCAGCAGCAACTTAACCAAGTTCATCTCATCTCCAAATACCATTCCTCGCAAGCACGTACTCTCCCCAAACCACCCATCGGGCTCGTCCTGCCTCAACAGGTTCCCGCAATAAACATCCACCAACTCCTTTCACTCACTAGTCGACTCGGTGAGCTCCCTCCCCACCTCGTCTCAACAGCCTCAGCTGGTCCAACCTCTCATAACCCAAATTCAAGGATAAGGTAAGGAAGCAGAATCCCATGCTAATCTGGATGGATCAGATGCAAGATCGTCCATGACCGTGGACACGGCTATACGTATAGTTTTCACTCTGCAGAGGTTGTACTCCAGGAACCACCCGGGCTGCGAGCTGGTGCCCCAGCTCGAGACGCAGCCCACAGCAAAGACCCTATAAAGCAACGGTACCATCCTGCTTCCCTGGGCTCGGGAAACATCCGCACGCTAACATCTGCCCCAGGGATGTGAAACCTTCCCACCGGGGCCAGTCGGGGGCAGTGGTAGATCAGGGAGAGTACGCCGCAACGAGTCCCCCCTTACACATATCAAACTCGATCCTCCTACAGTCCTGGTACCGCACTAGATAGGCTTGCTGAAACCCTCCCCATTCTGGGTAGATGGTGAGCACTGTAATTCCCACTTCCGAAAGGCATCCTGATGCGGTCCTTAATTGTCGGCAAGGCGAGTATCAACATCAAAAGCGATCCGCCGCAACGGTCCGCAATCGGCACCCATTACAGGTATGGCCGCCCAAACTCCTCAAAAGTAACCAAGTAACCATGTACCCGCAACAGGTACTCCGTAGGAACTGTCCGAGTTCAGTTCCCAAGCACCCCGGTCAAACGACCGGGTTGTTATCACTCGCCTCCACCGCCTAGCTGCACTACTCCTCCCAAACCGCCCAACTCACGCCAAGAAGTTCAATCACAACCATCCCAACACATGCAAGCATAGCATTCTCATAAAGTGGGTAATAGGTGGCAAGGATACAGGATAGATAAAAGGCAGTGCATGCATATTATTATCATGCAAGTAAAGTAAAGCGCTAGCATACTAGTTTGCTTGCCTAATAGGTATTTCAAAGAATGGCTAGGCGTGAACCTGGGCATTGCTTGTCCTCTTCGTTCCGGTAGTTGATGTAGTCGTCAGCATCCTTCCGCGACTCCGGAGCTCCTAATTACGCGGAAATAAAATAAGGCGCGGCTACTAGCAAAGAAACACCAAAACAGCGATGAAGGAAGTCCCAAATAACACCAAACTCTACACTAACGCGTAGTTCATGATTTTAGAAAAATATAGAAACTGGTTTCATATTTTTCTGAGCTACGGTTGGTTTATTAATAATTTTACAAGTTTAAATCATTTTCTGAAAATATTAAATAATTTCTGAAAAAGAAAACAGACAGAAATTAGCCTGCTGACGTCAGCATGACGTCATGCTGACGTCAGCAGTGGGGTCAGCCAGGGATGACGTCAGTAGTGGGCCCTGCCGACGTCATCGTTGACTTGGTCAACGTTTGACCGGTCAACGGGTCAAAGTCAGCGGGTCAGTGGCCCGCATGTCAGTCTCAGTTAGTCTATGACGAGTGGGGCCAGGTTGTCGGTTAGAAAAAGAAAAAGGAAGAAAGGCTCGCGGGCCGGAGATGGGCTGAAAGCGGCTGGGCCGAGTTAGTTCAGGGGGGTCCAAAGGACTTTAGGGAAAACTTTAGGCCCACGAAGCCGATAAGGTTGGACGCTGGCTCGGTGGACTGGGTCTTCGTACACTGAGAGGAGGGTCCACGGTGGACCGGGTTCACAGGTGGATGGTGCACCGGGCTCATAGGATAAGGTGTGGCCGCAGCTGGATCCTCTGTGGTTGGCCGTGTGTGGTGGTGGTGTGGTCCTTCATGTGGCCGCAGCCGGCGCGAATGCGCGCGCGCTGGTGTGCGACCGGCGGCGGCGGCCATCGACGGCGATCGTCGGATAACGGCTGGCGAGGCTCGGGATCGATAAGGAAGGGTTCGGCTCGGTTTCGCGGACAAGATTAGCTAGAAAGAGAGGGGGTTCGACCGGCGAAGCGGTTACCCGACGTGGAAAGGCGGCGGCGCAGTCTGCAACGGCGGGGCAGGGCCGGCGGCAACCAAACGAGTATGGGGTTTAGGCTCGGCTGGGGAATACAGTTTGGTCGGAGTGACAAGATCGTGCTTGGCACGCGCGAACGCGGCCCGAGCTCTTGGCTCGTTCGCGCCACGGCCATGGCGCCCGCGCGCCCCGAGCTTCCTCGGCGCGCGGCGACGGCATGGCGGCCGGGTCAACAACGGGAGGGCGACGGCGGTTTGCGATTCGGCTGCAGCGGCGTCGACGAGACCATACAGGAGATGCTCGACTCGATGGACGGCTCACAAGGGCTAGCACGCGGCGGCGACGGCGGCATGGCCGGGACAGAGGGGAAAAACAGAGGATTTTCGTGGGTGGCTCACCACGGGGTACGTCGGGGTACGCTGCAGGTCGATGAAGTCTGGCGGTGCTCCGGCAGTCGTCCTCCGTCGCGCGGCGTCCCTGGTCCGGCTCCACTCCGGCGGCTTCATGAACGGCGGCGCCCGAGGCTTCGGCGGCGACGGCCTGAGGCGGCTTGGCGCTCGGCTCCGCCCTCTCCCTCGGCCTCCCCCCTACCCTTCCCCTATCGTCCCCTCCCTTCTCCCTCTCCCTCTCTCGATCGGGTGGCGGAGAAAACCCCGAAGGGTGGCGGCGGCGGCTTGGAGGAGGAAGGCGGCCGGCGGAATTGGTTTTATAGCCCAGGGGCTAGGGTTTGGCGGTGCGCGGACGGTGGAGTAAGCTCGGCGTCTATCTCCTTTCCACGCGGCAGCATCCGGTCGGGCCGCCACGGCGCTGGGCAGGTGAGCGGGGCGAGAGTAGAGGAGCACGCGCGATGTGCGTGCGTCCGTGGAAGGAAGAAGGGAAGAAGAACAGTGGGGGGTTACGGGGTCCCACACGTCAGCGACAGAAAGGGAAGGGGCGCGCGGGGTGGTCGGCTGGGCCGAGTGATGGGCCGGATGGCCGACTGGGCTGGGCTAGGTGATGGCTATCGAGCGAAAGAAAAAGGATCAGGGGGGTTTTGCTGGACTTTGGCAGTGGGGTTTTGTTAGCAGGCCGGGCTGGTTAGCTGCTGGCTCGGGAAGAGGAGTTTAAGGTGGTCAAGCAGACTTGGGTCCCGGAATTCGGCCCACGAACAGTTAGTAGAGTTAGACAATTAGTTAGTCTAGTTAGTGTTTGAATTCAAATCTAGAATTTGAATTCAAACCAAACAAAAATCCAACGAAGCCAAATAAAATCCAAATCACATCTATTTGGTCCTTAGCACTTCAAATAAATTTTAAATTTGAATTTAAATTGCCTAGGAATTTAGGGAGCAATTAGAAGACACTCTTATATGTTTGTTTGCATGCACATAATTCATCAAAATTTTTTGAAATTTACATTTTTGCATTCAACAAAACCTACGAAAAATTCGGGATGTTACACACTACTACCAGAGAACCATCAAACACAGCCGGCCTATGAAGCTACATCAGCGCCAGTTCTAGAGGCCATGTAATGAGAAATGGCAGTGGATGAACAAACAGGTGCTCAAAACATACGTGAGTTCTGGTTCAACATCAGAATTGATGGTAATATTTTTACTACCAGGTTCACCCAATCGAAGCAAAGTATCGATCGGGTGGAAAGCAATCGAGGTCATACCTTATCTGCTTTTGTAGTTTGAGGATGAAAATTGGACGAACATGATAGACGAAGGATGAATTATGGAGTTTTCGACATGTGGCTCTAGACAAATATCTCTTCTTGCCATCATTAGTCCCCATTGTACAATGTGGTAGTATACCATATCAATCAGACAAAATTTTACAGTGGCTGGAAAAAAAAAGAACGATCCAACATGACAAACCAGGTGGTGAAAAATAGGAGGTACCAAATTGAAGGTACTAAAAAGTGGGACTCATAACTATTTTGATTATGCTTTTGGTGACAATAAGAATGAACATATATAGAGCCCGTGTTTCTTTCCCTTTGGAAATATTTTTCCAAAGGGAATCTTGTATGAAAAAAGTATTAAATGAAGTCTATTTGTCAAACCTTTTTAGAGATGTGTAACTTTGCGCAAGGAATATAATGATCCTAATTAGTCCATGATTTACTACAGTAATGCTACAATAATCATTCTCTAATCGTGCGGTCAGAGACCTTATTAGATAGGTCTCGTGAATTAGTTCAAGGTTGTGAAGGTAGTTTTATAAACTGACTTTCTTTAATACTCTTAATTATTGGTCAAATGGGATGAAAAAATATTTCTATCCCCAAAGAAACACAAATCAACTTGATAAGACATGATGCAAGAAAGTGCCCTATGGTCGCAGCAGCAGCAGTGTTGACTGCTGATATTGAGTGCGCTGCTGATGATGACAACAGATGGAGAGTAGTGAGAACAGATGCCTCGGAAGCATGCGGTCAAGTTCTTGTAACACGTCGTCTCAAAGCACGACGAATCAGCCATGTGCACACCCGGCGGCAGTCCAAAAGGCGGTTATGGAATGATCCACTCCACTCTGCTTAATTAACAATCCGTTACCACATTCCACCCACACATCAGATTGAACAATAGATGAGACAAGGGCTCGATGCTATCCTTGTTCCTAATGTCTTCCATTCCAATATCCATAGCATGATATGTTTGAAACTTGCTATAACCAAGCTAGTAACCTTTTACAGTCTTTAGGGTGCCCTATATACTCATTTTAAAATTTGAAAAGGACTAGTATAGAAACAAGTTTCTGTTAAAATAATTATATACTACTGACTAGTGGACCTGTGGTATGGATAATAAATATGCGATAGTATAGCTAGTACAACGATATTTTAGGAATAAAATGTATCAAATAATATAACTTTTGACACCAAGACAAATGTCGGCGCCGCTCCTGGGCCAACAATCACCACTTGTTTCGAAAGCAGAGAGGGGCTCAGGTAGATTTTTTTTTCAGCGTGGGCACATCACCACCTTGATAACATTGCTCCAATGGCCGAACACCTGCGCCCCGCGAGAACCCTCCACTCATCAGCACTCTCAGCCTTACCAGGCCACGTAGAGCCCCCTCGCCGTCGACGCACCTAGGCCATCAAGCTCACCGTGTACCTCGGCTCCCTAAAAGACATCGTCACCTCCATGATGAACACGAATGCCGCCGCAGCCATATTCCGACCACACTACCTTAGCCTTCGATGGCACCAGCTAAGGGCTAGCTGGTCACCATCAGGGAAGGCTGCTAGAACATCTTCCGCCCCATCCTGTTACATAAAAAAAACTAGAACGGATAATTACATGCAAATTCAAAGGAGTAGGAATATTACAGGTAACCAACTGAACAATCTATCAAATCCGTTTACAGTTTGAAGCAGAGACCACCAAACTCGATCAGGCTCTTCATACTTACTGTAATAACTTGCAACTCAGTGAACTGTTGGTCACCATCTTTGGTGTGACAATATTCAACCCCGCATTGTTGGAGTACATGTCACCAGTCAATCTTGAGTTTCTGTCCATAGCTGTGTGTCAAATTTTGCTCGGCAGATTGACTGAACTAAACAAGGAGGAGAGTTGATGGCATCCCGGCCACCACCAGCAGCAGCAGCAGCAGCAGCTAAGTAAGGAAGTTCATTTCGAGCCAGACCAGGCCACGGAAGAATCCTAGGGGCTCTTCTGCTCCGCTTGACAATCCCCGCCATGGATGCCACAATCACCGCCATCGCCGGGGTCCACAGTCACTGTCGTCGCAAGTAAGGACGCCGACGGCGCAGCGCATGCGAGGCGAGGACAGTGATAGCACTTAGAATTCTTGACGGTGCTGGCGGGGAGGGAGGCACATGGGCGGTGGCGGCGCAGTGTGGAACTCCATAACGCACGGTAAAAGACCACTCTTTTCCTAGGGAACCTCCTATTTGTTCATTCGTTGACATGTAGTGCACACTAGATTCCTAGCTACAACTTCACGGTATATATTTCACCAGATAGTCTGATATTCCTAGCAGCTAGAATCCTCCAACTGTCCAACACGTCCCAAAGACTAAGTGCGTACATGAAACTACACGTGTGAATCCTTTCATGTACTCTACATAGGACACTAATTAGTACTCGGATCGATATACGTCACAATAATATTGGACTGAATTTCACTGCAGATCCATGAACTTTTCTCAAGACCTCATCTAGGTCCGCAATGAACTTTTCAAGAGAAAGCCACATCCGCACCGATTGGAAACGGGCTTTAGCACCGGATTCCTCAAAAAAATATGTGCGTTGCTGCGGGGATTCAAACTCAGGGCCTCTTCCCTCGCGCGTACCCATCTACCATCTCACCTACGCAGCGCATATGATAGGATATGAGATGTGCTCCTTTTGAAGTAGCATGCGACACCCCCTTTAGCACCGGGTCGTATTTACCAAGCGGTGCTAAAAGGCCTTTAGCACCGGATCGTAACACCAATCGGTACTAAAGGGTCCTCGGGGGCACCCCAATTTTGCACCTGGTGCTAATGTTGCATTAGTACCGGATCTTGAGTGCACCGAGGCATATGAGAGGGGCGGATATGAAGAACTCTGGTAGTGTGATGACCACTCTTTAAAAGTTTATGGAACTAGATGACCACTTTTAAAAGTTTATGTACCTAGATGACCGCTTATTTACTTTGCGGACCTAGATGAGATCTTGGGAAAAGTTCACGGACCTAGATGACCGTTTTTTTAGTTTGCGGACTTAGATGAGATCTCGAGAAAAGTTTATGGACATACAATGAAATTCACTCGTAATATTAAGCGAAATTTCCATTTTGTTTCGGAAACTCAAGTGCTCCCGAGTTCATCCGTGGCATCAGTTCAAGTACCTACATGTTGAGTTAGACTAATGTGCTAGCTGACTAGGAACCGTTGTTTGATAGGAGTTGCGATTCACATAATTAACAGAACTTGCCCTGACACAATCTTACAAACCAGCGTCAGCTATTTGTTGATGCAAGTCAGTGATTGCCAGAATAACTGCCGAGGAATGCTCCTCCACCGCTCTTCTCTCTAGCTACTGGTCTGGCCCGTGATGGACCAAGCCTTTTTTTTCAAATAAAGGCAGGAGCACTACCGATTGATTTAAGGAGGAGGAGAATGCCGAGTTTTACAGGGTTGATATTAAAAAATGATAAAAAAACTTATAACTCAAAGAGCTAACTAACGTAATCAGACAAAAGGGCTCTCTCTCCCTCACCACACGCGGTGATTCTGGTCTGCATTCTTGTCGGCAACGCTGTGACACCATCGAAAATTCTTCTGTTCCTTTATTTCCATAAATTCCAGGTAGTGTACAATGTTAGCACAGTACATCGGCTTCTATCTTTCTTTCTCAGGCCCTGCAAAGAGGAACTCCACCATTCGCCAATTGCAGCAGATCTTGATGGCACCTGTACTAGGCCATTTGTTGATCTGGAAACCAAGGACCAAACTCCCTGCGCAAATACACACTGAAGACAGAGATGGTCAGTGGTTTCCAGAGTCTGATCGCATAAAAGTGTAGACAGGATCACAGGGCCAGTTCTTTGCTATGAGATTGTTGGCTGTAGGGATTTTGCTTTGGATCAAGAGCCAACCGAAAAATTTATGCTTGCCTTCAGTCTTGGCCTGCCATATACCTCTTTCCATTTGAAGGTGCTTTATGAGCCATGGAATTGAAATAGGTAGGCTGACTTTGCTGTGTAAACGCCATCCGCAGTCCACCTCCACTGGATGGAGTCCTCCCTATCCATGATTTGCACCTCCTGTAGCTGTCCCCAAAAGATCACAAATTCTGCTATCTCTTGTGCTGACGACATCCTCCAAAGGCCCCGAGTCCAGTTGGTTCTGGAGGTCATCTTTCACGGAATTATTGTTACGCCATGCTAACTTGTATAAATTTGGTGCTATATCTCTAGGTGCTTTCCCGTCCAGCCATGTTGACTCCCAAAAAACGAGCACGATCGCCATTACCTAGCGTAACCGACCAAGCCTCTAGATGGAACAATAGCAGAAACTGATAGACGGTGCCTTCCTAATGCCTTCCACTAAAATATTTTTTTTAATTAAAGAATCAGCCGCTGCATCGGCCAGTGCGCATATAGCTGTGCACTATTACAAGTTTAGATAGAAAATAAGCCAAATAATTAAATAATTAAAATTCTAGAAGTTCAAACTGGATAGAAATTCTCAAATATTGCCATGAAAACTAACTAAAAGAGGCAACTACTTTCATGGCGACAAACTCAAGCTTTATGCAAGGCGACTCCTAGAGAGTATAATGTTTCTACTATTCACTACGAGGGACAAAGGCAGGGGCTGGAGGAGGATGGGATAGCCAAGATGTCGATCACCATTCCCGTCGACCTGACCGTAATAAGTTCAACGGAGATAAGGGCTGCTGCATTCGAGAAGACCTTAGTGCAATACAGGTGACATCCATGAAGCACCATGAGCAGCATTGGAGCATGACCAAGGCCACCCTGTAGGCCAGGATATGACAATGTTGGAGGTTGCTTTGTGCCTCGAGGGTGATGAAGATCACAGCTCGGGAGGTTGCTTTGTGCCTCGAGGGTGATGAAGATCACAGCTCGGGAGGTTGCTTTGTGCCTCGAGGGTGATGAAGAGTTGGACAATGACATCGCTAGGGTGAAGAAGAACCGGGAGCCCAGCTTGGAGACCGTACAGCCGAGGAATGCTGCGATCTGCCCGTGATGGACCAAGCCTCTGTATGGAACAATAGAAGAAACGAATTGACTGTGGTGCCCACCTTCCTAATGGCTTCCATTCCAATATGAAAGAGTTTTCTTCTTCTCTCAGGTACGAGCCCAACTTGGAGACCATGAAAGAGTTTTCTTCTTCTCTGCCACACCTTCGAGAAACTCTTTCTCCTCTACAGTTCAATCCTTTATGTAGCCTTGCACTCCACGTAGCGACCGAGGAAACCAAGGGAGAGGCGAAGCGGTGCCCACGGTGTTGACAAAATATACAGGTGTGGCAATCATCAACTTGATATATAATTGTACTTTACATATTGACTCGTACCGGATCGGCTCAGTTTTGTTCTTTAAATGGTCAAGCTGAGCTACCATTTTAGCGCGTTTGTTAACGATATGACCTGAGCTCGCAAAGCAAATAATCCAAATTAAGCACAAAATTATGGTGGCACAGCGGCTCAGTAGTCTGCAGCTGCACAAACCAATATGTAACATCTAATGCACCGTAGCACTAGCACTAAGTCCATACCATATATATACAACAGTGTACCTTACATTCAGATGCCATTGTGTGAGCCACAGTGAACAACGCAAACTTTTGTACAAACACTGCCTTCAAGTGGGAGCACGAAGTACCGTGTCCTTGGCTAACAGATTTGTCATTCGTGCTCATAAAGAATTAAAAGTTCTATCAATCACATACTACATCCGTTCGTGATTAATTGACGCTTCCGACCAGACTTTGTACAGAAAACAGTTTAAAATTTTGTCCTAACGTCATATAAAGAAAAACAGAGGGAGTATATCACCATATCATTTGCACGAATGTAGCACAGTGCTTCAAAAAACATGAGCTGAGAGCAGCCACAAGTATTCCCAGCGTCCGATGTCTATTGCGCTTGTTTTCTTTGTTCGGCCATGACATTCAAAGCGCACGTGCATACACACGTTGTGAGTGCGAGTACGAGTGCGAGCGAATTGAGCAACGAGCGCGAAAAGGGCTGAGTTTTTCGTGAACATTTTTTTGTTACACATGGCTTGGCCCCGCCGATTCATCCACATTTTTCTTAACTCATTCCTTCTTCTGTATTCGTATAACAGGAATTAATTGAGGGCAACATGGGACATACATTCATTTTTGCAACAAGCAAGGCAACGATGCAAACAAACGGAAATAGCCAACAACTAATTTTGTATCTTCCATGCTAGAAAAATTATCATCTTGCCTAAAGGTGTAATGATACAGATGCAGTTCCATTAATCGACTAACCCACAGCATATGTCTGAAATTTTCAAAATGACAACTGTTGACGCTTTTTCTGGTCAACACACACGAGCGCCGGATCGCGCAATGAACAAAACGATGAACTCGCCGCAGCCCCGCCCAAACCGGTCAGACCGGTTTAGGGATCCGGTCAGACCGGTTTCTATCGGGAACTTTGGGATGAACCTAGAATCGCCGCCTCGGGAGGGACCCCGTCGGAGATGGTGCGCCTAGGGTTGCTCTGAGATCGGTCAGGCCACTCAGAACCTCCTTGAACGCCGTCGAGACAAACAAGGAAAGCAAAGGGGTTGGAAAAGCTAAGGTTTGGAAATAAAAAGTAAAAGATAAAGTTTGATCGATTGGATGATACCTCCCAACCGGCCACGGCCCTTTATATTTATAGGGTGGGGAGGTCTTGCCCCGCAAGGAATCCTTTTACAATTTGGAAACGACTAGGACTCCTAATTCTACTCCAACTCGGGGTAAACCGGTCAGACCGCTTTGGCAAACCGGTCAGACCGGTTTGGCTTTTGCCAGATCGGCTACAGGGAAACCGGTCTGACCGCTTCCTAGAACCGGTCTGACCGGTTGCCCTCAGCCTGATGGACAACTGTCAATTTTGGGTGCGAACATATGCCCCCCTGTTTTCTAGTATATTTTATGCACTAGAAAATATGCTAAGGTCGATGTTACAGAATTCACCGGCCATTTTATCCTAAAGGCGATTTTTCATAAATCGGCCATATTCTTATCAAGCACTTTGCCAAACACTTGGATAAAACTTCTTCAAGTATCTCCCATTAAGAGCTCTAGGCAGCTGCTGTCCTTGCAAGGTCCCTATCATATAAGAATTTCCTGAACAAACTTTCACAATCTTGAAAGGACCCTCCCAACTTGGAGACCACTTGCCAAACTTGTTACTTTTCAATCCAATGGGCAAGATTGTTTTCCAAACCAAATCACCTACTTGAAAAGATTTGACCCTTACTTTCTTGTTGTATGCTCTCGCCATTCGTCTCTTATCCTTTTCAATTTCTTCTAAAGCCTCCAAACGCTTGTCGGTCACTTCATCAACATTATCCATCATCAAAGCATAATATGTATCAACATCAAAATTATTTTGCTTTGCAAGTCTATACGCGCCAAGATTTACCTCTATGGGCAAAACGACCTCTTGACCATACACAAGCTCAAATGGAGTAACTTTAGTAGCACCATGTTTAGAAATGCGATGAGCCCATAAAGCTTCAGACAATACCTCATGCCATCTTTTTGGATGATCTTCTACCTTCTTCTTGATGAGCTTTATCAAGGTCTTGTTGCTAGACTCAGCTTGACCATTGGTTTGAGCATAATATGGAGATGAATTGAGAAGTTTAATACCATAGGAATTAACAAAGTCACGCACCTCTTTGGATATGAATGAAGTCCCTTGATCCGTAGTCAAAGTTTGTGGAATACCAAACCTATGTATAATATGTTCTCTAATAAACTCAATCACCTCTCTATGTGTCATATTCTTTAAAGGAACCGCTTCCGTCCATTTAGTAAAATAATCAGTTGCCACAATCACAAAACAATGACCTTTCGTCGAAGAAGGATGAATCTTGCCAACAAAATCTAAACCCCATCCTCGAAAAGGCCAAGGCTTAATAATTGGATGCATCAACGCCGCAGGTACCAACTGAATATCTCCATGTTTCTGACACTCTTCACATCCTTTGTGGTATCTAAAACAATCAGCTATCATATTGGGCCAATAGAAACAAGCTCGCCTAAGAAGCCACTTCATCTTGGGAGCCGATTGATGAGTACCACAAATTCCTTCATGAACCTCTGCCATAGCCAACCTAGCTTGGTCAGGACCCAAACATTTTAAAAGCAAACCATCAACAGTCCGACGATATAACTCATCGCCATCTAACATAAACTTGAGAGCCCATCGTCAGATTTTTCTGTCAACTGTACTCCTAGGATTTTGTAAGTAATTAATCAAAGGTTTCCTCCAATCGTCCACTTCGTCTTAATTGCAAACAACAGCCGAAGCAGAATCTTCACCAGGCAACCGGTCAGACCGGTTCTGTAAAGCGGTCAGACCGGTTGAACCGGTCAGACCGGTTTGAGGAAGCGGTGCGACCGGTTCCTCCAGAACAGAACACTTGGCTTCTAAAAACATCGGTCTTTGTTCTCAAAAATTTCTTTTTTGAACGTTATAACCAGATGCTTGCTGAGCCAGAGCATTTGCCTTTGGATTTCTTTCTCGTGGTACATGACGAATTACAAACTCATCTAAACAAGATATGATATCAAAGCACTTATCAAGATAAGCATTCAAAAATCCATCTAAACATTGACATACCTTAGAAACTTGTTGTACCACCAGTAAAGAATCACCATAAGCTTCCACATGCTTCACTCCCATGTCATGTAAAATCTCCAATCCGAATAGAAGAGCCTCATATTCGACTTGGTTATTAGTACATTTATGATCTAATCGGTTAAGTGCTTCAAAAACAGCCCCATGTGGAGAAGTAATAACAATTCCAATACCACAACCACTTTTGCAAACCGATCCATCAAAATGTAATTTCCATGGAGTAAAAGTAACATAACCGACATTTAAATCAAGTTGCTTATCTACTCTATGTCCAACAATAAAGTCGGCCACTATTTGACCTTTCATTGAAGTTAATGGCTCACAACGCAAATCATATTCAACCAAAGCATAAGCCCATTTGCCGACTCTACCACTTAACATTGGTTTGTGCAACATGTATTTAATTATGTCGGTTTGACATGCTACTATACAAGTACTTGGTAAAAGATAATGCCTCAACTTGGTACAAGTATGATATAATGATAAACATAATTTTTCAATAAAAGTGTACCTTGTTTCAGCATCAAATAATCTTCTACTCTCATATGCAACCACATATTCCTTTCCTTCGGTTTCTTGAGTCAAAACACCTCCAATGACATTTTCTTCCGCCGCCACATACAACTTGAACGGAACTCCACTTCTAGGCGCTTGAAGGATGGGTGGCGAAGATAAATATTGCTTGATCTCATCAAATGCCTCTTGTTGTTTTGCCCCCCGAGTAAAATCAATGTCATTCTTCAACCGAAGCAAAGGAGTAAAGGCATTCACCTTCCCGAACAAATTACAAATAAATCTCAAGTAATTCACTTTGCCCAAAAACCTTTGCAAATCTTTCTTGCAAGTAGGAGCCTTTACATTGTTAATAGCTTCAATCTTTTTAGGATCTATCTCTATGCCCTTTTCATGCACAACAAATCCCAAGAACTTTCCAGCCGATACACCAAAAGCACATTTAAGTGGATTCATTTTCAGTTTATATCGACGCATTCTTTCAAATGCAAGTCTTAAATCAGCCAAATGAGAATCTACTCCAGCCGATTTGACAACAATATCATCGATATAAACTTCTACTATAATGCCAAGTAAGTCATGAAAAATCAAATTCATAGCCCTTTGATATGTGGCGCCAGCATTCTTTAAACCAAAAGTCATCACTACCCATTCAAATAGACCAACAAAACCCGGACATAGAAAGGCCGTTTTGGCTATATCCTCTTCGGCCATAAATATTTTATTATAACCAGCATTACCATCAAGAAAGCTAAGAATTCTATGTCCAGATGCAGCATTAACAAGAAAATCGGCTATAGGCATAGGATATTCATCTTTAGGAGTAGCTCTATTAAGATCTCTAAAATCAATGCAAACACGAAGCTTTTTTGTTCCTTTCTTTTCAACAGGCACAATATTAGAAATCCAATTAGCATATCTACAAGGCCTAATAAATTTAGCATCTAGCAACCGATTGATTTCTTCTTTCACTCGGTCATAAATATCAGGATTAAAGTTTCTGCGAGATTGTTTAAAAGGCTTAAAACCAGGTTTAATGGGTAAACGATGCTCAACTAAATCACGACTTAAACCAGGCATTTCATTGTAACTCCATGCAAAACAATCAACATACTCCTTTAATAACTTTATTAACTCAGATTTAAACGAAGGATCAAGATTCTTGTTTACAAATGTCGGCCTAGGTATAGTACCATCACCAATATCTACCTCCTCTAGAGGATCAGTCGACGTAAACCCTTGTCCTAACTTGCTCAAATCATCAAAATCTTCAATGGCCTCACACATATCGTTCTTATGCGCCCGATAGTGTTCACGCCTCTGCTGCAACCACTCTAGATTCGGATCCATCAAATCATAAGAGATGGTATGGCCAGATCTCCGATCGGCCTCATAACAGCAGTAGCAAAGCCATCCTTGGTGCAACTAATGATCTCACAATCAGATAAATCTAAACCAGATAAACATTTAAGATTCTCATGATCATTCATAATAGAACTATCGGCCACTGCAACACAAGCCGATGTATCTCCATGAACAATTTCTACTTGATCATCTATCCATTGAATTAAAAATTGATGCAAAGTAGAAGGCACACATTGATTTGCATGAATCCAATCACGACCAAGGATTAAACTGTAGTTACCTTGTGTTTCAGCGACGAAGAATGCAGTAGCCAAAGTCTTGCTTCCAATAGTGAGCTCCATAGAAGCAACTCCCTTGGCACCCACGGGTTCACCTCCTCCAACGCCGCTGATGGTCATATTGGTCTTGATCAACTCTTCATCTGAACCTCCCAGCTTCTTGAATAGAGAATACGGCATCAAGTTGACTATTGCCCCTCCATCCACTAGCATACGAGAGATAGGCTTCCCATTGATATGACCCTTCATATACAAAGCCTTCAGATGACTTTCAGTAGCTTTAGGCTTCTGGAAAATAGCTTCCTTTGGCCCGAAATCAAGATGAGCGATGCTTTCCTCTGATAACACATAATCATCCATAGACATGTGAATTACATTAAGCTCAAAATTCATGTGCTCAGGAGAAGAACTATAATCAACAAGTTCTTCATCGTCCTCTGAAGTAGATACCGATGATAACTTGCCATCACAAACCAAGGGAATAGGAGAAGAAAAACCGGGCGGCGCATCGAGCAAAGTGGTCTGACCACTTTCGTCAACCGGTCTGACCGGTTCTGTCTGGGAACTGGTCTTGGCTCTCCACTCTTTTCCTTGTGGAATCATGGGTCTGTACTTGTTGAAAGCCTCGTCTCTTTGCTTCTCCAGCTCTTTCTCCTTCATCTCCTGAAACCTCAAGCGCTGAAGCTTCCTCCTTTGAGTATGAGATAAACCGAGAGGACACCATCTTGGCAGAAAGTATTTGGAATTAGAACTACTTCCACTGACCTCATGATCATTACCAGGAACAGATCCTCTCTGAATAGGTGTCTCAACCTTATTGTCTATGACAATCGGTCCTTTGCCACCATCCCCAAGGGGAACGTTCATCAACCCAATCTGAATAACATCTTGATTTGTAGTTCTCTCTAGGTCAATATCCATTTTATGCACCTCCTCACGCTGTTTTGGCTTGTAAACTTGCTTCATAGGAGGTGTTGCCGATTTCCCAGGGAAACCGGTCTGACCGGTTTGTGAAACCGGTCTGACCGGTTGGGTCTGGCGACCCTGACCGGATTGGTAACGTGCCAAACGGTCCTGTCCAGGCCTTGATATTCTGTCTAATACTAGCCTACGTGGTCCTCCCCATCCATGCTGGAAAGGTTGCTGATATGGCACCCACATCACTCCATTATCATCATAAATTGGACGAGGTGGATATGAACTTGACGATTCCCATTGCTGAGCAAAACTTCTCTTTGGCTGAGAACATTCTTCTTGATGTGGAGGCGTTCTCATCCTCTTTTTTACTGGCTGATCGCTTGTAACGGCCTTTTGCTTGGAGTACTTGTCAAATAGCATATCAAAGGTGACCTTTGGCCTGAGAGTACTCCCCTGATTCTTTGAAACATTGAGCTTCCAGTTTCCAATCTCCGGACGGTTTGGTTTAATCATCTTTGGACGGCCCTGGGGAAAACCGGTCTGACCGCTTTCCCTAACCGGTCTGACCGGTTTGTCCTGTACAGGCTCAAACGGTCTTTGCTCGGCGGGAACGGACGACCCTTGCCCCCCATGTTCAAAGGCTCTCACAGTAACCTTGAATGTTTCCGTGCCATCTGGAGTTTTCTCACATGCAACTTCTCGAATCAACTATTTTCCCCTCAAATCAGTTTTTGCTTCACCAATCACAACATTCTTTCCTTTGGTTGCTTCGGCTTGATGCGGCCGAACCAAGACCTTAGGCTGCTGTAAATCCATAGTATTGACAGGGAAAGGAGTTTTATCCACTTGCATCTCATGGAATGTCAAACGATCTTCATTTATGGCCGATTGAACCTGTCGACGAAACACATTGCAATCATTAATGGCATGAGAATATGTATTATGAAACTTGCAATATGCACGCCTTTTCAATTCTTCAAGTGGAGGCAATTTATGAGATAATTTGATATTTCCAGATTTAAGCAATTCATCAAAGATACGATCACACTTGGAAACATCAAATGTAAACTTAACTTCTTCTTGCCGACCTTTGTTAACCGGCTTAAGTGATGTACAAGAGTAAGTTTTTTCTTTAGAGGGCCATACAAATTCAGCGGCAAGTACTTCTTTATCACTATCACTTGAATCATCAGACTCATAATCAATCATATGAACATTGGAACGACGTGATCTAGAAGTATCTCTTTCTTTTTCCTTATTCATTCGGTTTTCAACAACTAAAGCTCTAATTTGAACTTGTGCAACCGAAAGAAAATCAGAACCCTCTATTCTATCCCTTATGGACGACCTTAAACCCTTTAAGCAAATATCAGCAAGGTCCATATCAGTAATTGACAAATTGAAACAACGGTTCTTAGTTTCTTTAAACCTTTTAATGTAAGCAGAAACAATTTCATCTCTACTTTGCCTAACCGATGTCAAATCTGTCAATTTTAATTGCAAGCCCCCACTATAAAAGTGATCATGAAATTTACGCTCTAACATATCCCAAGATATAATAGAACCAGGAGCAAGTGAAGAAAACCAAGCAAAAGCGGTGCCAGTCAATGATAAAGAAAATAAACGCACTTTAAGAGCATTATAAGCACCCGCTTCTCCCAGTTGAGCTGTGTATTGAATAATATGTTCCCACGTGGTCCGGTCATCATCTCCACTAAATTTAATCAAATCGGGCATACGCCAACCACGTGGAAGAGGAAAATTATCAAACTCAGCAGCATATGGTTTTTGATACAAATTTGTGTTACCAATATCAACACCAAGTTTAGTTTTTACCACATTAGCCAAATCTTCTCTAAATTTATTAAATTCAACCCAGTTAGGATTATTTGGCTGTTGTGTTTGCACACTCTCCAAATTCATCTTATTTCAGTAAGGAGCAATTTTAGCTTGAGCTAGCCTATAACTTTCAAACACATCATCAGGTATAACGTTTCTTTGTGCAGATGTGTTAATTGTTGTACTAAATTGAGGCTTAGCAGTACTCAAAGTATTAGTGTGAGCATAAACCATCGAATCAGGTACAACAGAAAGCGGCATAGGTTGCTCATGCACTAATTCAAGCGCATTGGTCAGACCGGTCTGACCGGTTCCCTGATCCGGTCTGACCGGTTTGGCCATATTTGGCCCGGTTGGTTGGAACGGCAGGGATTGACCAATGGCAAATTCAGGTGGCATACCATACATGTATTTTTCAGTATTAACATTAGGTATGGGTGACAAGCTAGGAAAAACTCCCCCACTAGTATTAATTTTAGGAACACTACTACTAGTTTCATTATTGTTAAAGCAAGCAGTAGTCCTATCTTTCTCAAGATCCTCTAAACGTTCTAAACGAGCGATATATGAGGCAAGCAATTCATCACTTTCTACACTATTTTTAGGGACAGTAGTAGAAGGAGATTTCTGAGATTTACTTACAGTGGAAATTACCTCAACTTGATCGTCGTTTATCTTGATCGCCGGTAGCTCAAATTCTTTCAATCTTGCCACCTTGCCATGACAATCTTTCTTGACGCCAGCCAAAAATTGTGTCTTCATGAATTCTTGTAGCGCCTCGAATTTCTTCTGCTCCTCCGGAGTAAGATCTTCCAATGAAGCCGTGATGATGTTATCCATATCAAGATCACATCGAGATCCCATCTTGTCTGGAGCTTAGATCGAACGGTCTTTGAAAACCAGATCTTCTATAGTCCCCAGCGGAGTCGCCAAAAGTATGTTGACACTTTTTCTGGTCAACACACACGAGCGCCGGATCGCGCAACGAACAAAACGATGAACTCGCCGCAGCCCCGCCCAAACCGGTCAGACCGGTTTAGGGATCCGGTCAGACCGGTTTCTATCGGGAACTTCGGGGTGAACCTAGAATCGCCGCCTCGGGAGGGACCCCGTCGGAGATGGCGCGCCTAGGGTTGCTCTGAGATCGGTCAGGCCACTCAGAACCTCCTTGAACGCCGTCGAGACAAACAAGGAAAGCAAAGGGGTTGGAAAAGCTAGGGTTTGGAAATAAAAAGTAAAAGATAAAGTTTGATCGATTGGATGATACCTCTCAACCGGTCACGGCCCTTTATATTTATAGGGTGGGGAGGTCTTGCCCCGCAAGGAATCATTTTACAATTTGGAAACGACTGGGACTCCTAATTCTACTCCAACTTGGGGTAAACCGGTCAGACCGCTTTGGCAAACCGGTCAGACCGGTTTGGCTTTTGCCAGATCGGCTACAGGGAAACCGGTCTGACTGCTTCCTAGAACCGGTCTGACCGGTTGCCCTCAGCCTGATGGACAACTGTCAATTTTGGGTGCGAACACCAACCATCACATAGAGTACCATGTGCGACCCTTCCAAGTCATTCAAAGTAGCTGGGATAGGTGATTCCTGGCATCCTCCTTTTCAATTTTATAATTGAAACGATAATCTAGTTGATCAACTGTCCTCAGCAACTATGTCTTCTGTTTGCCTGTTTCCGTTTGCTTCAAACTAGCATACCTACACCTCTATAAATTTCAGTTTAATAATTATATTTATTGAAAGATTGATCCAATTTCGAACAGATGCCAGAAGTTAAAAATGGCTTAGTTTTGTTCTTTTCTAAAGATTGCAATGTGAAGAGACTAGTAGAGAAAACTGGTTTTTGTGTGAAAACATGTTCGAGGAATACTAAAAATACAATAAAAAGAGAACATACATTTCAACAAGAAAAACAGAGCATATTGAATTGCTCATCTTTCTCAGGACTAAGATTTTGGGTAGTAGGTGCAAGCAACTATATTCAACATAATTTCCTGGTGTATCTGTGTGCATGCAACTTGATGCATGCATGGATCTAACTAAAAAATATAGATGGTATTAGAAATCCATGTGATTTGAACTATATATCAAGTAGATTATTATGTTTGCTAACTTATTATGAATTCAAATCTCTATTGGTTTAGCCATCTGAACTTTCAACAAGAGTACAAGACGGAACAGATGAGAAAATAATAGGAATAAGCGTGGCGTGCCTCGCATTTCTATAGTGGTACCAGAAAACCAGGCATACCAGCAAAAGGCTTAGTCCAAATTCCCTCAGGTGCTGATGATGCACTATAGTGGTCATCACAGGTACTGGATAACCTTGTCTGCTTTAAAGACAGTGCGCACATAGTCACTGGTGGCTCTGTCAGTGAGCTTTCTGTAGGAAAGCCAACAGTTCCACCGGTGACTTGTGAGGATTTTCCTCAAACATTGGTTGTGCTTTAGTTCTTGAAACCTCCCACTCCTCGCCCTATGAAAATTTGCATGCTCCATAGCTCTATGTAACAACCCTCTGTCCCTTTCCATCTCTCTTTATATGTGACAGTTTTATATGTGACACCTACTTTACAACATTTTCTAGGCGGAGCGCTGTTTCAAGTCATAATGTGACAACATCTGTAGATTGAAATATTGAATAGTGTAGTTATGTTATTACAATATTTAGTGACAACATTGGGGTAAAAAAAAGGATCAAACAATCAAACTAATACAGCATTATCTTCATCACAGTTGAAAGGTCCTTGAATTTTTTTGTTATTTGCAAGGTATATTCAAAAATAAATTTTACATTGCTTTCACATGTCCAATTTGCTTACTCACGTAAAACAGCAAATATGTAGAATTCAAGAATTGGAAATAACAAGTAAAAAGTAGTCACACTGCCATCTATCTTAAGTATTCTTAACAACCCTTTCGATTTTCCATATGAGATTACATAAATAGTCAGCTCTCCAGGCATATACAATACTCTTTATCGAATAATAGTGAAACAACCCATTTAATGAGGGCACACCGTTTTTCCTTTTCAGTGACCCTTGATGTTCATAGATTTTAACAATGGCCAGCATAGTTTACACAGCAGCTTCAATGCAAGGGGTTTATTCCTTAATGTTGCAGTGATCCGGCTGGTCATTGAGCACTGTACTTCTGTTGTGGGTCAGTTTAGGCAGATGAGCATTTCTATTTTGTAAGTTGGTGCTATGATCAATGGCTTGCGGTGTGCGGATGAAGACCATAGTCAGTGCCTGCAATTTCTAATCTTTTTTTTTACTAAGGAAGCTTTATTAAATTCCAAGAGCACTACATCGAGTAGATACAGGTGATTTGTAATCTAATTGCTCTCGAGGCCTCCCATCCCAAATAACAACGTGCAGGCTTGTTTACTAGGCATGTTTATATAGTAATACATGCAGAAGCAGATCAGCTTAGAGCCAGAAACGTGAGACTCTGGTGCAGTAGTAGTGCTTCTAATCATTGGCATGTAGGATGCTGAAAAACTGGAGGCGCATATATGTCGAAGGAGAACCATTGGGCCTGCATGGTTGACAGTCTAGTGGAATTGATTTGAAAATCGCAGAACACAGCTTTCTATCATCAAATCAGTGGGGAAAAAATATATGTTGTTTAGTAGTTGCTTGGGCCCTTGAAAAGTCCTCTATCTGCTTCCCAGGACTTTTGAGTTTTCCTTAATTAAGATTATCTTTTCGTGGTAACCAAGGAAATGAATTTCTGGCCCGTATGACGTCTTATAATAAGGTATTGGGTGAAGGCATGAACGCTCGGCCGTGGAGACTTGGAAGGCTAGGTTATTGCAGGAGGAATAATAAATATTGATATTTGGACGGTTCGATTATAATCCAATTGTCACTATTCATCACCTAAAACATCTTTAACTCAGGCATTTGAAAACAGCAGCTCCCAAATAATGTGGAATGAAGTTTCACTACCTAGTTTTCAGACAGGGAAATGTTTTGGTGTTAAAAAAATAGAAAAAAGCATAACGTTTTTCCCAGTCAGGACTCAGGACCAAGAAAAATAATTAGATCATGCCCAAAATATTGTAACTAGGCATCTTGGGACCTGGGTTTCAAGTTTTTTTCTATTTGTGTAACACTTACCGCAGTTTCATTGCTATGATAATACTTGGCTTATTGTAGTTTCTGAATATTCGAATTGTTCTAGCACTATGGCTGCCAGATTCTGTTTCGCTTCTCTTTCATTTCTTGGAATTGCTGCTACATTAGACCCATCCAAATCGAAGACTCGGATGACAAAACGAAATATAGATGGCATGGGGAGATCGAAACTGAGGGAGAGAGAGGATTTTTTATGCGACATGTCTACCTGTATCGTCCACAATTAGCTTGATCCTCCTTTAAGCAGTCGAACACTTGTTCCATGAGCAGAACATATATATATATAACAGCTTGATAATGATGGTGCGGACTCCAGAAGCTGGAAGCTCCCCCAGATGGGGTTGTTTTCCACATAAGCACAATCGCCGAAAGCTTTGATTTGTACTGCAACGCAAATGCTCTTGGAGATCAGCTTCCGGAGCTTTTGAGGACGGTGGCTATGAACGTCCTGTTTCTTTCGTTTCTAATCGATCCCCTTCCCCGCGACCGCGCTGCACCTCTCTCGTCTCCCCCACGCTGCTCCTTCCAAGGTGAGCGTCGACGTTCGGTTGAGATCCTGCAACGCCCCTTCCAAAATCCCATGTCGAGCACCGCTACCCGGCCATCTTATGCTCGCGCTGTCTGAATTTTTTGTCTGCTCAGTCTTGTAGGCGGCCCATCCACTTGTGCCACTCATGCTTCTTCCAGCGATTGACCGGCAGCCGGTGCTACCCCGGCTAGTTCTGACACATATGTGAAACCTGACAAATGGATCAGCTTTTCGGACTAGGAGCTTCTCGGACTACCAGCCACTTTTGGAAAGCCTTCAGCTCCCTGAAACAGGGCCAGTGTCGCCATGGCGCGGATTTCATTACATACACGGGTGGAGCGTGATACCATCGAGAATGCTCCACATTATTTAAAGGAAAAAGTCCAATTTAGTACCCTTGAGTACAAGGTAGGTCCAAGTAACCCCTAAACAATTGAAAGGTTTACGGCACAACCGGCAACCATGCGATGACTTTCTGTCATCACCATGACTACGAACGCCTCCACGTGGCCTCAACAACACCCGTCCAACATGCCATGCAACAAGATTGTCGCCACCGGTAGCAGACGACCAAGACCAGTGAACCAGGGATGACAAGGCTTAAAAAGGGTCTCTAGAGGTAATGCCTCCAAGGAGGTTACGACTTTAATGGCGCCGCCATCACTCGTCCAGAATGTGGACAGGGTTTTCAGTAGGGTTAAAGCTCCAAAATGAAGCTCCCAACGGGATAAATGACACAGTATGGGCCGCCGTCATCTCCACCAGTGAGAAAGCCGGTGAGCGCTTACACCCGGAATATCTCCACCCCACGCTGCACGCTCAAGATTAGCACTCCCGGAAACACGGCTTAGGCAGCCCAACCATGGCAATGGCCACGCCGTACCTCGCTCACCCAGCCACCCCTGCTACCACGGCGCACCACTGTCATCCCTGGTCGCATCAGCCCTCGCCACAGCGAGCTCGGCCTCCGCTACCTCACGTGCCCCGACGCCGGCCGCCACAAGCCAGCGTGCGACATCTTGCCACGGACGCCGATGCTGTTGTCGGGCGCGCTATCACGCCAGGCCGCCGCCAGCCCTGGCCGTGCCAGAGTGCCGGCCGCCGCGCGTCACGCGTTGCGGCCGCCGAACGCCGCCTCACACGCGCCGGCCGTGCCTGCCCACATGCCCGAACTCGTCCGGCGTTGGCATGTCACACCCTGAAATTTTTGGATTTCAGGATGTGATTTTAAAAAATCATTAAATAAAGAATTTCTCATAATTTTAAAATTTCTCTCAACTTTATTTAATTTGTAGGGAATTTAGTGTAAGGAAAACCATTTTCCTAAATTAAATTAAAACAACACAGGTTTAACATTGAGTGCGTTGCATTCATGCCGGTTTGCATTTAGTGGTTTTATGTATGCAAGTTTTCTAAAATGCGTTTAGAAGCCTTTTTGGGAATTTTCCGAACTTTTCTGAAATTTATTCCTAACTTTCCTAGAGCATATTCCAATTTTTGGAAGGTGCTAAAACCTTTTTCATGAGCTCCAAATATTTTATTTGGGTTCCTCGTGTCCAAATCTACCTCTGGGATTTTTCCTGGAATTTTTGGAATATTTGGAGTATTTTTCGTGGCTTAAATGATTTATCTGGGATTTTCTAGATTTATCTTTGCACAAAAACAATTTCTGAAAATAAACAGGAAAAGAAAAAAAAACGCAACCGGCCTAATCTACTTGTGCTCCCCGAGCTTTTCCCCCGGCTTTCTCTCTCCCTCCTTCCTTCTCCTCTCGGGCGGCCCAAAGACCCCCTTCACCCGCCGGCCCATCTCCCCTCTCCTGGCCCAGCTCGCACTCCTGGCCCAGCTGCACCGGCGCCCCTCTCCTGGCCCAACTTGGCCCACCGCCCGCTCGCGGCCCAGCAAGCCCGCCCGCTGCCTGCCAGGCGCGACACCGCCGCAGCCGCCGCAATCCACGGCGCGCCGCCGCCGCCTTCCATCTCCCGACGTCCGCGCCTCCTTTAATCCCCGCGCCCCGAGGCCCTCCTCCTCGCCCCCCCCCCCCCACCCCGAGCTCGCCCGCGTGCCCTAGATGCCTTTCCTCCCACCGCCGCCGCTCCTCCCTGCACAGCGCCGCCGCCCGCCATGGCTGCCGGCTCGCCGCCGTCGAGACCTCCCGGGCGGAGCCGAAGCCTCCCCGAGCTTCCTCGCGCCGCACCAGAGCTCCCCGGCCGGTTCTCATCGCCGTCACGTCGCCGGAGCCCCTCCTCCGCGTGAGCTCCGAGCCGCCGCCGCCAACCTCCGAATGCCGGCCGTCGGTGAGTCGCCCCTCGCGTTCCCCTCTTCCTCTTCTCTCTCGCGCGCGTCGCCTAGGGCCCCTGGCCACTCAAGCGCTGGCGAGCCAAGCCGCCATGGACCGCCGGTGAGTCACACCTCTGCTGTCTCAAGGAAGAAGATGACGACTTTACATTTAGGCCCCTAGAGAATCGCGTAAATATTAGATCTAAGACTGTGTCTTGGCGATTTCTCAGAAAACCCCCTACAAGTTTTCCCTTTTGCACATAAACCCAGCCCGAGCCCCGTTTCAGATCTAACCCTAGGTTTTCCCCTTTTCACGCCCACTGTTCTCTGAGTCCTGCAAAACTCTTCTGCTAACCCTCCAAATCTACGATTAATTACGATTAGGTCCCTGTAATCTTGTTTAAGCTCTAGTTCCACGTTTAAACTCCGATTCGATTCGTTCAAATTGTGTTAGATTCATATTGACATGAACTACGTGTTAGCACTGACATTTACCACGTTAACTATTCCTAGATTTTATTTAAACATTAATTTGACTAAAGATTATTTAAATATGTTTTCTATACTAAAACCTAATTAAGAATTATACTCGTCTTTTAAATGCTAATATAAATTTGATTAATATTTATTCAAACAGATTTACAAATAAAAGTTGACTAGGTTATATCTCAGTTTTTCATAAATGAAATTTAAATTTGATTAATGTTTATTTAAAGCTATCTTTTCAAATTAAAATTCTACTAAGAGTTAAACTCCGAGTTTTCATAAATAATTATCAACACTGATTAATATCAACATGAATATGTTTTTATTATAAAATTGACTCAACACGAAATATCTTATTATTCGATTAGATGCTCTCACATGTTCTATTTTATGTTAATATATAAAGTGGCATAATTTATGCATAAATAATTATAAAATGTGATTAGGTTCCACCTCGGTTTTATAAATTCAAATATAATTTAAATTAATTCTAACATAAGATGTTTCTCTGAAATATATTTTATATATTTATTTAATTAAAATTAATCAAACATATAGTCTTTTATTTTCTTTTATAATCAAAATCTTCCGATAGTTGTATCTTCTCAACCGTAGCTCCGTTTTCAGCGATTCTTGCGCTCACGTGATCCTAGAATCAAGCCCTATCCTTTAGTGCAGTCTTTTAAAGCTTTTATTTTGATTGGTGTACTGTTCTTCGTTGTATATTGTTTGCTTGCATGTTTAGCTGCATGTGGTGCTCGATGATTGCTACGAGTAGAGGATCGTCATCGAGAGATTCCAAGGAGAAGAGCTTGAAGATTAAGAGCTGAAGACTATGAGTAATATAACGGATTTGAGGCAAGTTATAGCACGGACAATCCTTGCTACCTAAACACCACCTTTTACATTTATTTACTTTCATATGCATGTGTCTAAATTGGTGTCCCATTAAGGTTGTACCTAGCTTTGTATACCATGTTCCTTTGATTACCCCAGGTTTATGCATATGGGTAGAATCTTTGCTATGCGCAGCTACTGTCACCGGTATTTAATTGTTAATAATGACTCAACGGTTCACTTCAATGTTAATGATAAAACTTGCTTTTGAGCAACATGGTTTAGGGAACTGGGCATGTGCTGTGTGCTTTGCTCCATTGTCTCTCCCTAAGGTCCGGTTCTTAAAGCGGCAACCCAGGAGCCTGTCGCCACCGCTAGAACTATTATAGCTCTGGTCTTGGTTAAGTAACTTGTACGGCTCTAGCTTGACAGTAGTTACCGACGGGGCCGACGGCGCTATGGGAAGCACTCGTGAGAGTATGGTTTGATCCACCGAGGATGGGGGTACCGTCGGCTATGTCTTGTCAGGCACAGTCTCGTGTTGGGAGTCCCTATGGTATGGGAACTCCGCACGTCGTGCTCTTTTACTTGTTGGCCTGCGTGCCCGCGCTCTGGACGCCATTGACCCTCTTATCGCTGCGCCCTGAGAGTCAGTCAATCTCGGTGCCTTGGATCATGCTGCATGTGTTGTACCATAGTGGCTACTGTTTTGTTAGGGTGTCTTGTGAAAAACCTCGTAGCGTCCCTATGCAGTCACACCTCGGAAGTGTTGATGTGCGTGGTTGGGTGCAAAGTTCCTTTGAACTTTTACGCGACTGGTGGGTAAAGGGCGAAACCTCTGCAGAGTGTAAAATCTATCATGATAGCCTTGCTCAGGGTCACGAGTGGCCTAGATCCTTTTTTATTATAAGATGATGTTTATTTATGATTAATGTCACTTATACTTATTTAATTGGGTTACAACTGGGTTTCATTCACTTGTAGTAACTTGGTAAATGCTAAAATGAATCAACTAAAAGTGCTAATGCAGTTCGGCCGTGTCAAGCCTTCTTTTAAGCCTTCATACACCGTGCTATACTTGCTAAGTAATTGGATTACTTACACTTGCCATTATTCAACAAAATCCCAGATGGGTAACAGATGACTCAGAAGTGAGTATGCTGCTACTAAGTTTTCTAAAGATCTTCTGTACTCCTGAGCTGTGGTCAACCAGTCGGTGTCCCTGTGGACTTGAGGCTCTACCTGTCGAGAGAGTTAATACATAGACTTCCGCTGCGTTTTGTTTAGGTAAACTCTGATGTAAAGTATTTTATTCGAGCATACATACTCTTATTTTCCATTTTTGTAAGTTGTATGTGTTCTGTGGACATCCTCGGCACACATATAGCAGCATTCGGTTTTTCTGAGTAAATCCGGGTGTGATAGAATGGTATCAGAGCCGTGCTGACTGTAGGACCGCAGCTTAGATAGTATTGGTCATCCATTAAGGTTCATTTTGCCTACAACCCTTTCTCTCTCTATCCTTGAGATTTTATTCATAAAAGAAAATGATATCCTTGAGCATTTCCCCTCCTTGATGACTTATCTTTTGGTCATTATATCCTTGGTTGTTTTATCCTCACCTTGATAACTTCTCGCCATTGACTTCCGATTATTTACCCCCACATTGTTTAGATATATTATTGATCTCCAAGTCTTGTCAATATGACGCTTCCTTGTTCATTGCCTTACCTTGAGGATTTATTTTCTCACCTTGAAATTTGTTATTATTGTTGTGAGTATCCTTGTTTACTCATTCATTCCTTGACACTATTTCTATTTCACTCCTCCTTGTTCTTCTGACGCTTCGGATTCTTTCCTTGGCCTCTGACCCCGAAGTGTCTTTCCACTCTTTCTTTATTCTGAAACACTTAGATTGTCTGTATCACCCTGATGCATGTCCAAGTAACTTTGAAGGATGAAGATATGAGTATACCATAAGAAGCCGAGCCTGTGAAACTGAAGACTATGAGATGACATCAAACCCATTGCCACTACAACCAAGGAGTTGGGATCAAGCTGAAGGATGCCTATATCAAGAGAGTTGAAGATTTTTCTATTCCTAGGAGGATGCCCTAAACCCTTACTAACGACGTCTAGTATCGTTTTATGCTTGAGTGGTTAACCTTGACTGAGTGTGTCTGTAGTGCTTGTTCTTATGCTTTTGATTGATTTGCTTCTTTGAAATGATTGCTTAGTTGGGTTCCCTTTCCATTTTCCCCTGGACATCCTTGTTTTCTTGCTATCGTATCCACGTAATTTGAATGAAGAACATCAAGGGTGAAACCAGAAGGCAATCTCCGTAACAAAGAAACAAAGCGAAAGAAGATTTGAAGTAGAGACTACGCAACTACATCAACAACGAATACGAAGATGGAACCAGCTACATCAAGCGATACATCTTGTTATCTTGTTTTCTCCCTTCCCGAATCTTGTTGTCTTGTTTTCTCCTCCTTGCTCCTCGCCTTGAATCTCGGGACGAGATTCCTATTAAGGGGGTAGTCTGTCACAACCTGAAATTTTTGGATTTCAGGATGTGATTTTAAAGAATCATTAAATAAAGAATTTCTCATAATTTTAAAATTTCTCTCAACTTTATTTAATTTCCAGGGAATTTAGTGTAAGGAAAACCATTTTTTCTAAATTAAATTAAAACAACATAGGTTTAACGCTGAGTGCGTTGCATTCATGTCGGTTTGCATTTGGTGGTTTTATGTATGCAAGTTTTCTAAAATGCGTTTAGAAGCCTTTTTGGGAATTTTCCAGACTTTTCTGGAATTTATTCCTAACTTTCCTAGAGCATATTCCAATTTTTGGAAGGTGCTAAAAACCTTTTTCATGAGCACCAAATATTTTATTTGGGTTCCTCGTGTCCAACTCTACCTCTGGGATTTTTCCTGGAATTTTTGGAGTAATTTTCGTGCCTTAAATGATTTATCTGGGATTTTCTAGATTTATCTTTGCACGAAAAAAATTTCCGAAAATAAACAGGAAAATAAAACAAAAATGCAAACGGCCTAGTCTACTTGTGCTCCCCGAACTTCTCCCCCGGCCCGTTCTCTCTCCCTCCTTCCTTCTCCTCTGGGACGGTGCAAAGACCCCCTTCCCCCGTCGGCCCGTCTCCCCTCTCCTGGCCCAGCTCGCACTCCCGGCCCAGGTTCACCGGCATCCCTCTCCTGGCCCAACTTGGCCCACCGCCCACTCGCGGCCCAGCAAGCCCACCCGCCGCTTGCCAGGCGCGACACCGCCGCCGCCGCCTTCCATCTCCCGGCGTCCGCGCCTCCTTTAATCCCCGCGTACCCCGAGGCCCTCCTCCTCGCCCCCCCCCCCCCCCTCGCCCAGGCTCGCCCGCGTGCCCTAGCTACCTTTCCTCCCGCCGCCGCCGCTCCTCCCTGCACAGCGCCGCCGAGTGCCGCTGCCCGCCATGGCTGCCGGCTCGCCGCCGTCGAGATCTCCCGAGCGGAGCCGAAGCCTCCCCAAGCTTCCTCGCGCCGCACCGGAGCTCCCCGGCCGGTTCTCATCACCGTCACGTCGCCGGAGCCCCTCCTCCGCGTGAGCTCCGAGCCACCGTCGCCAACCTCCGAATGCTGGCCGCCTCCGTGGATTCCGGTCGTCGATGAGCCGCCCCTCGCGTTCCCCTCTCCCTCTTCTCTCTCTCGCGCGCGTCGCCTAGGGCCCCTGGCCACTCAAGCGCTGGCGAGCCAAGCCGCCATGGACCGCCGGCGAGTCACACCTCTGCTGTCTCAAGGAAGGAGATGACGACTTTGCGTTTAGGCCCCTGGAGAATCGCGTAAATATTAGATCTAAGACTGTGTCTTGGCGATTTCTCAGAAAACCCCCTGCAAGTTTTCCCCTCTTGCACATAAACCCAAACCGAGCCCCTTTTCAGAACTAACCCTAGGTTTTCCCCTTTTCACGCCCACTGTTCTCTGAGTCCTGCAAAACTCTTCTGCTAACCCTCCAAATCTACGATTAATTACGATTAGGTCCCTGTAATCTTGTTTAAGCTCTAGTTCCACGTTTTAACTCCGATTCGATTCGTTCAAATTGCGTTAGATTCATATTAACATGAACTACGTGTTAGCACTGACATTTACCATGTTAACTATTCCTGGATTTTATTTAAATATTAATTTGACTAAAGATTATTTAAATATGTTTTCTATACTAAAACCTAATTAAGAATTATACTCGGCTTTTAAATGCTAATATAAATTTGATTAATATTTATTCAAATAGATTTACAAATAAAAGTTTACTAGGTTATATCTCAGTTTTTCATAAATGAAATTTAAATTTGATTAATGTTTATTTAAAGCTATCTTTTCGAATTAAATTTGATTAATGTTCTATTTTAAGTTAATATATAAAGTGGCATAATTTATGCATAAATAATTATAAAATGTGATTAGGTTCCACCTCGGTTTTATAAATTCAAATATAATTTGAATTAATTCTAACATAAGATGTTTCTCTGAAATATATTTTATATATTTATTTAATTAAAATTAATCAAACATATTGTCTTTTATTTTCTTTTATAATCAAAATCTTCCGATAGTTGTATCTTCTCAACCGTAGCTCCGTTTTCAGCGATTCTTGCGCTCACGTGATCCTAGAATCAAGCCCTATCCTTTAGTGCGCTCTTTTAAAGCTTTTATTTTGATTGGTGTACTGTTCTTAGTTATATATTGTTTGCTTGCATGTTTAGCTGCATGTGGTGCTCGATGATTGCTACGAGTAGAGTATCGTCATCGAGAGATTTCAAGGAGAAGAGCTTGAAGATTAAGAGCTGAATACTATGAGTAATATACCGGATTTGAGACAAGTTATAGCACGGACAATCCTTGCTACCTAAACACCACCTTTTACATTTATTTACTTTAATATGCATGTGTCTAAATTGGTGTCCCATAAGGTTGTACGTAGCTTTGTATACCATGTTCCTTTGATTACCCCAGGTTTATGCATATGGGTAGAATCTTTTCTATGCGCAGCTACTATCACCGTTATTTAATTGTTAATGATGACTCAACGGTTTACTTCAATGTTAATAATAAAACTTGCTTTTCAGCAACATGGTTTAGGGAACTGGGCATGTGCTGTGTGCTTTGATCCAGTGTCTCTCCCTAAGGTCCGGTTCTTAAAGCGGCAACCCAGGAGTCTGTCTCCACCGCTAGAACTATTATGGCTCTGGTCTTGGTCAAGTAACTTGTACGGCTCTAGCTTGACAGTAGTTACCGACGGGGCCGACAGCGCTATGGGAAGCACTCGTGAGAGTATGGTTTGATCCACCGAGGACGGGGGTACCGTCGGCTATGTCTTGTCAGGCACAGTCCCGTGTTGGGAGTCCCTGTGGTATGGGAACTCCGCACGTCGCGCTCTTTTACTTGTTGGCATGCGTGCCCGCGCTCTGGACGCCATTGACCCTCTTATCGCTGCGCCCTGAGAGTCACTCAATCTCGGTGCCTTGGATCATGCTGGCTGTGTTGTACCATAGTGGCTACTGTTTTGTTAGGGTGTCTTGTGAAAAACCTCGTAGTGTCTCTATGCAGTCACACCTCGGAAGTGTTGATGTGCGTGGTTGGGTGCAAAGTTCCTTTGAACTTTTACGCGACTGGTGGGTAAAGGGAGAAACCTATGCAGAGTGTAAAATCTATCATGATAGTCTTGCTCAGGGTCACGAGCCTTGAGAAGAATCTGCTCTTGCCTATCCTCATACTTTCTCACAATCTGTACGGATGCCTCGACACAACCAAAGATAAACGTACGCTACCTAGATTTTCTAAAAGTGGTCATGGTAGGTACCGGGAGCAATTTTACGGGGCGTGGGAGCGCACAAAAATCCAACGAAAGCAACCTCCAAATCGATGCATATATGTTATCTCTAAGGATCGGACGAGTTGCTCCAAATCGATGATGAAGAGCAGCACGAATTCTCGGCGCCAAGCTTTCCTGCAGACCTCATCGTCCTCTCGCTGCAAAGATGTCGATGGAGAAATTAGAGGGCAGAGGGCAAGCTGGAGAAATTAGAGGGCAGATGTCCTGAATAAAGCGAGTCAGAAAAGTGCACAAACTCATGATGCAGGCACTAGCTGACTTGTTAACGTTGTCACAGACAGAGCGCTTCATGTAGTGAACCTTCGTCCATTTACTCCTGAAACCATATTGAATCAACGAATGATGTGAACCGCTAGCTCAAACAACAATGGCATGCTGCGTGATCAATATTCAGACAATGCATGCTAACAATCGAATGCATAAGCCATTAAAGCCCGATTACCATCCTAAACCTGACTAGTTTTTTTCTCTCCACAGATCGGGACTCGGGTGTTTTCTGCGCGCGGAAACCTGAGGCTGCATGTGGGGGTGGGCCTGGGCTCATCCCAAGAACGCGCTGCGGCCTGCGGGTGAGGTTGACAGAAAACATAGTTTTGTATATTTGTTGTAACGTCTTTCTGGGTGAAGATTAACGTTCCTCCGAAAGTTCAGGTTTCCAGTCTTTCAGTCTCTCGCCAGTTGCAGAAAACCAGTGATTTTTTCATGTTCCAACATGCTTTCAATAATAAGAGTTTAGTACATTTTAGAGTATTGCATGATATGTTTTCCTTCAGATTAACCTGCATGCGATATTTTCTTGATGTACAAAGAATTATGAAGTGGGCATATATGTCGGATGAGGTCGAGCGGTACAACAAGTGGACGTGCGACTGTGCGAGAGGATATAGTGTTGGTAGCGAGGAGACAGAGGGAAAGAGAACGTGGATGCGTCGGATGAGACATGTCATGAAGACCTAACGAATTACCAACGCGTTCTGAGTGAAAACAAGAGAAACGTCCTGGAGACAAACAGACTCTGGCACAGTTGTAAATTTCAGAACATGGTGGGTATTTAGGTGAGCCCAGAATCTTTAATGGTATACTTTTGAAAACCAGCAAGCTTTCGGTGTTAAACCATTTTTTTCAATTTTGAGTAAAGCACAATCAGCCATGCAGCACGATAGAGTTTTATTTTATTGTATTTGTTTTATGAAACAGATAGACGCATTATAGTTACAGTGCATTACGTTTGCAGCAACAGTCCCTCCCACGGCAGTAGGCACCTTTACCCGTGAAGCCTTTGCGTCTGCAGGCCAGGAAGCACCTCGAAACTGAACACTTTAGGTCTTCATGACATCTCTCATCCGACGGTGGTCGTGGCGCCCGTGGGCAGCCAAAACCTACACATCCAACACGATACAGATCAAACAACATTGTTTTCAGACAAGTTAGCCTGGGCATCGCAAAACTAATTAATGCAGTGTTGGGAAAATAGGATCAGAAAGAATGTTTACAGCCACCAGCTTGGCACGATGGGAAAGTAGAAGACATGATTGAAAGGACCAAGAGCAAAGCAACTGTCGTGTACACAATCCTGGTTGTGGAGATGTTGGCGGGTGCCATGAAGAAGAGAATATTTCTACTCTTTTGTTTCCACAGAGAAGAGACGATTACATGTGTTTCTATCCCCTCTCTGTTTTAGTATGCAGATATATATATAATAGATAGTATATATCTATCCAATACATTGATGTCCATGGATGAAGGAATGATATCTTCCAATAAATGTGTTGATATCCTGCACTACTTACATGTATATATAAAACATGAGTATCCAAACCAATTATAATATGATAGTGTTTTGATACCGCTAGGGGTTTGCTTGTCTTCTTAGCCTGGAGGAATAAATATGTTAGTATCTAAGTCACAAGTTCAATATCATTTTTATCTGTTTATATATTTTTTCTTGAATGAAGTATTTATTAGTCATAAAAAACTATTTACAAAGATTTTCTGCCGGTCATGGATATCTGGGGTAGTCGTACATATGGTGGTGCCGTTCCTCCAGCCATCCGTAGCCTTTTGGGGAGCAATTTTTGCGTGAACTATGGGGCGATGTCAGCCTTTCAGAAAAAATTCTTTGTAGGTAAATGATGTGACACATCAACAACTAGGCTAATCCCAATTGGAGTTTCATTTGAGTTTTATACACATTAAATAATGTGGCACATCAGCAATCATAGTGATGTGACATGATCATTATGAACAGAGAGAGGGAAATGAAACTCATTTCGCGCGGTTACCTACTCTGGATGAGTCTTGAAATTAAATGATACAAGGTGACTATAAAATAACAATATGAAACTATCGCATTGGAAGAGTGATTTCAAACATCATTTCATTTTTTTCCTTTCTAATGTGATCATCTTGGAAACAACAATATGAAATCCCGATTGGGATTAGCCTTAGCTCACTGTCGCACGGGAAAACTCCACCATTGCTTAATGGGTATAGGTGTAATAAATAATAACCGTGCTTACTGAGTATATAACCGTGCTAGATTTCTGAAGTAATTTATGTTACATTTTAGTTATCTTCTACGTCTACTTCTCTCTATAGCATGTCCAGCTCTACAATTTTGATCTGAAATTTATTCTTCTTCCAACTTCAAATAAAAAAGTTATAAATTTTTATAATACCCAACTTCAAAAAAAAGTTATAAATTTTGATAATTTTAAGGGCCGAGCCGACAATGGAAATAGGTTCAGTGCAGGTTTGGATCTAGAACCATCAGCAGCGGTTTCAGCCACAAACCGGCACTGAAACCCATTTTCAGTGCCTGCACTAAGCCCACCCACTTTGAAACCGTCACTGGAAACTTTAAGTTGCCGTTTTCACAAGCCTATCCTAAAAGTGGTGTCACTACAAATGGGTTTTATAGTAGTGGGAAACTAAAACTATGCCAACACGTATCATTTTTGCAATCCGTAGATAACATTATGATCCTGTTGCAAATCTTCAGAACTATGATAACAAATTGCAAGTCTTCAGAACTGTGATAAGTTGTGAATCTTTAATTATTAAAAGCAAGAAGAACATGATTTGATAATCCAGTGGTTGATAACCATGGAAGCAAATGACTTTTGAAGGAATTTGCAACGTACCATATGAGCTGTCCTTATTCTTAAGATAAACTTTAACTTCAAATTTTTTTCTGAGGAACCATCACTAAACTAAAGCTCAACTCAAATTGTCATAAGAGCTGGAGAAACATATACAGAGCTACACAAGCTGTCATTAGTAGAGAACCCTCCATTTGCCCTGTTCCAAAGGGCATTTAGTCCCGGTTTCCGGTTTCATAACCGGGACTAAGAATCCGGGATTAAAAGGGTCTTTACCGGTTGGTAACACCGTCCTAGATCACAAGTCACACAAGTTCCGCACAGAAATGCCCACATGCAGTGCGAGGGACTCGAACCCGGGATCTCTTGCCTCATAAATAGCTTCCTTATCATCTTACCTACCGAGCACGTATGACACAGTCATGTGTTTTCATTTTAAATTAATCCATGGTGGACTTTTAGTCCCGGGACTAAAGGTCATGGGACTAAAGATCATGGGGTGTTACCAAACGGTTTTAAAGGCAACATTTGTCTCGGGTCCAAACTCAACTCGAGACAAATGTGGTGGATGAAAAATCGTTTCTCTACTAGTCTGTATGTTAAGAAAAGGGATTTGCTAAACTTCTACTGAACCTCACTGTTTGTGAATACTTTCATACGGGTACATCTTCGATATGCGGCTAACTAAACGCTTTAATTAAACTCCAATCACTGGGGGATATATTCATTGAAGAACACTCCTTCAGCCTGATGGAAACCTCTTTCAGAATTCATTATGTATAGCTCGGCCAAATTGCTCGCACGTGGAAATCATTATTGATAAGGATTTAAGGAAAGGCTAGCTGTAGGATAGTATCTGCTGCTAGGCATGTTTGCTTTGGCACCAAACCGTGAAACCAGCCCGTCGAAACCATTTATGCTGTTTCTACATTGGTTTGGATTTGTTTGCAGTTTAAACCGCAAAACCCGTATAGTAGCCTTTGCGGCGATGGAACAACCTTGCCCGACAGCGCCACGGGTGAGGACCGCACACCGGTTCGCAGACTACTACCACTTGGGTGCCTTCTCCAGTCTCCTACAACGATTCCTGATACCTACCATGCCTATTATTCACCTTGTTATAAGTGATGAGTTCGATGATGCTAAAAAATTTGGAGTTGAAGAAAATGGCTATCACAGCTGAGAGCTTTCTGGCTCTTTTCAAGGTTATTTATATATAAGCCATTGGTCATGAACAGAAAACTTACATCAGTAGGTGGTTTCTTCTTTAATCCATTTAATAGCCATAGAGACAAATATATTTTTCACAAGTAAGATGTTACCTACATAGTGCAGGATGATTACACTTCAGTTTACCTGGTGGGTCCCTGCAACACTGAGTGAATTGTACTGTCCTAGGATTTTACAGTTCATTGGAAATAATGATAGCTACCCTATTTGCAATAAGTCACCTCTTGTTAAGATCAATTCAGAATATATATATTTAGGTGGGGAGGAACCACTGGTTCCCCGAGCACCATAACGAACCTCCTCTCCAAACTAAGCTTTTATCACTCCACATCTTCCAGGCATGCTATAAGATACCAATGTCAATAAGATGGAACTTAGTGTATACTTTAATTTGTTACACACACAAAAAAAGATGCCACACCCACATAATGCGGACGCGTATTTTGTACTGATATGGCAGGGCACACCGTAGATTGTACAGATACACCCTTGGGCCCAAGGGATTTATATAATTTACAAAACACGCTCACTCTGCACATCAGGACCCATATGGGTCATCCAATAACCAACCCACTTTGATTGGCTTGGTCAACATTCTATACTTTACTTAATTTAGCAAGTTACAGTAGATCCTCAAGATGTGGCTGACTACCCGCCTTAAAATCTAATCACTGGAGCATATATTCAACGAGGAGCATTCCTCCAGCCTGGTGAGCAGCTCTTAAAGAATTCATTATGTAGAGCTCGGCCAAATTGATCACACGTTGAAATCATTATTGATAAGGAAAGGATATGATTTCTGGTACCTACCATGCCTATTATTCACCTTCAAAAGGTGATGATCGAGTTCAATGATGATGTTCAATGTCTTGCAATTTAGAGTGTCCGAGAGCTTTCTAGCTCTTGTCAAAGATCTCTATATATAAGCCATTGGCCATGAACAGCAAACTTACATCAGTTAGGTGGCTTCTTCTTTAATTCATTTACATGTAAGTTGTTACCTACGTATAGTGCAGGATGACTACGCTTGCACAGCTCTCCCTGCAACACTGAGTGAATTACACTGTCATAAGATTTTACGGTGCATGGAAATAATGATAGCTACCCTATTTGCAATAAGTTATCTCGTTTCAAGATAAATTCAGAATATATATTCAGGTGTGCAGGGGGCACTGGTTCCCCAAGCACCATAAAGATCTCCAAATTACGCTTCTATCACTCCACATCTTCTAGGCATGCTATAAGATTTCAATGTCTATTGCTCACACATGGTACTTTTTGTATACTTTAATTTGTTACTCACATAATAATCTGTTGCACACACAATGACACCAAACATAACGCAGACACGCATTTTGTATTGATATGGTGGGGCACATCATCGTATAGTTGGGGCCCAAGGAATTTAACAACTTAGGAGTATTAGAACAAACACTCACATTATATTGCACATTGGGACCCATATATAGGGGTCATCCAACGACCAACCCCAACCTGCCGAGACCCATATATTCATCCTAGTAAGACCTGCTTAATTCCATCCCAATGCAAACCTGGGGAAAATCACGAGCACTAGATGCAACGTGAAGTAGCATCGCCATCTGCTCTATCTTGTTTCAATGTTAAAAAAAAAGCATAGATATATAGAGGCCAATCTCGATCAGCTGCAGCGTCATGATGCAAAGTTCCGAAGTTGGAAAAATGTATGTCATGGCCAATGCAGAGATGCTGGATAAGTACTCCATGGCCTACCTAAACTCGACCACAGTACATGGATGCAACTCTGGGGGTCAGCTGTTGGGATTGAATGATTTATTTTTTAGTTGCTTTGAGATTAAAATGGCAGGGGAGCTCAAATACCTACTGTCTGAGAGATAAACAGGGACAGTCATGGTTCCATATTCATAACCCCGGCCGGTTAACCAGTACTTGTAATGAAGTGCTTTGCACTAATTTACAAAATTACCGCATCTGAGTTCAACTTTGCAATATTAAATTGGCAAATACAAGAGAATGCAGCACGGGGATTCAAATATGCAATGCTTATATATGCAAGTACAAAACAGTTGTCAGATGGCATCCCTTGTTCAGTACTTCAGTCCCAGAAGTGATGTAAAAGCTTAATCAGACGATGTGATCTACATGTAATGAAACTGCTGCTAAACATCACCGGTTTGGAGCACTTATATTGGTAGACAACATTTCTTCTCCAGCTTACTATATATCCCAAGCTGGAAACTCAAATCACTAGAGCCCACGTGCATTGAAGACATCCTGCAGCCTCATCTGGATTTTGCTTAAAATTCATCGTCTACAGCGCTGTGCCCCAGAACAAAGTTGCGATCATCGTTGATATGCAAAGGCAAGATGGAGTATATATAGTGCCTGCCGTTTATGGTTGGGCTAGTTAACCGTAATGAAATTGATAACTTTTAACTGTGGTGCCCATGGAAGATTTAGGAAGAGTGACTGGAAATTGGAATGAATCGACCTCTTTCCAAGGATATCTATATATACAAGTTTCATGGATTAAACTTCACTGTTATATCGTATATTTTATTACGTTTTAGTGAAGGATGAAATGTCGACCAGAGAGAGGGGTGAATGGAAGTCTCAAAAATTCTCGTCGAGAATCATGGCATATGTCCCAATACGTCACAAAAGACTCTCTTCTAATCACCAATATAACGCAAGTCAACTAGTGACAAGGTCACTCTAAGAACGACTAGAAATTTCTAAGGGGTACCAAAACAGTTAACAAGAAGTCTAATTAACTTACAGAAATATGAAGCAAAACTGTCACTTAAGCCTTCATCTAGTACTACTATTAACCGGCCATCAGAAGCATATATTATTCAAGCACTCATCGAGTAAGCCTGCGAGGATTATTTAAATGCTAAACAATGGTTAACAGGAAGTTGTACGGTAAAGCTAAAACATTCGTCCTCACAAGCATGTAGTCATTGTTGCACTGTAGCTTGAAAGCAACATTTCTCAAAGAAGGATTAATGAAACAACCTGTTGCTGCATGCCTTGCCTTGGTCGCACGCTGCTGGGCCTGCTGTGCCGCAGCCTGCTGCAGCTTGCTGGGCTGCAAGACGCTCGCCCACGCGCTGCTGGGCTTGCTGCACCGAACAGCATCTTGACCTCCAGGCCTGCTAACCTCCGCGTGCCGCTGGACTGCTTGCGCACCTCACGGCCTGCTGCAGGGCTAGCCCAGCCGGCTGCCGGCCTGCTACGCCGCTCACGCGTGGATGGTGTCCGACGAAATTACCTGCACGCGAACAGAAGCAAGAACAACGGAAGAATAGAAGAACAACCAAACCCTACAAACGAAAAGTCCTCTCTCAAACCACTGCGGTTTTACTTGAGATATAGATTCACAACCAAGAGCTAATAGATCTAAAAATGTTTGAGTAAACATGACGAATATTTGGACGAAACCAAAGAACAAGCCATCAACAATGTTAAAAAAAACTTCAAATTCAAGCCAAATCCGTGAGGGATTCGTGCGGAAATCACGTCACTCACGACGATCTCGGCAAGAAAATCCCCCTACAAATTTTCCGGATTTCTCACCAAAATGCGTAGAACGAAAAATCCCAATAATACTTCCCAAAATCTTGAAAAAATAAATTTCCAATCTTAAAAAAGAAACCAACTTGAGCACGAAATTGATATTTGGACTAGCACATGATCATTTCCTCTTTCTCTCTCTCAAACCTAAGAAAAACTCTCACAACTCCAAAATGAGAGCCACTACACAGAACCCAAGAGATGCTGCGACAAGAGCCACTTCTCCTACATATAGGCATCCAATAAATGACCAAAACGCAAACATACAACTCAAAATACCCCTCACGAATAAAACCATCCAGATTTTTCTTGGGAGCATCATATGGACTCGACGCCTTGACGGCTTTGCTTCACCTCGACGCAAGCTTTGTGACGGTGCCACGCGTCCTCCGACTCGTCGCCGCCCGGTTTTGTGGCCCAAACCGGCAAACCCACTGACGCCAAGTTTTGATCCCCAAACTGGTAAACATGTCAACGGCCGGTTTTGAGGACCAAACCGGCGAACCTTCTCGCACACTTCGCGAGACGTGACTCACCCCGGTTTTGAGGTGAAACCGGTTAAAACCTCTCGCATACCTCGCCTAGTGTGGCTAATCGATGTCGACGCGTGTCTGGCCTCTGCCAAGATCTCTTCTTGACTTGACCGACGTTATCTTCATCACCGTGTACTCTTGCTCTTCATATGCACGATGTAGATCAGCTATGACTCTACCCGGATCGAACGGTCCTTCAGTTCCAAGCTTCCACTTGCCCTTCAACACCGCATGGTTCATCGGTGCCAAGCCTATTGCTTGCTCTTCAGCACCGCATGGTACATCACATCCAAGCTGAAACTTGCTCTTCACTATTCAACTGCTGGTAGTCATGCTGCATCCGACACCTGCACATCAATCCAAAATATAACACACAAGATATGTTTTTACAATATACACCACGACTCAACTGCAACACACACGATACCTCCGATTAGCCATTAGCATAATTAAGCATATATGGAATATGGACTCAACTGAAAAAGTTTTAAATCATCCAGTCAATCACTCATCATAAATTAGACCACGTCACATGTCAAGTTGGTCTCTTATTTAGTTCAATTTAATTAGCCATAGAGATACATGTATAGTGCATTATTCTGAGAGCAGGAATTTGGCAGCTTCATTCAACTTTTTCTAAATCTTCATCGGTAGCATGTAGTGGTGGAGCTGGAGATGGAAGCTATGGGGCTTATTTCCTCCTTCTTCCTCCTCCTTTTCCTCCTTTTGTTCTCCTTCTTCCTTTTTTTCTTCCTTCTCCCCTTCATATCTATGGCTAGAAATTGTAGGGGGGCTTCATGGACTCCATTGGGGTAGGGGGGCTCCAGAGCATGTTTTCTGTGCAAAGAACCCGTTACTGTATAAAGCCTGGTTCCCTCAAACCTTGCCTCCAATGTAGTTTAGAGAGGTTTGCCTCCATTTTTATTAAAGAAAAATGAAAGGCAAATGGAGACAGAGCATGTTCACTGCTTCTTTTTCTTTTTTTACAACGGCTTCAGCTGCACTTGAAGGCCCAAGCAGCTGTAGCTCAGCCCGTACCGAACGGTTGTTCTATGCATTGAAGCTGCTGCTGGGCGCTGCAGCCACCACTACCGAGCACCCTTAGTCCATGTTTAGATCCCAAATTTACATCACAAATTCAAAAATAAGATTCACATCACATCAAAATGTCAGTCCATGCATGGAGTACTAAATGTAGATGAAATCAAAAACTAGTTACACAGTTTTATTGTACTCTGCGAGACGAACATTTTGAGCCTAATTAATCAATTTTTGGATAATTTTTCACACATACAGACAAAATGCTACAGTGCGCATGGAATTCCGTACTCCCAAATTAGGAGTCCCAAATTTGGGAACCTTAATAATACTGCTGCTGGTAGTCCTCATGCCTGACATGCCTAAAGTGTACCCTGTTGAAGGTGATGAATTGGAGGACGTTAATCATGATGTGAGGGTCAGTGTTTGGAGTGAATAAAATCGAGAAGTGATATCTCTTCAAAGCATACATGTCATATCTATATATAAGTCCTTGGTTTGAACGTTAAACTTAACTTGCTCGGTTATGTCCTTTAAGCATTATTTGGCCTGTGCGGCAAATAGTTTAAGAACTAGTATGATTTGATCAGTAAGATCAGTAAACATTCAATTTACCACATGGCTATGTGAAACAGCGTGAATTGCTGCACCTATATATCTCTATACAGTGTCAGCGAGTCTTGTACTACTAATTCATCATTTTTTTTCATTTACTCATGGAATTTTGAGTCATCCACTGCTTGAGTTCTACAGTATATGAAACAAAAGTACAATTCAAAAACATCTCTAAAACATGTATTATCTAAAACATGTAGCAATTATTACTGATCAATCGTAGAGTGAATTTGCAAATTAATTTCCTGATCACTTACTGCATAGAGATAGGCTCCAGCAATTCACTCTGTTTTAGAGATGTTTTCAAAAACATGTAGCAAATTAATTTGATTTACCTAACTTGTATCAGGAATACAGAAGCTCTACGATTGATCAGTAATACTCTGGTTGCTTCCTTGTTCTGATCCACGACATTTATCTTTTTTTTTAACTGGACACGACATTTATCTTATTTGGTTTAGTACTGTTTCACAAGAATTCAAGCAAGAGCAATCGCCTATTAAGATTTTTTTTAGCAGTGTATGTTTGCACAAAGTGGTGTTAGTAGACAAACTGCTGCTAGATAGTCCTGCTCTTTTTTTAACACTGGTACAATAAAAAGATTGACACTTTCTTAGGTCACTGTCCCCATATGAAAACCTCACTTTCAGAAGAGGGAGAGTTGCATATTCAGAGCTACAGAAGACGTATGTTTGGACAGAGGGATATGTTAAACTTCTTCTGAAACCTAACTTATATCAATAAATACAGAGGCTCTGTGACTAATCAGTAATACTCCGGTTCTCTTGTTCTATTCCACACAAATTATCCTTTTTTCATTATACTGTTTTGAATTCGAGCAGCACCAATCACTTATTGAGATTTTCAAACAGTGCATACATGCAAAAAGAGGTGCTAGTAGACAAACTGCTGTTAGATAATCCTGCTCTTTCTTAGCACCAGCATAATAAAAAGATTTACACTTTCAAGTCACTGCCCCATGTGAGAACTCCACTGCTGATGACAAGAGATAAGTACAATAACAAGAACAACCAACAGACGGTGCAACCGATTGATGCTTCTAGTGATGTTTAATTCTCTTTTTCCTCTACCTCTCAATTCAAGAAAAGGGGACAAAAATGACTCTGCCATCGAAGAAGTTTATTTTTTTACAATACACACCATTAACGGAAGGGACGATTCGTGAACCTTATGAATTGTAGTAAGTTGCGGTTATTAAAGAAAGAAGAACATGATTTGCAACGTGTACTATCAACTGTTCATACCGTATCGATAAAATGGGGAGCAGTAGTCTGTCCCTACACTTCAAACAAAAAACACTGCTACCACACAAGGCCACAAGGTCCAGAAATTAAAGGTTTGTTCGGTCTCGCCGTGTGGTGTTTGGTGTGGGCTTAAGGGCCGGTGTTGGTGTGTAAACTTTGGTTGTAGGCATTCACTAGTTTGAATATCAAGGCCGGATCTTTCCCTTATCTAAAAATGTATTATCCAGTAGCTTGGTACATTTACTAGCTGGTCTAGTGATTTTGCACTCCAGTGCGACTTCATTTTATAATTTTCTAAAATAACACAGTTCATAAACTTGAATGTAGCAAGTGCGTTCAATTTCAGTCAAACTAGAATTGGTAAATACAAAATTTGCAGAAAGTTAGTTCAATTACGGGAAAGTTAAATCAGCAAACATAAAAGGTGGTAACTTGTCAGCCGATAGCTCCCTTGTTCCATTTCCGAAGAGTTGGAGTAGCAGATTCTGAGCTACAGAATATTTAGCATTTAAACAAAGTGGATATGCTAAACTTCACTGTTTGACTCAACGCAGTTTCATAAGATTAATCATTAAGCATAGATGACTATTTATCTGGCAGCGCAATTCTAACATCAAAGATTTTAAGTAGACAAACGATGTGAACAGTAGTTGTTACACGCAGATAAAGTAACAAGTTTGAAGCAAAACGTTGAAGAAGTTTGAAGCTTAGTCTTTCTAGCGTTTTTTTTAGTCTTTTAGCTCTCTATTATGTTGCTCCTTGGTTTGAGATTTTGAGTCTAATAACTCATGTATTTTTTGTTGTATATATCCACTTGTGGATATAGAGGCCGGATTATATTCATTATCTAAAAAAATTTTGCTGTGGTGAATACTTTTATACGTACGGGTACATCATCTCACCCTCATGTCTCACACTCTCACTCTCCCCAGCTGTAAACTCCGATCCACTGCGTGGACATCGACTAGGTTCATAGAAGATCATCCATTTCCTTAAAATTCCTTATGTAGAGCTACGCCATATACCCTGTAGGTGGAAATCCAATGGGAGTAGAATCTCCACTAGTGATTCTTGATACCTACCATGCCTATTGTATGGCTTGTTAAAGGTGATCAGTTTGAGGATGTTCAATGGCTTGTGTCTGGTGAACAGTTAGGGGTGAATGAAAATAGGGATCAAAACCGAGACCTTTCTGGCTCTTTTCAACGATATCTATATAATCACTGGGCTTGAGCAGAAAATGTAAGTTTATATCAGTAGGTTGTTCCTCCTCTAATTCCATTTAATGATCATAGATAGTCAAATATATTTTTGACTAGACAATTGTTATCTACATAGTTCAGGATGATTATGCATCCAGTTTCCCATATGGCTCCCTGCAACGCTGAGTGAATAGAACTGTCTAAAGATTCTACCAGCATTATAGATAAAAGAATCTTTTATTGATGTCAAGATAATTACAAACGGTTGATAAATAAGCGTAACTAAATGATTTTTGTTTTCTTAGAGCATGTACAATAATTTATTGCTTTTAGAGTACTGCACCAGACTGATTCTATTGACAATATCTAAAATATATAGTTTGGAAAAATGTAGCAAGTTTGCTAGATCTGTGAAACTTGTACTATAGTACAAAGCAGGATCAAGGACTTCCTTTTTCGAGGGAAAGGATGATCAAGGACTAATTAGAACCATTGTTTTGTCTCACAAAAATTCTCTGTTTTCCTTGAGGACTTCCTCACAAAAATTTGAGAAACGGACTCATTCAAATTCCCAAAAGGATGTATGTGCATGTACACTAAATATCTAGTCCCCTGCTCACTAGATGGCTCCCTGTTCGGTTTTAGAAGAGTTGCAACGGAACTTTTAGAGCAACAGGACACGTACACAGCTCTGTTTGTACAAAGAGGCATTTTCTGAACTCTTGTTAGACCTCAAGCAAGTTGTGAACGCTATTGTATAGGTAGTACGTACATGTCTCTACTATCGCTCACTGTCCCTGTGGAGGCCAATTTCATTCAACAGCATCGCTTCAACTTGCATACTCTTTGAATTGCTGAGAATTCCACATTGTAGATCTCGGCTCATAGGAAAGTTCCCAGCGAGGAGAATATTTGCTGCTGCTGCTATTCTTGATACCTACCATGCCTAAAGCACGTCTTGTTAAGGTGACGAGTTTGAGCCTTGAAGAGCTTCAATACCATGTTCAAACTTCAGAGAAGCATTATGAGTAAATGATTATTGGGGACATGACCAAGACTTATATCGCTCTTTTCAAGGATATGTAGAGCAAGCAAGCAAGCATCAACTTCAGAGAAGCAGGGGTTTGACACCGCACCACAGATCTAGAGCAAGCAAGCCGTAGACAGAAAGAGAGACCTCCATACACATCAAGCTACAAACCCCTGTTTACACCAGCTGTAGGACTGGAGGCCGATTTCATGGAAACAGCATCGCTTCAACTTGAACTTTCCTTCGCTGAGAATTCACTGTCTAGAGCTCAGCTACTTGTCTACCAAGAACGTCCCAACGGAGGATAATCTTTTATGCCGCTATTCTCGATACCTACCATGCCTAAAGTACATCTTGTGAAGGTGATGAGTTTGAGCCTAGAGGAGCTTCAATATCAGGTTCAGATAACCGTTCTGAGTGAGTTATAACTGAGAACATGACCGAGACCTATATCGCTCTTTTCAAGGATATGTATCTATAAATCGTTGGCCCGGCCTAAACAACAAATGCGTACTAACATCACTTGGTTGTTTCTGATTTAGTTCCATTTAATTGGACATATAAAAAGCATAAGTTGGTTGTTGGGCAAGTAAATTTATCCCTACTAGTAGTGTAGTACTGTAGCGTGTAGGATCAATTATGCATTCAGTAATGTGCATAGTTAGTTCCATTCGGTAAAGGACGATATGTACATTTGTTCAAAAAATGCAGCAAGTTAGAGCTGGGTCCGGGAAACTTGTATTGTCGGAGACACTGGCAAAAGTTGTGTGTTTTAAAAGAGGGCGTGTTCTGAAAAATAGATCTATCAGTGAATATGTAGCCATGAAAGGAAGCAAAATGGAATCGCTATTCAGTGGTACATAATGTCAGTGACGCCATATTCAATCAATTATAAAAAAGTATTCTTTCTCATAATCAAACTTGTAATAATTAAGTGGCCGAACTCGTTGAAAGACGAGGAGGCTGGGATGCTTTTTCATTTGCTCGATGAAATATAATTTCCATTTATCTAAAAAAAGTACCATGCATGCACAGTCATAAAAACACACCAGTTCTTAACGTTAAACTACTCTGTCCAAAACTGGGTAACCGAATTCAGCATGCCATGACACATTGACTGAAGAAGTTACCTGATGGAAAATCGATCGGCAGTCAATACGTAATAGTTAGAGAAAATTTCCTATTTAGCCTGAAAAACTTACCAATTCCTTCCTTGACCCTAAAATTTTTTTCGTTCCTTATTTGACACTAACTTAAACTTTTATTCCTTATTCGACACTTTCGTTCATTCCATCAGTTAACTCGGATGAACAGTACCCCATGTACAGTAACCCATGTGTTTAATTAACAAAATGACATCCAAATCACCTCTAAAATCCATGAAAATTTTTGTAGTGATACAAAAGATAGAGATGAACTCATTTTACACAAAAAATCATATATATAATATAAAATATTAAAACTACAATTCACCAAAATATGCTACTTTTAAAGAACATGTGAATTTTTAGAGCATAAAAATTCTTTCCAAAAATTATGTAAAAGTCAAGCGCCAAAAAACATCAAGCGCCAGACTTATGCCTACGTGGTCTACATGCAGTCCCTGCGACCTAGGCTGGGTTTAGTTCTAAAACTTCCGCCCCAAAATTTCACTATCCAAAAGTCACATCACATCACATCAAATCTCTCTCCTCGTACGTGAAGCATTAAATGTAGGTAAATAAAAAAACTAAGTGCATAGTTTTGATGCACACGACAAGACGAATCTTTTGAGCCTAATTAGATCATGGTAGGATAATAATTACCATAAATAAATGAAAAGTGTTACCGTGTGCTACGGTGTTTTTTTTGAAATTAAATGCTACAGTATCCTATGTGACTTTTCCACCACCCTTTTCAAGGGATCTAAACACAGCCATAGTGAATTCCACATTCAATGATTTGGACTCGACTTTGTATAACTCATTGTTTTATATTTAGAATGTGCAATTTAATGAGAATTTTTACTATTGCTGACTTCTTCCTAATTTTGTTATAATACCGGCTGGAAAGATATTTAGAAAAACACAGCAAGTAAGCTGGATCAGTGAAACTTTTTTTTTGCCAGTGGATCAGTGGAACTTGTATAGTCAAGAGTTACAAATCAATGTTTAGTCTCACAAAAGTTCTCTATTTCCAAATATATGTGTGTATATATTGGCAATCAAACACAGGAGTTTGTTAAACCATGCCATGACATGTAAAATTTAGGCTAAATTTGGCCACCCCGCAAAGGCACCGCAATAGTTATCATGCATAATAAACAAAACTAAAACCATATAATTATTAACTTCCATTTCTCTGTAGTCAAACACTTTTCTGAAACAGATGCCAAAATTAGCATACCACAACACGTTTGACACCTCACCATAGATCAAGAGCAAGCAAGCCATCCGCGTGTCCCTCCGACCCTCCTTTCCCTCCAAAAAACATCCACCACCAGACCGCAACGTCCATCTCCGCGACCTTATCAGAACAGTATTAGTATCCAACAAGTAAATACAAAAATCGCAGCAAGTTAGTTCAACCGCAAAGTATTGAGGTAACATGTATCGACAAAGTATCATAATTATTTTATTTATTTAAAAATTATTAAATTATTCTATATGTAATTATCCAATAAGTATCAGAACGATATTAGTATCCGACGAGTATTGGAGGAGTATCAGTACCAGATATGAGAGGGTTCGTAAGTATCTGTGCATCATAGCTACTCATATATACCTCACTCTCCCCAGCTGTAAACTCCGATCCACCAAGCAGACATCGACCAGGTTCCTAGAAGATCATCCATTTCCTTAAAGTAGAGCTATGTCAGATAACCCGTAGGTGGGAAAGTAGAATCTCCATTACTGTGATTCTTGATACCTACCATGCCTATTGTATGCCTGTCAAAGATGATCAGTTTGAGGATGTTCAATGGCTTGAGTCTGGGGAACAGTTAGGAGTGAATGAAAATAGGGATCACAACCGAGACCTTTCTGGCTCTTTTCAACGATATCTGTATAAGCATTGGGCTTGAACAGCAAATGTAAGTTTATATCAGTAGGTTGTTCCACCTCTAATTCCATTTAATGGTCATAGAGAGTCAAATATATTTTTTACTAGTAAATTGTTACCTACACAGTGCAGAATGATTATGCATTTAGTTTCCCCTGCAACACTGAGTGAATTGCACTCTCTAAAGATTCTACTAGCATATTTTATAGATAAAGGAAACTTTTATTGATGTCAAGATAATTACAATCGGTTTATAAATAAGCATAATTGAATGACTTTTGTTTTGTTTTCTTAGAGCATGTACAATTTATTTCTTTTCGAGTAATGCCTCTGACTAATTCTATTCTACAATATCTGAAATATATAGTTTGGAAAAATGTAGCAAGTTTCTAAGATCTGTGAAACTTGTACTATTATAGTATAAAGCAGGATAAATGACTTCCATTTTCGAGGGCAAGGATCAAGGACTAATTAGAACCGTTGTTTTGTCTTACAAAAATTTGAGAAACGCAATCATTCAAATTTCCAAAAGGATGTATGCAGCTAAACTAAGAACACTAAATCTCTAGTCCCCTGCTCACTGGACGGCCCAGCATTGCACAAGAAAACTGAGTTCTCGAATCTGATGACTCCCTGTTCGGTATTAGAAGGGTTGCAACAGAACTTTTAGAGCAACAGGACACAGCTCTGTTTTACAAAGAGGCACTTCATGAACTCTTGTTCGACCTCAAACTAGTTATGAACACTATTGTATAGGTACATGTCTCTACTATCGCTCACTGTCCCACTGTGTGGAGGCCAATTTCATTTCAACAGCATGGCTTTAACTTCAGCTTGCGTGCTCTTTAAAATGCTGAGAATTCACAGTCTAGATCTCAGCTCATTGTCGATCAGGAAAGTTCCCAGGGAGGATAATCTTTGCTGCCGCTATTCTTGATACCTACCATGCCTAAAGCATGCCTTGTTAAGGTGACGAGTTTGAGCCTTGATCGAGGAGCTTCAATATCATGTTGAGACTTCAGAGAAGCATTATGAGTAAATGATTATTGGGGAAATGACCAAGACCTATACCGTTCTTCTCAAGGATATGTGTATATATATATATATATATGCCGTTGGCCTTAAACAACAAACGTACGCACATCACTTGGTTGTTTCTGCTTTAATTGTATTTGATTGGCCATAGAAAAAGTATTTGTGCTGGGCAAGTGAATTCGTTCCTATTACTGTAGCGTGTACGACCAAAATTACGCATTCAGTTTCCTCACATGGTTATCTGCAAGTGTACGTTCTATAATATCTGAAAGATACCACTTTGGACAAAGGCAACACGTTTTGACGTTTTGCGTTCTAAAATTTGTGTGTTTCAAAGAGATGCGTCTTCTCAAAAAGTTATATCAGTTTGCCCTAAAAAAATCTGTCAGTTTCAGTTGTGCATATTATTCAGCCATGGAATTAAAGGAGGGAAAATAGAAAAGTATATATATCTTGGGAAAGTAAACTATATACCTATAGGTAGTGACTAGTGAGTCGCCTTCCGCGTAACTCTTTTAATTTTATTGTCACGATGTGTAATTTAATTATTATTGTTTTGGCAAGTAAACCATGGCATGACATGACAAATTTGTGCTAAATTTGACCTCATTCAAGACACCGCAACGGCATGCATAGTAAAAAGAATTAACACAACTTATTTACTTCAATTTCTCTGTTAAACCATCACTGAACCGGAGGCCAAAATTAGCATGCATGCCTTGACACATTGACACCTCCCCACAAAGAGCTGCAGCTGCCACAGTGGCCAATGGTGAATGAAGCGCTACACATATCCAGCACACCGAGCGTGGCGCTCTCGCTGCACGACGGCATCAGGATTGAACCTTGTTCCATTTTAAAGCAACTGCTTCCACATTATTCATGAGCAATTGGACACTACCTCTTTCACAATTTGGGATTTCCTAAAGTCCTGCTAAACCTCACTGGTTGTGAACACTTATGTAGTATGAGTTCATTATTGGTACCTGGCTCACTATCCCCGTCCGAAAACTCACACTACTTGAGCCCAAGTTAAAAGAAGAGCATCACACTTCAGCTTAATCTTGGACATTATCCAAATTCACTATCCAGAGCTCGGCTAAATTGCACCAAAGTGGCAATCCTTGTCGATGAAGAAAGGCTGGATGGAGGATAAGTACTTGCTCTGCCACTATTCTTGAAGCCTTCCATGCATGCATATAATTATGGTGGTGAGTTTGAGAAGCTTCAGTATTATAGTATGTTTACGGAAGCATTACAAATGAATGATAATTGGGAACACAAGTGAGATTTGTACCGCTCTCTTCAAGGATATGCTGCATATATGTGGACGCTGTCGCTAAACAGTACTGCATCGATTGGTTGTTTCTGCTTTAATTCCATTTAATTGACCATAGAAAAACGTACACATTTTTGGGCAACAAAATTAAACGTTAGGTGGTGTATATGTAGTCATCAACATGTCTCCCTGCGACCGAATGATTTGTTTACTATATATTGGAACTTGACTTTGTATAACTCATTGTTTTACTATTACTGACTTGTGCCTAATTATGTTTAACAATATCTGTAAGATATAGTTTAGAAGTTAGCTGGATCTCAGTGAAACTTTCAGAGTCCCATACAATACACGAGTTATAAATCAAATGCTTAGTCTCACAAAGATCATTGTTTCCGAATAGTATCGGCATTTAGTAATCAAATACAGGATTTTGTTAAACCATGACATGACATGTAAAATTTAGGCTAAATTTGGCCACACCGCAAAGGTACACTACGGGAAACTCGGAGTTTGCCGAGTGCTTGGGCCTTTGCTGAGTGTATTTTTTTCGGACACTCGGCAAACAACCTCTTCGCCGAGTGTAAAAAAACACTAGGCAAAGAGCTTGTTTACCGAGTGTAAAAAAAACACTTGGCAAAGGTCTTGTTTGCCGAGTGCAAAAAAAAGCACTCGGTAAAGAAATTGTGCTACGTGCCAAAAAAATACACTCGACAAAGAGTTAATTTTTTTTCTTTTTTTAGCATCAAAACTTTTTCGGAGTCAAGCAATTTTTTGAATCAAGACAAATAATAAAATACAATGAGTAGAAAATTTATGTTCATGTTTTTTTGACGAGTGCTAAAAAACACTCGGCAAAGAGCTTGTTTGCCAATTGTTTTTTTAGGCACTCGGCAAACAAGCTCTTTGTCGAGTGTATTTTCTTTGACACTCGATAAAGATGTGAGTTTGCCGAGTGTTGTCTTTGACACTCGATAAATATTTAATTTTTTTTCCTCTTTTGGCCCAAAAACTTTTTCTACTCTTCACATAGAACATGTGTTGCTCTATGTTAAAATTTGGTACACTTTTGTATTTGTTTGCTATAATTAATTAATTAATTACATTTCAAGAAATTTTTTGAATAAAGTCAAATTTGAATGGTAAGTGATTCAAATAATAGAAAACAATGAGTAAAAAAATTATATTCATATTAGTTAGCCCAGTTTGTGTCCTTACCCATGAAATAAAAAGAAATTTCAAACATCTTATGTCAAGAAATTTGATCACTAACATGTGTCTGGATGATTTTTAAATTCTAAAAAAAGCAAATTAAGTCTAAAAATCATGAGATTTGTTTTGATGTGATGGTACCACATATAGAGGCTATGATAAGAAATTGAGAAGATTTCGTACATTTTATCATAACGATATTTATAAAATCGAAACAACTCACAAGAAGTATATGTGTGATTGTATGTGAGAGAGTTAGTGAATGTATTTTTTTAATATAAATATTTTTATATGATCTCATATGAAAAAACTCTTTATACGAAAGTCGTACACCTCGACGAAATATAAAACTTTGTAGATGACAACTTTTGTATTTGAGATTATTTAATAACTCAAAGTATTATTATAAGTTATCTAATTTGAAATTTTCAAATGATCTCGAATGTTAATAAGTTATATATCAAACTTGTACATATCCACAAAATATAAAACTTAGTAGTTGATGAGTTTTTAATTTGAGATTGTTTAGTACTTTAAAATATTCTTATAATATATACAATTTAAAATCTTAAATTTTTTAAATGACCACGGATGTAAATATGTTCTATATCAAAGTTGTAGGTCTCGAAGAGACATAAAAGTTTATAGTTTACAACTTTTTCATTTGAAATTGTTTAGTTATCCAAAACTTTCTTATAAATGCATAGAGGAAACACAACTCGCCACGTCAACGATCCAACCATTCAAAATGGTGAGCTCCTATTGGTCCATTCATGAGCACATGGATCAACCCTCCAACGTCCAAATAAAATATCTCACTCCACCTCTCTCTCATCTCTCTCCCCCTCACGGCAGCTCTCTCATCTCTCTCCCTCGACGGCCCCGGCGAGGGCTACCGGCCGGGCGGGCGGGGCCCTAACGCGGGCGGCGGCCGGGCGCGGCGCGGCTCCGGGAGGGCGACCGGCCAGGCGAAGGCGCAGCGCGGCCCCGGCGAAGACAGTCAGGCGGCTGGCCGGCTGGGCGCGGCGCAGCCCCGGCGAGGCGGCTGAGCGGAGGCGTGGCGCGGCCCAAGCAAGGGCGGCCGGGCAGGGGGCGGGCGGCGCGGCCCCGGCAAGGGCGGCCGGGCGGGGGGCGGGCGGCGCGGCCACGCTACGTTCGGCGGCCAGTCGGGAAGCGCGGCCGGTGGGGTGTTTTTTTTATTTTTTGGAAAAACTTTCGTCCAGTGTCTTTTTTGCACTCGGCAAAGGCTTTGCCGAGTGTGTTTGTGGGTTTGCCGAGTGTCTCAGGTACTCGGCGAATAACATGTTTCCCGTATTGCCACCGCAACGGTTAGCATGCATAATAAACAAAAATAGTTAAACAATTTACTGAAATAGAGGCCAAGATTACCGTGCCACAACACGTTTGACACCGCACCACAGATCTAGAGCAAGCAAGCCGTAGACAGAAAGAGAGACCTCCATACACATCAAGCTACAAACCCCTGTTTACACCAGCTGTAGGACTGGAGGCCGATTTCATGGAAACAGCATCGCTTCAACTTGAACTTTCCTTCGCTGAGAATTCACTGTCTAGAGCTCAGCTACTTGTCTACCAAGAACGTCCCAACGGAGGATAATCTTTTATGCCGCTATTCTCGATACCTACCATGCCTAAAGTACATCTTGTGAAGGTGATGAGTTTGAGCCTAGAGGAGCTTCAATATCAGGTTCAGATAACCGTTCTGAGTGAGTTATAACTGAGAACATGACCGAGACCTATATCGCTCTTTTCAAGGATATGTATCTATAAATCGTTGGCCCGGCCTAAACAACAAATGCGTACTTACATCACTTGGTTGTTTCTGATTTAGTTCCATTTAATTGGACATATAAAAAGCATAAGTTGGTTGTTGGGCAAGTAAATTTATCCCTACTAGTAGTGTAGTACTGTAGCGTGTAGGATCAATTATGCATTCAGTAATGTGCATAGTTAGTTCCATTCGGTAAAGGACGATATGTACATTTGTTCAAAAAATGCAGCAAGTTAGAGCTGGGTCCGGGAAACTTGTATTGTCGGAGACACTGGCAAAAGTTGTGTGTTTTAAAAGAGGGCGTGTTCTGAAAAATAGATCTATCAGTGAATATGTAGCCATGAAAGGAAGCAAAATGGAATCGCTATTCAGTGGTACATAATGTCAGTGACGCCATATTCAATCAATTATAAAAAAGTATTCTTTCTCATAATCAAACTTGTAATAATTAAGTGGCCGAACTCGTTGAAAGACGAGGAGGCTGGGATGCTTTTTCATTTGCTCGATGAAATATAATTTCCATTTATCTAAAAAAAGTACCATGCATGCACAGTCATAAAAACACACCAGTTCTTAACGTTAAACTACTCTGTCCAAAACTGGGTAACCGAATTCAGCATGCCATGACACATTGACTGAAGAAGTTACCTGATGGAAAATCGATCGGCAGTCAATACGTAATAGTTAGAGAAAATTTCCTATTTAGCCTGAAAAACTTACCAATTCCTTCCTTGACCCTAAAATTTTTTTCGTTCCTTATTTGACACTAACTTAAACTTTTATTCCTTATTCGACACTTTCGTTCATTCCATCAGTTAACTCGGATGAACAGTACCCCATGTACAGTAACCCATGTGTTTAATTAACAAAATGACATCCAAATCACCTCTAAAATCCATGAAAATTTTTGTAGTGATACAAAAGATAGAGATGAACTCATTTTACACAAAAAATCATATATATAATATAAAATATTAAAACTACAATTCACCAAAATATGCTACTTTTAAAGAACATGTGAATTTTTAGAGCATAAAAATTCTTTCCAAAAATTATGTAAAAGTCAAGCGCCAAAAAACATCAAGCGCCAGACTTATGCCTACGTGGTCTACATGCAGTCCCTGCGACCTAGGCTGGGTTTAGTTCTAAAACTTCCGCCCCAAAATTTCACTATCCAAAAGTCACATCACATCACATCAAATCTCTCTCCTCGTACGTGAAGCATTAAATGTAGGTAAATAAAAAAACTAAGTGCATAGTTTTGATGCACACGACAAGACGAATCTTTTGAGCCTAATTAGATCATGGTAGGATAATAATTACCATAAATAAATGAAAAGTGTTACCGTGTGCTACGGTGTTTTTTTTGAAATTAAATGCTACAGTATCCTATGTGACTTTTCCACCACCCTTTTCAAGGGATCTAAACACAGCCATAGTGAATTCCACATTCAATGATTTGGACTCGACTTTGTATAACTCATTGTTTTATATTTAGAATGTGCAATTTAATGAGAATTTTTACTATTGCTGACTTCTTCCTAATTTTGTTATAATACCGGCTGGAAAGATATTTAGAAAAACACAGCAAGTAAGCTGGATCAGTGAAACTTTTTTTTTGCCAGTGGATCAGTGGAACTTGTATAGTCAAGAGTTACAAATCAATGTTTAGTCTCACAAAAGTTCTCTATTTCCAAATATATGTGTGTATATATTGGCAATCAAACACAGGAGTTTGTTAAACCATGCCATGACATGTAAAATTTAGGCTAAATTTGGCCACCCCGCAAAGGCACCGCAATAGTTATCATGCATAATAAACAAAACTAAAACCATATAATTATTAACTTCCATTTCTCTGTAGTCAAACACTTTTCTGAAACAGATGCCAAAATTAGCATACCACAACACGTTTGACACCTCACCATAGATCAAGAGCAAGCAAGCCATCCGCGTGTCCCTCCGACCCTCCTTTCCCTCCAAAAAACATCCACCACCAGACCGCAACGTCCATCTCCGCGACCTTATCAGAACAGTATTAGTATCCAACAAGTAAATACAAAAATCGCAGCAAGTTAGTTCAACCGCAAAGTATTGAGGTAACATGTATCGACAAAGTATCATAATTATTTTATTTATTTAAAAATTATTAAATTATTCTATATGTAATTATCCAATAAGTATCAGAACGATATTAGTATCCGACGAGTATTGGAGGAGTATCAGTACCAGATATGAGAGGGTTCGTAAGTATCTGTGCATCATAGCTACTCATATATACCTCACTCTCCCCAGCTGTAAACTCCGATCCACCAAGCAGACATCGACCAGGTTCCTAGAAGATCATCCATTTCCTTAAAGTAGAGCTATGTCAGATAACCCGTAGGTGGGAAAGTAGAATCTCCATTACTGTGATTCTTGATACCTACCATGCCTATTGTATGCCTGTCAAAGATGATCAGTTTGAGGATGTTCAATGGCTTGAGTCTGGGGAACAGTTAGGAGTGAATGAAAATAGGGATCACAACCGAGACCTTTCTGGCTCTTTTCAACGATATCTGTATAAGCATTGGGCTTGAACAGCAAATGTAAGTTTATATCAGTAGGTTGTTCCACCTCTAATTCCATTTAATGGTCATAGAGAGTCAAATATATTTTTTACTAGTAAATTGTTACCTACACAGTGCAGAATGATTATGCATTTAGTTTCCCCTGCAACACTGAGTGAATTGCACTCTCTAAAGATTCTACTAGCATATTTTATAGATAAAGGAAACTTTTATTGATGTCAAGATAATTACAATCGGTTTATAAATAAGCATAATTGAATGACTTTTGTTTTGTTTTCTTAGAGCATGTACAATTTATTTCTTTTCGAGTAATGCCTCTGACTAATTCTATTCTACAATATCTGAAATATATAGTTTGGAAAAATGTAGCAAGTTTCTAAGATCTGTGAAACTTGTACTATTATAGTATAAAGCAGGATAAATGACTTCCATTTTCGAGGGCAAGGATCAAGGACTAATTAGAACCGTTGTTTTGTCTTACAAAAATTTGAGAAACGCAATCATTCAAATTTCCAAAAGGATGTATGCAGCTAAACTAAGAACACTAAATCTCTAGTCCCCTGCTCACTGGACGGCCCAGCATTGCACAAGAAAACTGAGTTCTCGAATCTGATGACTCCCTGTTCGGTATTAGAAGGGTTGCAACAGAACTTTTAGAGCAACAGGACACAGCTCTGTTTTACAAAGAGGCACTTCATGAACTCTTGTTCGACCTCAAACTAGTTATGAACACTATTGTATAGGTACATGTCTCTACTATCGCTCACTGTCCCACTGTGTGGAGGCCAATTTCATTTCAACAGCATGGCTTTAACTTCAGCTTGCGTGCTCTTTAAAATGCTGAGAATTCACAGTCTAGATCTCAGCTCATTGTCGATCAGGAAAGTTCCCAGGGAGGATAATCTTTGCTGCCGCTATTCTTGATACCTACCATGCCTAAAGCATGCCTTGTTAAGGTGACGAGTTTGAGCCTTGATCGAGGAGCTTCAATATCATGTTGAGACTTCAGAGAAGCATTATGAGTAAATGATTATTGGGGAAATGACCAAGACCTATACCGTTCTTCTCAAGGATATGTGTATATATATATATATATATGCCGTTGGCCTTAAACAACAAACGTACGCACATCACTTGGTTGTTTCTGCTTTAATTGTATTTGATTGGCCATAGAAAAAGTATTTGTGCTGGGCAAGTGAATTCGTTCCTATTACTGTAGCGTGTACGACCAAAATTACGCATTCAGTTTCCTCACATGGTTATCTGCAAGTGTACGTTCTATAATATCTGAAAGATACCACTTTGGACAAAGGCAACACGTTTTGACGTTTTGCGTTCTAAAATTTGTGTGTTTCAAAGAGATGCGTCTTCTCAAAAAGTTATATCAGTTTGCCCTAAAAAAATCTGTCAGTTTCAGTTGTGCATATTATTCAGCCATGGAATTAAAGGAGGGAAAATAGAAAAGTATATATATCTTGGGAAAGTAAACTATATACCTATAGGTAGTGACTAGTGAGTCGCCTTCCGCGTAACTCTTTTAATTTTATTGTCACGATGTGTAATTTAATTATTATTGTTTTGGCAAGTAAACCATGGCATGACATGACAAATTTGTGCTAAATTTGACCTCATTCAAGACACCGCAACGGCATGCATAGTAAAAAGAATTAACACAACTTATTTACTTCAATTTCTCTGTTAAACCATCACTGAACCGGAGGCCAAAATTAGCATGCATGCCTTGACACATTGACACCTCCCCACAAAGAGCTGCAGCTGCCACAGTGGCCAATGGTGAATGAAGCGCTACACATATCCAGCACACCGAGCGTGGCGCTCTCGCTGCACGACGGCATCAGGATTGAACCTTGTTCCATTTTAAAGCAACTGCTTCCACATTATTCATGAGCAATTGGACACTACCTCTTTCACAATTTGGGATTTCCTAAAGTCCTGCTAAACCTCACTGGTTGTGAACACTTATGTAGTATGAGTTCATTATTGGTACCTGGCTCACTATCCCCGTCCGAAAACTCACACTACTTGAGCCCAAGTTAAAAGAAGAGCATCACACTTCAGCTTAATCTTGGACATTATCCAAATTCACTATCCAGAGCTCGGCTAAATTGCACCAAAGTGGCAATCCTTGTCGATGAAGAAAGGCTGGATGGAGGATAAGTACTTGCTCTGCCACTATTCTTGAAGCCTTCCATGCATGCATATAATTATGGTGGTGAGTTTGAGAAGCTTCAGTATTATAGTATGTTTACGGAAGCATTACAAATGAATGATAATTGGGAACACAAGTGAGATTTGTACCGCTCTCTTCAAGGATATGCTGCATATATGTGGACGCTGTCGCTAAACAGTACTGCATCGATTGGTTGTTTCTGCTTTAATTCCATTTAATTGACCATAGAAAAACGTACACATTTTTGGGCAACAAAATTAAACGTTAGGTGGTGTATATGTAGTCATCAACATGTCTCCCTGCGACCGAATGATTTGTTTACTATATATTGGAACTTGACTTTGTATAACTCATTGTTTTACTATTACTGACTTGTGCCTAATTATGTTTAACAATATCTGTAAGATATAGTTTAGAAGTTAGCTGGATCTCAGTGAAACTTTCAGAGTCCCATACAATACACGAGTTATAAATCAAATGCTTAGTCTCACAAAGATCATTGTTTCCGAATAGTATCGGCATTTAGTAATCAAATACAGGATTTTGTTAAACCATGACATGACATGTAAAATTTAGGCTAAATTTGGCCACACCGCAAAGGTACACTACGGGAAACTCGGAGTTTGCCGAGTGCTTGGGCCTTTGCTGAGTGTATTTTTTTCGGACACTCGGCAAACAACCTCTTCGCCGAGTGTAAAAAAACACTAGGCAAAGAGCTTGTTTACCGAGTGTAAAAAAAACACTTGGCAAAGGTCTTGTTTGCCGAGTGCAAAAAAAAGCACTCGGTAAAGAAATTGTGCTACGTGCCAAAAAAATACACTCGACAAAGAGTTAATTTTTTTTCTTTTTTTAGCATCAAAACTTTTTCGGAGTCAAGCAATTTTTTGAATCAAGACAAATAATAAAATACAATGAGTAGAAAATTTATGTTCATGTTTTTTTGACGAGTGCTAAAAAACACTCGGCAAAGAGCTTGTTTGCCAATTGTTTTTTTAGGCACTCGGCAAACAAGCTCTTTGTCGAGTGTATTTTCTTTGACACTCGATAAAGATGTGAGTTTGCCGAGTGTTGTCTTTGACACTCGATAAATATTTAATTTTTTTTCCTCTTTTGGCCCAAAAACTTTTTCTACTCTTCACATAGAACATGTGTTGCTCTATGTTAAAATTTGGTACACTTTTGTATTTGTTTGCTATAATTAATTAATTAATTACATTTCAAGAAATTTTTTGAATAAAGTCAAATTTGAATGGTAAGTGATTCAAATAATAGAAAACAATGAGTAAAAAAATTATATTCATATTAGTTAGCCCAGTTTGTGTCCTTACCCATGAAATAAAAAGAAATTTCAAACATCTTATGTCAAGAAATTTGATCACTAACATGTGTCTGGATGATTTTTAAATTCTAAAAAAAGCAAATTAAGTCTAAAAATCATGAGATTTGTTTTGATGTGATGGTACCACATATAGAGGCTATGATAAGAAATTGAGAAGATTTCGTACATTTTATCATAACGATATTTATAAAATCGAAACAACTCACAAGAAGTATATGTGTGATTGTATGTGAGAGAGTTAGTGAATGTATTTTTTTAATATAAATATTTTTATATGATCTCATATGAAAAAACTCTTTATACGAAAGTCGTACACCTCGACGAAATATAAAACTTTGTAGATGACAACTTTTGTATTTGAGATTATTTAATAACTCAAAGTATTATTATAAGTTATCTAATTTGAAATTTTCAAATGATCTCGAATGTTAATAAGTTATATATCAAACTTGTACATATCCACAAAATATAAAACTTAGTAGTTGATGAGTTTTTAATTTGAGATTGTTTAGTACTTTAAAATATTCTTATAATATATACAATTTAAAATCTTAAATTTTTTAAATGACCACGGATGTAAATATGTTCTATATCAAAGTTGTAGGTCTCGAAGAGACATAAAAGTTTATAGTTTACAACTTTTTCATTTGAAATTGTTTAGTTATCCAAAACTTTCTTATAAATGCATAGAGGAAACACAACTCGCCACGTCAACGATCCAACCATTCAAAATGGTGAGCTCCTATTGGTCCATTCATGAGCACATGGATCAACCCTCCAACGTCCAAATAAAATATCTCACTCCACCTCTCTCTCATCTCTCTCCCCCTCACGGCAGCTCTCTCATCTCTCTCCCTCGACGGCCCCGGCGAGGGCTACCGGCCGGGCGGGCGGGGCCCTAACGCGGGCGGCGGCCGGGCGCGGCGCGGCTCCGGGAGGGCGACCGGCCAGGCGAAGGCGCAGCGCGGCCCCGGCGAAGACAGTCAGGCGGCTGGCCGGCTGGGCGCGGCGCAGCCCCGGCGAGGCGGCTGAGCGGAGGCGTGGCGCGGCCCAAGCAAGGGCGGCCGGGCAGGGGGCGGGCGGCGCGGCCCCGGCAAGGGCGGCCGGGCGGGGGGCGGGCGGCGCGGCCACGCTACGTTCGGCGGCCAGTCGGGAAGCGCGGCCGGTGGGGTGTTTTTTTTATTTTTTGGAAAAACTTTCGTCCAGTGTCTTTTTTGCACTCGGCAAAGGCTTTGCCGAGTGTGTTTGTGGGTTTGCCGAGTGTCTCAGGTACTCGGCGAATAACATGTTTCCCGTATTGCCACCGCAACGGTTAGCATGCATAATAAACAAAAATAGTTAAACAATTTACTGAAATAGAGGCCAAGATTACCGTGCCACAACACGTTTGACACCGCACCACAGATCTAGAGCAAGCAAGCCGTAGACAGAAAGAGAGACCTCCATACACATCAAGCTACAAACCCCTGTTTACACCAGCTGTAGGACTGGAGGCCGATTTCATGGAAACAGCATCGCTTCAACTTGAACTTTCCTTCGCTGAGAATTCACTGTCTAGAGCTCAGCTACTTGTCTACCAAGAACGTCCCAACGGAGGATAATCTTTTATGCCGCTATTCTCGATACCTACCATGCCTAAAGTACATCTTGTGAAGGTGATGAGTTTGAGCCTAGAGGAGCTTCAATATCAGGTTCAGATAACCGTTCTGAGTGAGTTATAACTGAGAACATGACCGAGACCTATATCGCTCTTTTCAAGGATATGTATCTATAAATCGTTGGCCCGGCCTAAACAACAAATGCGTACTTACATCACTTGGTTGTTTCTGATTTAGTTCCATTTAATTGGACATATAAAAAGCATAAGTTGGTTGTTGGGCAAGTAAATTTATCCCTACTAGTAGTGTAGTACTGTAGCGTGTAGGATCAATTATGCATTCAGTAATGTGCATAGTTAGTTCCATTCGGTAAAGGACGATATGTACATTTGTTCAAAAAATGCAGCAAGTTAGAGCTGGGTCCGGGAAACTTGTATTGTCGGAGACACTGGCAAAAGTTGTGTGTTTTAAAAGAGGGCGTGTTCTGAAAAATAGATCTATCAGTGAATATGTAGCCATGAAAGGAAGCAAAATGGAATCGCTATTCAGTGGTACATAATGTCAGTGACGCCATATTCAATCAATTATAAAAAAGTATTCTTTCTCATAATCAAACTTGTAATAATTAAGTGGCCGAACTCGTTGAAAGACGAGGAGGCTGGGATGCTTTTTCATTTGCTCGATGAAATATAATTTCCATTTATCTAAAAAAAGTACCATGCATGCACAGTCATAAAAACACACCAGTTCTTAACGTTAAACTACTCTGTCCAAAACTGGGTAACCGAATTCAGCATGCCATGACACATTGACTGAAGAAGTTACCTGATGGAAAATCGATCGGCAGTCAATACGTAATAGTTAGAGAAAATTTCCTATTTAGCCTGAAAAACTTACCAATTCCTTCCTTGACCCTAAAATTTTTTTCGTTCCTTATTTGACACTAACTTAAACTTTTATTCCTTATTCGACACTTTCGTTCATTCCATCAGTTAACTCGGATGAACAGTACCCCATGTACAGTAACCCATGTGTTTAATTAACAAAATGACATCCAAATCACCTCTAAAATCCATGAAAATTTTTGTAGTGATACAAAAGATAGAGATGAACTCATTTTACACAAAAAATCATATATATAATATAAAATATTAAAACTACAATTCACCAAAATATGCTACTTTTAAAGAACATGTGAATTTTTAGAGCATAAAAATTCTTTCCAAAAATTATGTAAAAGTCAAGCGCCAAAAAACATCAAGCGCCAGACTTATGCCTACGTGGTCTACATGCAGTCCCTGCGACCTAGGCTGGGTTTAGTTCTAAAACTTCCGCCCCAAAATTTCACTATCCAAAAGTCACATCACATCACATCAAATCTCTCTCCTCGTACGTGAAGCATTAAATGTAGGTAAATAAAAAAACTAAGTGCATAGTTTTGATGCACACGACAAGACGAATCTTTTGAGCCTAATTAGATCATGGTAGGATAATAATTACCATAAATAAATGAAAAGTGTTACCGTGTGCTACGGTGTTTTTTTTGAAATTAAATGCTACAGTATCCTATGTGACTTTTCCACCACCCTTTTCAAGGGATCTAAACACAGCCATAGTGAATTCCACATTCAATGATTTGGACTCGACTTTGTATAACTCATTGTTTTATATTTAGAATGTGCAATTTAATGAGAATTTTTACTATTGCTGACTTCTTCCTAATTTTGTTATAATACCGGCTGGAAAGATATTTAGAAAAACACAGCAAGTAAGCTGGATCAGTGAAACTTTTTTTTTGCCAGTGGATCAGTGGAACTTGTATAGTCAAGAGTTACAAATCAATGTTTAGTCTCACAAAAGTTCTCTATTTCCAAATATATGTGTGTATATATTGGCAATCAAACACAGGAGTTTGTTAAACCATGCCATGACATGTAAAATTTAGGCTAAATTTGGCCACCCCGCAAAGGCACCGCAATAGTTATCATGCATAATAAACAAAACTAAAACCATATAATTATTAACTTCCATTTCTCTGTAGTCAAACACTTTTCTGAAACAGATGCCAAAATTAGCATACCACAACACGTTTGACACCTCACCATAGATCAAGAGCAAGCAAGCCATCCGCGTGTCCCTCCGACCCTCCTTTCCCTCCAAAAAACATCCACCACCAGACCGCAACGTCCATCTCCGCGACCTTATCAGAACAGTATTAGTATCCAACAAGTAAATACAAAAATCGCAGCAAGTTAGTTCAACCGCAAAGTATTGAGGTAACATGTATCGACAAAGTATCATAATTATTTTATTTATTTAAAAATTATTAAATTATTCTATATGTAATTATCCAATAAGTATCAGAACGATATTAGTATCCGACGAGTATTGGAGGAGTATCAGTACCAGATATGAGAGGGTTCGTAAGTATCTGTGCATCATAGCTACTCATATATACCTCACTCTCCCCAGCTGTAAACTCCGATCCACCAAGCAGACATCGACCAGGTTCCTAGAAGATCATCCATTTCCTTAAAGTAGAGCTATGTCAGATAACCCGTAGGTGGGAAAGTAGAATCTCCATTACTGTGATTCTTGATACCTACCATGCCTATTGTATGCCTGTCAAAGATGATCAGTTTGAGGATGTTCAATGGCTTGAGTCTGGGGAACAGTTAGGAGTGAATGAAAATAGGGATCACAACGAGACCTTTCTGGCTCTTTTCAACGATATCTGTATAAGCATTGGGCTTGAACAGCAAATGTAAGTTTATATCAGTAGGTTGTTCCACCTCTAATTCCATTTAATGGTCATAGAGAGTCAAATATATTTTTTACTAGTAAATTGTTACCTACACAGTGCAGAATGATTATGCATTTAGTTTCCCCTGCAACACTGAGTGAATTGCACTCTCTAAAGATTCTACTAGCATATTTTATAGATAAAGGAAACTTTTATTGATGTCAAGATAATTACAATCGGTTTATAAATAAGCATAATTGAATGACTTTTGTTTTGTTTTCTTAGAGCATGTACAATTTATTTCTTTTCGAGTAATGCCTCTGACTAATTCTATTCTACAATATCTGAAATATATAGTTTGGAAAAATGTAGCAAGTTTCTAAGATCTGTGAAACTTGTACTATTATAGTATAAAGCAGGATAAATGACTTCCATTTTCGAGGGCAAGGATCAAGGACTAATTAGAACCGTTGTTTTGTCTTACAAAAATTTGAGAAACGCAATCATTCAAATTTCCAAAAGGATGTATGCAGCTAAACTAAGAACACTAAATCTCTAGTCCCCTGCTCACTGGACGGCCCAGCATTGCACAAGAAAACTGAGTTCTCGAATCTGATGACTCCCTGTTCGGTATTAGAAGGGTTGCAACAGAACTTTTAGAGCAACAGGACACAGCTCTGTTTTACAAAGAGGCACTTCATGAACTCTTGTTCGACCTCAAACTAGTTATGAACACTATTGTATAGGTACATGTCTCTACTATCGCTCACTGTCCCACTGTGTGGAGGCCAATTTCATTTCAACAGCATGGCTTTAACTTCAGCTTGCGTGCTCTTTAAAATGCTGAGAATTCACAGTCTAGATCTCAGCTCATTGTCGATCAGGAAAGTTCCCAGGGAGGATAATCTTTGCTGCCGCTATTCTTGATACCTACCATGCCTAAAGCATGCCTTGTTAAGGTGACGAGTTTGAGCCTTGATCGAGGAGCTTCAATATCATGTTGAGACTTCAGAGAAGCATTATGAGTAAATGATTATTGGGGAAATGACCAAGACCTATACCGTTCTTCTCAAGGATATGTGTATATATATATATATATATGCCGTTGGCCTTAAACAACAAACGTACGCACATCACTTGGTTGTTTCTGCTTTAATTGTATTTGATTGGCCATAGAAAAAGTATTTGTGCTGGGCAAGTGAATTCGTTCCTATTACTGTAGCGTGTACGACCAAAATTACGCATTCAGTTTCCTCACATGGTTATCTGCAAGTGTACGTTCTATAATATCTGAAAGATACCACTTTGGACAAAGGCAACACGTTTTGACGTTTTGCGTTCTAAAATTTGTGTGTTTCAAAGAGATGCGTCTTCTCAAAAAGTTATATCAGTTTGCCCTAAAAAAATCTGTCAGTTTCAGTTGTGCATATTATTCAGCCATGGAATTAAAGGAGGGAAAATAGAAAAGTATATATATCTTGGGAAAGTAAACTATATACCTATAGGTAGTGACTAGTGAGTCGCCTTCCGCGTAACTCTTTTAATTTTATTGTCACGATGTGTAATTTAATTATTATTGTTTTGGCAAGTAAACCATGGCATGACATGACAAATTTGTGCTAAATTTGACCTCATTCAAGACACCGCAACGGCATGCATAGTAAAAAGAATTAACACAACTTATTTACTTCAATTTCTCTGTTAAACCATCACTGAACCGGAGGCCAAAATTAGCATGCATGCCTTGACACATTGACACCTCCCCACAAAGAGCTGCAGCTGCCACAGCGAGCAGTATATATGGTGAAAGCAGCAGTCCACATATCCAGCACACCGCGAGCATGGCACTCTCGCAGCACGACGGCACACACTTATGCTTCCACATTATTCATCAGCAATCGTACACTACTACTGCTTTCACAATGTGGGGTTTCACCCTAAAGTCCTTCTAAACCTTACTGATTATGAACACTTATGTAGTATGAGTTCATTATTGGTACCTGGCTCACTATCCCCATCTGAAAACTCACAATACTTGAGACCAAGTTAAAAGAAGAGCATCACACTTCAGCTTGATCTTGGACATTATCCTAATTCACTATCCAGAGCTCAGCTAAATTGCAACTAAGTGTCAATCCTTGTCGATAAAGAAAGGCTGGATGGAGGATAATACTTGCTGCCATTATTCTTGAAGCCTTCCATGCATGAATATAGTTATGTTGGTGAGTTTGAGGAGCTTTAGTATCATATTTCGGGAAGCATTACAAGTGAATGATATAACTGGGAACACAACTGAGATTTATACCGCTCTCTTCAAGGATATGCATATATATGGACATTGGCGTTAAACACTACTGCATCTTGGTTGTTTCTGCTTAGTTCCATTTAATTGACCATAGAAAAAAAAGTACACATATATTTTTGGGCAAGAAAATTAAAGGCTAGGTGTTGTATATGCAGTCATCAACATGGCTCCCTGCTACGGAGTGATTTGTTTACGATTGGAACTTACGATTACTTTTTTTTGCCAGGAACTTTACAATTACTTTTTTTGATGAAAAACTTTACAATTACTGACTTCTGCATAATTTTGTTCAGTGAAACTTGTATATATATAGTCCCGTAAACAAGAGTTACAAATCAAATGTTTAGTCTCACAATACAACTGTGCGACGGAGAAGACAAGTGTACTTGGAAGCTCAATGCCTCACAGGCATACTCGGCTTCCTCCGCATACCGAGCCCAGTTCATCGGCCACACGAAGTGTGATTTCAGGCCTCTCATCTAGAAACCCTGGGCACCACTGAAATGCAAGATTTTCGCCTGGCTGATTTCCCGCAATAGAGTTTGGACGTCTGATAGATTGCGGGTATGGGGCTGGCCAAGAAATGACTGTTGCCCCCTCTGTCGACGGACACCAGAAACATCGCTTCACTTATTGGTAACTTGTCGGTACTCTCGACGGATTTGGTCGCACGTCGCAGAATGGCTATCCCTCACACCGCTTGACCCCGTCAACTGGCAGCCCTCGAACACGGTGCTTGAATGGTGGCCCCATGTGCCTACGCTAGCCGGGGCCCAAGATGGCCACATACTCCCTAGTGCTACTTGTATGCTCGGAATTATGGAAGGAACGGAACGCAAGTACATTTCAGCGAAAGGAGCAACCGGCCCTGTGCCTATTCCAGAAAATCAAGGCGGAAGCTCGGACATGGAGCCCGGCGGGGGCTAAGGCACTGGGAGCCTTCATCTCAAGAGCCTAGTGCCTTTTTTTTCTTTTTCCCTTTTTGACACACATGTAAATATCTATTGTGTAATCCTTCTATGTTAATAGAAACGGTCCAGTCTGGGCTACGTTCGTTCAAAAAAAAAGTTCTCTTCCCAAAGAGATAATGGATCGGCATATTTGGTAACAATCAAATACAGGAGTTTGTTAAACCATCACGTGACACGTCAAATTTGCGCTAAATTTGGCCACACCACAAAGGCACCGCAACAGTTAATTAGCATGCACAATAAACAAAACTAAAACCATATATTTATTAATAACTTCCATTTCTCGATCTGTAGTTAAACACTTTGCTGAAACAGAGGCCAAAATTAGCGTTCCACAAGAACACGTTTGAGTTTGACACATCGAGAGCAAGCAAGCTGTCCGCGTGTCCCTCCGCCTTTCCCGCCAAAAAACATCAGCCACCAGACCGCAGCCTCCATCTCCGGGACGCGCGCGCCGCCGCTGGGTGGTGTCCTCTCCTCTCGCCGGCGGCCTCTATATCTTCCCCTCCTCCATATAGTAACCACCGCAAGGGGTGGCCTCCCGCACTGCCCCTTCCCCGCCAAACAATGGAGGGCGCCTGCCGTCGCCGCCTCGTCGCGCTCGCCTGCCTCCTCGCCGGCGTCGGCGTCCTGCTCGCGCCCGCGGCGGCGCTCTCCGACGCCGACATCGCGCGGCGGCAGCTGCTCTCCCTCCGGGAGGGCGACGGCGACCTCCCCGATGACTTCGAGTTCGACATCCACGTGGACGTGACCTTCGCCAACGAGCGCCTCCACCGCGCGTACGTGGCGCTCCAGGCCTGGCGCCGCGCCATGTACTCCGACCCCAGGAACTTCACCGGCGGCTGGGCCGGCGCCGACGTCTGCTCCTACTTCGGCGTCACGTGCTCCCCGGCCCTCGACGACCCCAGGACCACCGTCGTCGCCGGCGTCGACCTCAACGGCGGCGACATCGCCGGCTACCTCCCCGCCGAGCTCGGCCTCCTCACCGACCTCGCCTTCTTCCACATCAACTCCAACCGCTTCTGCGGCATCATCCCCAAGAGCTTCAGCCGCCTCGCCCTCCTCCACGAGCTCGACGTCAGCAACAACCGCTTCGTCGGCGCCTTCCCTCACGTCGTCCTCCAGATCCCCGTGCTCAAGTACCTCGACCTCCGCTTCAACGACTTCGAGGGCGTCCTCCCGCCGCCGCTCTTCGACAAGGACCTCGACGCCATTTTCCTCAACAGCAACCGCTTCGTCGGCTTCATCCCGGAGAACTTCGGCAACTCCACGGCCTCGGTGGTCGTGCTCGCCAACAACGCCTTCGTCGGCTGCATCCCCCGGAGCGTCGGCCGCATGGCGGACACGCTCGACGAGCTCGTACTGCTCAACAACCGCCTCGACGGCTGCATCCCGCCGGAGCTCGCCGAGCTCGTCAACGCCACGGTGGTGGACGTCGCCGGGAACGCGCTGGTGGGCACGCTGCCGGAGGGGCTCGTCAACATGACCGGGCTGGAGCAGCTCGACGTGTCGAGGAACAGGCTCGCCGGCTCCGTGGCGGACCGCGTCTGCAGGCTCCCGGCGCTCGCCAATTTCAGCTTCGCGCGCAACTTCTTCGACGTCGAGCCAGCGGCGTGCGTGCCGGCGGAGGACAAGCCCGTGGCGCTCGACGACGCCGGCAACTGCCTCGGCGGCGGGCGGCCGGCGCAGAGGCCGGCGGCGGAGTGCGCGCCCGTGCTCGCGCACCCCGTCGACTGCCGGACGAACGCCTGCTCAGCGGGGCCCAAGCCAACTCACACGCCGTCGCCGAGGAGGCGCACGCCGACGCCACCGAGTCGCATAGCACACATACTAGGTCCGGCGCCCACACCGCAGATGCCGGCAACACCGGTGATGAAATCTTCTCCTCCACCGGCTCCGGTGAGCTTGCCTCCACCACATGTGAAATCGCCTCCTGCACCAGCTCCGGTGAGCTCGCCACCACCACCGGTTAAGTCACCTCCGCCTCCAGCGCCGGTTAGTTCGCCACCTCCACCGCCTGCTCCGGTGAGCTCGCCACCACCAGTTAAGTCACCTCCGCCTCCAGCACCCGTTAGTTCGCCACCTCCACCGGTGAAATCGCCTCCACCACCAGCTCCAGTTAGCTCGCCACCGCCACCCGTGAAGTCACCACCACCTCCGGCACCGGTGAGCTCGCCGCCGCCACCCGTGAAGTCACCACCACCTCCGGCACCGGTGAGTTCGCCACCTCCACCGGTGAAATCGCCTCCACCACCGGCTCCGGTGAGCTCACCACCACCACCAGTGAAATCCCCACCTCCTCCGGCTCCGGTGAGCTCGCCACCACCACCTGTAAGATCACCTCCCCCACCTGCTCCAGTGAGCTCTCCACCTCCACCGGTGAAATCCCCTCCCCCACCAGCTCCAGTGAGCTCTCCACCACCACCCGCCAAATCACCTCCCCCACCGGCACCAGTGAGCTTTCCACCACCAGCGGTGAAATCCCCTCCCCCGCCGGCTCCTGTGAGCTCGCCTCCCCCACCTGTAAAATCACCACCGCCACCAGCACCATTGAGTTCTCCACCTCCACCAATCAAATCACCGCCTCCATCAACTCCAGTAAGCTCTCCACCACCACCGGCGCATTCCCCACCTCCACCAGCTCCAGTGAGCTCCCCACCACCGCCGGTAAGATCTCCTCCTCCACCGGCGCCAATCAGCTCTCCACCCCCACCGGTCAAATCTCCACTGCCGCCAGCCCCGGTGAGCTCACCGCCTCCACCAGTAGTCCCATCACCACCACCACCGGCGCCATCGTCACCACCTCCGCCGGCACCGGAGGATTTCATCCTGCCACCGATCATGTCACAGAAGTACGCTTCGCCACCACCGCCTCAATTCCAAGGCTACTAAGCAGCGATCACGTACATACAGGTGAGCGGATGATCATGAGAACGAGAGGAGCGATGATGAGCTGATCGATCACAGCATGATCTACTGACATGAAAGCTCGATCTGGTGCGGCGAATGGGTACCTGCGTGCAGGCATGTATGCATGTGTGTATATATATGAGTATATATATAGGTAACAGACGTATGTACCCACGTGTGAACATGTAATTTGGCCGGAGAAGAGGAGTGTGAGCAAAAGCAAAAGGGAGTGGTGGCACATCACGATGCATTGTAACAAGCTTTTGGGGTTATTTTACAGAATGTGTGAAAAAGGTTGGATGTTTTTCTATATGATCTGTGGCCGTTAATTTTAAGTTTTTCCATGCTACTTATAGACTTTTATAGTTATCCTGTATGAATATCAAATTGAACTAGGAAAAATATTGATCTATGATGCTTACACGCTTTTTGGTGGAATCTATCCAGGTAAGTCCAAAACTGAGCATGGGTGTGTGCCTGTATTTTTTGGATTTATTCGGGTGTGGCTAATTATTCTTTGAACGTGATAGTAGTCCCTTGGACTGTCTCCAACAAGGCAACCCAAACCCAAATTTGGGTTGTGTACAGTGTATTTGGGTACTAAAATCCCCTCCAACAGAAGACCTAAAGCAGCGATCCATATACTCATTTGACGTGCTCGAGGAAATTAGGTGTCTCTCTGCAGGAGAACATATGTTGCGCCGAGAGTGCCATGACCGCTTGGCGATTGCGCTCCACGAGCAGGCAGCGTACTGGAAACAAAGAGGCAAGTGCCGAGCGATCTGTGAAGGCGACAGCAACACCAAGTTCTTCCACATGCATGCCTGTCAGAGGATGAGAAGCAACCGCATCCGCGTGATCGAGGTGGGCGGCGCACGACGCCAAGACTCGCGCCCTCACTGACCACCTGCGTGCTCTGCTAGGTGCAGCGGAACCAGTGACGGCGACCTTGGATCTCAGGTCGTTGTACGCCCTCTCGGCTACAGCATCAGCCGCAAAACTGACAGCCCCCTTCACTGAGAAAGAAGCTTGGCAAGCAGTGAAGGCAATGAACAGATCAAGCTCCCCAGGTCCTGACGGTTTTGGCCCCGGCTTCTACATGGCAGCATGGAGCACAGTCGCGCCCAGAATCATGGCGTTGGCAGCGGAGTTCTATGATGGTGTGGCTGATCTGGAACGCATGAACCGCGCCTTTGTGGTCATGCTGCCAAAAACCCCGACGGCGCGACGCCCAATTGACTTCCGGCCCATCTGTCTTCAAAATTGCTCCCTGAAGATCATGGCCAAAATGCTCACCACCAGATTGCAGCAAGACATCCCCCAGCTTGTTGACCCCGATCAAACCGGCTTCATCCGTGGGCGCTCCATATCCGAGAATTTCATATACGCTATGGAATTGGTGCAATGTTGCAACAAACGGAAGCTGCCTACCATTGTGCTGAAGCTAGACTTCACCAAAGCTTTCGATTCGGTGGATTGGGGGTGCCTGGACCTGGTCATGGAAGCTCGAGGGTTTCCACAACGTTGGCGCAGTTGGATTGCCAGGATGCTCTCCACGTCCAAATCCGTTGTGCTGGTCAATGGCAGTCCGGGCCCATGGTTTGCCTGAACGAGGTCTGCGCCAAGGTGACCCGCTGTCCCCCTACCTGTTCCTGTTGGTCGCCGATGTTCTTCAAAAATTGATCAAGCAATCAGGCGACATTAGGCACCCGGTCTCGAATGGAGCCCCGTGTCCAGTTCTACAATACGCCGACGACACTCTCATCCTGCTGCGCTCAGACATGAATGATCTGCTGGCACTGAAAGAGATCCTTGACACCTTCTCGGCGGCAACGGGGCTGCGGATAAACTACAACAAAAGCGTCCTTGTACCAATGCATACGCCGGAAGCTGATGTGAGCCTCCTGCAAGAACACCTTGGCTGCCAGGTGGGCAGCTTCCCTCAGACCTATCTCGGATTACCCCTCTCAAGTGACAAACTGCGCCTTTCTGCTTTCTCACCACTGATCGCCAAGGCAGACAGATACTTGGCTGGTTGGTAGGCGCCCCTCCTCAACCACATGGGCCGAACTGTGCTCATAAACGCAGTCCTAGAAAGCCAGCTTGTCCATGCCATGTCAATCCTGCTGCTTCCCCAAGGTGTCTTGGACGCGTTTGATAAACGCCGACGAGCTTTCCTCTGGTCGGGTGAAGATCAAGTCAATGGCTCCCAATGTCTGGTTGCATGGGAACAGGCCTGTCAGTCGAAGGAAAGGGGTGGCTTGGGGATCAGACAGCTAGCCTCCCAGAACAAAAGCCTCCTGCTGAAGTTGCTCCACCGCCTTTATAACCCAGGTGAATCCGTTTGGGCTCAATGGGTTCGTCAGCAGATCGATCTGACGACTATGCAAGGGGACCTCGTTGGGCACCACTGGGAGGGGCTGATTTCGCTGGTGCCGCACAGTCACAACCTGCAGCTTGCGGAGTGGGAAATCGACCAGCTTTTGGCATGACCGGTGGCTTGCGCAAGGGAGCGCGAAGGAACTCTTCCCCCTCCTATACACCCATGCCGCCATCGATGACCTCTCTGTGTCAACTGTCCTCCAATCCGGGCTCCAGCCGCACCTGGCAGGACGTCTCACGCGGGAGGCGCGTGCGGAGCTGGAACAACTGAATGCAGCCCTCTCCCAATTCGCTCCAAGCCACTGGAGCACCGGTCTGTGATTTCTACAAGTTCGTTTGGATGAACCGCACCCCGCCGAGGGTCCAGTTCTTTTGTTGGCTCCTCGTGCAGGAGTGAATCCAGTGCCGGGCGAACCTGGTAAAGAAGAACATCATCGAAGACGCCTCATGCGCATTGTGCGGAACTCTGGTGGAGGATTGCGATCACCTGATCCTGACATGCCCCTTTGCAGCAAACATTTGGTCTCGGCTGGGAGTTGACACCATGGGCTGCTCCGTCTCCTCTCTGTGGACTATTCCCCGTCCGACAACACTACCGCAACTCCATTCGGACAGCTTTGTCACCCTTGTCTGCTGGCACATTTGGAAGCACCGGAACAGGGTGGTTTTCGATGCAGTGCAGCCAAGCGTTGAGCAACTTCGAAGGGATTGCATAGATGATGCACGTCTATGGAGTAACAGATGGAAGCTAGATGAGCGAGTGATCGCTGAGAATTGGTGCTCGATTATTTCGCAAATGTAATAGGCCTATAGTTTTTCTCCTGCACCATGTTTTATTCCTCTAAAACCCCATCTGTAAGAGCTGTTGGCTTGCTCAAAGCCCAAAAGAAATATATCAGGTGGGGACACACTCTCCCCCCCCCCCCCCCCCCCCTCCCGGTTGACCGAAAAAAAAACCTAAAGCAGCGATGCATTTTGCCTATCAGACGTATCGAAACCCAAAAATGAGTCCTCGTCCAGCAACGACCCAAATCGCAGCGCTCGCTCCTTCATGCGGAGAAGGGGCGGAGCCCCCAACGGCGGCCGCACGCCGCAGAGGAGCAGGGACTCTGCCTCCGAAGAATGGCCCTGCGGCGGCGGATCCTGGTGACTTGAATTGAGCTGGCAGCGTTGAATCCACCGGTCGAATCGAGCCGGCGGTGGCTGCTGCTCTGGCCTCGATGGCGGACTCCACAGCCGCTGCTGCTGCTCGTCGTCGTGGGACCTTCCTGCCGTCGCCATGCAGCCGCTCTCTGCCGCCATGGGACGAGGCGCCATCCCCGCCGCCTTCCCCGGCCCCGCCCCCGCCGTAGCTCCCTCCCCTGCTGCCGCTGGTGGCGCCCGCCCACCAACGCCTCGTGACCGCATGCCGCGCGCCCGCTCACCTCCCATCACTGCGCGCGGCGCACACGTGCCTCCTCTTGCTACTCCACCCTTCGCACCCCTCTGCCGTGCCCACCCGTGTCAAGCTACAGTGGTGGGCCCATGAGTGGAAGCAGCAGCGACTGGAGGAGAGCGGAGGAGCAACGACGAGCGCGGCTCGGCGGGTGGCGCGGCGCTTCGCGGAGGTGCAGCCGCGCGGCACGGGGATGTAGCCTCATTGCTAGATGGTTGCTCCTTCTCGTCATCGGCGAGAGCGGCAGCGTGACGGGCGCGCTGCTGGAGCGGCGGGCTCGAGGAGCTCGAGGACGGCGCACTCAGCAGCTGGAACGACGAGCACGGGCTCATCATCCCAGGTAGTGGCTTGCACCCCTGTCAAGAACAAAGAAACGCAAGGTCAGCTTGCTGGGCTCAGCTCGTGTCCGTGGAGCAGATCTGGTCTTGCGCACGGCGGGCTGCTCGGGGTTTGGAACACGCCGCCGGCCGCCGCGCTGTCCGTACCCTGCCGTCACTCGGGGGGGGGGATTTGGAATATGCGTTAGGTGTTGGAGAGGATGAGTTTTTGGGTCGTGATGCATTCACTGTGCATGACCCTTTTGGTAGAAATGGGTCTCCTTTTTAGGTTGCATTGTTGGAGATAGTAGGCATATGCCTCTCGATAGTCAGGAGCTTGTGATAAATTTATCAATCTCAAGATCTGTTAGCCTAGTTTTGGTAGATCTTCGATCATAAGAAGATAAAGTACGAATGAGTATGGGCATCTAGGTTCATGCTGCGTTTCAAATATATGGAAATGCATTCTATTCTATATATAGGTTCGCCAATACACGAGTAATCTTCTGGTGTTAGGGTAGATACATTGCTACACATCAATAATCTAATAGGTTGTCTCATGTAGTGTCAGGTAGGATTTTTATTGATGTGGAGAAGAGAAAGTGAGATGAAAGAAGGAGGTCGTTGTTTTGTTTCGTGAAACAACTGCCTTATAAACTAAATTGTAGAAGACAACTCCTCTACCATTGTACGAGTTTTGTTTCCATGTAACCAATAATATTTCTTTATTTACTCATAAATTAAGGGATATGGTATTACTACGAGACAATAAAAACAACAACATATTGTATAGGTTATCTGATAAATTGTCTCAAAATTATGTGTCCCCGCATTAGAATGTCTATTAGACGACACTAATATACTTGCCCAGTGTGTATTATATGTGCAAAGCAAAACTATTTTGACTTGTTAAACCAGTGTTCATGTGTTAAATACAGGTTCTATAGGTCTCCGAGATCACCGGGCATCTTTTCTAGCGCTCGCCTGCGGCGCCACACGAGGTTCCTTGAACTTCCGTGCCCATCGTTAGTTGCCCACCAAGCTCAGTCCTCTCCGGTTCCACCATTTTGGTCTCCTCCTCCGTCTCCGGTGATGTTATTGGTTGCATTGAGGGAGCGGGGACCCCATTTCTTCTCATAAGATTTAGTCTTAGATTTTAGGGTTTGATCTTACTCATATTTAGTTTTGAGGATCTGGTTCCTCCTCGTTCCACATGGCAAAGTTAAGACTTTTGGGTGGATTTGTCCTTTCTATGGCAGCTCCAATGGAGGTAGCAGTGTGGCGACAACATCAGCAACTCCTTTAAAAAGACGACATGGAGACTTAGGTTTCCAGATGGGGATGGCAAGACAAATACATCATTGTTGCATGGAATAAGTGTCTCCGGGCTCTATTCTATTTTGTCGTGGCTAGATCAAGCTACAACGAAAGCCTTCTGAGAATAATTCTGCACCTCAAGATGATTTTAGTCAGTGGTTGGGTAAAATTGGATCAATCTCTCCTCTTCAACAGTGGCAGAAAGAAGAAGAAGAAGAAAGACGCAAGAAGGAAGAAGAAGATTTTGCTCGTCCCCGCCTACAGAGATGTTAGTCGTCATTCTTTGTGTGCCCGTTCTCAGTCTGTTTGTTGAGCGTATGCCTTTGCGGCCTTCCATATGAACCTTTATACAAGTTTGGAATCAAGATTTAGAGGAACATGACGCATGAGTACAATGAAGACGGAGAGTAATATTTGATTGTTCTTAAATGTAATTTTACTTTTGAAAATGTTGTGTATTGTATTATAATATACTCAGCTTTGATATAATATAATTCTTCCTTTGATCCGGAAAAAAATAAGGTCCCCAAGATCTTTCACGACCTTTGTTTTTTAGAACAGGCATAGCACGTTTTTCATTAAGAATTAAGAAATTGTTTACAAGGTAAGTACAAAAGTGAATAGAGATGTGCCATGAAAACAGGAAAGAATATCTATAGGCGCCAACAAGAGAGAGCAAATTGGCAAAGCTAGCTCTAGCCTCCTCCAAAATTAAGGGTGCTAAAGCCACCGACATTAGTGTTGCCCCATCACGCACCTTTCTGTTGCGTTCTTTCCAAAGCGACCAAGTGACCAACAAAGCAAGTAAGTCAAACCCATTGCGCTTCTTCTTGGCTACTCTTTGACGTGACTCCATCTACCACTCGCTAAAAGGAGACTCGGTGTGTCAGAGTTTGGAGCCCCACCTAATAACCAATTTTGTCGGCTATATACAATACATAAGTAGGTGATCCAAAAGTCTCACTTTGCTGTGCACTGAAGGCACAATCATCCCTGCCAGAGTTGTCGAGCCATTCCCGCTGATGGGTGAATTTCGTAGTCGTGAGATCACGGCCTTTGTTACGTGGCAAGGTCATATTGGTCATTTTGTTAGGCCCCGTGGTGGCAAGGTCATACAGTATCTTTTTACTAATAAATGGGTTGCCTAAAGACACAGTTCTCAATACTGTCCCAGTAACGCAATTGCATTGATCTATTGCAATTTTCGACGTTATTTGTTTAATACTAGTTCTTGAAGCAGAGGTTACTACTGATTGATTGATTGATCATTGATGCCGCTGGTTTCCTCTTGTGATTGAAGCCGTTGTATTTGACCACGGAAACAATGTCGAGATTCTTTTAGGTTCTTTTAGGTTCTTAATAGGCCGTCCAACCCATGTGATTCTGTTAAGTTTTTAATAGGCCACGGCCCAATTTCTCATCGGCCGTATGAACCGTACGTGGCCCAGGCCCAGCCCAGTCAAATCTCCCTCTAGAAGCATCGTGCACACTCTCTACCAGCATCGCCGACCCCGAAGAATCCGGCACTTATTCCTCTCACCCAACGTCCAGATGGATCCACCATGGCAAAATGTTTGCCAACTTTACAAGATGGTCTCACTTTCATCTGCTTATATCTCGTGATGCTCTGCTCTCAGCAGAATTCACAAAGCTCACAAGTTTTGAGTCACACCATGGCAATGCTGATGATTTTGCAACCTGAATCTTTAACAATAGAAGAAAAAGAATAGTTGCAAGTCATTGACTGCCTGACTATATTCAGCCTCACCACTGTTTATCAAGTTGATTCCACGACTCCCAACCATGGCAACGGTAATGATTCCACGATCTGAATTTATAACACTGCAAATTGCAAAAATACTAGTAGAAAATAAGAATATCTCCAACCCATGGACAGACTGAATTGTATTCAATCTCAGCATTGTGTTTCTTTGGTCAAACACAACGGCTTCAATCAGGAGAGGAGACAGAGGAATCAATCAATCAGGTAGTAGCAAACACGCGAAGCAACGTGGCCATCACTAACCTCTGCTGCAAGAACCAGCATTAATCAAAGAGCTTCAACACATGGTAGTGCCGTACATGTTTGTTTGCAGCACATTAGATTAGGGGAAAAAAACTAGGTTTCGATTTGAGAGCAAAGACGCCTGTTCTTCCATGTTCATGGTGGTGAGGTGAGGAATGATGGCACCCAGCCACCCATGCCTGCAAGAAATGGTAATGCAGGTGGTGGATGGATGGATGAAACCAAGAACAGGGACACACAGATCTGCTGCAGAACAGCAGAACTCCATGCTGTTCTTCACTCCCATGGTGAACTGAATGGAGCATGGTAACAAATGTTTGCTGCTCTAGATCTGAACGCACTGAATCCCAACCAAAACCACAGCATTTCATCTCCATTTCACTGCTACACTACGAATCATCCATCAGCAAATCAAACTCTGAACTTTATTCAGCAATCCAAGAACAGTAGGGACAGGCAGGCAGAGACAGAGAGACCTTAAAGCAATCAATTAAAAGAATAGGAGTATATGTTCATATTAAGGCAGAGGCATAGGTGGGGGCACGAATGCATCGATCCCTTACTTTACAACACCACGAAGGACACAAATCCATACAACATCAACCAACAAATCCACAACTACTAGTGGTTGTAATAACGGTAGCAGCGAAAGAACTTATTTTGTTTCCAACTCGGAGACGGCCGCGGCGGCGCCGGCGGAGGAAGAGTAGCAGCGAAAGATCCGGCCTTTCCCCGCTCCCAACGGCGGATCTGACGGGGAAGGCACCGGATGAGGGAGGGAGGGAAGGAGGCGGCGGAGCCCGAGCAGGAGGAGGAGGAGGAGCTCAGCCGCGGCAGCGGGTGATGCGGGAGCAGCCGCGGTGGTAGGGGTTGGCCTGCGCGCCGGGGCGGCAGTTGTAGTAGCTGGCCCCGCGGCGGGAGCAGGGCACGTTGTCCCGGCGGAGCGCGCCGTAGCTGATGTAGCCGCGGCCGGCGAGGACGCGGCGGTGGGACTCGGCGGCGGCGGAGCCCCCGAGCTCCGCGTCCTCCTCCTCGGCCAGGCACTCCGCCACCGTGCCGCGGCACTCCCTCCTGGCGCCGGAACCTCCGGCGGAGAGGAAGCCCAGGTCGAGGTCGATGGACGCCGAGGCCGCCACGGCCAGCAGCAGCAGCAGCGCCAGCGCCAGCTTAGCCTTAGCCATGGATGCTGCGGCGGAGGTGCTCGACGGAATGCAGGCGGCGAGGAAAGGGGAAAGGCGAAAGCGCGTTGCGGGATGAGAAGCGAAGCCCGAGCTGTCTTGTGGTGACGCGAGCCTCTCTCTCTCTCTCTCCCTCCTGTGCTCAGTTCGTCTGGACGTGCTCGTGAGAGAATCCGCTAGGCGGAGGAGAGAGACAGGGAGATAAAAGGGGAGGGGGAGGAGGGCTGGACAAGCGTGTGGAGGTGGCGAACCGAACAGAACGCGGGGGGGCAGACAGCGGCGCAGCTGGGCACAGCTCATCACGGGCTGCTGCGGCTGCCAGGTGGGGCCAGGTGGGGTAGAGTGCTCAGAGAGGACAGCGACGTGCGGCGTGGGTTCAGTCAGGGGCGGGGAAGTAATGGCGGTGGCGGCGTAAACCTAACCTAACCCAGAGAGAGGAGGGGAAGCTAAGCTAGGTAATTAATTAATTAATTAGTAATCATCATCCAGGTGGCGAGCATGATTGATGGAGATTGGCCGGCAATTAGGGTCCTGTTTTGTTCATCAGACGAGGAGACCTGTGAGAACATGCAGGGGCGTGGAGGAGCGCAGACCAGGCTGTCAACAAACCAGAGTGATGGTGGGTCGATATGCTGCCTGCTTGCTGCTGGGTTGTTTGAGGAAGATTCTTGCTTGGATTTGGAGCTGGATGTACACCGTTGCTCAACAATTTTACTATAGAGAAGAAAATCCGTTCGTAATATGATTTTCGTACTCTAAATTTGACCGATTTATTCAAAAGTTTATGTAAATTAACTTGCTTTATTAACAAAAATCTTTAAAATTATCTTAAATTTGACTATATTTTCATAAATTTTATTAAATAAGACGAGCAGTCAAACGAACTATAATTTGAAATGGGTAGTATTTATGAACACTAGGGTGCTGTCGTGTTCTACGTTGGACAATTTGACATCCATCCAACCCATGCATGGTCTATTCGTAAAATCTACGTTAAAACGTGTCAAACCAGCTGTGTTCATGCGAACTATGCTTAGTTGGTAGTTGGATCTCTTCTGGTGAATTAATATGTGTACGCATTTATCATAGTTATTAATATTTGTATATAATTATTTTTTCAATGGTATAGGCCAGTATCAGTGTACAGTTTCACTATATGGTTAACTAGATCTAACTTAGTCAAAACAGTTTCATGTTGATGAAACACCTCTCACGTACCATGAAACTCTTTTTTCTCTCCTATACCACATTTAATGTCATGAAACACTTCATTAAACCCCATTGAGACTAGCCAATGCATTGGATATGGAAGGTCACTTCTTGCCAATTATAAGATATGTGAGCACAGTCTTAGCAAGATGTTAATAAAAATTAATTAAATATACATGCATGTGTTCATAGGATCTGTATTGTGTTTCGGAAAAAACAACATATTTACTGAGTAAGATTGATAACTTTCGTGACGTCATGTGGTTTACTATTTTAGATATTTTTAACATGCATGTTCAAGCATGTGGCTTATTGTTTTAGATATTGTTAGCATGCATGTTCAAACATATCGAAGTGTTTGCTCACATTTAATTTATAGTTAACATTGGATTTAAACAACGTTCAGATCGAGAGACAGATCATGTGTTAATGTATATCCTTTTAGCCTTAATAAACTAATTAGAAATGTTACAAAAACAATATTTAGCGAACGAAGCCTTACCAAGCTGAACTAGCTTCATCATTGTTTCTCTCCTCTCTGGTACTACACTTACAATTACAACTTTGAGTCACTTGTTGCATGGCACGTTGTCACTGTAGAGTCTCTCTCTCTCTCTCTCTCTCTCTGAGTCCCCACGACCACGAGAGGCTGTAAACTTTTCCTCGTCGTATAAATCTCGAAGGAATTCTGTGATGGGTTTACGACTGCTCGAAAATAATCCATTCCAAAGCAGCACATATTAGAGCTCAGACCTACCGTATGTATGTGTACAATCTCAATGGATTATTCTGGTGGCCATACAACTGTCAACTGTGGTTAAACTTAATTCACCAAATTTCGCATAAATCTGTCTCCCGGACTATTGTCATCGTGCGCATTTTATTATAGCAAGCCTCTATTTGCGCTTTTGTTCATCAGAATGGGTGTGTTTAGTTCCTTGAAAAAAGGGTGAAAAGAGTAAAAAAGTCACATCGGACACTGTAGCGCACTATAACACTTTTCGTTTGTTTGTGGTAAACATTGTCCTACCATATCCTAATTAGTCTCAAAAGATTCGTCTCATCGTGTACATCAAAACCATGCAACTAGTTTTTTCTTATTTATCCACGTTTATTGCTCCATGCATGAGGAGAGAGATTTGATGTTATGAATGAATAATGAAGTTTAGAGAGAGAAAGTTTGGGAACTAAACACAAACACAGCCAGTAAAAAAATCAATTCGAATTCAACTAGGGCCTTGTTTAGATGGAGAACACGGGGTGGGGATTTAGGGGTTTGTGGTCACTTCGTAATCATTACGCCACTGTAGCATTTCGTTTGTATGTTTGAAAATATATTCAAAAATTGATTAATTAGGCTCAAAATGTTCGTATCGCAGAGTACAACAAAACTGTGCAATTAGTTTTTGATTTCATCTACATTTAGTACTTCAGGCATGTTATGACATTTTGATGTGATGGAAATCTTCTTTTTGCATAGGCTTGTTTAGATCCCAAATTTGGGGGTATGATGTCACTTCGTAATCATTGCGTCACTGTAGCATTTCGTTTGTATGTGTAAAAAATTATCCAAAAATTGATTAATTAGGCTCAAAATGTTCGTCTCGTAAAGTACAACAAAACTGTGCAATTAGTTTTTAATTTTATCTACATTTAGTACTCTATGCATGTTATGACATTTTGATGCGATGAGAATCTTCTTTTTACATAGTGAACTTTAGGGTAGAATTTGGGATCTAAACATGAGCATATTGAACTTTCGGGTTGCTTTTTTGAACTAAACTAGGCCAGGTTAGGCATCTTTCACCAAACTTTTTTTTATTGAAGGCAGTACAGACGTTGTTTGTACTTTTTCAGGGACGGTAGCACTGTAGACTAGCTGGGTGGTCATGTCCTCACGTGGAGCACCCCATTCATATACCAACCTTTATATGTTTATCTCTCTCAAAATAAAACCCGAAATATACATACGTGCCTGTCTTTGGGTGTGTTTAGATCCGAAAGATAGGGTGAAAAAGTCACATCGGACACTACAGCGTACTGTAGTATTTTTTATTTGTTTATGGTAATCGTTGTCCTACTATGATCTAACTAGCCTCAAAAGATTCGTCTCGTCGTGTTCATCAAAACTATACAATTAGTTTTTTTATTTACCCACGTTTAGTGTTTTATGCATGCGTCATTTGCTATATTTAATGTTTCGATGTGACGTGGATGTGATGAAAAGTTTGGGTTTTTAAGGGATCTAAACACCCTCTTAAAAATAAAACTCAATTTGGTCCTTTCCGAGACAATCATTTTCCTGCATTATTCTTGCCACCTCAATCATCTTTTAAGGCCAAAATCATGAAATAAATGCTTAAAGCCGACACAAACAGCCACAGACAACTGGTCAAATCTAGTTTGAAACGCAACAGATACGGACCACAAAACAGCCCAATATTAAGTTTGGACGATGCAAATTAGTTGGGCAAGGGAGACAGTACACAGGAGTGGCACAGGACTTATACTGTATATATGTCATATATGGTTAGCTCAGCTCGCCAAACGGCTTACTGTTGAGATATCCCGTTAGCCTAGCTTGATCGTGAAACGATCTACACATATTTTTATAGCATCTCTAAACTGATGATTTTTTTTGTAGGGCAAAAGTGCCATTGATTGTCCAAGTTTATAGATACGACACAATCCAAAACATATTTTACTACAAGAGAGAAGAGAATACCAATAAAGAAAAGAAATAGGGTTGAAAAAACAATGAAACAGCACGCATGGCCCGCAAAGAAAAGGCCCATCCGCACGACACACGCGGTGCGCAGCCCACAAGGCCACAATGGAACCAAAAAGGTAAGATACTAGTAACTGATGCAGTTAATCATCATAAGTTGATATACGCACTAATTAGAGTCTAGTACTTTTTTTCCCGCTTTAGCACACAATAGATCCAGAATTGTGAAACTAGAATAGGGAGCAACGGATGGATCACACACACGGACGATGATATCTTGTTGGTCATAGCTAGCAAACTATGAAGGCATCGAACGTACGTTGATGGAAAGTTTTGGGAAGGAAAGAGCAGGGTCGCTGATCACCACAGAGATATGAACTGGCAATCAAACAATTATATATAGTAAATAGGCGTACTTACTTACAGAGGTTGACGAGATAACACCAAGCCGTCACAGCCAACCCACTAGCAACCAACACAAAAGCTAGAAAACCAGCTTCGATATATGGCGCAGCAATCCTCTTCTTCCTCCTGCAAGAAATACACCCTCCTCCACCGACAAGAAAGAGGCGGTGGAGTCATATGTGCAAGTACAGCGCCCGACCAAGAACCCTTCACCCGCGGTGACGAGGAAGTCGACAGGCGAACGGCTTATCAGCAGCCAGCCAACAGTATTTTTCTCTCAACACAAACCAGCACCAGCCACCTGTCACTCGTGAGGCGAACAGTCACAGGCGAAGCCGCTCGAGGCTACACATTTTTGGGCCACAGCTCGGAGGCCCAGGTCCTTAGTGTCCCTCAGCACCATTATAATCCATAAATCATAAGCAGCACGAGAAAGTGTAGCATGTTTTTTTACCTCCAAAATGTCCTCCAATGGAGGAGCAGGACCAGCATCTAGAGCGGCTGATATGGCTCAGCGGAAGCCTTCTCTTTCCCTTTCTTCTTGGGACGGGGCGCCATCTGTTTGCTCTGCGTTTTTTTATAACAAATAGAGTATATGGTTAACGCTGATCAGTGCTTAATGCTGATCAATACGATGAGACCAATAATGCAGTGCACAAAACAACCTATCAAAGGTCTTCTCGGCCCAAGTTGCCAAATGTCCGCATCACTGGTCCGGAGTGAAACCGGCCCAAGTAGTGTGCGTCGAGTGGGTTGCGTCTGTGCGTCGGTGCGTGAGCTGGTGAACCTGTATAAAGATGAGAGAGAGAGAGAGTCTTGTAAGGCTATGAACAAAAATATCAAATATCTGAAGAAATGAATCTGACCTCGTGAGAAGTTCTTGTTGTTCTTCCCCTGCTCTTTCTCCTACCCCTTGTTCTACTCCAGATCCACTTATTGGCTACTAACATCCTGGTATCAGAGACTCGATTCTGGATCTCGATCCGCCCCATCCCTATTACACCAGACTCCAGCGTCGAGCCGACGCCATGGATCCCAATACCAAACTCATCCTCGACAAGCTGACCAAGCGCTTCAATGAGAACGATCTGAAGTGGGAGAAGCGTCTTCAAGATCGCTCCGTGTGTGGGCTCGCCTCCTTCGACCCAGGGATCATCCCCAACCCCAACCTCAAGTCGGCGTCCGGGCGCCCATCTGCTCCAGATCCAAGCGCCAATGGCCCCGCTGGGCACCGCGTCGAATCGTCTACGTGGGAGGATGGTTTTTGATCGGTCTATATCCAAACCCATCTCCCAGTCAAGGGTGCGTACTCCCATTCCTCTTCGCCATCCCCTCGTCATCACAACCTTGTTTTAGCTCCGTTCGATTGCCGCAATCCTCGTTTTCCAGGTGGTAGCGCTGATCCCATGGGGAAATTGCCTAGGTTGGATTTTTCCACTTTTTGAAGGTGAAAACCCCAAATTATGGTTATCCAGAGCAGAAGATTTCTTTGAGATGTGTCATGTTGACCCCCTCCAGATAGATTATGGTTGCTACTATGCCCTTCAAGGGTGCTGCCGGACTCCGTGCAAAAGCAGCTTAAGCATGCTAGTTGGCCCAAATTTTCTGCAAGCATGCTTGAGCGATTTGAGCGTGATGAGCTAGAGATTTTGATTCGCCAGCTTTACCATATTAGGCAAACAGGCTCTGGGCATGACTATGTGCAGAATTTTTCTGAACTCGTTGATCAGCTTGTTGCCTAGGACCACAATTTTGATCCTCGCTATTATGTTGTGCGTTTTGTGGACGGTTTAGATGTCCGTTCAGTTGTGCTTGTATAGCGGCCATCTTCTCTGGATACTGCTTGTTCTCTTGCCCTCTTGCAGGAAGAAGCTGGTGTTCTAGCTTGTCGGGAATTCAGACGACCGGACGGGGGATTTTCCAACAAGTATAGCTCATGCGGTCCTCTTCCATTGCCTGCACCTCCTCGCGTTGATAAGCCGGAGGTTCCCTTCAACACTGAGAAGAAGCTCCCATACTTCAAGTCTACGGAGGACAAGTTCGCTGCTCTCAAGGCATTTCGTCGAGCACGTGGCCTCTGTGCAACTACATGCCTTGCAGGAAGTGCTGGAACTATTTTCTGAGGAGTAGACCGAGGTGTTGGGTTCTGAAGAACCATATTCTGGAGAGCAGTTGTTTTGTGCCCTGACTGATGATGCTATTGGCGGTTCTGCTGGCCCTTGTACTATGAAGTTCCTCGGTTCAGTCCAAGATCGCTCTGTGCTCATTTTGGTCGATTCAGGCAGTTCACACACTTTTATCAGTCGGTCCTTTGCTGCTCAGTTGTCAGGTGTGGTCCCTCTGTCTCGATCAATACTTGTTCAAGTGGCCAATGGCAGTTCTATTAAGTGTCTCTCACATATTCCACTGGGTGAATGGGTGGTGGATCAGTACAGTTTCACATCTGATATAAAAGTTATTCCTCTTCAACATTACGATGTTATCATGGGCATGGATTGGTTGGAGTCCTTCAGTCCAATGAAGGTTCGCCGGAAGTTTAAGTGGATGGCAATTCCCTACAAAGGAACTACAATTGTTTTGCAGGGTATTGTTCCTACAGACCTTGATGCAGTCCTTCTTCAGGTCTGCAGCGTCGAAGTTCAGACTCAATTATCAGAGGTTAGCCAGCAGGTCTGCCCGGAGATTGCTGATATTCTGCTTGAGTTTGCTCAAACCTTTGAGCCGGTGGATGGTATGCCTCCAACACGATCATGTGATCATGTCATTCCACTAGTTCCTAGCGCCAAGCCTTTTTATGTGTGCCCCTACCGCTATCCCCGAGCTCTCAAAGATGAAATTGAACAACAAGTGCAAGACATGTTGTCCAAGGGTCTAATCCAGCCAAGCACTAGCTCGTTCTCATCTCCGATGCTACTGGTGAAGAAGAAGGACGGGTTTTGGTGTCCTTGTGTGGACTATCGTTACCTGAATGCCCTCATCGTAAGGGGCAAGTTTCTAATCCTTTGATGAGTTGACTGATGAGCTAGCAGGAGCTAGTTGGTTAACGCTGATCAGTGCTTAATGCTGATCAATACGATGAGACCAATAATGCAATGCACAAAACAACCTATCGAAGGTCTTCTCGGCCCAAGTTGCCAAGTGTCCGCATCACTGGTCCGGAGTGAAACCGGCCCAAGTAGCGTGCGTCGAGTGGGTTGTGTTTGCGCGTGAGCTGGTGAACCTGTATAAAGATGAGAGAGAGAGGGAGTCTTGTAAGGTTATGAATAAAAATATCAAATATCTGAAAAAATGAATCTGACCAAATGAGAAGTTTTTGTCGTTCTACCTCTGCTCTTTCTCCTACCCCTTGTTTTACTCAAGATCCACCTATCGGCTACTAACAGCAGGACGCCCCGCTGCCGCCGACGTCGAGAGGAACGCCACCGCTAGCAGCAGAACGCGGCCATTGCGAGCGTTCTGGCGGCGCTTGCCGCCATCCTACGGACGAAATGCTTCAGGCCTGCTCGGCTGCATTTATTGGGGCTGCGCTGCAGCAGCCAGCTACTCTACAGCTGCTGTAGCATTTGCTTGTTTGCAGCTGCGGCTGCTGCAACCAGCTCTCCTGATCAGGTCGATATGACCGGGATCCATCGGGGTTGTATAAGGGCAGCTCTCAGATAAGGAGGTGCATGGAGGAGAGAGAATCAAGTTGAAGAGGTGTAATATGTTGGAGTGCGGGTGCTAAGATAGCACCTCTAAGCACCGGTGGACTATCTGAGCACCGGGTGCAAAACATAAAAAAATAATTTCAGGTAGATCATAAATGCTAGTTGTTGGCCACCGGAGCGGAAAGAGAAGGAGAATATGATATTTTTATTATGGTAGGACCCATTTAGCATGGGTTATACTCCATCCGTCCCATGATATAATGCGCGCACGTAATTTAAGATTCAAACTTTAAAAGTTTTGACCTTTAGTTAATCTTTCATAATAAAAATTTTATCTAACAAAAATAATATTATTAGATTTGTATTTAAAAGTACTTTTATATAACTATAATTTTGTTGCTGCAAATATTATAATATTGAAGATATTAAGAGTAAAATGTTAGTATGGGAGACTGTGTCAAGTTTAACCACGTCTTATATTTTGAGACGGAGGGAGTACTAGTCTACACACTAAAGCATATTTTGTCAAGCGAGTGCTATATGACGTGTCTACACTTACCCTTGCTAAGAAAATATACACCGGATGCCGACGAATACAATCAAAATAGAAAAGGAAATGCAACCCACGAAAGGGTTCAACCCGGCCGGTGTTTTTTGTGGTGCGTTTTTTTTTCTTTCTATAAAACCAAAGAACTATCTGGTTCTGATGGGAATGACAGCAAGCTTACTTGAGTCGATGTGCTATTTTTCGAATTTTATTTTAGTCGTCAATAGGTTAAATTAAGAAATTATGATGGAATACAAGTTTCCGAGGCAAACTTAAGCTAGCTCGGAGCATCTCTAAGAGAATAGTAATAATCCTAGCTAAATTTAAAAATTAAGATGCTAGCTAAAAATAAAAAGCTACCCAACAGACTATTTAAAACTGGCGAGCGTGGATGGAGAGCACGCCTGGCTAAGCAAAGATACCTAGCGAAGGAGAATAGATAGCTAGCGTGAAAATATAGCTATCCAGTTGGCCAGTTTGTTTGATGTAATTTTTTCTCTCTTTTCTCTTTTTTTAAACTAGCCAACCGGATATACAAGAGCTCTTGGAGATGCTCTCAACTCTGGCAATGGGTAACACTACCAATTTTTTTAGTATAATTTTCACAGTTTGAAAATATGACATCGATGTGTCACTGACAGGTGGGGCTATCTCAGTCACTGACAGTGACATTTTTCTAATTTTCAAAAATTATAATGGTACAAAAGGAATTAATCCATTTGTTTATTGATAAGTTGTGACTGGAATAGTGCGCCTACCTACACACTTTGTTGCTGATACCAGTATTAGATTAGATGATGAACCGGTGCTGTTGCTTAATCTAAACATGGTACTTTCCTTTTACAAACAATATATCTTTCAGAGATCTAACTGTAACACCCTAAAATTCATCACATTTAAATTGTAGCAACCATTTTAATTTTTCTAGGATTTATTAAGGCCTAAATAAATTTTCTAGGAATTAATTGGAAATTTCTAGCCTTTTTTTTAATTTAAATATCACATTAAATAATTATTTTAGTCAAAATAATTTTTTGTTGCATTCATGCTGTTGCATATATTTTTGGTTGCTAGTAAATCAAGTTGGAATTTAAATTCTGTTTAAATTCGAATTTGATTTGCTTTTGTTTGAGTTTTAGAAAAGTTAAATTCAGCCGAGTTCGTTTTTGCCCCTCGAACTCCTGGCCCAGTCCAAGTTTGCCCCCTAAACTTCTATCCTCGCTCGCTTTTCCTCCCCGGCCTGTTTTCCTTGTTCCCGAGCCGTTTTCTTTTCTTTTCCTCCAGCCCGCTTCACTTTAGGCCCAACACCGGCCCGTCCCGATTCACCCCGCCGCTCTCTCTCTCTTTCTGTCACCGACAAGTGGGGCCCGGCTGTCAGCATCTCCGTCTTCCTCTCGCCGTAGCCGAGCGGGACTCATCGCCGAGTCCGATTCGCCGCCGCCGCCGTGTCCAACTCGAACACGCGCGCCTGCCCGAGCCCCTCCCCGACCTATTTAACCCGGCCGCCCTTGCTGCTGTCCCTCCCATCGAGTTTGAGCCGCAAAAACCCGAGCCGTCATCGCCGTCTTCGCCGAGCTCAAGTCGCCGCCATCGTTTCGTGCCGACGTTGTTTCTCCTTCGGCCCGAACAAGTGTAGTAGGTTCGCCTCGACCTCCCGCGCCTCTTCTTCGTGTTTTTGAACCGATCTTGGCCGAAGCTTCGCGTTAATTGCTCACTGGCCGAACTCGCAGCGCCGCCGACAGCCGTTGATCGTCGCCGGCCGCCGTCGTCGCTCTTCTCTTGTCAAGATCACCCTCAGTGAGTTCGCAATCCCCTCCTCTTGCTTCCCGTCCAAGTCTCGTCGACGTTCGTGCACCGTAGCGCCGGATCCGTATCCAACCGAGAGCTCCGCCGCCGCCAATGGCGCCGCCGTCGTGTTCCGTCGACAGTTCGCGTTCCTAGCTGTCTAGAACACCGTGGTTGAACTCATCGTGGTCTCGCGAATCCGTAGGACCAAGTCCCGTCCCAAACCGAGGCCCGTAGCGTTTTCCCGAAGCTCCTCCGGCGATGCTCCGCCGCGGATGCGAGCGGCGCCGCCGTCGCCGGCGTACCCCTTCGCACAGATCTGTTTCCGGCCGTCCGATCGAAATCCAACGGTCCACAGCCGCTCCAGCCCGAGTCAAACGGACCGAGTACCGGTCAGCGTGGCTGATTTGCAAAAGAGCCCTTGTAGTTTTTAAAAATCAACCCGCAGTCCAAGTTAGTTCAAAAATAATTACGAATAGGTCCTGTTTTCTTATATTTTAACCCCTGCAAGATCTAAAATTATGCCCAAGGTCCAGCCCCTGTTATTTTATGGTTTAGCCCTCGAGTTTTTATACAAAATTATGTTTTAGCCCCTGGTTTTTCGCAGTTAAGCCCCTGGAACTTTTAAAACTTTGCCAGCAAGTCCCTGAACCTTAGAAAAGCCATATCTTTTGCGTTTTAACTCCGATTTTAGTGATTCTCGCGCTCACGCGTTCGTTGTAACGTGTAGATTAGTTTTGTGCTGTTGTTTTCTTCTGTTGGAAATGTTTGGTGTACTGTTTCTTATTTGTTGTATTGTTTCCTTGTATGTGAATGTGTGATGCGGTTAGGAAACGACCAGTTCGAGGATTTCTCTGAAGAACCAACTGTTGGAGAAGGATTTGAGCAGCAACCGAGTTGGGAAGAAGGCAAGTGTATTATGTCATGCAAATGTCCTAATAATTATTAATTTCACCACCCATGCATGTGTCTTAATTTGATGGGTTCCTATTTAAGGATTTACCTAGCCACTATATTTTTCCTGTCCCTGAAACTGGGTTACTTAATTAATTTTGATGGTAGATGATGCTTAGCTTGCTCAACTGGGATTGGTTAATTGAACACATACTCTATGTTCCATTACTACCTTTTTAATCAATTAATGGACAAGATCATATCTTTTTAATTGGAACATGGAGAACCACCCAGGAAAACAGTACAACCATGAGTGCCATATGGCTCTGGCTTTGACTGACTAATTAGGTGCTCTGGTTTATGGTAGCTTTACTCGAAAGGGGCATGGGGGGCGGCGGTTGACAGGGTATAGCTCGGTCCTTTTGAGCTGTGGGCTTTGGTAAGAGACAGACCTCATTAGGGAGGGTTATGCTTTGCTTCTGAACCGGAAACCTTAGCGGGCTATCATTCATTAGAGTGCTTTTGTAAAGGTCTCATAGTGAAACCCAGTATTCGGTCCACGTGGTGTGGGAAGGGTACAATGCTTTGGCAATGGGAATCACGGCTTATGGTGAAAGTGTACAACCTCTGCAGAGTGCAAAACTGTTATAACAGCCGTGCTCACGGTTAAGAGCGACCTGGACCCTTACATGATAATCATACTTGAACATGATCTAAATCGTGGTTACTTGAATATGTTGGGGAATATGACATTCATTAATTTGTGGGTGGTATATACTTTCATTTGCTAGTAAATAGTTGCTTAATAAAACTTGACCAACTAAAATTGCTTACTGCAGTATGGTCAGCCAACCTTTTTGCCTCAGCCTTGTATGTCATATTACATTTGCTGAGTACGTATGTGCTCATACTTGTTGCCTTTCTTTCTTTTATTGCATCTACTACACCCGGAATGCTGCTCAGATTGGGAGAATTTTGAGGATTTCACTACTGATTTTGAGGAGTTCTAGGCGAGTCTCCCCCAGTCAATGCCTGTGGAGTTGGAGTCACTTTTGCTTCGTTAGATAAACGTTTATTTAAGTCTTCCGCTATGACTTTTGAGTCAACTCTGAGATTGTAATAAATGCACTTTAATACTCTTTCGTTATGCTTGGTTATGGATATTCACTTGTGACGTCTACCATATGTGTGTAAACTGATCCTGGCGCACATATGAGATGCACCTGGTTTTGCCTTTAAAACCGGGTGTGACACTAACCCAGAGAGAACATTGTGTATCTGGGACATGTACATCAGGATGATGCAGCAACAGGAACTTAAATTTGTGGGTCACTGGATCAGAATTATTTTTAAAGATCCGCTGGGTCATATATAAAGTGAGTGACAACACACCATTTCTTTTCTGCAAATTACATGGATCACAACATTTAAATGTATAAGAACTTTTTTGCATTATCAGTACCGTGTTTTCCAAATCTATGATTTATAAGAACTTTTTTGTATAAACAGGGGCTCAAAGTTCAGCAGTCGCTGCCAAATAGTATACCTAGCTCGCTACTAGAAAGTTAGAAAGTATACCTCCAATCTCCAACCTACCACACGGTACCAACGAGATTGGAGAATGCTTTCTTGGGTCTCAATGCAATTGAATATTTTTTGCAGAGGCCTTATTGTAATTTAGGGTAGAATATCCACTTTATCTATACGGAGTATATATATTATAATATATATATAAGCCAGCTGGCCCATTACGGAAGAAAGAAGTTCCGAGGTTATTACCAAGCTCGGCCTGCAAAATCAAGCCCGGTGCTGCTCGTGGGTGGGCATGGGCGCAAATTTGGCCCGAAACATTTTGGGTTTTTCGTCTACCTGGCCCATGATTTTTTTTCATTTTTGCGAAAACCTGGCCCATGATTTGCTCGGGTCTTGTTCAACGTCATACATCCAAAAATAATTAAACGAGTATTTAATATAGAATTACCAAAGTTAAGCCCGATATTTATTGGCAATAATATAGTCGAGCCAGCTTAAACACCTTGCCGGAAGTCGATGAAGGGGCACTCTTGCTGTCTTTCACGTTTTCAAAACCTGTGACAATGACCGAGTGCACGAGACCAGGACGTACTTAGCTTGAACATTCAGCTCCTGCTTCTGCAAGAAAAATGCACACGATAGACATGTAGAATAAATCAGCTGGTGGCTTGAGGTTTTCATGGTTGACAACTGCTGGAATGCAGTTATCATTTCTGACTTCCATTTGTCGTTCTGCATACTTGCCAAAGAATTTCTCACGAGACACCGCGACATATATACCAAACCATGTGGGCGGACATTTTGTTCCTCGAGACCATTTTTTCATGCATGGTGCCGCCTACAACTTGAGATGCAAACCAAAATGACAGTGTTTCAACTCAAAATTCTCTGTGTTTTCACGTTGAACGCCGTCCACCCGTGTAAAGATCTATGCAATCATCCACCGCGATCCGTGGTCACAGATACCCAAATTCCAAAACACTAGTGGGAGATGGAGATCAAGCAAGAAATAAAATATAGAGGACCATTATATTATTCAGACGTAGGCCAGGGGCCTTGGTTCAACTTTACCCAGACAGGCCAGGATGGCAAGCAAACCCGGAGCATTAAGATTAAGATTGAGAATAATAATGGAGCAACTGTGCTAGCAGCGAGTGGCCACTGCAAAGAAAGCGTAAATTAAAGGCCAAGTTTGGACGGCGCAAGACGGCAAGAACACGTTGGACTGACGTGGTTTCGATTCCCGGCTCATCATGCTCACCATTTTTTCTTTCACCCCGGAGCAAGGCAGCTGATCACATTTGCAGCGTGGTTCTGTATTCTGATCCATTCTCTATTGAACGTAGATCCATGTATACTCCGGCAAACAACTTTTACCCAATCAACGTCACGGGGTTGCTTTGGAATCCTTGGAGTGGCGGTACTGGTTTGGCAGCAGACTATTTGAAGTTGTGGGCGCGATCGACTAAGTGCGATAGCTACATGACAGATTATCAAGCAGCTCATCCCGACGTCAAAGTTTGTAAGTAGACTAGCGGTGAGGATGAACCGTTAGTACAAAGCAAGTTTAAAGTAAGGACTTAGAAAAAGTTACGAAACTTAGTCTTTTCACTTTTTTTAGTCATTTAGCTTTTTTCTTGTCTTTTCTGTTCCTCGATTTTGAGGTAGAAAGAACTCTCATAACTTTTTGTTATATATATCCACATGTAGATATAGAGGCCGGATTATTTCCAATATCTAAAAAGAAACGTATCTAGTGTAAACCAATCTCTCCGTAAGCTATACAAACCATTGCGAAAAACGTCACGGTGTCTTCGTGAGAGAACTTCTCCCACTCGGCTTTTGGGTTTTAGCAGGGGCATCAACAAAGAGAAGGCCTGATATAGAGGGAAGGCCACTGACGGTGGGTAGCCTATACTACTAGGAAACTTATCTTCCATCCTCCACAAATATATACGGGTCAAAATTGATACTAATACTAGCATTAATATAGGGTCTAAGCTTAGCTAGTATATTTTTGGGGGAATGGAAGGCCCGGAGGTCTTTTAATAGCGGATAGTAACACCACTGGTATAAAGGCCCCTTTTAGTTTCAGTGACTAAACTTTAGTCCCTATCACATCGAATATAAGAATACTAATTAAAGTATTAAATATAAGTTAATTAAAAAATATTACATAATTAAGAACTAATTCATGAGACTATGCATAGTTAATTCATGATTTGATAATGTAGTGCTACCGTAAACATTGCTAAATATGTGCTAATAATAGATTAATTAGGATTGATAGATTTGTCTCGCGAGTTAGCCCTCATTTATTTAATTACTTTTATAATTAACCTATATTTAATACTTCTAATTAGTATCCGTGCATCCGATTTGACATGGACTAAACTTTAGTCCTCAGAACCAAACACCCTCTAATACATATACATTAGTACCGAATGGTATTACCAATTAGTATTAATGCCAATTTAGCATTAATATCAGTTCACAACACCACTTAGTATTAAAAGGTCTTTTAGTACCGGATGGTGTTGTGATCCGGTATTAAAGGGCCGTGTAGGGGTGAATTCAAAAGAAATGCATCCCTTATCTAAATTAAAATTTAGCTTAGATGGGATGGTATGGAAGCTACACGTGAGACAGTAGGTTTCAAGTTTGAATCATCATATTGCACACTCGTAATTTAACATATTTTTTTGACCTTTTATCTTTTAATATCGGTTGGATACTTAACACTGGTATTTAAATGTCACGAATATTAGTCTCTGATGTACAATACCGGTTTTCCCCGCTATTAGTAGTGTTTTGGAATTGGCATTAAGGACGATGTTTTCCAGTAGTGCTAGTTGCCAGTGTGGGGTGGGGCAGTGAGGCGGCAGTGGCCACCGTCCATCCATCGGATACGGATGAGGCTAGTTAAGATTAAGAGGAATATGAATAGGAGCGTCATGAATCTATGGGCAAGTAAGGAGGTGAAAAACCATCAAGATGGGACAAGAGCGGGTGGAATGTGGGCATCACGGGTAAGAGGGGCGAAAGAAGACACCAACATTAGAGATGAACAAGTAGGAAGAATACGATGAGCAAAATTATTGAATATTATAAAAATCAAGTGTTGCATAGCCTCTAAAAGCTCGAGTGATAGTTAGACAGCCTTTTAATTTTGCATTTGCTACAGACCGAAGAGTATAACACTTCAGATTTTATCTTGGTACAGATAAATAAATTGTCACTCATACATGCTAGTTCTAATAGAATTATATATTTTGGTGCATACGTGATGAAAAATAGTTCTAATATAAATTTATTTATATTTTGGTGTAGGTGCATATTCACCCCTACTATATAGCTTCAACCACTGATCTAGAACCTTTAGTCAGTGATCAGTCCTCATGCCTACACATATATTATTAGATGAAAATAATGGTGAATTTGATAGAGGTGAATTTGATAGATTAGTACCAATATAATTGTGTTTCCCATTGATTGTATCTCGTATGAAAGGGAAATGAATGTTATATCCTACCTTGGATAAAGATCTATAAATAAAAAGAAAGATATACTCAAAATAGCAGGGCATTTGTCTGCCAGAACTACTGAGTCAATAAAACAACATCAAAATAAAGTAACTAACAACCTATCCGATATCTTAGTTCACTACAAGTACAATAGATGTAGACAGACGAGTGTCGCCGCCAAATGACTAGCTCTGACCCACTCAAAAGATATCCAACTATACATCGATAATTATCTTCCCCATCACGGGATGTAAAGAAAAATAGCACAGCCACTTGGATTTGGATGCTCGGAAGACCAACGGCGCGGCGCCGCGGAAACGGAGATGGTGATGGTGCGGAAGATGAAGACGATGCGCGGACAGCCGGTGCGGAAGATGCGATCGCGTGTCGCTTGGCATGGGCCACAACGTAGTGGGCCTGAAGGGGTTGCTGGGCCACCATGGGCGGTTGCAAATCGGGGTCATACCAGAATGGACCCGATCCACGATGGGGAAGCAGCCAGCCTTCCTGTGGCAGCCTGGCCAGCCCCTACGGCCTCGCCGCCAAGGGTTATGCTGTCGTCGGTGAGAGGTCGGCCCCCGCCGCCGACAGCGCAGGCACGAACGCAAGGTGCCAGCGACGAACTCGTGCGTTGCGCGGCAGACTCCGGAGACGAGGAAGAGGTGTTGCTCAGCGTGGCGGTGGTAGTTGAAGCGGTGCAGGGTCTGGATGAGGCACCCCCCTAGAGAGGCCCACACGAGCCGTGGAAATCGCCGGTGACGGGGCCGCACGTGTCGGCGCGACCGTCCTTGAAGGTGGTGCCGGTGGAGATGAAGATGGTACTCCCACGGTCGTCGAAGAGGTTGCTGCAGAAGTCGCTAGGACGAGGGCTGCGGGTGCCGGTTCCGCATGTGTTGCGGCAGGAGGCGCCGCGGCCGCACGGGGCACGACTGCTGGTGCCGATGGAGACGGCGCCCGCGGAAGAGGAAATTGGCCCTTGCGCGCGTGGTCGTCGGGGCGGCGGAGATGCGTACTTGCGTGGCAGCGCGCAAGCACCACGTATGTAGTGACCGCAGGGCCGACCGGAGCCATGGGTAGCTAGGCTCTGCCAGGCGCAGGTGAGGAAGACGCCGCGGAAACGGGCGCCGTCGAGACAGGTGCCGCGGGCATCGTCGCGACGAGTGCCGCAGAAGGCACTACGAAGGACGAGGCCGCGCGTGGCGCGGCTGGGAACGTCAGGACTAGTGGAGCCGTTGTCGTAGACGAGGCCACGGTCGTTGGCGGAGACGAGGGCGTCGACGCGGGGGCGGGCGCCGCAGATGACGTGAGAGCGGGCGTCGCGAAGCGCTTGGTGATGCCGTCCGCGAATTCCGACCAAGACGGCTCGCCATGGTCCTTCTCCAGGCGGACGTACCAATATTTGGCGGCGCCTTCCATCCTGAAAGAAGTTACGAAGACCTTTAGTCTCAACCCTAATCTACGGACGACGCTACAATACCCACGTGTTACAGTTACAGTACCGTGGGTACTGTTCATAGGCTGGGCCCTAGGCTCCAGCCGGTCCACTGACCATAACATATAGAGACAAGTGCCTCTACGAAAACCTTAGATGGACCATCATATAGTGAGAGCAAGGATGTGGGGACAATGGAGTTATATTATGAACTTATCTAATTTATAAATAGACATCGTTCAAAGAGTCACTTTACTTTGAACCACTTTTACATTTTGGCCATGAATAAAGATCCATGGGAGGTGGGAGGCTCATTGGATCAAGATCGTGTGGACCAGATTATGGTTTCCAAAGTTTGCATGGAGAGATTGGTTTTCACCTGATACGTTGCTTTTTTTAACCTCTAGCTCCTTCAGTATGGCTCACGTCCTATCTACATGGCTACTAAGGACATGTACAACAGTTTAGACAGCTGATGTCTATTTAACACATACAAACAGTTAAATAGTCAGCTCTACAATAGTTTAGACAGCTGCTGTCTATTTAGCTGTTTGTGTGATAATAAATACGCACTCTGGTTTCTGATGTTTTGCATGGAAGCATGAGCCCAAGCAGTAGACGAGATAGTAGACAACAACACTATCTTTCCTCATTAAATGATAGCTACATCAGCTCATTTGATCTATGTGACAACAAAAAGACAGATACTGTATGTGGGTTGTATATGCCCTAAATACTACATCCGATTCGTTTTAAACGTCGTTTAGGAAACAGAGCCGTCCGCAGGGCGAAAGTTCCGTCGGTGACATCAAATACAACGAAGCGAAGGTAGTAATATTTTTGGACTCTCCGTTTACCATTCACTACCTCCTCTCGCTCCTATCATCAATATCAGCGACCTTTCGTTCTGCCTAACCTATTGGCCATTGGCCATTGTTCTTATAACTCCCATCACGTCTATGAGAGTGTACATACCGTCGTATTAACAAGTCATCATCTTAACACTATATTCTCCAATCTATAATTTTTTAGAATAGATCATTAATAAATTCATCATCTTTTCTCTATAGCAATCATACTTGTTTTTTCTATCATGAAGACACTATCATCTCACAATGCAAACTTTGATTCCTATGCATGGGTTCTCGTGTCGACACTAGGTCTTACATGAGACTTTCATTCTCTCTCTTATTTAATACCGTGTCACGTAAGTAAAGAGTCTCATGTGGCAGCCTAATTAATGCTATGAAAACCATCCTACATGGAGATTGGGACCGCTCATAAGCGTGCTCTCTCTAACTCTGTACCCCTTTCCTATGAACAATAATCTACCCTAACTGTAATTGTAATCTTGCATGACGCCAAATATGTAAATACTTATCCCTGAAGAATTCCGGGGCCATCCGGGACCTCTGCGTCTCAGCACGCGACGCGTGGCCTCGGTGCGGTGCGTCTGCCCTATCCTGCCGTCGCGTGTGCCGACACTGGTCGCACGCGAAACGAGGCATGGGCGTCGTCAGTGTCCCTGAAAAATATTGCTGTGACCGGAGAGGGAAAGGGAGAGGGCGGGCGTCGCCTTGGGGATCCGCCATCGACGCGCGGCCTCCCCGCACTCCGCCCCCGACGGCGCCCCGCGTTGCTGCTCCCGCTCCGGGCCGCCCCCCGCCGCTGCCGCGGCTCCAAGATCCCCCGCGCGGACGGGAGGGAGGGGAGGGGCAAGGTGACGGGGCTGCGCTGCCGGAGGAGACCGCTCCCGCCGCCGGTGATGGACGCGGAGGCGGACGCGGCGGTGGCATTGGTGTCTGGGTCGGCGCCGACCTTGCCGCCGATGCGGGGCTGCTCGCCCGCCGCGCCGCCCGCCCGCCTGGCTCGCCTCCTGGCTTCCTCCTGCGCCGCCGCCGCTGCGAGGGCCGTCCGGCCGGCTCGCCGCGACGCCCGCCTGCCCGGCTCGCCTTCTCCTACTTGTGGCCGCCGCTGCGAGGGCTGCCCGCCCGGGTCCCCGCGCCGCCTGCCTGCCCGGCCGGCTCGCCTCCTCCTGCGCCGCCGCCGCTGCGACCTACGAGGGCCGCCCGCCTCGCCGCCCGTCCGCCCGGCTCTCCTCTTGTGCACGGCCGGCCACCCTAGCCGAGGAAGCGGCGGGGATGGAAGGCGATGAGGGAGTGGTTGGAAGGGAGGGCCGGCGGAGGAGGGCGAGCGGCTATGGGAGGGTGCGTCGCGGCATGGGAGGGAGGGAGCGCCGCGCGGCACGGTCCCGGCCGGGGAGGCTGAGCCCCCCGTCGCCGCGTAGCTGCCGTGCGCCGCCGGCCTCCCCATCAACGCGCCGCCAACGGCGCATCCACTCGCTGTGTCTGCCTTCAGCCTCCATCGTTTCCTACCTTCTGCAGCTGCCACGGTGAGGGTGAGACAGACTCGCCGTCAGTGTACGGCCGGCGGTCTTCCTCTGCTATTATCAATTTTCGTTGCTCCTCTTATCGCAAATCTGGTCTCCTGTGAGCCTTCTTGCTCAGGCTGTGGGGTCTCACCAGCCACTGTGACCTACTAGCCAGGTCAAAAAGAGGAACGACCAACAATGATAGGGCCTGATCCTTTCTTGCCGGTGGGGAGCCATCGTGTTCCCGGACGCGCGTCGCCCGGGATCCGCGTTGACCTTGCCATACTATGCATACCAAGCGCTGCAAATCTGCAATCGAGGTCGCCGAGGTGTCTTCACGGCAGGACACCACCACCCGTGCTTGCAGGACACCACCGTCGGTGCTTGCTGGGCCGCACTTGCCGCCCACCAACGTGGACATGCTCACCCAGCAGGTCCGAGGTGATTTAATTCTGTTTCTTACCGGAGCTTACACTTCAAGTGTTTAACGAAATGCCAGTTCAAGCAGATAAATTTGTTGTCTTCCAAATATTGCACAATCTCTACTAAACTGGCAGCGGTGAGACATTTGAATTAGCATCTGCTTGGAAGTGACACTTTTAGCCAATAGTGGTTGCAGGCTGATGCTAATAATTTTTGACACATGCAGGTCTATCTGACTACCTGTACTTGCTTAATTTGCTCCCTGTGTTTGTTTTCTTACTACATGACCAATTACCTACTATCAGTTTATAACTTGCTTGACATTATTTGAGGTTTCAAGTATCAGATTTGGTTATGTTGCATTTTGCCTTACACTGTCAATTTTTATTTCTGAATTATAGATCCCATTCATCAGTGAAAGGGTTCCATAATTCTTATTTACTTCGAGACATATGTGTGATTAATTCAATTTATAATACTTAGAATTAGGATTTCTCAAATATTACCTAAAGATATCGTCAAGGATATTCAATACAATTTTCATTATATCTCAAAATGTCCCTTCCCATATTACTCTTGAAGTTTTGTACCTTCAGTTATCCACTTTTTATGATTTCAGGATTGTACTGGAAGTGTGCATCGTGTCCAGATCAATTAGTTACGCTACCATAATTTATTCAATCACAAATTGCACTCTCAAAATTATGTGTTGCTAGGTCATGGCTGTCTCTTTCACTTTCATGTGTTTATCACCTGATCAACAAGCATCATTCTTATTTCAAGATTCAGTGTAGGATGTCATGTATTATGGTCTCACTGATATAATATAGGGATATTGTATTTCTCATCAGTGTTTGACTTTGTGATATATGTGCCATTTTTCAGGTCCCGCGTTTTTCTGCCTTCACAAATTATCATTCATTCTGCTTTTGTCTAGGATTTTCGAACTGTATATTTATTTTGTCTTAAACAAATCCAATTCATTGCGTCATGAAGGCAAAATTTTATACTGCCACATTCTTCTTTGCATTCAAAATGCTTGCACAGACTTAGCGTTGAAGGCTGTGTCAAGTCGGAAGAAGGTAGAGGACATGCTTCTGCTGAATAGGTAACCCAGTCATGCCACTGTTATGGTATATTGATTTATATATTTGTTTCAGCCTGCCGCACAACTGGATTTTATTGACACATTGGTTACTATCTAAGACTTGGTGCAATAATTCCTTCACGGTGTATGTGTACTTAGACTGCAGAATCGTAACCTCATCAGGTGGATTGCAGAGACATCGTTCCAATTCTGTCGTTTCTGATATTTCTAATATTTTTCAAGTTCCACACCATGGCTGCACTGCTTTTTGTAAAAAGATTGATGCCTTACGAACAGAGAACGCAACAGGACATGCAACATGATTTGATATTTATATATGTTAATATGTCTATGGATTTACTTTTGTGGTCTGCACTATTGATGGATCTCACAACTCTGTACAGTTTGAGGTTACCATTGCTTTTTGGAAAGATGCCATTGGGAGCATGACTTCCTGCTTCTTATTTTTCTGTTGTTTTCATGAACATTCATAAAATTCTTTTATTTCAGTCTTTCAGGCACTTCACCTTTTGAGGAACACTACGGCACTATGAAGTGGGTTCAGATGTGAAACAAATTGTTATTATTTTATCCATCTGATTGATTTTGTTGTTACCCGATAGACTTCAAATGAATCAGTTCAGTTTTGAGATTTTAATGTACCAGTTCGTTTATTGTTAGTATAATTTGTACCAGTTCTTTTATTATGAGCTACCGTTTCCATGAAACCCTTTCCTAATCATAAATTTGTAAGATTCTATTTGAGAGTTTAATATATCAGTTCTTTTATTGTTAGTATAATTTGCCAAAAATTTGAATAAAGAGTTTAATATACCAGTTCTTTTATTGTTAGTATAATTTACCAGAAATTTGCTACTCTGGTGAAGAATCATTAAGCGTCCACTATGGACGGGCGCGGCGTAGCGCGCTATTCTTCCTAGTACACTCATCGACTAAGGTTTTATCTACTCCCTCCACAAATTGGAGAAGAAAACTAGCCATCTCGTGAATGAGGAATGTAAATATACATATACAAAGTATAAATAAGATGCTAAAATACATCCGCATATACTCCTCAAATACAACGGGTATACATACACGCCCGTTGAAGAGTACGGTCGTCCCATCCGACCCCAATTCCAAGAAGAGCACACCAAATCTCGAAAGATTCCCAAAGCTGACCCTCCAGAAAACCAAGAAATCTCACTCCACCCTCCTTCCTCCCTCTCTCTCTCTCTCCCCTCGCCTCCGTCGCCATGGCCGGCCGCCTCCTCCCCCTCCTCCTGCTGCTGGCGCTGCTCCCCTCGCGAGCACCGGCAGCCGCGTCTGCACGCGGCAAAGCGCCGGCGGAGCCTGATTTGGGGCGGTGCCCGGGGCTGGAAGGCGGGCTGCCGCCGTTCGCCGCCGCGCTCCGCGCCACCTGCCCCGTCTCGGCGGAGGGGTACCCGGCCGAGGAGGTGCGTGTGTGTCTCCCAGCTCTGTCTCCGGCCGATTGGTCGTTCGGTTTGTACTCAAAATTTGTGCTTTCGGGAGGGCCAATCGGGCGGCTCGGCGCGCGGTTCTTGCCGGATCTCTTACTTGCGCGCGCGCTCCGATGCTGCTGTGGAGAAATTCCTGTGCTGCTCATACTTCTTAATGCTGTTTCCGTCTCAAAAAAATTAGTTGCTTTTAGTTTCTTCACTGATTAGGGTGGATTCTCCTTAAGAGCCATGGTTAAATAATCGTGTGTTTCCGAAGTTTTGCCGAGACGGGTGGAGGCGTCTGAATCAAAGTGTGATTTGTGTGTTGCTTTTCATTTCTTTCTTTGTAGAATCGCTTTCGTCATTCCCTTTCCTTCGTGTTGACGGAATTTACCTGTTAGTTTTATTTTTCTAGGTAGCTAAACTAGTCAACGCAAGAGTATGCGGAGCAGTGTGATGTATAGCCTATGTTCTTAGCCTTTCGATTTGTCGTTCTATTCTATTAGGGTTTGCTAAATGTGTCTTTGCAAATATGAGCCCCTGAACTCCTGGTTCATCAAAATTATTACCTTTCAGGATTTTCTCGCTTGTGATTTGCTTTTGCATTTTTTTTATTGGTTGAGCTGACAACTTTCCAACAAATAAACTATTTTTGTTGTATTATTTGTATCTTTCTCGGTTGTTTAAGTGTATGATGCACATGATCCTGGTTGGAATGACTCAAAAGTTCATTTGATAGTGAATGACGTAGCACTAGTGGGAAAGCTAGGGGCTAATGTAGTGAGTCATGAAGTAGGGCTGCTGGGTAGGATGGGGGCCGGTAGAGATGTACATGACGCTTCAATGGAATTCAATTGGCTACAAGTTAAATCCAACAGCTACTGTGCGTTGCTTTGTTCTTAATTTGGGCAGGAGCCATAAATGTGACAAGGGAGCGTGGTACAGTGGGTAGCCCATAATGTCTTTATATGGCAAATATGCCGTTGGGACTAGATTATTTGCAAAGGAGAATGCAAAACGATATGATGAATTTTCTCGGTTGGCTTGGAGTTTTATTCTGTAATGTGTAGTGTAATAATGTTTTCTGGGTCACTTTGGACATGAGGTGTCTAATAGCTCACTTCAAAAAATTTGGCAGGTTAATGGGGAGGAACTTGTCGGGATGTTAGATGACAAAAAAGAGTACACAGCTGTCCTTTTCTACGCATCATGGTGCCCTTTCTCACAACGAATGAGACCACTCTTTGATGATCTGAGCTCAATGTTTCCACGGATTAAGCACTTGGCTGTCGAAGAGTCCAACGTCATGCCTGCGTAAGACCCAAATATGCTGCAGTGTAGTTGTTACCTTGCGTAGGCATTAATATAGCCAATGCCCAGAGCTAAAAACACTTTCCTTTTATGGTTTGCAGAATTTTCTCAAGATATGGTGTCCGTACCCTGCCTTCCATAATAATAGCTCATGGATCATACGCATTCTGGCCTCTTGGTTCTAAAGATCTCGACTCTATGACCAACTTTTACACTGCTGTAACAGGTATGTTTCTTTATTTTTATTATGTGGTTCGAATCTTTGATTGTGCAATAAGCTGAAGTCAATATATGCTGTTATACCAAACACTAGTTACATCATGCAATTATTCAGTGGCCGTGTGCGCTCGTGTGTGTGTGTGTGTGTTTCTGCGTGTGTGTGTGTGTGTGTTTCTGCGTGTGTGTGTGTGTGTGTTTCTGTGTGTGTGCACGCGTGTCTGTGTTTCTGCAGGTGTGTTGTGTGTTTTGAGTTAATTGAAGAATTAAATGAATAAAAAAGGTATTTGATTTTCTGAGCGTGTGTACTCTGTGTGTATATTGTGCATTCGTTCTTTAATGAAATGATATGAAGTATGCTGAATTTATATTGTTGCAACTACCGATATATTACATTGTAGTTGTATGCTGCACTGGTTAATAACAATTTGAAAATTTTGAATATTATTGGTGGAAAAGAAGAAACCAATTTATGTTACTTTGCTCTACTCAAGCAAGAGTTGGTTTCATGCAGGTCAACAACCAGTCGCTTATATTGGTCCTCGGAAGTGGAGCGCAGCTCAGAGCACACAATATGCTAGGCTTTGGAACAGCTCTATTAGTGAAGTAGTGAAGGGAGAACCCTACTTAGCATTCAGTATCCTATTTATTTGCATGAGGATATTTTTGTTCTTCCCAAAGTTCTTCGCTCTCATCAAAGGCTTCTGGACACAATACTTCCAGCAAATCAACGTTGGAATCCTTGCCAAATTGAACCAGCTGCTTGAATGTGTGCCCCATGCTGTGGATGTCAGGAAGGTGTGGAGCAAGTTGAGGCTGGTGGCTGGAGCTAAGAATGCTAGGGTCTGGGCATCATCTCTAGCTTCGGTGTCGCTTGGTGGACAATCTTCTCCCCGAGCTGCTGTTGGATTGATGGGCTCGACCTTTTAACCGTGGCAAGAGTGTGCTGATCCATTGAATTGCACTGGATGAAGTAGCTCCTGTAACTCACATGAGCATGTAGAGACAGATAAGATCTCTGCTCGGAAAGATACATCTTGTTTGTAGCATGTAAATCTTAGGGATACCGTTGAGCCTTTGTAAATCATACTGTAACATTAGCCCTGAGCGCTCATCGTGCTGTGTCTAGTCTTTAGCAACGGAAGACGCAGCATAAATTTGTTCTTTCCCTCCCCTGAATCCATTCTCAAGACATCTTCAAACTTCAATTTTCAATGTAGGAGTCCCCCATTTGCTTGTAATACATAAGACATTTCAAGCAGTCCGTGAGCATCAATCTTACCATTTTGATTGATGCTAATGGATTTGGCAAGAACTTAAAACAAAACACCGAAAAATATGCAAAATTTAATTTGCCGTAATGTTGTAAAGCTTTGATGGACATATAGACCTCTCTTGTCATCTACAGAAGAGTGCTAAGAAGTTCGTTCTTTTGAACAAGGAAAAATAGTAACAGGTGATACAGAATTACAGATGGAACTGAGTACAAACTAACAACAGCTATGCACGTTCTCGAGCCAAAATGTGCCCAACTTCTCATGTCAGGACGGTAACTGAGATCACCGCCTAATCAATCAGTCCTCGCCAAGGGTGTACCGGATAAACCTGCGCACCTTGATATTCTCTCCGAGGGAGGCGATCGTCTCTTTCACGAGATCCTTCACCGTCTTGCTGTCATCCTTGATATAGGGCTGCTCCAGGAGGGCCATCACCCCCAGCCTCTTCGATATCCGCCCTTCGACAATCTTTTCCCTGATATTCTCAGGTTTGGACTGCAGGTCATCCCTCTGCATCTCAATCTCCTTCTCCTTACTGATGATGCTCTCTGGGATGTCCTCCACCGAGACATAGTCAACCTGTGGGCATGCCACCACTTGCATTGCGAGGTCGTTAACGAGCTCCTTGAACTTCTCGTTGCGAGCCACAAAGTCGGTCTCCGAGTTGACCTCAATCATGCATCCGATGCGGTTGTCGTGGATGTAGGAGCCAATAAGGCCTTCGGCAGCTAGGCGAGATGATTTCTTGTCTGCAGATGAGAGACCCTTCTTCCTCAGGAACTCCTGAGCCTGCTGAAGGTCACCACCAGTCTCAGCCAGTGCTTTCTTGCAGTCCATCATACCAGCACCAGTTTCATCGCGGAGTTGCTTTACCAATGCTGCTGAAACCGCAACAGTCGGTTTCCTGGAAACATGTATGTCAAATGTGAGTGGTGTAACCTCTAAAACACATAACAGCGTAATTCAGTAAGAAATGCCTAAAACACACACTGGTGCACATGTTGTGCACACTCACAAACGTAAGCACACATGCATGAGGAGGGAGATTACTTCTCAGCAGGTTCTGTTGTTTCAGCAGGCTTGTCCTCCTTTGGAGGAGCAGATGGTGGCGGCCTTGCTGCTGTCTGGGCTGCAACTTCAGCAGCAAAATCCTGGCTTTTCTTCTCCAACCCTTCACCGAGATTGTACCGGGCAAATCTCTTGATCTTCATGTTCTCTCCAGTTGTGGCTATGGTCTGCTTCACCCATTCACTTATTGTGACCTTGTCGTTCTTGATGAATGGCTGTTCAAACAATGCAAATTCTCCAAGCCTCTTCTTTACACGTCCTTCAACAATCTTAGCCCGGATCTGCTCAGGCTTTGACAAGAGGTCCTCCCTCTGCATCTCCAGCTCTGTCTCCTTCTTCACAACCTCCTCAGGGACATCATCAATAGATACGTACTGGACTTGAGGGCAAGCAGCAACTTGCATGGCAAGGTCATCAACTAACTCTTTGAAGAAATCACCTCGGGATACAAAGTCGGTCTCACAGTTTACTTCAATAAGGACCCCGATCCTGCTATCATGTATGTAAGAACCAATTCTTCCCTCGGCAGTCGCTCTGCCGGCTCTCTTGTCAGCAGCTGCCAACCCTTTCTTTCGTAGGAATTCTTGCGCTTTCTCAATGTCACCCCCTGTTTCTGCAAGAGCCTTTTTGCAGTCCATCATGCCTGCTCCAGTTGCTTCACGCAATTGCTTCACAAGGGAAGGAGAAATAGTGGCTGCTCAAGTGCAGAAAAGACCATCAAAATCTTTCTTGTGTTGTCCTAGCGATAGTTTGGTAACAAATTGCAATGTGCAGTGAATTTTTGCCAAGGAAAATGCAGGGTAGAGCATGTCCATAAAGGAGAATTTAGTAATGATGAGAAATCGAAATTCAAATGCAAGACTTTAGTAGCATTCTTAATATGCACTAAGAATTTTGAGAATTACTTTAACAAACATTGGCGGAAATAAAAAATTGAACACAGCAGTTACTTATTAAGAAACATAGTAATTAGCCAAGTTATACATCATGAATTCAGCCTTGTTTATGTTTAAAAAATCAGTAGACAAGTAACATATTTTTATCATATACAATAGTTCAAGCAAAGCATGCAGTTGACATGTCACAGAAAACACTAATAAGAAAATATTCACAAATGTGGAGAAATGCTTCATCTAAAGAATACAACAGAGTGAGGTGATATTGAACTGTTTATGATCTTGTACAGAAAGAGAATAACAACCAGGTCAACCCTTTTGGCAATAATGGGCAGAACTGAAGGATTGATATGTGTTGACCCTTGGAGTTTACCAGTGTGTGAAACAACAATGGAACAAAAAAATGAGATAATAATTGGAAAAAAGTAGCTTGAACAGGTTTCGTGTAATCTATTCTAGCATCCCCTAATCTAATTATGCAGGGTTGCTTCTTCAAGAGGCTTTTGCAGATAAGACGTGGCTTATCAGAGTATTGCATGTCAAAGCCTTTAGAGGATAACATCACTGACTCGCTCATAAAATTACTACAGACCTGAAGTGGTGCTTGCTTGTTCAACTTCAGAAGCAGCAACCTCGGCACCAGTTATCTCACTCGCCTCAGCTGGTGCAGCTGGCTCCACTGACCCACTACTTGCAGTTACAGGAACCCCTTCTACTGCTGAAGATTCTTCAGGCTCGGCAGGCTTATCCTCAGTTTCTGAAACTGCAGACACACTAGTACTATCTGGGGCTCCATTGGAGGACAACTCAACACCAATTGCAGGTGAGCTTCCAGCTTCTACAGTTTGGTCATCAGCGGCATCTGCCGCAGAGCTCAATTCTTCACCACTTTGCTCATCCACTGGAGCAGCTTCCTCGACACTAGTGGCAGCTTCTATGGAAGAGGTAACCTCCTCTTTTCCTTCAGTTTCTGTAGCCACTGCTTGTACTTCCGGAACTTTTGTCTTTTCCCTCTGATCCAAGAATGCAGAAATCTCCTTGTTCCTACGGAAAGCCAACTCGAATGCATTAGTTCCTCTGGACCAGTCCCGCTTAAGCTCCATGTTTAGTGTTTGCAAATCATCTTCATCATTTTCCACGTCTTTCATGGTCAAAGTGGCCTGACCTTGTGTTACGTTCAATACTTTAACCCTTATTTGTTTGCCAACTTCCATTGCAGATTGCCCAATAAGGGTAAACAATGCCACTGCTTCCTCTTCTCTGGGAAGGAACCCTTCACTCCCATCAGGCAGCGTCACGAATGTCCCAGCTCTTGTTGTACTTTTCACAGTGCCATTCAGAGATTGCCCTGGTGCATATTTTGACTCGCTTGTTGCTTTGGTTTCCTGTCTTTCCTTTGTTTGCCTTGGTGAGCTTCTGGGAGTTGCAGTGGCACTCCGCCCACCACTTGCAGCCTTAGGTGCTTCCTTTTTCGGCTTGACGTAGTCATCACCTCCCCGCATGGTAAGAGAGATGCGCCCCGTTTCCTTATTCGCTTCAAGCAATCTGACTGACACCTCTTGTCCAACAGTGAAGAGGGAAGATATATCTTTTACAAACCCGTCACTTACTCGGGAGATATGAACAAGGCCTTCTGTGAATGCTCCAATGTCAACAAAAACTCCAAAGGGCTTGATAGACCTCACCTTCCCAGTAAAAGATGCACCAGGAACTAGATCCTCATCAGTCAGTGGAGGCATCTCACTCTTCCGTATGTTGCGCCCTGATTTAGGGGCAGAAGAAGATTGGTCCATGCTATCCTCAACCTGTTCACTTTCTTCAACAGCGTCAGGTGCAGCCTCATAGGTTTCATCGGAAGTTTCTCCTGAGGGGGATGGATTCTGATCCTCCACTGTGACATCAGTCCCTACAGTTGCAGCAGATAAGTTTCTTGGCCTCTGGGCTGAGGACCAGCTTCTTCTTTTGTAGATACTGATCAAGTGAAATGCTGTTTGTGGCTGCAGCAGCCTTCGAGGTGATGGAGATGCTACCCTTGAATACCTAGCTGAGCCATGGAATCCTCTTATCTGGATTTCTCGGCTGGTCCTGATACTTCCAATGTGAAACAGGCTAATATTGCCGACAGAACAATGAACCACTGGCGTCATTTTGAATCAAGGGAATGAAGTATCCAGCGACTATATTAGAATATTGATTCCTTCAGAACCCTGTGCAAGAGATAGCTCTTTAGACAAAACAATGAGGACTTAATTCCAGCGAATTAGATGAAAAGAGAACCTTTTTCAGGGGTATCTTTTGCAACTATATCTAGGGCATGCCAACTACAGCATTTGATGAAAGGAAACACAAAATCAGAACCGGAAATTGTAGGAGTATCTTTTGCAAGCTTTAAGCATAAGGAATGGTAATTCCATTGCAACAGTGTGGCATTTTAAGAAAAACATGAACTGTTCCCAAACAAGAAGGCTCTATTGGTCTATTTTCATGCTTGAGTAGAACTAACTTGTGTTTAGCTGGGCAAGTCAAAATTGGAGTCGCTCAATTAAAAAAAGAAGAAAAAAAAAGAGCCGCTCTACATCACCTAATGGAATAAAACAACCCACAGCCAAAAGAGCAATCTGTGGAAAGATTGCAATGTCAGATGAAGCATTTTTTTAAGTTTCAATTACAAATACAATGATCCACGTGTTGCCTTGCAAGCTCTAATGGAACCTCCTCTGTGCGGTTGAACAAGGGCAGATATTTCTGGTCCAGCTTGAGATGCTGTACGAATTGAAAACCAGGTGTCTGCATTTCTGCGGGGTGGGATTGCCATATCACAAATTCGCACTCGAAAGCCGAAACTGGAACCGCCTCGGTCATCGTTTGCCTTGGGCAGGCGGCTGCCGTAAAAGTTGCTCTGCCTCAAATTTGCAAGCGAGCAAAGATTTATGTAAGCTTAAAGTGGGCGCTAGACACACACAAGGAGCCACTACTGGAGAGGAAATCGGGCAGGCCAGCGGCGCGCTAGCACTTAATCAATCGCTGCAGCAGGGGCCCGGCCACCCGGGCAGCAGCCAGCATGTGAACAAATGAGCATGCACGGAGAGCGCACGGTAAATTAACGGGGCAAGGCCACCAATGCCGGCTGCCACCTCCCTCCTCAGTCTCCGGCTGCCCTCGCACGGACGAGGCTGCTACAAACCAACGTCCCGCGGAAACGGAGGCGGGCCGGCAGAGGCGCATATCCACAAACACATTGCGCGCGCGGCGAGAAGCGGGGGGGCAAGGGAACTCTGACGTCACCTGGTCCACGCCGCCGGTCGGCCCGGTAGCGGCGGTGCGGGGCTGCGCGATTCCGACCTCGTCGCCAGAGAGGGGGGAGGAGCAGGGGAGAAGGGAGGGAGGGAGAGAGCGGGAGAGGATTAGCTCGGTGGATTTATAGCCTTATCCTCCCGAAGCGGCTCGGGTTCGGGAATGGAAGCGAGGCGAGCCCGGCCATCAGGAGGATGTGGTTGGGGGGCCAACCCCGTGTCCCAACGCCGGCTTGGTGAAAATCACAAAAACAACCACGCCACGGCGAGGCCCCACCCACCTTACTACTGCCTGCTAGTGCTACCAGGTGATGGCCGGGATCCGATGGCGACACTAACGGTCTTTTGTCTGGCTCTTGTTTACGTGGCCACCAATCACAGAATCTAAATCAAAATACTAAAAAAGAATTTCCAATCTTGATCTTAGAACTTTGGAAAAAGTTGAAGATTCGCGACACTAGAAAAAATTAATTAGAACCACAATGAAAGATCAAATTTATAGCTCCTCTATGTCTATGTTAATGCAACCTAGGATGATAAGAAACAATTCAATCTCTAGAATTCTAGAATGTAAATTGCTCGAACTGAAATGAACAAAGAGATAACCAAACACAATACACGAATTTATCTCGTGGTATCGATGACTTGCCGATCATCCATAATCCACGTTCAGGTGGATTTAATGTTCCACCGCTTCTTTATCAAGTCATCACCTGATGTATGAGCCGGCTAGAACCAATGAACCGCTCTAAACCTCGATTCCACTAGAGTTATTCTTCACCGCTCCGGCAAAGTGAACACAATAACCTCTCACACAATCTTCCAAGGCAAGATCATGATCTTGCTTAGTGGAATCACGAGCTCCAAGCCCTTGATTAATCTCTAGTGCCACAATGATCAAATCATTGATGCAATGCATTAGATGCTCTCAATCTCACAAGAATATAACATCAAAGCAAAGAAAGTGAGAGAGGAGAAGAACAGCTCAAAATATGCAAGAAAACTTTTTAAAGTGCCAAGAGATCTCACCCCACCACGGGGTGAAGTATATATAGTCCCCCTCCTCGAAACTAGCCCTTACGTTCGAAAACGTGAAAAACGGGACTCACGGATTGTCCGTCCCATCACCATGGACTGTTTGAGTTTGAACCCAACGGATATTTTGCGAAGTCAAACGAGTGTCAGAGTTCCCGTTAGAGCCTGACGGACTGTCTGACCGGCCACCACGGACTGTCCGAGCGTCACCACGGAATGTTCGTGTGTCACCAGCAATGTCCGACCTGTGCGGACGGACTGTCTCACCCCTAGAACACCAAAAATCGTCTTTCTAAATCGAGCTTATTTATACGGACGGTCTGTCCCACCACAGACAGTCTCACAGTCAACGCAACAGCTCACCAAGTCAGCGCTCGCGGGCCCACCAGTCATCACAGGTCACGGACTGTCCGAGCCAAGCCACGGACTGTCCAAGGCAAGATTGGACACTGTCCGAACTGAATTTTCCATATATGTTTTAATTAAAGTCACCACAGACGGTCCGACACTTGGCTCAATGTTCTTGAGTCAACTCACAAGTCAACCCATGAAGCACGGACTGTCCAAACCCAGCCACGGACAGCCCGACCCCTGACAGAAATTCATTTCTCAAGATATTCAACGATGCCTTTCTCAAAGTTAGCCGCCGGTTCAAACGGTTCAATTGTATTTAAAGTTTACTATCAAACATAAGTTGCAAACCCCCCCCCCCCCCCCACCCTCCCTCCTCATGGACGCGCCCTCCCTTTCTCCGGTTCAATTGCTTACTGGTCTTTTAGGCGAACCGAACCGGCAGGGCCACCGGTTTCTGATTTTTTCGAACGAACCGCGGGTCCGGTTCAAAGGGCTTACAATCGCTTAATGTTCATTGTGGCAGGTCACAACAGCGTTCCACATTAAATGTTCAAACCACCTGATTACTTGCAATCGCTTAAGCGTCACATCGACTCCAGAGGGGATTGGACACACGGGCCTCAGCAGGTCACAACAGCGTTCCACATATAACACTAGGCTACACGACCAAGTGAGCCATCACGAAGCATGGGCTCGTTTTCTTATACAAGAACCTACATTATCACACTTCTTTTAGAGTTCCTCAAGCAGAACCATGAAAGAAGGGGCTCCACTTCCGTTTCACTTCAATTGCCTTGACCTATTCCTCGCTCGAGCTCCCCTCCTTGATTCCTTTGTTGGCGGCATCATCTTGAGCGGGGGTTTCCTGCAGACATCGTCACAACGAAAAAGGTCAAGCACAACATTCGAAACCGTCCACTAACAAACAGTGGTTTCATTGCGGACTGCAGGAAACTAAGCCATCATCAAAGCATGTAGAGCTATATCACAACATATTCATCTTTTCTTTCTAAGGTTCATCCAGACAAGGATGAAGATGAAAAGACACAGTATTCAACGCTTCACTTTTTCCTGGTCTACTCTTTTGACTAACAGTGCAATCCCTTGATTTCTCAAATAAAATGTGATTTACATGACAACAAATGCAATCTCAAGGGTTCTTTTCATAGCATAAAAGAAAATGATGGATCCTTGTATTGAGGATGATCTAGGTAGTGTTTCTACCGTTTCATTAGATGGATGGATATGGATGGGAGATGACCATATAATTTTGTAGTGTTTGGTTGGGGTGATATTGTGGATCGAGTGGCCATGAAGATGGAATATACCCTCTAGATGTTGAACAGAGTGAGTTGGGTTTTGTTGCTGGATGAGCTCATCCAACTTGGCTAATCGCAATCATTAACAAAATGGCTAGTAATAATTAGCCTGCAGTATTACTAATTAGTATTTATTATGAGACGTCGTTGATACGTGTGCAATTGGTGAACCAATTAGAGTATGGTCAATGATGATTAGTGTACTTTGGTGTCAACTATCAATTGCTGTGACAAATTTAGCTTAGATAAGTACCGGCACACATTAATTAGACTAGGATTAACTGTAATTTAAAAGATATAATTAGTTAATCCTTCTCACACCATCGGCCTTCGTCGATCCAACCAAACAAAAACTTGGCTCATCCATCCACCTAACCAAACAAGCAACTTGGATAGCCATATCCCATCCAACCTTGCCCTCAAAGGCTCAAACTAAACAAACCCCTAGATGGCAGTGCATGTTTGGTCCCTCAGAAAATTCCATGCTATACCCTCTAAAACATACTGAGATTATAAAGAAAATTATTCTCACTCTTGTGTTATCAGACACTGTCAGTATTTTAAATTTAGACATCTAACATAAATGGATCATGTACAATTATGCGACGAATGTAAAATACCATTCTAAATTTCAGAAATGATGTTACTCTCAATTGTCATGGAATTACAAAAACACTCACTACACAGCTTAGACAGCTATAACATACAAAAGAAGAGTGTTTGCAGCTACTTTGTTAAAGTCATCCATGTAGCAAGTAATTACTTACAGTCTTTTCATCCTTAGCGCCCCTGCTTTCATCATGACTTTCAGAAGCACCACCCAACTGGAAAAGAATAAAAAACAAGTTAAGGAATCACTTATCAAAAAGGCATGTTACGTTGTTTCTCAAAAAAAAAAGGCATGTATGTCAACTAACAAAAGTCACCTATCATATATTGGGCTGGTTTCAAAAGCGATAAGGCATCCCAAGAATTCTGGGAACGCCTTATCGCCTAGTCGACAAGGCGTCACTGTTCTCCAAGGCGAGCTGGGTGCGCCTGGACGCCTAGGCGGCGCCTTTAAAACTATGATGTTGGCAACTATCTATGCAACTAAGCCAGCTATTCTGCAACTGCTACTTACTTTCAAGTTCCCTAAGTCAGCTGACAAGTCCTCATTTGTATTCTCCTCTCCGCTTCCTTTGCTCCCATCATTTTCAGTAGCATCTTCAAGCTGAGATGAACACATTTAAGCATATTGCACAGGGAAAGTTCCCATACAACTGAAATACGAAGCGTGAATGCAGAAAGGCAATTACCCCCAAATTCTTTAAGCTAAGTGACACATCTTCTTGCTGTTTCTTAAGGGTGGTTCTCAGCTCTTGGAAATCCCGGAAAGGAACAGGAGAGCAAGATTTTCGGAAAGAACTAAATCCGGAGATGAACAGAAGTGAACTTTAGAATGCAAGCTTGATCCTTACTGAACGAAGTTGTTCTATTTCATTATTGAGTGCACTTTTGATATCAGAGAGTTCCTGCAAGACATATAAAATGATAAATGAACTGCTAATAATAAACTGCCATGCAACCTGCAACAGCAGGAAATCTTCTGGTAGCTTACGATTAGTGTGGCTTTGCTCAAGGTAGGCAATACTTTTAACTTTACACTTTACAAACATTGAACTCAATGGAATTAGCAAAAGGATACAACAGGCCTTTACCATCCTAAAAGATCTGTAGAATTTTCAGTTTTCATTTAATAATTAGCAAAATAAATACTTACACAACCCAGTTGGAAACTAAACAAAAAGGTAAGCTTTCACTGTAATCCTTAAAAGAGTAGTAGGCAAGTGCAGATAATTATAATGCAATCAATACAATAAAGAATACGATTATACTTGAATACAGCAAATGCCATTAATGTGAAGTGCAAAGAAACTCACAACTTTGTATTTTGTCACTTGGGTGTCTAGATTGCTCCTCCAATTCTGCAGTTCCTGAAACATCAGAAAATAATATCTTATGTCAATGGTTCTGTACAAGAATTCCCCAATATTTGAAGTAAAATGCTGATAACAGTATGGGAGAAGTATTTCAAGCAAAACATCAATTCTAAATTTGTAAGCAGTTGTCTAAAAAGAAGCAGTATATGTTATGAAAAATTACATAAATTAGGCACTTGAAATAAACAGAAGATGTTCATATGCTCAACATGTATAGGTGATGTCTTGTCCTCCTATTTCTAATGAAGTCAATCCCCTAATCCAAATGGAATAAGCAAACTTGCAAATACAATAGAAGGTGATCATATGCTCATGTGGTATCAATGATAACCTATTATCCAAAGCACCTAAACTCATGCAGATTGGTATTGAAAAACAATTGATTCCCGAAAGCACATGATTCATAAGGTAACAAACAAACAAACAAACAAAAACATAAAATAGAGTGAATGCACCAAGTTATCAAAATTACAACACACCTCCTTGAGTCCTCGGAGTCTCCCTAAAAGCTCTGATTGCGATTCATTCAATTCCTGGTCCATAAAAAGGATGCAAGTTAGTTTCGTTTTATTCAGGGTATCTAAATGTTACTTCCAAAAGGAACTGCTGGAAATAATAATCTCCGGTCAGAGAACTATTCCATACTAAGAAGAAAGAAAGTCGATCAGCAAAGAAATTGGAGTCAGAAAACACATGGCAGTATACGTGTTAAATATAGCTTCACAACTACTAAGCAGGCTAGGATAGGATGTGATATTCTGATTTAGTAGGGGCATTTAAATGTTACTTAACACCTCTACTCAGAATGGGAGCACTGTGCATCGGCATCATCTCTGTCAAGGAATAACATGTCAACACATAAAATTCACATTGGCATGAGTTAGTGCAAGTGGCCTAAGTTTGAATGATGTGTTGCTAGACAGAAAAGGCACGCCATGATCTGTACCTTTGATTTCATGATCATCGCGTCAATTCAATCCCATAACAAAATTGGCAACCATGCACATCAAAGTGGTTGGTTAGAGTACAGTCTAATAAAATTGGGATCTGAGGTGTGACAATCTTTTCAGAATTTCTACACAAGGCCACAAGACACGAACATCCCAAGCATTTGGAGAACATCCTAACTTTACAAGACCACACGGCATTAACATTTCAAGCAATTGGAGAGCGTCCTAACTCCTAGTGGATGCTTGTACTTTTCTAGAATAGAGATGCTGGAGCGTAATCAGCAAGTTCCAGCAGCATTCGGTGGCTCCCGGTGCCTAGTGCGATCACTGTGACACAAAATAACAACCACACACGCATCGCACAAACGTGCTCCCCACAACCAACGCAAGCACAGCGACATTTCCGCCCGTCGTCACGCCTAAGCGAAACGAGGTAGAAAGAAGAGGGGAAACCGTAGACTAAACCTAAACCCTAGGGGCGGGGCTGCCAGGGATCCTTACCGAGATCTTCTCCCCCACGGGCAGCTGCTCCTCCTTCCTCTGCGAATCCAGACACAGAGACCAACAGCGGCATAAAGAGAATCAGATTCGGCGCTGCGGAAATCGGAGGAGAGGGAAAGGGAAGGGCGCTGTGCTCACCGCCTGGGACGGGGACGGGGCGCTCCCGGCCGACGCCGCGGGCGCTGCGGCGGGCGGAGCGGGCTGCTCCGCCGGGGACGCTTCGGAGTCCGACATCCGGAGGGTGCAGCGGCGGCGGCGGAGGCGGGTAGGGTTAGGGTTCCACGGGGCGGCGAGGAGCGGGGGGTGCCGGTGGTGTGCGCGAGAGAGGAGAGGGGGGATTTGAAATTGAAATGGGGGGAGCCGAGAAAGGGAAAGGGGAGAGGGTTGATCGGTGAGGGAAGCCAAACGGGAAACGGCCGCGGCAACGGATCCGTTGATCTACGCCGTCCGATCCTCTCGAGATGCACTGCCACGTGGCGTTCTCGTCCGTTCGGCCCTACCCCGGAGCAAACTGCGGGCTGGGCACCCACGCGCAGGTGCAGGACTCGTACTGGTAGGTTTCGCGTTAACTACGAGTATTAAATATAAATTAATTTAAAAATTCATTACATAAACGAGGAGTAATTTACAAGACGAATCTATTAAAACTAATTACACCATGATTAGACAATGTAATGCTACAGTAAACGTATGATAATTATATATTAATTATAGCGAAATTAGGCTTGTTAGGTTCGTCTCGCGAAATAGACATGACTTATGTAATTAGTTTTATAATTAGTTTATGTTTAATGCATCTAATTATTAGCGCTAAACTTTAGCACCTGGATCCAAACACCACCTCAAGAAGGCAATGGGTGCCCGAAACTCGATGGGTTTTTACTCTATTAGGGTACGAGTTTGGGTCACTTTTTCTACCCGTGGGTTTATTAACGGGCAAAGTATTAAACCGAGCGGGTTTGGGAACGTAATAACCAAACCCGTGAACCCGTGGGTTTCTTAGACCCCAATATATACCATCAAATAACCAATCTTTTTAATTCATACCTCAATTTAAATGGCCCAAACCTAACTTGTTCCTTTCTTTTCCATAGAATCAAATGCATACTTCTTATTAATGGTTTTTTCTATTTATTTATGATACTCTTGCGACGTATAACCAATAAAAATAATTTATGTGCTCTAGTATTTATTGAGTTTTTCTATAATATGTGTCTTTTTTAATGGGCACGGGCGACCCGTGGGTACCCATAAACCCGACGGGTATGGGTTTGGACAAAATATCAAACCCGTGATGGGGTCATGGATTTTTTAATGGACGGGTTTCATTTTCGCAGGCACGGGTTTGGGACGGCAAAACCCAACAGGTTTGAACCCGTTGCCATCCCAGCTGGACCTGAATTTTCGGGCCATGTACAAACAGGTTAGTGGTTGGGCTGAAGCCTGCTCGCGCTCTACCAAGGGCCGCCCACTGTCATCGGGCTTCTCTAGGTGGGCTTTAGCCGGTCAGAATTCGAGTTTGGGTCAGCCTGAGCCCGGGCGAGGTTGCGAAAAGGTGAGCAACACAAAACATCACAAATGAATCAGTGCTACATGCCTATCGATTTCAAAAGGAAAAACAGAGACTGCTTAAACACTATCTGTCCATCTTGGAAAAAGTTCACATTGTCGAAAGATTTTGTCTGTCCAATCTGACAAGCATATAAAAGGAGCTAAAAAAAGTCAGAAAAAAGAGCAATATTTGTACAAAAGGGTCATTTATATTTGTACGTGTACTATTTGTACCTCATATCCTTAAATTAACGAGAAAAAAAGAAACTAAACCCATGCTATCAATCCAACTTATATAATTATAGTACAATTGTGTTGTTGTATCATATATATCAGCAGCAATAAATGGTGTCGATCGATCGCCAATCAGAAGTTCTCCTTGTGGAAGACGAACTTGGTGGTGGTCTTGTGGGAGAAGTCCCTCGCCAGCCGCCGGAGCTCCGGCGTGAGCTTCTGGTCGCCGCAGAAGAAGACCCCCACCCTCTGCCCCTGGTGGTTGCAGGCCACCCGCTTGAAGACGTCCCTCCACTGCGGCCTGGCGAAGTGGGTCCTCACCCGCGTCCCCGACACGACGTCGACGCCGCTCTTGGCGTGGTGCAGCGCCTGCAGCATCACCAGCAGCGCCGACCTGGCGTCCCCCTCCTCGTACACGCTGGTGCAGTGGTTGTGGAGCTCCACCACATCGCCGCCGGCGTCCCGCTCCGCCACCTCGTTCATCACGCCGCGGAACCACTCGAAGGAGCCTTCCTCCCGCGTGCACCAGTAGAAGTACACCCGCCGCGCCATGAACGCCGGCGAGGAAGCGGAGGCGGCGCCGTAGATGTTGTTGAGGACGTCCTTGACGATGCTGATGAGAGGGGTGGCGCCGATGCCGAGGCCGATGAGGAGGAGCACGTCGTACTTGCTGTAGTCCTGGGCGGGGGCGCCGTAGGGGCCGTCGATGAGCAGCTTCGGGAGCTTGCCGGCGCCGCCGGCGCCGCCGGCGGTGAGGTCGGCGCGGAGGAGGCCGCTCTGGCCGACGGCCGGGGGCCGGCAGACCTGCGAGAAGAGGGCTCGGAAGCTGGTGGTCCAGTCGCCGCGGCACCGGATGTGCATGCTCAGGTAGTCGTCGCCGGGCGCCGACGTGATGGTGAACGGGTGCCTGCGCGCGGCGAATCATGCAAACAGAGAGTCAGTCATCGATCCGTCCATGGCGCGCGGCGTTCGATCTCCGGCGACCGCGGCGGCGCAACTGCTGCTGCTTGCTTGCTTACCACTCGAACGGCGAGACGTCGGCGCAGTTGACGTAGATGTACTGGCCGCTCTTGTAGCTGAACCCGTGCGGCTTGCTCATGTGGATGGCGATCACGTTCCCCGGGTACACCGCCACCTTCTCTATCCTCACCGTCGTCAAGCCGTGCGACCTCAGCGCCCGCAGCAGCCGCTCGCCGGCGTACAGCAGCACCGGGATCGCCAGGTACATCCATGTCTGAAATTAAATTTCCCCATTTCAATTTCAAACAGATAATACATGTACTTGATGAGCATGTTATGCTGTCTGAATTATATATTCTGCTTACCGTCTGCTTGTACCAGGTGCGGTTGATGTAGAGGCAGACGCCATGGACGACGAAGGCGACGTAGACGATGACGAACAGGTGGTGAGAGTACCAGAACATGTTGAACCCGCTGAGCCGCCGGAGCGGGTTGCCCTCGCTGAGCTTCCCTCTCCTGAACCACGGGTGCGCCAGCGTGTAGGCGATCACCATGAGCACCACCATGATGACGCCGGTGATCCCCTCGACGCCCTTGACGAACCACCAGTAGTTGGGCACCCGGCGCTGGCCGAAGTAGGCCTTCATGGGCTCGTACGCGGCGGCGCTGGCGTGGAGCAGCCGCGGGAAGTCGCAAGTCAGGTGGGTGACCGCGTGGAGCAGCACGCCGACGGCGACCCCGCCGGCGACCACCTTGTGGAAGTTGATGTTGTCGTTGAAGGGGACGGCGGCGCCGAGCCTGGTGCGCGACCGGAGCCAGGTGATGGTGTTCCGGCACACCGGGAGGAGGATGAGCGCCATGTTGAACTTGGTGGTCTCGGCGCCGCCCTTGGCGACGCAGACGCAGTAGCCCATGACGTCGAAGGTCGGGTGCCGGCGGTAGGCGAGGAACTTCCAGGTGAAGAGGGCGGCGTTAATGGCGAGCCACAGGGACATCACCCACACGCGCTTCCAGTTGTCCTCGAGGAAGTAGAGGAGGCTCCGGCCGGCGCGGCGGAGCGGGTTGCGGTCGGGGGCAGGGGCGAGCTTCTGGCTGATCATCTGGCTGATGTTGGAGCTGTGTGTTAGGAGACGGGATTGCGCCTGCGACGGCGGCTGCAGCAGCAGGGACTCCAGGTTGGCAATCTGTTCGTTTCATTGTTGGTTAGTTCAGAGGTTAATGTGAGATGAACAATAATATGTTAGGGGACTGAAGAATGGACAACTGATGTAGTAGTAGAATTGAGAGGGGAAGAGTATGTATAGGTATGTAATGACCTCGATGTAGCCGAGGTTGTCGGGATCAAGCTCCTCCATGATCAGTGCGGTGTACTCGTCGACGCGCTCCAGGATCTTGGACAGCTTGTTTGCGGAGGCGGTCAGAGTGAGGACCTGATGGTGTAAGAAATTCAGAATGTTCAGAGTTCAGATTGGTGACTGAATTATTAAGCTAATAAACGGGTAATGAGATGTTTGCTCCCATTCGTTACCTCTTTGAGCTCCTCTTCAGTGATCTGACCATCAGCATTCTTGTCAACCCTGCAATAAGTTCAGAAATCAAGCAAGTTCAGACATTACGGACTTCGACTTTCTGAAACCCATATAAAGAGTCTTTGGGCATATATATAATAAATATTTGCAAAATCCAATGCTAAATTTGGTGCATTTTGGGACGAATGTTATCGAAATGCACTTTAATAACACAAAATTTGACCTTGCAATAATTTTAAACTGAGCGCATACATGTCAAAGAAGGTACGAAGCTTGGCATCGAAGCCCGGGTCAGAGAGCTGCTCCCAGAACTCCCGGGTCTGATCCTTGGTCAGCACCATAGCTGTGATCCCCCTTCGCCGAGCAAGGGCGTCGAAGATCTGCACCGCAAACTCCTCGGATCCAACCATCCCTGCAAAATCAGGTGGACAAGAACAATTCACTATCTAGCTGTAGCATGAACAGGGAGAAATTCAGACATGTCATTTCTCTCTTCTGTTTGCTTTTTTTTTCACGAAGTGGTTCAGAGGTGAGAAATAAATTGCAAGAATGGCAAGCAAAGTGCAGGCAAGCTCACCGATGCACTGGCCGAAGCGGGAGCGGAGGAGGAAGCCGTCGACGGCGAGGCGGTGGAAGCGCTTCTCGACCTCGGGCCAGCCCTCGGTGACGGCGGCCTGGTTGAGGAACTGGAGCCCCCGGAGCGCGCTGGCGGCGCCGGTGACGCTCCGGTCCAGTCTGTGGGGGCGGTCGCGGCGGAGCAGCGCCGAGAGGGGCACGGCGGCGCGCTTGGTCCCCGAGGCCATGCGCCGGAGGGCCCTGAACTTGGACGACAGCCCGCCGGGGCCGGGCGCCGGAGCCGGGAGGTCCAGGAGCGCCGCCTCCTGCATGTCCGCCGCGGCGCCGCCGGCCAAGATGTTCTTGACGCTGCGGACGGCGACGCCGTCGCCGTCGTCCCGGACGTCGAGCGTGACCTCGACGTACTCGTCCTCGTCCTTGAACCGCGTGCTCCGGCGCTTGCCGTCCGTGGACGGGCTCTTGAACGCCGTCGCCGGCGGCGGTGGCCCGGCGCCGCCGCCGCTCCCGGCCTGACCCGACATGATCACTCAAACGAGGCTGCTGCGAGGGCATTGCGACGGCGAGGAACATCAGCACCGCCAAAAAGAAACAGAGAAGACTGACACCGTAGATTTTCTCACCACAGGATTCAGCACAAAATTATTTGGAAATAAAAAAAAAGATTCAGCAAAACTGAAACGTTCGCATCAAGTTCTTGAATTCCCTGATCGTTTCAGATGCTTAAGTGCGATAGCAACAAGCTACCTAGACTAGCATGCATGCAGATAAAATCTACATACGAGGATGTTACTGTCAAGAACATGGCGCAAGTGACATCACATTCTGCAGGCCAAAGCAAATGTCAAATTGAAGCACTTTTGACATTTCCACCATGAAATTAAAGCAGAATTGTCAAAGAAAATGTCAAAATGACCAAGACTCGACTCGAAACCCTTGGGCCTCTCCCAATCAAACGCAGAAAATCTACACGCGCGCAGCAGCGAAACCGAAAGCAATTCATCTCGATCGCTAGCCCTCACTCACACTCACTCACCTTGACCACGTACTAGTTGAATTCGAGCTCCTCCCCAGCCCACTGCAGCTTCCAAGACCGAAATTCCGGTCCAATCCCAAATCTGAAACGAGCTCCAAGAACACAACGGAAGAAGAGGAAGAAGAAGAACGTTGCTGCTGCTATAGTGGATGCTGATGAGAAGCTAGTTTGAGATGTATGTACTGTCCAGGGCACCAAGAACGCGCCCGCAGGATATATAGCCAGGGAATGGAAGATTTGGTGGTAGCAGCAGCCGTCTACTACTCCACTACCCAGCGAAGGGGATTGGAGAATGGAGATGAGATGATGATGGGGACACGGTCTTGGTCGTCAGACAATTTCTTTGTTTCTTTCTTTAGGCTGGGTGGCAATGGCAACGAGACGAGACGCGGCGAGGCCGGGCACGGGGTCAAGGCAACTAACGGGAACGGGACAGCAAGGCAAGGGCGGTGTGGGGCGGCGATACAGGGGGCGCCCCCAGAGGTGGCGCGGCAAATCCGGCAGCCGGGGATGGAGTCCAAGCAAGGCCCTGGAAACCAGTGAAGGTCTCTGCTGGTTTTAGCATTCCCGGGGTTGGTTAGAATGGGTTGGGTTGGGGTAGATGATGATGAGATTTTTTTTTGAAATTAAATGATGATGAGATTAGGTGCTTTAGATTTGGGCACATGATCGAGCTGGAGTTATATATATAGCGGCTGTACTTTAGATTACTTGGACATAAGTTCTTTCCTCCGGTGTTTGGACTTTGGAGGACTAAACTTTGGGAATAAGTCAATGGGGTTTCGTAGGTAGGTAGGTAGGTAGAGGAGTGTCGTACGTGTTCTGAAACGAACAAGGAAGCAAAGCAACCGTGGTTTTGTGCTGTGTGTTTGTTTTTCTTATTAAAAGTTTGGTTGTTTGTGGCTTAGTACGTACCATCAGATTCCGCAGCTTAGATCGCGAGCCGTACGTTGCATCGTTTAGACTTTTATTTATGAGTTCCGCATTAATCTTTAATTCTGCGCACAGTACATCAAGGGCAAAAGAAAAGAGTACTTGGATTTTTTTTATTTTAAATGCTGAAAGTTCTTGTGATAAGGAGATATAATTTGTGGTGTTATAACCCTTTGCTTTACATGTTGTGTAACTCTCTTTACGTAGCGTAATAACCCGTTAAGACGTGTGTTTCATGAGAACCATCGTGGTTGTCGCTATCGACGTGGTTAATGAACCACTTGGACTAATCTTGTTTCGCCTCATATTAGCTGCATCCAGCAAGCAAACGTGACAAAGGTGATAAGGGCGGGTGACTACTCTAATTGCAAAGTTTTAACCATATGGCTATATTTTTTTCTCCCTATGTTTGAAGGCTTATAAACTCTATAAATAAAGAGTAAAATGCACCACAGGCCCCTTAACTTGTCGAGTTGTGTCATCCAGGTCCATCAGCTTTGAAAATGCATTTTTGGGTCCCCAAACTTGCTAATTGTGTCAAATAGGTCCAAATCTTGATTAATCATGCTAATTTATCCTAAGAGAAAATTCCCTATTTGACATTTTATTTTTGGCCCTCAAAAACTTTTTGTTTCCTATTTGACACCGAGTTCAATTTTCGTTCCCGAAATGACACTGTCGTCCATCCCATTAGCATTTACCGTGAAATAGAGATAGAAACGTGTCAAGTTTTAGTGGATAGACAAAATTACCCCTGGCCAACATTACCTTACGCCGGAGCCAACTCTGCGTCAATTGACTCATTCTCCTCCGCCGGACCGTTCCCAACCCTATCTCCTGGACGGCGCCAGTGCAGGAGGCCTCCCGCCGCCAGTATGGAGGGGTTGGCGTTAGATCTGGAGGGAGGGGCTCCTGACGGCCAGGAGGAAGCGGCCATGGCGTGCCCCGACGGCCATGAGGCAGCGACGACCAGATGGCGGCGGCCATGGCGCGCCCAGACGACCATGAGGCAGTGGCCGTGGCGCCCCCGACAGCCAGGCGTACATCTTCCTGACGCTCTCGCTCCGCCTCGCGCCGTCCCCGTCGGGCCCGCGCCATGCGGGAAGGGGTGTAATCAAGAAGGATTAGAAATAAATTAGCATGATTAATCAAGATTTGGACCTATTTGACACGATTAGCAAGTTTGGGGACCCAAAAAAGCGTTTCTAAAGTTGATGGACCTGGATGACACAGCTCGACAAGTTAAGGGGCTTGGGGTGCATTTTACTCATAAATAAACTACCAAAATTTTGTACCGAGTAGCGTGTCATTTCCTATAAAAACAATGTTCCACGCTTTTGATTTTCATTTTATCGTTCTACAATTTCAGGTCAATGCAATTCATTAGACTCCGTGTCTTGCATCACGAGCCATACATTCTACGTTCTATCATCCAAAGGGTTCTTGAACTTTCACACGAGTTTTTTTATTTCCCGTTAAGTTTTTATAAAGAGGTCCAATATCTAACCACTTTGAGGTGGTAGAATTTCTTTTTCCACGTGTATTGGACTCTTCCTATGACTATCAGGATATATGTACTCTCCTAACCACCGTGATCGGTCGCCGTCGCCGCGGTTAGCCACCCACTTATTGGACTCCCCCATGTTAGCTGCATCCAACAAAGGAGACAAAAGGCGAATGAACGAGTGGATTACTACTGCTCTAATGCAAAGTTTTAACCGTAGGCCGCTCATGCATGCATACACTATATATATATACATATATAGTAGTAGTAATAATAGTAAATGTGCAAGTGTAGTCAGCACGGTTGTTGAGGCAGGCACGTAGAGGCAGCAGAGCCTGGAAACCGCCGGCCGCGGCGTCCCCCTGTTTTTGAGTACCACCCCGGCCGGCCGACGCGACGGTTGGTGGTGATGCGTTGCGCTCCCTGTTTTGGCGTGGAGACTCGAGAGCATATGCAGCCAGGGAGACACTCTCTCTTCCCGTGTCGTCTCCTGTTCAGGCCTCCTTTGGAACATAGGATTTATGGAGGAATTTTGTAGGATTGAAATCCTATAGGAATTTTTCCTATGTAGCCCTTTGGAACAAAGGATTGGCTATCCTAAAATCCTTCAAAATTCCTATGGAATGGCCCAATCCATTGCAATTTTGGAGGAAATCTAACATGAGGTCCAACCTCTTGGAAACTTTCCTTTGTGTCTATCTCTCTCTTCACATTCTTGTGTTTTTCCTATGTTGCATCCAAACACTATGTAACAAAATTTCCTATGTTTTCAAACCCTATAGGATTGCAAGTTACATGCACCTCAATTCCTATGGTTTTCCTATTCCTATGTTTTGAGAATCCTTTGTTCCAAAGAGGCCCTCAGTTCCTACACAGTCAGCAGGTCATGTGTGCGAGGAAAAAAAATGTTCATGTTTTTTTTTGGGTCTCTTTTACTGATGATGAGGAAAACAAAAATGGATGGTGTACAGATAGACAGGGTGCTAAGGTGGTGTTTGGATCCGGTACTAAAGTTTAACACTTTAAATAAGTGATAATTAGACGTATTAAACATAAACTAATTATAAAACTAATTACATAAGTCATGTCTATTTCGCGAGACGAATCTAACAAGTCTAATTTTGCTATAATTAATACATAATTACCATATGTTTACTGTAACATTACATTGTCTAATCATGATGTAATTAGGTTTAATAGATTCGTCTCATAAATTACTCCTCGTTTATGTAATGGATTTTAAATTAATTTATATTTAATACTCCTAATTAATATATTTACATCCGATGTGACGGCGCTAAAGTTTAGCGGAGAGGAAACGAACGTGGCCTAAGGTGGGGCCATGCGTTACGCGAGCCCGTTTGTCAGGGAGTGCGTGCAAGTAAAGCCTGTGACTGCTAATAAGTGGGGCTCCGTGGCTGGTACGTAGAGTTGATTATTAAAAAAATAATTATGCGACTAAAAGTGATTCCCTTTTATTCTCTATTATAAACTCTCAAAATCAGGATAGAGAATCAATTCATAGAATCAGAAGAAACTACTTTTTTCAGCTTCCAGTTCCTTAGTTTATTTCAGAGAATCACCTTCATAATCAGCAGAGAATCACTTCTCTCTAGAAAAATATTTGGTAAAACTCCTTTTAGATTCACCGTAGAATCAGCAGTGAGCTCTGCCAAACAGGCCTACTCCTGCTCCGATTCCCCGTATAGATGCGCTTGCCTTTATAGCTCGTGTGTACGAGTCAGTCAGAGATTTAGAGTCTTAGGCCTGGTTTAGTTTCAAAAAACAACTCTCAAATTCACTATGCAAAAAGAAGATTCACCATCACATTAAAATGTCATAACATGTATGGAGTACTAAATGTAGATGAAATCAAAAACTAATTGCACAATTTTGTTGTACTCTGCGAGACGAACATTTTGAGCCTAATTAATCAATTTTTAGATTATTTTTTATATATACAAACGAAATGTTATAGTGACGTAATGATTACGAAGAGACCCCAAACTTCCACCAAATTTAGGAACTAAACAATGCCTTATTATAAGTGCGGGCACCCTTCTGTCATGAGAGAGGGGGGGGGGGGGGGGGGGAGAGGAGCGTGCTATATGATCGAGTTAGTACGTATTAAGGTAAAGCCACATCATTTGCCCGAAACTCTGACTCGGATTGGATTGACCAAGCGATTATAGTACGGAGTACAACTAATACTAGGTTGGTAGGCGTCCTAGCTAGCTGGTCAACCATTTGACAAGTAAAAGGTCGTGTGCATGCCACAGTCCCAGCAGACATATCGATCAGTCCACGAACGAACGCATCAAATTCCGGAGGCGTTTATATCTCTCTCTTCCCCTTGTTTCTCTCTTACGTCTACCACGCGTAACGTATGTGATACTTCAAGGCACTTTAAATATACTACCTTTCTCGTGTGTATACTACCTTTAAATATATATATATATATATATATATATATATATATGATATTGATTACCTCAATTTTGAGCTGATGATGTCACGTACGAACAAGTTTAAAACAAAAAAGATATCACGTATGAACCGGGGGAGTGAGTAGTATCTTCATGTCACAAACGGCATACCTATGTAGATTCATTTTCATAGGTATGCTTACCAAAGGTGACTACTGTTTTGCATTGTCTTTTGAGTCCACCAATGCAATAATATTTGGTTGTAGATTCATTTTCTATACGTTCTGCGGTCCTGCCTGGACATTAATTTGCAGTAGATGATAATAAGAGTAGACTTATCTGAAAATAAAAAATGATTCCATAAATAGTATCATGTAATGTAAAAAACAAAGTACGTACTACTAGTAGAGACTGTACTTATATGTTTAAAGGCCATGTTAATATTCAACAGATCATGCCACTGCAAAACTGCATGCACAAGCGAATGATAATTGCCAACAACTTGACCCAGGAAACCGGCCGGTTTGGTGCAAACAAGCAACGGCCTCACGTCAACGCGCAAATTGCAGTAGCAAAATAAACTGGGTACTCCTGCGCGTGCAGAAAAGATATATGATTGATACCGTACCAAGCAGCAGTACGAAATTTGTATTTTCTTGAGAAATTTAACGATATGGTACGTCAAGCTAGAGCAGGATGCTGCTGAAATAATAAAGCTAGCTTATTACCTTTGGCATGCAGTTTATTATTGGCTGGGTGGTTTTGTTAATAGGACATCGTGGCTTTGTCAACCGTTTGACAACAGGCCGGCCACACATCATGTACAGTCCCCGGCTAAGATCAGATCAAATCCTGGTTTTTTTATTTTCCTTTTGCCACTAATTAATAACGATATACTCCTACCTCATGACATATACTACAACGGCTTCCTCAAATATTGTTAATAAACTTTCTCAAAAAAATATATTGTAAATAAAGGTGATGGCTTGTCCTCAGTATATACCGTACGCTATAGTACGTCCATAGTCAACGGAGTATATACTCTGCCGTACGCGCGTACATATACATATCCAGATTTAATTTGGATCAAGAACATAGGAAGGGGCAGTACGTAGAGATAGAGCAGCTAGCTAGCTAGGCAGGGGGAGGAGAAGAGAATAGATCATAGAGATGAACGATTACATTCAGATTTAATTAGGATGTTTCAGCAATCGGAGAGACTGCATGTATTGAAGCTCTGTGGGTGTGACTTTAGCTTTTCTTTGCCTCCTTTCCATTGCTGTTGTAGCCTAAGGTTCCTGGGATTGGATCGCTGCAAGGCCGATGATGCGAAGAAGAAGAAGAAAAGAAGAAGAAAAGAAGAAGAAGAAGAAGAAGAAGATCGAAGCAAGGAAGACAACCAATGGAGTGTTTCCGGAGCCTATATATGGGTGCTGGACATAAGCCATACAGATTGGGAATATTGCATCTGATTAATTCCGATCCAGGTGCAATGGAGCAGGCTGACAGCTCCCTTAGGGATGTACGTACATGTGAAAAAGGGGCAGCAATCTTGCATGGCGACAATATTTTGACAGACTTCTTTTGGAACAGCAGCAGTTGGTGAACCTCTGCATGTCGTCTGCTACCAAGAAAGATTGTAGTGGACAGTACAAATGCAGCAACAAGGATATCTCTGATGGCAAGATTACAACTGCTGATGCCTGTCTCAGTGTGCCATGCCGCAGCTCCAACGGCGGGCCAACCACTGGATTTCCATTTGGAGATTACAACTGCTTGGAACAAGTTGCACGCTGTCAGAGGTGGCGTGCTAGCTCTCAAGTGGTGCTGTATTGAGAGGTGCCCCGGCCAGAATGGACACCCTCTTCCTCATCCTGGACATTCAAGGCTATCTTTTCAGGCTGCTGGGTCTCCTTATGGCACACAGCTCAGGATGCAAGTGGGTTGTAATTAGTTGACCCAAACTTTAACCCATATTACCCAGCTAACTAGTATTTGGTTTTGGGTCAACCCAATCCAACACAACTTTGGGTCCTGGTGTTTTGGGTCGGCCCAAAAAATCATCAGCAAGTCTGTTCCTGACCTGGTGAGCGCTTCGCCGAACGTGAGCGGGAGAGGTCGACGGCCTGGCGTCGGGGACGCGCGCGCAGAGCGCCTACACGGCCCACGTCATCAGCAAGTGCCTCGACGGAATCCGGCTCCAAGACCTATCAGTACATCGGCGCCAAGGGCCGCGTCCGCCTTCGTCTACCTCGAGATCTTCTTCGCCCTCGTCGTCCTACACCATGCATCTCCCTCAGCGACAACATCCCGCTCGTCTTCCCCGACGCCAGCCTCCACCTCCCGCGGCTCCGCCTCGACACGGCGCAGCTCCTCACTGCCATCGCGTTCCCAAGCCTGTGGCTGAGGGACCTCTCCTCCATCTCCTTCCTCTCCCTCGCCGGCATCGCTGCTCATCTTCGGCAGCGTCGTCGTCTGCGCCGCCGCGTCCGGCGGCCTGGGGAAGCGCATCCCCGCGCTCCGGCCGGAGAGGATACATGTTCAGCTACCCCGGGAGCATAGAGCTCCTGTAGAATGCTGAGTTGCTGACGCTCGGTGTTTTTCTCAGTTAATCCAATGACCCACAAGGTGAACCAGTATAGCACTACCATATGTTTCGGGTTTGTATTATAGGGTTTTACCCTACTAATCATAGATTGGGTTTTGGGTCAAGAAATCCTGCATCCTGACACACAGCATCTGGAGCAGGGGAAGCCCACCAATTACACCGAAGCCATATATATAATACAAGGTATAGAGTGGACAATATAATATATACAGATTTCCATGCGTCATTGAGCCATATAATAAAATACGCTCTGGAATTCCCAAAGCTCAGGTACTTGAACCTGTATAGATGAGCTCCCCAAGCTGCAGCAGATATGCACAAGCAAAAGAAGTGATTTATAAAATTATTATATATGAGCTATAGGATGATTGCTTAAATACACATAAATATATAGTTAAGAAAGAATAAAAGACGAGAAACTATGAATAATGGATTAAGACGATTAAGGACATATGGTACACCAAGATATAGACTAGAAATTGGAGGGAAAAATGGCAAACGTGCACAGTTATACTGGTGAAATAAAAAAAGAATTGGAGGAAAAGTTGGAAACCGGAAAGAAAAAACATATGTCGAAAATTGCGCATCCAGGGAATCGAACCCTGGTCAGTACCGTGGGAGGGTACTATGATACCACTACACCAGATGCGCTGCTTTGTTACTGGAACAGATTTTTTTAAAGTAGGATATATCGTTCTAGTTTGCCAGACCAAAATCATCGTATAGATATAATTCTACTTTCTTTTTTCTATATATAAAAAACAGAGGCAACAAGAAACTGCCTCTTATCATTAACAAGGCAAAGCTCCGGTTCTAAAACTTCTTATCATCTTATATACTCCTTTTATCACTGCGGGTTGGTAATATAAACTGTCAGTGTGGTTTCTTGCCGGGGATTGGGGAAATTCGGCTATCTAAGGACAGCCAACTTGAGAGGTGGACAATGGCTGTCCACCGGCCATCGATATGAATGCACTCTTTTTTTTTTCGTTTTCAAGCAGAAGATTACCTCTAAGGGCTATCCTATAATTCTTGGTTGGCTTGATGCTGATGCGGAGGAAGGTGTGTATTGATATGTAGAAAGTTTTGTGGATGATATTTTATTGCAATCCTTTTCTTTGTTGTGTATGTATCGAGACGGACTCTGACTGCTTCATGCAATTCAATCACTGCAGCAGAGGAGTAGAACAAGCAACGCTGTAAGCGTGAGTGCGTGACTGAGGGGTGTTTGGATCCCGCCTACTGGAATTTAGTTCTGTCACGTCGAATGTAAGGATGCTAATTATAATTATTAAATATAGATTAATTAAAAAACTATTACATAAATGAGGACTAATTCGTGAGACGAATCTATTAAGCCCTAATAAGTCAGATATCTGCTTTTGTGTGTGCCCACTCAATGCACTTGGTTAAAATTTACTGCAATTTTTGAATGCAAGTTTACAGTATCCGTGCACAGATCTTTTTAGGACGTCAGTATTTGAATGTAAGTATACCCACCAGTTTGTGCCCAAAAGGAACTACACTCAACAGTCTTATTTTGTGGAGTCAAGGAAAGAGTTTTACACAGCTAGCTGCAATTTTAAAAAGGAGTTGTACCATGGTACTAACCCTTATGTTCCAATCACAAAGCTCAGGCCTCATGGACTAAACAACAGAGGGGGAGGTGAACTAGAGTCCCATATTGCGGTTGCAGGCCGCAGCAACCAAATGGGCATCTCAGAACGTCATAACAAAAACTTCGTGCGTAAAATTCTTGAAGCGTCTTCATCTTCCTCTCAGAACCCGAGCTGAGTAAGCACATGCAACGAATCCAAGTCCTCTTTCATCCCTGCATATAACAATAAGCAGTTTGAAAATTTAGCAACATTCCGGCAACAAAATGCATTAATCCATGTATATCAAGTATATTGTTGAAGCAAGTGAGGAAGGCAGTCTACTCTAATTTTATTGGTTATTGGTTATCAGTTATCACTCTGCAAAATCTAAAGCTCTCTTTCAGGGAGGGTGTGTGAGTGAGTCTTGGGTGTGTGCGAGTGTGTGTGAGTCTATGTATGACTCTTCTTCTTCTATTAATATAATGATACACAGTTCTCCTGCGCGTTCGAGAAAAAAAAATTATCACTCTGTAAAACAATTCCTGATCCATTCAACATTACCTATATGGCCAAAACAGGCATCCATATTGAGACAAAAGTCAGAACTGTTTTCCAACTGTTCCTCTACTGTTAGAAAAATATATTTGGGGACATTATAATATTTTCGAGGACAGGAAGCTGCCAGTATTTTGGTCTAGCAACCGTTTGCAGGATAGTCAGGAGAGTGCAGAGATGCAATAGTTTTGGCACTTGTAATTGATCCTAAATTTTTGTTATGTTGGAAAGAAAAAAAGAGAATATGTGAGTCGTGAGCTCATTTTTGCACGATCCTTTTATGAGACAATACATTCAGTATGACCTGCTAGTGTTCATCTACACTGACAACAAAACAAACTTCTTCATTTGGCAAATAGTTTGCGATACAGCATGGATAATCCTACATTTCTCGAAACGACAATTAGAATGTGTTCGGAACTTCAGTCCCTCAAATAAGTAATAATTAGAAGCATTAAACATAAATTAATTATAAAACTAATTGCATAATTAACTTATAATTAATACATAATTATCAAATTATTACTATATCATTATATTGTCTAATCATGGACTAATTAGGCTTAATAGATTTGTATAGTAAATTAGTCATCGCTTATGTAATGCATTTTTTAATTAATCTATATTTAATACTTCTAATTATCATTCTTTCATTCGACGTGATGTGACTAAAACTATAGTCCTTGGAACCAAACATGGCCTTAATTGCCTCTATAAGAGCATCTCCAAGAGACTAGCCAAATCATTTTCTAAAGTTTAATTTAGCTATTGTTAGAGAAAAAATGTTTCCAACAGACTCTGTAAATGACCCTCCAAATTTAATGGCTCTCTATCTCACCTCATTCGCTAGCTATTTTTAGCTAGCCTTCCTCACTGGCCATCTTTACAGAATCCGTTGGATTACCCCATTGAATTAGATGACTTTCTATTTTTACAAAGGGGCTATAATCTCTATATTTAGCTAACACAATACAGAGTCTCTCGGATATGCTCTAATAATTTGACGCTTTATTTATTGTCTCTCAAAGAAAAAAAAAGACCACAACCCAATCACACAAAATGAAATGAACTACTGTTATTGATGAACATGACCTTCGCGTATACCTATGGAATGCTGAGCAATTCAGCTGCTAAACCATGGCACCTCAAGAATCTGCTTTCGCCATCGCCTCCACCCTCCCGGCGAGGAGCTTCTCGACGTACTTCCCCAGTATATCCGCCTCCAGGTTCACCTTGCCTCCAACCTTCTTGTTCGGCAGCACGATGTTGTCCTGCGTGTACCGCACGAGCATGAAGTCGAACCACCCGCCCTCATCGTCGACGCTGACGACGGTGAGGCTGGTGCCATCGACGGCGACGAAGCCCTTGGGCACGAGCAGCCTGAGGATCTCCGGCGGCGCGCGCACGGTGACCCAGAGCGAGTCGCCGTCGGGCCGGAACGCCGCGATCTCGCCGGTGCCGTCCACGTGGCCCTGCACGAAGTGGCCGCCCATCCGGGACGACGGCGTGAGCGCGCGCTCAAGGTTGACGCCGTCGCCGGGGGCGCGCTCGCCCAGGGACGTCCGGCGGAGCGTCTCCGGCGCGACGCCAAAGGTGAGCGTGGAGGCCGCCTGGTCGATCGACGCCACGGTGAGGCAGGTGCCGTCGACCGCGACGCTGTCCCCGAGCTGCGTCCCGGCGAGGAGGCTCTTCGTCTCGACCTCCAGGTCAAGCCCTGGAGCCTCGCCGCCGCCGCCGGATGGCGCGAGCGGCGGGCCGAGGCGGCGCACGCGGCCGACCTCCTCGACGATGCCGGTGAAGAGGGACCGTACGGGGACGTGGGAGGCGGCGGCGGAGAGGCTCTTGGGGACGGGCGAGAGCGAGAACCGCGGCGGCGGGAGGCGGAGGCGCGCGGGCGCCGCGACCCCGCCCCGCGAGGCGAAGGGGAGCGTTGCGGGGCCCAATTGCGTGGGCAGGAGGCCCCCGCCGCGGTGGAGGAGCAGGTGCGGCCGGTGGTGGCGGACGGCGGCGGCCGCTGCGGCGGTGGCGGGCGGCGGCGCCATGGCTAGAGATTCTCCGGCGAGGGGGGTCAGGAACTCGGGATGGGGATTAGTTGGTGTGCTCACCCACCAGCTAGTAAGCGTAAACCCCTCCAAATACGTATTCACCACTCGTTGGCGTATTTTCGTGTGACGTGGGAAGCGGCTTTGCTGACCGAGCCGGCAGCCGGGCCCACGGCTGCGTAGTTGGAGTCGGTTCGGGCGAGAGTATAAAACCCGACACCCGATACCCGCGACAAAGCAGCCTTCGCGTCACGCTGTCCTGCGGGCCCCGCACGTCAGCGACACACGAGCCCAAGGTTTAGCTCATCTCCGCCCCCAATCCCCTAGTAGCGCCGCCGGCGGGCGAGCAAGCAAGGGAGAGATCTGCGCGCGGCCATGGCAGAGCAAGGGGTGGGCGCCGCGAAGGAGGAGGAGGAGCAGGTGGTGAACCCGTGGGAGGTGTCGGCGGGGAAGGGCGGCATCGACTACGACAAGCTCGTGGACCAGTTCGGGTGCCAGCGCCTCGACGCCGCGCTCGTCGACCGCGTCGCGCGCCTCACCGCCCGCCCGCCGCACCAGTTCCTCCGCCGAGGCCTCTTCTTCGCCCACCGGTACTGAGACGCCCGCAAAACCCTACCTTTTTCTTTTGCGCTTGCGGTGGAGGAGGCGCTGACGAATTTCCGGTGTGTATTTTTTGTTTGTGATGAATAGGGATTTGAATGAGATACTGGATCTGTATGAGAAGGGGGAGAAGTTCTACCTCTACACGGGGAGGGGCCCCTCGTCAGAGGCACTGCACCTCGGCCACCTCATCCCCTTCATGTTCACCAAGTAAGCATTGGTCTCGGTCCTAAACTCTGGCTGCAGAATGTGTTTCATAACTGCACAATGTTTTTTCAGCATGATTGGACAATGTTGTGTCGGCTGAGGTACATTTTTCACTCGAAGAGCCTACATTGGATCTGTTAATGCAAATGGAAACTTTTCTTGATTTCGTAGCAGATAGATCTAGTGAAATATAGCTGTTCCCCAATTTGATGTATTCCTTGTGGTAGTTCACATGGCTAATCAACTGATGGACAGGGTGAGATGCAATATGTACAATTAAAAGATGTATTTTGTTATTTCATCAACATGTTCCTTGAAGTAAAGGGTATCTTTCTTGTTTTATTTTTGAACATTTGTTGTACCTTATAAACCTCTAGTAGCATGCTTGAGATTATTAGGTCTTATATTCCACAAGTAACACATGAATTCGTGCACTCCATATTGTATTATTGTTGCTTTCCATGCAAATCTACACTGTACCCACTACATAGAAGTTGCTCTGCGTTCTTTGATAAATTGCGCAATTGTGATTGGCGATTAATCATGAACGTCATTGATTAACTTCATGATGTTTCTTCAGATATTTGCAGGAAGCTTTTAAGGTGCCCCTAGTTATACAGCTAACTGACGATGAGAAGTTCTTATGGAAGAACTTGACTGTTGAGGAAAGTAAAAGGCTTGCTCGTGAAAATGCTAAAGACATTATAGCATGTGGTTTTGATGTTGAAAGAACTTTCATTTTTACGGATTTCGGTTTTGTAGGAGGGTAAGATTAATCTTTGTAATCCTATAATTAAAATTTTGTTGTTCATTCCATCTATAAGCAAGTGAAGAGCATGCTGTTGATCTTGGCTTTGTTTATTGTGTGACAAATTAATAACCCTCTGTTTTTGTCTTGCAGTGCCTTTTATGAAAACATGGTTAAAATTTCCAGATGTGTGACATATAATAAGGTGGGAGCTGATTCAGTTAAGAATGTCAAACAGTATCGAGCTTATTACCTACATTTAAGCATCATGATTGACAAAAAATATGTGTTACTCTTGAACAATAGGCTGTAGGGATATTTGGATTCAGTCCTGAGGATCACATAGGAAAGGTTAGCTTTCCTCCAGTTCAGGCAGCTCCATCATTCCCGTCCTCATTTCCCCACCTCTTTGGTGGCAATGATCAACTGCGGTGCCTTATTCCATGTGCAATTGACCAGGTACGGACATATATTTGGTACGATGGTTGATTAACATAATTGGTAGTTTATCAACTTGAATAGCACTCTTACAATATATCTGGCAGGACAAAATTCAGAATTAGTGTTGTTTAGGCTCTTAGTTATAGCCAGCCTAAGCCACCACTTGTATGTGCAAAGTAGGATAAATTTATTCTTTAGACGATTTGAATGGAAATATATCAAGTCTCTTCCTCTAAAGATGACGAAATAACTTGTTTGTGTCTCACTTTATATTTTCGCAGGATCCTTATTTTAGGATGACTCGTGATGTTGCTCCTAGAATCCACTATCAGAAACCGTCACTCATTGAATCAAGATTTTTCCCTGCCCTTCAGGTTTGTTGTCTTTGGCTCTGATTTTAGAACTTAGTTTAAGTGCAGTGCCTCAGGCCCACTTGCTCCTAGTTAATTTTAACTTGCTCGTGATTCTCGTCCATTATCATGAATCGTTATAATTTGAAGGCATTAATATGGGCTGTTTTATTTCTTTTTTTACAGGGGGAGAACACAAAAATGTCAGCTAGTGACCCGAATTCTGCGATATATGTGACAGATAGTGCTAAAGAAATAAAGACAAAGGTTTGCCCTTAACTTAATTTTTAGCGGGAAGCCTGGAAAAAAAGTATTCACTCGAACAAATTTTAGTTGTCACATTGATTCATGGTGAAAATGGTTATTGGATTAAGCCAAGAATTAGTCTCAGGTCTAATAGCACATTTGTCTTATAATTTATTCCCAATGTTTTCCAGGTGAATAAATACGCCTTCTCAGGTGGTCAGGACTCAATAGAGCTCCACAGAAAACTTGGAGCTAACATTGATGTAAAGCCTTTTCCCAGATCTTGAGCATTTGTAATGAATTACAGATTATGTGCCTGAACCATGCATTGTATTCTTTGTTTCTTGAAGTTCTTCATGTCATATTAAGTACTAACAGGCTGAAGATTGTGATATCCATCTCTATAATCTGCTTGAAATATTCTGGTTTATTTCTGTACTTTTCTTAAGTAACAGAACATTTGTCCGTGATTGACTGAATTCTCATTGTGATGTTCAGGTAGATGTCCCAATCAAGTACCTAAACTTCTTCCTTGAAGATGATGACGAACTTGAGCACATAAAGAAGGTATCATTACAAATTACTTCATAGAAATAATTCATTTGAAAAAGATTTGAGTTGTATAAATTGTAATAAACATTTTGAAACTCAACACCAGGAATACAAAGAAGGAAGGATGTTGACAGGTGAAGTGAAGCAACGGCTTATTGCAGTTCTATCTGAGATGGTTGCTAGGCATCAAAGAGCTAGAGCTCAAGTGACTGAGGAGGTACATGATTCATCAGATCTGCCATGTCGCACAAAATAGGTTCCCTTGTGCACACCCATGACTGACCCTTGTGCAGTATTTGCACATAGATCCACACTAGCACATATCCAAGACCACATGCTCACAGCATGGCAGGTTGATATGCAATTTTCATGTATTGCTTTGACAATTCCTTGTTTCTGCAGATGGTTGATGCATTCATGGCAGTAAGGCCTCTTCCAAATATGTTTGGCTGAGCATCATGACGACAAACTGGGATAAACATTTTTGCTCAGGTAGATTCAAGGGTTTGTGGAACCATGGGTTGAACACAAGTGTGTACTGCGATTTTACTTTTTCTGGATTTATTAAGTGCACATTGCCAAACATTCGGTGGTGGCTATGGTTGATTTTGTAAACTAATATATTATATGGTGGCAATTCAGATTGTGCTCAAGCATGCTCTTGCCAATGTAAAAGCTGAGTACGTCAATTTACCAAACAATTGTAAAACTCAGGCTCATTTTGTTTTATCCGAAGACTGCTGCATTAGAGTTGAAGCAGAACAGTCCTTGAGAAAAACATATAGAGAACTCAACTTCTGCTTTCTTAAAAGATACTCCCTCCGTATCGGTAAAGAATGATGTTTTGGACAAGATTTTAGTCAAACATTGGGAATATAAATCATGAATAACTTTTAAACCATTGAGTTTGAAAATATGAAAACCATATGAATAGATTTGTCTTAAAAATACTTTTATAAAAGCATACATATTATTTTTTAATAAATATTTTTGTAAGAATAAGAAGTCAAAGTTACGTTTTGGAGACCGTGTCGTTGTCCTAAACATCATTCTTTACCAGTATGGAGGGAGTATGTAATATTTTGTAGCACTCTTCAAATGGCCGAACCACACGATGAGTCCTTTTGCAATTCATGCTGGACATGATCGATGCCATTATAGAAGGACCGGGTTAAGCCGAGACCGGTTGCACACGATGTGGCGCCTGCCCCCGCCTTCCTTGGCTTCGGCGGCCTTGGCCGCCTCCACCACCACACTAAACCCTCGTCTGTTGCCGTCTTCGCCCCGCCGCCTCCTTCGCCCACGGTGCCGTGCCACCGCCACACTAATCCCCTGCCGCCGGCATCGCCCACCGGGGTTCCCTCACCGGCTGGCCGACGGCGCCCTCACTGCCCGGTTACTGTCACCACTGCCGGGCCAGCCTCCGCCCCGGCCACCTTTTCTACGGCCCTTTTCTACAGCCGCCGTGGCGCAACCCCAAGCAACCCCGGACCGCTCACCCGGCCTGCGGCGGCGGCACGCGCGCTCGGCGTCGCTTTATAGACTTAACGATAAAAGAACATGTAACTCCAGAAATATTGGATAGCGTGACATATGAACTTTCTAAGATTCTTTGCAAAGTTGATGGGGTTACAATTTGCTTTGATCCTGTGTGTATATGCTTCCGAATACATATATGATGTATTGATGTTCGTTCAAAATTTTAAGACATTAAACAAATGAATTCTCTTCAACACTCCAACTTGAGGAGCCTACTCATTCCACCTCCAGAAGAAGACATTAAACGAATGACTTCTCTTCAATACTCCAACTTGAGGAGTCTACCCATTCCACCTCCAGAAGCCGCTGCGGTGTGGCTGGTTGCCATTTGAAGCATCGTCTTGAGTCCCAGTGTTTTCGATTTCACCACGAAGGGATTCAAACTCCTTTTCTAGGGCATCCATCTTCTGTAGCCGTTGTTGAATCTCTGAAATATCTTTCTGTCCATTTGGAAAAGGGGATCATGCTATTGTAATTTCAATATTGAGGGAGTACCATCAAATGCAATCAGCACAAATAAACTGTACCAGAGTTGAAGGGGTGCTAACTGATAACCGCTACTCAGTACTGGTCACTTCATTACTTTTGTTTAAATAGCCATGTTTTATAGCACGTTTGAATTCAACTTCTCCATGGTTTAAAAACTCTTTTCCTTACTTCTAGAAAACTGAGTTCACGGAAAAGATAAATTCCAAGAGAAAACTAAATTGTCTAAAATCATTCATAGCATGGCACAATGTATTGAGATGACCAATTGTCCAAGTGTTAGAGAATGAGCTCAAATCCTTCCCAACAAGTTTCTGTGTACCTCGAGTTTGGAAGCCCTTGTTTGTTCGGTGGAAAGTCGATCTTGAACTAAGTGGAGTTCCTGCATAACAGACAGTAGAGAACATAAGAACTGGAAATCATGTCTCTTCCTCTAAAGTAAAGGCATCAATAACAGACATTTATTGGCTCTTATCATGTGTTGTAATTTCTCTTGTATGTGTATATGTTTTTCATGATTCAGCAGAATATGCAGCGGTAACAATCTATAGCTTCATTGAGGTGCATAGATTTAAAGCAGATTTTCTATTGTGTTCAGTTGAGCCTTATATTGTGACTTCAATGGCAGCCACAAGAAATTTCTACAAAGAGAAACAAATAGAGCATCACTTTGGCATTAGTGGTAGCCCTGCAAGGAAACATTATTGACAATTTATGTGCAATTTGCCCAAGTATGATGTCACTTGCCTCAGTAAGGTCTGCATTTCTGCTCTCCACATTAGCTAGCTCCTGCTTCAGGCGGAGACTCTGCAACTGCTCTTGATTAAGTCTGTCTTCTATTTGGTTCCTTTCACCCTTAATTACATGTACCGTGGTTTTGCTGGAATCCGCCCTATTGCCAGGCTGAAAGTGAAAAACAAAATCCATATATTATAAATAACAGGCCAGGGAAACCATCTAGCAATTGAGTTCATGTACACAACGTTATTAAGGGGAAAAATAACAGAAACCATATTTATGTATCCAAGTATTACCTTTTTATCTTGAAATTCCTCAATTTCAAATATGACTTTCCTGCTAGAAGTTTCCGCTACTGATATGGGGGCAATGCCATTTGTCTCTGTTTCATTTGTTTGTTGAGATGGGACACTTGGTTTGAGACTTGCCTTGAGGGCATAAACCTAAACAAAAAGAATTAATCAGCGAAATATAAAGACATATGATACACTAGAGTGCTCATCGAGAAGCATGCCTGATTACTATAACGCCCACTGTATCCTCCAAATGATAACAGAAAAATTTCTCCATTAATCATGTGCATTACTAAACTTGAGCCCTGTGATAAAGAAGCCTCTGAACATCAGTAATAGCAAGAGTCCGTAACAACAAAATAGTGAAATCAATCAGTATATAAGTTTTAAGGCGGTTTATTAGACCAGATGAGCTCCACCATTATGAGATCCTTAAATCCATATATAGTGACCCTAATTGAGTGTAAATAGGGTACACATGAACAAAGCATATAAATGCGCTCACCTCACTTGTAGGGGGTGCACGGACCTCAAGACTAGTGACAACGGACCATTCATAAGTAGACATGTTAAGTACAAGAGTATCCGAGACACCTGCAGTATGTTAGGCCCACGTGAGCTACTATTTTATGATATTTTTAGAAAAAGGATGATATAACTCAAAGACCAGCCCAACAGAAAAGAAAATGATTGGTACACAAAAGATAGATGAGTAGGCATATGCGTAATGTCTAAACCACAGAAAACGGTTAGTGTATAAAAGAAGACACATTTGTGTCAGAACTCATAAATCGCGTAATAAACATGTCAGATATTTCAACCTTACCTTTCCTACTATTTCCCCCGCCAGTAAGAAACCAATGTTCTCCAATAGTTACACCTGCATGCCCTGCTCTTGGTTCTGGAGTAACCCCTTGTTGCTCTGGTCTTGACCATTCCATCTGTAACAACCAAGTGATTACTTTGGACTTCTAAAAGGATTACATAATAACCTTAGAGAAAAGAATCGATTCTCACTGTTTGAGTGTCTAGGAGATGTAGGTCACCGAAACATGTAGAGTGAGACCCCCCACCAAATATCAGAAGATAGCGCTCTGCAAAGCAAGCGGCAGCATGCTCTGACCTTGGAGAAGGGGGAGTGCCTCTGGAGAGCAAAAGCATAATTTTAACTTTCAGATATTGAACCTGAACTTCAGAACAGAGCAACTATAATACAAGTTTCATTCATGTCCTAGACCAAGATGTAGTTACCAACTGCAAGTGAATTATGCAGTAGCATTATCCCATCACTTCATGTTTGGGTCTCCAATTATATAAGAAACCAGTTCAGCCTGAACAGGAAGGCTGAGAATTCCTACCCAGTTGGGTCCCAGAACACAAATATGCAATCATCTTTACCAAAAAAACTACCAATGCCAGTTTATCAACTGAAACCAAATTTTAGTCATGGTCTAAAGGACTTACGTTGTCTCAAATTCATCCCAAGTCAGGGTCTCAAGATCCAGAATGTGCAGATCATTCAGAAGAGATCTACCGTGACCTTCACCGCCAAACACAACTAAAGTCTCACCAACAAGAGTCACTGATTGACCGCCACGTGAGCTCTATATAAAATAGAAAAATCTCAACACAGATTTGGAAAAAAAAATGAAGCTTCAGGTAAGGTAATATGTGTAAATACTTTAGAAGCTTTCTGATGATGAAATATAGACAAAGCAATCATACCGGTGAACTTCCGTAAGTACGCAAGGTAGACCAAGTGCAGGTTTGTGGATCAAACTCTTTAACTGTCATAAATACATAGCATGAGAAATAGGAACTAAGCTACTGAAAAAAATGCATAGGAAAGAAAGAGATAAAAATTAGCCTAACCACTGAGACTTTCTGTAGGTTCCCTGGTATGTCCTGCAAGACATAGGATCTTATTTCCCCATGGAATCTGGAAGATATTAAAGCCAGATGCAAATACACTATACTGTTATAAGCAAACCATTTGGGACAAACGTGCCAATTTCACTCGATTCACGTGTAAAGAGCATTTGGTGGTTACCAGTGAATGACCAGCACATGCAGCAAATGAAACCGCTTCATCTGATTCTGAAGGTCCTGATTGTGATTTAGCTTCCAGCTTTGACCATGACAAAGTTTTGAAATCCAGAACCTATGACCATAGAAGGATTCCAGTGTTCAGACCAACACCATTGTAAATAAGATCGGAACCAATGAGGTGATGACAGCATAACATCTCAATTCAAGTTCATAAGAATTCCTAACCCTAAATGCAACTACCAACAATACAACACCTAAAGAGGACCAATGACCTGAATGTCGCCAAGGTAACGGCCATTGTGATTTCCACCAAAGACATACATCTTCTCCTGAACCACAGCAGCTCCATGCTGCAACCATCACAGACAATGTATCAGAATCAAAAGGGGCCAACAGGTCACGAGATGAGCAGAAGTGAAATTAGGCAGTCAGCAAAACCGAAGAGGACCTTGTAGCGGGGTTTCAGAAGCTGTCCAGAGACAGAGAGCGGCGTCCAAAGATCATAAGCACTTATGGAGCAGAGGCCTTCCGTGCTAACTCCCTTGTCCTGAACATCAACCGTCTTCCCATTGTCCGCCACAACGACCTTAGGCTCCTCCGAGGTGATGCCATTGTGGCCAGCTGAAGCAGTAGGCACTGGTCCATGTACAGCCTAACAAGAGTGAACAAACAAGATGACGCGATGAGCGATTGCTTTACCTTAGAAAGCAGCCATGATCACACATCGAAGTAGTCCTAGAAACCAGCAAGTTCATGGACTACCGCATTGTCACAATCATGGAACACTACAAACACTGATCGACAGGCAACAACAGACTGAAAAGGGGGAAAACGCCCCCCGCAAGATGCCAAGATGTGTAAAAGCTAAAAACATCTGGTTTGTGCACGGGCACCAGCAACGATTCCCGAATGGTGATGTTTCCGTGCCGCTAAAGCCCGGACGGCCGCCGCAGCGGAAACGCAGGAAACACGGGATCCAGGAGGCGAGTACACCAGCCGAAAAGCGCGCGCGAACTAATCCACTACTGATCCTGCAAGAGGGAAAGGTTCACTCACCGCCATCTCGCCGCGCCAAGGGGTCGTCGAGATCCGGATGGAGTGGACGGGGGATGGCGCGCAGGGTTCTGGAAGGTTCTGGATCCGGCGGAGGATTCTAGAAGGCCCGAGATCTGGAGGGGAAGCGGGGCGGGCGGGGGGACCTTCTCGTTCGCTCTGTCGTGCGGCGCGCCGGCGACCCGCGAAATGGTGGGCGGCTTCGAGCGGCGTGCGTCGAGATTCGTGCAGGCACGGATCTGCAGGAAACGAGGGAGATTCAGACAGAGCCTGCTGGCAAAGCACTGCAGTGTTGCTATAACTAGTGTGATGCTGCTGGCCAAATTAGTCTGGCAGGATTGCAACAAAAAGATTAGGACGAACGCCACAACGGCAACAGAGTGTGCTCTACGGTTGCCTTGCAATGTCAACATGGTTTGCATGTTTGATCCACCAACACAGCTGCATAGTAAAAGGGCTAAAAGCAACCATCCTACAAAGGGGTGTTAAAAAACAACATTTGGCCATGCATTTGTATGCTTTTAACTGTTGGCACTGTTCTTGAAAAACAAAAGTATAGACAAATGTTCTATCCATCGTAAACATGACAAGCCCATCGGGTAAAAAAGGCAGGCTATCTTTATTCAGGTAAGGAAACACGCATAATTTCGATTTCCATCACTGTCTCGTCTCCGCTGCAGGGGCAGCAACAACAAACAACAAAACCTAAAAGGGGCTATGAACCTGGGAACAAAGAACAAGGCTTAGCGTTAGCTGCAGGGCCACTCGGACCCTCAGCGCTCCTCTTTCTTCTTGACAGTTTCATCCTGGGGCAACGAGATGGACTGCACGATGTTCCGGACGATGGAGGCTTCGACTCTGAACTTCGAGGCGATGTCGTCCACGCTCATCGGGCCTTGGTGGGTACTGGACTTGCCCTGGTACAGCTGGATGATCTCCTGGATGTGCTGGACATTCAGGGCTCCTGATGGTAGCTGCCTGCTCCCGCTTTGCCCAGGATCAGCCTTCGATGTTCTGACCTTTGGGAGTGGCCTGTCATACCGCTGTACGACGGAAGCCTGCAACATGGCAGCCTCTGTTACAAAGTGTCCCCTGGAATGACTATTTAAAGGAAGTGGAGAACCAGCTACTTTAGTTCATACAAGTACAGTGTTATTCAATTCGAACATTTGTAGGCCAATGTAACCTATTGCCATATTTGTAGGCCAATGTAACATATAATGGTTGCAACCGTTCCTCCCTCAAACATCTTTTTACCAAGGGTGACCTTTTCTGCATTAGAAGACTTACATCACCCATTTCTGGTTTTCCTCCAGGCTTAGTAGTGATTCTCCCAACCATGTGCTTCAGCATCTCATCATAACTTGGATCACGTTCCTCAAGGACACCATGGGCATTTTTTGTTGGCGCTGTGGCATCTGCATTGCACTTAAAAAAATTACAGACTGGTGAACAGAAAAAGAATTACCACAATAATCTTGCTTATGAGACCAGTAAACATGCTTCAGTAGATTCCAATAAAAAGGTTGCATTGAAGATTTAGTTTGCAGATAATGACATGGAATCATGCCATGCTGCAACATAATTTTTGACATAAGAAGGCCTAATTTAGCTACTAAAATAAGCATATACAAAGATGACCCAAATGGGACTAGTTAAAACTCATACCCAGTCACCCACACAAGTGTTTTGGTGCTGGAGTTTTTATACTGAAAATCCAACAATTTTTTCTTCAAACCATAAACATAAAGAAATAAAATGACATCCAACTTTGAAGCAGATCAAACAACATCTCAAGTCTCAAAGTTTATGATGTTCTTGCTATTAGCTAGTTTAGCACTAACACTAGGTGTTTAATGACTACCATCACACTACCTATTCAGATCATATTAAAATATTCAGGAGTCCAGATCAGATAGAGGCCAGTTCTTGTCTACTCTGAACTCCTAAGTGCTATTCCTTTCTTTGATAACAAATTGACACCAGCATCTGTACCCAGCATGATTCAGCATTGAACTGAATGAAATAATAGCAATACTTATATTGCAGGGTACAAACACATAGCTGTTGTGTTGGAGAATGGAGAGGACAGGCTCACCTAGGTATGGGTATGGCACCTTGTAATATAGGGTGTATGGGTCTCACACCTAGAAAATAAAATAAGGAAGGACTAAAAGTTTGTGGGGCTTTAAGTACCAGTGGTGGAATCAGTAGACCCTAGTTGATCCAAGGTTTCAAAACAAACTGCAGTGTCCTTTACAGAGGAATGTGTTATTCGGGACCTTGGGGGAAGAGCTCAATTTTCCGGATGAGAATTTCATATGTAGGACTAACACGCTACCAAAATAAACAATTACTTCTTGGAACTTTTGTGCATTTGCAGCTAGCACCATAGTTGAATTGAACCCAATATTCGAAAACATGATGCAGATCATGGTTCAGGAGAGGTGTTATGCCCCTTACAGGTCAATGGTTTGCCCTACCACCTACAAATGGGATTACTTAAAACTCATACCCAATCACCCACAAAACTGTTTTAGTGGTATAGACTTTTTATCCTATAAACCAATTACCTTTTTCTTCAAAAGAGGATCAAATACTATCTGAAATGTCAAAGTTTATGTTATTGACTACTTGACTACTAGCTAGTTTGGCACTAGAGTTCATGTCCATGAACATTAGAAGGTGTTTACTTCCTATTTCCTATGATCATGCTACTTGTTCAAATCAGTTTAAAATATTAAGAATTGCAAATCATATAGATGTCAGTTCTTGTCTACTCTGAACTCACTAGTATTCTTCCTTTCTTTGAACAGTCACATTGAATTCTGATGGAACAGTAGACCCTCCTGCATCTCACTAAGCTAAAAACTAGAGGAACTGTATAATGTATTATCCAGTAAAAAAATCCATGCAACAAATTATCATAATTTGCCATCTTATAAAATACTAGTGTGCTGTGATAACTCTGTGCAGAAGCTCAATTTTGAAAACTATCTGTAACCAATAGGAACTTTCAGATGTAAATTCAATATAACTCAAATTAACAGAGTCACACTAGCTAGGCTACCTACTCAAGCATATCATGTTCCAACTGAACAAGTGAACAGTAGAGACTAGAGAGTACACACAACATCCAAGCACGCACCATGGACCAAGATACCGGTGTCTTGTTCTAATCATCAGCATACATTTCTCCCATCTGATTAAACACCTTGATGACAGACAAAAAGAACCAAACTAGCTTCCAAGTCCCAAGGAATCGAAATTGGCATTGCAACCCACTCTCCGTCCTCAAATTGTTAAGTAGACTTCACTCCACAACCACATCATACTGCCCAGAGTCACTAACCTAAGAAAATGCCGGAACCTAGAGGCAAAATCAAATCGGGGGTCCGGCAGCAAGGCGCTGCGCCGTCGCGCGATCTAGCAACACGGCCGAGCAAAGCTAGAGCCTAGAGGAGAGAAACCAGTAGAAGCTGAAGCTTCCTCACCGCCATTGGAGGACTCGCCGAGCCGGTCCTGCGGCGCGCCGCCCGCGCCCGCCGGCGGTGCCCGCGGCGGAGGCGGGGGAGGGGGCCTCGCCGGGGGCGAGGGCGCGGGCGCAGGAAGAGGGGGCCTCACGCGGCGCAGAGCCTGGCCCATGCACCTTCAGGCCTCCGGCCACCGCCGCCGCCGGCGGACGGGAGGGGGAAACCGGGAATGGAGGGAGGACGCGGCGGGTGGGTTCGCGAAGTGTTGCGAGCCTTGCTCGGCGCGACGTGTTGGGTTTTCGGCCCGTGAGTCATTTGCGTGCTGTTTTTTTAATGAAACTCCGTCGGTTTAAATTTCATGCCTTAGAAGACACCCACATATGAATTTTAATGGCTCATCATGTTTGTTTTTAAGATTTGTTATGATAGTGATTTTAGAGTGTGAGAAAAAACTGATGCGTTTTATAGCTGCAAACATTTGATCATTTACCTTGTTACAGCTAGTTTATGTTAAAATTAAAACTTAAGTTACATTTAACTCTCTTAGAGAAAATCGGTGTAACAAATTTTGGTGCTACAGCCTCCCATAACATCACATTCTTTTCCTATGATTCGTAGGAATTTAAATCTAATCTAAGCGGTACATCTTAATGTTGGATGGTTGAAAAGTGTTGGAAACCTTAAACCAGTCAGCTGTTGCATAATCACTATTTTTAAGGAGTTTTCATATCATGTGATCGTGTGAATTCATCATAAATATATGGATTCAAAAAATAGTTTAGTGTTAGATTAAAAATATTCTATTTTTTAGAATTACCTAAGGCTGGCAAATATACGTTTTATTTATGGACTAAACTTAAACTCAGACATGGGTTAATAAGAGGTGAGATGTCACTGATAACCCCCTTATATGTTTCATTCGCCACTCATTTCATCTTCAAAGAATTTGTAAGCCATTCACGCTAGCTACAAATTATAAATTAACATATAACTAAGCCCATAAAAACACCAAACACATAGAACATTTATGATTTTGCATCACAACATCTATTTATCAACCAGAGTATCCAATCCATCTGTCCATCTGTAGGGGTAGACATTCGGATAATTAATGTATTTTTTAAGATTTGGATTTTCAAAACTGTTACCTAAGCTCGAAAAAAAGAGAAATATAAAATTTCAGGTATTCTGAATTTTGGATTCAGGCATTGGGTGATCACGGAGATGAAAGAAAATTTTAAGACCTATTGTTTTGCTAATATATCTCTTTTATGTAATGTGGATAAATATCTCAATCTCAAAATATTGTTCCACCGTCCTTAGGACGGTGATGTAAATGCTTTGTAACATGACACATGACTTGGGAGGATTGTGAAAATGGCTATAAAATCCTTTACGGAAAACCAAAATCCATATTGAAATTGGGCGTAGCGTAGGATTCTTTTCGTCAGAATTTTCTCCCAAAACAGCCAGCACGGACCTTCTTGCTGGCCCAGTCAGCCAGGCCAGGCAATGCCCCGGCAAACGTAACGGCTACCCTTGTTGCTTCCTTCCCTATAAGCCAGCGATCGTCATCGTCTCCGCCATCCCCTAATCGCCTCGCCTCGCCTCGCCTCCCCCTCTCCCTCAAGCCAATTGCCCCGCCTGTGCTAGGGCGGGAGCCGGCAGAGCCAACCGCCTCTGGAGGCGGAACCGCGGGACCGCGGGAGGCTGCAGCGGCGGGCGCACGCACACGTGGGGCGCCGCACGCTCGCTCGAAGCGGCGCCGCGTGGCTGGGGTAGATCGGCCGGGGAGAGGAGTATGGGTGAGGCCCGCGCGGCGCACCCGTTCGCCACCCCCATCCACCTCGTCTTGATCCTCCTCCTCCCGTTCAAGGTTGGGCGTTGGGCGCTTTCTTGCTCCGGTAAATTTTTGAGTAAATTCCTTATTCGACACCAAAATAAATACCGGTTCCTTTCTTGGCTCTGAAAAAAATTCCGTTCTCTATTTGACACTGACTTTTATCTTCATTCCTTATTTGACATTTTCATCACAGCTTTAAGTTAAATTAAGCGAAACAACCTCGAAATAACCTTCAAAATTCATGGAACTTTTTATAATGATATAACATATCGATAAGAACACATTTTATTTAAAAGGACACATGTGGCTTTATGGTTTTCAAATTAAAATTTACTAAACTAGACTATCTTTAAAACAAATATGAATTATATGGCACCAAAAAACTTTCAAAAAATTATGAAAAAATTATTATTATTCATCATATGTAATGTGGTAGTTTATACGCTATTGTATCACATGCAAAAAATATTAGTTATTTTTTCTTAATTTTTTTAAAGCATTTTAGTGAGATAAAATTCAGATAAGTTTTAAAAACTATCTAGTTTGATGAATTTTAAGTTTAAAACTATAAAAGTGCATGTATTGTTTTGAATGTTCATGTCTATTTGTTATATTGGTAGAAAAAAATTGATGAATTTTGGAGATGATTTGGAGTACGTTTTGTCCGACTTAACTTTCGAAGGTAACAAAAATGTTAAATAAGGAATGAAGTTAAAAGTCAGTGTCAAATAGAGAATGAAAAAAAAATTAGGGTCAAGAAAGGAATCGGCATTTGTTTTGGTGTCAAATAAGAAATCTACTCTAATTTTTTTGGGGGCGTTCGGTGTTCCACCGCTTCTGATTTCGCATCGTTTTCGAATAGATGAGGTTGTTGTCGAAGATTGCTTCCGCAGCAGTTCGTTGTGCTCTCTCGCCTCAGTACGGAACTTCTGATTTCGCATCAGTACGGAGCGATTTCGAGGTCCAAGCTCAGTCCCCTCCCTCGCCTCCTCTCTCGCACGTTCGGTTCAGGTATCTACCTCAATCGAAATTCTCGTGAGGGGAACTGTATTGGCGAATTGGGTTGGGGATGTGTGAATCAATATGATGATTATTTTGTCCAATTATGCTGTCAGTCATTGTTCGATTAAGAATGCAGCTCCTTCCAATGGGCACTCTTCGGGTCACTGCATGCTATCTGCAACTCGTCTGATTGGGGTTATTATTGTGAAAGACAAGGAAGTCCTGAAAATATTGATAGCAAACACATGTCATTGTGAATGAGCATCAGAATAACTCATCAAGTTATGCATCGGTCATAGTTGAAACTTAACTTGCAAGAAGACAGATTCTTCTTTTCGGCATCATTTAGTCACTGCTAGCTGCTACTTATCATGACTGGGTTATAATTGTGGAAAATGAGGAGGGTGTTCTGATATTATCAATAGCAAACATGTCATTGTGAAGGGCACGAGATAATTCGTCAAGTTATGCTGTCACTTATGGTTAAATTTAATGGACAATTCTATTAAGAACACAATTTCTTCAAACCATGATTGATTAAGATCGGACTGAGGTACAACTTCCTAGTAATTGTATCAATTGATCATGATTGGCACTAATTTGAAAATATGTACGGACTTGGTTGAATTGTTTTTATTTGGTGCATGGATGAGGTTTTTGCTTGTTCTAGTTATACTCATTGCCGCAAGTCATATATCGTGATTGGATTAAGAATGGAGCTTGTAGCAATTGAAATAGTATTATTATGAAAAGGAAGGAACTCTTGACATATATGACCGAACCTCGAGCTTTTGGCTTACTTTGGATTTTGAGACTCAACTGGTATTTATTGGCTACATGCAATTTTGACTGAAACTTCTGAGACATGCTAGCTCCTAAGGATTGCTGCTGTAATGAAAGTTTCCCTGACAGCCGTATCCAAGGCTTCATGTATGGAAACCATGTTCCACCAGAATCAGTTGACTGGTTTGAGAATGGAGCAGTAACTAAACCTCATGAGCAAATGGAGGAAAGTATTGCTTTATTATGGTTCCTTATAAAATAAATGCATCATTGATATGGGTTTTCATTTGATATGTGCCTGTTTGCCTCTAGATTGTTGGGCACATGCTGCAGTTGGGGCTGTTGAGGGAATAAATGCTATAACAACAGGATAATTGATTAAACTATCAGAACAACAAGTCATTGATTGCAACAATCTGAGCAATGGTTATTTTGATGATGGTTCTGGATATACACACCTGGCCTTTGATTATATTTGCAGAAATGGTGGAATAGTCTCTGAGGCTCTTTACCCATATGTTGGCAAGAAAGGCCCATGCCACAAATTTCATGTATGTCTACTGTTGCTACACAACTAAAATACTTAATTTGTAGTTATGACTTTTGAATTTATTTTTTCTTTCATTTCTCTGCAGTCTCAAATGGTCACCATTGATGGCTACCAATTTGTGCCTAAGAATTGTGAATTTTCGCTACGACAAGCTGTGGCAAATCAACCGATTGCTGTAGACATATCCTTTGATCAACGTCTGGAAGAATACACCGGTGTAAGTTCTTAAACCTACATGTTGTTACATGATAATAAATACAATCAGAAATTTTATGCATTTGAAGCTAGTGAGATGAAAATATCAAAAACTTCTTCTAGATTATGCTCCTGATTCCTCTAAAACAAAATGCAATCCTGATATTAATGTTATTGCTCCCGATTCCTCTAAAATAAAACTTTTTCCATTATTGCTTACATCTAGGGTCTTGCTTGAATCAGGTTAGACTTGATTAAAAACTATTATTTCATATTTTGGTAGTACCTTTTAAACTCAAAATAGCCGATTAGTTTGTCAACAGCTTGTAAGCTCAAAATGTATTGTTGAAATTTGAGCTGAAGGTACTTTACTTTAGGGAATTGCTGGTGATATGGGTAGCTGCGGGAAGTTGAACCATTCGGTTCTTCTGACTGCATATGGGGCAACATCAAAAGGACGAAAGTTTTGGATAATAAGGGATTCAGCTACAGGAAAATTTATTAAGAATGCTCGCGATGTTGGTAGCAAAGGCGGAGAGTTTGGAATAGCAAAACATGCATGTTTCCCTGTCAAGATATCACTAATTGCGATGGCTCTGTTGATGATGATATCTCACTCTATGTTAAGATGTATGGTAAGTTGTGTTCCCTAGTATATCTTTATTGCCGTTGAAACCATGCAAGTGCTTTTTTACACTAATCTAAGCTATCGATTAAATTTAACACAATGACATTCACGAGTTATTGTGGATAAAGGGCTTTGTGGTATTAAATGTGACTGACCATTATGGTACATTCTTCTAGTTTTCTGTTAAGATAGTTCAGACTGTTGGCGATAAATTAGTGTGCCCGAGGATACAATGTTATATGTGATATTCAATCCTCATTGATAGTGTCTTCCAGGTATAACAATTTGAAGTGTCTAATGACACTCAATGCATTGTTATCCAGTTGAAGATTTTACTGATTTTCGCATCATATATTGATACAATGGAACCTCCAATAGGGGCAGGACACGCGATATCTTTGTTGCTTTTTTAATATGTTGAACGAAATGCTGACCTGTAGTAAGTTAAAGTGCTGACAAAGTAATCTAAATATCTTTTTTTTCTCCTGATTATACTAAACAGGAAAGACTGTGCCAAGGGGATGGTGACAGAACTTCGTTCAAGCATTGGAAACTCATAAGTTGACTGTTTGATGATTACTGATGTGATGGAAGGTTAGCATTTTTTTCTTACAAAAGCTGTATTTTCTGTACCACCTATCACATTCATTTCAACATAGCAGTGATAGCATTATTATTTCTAATTGTTGTTGGTTTGATAATTAGATTAGGTCTTCTGTGGATGGGTTAGATACTTAGAGTATACAGGGGCAAGCCATAGTTCATTATTTTTTGGTTGAAGATCTTCCCAATTGAGCCCAAAGTTATGTGTGCAGTACTCACGAATGCTATGAACTAAAATCCATTGTCCAAATGGTTCAGCCTGCTAGGACATAACCAAGCATAGTAGAAGGGTGTAACACAAACGAAAAGTTTAACACAATGTCATTCTCGAGTTATTGTGGATAAAAGGTTCGAAATTACGCTACATTCTTCTAGTTTACTGTTAAGATAGCTCCTAATGTTGGAGAGAAATTAGTGCGCTAGACGATACGATGTTATATGTGATAGTCAATCCTCTTTGATAGTGTCAGATGATACTCGATGCATTGTTACCCAATTGAATATTGTACTTATTGTTACCAAAGTACTCCTACTCACGGATGTCATGAACTAAAATGTATTGTCCAGTGGTTTAGCCTGATATGGATATGAGCCAAACCTAGTAGAAATATGTAACACAAACAAACTTCGTCACCCTAATTTTCATTCACTGTGTTACATGGTTTGTGTGCTCATCTCCAGCACTCAAAGTCATATTTAAACAGTTTGTTCCATGATGATATATGCTCAGTGTTTCGGTGGCATTTAAAGCATGTATTATGCAATTTTACAACTGAACCTGATAGGTAATGATGCCTTTGCCAGGTTCCCTCCCAAGAATGGTTACTGGAGCGGCTGTCGGAATCTTTCAGTTTCAAATTTGCATATTTGTGTAGAGGGTTTATTCCTGGAAAAAAAATTCGATGGAGACGGCGCCCTCCGGCGTGCATAACCATCCTCGATGAGCGACGCGTGGGCGTCCAGGCCATCTGACGCCATTATCCATGATCCGTTCATATCGGCAGGCCAATACATACATCGTCTATCTATGAGTCGTCGCAGGCGATCAATTTCAGCGGCGCCAACGCAGCTGCTCCGACCCTCCTCACCATGTCCTAGTACGGGGAGGTCATATGAAACAACACAACAAACAGCCATAAAAACATGAGGAAGGATCCCAGGGGCAGAGGGATTTCCAAGGCCCATGTTCAAGACTGGCCGCGGTGGACACTGGATCCTCCTGGCACAGCCACTAGCGTGGATGGGCTCGGCGAAGAGAAAGGAGAGGAAGGTGATGGCATCCAACCTTGTCAAAGACCACTTGCTTTGGTTCCTGGAGCCGTGGACGAAGGGCTTCACGCCACACACGCGAGTCGAGGAGATCACAAAGACGGCTGCAGCAGAGGCAGATGGGTGAGGGATATTGGTGTGGAGAAAGCCAGGAAGGAAGAGCCGGCTCAACGGTGTCAACAGGCTCCAATCCACTTCAGCCCTCGACTGGAGTCAAGCCCCGCTACGCCGGAGCCGAGCGCTGCAGCGTCACTCCAAACGTGGGAGGCGTCGGATCGCCTAGACGCCCACGGGTCGCCCATCGAGGGTGAGTATGCACAGAGGGCACCGTGCATACCGTCTCCACTGAAATCAAGTTTTTTTTTGCGGGCACTGAAATTCAAGTTTTGTGCTGCCTATGAATTGAAAAGACGAAAGTGAAGGGGAAGTTTCTCTTGTAAAAATGTATCATTATTAGGTGTTCTTATGTGTGAAAAATGTGACAAAATACCACATTATAATTACGTGCGCAAGGAATACAGGCCCCTAGGGACTGACTTTCCCGCCCTGCCGCACTGACGCCGGGCGCGCCCAGGAGAAGTTGGAGTCCGCCGTGCTGCGGAAACAATGTTCGCTTGTTAATCTGTGCCATGTTCTGGATGGATGAACTAGTTGCACAAACTAAGAACTTTGAACGATGCCCAGGAGACTAGAGAGGAAAGTGGAATCGATGCCCAGGATAATGGTGCTCGGCACCGTAACATCCAAGAACAGCAGCAACATTTTGAAGCATTATCACCCTAGCTACGCTACAACTATTAAAAGCATTGCAAAAGAGAATATAACAGAGCATGCGGAAGCAACATAAACCATTTAAATAAAATAAGACACAAGACTTTACGTCCAAACAATTTTATTATAAAACATTTGTCCAAAACATTTATAGAGAAAAGAGTGTGCATACGTGTTGCTAGTCTGATCCAACGATGCACCATCAAAACTCTAGAACCTACGGAGGGAGAAAGCGTATGAGGTCTATGAAAAAAAACTCAACAAGTAAACTGCTTCAACCTATTTGAATCACAATTGATTAAGCATCAATTTAGTAATAAATGCATGTAAAAGTCAACATATTAAGGTCTCGTTTGGCTGAGCTCCCAAAGCCGATTCTGTGGTGAATCCAGGAGTTCTGCCAAACAGTTAGAGAAAAGTAATTCTCTGCTGATTCGTGAAGTGATTCTCTGAAATGAACTAGGGTGTGTTTGGTTGGGCTTTTTCTGGCTTTGGCTTTTTAAAAAAGCCAGTAGTCCAACCAAAGGGGTTGGCTGTCAACAAAAGCCAAAGATAAAATCAGCTTTTTGCTAGTTCATTTCTAAAAGCAGGTATGGAGGTGATTTTTTGAGCTTTGGCTTTCACAAGTTTGAAGAAATTATATGATATTTATTTATATACATATATCGTCTATATAGATATATATATATGTATACATGTATAAGATATATCTTATATATATTATGTGTTTATTTATATCTTATATATGTTTATATGTATAAGATATATGTGTATATTTATTTATTTATATGTGTATCTTATATATATATGTTATATGTATAAGGTATATATATTATTCATATGTATACGTGTATATATTTATCTATTTTATTTATATATATGTATATATATTATATTATATATATATGATATAAATAAATAGATAAATATAAAATATATTATACATATAAAATTGTGAACAACTATGTATATATTTAGTTTTATGTATATATAACTATATATATATGTATATATATATGACAAGTAGAGTCTGCTAGTAAGTTTCACAAAAGCTACAACTGATTTACCAAACGGCTTTCAGCTTTCTCATAGTTCATAGCCTACAACAGCTTCTTTTACAACCCACAACAACTTTCTTCACCGTCACGACGCAACCAAACACACCCTAAAAGGCTGAGAGCTGAAAAAATAGTTTCTCCACATTATGTGGAGTGATTCTTCCTTCTTATTTTGAGAGTTTATATTAGGGAATTAAAGAGAATCACTTCAGCAGTAAAATCACTTTTCTTAGAGAATCAACTCCCATAGAGAATCAGAATTAGATGGAGCTCTAACATCAGTGATGGAGCTCAAAATCACGATGAGAAATTACTCCACAGAATCAGGAGAAACTACACGGGTACAACAAGGAAAGAAGTGTTATCTATAGAGGGCAAGATTGATAGACAAATGATGCAAAATATAAAGAACATAAACTATTGAACATTTTTTATACTTTAACTAAGCGTACAGGTTGAGGGGTGGGTTCCCAGCAAACATGACACGCTTGACTTATGCTGATGGCTTATACTGATTCGTTGTGAGAGAAAAATATTGTTGGCTGATGGCTTATGTTGATTCGTTGTGAGAGAAAAATACTATTAGTTGATAAGCATAAGTCAAACAAACATGACCAATTGTGTGAGACATAAACAAACCTTGTTTTATATTAGTGAAAGTACAGAATCCTATGTGATACATAAACAAACTATTTTTTATATTTTTTTCAAATTCAAAACGAAGCGATGGAGATGCATTCGTTGGTCACGCGTGAGAGGGATGGAGGTCAAAGTGCATGTCACAACTTTATCGCTGCCTTATATGTCATATTCACAATTTCTCTCTTTTATGTGCTACAACTTTACATCAACTTTGTCACAGCCTTATATCAAATAGTACTGTATATAATACTACAAAGATAAAAAAACTTCCGCTTCATCCATCAAACCATCATAATTTTACAAAACCCCTAATGTTTATAAAAATCAACCCACGTCCTTTGATATGTTGTAATTTTACGAAAACCCTCTAATATTTATAAAAATCAACCCTCGGTCCTTTGTTACATTGTAATTTTTCCTATACTATAAAGATATAAAACTTTTGGCAACCAACAGAACCACCAGTCATGGAAACACCACCCCTCATAGCGACCCCACTTGTCCGGCCTTTTTCGTCAAACTCTCCACCTCCCTCGTTCGTCCCTGTAGAATGTAATCGTTGAGTTCGTAACTAACACGATCTCCTGTCAACTTTCTGTTATGCAATCTTATTTTCTATTAAACGTGTGTCGTGTGTTCTTTCTATACGATAAAGATCCAAAACTTTTGGTTCGTCCATCACACCATTATAATTTTATTAAAACCCCCTATTTTATTATAAAAATCAACCCAAGGTCCTTTAATACGTTGTAATTTTACGAAAACCCTCTAATATGTATAAAAATCAACCCCCGGTCGTTTATACATTGTAATTTTATGAAAACCCCTGTGTTTATAAAAATCAACCCATGGTCCTTTAATACGTTGTAATTTTGCGAAAACCCTCGAATATTTATAAAAATCAACACTTGGTGCTTTGATACATTGTATTTTTTTCTATACCATAAAGATCCAAAACTTTTGACAACCAACAGACCCACCCGTCTTTACGATGGGACCTGGCCAATCCTTTTTCGTCAAACTTTTTTTAACCGATGGACCTTGTCGGATATACATCCCCGGGTACCCTCAAGATAGAAGACCGAGTCCTAGTAGAACTACTCGGAGAACTCCTATTCCAAGTAGAACTACTCATGTATTCCTACTAGGACTCTCATATTGTAACCGACTAGGATACTTGCCATGTAACCTTGCCCCCTGGGATATATAAAGGAGGGCAGTGGTCCATAGCTCGGTAGATCAAGCCTAACGGCAAAGGCCTAAAACCACCCAACGAGAAGAATTACAATATACAAAACCTCATACAGGACGTAGGGTATTACGCTATTCTGGCGGCCCGAACCTTTCTAAATCCTTGTGTGTTGTATCTTCGCGTTAACCATCAAGTTCTAGGTCCGGCGACAGACGTGCCCCCAGACAGACGTCCCCACAAATCTACTCTCTGGGGTACCCCCAGACAGACGTGCTCGACATAAATCGTCGACACCTGGCACCCACCGTGGAGCCGATCGTAGGATGATTGGGTGAGCTTGATGGACCTATTATCAATAAAGATTAATCTACTTGATCAGTAGCGACTCGGCATGTTTACACGACGGATCCGAGGCGGAGTAGAAGATGGTTTCGGACTCGGCGGGTTTGCCGTACGAGAAAAATCCTGGTCGACAGCTATGGTCATCTGTTGGAAAAGACTATTTGGCGTCTCTGTGCCACGCATGGATCTGTACAAGGTGCGCTATTCAATAATCCTATTGATGCGTTGAAGAGGCAGAGGCAAAGGAAAACGAGATTTTCCTATCGCTGCTCGAGTACAAAAAGGATAAAGTATCATCAGTGAAGACTGGAGCACGTGCAGGATCGAGGCCTTAACCAAGCAGGGCATCTGTTGCGGATGAACATCAAAATTGATGGAATTATCCTATGCGCACACCGAAGGCTACCAACAAAGCTTCAAGATCATTTGCTTGCCGCACACAAGAAGATGTACGCGAGTACGACTACATCGACGTCCGGCCGCGTCGACTCACCGTACGACTACTTCGACTACTTCAACTACGACTAGTTAAAACTACTCGAGATCGGCTGCGTCGACTCGCCGTACGACTACTTCGATTACTCATCTCGACTAGACAAAACTAGTCTAGATCGGCTGCGTCGACTCGTTGTACGACTACTTCGACTACTCGTCTCGACTACTTCGACTACGACAGTTAAAACTAGTCGAGATCGGCTGCGTCGACTCGTCGTACGATAACTTCGACTACTTGTCTCAACTACTTCGATTACGACTAGTTAAAACTAGTCGAGATCGGCTGCGCCAACTCGTCGTCGACTACCTCAACTACTCGAGTACAACTACATCGACGCTCAGTAACGCCAACTCGTCGTCGACTACTTCAAACTACTCGAGTACAACTACACCGACGCTCGGCAACGCCAACTCGCCGTCAATTACCTCGACTACTCGTCTCGACTAGTTAAAAACTAGTCGAGATCGGTTGTCGCGCCTTCAACAACTAGTCGAGACCGATCTCGACTAGTCGACTTCAACGACAACCGTCGCGGCTCCATCGCCAACTGCCACGGTTTCATCGACGATCGTCCGCAAATCAAGCTAAGTCTTATTTAATAATTATTTTCTTTATAATAATTTAATCAGCTTGTTTAAAAACATGCTTGGCCATGACCCGAGTACTCTAACAGAGTACATCCCCCAACAACAATAATTCTTGAGGGCTACACCCTCGCATAACCTCTCGCCGAAGGGTTACAATCCCTCGCGTGACCTCTCCTACAGGAGAAAAGTCCTAACGACTACTTATATTATTTCTCTGCACTCTTAATGACCAATGCAGCTTGGTAGCATGCACCTTAATCCGTGAAACTTCGGTAATTCGCAACACTTATGCACCTTAAAAGGACTGGTTAAGCGGGACCAGGTGTTTAAACGTAACAGGGCTACTACTCGAGTGGCTGAGAGTCTAACAAGAGCAACGAGCAACAAGTTTAAAACATGCATTACAAATGCTATTATTTCCTTTTTCTTGATCGGATACTACTCATCCTATGTATTTAAATTGCAGGGTTCATAGCTGAGTACTCGCACCAGTGAGAGTTGGCACCAACTCGCCTCTTTACGACACCACGGAGCCGCTCGAGTACTTATACTAGTCGATGCTCACATGCTGAGTACTTCAACTAGTCGCTTGAAGCTCGGGGGCTACAGTACAAGCCAAGACATGAAGACAAGTACCGGAGCTAGTCGGTACTCAAACGGCGCGGCCTTACAATGCCAGCCGAGTACTTTAAACTAGTCGGTGCTTGCATGTTACAACAACTCGAAAACTATGTTATTGACCCTTGGATCGAATGTAAATCATTCGCTTCAAGGCTCAGGGGCTACACTCAAGGGGTACACATTTTTTATGCCTATTGTTGATACATTCAAGATCTTCGACTAGTTTCAACAGAACTACTCGAAGCTCGAGGGCTACATCCAATGGGTGCACCTACTCGGTGCACGCCATTGAACTACTCAAGATGAAGATAGAAGACTGCTTTTGAACCTACGATTACTTAAAAATTAGTCGGAGGCTCGGGGCTACACCCATTGAGTGCATCTAAAGATGCACTCCAATGTAAACTACTCTACAGAGAAGGCTTGAGCGTCTTGGACTTAGCTCCAACTACTCGAAGATGTTAAAGCAGATTCAAGACTTGAAGCAAAGGTGCAAGATGCTTGGGGGTTTGTCGGATATACATCCCCGGGTACCCTCAAGATAGAAGATCGAGTCCTAGTAGAACTACTCGGAGAACTCCTATTCAAGTAGAACTACTCATGTATTCCTACTAGGACTCCCATATTGTAACCGACTAGGATACTTGCCATGTAACCTTGACGCCTGGGATATATAAATGAGGACAGGGGTCCCTAGCTCGGTAGATAAGCCTAACGGCAAAGGCCTAAAACCACCCAACGAGAAAAATTACAATATACAAAACCCCATACAGGACGTAGGGTATTACGCTATTCTGACGGCCCGAACCTGTCTAAATCCTTGTGTGTTGTGTCTTCGCGTTAACCATCACGTTCCAGGTCCGGCGATCCCCACAAATCTACTCTCTGGGGTACCCCCAGACAGACGTGCTCGACATAAATCGTCGACAGACCTATCAGTCATTAAAACAATACCTCTTCTAGCGACCCCACCGGTTAGGCCTTTTTTCCCATCAAACTCTCTGCCTCCCTCGTCCGTCTCTGTAGTATGAAATCGCCAAGTTCGTAACTAACGTGATCCCAGGCCAACTATCTGTTATGCAATCTTATTTTCTGTTAAACGTACTTATCGCACATGTGTTTTTGCTAGTTAAATAAAACAATTCAAATATACAAGATAATACGTTTATACGAGACAAATAAGCACGGACACCTGATCGAGGGCCAAGATTGATCGTGGTTTGTTACCAGCCCACATATGGAAGCACAGGACCTTGGTCCTGCTGGTCGGCCAAGAGTGAGTACAAGGCTAAGAAGAGTCAATCATCGAGTCATGGGGGAAGATTGGGTTAATTAAGTACGAGTCGAGTGCTGTTGGGCCAGGCCCATGTAATAGGCCAGCCTTTTACTTATATATATGCTGACATAGAGAGAAGGAGAGGATGATTGATGTATGAACTAAACTGCCTTCTTCCTCCTCGAGAAAATAGAGCCGGCGAGGCCCTCCGTCTCCTCTTCCTCCCCGATTCCTGCTTCTGAACTTTGATTCTGTTCTTCTAGTTTTACCCCGCTACCCTGTTGTGCTAACAATTAGTATCATATTCACCGATTCCTAGGAGTTGTCGCCGAATTAGTTTCCAGTTAACCTCTGATCACCCCGATTCAATCATAGCCGATCTGGATTTTGTTTCGCCTGACGACCATTTCACTCGCCTCCACGACGCCAGGGCGCCATGAATCCCGACACCAAGCTTATCCTCAACGAACTCTCGAAGCGCTTCACCGATCTGGAGAAAGTCGGAGTCCAAGTTCGCGGAGCACGACAATGGCCACGTTTCTTTGTGTCAGCAATTTTTTTTCTCCAAGGAATCTTACATGCATGAGGTATTAAATAAAGTCTATTTGCAAAACCTTTTTTAAGGATGAGTGTAACTTTGCGTGATGAATCTAATGAACCTAATTAACCCATGATTTACTACAATAATACTGCTCTAACCATTCTCTAATCATACGGTCAGAAGCCTCGTTAGATAGGTATCCAGAATTAACCCGGATGTTTTGTACGTAGTTTTATAAACTGACTTTATTTAATACCCTTAATTAGTGGTCAAACGTGTCTGTAAAAATTTTTTACCCCAAAGAAACTCGACCCAGAAGTGGGAGACTCATTTCTCTGAGCAGGATGACAAGATGGAGCACCTCTTCTCCGCGCATGACGATGTTCCCAAGATGTGCGAGTCGCTGCGCTGCATCCTCCTTCAACTCTTGGCGTCTACACATCGAGGGGACCGTCGACCATGTCCGTCTCGAGGTGGGGAAGTTGAGCAATCACTTGGAGCGAGCAGTGCGCCTTCGATCCTGGATGCTGCTCCTTCGGCTGCAGGCACGGCCGACGGGCCCCATGGGCACCGCGTCGCGTCGACCAAGACATCAGAGGGTGATTACGGGTTGGTAACGACCTTACATCATAGTTATTAGGACCGGACCGGATCGGCGGTTCGACCGGTAAAAGACCGAACCAGAGCTTTCAACGGTTTGGTTCGCTTCAAGGACCGTCCCTGCAATCGGACCGGTAAAAACCGGGTGAACCGGCCGGTTTTCTATGGAACCGGTGAACCGGACGGTTCTATGCAAATCAGACGGTTTTTGTTTCATGCGTTGGATTAGCCTGGTCAGTCCCTCCCACGTTGGCCCAACCAAAGGCCCAGCCCATGTAGCCGTCGGCTCCTAACATCCCACGTGAAAAGAACGTTTTCTGCTCCGCTCCGTGGCTCGCGCGACAGCGGCGGTGTGTCCCAAAACAGGATGGTGGCAATCCCGATTCCCAAGAAGGGTGGCAGGCCGATGGTGCATCACCCGTTCTTGAACTTGAACCCTGACTCCCTTGCCGTTCAGAGGCCCCTTGCGGCCGCATGACCACAACAAAATTGCACGGCATGAAGAACGGTGACTATCCAAACACCATGCTAAAATGATTCAAATTTGTATATTGCTAGGCTGCTTGTGTGGATGGATGGTCATTGGAGTGTAGGTAGAGTTCTGGCCGCAATAGTATGTTGTAGAATTTCTATAGTATTTTAGTGATATACTTATCGTGTTCCCTTCGGAAGAAGGCCGGAAAGGCAATACCATATGTATATATGTTAATATGAAAAAATTTATGGAATTGGTTGTGACCAATATTTATGTTTTTCATGTCAAGTAAGTATATATACTGCTAATTATCAGTTGTATAAGTGTATATGGCACCGGTTTGAATATTTTATGGCCGGTTCGATTCAACGGTTCAAAATTATTGAACCGGCGGTTCAACCGGTTCCTAACGGTTGAACCAGTGAACCATTGAACCGACCGCCTCACCGGTTCGATGACCGGTCCGGTCCTAATAACTATGCCTTACATCATCCCCCGGCAAGGGCGTGTTTTCGAAGTCAAACATTTTCAACTTTGACTATAAATAACAAAATAATCATAAAGACTAATAACATAAAAAATAACTTAATATATTTATTGTAAAACCAACTATTATAATACGTAATGTTTTCATTTTGAAACAGTTTATTTTTATAGATATTATTAAAACTAAAGTTTAAAAGTTTGACTTTGTAATAAAAAGCTAAACGTAGCTATATTTTGGGACGGAGGGAGTAGGCAAAAGCCATGGCAGGCGGTCAACGTTATTAGAATTGAAAAACCTGTACAATTTGTTAGACTGATCAAAACATTTGGTTTGAACTTTGAAGGGAGGCCTTTACAATTTGCGCTAACAATGAAACTGCGAGGCCGCCACGTCATCTCGCTTAGCAAATCAAGCAAAGCAAGACGTTAACCTAACCCCCCCCCCGCGAACCCGACCGGCACGGCACGACTCGTCCGTCCACCGAGCCAAGCCAGCTTTGCCCCGACTCGCCTGTCGCCTCCGCCGCATCCGACCCCGCTCCGATCTCCTGCTCCGCCGCGCGGCGGCGGCGGCAGCGACCCCTCCCAACTCCCTCCCCCCGCGGCAGTTGATCCGCCGCCCGAGCGGTTCCTTCCCTCCCTCGGGGGCTCGTCGCTCCCCCGACCCCACGCAGGGCGCCGCCGCGCGCGGAAGAAAGAGGGGCGATCCATGGACCGGTCCATCAACTTCCGCGGCATCGCCGGGAGCGCCGGCAACATCATGCAGGTGCGCGCGTCCGCCTCCCTCACCCACCCCTTGGCCCATCGTCACAACCCCGGGCCGGGCGACGACCGCCCCTCTAGCTCCGCTGGGGCGGTTGCGGGGACGAGTTGCTGCCTTCCTGGGCGTTCACCAGTTCTGAATCCCTGCACGGGGATGTTCTGTCGTAGTGACAGCCAATTGTAGTACCGGCGATGCTAGTGGTTGCTCGAGCCGGTCTGATTGATGCTTACTCACCCCCTGTTTCTGTTGGCCTGTGTCTTCGCAGGGAATGGGGAAATTCGTTTTCGGCAATGAGGGCCCCGAATCCAAGGAAGATAGGTGGGTTCAGTTGCAAATCCCATGATTTGCTTTTACTTCACTTGTGCTGTAATACTGTAACACTGGCTGTTGTTAGTTACCCGGAAAAGCTTGCCATTGATTGGCGTGGGTTACTTATATATGTTAATCCTACTATCGTGCAGCTATGTCGAGAAGTATCTTGACCGGATAAGTAATGGCACCATACCTGATGACCGGAGGTCTTCTATGACTGAGCTGCAGTCATTGGTGGCAGAGAGCCGCTCCGCGCAGATGTCATTTGGAGCAATGGGTATCTCCTTTCTCTGGTCACCCTGATATCACTTCTCTAGCTGCTTTGGCGAGATTGGTGCATGATTACATTTCTCGCTATTTTGCAAAACAGGTTTCCCTATCCTCCTCAATGTTTTGAAAGAGGACCGTGAGGATGTGGAGCTTGTCAGAGGTGCCTTGGAGACCTTTGTGAGTGCATTGAGTCCTATTGAGACGTCACAAGGACCAAAAACTGAGGTTCAACCTGCCTCGGTGAACTCCGATCTGCTTTCTCGAGAAACAGAGAATATTTCTCTTCTTTTGAGCTTACTGGTGAGTGCACATCTTTTGCCTTCAGAGAATGTAACTGGCATCATCTTTTTTATGTGTCCTGAGTTCTGACTTTTGCTCCTGTTTGGTTTGAAGTCGGAGGAAGACTTTTATGTGAGATACTACACAATCCAGCTTTTAACTGCTCTACTTACAAACTCGCTGAAAAGGTGCCCAGTAAGTCTTTTGTGTCCTGTTGAGACGCCCCTGACTACATTAGAATCCCATGTAACTGCCTTTCTTTTGGTATTTCAGATTACAGGAAGCGATTCTATTGATTCCTCGTGGTATAACAGTTCTAATGGACATGCTTATGGATCGTGAGGTCTCAACTCTAACTTCCCCTACCTATTTTCTCACTCTTAGGAAGAACACATGCCATTCATGGCATTCCATAAATTTTTCCTAGTTGTCCTTATATATCTGCCTCAGGACAGTGTAAAGCTTTGTGGGTAGACTCTTCACTCTTGCTGATTTGCTTAAAAAATAATTTGTGTGTTCAGAGTCTCAGACTAGGATGACTTCCTTAATCAATGCTACAATCATTTAGTCTGGATCTTTATCTGTCCTATTCTAAAGGTCCGGTCCATGTGTACTCGGACATTACGCTAGCACTGAAAAATGTTTTTGCTTTGTCTGTGTCAAATTCTGTCATAGACTCCAGTATGGGTTAGTAATATATTGAAATATGCAGTTCTCTTGTAAATGGTAACAACTTATTACTTTTTGTTGAGGTGCACTTTTTTCCCCATCTTTTTTGTCCAAGTTTGTTGTACAATAATCACTACCAGTCCTGTTGGTATCTTGTTACTCATGTGGTTGCTTATTTTTGGTTGTCTTTCAGGTCATAAGGAATGAAGCACTGTTGCTTCTTACTTATCTGACCCGAGATGCAGAGGTTAAATATTTTCAATATTTGATGTTGATTTATTATGTTATTAATCATTTTCTCTTCACTCCTAGAACTGAATGGACTGTTAATTATCTTTCTTCCAGGAAATTCAAAAAATTGTTGTATTTGAGGGTGTGTTTGAGAAGATATTTAGCATTATAAGAGAGGAGGGCTATTCTGATGGAGGCGTAGTTGTGCAGGTGATTAGCTTGGAGCAACATGATAGGCCTTTCAGAAATTTGTTTACCAGTGTTCTTTGTCTGAAATGGCTGCAAGTTTTATTTGTTCGGTTGTGTTATTTCTATATAGTAAGTGCTAATATTTTCCTTGTTTGACCAGGATTGCCTTGAACTGCTAAATAATTTAATTCGACACAATGCGTCCAATCAGGTTTATCCTTCTTCCCAAAAATCTTTCTGAAGTTTTAATTCTTCAGATCTTTCCTTGACACCATTCCTTTATTTGGTGCCGGTAATCAGATGCTTTTGAAGGAGACAATGGGCTTCGACCCATTGATATCAATACTAAAGATCAGGAGAGGCAGTGCATTTAATTTTACCCAACAAAAGGTATTATATTATCGTTCATCTATCTTTTTTTATTATTGATTTCTCAGTTTACATGTCAAGTTCTGTCTTAGTTTGCTTTAGCAACATCTTCCTCAAGCCTTAAACTGTGTCTCTTTAGACAGTAAATCTGCTTGGTGCTTTAAATACTGTTGAATTGCTTTTGATGGGGGGCCCATCCAGCGAAACAGGTAAAGATGCTAACAAGAACGCCAATCAAGCTGCATTGGCTCAGGTATTCTTTTCTCCCTTCAAATTTTATTATGTGACATTGGTACGAGTTTGAACCAAGCTTCATTTGGATTCTCCTTAATGACAGAAAAATATTCTGGACCATCTTCTATTGCTGGGCGTTGAGAGTCAGTGGGCCCCTGTTGCTCTCCGCTGTATGGTATTCCCTTGGGATTGTGCTCTCCTACTTACTGTCCGGTTTCTGTACAACTTTTCCAACTTGTGAATTCGGCATCCTTGACCATGTATTTTTTCTAGGCACTGCGATGCATGGGCAATTTGGTGTTGAGAAATCCTCAGAATCTTGATTCTCTTGCACGAAAGCAAGTTGGAGAAGAACCTCATGTCCAGCCTGCATTGAATGCCATCTTGTCTATAATCCTGCGGACCTCTATTGCACAGGAATTTGTTGCTGCTGATTATGTATTCAAGTGTTTCTGTGAGGTAGTTATTCTTCTGATATTTGTTTGATTTCTTTAATTATGTCTAAACTAGCAAGTACTAATAGGGCAGGGAATATCAGAAGTAAAATTTCAGTTTATGATATTATCATCTGGGTCACAATAGTTGTTTTTTTGGAGATATGGATCACAATAGTTGTTGCTAGCACATATGTACTTATGCACTAGAAATAGGACTAACTTGACTGGAACTCAGAAGGTAAAACTTTTGTTTTTTCGTAATCAAGGAAGACTTGTTCAATATTGTAGTAACTTGTTCTTCTAAAGTCTTAACATGAAATTGTTGGCTAGTATTTGTGTTTAACTATTTATTGGCCTTTAATGTTTTTTTTACTTTGCAAAGTGCATAACAATCTGTGGTTTGCCATTTGTGAAACAGAAAAATCCCAATGGTCAGGCATTATTAGCATCAACTATTGCTCCACATCCGAACCAAGGTGATGCGCATGGTGCTGCTAGTGACATGCCTTTTGGAAGGTCGGTCTCTGTTGGTTGTACATAAGTTGCAGTTTGTATTACAGTAAACATTAACCTTTACTGCCATTCTTATGTTCATCAATTACCGCACCATATTCCATAATTTTGCCATTCCACTCTGGCATTGCCCTTATTGCTCCTGCCACACTTACACGGGTAATTGTAATATTGATTTTGTCATTCATCAATTGCACCATTGACTTTCATTGCTATTTAATTACAGTATTCTTCTTCAAGCTCTGGTTTCAAGTGATGTTAATGGAGATATGGAGGTGAAGTCTTATAAATCTAAAGTTCCACTTTACAGGAAATTTCAACAAGTGGGCTCTGTTTAGTTTTCTTGTAAGCAAGTGTTCTGACATTTTTCATCAACCTAAAATATGCAGGCATGTTGCAGAGCATCTAGCGTTCTTTCTCACATTATCAAGGACAACTTGCAAAGCAAGGATCGTGTATGTAACCTTCAACCTTTTACTTTCAGTGCCATTTCTACCTGTATGTAGAGAAGCAACTACCCAACTGCTAAAATTTTACAGTGAGTGACTCCACTACTGTAGTACTGTTGTTTATAATTTACTCCGTAGAAAATAAATATCTGACCATGTTGATACATGACTTTTTTTTACTTAGCAGTGTTCATAGTACTAATGATCCTATTCCTTGCTTTTGTTGAGAGTACTAAACTTTTGGTATGAAAGTGACTACTGTATGCTCAAGTTATTTTTCTTACTCTTAAATTATTGGAGGGCTTCAGTGCCTATTTTTGCCAATTTTATGACTACTAGAATGCACGAGCATGTCTCGTATGTGTTCTTTTATACCCCTTGTTTGTATGATGTTAGGTAGAAGGTTTTCTAACAACTGATGTCTTCAGGTATTGCAAATCCAGCTTGAGACACCTACACCATCCTTGGGACGCACGGAGCCACTACTGCATCGTATTGTTACATGTTTGTCCATTGCAGCTTCAACAGATGGAGAAAACGACCATAACAGCCATCCAGAAGAATCGTACATTCAACCTGTTATTCTTCGGTTACTCATTGTATGGCTTGTTGATTGTTCAAATGCTGTCAACTGCCTTTTGGAATCAGCAGTGCATCTGAACTATATAATAGAGCTTGCTTCAAGTAAACGTTGCACTGCTTGTGTTCGTGGACTGGCTGCTGTTGTTCTAGGTGCTTGTGTCCTGTACAATGCTAGCCGTGAGAAGGGCCATGATGCCTTTGCTGTTGCAGATGCTATAAGTGAAAAGATTGGCCTCACAACATACTTTTTGAGGTTTGATGAATTGTGGAAAAGCTTGGCTCATCCATCGTCAGAGCAGCAGCACCGCAAGGAGCTTTCCCGGTCAAGTGCAAATAGCATGTCAGATTTCCAAGAGATCGAGGAGGATGAAACAAATAAAGACGATCAACACCCTGTCCTATCAGAAATATTTGATTCACAGTTTGTTAGTTTCCTCAGTAAGCTTGAGTCTGATATTAGAGAAAACATAATGGACATATTTAGTCGGACAAAAACAGCAACTGCAGTTCTACCTGCTGAGTTGGAGCAGAAAAATGGGGAGATCGATGGAGAGTATATCAAGCGATTGAAGTCATTTGTAGAGAAACAGTGCAATGAGATGCAGGTATGTTTTCCACTTGCTCTGCCCTCCCAAAGAAAAGCTTTCCCATTTACTGCGTACTTCAAAAGTTTAAAGATACGAAACAATCTTCTCTTGTGCGTTGCCATAAAGGGAAATGAAAGTACTTTTTTGGGACACTTGAACTAGTTTATTTTCATTAATCCAAAGTAATTAAGCCAGTTAGGCAGTTAGCAAACATGAAAGGTCTTTTGGCATGATCTCATCATTGAGTCTTCTTAAATTAGGTTATTACAATATTCTACAACAACAACAACAACATAGCCTTTTGTCCCAAGCTAGTTGGGGTAGGCTAGAGGTGAAACCCAAAAAGTCAAAAAAAACAGGAAAAGAGTTAGAGGAAAGCAGAAAAGAAAGCAAAGATCACGGCTCAGGCACATTAATTGCTAGTCTCCAAGCGCTCCTATCCATAGCTAAATCCTTAGAGATATTCCACTCTTTAAGGTCTCTAATAACCGACTCGTCCCAAGTTAGTTTGGGTCGACCTCTACCTCTCTTAACATTATTGGCCCGCTGTAGAACCCCACTACGCACCGGCGCCTCAGGAGGCCTCCGTTGGACATGTCCGAACCATCTCAACCGATGTTGCGTCAATTTCTCCTCAATTGGTGCCACTCCGACTCTGTCTCGAATATCTTCATTCCGTATCCTATCCCTTCTTGTGTGACCACAAAACCAACGCAACATACGCATCTCTGCTACACTCAGTTGCTGTATATGTCGCCTTTTTGTAGGCCAACATTCAGCACCGTATAGCATCGCCGGGCGAATCGCCGTCCTATAGAACTTACCTTTTAGCTTTTGTGGTACTCTCTTGTCACAGAGGACACCAGAAGCTTGACGCCATTTCAACCAACCGGCTGAAATTCTATGCCTAACATCTTCATCAATGTCACCATCCTTTTGCAGCATCGATCCTAAATACCTAAAGGTATCTTTCTCGGCCACCACTTGCCCATCAAGCCTGACATCTCCATCTTCATATCTAGTCCCACTGAAATCGCACATCATGTACTCGGTCTTGGTCCTGCTAAGTCTGAAACCTTTGGACTCTAACGTATGCCTCCACAACTCTAATTTCCTATTAACACCTGCCCTACTCTCATCAACTAGCACCACATCATCAGCAAAGAGCCTACACCAAGGGATATCACTTTGTATATCCCTTGTGACCTCATCCATCACCAGAGCGAATAAATAAGGGCTCAATGCTGACCCCTGATGCAGACCTATTTTATTTGGAAAATCACTACTGTCTCCACCATAAGTGCGGACAACCGTCATCGCATCCTTGTACATATCCTTGTACAATATTCTAACTTATAAAATACTTTAATCTTATATTTCTAAGTAGAGTCGGCATTTGAAAAAGTTCTTGTCTAGAAAATATTTCAGATAACTTGTGAGTGGCCATTTTATATGTAACATCCTTGTTTGAATGGCCAGAAATAATTGCTTATAAATTGATGGGTTTCTGAAACCGATTAGGTCTGAGTTAACTTATTGCCTGGGTGGTTGCTGTTGCTACTCTTTTTTAGATACTGCTCTACCTGATAAGAAGCTAACGCTGATATTGTTAATTGTATCTTCCAGGATTTACTCGCTCGAAATGCAATGTTAGCAGAAGATTTAGTGAGAACTGGTGGTGGTAACACCACAGATGCTTCCCAGAAACCAAGCAGTGGCCGAGAAAGGGTCCAGATGGAAGCTCTCAGACAAGAACTTGAGGGAGCAAAACGACAGATAGAGGCACTCAAAACTGAGAAGTCTCAGATTCAAGCTGAAGTTAACAACCAACGAAACCTTGCAGTAAAACTGGAGTCTGATCTCAAGAGCTTGTCAGACGCATACAACAGCCTAGAGCAGGCCAACTACCGCTTGGATGCCGAGGTGAAAACCTTGCGGCAGGGGGGCAGTGTGCCCTATCCTGACATGGAAGCGATAAAAGCACAAGCCAAGGAAGAAGCTGAGAAGGACAGTGAGGCGGAACTGAATGATCTTCTCGTCTGCCTTGGTCAGGAACAAAGCAAGGTCGAGAAGTTAAGTTCAAGGCTGGCAGAGCTTGGGGAAGATGTGGATACCCTGCTGCAAGGTATTGGTGACGACACAGCCATACCAGATGATGACGATGAAGACGAAGATGACGATGATGAATAGAAATAAGTTTGGGTAACTATGTGGTCTCCAGGTGTAATTTGCCCTCGTGTTGGGTAATGATGTTGTGATGGCAAATGTACAGTGGATAATGTGTAGACAAGGTATCATTTCATTTTTAAGTTATTTGTGGAGGATGGGACTAAACTGCTGACTTCCTTCTTTCTGAATTTGGTTCTCCGAATGAATTTACATCTTCTAAAGTAAAGCTAACATTTAGGGTTACTTGTCGAGCACAGTTTGTGATATCGTAATAACACATTTGCTCAAGAGCACATATTAATGCAAGAATTTTTTTCTCCATTTCAGATAAATTGAACTAGCCCAGAGTATATAAAAAAAGAAAATTGAATTACTCCAGGTAACAAACACTCCACACAAAATTCAGAATGGTGTCATCGTGGAGCAAAATTAATAAATAAGAAAAAGGTAGTTTAAAACTAGTAGGATTCTGCGAAAGGAAGATACCATCTGTTGTGGCAGTAATATCTCAGTGAGTATAATTTATGCAATATACAGTTGAAACATCAAGTAAAGCTTGCGTTCAGTGATTCAGTCCATGAGCTATTTATAATTCTATCATATCCGGCAATTTACAAACCAATATCAGCATATGCATGTAACATGGTAACACATCAAAACCTACTGTTACATAAACACAATTTACAAAGCAGCGTTACAGACCCCCAACAGTTGCTGTCCACATCGTGACGACTACATGTTATGGGATTGTTTAGTGGGCGTCCCTGATCTTCCCTCCAGCATTTGCAGCCTTTGCTTGAGATGGAACACTTCAACCTGGCCAAGGGCAAATGCCATGGTCATCAACCATGAAGTACACTCTACTTCATAATGTATGAATCAAGTATGTCTCAAATGGAGTACCTGGAGCTGGAACGCGCGCGACTGTTCTCCTGCCAAAACTCTGCGAGTGGAATGCAGCTCCTGTAAGAAGAAAACCAGTTTAGTACAGACCACAACAAGGTCACCAAACATTATAAGTAAATATCAAGTTCCCTTGCCTTCTGGGTCTCATCTGTGACGGCCTTCAGGAATGCCACCTCACGCTCAAGGCGCACATTATCAGCATGGACCGTGTTTGAGAGGCTGTTCGACTCTTCCTGCGCCAGCTCTAGGCCTGCTACCTTCTCCTTTAAGATCTCCGCCTCCTTATCCTTGCTGGCAAGCATCTTCTCCAGCTGCTCCCTGCTGTGAATGACTGAAGATAGGCTTTTCTCCAGCTGGTCTTTGCTTGCCAATGTGGTCGCAAGCTGGTCTTCCAGTGCAGCATTTCTTCTGATCAAGTCTGCTATCTTTATGTTGTATAGGTGACTCTGGCTAATGTCTGATGAGCATCTAGCGATCCTTCTTACATTTGACCCCCCAATCACCATATTTTCTATATGTCCCATGTCATGCTGAATACCAGCTCCAGTCCTTGTGCTCCGATGCCCTTTCGGCTGTAAGGCAATCTATTATGCAGGGAACCACATAATGTGTTTGTCAAGTGACTAGTGGGTGCAGTACTTACAGTGCTTTCTTGACATGACGAAGAGTCATCCACATCATCATATCTGTCATCATCAATCGGTTTCTGCAGTTTTTGAGCTACGCTGCACTCTTCTACTTGATCCAAATGCCCATGGAGTGAAGTGCCCAAATTGGGTTGCTTCAACAATGACTCAGAGAGGGTTTCCCTTGTAGGTGGGTGTTCGACCACAGAAGTGAGACTATGCCTTGCGACAGAACTGTTCGAGTACAAGGGAGCACATTTGTTGAGGTGATCAACAAGCTCCTTATTGCTTGGAGAATACTCATACAACACGTGGTCTACTTCTGGGGCTGATCGCCAACTTAAGGAATGCTCATTTTGTAGTACCACTAAAACTTCAACCTGCACGGGTCATATGATTAATGATACAGCTCAAATTGATGTGAAAGATTCAACTTTCAAAACATTTTCCAGTTAACTTCACATGAGGTAATAACTGGAAAACATTAATCATAAATGTTCCAGACACTGGAATGACAATTGTTTTCTCAAAGCCCCAAAGTCTTGAGAATTCACAATTCATTTTTTTGTTCAAAATGACAATCAGTTCTTTAATAGAAGCTTGAGTGTTTCACCTTGTTGCATGGCTCTTTTTTATTCCCTCCAAAAGCAATAAGTGCAATCTTGTCCCTGTGGTAGAAAGGAACCATGCTGAAACCCTGCACGAGCAGTAGTTTTAGCTGTTTGGCTAATCAGATGATATAATGTAAAATTGAAAGTAATGATAAGTCCCTAGAACCACACTTTGTACAGAGGAATTGGAAGAAAGCTTCATTTGAAGTGACAATGATAATCTTTTCGATTGTTATAAGAAAAAATTTGACATAAAGGTTGGCATTTGTTTGCACTATTTTAGTATCTGCTCCATATTGAACACCATCAAAATTGAATAATAATAAGAAATCAAGTGGACTTACTTTCTTTGAAGTTATTGATGAGCTAGGGGGTACTACACAAACAGACCACTTAGATTGTAGGATATCAAAAACCCAGGTTTCCACGTGTCCTGAAAATTTCAAATCTTGTTAGAAATTGCAATAAAAGCAATATAGGACATCATTCAACTAGTATATGCATTTTTTGCATAAGAAATAAAACCACCAATTCATTTATCAGATACTGTATTCATAAGTTGAGAGCTTCAGGCATACGTTTTTTCTTGCTTGCGCCACCAGCTATGTACCATTTAGTTCCACACAGAGCTCCACTGCAACCTGCTCGGGGTGATGGGTGATGACCATGAGTCTTAACTCTCGACCATACCATCTGTTAGGAACAGAAAATATAATTAGCCAGTAACATGGAAAACATACTGAGGTGAACGGAAAGGAAGCTCACAAACTTACTGTCTCAAAATCTAAAGAATACAAGTCATTAAGGGTCTTGGATTTTGAGTGGCCTCCAAAAATCAGGAGGACCCTATCATCATAAAGTGCAGCGACATGATTGGATCTCGGAGAAGGTCCAGCGCCTCTACAACAATGTTCTTTAATCAGTAACTCAAGAATGCAAATTAAACGTAACAAAAAATAGAAAAAAATCAGATACACATAGATGAGGAGTGTTAAGAGTTGGGGCAACAATAGATCGGTACTGAAAATTTAGTGGCAAAAAATCTATGATGACTTACTTATAGTTCAATGGAAGCCATGTTGATGACTTCAGATCAAACATGTGAAGGTCATGCCGCTTCTTTCCTTTTGTGTCCTCACCACCAAATAGTATCAATGTAGCACCAGCTCTGATCACTGTGTGGCCGCTTCGAGCTGCCTTAACTCAGGACCAAAAGATAAGTCAGTTAACCCACATGGAAGTTTTCCAAAGCATAACTCTCAATATCAAATAACTTACAGGGATATCACCCTTGGCCTCAACAAGTGACCAAACTTCTGTTTCAGTATTGAAAATCCATACTGCAGAAGAAACAGAGTTATTAATCATTATCTGATTGAGGAAGACATCAAATTCTTATATGTATTTTGGAGATTTATGTAGCTTCTGCAAACCTGATAAATGATCAGAAGCAGGCTCAGTTTTACCTCCGACAAGAATGACACTATTTCCCCATGGAACCTGCATATCACGCCACATGTATAAATGTTTCTTCCAGTGTTAAAAGGAGTGCATACAGAAAAATCATTGTTCTCTTTAGATAATAGATCCTTGATCGGTGTTCTAACTTTGGTAACTTCAAGTTTGAGATGATCTCAGGTGCAAGTTACAGTGTCAAGTGTAAAAAATTTCAACAAAGTATAATATAATTGACATAAGAAAATCTTGACCGCTAATGAGATGCATACAAATATACTCTGAGGACAAGTAGCTATCTAACTGAAAAGTTATAAAAGTAAATTTTCTTCTGGAAGGTATGACCATATCAGCAACTAAGGTTTTGAGAACCACACAACAATAGTGATTTAAAAGAACTATACCAGACAATGACCTTTGCAGGCCGGCAACTTTGCAGAACGCCCGCTTGGTATTGGGCGAACTTTTGGCGGTGTAGAATCCCAGCTAAGCTTCTCTAAATTCAGTATCTAATTAACATAAACAGTAAAGTCATAAATTTTATTGATAATAACATGATAATTAGTGCGGAGTTCCAATTGAAACGACAGACACACAAAGAGATGCTACTACCTTTGTATCATCTAATAAGTGTTGACCTGAATCACCACCAAATACTACCATCTTGCTACTTACGATGGCCGCCGCATGCTGTTTAATCAAAGTTGAAGATGTGTTAATTGAAAACATTTAAAATTTGTCAAGATTTAGAACTTATATTTTCAGTGGATTACATAGAAACGAGGAGCAGGTTTGTCTCCCTCTGTGGACAACACAGTCCAATTTTCAGAAATATTGAAAGAACGACTGTCGAGATCAAAAGTATCAGAAGAGCAGCGGTTGGAAAGATCATCTGCTCGACCGCTCACTGATGTTGTAGCAGCACCATCCTCCTGAAAAGAAAATTCCAAGAGCTAACTGTCCATATGTGCCCAAAATACAATAAGATCAATACCAGATACAATTGCTTCATTTGCAAAAGCTCACATTGGGCAGGCTGAGTTGTTTTGTAGGGCCAGCAGGACTCCTAGAGCTGTTCAAATGATCACTCTGGTCAGCCTTCAACCTGTAAAAGAAAAACAGATTCTGAAGGTGAAAAACGGTTGAGACAAGGATAAAGCAACTGAAGCGAACGTGGAACAAGGAAATTAGGCTTTAATTGAACGCAATGCTAAAAGAATATGGCAACATGCTGACTCCGCTTCATGGAGCTGGCATCAATTTTTACCAACAGCACCACTCCGAGCATAGCAGTTTGGTAGTTAGTCAGTAAAACCAAATCAATTAACATCCTAACAAATGAACAAAATGCTTTATCAACATGTTGTGAGCAAAATTAGCACCTGATGATGAATCAAGTCAGGCGAATGTGCTAATTTAACTGCCAAGACTAAAATTATGTGCTGATATTCAAGTACACAGTAAACCAATTTTAAGTTAAAAAGCTTCCCTTGTCATCATCACACAGCAAGTACCAAAGAGTACAAAAAGGAGGGGAAAGAAAAAGAAAACATCACATATTCACCTTCCAGGTTTCGCCCTGCGCCGCGAGAAACCAAACATGTTGAGGACTGCGCTCTCTCTCCAGTTCCGTTCAGCTCAGAACCGAACCGCCGGGCAGGACATGAGCCCCTGTCAGCTGCGACTGCAAACAAGTCAAAGTCAATGCGAAAACCAGTTGGAAATAGTACACGGGGTTGGTGGAGACTGGAGATACTGAATCATGGCGGAAAACAGGGGGCTGGGACCAAGAACCACACACAAATCCAGGGAAAAAAAAATTCTCGTCCCCAAAATGTTACCAACCGCAAAAGCTCAATCATGAAGACACGGGCAAGAATCGAGGAGAAATCAAGAGGCGGGGCGTTTGGGAGGCAGCGCCGCAATCGCATTTTTCGGAGTCCAAGAAGCAGCATTCCCAACAAGACAGACAGAATCCCAGGCGGGGGCACCCGAAGGAATTCAGAGAAAAAATGCTGACTTTTTGCCCCCTAAAAAAACCGCCGAGAAATTCGCTCGCGGAGCAATGCGGATCGCGGCACCAGCAACCACCGGGTAAGGCCGGAGGAATCAGAAAAGAAATCAAGGACTCGGAGAACGATCCCGGGAGGGAGACGGAGAAGAGGGGAGAGCGAGCGCTACTGGGTTGGTGGTGGAGCACGGGGGGCAGAGGGAGAGCCGCAGATGACACGGCGGCGCAGCCAAAATCTGCAGCGAAAAGGACGGACGCCACCCCTTTCCACCTCTCAGGATTCAGCGCGTAGTAGCGTACTACCCACCAAGATTCCGAGAAGCCGCACTCTGCGCTGAAATGGCGGCGTAGAGAGAGCCACGGGCACTTGCTCTCCAGCTGTATCTGCGTGCGTGAGAGGGAGAGGACAGAAAGGGTGCGAAAAGGCGGTGCGATCTGCAGCGGCGGCGGCGGCAGCAGGCAGCCTTTGTCCTCGGTGGCCAGCCCGGCGATGAACAGGGGAGGTTGGCCGCTTTCACTCTCACTCCTGCTGCTCTCTGTTTCTTCACAGTCAATAGTCAATTTTATGCTTGGACCGGACGCAGATTTAGGCCCTGATACAAAATAGGGGCGGGGATTCGGGGGTTTGGAATCGCTTCGTAATCATTGCGCAGCATTTCGTTTGTATGTGTAAAAAATTATTCAAAAATTGATTAATTAGGCTCAAAATGTTCCTCACGCATAGTACAATAAAACAGTGCAGTTAGTTTTTGATTTCATCTACATTTAGTACTCCATGCATGGGCCGATATTTTGATGTGATGTGAATCTTCTTTTTGGATAGTGGATGTGTTTAGTTGATGAAAAGAGGGGGTGAAAAGTTGGTAGAAAAGTCACATCAGACACTATAGCGTACTGTAGCACTTTTCGTTTGTTTGTGGTAAACATTGTTCTATCATGACCTAACTAGGCTCAAAATATTCGTCTCGTCGTGTACATCAAAACTATGTAATTAGTTTTTTTATTTACCTACATTTAGTGCTCCATGCACGAGGAGAGAGATTTGATATGGTTTGATGTGATAGGTGAATAGTGAAGTTTAGAGAGAGAATTTTGAGGAACTAAACAGGGCCAGTGAACTTTGGGGTTGCTTTTTGGAACTAAACAATGGCTTAGTGGCAGCAAGTCAGCCTTACCTCCTTGTTTCTCCAAGAGCTTTTATTTCTCTCCAACATTACAGTGAAAGAAATAGAAATATAGAACATGGTAGAAACCAAATTGATACAAAATTCATAAAATTAGAGAGATGTCAAATTTTCGCAAGTCACATATTAATATATTTTAATTCTAAACCATCCATACATGACACTAGAGCCACCGAATCTGGAGCAACAAGTTCTACGTGCTGCTGAAGGCCATTTCACTTATACAATTAGCCCACAAAATACAAAATACTGTAGTTAGCCTATCCAAAATACTGTAATTAGGCCACAAAATACTATATCAACCCTCTAACCAACTTGCAGATACTAGAACAAATCTTGGTTAATAAGATTATCAACATCGCAACTTGGAGCTGTTAAAATCTGGGTGAAATTGGTAATAACATTGTACTCTTGAAGCTCCATATTTGCTCCTTTGTTTCTGCCACTATTCTCCACTTGAACTAGGGGTTGTACATCATCACTTTTCTTTTGTTGCTGCAGCAAATTCAACTAATTCATTCAGAAAAGAATGACAGTATGCAGATTTTTAGATTGCATTGGACATACCTTTGCCCCTTTTTGTGATGGTGCAACAGATTTAGCTGCCTTGCGCTTCCCCCTCTTGCGGAACTTATCAATCCAAGTTTTATGTCTCCTTGAATTCTTTGACTAAACCTCCTTTTTCTTCAACTTTGCAGCACTAAGCAAGCTATCTCTTTGCTGGACATTTGGGTCAACATTTTCTTGATCCTTGCATGGTTCACTCGTAGCACTACAACCCTCATTTGTAGATACATTGAGTTTCTCCTCTAGCTGTAGACTATGGCAATCAAGTGCATTTTCTAACAACACACAAAATTCTTGAGAGTTGGCTACCTTATCTGCCAAATTATGAAACTTAAGAGATAGAAACTTGTATCGAAGTTGAGCTTCTCGTTTTGGATTTTCTACCACATTTCTTCCTTCTCTATCTTGTATACTTCCATTGCGTGCATCTTTAGTCTATCTCTTTAGAATATAATGTGTGGGTAATATCTTTATATTCATCAAATCAAGAACTTTGAGAGCATGGGCACACAATATTCCTGCCCCGTTGAATATTCCACAATTACATGAAGCTTTTTGGTTCAAAGGATCACCAATCACTATGCGTTCCTCTTCAAAGCTTAATTCACCATGCAGACTCCAAAGTGCAACAACATACTTATTATCTCCTTCCATAACTCTAGCGCATGCACATATTGATCTTTCGTATTCACTTTGGAAAGCTTCAAAAATTACAGGAGTATACAATTGACTTGTTTGAACTAACATAGGTGTAAACATTTATCTTCTTGGCTACTTTTTCCTTAATTCAAATTCAGATTCCACTTCTTTACGTCTTTTTTCTTGCACCATCGTTTCAAAATGCTTCAAAAATCGAACAATATCAAAATCTGATTTCAAATGGTTTTTTATTGCATTATTGAAGCTGTCACTTAGTTGTGTACTTCTCACTCCCAAACTATAGACATCTTTCATATAGCATTCAACCCATTTTTCTTTTACCTTGTAGATACTATCTAACCACGTTTGCTTATTCATTTTAGATCTTAGAATATCAAATGCTTCTTGAAATGTCGCCTCATCCTCATAGCCATACATACAAGCACTAAAATCAGAGAGAATACGAGATTCTTCATCTTCCTCTTCCTCTTCATGTTCCTCTTCATCTTCAACTTCGTCTTTCTTTTTATCCTTCACTTGAGATAAATGTTTGACATCATTTTGCATTATGTGAAAGGTACAGAATCCATGATATGATTCAGTGAATACTATCCGAACGACTTTTCCCATTGCTGCATCTTGATCCATGTAAATAGTTCTAGGTTGCTTTTCATTATGTGATGCTAGAAAAGTCTCAAACAACCATGTAAATGATACTTCAGTTTCATCAAATAGAAGTTCATCACCAAAAATAGTAGTTTCTCTAAACTGATTCAGCCCAAGAAAAACACCAAATGGCCTATATTCTTTGTTTGTGCCAAAAGTAGTGTCAAATGTGACAACATCACCAAAGTGTGTATAATCAAGGATCATTTTAGCATCAACCCAAAATATGTTAGTTATATGCTCATCACAATCCAGCTCCAAAGTATATTGGAATGATGGGTTCTCTGTAATTTTTTCATGAAAATACTTCAACATACTTCCAGCCTGCCCAAAAGCCAACTCCCTCTGCCTCTTGCTTTGCAAATAATTTTTGCGATCATGACAAGTGTAGCCAAGGTTAAGTGGTCCACCAACTTGACGACTAGCCAATTCATGTGCAGCTTTTGGTCTAATTCTAGAATCATCAGCTGTTTCAATTTCGAAAGCTTGTATTTCAGAAATTTTCCTCTGTGATGCCATCAAGTGACAAGTCTCAGGCAACTGAAGCAAGTGGTTGTGTTCAAGCACAACATCAGCAACTTCATAATTTTCTTCCCCTAGCGCAAACGTAAACGCATTGCGGTATCAAGCTTTCGTAAATTTGGATTAGTTACTTAGTTATACGGACATTAAAAGGCAACATTTCATAATCATATTACTAGTTATCATAGGATTTTTTGGGTAAACTAGTTATTATGGTTGGATTTGGGATGGAAAACATGCTCATAATCTAGAATTGAATGTTAAATGTTTTTTTATCAACAATTGAATGTTAAATGTTATTACCTCCGTTTCACAATGTTTGTTTGTCCACATTCCTCTAAGCTAAGGCGAAGTAAATTGTGACAAAATCATATTGCTCTTGGTCCCATAGAATAGAAGACATATTATATATTAATTATTAATTATCAGTTAAGTACAAAATTGACATAGTTCCATTTAATTTTTTTTTGATCAAATAATAGGTCACCTACATATGAGGACAGAAGAACATTGTGAAAAGAAATAGCTTTATAACAAAACTAGTTACACAAAGCTATTAACTACTAGAGGGGTTGTGTCGATATCTAAAAAAAGTTAGACTGACTCTAGAAAATCACTTGGCCCTTCTGGCTTTCCTTTCTAATATGCTGGTCCACTGGAACCGCAATAGAATTAAATCACTAGAAAACCCACTCAATCACTAGGATTTGTATTTTTCCTTGCGAAAAATGATGGTAAAATTCCAACGTTTTCCAAATGGGGTCCACGTCTTCCATAGAGTTTATTCTTGACCACGTATAGGCAGGTTCATTACCTTATCTAAATGCCGTTAACGCCTCAGGACATCTTAAACACATTCAGTACACGATAATCTTGTTTATCTTGAACACTTTTTTTAGGAAAAGTATATGTCAACCCTTTTGGGCTGATCTGTTTGGCTCGTCTCCTGTTTGCAACGGAGACAAGAAGAGTGGCAGCGACGACGTCTTCAGTGAGGATCTTGGAGCGTAGTAGCAAGCTGGCGCACGCAGTGAATCCTGCCTGCAGACTACGCACGCAGTGTCATGCCAGCCGTATGCAGACAACCAGGGATCTTCTGTGAGGATTGTTTTCAGTGAAACCTCTGGTGCCGGCTCAAAAAACCCTCCCATGGTGGGAATTCCCTGGTTGGTTCACTTACAGGAGAGGCGACAGCGGCGGCTAGTTTTCATCTGCACTTGCCACATTTTTAGCACATAAGCTCTTGCTATGTGTAGCTGGCGATTAACAATGGTACTATTCATTATCGACAAATAACAAGCGATAAGAAAACCGTAATTTCAGATAAGATATGAGTAAATTCACTAGCAACCGTAGAAAATAAGAACAAGCATAATTTTTTCATGCCAATATATATTGAACCCTATAGAGCACAAAATAAGAAAATAAACAAAATTCATTTCACCTCAAGTTTAGGTAAGCACATTTATATTTACTATGAATTTCACAAGTATATGTATTTTCTAAATAGACATTTTCTAAACAGACCAGACCATTTGTGATACCCAATTTCTTCTAATTCCTTTCGCATATGGACTAACTAACACATACTAAGAAAAAAATGTTATGTGCAGTTGACTAATATCAATTGAGTTGAAACAGTCAACGACTAGGAGTGAAGGGAAAGGCCATTGCACCAAGTGCGTTGTAAGGGCACAGTTTTCATCAATCACATAGCCTGGACTATAAGATACATCTCGTTGCAGGTTGTATCCATCACACCCTTAATCAGCAGTGAAAGGAATATGTAGCACTGTCGGCCTAGCTGGAGTATAAGATACATCTCATGTTGCCCTTACAAACAAGCACACATATCGGTCGGTGTTAGTACCACTGGCCCGACTTGAGTGCCAACATGGATCATTAGTATTGGTAATTAGTACTTTCCCTCTAGCTCACACTTGGCTATGCCTATCCAACATGGATGGGCCATCGGCACCATTTCCTGTTGGGCCAGTAGTGATAGGCCGGTGGGAAGAATGTGTTGTTTTAGTAGTGACTCCATTCTGAGCCAAAAGACATATTTTAAATTGATCCTCCATCTCAACACCTTTCACTACCATAGGATGCTAGTCACATTGAAAATAGGCATTGCATGCATCCATGTGCCCACATTTCACCATATGACAAATCATACATGAACATGCTCCAATATCACATAATCTCCATACAAAGTTACAAACTCAAGCTTGTTCTACAATCATACACAAGCACTTCCATTGACCAATTAATCCACATGCTCAACCATGCATAATAATCACAACATGTATAATAGATCATCACACAAGTATAAGAAAATAGCAACTCATATTACTCCCTCCGTTTTAAATTACGATTCATTATTGATTTTTTCTACAATATTTGACCATTCGTCTTATTCAAAAACATTGTCCAAATGTACGAAAAATAAGTCATATTTAAAGTAATGTGATGACAAAGTAAGTCACAAATAAAATAAAATGATATTTATACAAATTTTTAAATAATACGAATGGTCAAATGTGTAGCGAAAAAGTCAACAATAAATAGTAATTTAGAACAGAGATAATAATGGGTGAGGGCGCCAGCCTACTGATTCAATGCCATATGACCCATGGCCACATGATGTGCATTCATATATGGTCCATGCATGACCGTAGCACAGTAATAGCACTGTACATGCCGTTCGGTGCCAATTAATACTATGATCAAACGACGTGCAGTGCCCATGCATCATCCACCTGCCACAGGACCGTCGATCAAAGATCCAACGGTCCCTATCCACCGCCCCAACGAATTGAGTTGGTCGATGGACCATGCGTGTCAGCGTGTGCATTCTTGTGTATGGTGCTAGGCTAGCTGCTGTTCCGTCTAAATTTAGATCTCTGTTGGCCCATCTGGATCTGAGCATGCATGCATGGGCTACACATTCAATAATATGTGGTTCAGTCACTTCACTCTCTGATGTACTGGATTATGTGTCGCTTCACATACTACCCCAAGTTTAGGTGGTCGGTTGCATGTTACTTGCATTCAGAATATATATATATATATATATATATATATATATGAGAGCTGCCTCACTCGGTGTTTTTTTTGGATTTTTTTCGCCTCACTTGTTTTCTGAATGTTTATGTGGACCACACTCTCGCTTCTTCCTGGGGTAGAAGGTTCTGATTCAGACACATTGGCAAATGCATTTTCGAGCTTGGATGGAGATGATTGACAGGTTGGAATGGAGTGTGATACTGTGATGGTTTGCAACTCATGAAAAACTAATTTTATTTTTTAATCGCCAAAGGCATGTCGTGTTGATGTTTACTGTTACTGCAGTGGTTAGTGAAAAAAAAGAGTGAGATACGTTCATCTTTGAGTAAGAATTATGATGTAACAGTAAAATATGGCTAGCTTTTCAAACAGAGAATATGGCTCCTTGAAGACGATTCCATTCTTCTAGAAAAATAAATTCGATCATCTAACTAGCATTTTTACATCAGTAGCATCATCTTGTTCCCCTGGAAATAATGCGACTCTAAATCATCTCGATGTTTAGTGATAACAAAAATTGAACGCAAACACAAGGAAAAAGGAAATATTTTCTTTTTTCCACACTAGAACATCTTTGCTCAAATATCTTTCCATACAAGCATGTTTTCTGGGTAATCAAAATTGGTATTCAAGACTCTCCTTTGGGCAATCGGTCAATCACTTTGCTCGGTTGGGCCTATATGTATATGGCCTTTCAGAAATACATTTTTTTTTGCCTTTCAGAAATACATACTCGGCCAACCCCAACCCAAATAAGGGCCTATGTTATAGTGGGTTGTGTAGCCCATGCTCTTTAGGACACGACGCTGGGCCTATATTTTGTTGCCAGAACCTACTCACAACTAACAACTCCCATGAGATCAGCATCTTCTGGCATCTTTAAGCATCTAACATGCTAAAATATTTTCCCAGTATGAAACTCATATGAAATTTTAATTTTTGTTTAGAAGATGAGTCCAATTTTACGAACCCCATGGTGCTGTACTTTTCCTTTGCATTGTGAAGTCGTCGGCACCAATTTCTGGTGTTTATCTCAGTATTTTTAGAAGCTTTATATAAATTCTTTTGTATTTTGATTTATGATCGTAAACTCATTGACTGCTAGGGATTGTAGAAAAGAAAATCAGTACAGAGCAATAGTACAAGAGAGAAGCATTATTTGAAGGCAAGTTCCTCAGAAGAAAAAGGAAAAAAAATCTGTAATTAATATTCCTCTTCTTTACTTTTCAACTTTATTTAAAAAAGTATGACTGTATGAGAAGCAAAAGACTGCATACAAAGCTCAGTTGTGTGCATTTAACAAAATTTCCGCCTGGTCCAGTGCCACACAAAAAAGAATATGCTTGTTTTTCATCTTTACAAGTACTCATTACGCTTTAAACCCTAAACAAAATGGTGTGTCCACCCCTGATTATATGATATAACAATAATCCAAGAACAGGAATAGAGGTAGTAGTTCAAAATTCATATATAACTCATTGGGAAAAATCTGCAAAGGGGAGGTTACAACAAGCCTCTTGACACCCTTTTCAGCCCTGCTAGTTTACACGTACAATCTCTCTCTCTCTCTCTCTCTCTCTCTATATATATATATATATATATATATCTGTGTGTGTGTGTGCATGCAAGGTGCAAATTATATATAAACCCAGTAGCTTGTCGATGGATGGATTCAGAATTCAGATTCAGAGCCATATGGCTCCGGCGCCCTTGAGCATGGGCACGAGCTTGCCGGCGAGGTGCAGCGACATGATCCTGTCGGTGGAGCCGACGAGGTTGCCGCCGACGAAGACGGCGGGGACGGGCGGCGCGCGGCCGAGGCGGCGCGCGAGGTCCCGCTCCATCTCCCGGCCGCGCGGGTCCTTGTCCAGCTCGTGCACCGCCGCGCTCACGCCGAGCTCGGAGAAGAGGCTCGCCACCGTGTGGCACATCGGGCACTGGCTCGTCGTGAAGATCACCACCGCCTTCTCCGTCGACAGCCTCGTCACCCTCTCCGCCATGGCCGCCGCCGCCGCCGTGTCGTACTACGTCGATCTTCTTTGATTGATTGGCGGTGCAGTACGTGGTTTCTCTCGACCACTTAATTCGATCTCTCTAGATCGATCGCGACTATATCGATCGATCTGCTAGTGTTAATTTGCTGATCGATGTGTCTGTGTGTGGCTAGCTGTGTGCTTTGAATTGCGAGAGGCCAGGGCGTGATGCCCTTTTTATAGCTAGCAGTACGTGTTGATGATCTGGTAGAGGTGGAAGAGGAGAATAGTGGGTGTGCTTGGAGGAGATTGAGAGAGGATTCGTGAGATAGATGTGGGCATAAGAATCTTTCGACGTGTGGACTGCACGCTCAAAATGACCGACCGTGCTATGGGGGGCATAATTCTGTCTCCGTCGTCGATTAGTTGTTTCTCCTTTGTTTCTTTTTTCGAAAATGTTTTATTTTCATTATGTTGTTTTTAGTTTTTTTTATCTGACGGGTCGGGTTTGAATTCTACTTGCACAATCCGCTAATTTTGTGATTCAGTTCATCCACCTTTGTGTTTAGCCTTTTTACTCGATCAACTTCATCAATTTGGTATCAATTTTGAGACCTGTATTTCACTTTAATATTGCAATTGTTAATGGAAAATATAATGGGATATTATTAGTGTACACGAATAGGGTTGTAATTGTTTTTAGTGCTAACAATGCCCCTATAACATATAAAACTGTTAATAATTATATTGTGTTGATCAGCGTAATATAATAACTTCTGGCATATATAGACGCATATAGTTCTTTACACATGCATGTGTCCAATCCATTTCCTAAAGTTGCTAGCGGATCCAACATGCATTACTGGATAATTTTCAAAATTAGTTAATGGGGTCTGGCAAGATATATATATGGGGAATATCTTTCTATTTTTCTCATGCCAATCACTGCAAAAATATGGAATATTTCTAAAGCTTGAAAGATCCCCAAGTTTATGATAAGGTTTGAATCTGCCATCTCTTTTCCAAGTCCAGGGCCCCATATAAAAGTATTGGATGCTGATGTATGGCAATGGTTCGTTGGTTATTTCAGCAATATACATATATACATGATCTAATTTTTACTTACAAACACTAGCTTGTTCACAATTTATTGGGCAATAAGCTGACCGGAGGAGAATAAGGTGAGAAATTTCTCCTTTGTGCGCAATGATCAACCCAATCAACTTTTTTATTGATAAACTCAAACATATTATGTTCACATTTTATTTTTTCAGGGAGTAGATTGAAGACACCCAGACACTCAATACACACCACACTCACACCATATAACTCTTTTTTTGCGAGCAAATCACAACATATAACTCATGCACTCTCGTCTCGTACACACACCACATATTAATTGGAGGTGCATTTTCCAATTAATTGATGGACACGCCAGTGTTGAGTCTAGCTACTAGAACTAGAAACCAAAGTGGCCTGGCTTTACTAGTAATACTCATTTACTCATTTGGGCACAGCCAACTTCCATGTGCATAGCCTATGGACTATGGTTGGTTCATATGGCCAACAATTAACTTAAAACTCCAATGGTAATAATACCAATTAATCCTTTTTTTGTAAAAGAATATTTGGCCAACAATGGGCATATATCAGAAAACGAAAGGTGGAAACAGCACCCACAGACGATGTCGGCAAAAATATTCAAAGTAGTGAAATAATATACATATATCTCAAAAAAGAAGGAACACTACCCATTGTGCGGCTTTCCAAAGTTGGAATGCCTAATATTTAGTTGGGAAGATTGCATCCGCTCTGCTTGTTTCTGATCATATTAAACAATAGACATGAAAGGACAAAGAGACTCCTCAAAAATAAAACCGATTACTACCTTGTTGTCATCACAGTGTAGTATCAAATCTATATATGTTTATTGAGCCAATAAACTGTTAACAACGCTTGAAATCTTAATTAGAACAAGCTGATGGGACTTGATCTTGTGCGAGTGAAATTTGTCCCAGACAAAGCATTATTAGCAACCTTTTGCTTTAATGTTCCGTAACAAACTATTCCCAACTATATTGAATTTATGATCAAATCTAGTTAGTTTGCCCATATAGTAGTCATGTTCAATCTGTACAAAATATATACACCATGTTAGCTTAGTGTTTATTCACGTCTTAACAAGACAATAAAATATAAAACTTAAACACGCAGAGATAACCATTGAAAATGATATCCACCAAGGAGTTGAAGCATGGATTCGATCGTACACACATGTAACATGACACAACAATCAAGTATACGTACCACTTCACTATCATTACGCACTGATCAACCAGTCCTTGCTTGTACAAGAATAGAATCTATTTAGATTCCACAATAAAAGAAAATGCAAATTCAAAAGTAAAAACTAAAGTGATTCCACAGTAGGAGATAGAGCCCTACCTACCATAGAGGAATTAAGCTCACATAGATCACAATGTGGCACCCCACAAGCCACATCTTTGGCTGGCCGGCTTCCTCTGATCTTCGCATCCTACTGTGGTTTTGGAATCTAAAAAAAATAAAGCCATTGATGCAAATGGAAGGTATAAAGTATGGTCACCAAGTAGCTAGAGGCATATCTCTCTCTCTCTCTCTCTCTCATATCACTATTGCCTCACCAGGTTTGAGTGCGTATACAGTGCATTTATGTGATGCCGCGATCCGAGACCGATTGCAATCTATTATATATCCTTGCATGCATATACGTCGCCTTTATATCCATCTGTCACTACTAGATCTATCTAACTTGTAGTGCATATATACATGCAGATCAGTCAATTTACAGTGAAGGGTAGAGTTTCAAATTAAGCCTGCATATATTCCTCATGCACATTAGGTTAATTATTATTTTAGCAATACGCATATAAACATCGGCTGGCTCAACCAGTTAATAATTAACAAGATGTGGTTCAAATCTGTTCTTGGCGATAGCAAAGTATTTTTTAAATGGTATTATTATTCTTTTTGCTAAATAATAATAAGACCACACATTGATTTGACAAAGATCTTGTTAAATTTGCATTATAACTTGTGAAAATGAGTATATAAATTGAGATCATGCTATGATTCTTAGCTAGTGGGCATATAATTATTACCGTTGGCCCAACATAGCAGAAAGATCTTGCAATTGAACTTTAGTTCCATTTGAGGGAAGTACTTTACACCTACGTGATTAGGAACCAAACCACAGAATAAAAGATTATGCACCGATTAATAATTTTATTGCTTCTAATCAACACATAAAGACATTTAACCTTTCCAGATAGTAGTGTGTTATCCTCTATTTATTTATTCTAGAATTTCTTAATTTGTTGTAATTGACTTTTGATAGAAGCAATCGGTGTTTTCCATATTGACATATACACATGCCATATGGCACCGTACCATATCAAATTAGTAGGTTGCTCCAGTTATGATGAAAAATCCAATCGCTCTTGGAGAAAATAAGATCTGCCTCCGATTTCTCTTTTCAATCTAAAAATAGCTTCACTATTTAGATTAATTTTCGTTTTCTAAATTAACTTTATAAGATAATAAAATCAAATTCCAACAATAAGGGAGATATATCTTCATAATAATGCAGCATGTGGTGGCAAATTAAACAACAGCAAGAACCAAGTTAGCTAAACTTTATCAACATCTTTACTCAAAACCTAGTGTTACTAATACATTCTTGGTCCTTAATGAAATTAAAGCAAGGCCTCTCAAACCATGCATTATATTGCAGCTGGTACGGCTTTCCTTGGGCGCAGTGTACGTGTTTTGCGAGTTAGAAGAGATCAGAAAGATTAAGGAGATTTTATTCCTCCTTCAGCAAGACTAAGAAAATGCATGGTATGCGAGTTTGCATACATTCATATAAAACATGTGATCACTGATTACTCATTATTTAACTCTCATACATATATTCATATATAAGCTCTTCAAAAAAGGGTGATGACCTATCAGTACACGCACGCCCACCATTGCAAGATTGAACAAAAACATCAAAAAGGGAAGAAGAAGAAGAAACAAAATTAGAAACTAGGCCATCTATCTCTCTCGCTCATTAGCTCCCTAGCTACAGGGCATGAAGCTAGCAAGCCAGTTGAATTGCCTTAGAGCAACTCCAACAGCCTCTCCAAAATATTCTCTAATATAGAGTTTTTTCTCCTTTCTATAATACAGAAAAGCATCTTTTTGGGATGGAAACCAACATACTCTTTAAACTAGACTCTCCATTTAGATGACCCCACCTGTCAACCTTATCTTCAATTCTCCCCAGCGCCCTTCTTCTCCCCACCGGCCACCGCACGCCGCCTGCCCCCTTCTCCGACGCGAGCTCCTCCTCCCGACGCGAGCTCCTCCGCCCCCGGCACCCCGCATCCGGTGAGCTCCTCCTCCCCCTCGGCGCGAGCTCCTCCTCCCCCGGCGCCCTGCATCCTCTCCGGCCGTCCCACATCCTCTCCGGCCGGCGAGCACCTCCTCCCCCTCGGCGCGAGCTCCGGCCGGCGAGCTCCTCCTCCCCTCGGCGCGAGCTGCTCCTCCCCCGGCGCCCCGCATCCTCTCCGGCCGGCGAGCTCCTCCTCCCCCTCGGCACATTCGTCTGATTCGAGGTCGGCCCCCTCCCACCCCTCCTCCCCTCGTTCCGTCCGGTCGCCGCGAAGCTTGTCGCCGGCCTATACATGGTGGCATCGGCGGCGGCGCGATACGCGGGAAGGGGAATTTGGCGCGAGGAGAGGGCGGGATCGACGCACGTGCGCTCAAATCGGAGTTTTGGCGAGGCGGCCGCGCTCGCCGCAGGAAGCGAGCGGACGGGGGATTTTCGCGAGGGAGATAACGAGTCTCCAAATTACCGAGGCTGTTGGAAAGGTCTTTTTGGTGTATTTTTCTTATTTTTGAAGATAGAAGATGATATAAAGAGGCTCTTGGAGTTGCTCTTAGTTATTCATTCCTGTCAGAACTTAAAAGAACAGGACGGGAAAAACCTGCCTTTTACACAACACGTATTACTAATATAACGTACCCTGGGCGTACTCTACGATCATGATCTCTTTATTGCCATGCATATGACGACGTGTACTACTCAGCGGCTGCATGCCCGGCCTGGTCGATCTCGATCTACACCCAGAGCGCGCCGGCGTTCATGAGCATGGGCACGAGCTCGCCGGCGAGGTGGAGCGACATGACCCTGTTGGTGCCGCTGACGAGCTTGCCGCCGATGAAGACGGCGGGGACGGCCGGGCCCCTGCCGCCGAGCATCTTGAGCAGGGCTCGCTCCATGTCCTTGCCCCTGGGGTCGCTGTCCAGCTCGTGCACCAGAGCGTTCACGCTCAGGTCCTGTATCAGCTTCGTCACCGTGTGGCACATGCAGCAGGAGCTCAGCGTGAACACCACCACCGCACGCTCCGACGCCAGCTTCATCACACGGTCCATTATTTGATGATTTGATCTCTCTCTCTCTCTCTCTAGAGTCTCGCTAGACCCTCTCTCTCCAAGCTCTTGAGATATATTGCTCTGTCAAGCTGTTGTGGTTGCACGTGGAAGGTTAGTTTGTAGGGATGATGGATGGTTTGGGAGCACAGGGGTGGCTGCCTTTTATAGAGTGCCAGGCAGATGGGTTTCCATAACGGGTTCGGGCCGGGCCGGGTCTATCTAGAGCTGCAAGTAATAAGATTATCGAGCTGGGAATTCATGAACTTTTTTGAACAGGGCAGCACGATCTTGTTTACTGTGTTGATGAGTGAATAATTGGTGATCAGTCTTGGAGTTTCTGGAAAAAAACAAAATAATGGTCCACGTACGGACTATAAGCCGGAAGTAACAACAGTAGTGGGCTAGTTTTAGAGCTAGGACCATACATGCATAATACACTCATGTGGCAGACTTTGACTTTGAGTGATATATAATAAAGTAAGTTCAAGGTACCATATGTTTGTAGATTTGGATCCAAAAAGATCTGTGGTTTTCTCATTGCTTTGCTTTGATGGAAAGTAGGGTATATATGCATGCATATGAGATCAATATATGTTCAGATAATGCATAAGCCGTCTTCTCAATATGGACCCCCAGGAATATATCTTGAATGTTATGATGTGGTGACCTACTGAGAGAGTCTCATATAAACTTTTTTCTTCTCTTATATTTTCTATATCACATTCATTTTTTCGAAGTTTGAGAGAAACTAGTTGAATTATATTCATCATCTTCTTCATGACCAAAAGAAGTTGATCTCGGTGCTAGCTTCGCCCCTGAAAGCAATGTTACTGACCCAGTAGCGAAGCCAGAACCAAAATCCACCTATGACGAACCCACTACTACGATGCTCAGCTTTATATAGACAGAATTTATGGAAACTGAAGAGGGGAATAAGAAGGCCTGCTCGCCGGCGGCAGGTATGGCGGCCGCTAGGGCTCGCCATACCGGTGGCTCCACCACTGTACTGACCACGTATGTGTCCAGCAATGGATGGGAGAAGAGCGTGGGGGAGTAGAGGGGACGAGGTCTCCAGGGACCGACCACCAAGATCAACAACAACTCTATCACCCCTCCCATCTTCTAATTAAGTTTACATACTACTTCCGTCCGAAAAACAAAGTCATTCTAGTTTTGTTCTTAATTAATCTTTTTAAATTTGACCAAATTTATAGCAAATATAGAAACATTCTTGGCGCCAAATAGGTTTATTATAAAAATATATATGTTTCATGATGAATCTAATGGTACTTATTTGATATCATAAATAACCATAGTTTTTTTACTCTGACTTAGGAAAACACTATAATGACTTGTTTTTTTACATGGAGTGAGTAAATAAGATGCATTCAATCCTCATGTGTTTCCGTAATTTCCACACGTACCAAAAACCCACCCAGCCAAAAGGCCCCTTTGTTTCTGCTACTTGTAGTTGCTATCTTGAAAAGGTGTTGCTAGTGCCCGGACCTCCGATGGGAACAAAAAAATCGGGAGTTGACGTGGCACAACCACAACCAAGTATTCCTCTCCGATGGTACTGTAGCACAGAAAAAATCCCGCCGCAACATGGGTATAATGTTGCATGCAACATGTAATTTTTTTGCAACATCCAAAGATAGCGTATGCAACATCAAACAATAGTATCTGTAACATAAATAATCATCGTTTGTAACACTAGAAACACGCACTCACAACTCTCAACCACGCACGGCAGCAGTCAAAAAATTCCCAATGAAAATGCAACATCCGGATGAAACACTTGCAACATGCATGCGAAACATATGCAACATCCAACATCCCAGATCTACCTTTACAACATTTACGTTAAACAGTTGTAATATTCTTCTGGAACATCCGAAACACGTAAAACATGGTGTTGCAACATGGAGCAAAACCCTAGCAAACAAATGAAAATATGCTGTTGCAACGCGGAGGAGATGGCCGCCGCCGCCGGCGGCGCCCGTGGAGGATGGCCGGTGCACCACCCCCTCCCCTACCTCGCGCACGCATCATCTACGATGCGGCGGTGGAGCTCCGCGTGCTCGCCGGCGACGGATCCACCGCATCCATGGCCGGCGGCAGCAGGAGAAGCTGGGTGCGGTGGCCATGGCGGCCCACGGCCCTTCCGGATGGCAGCGGGCAGGGCGGCGCTAGGACGGTGGCGGTGTCTGCGTCGGCGCGTGGAGGAGCGGCGGCAGCGCGACGTGCAGAGGAGCTGGCGCGGCTGCGGCGTGAGGTGGAGTGGTCAGGGGGCGGCGCCGACGGTGCATGCGCGCGGAGGCGACGACACATGCGGAGGACGGGGCGGCGACAGCAACACGTGCAGAGGAGCGGCAGCAGATGCGTGAAGAAAAAGGTGGGAGGCAGGAGGCAAAATGGTGAGAGATGCGTCCGATCCGTCGGAGGCCTGTATAGGAGCATTACCGATATTGAAATGACTATACACGTGAAATTTAATCTAATAGAGGGCCCATTTAGGATACAGGAATATGAATTTATATCTCAATTTGTTGTCATCTCCAGATGTGCCTATCTGGCCAGTTCTAGCTACAGCTATGGAATAGATTGAAAGCAAGAACAGCCAAGATTCTTCAGAGATAGATAGGGCCAGGGGATTAGTATGTCTCTCGTTTTCATATTAAAATTGATCAGATAGAATCATCCAATAGATTATCTAGCAATAATTCTTAGGAAATAAAGGGAGAGTGGGAGAAAAGGCGGAATATGTTGATATGATTTGGCCGGGTCGTCGCTATTAGCTTGTTACTGGCATACTGCTGTAGGGGTGCAGATGCCAACTGTGCTATTTGCAAATCACATGCGCCGCGCGCCAGTGTTTATGAAGTTTACCGATAAATCAGAACAAAAATGAATAAGGTGATATCTTTTTTTGTCCTCTCCCGTGTGCACTATGTTTTGTCACTGACTAGCTAAATGCATGCTATTCTGTCATGTTTGTGATCAGCTTGTAAAGTTTATTTCCGCTATAATAAATAAAATTGAAGCATATAATAAATGGTATTATTAGTAGATAATTAGAGGAACATTATAGGCCGTGTAAACCCCTAAAAATTGTCACCTACCTCTTGGCATTCTAGGAGGGCCGTTTTGACTTCCATGGAACCACAGTTATAAGTTATTGCTGTGATTATTCCTGCTGGTAAAAGGGTGTGTTTTTAATGTGTAATATTGTTTTAAAATTGCCGTCCGATCACCAGCCTATAACTAACTTAGAAAACTTAATCCCTGCTTGTATGCTAGACGCTAATCAGCCACGCCCACCTTGCAGTTTTATCGGATAATTAAGGTACCTTGTTCGATCATCCACTCATTTCATCTCATGTTTTTTCAGTTTTAGCCAATAACTAGCTTTAGCTTTAGATATCTAGAATGAAGGATATATATAGCTCAAAATTACATCCTCTCACGCATCAAGATTATTTACTTCTTCTGATACCTACCAGGATCTCCGCTTTGCGCTGGTAATTACCACTTGGATTTTTTCCAGAAAGTTTCACTGCTGGGATTTGTTCCCCTAGATTGTGATACCTCAGATATCTTCACACTTGAAAATTGACAAGTCCATTAAAGAGTGTCAGATAACGTATAATTGCAGTGCAGGTTGGATTGCGATGACTGGAATAAAATCCATGGCAGCTAGGGATAATGTACCGGACGTGACAACATGTACAGATGCTCAATGCATGTCATGGAATTTCAGCTTCAGTATAATCGCATAACCTGATATGATCTCCGCTTATAATTGTATTATTCTTGAGTCATTTGGAAATCAATTTGGCTAGAAATCTGTTTGGTTACAAAAGTGGAGCTGACAAGCTTCTCAAACAAATTATCATACTATACAATTGAAACGGGCTTAGATTTTTCTTTTTGTCTCTCAACAATAGTGGGCATAACTCATCAGCTTAGTTATTATTAGTATGCAGATATATGGAGGCTTGCATAGACTACAATTCTGATGGATGTATATACTGGCACGGCAAATTGTAACTGTGAAGTTCCTGCATTCTCCACCTTCCACTCACACTGCTAGTCATATATATATATATATATATATATATATATATATATAACACTCCAATGCTCCCATCACAGCTCTACATAAACGCGTCTAGCATAGCATGAATGAGATGCCGACAGTGATGGGTAATACCTGTATAGTACGGCCAGTGCTTCGTCATACGACAAGTGGAACCGATTCTGACCGGCTGATCGAGCCGGTTTCAAAGGAACAAGGGATCAATCCCCTCAGCAAGTTTCAGAATAGCATCCAAAATAGCCAGCCAGCCCTCATCGCCTGACTGACTGGCCTTATCTGTGGCATGGAATCTGACCAACTTGGACGTGTCTTTTTCCAGCAGATTGAGCTGCCCCTACTTTGTAAACCAGCCTGACCTTATCAGATAGGAGGCACTGTGATGCTACGATCCGACGACGGTGCGATCTTGCTTTTTCATATCCTCACTGAATCCATCCTGGCAGAACTATTCTAACCACTACTAGAGAAAGCCACATCCGCACCGGTTGGGAACGGGCTTTAGCACCGGATTCCCAACCGGTGCTAAACTTCCGGTGCTAAAGGGGTATACTAACCGGTGCTAAAGGGGGCCTTTAGCACCGGTTCTAAACACCAACCGGTGCTAAAGGCCCTGCCTACGCAGCGGGGATAGGACGGCCTTTAGCACCGGTTGGTGTATACAACCGGTGCTAAAGTGCCTGGATTTATTTTTTTTGGTTACTTTCTACAGCCGCCATGCATGTACGTTTTTATATGTTTATATATGTATTATGATACGTATTCAAACATGTATTCAGCTACCGTGCATGTAGTACTATATATTCATATTAGCTAGACATATAATCAAAATAGAAGATATATATATTATAATTTTGAACTGTATATATATTTGAACTGTATATATTTGAATTGTATATTACAAATTAAGAAATCCGACTAGAGGAACGACTTGACGGCGCATCCTCCAGGGGGAGATGGAATTCGCCACGGGGATTAACGACCTCGTCCCAAATCCATCCAATGAGCTGTTCTGCAATTGCGTCTATTCTCTCTTCATCGAGTCTATCTTCTTGCAGCCTCATCATCTATAATTTGTAAATAATTGGAAATATTAATTCCATGGAATTGAAGACAACAAATGTGCAATTAATAAACATTTAATATAAAATAAATGCTTTACTTACAAATACAAATGTCCGTCTATATTTAAATAATCATTTATTATAAAACAAAGTGTTTTTCTTATTAATACAAACATAGTAATTATTAAATGAAGCCCTATATTTCTAAATAATCATTTGTTTTAAAACAAAGTGCCTTACTTATTAATTCAAATTTAATAATAATATTATTTATTATAAATGAATCCCATTATCAATAAAAGAAGCCGTATATTTCTAAATAATATAATTTATTACAAAATCAAGTGCTTTTTCTACAAAAATAGTAAATATATCAAATTAAAACTTGAAAATGTGTTACATACCATAACATCATGGTGGGTCATCTTTTTCGTCGACCAATTGAGCATGTTATCACAAACATAATATGCACATAGATTATTTCCCGACCCCTGTTGGCGACACTGTCGATCAAAAAATAAAGTTAAGTAAAATTCATATAATAGGTTAGCGGAGACCTACACGTACAAATTACTTGCTTACCGGAAAGTTCAGTCTTCCATGTGAGTGTTTCATGGATCATACCAGGGTTATCTTGACGAAATTGAATCCACGCCCTGTGAACCAAAAAGTTGTGTTAAATCATTGTGACTGTAAGGGCAGAATTGAGTTAAATGGGTAAATATATGTCACCTTGTAAACATGTCGATGATGTTCTGGTAAGCATATGTTGGCCTCTTCAGCGAATCAAAGACGTGGACGATACCCCGGTCACGACACAATATGATTAAGATCCAGTGAAAACTGTATACATGTAGACATTATAATGAGAAATAAAATTGAACGGTAATAGTATGGAGTCCATAAAATTTTGTATAGGCACTATAAGTAGATACATGTATAGGTACTCACCCGAAGTTGTACGGCAATAGTATGGAGTCGCAATAATTTTGTTTTTGGAGATACTTGTATAAATTTTGATATGTCTCCTCTGGATTGATCAAAATCATTTTGTCACTTATCCTTGTCGGGTCCATGTAACCAATGTCAAATATTTCTTCCCTCCGACATCTTTGAATCTCCATTCTGCATTGTTAAAGCAATAAAGGGCACGTCAGCAAAGATTAAAGTTTTTTTCAAGTGTCAAATGTAAATGAGAACAAAGCACTTACAATACCCAACAGGCGACCAAAGACACGTCCATGGCGTCTTTGTGGTAGACCTCATATATATCCTTAAACTCCAACCAGATGGTTTCCTCGCCATTGAAAAAATCATGGTCCTTTACACGAACTCCAAACATGCGACTTTTGCTTCTTGATTGTTCCAGATACCACTGATGGAAACGACACATCTTTGTTTGTAGCGTGCTCTCCATTTCTGGACCGACCAAAGGCTGGCCAAGCTTAAATGGCCACTTGATGTCTGTGCTCACAGGGATTTCTTTTTCTCGCGTGATTTCCTCTCTCGAGAGTCCTGTCTCGGCCATTTGTCGTTGCACATTCAGCTCGTACTCAGATGCCAACTGAGGCAACGACTCCTGAGGTTGGTTGCCGAGCTGAGCAACAGGTTTGGACGCCGCCGCCTTCCTCTTCCCTTGAGATTTCAGTAATGATCGGTCATAGTCTGATACCTGTGCCCTCTTCTTTTGTCCCCTAGTCAAATTTTGGAGGAAGGATTTTGCCATGGCGGGGTCAATCTTCGGCTCTGGTTGTTTTCTCGTGAAAAGTTGCCTCTTTATGTCTTCTTTTACAGAGGCATCGAGCTCTTCTTGAGTCAGGTCGTAAGCTTTTTTCGGTGGTGCAGGCTTCTCTTTGACCTTCCGTGGCTTCTTCTGTGGTGGAGGGGCCAAGCTAGCCAGTTTAGAGCGCTTCTTTGGTTCAGGCTTCTGCCGCGGTGGAGACGGAGACTTCCGCCGCGGAGGAGACGGAGATGGAGACGGATTTGCGTCATGAGCTCCCAAAGAATCGTGATCCGGTGGACCTCTTGGAGACGGGGGATCTGAAGGAGACTTGGTGCTACCAGGTATGGCGATGTCTCGCTTGCTCCATAGAATGATCCCGTGAGAACACTCCCCGAGTTTTGTTTCTCCGTCACCTCCGACGATGTCAAGTTCCAAGTCATTCCACTGGTCAACGACTTGCTTCACCTCAACGGGTACGTAACCATGTGGAATCTCCATGCAATGCCATCTTTGACCTGGTTCCACTGGTTTGGTCATATCGTATGCGACCTAATAAAATAAGTAGAAAGAAATTTAGTAAATGAATAATATTTATGATGATATTTATGAAATATACAAACTAATGTCGTAGACGTACCACCACGGATATCTTCTTCTGCCTCACGACAAGCTCACACGCGGTCCGTTGAGTTATTTCATCCACAGGGTAACGAACCGGTTCAGACTGAGGTGCGGGAATGTCTTCATGACCTTGTACATGCTCTGTGGAAGCGTGGCTGCTTCGATGTTGTGGAGGGCTAAGAAGGGCCGCATTAGGATCTTGGAGAGGTACATGCTCTGTGCTGGTGGTTCCTGTGGCTTGTATCTGCAGCAATGCTAACTTCATTCGCCGCTCCGTCTCTACCTCCATTTCCTATATCTTTGAGCCCTGGGCGGCTACCGTTTCCTCTAGGTCCCTCACCCTCTGCTCATATTCCGCCTTCTTCCTCGAACGGCTCCTATAGGAGGCGGTGTCCTCTTTGAAACCTTTCTTCCAGGGTACTATGCCTACGCCACACGTACGTCCAGGATGCTCCTTGTTTCCTAAGACATAGGTTAGCTCATCTCTGTCTCTATCAGGAACAAATTCTCCCCTCTCAGATGCCTTAAGGATATTGATGAGACGTTGAGCTAGTTCTCGCAAGTCCTCGCCAAAAACTAACGAGCCGTCGATCGGACTGAGGGTGCCTCCATGACCATAGTATCAATGCTTGGATCGTGTGGGCCAGTCATGTGTCGCTGGACGAATGCCTCTAGCAAATAGAGATTCTTCCATCTTCTCCCATTTCTCAATGCTCCCTTTATAACCTCCTGAACCCATTCTATGGGTGTACTTCCTATTACCGGCATTGTCAGCATTTCTAGCCGTCATACTTGACCCTTCTTCGGAGTTTTTGTACTCCAAGAACGATTCCCAAGCATCATGAGTGATGGTTGGATGCTTCGCTTGATCCGGTGCTTCTCCGGTAATGAGATAATTCTTGTACAATTTTTTCTTGTAATCCTGGAACAGAATTGCCATCTTTTTCATTGTCCAATCCTTTAGTTGCTCTTCATGACTGCTTGGCCATTCGAAAATTCCTTTTAAGTCCGCCCATAGCATCTCCTTCTCAGTATTGGGCAACACGTGACGCTCAGTAGGGTCCGTGGATTTCCATTTCTGATGCTAATGGGCACGCGTTCCCGTAGAACAACCCCGCACTGAGATATAAATTTTCTGGCCACTTGTTTGGGCTCAACTGGCTCCCCATCGTCCTCCACTCGAGTGATGTGAAACTTCACATCCTTCACCTTCTTAGTGGCAGATCGTTTGGATTTCCTAGTTCCGGTTGTCGACGCAGAGGCGGGCTACATAAATTACATATTAACGATACAATATTAAATGAGATATATTGAGATACAATACATATTAAGTGAGATATATTGAGATATACAATACATATTAAATGAGATATATTCACACCTGACTAGACGTGGGCTCATTATTACAGCGTTCATCCACATTACGTTGTTCCACATTTTCGCTCCCTTGAGCAATACCCAGCACGTCTTCCATGTTTGGTTGCGGGTTATCTTCGGCATCGATACCAAATATTTGATTCAATAAGAACTGGTCATTATCCTCTGGCAAGGGTTCGCTAGGGTTGTTGTCCGCCATCTATTGGAATAAAAATAATTTGTAAGCAATAAATATAAATAAATATAGATATGGGGTTTAGGGTTAGGGCTAGGAGGTTTAGGGCTTGGGTTTCGGGGTTTAGGGTTTAGGGTTTGGGCTAGGGGGTTTATGGTTTGGGTTTCGGGGTTTAGGGTTAGGGCTACGAAGGTTTGGGAACGCGAAGCGTTTGGGTTCGCGAAGGAGCTCGGGCGACGAGTTTGGTTTCGCGATGGTGTTCGGGTGCCCGATAGTTTTGCACATACAAAATATGCACATATACAAAATTATATATACAAAATTACATACAAAATTATATATACAAAATTACATACAAAATTATATATACCAAATTACATACAAATTTATATATACCAAATTACATACAAAATTATATATACCAAATTACATACAAAATTATATATACCAAATTACATACAAAATTATATATACCAAATTACATACAAAATTATATATAAGCATATAAATAATAACAAATTATATATAACAAATTAAATAACAAATTATATAACAAATTATATAACAAATTAAATAACAAATTAAATAACAAAATGTAAAAATCGACCGAGGGGCGACGGGTGCGGGCGACGGCGGTAGGTCCGGGCGACGGGCGGCCGTCGGCGGCGGCGGGTGCGGGCTCGGGCGAGGGGCGACGGACGACGGCGCGGCGGCACGGGTGAATGGCGGCGACGGGCCACGGGCGGCGCGGACAAGGGAGCGGGCGAGGGCGCGGACGCGGCGGCGACGGGCCACGGGCGGCGCGGGCGAATGGCGGCGACGAGGGCGACGGGCGACGGGCGACGGCGGCGTGGGCGACGGGAGACGGCGGCGAGGGCGACCAGCGATGGGGAGCGGGACCGGCGGCGGAAGCGAGATACGAGAAGTGAGGAGGGGAGAGGGCGAGGGCGGTTATATGGGGCGGGGCCTTTAGCACCGGGTGAGGGTAAGACCCGGTGCTAAAGGCTCATTTGCACCGGGTCTTACTTTAACCCGGTGCTAATGAGTCTTTAGCACCGGGTGTATCACACCGGTGGTAATGTGGTGCCCGGGGAGGCCACCACATTAGCACCAGGTGGAAACAACACCCGGTGCTAATGAGACTTTAGCACCGGGTGGAAGCACACACGGTGCTAATGTGGTGCCCGGGGAGGCCACCACATTAGCACCGGGTGGAAACAACACCCGGTGCTAATGAGACTTTAGCACCGGGTGGAAGCACACCCGGTGCTAAAGAGGTGCCCAGGGCGGGAACTGAAATCCTGGGCACCTTTAGCACCGGGTGTTGGATCTACCCGGTGCTAAAGGGTTAGGATTTCAGTTGCCGCCATTTTTTCATCCAAATTGACAATTAGCACCGGGTCTTTTTTCTATTTCTATTACTTTACTTTATTCATAAATAAATAAAACAAAGCTCTTTAAAATTGTTAGAAAATTCTTGAAAAACAGTAGGAGTTACTAGAAAATATTAGAACTTAATATAAAATCCTAGAAAATCGTAGGAATTACCATTTGCTTTCATTTTCTAGTAATTATTAAATGAAGCTCTTTATTTCTAAATAATAATTTTGTAGAAAACAAAGCCCTTTAAAATTATTAGAAAATTCTAGAAAATAGTGGGAGTTACTAGAAAATATTAGAAAATAATAGAAAATTCCAGAAAATCGTAGGAATTAACATTTCTATAAATTATATATAAATATGAATTTCTGGAACATAGTGCAGTTAAATTACACGTCATCATCGTTTACTCGGACACTAATAAACTTCTTCTTTGCGAATGTTCCTTGATTGTGATCACGCCGTAGATAGGGTGTCTCCTCCGATGCTTGGGTCGGCAGCCATCGAGAATGGAGGCAGCCCATCGAGCATATCATAATCTTCATCCGTCTTGTCCTCAACTCCTACGATTTTTCTTTTTACAGGAAGAACAATATGACGCTTTGGCTCGTCTTGTGGTGGGTCCAATTGCTTACCCACCCCTTTCTTATCCGCCCCTTTCTTTGGTCTGCTAGCCATGTCCTTTACATAAAAAACTTGCGTGACATCTTTGGCTAGGACGAACGGTTCGTCTAGAAACCCAATCTTGTTTAGGTCCACTAACGTCATTCCATACTCATCAACTGTAACACCTCCTGCAGTCAGCTTCACCCATTGGCACTTAAACAGTGGGATCTTCAATCTTCCGTACTCTAGTTCCCATATCTCCTCTATGACACCATAGTATGAGTTAGTATTGCCATTGGTGTCTGTCGCGTCGATTCGGACTCCACTGTTTTGGTTGGTGCTCCTCTTGTCCTGGGCTCTTGTGTAAAATGTATACCCATTGATGTCGTATCCTTGGAATTTTAAGATAGTGGTCGATGGACCCCTAGCTACAAAAGCTAGCTGCGCATCAATGCCCTCGACACCCATCAGACGCTCTCGCAACCAAGCGGCGAAAGTAGTATTGTGCATCCGCTGAATAAAGGCTGCATACTTTGTTGGATTTTCGTCCCAGAGTATCTTCATGTGCTCCTCGATGTACGGAGCAACTAAGGTTGATTGTTGCAAAACTATGAGGTGCTCTTTACGAAATGTCTCCATGTCCTTGATTACCATCGATCTTTTCCCTAGTGTGCCCTTTCCACCAAGTCTCCCCTCATGATGTGATTCGGGCACACCAATCGGCATAAGATCGTTGACAAAGTCAACACAGAATTCAATGACTTCCTCTGTTTCGTATCCCTTAGCAATGCATCCTTCTGGACGAGAACGATTACAGACATACTTCTTTAGCACAACGAAGAACCTCTCAAACGGGAACATGTTGTGTAGAAATACTGGGCCCAGTATACGAATCTCTTTGACGAGGTGAACCAATAGATGTGTCATAATATTGAAGAAGGATGGTGGAAATATCATCTCAAAGCTGACAAGACATTGCACCACGTCGTTCTGTAGCTGAACTAAATGGTCTTGATTGATCACCTTCTGAGAAATTGCATTGAGGAATGCACATAGCTTCATAATGGCTTTCCGCACATTAACGGGTAGCACACCCCTGAGTATGACGGGAAGCAGCTGTGTCATCAACAAATGACAGCCGTGAGACTTGAGGTTTGTGAACTTGTTATCTTTCATATTTATTATTCCCTTAATATTGGAGGAGTAGCCCGACGGAACCTTGATACTGTTCAAGCATTCAAACATGCTTGCCTTCTCTTCTTTGCTGAGAGTGAAGCTGGCAGGATGCAAGTACTGGCGTCCGTTGTCTCTCTTTTCTGGATGTAGATCATTCCGTTGTTTCAATCGTTTCAGCTCTTGTCGTGCTTCCAGTGTATCTTTTGGCTTCCCATAAGTACCCAGGAAGCTTATCAAGTTCACGCAAAGATTCTTCGTCAGATGCATCACATCAATCGCGTTACAGACCTCTAAATATTTCCAATAAGGTAGCTCCCAAAAGATAGACTTTTTCTTCCACATCGCGGCACGACCATCCTCGCCGGTCGGAACAGGCTGGCTTCCGTCTCCCTTTCCAAACACCACTTGTAGGTCCACCAATACCAGAATGTCATTATCCACCTCGTCTTCTTCATCTTCATCCATTAGAATTACTCTTTCACCATGCTTCGTCCAAACAGAATAATTGCTCATAAAACCATGCCTCATCAAATGCACCTGAAGAGCTCCTCTTTGTTTGTACGATTGAATATTTCGACAATTAGTGCATGGGCAGAACATGAAACCTGACGGCGTCCTGTTGGCCTCGGCGACATCGAGAAACCCCTTCAGGCCATCACGAAATGCCGTATCGTGATTGTCCCCGTACATCCATTGCCTATTCATCTGCATTAGTAACCAATAACAACTATTTGTATAATTTAATATATAATATAATACAAAGGTAATATATAAGACAATACAAATTTAATATATAACTAAATATACATTTAACATATAATAGATTACAAAGTTAATACATAAGACAATACAAACTAAACACATTTCTAAAACTATAATTAATTTATTCATTTTCTAAAATCAAATATACTTCCATTAAAAAATAATTAACTATTGCAACTTTAAATAAATAACTAATAAATATAATACATAAGCTCTCACTCTCCACTATGAACACAAGCTCTCTCTCTCCACCATGAACACAAGCTCTCTCTCTCCACCTTGAACACAAGCTCTCTCTCTCCATTTTGATTCACAAATTTCTTTATTTCTAAAGCATATAAACAATACTAGCTAATAAAGAACATAAGAGAATGAAAGAATGTACCTTGTAGTGCCCCTTGGATGAGTGAAATCTTCACAAATTTTGAAAAAAAAATTGGCAGCACCTCCCCTGTCCCGAGCACAACATGAACACAACTCCAAGTGTTGATGCTGGCTCGGGCGAGAGGATGGAAGGAATTATATACGAGAACATTAGCACCGGGTCTTGCTACGACCCGGTGCTACTGCTCTCACATTGGCACCGGTTGCAGCCAGCAACCGGTGCTAAAGGGCCTTGGGCACATTAGCACCGGTTGCTGGCTACAACCGGTGCGAATGTGAGCACATTAGCACCGGGTCGTCGCAAGACCCGGTGCTAATGTGCTCACCCTGCCATCCCTGCGCGCCGTCCGCACTCATAGCCGTTGGACCCGGTGCTGATGCACCCTTAGCACCGGGTCCAAAATGTGCCGCGGCCTATGAGGGGGGTGGATGTGAGGTTCTCTGGTAGTGAACATTTATTCTGGCACAATTGAGTGCTATCAAACCTTTATGATGCAACATTAATTAGGGATGTAAGTGGGTAACTAATGGGTAATCTTAGATCACTAACTTAGTTTATTTATTTGCATCTTAATTTTCTTTCATTGAATCCTGAATTACTTCAACCGAGTGAGTTATCAGTTACCCGGCCAAGGACGAGAACTATCCAACCTAGTTCTGCACAGATATGAAGAAGTATATTATATATTCTTTTGCAAACAAATGTGTATATATATTCAGCCAAAATAATGTTGGGTTTAATCTTATTTTAGGCAAGTATTATCAATAGCTGATAGGAGTAATAGTCTGGTTCTTGCATGTGCACGTGAGCTTTTTTACGGTACCTTATACCACTGACCAGTGGTATATGGTATAGAGAATTGGTAATATAGTAATTTGGACATAAATATATTAACTAAGCATACTTCTTCTCGTTCTTAACGGCGGCATGCATCACCGATCCGAGACCCGTCCCACTGGCGTGCCTCGATTGTTGGCCCGAGTCATATGATCGAATGAAAAAAAATTAAAATATATCTAAATTACAGTGATGCCACTTAAATTTTTTCCAATAATACCCTTATACTACTATACTACTCACTATATACTACGTATACCACTGATCAACGTTAGACTAGTATACAATTATTCTGAACCGTCGCATGCTTATATACTAGTCCTTTAAATTAGTGGTATAAGGTACCTAAAAGAGCTCGTGAACGTAAATACATAAGATGCTAGCTTGTTTAAGGTAGGATTCGTATACGTGTAGTGTTTGTTTGCACGTCCGTGTCAAAAGTAGAAGTGCATGACCTAAGTGTGTATGGTAAGAGTATACATGTTGTAGGAGCATGGAGTCTAGATCGTATAGAAGGAGAGCTTGTATATGTGGCCGGTTAGGTACTCTCAGGACTATATAAGCGAGGGCATGTAATAGGATTTTGTAACATGAAAAATAGTGGAAAAGAGAAAAGGCTAAGCTGTTACAGCCTCGGTAATCTTTGTACTGTTGTGTTTCTCGTATTCAGGTGCTTTAGATCCTGGTGATTAATTAGCTAACATATCCCACGGGTATCATGCCTGGCTGCGGGTCACGGGGGATTGATGCCGAAACATCGAAAGCAGCACGTGACATATCGACGGCAACATGAAGCAATCAAGCACACACAGTGCACAACATTCTGCAACAAGTTGCAAACTGCACCACGATCAAGAACCAACAAGCTGGCCTGTACGCGCGCGGCACCCAGCGTGAATAGTCTTGTGGCACGGCTCACCTCACCGCTACATAATAATTTTTCCATGGAGAGACATACAGTCAGATGTTTGGAAGCAAATGTACAAAGTGTAACATATATAGTCGACTCCACAGTTAAGAACGATTAAATTTTGGATGTCCAGCAGGGGTGAAGCTAGGTTCAAACTGAACCTGATGGTGCACACTTCATTGCGTAGAACAAAATTAATAGACTTTACACTGTAAAATTAGGTGAATTAATAGTGATTTCTTGTTTTACACTGGTGCATGTGCACCATGGTAAGGCAACGTGGCTTTTCCCCTATTGTCCAGGAAATGGCCAACTACACAGTACTACATTTGTCACAACAACAAGCCAGTCTAGAAACCAAACTGCTCATGACCCTCCTTTTGACTCCCAACTAAGCACCGCCGCCACCAAATCACCATGTTTATAGGAAAACCACGGCTACCTTCTTCACCACCAAGCCTCCTAAAACCGCCGGGTTCATTGGAACATGAAGTGATGCCACATTCCTCATCCTCGGCGAGTGCCCATGCAGTGACCTCACATTCCTCACAGCAGGAACATGTACTCACTGGTAGAGAAACGTCCTTTAGCACCGGTTGGGAAACCCCTTTAGCACCGGGTTTCCCAACCGGTGCTACGTTTCCGGTGCTAAAGGGTGGCACCTTTAGCACCAGGTCAAATAACCAGTGCTAAAGGTGGTCATTTGCCAAAAAATATGTGCGTTGCTATGGGGATTCGAACTCAGGACCTCTCGGCTCGCGCGTACCCACCTTTCCATCTCACCTACGCAACACATACGATGGGGGTAGAACATGCTTTCTGTCACACCCTAAAATTTCCGAATTTTAGGATGTGAATAGTAGCTTCATTAATACAATGATTTTCACTAATTTTTAAAATATGTGCGAGATTTATTATAATTTTAGGGAATTTAGTATAGGAAAAGATTTAATTGCTAAATTAAGTTAAAATAAAGTAGGTCAAAAAATGTGTGCTGCTTGCGATTAGTGCCTTTGTGTGTGCAAAGTTTCAAAAATGCATGTAGAAGCCTAATGGGAATTTTTCAAATTTTTCAGGGATTTATTCCTAATTTCTTAGAGCATTCTCCAATTTTTTGGAACATGCTAAAATCTTTTTTTGAGCTCCAGATATATTATTGGGTTTCTCATATCCAACTCTATCTCCGGGATTTTTCGTAGGATTTATAGAATTTTTTAGAATATTTTTCATGGTTTTAATATGAATTCTGGACTTATCTGAAATTATTTTATAACCAGGAAATTAATTATTCCGAGAAAAAAATGGCCCTAATCCTTGATAGACCAGCCTTGGTCCAGATTCAAATTGGTTTTAGCCTAAATCCATCTCACCATTTTATTGGGCCAAATCTCAAAGCCCATTAGTGCTTTGGGATATCTCTAAAAGGCCATTAGCGCTGAAGGGATCAAACCATCGTTTAGTCCCATATTGCTAATGGACATGGAGATGAAGAGTTTTTTTCCCTATATATATGAACCAACTCTTCTCTAGAAAAGGCACACCATAGACTCCTTTACATGAGGTCCCTTCGTTTGGGATTCCCTGAGGTAGTCTTTTCCCCATATCTTCTGCTAGTGCTCATTCTTCGTCTCGTCATCGCACCGAGCCTTTCGTCGTTTTTTTGCCTCAAGCTTTTTCAGTAAGACTCTCAAGGAATCTTGTAATTTTCTACCATATCCTTTTAATACTCTTTTACATAAAACCCCCCTGCTAGTTTTAAATAACGGAAATCTCGTTTAGTCCATAGTTATCACGTTTTAACTCCGATTTAATTCGTTCTTGTTGCGTTAGCTTCATATCAACTTAAACTACATCTTAGTACTATTAATTGACATATAAATTATTTCTGAATTTTATTTGTATTGAATGGATTAAATGTTACTCAATCATGTTTTCTTAATTAAAAGCAAATTAAGGTTTATACTCATGTTTTTCATATTGATGTTAATATGATTAATATCTATTCAATTAGTTTTCTAAATAAATTTGATAGGTTATATCTCGGTTTTCATAAACCAACATGAATATGATTAATGTTTATGATAACTAGTTTTTCTAATCTAAAAACAAATTAGAGTTACAATTTGAGTTTTCATAAATAAATGTTATATTGAATAATACTAACATAAACGTATTTTACTAATAATATGATTAGTTCAACTCGGTTCATATATTAAATTTCAAAGTTCATGCTTTAATTGGAATAATTTATACTTGAATGAATAATTAAAATATGACTAAGTATACTCCATCTTTTCCAAATGTTCAAATCCAAATACCATTTGTGTTAACTCTAAATGTGTTATTTTTCTAAAATGACATATACGCATGTTTTTACCTAATTTAAATATATCCAGCATATAGTCTATTTGTTTAATCATCCAAATCTTTTCGATAGTGTTATCCTTTCAACCATAGTTTCGTTTTTAACGTTTCTTGCGGTTGTGTGACCATAGTATCAAGCCCTATCCTTTAGTGTGATCTTTTAAAGCTTTTCTTTTGATTGGTTATTGTTTTTAGTTGTTGTATTTGCTTGTTTGCTTGTATAGTTGTATGCTTGTGTGATTACTCGATGATTGCTACGAGAAGAAGGAACGCAGTTCGAGTGCTTTGAAGATTAAAGGAGCAATAACAAGAGCTGAGAACTCTGAGTAGTGATATTTATGTTGCATAAAGGCAAGTGTCCCTAACCATCCTTCTATCTATGCTTTAATTACAATATCATGTTGATCTTAATTGGAACATGGAGTGACCACCCAGGAAAACAGTACAACCATGAGAACTAATGGGCTCTGGTCTTAGCTGATTAATTAGATGATCTCTTTGTTGTGTTGGTACTGTATGTTGGGATGTGCCGGTGGCTACCGGTCTAGTTTGTGTAGGAGGTGCGGATGAGGAAGTTGAACTGCTCTCCAATATACTAGCATGGAAGGGGACCAACACATACATCGAGTGATTCTTTGTAAAGGCCTCATAGCGTCCTTATGCAGTCACACCTCGGTAGTGTGATGCGTGCCTGATCCGCACAACATGGTTGGGTTTAAAGTTCTTTTGAACTTTTACGCGGCTTATGGTGAAAGTGTACAACCTCTGCAGAGTGTAAAACTGATATATCAGCCGTACTCACGGTTAAGAGTGGCCTGGACCCTCGCATGATTAATTTACTTAAAGTTGATAATTAATTCACTCTCTGGTTATTTCTTGTGGCCTTGCTGAGTACCAACCATAAGTGTACTCATCCTTGCTAACCGCTGCTCAGAAGAAGAAGGTGTGTGAAGCTGATGAAAATGGTGCTGAGTTCTAGGCGTACGCAACGCCCAGTCGATCGCTTGTGAAGTTTGGAGCCTTCGTTTCCAGGATATGCTATAACTCTGATAGACTCGTAAGTCATTTATATATTTATTTTACGTGATATTGTATTTGTTATTCACTACTGGTTTACTGTATGTGTGAAACTTGATCCTGGCAGGTACACTTGGTTTGTTTTCTAAAACCGGGTGTGAAACTTTCCTTTTGAAGTAGCATGTGACACCCCATTTAGCACGGGGTCGTAACACCAACCGGTGCTAAAGGGGTGCTAAAGGGCGGTGGCCCCGAATTTTGGACCCGGTGGTAATGCACCTTTAGCACCAAGTATTTAGGGTGCCGCGGCATATGTGTCGGGCGGATGATGCTTTCTCTAGTAGTGACTGCTGCAATGCTCCTTGTCGTGGAAGTACTTTGTAAGGATAATCCTCTTGGCCCTCTGGACAGTGATCCAAAAGACCTGCATGACAGTGTTGGCACTGTTGGGTGAATGTAACACCCTAAAATTCATTACAATAAGTTTTTAGCAACTTTATGAGTTTTCTATGTTTCAATTAAGGTCTAAATTAATTTCTATGATTTAATTGGAATTTCTAGACACTATTGAAGTTAAACATCATATTCAACAATTTTAGCACAAAAAGTAGCTATAGTATTCATACTGCTGCACTTTTCTTTCCTTTTGTTTGATTAGTGTAGTTCTCTCTGAATTTTACTGGATTTATTGAGTATTTAATTCAGTTTCTTTTTCTTTCTGGGCGAAAGCCTTTTCAAACTCCCTGCCCAGACTACCCACTTTTCCATCCTGGGCCGAGCCCGTTTTTCCCGCAACGCCTCCCTCTCCCGGCTGTGGACCGCAGCCCAACATGGCATTGGCGTGTGCACAGAAGATTCCTCGACGGCATTACTCCACCTCCCACCCCTTTCCTTGTGTTTGCCCCGAACTGAGCACGGGCTTGTATTCGAATCACCTGCTACATCTCACGGAAGCGAAGTCGCTGGTCGAGCCGGGTTCGACACATGTGCCATCCTTAAAGCTATGACGTTTGCTCTCCTGTTGCTTTTTCCCGCAAGGTTTTCCACCCACATGCCCTAGCCATGCTTATCCGAGCTCGCCGACATTGGTCTTTCTCTGCAGCGCCATTGCTTTGTCCTAGGGGTGTTCATGAGCATTGTAGCAAGGTGGGGAAGTGTCTCTCCTTTGACCCGTTTGTTCTCTTGGCTTCAGTTGTGCGTGCTACCTCGCCGGAGACCGGTCTCCCACCAGTTCACCGTCTCCCAGCTCCTTCATCACCGACGAGAATACTGCAGTCGAGGTCACCATCTCTCTCTCAAAGGAGTCATCCTCTGTAATTTTTGGTGAGTGAAAGGGGATCAATGGCTCATAGAGAAGTTTGAATTTGAGACTTTTCTCGAGAAACAAAAAACTATTTTGCAATATGAAAACCTTAGCCTAAATCTATTTAGACCCGGACCTATAGTTCGCATGCCAAAGGAAATACCACTAGGAAGTATGCACTAACATGAAAGGATCATAGTGATCAAATTAAACATACTAAGGCAAAAGACATCCTAATCCATATCTTGCAATAAGGTAAAATAATCAAAGTAATGGCAAGTATGAAGTGTGGAATGTAAAGAGAGGTGACACGAGACAACTGAATTTTTTTTCCTGTGGTATCGTGGAGTTGACGCTCCCCTGGGCCATGTTGAGGCTCTCACCTAGAGATATGCCTCATTCAGTCACTAAGAACCGAAGTGCTCCACTAACGATCCTCCTCCAGCTTCAGAACGACAAGATGAAACCATGTACAAATGCCACCAAGGTCTTGAGGCTCCCACAATCTTCAAGATCTCACAAAGATAACCACCACTACTAAGACTGGCTAGGTGTCATCAACTACCAAGAGTAACAAGCTTATGAGCCCTCACTTGAACAACACTAATCCCTAAGCATGATACACAAAAGCTTGAATCAAACACTTGAAGAACTAGGATGTTCTCTCTTTAAACTCACTTGAATCTTGAGTTAGACGCTTGGATATTGTAACATTTGGTCCTTAATCACCCTAATAGGTTGCTAACCCCCCCTCCCGGCTCGCCCCCGGATTGTAGTACCACTGGAAAATCTGACTTGATATGCCTCTGGACCTTCGGATGATCCGGTCACTTTAACGTGATGTAGCCATTGGATGTTCAAACGTCAGATGATCCTGTCACTTGCAATCATCCGCACTATTATATTCCGGGACCATCAGATTATCTAGCACTTAATTTTCAGCTAGAAGTTGTTCGATTCAATTATGCTCGGGTTGCTTTGCCTTTTGCTTGTTTCTATAGGATGGATTAGACTTGAATTAGCTTCTTCAACTGCTTCTTGACTTGTGTGTGCTTCAAACTAAACATTTTGTATGGTCAAGCTACTTAGCCCATATGCTCCTCTTCATAGTACTGCCATGAAAACTATAAACTCAAGGTCATATACCTAAACTAAGTGTCCTTTGTATCATTACAACACTTGGATCTAGAAAAGTGCTTAATTTTCTTGTCATGAAGAGCATTGAAGAGGCTCTATTCAATCTCATTTCCTTTTCAATATATTTTATACATATTTGTGTGAATTTGAATGATCTATCCCTACAAAACAAAGTTAGAGATACACAAATACCCACAAGTGTTTTATATATCACAAAAATAAAAAATGCAATGATAACGGGAATAGGTGCTTCAGTCAAACATGCCCTCCACCGCCCCTTGTGTCAGCGCTGCCACATCGCTTCCATCCTCACATTCTATTCTCAACCGACAGATGCACATCCAATGGCCTAGATTAGCTGATGATTGGGGTCAACCGCCGATCACCTAGTCAAACTCGACGCGTTGCCACACTTTTGCAAAAAAACCCTAGAGTTTTTTTGGAACTAATACGCCCGTCAAGCTCCGTTAAAATATTGTCCTTCACAGTTTGCCCCCAACCTTGATGAATTAAGTGCCCCCTGTCCTAGCCGAGTTCCTTTACATGTTAGCCCTTAGGGTTTAATACATACTAATTTGTTTCAGGCCCTGTTTCTTACATTTTAGACCCAAGAAGTTTCTAAAACCAGCCAATAAACCCCATAGACCTTGTTTTTATCATATCTTTCTCATTTTACCTCCATTTTGAATGATTCATTTGCTCACATATATCTAATAGTGTGTAGAATGATTGTAGGTCAATAGGTAAGGTTCATTGTGAAACATGCCTATCAGGGTTCATGTCCTTGACTGTAACAACCTAAACTTCATCACATAATTTATTTAGAAACCTAGGTTTGCTAGGATTTAATGGGAACACCTATCCTTGTATTCAATTTAAATATCATATTAAATAATTAAATCAAAATAAGTTGTTGCATTCATGATGATGTATTGTGTTTTTCGTTATATGTAAATCAAACTGAAAATTAAATTTGATTTTAATTCAACTTTGTTTGCTTTGGTTTTAGCTCACGAAAAGCTATGTTAGACCGACTTTAGCTTTCCTCATTGGTTCCCTGAAAAGTCAGCTTTTGTCCATTGGGCTTCTCTATCCCGGTCCGTTTTCCTCCCTCCTTCTCTCAACCTTGTTCACCGCATGTTCTTGGGACATGGCCCATTCTTTGTGGCCGTACCGGTCCAACCCGTACGCCATCTGGCCGATCCAACTCGCATTGTCTCTCTCTCCTCTCTCTTCCGGTGGGTGCCGACTGTCATCCCTTTCCCTTTCCCTTCGGTCAACCCAGCCAATGTATCGGTCAACTTCGGCGGGCCATGCCATTTTGCTAATGGGTGCCTCCCGTTTTCCCGAATCTGCCCACGGTCCCGCCCCGTTCAAAGTTAATTAGAATTAGGTCCCTAGTTTTAGAAAACCCCCTTACAATTATTAGATTTAGTGCCCCCAGTCCTAGGCTATTGTTTTTATAAGTTAGCCCTCGTAGTTTTATACAAAACTATATTTATGCCCTTGTTGAGCCCCTAAAAATTTTAAAATCTCACCAACAAACCCCTATAACTTGTTTTTAGCATATCTTTCATGTTTTAGTACTGATTTGAATGATTCTCACGCTCACGTGTTCCTAATAGCCCTTAGGGTCACTTTGGTTGGGATTTTGGCTGGACTTTTGCCCTCAAAAGCCAAAAGCCCAATTAAAGGGGTCAAAAGCACATGCTGCTTTAGGGCGTCTTTGGTTGGGCTTCCAACCTTCTTTTGCTTCCAAAAAAGCCAAAAGCTGAACCAAAGGGGTTGGCTGCCATCAAAAGTCACAGCCAAAAGCAGCTTTTGCCTAGTACAAATTTGAAAGCAGCTTAGACCCTGCTTTCACCTGCTTTTGGGACACAAAATTACCTACCATACCACTGGTTATGAAAAAACGGTTCGCCCTTTTCTTTCTCTCCTGTCACCCCGTCCGCGTGCCCGCCGCCGCGTGCTTGTCGCCCGTCGCCTCTGCTCGCCGCTCACCGCCCGCCGCTGCTAGCCGCCCGCCGCTGCTCGCCGTCCAGCTCGTTCCAGATTGAAGTAAAACTTGCCCCCGCATGCCGCGATTGAATCAGGAATGCTGGAGAGAGCATTCGGCACCTGGACTCCTTATTGTCACCGTGGGGGCTCAGCACTGGTGGCCGACGCAGCGACCGCACGGCCACGCCGTCTCGTTGGGTCCGCGGCGGCGCAGCCTCGCTGTTCGCTGGTCATCAGGAAGGGCCGCCCATCGAGCACAGGAAGCATGGAGATTGGAGAAGCACCATCGCAGTCATGGTGAGGAGGAGGATAGGGCAGTGCTGCTGTCGTCGTGCGACCGGGAATTGAGGGAGCCCCATCGCCATCAAGCCAGGGGAGGACCGGGGAACGATGCCCCTGCCATCGCGCTGAGCGGCGGAGAACGGCGGGATGCTTTCTTCCTATCGATGGGATGAGATCGTGAGTGGATAAGAAATTCGTCTTTTTCATTTTTGCCATTTAACTTGTCGACATTACGAAATATTTCTTTATTGAATTGATTTCTTTCGTATAAGCTCTAAATTTTAAATAAATTTAGTTGATTATATTGTTGGCATAACAATGGTTTTATAAATAGCTGAGCATGAATAGCTGACTATATGAATAAAAACTTAGAAAACTATTTTTTTTTTCAAAAAAGCCATTTACATGGGAAACGATGAACGAAATAGGTTATTTCGATTATTTTATATATAAATAGTGCGAAATGACTTCAGGGGTATTACAACTATTTCTATCAAAGCATACAGTTTGAGAGCACATCTAACAAAACGGCCTTCTGTTTTTCCCACAGCTGCTTTCTCGTATCTGCTTTTCCATAGCCCACAGCCCAGAGTAGCTTTTTCAAAAGCCACTACCCAACTAAACACAGAATTAGACCAAAAGCTGCTTTTGCTGTAATACAAAAGTAAAAGCATGTCTCCACGTGCTTTCAACTGCTTTTGGATGAAATATTTACCCACCTGCCACTAGTTATGGGGAAAACGGTTTGTTCTTTCTTTCTCCTCCCTCCCCCCACGGTCGGCCACCATCGCCGTCGCCCGAGATGGCCGTGTCTGTGTTCCGGACGCGCTCCCAGGTGCCGTCGAGCGCGACGCCCAGCAGGTCCCCCGCGGTGGCCCGGTCCAGCACCGCCGCGACGCGGAGCTCCAGGCTGCGGCACGTCTTGGAGGAGGATGCGGGGGTGACGGCGGCGTGGAGGAGGCGGCAAAGGAACGCCGCCGGGATGGGCGCGTCGGCGGCAGAAGGGAGCAAGTCCACCACAGACTTGAGGCAGCGTGCTTCCTGGGCCACTTCCCCATCTTCCTCGTCTCTGTCTACCCGGCCCCCTTCGCCGACATCGAGGCGGTCCTCGCCTCCGTGTGTGGCGCCCTCCCGCCGTACCTCTCCACCTCTTCTCCTTTGCCGGGCACGTCATGCTGGACCCGGTGACCAAGGTCCCCAAGGTCGAGTGTAACAACGCTGGCACCGAGCTCGTCATCGCCGACGCTGGGGTGCCGCTCGCGGCCGTTGACTTCACAGAGGTCGACCGGTCGCTGGGCCTGATCTAGATTCCCTTCGATGCGAGCATCGCCATGTTGCTGCAGCTGGTCCTGTCCATCCTGATCACGGTTGTACCTGTTTCTTTAGTGGAAGCTCCTCGCGCGCACCGTGGGTGACACCAACCCGAGCTGCCGGATGGCGTGGATCGTCGACGGGCGGAAGCAGGTGGAGCCGTCGGAGGGCGACGTCGAGCTCCTCGGCGGCGGGGATGAGAGCCTCGCAGGAGCGCAGCATGGCGACGGCGCTTGGCAGGGCGCGGAGCCCCGCTTGGGAGAGGAAGTCAAGCTTGACGGTGGCGGAAGGGTCCTTCTTGGTGGCAGCCGCGACGGAGAGGTGGGAGAGAGAAGGAACGAAGAAGATGCTTCTGTCCATGACGTGTGGGGTCTGTTTGTAAGTGAGGGATATCTTTTCAAATGCTAAAGCAGGTCAACCAAAGGGACTTTTACACATCCCTCCACAACAGCTTTCATAAAAGTCACAACCCAGAGCAGTTTTTGTAAAAGCCACCGTCCAACCAAACACACCCTTAGAATAGTCTTATGCTATTGTTTAGTTCTGTTAGAATTGTATGGTGTACTGTTTCTCATTTATTGTATTTTTTTGTTTTTGTGTGCTTCTGTGATGTGTGGAGAGTGCGTAGTATGAGGATAATTTTGAAGAACAAAGTTTTGAAGAATCTGAGCAGTAGCAGGGCTTCGAGGAAAGCAAGCATTCCTATTTATACCTAAATAATATGTATTTTAATTACACTATTTATTTATAACATGCATTAATTTTGTTGGTTCCCATTAAGGATTCCCTAGATTCTTTTGACCATACTTGAAGCTAGGTTATTTAATTATTTTTTATGGTAGATGATACTTAGTTTGCTCAACTAGGTTGGTTAATAAAAACCATGGTTACTTTTATTTTATAGTTCTATGTTCCGTATGATGATAATAACTTCAAGAAGACCTTCTTTAATTGGAACATGGCGTGACCATCAAGAAAATAGTGCAACCATAAATGTGATATGGCTATGATTTTGGATAATTAATTATGTATTCTAGTTTGTGATACCTTTACCGAAAGGGCAAGAGGGGCGATGGTTGATAAGGTATAACCCAGTTCTCTTGAGTTGTATGCTTTGCTAAGATACGTGACTCATTAGAAAAAGGATTATGCTTTGCTCCATATCCAAAAGCCTAAGTGGACTATCATTTATTAGCATATCTTTGTAAATGTCTCATAGTGAATCGCTAGCCACTCACCTTGGAAGCGTTTAAGGTCCTTGCAAACCTAGGCAATATGGGAGACACGTCTTGTCGTGAAAAGTTGTTTGTACAACCTCTGCAGAGTGTAAAATTTATATATCAGCCATGCTCATAGTCAAGAGAGACGTAAAGCATTGCTACTTAGACTTGGAGTATTTTATGGATTGCACTACTGATTTTGAGGAGTTCAATACGAGTCCCCCTCTGCATGTGGAGATGGAGCTATCATGCTACGAGCTGTTAGTTAAACACTCATTTATTCTCATGCTATAATTTTTGCTTCAACTCTGATATGTAATAAATATTTTAATACTCTTTCATTATGATATGGTCATGGACATTCACTTGTGACATCTATCTTATGTGTGTAAACTTGATCCTGGTGCACATATGAGATGCATATAGTTTTCTCTTTAAAACTGGGTGTGGCATCGACCCAGAACTGATGTTGCATTTTCCAAGATTTATTATAGAATTTAACTGGCACTACTCTTTCAGCGGTAGATGATGTGCACGTCGCTAGCGATTCTCCTGTGGTGACTTGGTCAATCTTGACATCTACAGGTCTAGTTTCTTAGAGTTGCTCATAAGGGTATAGGGTTTACGAGCGTGTATCCATAGGAGTAAGTGCACGCGCGTTGTGAGCACCACACGAGGCCCAGCCGCGCTATTCGCAAAAGCAAAATTGAAAGGAAAAAGTCTATTTTTGACCATCCAACTCTTGGCTCAGTTTGGTTTTGACCATCGAACTCCAAAACCTGGTATCTTTGGCCATCAAACTATCAAATCCGTTCAAATTTGGCCATCGGGGCGGTTTTGATGGGTGGTTTTAATTTTTTATTTACAATTTAGTCCTTAGGTTTTAAAATGATTATTACTTTTTACCAGTACCTCCGATTTAGGTGATTTTTATGGTCACACGTCTATAACAGTGAGCTTTATCTTTTAAAAGAGTCTTTATACTATTTTATCACTATTTAATACATTATTTTTATGTTATTGTATAAAAACACCAATATAAGAAAAGTAAAACAAACAGTTAGAAAATATTATGTCCATGACTTTCAAAGATAAAGTTCATCGTTACGAACGCATGACCATAAGAATCACTTAAATCGGATATAGGAGAAAAAATAGTAATCATTTGAAGCTCCAAGTACTAAACTGTAAATAAAATAGTTCTTGGATCTTAAAATGATTACTATTTTTTTTCTCGTATATCCGATTTAAGTGATTCTTGTGGTCATGTGTTCGTAACGATGAGCTTTATCTTTTAAGTCATGGGCATATTATTTTCTAACCGTTTTGTTTACTTTTGTTATATTGATGTTTTTACACAACAATATAAAATTAATATAATAGATAGTGATAAAATAGTATAAAGTCTATTTTAAAAGATAAAGCTCACCATTATGAACGCGTGAGCGTAAGAATCACCTAAATCGGAGGTACAGACAAAAAGTAATAATGATTTTAAGATTTAAGGAGTAAACTGTAAATAAAAAATTAAAACCACCCATCAAAACCGCCCTGATCGCCAAATTTGAACGGTTTTGATAGTTGGATGGCCAAAGATACCCGGTTTTGGAGTTCGATGGCCAAAACCAAACTGAGGCAAGAGTTGGATGGTCAAAAATGGACTTTTTCCAAATTGAAAAGAAGTGTGAAATATGCATATGCATACACATATATCTGGAAAAGAACGGAAACTATCCATCATGCGGCTTTCCAAAGTTGGAATGCCTAATGTTTTGTTGGGTGAGAATTGCATCTGCTTCTTTCTTTCAATCCTACTGAACTGTAACTATCAAAGGGAAAGAATCTAGCTAGTTCTCACGATTGAACCTATTACTAGAGCTTGTAGTCACCACGCAATGTAGTATATAAATCTATTTGTGTATGTATACTTACCCGCTAATTTTAGTAATAAAAAATCTCAATTAGAATTTAAACAAGGTGGTGGATTCCATCATGTGTGCATGAAACTTGTCTTGACAATTTTGTCAGCTTTTGTGTGCTCAGTGTCAACAACCTGTTCTTCCTTGCTAAGTTGCTATACTGAATTTATGATCCATTCTACTTTTATTCACATATTAGCTATGTTCAATTCACTACCAGAATGCTTCACATCCGCCCGCCTCCTCCGCCTCGGCCATTTTTGGACCCGGTGCTGATGGGGCTTCAACACTGGGTCCAACGGCTAGGAGCGGGGGCGGCGCTGCGGGGTGTCAGGGCGGACACATTAGCACCGGGTTGTGGCGAGACCCGGTGCTAATGCTCCCCTTTAGCACCGGTTGCAGCCAGCAACCGGTGCTAATGTGCCCGAGGCCATTTAGCACCGGTTGCTGGCTGCAACCGATGCTAATTGGTGCACATTAGCACCGGGTCTTGCCACGACCCGGTGCTAATGTCTTTTGTATATAGCACCTTCTTCCTCCCCCGGCCGAGCTAGCTGAACACTTAGGCGCTGTGTTCATGCTGCTGGGCCGTGGGAGGGGAGGTGCTGCTCAAATTTTTTTTCAAAATTTGTGAAGATTCTACTCATCTAAGGAGCACTACAAGGTACACTCTTTCATTCTCTAATGTTTTATTTAGCTTGTAATCCTTCTATGATTTAGAAATAGAGGGATTTGTGAATCAAAGTAAAGCTAGCTAGAGAGAGCTTGTGTTCTTGGAGGAGAGAGAGGAGAGAGCTTGAGTTCATGGTGGAGAGAGTGTTCATGTTGTGTTTTAAATGGAGAGAGAAGGCAAGCTAGTTAGTATTTTATTTTGTATGACTTGTGAATAGTTATAAGGCTTATGTATTTTATTTATTAGAGAGGTTTATTTATTAAAAGTTGGAATAGTTATTTGTTAATTTAATGAAATATATATTATTAGTTATTTATTAAAAGGTAGAATAGATATTTATTTATTTAACGGAAGGCATATTTATTTATTTATTTAATGAATATAGTAATGTAGTTTTAGAAATTTATTTATATAATGGAATATATATTATAATTTGTATTTATTTATATATTAAATGTTTTTATCTTTAAATTGTATTGTATATTTGTTATTGGTTAATAATGCAGATGAATAGACAATGGATGTACGGGAACCCCCACGCTCAGGCGTTCCGTGATGGCCTTAGGACGCCGTCCGGTTTCATGTTCTGCCCATGCACCCATTGTAAAAATATACAATCGTACAAACAAAGAGGTTGTCTTCAGGTGCATTTGATGAGGCATGGTTTCATGAGGAATTATTCTGTTTGGACGAAGCACGGTGAAAGAGAAATTCTAATGGATGAAGATGAAGAAGACGAGGCTGATGATGACATTCCGTTATTGGCTCAATACTACGGTTCCTTTGCATATGCTGCAATGGGTGATGCCGATGAGGAAGATGTTGCTCGGGAAGGCGATGCTCAGGAAGATGTTGCTCAGGAAAATGAACCTACTGATGGACTCGAGCAAATGTTGCGTGATGCCGAGAAAGACTGCGGCAATGATAAGGAACTGAAAAAGATACAGCGCATGTTGCAGGACCACAAGACTGACCTGTACCCAGATTGCAAAGAGGGGCTAAAGAAGTTGGGTAGCACACTTGAACTTCTGCAGTGGAAGGCAGCAAATGGTGTTACTGATAAGGGTTTCGAGGAGCTACTGAAACTCGTAAAGAAGATTCTTCCATAGGGTAACAAATTGCCATCGACGACGTATCAAGCAAAACGTGTTGTTTGCCCTCTCGGTTTAGCGGCGGAGGAGACACCGTAACTACGGCGTGATCACAATCAAGGAACATTTGTAAAGAGGAAGTTTATTAGTGTCCGAGTAAACGATGATGCCATGTAATTTAATTGCACTATGTTCCACCCAATTTGTAATGACTATATTTGCATTTATGTTCCACCTATGTTCTAAGATTTTCTATTGATTTATAAGATTGTTTTTATTAATTCTAGCATTTTATATTGATTTTCTAGTAATTTATAATATTTTCTAGTAATTTATAAGATTTTCTAGTAATTTATAAGATTTTCTATTAATTTATAGGATTTTCTATTAATTTATAATATTTTCTAGCATTTTATATTGATTTTCTAGTAATTTATAATATTTTCTAGTAATTTATAAGATTTTCTAGTAATTTATAAGATTTTCTTATTTAATATATATTTTTAATAGGTATTAATAACTGAATTAAAACAAGTATTAATAACTATATATTAAAAACTATATTTATAAGATTCCCAAATAGTAGCCACCGGTGCTAAAGGCCGGTTTGGAAACTGGCGCCAAACGAAAATTGAGGGCCTTTAGCACCGGGTTGATCTAAAATCCGGTGCTAAAGGCCCCCAATTTTCGTTTGGCGCCAGTTACGGCCTTTAGCACCGGCTGTAGAAGACCCGGTGCTAAAGGGCCTTTAGCACCGGGTGGTGGGAAGACCCGGTGCTAAAGGGGGGCCTTTAGCACCAGCTGCTGTATAGACCCGGTGCTAAAGGGCCTTTAGCACCGGGTCGTGGCTGCACCCGGTGCTAAAGATGGGGATCTATATATGCAGGGACTTCTCTCCCCTCCTTCACTTCCCCCTCGTCTCCTCAGATCGAAACCGCCGCCGCCGCCGCACGCCCATCGTCGCCCGCGTCGTCCCCGGCTGCGCCGACGCCGCTGCCCATCGTCGTCCCCGCGCCCGGCCACGCCGCCAACGCCCGTCGCCGCGGCCTAGCCTCCGTCGATGTTCGCCGCCGCCGCCACCCGTGGTCCCCGCGCCCACGCCGCCGCTGCCCGTCGTCCCCACGCCCACGCGCCGCCGCCCTCGTCCCGGCCCGCGCCGCCGTCGTCCACGCCGCCATACGTCGTCGTCCCCGCGCTCGTCGTCCCCGCCGCCGTCGTCGTCCCCGCGCCCGTCGTCCCCGAGCCGGCGCCCCACGTCCCCGCGCAGCCCGTCGTCCCCGCGCCGGCGCCGCTCCTCGTCCCCTCGCCGCCGCCGCTCGTCCCCGCGCCGCCGTCGCCCGCCGCCCGTCACGGTGAGCCCTCTTTGAAGCCGGCCTTCGTGCCGTGCGTGCATGTTTGTGAGCCGGCCTTCGTGCCGTGTGTACGTGTTTGTGTGTGCAGGTACCCGTTGCATGGCCGAACACATTTGCTTAGCGAACGTGTTCGGCCATGCGCATTTGGTTAGCGAACGCGTTCGCTAACCCATACATTGGAAATGCATTGTATTGGAAATATTAGAAATATATCTGCTTCATATGTATTGAAAATATTAGAAAATATTAGAAATTTATTTTATTGGAAATGCGTTGTATTGGAAATATTAGAAATATATATGCTTTATATGTATTGGAAATTTATTTTATTGAAATGCATTGTATTGAAATATTTACATTTAAATGTATATTGGAAATTTTATATCAGAAATTCTATGCTTCATTTAAATGTATATATGCTTCATTTTACTGTATATTGGAAATTCTATGTATATTAGAAATATATGTGCTTCATTTAAATGTATATTGGAAATGTTATATGTTTGTATAATGTATACTATCGAAAATGTTTATTATCGGAAATTTTATCGCGTACCCGAACCCACCGCGCACCCGAACCCCTTAGCGAATCTGTTTTTTGCGCACCGACCCCCTTAGCGAACCCGTTCGCGTCACGCACCCGAACCCTTAACAAACCACTTCGCGTCGCGTACCCGAACCCTTAGCGAATCAATTCACACAGCACACCCGAACCCCTTGGCGAATCCGTTTTTCACGCACCGACCCCCTTAGCGAAAATGTTAGAAATATTGGGAATATGTATGCTTTGTATATATTTCTTATCAATTATTTTTAATTCTATAGATGGCGGACAACAACAACCCCATCCCACCCATGCAAGAGGACAACAACAGCCATGTCCCACCCATGCAAGAGGACAATGACACGTTCTTTGCGAATCAACTTTTTAATATTGTAACCCAACCAATGTCCATGGATGAAGTGTTGGGGATCATTGGAAGGGACGAAAATGTTGAAGGGGCCGCCAATGTCCAGGGCGAACGTGTCCAGGGCAGCACTATTGAAGGGGCCGGTAACGAGCCCTCGTCTAGTCAGGTGTGTATATATAACATAAATTTGTACTGTATATGTCAATTATCTATATCATCTCTATATCTAACATAAATATGTATTGTATATATGTAATTTGTGTAGGCCGCCTCTGCTTCTACAAGTCGAGCTAAGAAATCAAAACGATCGACCACGAAGAAGCTGAAGGATGTCAAGTTTCACATCACTAGAGTGGAGGATGACGGGGAGCCAGTTGAGCCCCCAAAAGTGGCCAAGAAATTTGTATCTCAGTGCGGGGTAATTGTACGGGACAATGTGTCCATTAGCATCAGAAAATGGAAGTCCACGGACCCCTCTGAGGAGTACGTGCTCCCCGATACAGAGAAGGAGATGCTATGGAGGGAATTAAAGGCAATATTGGACTGGCCTAGCACTCATGAAGCGGAACTAAGGGATTGGACAATGAAGAAGATGACACTTCTGTTTCAGGATTTCAAGAAGAAGTTGTACTCGCATTTTCTCAAAACCGGAGAGGCCCCGGATCCCGAGAAGTATAAGAAGATCACTGATGACGAGTGGGAAGCATTCCTTGAGTACAAAACCTCCGAAGAGGGTGCAACGACTAGCGCTAGAAACGCTGGAAACGCCGCAAATAAGAAGTACTCTCATAAGATGGGTTCGGGAGGTTACAAGGCAAGCATCGCTAAATGGGAGAAGATGGAAGAAGATCTATATGCTAGAGGCATCACTCCAGCGACACATGACTGGCCCACAAGGACCAAGCATTGGTACTATGGTCATGGAGGCACCCTAAGCCCAATCGACGGCTCCTTAGTTTTTCCCGAGGACTTGCGAGAACTAGCTCAGCGTCTCCTCGATATCCTCAGGGCATCTGAGAGGGGAGAATTTGTTGCTGATAGAGACAGAGATGAGCTAACCTATGCCTTAGAGAACAAGGAGCATCTTGGACGGACGCGCGGCGTAGGCACAAGCATCTCATGGAAGAAAGGTTTCCAAGAGCACGCCACCACCTATAGGAGCCGTTCTGTAACAACCCTAAAATACCTTTAGGATTTGTTGAGTGCAAAAATGTGAATTTAAAAATTTTTGGGTGAATTTTGTGCAAGACAACAAACATATAAGAGTGTCTTCTAATTGTTTCCTAAATTCCTAGGCAATTTAAATTCAAATTAAAAATAATTTGAAGTGCTAAGGACCAAATAGATGTGATTTGGAGTTAATTTGGTTTTATTGGATTTTTGGTTGTGTTTGAATTCAAATTCTAGATTTGAATTCAAACAAATACTAACTAAACTAATTTAAATCTAACCTAACCCTGTTGGGCCGAAACCCCTAACCCAAGTCCATCTAACCCCCTCAAACTCTCCTTCCCGAGCCAATCAGCCAAGCGGCCCAGCAGCGGCCCAATCTTTCTCCGCGTCGCCCCCGCGTCCTCCCCATCTCTCTCACTGACAAGCGGGTCCCGCCTGTCAGCTTTCTCTCCCACCTCACCTTCTTCCCCGCGCCGCCAGCTCTCTCTCCCTCGCGCGCGCCCGTGACCCAACCACCCCAAGCCTGTCCCATCGCTCCCATGCGGCCCGTCCGATGCGCGCCGCGTGTCCGGAGGCTCCTGGCCGCTCCATCTCGCCGTTTGTGCCGCCCCGAAACCCTAGCGGCCGCCTACAAAACCAGTGCCGGGAAAACCTTCCCCTTGAAGCCACCGCCGCCCCATTGGGGTTTCCAGTCCCCGATTCGTGAGAGGAGAGGGAAGAGGAGGACCAGAGGAGGAGAGGAGGAAGATGAGAGGAGCCGAAGCTTCTTCCCCACGACGCCGCCGCCGAAGCCGTCGCCGCCGCCCGTGGAAACGCCGAGGAGGAGCCGGACCCGGGACGAGAAGAGGAGCACGAGCACCGCCGGAGCGCCGCGAGTCTACCCTGAGCTGCTGCGTACGCCTACGTAACCCTAGGTGAGCCGCCGCCGTACCTTTCCCCTTTTCTCCCCTGTCTCCGGCCGAGCGCCGCCGCACCGCTTGCTAGCCCCTCTGGGACCGGGTCTTCGAGCCGAGGCCGTCGACCTTGTGCAGGAACCCGTCGAGCCGCTAACCGCCTTGCAAACCGCCGTCGACCGAGCTATGCAGCCGAGGCCGCCGTGGCCGAGCTCCGCTCGCCGCGCGTGCACGCTGAGGCCGTGTCGCGGCCACGGGCAGCCGTGAACCCGCGCACGCGCACCCCCGTTAAGGCCGCGACGTCGCGCTCCAGCACGCGAGCCCTCGCAGCCGAGTCGAAACCGAGCCGTTTCCGCCCGCGCGTCGCCGGCCGCTGTGGCGCCATAGCCGCGCCGCCGCCGCTCGCATCGGGGAACCCAATCCGCAGCCAAGCCGTGGCCTTTTTCTCCCCGTTCATGTCCACCAAACCCTAGCCGAGCCCTAGCTCCGCTTCTAGGCTAGTGCCGACCTTTTTCCGGCGAGTTTCGCTGTCGACCATCGCCGCCGGCCGTCCTCCAGTGCGCGCCGCGCGCACTTCGCGTCGCGTCGTGGCCAAGCCACACGCTGGACCACACCAGCACGCCACACTAGCACCCGCAGAAGATCCCGAGTCGGCCACAACTTGATCCCGTGCACCTGGTTCACATGCACCGCACTCATGGCTCACGGTGGACCGAGTCCACCAGAGCAGATCCAACAGCACCCCCTTCGTGGGCCTAAAGTTCGCGTTAAAGTCCAGTTTACCCCCCTGGACTTTTCTTTCGGCCCAGTTCCAGCCCAGCGCGTTCTTTTTCTTTTTCTTTTTCTTTTAATTGCGCTGACATATGGGGCCCACATGTCATACACTCTGTGTCACTGACCGCTAGGGCCCACTAACCAGAGCTGACCGTTGACCCGTTGACCGTTGACCAGTCAACGCTGACGTCAGCAGGGCCCACTGCTGACGTCATCCTAGGCGGACCCCACTGCTGACGTCACCATGACGCCATGCTGACGTCAGCAGGCTAATTTCTGTCTGTTTTCTTTTTCGGAAATTATTTAATATTTTCAGAAAAAGATTTAAACTTGTAAAATTAATAATAAATCAACCGTAGCTCAGAAAAATATGAAACCAGTTTCTATATTTTTCTAAAATCATGACCTACGCGTTAGTGTAGAGTTTAGTGTTCTTTGGGACTTCTTTCATCGCTGTTTTGGTGTTTCCTTGCTAGTAGTCGCGTCTTATTTTATTTTTCCGCAACCCTAGGAGTTCCGGAGAGTCAGGAGGAGCCAGACCACTACGACAACTGCTTTGACGAAGACGAAGACTTTTGCTCAGGTTCACGCCCAGCCATTCTCTGAAATACCTATTAGACATGCAACTAGTATGCTAGCGCTTTACTTTACTCGCATGATAAACCTGCACTGCCTTTGTTATTATCCTGTTACCTTGCTACCTACTACTCACTTTATGAAATATGCTATGCTATGCATGGGTTGTGTTGGTTGTGATTTGAACCTCTTGGCGTGAGTTGTGGGTGGTATGGGAGGAGTAGTGCAGCTAGGCGGTGTAAGCGAGTAGTAACAACTCGATCGTTTGATCGAGGTGCTGGGGGACTGCACTCGGGCAGTCCATATTGGGTACCTGTTGCGGGTACATGGTTTTGGATACTGGGTTATTTGAGGAGTTTGGGCGGCAATACCTGTTATGGGTGCCGATTGCGGACCGTTGCGGTGGATCGCTTATGATGCTGATACTCGCTTTGCCGACAATTAAGGACCGAGTCGAGTTCCAACTTTGGACGTGGGAATACCGTGCTCACCATCTACCCAGTATGGGGAGGGTTCCAACAAGCCTACTCTAGTGCGGCGCCGAGACTATAGGAGATTCGAACTTGATATGTGTAAGGGGGATTCGTTGCGGCGTAATCTCCCTGATTTACCACGGCCCCCGACTGGCCCCGGTGGGAAGGTTTCACATCCCTGGGGCAGATGTTAGATCAGATGTTTCCCGAGCCCAGGGAGACAGGATTGGCGCCGTTACTGTTTAGGGTCTTTGTTGTGGGCTGTGTCTCAGGTTGGTTGCGGACTAGCCTTGCAGCCCGGATGGATTCCTGGAGTGCCACCTCTGCAGAGTGTAAACTATACGTATAGCCGTGTCCACGGTTACGGACGACCCATTTCTGATAAGTTCCGACTAGCATGGGAATCTGCTTTCTTACCTCATCCTTTGATTCGGGTTATGAGAGATTGGTCCAGCGATGCGATGAGACAAGGTGGGGAGCGAGCTCACCGAGTCGACTAGTGAGCGAAAGGCGTTGGTGGATAATGTTTGCGGGAACCTGCTGTGGCAGGACAAGCCCGATGGGAATGTAAGGCTGACGGTTGGATTTGGGGAGTGGATGCGCGTGTGAGGGAAGGAGTTGGAGGTGAGATGAATTTGGGTTATTGCTGCCGCTTGCATAAGAAAACCTTGGCTCAAACCTTGATTATTTCCATACCCTAGATTAGGCCACTTTAAAGCTTGCTTCATATTATGGTTGGTGACGTGGACCTGTCCCATTTCCTTGGGGACAGACTTTGGGTTCACAGGTGAAGACCCCGACCACGAGTTCAACCAGGATGGGTGGTACGATTGAAGGGTGCGCGCTATGCTCAAGGATGCCTGTGGAGGAGTGGACCCTGATGATCTAGCTACTGCTGCGCAGTTGTTTCTTATTGTCGATTTGGCCCAGAGGGCTTGTACCAGACGCTATGTTTTATATATGTCATGTAATGGATCTTTTATCGTTGTATGGATGTGATATTCGACTGAGATGAGTTCTGTACGAGATAGCTGCTATTCCTGGGACTATCTCGAGGGTACAGGGAGTCGGATTTTCGTCGTTGGGAATCTGGTTCGTTTCAGTTGGTATCAGAGCCATACTTGACCGTAGCGCGTAACCCTTAGATCAGAAATTTAGGACAGAAGCTCTAACTCAGTCCTCTACTGTATATGAACCCCCTTGGACTATTTGAAAACTATATACAAGTATATCTCAACTATTTACAAAACTTTTCCCCATACCTTACCTTACTAACTTGCTAAACTTACTAACAACCCACTAACTGTCTGGCAGATGGAAGGAAGAAGACCAGCAGATGAACGACGGGAGGTCAGGACCACAGGTGCAGACTGTGGAGGTTTGGCAGTGCTACTGAGGGAGGTGCTGCGTACAGTGGGGATAGACGTGGACAACGTCTTCTACGAGGGCTGGACCTACGGCCCTGGCGAGGGAGTGCACACCCGGTTCCAGATGGAAGTACCCAATATCCCTGGATGGCCAAGGTCACTGATGCTACGGGCAGCTACCAGCGAGAGCACCTTCAGTCGAGCAGTGTAGACTATAGCCATGAGGATACTCCGACTTGCCACACTTGTGTACCAGAACCAGCTCAGCCACACCCGTTTCCGGTACCTACTGCGGGCTCTTGAAGATCCAACTGACAGAGACGCAGTCAGCTTGCAGGCTCACGCAGCAGACCGAGAGCGGAACGTGACCCTGCGGACCTCAGTTCAGTGCATGATCGAGCAGGAGTACTTAAACATTGGCCTAGAAGAGAAGGTTGCCAAGCTAAGAGAGAAGGTATGGAAACAAGACATCCAACTGATGGAGAAGGACAACAGGATCGCTTTACTTGAGAAGCGCCTCGAAGCTAAGGCAAGGGAAGTCAGAGCCCTGGAGTACGAAGCTCGCAACAACAGGCAGTTGGCAGGGCCGATCCGAGCAACTCACCATGCTCGAGATATCCGTCTAGAAGATCAACTCACAGAGAAAGACAAAGCACTGGCAGCCAAGGAAGAAGAGATAGAAGGACTGAAGGAAGAAGTATATTGGTTGGACAGTCACAACTCAGAACTTCAGGAAGAGGTGGATAGCTACAAGGAGAAGAGTGGGCGAAACTACCAGCTGATGAAGTACTTGAGTCTTCAACAGATTATGGCAAAGGACGAAGCTCGAAGGACCCTTAGTAGTTGGGTAAGATCAGACAGGAAGAGGGTAGCAGAGGTGATCGCAGTGAACCAAGAACTTCCAGAGGAATGCAGAGTTGAACCCAGGACAGAGCACTACAGGATCTCACCAAGCCGAGTTGAGCCGATACCACTACCTGAGGCTCGAACCCTTACTCCCGAGATGACAAGACTGAGACAAGAACTGGCACCCCTAGAGCAGCAGTTGGCAAGACCTGAGGTGGACACAGTGAGGTTGGCAGCGCGCCTCACGGACACTCTCCACGACGACGGGCAGTGATCAAGCAGCAGACAGAGATTGAGGCTGTGAGGTTGGCAGCGCGCCTCACAGGCACTTCCAGCAGCATGAGATGGATGCAGTAGGCAGTATCAGGAGATGTCAGCAGTAGTGATGAGACTTGTATCTATCTTCATGAGTAGATGTTTAGACTTAGTAGATCATGACCACCTTTTGGCTCAGCCACGATGTAGCATCTGCTTAGATGTACTAATCCTCAAGGTTCCAGGAGCTGGCCTCGGGATAGTACTCATGTCTAGGGTGTAATGCTGTTATGAATGATCGATCTTTGTGGCTGTTCTTGCAGTTTTATTTGATGTTCATCTTGAGTGTACTTTAATGTTGAGTCTATTTCATGTGTGCAGCTCCTACACTAGTTACGCCAACCTAACCATTACCGACCGCCCCTAAACCTGCTCTATGAAAAATACAACAAGATGTCGATCCGAAGATCCAACCGACTGCTTGCACATTTTGAGGAAGCTGAGCAAGAAGAGGCAGCAATGGCAGCTAGAGGCAGAGGTCGTGGTCGCGGAAGAGCAACAGCTGCAGTTGGAGGCAGGGGTCGTGGACGCGCAGCAGGCGTGCTCCAGCCCGAGAACAACGTACCAGGTGGAGAACAGGAAGTGGAGATGGAAGAACCAGCAGTGGAGCCTCAGCAGAACTAGCAGAACGACCAGCAACCACCGCCACCGCCTAACTTGGTAGAAGTAATGACTACTCAAACACAGCTGATGCAACAGATGGCACAAGCCAACACTCAGATGATGCAAGCTATGCAACAAATACAGGGAAACCAGAACCAGAACCGTTAGGGACACCGTGAGGAAGACCTACAAAGGAAGATTGAAAGGTTCATCAGGCTGAAAGCACCCACCTTCGACTACTAGGACGAGCCACTCGACGCACATGACTGGTTGCGTACCATCGAGACGAAGCTGGACCTGACAGACTACACTGAAGAGGAATGTGTGGCCCTTGCGGCGCACCAGCTTGAAGGCGCAGCGAAAGCGTGGTGGGAGAGCTACTGTGACTCTCACGCGAACCCCGCTCAGATCACCTGGCTAGAGTTTTGTGAAGCTTTCAAAGAGTACCATATTCCAGAACAAGTTATGGTGCACAAGGCAATGGAGTTCAGGACAATGACCCAAGGTGGTTTGTCTGTAGCTGAGTACGCTCGACACTTTGCTAAGATGTCAAGGTACGCTCCTGAAGACGTCAACACTGAAAAGAAGAAACAGTTTTGGTTCCAGCGAGGCTTGCACAAAGGTCTGAGGACAGCACTCGCAGCAAGTTCACACAGGTCACTCAGAGAGCTGATCGACAGGGCTATTGCAGTTGAGAAGGAAAGAGTGGGTCTTGAAGATACTTGGCGAGAGAAGAAAAGAAAGGCTGAACAGTTGCACAACCACAGACTGAGTCAGAGGCCGAGGAGTGGCAAGAGCAACATGCTCAGGAGAGGCTTTCAACAGAGCAACAGCCAAGGAGGCTCAGGGTTCCACAGAAACAGCTACCAGGGTAACCGAGGCAGTAACAGCAACAGCTTTGGCAGCAGAGGCAACAACTACAACAGTTTTGGCAACAGAAACAACAGCTACTCAGGCCAGGGAAACCCCAGCTGGAAGCCGAACAACACGCCCAGAATTGGTGGAGGGACCTCAGTGGTCTGTTTTGCTTGTGGGAAGCCCGGTCACAAGTCCTTCGACTGTCCGGAGAAGAAGAACAAACAAACCCCAGCCAAGGCACCGGTACCTGGAGGACAGGACAGGCAGCCAGCAACAGCGCAGAGGGGACGCCTCAACCACCTGACAGAGGAAGAAGCCGAGGACGCTCCCGACGTTGTGCTCGGTGAGTTTTTAGTAAATGGCATTCCAACATTGATATTGTTTGACTCTGGAGCAACTGGATCTTATATCTCGACAAAGTTTGTGAAAGAGCAGTCACCCCCGACAATACCTAAGGCTAGACCTATAGTCACTACTTCTCCCTTAGGAGAGCTTAGGTGCACCTTAGAGTGCCCAACAGTTAGTCTGATGTTAGGTGGGCAGGAGTTCGTAGGAGACCTAACAGTCCTGAAGTCAGACGGAATTGACGTGATACTAGGAATGGATTGGCTTATAGAGCACAAAGGTGTAATCAGTTGCTCGCCCAGAACAGTTGAGTTGACACACCCTAGCAGAGTCAAAGTAAGAGTAGAACCACAAAGAAGAAGAACAGGGAAGAGATCCAAAACATGTATTCTGAGACAGTTGGTATACTCTATCGAGAAAAGGACGATCGAAGAAGTACCTGTTGTGTGTGAGTATCCTGACGTGTTTCCCGAAGAGCTACCAGGATTACCACCTGACCGAGACGTAGAGATCATAATCGAACTGCAACCAGGCACAGGGCCCATTGCCAAGAGACCGTACAGAATGTCAGTGGAAGAGCTGGAGGAACTCAAGAAGCAGCTGAAAGAGATGCTTGAAAGCGGGGTGATTCGACCAAGTGCATCCCCATGGGGATCGCCAGTGTTGTTTGTGAAGAAGAAAGATGGGTCAATGCGCATGTGCGTAGACTATCGATCCCTGAACGCAGTGATGATCAAGAACAAGTACCCATTACCTCAGATTGATGACTTGCTAGATCAGTTGAAGAAAGCCAAGTACTTCAGTAAGATTGATTTGAGATCGGGATACCACCAGATGAAGATTAGAGAAGGCGACATTCCCAAGACAGCCTTTGTGACTCGGTACGGGCAGTACGAGTTCACCGTTGTGTCCTTTGGTTTGACCAACGCACCCGCTTACTTCATGAACATGATGAACAAGGTATTCATGGAGGAACTAGACAAGTTCGTGGTGGTGTTAATTGACGACATACTAGTCTACTCAGAAACAGCCGAAGAACATGAGGAGCATCTAAGGATTGTACTAGAGAAGCTGAGGTAGCACCAACTCTACGGGAAGTTCAGTAAGTGTGAATTTTGGCGGGAGAAAGTAGCCTTTTTGGGTCACGTGCTGACAGCTGAGGGCGTAGCAATAGACCCAGAAAAGATTGAGGCAGTAGCAGAATGGAAGCAGCTGAAGAGTGTCACGGAAATCCGAAGCTTTCTGGGTTTGGCCAGTTACTACAGAAGGTTCATTGAGAACTTCTCCAAGATTGCCAAGCCAATGACCGAACTACTCAAGAACAATGTCCCGTTCGAGTGGACGGACAAGTGTGAAAGAAGTTTCCAGGAGCTCAAGCACAAACTCACTACAACGCCAGTATTGACACTGCCAGATATTCGCAAGGATTTTGTAGTCTATTGCGATGTTTCGAGACAAGGTTTGGGATGTGTTCTAATGCAAGAGGGCAAGGTTGTTGCTTATGCATCAAGGCAGCTGAGGAAACATGAGGAAAACTACCCCACACATGATTTAGAATTGGCAGCAGTGGTACATGCATTGAAGATCTGGAGGCACTACCTGATTGGCAACAAGTGCGATATCTACACAGATCACAAAAGTTTGAAGTATTTCTTCACCCAATCCGAACTAAACATGAGGCAGAGAAGGTGGTTAGAACTGATCAAAGATTACGACTTGGAGATACACTACCATCCTGGCAAAGCCAACGTAGTGGCACATGCCTTGAGCCGAAAGAGTTATTGCAACAACTTGATGATAGAAGAAAGTCAGCCAGAACTAGCAAAGGAATTGTACATGCTGAAACTCGAGCTAGTAGAAGAAGGAGAACCCCAGGAAATGAGGGTGAAGTACAACCTAGAAAACCGAATCAAAGAAGCTCAAGAAAAGTGTCCAGAAATCCAAGAGGTAAAGGAGGATATCCAGCGAGGAGTGGCACCTGACTTCAGAGTAGATGAAGCAGGAACAATATGGCTGAAAGACCGTATTTGTGTACCGCAGGACCAGGAAATCAGGAGAACAATTCTCTCAGAGGCTCACGAGTCCAAGTACTCGATACACCCAGGATGCACTAAGATGTATCAAGATCTGAAGGATAAGTTCTGGTGGAAGAAAATGAGAGAGGACAAAGCAGAGTATGTAGCCAAGTGCGACTCTTGTCGAAGAATCAAGGCAGAACATCAAAGACCAGCAAGACTGCTGAAACCACTGGAAATTCCAGTGTGGAAGTGGGAAGATATCAGCATGGATTTCGTGGTTGGCCTACCTCGCACTCAGAAAGGGAATGATGCCGTTTGGGTCATAGTTGATCGGCTAACAAAGGTAGCCCACTTCATACCAGTCAAAAGCACATACCCAGTAAGCAAACTAGCAGAGCTATATATAGACAACATTCTTAAGCTGCATGCGGCACCAAAAAGTATTGTGTCAGACAGAGGACCCCAATTCACAGCTCAGTTTTGGAAAAGCCTACATCAAGCCATCGGGACAACCTTGGAGTATAGCACAGCTTACCACCCTCAGACGGATGGACAGACCGAAAGAGTGAACTAGATTCTTGAAGACTTGTTGAGGGGAGGTGTTCTAGCTTACATCACAGACTGGGAGAAGAGTCTATCTTATGCAGAATTTTCCTACAACAACAGCTACCAGGCCAGCCTGCAGATGTCCCCCTTTGAGGCACTATACGGCAGAAAATGCAGAACGCCTCTAATGTGGTCAGAAGTGGGAGAACGAACATTCTTTGGGAAGCAGCTGAAAGAGATGCTTGAAAGCAGGGTGATTCGACCAAGTGCATCCCCATGGGGATCGCCAGTGTTGTTTGTGAAGAAGAAAGATGGGTCAATGCGCATGTGCGTAGACTATCGATCCCTGAACGCAGTGATGATCAAGAACAAGTACCCATTACCTCAGATTGATGACTTGCTAGATCAGTTGAAGAAAGCCAAGTACTTCAGTAAGATTGATCTGAGATCGGGATACCACCAGATGAAGATTAGAGAAGGCGACATTCCCAAGACAGCCTTTGTGACTCGGTACGGGCAGTACGAGTTCACCGTTGTGTCCTTCGGTTTGACCAACGCACCCGCTTACTTCATGAACATGATGAACAAGGTATTCATGGAGGAACTAGACAAGTTCGTGGTGGTGTTAATTGACGACATACTAGTCTACTCAGAAACAGCCGAAGAACATGAGGAGCATCTAAGGATTGTACTAGAGAAGCTGAGGCAGCACCAACTCTACGGGAAGTTCAGTAAGTGTGAATTTTGGCGGGAGAAAGTAGCCTTTTTGGGTCACGTGCTGACAGCTGAGGGCGTAGCAATAGACCCAGAAAAGATTGAGGCAGTAGCAGAATGGAAGCAGCTGAAGAGTGTCACGGAAATCCGAAGCTTTCTGGGTTTGGCCGGTTACTACAGAAGGTTCATTGAGAACTTCTCCAAGATTGCCAAGCCAATGACCGAACTACTCAAGAACAATGTCCCGTTCGAGTGGACGGACAAGTGTGAAAGAAGTTTCCAGGAGCTCAAGCACAAACTCACTACAACGCCAGTATTGACACTGCCAGATATTCGCAAGGATTTCGTAGTCTATTGCGATGTTTCGAGACAAGGTTTGGGATGTGTTCTAATGCAAGAGGGCAAGGTTGTTGCTTATGCATCAAGGCAGCTGAGGAAACATGAGGAAAACTACCCCACACATGATTTAGAATTGGCAGCAGTGGTACATGCATTGAAGATCTGGAGGCACTACCTGATTGGCAACAAGTGCGATATCTACACAGATCACAAAAGTTTGAAGTATTTCTTCACCCAATCCGAACTAAACATGAGGCAGAGAAGGTGGTTAGAACTGATCAAAGATTACGACTTGGAGATACACTACCATCCTGGCAAAGCCAACGTAGTGGCACATGCCTTGAGCCGAAAGAGTTATTGCAACAACTTGATGATAGAAGAAAGTCAGCCAGAACTAGCAAAGGAATTGTACATGCTGAAACTCGAGCTAGTAGAAGAAGGAGAACCCCAGGAAATGAGGGTGAAGTACAACCTAGAAAACCGAATCAAAGAAGCTCAAGAAAAGTGTCCAGAAATCCAAGAGGTAAAGGAGGATATCCAGCGAGGAGTGGCACCTGACTTCAGAGTAGATGAAGCAGGAACAATATGGCTGAAAGACCGTATTTGTGTACCGCAGGACCAGGAAATCAGGAGAACAATTCTCTCAGAGGCTCACGAGTCCAAGTACTCGATACACCCAGGATGCACTAAGATGTATCAAGATCTGAAGGATAAGTTCTGGTGGAAGAAAATGAGAGAGGACAAAGCAGAGTATGTAGCCAAGTGCGACTCTTGTCGAAGAATCAAGGCAGAACATCAAAGACCAGCAAGACTGCTGAAACCACTGGAAATTCCAGTGTGGAAGTGGGAAGATATCAGCATGGATTTCGTGGTTGGCCTACCTCGCACTCAGAAAGGGAATGATGCCGTTTGGGTCATAGTTGATCGGCTGACAAAGGTAGCCCACTTCATACCAGTCAAAAGCACATACCCAGTAAGCAAACTAGCAGAGCTATATATAGACAACATTCTTAAGCTGCATGGGGCACCAAAAAGTATTGTGTCAGACATAGGACCCCAATTCACAGCTCAGTTTTGGAAAAGCCTACATCAAGCCATCGGGACAACCTTGGAGTATAGCACAGCTTACCACCCTCAGACGGATGGGCAGACCGAAAGAGTGAACTAGATTCTTGAAGACTTGTTGAGGGGAGGTGTTCTAGCTTACATCACAGACTGGGAGAAGAGTCTATCTTATGCAGAATTTTTCTACAACAACAGCTACCAGGCCAGCCTGCAGATGTCCCCCTTTGAGGCACTATACGGCAGAAAATGCAGAACGCCTCTAATGTGGTCAGAAGTGGGAGAACGAACATTCTTTGGACCTGACATGATTGTAGAGGCAGAAGAAAATATGGCCAAGTTCCGAGAGCACCTGAAGGCAGCTCAGAGCCGACAAAAGAGCTATGCGGATAAGAGGAGACGTGATCTAGAGTTCGAAGTAGGAGACTTCGTCTACCTAAAAGTGTCACCCCTCAGAGGGCATAAGAGATTCCAAGTGAAAGGGAAGCTAGCACCCCATTTTGTAGGACCGTATCAGATACTGGAGAGAATAGGAAAGCTAGCCTACAAGCTACACCTACCAGAGGACCTAGCTGGAGTACACCCAGTGTTCCACGTATCTCAGCTGAGGAAGTGTCTAAGAGTACCAGAACATGAGGTCAGGGCAGAGGCATTAGACCTACAAGACACATTAGAGTACCTGGAGTACCCGGAGAGGATACTAGACAGAACAGTCAAAGAGACAAGAAGCACAGCTATCCCGTTTTGCAAAGTGCAGTGGAGCAACCATTCAGAAAGGGAGGCTACATGGGAGAAGGAGTCAGTGCTAAAAGAGAAATACCCCCACTTGTTTAAACCATAGGTAACCACAAATCTCAAGGACGAGATTCTTGTGAGGGGGGAGACTGTAACAACCCTAAAATACCCTTAGGATTTGTTGAGTGCAAAAATGTGAATTTAAAAATTTTTGGGTGAATTTTGTGCAAGACAACAAACATATAAGAGTGTCTTCTAATTGTTTCCTAAATTCCTAGGCAATTTAAATTCAAATTAAAAATAATATGAAGTGCTAAGGACCAAATAGATGTGATTTGGAGTTAATTTGGTTTTATTGGATTTTTGGTTGTGTTTGAATTCAAATTCTAGATTTGAATTCAAACAAATACTAACTAAACTAATTTAAATCTAATCTAACCCTGTTGGGCCGAAACCCCTAACCCAAGTCCATCTAACCCCCTCAAACTCTCCTTCCCGAGCCAACCAGCCAAGTGGCCCAGCCGGCCTTGCGGCCCAGCAGCGGCCCAATCTTTCTCCGCGTCGCCCCCGCGTCCTCCCCATCTCTCTCACTGACAGGCGGGTCCCGCCTGTCAGCTTTCTCTCCCACCTCACCTTCTTCCCCGCGCCGCCAGCTCTCTCCCTCGCGCGCGCCCGTGACCCAATCACCCCAAGCCTGTCCCATTGCTCCTGTGCGGCCCGTCCGATGCGCGCCGCGTGTCCGCAGGCTCCTGGCCGCTCCATCTCGCCGTTCGTGCCGCCCCGAAACCCTAGCGGCCGCCTACAAAACCAGCGCCGGGGAAACCTTCCCCTTCAAGCCGCCGCCACCCCATTGGGGTTTTCAGTCCCCGATTCGTGAGAGGAGAGGGAAGAGGAGGACCAGAGGAGGAGAGGAGGAAGAGGAGAGGAGCCGAAGCTTCTTCCCCACGACGCCGCCGCCGAAGCCGTCGCCGCCGCCCGTGGAAACGCCGAGGAGGAGCCGGACCCGGGACGAGAAGAGGAGCACGAGCACCGCCGGAGCGCCGCGAGTCTACCCCGAGCTGCTGCATACATCTACGTAACCCTAGGTGAGCCGCCGCCGTGCCTTTCCTCTTTTCTCCCCTGTCTCCGGCCGAGCGCCGCCGCACCGTTTGCTAGCCCCTCTGGGACCTGGTCTTCGAGCCGAGGCCGTCGACCTTGTGCAGGAACCCGTCGAGCCGCTAACCGCCTTGCAACCCGCCGTCGACCGAGCTCCGCAGCCGAGGCCGCCGTGGCCGAGCTCCGCTCGCCGCGCGCGCACGCCGAGGCCGTGTCGCGGCCACGGGCAGCCATGAACCCGCGCACGCGCACCCCCGCTAAGGCCGCGACGTCGCGCTCCAGCACGCGCTGGTGTCGCGCGTGCGCGAGCCCTCGCAGCCGAGTCGAAACCGAGCCGTTTCCGCCCGCGCGTCGCCGGCCGCCGTGGCGCCATAGCTGCGCCGCCGTCGCTCGCGTCCGGGAACCCAATCCGCAGTCAAACCGTGGCCTTTTTCTCCCCGTTCATGTCCACCGAACCCTAGCCGAGCCCTAGCTCCGCTTCTAGGCCAGTGCCGACCTTTTTTCCGGCGAGTTTCGCCGTCGACCATCGCCGCCGGCCGTGCTCCAGTGCGCGCCGCGCGCGCGTCGCGTCGCGTCGTGGCCAAGCCACACGCTGGACCACACCAGCACGCCACACGAGCACCCGCAGAAGATCCCGAGTCGGCCACAACTTGTTCCCGTGCACTTGGTTCTCATGCACCGCACTCATGGCTCACGGTGGACCGAGCCCACATGTCATACACTATGTGTCACTGACCGCTGGGGCCCACTGACCAGAGCTGACCGTTGACCCGTTGACCGTTGACCCGTTGACCAGTCAACGCTGACGTCAGCAGGGCCCACTGCTGACGTCATCCTAGGCGGACCCCACTGCTGACGTCAGCATGACGTCATGCTGACGTCAGCAGGCTAATTTCTGTCTGTTTTCTTTTTCGGAAATTATTTAATATTTTCAGAAAAAGATTTAAACTTGTAAAATTAATAATAAATCAACCGTAGCTCAGAAAAATATGAAACCGGTTTCTATATTTTTCTAAAATCATGACCTACACGTTAGTGTAGAGTTTGGTGTTCTTTGGGACTTCTTTCATCGCTGTTTTGGTGTTTTCTTGCTAGTAGTCGCATCTTATTTTATTTTTCCACAACCCTAGGAGTTCCGGAGAGTCAGGAGGAGCCAGACCACTACGACAACTGCTTTGACGAAGACGAAGACTTTTGCCCAGGTTCACGCCCAGCCATTCTCTGAAATACCTATTAGACATGCAACTAGTATGCTAGCGCTTTACTTTACTCGCATGATAAACCTGCACTGCCTTTGTTATTATCCTGTTACCTTGCTACCTACTACTCACTTTATGAAATATGCTATGCTATGCATGTGTTGTGTTGGTTGTGATTTGAACCTCTTGGCGTGAGTTGTGGGTGGTATGAGAGGAGTAGTGCAGCTAGGCGGTGTAAGCGAGTAATAACAACTCGATCGTTTGATCGAGGTGCTGGGGGACTGCACTCGGGCAGTCCCTATGGGGTACCTGTTGCGGGTACATGGTTTTGGATACTGGGTTATTTGAGGAGTTTGGGTGGCAATACCTGTTATGGGTGCCGATTGCGGACCGTTGCGGCGGATCGCTTATGACGCTGATACTCGCTTTGCCGACAATTAAGGACCGAGTCGAGTTCCAACTTTGGACGTGCGAATACCATGCTCACCATCTACCCAGTATGGGGAGGGTTCCAACAAGCCTACTCTAGTGCGGCGCCGAGACTGTAGGAGATTCGAGCTTGATATGGTAAGGGGGATTCGTTGCGGCGTAATCTCCCTGATTTACCACGGCCCCCGACTGGCCCCGGTGGGAAGGTTTCACATCCCTGGGGCAGATGTTAGATCAGATGTTTCCCGAGCCCAGGGAGACAGGATTGGCGCCGTTACTGTTTAGGGTCTTTGCTGTGGACTGTGTCTCAGGTTGGTTGCGGACTAGCCTTGCAGCCCGGATGGATTCCTGGAGTGCCACCTCTGCAGAGTGTAAACTATACGTGTAGCTGTGTCCACGGTTACGGACGACCCATTTCTGATAAGTTCCGACTAGCATGGGAATCTGCTTTCTTACCTCATCCTTTGATTCAGGTTATGAGAGATTGGTCCAGTGATGCTGATGAGACAAGGTGGGGAGGGAGCTCACCGAGTCGACTAGTGAGCGAAAGGCGTTGGGGGATAATGTTTGCGGGAACCTGTTGTGGCAGGACGAGCCCGATGGGAATGTGAGGCTGACGGTTGGATTTGGGGAGTGGATGCGCGTGTGAGGGAAGGAGTTGGAGGTGAGATGAATTTGGGTTATTGCTGCTGCTTGCATAAGAAAACCCTGGCTCAAACCTTGATTATTTTCATACCCTAGATTAGGCCACTTTAAAGCTTGCTTCATATTATGGTTGGTGACGTGGACCTGTCCCATTTCCTTGGGGACAGACTTTGGGTTCACAGGTGAAGACCCCGACCACGAGTTCAACCAGGACGGGTGGTACGATTGAAGGGTGCGCGCTATGCTCAAGGATGCCTGTGGAGGAGTGAACCCTGATGATCTAGCTACCGCAGCGCAGTTGTTTCTTATTGTCGATTTAGCCTAAAGGGCTTGTACCAGACGCTATGTTTTATATATGTCATGTAATGGATCTTTTATCGTTGTATGGATGTGATATTCGACTGAGATGAGTTCTATACGAGATAGCTGCTATTCCTGGGACTATCTCGAGGGTACAGGGAGTCGGATTTTCGTCGTTGGGAATCCGGTTCGTTTCACATTCGAGGAAGAAGGCCGAATATGAGCAGAGGGTGAGGGACCTAGAGCAAACGGTTGCCGCCCAGGGCTCAAAGCTCCAAGAAATGGAGTCAGAGATGGAGCGACGGATGAAGGTAGCATGGCTGCAGATACAACAAGCCACAGGCGGGACCGATTCTACAGAGCATGCACCTCTCCAACAAGCCGCAGGCGGGACCGGTTCCACAGAGCATGCACCAGGCGGGACCGGTTCCACGGAGCATGCACCTCTCCAAGATGCGGCCCTTATTAGCCCTCCACAACAATATCAAAGCAGTCATGCTTCCACACAGGCCGCCAAACCGGTCCGTTACCCCGTGGATGAAATAACTCAACGGACCGCGTGCGAGCTTGTCGTCAGGCAGAAGAACTTAGCTGTGGTGGTACGTATGCGACCTTAGTTCATACTGCATACATTTCACCGTAAATACCATTCATTTACTAACTTTCTTTGTGACTACTAAATTATCAGGTCGCATACGGTATGACCAAACGTGTGGAAGAAGGGCAAAAATGGCACTGCAATGACATTCCACATGGTTACGTACCTGTTGAGGTGGAGCAAGTCGTCACCAACTGGGAAGACTTGGAACTTGACATCCCCGGAGGTGACGGAGAAACAAAACTCGGTCAGTGTTCTCACTGCATCATTCTATGGAGCAAGGCAGACGTCGTCATACCTGGTACACCTGCGGCTACCAACAAGCCTCCGTCACCTCCACCGTCTCCAAGAGATCCACCGGATCATGACGATTCTCCGGGAGCTCCTGATGCAAGCCCGTCTCCTCCGCCGAAGAGGTCTCCGTCTCCTCCGCCGCGGAGGTCTCCGCCCCCTCCGCCGAAGAGGGGACGCCGCACTAAAGCCTCTGCCCCCACTCCACCAGGGAAGAAGGCGAGGAAAACCAGAGAGAAGCCCGCACCAGAGAAAAGAGCGGGTGAGAAGACTCTAGAGGAGCTCGAAGCCTCGGTCAAAGCAGACACAAAGAGGCAAATGGCCGAGTGGAGGAAAAAACCGGAGCCGGAGCCGAAGCTTGATCCCACTATCGTCAAGTCATTCCTCGGTAATTTGAGCAAGGGTCAACAGAAGGAAGTAATAGTAACAGACTATGACCGCTCATTACTGAAATCTCGCGGGAAGCGGAAGGTTGCAGATAAGGAGGCGGGCCCATCCAAAAAGGTTCCTCAGCTCGGCGAGCAACCTCAGCGGCCCTTGGGTCCATTGCCATCTCTGGACGAGATTAACGTGCAACGAGTAATGGCCGAGACTGGACTATCCAGAGCGCAAGTCCTGGGGGAAGCAGAGGTGCCTGTAAACACAACGTTAAAGTGGCCATTTAGGCTTGGCGAGCCTATGGTCCCTCCTAAAATGGAGAGCAAGCTACAGACGAAGATGCGCCGATTCCATGAGTGGTACTTGGAAGAATCAAGAAGGAATAAACGATGCATGATCAAAGTAGGCGTGAAGGACCATGATTTCTACAATGGTGACGAGGATTGGGTCTGGCTGAGGTTTCAGGATATATATGAGCTGTACCACCGCGACGCCATGGATGTGGATTTGATCACCTGTTGGACACTGTAAGTACTTTGTTGTTGCTTATAATTCACAGTTTGAAAACAATAATTCCAATCTATGCTGACGCGGGCTTTATTTATTGCTTAACATATGCAGAATGGAGATTCAAAAATGTCGGAGATCCTCAATATATGACGTTGGTTTCGTGGATCCTCGAAGGATAAGTGAACAAATGATATTGATGAATCCTGAGGAAACATATGGAAACCTACACAAGTATATTAAGAAACAAAATTACTGCGACTCCATACTAATCCCGTACAACATCGAGTGAGTACATACACAGGCTTCTTTTTATACTGTCTGTGTACTATTTCATTTCTGATTATAATGTATACATGTATACAGATTCCACTGGTTCCTAATAATATTGTGTCCTGACCGGGGTGTCGTGAACGTCTTTGATTCATTGCACACTCCAATAGAAAAACTACAGAACATCATGGACATGATGACAAGGTGATGTATATTTTCCCATACTTAATTCACCCCTTACATTCGCAATGACTTAACTCAATTTTTTTGTTCGTAGGGCCTGGAATCAATTTCGTCAAGAACACCCGGGTATTCAACATGAAACACTAAAATGGAACATTGGCTTTCCGGTAAGCAAGTAATTTGTACATGTAGGCCTCGGCTAATATATTATATGAATTTTACTTAATTTCTCTTGGTCGATAGTGTGCCAAACAGGGGAAGGGAAATAATTTATGTGCATACTATGTTTGCGATTACATGTGGAATTCGGGACATAAAAAGCTTACACAACACGATATTATGGTACGTAATAATAAACACATTTCCATTATTATTAAGTGCACAATTATTGTCTCCAACTCAGCGGATTAAATATCTTTCAATTATTTGTAAATTATAGATGTTGAGCCTGAAGGGAGAGTCTCTAGAGCGAGAAAGAATTGACGCAATTGCAGAACAGCTCGTCGGATGGATCTGGGACGAGGTCGTCAATCCCCGAGGAGAATTCCACATGCCACTGGAGGACGTGCCGGACAGTTCAACAAGTCGTCAATCTTAATTAAGTAGAAAATACAGTTTAAATATATATAACTCGAGTTGACATGCATGAATATCTACTTTTGTAATATATATGTCTTCTATTTTGATGAAATGTCAGCTAATATGAATATAGAGTCGGCCAAATACGTATTAGAATACACGTATTAGAATATATACATATATACACGTATATAGACGTGCATGCATGGCTACTGAAAAAAGCAAAAAAAAAAGAAATCCGGGGCCTTTAGCACCGGTTGCAGACAGCAACCGGTGCTAAAGGCCCTGCTAAAGGCGCTGCGGGGCAGGCCCTTTAGAACCGGGTTGTGTCTGGAACCGGTGCTAAAGGGACCCTTTAGCACCGGTTATTCAACCCGGTGCTAAAGGGGTACCCCTTTAGCCTCGGAAGATCTGCACCGGTTGGGATACCTGGTGCTAAAGCCGGTTCCCAACCGGTGCAGACGTTGATCATTCTGGTAGTGATTTGTACAAAATATTCGCACACACATAATGTTGTATTTATGCACATCATAAAAACGATGAAAACTTAAAACGGAATTAAAAACATAGACACAATACGGTGACAATGATATCCATATAGTTGAAGAAGTATGGATTCCATCGTACATGCTCGTAACATGACACGGGAGTTGAGTACATGCACTTCAACATTAGTACTCACTTTTCTACTGGTGTGTAGTACACGAATAATCAATTTAGATTCTGCAAGGAAAAAAAGAAAGCAAAAATAAAAAACCCATTGCACACAATGTGGCATCCAACAGGCCACGTCGCCTTTGGCTAGCTTGTTCTGATCTCCACAACATCCCTGTGTGATTTTTGGAATCTAGGAAAATAAAGCCACTGATGCAAATGAAAAGATAAAGTGTATTGATCACCCCATCACTGGCTACCTAGCAGAGGATCTCTCTCTCTCTCTCTCATCAATACACAGTGCAAATGTGTGATGCTGTGATCCGAGGCCGATTGCAATCTATTATTATATATCCCATGCATGTGTCTCCTTTTTATATCCAGTAACACTGCTCGAGCTATCTAAGGCGCAGCTGCGTAGATAGGCAGCTCTACTATTTTTTCTACAGTATAGGATTTCAATGCCTTCAATATACCACATGTGTGCGAGGTTAACTTTAGCGATATATGCATATAAACTATATCACTAGTGGAGAAACCGGCTTTAGTCCCGGTCTCCAACCCATTTTAATTCCGGGCGTGGTGACCGGGACAACGGCCCCGGGACGAAAGGGGTCACGCGATTTTTTACATGTAAATCCACGCGTGTAGAGCGTGTGATTTGAACCCAGGACCTCTGCCTCGCGCGTAGCCTTCCCTATCATCTTACCTACAAACACATGTGGTACACAAGAGGGTGTCTTCCTTTTAAACTATCCCCTGGAGCACATTTAGTCCTGGGTGGGACGTGACCCGGGACTAAAGGTGGTCTTGGGACCTTTAGTCCCGGTTGAAAACACCAACCGGGACTAAAGGTCCTTAGACCTAGAAAATTGCGAACCAGGACTAAAGACCTAATTGTCTCGGGCCAAAATGCAACCATGATAAAAGGGGTGGATGGAAAGTCATTTCTCTACCGGTGTATGTCCGGTTAGCTTTCATCGATTGAATCAAGCAGCTCAACAATACAGTATTACTGATTAAGTTGTCCTTTTTTTCAAATGATGCAGTTATTTGTTGCTAAAAGAATCAAATCACATTTTGATTTGACTAGGATTTATTAAATTAAGGAATATATAATTCAACAATCATGCCATTGTTATTCGTAGATAGTGGGGATATAATTATTACCATTCGATCCAACATAACAGAAAGATCCTGCCGTGAAACTTTAGTTCTATTTGTGGGAAAGTACTTTACTACCTATGTGATTAGAGGAACCAAACCAGGGAATAAAGACTACATGCACCCATTATTTATTTATTTGTTTATTTTAAGGTCCTAATCATGAAGTAAAAATGATACTTCTCCATACAAAAGTACTATCCTTTCTTTGTTCTTATCCTTCTATGTTTGTTTCAGTTGACTTCTTATAAAAGCAATAATCAACGTTTTCCCTTATTATTATTATATATATATGCGCACATATGTCGTGGCACCGTATCAAATTAGCAAGCCGCCCTGGTCCTTTCCAAAAAAAAAACCGCCCTGGTCATACAGAAAAGTCCCCTAGCTCTTGGGGAAAAGAAGAACCACCTTACTCTTCAATTCACAATAGCTTAACCAATTGGACGACAATATTCTTTTGAAAGATAGAATCCTTCATGCATATCCTGTGTGGTACCGGTACGGTGGTGGCCTTTGTTTTTGTGTGTTAATGGATTCAAGTTTTAGTACTGACGAAGAACCTATCAACAAGAAAACAAGTAACTTGTAATATTTGGGGTAAACTTTGGGAAGTTATTCTATTTTTGAACTTATCATGAAATTATTGCAGAACTAATATATATATATGTGTGGATTTATTATGTAATCACTAGTAGTTGTGAAAGGAATGTAAGGTCCAATGTCCAAAGAGGATAGATGGATTATTAGATTGAGCAACTTAAAACTAACCCTGTGGCTTCCACTTTGCTCAAGATAAACCTAAACATATACTATCTAGAAGAGCAACTAAGGTATATCTATTGTGTTTCTACCCACACATAAAGAGTACGTTTTGCAACTAGAGCCGATACTAGCAAGAACTACTCTACGAAAGTAAATAAAGTGACACAAGCATGTATGAATTACGGAAACATGGTAACAGTGATGTAAACTCTCAGCATGATGATCTATCATGTGTAAACCTAAGCATCTGAGGTCCGAGCCTGCCGGACTTTGGCCTGCCTACGGACTGATGTGGGACTAGGCGTGGTCAAAGGAAACCAGACACGATAAAGTTTTGGGCCAGCCCTATGGGATATGGGTACTTCGGGCCCATCATTAGTAGGGAAGACAGCCGGCTTGGGCCCACATCTGATGAGGTTGTGGGCCGGCCCTGGTGTGGTCCACAAGGAACCGCTGAATTGATGGACAAGCTTGGTGAAGACGTGGCGAGTAAGGATCGCGGTCCGTCGGACGGATCGAGTCCGGATATTTTGGAATATAAAGTAGAAATTTAGTCGGATATCTTTCATTATTGTAATCTAGTAGGTTTAGATTGAAACCGACTTGTAAACCCTAGGTTGCTGGCCTAGGTCGTCCTTCGAAGGATGAACCAACCATTGTAACCACAAAGCCCGCCATAGCCTTCTAAAGCTTTCTCAAGCACAAGCAATACAAACACCACGAAACATAGGACGTAGGGTATTATACCTCCGGGTAGCCCGAACTTGTCTAAGCCTCGCGTCTTGTGTTACCATCAAGTAGTGGTGGACCCAGGAATCGAATATTGCCCGGGCGAACTAGTGCTAACATAGGAACATGCAGTCCATGGATATTCTCATAAACCGGTCATATGTACATACACAAACAAACTAACGCACACTAGCTACATGCAAGCTAGCAAAAACTCTGGAAGACGCATGTACTACTACACAACACACACGACGACACGGACTCTAGCTTTCAGGTGCGGTGCGGGGGCAGTCGCCCAAGCTCGCCGGGCGCTGGTTCCGCCAGTGCCATCAAGCCTACTAACTCGATAATCCTCCGCCTACAAATCTACCACTCTGGAACCCCATAGTGGATTGTCGGTCCTTAGCTCCGATAGTGGGTGCGCCAGATAGGAGTGATTGTTGAGTTTTTTGAAGAAGGGTCGATGGCGGATCAATTGCTCACCATCTTTCCAGCGAGCGTGGAGAGCAGCCCCAAGCACCTGCAAGGGGTCAGCTTCTTCGCCGACTACCACACCAATTCCAATAGCTCCGACTCTGTCAACGTCGACTCGGCACCGACTGAATCCACACCAACAAGCTCGAGTGCTTGCCCTGGCAACACTGACCCGTTCCTGAGCGACTTAGGGTGTGTTTGGTTGGGCTTTTTCTGGCTTTGGCTTTTCAAAAAAGCCAGTAGCCCAACCAAAGGGGTTGGCTGTCAACAAAAGCCAAAGCCAAAAGCAGCTTTTTTCTAGTTCATTTCTGAAAGCAGGTATGGAGGTGCTTTTTTGGGCTTTGGCTTTCACAAGTTTGAAGAAATTACCTACATACATATATGTATGTATATATGTGTATATATATACATAATATATATATTATATGATATTTATTTATTTTTATACATATATCTTATATATAGATTTATATATATACGTGTAAGTATATATATATGTATGTATGTATACATGTATAAGATATATTATATTATATATATATATTATGTGTTTATTTATTTGTTTATTATTTATATCTTATATATATGTATAAGATATATATGTGTATATTTATTTATTTATATGTGTATCTTTTATATATGTTATATGTATAAGATATATATATATAATTCATATGTATATATATATCATATATATAACATATAAATATATTAGTAATACTATATCCTCCCTGGTTATGGAATAATATTCTGTACCCGAGCCGGCTCCATGCCCGCCCGACGGCCACCGCTACTCCTTCCTCCATGCCGCGACCGCGATTCAGCGGGCGGGTTTTTTTATGGTTTTTTTTTGGTTCAACACACATCCCACCGCGATCCCGTCGGTTCCCATTTTGGGCGCTTCCCTCCACCTCGGTCAGATCTAGAGGGAGAGCACCGGTGCTGCTAGATGCCGGGCGGCGGCCCCCTTCCCTCCCGTCCCCTCCGGCGGCCCTCTCCCGTCCCATCCCCTCCGGCAGCATTGGGTCTGTCTCCCTCAGGCCATGGCGCTGACTGATGTGGCATCTTCCTTCCTCAACGGACAGCTCCGGCTATGCGAGCTGGCTGGCGCGGTGGTGCGCGGGCACTCCCCACCGACAAGATTTGTGGCGGTGCTGATAGAAGCCCGGCGGCGGTCCCTTCTCTTCAGCGGCAGCGCCCATCCTCGGCATCTGGCGGCTGCTGCTCCCCATCCCTCCCCAGCGCTCCAACGAGCAAATCTCGGGCGGTGGTGTGGTCCTCTACATTCAGGGGGAACAACATCGCTCTTTTCGATGGCCAGATCGAATGGCCGGCGGCGGCGCCGCGGCTGCCCGGCGGCCGCTGTTCCTTCCAATCCCCGGGGCTCAGTTCTGGAGCTGGGCCTTGTGGACGCCGGCCACAGCTCGTCGGCTGTAGATCTCCTTGCGTCCTAAATCAGCGGGAAGGCGGCGGGCTCATGAACAGCTCCGGCGTCACGCGACTTAGTGAACAGCAGAGCTCGACGTGGGCTACGGCGACCTGCAGCAAAATCCACTCCTACATCCTGATATGAGCTTGGGTGCTCCATGACCAGAAGCACGATGATGTGACCTCGCGAATTTTCGTAAACCGGCGGCATAACCAGGTACGGGCCCCCTTCTCTCGCTGTTCTCCTCTTCCTGCACATTAGCACACGTCCTATGTTTGTGGCCTTGTTTCCCCATGCTAAATCGAGTGTAAAGATTCAAGATTTTTGTGCTCACGTTTGTGCAGTTTTCTAAAATTCTGCCAGTGTCCCCTCTGCTTAAATTATGTATATTGAACTTCAGGCTTAGGTCCTATTTTGCGTTGGATTTATGCAACCGATAATGCTAAATTAGCTACTCCTATATGTTTTGATGGATTAATAAACAGGTGCACAATTGATCTAAATGCTTAAGCTTATAGTTATACAGAGATATAACTATTAAATTGACATGGCTATTCCATTTGTGTCCTTTGCCTTCTGATTCTAGGCTAGGCTCTTCCGTCCACATGCTACAAAAGAAGATTAAAATTGCTGTTGTTGTGTATGACTTTAAATCACACTATTAATTCCCCTCCTTTTTGCTTTATTGCCAGCGTTAGTGGTGATTATTTGCGATTATGATTAGGTTGAATAATTAAATTGAGTAGGGGCCACACCTGCTGGTTTTCTCAGCCAGTTTCTTGATTGCCCGTGTTCGTGCGGGCGATTTGTTATAATCATTATAAGGGAGGATTAAATTGTGTAAGCGTCATACCTTCTGGTGTTTTCGTTCAATTAGCACTCTAGCAGTCCCAAATTTAGTGACAGCTGCAGAAGCAACCGGTTCAGCTTTGTTATTGTAGGTGTGTTTAGTTCCACGTCAAATCACCAAACTTCCCAAAATTCTCTCTCCAAACTTCACTATTCACCTATCACATCAAATCTCTCTCCTTGTGCATGGAACACTAAACATGGATAAATAAAAAAAACTAATTACATGATTTTGATGTACACGACGAGACGAATCTTTTGAGCCTAGTTAGGTCATGGTAGGAAAATGTTTACCACAAACAAATGAAAAGTGCTACAGTGCGTCACAATGTCGGATGTGACATTTTCACCAAACTTTTTCTCCTCTTTTTGGAACTAAACACACCCTGTGTCCAAATTTAGTGACGTGAACTTTATGGAGTATTTCTGGCATTACTAATTTCCCTGTGTATGCAGATCCGAGACCCTTTTTGTCAGATGGCCAGAGCTGTTTCTGGGAGCATCATCACATCTACTCTACTAGAAGGTCCTTTTCTTCCACAACGTCCTTCAATTATTTAACATTATCTTAGAAAAACAGGTCTTCATAACTGCTCGATCAGATTAGGCATATCCATATGCCCTTAAGACATTTGCTAATGCGAGCAATATACATGTTTCATATTTGTCTTTTGTTTTTTTCAAAATGCTACAGTTTGATTGCCGTTCGCATTCAATACGTGATTTCTATGTTCTCAGTTATCTCCCTCACTTGTGCGTACTCTGAGGACACCACGCTTGTTGCACCACTTGCTGTCAGCTTGCATTGCGAGGTTCCATGAGGTCAGCAGGATGGTCATGAGGCTCATGGCTGGTTCCGTCACCGCCCATCAGCTGGGCAGGGGAGGTGACAATGAGCATATTCTGCCACGCGTCCTGTTCAGGACTCCAGGTGCTCATGGCGCTCCCTGCATGCTGCGGAACCTCAGCAGCTGTAGGTATGAGAGGTGAGATCTCATCTATTGTTGATTCATCACTTCATATATTGTTGACCGTTCCGTAGGCAAAAGGCATATAATAGATTTGCACTTCCAGTGCGTCTATATTAACAATTCTTGTCAGTAGAAAAGTTGTATATGTATAGTAATTGGATTAGTTGTCCTTATGTGTTGGATAGGAAATTATGTACAGAAAGGAAGCACTCATTTGTGCTGATCATAGCTCTTTACTTAATATGTTCAATCCTTTGTTGCCTTATTGGAAATTTCGACATGTAACCGAGCGCTAAATGGTTTCTAGCTGTCTGTTCCATCGATCAACTAGTGATAGGCCTTTCTTGAAGATTTGATGAAATATTTTATGTTTAGGGCACATGTGCTTTTAGCCTGTTAGTCAATAACTTGAATTTATTTGTCTAAAATTCTAAATACATGATATAATCTTGATCACATCGCCAGTGTACTCGACTTTTGAAACTGACAGTACCGGTAATCTTTATCTTTTCAATCATATAGTAAGAATTGAACCTTGTAGGATCTTCATAAATGATTATGGCTGAAATGAATCTGAAAGGAACTCAGATAGTATCATTGTTTTTTGGTTGCTAATATATGTTTTTTGGTTGTCTCGTTGTTTTGCTTGCCCCGAATGAAAATATAATGCATGATTAGCTATATGTTTTGATGATGGATTAATCAGGTGCACGGTTGATCTAAAGACTTCTGCCTTTAGTTGTTTATCATATTCTAGAATAGGCTCTTCAGTTCACAAACTACAAAGAAAGATTAAAATTGCCATTATGGTTGACTTAAAATCATACTTGCAATATTCGAGAAATAAAATCATACTTGTAAAAGAAGCCAGTGTTCTGTACCTAGACCTAAGGTTCTTCTGCCATACGTCCATACTGTCTCATAATTTTGAGCTACTGTGTATGTGCAGCTCTGTTGGGCTGCTTCCATAATGTTTTGAAGTTTGTTTTTGTGAGTTGAACCTCTAAGCTAAATTATCCAATGATAATGCAAAGTGTTTGGTGGTTGGTGGATGTGCTTGTGGGCAGGTACAGGAAGGCAGCATGGGAACAAGCAACAGATCTGCAAATATGCAAACAACATTCAAATGTTTTTTACAGGAGGCCAATTTGTAAAAATGATAAAAGCATATTCAAATTATTTTGCAGGCATTGAAGTGGGCACCATGGTCTCAATTGGCCAGCATCTTTCATTTCTAGCTCTCTCCATTATGCTCTAATCCTGTGATATTGGTCATCAGGTTGGAACTTGGAACTAATTTCCATCGCTTGTGTAGGTGACGTTTGCAGTGCATGGTCTGTGAAAATGACACGTAAATTTTGATGGTATTTGCAGTGCTGTGGACTAACAGAGAATGCACTGCGAGAGACCATGTAGGCTGTAGCAAAGACTATGTAGCTGCGCTACTGTGGTGTTCGTTAATTTGATTCTGTAAATTTGGTCCAAATCATAAGTACAGTTAGTTCATTTTGTTTTCAATTTCATGTGAGGATGGTATATTCTGATCTTGTCAATAAATTATCATGTAGTAAATGTTACTTTGAGGTGGCACTTGAAAGAAATGGATCTACGACTGTTATTTGTGTTTATGATATCTATTACGAACTGGCTTACGGAAAAATATTATGTTTTCAAAATAATAAGTTTGTCACGAACTAATTTTGAAGAGTCCAATTGAAAAGCTGATTTTTTTTTGCAAAAACTGAATAGCTATTTTTATTTTTTTATTTTTTTGCGTAAATTAAATAGCTGTTTCATTTTGACAGGATCACCCATGTTCTTTGTTCACGAGATTTATATTTACCGATATATTATATAAACAGCATGGAGTCCCGTTTCAAATCCCGCGACAAAACCGCATGGACGACAGAGCTACTGCCACGTGAAAAAAAAACCCAGCAAACCCAGCATATCCGTCCCCCCGTGCGTTTGAAAAAAACCGGGCGCGAGGGCAGGGAGGGCGACGGGAGGAGGGGCGTGCGGCGGGAGACGGAGGTGGCTCGGGTACGGAATAGCTATTCTGTACCCAGGGTATGAATTAGCGGAGTCCATAAATATATATGATATATATATGTATACATATATATATATTATATATATAAATATATATGATATATATATGTATATGTATACATATATATTATATATTATATATATATACATATATATATATTTATCTATTTATTTATATTATAAGATATATGATATAAATAAAAAGATAAATATAAAATATATTATACATATAAAATTGTGAACAACTATGTATTTATTTAGTTTTATGTATATATAACTATATATATATGTATATATGTACGTATGTATACATGACAAGTAGGGTCTGCTAGTATGTTTTTAAAAAGCCACAGCTGTTTTACCAAACGGCTTTCAGCTTTCTCACAGCTCATAGCGCACAGCAGCTTTTTCCACAGCCACAGCCCACAGCAGCTTTTTTCACAGTCAAAGCCCAACCAAACACACCTTTAGCATCCAAGAGCGGATCCCTGATATACTTCCCCGACGCTGAGTCCTACCGCCAACGAAATCATCGTCGGGCTAGAACACGTCAACGCCACCCTCGCCGAGTGCCTCCAGAAGTCAACCAGTATAACCACAAAGCCCGCCATATCTTTCTGAAGCTTTCTCAAGCACCAGTAATACAAACACCACCAAACACATGACGTAGGGTATTATACCTCCGGGTAGCCCGAACCTGTCTAAACCTTGCGTCTTGTGTTACCATCAAACCAACTAACTCGACGATCCTTCGCCTACAAATCTACCACTCGGGAACTCTCCAGTGCATTTTCGGTCCTTAGGTCCGACAAGCCCTAGCCCGTCTAGTCAATTTAATTAAATTATTTTCAACAAAAATGGAATATAAAGCCCGAGGCTAACCCAAAAATAGGTCCATAGGTGCCCATGGGATGGTACTAGGCATAAGTTTAGGTCCAAAATTTTCAGCTTTTTTTGGGCCGGCCCAAGCCCAGCTCGGTCAGCAAAATGCTCAGGTCTAATCTTGTGGTATCGATGGAAAATGCCACCCTAGTTCACGCTGGAACTCCACCAAAACTACATTCCCATCTACCAAGCTGTCGGTGCCGGAATTGGTCGGTCAATCCTCGGCGCCTAAACAGAATGCGCTGTGTCCCGTCCCTTGACGGTTGATGCAAGAGCTTAGTACAATGAGGCGGTGTTTATCCTGGTTCCGACCGTGGGGGTCGTACGTCCAGCAGAGTGCGCTCAAGGGAGCTGTACTATCTTGCACCGGAGTGCTTGCAGAAGGGGGGCTACAAGCAATGCGGGAGAGGAGATTTCTCCAAGTCCCTGAGAGCGAGTGTTGGGATGAAGTCGAATGTCTGCCCCGTGTGTGGCGATGTGTCTCTTCTTTTTTTCCTCCCTTTCTCTTCCCGCTCCCTTCCCCCTTTTATAGACCAAGGAGAGATGGGAGGGGGGAGTTTACAAGTGCGAGTGTGACGTGTGCTACAGGGGTGCGCTCTGGAGAGCATGGCGTCGGGCCTGCCATCGTCCTTGACCCTGGCGGAGGACTCATGTCGAGCGCTGTCTTCTGCGGGCGTCGTGGCCGTCCCTGTGTTTGTTCTGTAGCGGTTTCGAGGGGTGCTGCTGTCGTAGTCCATGTCCAGCTGCCCTTCGTTGATTGACCTCGAGGGTGGGGCAGGTGGAGGAAGGACGAGAGTCGGCAGCGCAGGGCCCGGTGTGGTCGTCGTCGTTGGCCACAGTGCGCGGCGTGCTTCGTTCGTCAGGGGATGGCCGAGAGTTGGCGGACTTGACCCGTCGCTGGCCATCACCTGGCCGGGAGTTGGTGGATCAGGGGCGCGGATTGACCCCTGAGAGTCCGCACAGTGCTCCGTACCGCCGCGTGCGCTTTCACAGTGGCGGTGAGGGCGGATGGCGACCGGAGCAGGTGGAACAGTGGGCACTGTTGATGTCCGGCGCGGTATGGGGGGAAGATTGCCTTTTGACTTCGGCGCTTGGCTGATGGGGCGGGCATTAATCGCCTTCGTCGGGTGGCGCGCCGGAGTGCACCGGACGGAGTCTGCTTTGCCCGCTCGAGGGGGCTCGCTACCCTCGAGCGAGGCGGAGTTTGCTTTGCCCGCTCGAGGGGGCTCGTTACCCTCGAGCGAGGCGGAGTTTGCTTTGCCCGCTCGAGGGGGCTCGTTACCCTCGAGCGAGGCGGAGTTTGCTTTGCCCGCTCGAAGGGGCTCGTTACCCTCGAGCGAGGCGGAGTTTGTTTTGCCCGCTCGAGGGGCTCGCTACCCTCGAGCGAGGCGGAGTTCGTTTTGCCCGCTCGAGGGGCTCGCTACCCTCGAGCGAGGCGGAGTTTGGGTGATGACACGGCCTTTCGTGGTTAGTGTGTTTGTTTTTGTTTTTGGAGGGTGATTACCCCGATGGTTAGGGGACCCCCTGGGTCTGTCCCCGACACAAGCATACTCCCGGCCAGGACTCTTTAAATCACCACAAAACTGCCATCAAGGCAAGTCTTCACCTCAAGCCTCACAACCAGTCACATGGTGCGAACTTTAGAGTTTGACCCACGGAGGATTCTCCTCGTCCTTGCATAAGGGCTCCATTGTATCACCACAAAAAGGCCGTGTTTCTGTGAGGTAAAAAATTTTTCCACCCCATTTGACCAATAATTAAGGGTATTAAATAAAGTCTGTTTACAAAACTATCTTCACAACCCCAGATTAATTCACGAGACAAATCTAGCAAGGCATTTGACCGCACGATTAGAGGATGGTTACTGTAGCATTACTGTAGTAAATCATGAACTAATTAGTCTCATTAGATTCATCACGTAAAGTTACATCCATCTCTAAAAATATTTTGTAAATAGACTTCATTTAATACTCCATGCATGTAAGATTCTCTTTGAAAATATATTTCCCGTGGTGAAAGAAACACGGCCAAAGTCGAACGGTACGTCCAACAGCTTACAAGCAAGACACCAAGCACTACTACAAAAGGAATTTGTAGGAGCGGAGCCTTTTTTTCCCACAAGTGGGCGAAAATATGACCTGTTCCTAAAAATCATCGTCTGCACTGTAGCAATTCGTCCACACCTAGAAAATGGTTTTTAGGAACGGACGACTCCATAATCCGCACGTACAAATAGCCTTGATTTTCAAAAACAGACCAACGCCTCGTCCGCTGCTGCAAATTAATTTTTAGCAATGGTTTATACTATAGTCCGCTCCTAAAATCGATCAGAGTTTTTTAATTGGCCTCATGAGCTCTCTCTCTCTATCTTCTCCCTCCGTCTCATGTCCTCTGGTCCACACCTTTCCTCTGATCCCTCTTCAGCTCTCCCTCTCTTTCCTTTACCTGTTCCCTTTGCTCTGGAGAGGCCGCCGGGCCATGCGGGCGGCCGCGGCGGCAGCGCTGCCCCCCGTGGTGGCGCGGCCGGGCCACACGGGCATGCGGCTGCGGTAGGGAGCGCTGCACCCTCGCGTCGGCGTGGCCGGGCAGCCTTGGCGGCGAGCGGGCCCCCCGGCGGCGGGGAGCGCTGCCCTCCCCCTCCCCCCGCGGCGGCGGCGCAGCCGGGCAGCCCCGACGGTGAACGGGCCCCCCGGCAGCGGCGTGGTTGGAACCCGCGGCCGAGCGGCCCCGGCAGGGAGCGCGTCCCCCAGGCGGCGGCGCGGACGTGCAGCTCCGGCGAGGAGCGCTGCCCGGCGGCGGCGCGGCCAAGCCCCACGAGCGTGCGGCCCCGGCGGCGGCGTGCGTGACCGAGTGGGTTGTTTTTTATTTTTTGAATCGATTTCTAGGCGTGGGTGACGCCATGACCCACGCCTATAAATCAATTTCTAGGCACGGGTTCAACGCCCGCGCCCGCAAACGCGCTATTTCTAGCTACGAAAAGCGAGCGCGGGCGGACAACCCGTTCCTACAAATATGTTTCCAACCGCGGCTATAAACTTTTTTTTGTAGTAGTAGTGAAGGCTCCAAGGAGGTGGCGCCCCAAACTTACAAGTGTGGTCACTGCTTGAACCAAGAACAAGCAAGGCATGCAGCGAGACATTGCAATCACTCTCTCTAGGTCTAATCTAATACTACACTTCCTAAGCACGTGCTAATTGTCTTAAACGATCAACTTGATCACTTTGTTGACTTGGATGTCTTCTCAATGTGTATTAGCTTTCCTCTAGACTCCAGCAGCTCGCAATGGATGGCTGGGGCTAGTGTATTTATAAACTAATATAATTAAGCCATTCAACTAACCGTTGCCCAGTGGCGTGCTATGCAAATGTGAATGCCGGATAGTCTGGCAGATTCACCATGGCCTACCAAATCAGCACTTGACCATTAGACTCCCCACTCTGTTCTAAACTTCGAGGCATGTCCGGCACCTCATCAGAATAAAAGGCATGTACGCACACCTTGGTCCTCTGACAAGAAATGTATTCTCTGCATCGCCTAACATTATAATATAATGTATAATCGAATACCTAAGGGCTACTCTTAGAACATTATATTGGCCATTGCAACAGCACGATGATATTTTTTGCATCTATTATTCTAATAATATATAAATATAAGAACTTATTACAATATATTATGATAACTCTATATATAGGACACAACAGTCTATATTTCAATGAGGAGAACCAAGTTAGCTAATGAAGAACTATCGCTGCAATACATGTGATGCCAAACAACAGCAAGAATCAAGTATCTTAGTTATATGTCGACATGCATGTTTTACTCAAAAAACATAGTGTACGTGACTACTGATTAGAGCACAACCAAATACAACTAGGTGACGACCAATAGGAGGCAATGCATGCTATTCAAGCTTGTATACATTCATATCACATGCCATCATACTGTTTACTTATAAAACTCTCGTACATATATACCGATAACCCATCCAAAAAGGGCGATTAATCGTACACCCACCCACGTACGTACAGTTGCAAAATTACAATGAAACATCTAAAAAGGAGGAAATTAGAAGCTAGACCATCTCTCTCGGTCACTAGCTAGGTACAAGGCATGAAGCCAGCAAGCTACATACTTTGTCTCATTTATTCCTGTCATCAGAAACTGAGAAATTAAAACACGACCACAAAAACTTGCCCTTGACACACACACACACACACCCCTGATCTGATATACTTTTGTAGTGTCAAATGAGGTCTCCTTTATTTTTCAGAACGTGACGTACGATTTAGGCTAGCTCCCCGCCGCCTTGTCTCTAATGTAACTACAACCAGAGAGCGCCGGAGTTCTTGAGCATAGGCACGAGCTCGCCGCCGAGGTGGAGCGACATGATCCTATTGGTGCCTCCGGCGAGCTTGCCGCCGATGAAGACGGCAGGGACGGCCGGGCCCCTGCCGCCAAGCATCTTGAGCAGGGCTCGCTCCATTTCCTTGCCCCTGGGATCACTGTCCAGCTCATAAACCAGAGCGTTCACGCCCAGGTCCTGCATCAGCTTGGTCACCGTGTGGCACATGCAGCTGGAGCTCAGAGTGAACACCACCACTGCACGCTCTGACGCCAGCTTCATCACACGGTCCATTTTCCTTCCTTCTCTCTCTCTAGATCTCTGTCAAGTTCTTGAAGGGTGCAATCTCTCTCTCTCTCTCAAGCTTCCTTCTCGCTCTAGCTCTCTCTGTCAAGCTGCTCTGGATAGATATCGCACGTGGAAATGAGTGTGATGTGTGTATGGATGGATGGGTTGGGAGAACAGGGGTGGCTGCCTTTTATAGAGTTTGATTGTAAGCAAACTGCTAGGGTTTGCATAACGGGTCCGGGTATAGGTAGAGCTGTAGGGAATTCATGAACTTTTTCGAACAGGCCAGCACGATCTAGTTAATCGTGATGATGAGTAGTGATGAGCTGATCCGGGAGTAGTTTCTGGAAAAAATAAAATGTTCCAAGGAATCTATGATAAGCTGGTAGCTAATGTAGCAACCTAGCTAGGACCACACATATGCATGGCACATTTTTACTTTGAAAACGATATAATTAATAAATAAACTAAGTTAGGTCCCACATTTTCATATTTGAATCCAAAACTCCCTGCATGCAGTTTGCTCATTGCTTTGTGAAGATGAAAAGGATGGAATACATGCATGAGATCAACATATGTTTGGATAACGCACGAGCTGTCTTTTCAATATGGATCAAGGAATATATCTTAGAACACCGTACGTATGTTGTGTTGACCTACAGAGAATCCTCATATACATACTATGGGCCTAATGGCATGAAGCTGTGTACGTACTCCCTTTAATATACTTCTCTCGGATTTGCTATATCGTACGTACTCGATCCTCCGGTCATATTTATGTGGCATTTCAGATAGCAAGTTCTCAGCTTGCATCTAATTTTAATTTTTGGTCCAAAATTTCATATAGACGCACTAGTACAGAATCCCCCCTTTAGTCCCGAGCGTGGCGCCCGGGACTAGGAGGCCGGGACTAAAGGGTCCGAGGGGATTGGATTCGATCCCATAACCTCTTGCATGGTCTCACACATACCCACCTAGCCACTTCACCTATGCAGTACATGTGATAGAAAGTGGGATGTTTCCTCTTTTATTGTAACCCATAAAGCACCTACACCTAAGACTAAAGACCCTTTAGTCCCGATTAGAGCCACCAACCGAGACTATAATCACCCTTTTAGTCCCGGGTGAAACCACCGCCGACCTTTAGTCCCGGGCGGAAACACCAACCGAGACTAAAGGGTGGCTTTTAGTCCCGGTCGGTATTTCCGCCCGGGACTAAAAAGGTCCTCCTTGGACCTAGAAAAATACGAACCGGGACTAAAGGCCTATTGTCTCGGTTTAAAACCTAACCAGGACTAAAGATAGGGAATGAAATGTCCTTTTTCTACTAGTCACGTGTCCAGAAGTTGTTAATTGTTTCGAAGTTCTACAGACACCAGCCAAATTTATGGGTTTTGAATCTCCTGAAAACCGTTTGAAGGCCAGTGGGCCGGTATTGGTGTCATGTAGAAAGTTATTAAGACGGTATTTTAATAGGTTAGGGTATCAGTTCAGCAAGACCTAATGGCGGAGGCTGGAGAGAGTTATGGAGCGCAAAAGAGGAAGGGTTGGTATCTTGGAAAGAAAGGAATGGAGGGTTGTTCCTCCGCAAGCTCATCATACGATTCTGCATAGAGAAATTAAAGTTGACCAATCACACACAAGAACCAGTAGATGCATTATTCTATCAATAAGATCAGTTCGTTGAAGGTTGAAAAATGAAAAGGGAGTTAAGCTTGAGAAAAGAATCTATTGATACCATTTGGCACATGTCGTTACTAGATTGTCAATGCTGCAGGGTCATGGGTGCAGAACCCCACCTGCACAATGTGCAAATCACATGTGCTGGTCGGGACATATAAAGTTGATTGATCAAACTCATCTCAGAAGATAAATAAGAATAAAGTGGATCAGCTAATAACCTTTTTTGGCTTCTAACTGTAACACCCCGCCCTCCAAAGCTGCACCACATAACCCCTTCAAGGGACGTGCACGCGTACACGTAGCACTCTACTTACACTTTCGTCCTTGATTTGTGTAAAATAGTTAACCCGAAAGTGTTATGTCTGTAAGACAAGAGTTTATAAGTTGGCTCCATCCTTGCTAAACTAGCAATGTGGCACTAAACATGTGCATCCCTCACTTATGGGCCATCCAAATTGGGAAACTAGGCCGGGTGTCACATACACCCCGTCAAAGAATCCGACGTCTTTATCGGGCCAACTCACCCACACGACAAATGTCCAAGAACGTTTCCTCTTATCGCATGATCGTATGTCTCCACACAGTGACCTGTACGCACAACCACGAGGGTCGGCTCTGATACCATTTGTAACACTCTGTCCTTCAAAGCCACACCGCACAACCCTTCCGAGGGGCGTGCACGCGTATACATTGCATCATGCTTACACTTTTGTCATTGCTTCGTGTAGAAGAGTTAATCCGAAGGTGATAAGGCTGGAAGACATGAGCTTATAAGTTGGCTCCCCTTTCTAAACTAGCAAGATGACACTAAATATATGCATCCCAGACTCATGGGCTACTATTGGTTCATCCAAACTAGGCTGGGTCTTACAGTAACAAACAATTTCTAGTCAGAGGAGTATTAAATCACTTCGTAGAAAGATGTATGATATTATTTATAGACCCTCATCTGTAACCTCATACATGAGGTAAAAGACGGACATATTTATTAACAAAAACTTTTAGTAAAGATTCCCAACCTTGCAGGTGGAGCCAGTAAACCTAACAGTTCATGATACTATATTTCTTTTTTTCTTGAGTAAAATATATGGACGGTCCCTAAACTTGTATTGAGGTGTTATCTAGGTCTCTAAACTCTTAAAATGTAGTTTTATGTCATTGAACTTCTCCTGAGGTGTCATATTGATCCCTAAATTGTCAAAATAGATTTATGTCCTCGAACTTATATATGGGAGTCATCTAGGTGCATAAACTCTCAAAAATGTATTTTTCATAAACTCGTAATGGACTCATAGTGTATCATCACGAGTCCAAACACGCGAGAAGATGAGGACTCTGCCTTATTCTTGCACTAGATCTCTCTTTTCCACCACATTTCGGGAACTTAAAATGAATTTTGAAAGACTGGGGACCTAGATGGCACACCTGGTCAAGCTCGGCATCTAAAAATGCATTTTGAGAGTTTAGGGATCTAAATGACATCACATCACTAGTTTAGGGACCGTCAATGTATTTTACTCTTTTTTTCCTGGGGATATGCAAAAAGAACTGTACGTGCTCTTGATGTTACCAGGATTGTCCACCCAATTACTGTTGTTTTTATCCTCTAAGTTGTGATACCTCAGATTTCCTCCTTTTTGAAGGAAGATTTCCTCCCATTTCACAAATGACATGTGAATGTAGTAGTGTTCCTGCAGTACAGATTGGATAGATTATGATGGCTGGAATCCATAGCAACAAGGATAATATAGCATCTCGTCTGCTGCTCCGTGCTAATCAATATTTATTCGCTCAACTAAATAGGGAACGGATTTCACTACGAAATTCCTAGGGACACGTTGATTCCCTCTGTATGTTTTTCTCCGAATAAGCAAGTGAATTGGCTGGAAAGCTACTTTGCATAGGGGAGGAATTCTGCCGGAATATCACATGAAACAATTCAATTCCCATCGGAACTGTGAAAACATGCAGACGTATCTGGTTACAGAGCGATGCATAGATGACTAGAGAAGCTCTGAAAATTCCTGCACTACTACACAGAAAGTATTGTTACTGCTGATCACCGCTGGTTTGGGATAAACCGCTAGAGATATGTTTTCTCAAGTTGCCACAGTACACTAGCATCAACTTTAGGCTGAGAAATACCACACAGCTACCATTTCTGTATTTCTCCCGGCACACACCTAAACAAAATGCGCCTGTCATAACACAAACGGTGCCGACAATGGTGGGGTAATACCAGCATGGTACGGTCAGTACGTGCTTCGTCTTGCGACACATGGAACCAATTCTGACACGCTGATTTTGAGCCGATTTCGAAAGAACAAGGGATCAATCCCCTCAGCAGGTTTCAGAATAGGATCCAAAATAGCCAGCCGCCAACCAGCCCTCATCGCCTCACTGACCGGCCTTATCTTGGCACAGAATCTGACAAACATGCACACGCCTTTTCTCATGGTTTGAGCTGCTGCTGCTGCTGCTGCTGCTTTGTAAACCATCCTGATCGACCTTATCAGATATTCGCCATGCCGCGATCCGACGGTGCAATCTTGCCTTTTCATATGCTTGCTGCATCCTTTTCCCTACAAAACTCTTCTATGAGCTAAAGGTAGGAATGAAGATTAGCTGAAAAGATGCTGTGGCACAGTTGAAATCTACCTGTATATGATGCCACGGGCATCTGAAGAAAGTCAGATATTATCTGATCTTTTATCTAGATTTTCTTCCAATTTTTTTCGTGCATGACGCAAACCTCTGGCACGAGGAAGATTGGATATTTGGATAGAGATATTCTTTATCCCCATATATCTGCCTTGACAGGTCACCTGGAAAAGAAAGGAGAGAGAAAAAAAGCTGGTGTTCCGTAGTGCAATCTCCATTGCTCCAGAATCCTTAGATTCCTTTTGGTGTTTCCTCAGTTCTTGACCCCTCATCATCGCAAGGGGCACTCCACAAGAACGACGTTAGCATTCGTGGCTTTTGCGAGACTGATGCTAGTTTACATCTTACCAGATCAAATCCTACTGTGCATGATTTCAAAAGAATTCCGAAGTTTGAGTGAAAGTAACCACAGCTTGATTGTCTCATGAGTCCAACCCACTGCAATCAGTTCAGATATAGTTCAAGAATTTGTCAATCGTAAAAGTCAAGTCTTAGTTGGAATTGTTTCTTAGTACTTTCATCGTCTCTAAATAAGTGTGTGTGATGTTAACACAGTTCAACATTGTGCTTATGATTCAATATACCATGTGCTTCACAAGACCTAACTACTGGGCTACACTGCTGCAGTATGATAAAGTTAATGGTGTGCCAACACCTATGAGGATCTTATGCCATGGTCTGTGCTATCCCCTTACCATTTGTGCAAGTGGTCTAGTACCTACAAATTCAAGTTCATCTTTCCCATAGGCATGAGCAGACAATTCCCTAGCTCAAACCAAAACCAGACAAGGCTTAGTGGACGCACAGATCCTAAAATATCAAAACCGATCCATGTAAGCAATTTGAATTCCAATTGGAACAGGGCAATTTGGCACCAGTTGATGTCACTATGTCTATCCTACCAATACAATGAGGTCTAAGAGATCAAGTCCTCCCCTTCAGAGAATCCTCTTTTGATGAGCTGTGTTGATTTTGATGTGCTTCTTTCTTTACATTGTTCTTTCAAGATGCATATTTTCTTTCAGTGAAAGAAGCATGAAATTTCAAAGCCGCGTTTTCTTAAAGAAATTATTGCATCTCTCAGTCTTCCAATGCGTTGCTGACATAGAACAGAAGCATGCACATTCAAGGATAAGGTGGAAGAAGGCACAGGAATATGAAAAAATAAATCTGCGATAACTACAGACCGAACTAAGCAAATCCATGAAACATAAAAGAGTGACCATGAAATTTTCACATACAATTTGTAATTGGGCAAATGACCCAAATCTCAGGGTTAATACTGCTGTTTTGCAAAGAATCGTCTTTATGCATGTGCACTGCGAATAAAAACAGACAACAATATGCAAGTGTAAGATCATTGAAACCGAGAGGAGGATTGTTACCCTGTGACTTTGATGGATAGATTCTGTGACGAATTGCACACAGCGACGTCTTGGCAGGATGATGGTTACCTCAGCATCTTGCATATGTTGTTATAATCAAAATAGCAATATATCATACTTTCAAAAGATCCTCTAGGATCAACGACGGCATGGCGCCATAGTATATAGTTGTGACGGCCACCGACGCATGCATATTGTTCCTTAGGTCACCTGTGAGAAATGAAAGATGGGAGATGTGATTTTTATAGGAACGATATGTGAATGTGTCGAAACACATATTTCATCGATTACATGGAAGAAAATTAAATCATTCATCAGCTTCGAGAAAACCCTCAAAGCGCAGAGTTACAATACCACCAGCAAGCTTACAAGACGGCCATTACAAGTGAACTTGTGAACAAAGTAAAAGTGGCACCATGGTTTCCTACGGAGAATACCAAACAACATACACTGTGTGTGTGTGGGGGGGGGGGGGGGGGGGGGGGCGGAGGGTGCGACATTGAAGATACCACCGTCGTCTATTGCGAATTTTCACTAATGTCTATTTTTCATGGAGCGACGCGCATCCTTCACTTCGTTTACCATATAGTTTATTTATGTCAATGTTTTGTGTTTGAGCTTCCACTGATTCCTTTGTATTTACCATGACAGTATGTAGACCAACATCACTGACTCCGACTGCAAAAAAGAATAAAATTAAAGAAGTCCAAGAGAAAGTAGTGTAAAAGATTGAAGCATTATTTGTAGTACAAGACAGGATGCATGTTCTTTAAATTGTTAAAAGTGGAAGTTTTTTCTAATAAATATGCCTTAGAATTTGTACTTTAAGTCTCACTTCTCTTGAAGCATAAAGCTACCCGTTCCCTAAAAAAGTGCAACAAATATGTACATCATTCAAACAGATCAAACAAAATATAGGAAAATGGTCAAATTAAAGAAGTGGAAACAAAATCATTGATTTAGCAGTGTTCTCGAAATGACGAATGAGAAGTAGAAATTAAATCAGTACAAGCAGATGCTGTCCTTTACTTGCTTCTTGTTTAAATCAATTGCCAGGGTAACCACGTTTTCACCTTTTTACAACTCAAGTATTCCATATTCGTCATTATATTTAGGCTTGTAGTTTCATATATAGTTTCCTTTCAAAAAAACAATGTTGTATCAATCCCCTGCTCAGTATCAAAGAACATTCCAAACTCAATAGGGTGAGATAATTAAAAGTCCACATCTCACCAAAAATGCTGGAAAGTTCAGGGTTTTACATATGTGTCTATTTGATTTGCATTCAAAGACGCGGACTAGTAGTTATTCCTCTCCCATCTCAGAGCTGCTAGAGGATACACTAGCCACTAAACAAAACTTCTCGTATAGGAGTACACAAAACTTCTCATATAAGAGTATTCTTATTGGAGTTAAGGACTTGTCGCTGATGGATTGAGAGATTCAGAATTTCAGAGCCATATGGCGCCGGCGCCCTTGAGCATGGGCACTAGCTTGCCGGCGAGGTGCAGCGACATGATCCTGTCGGTGGAGCCGACGAGGTTGCCGCCGACGAAGACGGCGGGGACGGGCGGCGCGCGGCCGAGGCGGCGGGCGAGCTCCCGCTCCATGTCGCGGCCGCGCGGGTCCTTGTCCAGCTCGTGCACCGCCGCGCACACGCCGAGCTCGGAGAAGAGGCTCGACACCGTGTGACACATTGGGCACTGGCTCCGCGTGAAGATCACTACGGCCTTCTCCGTCGACAGCCTAGACACCCTCTCCGCCATTGTCGTCTTCTTGATTTCTAGACGATCGAGCTTGGAGTGAAAAATTAAATGAGGAGCTAGTAGTATGCTTGTGTTGTTTATGGTTATGTGCTTTGCGAGTGCAGGGTGTGATGCCCTTTTTATAGTGTTCATCCGATAGAGGAAATAGTGTGTGCTTGTTGGAGATAGAGAGAGGAAATATTCGCGGGGAGAGAGAGAGAGTCAGAGAGAGGATGTTGTAGATAATGAGCATAAGAATCTTCGACGTGGGTATTGCACGCTCAAAATGGCCAATGCTTTAAGGCATAATACTATTGTCTCTGTCGTTTAGTTTCTTTTCCATTGGCTTTTCAAAAATTGCTTATTTCTAATTATTTTTCTTTATTTTGGTTCCAAAATTATTGTGCCTTGCTCTATCCTCTAATTTTGCATATACATATATGCTAATTCGTTATGGACTTAATTGGCTAATTTTGTGCGTGTGTATTAACAGTATTGAAGCAAAGAATCATAAACAAGGTGAGCCAAAGGCCGGATTAAGCTATGCAAATCAATTCTAAGCTAATAAGATTCTTAAAATATGAAGTGATGAAATGCAAAACTTCTAACATGAGGGGGTAAATTGCAATTTATTCGTCATTATTCATTGTGTTCAGTTTCCTTTATTGGTTATAATCAGCTTGCATACATTTTGTACTGGATTATTCACACTAAAATTACAACAGAAAATGTTCATCATCTAGATCAATCACTTAGATATCATTAGGGTATGTGGTTGCATTCTTATTGTGTTAAACGTCAACAATGCACCTAAAAAATAAATGAAGATATATATAAACCATTACATCATGTGACAAGATCACCATCAGAATATATGTAGTACGCATAGACGTATAGTTCTCCACATATACAAGCATCTGTAAAGTAAAAAACAACTTTAAATGGGGCCTAGCAAGATACAAGGGGAATATTGGAATTTTTTATGCCAGCCACCACAAAAATATGGAATCTCTCCAAAGCTTGAAAGATCCCCAAGTTTAAGATAAGGTTTGACACTACCAGAATGATCAACATCTGCACCGGGTGGGAAAGCCCTTTAGCACCGGGTTTCCCACCCGGTGCAACTAATCCGAGGCTAAAGGGGTACCCTTTAGCACCAGGTTGAATAACCGGTGCTAAAGGGTCCCTTTAGCACCGGGTGCAGCCACGACCCGGTGCTAAAGGGCCTGCCCCGCAGCGCCTTTAGCAGGGCCTTTAGCACCGGGTCGTGGCTGCACCCGGTGCTAAAGGGCCTGCCTTTAGCACCGGTTGCTGTCTGCAACCGGTGCTAAAGGCTCCGGATTTTTTTTTTGCTTTTTTCAGTAGCCATGCGTGCACGTCTATATACGTATATATTCTAATACGTGTATTCTAATGCGTATTCGGCCGACTCTATATTCATATTAGCTGACATTTCATCAAAATAGAAGACATATATATTACAAAAGTAGATATTCATGCATGTCAACTCGAGTTATATATATTTAAACTGTATTTTCTACTTAATTAAGATTGACGACTAGCTTGTTGGACTGTCCGGCACGTCCTCCAGTACTGGCGAGTAGAATTCTCCTCGGGGATTGACGACCTCGTCCCAGATCCATCCGACGAGCTGTTCTGCAATTGCGTCAATTCTTTCTAGCTCTAGGGACTCTTCCTTCAGGTTGAACATCTGTAATTTACAAATAATTGAAAGATATTTAATCCGCCGAGTTGGAGACAATAATTGTGCACTTAATAATAATGGAAATGTGTTTATTATTACGTACCATAATATCCTGTTGTGTAAGCTTTTTATGTCCCCAATTCCACATGAAATCGCAAACATAGTATGCACATAAATTATTTCCCGGCCCCTGTTTGGCACACTGTCGACCAAAAGAAATTAAGTAAAATTCATATAATATATTAGCCGAGGCCTACATGTACAAATTACATGCTTACCGGAAAGCCAATGTTCCATTTTAGTGTTTCATGTTGAATTCCCGGGTGTTCTTGACGAAATTGAATCCAGGCCCTGCGAACAAAAAAATTGAGTTAAGTCATTGCGAGTGTAAGGGGTGAATTAAGTAGGGGAAAATATACATCACCTTGTCATCATGTCCATGATGTTCTGTAGTTTTTCTTTTGGAGTGTGCAACGAATCAAAGACGTTCACGACACCCCGGTCAGGACACAATATTATTAGGAACCAGTGGAATCTGTGCACATGTATACATTATAATCAGAAATGAATTAGTATACAGACAATATAAGAAGAAGCTTGTGTATGTACTCACTCGATATTGTACGGGATTAGTATGGAGTCGCAGTAATTTTGTTTCTTAATATACTTGTATAGGTTTAAATATGTTTCCTCAGGATTGTGCAGTATCATTGCTTCACTTATCCTTCGAGGATCAACGAAACCAACGTCATATATATTGTCTCTCCGACATTTTTGAATCTCCATTCTGCATATGTTAAGCAATAAATAAAGCCCACGTCAGCATAGATTGGAATTATTGTTTTCAAACTGTGAATTATAAGCAACAACAAAGTACTTACAGTGTCCAACAGGTGATCAAATCCACGTCCATGGCGTCGCGGTGGTACAACTCATATATATCCTTAAACCTCAGCCACACCCAATCCTCGTCACCATTATAGAAATCATGGTCCTTCACGCCTACTTTGATCATGCGCCGTTTATTCCTTCTTGATTCTTCCAAGTACCACTCGTGGAATCGGCGCATCTTCGTCTGTAGCTTGCTCTCCATTTCAGGAGGGACCATAGGCTCGCCAAGCTTAAACGGCCACCTCAGCGTTGTGTTTACAGGCACCTCTTCTTCCCCCAGGACTTGCGCTCTGGTTAGTCCAGTCTCGGCCATTACTCGTTGCACGTTAAGCTCGTCCAGAGATGGCAATGGACCCAAGGGCCGCTGAGGTTGCTGGCCGAGCTGAGGAATCTTTTTGGATGGGCCCGCCTCCTTATCTGCAGCCTTCCGCTTCCGGTGAGATTTCAGTAATGAGCGGTCATAGTCTGTTACTATTACTTCCTTCTGTTGACCCTTGCTCAAATTACCGAGGAATGACTTGACGACGGTGGGATCAAGCTTCGGCTCCGGCTCAGGTTTTTTCCTCCACTCGGCCATTTGCCTCTTTGTGTCTGCTTTGACCGAGGCTTCGAGCTCCTCTAGAGTCTTCTCACCCGCTCTTTTCTCTGGTGCGGGCTTCTCTCTGGTTTTCCGCGCCTTCTTCGCTGGTGGAGTGGGGGCAGAGGCTTTAGTGCGGCGTCCCCTCTTTGGCGGAGGGGGCGGAGACCTCCGCGGCGGAGGAGACGGAGACCTCTTTGGCGGCGGAGGAGACGGAGACCTCTTCGGCGGAGGAGACGGAGACCTCTTTGGCGGAGGAGACGGGCTTGCATCAGGAGCTCCCGGAGAATCGTCACGATCCTGTGGATCTCTTGGAGGTGACGGAGGCTTGTTGGTAGCCGCAGGTGTACCGGGTATGACGACGTCTGCCTTGCTCCATAGAATGATGCAGTGAGAACACTGACCGAGTTTTGTTTCTCCTTCACCTCCGGGGATGTCAAGTTCTAAGTCTTCCCAGTTGGTGACGACTTGCTCCACCTCAACAGGTACGTAACCATGTGGAATGTCATTGCAGTGCCATTTTTGCCTTTCTTCCACATGTTTGGTCATACCGTATGCGACCTGATAAGTTAGTAGTCACAAAGAAAGTTAGTAAATGAATGGTATTTACGGTGAAATGTATGCAGTACGAACTAAGGTCGCATACGTACCACCACAGCTAAGTTCTTCTGCCTGACGACAAGCTCGCACGCGGTCCGTTGAGTTATTTCATCCACGGTGTAACGGACCGCTTCGGCGGCCTGTGTGGAAGCGTGACTGCTTTGATATTGTTGTGGAGGGCTAATAAGGGCCGCATCTTGGAGAGGTGCATGCTCTGTGGAACCGGTCCCGCCTGCGGCTTGTTGGAGAGGTGCAGGCTCTGTGGAACCGGTCCCGCCTGTGGCTTGTTGTATCTGCAGCCATGCTACCTTCATCCGTCGCTCCATCTCTGACTCCATTTCTTGGAGCTTTGTGCCCTGGGCGGCAACCATTTGCTCTAGGTCCCTCACCCTCTGCTCATATTCGGCCTTCTTCCTCGAACGGCTCCTATAGGTGGCGGCGTGCTCTTGGAAACCTTTCTTCCATGAGATGCTTGTGCCTACGCCGCGCGTCTGTCCAGGATGCTCCTTGTTCCCTAAGGCATAGGTTAGCTCATCTCTGTCTCTATCAGCAACAAATTCTCCCCTATCAGATGCCCTGAGGATATCGAGGAGACGCTGAGCTAGTTCTCGCAAGTCCTCGGGAAAAACTAAGGAGCCGTCGATTGGGCTTAGGGTGCCTCCATGACCATAGTACCAATGCTTGGTCTTTGTGGGCCAGTCATGTGTCGCTGGAGTGATGCCTCTAGCATATAGATCTTCTTCCATCTTCTCCCATTTAGCGATGCTTGCCTTGTAACCTCCCGAACCCATCTTATGAGAGTACTTCTTATTTGCGGCGTTTCCAGCGTTTCTAGCGCTAGCCGTTGCACCCTCTTCGGAGGTTTTGTACTCAAGGAATGCTTCCCACTCGTCATTGGTGATCTTCTTATACTTCTCAGGATCCGGGGCCTCTCCGGTTTTGAGAAAATGCGAGTACAACTTCTTCTTGAAATCCTGAAACAGAACTGCCATCTTCTTCATTGTCTAATCCCTCAGTTCTGCTTCATGAGTGCTAGGCCAGTCGAATATTGCCTTTAATTCCCTCCATAGCATCTCCTTCTCTGTATCGGGGAGCACGTACTCCTCAGTGGGGTCCGTGGACTACCATTTTCTGATACTAATGGGCACATTGTCCCGTACAATTACCCCGCACTGAGATACAAATTTCTTGGCCGCTTTTGGGGGCTCAACTGGCTCCCCGTCATCCTCCACTCGGGTGATGTGTAACTTGACATCCTTCAGCTTCTTCGTGGTCGATCGTTTTGATTTCTTAGCAGAGGCGGCCTACACAAATTACATATATACGAGATGATATAGAGATGGTATACATAATTGACATGTACAGTACAAATTTACGTTAGCTATATACACACCTGACTAGACGAGGGCTCGTTACCGGCCCCTTCAATAGTTTCGGCCCTTGCAACATTGTCGCCCTGGACATTGGCGGCCCCTTCAACATTTTCGGCCCTTGCAACATTGTCGCCCTGGATATTGTCGTCCCTTCCAATGATCCCCAACACATCATCCATGGACATTGGTTGGGTTACAATATTGAAAAGTTGATTCGCAAAGAACGTGTCGTTGTCCTCTTGCATGGGTGGGACAGGGGTGTTGTTGTCCTCTTGCATGGGTGGGATGGGGTTGTTGTTGTCCGCCATCTATAGAATTAAAAATAATTGATAAGAAATATATACAAAGCATACATATTCCCAATATTTCTAACATTTTCGCTAAGGGGGTCGGTGCGTGAAAAACGGATTCGCCAAGGGGTTCGGGTGCGCGGTGTGAATTGATTCGCTAAGGGTTCGCTAAGGGGGTCGGTGCGCGAAAAACGGATTCGCTAAGGGGTTCGGGTGCGCGGTGGGTTCGGGTACGCCATAGAATTTCCGATAATAAACATTTTCGATAGTATACATTATACAAACATATAACATTTCCAATATACATTTAAATGAAGCACATATATTTCTAATATACATAGAATTTCCAATATACATTTAAATGAAGCATTTTCCAATATACATTTCAAACATATAACATTTCCAATATACATTTAAATGAAGCACATATATTTCTAATATACATAATTTTAAAAATAATTGATAAGAAATATATACATTTAAATGAAGCACATATATTTCTAATATACATAGAATTTCCAATATACATTTAAATGAAGCATTTTCCAATATACATTTCAAACATATAACATTTCCAATATACATTTAAATGAAGCACATATATTTCTAATATACATAGAATTTCCAATATACATTTAAATGAAGCATTTCCAATATACATGAGGAATATCAGGGAGCCTCTTCAAGTCTTCAAATTGGCTAGGCCCATAACTTGACTATATTTACACAATTCTTTTTAATAAGACGAGCGGTCAAACTTGTGGTAAAAAGAGTCAAACAAACTATAATTTGGAACTTTATAATTCTATATGAACACCTAAATGAACACTAATCACCTGTCAGGGAATCCATTGGAATTGAGAAATAACTAGGAAGGACAAAACAACTATAGCTCCTAAATCACACTCAGATTTACAGCAAAGATAGAACATTCAGATTTACAGCAGAGAAGAGCATATGAGTCAAGGCCCACATGCCACATAGCAGAATAAAAGCTCCAATCTTTTGACATTTCCTAATAAATTGCTGCACAAAACAATATATATCATCGATGAAATGGGATCAAGCTACATCATCGATCGCCACCATTGCCCATCGCCACCATTCCTCATTTACCTGCGCGGGGACGACGGGGGCGGGGACGACGGCCGGGCGGCGGCGGCGTGTGGGCGCGGGGACCACGGGTGGCGGCGGCGTGGGCGCGGGGACGACGGGCGCGGGGACCACGACGACGGCGGCGGGGACCACGGGCGGCGGCGGCTGAGGAGACGAGGCGACAGTTTTGATCTGAGGAGACGAGGGCGAAGTGAGGGAGGGGAGAGAAGTCCCCGGCCTATATAGGTCCGGGGCATTTAGCACCGGGTGCAGCCACGACCCGGTGCTAAAGGCCCCCCCTTTAGCACCGGGTCTTCCCACCACCCGGTGCTAAAGGCCCTTTAGCACCGGGTCTTCTATACCCGGTGCTAAAGGCCGTAACTGTGCGCCACACGAAGGCCTTTAGCACCGGGTGCAGCCACGACCCGGTGCTAAAGGCCCCCTCTTTAGCACCGGGTCTTCTACACCCGGTGCTAAAGGCCGTAACTGGCGCCAAACGAAAATTGGGTGCCTTTAGCACCGGATTTTAGATCAACCCGGTGCTAAAGGCCCCAAATTTTCGTTTGGCGCCCAGTTTCCAAACCGGCCTTTAGCACCGGGGGCCACTATTTGGGAATCTTATAAATATAGTTTTTAATATATAGTTATTAATACTTGTTTTAATTCAGTTATTAATACCTATTAAAAATATATATTAAATAAGAAAATCTAATAAATACTAGAAAATCAATATAAAATTCTAGAAAATCTTATAAATTAATAAAAAATCTTATAAATTAATAGAAAATCTTATAATTTACTAGAAAATCTTATAAACTAATAGAAAATCTTATAAATTAATAGAAAATCTTATAAATTACTAGAAAATCTTATAACTTCCTAGAAAATCTTATAAATTACTAGAAAATCTTATAAATTACAAAAATTGATAACTAAAAGAAAGATTTTGGAACATTAAATGGTCTCAGATGAAAAAGTCATGAATACCAAAATTTCATATCTCATCAAGATCTACAATCTTTATTTAAGTCATTTTTGCATTTGAGAAAGTGGTAGTATACATTGTTCATTAATCCTAGATTCACTCGCATAGTTTCTAAAACTTTGTTAGAGACTTGTCAAATTTGTACTACATGTTATTACCCATTTTGAAAATGACAAAATGACCTAAATAAAGATTGTAGATCATGATGAAATATGAAACTTTGGTATTCATCACTTTTTCATTTGACATCACCTAGTGTGAAAAAAACCTTGGTTGTAGTTGTCATTTTTAATTCAAAATTTGGATTGTTCAAACACGAGAAGATTTTTCAAAATAATAACATTAATAAGTTTCATAACTTGATAGAGTATGATTTTAGGAATTTTTAGGAAGAAAAATGATCTTTTTTGAAGTTTGTACGAGGGAGAACGACTAGTTACAACTTTTATACAGAGATTAAAAAGAAAAATTGTTCTTGTTCATCTAGTGACGTGGCTCGTGTGCGCCCGGTGACGTGGCCAGCTGCCGCACGGCCTCCGTGGCCAGGCCGGTCTTTGGCCCCGCCGCATGGCCCCCGCAGCCCGGTCGTGGCCTTTAGCACCGGGTGCAGCCACGACCCGGTGCTAAAGGCCCTTTAGCACCGGGTGCAAACACGACCCGGTGCTAAAGTCCCTTTAGCACCGGGTGCAGCCAAGACCCGATGCTAAAGGCCCTTAGGCCCGGTCGGTGCTAGAAAATCTTATAAATTAATAGAAAATCTTATAAATTACTATAAAATCAATATAAAATGCTAGAAAATCTTACAAATTACTAGAAAATCTTATAAATTACTAGAAAATCTTATAAATTACTAGAAAATCAATATAAAATGCTAGAAAATCTTATAAATTACTAGAAAATCTTATAAATTACTAGGAAATCTTATAAATTACTAGAAAATCAATATAAAATGCTAGAATTAATAAAAACAATCTTATAAATCAATAGAAAATCTTAGAACATAGGTGGAACATAAATGCAAATATAGTTATTACAAATTGGGTGGAACATAGTGCAATTAAATTACATGGCATCATCGTTTACTCGGACACTAATAAACTTCCTCTTTACAAATGTTCCTTGATTGTGATCACGCCGTAGATACGGTGTCTCCTCCGCCGCTAACAGGATGCTTGGGTCATCAGCCACTGAGAATGGAGGCCGGCCATCGAGCATATCATAATCTTCATCCGTCTTGTCCTCAACTCCTACGATTTTTCTCTTTCCAGGAAGAAATATATGACGCTTTGGCTCGTCTTGTGATGGGTCCAATTGCTTACCCCCACCTTTCTTATCCGCCCCTTTCTTCGGTCTGCTAGCCATGTCCTTCACATAAAAAACTTGTGTGACAGCTTTGCCCAGGACGAACGGTTCGTCTAGAAAGCCAATCTTGTTTAGGTCCACTAACATCATTCCATAGTCCGCTTCAACTTTAACACCTCCTCCAGTCAGCTTCACCCATTGGCACTTGAACAGTGGGATCTTCAAAGGTCCATACTCTAGTTCTCATATCTCCTCTATGATTCCATAGTATGAGTTTGTATTGCCATTGGTGTCTATCGCGTCGATCCGGACACCACTGTTTTGGTTGGTGCTTTTCTTGTCCTGGGCTCTTGTGTAAAATGTATACCCATTGATGTCGTATCCTTGGAATGTCAAGATCGTGCTCGATGGACCTCTAGCTACAAAAGCTAGCTGCGCATCAATGCCCTCGACACCCATAAGACGTCTTCGCAACCAATCGGCGAAAGTACTATTGTGCAGACGCTGAATGAAGGCCGCAGACTTTGTTGAGTTTTCGTCCCTGAGAATCTGCATGTGCTCCTCTATGTACGGAGCAACTAAGGTTGATTGTTTCAAAACTATGAGGCGCGCTTTACGAAATGTCTCAACGTCCTTGATCACCATCGATCTTCTCCCTAGTGTGCCCTTTCCACCAAGTCTCCCCTCGTGATGGGATTCGGGCACACCAATCGGCATAAGATCGTCGACAAAGTCAACACAGAATTCAATGACCTCCTCCGTTTCGTATCCCCTAGCAATGCATCCTTCTGGACGAGAACGATTACGGACATACTTCTTTAGGACAGCGAAGAACCTCTCAAATGGGAACATGTTGTGTAGAAATACTGGGCCCAATATACGAATCTATTTGACGAGGTGAACCAATAGATGTGTCATGATATTGAAGAAGGATGGTGGAAATATCATCTCAAAGCTGACAAGACATTGCACCACGTCGTTCTGTAACTGATCTAAATGGTCTGGATTGATCACCTTCTTAGAAATTGCATTGAGGAGTCCACATAGCTTCACAATGGCTTTCCGCACGTTAACTGGTAGCACACCCCTGAGTATGACGGGAAGCAGCTGTGTCATCAACACATGTCAGTCGTGAGACTTCAGGTTTGTGAACTTCTTCTCTTTCATATTTATTATTCCCTTAATATTGGAGGAGTAGCCAGACGGAACCTTGATACTGTTCAAGCATTCAAACATGCTTGCCTTCTCTTCTTTGCTGAGAGTGAAGCTGGCAGGACGCAAGTACTGGCGTCCTTTGTCTCTCTTTTCTGGATGTAGATCAGTCCGTTGCTTCAATCGTTTCAGATCCTGACGTGCTTCCAGTGTATCTTTTGGCTTCCCATAAGTACCCAGGAAGCTTATCAAGTTCACGCAAAGATTCTTCGTCAGATGCATCACATCAATCGCGTTACGGACCTCTAAACGTTGCCAATAAGGTAGCTCCCAAAAGATAGACTTCTTCTTCCACATCGCGGCACGACCATCCTCGCCCGTCGGAGCAGCCTGGCTTCCGTCTCCCTTGCCAAACACCACGTGTAGGTCCTTCACCATATCAAATAGCTCTTCTCCACTCCGGTGTCTCGGCTTTGTACGGCGGTCAGCATTCCCGCCAAAATGCGCACATTTCTTTCGTAGCTCATGCTTCGCCGGAAGGAATCGACGGTGACCCATGTACAGAACTTTACGACAATGTTTCAAATACATGCTTTCGGTTTCCTCTAAACAGTGAGTGCATGCTTTATATCCTTTGTTTGATTGTCCTGATAGGTTACTTAGTGCAGGCCAGTCGTTGATGCTTATGAAAAGCAGTGCTCGAAGGTCAAACTGCTCCTGCTTGTCCTCATCCCACACGCTAACACCTTCATTCTTCCACAGCTGCAAAAGTTCGTCAACCAATGGTCTTAGGTACACATCAATGTCGTTGCCAGGTTGCTTTGGGCCTTCGATGAGCACTGGCATCATAATGAACTTCCGCTTCATGCAGAGCCAGGGGGGTAGGTTGTAGATACAAACAGTCACGGGCCAAGTGCTATGACTACTGCTCATTTCACCAAAAGGGTTCATGCCATCGGTACTTAAACCAAGCCTAACATTCCTCGCATCAGCATCAAACTCTGGGAATGCTCTGTCGATGTTCCTCCACTGGGATCCATCGGCGGGGTGTCTCAACATGCCATCCTTCTTACGTTCTTCTTTGTGCTAGCGCATCAGTTTGGCATGGTCTTTGTTCCTGAACAAACGCTTCAGACGGGGTATCAGAGGGAAATACCACATCACCTTCGCAGGGATTTTTTTCTTAGAACGCTCTCCCCCAACATCACCAGGGTCGTCCCGCCTGATCTTGTATCGTGCGCAGGTGCAAACCGGACAACGATCCAAGTGTTCGTACTGTCCGCGATAGAGGATACAGTCATTAGGACATGCATGTATCTTCTGCACCTCCAAACCGAGAGGGCAAACAACACGTTTTGCTTGATACGTCATCGATGGCAATTTGTTACCCTCTGGAAGAATCTTCTTTACGAGTTTCAGTAGCTCCTCGAAACCCTTATCAGTAACACCATTTGCTGCCTTCCACTGCAGAAGTTCAAGTGTGCTACCCAACTTCTTTAGCCCCTCTTTGCAATCTGGGTACAGGTCAGTCTTGTGGTCCTGCAACATGCGCTGTATCTTTTTCAGTTCCTTATCATTGCCGCAGTCTTTCTCGGCATCACGCAATATTTGCCCGAGTCCATCAGTAGGTTCATTTTCCTGAGCAACATCTTCCTGAGCATCGCCTTCCCGAGCAACATCTTCCTCATCGGCATCACCCATTGCAGCATATGCAAAGGAACCGTAGTATTGAGCCAATAACGGAATGTCGTCATCGGCCTCGTCTTCTTCATCTTCATCCATTAGAATTCCTCTTTCACCGTGCTTCGTCCAAACAGAATAATTCCTCATGAAACCGTACCTCACCAAATGCACCTGAAGACAACCTCTTTGTTTGTACGATTGTATATTTTTACAATGGGTGCATGGGCAGAACATGAAACCGGACGGCGTCCTGTTAGCCTCGGCGGCATCGAGAAACGTCCTAAGGCCATCACGGAACGCCTGAGCGTGGGGGTCCCCGTACATCCATTGTCTATTCATCTGCATTATTAACCAATAACAAATATACAATACAATTTAAAGATAAAAAAATTTAATATATAAATAAATACAAATTATAATATATATTCCATTATATAAATAAATTTCTAAAACTACATTACTATATTCATTAAATATAACATTACTATAAGCCTTATAAGATTTATAAGATTTTCTAGCATTTTATATTGATTTTCTAGTAATTTATAAGATTTTCTATTAATTTATAAGATTTTCTAGCATTTTATATTGATTTTCTAGTAATTTATAAGATTTTCTAGTAATTTATAAGATTTTCTAGTAATTTATAAGATTTTCTATTAATTTATAAGATTTTTTAGCATTTTATATTGATTTTCTAGTAATTTCTAAAACTACATTACTATAAGCCTTATAACTATTCACAAGTCATACAAAACAAAATACTAACTAGCTTGCCTTCTCTCTCCATTTAAAACACAACATGAACACTCTCTCCACCATGAACTCAAGCTCTCTCCTCTCTCTCCTCCAAGAACACAAGCTCTCTCTAGCTAGCTTTACTTTGATTCACAAATCCCTTTCTAAATCATAGAAGGATTACAAGCTAAATAAAACATTAGAGAATGAAAGAGTGTACCTTGTAGTGCTCCTTAGATGAGTAGAATCTTCACAAATTTTGAAAAAAATTTGGGCAGCACCTCCCCTCCCACGGCCGAGCAGCATGAACACAGCGCCTAAGTGTTCAGCTGGCTCGGGCGGGGGAGGAGGAAGCCCCTATATTCAAACACATTAGCACCGGGTCGTGGCAAGACCCGGTGCTAATGCGCACCCTCATTAGCACCGGTTGCTGGCTGCACCCGGTGCTAAAGGGGGGCATTAGCACCGGGTCTTGCCGCGACCCGGTGCTAATGTGTCCGCCCTGACACAACCACGCGCCGCCCCCGCTCTTAGCCGTTGGACCCGGTGCTGAAGCCCCATCAGCACCGGGTCCAAAAATGGCCGAGGCGGAGGAGGCGGGCGGATGTGAAGGATTCTGGTAGTGTGAATATTGCATTTCTTTATTTCTTTTTCAAGGCTAGGGCCACTTACGGCAGCATTAGATGCTGATGTATGTCTATGGGTTAGTTGGTTACTCTGATCCAGCAATATACATTCATGAACTAATTTAGTTTAAAAAAATTACACTGGCCTTTGGGTCCTTCAATTTTTCTGACAAATTGACGAGAATGTATGTGATTTTACTTTTTGCAAACAGTTTAACAAAAATATTTATGGTCTCGGTATGTTTTAGATACAGAAATGATGCAAATATTGTTGATGTATTTAGCTATTAAGCCAAGCAGATTATGTGCATAGTCTATTATTAATTAATAAAATGCATGGATGGAGTCCAATTAGTTGACATTTCAAATAGCGACCACTGGTAAATCCCAACCTAAAAAGATTAGATTACTTGGCACAAACTAGACATATATCAGAAAATGAAAAAAAAGCAAGACCACAGTCCCGGCCCGGACCCTGTCGGCAAAAAAAAAATTCAAAGTAAAGTACAAAATATGCATGTGCATGTACATATCCTTAAAAAGAAGAAACATATACCCATCGTGAGACTTCCCAAAGTTAGAATGCCCAACGTTATGTTGGGTGAAGTTTAGATTATTTGGCACAAATTACACGTGGACACATGGGTCGCGGTGTGTAGTCTACAAATTAATGACCACTAGAGTGTTCCTCTGTTAGCTCTATTTTTGTTTCTTTTCTTTTGGTTTGTGTGCTTGTAAGCAGAGGCCGGGAGGAATTCAAGATCCACTATCACCTTGATGTAACGTTCTTAAATTAATAAAAACCTCCCTTTTCAAAAAAAAACATTTGGGGTTGAGGGGGTCGAGCCTACCAGCCAAAAAGAAATTGGACTCTCTGATAGCTCGCAATGTGGCATCCAACAGACCGCGACTTTGGCTGGCCTGCTCTGATCTTCACATCCCAGTGTGGTTTCGGAATCTCGAAAGATAAAGCCATATTATTATATTCCTGCATACAAAAAGATAGTATAGTCAGCAAGTAGCTAAAGGCACCTTTCTCTTTTTCTCTCATTGCTGTTACCTCACCAGGTTTAAGTGCGTATACATTGCATGTGTGTGATGCCGCGATCCGAGACCGATTGCAATCTATTATATATACCATGCAAGAATACGTGTCACCTTTACATCATCTGTGACTACTAGAGCTATTTAACTCATATATAGTTGCATATAATATATATATATATATATATATATACTATGTGCAGTTCAATTACCTATTTTCTAAAATATAGAATTTTCAAGCAATCTTTCATCATGTTAATCAAGCGGCTCAAATATGTCCGTCGCTAAAATAAAGTAATCTATCCCTGTTTTGAAATTGGTGATCGAGCTGCCCTGATTATATTGAAATGCTCTCCCTTCAAAGTAAAATAACTTTAGTAGCTAACTAGATTGATTGTTCAAGCAAAACGTGTTCTATATTTCCATTGAGAAACATTGCTACCAAAATTTGTTGATGAACCACCTCATTCTTTTCTCACATAACCTGGGTAGTGACTATGTTTATTAATATATGCATGTGGATATATTTGTAATCATTAGTTGTTGTTGCACGAAACAATTTATTTGCTATAACTCATTTGGGATTATGAATTGACAATCCTATGATTGTTATAGAAGCTCCACTGGTACAAATTGAATGGAGCACATTATAGCGGTTAATCGATGTACATGTTGTTAGAGGCAAAATATTTAATGGAACTCCAAAAGTGTGCCGTATATATTTGAATGAGACGGACAAAGTTAGCTAACAACAAATCTATCACCATAATGCATGTGATTGCAAACAGCATCAAGAACCATCTAGCTTATTTGTATATCAACATTTTTACTTAAAAACATATAGTCTGACCCGATTAGAAGTTTAGAACACAACCAAACACAAGTACGTGATGACCAATATGAGCAAATGCATGATGTGCAATCTTGTATGCTTTCATTACACATGCCATCATACTGCTGGTCACTTATCAAAAACTCTCATGACTCTCATACATATGTCATTAGCCCAATATCGAAAAAGGAGATTCATGAGTACACGCAGGTACCATTACAAAGTTAGAACAAAACATCAAAAAGGGAGAAATTAGAAGCTAGGTCATCTATCTCGCTCACTAGCTCCTACAAGGCATGAACCTAGCAATGCAAGCAGCTAGCTAGAGTTTGCCCTCGTTATTCCTGTCAGAACTCAGAAGAACAGGACGGGAAAAACCTGCCCTAGCTTGGCACACACACACTCTTCTAATTAACCTTTGTTATTCTCTCATTATTTTCCCTGCACATGCATTTGTATATATACGTGACCATGGCCTCTAGAGCCACAGCGCGCCGGCGTTCTTGAGCATGGGCACGAGCTCGCCGCCGAGGTGCAGGGACATGACCCTGTTGGTGCCGCCGACGAGCTTGCCGCTGATGAAGACGGCGGGCACGGCCGGGCCCCTGCCGCCGAGCATCTTGAGCAGGGCTCGCTCCATGTCCTTGCCCCTGGGGTCACTCTCCAGCTCGTAAACCAGAGCGTTCACGCCCAGGTCCTGCATCAGCTTGATCACCGTGTGGCACATGCAGCTGGAGCTCAGCGTGAACACCACCACCGCACGCTGCGACGCCAGCTTCATCACATGGTCCATGGTTGCAGAACTCTCTCTCTCTCTCTCTCTCTCTCTCTCAAGCTTTCTACTTTACTAGCTCGATCGATCTCGAACTCTTTCAAGCTGTTGTGGAGGCACGTACGTAGAGAAATGAGTGTGTATGGATGATGATTTGGGAGCACAGGGGTGGCTGCCTTTTATAGACTTTGCAAGCAAGACTGCTAAGGCTTGCATAACGGGTCCGGGTCTAGCTTATTAGCTAGAGCTGCAAAAAGATGAAGTAAGGGAATTCATGAACTTTTCCGTACAGGCCAGCACGATCTAGCAGTTTACGGTGATGATGAGTATCATCATGAGCTCATCTGGGAGTTTCTGGAAAAACAAAATGCTACTCCGGGGAATCTATTAGCTGGTAGCTATATAAAAGCTAGGAGCCTAGGACCATAAATGCTTGCATGCATGGCACATCTTTGACTTTGCAAACCTTATGATCAATAGACAAAGTAAGTTCAAGGTCCCACATTTCTCATATTTGAATCCAAAAGACTGCGGTTTGCTCATTGCTTTGTTCAGTTGAAAAGGATATGGCATATATACATGCATGAGATCAATATGTGTTTGGATAATGCATGAGCTGTCTTTTCAATATGGACCAAGGAATATATCTTGGAACACCATGTTGTGTTGACCTACTGAGAATCTCGATTATGAATATATATGGCCTATGGACATGCAGCTGCGTACTCTAATTTTCTTCTCTCAGGTTTACTATACCACATACTCCCTCAGGTCATATCTATATGATGTTTCAGACATCAAGTTTTGCTTGCATTTATCTTTAATTAGTGATCCAAAGCGTCGTATAGAAGTGACTGGAGGTAACGTAGTTTTTTTTTGACGCGGAGGTAACGTAGTTAATTGTTAGTTTCAAAGTTCTTGCAATATAATCAGCCAGATTTATCGGCTTTGTCTCCTAAAAAATGTTTGATGCGTGGCTGGTGGGTATTGATGGCATGTAGAAAGTTATTAAGACGGTGTTACAATAGTTAGGGTACGGTATTGGTTCACCGAGACCTGGTGGTGAAGCTTGGAGAGAATTCAAGAGGGCAAAAGAGGAAGGGCCTGAATTTACTATTCATATCATGGCTTGGTATTTCTGGAAAGAGAATAATGGAACGTTGTTCCTACGACAAACTCATTCAGCACAACAACTGTGTAGCTAGGGGACGATCATGGAAGAGGCGTCAATGTGGGTTGCTGCACATCTCCCTACTAGGCGTCACTAGTTAGTTTGCAACGGTTGATCCAAAAGGTATCAAACAGCTCCAACGTATTCTGGTGTGAGAGTTAGGTCCACTGCAGGAAACCGGCCGGTTGCCGTGTGCTTTATTTCGGGCACACGACAAAGGCTTGGTTTGCCGTGTGTCTGTCTAGAAGGCACACGACAAAGGCTAGGCACATGACAAAGCTGACGTTGGGCACACAGAAAAGAAGCACGTCGTTTCCCCGCCGTGTATGTTTGTCATGTGCCCGCTCAAAGGCACACGGTAAAGATGAAGCACACGGAAAAAATAGAGTTTGTTGTGTGACCGAGGATATGCATAATTTTGCCGTGTGTTTTGTTGTCTTTGCCGAGTGTTTTGTGCGCACTCGGCAAAGATTTTTTAAAAATTGTTTTTCATTCCCAACTTTGTCTGCTACATATATACCGTGCGTTTGACTCTATGTCAACATTTTGTATATTTCTTGGTCTTCTTGATATATTTAGTTATTTTATTTAATTTAAACATATCTTGGGAATAAGTCAAATTCGAACTACAAGTGTCTCGAATAATAGAATATAATGAATCAAAAAATGATATTCACGTTATTGATTCCAATGTGAAGTAGGGAAAAACCGATGTGTCGATGAGTGCCAAGTTGAGACAGGTTGCCAATGGTTGTGCCTATAGGGTCAAGTCATTTGCCACTTATAATTATGATGTGAATGGATATCGATTTCATACAACAGAGCACGAGCAGAGTCAGCCCAATCGAAGAACCACAAATTTTGGAGTCTTTACTCTAGGAGAAGATGGGCTCGAGTACTATGGAAGAGTTGAAGAAATATATGAACTCAGGTTTCATGGTTCACAACCTCTTAAACCTGTCATATTCAAATGCCATTGGTTTGATCATCAAGATGTGAGACGGACCCCGAACCTTGGGCTAGTCAAAATTCGACAGTTTTTCGTGTACCCAGGAGATGATGTCTATGTTGTGGCTCAACATGCCACCCTAGTTTATTATCTATCATACCCGTGCAAAACCGACGAACATCTTGATGGTTGGGGTGTTGTGTACAAGGTATCGCCACACAGTAAACTACATATCTCAAACAATGAAGATTACAACATAGACCCAAATACCTATGCTGGGGAATTCTTTCAAGAAGATGGGCTTTCATGGAGTTTTGTGATAGACTTAACCAAGGTGATGTAAGTAGATAATGAAAGTGTTGCTCATGAGGATGTTGGAGATGATGTTCATAATGTGAAGGACTTAGAATTACTTGCATGTATGGATGAACGGTTTAATTTGCATGTGGACTTGTATGGATTGTGGTTGTGAACTAATGATTTTCTATGCATTTGTGGATTATAAACTAATTGTAATGCATATTGTGATGGTTATTGTGATATTATAAATACTTGTGATGGTTATTGTGATATTATAAATGTCTATGATGATTATTGTGTTGTTTAGGTACCATATATGTCAAAAAAAATAAAACATGCCTCTGTATGGTCACTTTTGCCATGTGCCAGGGCCTGGCACACAACAAAGTGACCAGCCTTTGCCGTGTGCCGTGGCCTTGCACACGGCAAAGTTACCAGCCTTTTTCGTGTGCCAGGCCGTCAGGGCACATGACAAAGGTTGTCATCATCGTTAACGGACGTGAAGGCAAAAAAAATTTGCCGTGGGCCACACTGGCACACGGCAAAGACTTTGTCGTGTGTCCGACAAAAAGCACAAGGCAAACTTGGCTTTGCTGGCCGATGTTTACCGTGAGCTTTTTGTCGTGGGTGGCACACGGCAAAGGCTTTGCCATGCGCAGTGTGGCCTTTGCAACATCGGGAATCCGGTAGTGGTCCTCCACATTGTGTGTTACTTGAAACATTTTCTTCTTCTTAATATAACGATGTTTAGCTCTTCTCATGCGTATTTCATAAAAATTAAGAATTCGAAAGGGGTCTAAGCTATTCAAAATAGTTCAACACTCCCATAATTCAGTGTTTTCTTAGCATGAGAGGTGAAACTTGATGTGTACTAAATAAAGTTTTTAGTAGAGTGGAGGCAGATGGGTATGGTGGAACTTAATCCGCAACCAAGTACAGGTTGGATAGATTGTGATTGCTGGAATCCATAGCAACAAGGATAATGTACTTGACGTGACTACGTGAACAGATGCTCCATCTCGTATGAATAGGAAACCAATTTCACCAAGTAATTCTGAGGCACATGTTGATTCTAATTCTGAGCATAACCATAGCATAAATAGGATTTTAGCTTAATATAGATCATGATCAATCAATCTAATGCAGAAACATTAAGGTAAAACTTATACCAGTGTAAGAAGTCGCCATGGAAGCTCCTGCAGTAGAGGAAGTGATTGTACACTTTTTGGTGCAGGTGTGATGTAGAGCGCCGAGTCAAGAACAGGGGTTGTTCTTGGTCGGCAAGAAGGGGATCTCGCCGGAAATTGACGTCCTTCAGGACACCAGCGAAATTGAACTGGTAAAGAAACTTCAGGTTTCTGCTCTCCTCCAGCTCCCTTAGTAATCGGTTTAGGGTTTAGGGCAAGTTCCTGATTGTTGGCTATTAGAAAATAAGCCCAAAGCCCTTTTTTATATAGTTTGGAGCTGCAGAGGCAGGGCCGAGTCCTAGTAGGATACGTTAGCCTATTTCTTCTGATCACAAAACAGAGTTCTAGTCCTCCGCGAGATGGAAAACGTGGGAAACAAGAATCCCACGGGATTAACTGTGTAGATCACACTAAATAATATCCAACAACACATTGTTGACCTACGTATGTCTTTCTCCTAATACTCAAGTGAAGCTAGCAAGCTGCTCTACATAAGGCAGCAATTTTGCCAGAATATCTCATGGCCATTTAATTCCCATCAGAACTGTGCAAAATTCCCCATCCCGGACAGCACAGCGTTGCATAGACTAAAACATTGAAAGTTCCTGCATTCTCCAGTTCCCACAGTGCACTGTCATCAACTTCAGACGGAGAAATAATACAGATACCATTGCTCCCAGCACACGCCTACAGAAAAATGCGCCTGTCATGAACCGTGCCGACTGCCGACAATGATGGGGAAAACCAGTATGGTACAGGCTAGTGCTTCATCTTACGACACATGGAACCAATTCTAACATGCTGATTGAGACGATTTCGAATGAACTAGGGATCAATCTCCTCGGAAGGTTCTGGAATAGCATCCAAAAAAGCCACCCAACTAGTCGTCATCGCCTCATGGACCAGCCTTATCTGTAGCAAGGAATGCGACAAACATGCACACGGCTTTTCTCAGTGGTTTGAGCTGCAGCTGCTTTGTAAACCACCCTGACCTTATCAGATATGAGATGCCACCATGCCACAATTCGACGGTGCAATCTTGCCTTTTCATATCCTTGCTGAATTCTTCCCTACAAAACTCTTCAATTCTATGAGCTAAAGCTTGGAATGGAATTTAGATCAAAAGATGCTGTGGCACAGTGGCTACCTACCTGTATGATGCTATGGGCATCTGAAGAAAGTCAGATATTAATTATTATCTAATCTTTTCTCTAGGTTTTTACCAATTTTTTTCATGCATGACGCAAACATCCGGCACAAGCAAGATTGGATATTTGGATAGAGATATTCTTATCCCCCTATATCTTCCTTGACAGTTCTTACCTGGAAAAGAAAGGAGGGAGAGAGAAAAGTTAGTGTTCCATAGAGCAATCTCCATTGCTCCAGAATCCTTAGATTCCTTTTGGTGTTTCCATAGTTATTGACTCCTCATCTTCACAAGGGGCACTCCACAAGGACGGTAGCATTCGTGGCTCCTGCAAGATGAATGTTAGTTTACCTCTTACCAGATCAAATCCTAATGTGTATCATTTCATTCAGTATTCCAAAGTTTAAATGAGTGAAAGTAAGTAGATCTGAATTCATCTCGGGTTCAACCCACGGCAATTTGTTCAACTATAATTCAGGAATTTGTCAGACATATAAGTAAAGTTTTAGTTAAAATGGTTTCTTAGTGCTTTCATCTTTTCTAAAGAAGTACTCCCTCCGTATCGGTAAAGAAAGACGTTTAGGACAACGACACGGTCTTCAAAACACAACTTTAACTTCTTATTTCTATAAAAATATTTGTCGAAAAGTGATACATGTATACTTTTATGAAAGTATTTTTCAAAATAAATCTATTTATATAACTTTTACAATTTCAAACTCAACAACTTAAAAGTTATTCATGATTTATATTCCCAAAGTTTGACTCAAACCTTGTCCTAAACGTCTTTCTTTACCAATACGGAGGGAGTACGTGTGATGCATAGTTCAACACTGTGCTTATGATTCAATACCATGTGCTTCACGAGACGAGACCTAACTACAGGGCTACACTGTTGCTATATGCCTTAAAGTTCATGGTGTGCCGACACCTACGAGAGGATCTTATGCCATGGTCCACGATATCGCATTCGCATTTGTGCAAGTGGTCTAGTACCTACAAAGTTCATCTTTCCCATATGCATGAGCACGCATAAAATCCTTGGCTCAAATAACCAAAACCAGACTAGGCTTACTGGATGCACAAATCCTTTAATATCAAAACCGATCCATTTAAGCTATTTGAATTGTAATTGGAACAGGGTGATTGGCACAAGTTGATGTCACAGAGTCTATCCCACCAAGGTCTAAGAGACTGTACATATATATCCTCCTTTCATATCCTCGGCTACTAGACAATCCTCTCTTGATGATGAACTGTGTTGATTTGGATTTTTTTTTAGATAATGAGTGTTGATTTGGATATGCTTCTTCTTTATATTGTTCTTTCAAGATGCACATTTTTTCAGTGAAAGAGGCATAATATTTTCAAAGATGTGTTTTTTTCAAAGAAGGATTGCATCTCTCAGTCTTCAAATGTGTTGCTGACATAAGGAAATTCTGCGAAAGGCATAGGGAAATTCAGAGATAACTACAGACCGAACTGAAGCATTTCAAATCCATGAAACGTAACAGAGTGACCATGAATTTTTCACGTACAATTTGTACTTGCGCAAATATAATGTCCTCAATATCAGGGTTAGATCATACCGCTGTGGTGCAAAGAATCACTATAACTGTGTACTGCGAATAAAAACAGAGAACAATATGCAATATTGTAAGATTGTTGACACCGAGACGAGGACTGTGACTTTGGTGGATAGATTCTGTGACGAATTGCATACAGTGACACATCGCGGCAGGATGATGGGTTCCCTCAGCATCTAGCATATGTTGCTGTAATCAAAATAGTTGTGTCAAAGGATCCTCTAGGATCAACTGCGGCGTGGTGCCACAATAGTTGTGATTGCCACTGGTGCATATATCATTCCTGAGGTCACCTATAAGAAGAGAAAGATAAGGATGATACGGTTTTTTGTAGGAAAGATATGCACAATGATTTTTTCACAACTGTGCCTGAGTACTATTTCATTAAGAGGAAGATAATTACACGACACAGCTTCAAAAGAGCCCTCAAAGAGAACGGGCGTCTAGCCCAGTGGCAAGCTGCTCAGGTGGGAGCGCTGTCCGCCTGGGTTCGATCCCTGGATCGAGCTCCGGGTGTCTCACCGAGGATTTATTCCTCCAAATTATTTCGTGCAGGTCCTGGACACTCGCGTGGCGCCACAATAGGATTACGACGTGCTCGTCGTCTACGGAGCTCGTGGAGCTTCGGTGATCTCCGAAAGGACGTTTAAGGTGTATAGGTTGTAGCTTCTAGAGGTGTACGTGTGTGTGGTGGTGTGAGTGTGCTGTGTAGAGTACAGATACTACAGCTTATATACTAGGTGTCCAAGCTATAAAAAAAAGAGCCCTCAAAGCATAGAGTTACAATGACACCATACCAACAAGATAGTGGCAAATGGCCTAGAACAGCAAGAAAACAAAATGAACGCGCTCAGCCCCACAACCTAACAAGACGACCATTCCAGGTGAACCTGTGAACAAAGAAAAAACAACACCATTTGTTTCCACAGGTCGAATACCGCCAAATAACATAAACTAAGGTGGGCTCAACAGAAGGGTATGATGTTGAAGATGCTTTCCATCATCCGTTGCCAGTTTTCACTAATGTCCATTTTCATGCAGTGACATATGTTCTTAGCTTTATTTAGCATATAGTTTATTTATTTCAATGTTTTCTGTTTGAGCTTCCTATGGATTCCTTTATATTTACCATGACAGTAGTCCAACATCGCTCTGACTCTGACTGCAGAAAAGAATAAATTAAAGAAGGCCAAGACAATGTAGTGTAAAGGATTGAGGCTTCATTCGTAGCAGAGAGGATGCTGGTTTTTAAATTGTATTAAAATGGATTTTTTCTAAGAAAAATGCCTTGGAATTTGTTCTTTGATTAAGTTTCACTTCTATTGAAGCATAAAGCTAGTTACCCTACGAAAGTACAAATGTGTACATCATTCGAACAGATCTAATGAAACATAGAAAAAAATGTGTTAAAATCAAAGAAGTGTGGGAACAAACTCATTGAATTAGCACTGATCTCGAAATGAAGAATGAGAAGTAGAAATTAACCAGAGAAGGCGGATGCTTATATTAACCGCGTTTTCACCTTGTTACAGTGCAAGTATACTATTCCCTTTCGACAAGAAATGTCATTATATCAACCCCCTTCTCAGTATCAAAGAACATCCCAAAATCAACAGGTGAGAGAATTCAAAATTCACATCTCACGGAAAATCTGGAAAGTTCATGATTTTGACATATGTCTATTTGCATTCAAAGACACAGACTAGGTCCTTCCTGACCCTTTGGTATCCTGGCCACTAAACAAAACTTCTCATAGGAGTATTCTTGATAGGAACTATATATATTGGAGTAATAAGGACTTGTCCCCCATGGATAATGGATGGATTATTCAGATTCAGAGCCATATGGCGCCGGCTCCCTTGAGCATGGGCACTAGCTTGCCGGCGAGGTGCAGCGACATCACCCTGTCGGTGGAGCCGATGAGGTTGCCGCCGACGAAGACGGCGGGGACGGGCGGCGCGCGGCCGAGGCGGCGGGCGAGCTCCCGCTCCATGTCGCGGCCGCGCGGGTCCTTGTCCAGCTCGTGCACCGCCGCGCACACGCCGAGGTCGGAGAAGAGGCTCGACACCGTGTGGCACATCGGGCACTGGCTTCTTGTGAAGATCACCACGGCCTTCTCCGTCGAAAGCCTTGACACCCTCTCCGCCATCGCCGTCTCTTCAGGTCGAGCTTGGAGTGAAAAATGATAAGCTAGGATGCTAGTAGTTCACTAGTATGCATTTAGATGTTTGTGCAGTGGCTCGATCTGTGTGCTTTGCGACTGCAGGGTGTGATGCCCTTTTTATAGTGTCGTGCGAAGAGGAGAATAGTGGGTGCTGTTGGAGATAGAGGACAGATTCGCACAGAGAGAGATGGTGTAGATAATGAGCAAAAGAATTTTCAACGTGTGCGTTGCACGCTCAAAATGATGGGTGCTTTAAGGCATCTAGATATAATACTATCTCTATCGTTAGTTTATTTTTCATTAGTTATTCAAAAATTTCTTATTTTGATTATGACTTTCCTGAAATTAATTGAGGCCGCGGGATGCTCGGTGTGCGGCCAGCTTGGGTGGTGCCGCTACCCATGATGGCAGCGGGCTCATGGCCACTGGTGGTGTTCTGTCGGCAGACGGCCTGTGGGAGCTTCTGCTGCCCATGCCGCAGGTTTCCCCCTGTGTCGTCTATGGTGGGGAGATTGCCGGTGCAGTTGTCATCAGTTTTTTTTTCTGGGGGGTGGGGGGGGAGGGGGGGGGGGGGGGGTGTCGCCTTTGCTCCATGGAAGAGTGGTCGCATATGCTTGCTTGCGTGCTTCCGTCATTATTGTTGTGGTTGCCACCGTCGTTGCTTGGGTCATCCATTAATTGGGTGTATGTAGGTTTGTCGTGCGGTGTTAGGGTGTGGGTGTCAAGAGCGCAAGCCCTACTCGGTTTCTGCCTGTGCAGACAACCGCTACGGTCATGGGGCATAGCACACCTCGTTGGAGGCATTGTCATGGTGACCTAACTCTCTCTGGTTTCGTTGGGTGAAAACTCGGTCCATTGTCCTTGGACGGACGGATCACGGTGGCGTCATTGATGTCACGTCCTTCTTGAAGGTATGGTCTTGCATAACCCTCCACATCTCACCTCAAGTGGCTTGGAGTTGTTCTTGGTCATTTGGCAATCTCAGCTTGTAAACATGGTGGTCATCTATCTTGTGGTGCATGGCGGGCTTCTTCTTCTTGTTTGTTGTGTGGTTTGTGTGCCACCTTCTATGTGGCGGTGCTGTGTCTGTGTGCCTCCAAGGTTGTTTCGAGATTGTATAATTGTAGTTCTCTTCTTTTAATTGAAAATATGTGCTATGCACGTTCTCAAAAAAAAAGGTACACCTTTGTTTAAGTTGCGAGTACTTGATAATAAAGTTCAAAACATCTTTAATTTGGGGCCTAGCAAGATACATGGGGAATATTTGGATTTTTTATACCAGCCACTAGTGAAAAAAATATGGAATCTCTTCAAAGCTTGTTATGATAAGGTTTGAATCTGAGAATTCTTTATTTCTTTTTCAAGACGAGGACCATACGGCAGCACTGACGTTGATGTATGTCAATGAGTTATTAATTAGTTTTGGTTACTCCAGCAATATGCATTATATTCATGAACTAATTTAATTTTACAACATCTGCCTTAGTCCTTTAATTTACCTGGCGAATTGACCAGAGGGTAACAACGTGTGCAGTTTTACTTTTTGCAAAAAAAAAGATACATATATTGTCTTCATACACGTTTTAGATATACAAATCAAGAATATATTGTTGAAATATTTAGTTGTTAGCTCAAGAAGATGATGTGCATAGTCTATTGTTAATTAACATGCATGCATTGATGGAGTAGTTCCATTAGTTGACAGTTCAAACGGCAACAGGACAAATATTGGTTCCCCTCAAAAAGATTACTTGGCACAGATAGGCATATATATCATAAAATGAAAGCATAAGCAAGCCACACACCCCTTCCCAGCCCCTGTCGGCAAAAAAATAGTATTCGAAATGAAATGCAAAATATGCATGTGCATATACATATCTCTAAAAAAAGAACGAAAACTACCCATGCATCGTGCGGCATCCCAAAGTTGGAATGCCTAACGTTCTGTTGTGCCAGAATTGCATCTGCTTCTTGCTTCCAATCCTATTGAGCCATATAGCCATGAAAGGGCAAGAAACTAGTTCTCATGAATAAATTTATTGGTAGCTATTGCTGTCACTGCATAGTAGTTCATATATCATTTTCTATAAATATGAATACTGAGCCAGTCAACTTTGATGAGACATGAAGTCTTACATGGAGCAAATTATAGGATCCTGGGTAAATTAAACTGGTGCGGATAAACTTTGGCAATTATTTTCCACATTTTTGTTCAGTGTTGACAACTTGTATTAATGACAGTCTAGTTTTATTAAAATGGTATGTTTGTCCAAAATATTTTTGTATTCCATCTTATTATAGTATTTATGAATAGTCATAGAAATGATGACACTAGTACACAACCGGGTTTTAGTCCCAGGCGCAAACCTCTTTTAGTCCCGGGCGTGGCACCCGGAATTAGGAGTCTGGGACTAAAGGCTCGCGCCCAGTGGGCACTACCAGAGAACCTCACATCCGCCCCCCCTCATAGGCTGCGGCACATTTTGGACCCGGTGCTAAGGGTGCATCAGCACCGGGTCCAACGGCTATGAGCGGGGGCGGCGCGCAGGGATGGCAGGGTGAGCACATTAGCAACGGGTCTTGCGACGACCCGGTGCTAATGTGCTCACATTCGCCGCACATTAGCACCGATTGCTGGCTGCAACCGGTGCCAATGTGAGAGCAGTAGCACCGGGTCATCGCAAGACCCAGTGCTAATGTGCTCGTATATAATTCCTTCCCTCCTCTCGCCCGAGCCAGCTGTTCGCACCCAAAATTGGCAAGCCACGCAAACCGGTCAGACCGACCTCAGGAAGCGGTCAGACCGGTTTCCCTGTAGCTGATCTGGCAACAGCCAAACCGGTCTGACCGGTTTGCCAGAGCGGTCTGACCGGTTTGGATCCGAGTTGGAGTAGAATTAGGAGTCCTAGTTGTTTCCAAATTGTAAAAGGATTCCGTGCGGGGCAAGACCTCCCCACCCTATAAATATAAAGGGCCATGGCCGATTGAGTCATCATCCAATCGATCAAACATTATCTTTTCTATTTTTATCTCCAAACCCTAGCTTTTCCAATCTCTTTGCTTTCCTTGTTTGTCTCGACGACGTTCAAGGAGGTTCTGAGTGGCCTGACCGATCTCAGAGCAACCCTAGGCACGCCATCTCCGACGGGGTCCCTCCCGAGGTGGTGATTCTAGGTCATCCCGAAGCTCCCGAGGGAAACCGGTCTGACCGGATCCCTAAACCGGTCTGACCGGTTTGGGCGGGGCTGCGGCGAGTTCATCGTTTCTTCATTTGCGCGATACGGCGCTCGCGTGTGTTGGCCAGAAAAAAGCGTCAACACACTTTTGGCGACTCCGCTGGGGAACATAGAAGATCTGGTTGTCAAAGACCGTTCGATCAAAGTCCCGGGCCAGATGGGATCTCGATGTGATCTTGACGCGGATAACATCATCGCGGCTTCAATGGAAGATCTCACTCCGGAGGAGCAGAAGAATTTAGATGCACTGCAAGAGTTCATGAAGTTGCAATTCATGACTGGCATCAAGAAAGATCGTCATGGCAAGGTGGCAAGAGTGCAAGAATTTGAGCTGCCGGCGATCAAGTTAAACGACAATCGAGTTGAGGTAATACCCGCTGTAAGTAAATCACAAACTACTCCTTCTACTACTGTTCCTAAAAATAGTGTAGAAAGAGATGAATTGCTCGCCTCTTACATTGCTCGTTTAGAAAGATTAGAAGATCTTGAGAAAGATAGGGCCACTACTTGCTTTAACAATAATGAAACTAGTAGTAGCGTTCCTAAAATTAATTCCAGTAGTGGAGTTTTTCCTAGCTTGGCACCCATACCTAATGTTAACATTGAAAAATACATGTATGGTATGCCACCTGAGTTTGCCATTGGTCAATCCCCGCCGTTCCAACCGACCGGGCCAAATATGGCCAAACCGGTCAGACCGGATCAGGGAACCGGTCAGACCGGTCTGACCAGTGCGCTTGAATTGGTGCATGAGCAGCCTATACCGCTTTCTGTTTCACCTGATTCGATGGTTTATGCTCACACTAATGCTTTAGGTACTGCTAGACCTCAATATAGTACAACAGTTAATACATCTGCTCAAGGAAACGTTATACCTGATGATGTTTTTGAAAGTTATAGGCTAGCTCAAGCTAAGGTTGCTCCCTACTTAAATAAGATGAATTTGGAGAATGTGCAAACCCAACAGCCAAATAATCCTAACTGGGCTGAATTTAATAAATTTAGAGAAGATTTGGCTAATGTAGTGAAAAGTAAACTTGGTGTTGATATTGGTAATACAAATTTGTATCAAAAACCATATAATGCTGAATTTGATAATTTTCCTCTTCCACGTGGTTGGCGTATGCCAGACTTGATTAAATTTAGTGGAGATGACGACCGAACCACATGGGAGCATATTAGCCAATACATAGCTCAATTAGGAGAAGCGGGTGCTTATAATGCTTTAAAAGTCCGCTTGTTTTCTTTATCATTAACTGGCACCGCTTTTGCTTGGTTTTCTTCGCTTGCCCCCGGTTCTATTATATCTTGGGATATGTTAGAACGTAAGTTTCATGATCATTTTTATAGTGGGAGCTTGCAATTAAAATTGACAGATTTAACATCGGTTAGACAAAGCAGAGATGAAACTGTTTCTGCTTACATTAAGAGATTTAAAGAAACTAAAAACCGTTGTTTCAATTTGTCAATCACTGATATGGACCTTGCTGATATCTGCTTAAAAGGTTTAAGGTTGTGAAGATTTCACTCATCCAAGGGGCACTACAAGGTACATTCTTTCATTCTCTTATGTTCTTTATTAGCTTGTATTATTTATATGCTTTAGAAATAGAGAAATTTGTGAATCAAAATGGAAAGAGAGTTTGTGTTCATGGTGGAGAGAGAGAGAGTTTGTGTTCATGGTGGAGAGAGAGAGCTTGTGTTCATGGTCGAGAGAGAGCTTGTATTCATAGTGGAGAGTGAGAACTTATGTATTGTATTTATTAGTTATTTATTTAAAGTTGGAATAGTTAATTATTTTTTTAATGGAAGTATATTTGATTTTAGAAAATGAATAAATTAATTATAGTTTTAGAAATGTGTTTAGTTTGTATTGTCTTATGTATATTTAGTTATATATTAAATTTGTATTATCTTATATATTACCTTTGTATTATATTATATATTAAATTATACAAATAATTGTTATTGGTTACTAATGCAGATGAATAGGCAATGGATGTACGGGGACAATCACGATACGACGTTTCGTGATGGCCTGAAGGGGTTTCTCGATGTCGCCGAGGCCAACAGGACGCCGTCAGGTTTCATGTTCTGCCCATGCACTAATTGTCGAAATATTCAATCGTACAAACAAAGAGGAGCTCTTCAGGTGCATTTGATGAGGCACGGTTTCATGAGCAATTATTCTGTTTGGACGAAGCATGGTGAAAGAGGAATTCTAATGGATGAAGATGAAGAAGACGAGGTGGATAACGACATTCCGGTATTGGTGGACCTACAAGTGGTGTTTGGAAAGGGAGACGGAAGCCAGCCTGTTCCAACTGGCGAGGATGGTCGTGCCGCGATGTGGAAGAAAAAGTCTATCTTTTGGGAGCTACCTTATTGGCAATATTTAGAGGTCCGTAACGCGATTGATGTGATGCATCTGACGAAGAATCTTTGCGTGAACTTGATAAGCTTCCTGGGTACTTATGGGAAGCCAAAAGATACACTGGAAGCACGTCAGGAGCTGAAACGATTGAAGCAACGGAATGATCTACATCCAAAAAAGGGAGACAAAGGACGCCAGTACTTGCGTCCTGCCAGCTTCACTCTCAGCAAAGAAGAGAAGACAAGCATGTTTGAATGCTTGAACAGTATCAAGGTTCCGTCGGGCTACTCCTCCAATATTAAGGGAATAATAAATATGAAAGATAACAAGTTCACAAACCTCAAGTCTCACGACTGTCATGTGTTGATGACACAGCTGCTTCCCATCATACTCAGGGGTGTGCTACCCGTTAATGTGCGGAAAGCCATTGTGAAGCTATGTGCATTCCTCAATGCAATTTCTCAGAAGGTGATCAATCCAGACCATTTAGATCAGCTACAGAACGACGTGGTGCAATGTCTTGTCAGCTTTGAGATGATATTTCCACCATCCTTCTTCAATATCATGACACATCTATTGGTTCACCTCGTCAAAGAGATTCGTATATTGGGCCCAGTATTTCTACACAACATGTTCCCATTTGAGAGGTTCTTCGCTGTGCTAAAGAAGTATGTCCGTAATCGTTCTCGTCCAGAAGGATGCATTGCTACGGGATACGAAACAGAGGAGGTCATTGAATTCTGTGTTGACTTTGTCAACGATCTTATGCCGATTGGTGTGCCCGAATCACATCATGAGGGGAGACTTGGTGGAAAGGGCACACTAGGGAAAAGATCGATGGTAATCAAGGACATGGAGACATTTCGTAAAGCGCACCTCACAGTTTTGCAACAATCAACCTTAGTTGCTCCGTACATCGAGGAGCACATGAAGATTCTCTGGGACGAAAATCCAACAATGTATGCAGCCTTTATTCAGCGGATGCACAATACTACTTTCGCCGCTTGGTTGCGAGAGCGTCTGATGGGTGTCGAGGGCATTGATGCGCAGCTAGCTTTTGTAGCTAGGGGTCCATCGACCACGATCTTAAAATTCCAAGGATGCGACATCAATGGGTATACATTTTACACAAGAGCCCAGGACAAAAGGAGCACCAACCAAAACAGTGGAGTCCGAATCGACGCGACAGACACCAATGGCAATACTAACTCATACTATGGTGTCATATAGGAGATATAGGAACTAGAGTACGGACCTTTGAAGATCCCACTGTTTAAGTGCCAATGGGTGAAGCTGACTACAGGAGGTGTTACAGTTGATGAGTATGGAATGACGTTAGTGGACCTAAACAAGATTGGGTTTCTAGACGAACCGTTCGTCCTAGCCAAAGATGCCACACAAGTTTTTTATGTAAAGGACATGGCTAGCAGACGAAAGAAAGGGGCGGATAAGAAAGGGGTGGGTAAGCAATTGGACCCACCACAAGACGAGCCAAAGCGTCGTATTGTTCTTCCTGGAAAAAGAAAAATCGTAGGAGTTGAGGACAAGACGGATGAAGATTATGATATGCTCGATGGGCTGCCTCCATTCTCGATGGCTGCTGACCCAAGCATCCTGTTAGCGGCGGAGGAGACACCCTATCTACGGCGTGATCACAATCAAGGAACCTTCGTAAAGAAGTTTATTAGTGTCCGAGTAAACGATGATGACGTGTAATTTAATTGCACTATGTTCCAGAAATTCATATTTATATATAATTTATAGAAATGTAAATTCCTATGATTTTCTGGAATTTTCTAATATTTTCTAATAACTCCCACTGTTTTCTAGAATTTTCTAATAATTTTAAAGGGCTTTGTTTTCTACAAAATTATTATTTAGAAATAAAGAGCTTCATTTAATAATTACTAGAAAATGAAAGCAAATGGTAATTCCTACGATTTTCTAGGATTTTATATTAATTTCTAATATTTTCTAGTAACTCCTACTATTTTTCACGAATTTTCTAACAATTTTAAAGAGCTTTGTTTTATTTATTTACGAATAAAGTAAAGTAATAGGAATAGAAAAAAGACCCGGTGCTAATTGTCGATTTGGATGAAAAAATGGCGGCAATTGAAATCCTAACCCTTTAGCACCGGGTAGATCCAACACCCGGTTCTAAAGTTGCCCAGGATTTCAGTTCCCGCCCTGGGCACCTCTTTAGCACCGGGTGTGCTTACACCCGGTGCTAAAGTCTCATTAGCACCGGGTGTTGTATCCACCCGGTGCTAATGTGGCGGCCACCACATTAGCACCGGGTGTGTGTACACCCGATGCTAAAGACTCATTAGCACCGGGTGTTCTATCCACCCGGTGCTAATGTGGTGGCCTTTAGCACCGGGTGAGAGTAAGACCCGGTGCAAATAAGCCTTTAGCACCGGGTCTTACCCTCACCCGGTGCTAAAGGCGCCGCCCCATATAACCGTCCGCGCCCTCTACCCTCCTCACTTCACGCATTTCTCGCCTGCCTCTGCCGCCGGTCCCGCTCCCGCGCCCGTCCCCGTCGCTGGTCGCCCTCGCCGCCGTCTCCCGTCGCCCACGCCGCCATCGCCCGCACCGTCGCCCGTCGCCTGCGTCGCCGCCATTCGCCCGCCCCGCCCGTGGCCCGTCGCCGCCATTCGCCCGTGCCGCCCGCGCCGTCGCCCCTCGCCCGAGCCCGCACCCGCCACCGTCGACGGCCGCCCGTCGCCCGCACCCGCCGCCGTCGCCCGCACCCGTCGCCCCTCGGTCGATTTTTACATTTTGTTATTTAATTTTGTTATTTAATTTGTTATTTATTTTTTATTTAATTTGGTATATAATTTGTTATTTCATTTGTTATTTAATTTGTTATATATAATTAGTTATTATTTATATGCTTATATATAATTTTGTATGTAATTTGGTATATATAATTTTGTATGTAATTTGGTATATATAATTTTGTATGTAATTTTGTATATATAATTTTGTATGTAATTTTGTATATATAATTTTGTATATGTGCATATTTTGTATGTGCAAAACTATCGCGCACCCGAACACCATCGCGAAACCAAACTCGTCGCCCGAGCACCTTCGCGAACCCAAACGCGTCGCGTTCCCAAACCTTCCTAGCCCTAACCCTAAACCCCGAAACCCAAACCTTAAACCCCCTATCCCAAACCCTAAACCCCGAAACCCAAGCCCTAAACCTCCTAGCCCTAACCCTAAACCCCATATCTATATTTATTTATATTTATTGCTTACAAATTATTTTTATTCCTATAGATGGCGGACAACAACCCTAGCGAACCCTTGCCAGAGGATAATGCCCAGTTCTTATTGAATCAAATATTTGGTATCGATGCCGAAGATAACCCGCAACCAAACATGGAAGACGTGCTGGGTATTGCTCAAGGGAGCGAAAATGTGGAACAACGTAATGTGGATGAATGCAGTAATAATGAGCCCACGTCTAGTCAGGTGTGAATATATCTCATTTAATATGTATTGTATATCTCAATATATCTCACTTAATATGTATTGTATCTCAATATATCTCATTTAATATTGTATCGTTAATATGTAATTTATGTAGCCCGCCTCTGCGTCGACAACCGGAACGATGAAATCCAAACGATCTGCCACTAAGAAGGTGAAGGATGTGAAGTTTCACATCACTCGAGTGGAGGACGATGGGGAGCCAGTTGAGCCCAAACAAGTAGCTAGAAAATTTATATCTCAGTGCGGGGTTGTTCTACGGGAACGCGTGCCCATTAGCATCAGAAAATGGAAATCCACGGACCCTACTGAGCCGCACGTGTTGCCCAATACTGAGAAGGAGATGCTATGGGCGGACTTAAAAGGAATTCTCGAATGGCCAAGCAGTCATAAAGAGCAACTGAAGGATTGGACAATGAAAAAGATGGCAATTCTGTTCCAGGATTACAAGAAAAATTTATACAAGAATTATCTCATTACCGGAGAAGCACCGGATCCAGCGAAGCATCCAACCATCACTCATGATGCTTGGGAATCGTTCTTGGAGTACAAAAACTCCGAAGAAGGGTCAAGTATGTCCGCTAGAAATGCTGACAATGCCGGTAATAGGAAGTACACCCATAGAATGGGTTCAGGAGGTTATAAAGGGAGCATTGAGAAATGGGAGAAGATGGAAGAATCTCTATTTGCTAGAGGTATTCGTCCAGCGACACATGACTGGCCCACACGATCCAACCATTGGTACTATGGTCATGGAGGCACCCTCAGTCCGATCGACGGCTCGTTAGTTTTTGGCGAGGACTTGCGAGAACTAGCTCAACGTCTCATCAATATCCTTAAGGCATCTGAGAGGGGAGAATTTGTTCCTGATAGAGACATAGATGAGCTAACCTATGCCTTAGGAAACAAGGAGCATCCTGGACGTACGCGCGGCGTAGGCATAGTACCCTGGAAGAAAGGTTTCAAAGAGGACACCGCCTCCTATAGGAGCCGTTCGAGGAAGAAGGCGAAATATGAGCAGAGGGTGAGGGACCTAGAGGAAACGGTAGCCGCCCAGGGCTCAAAGATACAGGAAATGGAGGTAGAGACGGAGCGGCAAATGAAGTTAGCATTGCTGCAGATACAAGCCACAGGAACCGCCAGCACAGAGCATGTACCTCTCCAAGATCCTAATGCAGCCCTTCTTAGCCCTCCACAACATCGAAGCAGCCACGCTTCCACAGAGCATGTACAAGGTCATGAAGACACATTAGCACCTAAGTCTGAACCGGTTCGTTACCCCGTGGATGAAATAACTGAACGGACCGCGTGTGAGCTTGTCGTGAGGCAGAAGAACATATCCGTGGTGGTACGTTTGCGACATTAGTTTGTATATTTCATAAATATCATCATAAATATTATTCATTTACTAAATTCCTTTCTACTTATTTTATTAGGTCGCATACGGTATGACCAAACCAGTGGAACCAGGTCAAAGATGGCATTGCATGCAGATTCCACATGGTTACGAACCCGTTGAGGTGGAGCAAGTCGTTGACCAGTGGAATGACTTGGAACTTGACATCGTCGGAGGTGACGGAGAAACAAAACTCGGGGAGTGTTCTCACGGGATCATTCTATGGAGCAAGCGAGACATCGCCATACCTGGTGGCACCAAGTCTCCTTCAGATCCCCCGTCTCCAAGAGGTCCACCGGATCACGATTCTTTGGGAGCTCATGACGCAAACCCGTCTCCGTCTCCGTCTCCTCCACGGCGGAAGTCTTCGTCTCCACCACGGCAGAAGCCTGAACCAAAGAAGTGCTCTAAACTGGCTAGCTTGGCCCCTCCACCACAGAAGAAGCCACGGAAGGTCAAAGAGAAGCCTGCACCACCGAAAAAAGCTTATGACCTGACTCAAGAAGAGCTCGATGCCTCTGTAAAAGAAGACGTAAAGAGGCAACTTTTCACGAGAAAACAACCAAAGCCAAAGATTGACCCCGCCACGGCAAAATCCTTCCTCCAAAATTTGACTAGGGGACAAAAGAAGAGGGCACAGGTATCAGACTATGACCGATCATTACTGAAATCTCAAGGGAAGAGGAAGGCGGCGGCGTCCAAACCTGTTGCTCAGCTCGGCAACCAACCTCAGGAGTCGTTGCCTCAGTTGGCATCTGAGTACGAGCTGAATGTGCAACGACAAATGGCCGAGACAGGACTCTCGAGAGAGGAAATCACGCGAGAAAAAGAAATCCCTGTGAGCACAGACATCAAGTGGCCATTTAAGCTTGGCGAGCCTATGGTCGGTCCAGAAATGGAGAGCACGCTACAAACAAAGATGCGTCGTTTCCATCAGTGGTATCTGGAACAATCAAGAAGCAAAAGGCGCATGTTTGGAGTTCGTGTAAAGGACCATGATTTTTTCAATGGCGAGGAAACCATCTGGTTGGAGTTTAGGATATATATGAGGTCTACCACAAAGACGCCATGGACATGTCTTTGGTCGCCTGTTGGGTATTGTAAGTGCTTTGTTCTCATTTACATTTGACACTTGAAAAAAACTTTAATCTTTGCTGACGTTCCCTTTATTGCTTAACAATGCAGAATGGAGATTCAAAGATGTCGGAGGGAAGGAATATTTGACATTGGTTACATGGACCCGACAAGGATAAGTGAAAAAATGATTTTGATCAATCCAGAGGAGACATATCAAAATTTATACAAGTATCTCCAAAAACAAAATTATTGCGACTCCATACTATTGCCGTACAACTTCGGGTGAGTACCTATACATGTATCTACTTATAGTGCCTATACAAAATTTTATGGACTCCATACTATTACCGTTCAATTTTGTTTCTCATTATAATGTCTACATGTATACAGTTTTCACTGGATCTTAATCATATTGTGTCCTGACTGGGGTATCGTCCACGTCTTTGATTCGTTGAAGAGGCCAACATATGCTTACCAGAACATCATCGACATGTTTACAAGGTGACATATATTTACCCATTTGTAACACCCTAAAATTCATCACATTTAAATTGTAGCAACCCTCTGAATTTCCTAGGATTTATTAAGGCTTAAATAAATTTTCTAGGATTTAATTGGAATTTCTAGCCTTTTTATCAATTTAAATATCACATTAAATAATTATTTTAGTCAAAATGAGTTTTTGTTGCATTCATGCTGTTGCATATATTTTTGGTTGCTAGTAAATCAAGTTGGAATTTAAATTCTGTTTAAATTCGAATTTGATTTGCTTTTGTTTGAGTTTTAGAAAAGTTAAAATAGGCAGAGTTCGATTTCGCCCCTTTAACTCTTGGCCCGGTCCAAGTTTGCCCCCTGGACATTTTCCCCCGCTCGCTTTTCTCTCCCCGACCAAGTCTCGTCGTCTTTGGTGCACCGTAGCGCCGAGTCGCGCTCACTCCGGCGATGATCCGCCGCGGAAACGGGCGGCGCCGCCGTCCCGGCCGTCGCCGGCGTATCCCCTCCGCCCGATCCGTCCCTGGCCGCTAGATCAAGATCCAACGGCCCGGATCAGATCTAATGCCGACCGTTCGATCGAGATCCAACGGTCCACAATCGCCCGAGCCACGAGTCAAACAGACCGCGTAACGGTCAGCCGTGGCAAATTTGCTAAAGAGCCCCTGAGTTTTCTGGAAATCAACCCGCAGTCCATCCTAGTTCAAAAATAATTACGAATAGGTCCTTTTTCTTTTGTTTTAGCCCCTGCAAGATTTAAAATTATGCCCGAGGTCCTGTTTTGGTCTTTTTACCCGTAAGCCCTCGAGTTCTTATACAAAATTATGTTTTAGCCCCTGGTTTTTCGCAGTTAAGCCCCTGGAACTTTTAAAACTTTGCCAGCAAGTCCCTGAACCTTAGAAAAGCCATATCTTTTGCGTTTTAACTCCGATTTTAGTGATTCTCGCGCTCACGCGTTCGTTGTAACGTGTAGATTAGTTTTGTGCTGTTGTTTTCTCCTGTTGGAATTTTTTGGTGTACTGTTTCTTATTTGTTGTATTGTTTCCTTGCATGTGAATGTGTGATGCGATTAGGAAACGACCAGTTCGAGGATTTCTCTGAGGAACCAACTGTTGGAGAAGGATTTGAGCAGCAACAGAGTTGGGAAGAAGGCAAGTGTATTATGTCATGCAAATTTCCTAATAATTATTAATTTCACCACCCATGCATGTGTCTTAATTTGATGGGTTCCTATTTAAGGATTTGCCTAGCCACTATATTCCCCTGTCCCTGAAACTGGGTTACTTAATTAATTTTGATGGTAGATGATGCTTAGTTTGCTCAACTGGGATTGGTTAAATGAACCCCTACTCTATGTTCCATATACTCTTTTAAGTAATTAATTGGCAAGATCATATCTTTTTAATTAGAACATGGAGAACCACCCAGGAAAACAGTGCAACCATAAGTACCATATGGCTCTGGTCTTGGCTAACTAATTAGGGACTTTAGTGGATGGTAACCTTACCCGAAAGGGGCAAGAGGCACGGCGGTTGACGAGGTATAGCTCGGTCCTTTTGAGCTGTGGGCTTTGGTAAGAGACAGATCTCATTAGGGAGGGTTATGCTTTGCTTCTGAACCGAAAACCTTAGCGGGTTACTATTTACTAGGGAATCTTTGTAAAGGCCTCGTAGCGTCCCTATGCGGTCACACCTCGGTAGTGTGATTTAAGAGGATTGGCCCCCTCGGCATGGTTGGGTTTAAAGTTCTTTTGAACTTTTACGCGGCTTATGGTGAAAGTGTACAACCTCTGCAGAGTGTAAAACTGTTATAACAGCCGTGCTCACGGTCAAGAGCGGCCTGGACCCTTACATGATAATCAAACTTGAACATGATCTAAATCGTGGTTATATGAATATGTTGGGAATATGACATTCATTAATTTGTGGGTGGTATATACTTTCATTTGCTAGTAAATAGTTGCTTAATAAAACTTGACCAACTAAAAGTGCTTACTGCAGTATGGTCAGCCAACCTTTTTGCCTCAGCCTTGTATGTCATATTACATTTGCTGAGTACGTCATGTGCTTATGCTTGTTTTCTTTCTTTCTTTTATTGCATCAACTACACCCGGAATGCTGCTCAGATTGGGAGAATTTTGAGGATTTCACTACTGATTTTGAGGAGTTCTAGGCGAGTCTCCCCCAGTCAATGCCTGTGGAGTTGGAGTCACTTTTGCTTCGTTAGATGAACGTTTATTTAAGTCTTCCGCTATGACATTTGAGTCAACTCTGATATTGTAACAATTGCACTATAATACTCTTTCGTTATGCATGGTTATGGATATTCACTTGTGACGTCTACCATATGTGTGTAAACTGATCCTGGCGCACATATGAGATGCACCTGGTTTTGCCTTTAAAACCGGGTGTGACAGAGGTGGTATCAGAGATGTGTTGACTGTAGGACGCAAGCCTAGATAGCAATGGTCATTCTCTAAGGATTATTTTGCTTAACTACTCTTGCTCTATCTATTCTTGGTTTATTTTGCTATTATTCCTGGGCATTGATAATTGTCTCCTCCTTGATTTTGTTTTCTGGTCTATCTTTTTTTCACCATCTCACCTGGTTCTGATGTCTTTAGAACTGTTCTCACCCCTTTCTTGCTTAAACCATAGATGGTGTTGACAAGGCAAGGTGCTCGTAGATTGGCAAGCACTCTTTCCTCTTTTTCGTCGCATTCGGTGCAAGAAGATGAATCGGAACCTGAAGAGATTGAAGTAATGGACGAAGAAGTCAACTCAGTAGGGAATGCTCCTGCTGGATCTGAAGGAAGTGAATGACCCTCTCCGCCGCCTGACATGTGGGTAGTGACTATTCACCACCACGACGGAGGCAACAGTGGGTTCCCGATGATGCTTCGAATGCTCTTCGAGCGTCTGAACTACCCAGTGGAGATAGAATATTGTGGAAGAAGGAGGACACATCCAGATCACCCAGAGGACTGGGAAGTCGCTGTATACATCAGGGAGCCTGATTATGAGTATGGAGTAACCAAAGAGGCTGCAGTGCATCACGCCATCGCCATGAGATCAACTTTCGAAGCTGGAATCCAGGATGCAGCCAGGCGGGCACTTTCGGTGCTTTGTCATGAGGAGGCTGCTGAAGTACGTCACACTGCTTGGGCATATCTCCCTCGAAGGCAGCAAGGCACTCCAACTGGGGTTGTGCCACAACCGCCAGGTGTAAACTCTACACTCAACGTCCAGGTGGCGTTCACCCAGATGCTCAACGCGCACGCCGATGACACCACAAGAGAGCTACAATAAGTGCGTGAAGAACTCGCTGCTGAACGAAGGAAGAACAAGAGGCTGATAGTTGAACTCAAGGGAGAAGCACTTCCGCCCTTGGATGAAGATATAGAAGGGTTGATGGGTCATTCACCGCCTCGCTAGAGAGTGTTTGGTGGATCGTCTAGTTGCTTCACCATACCTATTAAGATAGGATACCCTCTCTTTTGTTAGTTCAGTACGTTTAGAATCGTTGAGACTCGTACGTAGCATGTGATTTAGTTTGGTTTAAAGGTGTGGTAGAGATGTTTGCTTTTGTGCTAAGTGTGTGATTTGGATCTTTGTAATGATTGAACTTAATTGTGGAGTGATGACCACAATTGAGTACTTATTAAATAAATAAATTTAGTTAGTTTAGGTTTATCTTGGTCTCTGATCTTAGCCCTTAACTATCACTTTATCCATATAATTATACCCCTCATATAAATCATGTTATGCGACAATCTGATCTCGCTGCCGCATGATATCCGGGTACTGTCCGAATTGTTTCGGGAGCTTCAGAACTCCGTTTGACATAAATCCAGTTGGGTTGGATTAAGGACTTGATAACCTAGCTTCTGGGAACTTTACGTGATTTTTGGAGGTTCTGGCAGAGAGATATAATGGTTTTATTGGAGTAACCAGAATCTGTCTCGTGGTCCTGACACAGCTGTCTTGTTTATTTTATACCTCGAGCCACAAAATTCCGATTGAGGTGATTTAAGTTGGGTTAGTTTCAGAATTTTATAGTCTACGTTCAGACAAAAGATCATGATTTTTGGATACACAGAATGAGAGTTACAACTATTTAATTAGGACAAACAGAATCTGCTTCAGAATTTGATTTGCTCGTTATTGGCAACTCGTTCTACATTAACTCTTATCTGTTCATGATTTGAGTTATATCTTTTTACCACCCTCTAAACCTCATGTTCTAACCACTAGATGGTAAACACCTGGTCTGGAAGTGGAGTGGATCAACCACCTGTGAATCGTCAGGGATGTGCCAACCCCAATCCAAATCCTCCGCCGAATCAAGCATCCGTAACAATGGATCAGATCCTCGCCAACCAGACTCAGATTCTCCAGGGCATGGCTAATACCTTGGCAGCCATGCAAGCACAGAACAACAACAACAACAACAACAACAACCAGCAGAGAGACAAGCACCGGGAGTTCATGAGTCACAAACCTCCTACCTACTCCCACTCTGCAGATCCACTTGATGCTGACGATTGGCTGAAGACTGTTGAGAAGAAGCTGGATATGGCTCAGTGTAATGACAGGGAGAAGGTCCTGTATGCCTCAGGTCGCTTGGAAGCATCAGCTTCAGATTGGTGGGATGCTTATCTTGCTGCTCATGTCACCCCTGATGCTATCACCTGGCAGGAGTTTAGAACCAACTTCAGGAGCTACCATATTCCTGCTGGTGTCATGAAGCTGAAGAAGAAGGAGTTCCTCTCACTTAAGCAAGGTGGGATGACCGTCAGCGAGTACCGGGATAAGTTTATCCAGTTGTCCCGTTACGCCCCAGATGAGGTGAAGGATGATGAGCAGAAGCAGGAGCGATTTCTGGAAGGATTGATCCCGCCGCTCCAATATCAACTCATGTCTCATACCTTCCCAACATTTCAGAAGCTGCTGGATAAGGCTATTGGCTTGGAGAGCAAGCGCCATGAGTTGGGAGAGCAGAAGAGGAAGTTCATGGCCTCAGGACAGTCAAGTAGTAACACCCGCCCTCGTTTCCAGCAGCCTTAGCAGAACATACCCGTTCGTTTTGGTGGGCAAGGGAGTAACTTTGTGCAGAGTCAGGGTCAGCGGTCAGCACCTCCACCTCAGCGTCTAGCATTTCAGCAGAACCGTCAGACCACCCCGGCTCAGACTCCAGTGAAGACCCCTGCACCAGGCAGTGCTCCTACTCCCCGTACCTGCTACATTTGTGGAGATCCCAGCCACTTTGCCCACAACTGTCCTAAGAGGAATGCTCAGACCCCACAGCACCAGAGTGGCAGTGCACCTAGGTAGAATACCCCTCAGCAGCAGAACAGGAATGTGAACCCGACGCCCCAGAGCAACAAGGGCCAGCAGAATCAGATGCGGGGCAAGGTGAACCATGTTGCTGCAGAGTCCGCGCAGGAGGCCCAGGATGTGGTACTTGGTATGTTCCTTGTCAACTCAGCCCCTGCATCAGTTTTATTCGACTCTGGAGCATCTCATTCTTTTATTACTGCTCAGTACGTAGCTAAGTATAATATATCTATGGTTCCTATGAAAAATTCCATGCTGGTTAGCTCTCCCGGTGGAAACATGAAAGCCAATTTTATCTGTCCCCGAGTTAATCTGAAAATAGTTGGGGTAGACTTTCCTGCTGATCTGATAGTCCTGAATTCTGAGGGAATTGATGTCATACTTGGAATGGGATGGTTAGCTGCTTTTAATGCGGTGATTCAGTGTGCCAAGAGATCCGTGTTGTTGACTAGCCCTCAGGGAGAGAAGATTGAATTCGGAGCCACTCAACCCTCAGCTTCAACTTACTCAGTGAATCAGGCCAGTGGTCTTCCTTTGGAGGATATCAGAGTTGTTTGTGAGTTTCCGGATGTCTTCCCAGATGATTTGCTAGGTATGCCACCCGAACAAGACATTGAGTTTATTATTGAGCTTTTACCTGGTACTGCTCCTATTTCTAAAAGACCCTATAGAATGGCTATTAATGAACTAGAAGAACTTAAGAAACAACTTAAGAAATTGTTGGATAAAGGTTACATTCGTCCTAGTTCTTCACCTTGGGGAGCACCTGTAATTTTTGTGGGTAAAAAGGACGGTACTTTGAGGATGTGTGTGGATTATCGTTCCTTGAATGAGGTAACCATCAAGAATAAGTATCCATTGCCCAGAATTGAAGACTTATTTGATCAGCTGAGAGGAGCTAAGGTATTCTCCAAGATTGACTTGAGATCTGGCTATCATCAATTAAGGATCAGGCGTTCCGATATTCCTAAAACAGCATTCACCACCCGGTATGGATTGTATGAGTATACTGTGATGTCGTTTGGATTGACAAATGCACCCGCCTACTTTATGTACCTGATGAATAAGGTGTTCATGGAGTACTTGGATAAGTTTGTGGTGGTATTTATTGACGATATTTTGGTTTACTCTAAGAATGAGGAAGAGAATGAGGAGCATTTGAGGTTGGTGTTGCAGACTCTTAGAGAGAACCAGTTGTATGCCAAGTTTAGTAAATGTGAGTTTTGGTTGAATCAAGTGTCTTTTCTTGGTCATGTTGTTACTGATGGAGGTATTGCAGTGGATCCAAGTAAAGTCAAGGATGTGTTGGAATGGGAACCTCCTACCACATTCTCTGAGATCAGAAGCTTTCTGGGATTGGTTGGATATTACAGGAGATTCATTGAAGGCTTTTCTAAAATAGCGAAACCCCTTACTTCGCTATTAGAGAAGGGCAAGGAGTTTGTTTGGTCAGAAGCGTGTCAGGCCAGCTTTGAAGAGTTGAGAAGGAAGTTGACTATAGCCCCAGTGCTTGCTATGCCCGATATTCACAAGAACTTTGATATATATTGTGATGCTTCTCGTAGAGGTCTTGGGTGTGTGCTCATGCAGGAAGGCAGAGTTATAGCCTATGCATCCAGGCAGTTGAGGAAGCACGAGCTGAACTATCCTACTCATGATCTGGAACTTGCAGCTGTTGTCCATGCCTTGAAGATCTGGAGGCACTATATTCTAGGTAACAGATGTGAGCTGTATACTGATCACAAACGCCTGAAGTACATATTTACTCAAAAGGATCTGAATTTGAGGCAGAGAAGATGGTTGGGGTTGATCAAGGATTATGATCTGGGAATCAACTATCATCCTGGCAAGGCTAATTTGGTCGTTGATGCGTTGAGTAGGAAGTCACAAGTAAATGCAATGTTTGGTCGCCAGTTACCAGCTGAGTTGCTTGCAGAGATGGAAAAGCTGAACTTGGGATTCCTGAATCAGACAGAAGGTGTGACAATGGATGTTGAGTCTACACTGGAACAGGAAATTCGGAAGGGTCAGCTTACTGATGAGAAGATAAAGGAAATCAAGGAAACCATGTTAGCAGGGAAAGCTCCCGACTTCACCGAAGATGATCAAGGTACAATTTGGTTTAGAAAGAGGATATGTGTACCGGATATCGAGTCCCTCAGGGAACAGATATTGAGGGAAGCTCATGATTCCGCATATTCTATTCATCCTGGAAGCACCAAGATGTACCAGGATCTGAAGCAAAGGTATTGGTGGTATGGACTAAAAAGGGATGTGGCTGCCCACGTGGCATTGTGCGATGTTTGTCAGAAAGTCAAGGCTGAACACCAGAGACCAGCCGGTTTACTTCAGCCACTCAAGGTACCTGAATGGAAGTGGGAAGAGATCAGTATGGATTTCATTGTTGGGTTACCCCGCACTCGAGGAGGATATGACTCCATATGGGTTATTGTGGACAGATTAACTAAGGTAGCTCACTTTATACCCGTTCACACTACTTATACCAGCGCTAAGTTAGCAGAGTTATACATGTCCAGAATTGTTTGTCTCCATGGTGTACCTAAAAAGATAGTGTCTGATAGAGGTACTCAGTTTACATCTAGATTCTGGCAGAAGTTGCATGAGTCTATGGATACAAAGTTGAATTTCAGTTCTGCATATCATCCTCAGACAGATGGTCAGACAGAGAGGACTAATCAGATTTTGGAGGATATGTTGAGAGCTTGTGCTTTGGAGCATGGAGGCAGTTGGGACAAGAGTCTTCCATATGCAGAGTTCTCATATAACAACAGTTATCAGGCAAGTCTAAAGATGGCCCCCTTCGAAGCACTTTATGGTAGAAAGTGTAGGACACCGTTGTATTGGAGTGAAACGGGTGAAAGTCAGTTGTTTGGTCCAGAGATACTGTAGGAAGCAGAAAGACAGGTTCAGATTATCAGAGAGAATTTAAGAACGGCTCAGTCCAGGCAGAAGAGCTATGCAGACACAAGGAGACGAGAATTAACCTTCGAAGTAGGTGATTATGTGTATCTGAAAGTATCTCCTATTCGAGGCTTGAGAAGGTTTAAGGTGAAAGGTAAATTATCTCCTCGTTTCATTGGACCTTTCAAGATTGTTGATAGAAAAGGTGAGGTTGCTTATCAATTGGAGTTGCCAGCCAGACTGTCAGATGTGCATGACGTGTTTCATATCTCTCAGTTAAAGAAGTGTCTTAGAGTGCCTGAGGAAGAATTACCCTTGGATGAGTTGGATGTGCAAGATGATTTGACTTATAAGGAATACCCAGCTAAGATTTTGGAAACTGCTGAAAGAGTTACTAGGAGTAAAGTCATTAAGATGTGTAAAGTTCAGTGGAGTCATCATGCGGAAAGTGAGGCAACTTGGGAAAGAGAGGATGAGTTGATGGTAGAGTTTCCTCAGATTTTCTCTAATCCATCCGAATCTCGAGGACGAGATTCTCTTTAAGGGGGTAGGTTTGTAACACCCTAAAATTCATCACATTTAAATTGTATCAACCCTCTGAATTTCCTAGGATTTATTAAGGCTTAAATAAATTTTCTAGGATTTAATTGGAATTTCTAGCCTTTTTGTCAATTTAAATATCACATTAAATAATTATTTTAGTCAAAATGAGTTTTTGTTGCATTCATGCTGTTGCATATATTTTTGGTTGCTAGTAAATCAAGTTGGAATTTAAATTCTGTTTAAATTCGAATTTGATATGCTTTTGTTTGAGTTTTAGAAAAGTTAAAATAGGCAGAGTTCGATTTCGCCCCTTTAACTCTTGGCCCGGTCCAAGTTTGCCCCCTGGACATTTTCCCCCGCTCGCTTTTCTCTCCCCGACCAAGTCTCGTCGTCTTTGGTGCACCGTAGCGCCGAGTCGCGCTCACTCCGGCGATGATCCGCCGCGGAAACGGGCGGCGCCGCCGTCCCGGCCGTCGCCGGCGTATCCCCTCCGCCCGATCCGTCCCTGGCCGCTAGATCAAGATCCAACGGCCCGGATCAGATCTAATCCCGACCGTTCGATCGAGATCCAACGGTCCACAATCGCCCGAGCCCCGAGTCAAACAGACCGCGTAACGGTCAGCCGTGGCAAATTTGCTAAAGAGCCCCTGAGTTTTCTGGAAATCAACCCGCAGTCCATCCTAGTTCAAAAATAATTACGAATAGGTCCTTTTTCTTCTGTTTTAGCCCCTGCAAGATTTAAAATTATGCCCGAGGTCCTGTTTTGGTCTTTTTACCCGTAAGCCCTCGAGTTTTTGTACAAAATTATGTTTTAGCCCCTGGTTTTTCGCAGTTAAGCCCCTGGAACTTTTACAACTTTGCCAGCAAGTCCCTGAACCTTAGAAAAGCCATATCTTTTGCGTTTTAACTCCGATTTTAGTGATTCTCGCGCTCACGCGTTCGTTGTAACGTGTAGATTAGTTTTGTGCTGTTGTTTTCTCCTATTGGAATTGTTTGGTGTACTGTTTCTTATTTGTTGTATTGTTTCCTTGCATGTGAATGTGTGATGCGATTAGGAAACGACCAGTTCGAGGATTTCTCTGAGGAACCAACTGTTGGAGAAGGATTTGAGCAGCAACAGAGTTGGGAAGAAGGCAAGTGTATTATGTCATGCAAATGTCCTAATAATTATTAATTTCACCACCCATGCATGTGTCTTAATTTGATGGGTTCCTATTTAAGGATTTGCCTAGCCACTATATTCCCCTGTCCCTGAAACTGGGTTACTTAATTAATTTTGATGGTAGATGATGCTTAGTTTGCTCAACCGGGATTGGTTAAATGAACCCCTACTCTATGTTCCATATACTCTTTTAAGTAATTAATTGGCAAGATCATATCTTTTTAATTGGAACATGGAGAACCACCCAGGAAAACAGTGCAACCATAAGTACCATATGGCTCTGGTCTTGGCTAACTAATTAGGGACTTTAGTGGATGGTAACCTTACCCGAAAGGGGCAAGAGGCGCGGCGGTTGACGGGGTATAGCTCGGTCCTTTTGAGCTGTGGGCTTTGGTAAGAGACAGATCTCATTAGGGAGGGTTATGCATTGCTTTTGAACCGGAAACCTTAGCGGGTTACTATTTACTAGGGAATCTTTGTAAAGGCCTCGTAGCATCCCTATGCGGTCACACCTCGGTAGTGTGATTTAAGAGGATTGGCCCCCTCGGCATGGTTGGGTTTAAAGTTCTTTTGAACTTTTACGCGGCTTATGGTGAAAGTGTACAACCTCGGTAGTGTGATTTAAGAGGATTGGCCCCCTCGGCATGGTTGGGTTTAAAGTTCTTTTGAACTTTTACGCGGCTTATGGTGAAAGTGTACAACCTCTGCAGAGTGTAAAACTGTTATAACAGCCGTGCTCACGGTCAAGAGCGGCCTGGACCCTTACATGATAATCAAACTTGAACATGATCTAAATCGTGGTTCTATGAATATGTTGGGAATATGACATTCATTAATTTGTGGGTGGTATATACTTTCATTTGCTAGTAAATAGTTGCTTAATAAAACTTGACCAACTAAAAGTGCTTACTGCAGTATGGTCAGCCAACCTTTTTGCCTCAGCCTTGTATGTCATATTACATTTGCTGAGTACGTCATGTGCTCATGTTTGTTTTCTTTCTTTCTTTTATTGCATCAACTACACCCGAAATGCTGCTCAGATTGGGAGAATTTTGAGGATTTCACTACTGATTTTGAGGAGTTCTAGGCAAGTGTCCCCCAGTCAATGCCTGTGGAGTTGGAGTCACTTTTGCTTCGTTAGATGAACGTTTATTTAAGTCTTCCGCTATGACATTTGAGTCAACTCTGATATTCTAACAATTGCACTATAATACTCTTTCGTTATGCATGGTTATGGATATTCACTTGTGACGTCTACCATATGTCTGTAAACTGATCCTGGCGCACATATGAGATGCACCTGGTTTTGCCTTTAAAACCGGGTGTGACACCATTTAACTCAATTCTGCCCTTTCAATCACAATGATTTAACACAACTTTTTGGTTCACAGGGCGTGGATTCAATTTCGTCAAGATAACCCTGGTATGATCCATGAAACACTCACATGGAAGACTGACTTTCCGGTAAGCAAGTAATTTGTACGTGTAGGTCTCCGCTAACCTATTATATGAATTTTACTTAACTTTATTTTTTGATCGACAGTGTCGCCAACAGGGGTCGGGAAATAATCTATGTGCATATTATGTTTGTGATAACATGCTCAATTGGTCGACAAAAAGATGACCCACCATGATGTTATGGTATGTAACACATTTTCAGGTTTTAATTTGATATATTTACTATTTTTGTAGAAAAAGCACTTGATTTTGTAATAAATTATATTATTTAGAAATATACGGCTTCTTTTATTGATAATGGGATTCATTTATAATAAATAATATTATTATTAAATTTGAATTAATAAGTAAGGCACTTTGTTTTAAAACAAATGATTATTTAGAAATATAGGGCTTCATTTAATAATTACTATGTTTGTATTAATAAGAAAAACACTTTGTTTTATAATAAATGATTATTTAAATATAGACGGACATTTGTATTTGTAAGTAAAGCATTTATTTTATATTAAATGTTTATTAATTGCACATTTGTTGTCTTCAATTCCATGGAATTAATATTTCTAATTATTTGCAAATTATAGATGATGAGGCTGCAAGAAGATAGACTCGATCAAGAGAGAATAGACGCAATTGCAGAACAGCTCATTGGATGGATTTGGGACGAGGTCGTTAATCCCCGTGGAGAATTCCATCTCCCCCTGGAGGATGCGCCGTCAAGTCGTTCCTCTAGTCAGATTTCTTAATTTGTAATATACAATTCAAATATATACAGTTCAAATATATATACAGTTCAAAATTGTAATATATATATCTTCTATTTTGATTATATGTCTAGCTAATATGAATATATAGTACTACATGCACGGCAGCTGAATACATGTTTGAATACGCATCATAATACATATATAAACATATATAAACGTACATGCATGGCGGCTGTAGAAAGTAACCAAGAAAAAAATAAATCCAGGCACTTTAGCACCGGTTGTATACACCAACCGGTGCTAAAGGCCGTCCTATCCCCGTTGTGTAGGCAGGGCCTTTAGCACCGGTTGGTGTTTAGAACCGGTGCTAAAGGCCCCCTTTAGCACCGGTTATTCTACCCGGTGCTAAAGGGTACCCCCTTTAGCACCGGAAGTTTAGCACCGGCTGGGAATCCGGTGCTAAAGCCCGTTCCCAACCGGTGCGGATGTGAGGTTCTCTGGTAGTGGGGATTCGAACCCACAACCTGATGCATGGTGTCACGAACAGCCACCTAGCCACTCCACCTACGCAGTACATGTAATGAAAAGTGAGATGCTTTCTTTTTATTGTAACCCGTAAAACACCTCCACATGGGACTAAATAACCTTTAGTCTTGGTTGGAGCCACCAGCCGGAACTAAAAGTCACCCTTTTAGTCCCGAGTGAAACCACCACCCAGGACTAAAGGTTGTGACCTTTAGTCTCGGTTGGAGGCTCCAACCAGGACCAAAAGGTCCTCCCGAACCTAGAAAAATGCGAACCGGGACTAAAAGTTTATTTGTCTCGGGCCAAAACTTAACCAGGACTAAAGAGGGTGGATGAAAAGTCATTTCTCTACTAGTGTGAAAACTAAAATTAAAACCAACATCAAAAACACATTGATACGATCCATGACAATGATATCCACTATGGAATTGAAGCATGGATTCGGTCGTACATGCACATAACACGACATGGCAACATGGCAATCGAGTATATGTACAGCTTCAAAATCAGAACCCAAGCACACTGATCAAATGGTCCTCCGGCCTATCACGTACAAGAATCAAATAAAATTAATTCTTCTAAAAAAATACAAAAGTCAAAGTTAAAGTTATTATATTCCACGTTAGGGGATCAAGCCTACCGACTAGGAATTGGGCGCTCTCTGATAGCTCACAATGTGGCATCCAACCGGCCGGCCACGCCTTTTGCTCTGATCTTCACATCCAAATGTGGTTTTGGAATCTTGAAAAGTAACAAAGCCATACTATTCCTGCATATAAAAAAGATAGTATAGTCACCAAGTAGCTAGAGGCATCTCTCCCTTTCTCTGGTTGCTATTACCTCACCAAGTTTGAGTGCGTATACATTGCATGTGTGTGATGCCGCGATCCGAAGCCGATCACAATCTATTATACCATGCATGAATATATCTTTGTCACCTACTCACCTTTACGTTCATCTCTCACTCTAGAGCCATCTAAGTTGTAGTTGCACATATATATACTATGTTCAGTACTTCAATTATTTTTTCCTACAATATATAAATTGTCCAGCCAGCTTTATCATGTTAATCAAGCTTCCCAAATATGTTTATAGCTATAGTAAACTAATCTTTAAACTTTTCAAATGATGCTGTTTTTTCTAAAAAATCATCGCATAACATTTTGGTTGACTAGGATTTTATTAAATTTACATTGTGACTTGCTAAAATGAGTATATAATTCAAAGATCACGTTTTGATTCTTTGCTAGCGGGAAATAATTATTACCATCTGGGCCAACAAAACAGAAACATCCTACCATCAAATTTTAGTTCCATGTGTGAGAAGTACTTTAATAAACCTATGTTATTAGAGGAATGAAACCAAGTAATAAGACCATAGTCTCATTAATTATTTATTTTAATGTCGTAGTAATCAAGAAATAAATAATGTTACTTTTCAAGATAATAATAGTGTTCTCCTTTGCTTCTTTGTTTTTGACTTTTCTTATTTTATTTTAATTGAATTTTATAACAGTAATTTTCCTTGTTCATATATGCAACATGTCCTGGCACCATATCAAATTAGTCAGCTTCCCTGATTATAATGAAAAGCCCACTTTGCTCTTGGGCAAAATAACTGGCATGCTCTTCAACATAAATTAGCTTTAGTAGAGTGATTCCAAAACGTGTTACATATTTCCATTGAGAAACATTGTTACCAAAATTTGTTTACGGACAGTCTCATTGTTTTAAACATTACATTATTATGAGATAAAATGAGAGATGCATATATATAACATGTCTGGTAATCTTTTTGTGTTAATGGATTCAAGTTGCGGTACCGAACGACAAGCGACTCGTCAACATGTGACTTATAATAATTGACCTAAACTTGTTGGGAAATTGTACATTCTTCAACTTGTCATTGAGCATTAATATGTGTGGATATATATGTAATCAGTAGATATTATGCGTGAAACAATTTATGATGTGCTGCTCTGAACTTTGATTGCTTTCAAATATTTTTTGCTTACTATATGGTATAGATATAACTCACAAGGGTGTATGAATTGGTAATCAAACATGATTGCTAGAGCAGCTCCAGTGTATACAAAAATTAAACGTTTGCTGACACCAATTGAATGGGGCAAACATTGGAGCGGTCGACTTATGACATGTTGATAGAGGCAAATTTGGACTCCAAAAACAAGTCGAACCATGCACATGCGGTACCCAGATGGGAAAAAATATTATCACATGCATAGGGTAACAATGGAACTCGGCACTGGAGCTCTCAAATTGAAATCAATCCAAAATCAAGTACACACTCTTAGAACGCTGGTCCTTGAAACATGATAATATTCTTTGCATCTATTATTCTAAAAATCGTAAGAAATGACTCAAATACAATATACTACTGTAACTTTATAGGACAAAAAATCAAAATGCAAGAATAAAGATACATATAGCTAGTGTCCAATATTTGAATGAGCAAAGCCAAGATAGCTAACAACGATCTATCACCATATAATGCATATGCGATGGCAAACAGCACCAAGAACCAGCTAGCTTAATTATCTATATACACATCATCTTTACTTAAAAACATAGAATGCCTGATTGGCACACAACCAAACACAAGTACATAACTAGATAGGTGATGACCATCAATATGAGCAAATGCATGGTGTGCAAGCTTGTATACATTCATATGCCATCATACTGCTGTTACTTATAAAATTTTCATACATATATTCATAACCCGTCGAAAAAGGGCGATTGGTCAGTACACGAGCGTACCATTGTGAAGTTAGAACTAAACATCAAAAAAAGATCAGAGAGGAAATTACATAGCTAGCTAGGCCACCTCTCTCGCTCACTAGCTAGCTCCTACAAAGGCATGAGGCTAGCAAGAAGCTAGCTAGTTTGCCTTAGTTATTCCTGTCAGAACTCAGAAGAACAGGAGGGGAAAAACCTGCCCTCGGCGCACACGCACACACTCTACTAACCCTTGGTACTCTTTGATCTCTTTATTCTCCAGCGTAATATGCATTGCATGCCATATGCACGCACGCACGTACGTCACCCGGCCTGGCCTCTAGAGCCAGAGCGCGCCGGCGTTCTTGAGCATGGGCACAAGCTCGCCGCCGAGGTGCAGGGACATGACCCTGTTGGTGCCGCCGACGAGCTTGCCGCCGATGAAGACGGCGGGGACGGCCGGACCCCTGCCGCCGAGCATCTTGAGCAGGGCTCGCTCCATGTCCTTGCCCCTGGGGTCGCTGTCCAGCTCGTAAACCAGAGCGTTCACGCTCAGATCCTGCATCAGCTTGGTCACCGTGTGACACATGCAGCAGGAGCTCAGCGTGAACACCACCACTGCACGCTCCGACGCCAGCTTCATCACGCGGTCCATTTGGTTTTCTTTGTTGGTTCTTGGTTGCAGAACTCTGTCTGAGCAGTGAGCAGTGAGATGATCTCCCTCTCTCTAGATCTCTCAAGCTTAATTACTTCTCTCTAGCTGCTGTGAATGCACGTGGAGATATGAGTGTGTATTGATGGGTGGTTTGGGAGCACAGGGGTAGCTGCCTTTTATAGAGTTTGCAGGCCTCTAGTAGGCTTTCCTTAACGGGTCCGGGTCAAGCTAGAGCTGCAAGCAATTAGATGGAGAGCAAGGAATACATGTACTTTTTCGAACAGGCCAGGATGATCTAGTTTATTTAGTAAGATAATGATGAGTGAGGTGATCTGGGAGTTTCTCGAACAATTATTGGAAAAATGTTCTGAGGAATCTATAAGCTGGTATAGGAACAATAGTGGCTGGCTAGTAGGAGTGTAGGACCATATGCCCATATATACATACATATATATACATATACATATATGGCACACCGTACCTTTGACTCTGAATAATATATTAAAATAAGTTCAGAGTACCACATTTGTAGATTTGGATCCAAAAAGCTCTATGGTTTGCTCATCTATCACTTTGTTGAAAAGGATGGTATGCAGGCATGAGATCAATAGGTGTCTGGATAATGCACGAGACGTCTTTTCACTAGAGGCCAAGGAATATATCTTGGAATGTTAAGTTGTGTTGACCTACTGAGAATCTTATGTGTGTGCATATGTCCTATGGGCGTGCAGTACCCCTTGTTTTGTTCTCTTAGATTTGGTTTATGGTACTCCAAAGTTATTTCTGCAAATTAAATTAGTCGACGTCAAATTGATTAACTTTCATCTCCTAGCTAACAAGTAATAACCAGCTGGCCAGTGACCAGTGAGGATTATTGCTGTCTCAAGTCATCACTGGCCATGTATCCTAATACAAAAGTTTCAGTAAATGGTAAGGAGTTAGGTTCGCCAAGACTTGTTACTAGAGAGTTAGCTAGTATGGGTAGCACTAACACAACCCCCACAAAGAAAGAAAGAAAGAAAGAAAGAAAGAAAGAAAGAAAGAAAGAAAGAAAGAAAGAAAGAAAGAAAGAAAGAGTTGGTACAGGCGCGGTAGTGGCTAAACGGGGGCATATCAGTTACCCTTGTTGATGATTCTCAAAAAAAAAAAGTTAACCTTGTTGATGCGGAGATATAGTATGTCTCTCTCTCTGTCTCTCTCTCTCTCTGCCATGAAGGAATCGTGATTCCTCTTATGATGTTTGTTTGCATTTAAAAAACACTATAATGATTGTACTAATGGCACATTTTACCAGTAAAATGGAGAAATTATGTTGTGGGTTAAGTTAGAAGAGTAAAAAAATTTGTCTGATGAGCAGCTAATTAAAGCACGGTTACTCTTATGAATGATCTTCCAAGTCTGAAATGGTGTAGTGTCGCTACCAGAAACCGTAATTTCCTTGTGCCAAAAACCTTGCTAGAAGTAGGCCCTATTCTGAGCTATTTTTGCTGCTAACTTGAAAGAACTACACATATGAAATTTAGTCTAATAGAGGACCCATTTAGGAACAGGAATGTGAAATATGTCAAATTCTTGTCACCTCCAGATGAGCCTAGCTACTTCTAGCTAGGTACAGGAATGGATTAGATTGAAAGGAAGCACACCCAGATTCTTCAGAGATAGATAAGAGCCAGAGCATTGTTATGTCTGTTCCATGGTGTCACAATTAAATTGATCACACAAGAATATTTTTTCAGTTGATCTATCAACAAAATTAATTAGTTTGAGACAAAAGGGAGTGAGAAAAGAATCTATTGATATGATTTGGCCGTGTCATTATTGGCTTGTTATTGCTGTCAGGTATGTACAGGCCACCTGGTGTTATGTGCAAATCCCATGTGCTGGTCAGAAATATCAAGCTGATGGATAGATCTCAGAAGATAAAATGGAATAAAGATGAATCAGAATCGTCTCCTATAGCATCATAATACATTGTGGCACTATGTTTTGTCACTGACTAGCTAAATCGAGTGGAAGTTATGCTGTAATGTTTTTGTGATCAGTTCCTAAATTTCACTGTATTAGAATATGGTATTAGTAGATAATTAAAGTTTCTATAAAACAGAACATAAGCTAATGGCCAAAAGATCACGGACCTATAATTGTATATAGGCCATGCATGTAAACACCTAAAAGGTTACCTGTTTGTAATATTATTTAGAAAAAAGCTGCTTTTTGCCAGGTAGCCCACCTGATCTCAATAACTTAGGGTTTAGTCTCATCTTTATTTCTCCAAAACCTACGACTAATTTTTAAGTACTTTTAGGAAAGACTCAACATTTAAACGACCGGTTACCGTTCAGATTTTCCCAGAATGCGTTACTGCTAGGACTTTTTTTCACTAGGTTGGGATACCTCAGATATATTCACATTTGACAAATGACATATGAATTAAAGGGCGCTAGAGAACGTACAGCTGCAGTGCTGGCTGGATTGCGATGGCCGGAATCCTTAGCGGCAAGGGTCAATGTACCGGATGTGACTGCATGTACAGATGCCCAATCTGCTGGGATTTGAACGTAAGTGCAAATCAATTTCACCAGGAAACTATACAGTACAGAATTCTTATCCTTTTACATCTTCTGTTTGGTTATGAAGTGGTGCTGGCAAGCTGCTCATACAAATCAGCATCAAGCTAAACAATCCACAATTAGGGCATCTTTGGAACACTAGAATTTTTCAAGAGCGCTGCATCGAGTTGTGAGAGTTGTGAGAATTTTTCAAGAGCGCTGCATCGAGGCTCAAATTTTTAGAACTTGTCTCCCAAACCAGCATACTGTATACAGATATATATATGGATGAACCCAGCCTTGAATTTGCAAAGACCAAAATTCTGAAGGTTGAACGTGCTGGCACAGCAAAATTATAATGGTGAAGCTCCTGCGTTCTCCACTGGCCAATCGACAGGCACGGCCTACCTCAGCCTGAAAAATACCACAGATGGCATTGCTCCCAGCACACCTACACCTATACGGTGTGTACGACAATGATGGGCAATACCAGTATGGTATGGCCACTACTTCATCATACGACACATGAAACCAATTCTGACCAGCCGATTGAGCCGATTTCAAAGGAACCAGGGATCAATCCCTTCAGCCGGTTTCAGAATAGCATCCAACATAGCCAGCCGGCCCTCTATCAATTCACTGGCCGGCCTTATCTATGGCATGGAATCTGGCCAACTTGCCCACGGCTTTTCTCAGCAGATTGAGCTGCTGCTGCATTGTAAACCAGCTTGACCTTATCAGATGTGAGGCACTGCGATGCCACGATCCGACGCTGCAATGTTTGCTTTTAATATCCTTGCTGCATCCTTACCTACAAAACACTTCTGTGAGCTAAAGCTAGGATGGTTAGAGCAAAAGATGTTGTGGCACAGTTGCTATCTACCTGTATGATGCTGCAGGCATCTGAAGGAAGTCAGATATATATTATCTGACCTTTTTCTCTAGTTCTTTTTTCAACTTTTTTTGTACATGACGCAAACATCCGGCACGAGAATGGAAGATTGCATTTGGATAGAGATATTCTTCTCCATTATATCTGCCTTGATAGTTCCCACCTGGAAAAGAAAGGAAGGAGAGAGAAAAAGCTAGTGTTCTGTAGATCAATCTCCATTGCTCCAGAATCCTTTGATTCTTTTTGGTGTTTGCTTAGTTCTTGACTCCTCAACTTCTCAAGAGGCACTCAGCAAGGACGTTACATTTGCAGATCCTGCAGGAAGGATGTTAGTTTGTCTCTTAACAATCAAATCCTACTGTGCATCATTTCAAGCAAAGAAAATAATGAGTTTAAAGGGGTGAAAGTAACCAAAAACTTGATTCATCACCAGCTCAACCCACTACAATTTGTTAAACTGTAGTTCAAACAAAGTCTCACAGACATACGAGTCAATTTTTAGAGTTTTAGTTGGAATGATTTCTGAGGTGCTTTATTCTGCTCTAAAGGAATATAACCGTGTAATGCATTTCAACATTGTGGTCAGATTCTTTATCATGTGATTCACATGACCTAACCTACAGTGTTACACTGTTGTTATATGCCTTAAATAAGTTCCTGATGTGCCGACACCTACAAAAATCTTATGCCTTGGTACGTGCCATCCCATTTATGCAAGTGGTCTAGTACCTACAAAGTTCACTTTTTTCCTAGCCATGAGTGTTAGAGTATATTTGGCAGTTGTATATACCAATTCAATCTCTCTACAATGAGCACACAATTCCTTAGCTCAAACCAAAACCAGACTAGCTTTAATGGGCACAGATCCTAAGATATCAATCCATCCAATCTAGCAATTTTAATTACATGCCAATTGGCACCAGTTGATGTCACTGACTCTATCCTGCCTATGCGACAAGATCTAAGAGACTGACTCTATCATCCTTCCATCTTCGCGTTCAGAGAATCCTCTTTTGATGAGCTGTGTTCATTTGGTTGTTTCTTTCTTTACAATGTTCTTTCAAGATGCACAATGTTTTCGGTGAAAGAGGCATGATATTTTTAGAGCCACATTTTGTTGAAAGAAGGGTTGCATCTTTCACCTTCAAATGCGTGCCTGACACAGAAGCATGCATCTGCAAGGATAAGGTGAAAGACACAGCGAATATGAAAAAAACAAATTCTATACAGCGATAACCACAGACCAAGGTAAAGCACTTCAAATCCACAAAACCTAATAGAGTGACCCTGAAGGTTTCAGATACGATTCATACTTGAGCAATGGGCTTTGGCCTTGTACAGTTTTTTCTTCCTTTATTATATATTTATCCTACCACAGTGGGGGCTTCCCCAGCTGTATAGATTTCAAAAAAATATGGCCTAAATCTCAGAGTCGATACCGCTGTTTTGCAGAGAATCGCCTTTATGCACACCCTTATTATCAGTGGCATGGTGGCACTAGAACTGTCTACTGCGAATAAAAACAGAGAACGATATGCAAAATTGTACGATCGTTGACACTGAGAGGAGCACTGGTACCTTGTGACTTTGATGGGTTGATTCTGTGACGAATTACATACAGCGATGCCTTGGCAGGATGATGGTTCCTCAGCATCGAACATGATGCTGTACGTCAAAGTAGAGGTATATCATTCTGTCGATCCTCTAGGACCAAGGTGCGGCGTGGCGCCACAGTAGTAGCGATGGCCACCAGTGCATCTTTCTTGACTTTGCCACCAGATAAGGGAGATACGGTTTTCTGTAGGAGAGATATGTGCAGTGTACGGAATGCACAATGTGTAATTGTGTAAGTCTTGCAAGTTGGGTGATCCTCTCAGGCAGCATATCTTCTATCTAAATTTTCAGTAACTGTGGTCCTCATTAGGGCACCTGCAATGCAAGTGCTCTTACATGGGTTCCCAAAGAGAGATAATGTAACAGGCATTGCTAAGGTACTCCTATTACCTCCTAGGAGGTAAGATCCCGAATAAATCACAGCCATTGATTTTTATTATAATATAAGAAATATTTAAATATAAAAAACAGAAAAAAACAGCATCCCGATAACCGGCGCCCCTCCGTCTCCCGTAACCCCCGCCCCGTGCGCTCACCCTCACGCCGCCCAACCCGTTGCCGCTCGCCTCCATGCCGCATCCCCTTCACAACTTATATCAGATCATCAATTATTCGTAAAAAGGAGGTGAACAGATGATTTATAATTCAATGGCATTTTATGTTAATAGAAAGCTGAAATTTTATTGCTGAAACAGAGAATTATAAAGGACTACTATTAGATGCATACAACTTTAACATAAAAATTGTATTGCATATGACGATTTATAACTGTGCCCAAGAGGCTAATTAAAAGTGTTAAAGTTTACTGCTTCTCCGTGCTTCTTTTTTGGATTTTCACAAAAATCGTGCACGCCAGCCAACACGACCTAATAGCAAGGCACTCACGCATGGCCACGTCCAGCATATCACGTTTATACTATAAAAAAAGATCCCACACACGTAACAAATACGTACACACACGGCCAGGTGTAACACGGCCAACAGCAATGCACTCATGCATGCACGGCGCAGCCACGTCCCCGCATACTACGCCTGCATCCTATTTTTCCTTTTTTTCTTAATTAACATATTACCTTTTAAGAGGTAATATGTTGTTAGATCAATGACTCATATTAGTTTTGGAGTACCTTAGCAATGCCCTAATGTAACATCTTAAAGAACCCATATAAGCGCCCTCTTCTATAATGCAAGCATCTTTATTTAACATACTAGAATTAGGCGCGGCGTTGCCACGCCCAATAATAGCCCTCCAGTTTATATCCTAAAGATGCTGAGTATGAATGTTTTAATTATTATAAAATTGGATTCGAGAGGTTGGTAATATATTCTCTCTCCGTTTAAAAAAGAATACAACTCTCGCTTCTCGAGTAGTCAGACAATTTTTAAGTTTTATTAAATTTATACAAAAAAATTACTAAAATATATGTCTCTTTAAATAGATTTAGTATGAAAATTTGCTAACATATCGGCTAACAATTAGTTGGACATCAGCTAAAAGTATCCCAATAGCTAGCCTAACCTAGCTAAAATCAATTATTAGTTACGGCTGTAGTAATGCCAAGAGCATTCTAGACATTTATTAGCCCTAACCACTTATGTTTGGAGTAAAATTGAATCCGTAAAAGTTTATAGGACACTTAAAAGTTATTCCCTTTGGAAACTTTTAGTTCAGATTTATATGAGGGTTTTGATTTGAACCCAGCTAAAATGGGTTGCAGAATACCTATACTATAGTTAATACAAGTTTGCCAAATTCTTTAATAAGTAAGCACCCAAATCAAATTGAGAAACCAAGAAAGAATATTAATTATCTGTGCAAATTTTCCCGTGAAAATAATAAACAGTGAGCGCATTGGCTCTCTCCCTTTGCTTTTAATACCTTTATCTGCTTATCCTTTGATGGGGCTTCTCTCACTTTGCTACCTTGGCCTAACACAGCAATACGGTTGTAGGCTAGCAGCTTCTTTCTCTTTGTTCAAAGAAGAGTCTAGAATAATGGAGATAATTTTTTACAACTGTGATATTTTCTATGGTGAATATTTTTTGACTGGCATGGCTTAAATGGCTGATGGCTACCGCGACCAGCTTTCAGTCAAGAAAGATTGCACTATCAGTCAAATTTGATGTGCCTCCTTACTGCGTTAAGCAGAGACACTACAAAATCGCCAAATCATTGCTCCCATCTAAAAGGTAGTTTTCCTCTGTTAGGAACTAATATGCAATCTACTTAAGCTGAGGCTGAACACATGCACAGAAAAAGGAAAGCGTTCTTTAAATCAAATTCAGTGTATAGTATAGTTATCCTGGCTTACAGCATGGATTCAACAAACCTTCGTAAAGGTCCTTCGGCGAAGACAAGAATAGAAAGCCTCACCCTCAACACATTAGCATAAATGGGGAACTGCTTGCTGAAGTAGCTAGCAGAACCCATGACTGGCCTGGGGAATGAAAGGCCCATCAATATTAACACATCAGCACAAATACGCTCAATCCAACATGCAAAACCTTAAGGGAAGAGCATTTGAATTCCCATTTGGTGCACGAAGCAAGCACCAGGGCGCAGATTCCTAAATGGACCAAAAGAAAAAGGGCCTTTTTGATCAATGCCATTATAATTTTCGCCTTTTCAGTAACTGAAGAGGCAGGAAGGCGAGGTAAGCCAGCTGCCGAGTCACAGCAGCGCCATGGCGCGCTGAGCCAGATGCGCCTCAACCAGCCATGGGACTGGGAGCGGCGGCAAAGGGATTCGAGGCCGAGAGCCCAGGAAACGGCGGGGCCGAATCTTGGCAATGGCAGGGCCGGATCTCCGGCGAAGTTTTTTCTCGAGAACGTGCCTGAGCACGCAGTTTCCGGCGAAGTTGCCACAACAGAGAGAGTGCATGGGAGACGCTGGCTTACCATGGTGAGGAAGGGCGGCCTCGAGCGTGCAGTGGGCGGCGGCGGTGGGCGGAGGGGCGGCGCATTGACTGCCCGCGTCACCGAGTTCGCGAGTGAAATCTGTGGACTGTAGTCAACGGAACCTGGGCCGCAGGATACTGGGCTGTGGCCCGTGGGCTGATTGAACCGCGGCGGACGCGACTCGAGGTAGCCTCGGCCCAGCCCGCCGACCATTTGCGACAGGTCGTGTCGTACTGCCATAAAAAATACTACTACACTATTTTTTAGATTTTACCTAAGCACGTATATTTTTTTAAAAAAAAAGCATTTTGACTGAGCGCTCAGTGCGGGAAACAGGAAGCATCGTTCTAGTCTTACTAGACACATGAAGACAGTTGAGAAACATATCATCACAAGCACAAAGCAGCCACCCCATCTTGTACTAGTATAGGTTACAGTATCAAGAAGATTCATAACATGCTGGGTTTCACTTTCACCCACGGTGATACAATGAAGGAGCGTTCAGGAGACGGCCATGCTGTTCGTCTAGGGTAGATAGAACAGGCGGCGATGCGAAAGCTGGGAGTTCCGACAACAGCCGTGGATTCAAGGAATGAATTGAATCTTCAAGAAATGAGGGCTAGGATGTCTTGGGAGTCTTGACGTTTGGCACTTGGCAGGGAAGGCACGGGCGCCCCGAAACAATATTCCCTCGTTCTTCTATTGTATGGTTCTGGCATTGCTTTCATCTGCCAGGTGTAGACCGGCACGAAGAATGCTCTACAGGTTGTCGGACGAGTCCGTTGTCGGTGAGCTGCTTCCTGACGAATCTGCGGGGCGCGATGTCGATCGGGTGTTGTACGAGTTGCAGTGGCAGCACTTGTGGCCAATCACATGGAAGTTCACCTCTGAGACCTTGTTGCAGTCGTTGCAAAGCACCCAAATCTGCCCAAGATTTAGCACAAGGATTTCAGTCACAACTTGGATAAAAGCATATTTGTGTGACAAGATATTCTCATCGCTTCAAAAGATACACCAAAATAAGAACAGAAAGACGCTATGGTTAGATAGCTGATTTGTATCAGAAATACTAGTCCACAGAAAATTATTCTACGCAGGTTATAAAAGCGCTAACTATAAGCAATAGCCAACTTATAAACATATCCATGGATGAATGCAGTAACTAAGCCAAGTATGAGTTGTATAAGCAACCAGCAATTAAATAGTTGGAGTGCATAGCTGAGTCAAAATGAACTAAATAATACCTTGTAACGATATACGGGAGGCATGAGTGTTGCTTCGATCTACAAAACAGAAGGAACAGACCATCAGTCATTCAGCAAGTGCAAAAATAGAAGCATAATATAGCTTCCCAGAACATCAAAATGTCAGCACATATGTATATTTGCAGAGTGCCTCATTTTTATCCAACCAAACACAATCAATACTAATTTTTACTCTATCATCTCGTCTAAAAAAACAAGAGTGTTTTGTTCTTGCACAGCCCTGGCCCCAGGAGCACACATCCCAGCTTCTGATGTTTCTACCAATGTTTCTTTGACTGCCAAGTTTACAAGCTGTTTTCAGTAGGGGGGAAAACATTACCTCTTGATCCAACATTGCCCAGTGACGTGACATATCAAGGGCTGTCTTGGAGCATATTGGGCAAGTGTATCTGTAGCATCAAAAGACCGATACAAGTTACAATAAATGCCACTGCCTCAGAGAAAATTCGAAGAAATGGTAATTAAGCATGCCTCCAAATTAATACAGGTGTAGGGTTTTACTTGTTATGCTCCACCATATCAGAAAAGCATTCCATGTGCATCGTGTGTCCACAGTTAAGAACTCTTGTTCCTTGTAAGGAATCAAATAGATACTGCAGACAAAGTTCCAGTTATAACTTCTAGTTTGTTCCAGAAACAGTGCAAAGTATCGACATTAGTTTGTTCCAGAAACAGTTTAGTATCAACATTAGTTTGTTCCAGAAACAGTACATATTATCAAGATTACCTCATAACAAATTGGGCAATTCTGTCTCATTGAATTCTCCACACACTGATGGTTATCCTGCAGTGCAACAGAATAGCAAGAGCCTGTTCATTGTAGAAAAGAAACAAGTAAGATATACAAAATTTAAGCATTGACAAAGATTGCCGAAATGTAGGTTTACCAGTGAATCTATAATTTAAAAAGTTGTGCACTTCTTTGATGCTAAATTCTCGATCACCCTAGATGGTGATCTCAACAATTATATATTGGTAAGATCTGGGGCATGGAACATTTTCATTATATGAAAGAAATAAATGAATACCTACTTGCATCTCTTTTGTCAGTATTTAGTTTATATCAAACAATGCAGTGCTAGGTAAGCAAAAACAATCAAGCCGGATAGTATTCAGTTTATATCAAACGATGTATTTAGTTAAACAACTAGTCTGCTAAAGCCTAAAAGTATTGTCAGTATATCAAGCCGGATAGCCAAAAGAGTACATAGATTAGCATGGTACTGATTGCATGCAGAAGAACATTCAGCAAAAAAAAACTATATAATCAAATTGGTTCAAGCAAAGCATACCACACTTGACACAGTGGAAGAAGTTTTCCTTGCCACCAACCCTGGATACATTAAGTAGAAACAGGGTCAGAACTTTGCATAATAATTACATATTGATCTTTTTTTTTTGCTTGCTCACCTGCATATGCCACAATCATTGCAATGGTACTGCCCTTTCCCTGTCTGTAGCATAAGAAAAAAATGCATTGGTTGGTAGGAGTGATACCACAGCACATAACAACAAATAAGGAACTTAGAACTTACATCATCATCATAAAATTTGCATATATCACAGAAGTACTCTCCCATATTTACTCCGCAGCTTACACACACTTGTGACACCTGAACAAGACTAGAGTTTCAGTTCAAGAATAATGACATCCACACATGGTCTGAGTACTAAAGAATTTTTTGCAACAATAAAGTCCGTACCTGTTGTTCAGTATCGCAGAGTAGACAAACTACCTGCAAGAAGAAGGAAGTCAATCTTCCATAATTTCTGATCCTACTAAATCATTCATGAAAACTAGAAAGGGCATGAGAGGTGTACTTTTTCAATATCTTGGCGACATATTGTATGCCGATCTCCCGAAGCCTACAGAAAAGAATGTACCATCAATAAATTAGTCCAAATAGTATTCTCATTGGATGCTCTTGCACAGTACCAAACCAGTCCAATTTTCTTCATATAACCAATATGAAGCATTGCTCTAAAAGTTAGTTTCAAGTTTGTACATATCAAGTTCCCATGTTAAAATTGCAGCATTACAATTTGAATCTATAAAGAACGATCATCTTTTTGGATTTAGGAATAGCTCTTGGCCATTCATGTTCTATAAACACTATGCTCCAAGACATGATCGCCACTGAATTCTACACACTAACTTATCTTGCATAAGATTCAACCCAACTGGTCGACAAAAAAGGAACAGAAGCAAGTCCAAGAATGACAGAAGCATACAGCTAAACTAAACTTGTGGCGTTGTCGCATGTGACTAAGAACAATGCATAAATCTTTCCCTTGGTGGAAAATAATATGGTAGATGGTTGCGCCCTAGAAAATAAGTTTGCATGTCAAAGTCTAGACTAATTGCTCTTCTACAGGGATGAACACGATCAAGATTTAAGACTACACATAAGCATACAGAAACCATCAATTTAATTTCAACTCATCAGGTTCTTGCAAAACACTAAGTATGCCCAAATTTTCACCTTGGTGCAAACACAACTAGTGTACACGGCAGCACACTAGCTAATGGATCAAAATGTCGAAGGCGCCTGTGCAGATAACCTGCCTGTTTTACGACTCTACATGAACAGCACAGTAACACAACCATGGTCTCCGAGAACAACAGCAAGAGCTCACCGTGGCCTCGTTGTGGCAGTGGCGGCAGGGGAACACCTGCTTGCAGCACGGCGCCACGATCTTACACCTCCGCCGGTAATGCTCACACCTGCAAAAACAGCAAAAAAAAACAAAAATCCCATGAGAATCTGCTCAGCAAACTAAACCAGCGACGGATCGGGGCAAAGCCCGCACGACTCAATCCACCAAGAAAATTCAGAATACCACACAGCGTCAATCAATTCGGCCCCGAGAGGACCAAATCTGGGTTCGGTCGGAGGCAAGGAACGGGAAGAGTGGAGGGAGACGAAGGCGAAGCTAATCAGGGGACTCGCAGGCTCACCCGTGCTCCATCTTGCCCAGGTCGCGGGGGTCGACCTCCCCGTCGCAGGCTGCGTCGTTGTCGCCGGGGAAGTGCGCTCCCCCCATCCCGGTGGCGGCGGCGGCGGACGGAGAGGTGCGGCCGGGTGGCAGGGATGTAAATAACGAGGGCGAGCAGGGGCCTCCGGGTAAAATTGCGCGATAGCCGAATAGGGGAGGTGGGAGGAAGCAGGCCCCTGATTTTTCTCTCGTTTTATTGGTCCGGAAGAGAAAGGGACGACATTTGTTTCAGAAAAAAAGAGAAAGAGACGATACTGACTAGCGAGCTGGGCCCACTGTTTTTATTAACGAACTGTACTTGTCCTATATATCTCATAGATAATTTTTGTGAGAAAAATCGAAGAGTTTCGAAGTCATAGAACATTAATATTTCTTTTTTTCCCATGGTTAGACTTCCAGAAAGAAAAAAAATGTATAATTAAAAGGTCAAACCACTAGGGTTTTTTATTCGTGTCATATATAAACGTCCAACTAAATGGAGAGATGAACGATGTGCACACATTGGAATGTAAGGAATCTTTGTAATTAATTAATGCTCTTCCTATTATATTTGATTATAAATGTAACCGTATCAAATTTACATTATAAAAGTTCAAAAATGTTAGCTAAATTATTGGTCAAAAATCGTATCAAATTTACATTATAAAAGTTCAAAAATGTTAGCTAAATTATTGGTCAAAAATTGATATTCGTGTGGGTCTTATACAAATATAAAAGAGGGAGTATGTTACAACAATGTTACAACAAAAACTAGTCCAGTATAGCTGTTGTCTTTGAATAAAAAAATTGCGCATATGCTTAAAAATGTAGTACACGTATGTGAGCGTCTGCATAGTATTGTATTTCACACGGGGGAGATAATACATTATACATGAGTCCTCCCTAAACAAAATAGTGCGTCTCACTTATGGAGTTGAAAGTTGCACTACATGATGCCATTTTTTGTAATTCACATCAAAACTCACCCCCATAGAACTAATAGAATTTTGTGGTGAGGCAAGCACTTTTTTTTTGGTGAGAAAGGAGGTTCTACCAAACTAGCATTTTGATGCGAAAAAATTCTTGATAGACCCTACCATCTACAGCCATGTGCCTCCTTACGCTTCCTCCAATCCTCCATGCCTTTTGATGCGAGGTACCGTTGCATATATTGTTTTGATGCGAGGTACCATTGCGTATATTGTTGGCCGTTGAATCTGGTGCCGTGACATCAAAGGTACCAGATAGGGATAAGGCGATGAGATGCGCAATGGCATGGGCCGCACGCATGTGCCACCGGCCGAGGCACGTCTTTTATCAATCCTTTCCTTCATCCTCCGGCGGCTACCCTTTGTTTCATTATGGCACTACGCTTGCACTCTTTTGCTTATTCTCTCACTTTTTTTCCCCGTTTCAATCTACAGCTGGTTGTTGTTCGATAGGAAAAAGGATATCAGCTCCATCTATCCATGTTATCTCTCCAAGGATGTCACCTCTTCAAACTGAATATTGAAGAAAATGTGCAGTAAACAATGCAGCCAACACAGTTCGTATTATCAGATTATTATTCAGGCTGGAACACTCTACAAGATCTAGGTGTGGGCTAACAATGAAGGGCTAAAGATTTGGGTGTTGTACAAATCAAGATACAAATATCTGGTGATGAGAAGCTTGTATACACTGCGTAACCGGGAGCAAAAATACTGAGTCAAACTCGATGAATGTAACTTTGCAGCAGTATCCCCTCTCTGGTTGAATAGAACCACGCCTTGACCAAGGAATTCAGCAGATTCCAAGAACAGAGATCCAAGCTAGTACTTGCTTGCCGGCAGACTGGTTCACGCATCATCCTGTCTTGCTGAGGCTGGGGCCGCAGCATCGCTGTTGACCTCCGGTCCTGATCCATCAGCTGAGAGCCCATTGTCGGTTACGGCTGATCCAGCGCTCTCAATGGACTCCTTACGGTCAATGCCTCCAGACTGCCGTCGTTCGATGTTCCCCGACTGCTTCCTTTCGATGCCTCCTGACTGCCTTCTTTCAATGCTGGAACTGTTTGATCTTGCAGGTACGGTCAATAGCTGGCTGACACTGTTGAATGTGCTCTGGCATTCTGTGATCAGTGCTGCTCCATTCGGGTAGCATCGGCCAAAGCATGCGGCAGAATAAGGGTATACGACCTGAGATGAAAAATTAAGACGTGAACCCCTTCCCTCCGTCTAAAGACAAAATGTTTACTGTGTACAGTTTCGGCTTGATGGGTTAAGACCTTTGAGCCATTCAGTTTCATTTCATTGTGTACTTAACATGTTATGTTATGCCAGATTCAAAACCATTGCTCTATCAAAGAAACTCAACGCACCTCGATAAATGTTTGGCAAAGTGAAAGGAAAAGAGCAGACTCATTCCCACGCAGCATCCGCATAGAGTTGTATCTAACTAGGGAGTCAGACACTGCTTGTAATCCCTTCACCACCTCCTGAGCAAGAACATGTTTCAAGCTCAATGGTGCGCATGGTCTCAGGTCGTTCATTGCTGCTGAAACACCTGCATACAAGAATTTTAAGAGCATGAACATATCAACTTGTACACACCAGTTACCAAAGACATGCTCAATTAGAGTCAACACATGGTGTTCTAGAAGCGAAAATTAAGTGTGATCTAGTAGAAATTACCATTAACAAACACTGCAAGAGGTGGGTGCTCCATTAGAACCGAAGGTGGAGTCACATCATCAGAAGTCTCATCCACTATTCCATTTGCTACAAAGCCAACAGATGGCATCGGGACCCAACGGTGTGAATCCAAAACAACCTAGCAAGGCACAAGGTATTGCAGTGTTAGTAAGATGCTATACCAATATTGGAGTAAAACACAGAGTCCAAAGAACTTCAAAGTTGGGTGTAAGTTCAAACAGCAAAGTGAATTCAGTTTATAATTAATCTAGAACTGAACAGTATGTCTACATATATAAAAGTTGCAGAAAACTGCTTTACCTGGAAATTTTCAACCGCTGTACTCATATTCTTTGAGAATAAATTTAGAACCGCACTGCAAAAACAGATAAACATCATCAATAATAAAGCACCTTTACAATGTTCACTCTTATCAGTAAAATTCTACAATTTAAACACCAATTACTTTTCAAAGATGGGTGGAAGTAGGCCACGGAAATCCAACCCGACTAAGCCAAGACCCATTGCACAATACTGCAACATGAAATGTTTCAAATTTATGAATGATTCCAGAAATCACTGCTAAATCTTGTATCAAACCATAATCCAGAGAAAAAGGATCAGAAGCTAGTTCTTACCATGCATTGATCAAGAATGTTGGACAGAGACCCACCTTCAGTTATGTTTGGCAACATAACCTGAAGAGTTGTGAGGTGGTTACTAACTTGTTGCATGGCCCAGCTGAAAAGCAGCCCACCATCATAGTTCTCCTCATTTCCAGATTTATCATTGTTGAATATTGCTCGGTATTGATTAACAACATCAAATAGATGTGTCCTGTGGCAAGTCACCATGCCTTTCAGGTAATCATAAACATTCCTTTGGTCCAGATCTTCAAGAATCCCAGAAAGCCAAGCTTCCCTGCACCTCAAGAACTAGAAATTATATCAGAGTTAGAAAATGAAGATGAACATGCTCAAATCATATCCAGAAAATGTGACCGCGCAATAAAAGAAAGAAAGCAGATAAATAAATTTCCGCATTGTTAACTCTTAGAGCTCATGAATACTGCTATAACACAAATATACTTGGACACATGCTGACCCACACACATACTCACATAGTCCCATCGCCATAAATTGAACGAGAAAGCAAAATATCTCTTGAAGTCAGACAAAGAAAATTACATGAAAATTTTCAGAATACCTGTAAGCGCAATTCTGATTCACTGAAAACTCCAATTCGACGCAAATGTGCTACAATACGGAGGCACTCAGGTAACTGTACAAATTAAAATGACTATTAGATACACATGTGCTCAAGATGGACAAATCAAACAATTTGGGAATGAAAAGAGAATGTATTGAAGATAACAAGGAAATACAATACGTGCATAACTAATCTCTAGAATGATCAACTTTCCCATAGTTGTCATTCTCAATGCAAAATAGACATAAATATTTTTTTATTAGACCATCATAATCACCTGAATATTTGATCGAAGTTTCTGGAGAAGCTGTGAAATTAGTGATTGTATTGTCTTCTTGACTTCAGCAGCTAATCCTTGGATAACAGGTAAACTTCAATAGGAACAGTGAATGGTTAATACAACAGCAAATGTCAGGTGCTGTGACAGAAATTATGTTACAAAACTTACTCGGGGTGCAACTTCGAAATTTTGCTTACAAAAGCTTCTAGATCAAGTGCCTCATCATAGTTCCCATTGCGTATGCACCTACAAGCATTACCTTACTGAATGTCATGCATGATTCAACAACAATACAACAGCTGAAACTATGCATTACTAAAGACCAATTATACATTAGTAACACTGATAACTCAATCATGAAGTAAACAACCAAGGGATATGGCAACAAAGAAAGGATACATACGTGTCCATCAGTTGTGGGATTTCAAGCAAGTCAAGCAAGGTAGTATGGTTGGCTAGTAATGTTTGATTAAGCTTCCTCTCTTCCAAAATTTGCTGTGCTGACTCGACAAACTCAGTGCAGCCAGATGTTAAATTTGGTATCTCCTCTATCTACAATGGTGCATAAACAATATGGTCAAACATTTCACATCATACTTTCAATGTAGCATGAATCAAACAAGAATACAATGTTAGCATACCACATAGAAAGAAACAGAAGATGCATCAATTTGCAATGTATTGAGAATCAAGCAATCAAAATGTCTTGCAAATTTTCAATGTTATTGAGAAACCATATCTAAGCATATAAACAGATTCTGGAAGTTCCACAGGTTAACAAATAACACATGTCTAACAAATATCTCTCTCAATGGATACAAACTATAAATCTATTCTTTCATGAAGTGTGTTTAAACATAATTTTCACTATACCAGGTGCTCAAGACCATTTACTTCCTACTGTTTAAAGGGCATTTCTGACCTGATACACCAGTGACTGTGTCCAACTTAAGGTAACAGCTCACCCAAGCCTCTCAAATACTCCCTCTGTGCAAATTATAATGCAAGCACATATTCCAAGATTCAAACTTTGCGTGTTTTCACTGATAATTAGGTTAACTAAATAATGGCCTAGTTATACAAAAGTCCTGCCACTGAATCATGTTTTGTTCTACATTCATTTGGTATTTGAGTTTTTTTAGTCAATATCAATACATTGCAAGCAAAATTTTTGGTCGAAGTTCAACTTAAGAATGACTGCAATAAGGCATGACAGAATTGCATTTCCACTTGTGAGATAGGTGCAACAGTGCGACATCAGGACATCAGGTGATCAGCTTGCTAGTTGCTACACCATGAAGTGACATGGTTTAATCACTCCAGCATTCCTCCAAACAACTGAATTTTGCATTTGATTGCGCAAGATCTACTTACTGATCCACATAGAGCAGCAATTTCTGACGCAAAGGGGCACACAGTAGAAGCAATGAAGCAAAGGGTACTACGAGCAGGGAGGTTCCGGCCACATTACCAGGGCCTCGAGATGGCTGTCGAAGCCCTCGAGCTGCGCGCGTACGAAGGAGAGCGCCTCTGATGCCGCGATGAAGGCGCCGTAGTTCTCCACCGCCACCTCCTGCATCTGCCGCCGCACCCGCTCCGCGTCCACCCGCAGCAGCTCCGGTTCCTACACACCGCACATCAAACCAAACGAACGCGTCACGGGATCACCACCAACTCCAATCATGGGGCGCACGCAGCGAGGAGAGGCGAGGCGCCGCGGGCGTAAGGCGTACCTTGTGGAGCCGCTCGATGGAGAAGGAGAGGAGCTCCGAGACGTAGGGCTGGTAGGCGGCCCCCGCGAGCGGGAGCGCGGAGGCCGCGGCGCCGTCCATGTCGGCGGCGGGGGCGTGGCGGTGGCCCGCGTCGAGGAGGTCCATGGCGGGTGAGATCTGGAGAGAGAAAGGGGGGGGGGCAGTGGGAGGGAGAAGAAGGGTGCGGTGGTTTTAGCAGCTGAGCCCTTTGGGTTTTGTTTCTGTTGCCCTTTGGTCCCTGATTTCCGGCCCAAAACGCGCCGAACCAACGGCCCATCCTTTTCTGTCCAAAGAGCCCAATAACCCACTGAGCCGGCCCAAACGGCCCAATTATCTGGCAAGAAACAGCCATTGCAAGGAAGAAGCCGACGCGAAGCAAGCAGCTCGAAGCTTTGTCTCCCCGTCGCGCCGCCGGATCGAACGCCTAGGGTTTCTCCGAATCTTGCGTCGCGCGAAGATGAAGCGGCCACCGCGACGCCCGCGCGGCGACGACGCGCAGGCCGGAGAGGGCGGAAGCGGCGGCGGCGGGTTCGGGAAGGGGAAGGGGAAAGGGAGGTGGGGCGGCGGGAGCCGGAAGCGGAACGAGCAGCGGCTGGGGGTCGGCGGCGGCGGGGCGCTCTCCCTCGCGGCCTTCGCCAGCGCCAAGTCCAGGAACACCGGCTACAACCCCGCCCTCATCAGTGAGTAACCTAAACCATAGCCGATTTGTTGTTGCATTCCTTGCAGTGGGATTAGCATGTGGTGTGTTGTTGGCACCACGGCGTCATTTGGCTAATTTGTTGCCGTTGGATAGTTACGGTAGGAGTAGAGGAGGGATTAAATTGTTGGAGCTGCGTCCTGCGTTTGTTTTACGCAGAAATATTTGCTTTGTTTGACTGTTAACTTTGATTGGGGGCTCAGTTTTGTATCTCACAATTAATGTGCTCACGCTTAGCACGCGTGTGATTGAGTTCATGAGAAGATACACTGTTTTACCTGTAAGTTTGGATGAAAAGAATGATTCTAAGTTTCTGATTGTTTATGCAAACACTGCCTTTGTTAGGGTTGTCTTTCAGGTTATAATTCCAGAGTGTTCTCATATAAGTATCATGTTTTGAGATCTCTAGTTTCCTGTATTTGTCGGTTCCAATTGGCTCTCAATCCATACTTATAAATTATTGTATTTTAATTGCCAAAAGAATCAGGGTCTCAAGTTGCAACCTAGAAGTTGTGTGGCTGGAGTGAGAGCATGGCACTTGAAGTTGTTGTACTCATGCCCTGTAAAATTTCCTTTTATGTTTTTTTTCTTTACATTAAATGGAAAATTTTGAATTCGACTATGTGCTTGGTTACAGATTTTGTGTTGACAACAGCCCACACCCACAATCAACTCTGCTATCGACAACTAACTTTCAGCTATAGGTGGAAAATGCATGCTAACTCTGCTATCGAGAATTGACTTGCATAATCAGTGCTCAACTGCTCAGATAAGGCTTTGCAAAAAAAAGTTGCATTTGTTGTGAAGGAGTCTCCATGAGCTAATAATGCAGGCACAGCATTCTGCTTAAGCACACTTGACTTCATCTTTTGATGCTTAACAGAGAACTGGTGTTAGGGGTAGGCATTGCTGTAAATCGATGTCCTTGTTTCCAAGAGTTCTGTCAAAGTTGTTTGAATCTCTGCTTGTATTATTTATATTTGATTGAAAAATATTCATAAAACCATTTCTCTGATGCACAGAGAAGCAGAAAGAGTTCTACAAGAATGCTAAATTAATTAGCAAGTACAAAAGGACAAAGAAGCAACAAAGTCAGTCAAGCAATCCCCCAGAATTTCCAATCCGTGAGGTAATTTAACCCTCTTTGAAACCAACCCTGCTTTCAGTGATAGATGTTAGGCCTGTGGGATAACATTTTGGGCTGAAATTATGATGCATTCTGACATTCATTTACTTTTTGACTGTCAAAATCAGTACAGCTTTTTCGGATCTTCGGAGATAAATCTATAATCCCGAACTCACTTTGATGTGATTTCACAGGATGGTGGTGATAATGCACAAAACGTGCCAAAGCCGCATCATAAAGGAAAGAAGCGCAGTGCACAAAGCTTGAAGGAAGAGTATGAGAAAAAACACGCAGAGGATGAGAAGGCTAAGCAGGAGCGGGATGCGATGATTCAAGCAAGGAGGGAACAGCGGGAGAAGTCCGAGGCCAAGCGGAAAGAGCTGAAGGAGAAGATGTTCAAGAAGACAAGATCTGGCCAACCTGTGATGAAATACCGGATTGAGCATCTCTTGCAGACTGCGCTAGAAAGCTGAAGCAAGTGACACGATATGAAGCTACCACCATCGCTGCCCTAGACCAAAGCATGCAGCCAAATTTTGTAGTTCTGTGCAAAACCATCAGTTTTGTTTAAGTTTAATCTGCTTTTATTGCCTTGTTGTATATATCTTTGCAAGCAATCTTTGGATTTGACCATCTCACTCTGGTTTTCCCTTTCTGTTGGTACCATGTGTTCCCATTTTTGCAAATGATTTGAGATTAAGATGGTCAGTGGAGACCCGAATGCTCGCAAACAATTGGATCCATAAGCCATGATTCAATTAATAAAATTAATAAGAGTAAAGTGTACGGCCGGTCCCTAAACTATCACGGGTGTGTCATCCTGGTCCCTAAACTCTCAAATTGATCGTTTAGGTTCTTAAACTTGTTCGCTGTGTCATTTCGGTCCCTAAACTTGCAAACCATCCGTTCAAGTTCTCAAACTTTTCGGTTGTATCACATCGTTCCTCAAACTTAATTTTGAGTCTTATCTAGGCCAACACAGATATCAATAATTCATACTTTTTTCATACAAACTCGAATGAAGACAAATTTTATATCAAAATTATAGTCCTCAATGCGACCTACAACTTTGTAGTTGAAAAGTTTTTTATTTGAAGTCGTTTAATGTCCCAAAATTTAATTTTAAATTTTAAATTTCAAATGATATAAATATACAACAATATTTTGGCACATAAATAGTTTACATTAAAAAAAATTTCAACTACAAAGTTGTAGATCGCGTTGAGGGCTACAATTTTGATATAAAGTTTGTCTTCATTCGAGTTCGTATAAAAAAGTATGAATTATTTTTTGATATAAAGTTTTTAGATCACCCTGTGTTAGCCCAGATGAGATTCAAAACTAAGTTTGAGGACCGATGTGATACAACCGAACAAGTTTGAGAACTTGAACGGATGATTTGCAAGTTTAGGGACCGAAATGACACAGCTGAACAAGTTTGAGGACCTAAACGGTCAATTTGAGAGTTTAGGGACCGAGATGACACACCCGTGATAGTTTAGGGCGCGTTTGGATGACTGCACCCAGCCCATCCAGGCTCGCCGGATGCAGGTAGCCCATGTTTGGATGCCTGCACCAAGTGTTGGGCCAGGCCCCCGCGATGCAAAAGAGCCCGCTCAGCCAGGCTTGCGCGGTGCGGAAAAATTGGGCGTTTCCGCGGAGCCTGGCTCGCGCGGTGCCCTCCAGTGTAGCGCGCGCGTATTTTGGCCGCATCAGCGCGTGCACGCGGGAAAACCCTAGGGTTACCTCCCTTTTGCGCCATTCACTGCCGATATATCCTCGTCTCCGCCGCCACTCTTCCCCGCTCTCGCCATTCGCTCCTCTCTCGGCCGCCAGGTGAAAACCCTTCTCCTTCCTCCTCCCTCCTCCCTCCCTCGCGTATTCTCTCGTTCCATCTCTGTTCTTTCATCTGTTGTTCCAGGTGAAAACCCTTCTCCTTCCTCCTCCCTCCTGCGATTTCCCGCTGACCTAATCCCCCATCTCTGTTGTTCTATGTATTGCAGTTGTGATTAGGAAGATCCACTGGTGAAGAGGCAAGTGTTGTTTTCGTCGCCCTTGATTTCCCCTTTTTGTCTTGTGATTTCGTAGCAGTAGATCCAAAAATCATTGAATCCCTAACTTCTCGCGTAATATGTGCAGATTTCCGAGTGGATCTGGTCATTGAGTAGTACTACGGTATGGAATCGAGTTCTTGCCTTATGGATCTGAATTTGTACATATAGTTCGTCATGTATTCGATATGGGTGCATTTAGATTTGGTTTATTGTTTGTGTAGGGGTGCAGATCTGGTTGTTCTTCTTCTGTTCGCTGGTGTTGTTGACTCATTGCTTGCTGCTGCGGTAAAACTACAAATACTCCAATCCCCCTCTCTCTGTATCGATGGTTCTTGTCATTTCGTTTTATAAATCTTGAGGATTTTGTACTTGTTACGTGCTTTGGGTGCTATACATATGATAAAACGTTGATTGGTCCATCACTGTTATGTTAGTTGGTAGTGATGGAGATTGAATTTGAGCATTGAATTTGTCCATGCCAATGATGGATCCTGTTATTTTTCTTGAGCACTTGTCCATGCCAATGATGATTGTTGTTAAATTTCCTGAGCACTTGTCCATGCCGATGATGTTTGTTTTTATTTTGAAATTAGTCATGTCTTGAGCACTTGTTTCTGTTAATTGGAGCACTTGTCTGTGCCACTAAATCAATGTTGTTTGTTGTTTTTTCATTTGCATAGATGGATTTGGAAGAAAAGAAACGCATGCTTATTATTCGAGCAGCTGCTCTAGTTGGTTCTATGTATGCATTCATGTTTAGTAGGATTGGGTTGGATCAAAACTCACGGCATCGGATTAGCTATGCTCCATTGAGTTCTATGGATGAAGAAAGGCAGAAAAACTTGGATAAAATTTACAACTGTAATGATACTGAGTGTGTAGACATGCTACGCATGAGAAGAGCCCCTTTTTTCAGCTATGTAATTTGCTTAAGGACAGAAATTTGCTTAGAGACACCGTGCATAGTATTGTAGAAGAGCAGGTTGCAATGTTTCTTCACATGGTTGGCCACAACCAGCGTTACAGAGTCACGCATCAAAACTGGAGAAGGTCTACAGAGACAATGCATAGACATTTTAAGGAGGTGTTGTATGCTATTGGGGAACTTAGGCATGAGATGATTAAACCTCCATCTAATGACACACCACTTAAGATAGCTAACAGCCCAAGATGGTATCCATATTTTAAGGTAAGCATATAGTCATAGGCTTAACATTAATTGTTGCATATATGTGTGCATATCATGTAACAATAATTGTTGGGTCACAATATAGGATTGTATTGGGGCCATAGATGGTACTCATATCTATGCTAGAGTGCCAGCCGAGATTCAATCAACATTTAGGGGCAGAAAGCATTACCCAACTCAGAATGTGCTAGCTGCAGTTGACTTTGACTTGAAATTCACATATGTCTTGGCTGGTTGGGAGGGCTCAGCACATGATGCCACAATTCTTGCTGATGCACTAGAGAGAGAGAGAGGATGGTTTAAGGGTTCCCCCAAGTTAATTAATTAGTTTGCATATATTAATCACATATTAAACAACAATACGACTAATACATGTTTACATACTTGTTTTAGGGAAATTCTATCTAGTAGATGTTGGATATGCATGTCGCCCTGGACTCCTACCTCCTTTCAGGGGCACTAGATACCATCTAAAAGAGTATGGTGGTAGAAACTATCCAACCAATGCAAGAGAATTATTCAATTTGAGGCATTCAAGTTTACGTGTAACTATTGAGAGGGCTTTTGGGGCTTTGAAAAATCGGTTTCGTATCATTGACAACAAACCATTTCATCCTTTCAAGACACAAGTCAAATTGGTCCTTGCATGTTGCATTTTACATAATTGGATTCTGGGACATGGTGTAGATGAGATTGTCCCTCCTGAGTCTACTTGGGAGCCCAATGCTCATGAACCCAATGGTCATGGGATTGCCATGGAAGACAACTCAACTTGGTCTTCATTTAGAGATGGTTTGGCTAATCAAATGTGGGCCAACAGGGGCCACTCTCATATTTAGAACTATGATGTTTGTGTGTCTGCACTTTCTATTCTACTATCTGTATGTGATGTGTTAGTTATTTCTAGTTGTTCTCTACTGAGGCAATGGACAATGTGCTATGATGCTTATTTACCTACTTGTATCTGTTCTTAACTGAGGCAATGGACAATGTGCTATGATGATTTTTTGTTTGATCTGTCTTGATTAAACCTGAGGCAAAGGGCATATTGCTATGATGATTTTTTGTTTGATCTGTCTTGATTAAACCTGAGGCAAAGGGCATATTGCTATGATGATTTTTTGTTTGATCTGTCTTGATTAAACCTGAGGCAAAGGGCATATTGCTATGATGATTTTTTGTTTGATCTATCTTGATTAAACCTGAGACAAAGGGCATATTGCTATGATGATTTTTTGTTTGATCTGTCTTGATTAAACCTGAGGCAAAGGGCATATTGCTATGATGATTTTTTGTTTGATCTGTCTTGATTAAACCTGAGGCAAAGGGCATATTGCTATGATGATTTTTTGTTTGATCTGTCTTGATTAAACCTGAGGCAAAGGGCATATTGCTATGATGATTTTTTGTTTGATCTATCTTGATTAAACCTGAGACAAAGGGCATATTGCTATGATGATTTTTTGTTTGATCTGTCTTGATTAAACCTGAGGCAAAGGGCATATTGCTATGATGATTTTTTGTTTGATCTGTCTTGATTAAACCTGAGGCAAAGGGCATATTGCTATGATGATTTTTTTGTATATATTACTATAACTATATACCCATATGTTGTTTCCTTCTTATTCTCTAAGTTGGGTTGATCCATTGGCATTAGGAGATGGCCCAACTTGACTTTGATTTGATTGAGGAGCTTGAGGCTGCCGAGGCTGCTGCCCAAGCCGCTATTCAGCCTGCTGCTGGTGCCCAGGCTGCTGCTGGTGCCCAGGCTGCTGCTGGTGCCGGCCAGCCTGCTGGTGCTGGCTTGCCTGCTGGCGCTGGCCAGGCTGCAGCTGCTGGGCAGCAGGCTAGGGGTGCAATGACGTGGACCAATGTCATGTCTTCCTTTGTGCTTCGCTGAATGTGTCAACTGATTTCCACTGGAGTCAGAACTGACAAAGGTTTTAAGGAGGTGCATTTGAACCAAGTTGCTAAGGCTCTGCAAGAGTTCTCAGGAAATGAGGTTACTGGCAACCAGGTGTACAACCACTTGCGCAAGTGGAGGCAGAGGTGGGTTAGGGTGGTCAAGCTCAGAGAGCTTAGTGGAGCTTTGTGGGATGAGGACCTCTGCATGATCACCTTGGAGGATGAGCATTACAAGGGGCATATCAATGTATGAAACTGGGGCATTCTGGATAATTACATTATTCATATACTTCTCGATATCATTCTTTCTTTTGCTAACAATGTCACCATGCATTTCAGGCACATCCTAAGGATGCAGACTTATTGAACAAGCCTATTGAGAACTACAAGCAGATGGAGATCATATTTGGCAATGGGTTGGCAACAGGCAAGTTTGCCATGGGATCTGCCGAGGCATTAGGCTCCCCATCTGATTTTGCTGAGAGCACACTGAAGATGGATACAGATGGCACTAAGGTCGATGATGTGTCAAAGATGTTTGGAGAGGGAGCCAAGACTCAAGAAGCTTGTGCTGCTGCTGGTAGTGCTTCTGAGGCACGAACAAAGAGGAAGAGGACCGTGCTTAGTGAGACAGATGTTGTTGTCATGTGTGGCATGACAGATGCTGTCAACAATTTTGTAGATGCTATTCATGAGACCAAGGTTGAGGATGTCCACCCTGGGCTGTATGATGTTGTCATGTTCATGCCTGGGTTCCCTGAGGAAGCATTGATGGCTGCTTATTCTCACCTGCTTGACCACAAGGCCCATGGGACTGCCTTTGTGAAGATGAATGATGGTCACCGTGTTCTGTGGCTGAGGACCTACTTGGCCAAGCACTTCTACAACTAGAGTCTGGTGCTCTGTTGGCTGGTTGATCCTTCTTTTGTGTAGTGAGCTTGCTGATCAGATGGTGGCTTCTTTTGTGCAGTGAGCCTCCTGATCAAGTTGGTGCTTGTCATTTTGTAGTATCCCCTGAGCTCTCCTGGTGCCTCCTCCTGAGCAGTTGAGGATGATACACTCCTAGTGTTATCTCCTCCTACCTTCACTTGTGCAGTTGACCTGATCCTGCATGCTTTTGTGCAGCTAACCTGCTTCTCTCCTTTACTGACTATACCTTATAGTTAGTAATTGACTATATGGCACTATAGCTGCTGTTACTGTCTAGGCTACCCTATTTGGACTTGTAACTGAACTATGATTTAGCTGATTTGCATGAGGCACCCCTGGATCAACCTAAGTGATGGATCATGACATTCTGTCATGTGTTTATTTCATTTGAGCATTTGCCCTTTGCCTATGATGTTCTATGTGTCTTGTTCTGTTAATGCTCTGTTGTTGTTCTGATTATTTCATCTGAGCATATGCCCCTTTTGCCAATGATGTTTTTATTCATAAATACTTCTTTTGATGTTGTTAATCTGAGCACTTGCCCTTTGCCAATGATGTTGTTTACTCACTTCTCTTGTAGTTGTTAATCTGAGCATTTGCCCTTTGCCAGTGATGTTCTAACTCTATTGCCAGCTATGTCTTGGTATGTGGTACATGTTGGTCGGCTGGTCGCCAAACTGGTATCTTCTCTACTTGGGAGGCGTGCCATGAACAAGTTTCTGGCTTCAAGGGAGCGTGCTATAAAAAATACAAGACTAAAGAAGACGCCATGGCGACGTTCTCTGGTTATCAACGTATCCAACCTAAAGTTGATCCCGTTGTACCTGCTGCGGTGATGAACAGAGGAGGTGCAAACTGGAAAAATGTATTGATATTGGCAGAGGCAGCAATCATATTAGTTCCGGCTGTAATCATTATAATTTTGGTTGCCAGGTTGATGTAATATTTGCTTTACAACTGTGTTTTTCTCTTGGACTAGCTAGTGGTAACCTTACCGATGCATGTAAGAGGTGACTGGATCTCCATGTATGCAGTCAACCAAACAAACTTATATGCATCTCCATTTTAAATCTGATGCAACTGCGTATAACCAAACAATTGCTCCTAGAAGCCTCCATCTATTGAGCCATGTAACCAAACACAACCGTCTTGCACGTGCTGAGCCTGGCTCTGAAGGGCCTGCATGGCTGATGCTAGCGAGGCTCGCTAGGGCAGCGAACCAAACGCTCCCTTAGGGACCGGCCGTACACTTTGTATCTGTTTCATCTCGTGTTGAGCTAATTCAATAGGCTTCTCACTTTGCTGATGTCCCACAGCTTTCTTTGTTAGGGAAAAAAGTAAAAATCCAACTACCATACATATCTCCAGCCGTCTTTCCACCACGGTAGACGGCGGCTCCGATCCGGCGAGGTGAGCGTTTCAGAGGCCATCAGCCTCGTGTTGCGCATTGCCACGGTTGGGCTGTCGCTGGCGTCGGCGATCATGACGGCCGCCTCGACGCAGTGCGTGTACGGCGACCGGGCTACGACGACGGCGCCGCCGCCGACGACTACGCCTCCTTCAAGTAAGCATGCATGCATGCTTCATCTCTCCCGTCGTGCACGGTCGTCGAGGCTCACCGCTGAATCGCCGGCGCGCGACTTGACGTACGTCACGGCGGCGTACGTCCAGCTGGTATTCGGCGCGCGCTCGCTCGCTGGCATTGTGCCGATCGGCGGTGCTGCAGGGCGTGGCGATCTACCGGGAGGCGACGGCGAGGAAGAAGAGCACCAAGGCGGCCAGGGCCGTCGAGCTCATCGACAAGCTCGAGCAGGCGTTCACGTGTCCACAACATGTCGATGGCGCTGCTGCTCCCCGTCGACGACGTCACCTCCTCGCCATGACACGTACTCAATACCCACAATATAGCGGAGCGGTGGTGGTGACGTGTTCTATAACTGCTTTATTAGGATTGCTAGCAACATCCCCAATTTACCAATTAACTGAATCCGGTAAACAAAAAATAAAAGTCGATAATTGACGAACATGGGTCAACTTCATAAGGCCTTTTGCAAGCATTAATTTCTTTTACATGGTTTGAATTGCCGTCAAACACGCACGCGAGGGGAGGGGAAAAGACACGAGGTACGGAGGCGTTTGAGCTTTTGGTCGATCACCTTGAGCATCCTCTAACTCCCGGCCAAGCTTATTGTTTTCACCGTCCTGGTGTGCACGTTCTCCTATGGAAGTTGGGCGTCCTCGGCGTTGCTGTTGAAGTCAACAGCTGAGTTGGAGCTCTTCACGTGTGCCAAAGTAGAATTTTTTTTCCAGAAAATCTTGTATGCACGAAGTATTAAATGAAGTCTATTTTCAAAATCTTTTTAAAAATAAGTGTAACTTTACGCGACGAATCTAATAAGCATAATTAACCTATGATTTAATTTCAGTAATACTGTAGTAACCATCTTCATTAGATAGGTCTCGTGAATTAACCGGGAGGTTTTGTATGTAGTTTTGTAAACTGACTAAAAATTTTCAACCCAAAAAACACTGGCTGATATTGCTACTCCTTTTCACCGTTATCTCTACGAGAGCCGAGGACCACTCACGGTCCTTGCGTTCAGGTGTTTTAGGGCCTGTTTGGATAACAGGACTAAAACCAAAGGGACTAAAATGAAGAACTAAGGGACTAAAACAGCTGTTTGGATCCTAGGACTTAAAGGGACTAAAACAGCTTTAACTCCACACGCAAAGACGTTTATACCCATCATGAGGTACATCCGGGGGAGGGGGACAGGATGGAGTCGGAGAGGAGCGCACGCGGGCGGGGCGGCGGCGGACAACTTGGGCGGCGGAGGACGCGAGGCCGGGCGCAGAGGCGAGCTTCCACCCACGGCACGGTGGCCGGTCGGCGAGGAGGCGGCGGGCGGGGCAGGTGGCCAGCAGGACGACACGGTGGCAGCGGGCGGCCAGTGGCTCGGGTGGGGCGGCGAGCACGGGCGGCCGCAGGCAAGCGACCGCGAGCGGCGAGCGTGGGCGGCCGTAGGCAGGCGAGCGCGGGCGGCAGCGGCCGGTGCGGGCGGCGGCGGACAACTTGGGCGGCGGAGGACGCGAGGCCGGGCGTGGAGGTGAGCTTCCACCCACGGCACGGTGGCCAGGCGGCGAGGAGGCGGCGGGCGGGGAGGGCGTGACAACGGCGGAGCAGGTGGCTAGCAGGACGACGCGGCGGCGGCAGGCGGCCAGCAGGATGCGACTCGGGAGAGAGAGAGGGCAGGCACAGGTAACGAGGAGGGGCATCCGGTGGAAAGTGGTTGTTTTAATCCCTATTAGTATCTCTTTTGAAGCTTATGGTGCTAAAGGGTTTTAGTCCCTTTTAGTCCCAAGGGTTTGGAACTTTGGGACTAAATTTAGTTCCTTTTAGTTCTAGTCCCTGGAACCAAACAGGCACTTAGTGCTCCCAGCTGCTAGTAGCAACGAACAAAACCCTAGCGAGTCAATTTTTTTGATGTTGTCTCTCCACCATGTCATTGCCGAGCTTAGTCGGCTGAAGACGTACAATATTATTGGAGAAGCCCTAAACCCTCAAAATAATAGGAGAAAGGAGTCTAATAAAAGGAACCGGCATCATATAGGGTATAATCATTTGCAAACTAGTCATCGACGTTGTTTGCAAAAGAGTGACCGACATTACACATTTGTCAACAACTTACCATTTGGCAAATTTACATCGTACTGCCATCGTAGCGAGATACATTGATATGACGTACCTTAGACTATATCATACACAACAAACTACTTGTAGCACATTTTACAACTTTGTAGACTAAAGTGATACAATGTTATAAGTTGTATGGCCCGTGCCATTATTTACTCTAGTTTTTTGTCGCGCACAAAATTTGACTGATCGACACATGATTAGTAACTTGGTTATGAGATCAGCACTCGTCAGAAACAATGGGTGACTTATACATTGTATCTCTACTCCTAAAAAGTGAATTTAAGAGAAGATTTTTTTTGTGAAGCCTTCTCCGTCGTAACCGCCGTCCTCTCATCCAGTTTTCTCTGTTTTTAGAGCATCTCCTGGAGACTCTTTATTTTGTTAGGTAAATATGGAGATTGTGCCCTCTTTGTAAAAATAGAAAACCTTCTAATTTAATGGGTAGTCCAATAGACTAGCTAAAACATAGGCTTTATATTCAAATCTGGATCCACGCCATCTTTTTTTTCTACACTCCTCTGCTCTATATGTGCGGGAAGGGGAGAGGCGGGTGGGGGAGCGGAGAAATTGTCGTGGCGCAGGGGATAGCTAGCGAGCGGGGGGCGCTCGGGAAAAAAGGCGAGGGGGGACGAGCGGATAGGGAGCCTAGATGGATGGTGAGCTGGATAGATTAGCTGTTGGATGCGTTTTTTGAGAGTTTTTTTAGCTAAGGGAAGATAAATAGAGAGTCTCTTGAAGATGCTCTTAGGGCAGACTATGCTTTAACTTAAGGAAATGGTAAGTTTTTATTTGAGAATGACATATGGGGCATGTTGACTGTTGTATTTAACGGTCTTGAAAGATCAACAACCTAAAAAACCGGGATGAACTCATACCTATCAACCAAACACAAAATGGGATCCCATCCCGAAAAATAGAGACGGGACCATCCATCCTACCATGCATACATGTCCCAAACCCAAACACATGCTATATGACTCATATTAAATATAAGATTGAGAAACCGAAAAGACGAGTTCTACAGAGGGAAGTACTTGTTATGCCAACTGGGATAGAAAGGAATTAAAACATCTGGAGCATAGCTAGGCTTGTTATATAAACTAGAAACAAGACTTGGTCCGGAGCAGTGGAGCACATAGTTAAGAACCATGTGTGTTCACATTAGATATAAGACATATAAGTAATATATACAAACTGAAGAGGTGACTTTTACAGGGAAGCACTTGTTATATAGCAACTAGAAAAGAAACAGTTCCAACAACGATTTGTTATACCAACTAGAAACAAGATCGACTAGCTACGTCCAGACCGCAGTTAGGAACCATGTGTTCGTTAAATATATAAGCAAGAGAAACTGAAGAGACGACTTCTACACAGAGATGTACTTGTTATATATATATATATATATATATATATATATATATATATATATAACAACTAATACTCCATCCATTCTGAAAAAACTGACGTTCAGGACAGTGACACGGTCTTCAAAACACAACTTTAACCTCTTGTTATTATAAAAATATTTATCAAAGAGTGATATATGTATATTTTTATGAAAGTATTTTTCAAGACAAATCTATTCATATAGTTTTCACATTTGCAAACTCGACAACTTAAAAGTTATTGATGATTTATATTCCCAATGTTTGACCCAAACCTTGTTCTAAACGTGAGTTTTTTTGAAATTGAGGGAGTAGAAAGGAAACAGCTTCTTACCAACTAGAAACAAGACCATACCATGTGTTCACGTTAAATATGTAAGCAAGAGAAACTCAAGAGACGTGTACGACTTCTCAGGGAGGCACTTGCGCTGATCATAAACGTCGTCCATCTAGATATTAGAAAATTTCGACTTGGGTTTAATTTATCTATGATGTGTTTATCATATGACTATATAAGAGCCGCTCGGGTAGGCATCGGATGATGCACAAACCACCCCTTCTGTACATTGAGCACTGTAATCCGTGATTAATACTAGCAATAGCAAGTCGCTAGCGGCTGGGCACGCGTAACTAGCTAGCGACGGAGACTAGGAATACCGGAGTTGAGCCACAAGTGATGATCATCATGCATCGGCGCCTAGAAGAAGCAGCTTCTGGAGGGAATTTGCAAGCACTGATCGATCTTCTCGATCTCGATGCGCAAAACATACGAGCACAGACAAGTAAGATCCCTGGCCAAAAATTTCCTGATAAGCCAAATTAAAGACACATCATGCCTCCGGCAGCAGCTACAAAGCTTAGACGAGATGCAGCAAAGCTACTGCTGGCAGCCTGGCACTGTTGAAGGATCTGTTAGAGTGTGATCAGCTTCTAGATTTTATTTACAAACCGTTAAAATAAACTAAGTAGCAAGCGTATATATGATCGCATAACACAGAGTAATGTATTAGCGTGTTCGGCTGGCTGATTTGGGCTGCTCTTGACAGTAGCTGCTGCAGCCAGAAGCAGCCGAGCTGAAGCCAGCAGCAGCCAAGCAGCAAACAGGCAGCCAAGCAGCAAGCAGGCAGCCGGCTACTGTAGCAGCCATTTGGGTGTCAGCTGGGATGCATATTCGAATTAAAATTCTGGTGCCAACTTCTAGCACCATCAATTTATAAAACCGAATGACAGTGATAATTTCCAACATTGCTACAGTCGTATTCAACATTTCACCATCTGCAGCTCAGACACATCTATGGACAGGGTTGTGCAAACTGATGCTCCACAGAACGTGCATACATTGGTATGCAGCCTAGACGAGCTGCTCATGACAACTGGTGCTAATTGAGACGCCATGCTTACTGCCAATTGCCATCTCCAAACATACACTGCAGTTACAACAAAGGGTAATCTGCTAATTACCAAATAATAGAAGGTCCTAACAGCCTGACTAATAGGCAACTGCCAACATAAATAAGGCACAACTTGAGCCCTTGAATCAACTATATGCAACAAACATCAGATGCATGACGTCTAAGTGCTTCTGCTTGCTTCCTTCAAACATACATAAGCTAGACAGAGGCAAATCAAACTCCATGAACCCCTCCCGTACCAAAACAAGCATTGCCTTGTGCTTCTACTTCATTGCAGTTCCACTTCAGATCAACTGAGGCAGAAACACAAATTTGTAAGGCGAAATATGAACCATTCATGGAAAAATTCATATTTTCTCAACATCAAAACCCCAATGATGAGTTAAACTCACATACTTGTACCCTAGTATTCCAAGTCCACAAGTAATCCAGTCGCGGACACTTGACGTGTCATCTTCGGCATTTGACTCCACCCACTGCTGCGAATAATCACTTAGAGCAGGTATCGGCATCGGACCGACTGTCGCTGACGGTGCATTCTCATCCCCTACAAAGTTATGCAGTGGAAAACATGCCACAATAATCTTACTTTGCTTGTCCTTAGGATAGTTAGGCATCCTTTCAACATTTGCCACTTATTTTTTGCTACCCCAAATGCCCTTTCAACTACATTTCTAAGTTTCGAATAATTGTAGTTGAACACCTCTTCCAAATGCTGAGGACCCCTTTTCTTGAACTCCTTCCAGTACTTGGTCTGGCGATGCGGTCCCAAAAACCCACGTTCTAGGGCATACCCTTTACCCACCAAATAATACCTTCCTACATTACAAAAAACATATGAACATGTTAGTCAATTTACAATTGTTTGACGACAACTGTGTACTACGTTTTGGTTAAGGAAACCAACCTGGTGGTGGGTGAGGGATCATTTAGCACGAGCAAACTAGGCATGTGTAAAATGAATATGTACATGAACAGATCTAACGTGCTTGATGACCAAAATAATAGAAAATTATTAAATAAGAACAACATGTTTTGCACATACCACAATGGGAAACAAGTACATACTTTGCCAAGTGCATGACACAAAAATACTCTTTGCCGAGTGTAAGGCCCCTCAGTGAAAGTGCGATGTTTATGACATCCACGCTCGTTTTGCCGTGGCGGCGCGCCTACGTGATCTCTAACCCTAGCTAGGTGTGTAAGCAATGCATGTCAGCATGAGAAATTGAGAATAATAGATCCGAAATACCACTACCGTACCATCTGCGCGCATACACGTACACTTACGTAGACTGTAGGCATCACTTGTGGCTTGTAACCCGTAATGACTATAAGATCCTAATGGGTGAAACACGTTAACATTCAAATTCCATCAATATATCCATTAGCTGACAGGCATCAATAATGGGTTTTGATATTTTTCCAATACAATTCAACAGGGGCTAACGGCGTTGCATCTGAATATATGGTGTTACAGTGGAGGAGAACACGGTATTACATCTGCTGGCCGCCAACGGAGAAGGACATGACTTCGAAGCTTGTGCAAACAACATCAACGACAGGGACGGAAATCTCCTTTCTGCACAAAATAAGAATGGTGACACGCCCTTGCACCTTGCTGCCAGGGCTGGAAAACCCAGCATGGTCTCTCATCTCATTGATCTAGCAAGACGAGCCGGAAAAATGGTAGAACTCCTAAGAAAGGAGAATGACAGTAAGGAGACTGCCTTGCATGAGGCCGTCCGCATCGGTGATCATGGGATAGTCCTGAAACTATTGGAGGCTGATGAAGAATTAGCTCGTTTCCCCGAAGATGGCACTTCACCTCTATACCTAGCCGTCTTGCTGAAACTGAACAGCATTGTTCAGACATTACATGATAAGAGCAAAGACAATGATCTCTCCTTTTCCGGACCAAATGGGCAAACTGCGCTGCATGCTGCAGTTCTACGTGGCCCAGGTACTCACTACTTGCTCGTCTGTATAACCGATTCCTATACGTACGCCAAGGCTGATCATCTACCATTTTTCAGGCCATTTATTTTTTATTGGAAAAAAGTTGTACATATTTAGAAACAATATTTGTCTGCAGCACAAATACAAACTGATATTATTACCGGTGAGATCCTAAAATATGTGCAGTAAAAATTTGAAACATTTGTTAAGATATTTAAATCCTTATATTACCCAATATAGTAAAGATTTTATTTACCCTTACCTTTGATTTCTATTTAAATTAGAATTTCTAAATCTAATAAATTTATGAGACTAAAAGAGTACTTTCCAAGACATACAAATCTACGCATGTGATGTGATCAGACCATCAACAACTTTTTTTAGAAGTTTCTGATAGTCAAAATTTTAAAAGTTTGTTATCACAAGGGGTAGATTGATATTAATTATTCATACATGTTAACTAATACTTTATTGATGTTCGTATCCCCTAAATATACTGCTCTCTGCAGCCCAAAGCTGGGCATTATACTCGAAGCGCGTCACCTTATTTGATTCGGACTTAGAACTAGCAGAAACAAAACTATTTACAAATAGTCATATATACAATTATATTTTCTACTTATCTATTAGTGTTCTTTCCTAAGCTATGTTTGATTGTTATTGGAATGTATAGAAATTAACCTATATTTTTCGGAAAACATGAAGAATGGAATATTTGTCACAAAGAACAGTCATGGAAGATACTAACTTAGATGATATATTAGAAGATTAAATTCCATAAGAAATGTAGTTTCCTGCATATGACAAAATCTTGATAGGAAAAAGTTAAACAATCCAAATAATGTTACACATGTCATGTTTGGATCCACCTTAACTAAAGTTTAGCTAGCTAATTGGTAGAGCTAAACTTTAGTCAGCTAATTCTTTAACAACTAAAGTTTAGCCGGGGGGTACTTGGATCCTCTAGCTAATTAAAATGATTCGACCATACTACCCCTCATGAAAAGAATAGAAAAAAGAGGTTGTTGGTTGTATTGATTTTAGGAGGGGCAATTCCGTCTTTAAACATGTTTTAGTTGGGTTCAACCAGCTAGGCCCTGTTTGGATCCACCCCAATTAAAGTATAGCCAGCTAATTTGTAGTGGTTTATTTTAGCTAGCTAAAGAGGTACCTACCTAAACTTTAACTGGGGGTGTTTGGATCCACAGCTAATTGAATTAATTAGATTATCCTAACCTTCATTAATTATGGACAAAATCATGTGACGGTGAGAAATTTCCATAAACATATGAGGGTAATTTGGTCTTTAAACTCGTTTAGCTGCGTTTAGCTAGGCTCAACCAGCTAAAGGAATCGTGTACCTTTTGGCATGCAACTAAAGTTTAGCTGAGTTTTAGCTGCTCCCGTTTGGATCCCTAGACACTTTAGCTGCTAAATTTTAGTTGGTGGATCCAAACAGGGCCTAAAGAGATTATACAATTTTTTAGTCTATAGCTAAAGTTTAGCAGGTTTTAGCTGCCCTCGTTTGGATCCATCAGCTAATTAGCTAGATCCAAACGGGGCCACAATTATACGTCTATCAGGATATATAGTAACTGTTGGACACCATCCACACTGTGTGCAAGAAAAATAAACATTATTTGTGGGTGTTGTTGTCTTGGCTTTATGAATGTTTATTTTTCTTCAATTTGACTCCTAACTGTGTACCATTTTAATAAAGACGAAGCAACTTGATTACTTAAATAGAAAGATCGCCTCAATTTAATTTGCTTATTTGCAGAGCTTACAAAGAAGCTGTTGCAATGGAATGGTCAAATGCACAAGGATAAGGATCTTACCGCAAAGAAGGATGAAAAAGGTAGTACACCACTTCACTTCGCAGCAGGCCTGCCAGTTTATTTCGCAGCAGGGCTGCCGGTTTGTTTCGCAGCAGGCCTGCTAAAGGCAGTACAAAACCTAGAAAGTGTGTGCTGGCAAGTATTCAGAGACAACACAGATGCACTGTATGAACCGGATATTGATGGATTGTTCCCCATACACGTTGCTGCCTCTGTAGGTGCAGTACAGACAGTTGCCTTGTTTGTGGAGAAGTGTGGCAAAAGTGCCGGCCTACGTGATGCAAAGGGCAGGACGTTCCTTCATATTGCGGCTGAGAAAAATAAATTGTGCGTCGTCCGCTATGCTAGCCGGAGCCCATCGCTAACATGGATAATGAATATGCGAGACAAGGATGGGAACACTGCAATGCACCTAGCTGTCCAGGCTGGGAATCTTTTAACGTTCTCTGCTCTTTTTGGTAGCCGTCATGTGAACTTGAATTTGCCGAATGCGAATGGGCAAACTCCTCGAGATATAGCACAATACAAGGTTCCCCCAAGGTTGTCATTCGACCTGGTATGTGATAATAATATCCTCCATCTCTCCTTTTCTTCTTGAGCCAGCAGCCAACAATTCGGTAGTCAGCAAGGGCATGTTTGAAGACTGAATGCCAAGGAAATAATAAGTATGATGTCGCCACTGGTGATGAAAACTTTATGAATCATATATATATATATTTTGCCTTTGCAGAACTCTGACAGCCTGATACGGCATTCACTCAATATGGCCAACGCCAGCAGCGGTGCTTGTCGTGGAGATCACTTCCGAGGAGGTTATGAAGATGTTCAGTCAGGATATGAAATCAAGGAACTGGGGATGTTGAAAGATTCGACGCAAACCCTATCTGTTGGCTCCGTTCTAATAGCCACTGTCACGTTTGGGGCAACTTTTTCCCTGCCGGGTGGCTATAGAGCTGATGACCACATTGACGGAGGCACGCCAACACTTGCCCCGAGGTATGCATTCCTTGCATTCATGATGGCCAATGCAATAGCTTTCATTTGTTCCTCAGTGGCTACTGTTGGCTTCATGTATTCTGGGTCTCCTATGGTTCGTCTGGGGACCCGCATCAAGTACATAGACATCTCGATATATTTCATGCAGGCTGCCATCACATCCCTGACCGCTGCCTTCGCGCTGGCTATGTACACGGTGCTAGCTCCAGTCGCTCCTAAAACAGCCATTGCGATATGTATCTTTGGTTCCCTTGTAATTGTATACAGTACTGCAGAATTCATGCTGAAAGCGGCTTATCTTGTCGGAGCGTTTTGGGTCAGAATGGGGCCAACTTGGACCTTAATACGCACCATGGCTGCAGCGGTGCTGAGTTGCCTTGTTTTCTTTTGGCCTTTGATTTTAGTCTTTAGCTGGGCTGCATATCAGAGTAAACACCCGATGCGGGCATTCCCTTGAGCTTGGATAACACGTGCAGCACTAACGACGGCACAGGAAGGAAAATCAATAGTGGCGCCAGTGATTGCAACAAAATAATCAGCCTGATCGATGATGTTTCTTCTGTTGCTTTAGCTAGCGTTTTACCCAAATTTCCGGACATATCTTCTGCTGCCCTAAAACTATCTTGGTATCAACCACGCTGTTCAACTCTTATATTCACGGTCTGTACAATGTAACTTATTAAAACAGTTTCCAAATTCCTGCCATCTAGCTCCATATGATGATTATTTCCTGTATTGCTTAGCTTGTATTCCATGGCCAAGTCCCTATGTTCAGAATGTCCAGAAATTCGATTGGTGGCTTGATCTTTGCAATCGAGTCTTCTAGATTACAAACGGTTTTTCTCCAAGATTTTAAAACTATTGGATTAATTGGGCCTGACTCATTTAGCTTCAATTAATCAAATAAGAGTTAAAAGGTCCATTAGTCAATGCGAGGGAGTTACTAACCATAAAGTCACCAACCAGTTAGGTGGACTATCTATGCACCACTTGTATAGTTGGTAAGAGAAGAGGGGCATGCCACATGCGCACTCTCGCTCGCCAAGCCGTGGTGTGACGTGCCGTCGTCAAGGTTCATCCCCTCTCCTCTCTTGTGTGACTATATGGTTGCACTGTTTTCCTGCGTGGTTCTTCAATTCATGTTCCAATTGAAAAGAATGATTTGCCAATTAATTAATTAAAAAGGATAGTATTTGGAACCTAAAGTAGGGGTACATTAACCATCTCAGTTGAGTAAACTCGGCATCATCTACCATCAATACTAATTAAATAACCCAACAGCAAGGTATGGTCAAAAGAATCTAGAAAATCGTTAATGGGACCCAACGATATTAATGCAAGTGATAAGTGAAAAGTGTAATTAAAATGCATGTTATTTAGGTACAAATGAGAATGATCAAGGAACCCTTGCCTTCCTCAAACCCCTACTGCTACTCAAAGTCTTCAAAAGTTTGATCTTCGAAATTCTCCTCGAACAACGCACTTTCTATACGCATCACACAAGCACATGCAAAAAAAATACAATAAAATAAAAACTAGTATACCAAACAATTCTGACAAAACTAAACAGCAGTATAAAACTATTTACACATTATAAGGGACACACATGAGCGCAAGAATTATTAAAATCGGAGCTAAAACATGGAAGATATGACTTTTCCCGGTGCTTGAGAGAATGGATCAACAGAACATGTTCTGGAGCTGGCTAAATTTGAGTAAGGGGAATCTAAACATGGCCCAAATATGCTCAAATTTGAGAGAATGGACCAAACCACATATCTAAATAGTGTCGAGCATGCTTGTGAATTGTGATTCAGGATCACTACGGGAGACCGGCCCTTTATCGCGCGCCTCTGACGCACGGCGAAGCCCTGTATACACACGGCAAAGACTTTGCCATGCGTTTTTTATCGTGACGCACGACAAAGCCAGCACGATAACAATTGGCATGGCAAAGGACCTTTGCCGTGCACTTTTTTATTGCACGTACGGTAAACCTATTTTCCGTGCGTTTCTGGTGACGCACGGTAAAAAAAGTAAGAGACGGAGACGGCAGATGCAAACGGCGCAGGGATAGCAGCTTTGCCGTGCGTCAATACACATGCACGACAAACATTTTCAAAAGAAAATAAAAAAATAGAGTGCCCCGCCGCTGGGGGAGGGAGAATCCGCCGGAGCTCTTTGGCCTCTCCGCCGCCGGAACCCGCCACGCCGGAAGTCGCCAGGCCACACCACGCCGCGCCGCGCCGCCCGCCGCCTGCGCCCGTGCCCGCCCGTTGCGCCACGCCCCGGCCGCGCCCGCCTGCCGGGAGAGAGAGCTGGTCGGGAGAGGAAGATAGGAGAGAGATAGGGGAGAGAGATAGAGATGGGTTTTTTATTTGGATGGGGAGGTGGATCCTTGTGTTCCCATTTGGACCAATGAGAGGCCACCATTTTGAGGGTATGGATCACTGACGTGGCGAGTTGTGATTCCTCTATGCGTTTATAATAAAGTTTTGAATGATTAACAGTTTCAAATGAAAAAGTTGTAAACTATCAACTTTTACATCTCTTCGAGACGTACAACTTTGATATAGAACATATTTACAACCGAGGTCATTTGAAAATTTTAAAAATTTAAGATTTTAAATTAGATACATTATAAAAAAAATTTAAATTATTAAACAATATCAAATTAAAAAGTTGTTGACTACTAAATTTTATATTTTGTGGATATCTACAAGTTTGATATATAACTTATTAACATTCGAGATCATTTGAAAATTTTAAATTTAAATTTCAAATTGGATAACTTATAATAACATTTTGAGTTATTGAATAATCTCAAATACAAAATTTATCAACTACAAAGTTTTATATTTCGTCGAGGTGTACAACTTCCATATAAAGAGTTTTTTTATATGAGATCAAATAAAAAAGTTTGTATTCAAAAAGTACATTCACTGATCATCTCATATAAAATCACACATATAATTCTTGTGAGTTGTTTCGAATACAAGCAAATTTCTTGACATAAGATGTTTAAAATTTATTTTCATTTCATGGTAAGGACTCAACTGGGCTAAATAATATAAATATAATTTTTTTACTCATTGTATTCTATGATTTGAATCACTTACGATTCAAATTTAACTTTATTCAAAAAATTGCTTGAAATATAATTAATTAATTAATTATAGCAAATAAATATAAAAGTGTATCAAATTTTAACATGGAGCAACACATGTGGAGAGTAGAAAAAAGTATAGAGTATAGAAGATAAATATATGTATGAGTTGCTTCACAAGTGTCCCTTTATATATTGAATAGGTATTTAGAGCTTTGCCGTACGCCAAAACAAAAACACACGGCAAGGCGCACGGCAAAGGGTAAAAAAAACTTCACAACCTAGCTGCTAACGGTTGCTAACGGCTGATGAGAAAAAAAGGTTTGCCGTGCGTTGTTTTTTCACGGTACGTCCTGTAAAAAACGTACGGCAAAGGCCTCCAATAAAATGCACACGGTAAACTTCTCTTTTCCGGTAGTGGATGCAGGTGGGTTGGATTTGGTTGACCCAAAACCCGACCCATTCTACCCAGTTAATTATTTCTAGGTTCTGGGTCAACCCAATCCTATGTATCATTGGGTTTTGGGTAACTGGTTTAACCCAGATTACACCAAAGGAACGGCCTCCCCTGGCTTCGCACGCGCCGGCGCCAAGGCGTCCACGCTGTCATCCCGCGCGTGCCCGTCGTGGGTGGAGATCATATCGCCGCATCGCGTTGTCATCAGCCTAGGGAGCCTGGGCGGCTGCAGCAGGAGGGGAGGGAGATGGTAGCACGACCGCCGGGGGGCGCAACAGTAGGAGGAGATGGCGGCCGGCAGCAACGACTTGTCGGCACGGCTGCAGCAGCAACTCCACCGCTGGGGCTGGCAGAAGAAAGACGGGTGCTCGATGGCCACGCGGAGAAGCATAGCGCCGCCGCCGGTCTGATGCAGACAACGGAGGCCGTGCAATTGGCGTCAGCGTCGATGTGATGTCTCATCGCAGGACCGTGGGCGTCGCAAAGGTGCTTGATCCCGTGCGGACGAAAGAGGCGCCGCCGCCGCACCAGAAGGTTACGCGATATGATGAACCTACCTACCTACCTAACCATGATTGGGTCACCCAAATGACCCAGAGCAATCGACACTATTTGGTACCAAATTTCAGTGGGTCAGCCCAATAGTTATTTACACCAATCGTTATGCTTTTGGGTAGTGGGTCATTCGGTCAACCCAGTGAAATCTGCGTCATGAATTATGATAGGAAAAAGTCAATTATACCTCCCTCAAGTATCATTGAAGTATGGATTTCCTCCCTAATAAATAAAACCTGTTATTCATGCTCCCTCAATTATGAAAACCGTTCATTTTTTCACCCAAGCGGTATGCAAGACAGTTTTGGGTGTTGTAGCACCACATAACACGTACTACATGGTGCCACGTCAACTTCAAGGGTGTAAAAGAGATTATTCAGATAGTTTGAGGTGGTCAAATGGACAAAAAAAGTTTATGATTAGAAACCCCAAATTTTGATTAATTTAATAAAAATTATACAAAATTTATTTTAGATTAAAAATGAAACCTGCATTGTATTTGTTTTCAAAAAACTTGTTCTCTTTTTAGTACCTAGTTTGAAGGTATTTTAAAAAATAAGTTTGAAGATATTTATATCCTAGAAAATTCATTTTTGATAAAAATATGAAACCACTTTCATTTTTTTCTAAAATCATACCAAAAGAAACCATGCTTCTATAAATTTCTAAGAAAAAATAATTATATAACTTTTTTGATAAAAGTCCATTTGACCACCTTAAACTATATGCAGAGTTAACTTAGGTCCCTTCGAAGCTGATGTGGCGTCACGTAAGTCAAAACTGCCATATATACCACATCGGATGGAAAAATGAACGGTTTTCGTAATTGAGGGAGCACAAATATCCAGTTTTATACATCAGAGCGGAAATCTGTACTTTTCTATAGTCCAGGGAGGTGAAATGGACTTTTCCGTTGTGATCCCACTAACAAGTAACAACAGGCCGAAAGAGCAATCATGGGCCCCATCCGGACAACTGTTAGGCAGTGGCGGACCGTAGTTAAGGCCAAACTGGGCTCCGGCCCCCCTTCCTCCATGCGCTGCCCACTACAAATGTTGCATCAGTTCTTGTCACTTCAGTTATTTGTATGGCACACCCTTTATAATCTGCACTTCTACCTCATCTGGCCCCCCCTTGGTTGGACTATGTGTTCCGCCACTGCTGTTAGGCATTTAAATGGGCCTTGCTGAGCGAATTCACGTAGGCCCAGGTGGTTTGGTTCCACTCTTTCTCTCCCGCTAGCCAGTAGGCCATCTGCATCTGCCACGACTATCTATCGCGCGCGCGATAGATAACAACATGTCGCACACGCGCCCGCAGATAGTGGCTGACAGGTGGGCCCCCTGTGTCAGCATCTCCTTCTTCCCCGTCCTTATTCCTGACGCCGCCTTCTGTGCTTCCTCAACGCGCACCCGAGGGTTAGGGTTCGGGGTTTCGGGGTTCGGGATTCGGGATTCGGGGTTGGGGTAAGGTCTCCGATGTTCGCCGGCTTAGAAGAAGGTCGGGGGGGTGGCTGGATGTCCAGCGGTGGTGGCGGGTGAGACGGTGGGGGACGGCGGCGGGATAACAACCGGATGGGCGGTGGAGGAGGCGGGAGCATCGGCGAGCTCCATTGGGGCGGCGAGGCGAGCTTTGAAGGGGCGGCGGGGCGAGCTCCGGCGGTGGCGGGTGGGGGCGGATTCGGCGGCTCTGGCCACCGGAGACAGTGAAGGAGGGCGGCACGGGGGGCGAGCAGAGAAAAGACGGCGAGATCCCATCGGATTAGTGCGGCGGCCGGCGGCAGGGGCGGATTCGGCGGCGGCAGCCGCCGGAGACGAGGAAAGGGGGCGGCGCGGAGGCGAGAGGAAGAAGGCTTCGGCGCGGAGGCGAGGCTGGGTATTTCTCAAGGGCCGTGTTTTCTTGGGCCACGCCTTTAGGTGATGCGGCGGCGCGTGTCGCGCGCGTGTCACCCAGCCGCGCCCCGAGAAACCTATATGGCTTCCGGAAGCCACCGAAGCTAGTTAGCTTCCGGTGTTGGAGATTCGTGCGGCCAATAGGGGCCGCACGATCTCCTTCGTTCCCACGCGGTTGCTCGCCGGCGAGGGCGGCGGGTGGAGGGGCGCGACGGCCGGCGGAGGGGTCGGAGCCGGGCGGCGGCGGCAGCGGCGGAGGAGGTTAGGGTTAGGGCTTCGGGGTTGCCGGGTGGGGCCTCCAATGGTCGTCGGACCTAGAGAAGAAAGGGGTGGGGGCGGCGGAGGACCGGCGGCGGTCAAGGTGAGGCGCTGAGGGAGTGCAGCCGGCCGGGCGGGGACGGACGGGTGGTGGGCCGGTGACTGGCGGCGGGGGCAGCAAGGCATCGGGTTAGGAAGTGCGGGTCGGCGCGGCGGGGGTGGACGACGGGCGGGCGGCGGTAGGGGCGGGGGTGGGGCGATGTGGCGAAGAGGAAGAAGAAGACTTGGGCCTAATGGGCTGGAAGCCAGCACCCTTAACTGGCTTCGTGCGCCATATAGGCACCTCCGCCGGGGCGCGTCTAGGCATCACTAGCGTGATACGGAGACACCTGTCGCCCGAAGAAGCGGGCGTGCTTCTAAATTTTATATTGGGCTGATATTGGACCGATTGTTTGGTCACCTATCGCTTCAACAACAGAGCAACAAGAAAACAGCGCACATGTCATGTCACATGCATGCGATAAAGTTTAGAAAAAAAGTCATTGCTCTTAAACCAAATATCCAAATTAAATTTCGATCGCACCATAATGCTTATTGTGATAAAATCTTCAAAACAAGATCCCACCTGACTATATTTAAATGATATTTTTTGTGAATATTTTTTATCAAACTAGAACAAATGAGTCCACGTTGCGAACAAATTGCTACACATGAAGAATAGAAGAATCCACGTTGCGAACAAATTACTGCACATGGAGAACAAATCAGTCCACATTGCAAACAAATTACTGCATATGGAGAACATGTAAGTCCACATTCCGAACAAATTACTACACATGGAGAACAAATGAGTCCACGTTGCGAATAAATTGCTGCACATGGAGAACGGAAGAATCCACGTTACGAACAAATTACTACACATGGAGAACAAATCAGTCCACATTGCGAACTAATTACTGCACATAGAGAACAAATAAGTCCAAGTTGCGAACAAATTGTTGCACACAAAGAACAGAAAAATCCACGTTACGAACACATAAAAACAAATATATCCATATTGCGAACAATATATATACACATGACGAACAAGTTAGTATAAAAAATAAGAGTACAGAAAATAAATAAATAAATAAATAGAATAGAAAAGGAAAAAATAATAAAAGTAGAAAGTAGAAACGGATAAAAACAAAAAACAAAATTGAAAAAAGTAATATATCAGTTGATATTGGGCCGGTCATATAGACAAGCAAATATATCTCTTGTGAACCAAAATATATCAGTTTATATTGGACTAATAGATAGACGAATATATCTTTTACGTAGGTTGAAATAGACAGACAATTATAGCTGTCGTGCAAGTCAAACACTGTAGCAGGCCGAACCGAGCCCACTCAACCGCACGCGCGACGGACTGCGACAGCTAGTCGTGGCGCCCCCGCCGCGCCCTGCTGCATCTCTCCAAATCCTCGCCCCACCGACCACGACGGCCATGGCGCCGCCGCCACGGGAGCTGATCGCCGACACCGTCGTGGAGATCCTCCTTCTCATCCCTCCCAACGAGTCCGCGCACCTCATCCGCGCCTCCGTCGTGTGCAAGCCCTGGCACCGCATCCTCACCGACCCGGCCTTCCTCCGCCGCTATCGCGAGTTCCATGGAACCCCTCCCCTTCTCAGCTTCATCGACAACTCCTCCTCCGTGATGGGCGGGGACTGCGCGCCCCGCTTTGTCCCCACCTCGGCGGCGTCCCCCTTCCCCCAGTCGTGGCACGGCTGCCGCGGCTCATTGGTGCTCGACTGCCGCCACGGTTGCGTGCTCCTCCAGATGGGGGCCACGAACAGGGACCTCCTCGTCTGGGACCCCGTAACCGGAGAACGGCGGGGGCTGCACAAGCTCGGTTCCCCTTCCGGGGCCTTCTCCGCCGCGGTGCTCTGCGCCGCGGCCGGCTGCAACCATCTGGATTGCCACGCGCGGCACGTTCCTCGTCGTCGTCGTCGGTGGCCATAATAGCACATTGGCGAAGGTGTATTCATCAGAGACAGGCGCATGGAGCACCCCCACCTGTATGACCAACGGTGAATTCGTTAGTGTGGAGTGTTTGTGGCGTCATCGAGCTCCGATTATCACTAAGAATTCGGCCCCCCAAGCTGAATGTGGATTCTGAAGAAACTGTGCTGAGTGGAATTGCTAGAAAGTCTCGTGCCATAGCCGACATCACAGGGTACTTGTTTGAATTTGTTTTCCACCAAGTCAGAATTTCAAAATTTTCATCAACTCTCACTGTTTCTTCTTCAAGATAGGCATCAAGCTCTGACTTTTGTGTCTGAGTACCTCTCCTCTGAGACATAAACTGAGCAAACTCTTGTTCAATTCTTCTTTTTCCAAGCACTAGCACCGGTGAACGGTTCACCAGGCTCGTAGGCTGAGATATTGCATTTGTATCATTGCTTCTGACAACCTCTTCATACTTTCTAAAGTATTTTTCTAGCCATTTGATTGCCAAGTTTTTGCTCAAATCAATGTCAATAAAATTCTCACACACCTTCTCATAAAAGAAGACTAGAAAAGCATCCTTTCTTCTAGGATCCAGTATGCTGGCAATAACCAATACAATGTTGTAATTTCCATCCCAATACTTATCAAACTTTTTGTCCATTGCCCTAGCCAGATTTTTTACAACCTGATCCTTTTGCCAATCTGTACTTCTTAATGCTTGTTGTATGCAAAGCACATGATGCAGAAACATATGTGATGTAGGAGATCTATCAGCTGAGAATGCCTTTGTAGCTTCTTCAAAAACTCCAAGAAACTCACCGATGGTCTCAATTTCACTCCATTCTTCATCAGTTGGAAATGGTTGTTTCTCTGAGTTGGCATATCGCCTCAGGACAATCTTGTATTCTACCGCCTCAAGGATCATGCTATGTGTTGAGTTCCAACGGTTTGGAACATCAAGCACTAAACCAGCCTTTTTATTGAGACATTCCCTTTCAGCAATCTCATTGAAAGCCTGGATTCGCGATGCTGATGAATTGATATGCCTAACCAAATCTCGTATCAGTTCTATTGCAGCACTAGCAATACTGATACCATCTTGAACAAGAATGTTCAATATATGGGCACAACACCTAATGAGAAGATGTTCACCACCAAATAACATGTCAACCTTTCCACTTTCTTGCAAAAGGTCGCAAGCTGCTTTGTTATTTGTTGCATTGTCTAGGGTGATTGTGAACATCTTTTCTTTGATTCCATAATCTGTCAGACATATTGTAATCGCTTCCTCAATTGCTAGACCAGTGTGTGGATACTTTACGTCCTTAAAAGCTATGATCTTTTTCTTCAAGACAAAGTCAGAGTCAACATAATGGGCTGTCAAGCAAATGTACCCTAGCTTTTGATTTGATGTCCAGAGGTCGGATGTGAAGCAAATGCAAGAGTTATTGCTCTGGAGTTCACTGCGCAAAGCTCTCTTCATTCTCTCATACATAGCAACGCAATCATTGCGAATTGTTTTCCGCCCAATGCTATGAAATGAGGGTTGCAACGAATCCATCCAAGGCTTAAAACTGTCATCCTCAAACTTATTGAAGGGAACCTCGGCTCTAATGCACCAAGTAACCATTAGATCACGGCTTCGTTGAGGAACAAAAGTAAATGAACCTTCAGTGGGCTTCTTCTTCATCGTGGCAACAAATTTTTCTCTAGCTTCAGTAGGGATCTTGGAGCAATATTCGGCAATATGATTCCTGAGACTATTTGTACCTGATTTCTTTGCAGCTGTTATCTTTGCGCCACAGTATCTGCACACAGCCTTGAGCACACCATCTATCTTGACCAATGTTGGCTCAAAATACTCTCAGACTGCTGACCTTTTATTTGGTGTTAACGAGGAACTGTTGTCGTTGCTTTCACTGGTACGAGAGGTCTCGGAATGATGAGAAGCCATCTGTTTCAAATATCAGAAATAATTAGCACATCTAAAATCTGCAACTTGAAACTCTAATTTTGCTGCGTTACACCACTAGTATAGGAAACAGGATAACAAGCAGGGAAAGGACATCATCTAACATATGAACACGCTGATGACTCAAACTCTTCCAAAGATAAATTAAATAGCTATTGAAATATTGATTCACTGTTGATTGAAAGGGGCAATTCAGTACTTCAGAGCACTACTAAAAAATGCTGCTGGTACTATAGCTTAAAGAATCAGAACTCTTGCTTCTACTGACGCGAGAGCCTCTGATCACGTGCGAGAGAATGCTGCTGCAAATCGATTAGAAGATGAGAGAGCTGCCGTGTGGTGTGGGTGTACCTTGGTGAAGGATGGGAACTCGACAACTCGTCAACGTGGATGCAGGGTTCCTAGGGAAGAGGTACGCTCCGCCTCCTGCGGCAGCTTGGCCCAGCTACTATTCGTTTGCTACGGAGGGGATGGTGAAGGCAGCCGGAACCTGTCCCGCAGATCTAGCAGACAGAGAAACGGGTGAGGAGAAGAAGGGGAGGGGAAAGGGTGATGCGGACGAGGAGATGGGAGGGGAGATGAACGAGGTGCACCTGGATCCGTCGCCGTCGTTGGAGGAGGTCGCTGGGAGCGATGCAGGCGACGGCAGCCGGCGGCAGCGGCGCCACCCTTCTTGCAAGTACAGCGATGCGAGACCCGCGTGCGCCCTGTGAGAAACCACACAGCGATGACGACCTATTCCGACCCGCCCCCACCCGCGCTTGCAGTAGATCCAACCCGCTCCAACCCACTACCCTGTAAAACCCATTGCCACCCATCCAAATAAAGCCCACGCGAGGACCCGATCCAAAACACCCACTAGGCCCCGCCCCACTAGCAGGCCTGCTTAGCACGTTGGCGAAGGTGTACTCATCGGAGACAGGCGCGTGGAGCGCCCCCACCTGTATGACCGACGGTGAATTCGTTAGCGTTGAGCCAAAGCGCGGCGTGCTGGTCGGAAATGCCATCTATTTCACGCTTACCACTGGTTTGATTCTCAAGTATGATTTCGGCAGTAATTGTTCGTCGTGGATCAACAAGCCGCGCACGCCTGGTGTTGCCATCGTCATGCCCATGGAGGATGATTCGCTGGGGGTTGCTAGCATTAGGCACGCAAGCCTTCACCTGTGGTGGATGAAGAATGTGGATGCAAATGGAAATGCAAGATGGGACCAATGTTGGGTCATTGGCCTTGAGACAATGCTCCCCAGTGGTAGTACCTTTACCCGAGCTGATGTGATTGGGTTTGGAGAAGGTGTTAGCACTATCTTTGTGAGCACATATGTTGGTGTCTTCACTATTGATCTCAAGTCTAGGAGCATGAGGAAGGTATGCGAACCTGTAAACTGCTACAGAATCATACCCTTCCTGAGCTTCTGTATGTTTACGTATCACTAATCAACTAACCTTTGCTTATATGGATTAAACTGCACTGTACAGTTTCTGTATGTTTACGTAGATCTCGTTTGTGGGTAATTTGGTCAGAATGTAAATAATACCTTTGCTTATGGATTAAACTGCAATTTACAACTTCTGTATGTTTATGTAGTTCTGGTTTTTCGGTAATTTGGTCAGTATGTAAATAATATATGTTTGGTTCACAAAGTAGAATATATCAAAGACGATAACTGTGCCACACAAAACTGAATATGTGACAATGCCACATCACACCTAGCTTTGATTAGGTTTGACTTTTTCCGCATTAAACCACAAGGTGTTAATATGTTACCTAGGAAGTGATTTAACCTTCTTCAAATTGGCAAGATGTACCTAGGAAGTGATTTAACATGTTTCCACATTAAACCAGAAGTTGCTAACATGTTGTTTTCATATCTCCTCTAATAAAACCGAACCTTATGGAGCTAGTCTTTGGAAGTTTCACTGAGAATTTATAGGATAATTTTTTTATGGACTTGCTTGCTTGTACATTCTTTTAATTACCCTCCCCTTCACTCTACTTTTTTTAGTTTAAAATTTGTATATAGAGAGCTACGAAGCAATTTTAACTCGTATGCATGATGCTTTTCAGATCGTGCCAGCAGCAGATTGGCATGGCCAGCAAGGAAAATTAATCACCGTGCAACATTGAGCCAGTGTATGGCGGTACCTGGTTAATTTACAAATCCACCAAACTCTATCTGTTTGTATGGCTGATGCTTTGAAATATCTAGTATTCTATTGAGTAGTTTTACTTTATGATAGTGTAAGTGTCACACCCGGATTTTCACAAAACCCGAATGTGGCCATATGTGTGCCCAGGAAGTCCACAGAACACATACAACGAACAAATATGATAAACAAAGTACAAATGCTCGAAAATAAAATAGTTTACATCAGAGTATATCATAAATATTTATTACAGCGGAAGTCTATAACTCTCAGCTAGAGCGGAGCCGCAGTCCACAGGGTCTCTGACTGGGAGAGCGCAACTCAGAAGTACGGCAGGTCCTCAGGGAACTCAGCAGCAGTCTCCTGATCAGCCCAATCTGTTTACCCATCCGGGATTTTGTTGAATATTGACAAGTGTAAGTAAACAAATACTTAGAAAGTATAGCACGGGTATGAAGGCTCAAAATAGGCTAGACACGGCTTAACTGCTTTAGCATTTTTAGTTGGTTCATTTTAACATTTAACAGATTACTAAAAGTGAATGAAACCTGGTTGTGACCCAATTAATAAAGTATAAGTGACAATAATCATAAATGAACATCATCTTCTAATAAAAAAGGATCCAGGCCGCTCGTGACCCTGAGCAAGGCTATCATGATAGATTTTACACTCTGCAGAGGTTTCGCCCTTTACCCACCAGTCGCGTAAAAGTTCAAAAGAACTTTGCACCCAACCACGCACATCAACACTTCCGAGGTGTGAAGGCATAGGAACGCTACGAGGTTTTTCACAAGACACTCTAACAAAACATTAGCCACTATGGTACAACACAGGCAGCATGATCCAAGGCACCGAGATTGACTGACTCTCAGGGCGCAGCGATAAGAGGGTCAATGGCGTCCAGAGCGTGGGCACGCATGCCAATAAGTAAAAGAGAGCGACGTGCGGAGTTCCCATACCACAGAGACTCCCAACACGGGACTGTGCCTGACAAGACATAGCCGACGGTACCCCCGTCCTCGGTGGATCAAACCATACTCTCACGAGTGCTTCCCATAGCGCCATCGGCCCCGTCGGTAACTACTGTCAAGATAGAGCCGTACAAGTTACTTGACCAAGACCAGAGCCATAATAGTTCTAGCGGTGGCGACAGGCTCCTGGGTTGCCGCTTTAAGAACCGGACCTTACGGAGAGACACTAGAGCAAAGCACACAACACATGCTCTAGCTCCCTAAACCAAGTTGCTAAAAAGCAAGTTTTATCATTAATGTCGAAGTGAACCATTAAGTCAAAATTTACAGTTAAATAATGGTGACAGTAGCTGTGCATAGCAGAATCTACCCATATGCATAAACCCAAGGTTATCAAAGGAACAGGATAAACAAAACTAGGTACAACCTTAAATGGGACAATAAATTAGACACATGCATATGAAATTAAATAATTGTAAAGGGTGTGGTTAGGTAGCAAGGATTGTCCGTGCTATAACTTGCCTTTGCCTTCCTCGAAGTGCTGCTGCTGCGAGTCCTGCTCCGGAAAGTCCTCACCGAGCTCGAACTCCAAAGCTAACGGCTCACCGACTGGACACAAAGCACCATACAAGCAAGCACGCAAACTAATACATGCAAACAAATAATATTCTATTAGAACAGTACACCAAACAGTAGAAACATTACATAAATAGGTTTTAGAAATAATCTACGCTTCACTACGAACACATAAGCGTGAAAATCACACTAATCGGAGCTAAAACGAAAAAGATATGTGTTTTCTAAGTTCTAGGGATCTGCTGGCAATTTTTAAAAGTTTCCTCGGGCTTATTTTGAAGAAACCAGGGACCCATACGTAATTACAAGTAAAACTACGAGGGCCTATGCGTGAAATTATTAAGACAGGACGGCGGGTTCTATATTTAAAAAGTGCAGGGGGTTTTCATAAGAAACAGGACCTATACAAAATTATTTTTGAACTGCGTTGGACTGCGGGTTTTAATTCAAATATTGGAGGAGTTCTTTTGCAAAAATGGCTTGCTGACCGTTACGTCTCGAGTTTGACTCGGGCTGGGGAGGAGCGTGGGCCGTTGGATTTAGATCCAACGCCCCTGGTTGGATCGGGCGAGGGGGGGTCGACGGCGAGGCCCGGCGGCGGCGCCGCCAGCGCGCGCGGCGGAGGGCTCGCCGGAGTGGGTCGATCTGGGGCTAGAGGGCTCGGTAGGCCACGGGATTTGGTCCTACGGACTCAGCGTGGCACGGCGAGTTCACTGGGGTGGGTCAAGACGTGGGGGAGACCGCGCAGGGGGGCTCTCGACGGCGGCCGGCGGGCGGCCATCGTCGGCGAGCATGGGGAAGGGGTGTCGGGGCGCGAGAACGGGCGGGGAGAAGCTTGGGAGGAAGCTCACCACAGCGTGATGCTTCTGCGAGGGCCAATTTGGTCGGAGCGGCGCCGGAGCTGGGCAGTCGACGGCGGCGGCGCTCGGAGAAGGATGGCGGCGCTTGGGGCGAGGTGGAGAGGCGCTGGTGGTGGCTGGTGCTTGCTGTGTGGCTTTGTGAAGGTGGGGGAGCGTCGGGCCGTGCTTAAATAGCCCAGGGGTGTGCTCGGCTTGGCAAGTCGCCGGAATCCGCGGCGGCCGGCGATCGGGGGGGGTGACTCGCCCCCTTTCCTTGCGGGGAGGACGCCGGGGAAGGAAATGTGCGGGGAGAGGGCTTCGGGGAAGCTTCGTGCGGGCCCAGGGCGCGGAGATGACGGGCAGTGTGGCTGGGCGAGGCGGCGCTGATCGCGGGAGGGAGCGTCGGGCGCCGTCGGGAGGAAGAGGAAGGTGCCGACAGGTGGGGCCCGCCTGTCGGTGGAGGTAGGAGGGGGGGCGTGCGCTGGGCCGGCTCGGCTGGCCGAAGGCCCAGGCGGGGAAAGGAAGGGGGAGTGGGGGGCTGGGCCGCGCGCGGGGATGGGGCTCAGGTGAAGAAGAACATGGGCCGGCTCGGGGAGAAGTGAGGGAAGGGGCTGAAGCGATCCATGAAGAAAGTTTGAGGGGCAAAGGTGAACTCAGCTGAAATTAACTTTTCTAGGGCTCCAAACAAGGTGATTCAAATTTGAATTTAAATAAATTTAAATTCTCGTTTGAATCACAAGCAATACAAAAATAAGTGCAGCAGCATGAATGCAACAAAAATATTTCTACAACTTATAGTTGATTTTAATATTCATAAATAAATAATTTAACCTATATTAATTATCAACAAAATAAATAAATGCCAGTTAATTACTAAAAAATTTAAATAGGCTATTTTTGGGTGTTACAGTAAGGCACCATGGTCAGTTATGGACCTTATGTTTCCTCTCTTGTTGTTATATTATGAGTTCATGAATCATGACTGTGCAGTACTGCAGGCCATGTTTCAAATTTACAGTTAATATTGCTTTGGTGAGTGTTAATTGATGGTTGACAGGTCCACTTTGAATTGATGATGCATTGTGGTTATTTTAACTGAAAATAGAATTTGGGTGCTTCAGTTTGATTTTCATTGCTGCAAAGATGATGGCAGTTTCAGGCCTTCTGCCTTTTTATTAATACATGTATAAAAGTTCAAATTTTATTTCAGTTTCTGTGCACAATATTGGTCGTCCATCATACAATATACAGTTTTAAGCTTCATTTTGTTGAACCACAGGAGCTATCATGTGCTCCATTTTTTGTTTGTAAGACACTAGAATGCATCTGCAGATTGCAACTTGTTTTGTTCTGAAAGGGCTAAAACGGCCTACTTAATTGTTTCCAGGCTGTGATTGTTTGACTCAAATGAATCTGAGTGCTTCAGTGTAATTTCATTTCTGGAACTAGGATATCAACTTTTAGGCTTTCTGCATATTCAGGAATATATTTGGAACTGAAAGGAAGTCCATTTTAATTCGGTTTGTCTCGGATGTACATACAGTTTTAACCTTCATTTTTGTTGGACCAACAATAACAGGACCTATCGTGCAATCCATTCTTTTTGCAATTAGAATACTAGAACATCCTCAGATTGTGCCTTGTTCTGTTCTGTTGGAAGATTCAAAAGAGAGAGAGACCTGACTAACTTCATGTCATGTGAAAATGTGGGCCAAAAGCAGTATTTTGCTGGAACCAATAGGTACTAGTAATATGTATCTCAGTTGGTTTATGGCATTCAATAAACCTCCTGTTATGTTATCGCAAATTTCATAAACAGATATTTTGTGAAGCCTCAGATAACTTATCTACACAGATTGTAAGAGTTTCCTCTTTTCACAGTCAGATACATTATTGTTGAATTAAATATCAAATTACAGGTCCAATTTTCAAATCTAGCTACACAATTTTTTTGGGCAATGGGCTAGTTGTAAAACAAGATTGTTTACACCCCAAGGGTCCAAATCCTCAAATAGTAGCCAGGATCTTTGCATCTTCCATTGAGCAAGAAGAGCACAATGCGGATAAACCACGACCTGCCCTTGTTGGAAATAAAATCAGTTGTTGTTGAGATGGGTGACAAAACTCTGAAGTGTGAATTTTGTTAAGCAAAGCTTTTCTTTAATCGAATAGCCATACCTGTATAGAGTGTCCAGTCCCTCATGTAAAAGAGGCCTTCTCGCTCTCTGACTGAATCAAGAGGGCATTGTAGGATGGGTACAATGGAGGGTCATGGAGCTTTAGAAATTATTATTATCTATTCACAAGCACCGTAAACCAAGCTAATGTTAATGGTTTTTGTTAGGATCTTGGGGTTTTCTTGGTGAGGAAAAAATGTTAGGTACCTTCAAATTTGAGGTCAAGTTAGGTGAGCGAGAAAGTAACGTGGCGTCAGAATTAACCGACTTCCCCATTCATTTATTCTCAAATTTGCTATGTAAGACAGCACCGTAAGTACGTGTTTACTACATATACAATTGCAACCCTCTGCTTGTTGGTGATCCTGTAGACTTTTTATGTTCATTTTATGTACAATGAAAAGCATGAAGTTTCTTAGATTTTAGGGGCGAAATAATAGTAACATTGCCGAGGGGTGCATGCCCCTACTAGCCCCTCCATGGCTGCCATGTTTCTTCGGCATGTAGTCAGAATTGCACTCTTCATTAGGACATTAACCAAAGCTTAAGTTTAACCAGTGATTGAATATATCACTGTCTCACTGACCAACTTCCAAGTTGTAAGGCTGATGTCTATGGCTATTTACCTAGCTATTTGTTGACGAAGAAATCAATCGGTGAACTCCTGTGTTGACAATATACGAAATGCCCGAGAGATTTGCTTTGCTCTAGTGCAGGTCATATATCTTGAGGTTCGTAGCATGTCAGTCAATTTGATATGTAATTAACAAGGGATACAATTTTGATCAGCTACATTTTTCGAACAGTTGTATAAATAAGTATCGGTTATAATTTCGAAACTTCTGTGGTAAACAAAATCTTGGATTCAAGTCTTATTGGCTATATCTTTTCTGTAGATCAATACTTTTTAAACAACCGATTAGAGTTTGTAATCCAAGATTGGATAACTAGTAATAAAAGTTTGTAGTAACAAAGCTAATTTATCTTAATAAATAACCCTGTAAGAACTAACAGATATTGATAACTTTTATACAAACTAGATTAAGGTAAAAGCGATGCACCGTAAACCTAAGATCTAATATATACGATAATTTATTAAATAAGATAAATCAAGATAGAAGTGATGTGCCATCAATACAAGATTTATATTACTCGAAAAGACAAAACTCACAAGCAAGCCGGAGATCAAGATGATGCAGCCATGTTGATTGAAAACAAATGTCGAAAGCTACTAAAACTAGGGTTTTAAAATAAAATCGTCGAAAAAAGAAGAACTTGTTTGATTGATTGATTGTCAGCCCATGGGGCTACTATTTATATCCTAAGCTATAGACTCCTTGTCGACAATGACAATTACAAAACTTGACCAAAAGAAATCACAATACTAAAATAACACAACCCATATACCATTCGAATTCTTGAAGCTCTCTGCTATCACGATGCACCATCTACAATCCTTCATTTCATCGGCTATAGCATGCATCACCTCAACATTGCACCCGCCATTCTTTTCTCCTTCATCGTCTCTTCCTTCTATCACCAGATTTAATCAATAATGCAAAACAAATGGTGTCAACACTATTGCAGTGGATTTTTATCCCTAAAACATCATTTAAAAAGGGAAAAAGTCTATGTAACCCCTTGAACTATTGTCGTTCTTCTACTTCACCCCCTCAACCTACAAAACTAGGTATTCCGGCCCCTAAACTATCCAAAACCATGCAAATAACCCCCTAAGGTGGTTTCAAAAGCAGTTTTGCCTACATGGCATTACACGTGGACGTGATGTGGTAACAAGAAATTTAAAAGTATATTTACCCCCCCCCCCCAAGTATTGAGGTTCATAAACATAACCCCCTCAACTATATGATCGGACATTTAACCCCCTAAAGTATTTAATATTGTTTAAATCACCCCAGGATGGGTTTTTATGCCGTTTTGCTGATATGGAGTATCACATGGAAGATGATGTGATATTGACTTATTCATCTCTCTCACATACACGCACAGAAACATGTCCTGCTAATATTCTATGCACTACGAAGTATTCTAACTACGTGGCAATTTCACATCGACTTCACCTGCATTTTAGATTCTTATCCTATCATGATAACGAGTTAGGATTATGTAGAGATGACAAGAGAGGCATCAATTTGCCATGTCTAACCTGTTGGCAACTTTGTCTTCATTTTGTATTATTGGTGAACTCATTCAACTCGTCCTTTGTAACTCATTGGCAGAGTGCAACAAGAATGCAAAATGTAGATGATGTTGCCAATGGGTTAGAGATGAAGTGTGGGATGTCCCACTAGACAGAATAGTGCATGGAGAGGCGAAGTTGATGTGAAGTTGCCATAGAGTTAGAATAGCGCAAAGAAGATTAGTAGGACGTTTCTATGTGCGTGTATGGATTAGTAGGATGAGTTTCTATGCGTGTATGTGAGAGAGATGGATGGGTCAATATCACATTATATTCCATGGGATGCTCCACATCAGCAAAACGGTATAAAAAACCGCCCCAAGGTGATTTAGACAATATTGAATACTTTGGGGGGGCTAAATATCCGAGTTGATGGGGTTATGTTGATGAGCCTCAATACTTTAGGGGTGAAATAGACTTTTAAACTTGATGTTGCCACGTCACGTCTACTTATAATGCCACATAGACAAAAACCGCTTTTGAAACCGTCTTAGGAGATTACTTGCATGGTTTTGTAGGTTGGGGGTGAAGTAGACCGGCAACAATAGTTCAGGGGTTATATATTTTTTTTCTGTTTAAAAAACAAGGAGTTTTTTTTGAGTCTGTCACCTACATGTTATGGTTTCTCACACAAATCAAATTTACATACTACACAATGACTTCACATATGACATAAATTAAAAATCTTAGTCCCAACACTCATAAAGTGAAAGTAAACGGGACAGCATATATATGTGCTATGCGTGTGTATAGGCCCATGCTAGACCATGGCCGGCTGCCCCCTCATCATAGTTTTGGTTCGAGATATACGATGATATATGGATTAGTTGTGTTTCTATAAACCACAAGTCTCCTCACCCTGTACCCATGTCTCTTGATCAATTCAATCTACTATTCCATGCAACATTCATTGTTTAGGAAAATATTGTTCCTATGTGCCATTACCACCAGTCCATCACTCCATCAGCACTAATTTTTTATTTTGAATAAAATCAGCACTTAATGACCAAATGTTAACAAACAAACAAATAAACATAAAGGAAGAGCCTTTGCAGCCTGCCTTCATTGTCCCTTTTGTGAAGGCTGAACCATACAGAGTGCAGTGGTGACCTGTCTCCCCTGCCCTTCCAACAGCCCAGGCCGCAGCTTCCATTCCAGGCTAACCGCCACCAACCAAAAGCTGACACCAACCTCTCCCTCTCCTCCTCGATCGCCGTGCGCAAGCAGCTGCACTTGAGTCACATGCGCGCCGCACGCCAGGCAGAGCAAGCCATCTCTTCACCAACGGACGAGATGGAGGAAGAGAGGCATCCTCTCATGGCGGCAGAAGGGCTCCCGCTGGCGCTGCCTCCGGCGGACACCGTGGGCCGCGCGGTGCCGGCGGCGGAGTCCGCGGTCGAGCGGCGGCGCCGGATGGACAGGGAGGGCAGCCGCAGGCACCGGCGCAGGGTGGCCGCGCTCTACGCCGAGCTGCGCGCGATGCTCCCGGCCATCCCCACCGCCCGACGCCGGGTGAGTCCGTCGTCCTCCGCCGCCACCACCTCCGTTTTGCTCGCCGGCTCTCGAGTTTGTCTGAGTCTGTGACCCTGGCGTTCTGTGTCGGCAGCCGGCGACCAAGGAGGAGGTCGTGACCGCGGCGGCGGTGCGGGTGAAGGAGCTGGAGGGCGCGGCGGCCGCGCTGGAGGCGCGCCGCGAGGCGGCGGCGGCCGTGACGTTCTCGGCGCGGCTGCCGACGCCGGCGCCCGCCGGCGCGCTGCGGCGCGTGGTGGAGGCGGTCGAGCGGCGCGGGGCGATGGTCCTGCTGGCGACGCTGGCGCGCCTTGGCGACGGCGGAGGCGGATGCGGCGCCGTGGTCGTCACAATCACCGTTGCCGCCGCGGCGCCGGAGGTCGTGGAGATGATCAGGGCTGACATCGCCGGCATCAACTGATTTTTTTTTCTCATATAGTATAGCGCAGCAGTGAACTTTTTGGCATCTCGATCTTGGTTGTCGTCAAATGGTGTCATACTGTTATCCTTCTCCTTTTTTTGTGTAAGAAGATCAAACTTCAATTTTGAGGAACGATGAACAGAGGACAAGCATCGAGCATGAAGAGAGAGCAGAGGAATTGTTGATCAATGAGTTTCAGTCACAGATTTTGCTACCAAAATGCAGAAACCCAGCACTGCAATTGATTCGCCGCGGTCTTATGAGCAGTGTGATTTTGCAATGTTCTTTGCGTGCCGTTCATCTTGAAACTTAAAGAGTGAGGTCTTCATTTGATGCAAAATTTCAGTACTGTGAAATTAGCACGCAGAAGTTCCCCTTGTTTTCATCTGAAACTTCACAAAGTCTAGCAGCATTTCTTTCCATGAAGCAACTTATATCATGGTAGCTTCACATTTCCCCAGTGCTCCATTTTTTTTCTTTTAAGAAGAAAACAATGATCTTCTGCACAAAAAAAAACTCCAATTTGAAGAAAATATAGCTAATTGAGACATCTACAATCCAACACTAATTTCACTACGAAAAAATATAATGAATAATATGGTCACAATCTTTGATAGTATGTCCTTGGTCTAGCTTGAAACCATTGGCGCTGTTCTTGCTGATAACGGCAGTGAAGGGATGGTGTAAAATTTCTAGTGGCACTAAAGAGATACCCTAAATTTTGGCCATAAAAGGGATGAGCTAAATTTTCAATGGTACACTAAGAATTTTCTCTTGTTCCTTTTCTTGTTAGTGGGGTGTTTGTTTTATGTTGTAGAGTTGAATACTCTTTCTTCTTAAGGAAATGACATGCTTTGCGTTCAACTCAATAGTAAACGAGTACTACGTCCGTTCCAAATTACTATTTATTATTGATTTTTTATAACGTTTGACCATTCATCTTATTCAAAAATTTATGCAAGAATTATTAACTTTGTTTGACTTACTTTAAGTGTGAATTATTTTTTGTATTTAGATTAATTTTTTGAATAAAATGAATGATCAAACATTATTAAAAAAATCAGCAATGAATGGTAATTTGGAACGGATGGAGTGCACGTTAGCCTTGACAATGCAAGTTGCAAGTACTTAAAAAATATAAATGAACTACAATGATTTGATACAATAGCACAATGCGATGAAAACACAAAGTAAAACATAAAGTTGCAAGTACTTAAAAAATTACAAAGAACTACAATGATTTGATACAATAGCACAACGCGATGAAAATACAAAGTAAAACATAACAAAATAAACATAGGAAACAAATGAATCATGCAAGAAACAAACTAATTAACCAAGATATCACAAATTACATCTATATATGGCTAGAGCATCCTGATGAGGCGAAGACCCTGGACCAAAAGTTTCATTATGAAAGTTCATGATCCTAAGTGGGACCACAGGAAAAGTTTTTGTTGCCCTAATACATTTCACTCAATCGTTTCCATTTCTCAAAGGCCTCTGCTGTAAGGATCATATAAGCAAAGTTGTTTGGGATGTACCCATGTTACAAATAAGGAAAGTATATATAGCTTACAATAATTCCAATAAAAACAAACTGCAGGGTGCAACAAATCATTCTATATGAATGAACCATGAATGTAATAGTATGGTTAATAAATTTACAGTATGCACATATGGATGCACTCAAACAAGGAGAGTAAATATAGGCACACTGTATACATAGAAGTGCAATATATCTTTTTATATTCTAATTGTGGAATAGGTTCCAACATAATTTACAAAATGGAAAGACAAGGTACACCAAAACGTTAGCTACAGTGTCGTGTGATTTCCAATCATTACTACATACAAGTAACATGTAGAAATCTATGTCGTACAACCAAGAAGTTGGATGATTTTGGTAGCCTGAGAGACGATGTGGAAACACAAGACAAAGTGCGTGTTTAATGGTGGGTCCCCGAGTGGAATAGAAGAGGAGCGAGGGAGCCCAATGGTGTGCTTTATGTAGCCAGGGCGTCTAATAAGGACCTCTGAAACCTTGCATAAGGGCCATTGGTGTAGCTTCCAGGGTGTTGTTCCTTTTCTTGCTAGTGCCGTATTCGTTTTATGTTGTTGATACTCTTTCTTCTTAAGGAAACGACATGCATGTAAATAGAAAAAGAGTACTACATCTGTTCTTAATTTGTTATTAATTTTTTATAACGTTTGACCATTTATTTTATTCATAAATTATGCGAGCATTATTTACTTTGTTTGACTTACTTTATCATCTAGATACTGTAGTATGAATTATTTTTCGTATATTTAGACTAATTTTTGAATAAAATAAATGGTCAAATATTATTAGAAAAAATCATCAATGAATATTAATTTGGAACAGAGGGGTACATGTTAGCCTTGATAGGCTTCATGCAAGTTGCAATTACTGTTGCAATCAACAATAAATATTCTAAAGTTTCACATGGACTCTCCAAATAACATGAGCCTGAATATATCCCACTTTATTTGCTGTTTTCCCCCTCTGAAAAAGTTGTGTGCATTTTTTGTGATCCTGTCAATGCAGCCTTTTCCTTGTCCCTTGTGAAGACCCTGCTTGACCGGGTTTCCCAAAGCAGGCGGTTGCCCCGGTCTCCCCTCCTCTGCCGCTGCCCTCTACAGATAGGCTGCAGCTTCCATTCCCGGCTACCTACCACCAACCCCAAAGCTGCCCCGGCCTGCCGCAACACTTTGGTCACATGGCCACGGTGCCCTCCTGACACCGACAAGCAAGGCCGCCATGACACACCAAGACTAGCTAGCAGCACCCGCGTCTTCTTCTTCTTCTTCCCCTCCTCCTTGTCCAAGACGAGATCATCGAACGCCTGTCGCGGAAGGATAGTAAGCAGAAGTCCACAGCATCAGCGCGTGGTGCTTGCTACTGTTTGTTTGTTGTTGTTCCGCCATGGCTGGAGGAGGGTGGCACCCGGCGCTGGACCTGTCGCTGGCCACCGCGGGGGCGGGGGCGTCGTCGTCGGCGCCGGCGCACGGCAGGCGCGCGCACCGGCGCACCGTGTCGTCGCTCTTCGCCGAGCTGGGCGCCATGCTCCCTGACCTGCCCATCACCCGGGTGAGTGAGCCCGCGTCCCTCGGTTCTTTGCGGTGGCAAAGCCGACGCCGACGAACCACGCCGCAAGATGCTTTTTTTTTTCCTCTCTCTCTCTCTCTTCCGCTCTCTATCTGTCTGACACTGGGGTTCCTTGGCGATCGCGACGGCGGCAGCCGGCGAGCCAGGAGGAGATCGTGGACGCGGCGGTGGCGCGGGTGAAGGAGCTGGAGGACACGGCGTCCGTGCTGGAGACGTACCGCGAGGTGCGCGGGCCCCCGCCGCCGCGCCACGGCGCCGCCGCGCCGCGGCCCGAGGTGGCCGTGGCCGTCGCCACGGTGTGCTTCTCCGCGCGGCTGCCGGCGCCGAGGCCCGGCGCCCTGACGCGCGTGCTGGAGGCGTTCCACCGGCGCGGGGTGGAGGTGCTGGTGGCCACGGTGGCGCGCCACGGCCACGGCCACGGCGGCGGCGCCGCCGTGCTCACCGTCACCGCGGCCGCCGCGTCGACGGAGGTGCTGGAGCTGATCAGGGCGGACATCGCCCGCATCTGCGGATGATTCGACGGCATGATGAATCGCCTCGCGGGTCGCGGCGGTGATCTCTCCATCCTTTTTGGGCGTCTCGTGCTACCCTCATCGAATTGTCTCCTGCTTCTTTTGGAGCACAACAAAATTAGGGCTTTTAGGTTCTTAGCGCTCACTAATTAGCTAGACATTAGGAGAAATGATCAGTGCTGTAACTAATGTCACCGGCACGACGCAGACATTCTCAGATCGCCGTGTTTCGATCTGCGGAGCGATCGATTTGTTGCAGTAGCGTTATGAACATCGTCTTGCAGCTCCGATTGATCTGAGGGATAAAGAGAATGTTGTTCTTATGTTGCAACTAATTAGGTTTGTATTGAGATATGCGTCTGCATTTCAAGAAGCGATCGATTAGGTTCTTATGTTTTCCATTTCTATTGAGATATGGGGGGGAGGAATGAGCCGCTACAGTTAGTTCCAAGTTTTAGATTCATTCGGATTCATCCATATACCATTTCAAAATGTTGTTTGTGCTAGACAATTATAGAAAACGAATAAATTTTAGAGAATTCCCTACTTTTCTAACACTGGGTGAGAACACGCTGCTGCTAGTTGCTTACGCTGGTCAGTGCCACCTGCTTCAGCAAGGATGCGCCAGATAAATAGAAGCAACCATAGCAACAGCTCATCTCTCGAAACCCAGCATCAAAAGACCTTGCCTCCTTGCCGGAGTGAAGCTGAAAACACTATGCTAGCAAGAACCAGGGGTGTTCAAACCTATACGAGCCAAACTCACGACCTTGCAAGCAGCGAAGATATCAATGGCCACTAGCAAGCATCATCCACCAGCACCACTAAGCATACAATTGCCCGATAACAAAGCCGAACACGGGAAGTCGAACACAAATTCTGATACGGAGAAGATGAGAGCTATATTGGAAAATGTTCATCAGGTCAACAATCTTTCGCAGCAAGAGGGGCAGAGAGAAGAGGAGGCCTTTGAGGCCATATTTACAAGTAATTCCATCATCAGTGCTACAACTAGAGTTGGTTAGCTTCTTATACCAAGAGTCGACGAACCTGGGTGGAACAGATGAAAAAGATGTTAAGAGCTAAAATACCAGAGATCTTGATTTATATCTGTCGTGAATTCCGGAGATCTTGACTTACCAAAATGATCCCGAATCCGGACTGTCCAATCTAAAACCATCCTGACAACCAATTTCATTTGAAAAGGAACAAAGAAGAGAATGTTCAATGGAGATACTACCACTAGATCAATAAATTGCCTGCAAAATCGATCAGCAAAAGCTCATTATATTGAGGGATGAACAGTGTTCCGAGATGGAAATTGTAGGTGAATAAAGCCAACAGTGGAGTACCTATCAATGGGCTACTCTACTGAGGACTTGATCACATGAACACGTCCATTAGATTGCTGCTGCGCCTTCTTGCTGCCTAGAGAACAAACAGCACAGTTGGTAGTTAGATCAATATGGAATACACTCCTTTCATGTCAGAAGGTTTTAAGGCATCATATGCTGTGATGCTGCAGGAGCCTATAAGTTAACAATAATTATTGAGCTGACATTTTCAGAAAGCTGAAGCCTTGTAAGTTATAGAGTAATCTGATTCGTTAAATAGCTAAGGACCAGTTAAACTACTTAGCATAGAACAGAACCAAACTATGAGCTGTAATATTGTTGAACTTTGTTGGTATTACTAAAATAGTTTCACTAGAACGTTCTTTTGCCTTAACATAGGTGTCATGCCCTCAGTTACTGCCTTATTTGCTTGCAATTGCTTTCAACGGGTAAAAATGTTTTAAGGAATCTACAGGAATGAAAAGAATTAAAAAAGATCACATTCCAACCTTTGTTTCTCGAATGGGGAACAGCAGCTTTGTTGCATCTGGATCGTGAACCTTCATTGCTAACCTTAGATGCTTGTGTATCTGCTCTCTCAGTCTTGGTTCCTTGTGAGTAGTTAGGCCTGCTTGCTGATAATTGCTGAGGGATTCCCGAGCACGGTTCAGAAGTGCTTGAAAGAAGCTGATGAGAAACAACATAGTAGAATGCACCATCAGTAAGTAAACATGTCAAAATATCATGTGCATAGATGCTTACAGGGTCGCATCAAACCTTTGTTTGAGGAACAAGGTTCTTCTGAGAACCAGGTAATGCTGAATTGTCACATGTTACAAACTGTGACGCCATCAATCCATTCTCCTGTGACAAGTTAGGAGTTGTGTGGCTGCTCAAATGCTCCACACATGATCCGCGATAAAGTTGGCCTAGCTCCAATCGAAGACGGTAGTTGCCCTGTGAGTGATACATTTTTGTTGCGAGAGGAACTGGCGCATCTGATATAAATTAAATGAGAAAAATGTTAAAAAAACTATTTGATCAGTGGTTACGGCGCAATGAAAATTGAATAAGATATATTATTCTCAAGTAAAATAACAGTTGCGAAATTGGATATGCATCCAAATTAGAATCTTGAATAGAAAAAGGAAATCATTAAAGGAGTGAAGGTTGGCCTTCTGATTACTGCTGCATAGCTATGCAGCTGAGTTTAAACATTAAATATTAAACTGGATAGGTAAAATAACATTCTGGGAAAGCTCCTTCTCCTTCTCATTTCTCTTTTTACTGATTTTACTACCATCGGCCAGCATGGAATATAGAAGACACAGCTATGCAGGCAAGGTTTCCCTATGGACAAACTGGGTGTTAACATTAGCCCTTCACTCTATGCAAAAACAAATTATCTGGGAAAAGTTACTTTTTTCACTCTCACTTCTCTTGTTAACCGAGCATGGAATGAAATAATCCTTAATCCTCACCTAAAGAAGATCTTTCAATAATACACTGTCATTTCAAGATCAATTAAGCAACAAATATAAATAGGCCACCTACCCCCCAAACACACCCCAAAACCCCCTTAATTCAATGTGATAATCATGCAGCTAGTATCCACCTAAGAAGACAAAAAGGTATGAAGTCTGTTGGATAGCCATCAATGTAGGACCCCAGATCATTAAAAATAATTAGACTATCTAGTACAGATAAAAGAAAGCGCACTGCTTGTTGCTTAGCTTTAATCCAAGAAAGAAGAATGTAAACCATTACTCCATAACAACTTCTAGGAGAAAGAAAATCATACTGACAACTGAGAAGCGATCAATACCTCTGAGGCGACTCTTAGGCACATTGATAGCAGCTGCATTATGAACAGATGCCTTCCCTGCAAAACAAATAAGCATGTAAATAAACCATACCAAAATAAAACAAACCCAATAGTAAGATATACTGTTATCAACTGAAACACTCATTCTTGGCAGAGAAAAGGTCACACACACTTGTTTCGATAAAAACATATCCAAGAGCCAATGTTTTGGTTTCCTTTGTTTCGATAAAAACATATCCAAGAGCCAATGTATTGGTCTCTTATGTATTATCCTTGATCATATGACTCTGATCATCACATGAAAATGTAAATGAACCCACAAACTTATATCATTCGAGCACTAGATATAAAGATGAAATTTTCTCCAGCAAAAGGGGAAGCATAAGGATAAAATGTCGCCAGATTCATAGCAATTACAATGAAAGTAGAACAAACTTTGATCACCTGTGGAACCTATAGCTTGTACTTCACTGGCGTGCCCATTATCCAACTCCAAAGTGTTGGCACCATTCTTGATTTCAGGTTGAGATTTTGCTTTCACTTTTATATGTACCTTGTGATCTATCAGATGTCAAGGCAGCAAAACTATTGAAGATACACAGTATTTAGAGTCCAACTAATGAAGTTTAAGGAGACTATTCGACATGGAGAATAGAAATAGCAGCAGGTAAGCATTAACAGTAAACTAAACAAGAACAAACAAGCTGCTTCATAGACAATAGGATACTTCCATTACTTGTCAACTTTAATTTTCTGCCCTTCTTCGGAGGTTTTGTAGGACTGGTACGATCAACACCCACTGAATCATTTGTATTTACCCTCCCTGAACTACATCGCTCTGCAAAATGAAAAGAAATGTCTCAATGAAAAGCCAAAAAGTACTGAATACCTCTGATCACAAATTTACTGATACAATTTCCATGCAAGATGTATATCTATATACTATAAGGATCCAGTTCTTTCTATATTGAGTTTGATTTGTGGGTTAAATGCTCACGGTAATATCAGAGATGAATTACACAAACTTGACAAGATTAAACCTAAGTTATTACACCCAAAACATGAGCAGATTGGACTGATTATAAGTAGTTACACCTAAATAATGTTAAAGCAAAAATGTTAATAGCACCTGTATGAACTGCATATTGGCTAGCCTTGACTGGCTTCTTGCAAGTACTACAGCAGACCTTCAATGAAAGATAAGTTTTTGATCCAGTGGATCAGCCATAGGCGAAAAAGAGAAAGCATACAGGTATTTTCATCAAAGTTACCAGGTCCAATGGATCGGCCATGGGTTTTGATCCAAATATATGCATATCTGCACAAAATTATTGGACAGATTAATAAACTAAGCTGTGACATAAACAGGTAAGTTTTACATGTGAGCGGATAGGTTAATAAACTAAGCTGTGACAAACAGGTAAGTTTTACATGTGAGCTAAAATTATCTGATATAATTGAATTGTGTCGTTAAACACAAAATAGTATACATAGCAGACAATATAAATGCATATGAGGGCAGTGAAATCTCAAGCTAACAAAGAAACACATGAGACAAGCTGGTAAAAAGATCTACATGTGCCACCTGGTAAAGATAATCCTTAGTACCAGAGAAAAGAGAAAGTAAGTAAAATCTATCAGTTCAGCAATGGGAGCTTACCATTTTCATCTAGTAAATTTGGTTCGTGTGCATCAAAAAGTTGCTTTTGCAAATCCTGTGCAGCAGGCATCTCATGGATCACATCATCTGCCAAAAGTAACATAACATATTCTTTTCATTCTGAAATGCACATCATACACGGATTGCATCATTTTGGTACCAATCCATATGTTTTATATGTTTATTCACTCAAGAGAGACAAAAAGAAACTCAAGGATGGATAATAACATTCAAATGACGTACCATAAACTAACCATGCACACATGACAAAACCATTTTTGCTTTGCATTCATAGGATGAGATATCTGAAGGTTATCAATTTATTATACTACAAATGAACCGAGATAACCCACATGCAAACTATGGTATTGCACCGTACAAACCACATTGTCAAAATTTTGTAAAAACAAATCGACAATCCCAAACTGAGTTTTTTACTTATGGACCTAGAAATGCCATTTCTGCTCCGTAACATAAATAAGCATGACTCACTGAAAAAGTGCACCCCTGCATTGTGTTTAATATAATTAAACCCAGTAACAAATTAAACTGTCCTTGAAATCCATAAAAGATTATTGATACGAACAGTATTTCATTTTCAAAGGTCTGTTCTATCAGTCACTTTTCTGTACAATTTGATATTCTCCCCTTATCTGCAAGGAACTAGTCAAGTTGAAACCTTTTGGGATCTATCCAAATAAGCCAAAAAAAAAGAAGTTGCACAAAATTCTAGTAAAATAAAAGACACAGGACACCATTCTGTCTGGAGTTATCATGAATAATTTCATTAATGGACTGCACAAATGCAATAAAAATCAGGCATCTACTTAGCAATTGTACACTTCATAAATACCAAAACGAATTTCCAACCTGACTATGCAATATAAATTTCTCTTTAGTTTACTCTGGACACAGGTCTCAATGGCTTCCTATTGAAGTACCATTGATGAAGTTGACAACCTAAATGGAAAAGGCCAAAATAAGCTAAAACATTAGCTATACTTTACCTGGTGGTGTGTGATTTTCCATCATTACAAGCTTCAGCACAGAAGCCATTTTAAAATGCCCCGGCATGCAAACCATTTTGAAATGCAACCTACAATGCACCACATGCATTACATGTCAGTACTGACACATAATTCAAAAAATCTATAGTTGTTGGATCTAAGTGACATAGGGGAGCACATTATCAAGCCTAAATGTTATCAAAGAATAAAAATGAAAATTACATAGCTACCAAGAACTTTCTGAACTTGAAATTGATGGAATGTCAACCAAAAATCTCTATAATCCTGTGCACACAAGTTGAAAAATTAATATATCCCCTTCATATTTCAAGCAATTATCTAAACCCAAAACTCAAATAACGAGCATAACTGCACACCTATGCTACAGTTCGACATTCCAGAGCCCTGCAGTCCCTCAAGGGCATCATAATGCAACTCAACCCAGAAAAAAAAACACGTGTGCTGGGCCCACTTGTCAACCGATGCTTGTAAATGTTTAATTTGTATGCATACCTGTGGCCCTCAGTCTATCCATGTCTATTGTTCTTGCCTAGAATGTGAAACCACTAAATCAATGTTTTCTGATCGTCCGACTAATCGCGATTAGTCGTGATTTGTCGGGCTTATCGCTCCACCTCTACCGATCAGGGTCAACGATAAGGTTTGGGCGATCAGAAACCTAGTCGTCCGATTAGTCGTCGACTAGTCGCGATTAGTCGGACGATCAGGGCGGAAAACGATCAGCTTTGGGGTCCTTTTGGGCTGCCTGAGCTATTGGGCCGGCAACCTGGCCCATTAGGTTTTGGGTATATACCAAGCGAGCACCCTCTGCTCTCGTCCCGTGCCCAAATCCACGCAGCGCGCCGTCCGCCCAAATCACGCTGCGCGCCGCCCGCCCAAATCCTCTCTGCTGCCCGCCCCAATCCGCGTCCGCCGCCCCAATCCACCTGCCAGGCCGCACCTCCGCTGGCGCAGCAGCTTCCCAGGAGCTCGCGGACGGACCTGGACCCCTTCCCCCAATCTCCGGCGGCTTCTGGGCGCTGAATCCCGTCCTGCACGGCCCCCAGCTGTACCGGCGGCAGTGAAGATGAGCTCCTCCTCCGATGATAAGTGTTCTGCGGCTACTCTTTCTCTAGCTTTGCTCAGTTGTTCCTTTGCTCTATGACTTCGGCACTTCGCTCAGCTGTCTGCTCTTCTCCTGCTCTGTTGTAGTGTTCTTTCTTTACTGCTGTAGTGCTTTGTTCTTACTTCTCAGTGCTTACATGCTATAACCATCATTGTCATAATGTCATCTTGATGCTTGCTATATACTATTTACTATGTATTGTATAGTATACATATATACATATCATATCAGTCCTAGTATATATTATAGGACGACTAGGACCGACTAGCCTCGACTAATCACGACTAATCAACTTATCGGTGCCGTGGGGACTAGGTTCGATCAGACGATCATAAAACATTGCACTAAATACCTAAACAACTGAGGAGTCAATGACTGTTCCACCACCAAACAACTGCTGAAACAATGGCTGTTCTACCGCCACATTGTACACTCCAACATCTGATGCTGCCGCAAATTAAACAGCACAAATCTACCATGGTATTGGTACTGCAAGTTGCGATACACTCAATAGGGTCCCCCAAATTCAAATCAAATTACATTTTAAGTTTAAAATAAAACGACGATGTGCACGCTACTGACCAATAATCCACTGCCACAAACAAATGCCACCATTTACTGGTATGCAAATATGTGTTGTGGCCACTACAACATACACAGCATTTCCGAATAGCAATTACATTCCTAACCAAAAAGGTGTCTGGATCATTACAAAGATTCCACAAATAACAGCCCTCGCCAGCAGATTCCTCCACCAGCCCAAAATTTAGATCGAATAATAGCAGACACCAACGAACTGATGAAGTGAAAAAAAAAACACGGAAAATTAAGTTTACAAGTGTCTCACCTGGAGCAACCGAATTCCTGGAGCACGCGCTCCCCTCGAAAAATCTCGAAAATAAAAATCCGGACAAATCAATCTCAAAATCCAATCCAATCCAATCAATCAATCAACCCCGCGCCGCCGCCGCATCCGCATCCGCATCCGCCCCCGCCGGCGGCGCCTCCTCGCCCTCTGCCCCCGCGTCACATACCAAATTCCGCGGCGCGAGGTACCCCTTGCGGGAGCGCGCGAGGCCTGCGGGCGGGACGCGGGAGGAGGGGAGACACGGGGGGAGCGAGCGGGAGCCACCGGCGCGCGGTCGCGGCGGCGCCCCGGCGATCACCGGCGGCGATCGGGCGGTGGCGAGGGGGGCGGGCGGAGGGCGGAGCCGAGCGAGCGCCAAGCGTTGCCGATTTGGGGACCGGGCCTCGGGCTCGCCCGGTTCTTGTAGCGCCCGAACCGGCCGGTTCGATACGCGATCCCTGAACCGCCGCGCCCGGTTGGACTGGACCGACCGGGCCGGACACAGCCCACCCCGCCCGCCGCTGAACCAGCAGCACGCGGCAGAGGCATCTCGCGGGCAGCAGCAGCAGAGAGAGAGAGAGAGCAAGGGGAGAGAGGGGAGGCGATGGCGGGGGCGGAGGGGGAGGGGAGGGGGCCGAGGCGGAGCCGCGTGGCGTTCGTGCTGGTGGACGGGATCGGGGACGTGACGATCCCGTCGCTGGGCGGGCGGACGCCGCTGGAGGCGGCGAGGGCGCCGCGGCTGGATGCGGTGGCGGCGGCGGGGGTGACGGGGCTCATGGACCCCGTGGAGCCGGGGCTCGCGTGCGGCAGCGACACGGCGCACCTCTCCCTGCTCGGGTACGACCCGCGCGTGTACTACCGCGGCCGCGGCGCGTTCGAGTCCATGGGCGCGGGGCTCGCCATGGCGCCCGGCGACATCGCCTTCAAGGTCGGCACCCCGGTCCTGGGATAGCACTGTTGCAGCTGAATTGGCTTGGTTGTTTTGATTCATCTTATAAGTCGGTGACGGCTCAGATCATAGTGTGTTCTTGCTGTTCTGTTGCTAAACATGGTTCCTTCTGCTGTAATTTGTTCAGACCATTTGAGTGTTTCGTTTTGCAGGTGTCAAATTGGAGCTCAGTTTCCTCAGAATTTAGGCTGTGATTCTTTTTAGTTAGAAATTGCTCGGATCATTCAAGGGTGTGCATGCAGTAATTAAATCTGGCCACCTTTTTTTTATGTTAGATCTTGGGCTCTAGCTCTACTTAGCAATAGGCTTGGATCATTGAATTTGAGTGGCCCAGTGTGAAAAGAAGCATGTTTCACCTATGTTTTCTTTTTTTTCCTGGACAATATTTATTATTTTCATATAGCATGTGTGTCAACTGATGAATGTATTATTATCCCATCACTGAAGTGTCTGCGCAATATGCATGCAGTCCAACTTTGCTACATTGGATGAGAGCACTGGGGTTATTGTCAGCAGGAGGGCAGATCGGCATTTTGAGGAGGAAGGCCCTATCCTCTGTGCTGCGTTGGATGGGATGAAGCTTCCGTCGTTTCCTGATTATGAAGTCAGAGTCAGGTGCAGCACTTACTCCTCATCGGTGTTTTCCCTCATCACCGTTTTTAGCATGTATGATGTGTAGTTACTTCTGTAATTCAGTAATTCATACCCCTTCTCTGCAGGTATGCTACTGAGCACAGATGTGGTGTGGTTGTCAAAGGACCAAGGCTGAGCGGGAACATTTCTGGAACTGATCCCTTGAAGGACAACCGCTTGCATCTGAAAGCTGAACCATTGGATGGCTCAGAAGAAGCTAAAAACACTGCAGCTGTGGTCAACGAGCTTTCTAAGGAGATTACACGCATACTGGTTTCTCACCCCATCAATGCGAAGCGTGCAGCTGATGGGAAGAACATTGCAAATGTTGTGCTGTTGCGAGGATGTGGTATCCGGATTGAGGTTAGTGGAACGTATCTATGAAAGATTTATTTAGATAGCTATCACAGGCTTATATGCATTCTGTTGATTTGACATGCTTTTGCCCTGGCTAAGATTTGGCATGTTTTTTCCCTACTGGAATTTGATACATCTGAAACAACTTAGTGAAATTTCATGTGGCTCTGTTAGGTACCTGCCTTCGAAACCAAGCATGGACTTGCACCATGCATGGTAGCTCCTACTAAGATCATAGCTGGCCTGGGGCTGTCACTGGGCATTGATATCCTTGAAGCACCTGGAGCAACCGGAGATTATCGTACTCTCTTAACTTCTAAAGCTAAAGCTATAGCCAAGGCACTCTCTGCCCCTATGGATACACCACCTCTTGTTTTTGTGCCTGGAGAGGATGAATATAAAGCTGGAAGAGAGTATGGATATGACTTTGGGTTCTTGCACATAAAGGTAAAATGGACATTTCAGGCCCTTTTTTCATACTAATATTGATGGTGTGATTCTGATGGGTCCTCTCCTAATGTCACTGCAGGCCATTGATGATGCTGGTCATGATAAGGCTGTCAAGTTAAAGGTGCGGGGTCTAGAAGCTGTTGATCGGGCTATTGGTCAGCTTGCAAGGCTCCTTTGGGAAGCTGAAAAGGCAGGGCACTACCAGTACTTCATTTGTGTCACCGGAGACCATTCTACTCCTGTTGAATATGGTGACCATAGCTTTGAACCTGTCCCGTTTGCAATATGCCGGTTGAGAGATTATGTGGGAGCCATTGGGGAGGATAATGTGTTGGACACACCCCTTGATGATTTCCCACTCCCTTCAGTAAAATCTGGAGAAGATTTGCTAGACAATATACAATCAGACGGGCACAAGCCCGATCGGCTTAAAGCTTTCAGTGGCGATTCTGTGTGTGAATTCAGTGAGATCGCCACTGCTAGGGGCTGCCTTGGGCGCTTCCCTGGAAGTGAGATGATGGGCATCATCAAGAAGTTTATCAAGGCGAAGAATGACTAACGCTGGTCCAAGTGCTAACCCTTTTCGTAATCTATGGATTATAAGGCTTCCATGGCTCTGTAGCAAATAATAATGACGAACAGAGAAACATCAAAAAACCATTGAAATCTGAGATGAATAAGAGCTGCATGGTTCCTTATCTTGCATGAACAAAATATATGATTATCTGATCTGCTAGTGTACATTGTGTTGGGTCGCTTTCAGAGCACATGAATGGAAATTTTGATGAAGCGGTCTTTGTGGCCCAGCCTAGTTCTCTTCTGTTGTATTATTAACTTCGTTCATGCTTTTGTCTTACTTCGTTCATCCTTTTGTCTTTTCCCTTTATTTTCGTGATTAAGTCCAAGCGAGATGCTCAGCCGTATCTTGCAGAATATTTTGACACATTTTAGGCTAATTTTGCATTCTTCCTGCTCAAACGGTGCAGCAAAGGAACAGAAATGCAGAATATTTTGACACATTTTAGGCTAATTTTGCATTCTTCAAGCAAAGGAACAGAAATAAACGAGGAACAGGAACTGAATATTACAGCTACGAGGAACAGGAACTGAATATTACAGCTACCTCCAACATGCATCAGACAAATCACAGATTGTACAAGTACAGTAGCTTAAGCTTATGGCATTCAGCAACGAATTAGCATAATTTCAACATGAACCGACACTCTCAAAGAGTGATTGATAAAAAACAACAAAAGCAAGTAATATTTGGAGCAATAATTTAAAAAAAAATCTATGAAGCTAATGAGCTCTGATATCGACCTTTGAAAACATGAATCGGGAAAAAAAAGCCGTGCAAGGTTTGATTCGACTAAGGAATCAAGCTGTTGCAACTTGCATACTGTCAAATAACAATGCTAAAATTACAGTCCACAGGTATAAACATGATGTCAGCAACTTAAACAGCCATACAGGAGGTAGTATTTATGAAAGAAACTGTATAGTCTGCATGTGTCATGTATTACTCTAGAAAGTAAGGGAAAATGCAGATCATCTGGACAATTGTCACGGCAATGCAGGCGCACTGAAGCCAGGCATAGTTGAATCCACCAGGTTGCCTGAAGAAGCACAGATACCCTTCAGAGGAGACCTCGTCGCCTTTTGTAGTCGCTTACACTCAGGGTTAAAGCATGCCTCCTTCCATCATTGTCAGGCACTTTGTACCCCATTGTAGCTTCTATCTTCTGCTTCCGTGCCATGTAACCATCAAACAGGCCCTTGGCTCCACCAAATTCTTGCAGAGCAGACAGTGATATAGGAAGCTCAAATGTGTGCAGTGGATTCGATTCTGTTCCCAGGTCCACTGGTGCATTGGTATCAACCAGCTTCCCAGCACCAGCTGCTGCCACTTGAGCTGCTGTTGTGGCTGCCGTGCCAGTTTGAGCCTTGTCCTTCACATCTTCATCGTCAGCAACTGCATTACCACTGGACCCGTTGGCCGCTTCTTCAGCATTATCACCTCCTGGCTTGGCTGCGTAATAGTTTCTTGACCTTGTCCACCTCCTCGAAAAAGGATCATAACCAGCCTCGCCAGCCTTCAAACTTGTATTAACTGGTTTCAGTTCCGAAGCATTCTTGAAGTTCTCAGCACGGTTCTTCCTGTTCATAGCCTCCAACTTGGCAGCCTTTGCATCTTTCGATATTGGTTTTGACATGTTCTGCAGATTATTCAGCTTCGCACGGATCCTCTCTGCTTCAGCTTCATTCCTCCGGCTCAGAGCCATCTCCAACTCATTCCTTAACCGATCCTTCTCAGCAGCAACATTGATAGGACGTCTCACAACTGATTTCTCTTGCAGCATTTGCTTCACAGTAGCAGCATTGTACACAAAGTTGTAGGCCTTCTGGATATCATCTTTCTTCTCCATAACTTCCTGCCTAGTCGGTATTCGGACACCATTCTTCTCGGCCTCTTGCAGCCATTCCTTGAACTCTTCTTCGTTGGGCGGGGAGTCTGATACCTGAGCCATCTGCCACCGAGCAGCATTAGCCTCACTATCCCACACAACATTGAGATATTTGCACGTCGTGTAGCTTTCCAGTTTGTACTTCCGATCCGGATCACTTGCATCCACGTTCCTCACTATGCACAGCCTATATCTCGGGGTCCCAGACTTCGTCTTGCCAATGCCAAGACGCACAAAGCACCCAGTCATGAGATCCTCAAAGAATGGCTCCATGAACCATTTCACCAGCTTTGACCTCCTGAGGGTAATAATCTTCACATCATCAAACTTGAGCGGGTCAAGCCTACCAGGCGACTCATCAAACTCATCATCCCTACCATCATCAGCAATCCTCCCATGGTCATTGAGCCTCCCCCTGTTATCGTTGCTCCCATCGCTTGGGGGACTCCCAGCCCTGCGCCTAGTGGGCGAGCCGCCCTGTGACAGCAGGTCCTTGAACCTGTTCCGGTACGCCTCTGGATCCTGCTGCCTCATCCGCTTGGCCCTCAGCTCATCGAGCGCGCTCTTGGTGGCGGACCCAGACTTATCAGTCCGGGTCGACGACCGCATCCGGCTGGGTGGCGGGGGTGGGCTGCTGTCCTTCCGGGCACCGGCCTTATCCGTCTTGGATGAGGACGCGCGCGCCATCTGCTTGAGCTTGTAGTCATCGATGCGGGTGCTGCGCTCGGCCAGGATCATCTCCCTATCGAGCTCCGACATCTTCTCAAGCTCCTCCTTGTCGTCCTCGTCCTTGTACAGGTCGCTCCCCACCGACGGGGCGCTGTCCGAGTCCTCGCCGCCCCTCCCCTCCTCGTCGTCCTCGTCACCGTCTCCCCGCCACCCGCCGGCGCCCCGACGGCCGCCCTTCTCCGGCTGGTGCCGCTTCTTGAGCGGGACCTGCGACGGCGGCTTCTTCCTCGAGTAGGTCGGCGCGGCGTCCGAGTCGTCGTCGTCGTCGTCGAAGCCATCGGAGCCGCTGCCCCCGGAGTGCCACCGCGGGTTGCTCGGCCGGGACTGGCTCTTCCCCGTCCGGCCGGCGGCCTGCAGGAGCAGATCATTCAGCTGCTCCTTCTCCATGGCGAAGCCCGCCCCTCCTCGAAAACCTCCTACACAGACAACCAAACAAAAACCCATCAAAAAAACCATCTTTCGCCGCGTAGCTACCAATCCATCGAGGAATCGAGAACGCCTGTCCGTCCCAGATCTGGGGAAAGAAACAATCCGGAACGGCTCCAGTGAGGAGGAAGAGGAGACGCACCTGGAGTACGGCCGCGTCGGCCGGCGCAGGCGAGGACGAGGGCTCGCCGCTTGTGGTGTTCGGAAGAAGGCGGCGCGGGCGATCGACGGAGAAGGCGGCGCCGGTGGAGGAGAAGAGAGGAAGAGGGGGCGCCGGCCCTAGCCGAGTCGAAGTGGGAGAGAAGAAGACGGTGACAAGATCTCGGAGTGGGCCATCGGGGATTGGTCTGCTGGCTAGTAGTGTTGGGCCGCGCGGAAAGCCCGGTCGCATCCGGGCCCAGCCATGTCCGCCTAGGGTAGTAGCCACCAATGTCGCCGTTCAATTATTTTTTTTAATAAAGGGCCGGAGCACTGTCGTGTCATTTAAGAAGGTAGCAAATTTACATCACGCGCCGAAGCGAAACACCACCACCATCACCCAAACAACGCACACAACAAAACGCTACACCCCCACTGCCTGGAAGAGAGAGTCAAAGGGTAGCCACCACCAACTGCGTCGTCGTCCCCGACGTTGTGCCACGCCAAAAAAACGTAGCCCGCTGCAAGCCTAAGCGGCACCTCGAACCCCTCAGCCATGGGCTATCACCTCAAACCGCACGCACATGGTCGTCGAAGCCCCTGCTCCAGTGGTGCATCAATAGAACACTCCCGTCGCGGCACCAAATAAGACCACTGATCCTGGCCATTCTGTGTGGGGGCCTCGCCTCACCCACCGCCTCACACTCCTCTGCCAAGGACTCAGACACCTGAGAACCACTATGAGAGCGACATTTAAGCCCATCCGACACCGGAAACTCCACCGCAACATGTACGCCGCCCCAAGACCTCCAACAACCATGGATCCTTAGCACCTTCCTGCAAGCACGGGCAATACCACCAACCAGCCGCCACCGCCAAGCTAAGTCGGGACTCCAATGCGACGCCTCCAGGAAGGGCACGACGCCAATGGCGCCGCCGTCGCGAGGTTTTCACCCTTGAGATCCCCATGTAGTAGAACTTGTGCCTCGCAATGGTGCCCCCAACGGGGAGAACGGCACCACCAGGGCGTCGCCACCATCGCCAGTGAAGACTTTTGCCCGATACCATGCCTGCTACCCTGACCCGCTCAACGACGTGGCGTGGAGAGTGGCTGAGAGGGAGCCGTCGTGGCCATGCCGCGCGACCTAGGCGCGGGGAGCCGCGCAGCCAACGCCGGTCTGCGCGCCCCGGCCACCGGTTCCGGTCAGCCCAAGCCCACCACGGCCACGGCCACCACTAGCAGCTCGAGCCCACCACGGCCGCAGCCGCCGTCGTCGCTGCCCTCCAGCCTGCACCGGTCGTCGCCACCGTCTCCATCACTGCGCCCCCCCCACCCACAGGCTCGCGTCCTCGCCGCGCGGCCACCGGATCCGGTCAGGGCGTTGCCGGATCCGTGGCTTCCTGCTCCCGCCGTCACGTAGGGCCGCTGCGCCGGTGAGCGAGCTCCAGGGAGCGAGGCGGCCATGCCCGCACCGAACCACCAGAGGAGGAGGAAAGAGGCCACGCCGCCACCTTCCTCACGGGCCGCCCGAGCTTCCAGGCGACCCGCTCGGGCGGCGGCGCGGCAGGAGAGCCCTGTGCAAGAGCGGCGACGGCGCGAGATTGGAGGGGCGCGTCGCCCGCGTCGGGAGCGACGCGCTGCCGTACTATCCCCCTCGGTGTGATAAAAGTGTCTATCTCTAACCTCTTCTTCCTAAAGTATTCCCTCGCCGTTCAATTATCCATGGTTCATTTTTATGGTCTAGTACATCCCTTCATAATTACTTATCATTGTTGATTTTTTTTACAATATTTGATCATTCATTTATTTAAAAAATTATGGAAATATTTTTATTTTTTATGGTTTACTTTATTATCAAAGATGCTTTAAGCACAATATATTATTTTATATATTTAGACTAAATTTTTAAATAAAACAAATATTCAAACATTACAAGAAAAAATTAATAATGAATAATAATTTAAAACAGAGATAGTACCATTTATAGCCTCGCTAGCCATTATATCTCTAGGGCATACATATACATTGGATATATGATTTAGGATGTTCAGGTACGGAGTAGTCGGATTTCTTATCACAAATGGAAACTTTTTATAAGCATTGAGTGAACTAACATACTGTATAACTTTATCAAGCTAAGGTAAGCGAGAAAGTTGAGAAAATGGACTACTTTGGTATATGCAAACGAATGGGTGAGTAAAATAGGTTTGATTGTTTGCTGGATCATAAAACCCCACTTTTTGAAGATTTTTCCCTTCTTTTTGAGGTCGAACATCAATTGCAACATCTAATTAGGACAGAATGGGGGACTCAGGCCCTTCAATGCCTCCCTCTAGATCCACAAACTCTGAGAGCTATTCAATTTCTAGCTGACTATGAGGACAACTCTGCATCCCCGAGAGAACCAAACAAAGCTCCTCATATGGTAATCTTAGTGGCCAATTTAGGATTTCCGTACAAGAAGAAAAGAAGGAATATTCAAATACAAAGTAAAACTAATTCGTATCAATGTGCATCCTGCATAGCATCCGATTTTTCGAACTATACATATATCTATTTTCATCAGAGAACTACATGTACATTATTCCATGGAAATATACATTTAGAATAAAATAAACTTATGAATCCACATCTTTTTCTGTCTTTTTCGACGTGTTCAGATAATTTGGCAGACACATTATCCATAAAGATTGTCTATATGAGCATGTAAAAGAAGAGTACAGAACAACCGGACGTGTTCAGAGGGTGATGAATAAAGATACGGGCAAAAGTCCACACTGATAGCGATGCCCATTAAGAGATGATATTGCAATAATTTCGGTCGTTTCAGGCTATGATATGGAGACAAAATCCTAAGGCCACCTCCAACGATTTGGTTCAGAGATAGCATGTAGCAGGTTTCTACTAATAAGGAGAGGGAAGAGAATCTAGCCACAGCGCTAGCGAGCTGCAACAGCTAGGCTAAATTTCACCTCCAAATTTTACTATGCAAAAAAAATTCACATCACATCAAAATATCGGCACATGCACGAAGTACTAAATATAGATGAAATTAAAAATTAATCGCACAATTTTGTTATACTTTACGAGACGAATATTTTGAGCCTAATTAATCAATGTTTGGACAATTATTCACAAATACAAACGAAATGATACATTGCCGCATTTATGGCAAACTTCCAACTTTGACCACCCAAAGTTGGGAACTAAACAAGGCCCTAGTCTCGCACGCTAAGGCCAGTCTCAATGAAAGTTTTGTGGACACAATTACCTAGAGTGACACATCATCTAAAAGTGTTTGAAATTATGATGAAACACCTCCCTCTCAATGCATAGTTTCATCAATTATTGTTTTCTAGGTCACATGCAAGACACAAGCTGTCTAGGTAATTGTGTACTTGGAGTTTCATCACCGTGAAACTCATTTCACCTCTCTCTTAATTAATACAATGACACATCATAAAAATGTTGACATGACAGTTAATTTATTGTCTATGAAACTTCCACCGAAATTGGCCCAAGACCCATCCTATGTAGTATACGTTTTATCTATGCATAGCTGACCGATTTCTTTTTTATTTATTTTTTGTTCTTTTGAGCTCCACGTCAGCTAGCAAGTTGAAAAGCTTGTTGGAGAAAGCCTAGGAATTCATGGACACTATTGTCTACTCCGATTTAGGCTTGTTTAGTTCCCAAATTCACCCCCAAATTCCACTGTGTAAAAAGAAGATTCACATCACATCAAAATGTCGGCACATGCATGAAGTACTAAATATAGATGAAATCAAAAACTAATTGCACAGTTTTATTGTACTTTGCGAGACGAACATTTTGAGACTAATTAATCAATGTTTGGACAATTATTCACAAATACAAATGAAATGCTACAGTGCGCATTTATTACCCAACTTCAAAGTTTGGTGTCCCAAATTGGGATCTAAACAAGGCCGACGGCGTGCTATGCTTTCCAACTTCGATTGATATAGTACACCTTTAATTTATTACTCCAGCAGATTTGTGAACAAAGGGATCAAATCTAGGCTATAGTCATAGCTTCTCTAAATTCCCACGGTTAAACTATTGATGGCTATTTCACTTTGACAGGAATTCAACTTTATTAGCTTTTTGTCAGCTTGGATATGCAATTTCGCACACCTCCAACAGTTGTCTTGGGGTCTTATTAGCTTTCTCCCTCTTTTCTGGAGAGCTATTACTCTATTAGCTTTCTCCCTTTTGGACCCTTGTGTCGCCATAAAATTCTCATGACATGCCGTAAAGTTCACTACGTATCAAGTGATGACATAGTTTGGGGTTCTTCCAGATGACGATGCCATAGTTATTCGATGATAAATTGTCAGAGACTTTACCTCCATCCCACTATATTATCCAAAAAGTAAAATAAAATTAGAACAGCCTTTTATCTATTCTGAACATTTTACTTCGTTATTGGATCTTTAATTTTTAGAAGCATTTTATTTCACTTTGAAAACATTTTTGTTATGACAAAAAATTGCAAATTTGACAGATTTTTGTCAAAAAAAATGAATAGATAGGGTCTCCGGTTTTCCTTTCCTTCCCTGTTTGTGAGAGAGAACCACGGTTCACTCCAACCTGGCTAGTCTCTTGTTCCTGCGCTGCACATACTATCGTTTGAAGGCGAGAGAGAAGGCTCTCACCACATCCTCCCTTCGTGTGGGTAAAGAAAACCGTTTACGACAAGGTTTGAGTCAATATTTAGGAATATAAATCATAAATAATTGAATAACTTTTAAGTGGTGGAGTTTGAAATTATAAAAGTTATATAAATAAATTTATTTTTTTAAAAAATAATTTTATAAAAATATATATGTATTATTTTTTAATAAATATTTTTATAAAAATAAGAAGTCAAAATTGTGTTTTGAAGATCGCGTCAACCCGCCTTGTTTTTTAATACGGAGGGAGTACTATTCATCTCTACTAGGTTGCTGTTCGTGTCATCAATGTCCTGCGTATCGTGCCTTGAGGGAAGCAGTTGAGACGTATACATGTCACCGTGCAAATCCTCTCCCCCTGGATGGAGGAGGCACGGGGACGAGGGGGGTGCAAGAAATCTGGAATCCTCGTTTTCCCAACTTGTGGCTGCCGCGAGCGTGCAGCGTCAGCCATTTTCGGATGGACGCTCGCTTTATCCAAGCTCATCTATCCATTTATTATCGCCTCGCCCGCCGCTCTACCGCTCCGCTCCGCTGCGTGGTAGTGGTAGCTGCTGCCTCACCTCGTCCTCCCCTCCCAGTCCCCAGGGAGCGCAAGCGCACACCCACCAGCCACCAGCAGCAGCCAGCAGCCTCTCCCTTCCCCCCTTGCCGCCGCCGGCCCCCGATCCGAGAGAGAGAGCATGGCGCACTCCCTCGCCACCGCCGCCGCCGTTTCCTTCTCACCGGCCGCCGCCCAGCGCCAGGTGCGCCTCGCTTCTTTGCCTGCTTCTTGGCTTTGGTACCTTGGCCCGTGAGGCTGTGGCTGTTTCTTGAATCTTTTGGTGCGAGGGGCGTGCGTCTTTGGTCGGTGTAGATTTCTGGGTTTCGGTTTCTGATTCGTTGGGTTCTTGGGTTGGTTGCTTGGTTCCTATCCGGTTGCTACTTGCTTCTTTGTTAGATTCGAGCTCGCTGGGGACCATGAGGATTTGTTGGTTTCCATTTCTTCTCTGGTTGATACAGGGGATCTTTGTTTCCTAAAAGTTCCCGCGGTCTTTATTGGGAAATTTGCCTATGATTACTACTATTTTATTTCTTGTGCACAGAATGCAGTATCGAAGTGATTAGAGTGTACTTGGTCAGGTTAAAGAGGAAGGACAAACTCCTATGATTAGAGATTTAGGGTGTAATTGGTCAGGTTGAAGAGGACAGGTGATTAGAGTCTCACTTGCTCAGGTCAAAGAAGACAAACTTCTAGATACTTTGTCTTCAATTTCTTTCGAATTTCTGTAACAGCTTAGAATCGAAGTAGTAATTTACGAGAAAAAATGGCTTTAGAGTATAGATTAGCAAAGAAAACCTGCATATGTTGAACTTATGGGCTACCTCTGGGACGTTGTTGTCACAAGTCGCGACGAAGTATGAACAGATTGTGACAATTGTGCATATTTTAGTGCAAACTGCAAAGATTCCAAAATTGCTGTAGCTAAAGAAAACCGGCAACGTGCTGGGCCGGTGGTTCATATGGTTTATTTAAAATGAGCCTCTGGTATCTGGTAATGAAATGTTGCTGGATCCCAAGAGAGTAGAAAAGGTCTAGGGGTCACCCAAGTGCAGCAAATGAAATGGAGCTGGATCTCAATGAGAGCAGAAAGGGTCCAGGGGTGACCCAAGCACAGGAAGCGACAGCACAAGCTTCAGATCTTGCTCAAGTTAATTAAGGATCATTTGTTTACCGGTGCTTTACTTCTGCACATCGATGTCAATGCGATAGCCAAATAGAAAATGCCAGCTTTGTTGTTACAAGTGTATGCTGCCATGTGCTTCTTGCCTGACCTGAAGTGTCCTGCATCATGGGATCCTAAGATGTGTAGTTGGATTCCACTGAAAAGCTTGGTTACATCTTCATCCTAGTGTTTTACTGGACTGATTTCCTAGTTTAGGTATTTCAAATCCGTGGACCAGATTAATTCCTGCAAAGTTCCTAGTGCAAATTGCTGCCCAAGCAGCAAGACAATTGATTTTTGTTTCTTTGAAGATTTTTTTTCCCTCTACATCTTGTCTATAGTTTTTTTTAAAAAAAGCTTGTACAGGTTGGTACAAATAAATGTAAACAAGTATTTAGATACCTGAAACAGCTACTAGCTGGTTCTCATGTCTAAAATTGCTTCTAGGATTTGGAGTTTATGTGATGTTGTGAATATACTTCATAACTTAACAAACTTATGTCATGCTATTATACATGCTTCACTCTCTTTTCTTGATGTACACATTATTAGTGTTTATTTTTGAAGGACTTTCCGTGCCAAATCTGTTGTTTGGTTTTAGTTTTATTGAACATCCTGTACGAGAGTAGGAGCAGCTTTGAACTTTTTTTTTGAGAGAGCAAGCTTTGAACTTTGTTAGAAAGGGGTATTTGCACTATATGCACTACACCAATCTTGTTTCAGTGCCAATTTTCGTTCTCCCATTGTTGTACTGTTATGTTGTTTATGTGCATATGAACAATCAATTAATGGGGACAATTTTGTGGTCCATTTCAGGTGTCAAATGTGATCTCAAGCCGGAGCTCGGTTTCCTTCCAGAGCCACAGGATGACTAACATTGGTCTTTCCAGTTCTAAAAGAGTTTGGTGGATGAAAAAACAACCTGTTGGTAGTAAGCTGTTCTGTATTTGTTAATGCTATCTTTATTCTCCAACCAGACACTACAAGTTAGTTAAATGCCCTGTAGTTGGAAAAGAAGGATGGAATTATTTAATTGTTTCTTGTAGAAAGTACAAACTACTCCGTACTAGATTGCGTGAAGAGTGCCACCTGATTCTCGAAACCTGCATTGCTTGTTTCCTTGGACTCTGAGGTTGCTGACCTAGTGCTTGCTGTGCTGATCTGAAGTAATAACAATAACAACATTCATTGGTCTATTGAGCAGGCTAAGAAAGAGACAGTTGACAAGGTTTGTAGTATAGTGAAGCAGCAGCTGGCTCTCCCCGATGGGACTGCTCTCACTGGTGAATCAAAATTCGCTGAACTTGGTGCTGATTCACTGGATACGGTAATCCCTTTATACCGAAACAACTGACTGTAGCTCCAAAAAACACAGCAGCAATTTAACAACACCAACTTTCTCCTGCAGGTTGAGATTGTGATGGGCCTCGAGGAGGCATTCAACATTACGGTCGATGAAACGAGCGCACAGGACATCGCAACCGTGCAGGATGCAGCGGACCTTATCGAGAAGCTCGTGCTGGAGAAGGCACCTTAAATGGACATTCCAGAACCAAGGGTTATCCGGACCTGTTGACCTTGCCATCGACGACTTTGTATTCAATCTCTGTTTTATGTTCAATTGTTTGTGTTACCCATTTGTTCTTTCTTCATCATTCAAGATGAGATTTTGTATTGAATTATTGATGTTGCTGAGGTAAATTAGATGCTCCAAAGGCTGCATGAAGCAATGAAAACAATGTACTCCACTTTCCATTTGTATGCTTTTCTACTAAAATAGAGAAACCAATAAACTGGCGAAGAGTCGCTGCAACTGTCTTTTGGATTTGTGAGAGGTCATGCAGCTGTTTTGTAAAAATCTGGACCAGATGATTGATTGTTGACCTTGGGACGCAGATTTGCAAATACCAGTCTCAGGTCCTCCATGATGTAACCATAAACCTTGATGTATTTTCAGGCTTTCAGCTGCTCAATAACAGACTTGAGCAGGAATCAGGTTCAGGGCAGGATTATCAACAACGTTTTTAATAAGGAGAAAAAAGAACTAGGGCCATGTTTGGAACACGTGATTCTTTTTTAATCCATGTTGAAATTTCGCTGTTACATATGAAATCGTCATGTTACTCTTGTGAAAAAATTCCAATGTTCCAACCAGGAGCTACGCACGAGCTGTCTCAGGAGAACCGTGGCCACTCAACGTGAAGAATCGAGCGCAAGAGGAAGCTGACAATATGCCTTTCTGTTGATAAATGAAATTCAAAATTTTCCTCTGAAGGACACCAAGTCACCAACCTCTGATAATAATAATTAAAAAGAAAATGCTATCTTCTACCTCGTTCGCTTCCCTTCTCCTCCATGGCCGCCTCCATTCCCCTTCCCCTCCGTCAAAGGCGCAACCTTTCCTGGCTTCCCGCAGCAACCCCTGCCAAATTCCGGCCTCCGCCTCCGCTCGACCGTCCCCGGCACGGCGTCCTCTCCTCGCCGCCGTAGCGGCTTCCGGCGGGGAGCGGGACAACCGCGTGCAGGAGCTGAGGGTGCCTGATTCCTGGCTGACGCCCGAGAGAGCGGTGCAGGTTCGGCTCGGCCCCCCAAGTTCTCGTCTTTTTTATCTGATTTCCTTCCCCTGCCGATTCTTGCAGCAGCCTATCCAGTTCTCAGTTTCTGGTGTTCAGACTTCAGATAACTGTGTGAGCAGTGGGCTTCTGGCTGCTCGGATTTGCTCCCCTGTTCGAGTCATGCTGCATTTCTGTGTTACCCGGGGCATGAATCTTGCATTCGCAGCATGGATAGGGAGAATCACATCCTGTGGCCAGATTATGTCGAAATTGAGGAAGCCAATGTACAGAACCAGTAGAATTCAACCGAGTCCAAGTAGCAATGTTGCAGTGAGCAGAATTTATGATCAACTCCCCTATATATACTCAACTAATGAAAAAAAAATTCTTACTTAAGCTCTCCCATTTCGAGTCCAAGCAGAGGCTTAGAGAGTTACATTTTCCTGAACTGAACTCCTTCCCTCCCTATCGGGCAGCTCTGAAACTCCTGCACATTGCTTGCTTGCTGCTGCTACGAATTCGATTCAGGTGTAGTATATAATATATAAACAATCATCTCCATTTTGTTGTGCTGCTGGGCAGGAATCGGAGTGGCTGAGGGAGACGCTGCACAGGTGGCTGGACGACGAGTACTGCCCGGAGCCGGCGAACGTGGACATCAGCCTTACGGCGGCGCGGTCGTACCGCGAGTCGCTGGCGGCGGGGCGGTCGGACGTCGGGGAGATCCTGCTCAAGATGGCCGGCGACCTCGAGACGCTGTCGTACAGGGACAGCTTCCACGGCGCCTTCTCCGCCGCCAACGCCGCCGTGCGCCTCATCACGCAGAGGATGGAGGAGGAGGCGTTGTCTGAAGAAGACGGCATGTGAGCTGCTGCAGTGATCCAATGCGATCGATTGTTCTCTGAAAGCACGGGATTAGTGGTAGCATTTTCTGAAGAACACTTCCATCCTCATCAACTGATTTCATACTGTCAACTGTAGGATACCTTGCATGCAAGAATGCTTTTTTTTGGGGGGGGGGGGGGGGGGGGGAGAAAATGGCCATATAAAATTTAGAGAAAATTATGTTGGATTGAGGATAGTATGATTTTCAAAAGCCATCATACAATAACTTGTTTCGTTGTATCACTTTAGTCCAACATCTTGCAAAACATGCAAATAGATAGGTCAACTTGTCACATGTGCTCACTTACGATCCAAATACGCACACTAGCAGCATGACACGAAGTGAAGGTGGCGTACAGTATAATACAGTAATACAGATAACCGCCTGTGTACTTTTGTTTGCTTCAACTGAGGACATCGCGATCTAATTAATTACTTTTTGTGTCATGGAGAAAACAAAAGAAAACAAAAGGGACATCAATTACTATACTTAGGCCTCGGGCACAAAACAAAGTCCACGATATTAACAGGTCGGTGCATAGCAGCGATTCCACGGAACATGATGCATGCTTCCCCTTCCATGACTTTGATGGAACTGTGGCTACGTGCGTGAGATGGCCCCCTTCTTGATTATGACCAATTCCCAATACACTGCATGCAATTTGTGTAGATCGCTTGTTGATTCGGTGTGGTGCACGGGTCACAGGATGCTAACTGTACGTGTGTCACTACAATTTCAGGAACTATCACTTTCATTTTGGATTATCGATATTTTCAAGTAATTGTTCCAGTTTAATTACCAAATACGAATGTGCAAGTACTGAACTATAACTGGTTCATTTTCATTCTGAACTCCACGAGCAAGTCTTGAACTATAATTATAATCGGTTCATTGTCAAGCCTAGTGAGAACACTGCATTACAAAAAGGACGTTTATTGCGTCCAAATTGCATGAAAACTAACTTGGATGAACATTTGGGTTAAAATCCAAACTTAATTGGTTGCAGTAATGTAAACTTCCACTTTGGCTTACTATTCATCAAACTAATACATACGGCTGTAGCTACATTCAGCATTAGGGGGTTATGTAGATTAAAGCGTACAACACCTCGACAACATACTGACAGTTCACGTATTTGGACCGTAGGCAAGCGTAAGTGACAAGTTGATGTATAATTTTGCATGTTTTATAAGATGTTGGACTAAAGTGATACAAGGAAACAAGTTGTTGTATGGTGGGCGTATTTTACTCTTTTCAAAATCAACTTGAGATACTCCGTACATTGCAAATTAGAGGAGACGGAAAAAGGAGGGAAAAATTGCAAAGGTAACGTGATTAGCCCAATCAACAATTTTAAAGCAAGAGGCGACATTTGCAACAAGAAATTCGGATTTTTGCCACTGCAAACATTGGGCTTCGCCACCCAAAACGTTGACAACTTGATTTTCCTACCATTACACCTTCTTTTCTGTTTTTTTAGTTCCTTTTCTATTTTCCAGGGCAGTGATAGGACAGAAATGCCCTTGCCTGTACTGGGACTTCCATGAGTTCCGCTTCCGTTGTTTGGTTCTTGCCGTGAACTGCCCGCGCCACAATTGCGGCGTTTGGTCGGTGCCGCACTTTAGACGCGCCGTAAACCTGTTGTTGCCAGCTAGTTTGTCAGGGGAAGTATATTGGTGCCGTCTCTCAGACGATCTCATGCAGTTACACGTAATTTTTAGTCGACTTATCAGACAACTTATATAATATGTTGTTGTTTTGGTTGTCTGATAGTAATATAATATCTCTTAATTTATGGGGAAATAAAGAAATTTTATTTGTTACATGGCAACAAAACTCGTACAATGGTAGAGGAGTTGTCATAGTCCTAAAATTTAGTTCATGAGGCGGTTGTTTCGCGAAACAACGACTTCATTCTCTCTTCTTCACATCATCAAAAATTCTAGATGACATTGCATGAGATGAACTATAAGACCGCTTACTTGTAGCAATGTATCTAACCTTCGTGCCTAAACGTGTCTTAATGTGTGGCGCACGTTTTGCTCACCGAAGCTTAGGCGCAGCTACAATTTTGACGTGGCGCGGTGACAACATCATCCAAACACGCCTGGACCAATTAGATGCTGGTACCTGGTCAAGGTTATAAAAAAGATCGTAGATTATAAATCAGATCGGCCCTTTCGTCAGTGGCGTGGCTAATATTAATTTGTTTTGAGAAAAAAGTACTGCCGATTGGTGGCTGATTTATTCTGAGAGAAAAGTACCGCTGGCTGGTGGATGATAAACCAAATAAACATTGTGTCATTGAAACTAGACTTTATTGACTAGGATAATAGAACCATGCCCTTAATTTAAGATAAAATAAAAAGGCGTTAAAATGGAGTGACAAACTCAAATATGCTGATACTAAAACAAACGTACTCTAATAAATCTGTGTTGGCTCTATAACCCAGAGTGCTAACCACGGAACTGAGGGTATGCGTAAATTGAAGCGCATTCTGAATGTGGCCGTTCTACAATCGAAACGTGCCTCCATTTATTTTCTTTTTTCTCGTTTTCTCAAATAAAACGATTCAAAGTTTCACGAATCGCCTCCATTTTGATCTCAGCACTTTTTTAAGTCCAGCGCATTTCGACAGCGTGTTCATGAGCCCATGTGTTCCAATGCTTCAACGACCCCAACCAATCCGGACGCGCCACGTCAGGTCCCCACCGGCTGCCGCGTGGGTCCCACCGCCGCGTCGGCGCATCTCCACCAGCCACCCAGTCCACCACCAACCAAAAGCGCAGGGCGTGCGTGCGGCTAAACCCTCCCCTCCCGCCGCGGGCTCCCCTCACCAACCACCGCGCCGGCGCCGGCTGCCCCCCAACCCAAGGCCCACTGCCTCCCCGCGATGGCCACGGCGATGTCGGTGTCGGCGGTGTCCCCGGCCGCCGCCGCCGTCGCGCGGCCGCGGACGCTGGTCTGCGTGCCGGCGACGGCGCGGGCGCCCCGCGAGATGGCGGCGGAGCTGGCCGCCGCCGCCGCGCTAGGCGCCGACGTCGCGGAGCTCCGACTCGACTGCCTCGCCGGCTTCGCGCCGCGCAGGGACCTGCCCGTCATCCTCGCCGAGCCGCGCCCGCTCCCCGCGCTCGTCACCTACAGGTGGGTCCCGCTCCACCGGCTTGGGGGCTGACTGGCTGAGAGGGCCATTTTTGGCGGTATCCTGTTCCGGCTTGGATTGGGGAAATCGTGGGATTTCAGAGGCTTTCAGCTTGGTTCAGTGTAATTGAGTTGGTCAGGAATGGTACTTTAATCTGTCTGCTACGTACCTTCAGAGGACCAATTCGATAATCTTGTACAATCATTTCAATATTTGCAGCGGTCCTAAGAGAAAGCATGTTGCTTGATTTTGGTTGCAGGCCCAAGTGGGAAGGTGGTGAATACGAAGGCGATGACGAACCAAGGTTTGAGGCGCTTATGCTGGCAATGGAGCTGGGAGCTGAATACGTTGATATTGAACTCAAGGTTCGCTCTGCTCTCCATCCCTAAAATCATTTGAGGTAGTGAATAACTAGAGACTAGGATACTCTGCAGAAATAATTTGCAAAGGAACTATCTTTATCTGATGTTTCTGCAAGCTTAGAGAAATTGCTAATGCAACATCGTGTGTACTTGTGTCAAAATATGCTACTGCTACAAAGTACAATATTACTACCTCTGGTCAAATACAGATTCCGTTTCAGACAAGAAAGCAAAGAAGAAAACAAGGTACCTTCTCATGTCTGAACGTCATGTAAAAATGACCAGAGGTAGTATAGTTAGATATCAGAGGCCTGGGTGATTGGGTCACAATTATGTGCAATTTACTCTATGCAATGAAATTCGTAACTTCAGTTTTAAAAGGGAATAAGATAAACCCTTTCTCAACTGTAAAGTCGATCAATCGTTACTTCGATCATCATGTGTCAATATTTGTGGTAACTAGCTTTGTCTTGTTAACCCGTTGACCTGTTAGCAGTCGGTTACTATAATGTCATTGTGCAGGTTGCTGACAAATTCATGAGACTTTTGTCTGGGAAGAAACCTGAGAATTGTAAGCTCATTGTTTCATCCCATAACTATGAGAACACTCCCTCAGCAGAGGAGCTTGCAAATCTGGTGGCTCAAATACAAGCAACAGGGGCTGATATAGTGAAAATTGCAACCACTGCCACTGAAATTGTTGATGTGGCAAGAATGTTTCAAATACTTGTACATTGCCAAGTGAGTTTACCATCTGAATATCTTCAAGTTTTATATATGCAAGTGTTACTTTATGAAATTTCTTTTTGCACTTACAGTTCAGTTCACCGCACTGTTTATTTTTGTTGCATATTAGTTTAGGGTTACAAAGATAATGCTGTGCACGTAGTCTGCTCTAGTCAGACACAAACTTTTGTTGCCATATTCTAACATTAGTTGTCAAAAAACATTCATAGCTCTCTTAGGATTATGCCAATTTGAGAGAGAGCCTTCTAGTAATCTCAAGTAACTTGTACTAGAATAGAATTTCTGCTGCTACTTGTGGTGGCTAAATATGAATTATGATTGGAGAGCTAGATTTATTGTCCCCAAAGTTAAGACCATTTGCTGGGTGCTTTCTTTCTGGTGTAAATAGATCTGAGTACAGCTTTTATAAGTGATAGTATATTCTGATCTCATAGCCCTTAACACAACAGCACAAGATGATCCATAAATTTCCATTTTAGATATGCACTTCTGATGCACGTGTATTCGCTAAAGCTTTTCATTTGCGAAATACCTTGAGCTATGTGTTCATGCCAATGCTTCATTTCTCAGTTGATTTAATATGATTACAATTTCACATTATCTTTTATTTGAACAATGAATTAGGAAAAGCATGTGCCAATCATTGGGCTGGTGATGAATGACAGAGGTTTTATTTCTCGAATTCTTTGCCCAAAATATGGTGGATACCTTACTTTTGGGTCTCTTGATAAAGGAAAAGAATCTGCACCTGCACAACCAACAGCGGCAGACTTGATTAATCTGTACAATATCAGGCAAATAGGCCCAGACACTAAAGTCTTTGGTATTATTGGAAAACCAGTTGGTCACAGTAAGAGCCCAATTTTGCATAATGAAGCTTTCAGATCTGTGGGTTTCAATGCTGTGTATGTGCCCTTTTTGGTGGATGACCTGGCTAAATTTCTTAATACATACTCTTCACCAGACTTTGCTGGCTTCAGGTAGTTTATCTTAGTTTATTGAGCCAAATAATCTGTTTCAATATTTTTTGGGTTGAGTTGTAAAGTCTATTCCTCAATATCTGACCAGACCATTATTCTTCCCATCCAATTAATTGGACTGTAGTTGCACAATTCCCCATAAGGAAGCTGCAGTTAGGTGCTGTGATGAAGTCGATCCCATTGCCAGGGTAATTTAATTTCTATTTCTTTTGCTCACAGTATATTGATTTGCCGAACCTTTTAGTGCACCCAGAGTAACATTTGGAAGCAAAACATTTTCTTCAGGACATTGGAGCTGTTAACACAATGGTGAGAAGACCTGATGGAAAACTGGTTGGCTATAATACTGACTATGTAGGTGCTATTTCTGCTATTGAGGATGGAATAAGAGGTTTCTGCATTGCCCTTCGCTGTAGTCTTGTTGTATTATTTCTATCAATATTCAAATCTAATTGTCTGCTGGGACAATTTGCAGCATCACAACCAACAGATCCAACCACTTCCCCACTGGCTGGGAGGCTTTTTGTTGTTATTGGGGCTGGTGGTGCAGGCAAAGCCCTAGCATATGGTGCAAAAGAGAAGGGAGCAAGGGTTGTAATTGCGAACCGTACTTTTGGTATGCACTTTTTCTGGCCTTCCGCAGCACATATTTTATCATAGACCTGCATAGATCACATGTTATCTTATTTTTCCTGGATCAAAAACACTTAAATTCTCAGATTGAATGTTTACATTGTTTGATCTTCTTAGCAAATAAGAGAAGTTGTAGTTCAAGTCTTGTGCCATGAATCTTTCTAGTTCCAAACTTAGCAATATCTACCAGTTTTAAGACTACTGCATGCTTATTTAACATGTCTCACATTACATCTAGAAATATCCATCTGTGTTCTAATAACAGAATATCTTTGTTCTGAAACTTCTCCTGGCCACATTGTGCTGTTATGGTAAAATTATGTGTGAGAAATATGTGTATTGTGTAACGAGTCTTCATTCAACTTTCCAGCACGTGCTCAAGAACTTGGCAACTTAATTGGCGGGCCTGCATTGACTTTGGCGGATTTGGAAAATTACCATCCGGAGGAAGGGATGATTCTTGCAAATACAACAGCCATTGGGATGCATCCAAATGTCAATGAAACTCCTTTATCTAAGGTCTTCAACACACTAATTTTGTGCCAGTTGTGATAACCATATTCCTCCTTTACGCCTTTATGGCTTCATATATTGACAAAATTGTAACCTGGCAGCAAGCACTTAAATCCTATGCCGTTGTCTTTGATGCTGTCTACACTCCGAAAGAGACAAGACTTCTTCGAGAAGCTGCAGAATGTGGAGCCACAGTTGTCAGCGGTCTGGAGATGTTTATAAGACAAGCAATGGGTCAATTTGAGCATTTCACGGGCATGCCAGGTAGGTCCCCCCCCCCCCCCCCCCTGTCTCTTTTCTTATGGTTTGGTTTTGTTATTCAAGCAATAGTCATTAGTGCATCTTACATCATTTCTTGTATGATTCGCCCTTACAGCTCCAGATAGGTTGATGCGTGATATTGTTCTGACAAAGACATAGTAAGGTTTGTCCAAGGAGCGACCTTCTCTTGCATCTTAATTTCTCCAAGATTGGTTCCAGTTGTATGTCATCCTTCCTGCTTCCTCAACTCTTAGGAACAGCACACGGGTGCAGATGTAGGTTTCATCTTACTCTGTTTCCCCTGCTGCTCTCCAAGATTCAGAGTAGTTAGTGCACTTTTCCAAGATTCCCGATTTGCCTGTTGTTCAGGAAAGAGTTGTACGGTACATTACATTATGGCTCAGTATTGCCATGAGTCCTTTTCCCCCTTATCAAGGTGGAAGAACCTGTCTGATCTTCGGGTGGGTGCAAGCGGTGCTAGCCCTTTTGTTGTTTCAGCCCCCTGCATGTTTATACGAACTTTGCTTGGCCGCAGTATGTACAGTTTCATTGAGTTCTACTGATCCCAATTGGCAGCCACTGAATAACTCTTTCTTATTTTCCAGTGGATGATGACAAATTCCGAGCAATTACAAGTTCGCTGGACAACCCTAACACCATGAAGTCTCGTCTGTGAGCATCCATGCTTCAGCGGCTCTCCAACTTTTCTTGTTTCCTTTTCGGATTTGGATTCAGCAACCAGTTTGTTGTTCAGCCGATGTAAATGAGATGTTCTGGACTGAGACATGTTGGTGTGTGTTTTGTATCAGCCTAAAATTTGTCTTCCCCAACTACGCACATCGAAGGGCAGGAGGAAGGCTTTGTATGGGGTTTTGTAGTAAAAAAAAAGATGGAAATCAAGCATGGTATTCACCAACTTCAGTTGAACGAAACTCGCAATTTTCTTCAGCTGGAACAACTGCATAGCATAAGAACTGTGATTGTTATCGTATTCGCCATTGCTCCCATCATAATTTAGGAAATTTTTATACCAGTATCAGCTTAAAGTTGCAGAGACGTTCAATTCGGATTCTGATGTTGATTTTTTTTTAAAAAAACGGCGACGGAGGCAAAAGCATGAGAATAGTACAGCGACGGATGGGCCTAGGTGCAAAAAAGGGGCATTCCGAGAATTGAACTCGGGACCTCTCGACCAAATGCCCTTTCTGAATTTCATAGTACCATTTATGTTTAAAAAGTCTTGTACACGACTACTGACTTAGGCCCAGTATATATTTTGAAGCGGGGCCCATTAAGCACAAACGCCAGCCCGATGCCGCAATGGCCCACAATCTTCTTCCTCGCATTTCTCCCCACGCGCGGTAGAGTTTGTCACGTTTCTTTATGTACTAGTGCACGTGTCTTTAAAAAAACATAGTAAACAAAATTTTAACAGTTAGATTTTATAGGATATGCTCATACCTTTTTGAGCTAAAAAATACTTAAAATCAACAATTTAGCATCATCCAAAAAACTTAAATATACCACAATTATTTTGAATGCTCTTTACTAACCACATTCCTTTTGCTAACACGAATACATCTAAAAGAATAAAAATTTACATTCAAATGCGAAATTCAACACTATCACATTCTCACGGTAGCACATGTTTAAAAACTCATAGTTGTAAATTCCATTCCGGTACCGGCCGGAATGGCCGGAATGCCCCGTTCCGGTGCCTAAACCGGCATAGAAGGGCTGAAATCCCGTAATGAAATTGGAAGGATGCCTAAACCGGCATAGAAATGAAATTGGATCCTTTGGATCTGCTGATCCTGATTCACAGGAAGGATCAACTAGTGTTTCTGAAGGCAGAACAAGGCCTCCTACTCCTACAGTTCATTCTTCTCCATCAGCTACACAACCAATAAAAGAAAGGAGTTTTTTTGCTCCAAGGACAACTCCATGTGCACAGCCAGGCATCAAGAGTGCATTAGCAACAAAGGAAATGGTTGAGAATGCTAAAAATGCAATGGCTAGATGGTGGTATGATGCTAATATATCTTTCAATGCAGCTAATTCTCCATACTATCAGCCAATGATAGATGCAGTGACAGCTATTGGTCCAGGTTTTAAAGCTCCGACTTACCATGAGTACAGGGGAAGCTTGCTAAAAAATGCTGTCCATGTTACTCGGGACTATGTTAATGAGCTGAAGAAGGAATGGAGAACATATGGTTGCTCCATTATGTCAGATGGGTGGACAAGTCGGCGGCAGCAACCATTGATAAATTTTCTTGTTTACTCTCCCAGAGGCACCCTGTTTTTGAAGTCTGTTGATACTTCAGGACTTCGAAAAGACAAAGACACCTTACTAGAACTCTTTGATCAGGTGGTAAGAGAAGTTGGACCAGAAAATGTTGTTCAATTCGTGAGTGATAATGATGCTAGCTACAAAGCTGCAGGACAAGCCTTACAACATAGGTATGGCACCTTTTTTTGGTCTCCATGTGCTGCTCATTGCATTGATCTTATGTTAGAGAATATATCTGATCCAAGACATTTTCCTATCATTGATGAAACCATAAAGAAAGCTAGAAAAATTACAAAGTTTATCTATAACCATTCTTGGGTGCTGTCATTGATGAGGCAAGATTATACAAAAGGCAGAGAGATTTGCCGTCCTGCTGTTACTAGATTTGCTACACATTTTTTGAGTCTGCAGTGTTTGCTGAAATTTAAGAAAGAGTTGCGCCAAATGTTTACTAGTGACAAGTGGGTGGCATCGAATCATTCCAAAAGTAATGCAGGAAAGGAGATTGCTTCTATTATTTTAGAAGATGTTGAATTTTGGGACCAATGCCAGCATATAGTCATGGTTACTGAACCATTAGTGCGAGTCCTCCGAATGGTGGATGGGGATGAAAAACCTTCTATGGGATACTTGTATGAGGCAATGGACAAAGCAAAGGAATGCATAAAGAAAAGATTGAGATACAAGTTATCTGCATATGGACCATACATAAGAGTAATTGATGCAAGGTGGGACAAGCAGCTTCACAGTCCGCTGCATGCTGCAGGGTGTTTTCTTAATCCAGGAATTTACTTCAGTCCTAGGTTTACCAAGCAAAAAGAGGTTTCCAAGGGACTCATTAGTACTATCATGAGGTTAGTATCTGATCTGGACGTTCAGGATAAGGTATTTGCTCGACTGGAGGAGTACAAGAAGTCAATTGGCTACTTTGGCACTACTGCTGCTATTCGCCAACGTGAAAAACTGAATCCTGGTAATAATATTATTGTTTCTTCACTGCTGCTGCTATTATCCAAAATTTATTGCTGCTGATTGTTGCCTCATTTTTTCCCCTTACTCTTGTACGTGTCTCCTTGTCAGTTGCATGGTGGGAAAATTTTGGCCATGATACTCCAGAGCTTCAAGCCTTTGCTGTTCGTGTTCTTAGTCAATGTTGTAGTGCCACAGGATGCGAAAGAAACTGGAGTGTTTTTGAGGGCATCTTCTCTGACAAAAGAAGCCGACTCGAACAGTCAAGGTTAAATGATTTGGTTTATGTTCGCTACAACCTAAAGCTTCGTGAGAGGTAGATATGAAATTGTATATTTTTTTGTCTCTAAGAGCTTCTAATTTTATTTGGTGCCATGGTAGCTAACATCTTTCCATTTATCAGGATATTGAGGAGAGCTAAAGAAGCACTGGATCCCATTAGCTTAGATAACATTGATCTGTTATTAGAATGGGTTAGTGAAGAGCCAGCCCTTCTAAGTGAGGACGACTTCAACTGGGAGAGCATCAATGCTCCCTTTGCTACAATGTCACTTGAAGAAGAAGAAGAATTGGCTAGTGTAGCTGATGCAGATGTGGTGCCTGGAGTAGTGCAACCAACAGCTCATCAAGAATCTGGAGATGACCATTTAATGTCTGATCCTCTACCTGAGGATGATCCTTACTATTATGTTGATGATGCAGCAGCAGACTAGTTCCCTCAAGTGAATTGGAAAGTGTTTGTGTTTGAAGTTTGATGTTTGAACAATCAACCTATGATTGTGTTTTTATTTTCCATGTATGAGCTATGGAGTATGAAATATGGTTATGGTCAGGTGAACTTAATGAATTATATGTGAGTTTAGTAAAAATGTCAGTGTGATGAAGCGTAATTATGCCGTAAGTATATATTTATATGAATATTTATGTATATGTACATTCATATATTTTTAATATAATAAAGTCCGGAACGGTACACCGGTATCGGCCGGTACCGGAATGTTCCGTTCCAAGAGCGAAAACGGAATGACCTCCGGAATGGAATTTACAAGTATGTCGCTCCCAAGCATGTCTTATCGCACTGAATTTTTTTTTTGAAATGCAACATTTCCAACTCAATCTCTTCCACTGCTCGGTATTATATCTGAACTCTAATGTCCTGTTCTCATGCATTCCAGGCAAACAGTTGCCACCGATAAGCCATTCAAAAGCTATATAGAAATAAAATTATCCGATTTATGAGTTTGTACACCAGTATATTTATTTCACGGCCACACCTAAAATTGAAGCCCCAATATTCAGATAAAAAGGAATCTAGACCAATTGTGATAATGGCATTTGAACCTTACTTCTGTATTTAACAAGGCTACAAGATTTGTACAAGTTCTCCGGCTCTCCCTCTTCTTGGGTCGAACAATCTCCTCCTCAAGCAATCAGGAGAGGCCAGTTAACGTGCGGCCACCAAATCCCACACAATCGGAATCGCTCGCCGCCTACACCGTGAAAACACTCGACTACGGCACGGGTTGCCTAGATATCTTTTGATATTCTCATTAATAAAAAATTATACAGTGATGGCCACTACTATGTAGCTATCTTTTGATGGAACCGGGTGATGGCATAATCAGTATGGGAAAGGGAACAAACACAAGAATTAGAAAGCGGACACTTCCACAGGCTAGTATCAACTATATTAGAGTATAGGACACAAGGCTACAGCGAATTCTAATTCTAAATGCTTCACATGTAAACCACCAATTATTCATGTTTCAAATAAAAAATTGGATCAACTGAGTTGAGCTAAGAGAAAATTGGTGATCACAGTGGACTGAATGGACAGAGTGATGTAAATGCCACAACATACCTTTTCAAATCTGTTTACCTCACCTCAGACATTTATTGTCTCACAATGGTATCCATTTGATAAATATCATTGAGACACCAAACATCAAATTCACATAGCACACATTCAATTAGGATTTAGAATAATATATATGTTATGTCCACAGTATTAAACAGGGAAAAATTGAAGCGGTGATACCAGAAACCCATATATTTGCCCCTCCACCCGAGAGATCCCATATCATTTGAGGTGGCACACAAAATATGACTTATCATTGCTAAACTGAACATCACATAACGAAATCAGTAAAATTCATGTTTTAGGCTTTCAGCTCGCATGGTTACATTACCCAAGCAAAGTAGCTCAATTTCAATACTACTTCTCTTTTGATTTTATAACAAATATTAACGTGTGAATACAGGGGACATTAAATTTTGTAACAGAGAACAACATATACTACTTTTGCTAATTAATGGTTGTTTTAAAATAGAAAAAAGATGGCCAGAAACTAAGAAGCTATTTTAAACAGCAATATGCCTCTCACATAAGAATATAGCAATGCCCAAAGGCACCAGAAAGTGAAGACATACAATAGTTGATTTATTTAAAGAAAATGGTACATAAAATTCAATCAACATCCAGCCAGGCACCAGGTATAAAATGGAGCCCCCATAAATGGAAGTGTCCAGCCCCCATTTCAAGACACACCAAGCCAAGGAGCCCCATTTGCCATTTTCTTTAGTAGAGTTATGATAGTTTAATTTGGGAGTTAGAGTCGAGTCGAGGTTTGCCTTGGAGGTTCCGGAGTCGTCTTCAGAAGCTCTGGTATAACCTCTTCTATCTTTTACCTTTTCTTTTGTAAGACTTTCAGTTATCAATATATTATATTTATCAATGCTTTCGAGTCATTTATATTCTGCATCTACTTTATTCTAATTGCAAGCATATCCTATTTAGACTATAGAAGTTGTGGCTCTAGTTCTTTTAGTTCTTGCTTAAGTCTTTGTCTAAGCTGGTCTCTTCGATTATGTTCAATACTTGCGGTGAATTGTCACTGGGTATTGGCAGGGTTGCTTGCTCTTTCTAGGGCAGTAAGTAGAACTTGACTAGTGTAGGCACTGTGCCTAGACTTGAAAGTTAGCTTAGAGTGTCCCAATTCAACGTACGTGTGGTAGCCGCTAGGTGGTGACAACCCTATCGGCCTTTGCAATCCACCACATTAGTCTTGGCTTTGTAGGACTACTCCCTCGGGTGATCGGCAGTTCCCCTTCTCATCCCTCTCTGTGAACTTGCCGGTGGGCCCTGTCCAGATGTTGAGACATTAGAGTTAGACTTGACCTTGAAGTATTGTTCCTCAGCTGTTGTATCTCTTAACCCGAGTGACACGAACAGATAAGGTACCTAGGAATCTTATCTCATCTCGTTGTTCTCCCAACTAGCTAGTCCTTTCTCTTATCTTACCTGAGTTATCCTTGAGCTGAGTTTCACGGTCCTCCACTCCTATCATTACCGTTATCCCCCATCTTGACGGTAGTGTATTTTTCTGTGATATCCTCAAATACTCGTTAACTAGTACTCTTGCCATAGTGCTTCCCCGTGGAAAATATAAACTACGATACCTTGGAATACTCTCTGGTGAAATGTTACAACGATAATTCTATGCGCTTGTGGAATATTTATATATTTTATTAAGCCATTAGAAAAACTAATAAAACACTCCTTGCACTGTTACCGGGACCACAAATCCTGATAGCAGCCGTAAGAAGTGTCAACAACCAGCCGTCACGCTCGGGGGCTGGGCGCTCAGTTTTCACTCGGCGTGTCCCTATGACCCTGAAAGCTCTCATGCTCGGGGGGCTAGGCTTAGTTTTCACTCGGCGTGTCCTTGTGACCCTTCCATCCCTCACGCTCTGGGGCTAGGCGCTCAGTTTTCATGCTGTGTGTCCTTGTGACCCTGCCAGCCTTAATGATCGGGGGCTGGGCGCTCAGTTTTCTCTTGTCGTGTCCCTGTGACCCCGTCAACCCTCATGTTCGGGGGCTGGGCTCTCAGTTTTCACTCGGCATGTCCCTGTGACCCTGTCTGCCCTCAAACTCGGGGGCTGGGCACTCAGTTTTCACTCGGCGTGTCCCTATGACCCAGCCAACCCTCATGCTCGGGGGCTGGGCGCTCCGTTTTCACTCGCGTGTCTTGCTAGCCCTCACGCTCGGGGGCTGTGCGCTCAAGTTTTACTCAAAATGTTGATAAGACTCTAGTTGAATTCATATATGATGATTACATATGCATGGTGAAATACAGTCGGCCTTGGGCCGTTTACAAGAACAAAGGTATAAACTGTCTCAATGACAGTTGAGACATATCACCAGTTTGGTACTAGCTACAAGATTAGCAAGCATGGTTTACACGAGCTTATCACAAGCTTTCTTCTAGCATCATATCAAATGATGATACTTACATGGTTATAGTGGAGGTGAGGAGCAGCCTTCAGGTTTCCCTCGGTAGCATAACACGATTTTTTCTACCTTGCTCGATCTTAGTTGCTAGGCTAAAATTGGGATCGTGGCATGGCAGTATTACCCCGTCCGCTTTGCTACTTGCAAGTTTTATTCTAGCATGAGTGGCACAAGATCTCCGGGTGGATGAATTTTGTGGAAGTGCATTGTTGACAATAGCAATATGTGTGTTCTCAGTATGCTGAGTGCTGGTTCTATTTATAGATGATTTTGGGTAAGTCTGTTCGTCCGTGATGACTGGTGTATGATTCCTCCTCTAAAATGAATCCAAGAAGCCTGTGCGTTTTTGGTTGGCACGACACGACGTGTCAAGAACACGAGTTTAGTGTTTCTTGGAACGACATGTCAGTTCCGGGCTGGTTCTTCGGCTAGAAGTTCATGCCGTGCTCACGGGTGTACTGTATTGGATATGTGCCAATTTGTTTTTTGTTTCGTACCAAGGCATCATGCTGCATATAATGATATTTTTTGACCCTTGGCCTGGTTATTTTAATCAACCCAATGCTCGGGGACTACTCCATATGGTGTGCGTCTTGTGCCGCCCTCCATATGACCATGATGCATGGTTCTTTATACAATTCTGGCACTCGGAAGGATCTTCATGACTTCTCTTTTTGAGCACTGCCCACCCTTGTGGTGACCAGATGATGAAGTTTCTTCAACCAACTACATTTAGCCTCATTTCTTCATCAATAGTTAGCTACGCGCCTGCACATTGCCCAGGACCTTGTGAGACATGGGTACCCCTGGGCCCATCATCAGTAGGGAGACCGTTGTCTTAGCCCCACATCTGACCAGGTTGTAGGCTGAACCCGAGGTGGCCCACAAGTAACCGCTGACTTGCTGAACAAGATTGATGATAACATGACCGACAAGATCTACGGTCTACCAGGCGGATCGAGTCCAGATATCCCGGAGGATTAGTAGAAGACCTAGTTAGATACACTTTCTTATTGTAATCTAGCAGGTTTAGATTAAAACTAACTTGTAAACCCTTGGTTGTCGGCCTATATAAGGCGGCCTAGGTCGTCCCTCGAGGGACACATCATCCATTGTAACCACAAAGCTCGCCCTAGCTTCCTGAAGCTTTGTCGAGCACTAGTAATACAAACACCACCCAACACAGTACGCAGGGTATTATACCTCCGGGTAGCCCGAACCTATCTAAGCCTTATGTCTCGTGTTACCATCAAGATTACTAACTTGGCGATCCTCAGGGGCGGAGCTATAGGGTATGCCAGGTGGGCCACGACATACCCTGTTGTTTGAGCCCAATACATGCAGCCCATATAAAAAATGGAACAAAACGAAAATCTGTTGTTGATGGTGCTCTGTATCATGCCCCCAGCCCTCGTGACGCTTTACTTCGCGGATGATTGCTCCGCGTGTCTTTTTTCCCGTTATGACCCATTTTAAAAACTATTTCTAAGAGTGGACCGACGCGAAAACTAATTCTAAATCTGACCCACCGTACAAGCGCCAGTCTTGATGGCACTGAAGTATGCGTGATAGTTCCACGCCGTTAGGGCTAGCGCTGAGGTCCACGCCGTAAGGGCTGGTGCTGAGGGGGTCGTCCCGCTGCGGCCAACATTATGCTATTCTTTTTATTTTGTTCAAGCATTGAATGTGTAGTTACTGGTTATAGAGGGTGTCATCATGGATTTTTTTATATTTTAGCCCTTTAAAAACTAAAATTTTTAAAATAATCCCACTTAAACTAAATTTTTAAGAAATAGCCTTTTGGTCGAACTGAGTCATACTATGGCGCGACTAAAATGCCACGATGGCGCGATCTAAAATCTACATGCACGCATGCAGAGAGCTGGTGGCGCCAAGAATGCTTGGCGCCAAGCATGCTTGGCGCGACTGAGAAAGGAGTCACGCCAGCACTTATGGCGTGACCAAGCTCTAGGCTGTGCTAGCTTCCGTTAAGTGCACAAAATCTAGTTCAATCTGCTTTTCCTTTTGCTCTATTTTAAATATATAATGAACTCCTGAATACTTTAAACTTGGCATGTAGAATGTATAAAGTGTACGTGTTTCTTTTTAAGTATTTGCACACCAAACTATGTTGTACAAAATGAAAAATCTAATTTCTAAACAGAGTAACAGACTAAGTGGCATTTCTATGCACTTCTCTATCCGAATGTTTGTTGTACTTTTGATTTGGTTTAATGGCCGCGCCGGGGCCTGCGCCGCACCGGCCGCCGCCTGCCCTCGCTGGGTCGCGCCGCCGCCGGGCCGGGCCGGGCCGGAGCCGCGCTGCGCCAGTCGCCTGGGCGCTGGGCACCGGCCGCCTGGGAGGAGGGAGAGAGGCTGAGAGAGATGAGGGGAGCATAGGCTTATCCGTTCACGGGAGGGAGAGTGGGAGCCTTATCTGATCTGGTTGCGAGGGGTGCGAACCAATTGGAAAGGAGTATAATAAGGGGCCGGATAGATGACATGACAGCTTTACCGAGTGCCTAAAAACACTCGGCAGACAGATTCTCTGCCGAGTGTCACTCGGCAAACAATTTTTCAGCGTGCATAAAAAAATTTAAAATTATCAAACAAACTTTAAAAATAATCAAATTTTGGTATGATATAATTTATATAATCTATAACCTATATAAAATTAATTGAAGTCAAATTTGAATTCGACCATCAATTTAATTCCAAATCCTAACGACTACTTCTCAACTCTCTGAAACTTCTTTGAAGATTCTTCGATTTACAAGCAACGTGCGCAACAACTTATTTGAAACCTTCTCAATTTTTTTTATCAAAGACTCTACGTATGATATAATGATATCATGACAAATCTCATTATTTTTAGACTTTATTTGATGTTTTTAGAATTTAAAAATCATTCGGATCCACGTTTGTGGTCATATTTCTTGAACAAGATGTTCAAAATTTCTTTTCATTTCATGGTTAAAGCCTTAAACTGGGCTAAATAACATAATATAATTTTTGTACTCATTGTATTCTATTATTTGAACCACTAGCAGTTCAAATTTGTCTTCATTCAAAAAATTTCTTAAAATGTAATTAATTAATTAATTATAGCAAACAAATACAAAAATGTACCAAATTTTAATATGGAGTAACACATATTTTATGTGGAGAATAGAAAAAGTTTTGAAGCCAAAAGAGAAACAAAAATTAAATCTTTGCCGAGTGTCAAAGAAAAAATATTCGGTAAATAGCTTGTTTGCCGAGTGCCTAAAAAAACACTCGGCAAACAAGCCCTTTGCCGAGTGTTTTTTTAGGCACTCGGCAAATAACATGAATATAAATATTTCTACTCATTATATTTTATTATTTTGAGGCTAAAAAGGAAATATACTTAATTCTTTGCCGAGTGTCCAATTTAAAACACTCGGCAAAGAGCTTTTTTGCCGAGTGTATTTTTGCGACACTCGGCAAACAAGCTCTTTGCCGAGTGTTTTTGTTTTGACAGTCGGCAAACAATGTCTTTGCCGAGTGTATTTTGTTTGCCGAGTGTTTTTTATTTTACTCTCGGCGAAGAGGTTGTTTGCCGAGTGCCCGAGAAAATACACTCGGCAAAGATTGAGGCACTCGGCATATATGGGTTTTCCCGTAGTGATACATGTATATTTGCTAGTATATGTAATACTATTTTCGACTTTTCTAAATGTAAGAATATCACTGTAGAACACAGATTAACCAAGCTCACAGAGAGCCATGTGTCCGGCTCTCCGCGAAGGTTACGTGCGGGTGAGAAGAACAACAAGGGTCTCGGTCACTTTACCAGTAAGCAAGAACCTAATTAGTCCCATTCACCATGTTAAATTTGGTAGAAGTTCCTATGTTGAGAGGCCAACTTTCTAGAGGATTATCTGGCTGCAGCATGCAAATTAATGAAACATATATTGCTTAATCCAACAACTGCATCTTTACTAGCATTTGACTGATCCTAGGTTTTGTCCTTCCGAGAGGGCTGCTATTATCTTGTGTTGCATGTGGTCGTTGCGGTGTTCAAGAAATGACCGGCGCCATGGTAAGAATCCGATCCCAATCCGCAAGGCCCTGGAATGGGTCATGGAGAATACTGAATTTTGGCACCATCAGGACAAACAAGCAGAAGGGGAACTCAAGACCGGCATATAAAGTGGCAACGACCGCCGGAAGGCGACATCAAGCTGAATGTCCACGCTGCCTTTCGACCTGAGGATTGTACGGGAGCATGTGGTGCCATTGCACGAGACAGTGAGGGGCGTTTCATAGCAGCGGCTGGATCCTGCTGGATACCAAGCGTGCATGCAGGTTTGGGCTTCAGAAGTTGCAGCGATGGACCTCGACGCATGTGATTGCAGAGACGGATTCCAAGCAACTTGTTGATCTATGGCACTCCAGGTCAACACAGAGGTCGGAGATCATGGCAATAATCACTGAAATTCAGGAGCTTAGTAACTTTTTTTCCTCTTTTGATCTTGTGTATGTTAAGGCCAGTCTTAGTGACAGTTTCATGGATAATAAATTGACTGTCATGTCAGCATTTTTGATGATGTGTCATTGTATTAATTAAGAGAAAGGCGAAATGAGTTTCATGGTGATGAAACTCCATGTACACAATTACCTAGACAACTTGTGTCTTGCATGTGACCTAGGAAACAACAATTGATAAAACTATGCATTGAGAGAGAGGTGTTTCATCCTAATTTCAAACACTTTTAGATGATGTGTCACTCTAGGTAATTGTGTCCATGAAACTTCCATTAAGACTGGCCTAATAGCAAGGCAAACATGGCGGCTCATTATTGTGCCAAAGAGGCCTTGACGGGTAGGCGTGGCGTCTTGTGGGAATCGCAACACCCAGATTTCTTGCTTCGAGTTTTGCAAGAAGATTGTAACCCGTTGAATGAGTAATAGAGGAGGAGCTCTTGATCACAAAAAAAACTATCAAAAGAATGATAAAAAATTTCTAGCCTCATATTAACCCGAGAAAGTTGAGAGAGGATAATGATGAAACAAAACTTGTATGATCCAGCTGCATCTTCTTAGCATTTGAGTGGATTGTCAAAACTGACATACTTGACATCCGATATTTTCTTATGCGAAGAAATTAAATTTCAGACCCAAATTTTTGGAAGAACACAGCATGAAGCCGGAGAGCCACGTCCCCAGCACCCCAGCTTCCTCGTGGACCCATCCAGCCACCAATAGGAGGCACGGAAGAGATGCTTTTTCCTCTTCCTGTGGGACCCACCAAACCCTAGCAAGAATCCGGATTCCTCTCGGCGGCGCTGCCGCCACACCCGCTTCGCTGTCTGAAAATCATGGCCAGAGCCTTCTGATGCGCCGTCGCAGCGGCGGCTTCTTCGACGCCGTGTTGCTGGCGGCTAGGAGGCTGCTGGCGAGTTTGGGCGCTCCCGTCGGCGAAGAAGCCTGACCCGTCGGCGAGGCGCGGGAAATGGAAGAATTCCAAGCCACCGACGCAGGCGCAGCACACACAAGGGCAAGCCACGATGCCCAAGCTGTCCGCGCACTACCCCCGAGGGCAAGCGCGAGGCAAGAAGTCATCAGAGCGGTGTGTGGGGATTAGGGAAGTGGCAAGGAAAGTGCAAACCGTTCAACGAAGAACTACCTATTAGGAAAGGATGTTTGGAATCCTAAAATCACAAATTTCTCATTAGGAAAGTGGCCGAGATGATCCTGTTATTCAGGGCATCTCGGGGCCTAATGCTTCATCTGAACCAGCACCACCAGCATCTGAATCCCCACCAAGTCCCTTCCATTCATATTGACGCATCCAATGAGACCGGGTGTAAAGGGCAATTGGGTGGCCGCATCCTCACCAGTCATCACCCATTCACACCAGCTCTTTTCTACACAAACAGTACCGGACTATAATATAATATAGAATGTCTGTTTCCAGATAACTGACAGATAAGGAGGACGTGCTAAGAAACCAGCCCTAATGTTGTCATCATCAGCAAATACAGCCGCCATTGCCTTTTGTAAGTGGACCAACAACGCCCGTATATAGAGCTCATGGGCGTCGTAGCTATTTGAAGGCCCATATGTAAGAGTATAGATGATTTTGTAACTGGACATAGGCCCATATAAAAGCGCCGGGAGGACAGGCCCTATTACTGGACCAAGGCCCATGTATAAGCACTGGAGGCCATGGGCTCCGTACAAATATTGACCCAAGTCCAAAGTTTTAAACCGACGGTGAATACGAACAGTATGTAGGTACGAGTTTAAGTACGTATGAGGATATAAACTGACGGTGTAATTCAACTATGCACCGGCGGCTTTGTAAAAAACCGACGCTCACATTATCACCGTCAGCGTGTTATTAGAAATGACAGTATACCTCAGATTATATACCGTCAGCTGATACCAATATGGGCCGCAATAGTTTTTACCGTCGGTGGGAAGAGAAGAAACGATGGTGTAAGGCTTCCACTGCTGACGGTTATATTTTGCGTTTAAGGTTCCATCGGATATATGCTTTACCCGACGGTATATAGGATTTATACCCTTATTTTGTTAGCATCGACGGCAGAATGTACTTTGAAACTATCGGTACATGCTTTATTTGTAGTAGTGTCCCGTGGTGAGTAGTGGCAAATACTCGCAGAACATTAAGAAAATTTAGGAATATTTTGTAGTAGCCTAAGTTGTGTATCTTCACTATATACTCACCCGGTCCCGAGTTACAATTTATTTTTGTTTCTAGGTACATAGCTTTTGGAATGCATTTAGATCTACCCCTTAACTAGATGGGTAGCAAAATATATCTATTTAGTACAGTCAAAATTAATTGTAATTTGGGACAGAGGAAGTATGTTATCAACATATTTGTGGGATAAACATATTTTACGAATACAAACATAATGGTTATACATTAATATACCGGATAGGCCTCAATGGACAAGGGGATGAAATATAGGCTCAGGATAAATAGTCGTTAGGAATGATAATGGTGAGGATGGAATTCGATACATATTAGCATGCAATAATAAGGATCTCATTAAAGAGATTTTGTATTACCTAGTAGGCCGTAAATTCAGACAGATCAGAAATATGGTTTTGAGTACCAATATTGATAATCGAACCACGGGAAGTTATACCAAAAAAGCGTAATACAAAGTTTTAAGAGAGAATAATGCTACGAATTGATTCTTTACCATTACTTTGCCTCTATATAAGTTGGTACCTGTAGAATGCAGAAGCATCGACAAATCGTTAGACCTTGTTTAGTCCCAAATTCCACCCCTAAAATCCACTATACAAAAACAGATTTCTATCACATCAAAATGTCGGTACATGCATGAGGTACTAAATGTAGATGAAATCAAAAACTAATTGCATAGTTTTGTTGTACTTTGCGAGACGAATATTTTGAGCCTAATTAATCAATATTTGAACAATTATTCACATATACAAACGAAATACTATAGTGTCGCATTAACGGCGAAGTCCAAAGTTTGGCCCCCCAAATTCAGAAATCATAGCTAGCCACACATGGCACTATTCACAGTGTGCTCCAAGAGGCCGACTACTTTTGTTCTGGTTCCACTGTTGATGGCTCTTCTAGTTACGGCTGACTGTCTGCCCACAACTGGGACACCTTGTTGCAAGAAGATCGTGGCCTCATTGAAAGCTACTGCTCCACACTTCAAGGCTGTACACGGTAGCTTCGTGCACAGCAAAGTGCAGTGCTTCGGGTTGGACATTTCAATCATGCATCTCAGTTCAGGGGGTCTCCGTTTGTTGCTGCCTAGTAAATTCTTCCGACATGGTCATGGTCTTGGTGCCTCGGTGCCCATGGTCTTGTTCACTGATCCAAGACAACAAAACAGTTGATTTATTTTGTTCCAATAAATGAATGAGCCTGTGATTGTTATGTGTAGTGCAAAATATATTGTTGAAGTCTTGGAAGTATGCAACTTTGTTAAATAACTAGCGTCTCCAACTCATATTTCAACAAGATTGCTTTGCAACAGAGATCCATATATAACAAGCCTATCTACATATCTAGATCAATACTAATCAAAGAATCTCTACAAAAGTCCATGATATTTGGAGAAAAAGAAAATATGTAGGTATACACCTTCCGTGGGGCCAACATATAATCTGCCATTCCATAAGGATTGAACCCATCTGTTGCCAGTGCAACACGTACATTTCAAGATTCCTCAACTTTCTCACTATGACGCGTGTCAAAATATTTCCAAGCATCAACATCAGCTGGATGTACCATGTGTTCGGGACGGTATCGTATGCCTTGTTTGTGTCATGTCATCTATCTCGCGGATTCCTTGGTCACGTAAATCCATTGGATCCTCGGTATGAATGGAAGGTAACGTAATATTTTCACTGGGATGGAGAGTTGACTCTTATGGCCATCACCGGAATCGACCTCCAGGTACCTAGAGGATTCACATTTAGGGCAGTGCTCTGCATCTGCATGGTCTTTCCGAAACAAGATGCATCCATTCGGACAAGCATCTATCGACTCGTATGGCATCTTAAGTACACGAAGCATCTTCTGTGCGTCATACATGCTGCATGGCAGATTGTGACCTTTCGGAAGCAGGCTGCCAAAAACTACCACCATTCCATCAAAGCCGTCTCGACTGATGCTAAGTTAACACTTTAGGGCCATTATGCATCCAATGGCATCCAGTTGAGACACGTCGGTGTGCTCGTGAAGTGGTTTCTGTGCAGAAGACACCATATCATAATAAGCCTTTGCGGATGCCTCTGGAGGATCCTCCGTGACATGGCTAGGCCCTCAATCGAAGTGTGCTTGATGATAGTCATCTAACATGTCTCCGCACCCAGCTTCATCATCATAATCCTCGATGCGTTGCCTGATGACCTCGTCTCTCGCACGATGGGCTTCACCATGGCAGATCCATCGGGTATAGTTTGCCATAAACCCATTGGTGCAAATGTGCTGACCAATTTGGAGCTGAGGTTGGTCTATCCTGTTTTCACACTTGCTGCAGGGACATGTCGCCTTACGCTGTCCTTTGTCAAATGCCTTGTTCAAGAAATCATTGACCTTGCTTACGAATTCATTGGTCCGGTCATGCTTACTTCTCCAATCCGTATACATCCACTCACGGTTATCCATCCTTTAACATATGACCGAGTGATATAAAAATCGATTGCATATACACGATGTCTATCATGCTCTAATCATGCTCTAATAGGTAAAGATAGGTCCTAATCCCACCCGAGGATGTGTAGATGTGGTTAGTTTCCATGCCCTACTCCTATCCGAGACAGAATTTTGGCAGCACCTCCCCGCTTTTCTCCAAATACATGTCCAGAGAACAATGGGGAGGTGATGCCGAAACTCTATCCCAGATTGGAGTAGACCATGAAAACTAAACCCATCTACACATCCTTGGGCTGTCCAAAAACGTGGACAACTCAAAACAGATATGGTCATAGATATGCAAGCATATGCATATTTCCAACCGTATCTCTTTCGAACGGGAGACGCCTAACTAGGTTACGTGATCTACAAACATGATATGCAAACATGGGCATTTTGCATGTCCTCACCTAGTAACTCGATGGCGAGGCGGGGGCGGGCGACCAGACGGGCTCGACGAGTCCTACTCCTCCTTCGGCGGTGGCTGCGACGAAGAGAAGTGACCTGCAAAGGTAAATCAATGCTCAGTGCCCATTGAAAATTTTGGCAGCACCTCCCCTGTGTGGTGAGGTTTCCAAAACCTGCAAAAGAAATCACGGCACGAAGATCGGGCCACACGAAGGTATTCCCACGGCTCAATGGCTGTACACAAGGCATGCAACACCGCACGCCAAAGCTCACCTATAGGGGCTCAATGGCGATCTCCACCTCCTCCTTTTCCTGCTCCAGTCCGAGTGCGCCAAAGAAGTCCTCCTCTCTCCCTAAAATTGACAAGTACGAAGAATCAAATTGAGAGGCATGACAAGTTAAAATTCTATATCTAAAAATCAATATGTACAATTGCTAACTATATATGGAACTATATATCTTCAATTGCTAACTAATCATAAATGTATCTAACTATATATCTACAATTGCTAACTAATTATAAATATATCTAACTATATATGTACAATTGGTAATGCTAACTAATTATAACTATATAAGCTAAACTACTTAATTTACTAATTATAACTATATAAGCTAAACTAATTTAACTAAACTACTTAATTTACTAAATTTAAATAACTAAATTAAAAAAATTACCTGCACGTACGGGCGATGGGCAGGGGGTTGCGGGCAGACGGGGAGGGGAGTCATGTCTACGCGCGGGCGGGGGCGCATGTGTGGGTAAAAGGGGGCATGTTTGCCGTGAGCCCAGATCTGAGGCGCACGACAAACATTTTTTAATTTCCCGTGAGACTGCAACGCGGGCCCAGAGGTCTTTGCCATGCGCCCCAGAGTCGGGCGCACGGCAAACACCCTTGTTTGTCGTGCGCTTAGATCCGAAGTGCACGACAAAGATTGCCGGGCCCACGCGGCTGAGACACGAAATAATTAAAAAAAGTAACGTAATGTTTTTATTTATTTCATTTCTCAGCCACATGGGCCCGGCACCCTTTGCCGTGCGCCCAGTGTGTAGGCGCACGACAAACTCTCTTGTTTGTCATGCGCCCGTGTATAGGCGCACGACAAAGCCTTATTTCATTATTTCATGCACCTTAACAACTCACTCTCAACTTCAAATTTTCGTGAACACGAAATTCAAATTTTTATTTCAATTCTCAGATAAAGCTTACCTCTACACTCAACAACATGAATATCATTTTTACAACACTTTGTTCTATTTTTTTCATGAACTTATTGCTCAAATGTAAATTTATGTCCATTGAAATTCCATAATTAGAGTTAATATAGTAAAATGATCAAATTGATGTGAAACATTACCATAAATTAACGTGAGACAATCTATGTTGTAGTTCACTACAGAAAAGGTTGTGAAGTCAAATCCAATTTGAATTTTACTAAGACTACAAACCTAATCACGTGACTCTCAACACTCTGAAACTTCTTGTGAGATATTTCGATTTTTAAAGGGATGCGTAACGAAATTGTTCAAAACCTTCTCAATTATTTACCACAACCTCCAGATAGGATATCATGACCTCTGGACAAATGTCAAGATTTTTAAACTTTTTTTGCATTTTATACAATTAAAAAACAGTTCAATCGCACGTGGATCTTCATGCTTCGTGAACAAAATATTCAAAATTTCATACAATTTCATGGGTAAGGTCTTAAAAATGACTCAATTACAGGAATATCATTTTTTCAAGAACTTTACTCTATTATTTTATGCACTTACGGTTCATATTTGACTTCTACGAAAAAAATTCTTTAACGGATAGAAAATTGCTAAATGTAGTAGACATATCGAGAAATGTATCAAATTGGAATATAGAGTACAAAATAATGTTTTCGTATTAGACAAACAGAAAGAGGGACATAAATCTAATTTTTTTTACCTTTGCCGTGCTCTAGGGGAAATGCATGGCAAAAATAGAAGTTTGCCGTGCGCCATCTGGATGCGCACGATAAACATCTACGTTTGCCATGCGCTTCACTACGGACGCACGACAAAGGCCAGCACGTGCTTGTCATGTGCTACGTGCGTTATAGGCCAAGTGACGGCCGTGGCACGTGGTGCTCTTTCGCCGTGCGCCCCTCCCACGGCGCACGACAAAGGTCAACGGCCAGCGACGGCCGTCGCTCGCCAGACGGTCGAGGCAGGTGCCGTGCGCCCCATGGACAATGCACGACAAAGTATTGATTTGCCGTACGCCTTTTATCTGGCGCGCGGTGAAATATATTTTTGCCGTGTGCGTGTTCTGTGCCGTGCGCTTTTTCGTGGGCACATGGCAAAGGAGTGTTTTGCCGTGCGTCCGATATAAAGCGCATGGCAAAAGATCAGACGCACGGCAACTTCACGTTTTCCGGTAGTGTCATGCTACATGCAGACCTGTGGTGCTACATGCCGAGCTCACAAAATGTATCGAAAAGTTCATTGGAGCCTCAAATCAACTGACGATATTGGCCAAAGGAAGATCCATCATTATTCTATATCCATTTATTATGTGTTGCATGCTACCTAAGTTTTGACCACTAATGTACTCAAATCACAACACTTGATGTCTCAATATGAGATGATATCGGATTCATCTTTTGAACTTCTTCCACAATAATATAACTTACATAGAAGACATCTTTTGAAGTTCCATACATTGGTCGTAGTAGGAGTATCTGGTTCGATTTTGTTTTACAGACGACAGCGAACTCTGATTGACGTATCACGAAACGGACAAGCTAGGCACAACAATTTTTCACTGAAAGGACGATGCAACAAGCTAAACACATCACACACACAATAAAAAAAATCGAACTTTGAGATGCCAAATGTAATGTTGCAAGCAGAAATAACATGGTCATCAACATTGCACGGTGACAGGATCAAATGAGAACAAGGCTTATTATGATGTCATAACCGGACACAACATCGGTAACATAACAAACTGCAGAGAATGGTGACATTATTGGACAGATACATTGGTGTCGTCTAATAGACGGTCTGATGCAGTGACACGTAATCTTGAGACGATTTATCGAACAACCTATACAATAGTTTGATGTTTTGGCTGTCTCATAGTAATACAATCTCTTAATTTACAAAAAAATAAAGAAATACTATTGGTTGCATGACAATAAAACTCATACAATGGTGGAGGAGTTGTCTCATGGTCCTAAAATTTAGCTCATGAATGAGACGGTTATTTCGCGAAGCAACGACCTCTCTCTCTCACCTCCACATCATTAAAAATCCTACGGGGCACTGCATGAGACGACCTATGAGACCGCTGACGTGTAGCAATGTTCCTGCCCTTAGTACATATTCACAGCAACTCTAGCGACCTGACCGAGGCCATCCAATTTAGCCGCATTTCAACAACTCCACACAAACCACACGTTTGTAACCAAACCAACCCATAAATCTGCAGGCAGCTAAAGGACCCATTGAATTAGCTTGTTGACAAGGCTGTACCGATGGGACCTGTGCTGCACCACGCGGAGCTCCTCACCTGCATTGCAATCCTCCACCTCGAGGCCAGTGAACACCACGAACTTGATGCACGGCAAGCCACCCGATTGAATGATCCTGAAGAACCTCGCGAGGCAGAACCTGGAATGGCCAAGGTGCACGAGAAAGGACGACCTGCCCTTCCAATCCGGTGGCTTGGGCGTATCCCTCCAGAGGATTCGCGGCACTGCGGGCTGCTTTTCTGTCAGGTCCGCAGCGCACACGACACCATCATCCTCATCAGCTGAGAGGCCGATCCAGAGCTTGTGGTCCGGGATGTATCTGCCAGGCCCCCAAAAGGGCAGCACCCAGTCGCCAGCTTTGGTCCACTCGTCGGTTTCGAGGTTGAACGAGTGGGTTCCCAGGCCCTCCTTGGATACCCAGATGCTGGAGCCGGAGTTTTTTCCTCGTCGGTTGCCCACCACAGCGTAGGAGGTGATGTGGGCGCGGAATAGCTGGCTTCGAGGATCATAGGAGTCTGCATAGGGAGGCGGCGGCAGGGAGTGGCATTCCCAGTCGCCGTCCTCGTCGTCGAAGAGGAGGGCGTCAAAGCAGCCGTCGCGGCTGTAGGTGAACTGCTTGTCGATGATGTAGAGGTCGTCGCCGAAGGGCAGCGCGGCCGCCATGAACTTGGGCGCGGTGAGCTCGGGCAGCGCGCGGACGGTGCGCAGCGCGGGGTCGTACAGCACGCAGCGCCCCGTGTGGTCGGCGGCCACCACCCTGCTGCGCCTCCTGCCGCCGCCGCCGCCGAGCAGCATGAACTCCATGTCGCCGTTGGTGGTGTCGGTGATAGGAGGGCTGAACCTGATTGCGGCCGGCGGCAGGCGCGCATCCTCCAGCGGCGGCGGGACCGGGGGCCTCTCGCCTTTGGGGAAGAAGAGGCGCGACGCGTCGATGCGGCGCAGCGGGAAGTTCCGGCGGATGGTGTCGTTCATCACCAGATACACGAACCGCCGGAAACTCATCGCCGCCGGCCGCCTCTTTTCTTTAACCCTTCTTCTCGCTTAGCGGATTCAACCCAAGATCCCCCTTCTCCTGCTGCCTCAGTAATCCTCAACCGGCTTATTTAGCTTAACCTGGTTGCAAAAATTAGGAATTTTTATTACCCTCTATCCATCTCAAAAGAACATCCTTTCTATCCATCTCAAAAGAAAAATTCCATAGTATCAAAGAAAAAAAGAAGAAAAATTTGTTTCCGAGGAAAGCGAGCGAGCGAGCGAGCGGAATTAAGCCAGGTGTTTATGTATACATATGAACAAATCAACAGCAGGAGCGATGAACAGATACGTACCTCCACCCAAAACCGGCTAGATCCAGAGCTGAATCCAACCAAAACCAGCAAAAGGAGAGATTTTTCTTTTGGGAGGAGGCGGGGCACGGGGAGCGGAAGCGGGCTGTCGGACTGGAGAATACTGGAGGCGACGGCGGCCGCCGGCTACAAAGGGGAACGAAAGAAAAGGTTCTAGGGTTTTCCGGCTCCCCGACTTCTGCGCTAAAGTGGGCCGAGTTGGACTCGGGCCAAATAGGCCCTTGTCAGCTTGTACGGGAGAAAAATCTGGCACTGCTATGCTGTGTTTCTCTGCCTTCCTACCGAAAATTTTCAAAAGAAATCTTTTCTACGTGAAGTACTCTATTTGTAAAGTCTTTTTTAGGTATGAGTGTAACTTTGCGCGACGAATCTAATGAGTCTAATTAATCCATATTTTGCTACAGTAATACTACACTAACCATCCTCTAATCGTGCGGTCAAAGCCTCGTTAGATAGGTCTCGCGAAATAATCTAATGTTGTGAATGTAGTTTTATAAACTGACTTTATTTAATATCCTTAATTATTGGTCAAAGAAGCTGGCAAAATTTTGCCCATCCAAAAATACACGGCCTTAGTTCCCAAATTCTACCCCAAATTCCACTATGTAAAAAGAAGATTTCCATCACATCAAAATATCGGTACATACATGGAGTACTAAATGTAGATGAAATTAAAAACTAATTGTACAGTTTTATTGTACTTTGCGAGACAAACATTTTGAGCCTAATTAGTTAATATTTGGACAATTTTTCATAAATACAAATGAAATGCTACAGTGGCATATTTATGGCGGAATCCAAACTTTGGGTGTCCAAAATTTAGATCTAAACAAGTCCGTACAACTACATTCATTCCCTATCCCGCCGGGCTTTGCTAATGTACTCCAGAATGAGTATGGACCGCCGATCTTATAACGTATTACCTCCTAAGAAGTAATATATTAATTAATTAAAAAAGAAAAAACAGTAGACGTGGGCGTGATGCTCTGCCCGTGCGTGCGTGCGTGTAGTGCCGTGACGGTTGCTACGTGAACGGGGCTGCTGGCTGGTACACTGGACGTTGGGTTGGATTAGTCATGAACTGAACATTAAATCCTTCAAAATTTTAGAAACTGAAAGTATGTTTTATGTGATACAGTACACGTAGAATTTAATAGCACGGAAATATTAGTTGACATAATTTAGTGAACTATTACATATTGCTGACCTACTATATTTAATCAAACATTATTTCTAACAATAGAGTTTACTATACAAACTACATAGTTCCACGTGTCACTAAATAATCTTTTCTTTATATAACACTAGCAAGAACGCACGTGCGACACACACGTTTAATATAAAATAAGATTGCATAACGGATAGTTGGCCGGTGACCGTGTTGGTTACGAACTCGATGATCTCATATTATAGAGTAGTATGTTTATTTGTGTACGTTTTTTCACGGACTGTTTGGTCAAGCGTGGTTTGACGAAAAAAATTCGACAGGTGGGATCGCAGGAGAGATAATGTTTCAATGACTGGTGGGTCCACCGGCTGTCGAAAGTTTGAGATATTTATAGTATATACATAGATAGATAATACAATTGAAATAGTCCATGTTGTAGGGCCCAATCGGCAGCCCATTTAAAATCCTGTTCAACCTGTGTGTGAGGGTCGGATTAAAGAAAAAAAACTGGCGTTGCCGCAAGCAACTGCGTGACTCCGCCCGGCAACGCCGCCGCGTCGTCTGTCGCCATCGCCGACTGGCGCCGCCAGATTCTACCAACCAGCCAGACAGCCAGTCGGAAGAGCGCCTGTAACGCCGGCGCGTCGTCAATTCTGGTGTTCCCCAAATCCCGACAAGGCACTGGTGGCCGCCGGCCCGCCATGCTGGATCGGTGGCAGCTCCGGTCCCAGCTCGTGGGACACACCTCCTCCTCCCTTGAATCCGCCCCCTCTTCGGTAAAGGATTCAACGGCTCCTTGGTATGCAAATTGCAAATCCTAGCTTGTAGTTTGGAGAACATAACTGATGCAATCTAGAGGAATATATATTGACTCTCACAGTAGTAGGTTAAATATTGTAGGCTGTAGGAATCAAGAATTTGATTCTCGACGCATTGTATTTTTTGACAGTTGAGTTACTAGTGGGGAGTGAAGGAGGCTATCAAGATCATCAACTGTGGGAACAAAAGGTTAGTAATTTCCATTCCAACATCCTGTTCAGTGCTTGTTCCATATATTTGAAAAGGGTAACAGAAATAGAAGCTGTAGAAATATTTGGTAGGTGAAGGTAGCCTTTCGGTAGCAGCCACAACTCCCTTTTCCACTCCCCAATTTCGAATCCATCTCTCCGAGATTACAACGACTAACAGCGGCAGCTAGGAATCTCGGAACGACAGTTTTAGGGGAAGAACCAGACTAGGGGACCGGCTATGCAAGATTGCGGTGGAACGGGGAGGCGGCAGCCGCAGGTGATCTCGGGGGGAGGGAGGGTGCGCCGTGAGGGTGATGGCGATGGCGAGGGTTGCGCACCGTCAGGGTAAGTGGGTCAGAGGAGGGGAAGAGGAGCGATGGTTATCTTTTTTTTAATATTTATTAAATGCTTCTTGTATTATGAATTCGGACGGCTGTGATGGCTCTGGGGTCTTACTTCCTAACATGTAATTTGTGTACCTTAGCACAGCCCATCCTGCCTGCCACACGGCAAACAAAAAATATCGTACATATTATCGAGTCTCCAGCTTTTTTTTTAGTAGAGTCTCCAGCTGTTCAAATACAATGCTCCAACATTCATGTATAATTCTTTACAATAGGCGTGTTTAGATCCACGAAAAGTGTGGTAAAAAAGTCACATCAGACACTGTAGCGCACGATAGTACTTTTCGTTTGTTTGTGGTAATCGTTGTCCTACCATGACCTAACTAGGTTCAAAAGATTCGTCTCGTCGTGTACATCAAAACTATGCAATTAGTTTTTTTTATTTACCAATGTTTAGTGTTCCATGCATGCGTCATTTGCTATATTTAATGTTTCGATGTGATGTCGATGTGATGAAAAGTTTGGAATTTGGGGAACTAAACACACCAAATGTGTCAACATTCATGTACAATTCTTTCGGTATGAGAAACATAGATGCTCGTGAACACGCGCAATACAAAACAATATACATCTAGATCAATTTTGAATTATTAGTTTAGAATTTTCCATGGAATAATTTCTGAATATTAGAAGGAAAAATAAAGAGAAAATATATTATTTGTTGTGCCATCTGTCCTCTGCACACCCTAGTTGTGGAAAAACTGCCCAATTTGCACTTCAAATACGTTGGTCAATACTATTGACAAATCACATACTTGAAGCAATGTAAATCCGGCAACTCATCGGGTGTCCTCGTGACGAACTTCAATCATCCACCTTCATGAGCATTCTTATTTTCGTACGTTCAAGGTCACCGCAAAGTTGTTCGCTCAAAACAACACAAACTTTATACAAAAAATCTACAGAGAAACATTTATTACAGAGTGTTTGCTTAAAGCAAACAACCATCAGAACAATACCGTTATAAAGGCTTTTTAATGAATGTTATACAACTAAACTATCGAAAGAGACATATTATGCCCAAAACAAGCCTTTTGCCTTGCACAAACTCCAAGGCTTTCAAGACGGCTCTAAGGGCCTTCTCCAATGGTATAAGCTAGTACGTAGCTCTAAGTACTCTAAAAGACATCCTTTCAATGATCCAGCTCTTAGCACATAGCTAATAATATGGATGACCTCACGCATCATCCTTATATAATCTCGAAGTACGTGTATAAGACTATCTCTTGATCAAGAGATAGCTCTTCTCTCACTTCTATTAAAATATGAGAAAATATTCTATGAGCTAGCTAAGAGTATACTATTGGAGGAGGCCTAAGCAAGACCTTTAGTAACCCGGCTTGACTGCAACAAGGGTTAGAAGAACCCTAGCTACAAAAGTATTCAACAAGACTTATCCTTAGACGTCTCAAAAGAAATGCAAAGCTTTATGATAGTCTTGTTGACTAAGGTCGTTCTATGAAAAGCTTACTAAATGTTGATCCTTATAAGCATTGTTTTAGCTTGTATTGGGTTATCAATGCTTTTGAAGACAAGACTCTCAATCAATCTAATCAACCATTAGGATCTCATAGAGCTTTCTTGCCATGAAACAACTCTACGATTATGGTCAGAGATCATGTGGTATTAATAATCGAGAGTTGCATGGACTTGAATCGAATTTACATCCTACATGAGTAAACTAATCACACAACACTTGTATACACCGTCAGGCCACACATGGTAATCTTTCCCCCGTCAGACTCCATCGCTTGAGCTGATCCCACATAGTCTGGGTGATGTGTCCACATCAGTACATCCAAGTCCAGTTCAAGGGTATCATGAGTTAGCTCATGGCCCCGTCCATATTAGGCACGGCGAGACAACAATTCAAACTTTAGTATGTTAGAAATACATCAGTTCATCAGGTCCCATACATCAGCATGTGATGTTCAAAACTTGATTAGCAGGCTAAAAGTCGAATGGGCCTTACATTCATTAACTCAGACATGATTGTCTTTCATGAGATTGCAACATTGTCCTCTCTTGTGAGACATTTCCAAACTAAAGCTCATTACTATTTCAATTTTAATTATCGCGTATTCGGACGGCTGGTGGCTGGTGCTGGTTTGTGCTGAGAGAAAAATACTGCTGGCTGGCTGGTGGCCGGTGGCTGGTGCTGATTTGTTCTGAGAGAAAAGTACTGCTGGCTAGTGGCTAATAAGCCAAACAAACATGGAAGACCACCTCTAACTGTTCGTTTGGCTTATCAGTCAGCAGCCAGCAGTACTTTTCTTTCACAACAAATCAGCACCAGCCACCGGTCACTAGCCAGCCAGCAATATTTTTCTCTCGGCACACACCAGTACCAGCCACCTGTCACCTGCCAGCCGAACAGATGTATGTTAAAAGTGTTTGGACAAAGAGACTAATCATAAAGTACGAATGTTAGTGAACTTGAGCTTTGAGTTTTTGACCCGTACAAGTGCTTGCATTTTGGACTAATTATTTATTAATGGTATGGGCCGATATGCCAATCAGAAGCTAAGTGTATGTGTCGATTTCATCAACCTTAAGACCTACTGGTCCTATCAACTCAAAAGCATTCATCAGTGATAGAATGTGCGTGTGAGCGCGGTCATAAGCTAGGTTGATTTATATATGTCATTATTAGCGGACAACCTCGCCGCACCTTAGATTTTTCCTCGAAGGACAAGTGGCCGGACAACACCTCTAACCTTCACCTTGTAATTAAACAAATCCATGTCTCTAATGCCCATTCTATACCCTCCCCAAAAATAATTACCCACATCCATTTATCTGTAATCGTTGGATAATGATGTAACCTGCGTAAGAGCTCCACTGTACGTCCACGTCCAAGCTACACGCCTACACCTGGACGCCAACGGACGATGAGCAGAATCGCACGCTGCAGCTCACTGCCTCAAGCAGTGGAAAGACCCAAATGCAAATGGGCAAATTAAACAAGCGTGGATAATTATCATGGTTGGAATTGGGTATACCCTATCCATACTCAAAGTTAAATGGATAAAATAATTTTATCCATACCCTGCCCAAATGCCGTGGATATAAATTTGGGCATGGGTGTTGGGTACCCACGGACAGGTAGAAGCCATACCACTCCATCATATATTGTGTCGACATGTTTGCTTCGATCATGATTGACGTGATATGTAATGAATCTAAACTTTGATAGAATAGAATTGATTAATGTGGATTATATTGCATTGAGGCTCTCGGCCGATATATATAGGGTATAGAGACTTGGGGGGAAAGACACCTCCCGGATAAGTATAACAGTCTATGATACATACATCTACAACTATCAAATATACTCCCCTCTGGGCCCTGAGCAGATGAGGCCAAAGTCATTGAGGAATTATACTGTTTGTGCATCATATAAAGAAGTGGCTAACCACCTTCTAATTGCAAGATTACTAGGTGATGGGTTTACTGCAGAGGAAGCAGAACACATCAATAAGTTTGCCGGTGATTTGCCTCTCCTTATCCAACATTTCACTACCGGATTTCAGGTGCGCCCAAAAGCACACGGCAAAGGGTTTGCCGTGTGCTGCCCATGACAAAGCCCCGACGGTAAATAGCCCCGACGGCGAAGGGAGCTTTGCCGTGGGCCGTATATCGGGCACACGGCAAACCCTTTGCCGTGTGCCAACATAGGCACACGGCAAAAATGACGCCCTCCCTCCGTGAACGGCCGGCGTGCCTTTTTTTTTCAATGGTTTGTCGTGTGCCTCCCCCCTGACACACGACAAAGTTTCAAATGTTTGCCGTGTGTCAGAGGGGGAGGCACACGGTAAACCATTGGTCATTTTGCCGTGTGCCGGCCCATGGCACACGACAAAGTGACCATTTCAATTATACAATTACAATTAATCAATAAAAATTATCGAATGGATCCGAACGTTTACCAAAATTTAACATGAAGCAATCTATGTTGTGTGGAGCCTATAGAAAAAGTTTTAAAGTCAAACTCGAAATTGAACCTTATTGCGCCTATAAACCTAACCACGTACTTCACAACTCTATGGATCTTCTATGGAAAAACTTTAGCCTGTAAGCATCGTACGTGACAAATCTTATGATTACATGTATGTACCATGAAATATTGACTCAAAGTATGATAACGTGAGAATTTGACAAATCTCATGATTTGTTAGACAGTATTTGAATTTTATAGAATTTAAAACTATTTGATCCCACATTCGTGCTATTGTTTCATGAATACGGTTTTTGAAATTTGGTTTAAACTATAGGATAAGTTCTTACATTGGACTCATTATCACGAATATCATTTTTCCACTCACTTTATTCTATTATTTCATGCACTTGCAGTTCAAATTTGTCTTGTTTGAAAAAACCTTTGAATAAAATAAATTTGTTAAATATAGTAAAGTGATCGAGAAATATACCAAATTAAAACATGGAGTGTCAAACAATATAAGTAGAGTGGAGAAAAAGTTTGGGGGGCAAAATTTTGATTTTTCTGTTGTGCTTTGCCGTGTGCCATGGCAAGGCACACAGCAAAAACATGTTTTTGCCGTGTGTCTTCCTTTGGCACACGGCGAAGACAAGGCTTTGCCGTGTGTCTTCCTTTGGCACACGGCAAAGACATGACTTTGCCGTGTGCTTGCCCATGCCACACGGCAAAGGATAACAGCCGTCACTTAGGATGCGTAGGTTTTATTTGCTTTAAATCTTCGCCGTGTGTTGGGTCGGTGGCACACGGTAAAGGGGCTATTTGCCGTGTGTTGTGCTCTGGGCGCACGGCAAATAACCTATTTGTAGTGTGTCCTTTCTTTGCCGTGTGTCATTTCATTGGCACACGGCAAAGAGGTTGTTTGCCGTGTGTCCGATAATTTACACACGGTAAAATATTGGGCACACGGCAAACAACGGTTTTCCGGTATTGTTTGGTGGTGGACTGGTGGGTATGCCTAGCCCAATGTACCTGCGATGCATCCGAGAAGGTGCTTGAGCTCCATGAAATTGCTCACTCGTTCCCAATGGGATTTCATTTTCAATAAATGAGGTGCCATGTTAGTAGATATCAAGAAGTGGCAAAGGATATTATGAAGAAAGAGAGAAAGAAGTTTCATTTCCAAATGAAACAGTCCCAGTCACTGGAAACTGTTTTTGACACGGCGTTGGGGTGAATTTTCATGCTGCCTGCTTCAATCCCACACGGGTAGTTTCATAGACGACTAGTTTTATTGCAAGGGGCTACATAATTCATATGCTATATACCATCACTGCATCATGTAGAAATTAAGTGCTACTTTTTTTGCGACCAAGAGATTAACTCCTATGGATTGTGCCTATGAAACTACACAAAAAACTTTGCATTGGAGAGTGGTGTTTAATTCATAGTTCGAAACACTCTAGATGATGTGGCATATTGGAAACTACAAAATGAAACATGGCATCAGAAGCTATGAGCCACACATGACTGGTTGGTTGGTTGATGATCATGGTATCAAACATGGCAAAAGCTGTTGTATATATAATGCTTTGCAATTGAACCACCAAAACTTGGTGGCTTTGAAGAAGACAAAATCAGCGGCGGGCTATGGCCTAAGCCTCTGCAGATCGCGGGGGAAGAGTGACACCACCCTGATGTTCTTGAGGGCGCAGAAGTGCATCACCACCCTCTCCAGCCCCACCCCGAAGCCGCCATGAGGGGGCGTACCATACCTGCAACTATGCGATGAGGACGAGCTGTGACACATTAAAAACGGTTTGGTATCAAACACAAGAACACAAGGGGTGGAGAGAAACAATTGATGTATACGGAAATGATAGACATTGTGGGACATCCCTGAACGATTCAATATAGTCTGAAATTGTGCTCACGTCGATCCCACACTCCACTGCAGCTTCGCCAGTAGGTTGGGCTTGTGTATCCTTTGCGCCTAGAGATTATCTCCTGGCCTGTTGCATCAGCAAAAATTTCTTTAGCTTATTTGAAGATTATAATAGATTATATACGAACTTCATTGATCTGTATGGACGATCATAGGCATTACAAGTTCTATGACGCAATCATATACACACTACTTCATTATAGAAATTGCAACTTATATAACATGTAACATGAACAGTTGTAGTGGTACCTCGAATGAAGACATCGAATGAATTGCTGTAAGCTTGGTTGTCATAGCAGGGCATGGTGTAGAATGGACACACAACCAGAGGATACCGGTGGAGAATGAAGAAATCGGTGCCGTACCGGAATTTAGCTCTGCTATCAAATTTATAAAATGATGATGAAATCCAATAGGGCTGTAGGGTCTACACGCTTTTCTTCGACATGCTGGCCAAGTTTCCTCTCGGCTTCAGTGTTCAGGTCACCCATCGGCTCAAGGTCTGCTCTAGATAAGTGAGCTTCCTCATAAGTGAGCTTCAAGGTCTGCTCTAGATACTGCACCGGCAATCGACACAACTTAGCCGTTCCTATGGGCACAGAGAACCATATAGAAATAGAAAGAGTAGAAAAGAAAAGAAAAAAGCAAGAATGCTTTACCATCAGAGGTTCAAATGGATGTTGCTTATTTATCTCCTCGAGTTCCCTCTTGCAGTTCTCATTCAGATGCTTGAATATCGAGACGAACAAGCCGTCAATAATATATCACAAACCTGCATAGATGAATGATTACCCAAATGAATCATTGCAACTTCATCAGTAAATAAACGAAATAAAAGCATGTTCTTCTTCCAATCTCACGTACACCTCGAAGTAGTGCTCCTTGACCTCCGTCCACTACCGGATTTCAGGTGTTTGCCGTGTGTCGCAGGCACATGGCAAACGCCCAAAAGTACACGGCAAAGGGTTTGCCGTGTGCCGCCCACGGCAAAGCCCCGTCAGTAAATAACCCCGACGGCGAAGGGAGCTTTGCCGTGGGCCGTATATCGGGCACACGGCAAACTCTTTGTCGTGTGCCAACATGCGCACACGGCAAAAATGATGACACCCCTCCATTAACGGCCGACACGCCTTTTTTTTCCGATGGTTTGCCGTGTGCCTCCCCTCTGACACACGGCAAACATGTTTGCCGTGTGTCAGAGGGGAGGCACACGGCAAACCATTGGTCATTTTGCCGTGTGCCGGCCCCTGGCACACGGCAAAGTGACAATTTCAGTTCCAGAAATGGTCACTTTGCCGTGTGCAAGGGGCCGGCACACGGCAAAATGACCAATATATTTCTGTTTTTATTATTTTTTCACGTATAAAAATCCCCAAAAATTACAGACATACATATATATCATAACCAACATTGCAGGCATACATATATATCATAACCAACAATGCAGGCATACACATATATCATATCAAACCTCATAAACAATCCCAAACATACATATAGATAAATAATCCACAAGTGCAGGAATTCACAAATACGTTTATTACAATTCACAAGCTCACATCTTCAAAGATAACAAGTTCACGACTGCAAGGTAACAAGCTCACATATTCAAAGATCACTGAGGTGGGTCGAAAGGCGGTTGAGATGGGAACATCGGTGCGCCCGGTGACAAGTCTGGCGTATTCGATGCCGCCGATTGATTCTGCAAAAAAGAGAATAGATTGCATGTGAGGCAAATTAAGGCAAAAATCTAAACCATTCACAATTCCATCATAGTTTCTAATTGATAATCTAAACCATTCACAATTCCATCGAACATTCGAAATGTCATTGAATTCTCTAAGTGATTTTAGGTCTCTATGTTATCTAAGTTTCCAATAATTGAAATGAATCTAAAAGGTTGTGAAGTGGCTCACAGGAGGAGTTGCAGGAACCATAGCCGGGGCCGGAGGGAATATCATCGGTGGCAGAGGTTGACCCATCTGAACGGAAAGACTTTGAATGTAGTCGTACATCTGGGACATCTGCAGCTGCATATCGGCCTAGATTCTCGCCGCCTTCTTCGCTCGTATCCTCCTCTCTTCGGCCATCACCGCCTCGTGTGCCGCCGCTTGCACCGCCATTTGGGCCTACAATTTGTCATTGCAATGTTAGAAAGCAAAGCAAGCCTATGTAGAAATTGAATGAACGATGAATAAATCAAATATAACCTGAAGTTCCTGCACTTGAAGCTGTGCCGCGGACAGCCGTGGGCGTATGGCTGGGCTACTTCTCGTGCTCCTTGTTCGAACCTGGGCGAGAGTAGGAGTACTAGTCGTGTCTAGAGTGCCGTCGCCTATATAGTATTGGCCATGCTTCTTGCCTCCTCCCACCCTCATGATGATCTCTCCATCAAGGTCATGGCGTCTCGGATCCCACTCTGGCCCATGGACCTGCTTTATCGCCTCTGTGTACGCAGTGATGCGGGTGTGGATGGAGGGATTGGTGTATGCAGAGGGTGTTGTGATATGATCCAAATTCACAGACGGAGCGAAGCGGAGGCCCATCACCAGAGGTTTGGGCCGGAGCAAGGGGTACTGTGTTTTTCTCTCATGAGCGCACAGTTTAGTCCCACATCGGCAACGCAACCAAGCTCGGTCATGTGAGCTGCCTATATAATAGAGCTTTGCCCTTGATGAATAAATTATCCTCTTGTAAGCCGCCAATAGGCGTTGTAAACACACACCTCATATAGTAAAGTTTTGTTGGCTGGCGCCCGTGGTTTTTTCCCTTCTACATTGGGAGGGTTTCCACGTTAAAATCTCGTGTCTCCTGCGGTTTGATTCCTTTACTTCTTGTCGTTTATTCGTCATCATTTACAACAAGTGGTATCAGAGCCGGTTTCAGATTCGGTTTCCTTGATGTCGACGACGATGAAGTTTGATCTACCGCTGTTGGATTACAAGACGAGGTTCGCGCTGTGGCAAGTCAAGATGCGGGCTGTTCTGGCGCAAACTCATGATCTTGATGAGGCGTTGGATAAGTTTGGCAAGTCGTCCAACGAATGGTCTGATGAGGAGAAGCGCAAGGATCGTAAGGCTCTGTCTTTAATTCAGCTTTATCTATCTAATGATATTCTGCAAGAATGTCTGCAGGAACAGACTGCTGCAGCACTCTGGCTGAAACTGGAATCGATCTGCATGTCGAAGGATCTAACCAGTAAAATCCATATGAAGTTGAAGCTGTTCACGCTCAAGATGAAGGAGGGTGATTTAGTGATGAGCCATATATCTGTGTTCAAGGAGATCGTTTCTAACCTAGCGTCGATGGAGGTTAAGTATGATGATGAGGACTTAGGTCTCCTATTGTTATGTTCTCTACCAAACTCTGTTGCAAATTTCCGTGACACCTTGTTGATTAGCCGTGATGAACTAACCGTTTTGGAAGTTTATGAGGCACTCCAATCAAGGGAAAAGATGAAAGGCATGGTGCAGCCTGACGGATTGTCGTCGTCCAAGGGCGATGCTTTGCAAGTGAGAGGCAGACCGGAGCACAGATCTTCCAATGAAAGTAATGATCGTTACAAGAGCCAAGAAAGTAGAGGGCGTTCTAAGTCCAGACCACCCAAGAAGTTCTGTAAGTATTGCAAGAAGAAATCACATTTTATTGAGGAGTGTTGGAAGCTTAAGAACAAAGAGAACAGAAAAAATAACTCAGATGGTAATGCCTCTGTTGTTTCTGGTGCTGGGAATACTTCTGATTCAGGAGATTGTCTGATTGTTCTTGCTGGTTGTGTTTCTGGTCATGATGAATGGATACTTGATTCTGCATGTTCGTTTCATATCTGCACTAATAGAAATTGGTTTAGTTCATTTAAGCCTGTGCAGAAAGGAGATGTTGTGCGTATGGGAGACGATAATCCGTGTGACATTGTGGGGATCGGCTCAGTTCAGATCAAGGCTCATGATGGCATGACACGCACGCTACAGAATGTGAGATACATACCCGAGATGACCAGAAATCTGATTTCGCTCAGCACACTTGATGTAGAAGGATTCAAGTACTCCGGTTCAGGCGGAGTTTTAAAGGTATCAAAAGGTTCTCTTGTTTGTTTAGTAGGTGATCTGAATTCTGCAAAGTTATATGTCGTAAGAGGAAGTACTTTACATGGTTCTGTTTCTGTTGCTGCTGTTACTAATGCTGAACCTAGTAAGACTAACCTTTGGCATATGCGTCTTGGACATATGAGTGAACTTGGTATGACAGAATTGATGAAGAGAAACCTACTGGATGGTTGTATTTTGAGTAGCAAGAAGTTCTGTGAGCATTGTATTTTCGGGAAGCATAAAAGGGTAAAGTTCAACACTGCTGTTCATACCACCAAAGGTCCTCTTGATTATGTACATGCTGACTTATGGGGTCCTTCTCGTAAGCCTTCTTATGGTGGTGCTCGTTACATGCTTACTATTATTGATGACTACTCTAGAAAAGTATGGCCTTATTTTCTGAAAAATAAAGATGATACTTTTGCTGCTTTTAAAGATTGGAAAGTGATGATAGAAAGGCAAACTGATAGGAAGGTGAAGGTGCTTCGTACTGATAATGGTGGAGAATTTTGTTCTGCTGCATTAAATAATTATTGCAGGAAGGAAGGCATTGTCAGGCACCACATCATACCGTATACTCCGCAGCAAAACGGTGTGGCTGAGCGCATGAACAGGACCATCATCTCGAAGGCTCGTTGCATGTTGTCCAATGCACGGATGAGCAAGCGCTTTTGGGCTGAAGCAGCTAACACCGCATGCTACTTGATAAACAGGTCGCCTTCTATTTCACTTAATAAGAAAACACCTATTGAGGTATGGTCTGGCACACCCGCTGATTATTCACAGTTGAAAGTTTTTGGCTGCACTGCTTATGCTCATGTTGATAATGGAAAATTGGAGCCTAGAGCTATTAAATGTCTTTTTCTTGGTTATGGTTCGGGAGTTAAAGGATATAAGTTGTGGAATCCCGAAACTGAAAAGACTTTCATGAGCAGGAGTGTTGTTTTCAATGAATCTGTGATGTTTAATGACAGTTTATCCTCAGATCATGTTCCAGATAATTTTAATAAAGGGCTGCAGCATATGAGCGTGCAGGTGGAGCATGTGGATGATGATACAGACGAGAAGGTGGAGCCGCCTGTGGATGATCAGGAAAATCAAGCTGTTGATGATGAGGCTCATGATGATGTTAAGCACTTACCACCTGATTTGCAGCTAGAGGAGGATTTACCTATTGCTCAGCGCAAGTCAAAGAGAAATTGTGGACCTCCTAAACGTCTCATTGATGAGTGTAATCTAACCCATTATGCTTTGAGTTGTGCTGAACATGTGGAGAATTCACATGAGCCGACCACATATGTTGAGGCCATTGATTGTGCTGATAAAGAGAAGTGGATTTCTGCTATGCATGAGGAGATGCAGTCACTTGAGAAGAATCACACATGGCATGTTGTACCATTGCCAAAGAAGAAGAAGACAGTCCGCTGCAAGTGGATCTTTAAGAGAAAGAAGGGTTTATCTCCAAGCGAGCCTCCAAGGTATAAGGCAAGGTTAGTAGCGAAAGGCTACAGTCAAATTCCTGGTGTTGATTATAATGATGTTTTCTCTCCTATGGTAAAGCATAGTTCCATTCGAACATTCTTTAGTATTGTTGCTGCACATGATCTTGAGCTCGAGCAGTTAGATGTGAAGACTGCATTTCTGCATGGTGAACTTGAGGAGGATATATACATGGACCAGCCAGAAGGGTTCATAGTGCCAGGCAAGGAGAATTTTGTGTGCAAGTTGAAGAGATCCTTGTATGGTTTGAAACAGTCCCCTCGTTAGTGGAATAAAAGGTTTGATTCATTTATGCTGTCGCACGGCTTTAAGAGGTCTAAATTTGATAGCTGTGTCTACATCATGCATGTTAATGGATCACCTATTTATTTGCTCATTTATGTTGATGATATGTTGATTGCTGCCAAGAGTAAAGTCGAAATTGCTAAGTTGAAGAAATTATTGAGTAGTGAATTTGACATGAAAGATCTTGGTGCTGCTAAGAAAATTTTGGGCATGGAAATTACTAGAGATAGAAAATTTGGTGTGCTATTTCTTAGTCAGCAGAATTATATTCAGAAAATTCTTCAGCGTTTCAACATGGATGATGCTGAGCCTGTCAGTACACCTATTGCAGCTCATTTCAAATTGTCAGCTGCTCAGTGTGCTAGTACAGATCAGGATATTGAATACATGTCTAGAGTTCCTTATTCTAGTGTTGTTGGTTCTTTGATGTATGCCATGGTTTGTTCTCGTCCAGATTTATCTTATGCTATGAGTCTGGTTAGTAGATATATGACTAATCCTGGTAAAGAACATTGGAAGGCAGTTCAGTGGATTTTCAGGTACCTCAGAGGCACTGCAGATTCTTGTTTGAAGTTTGGCAGAACTGAGAAGAGACTTATTGGCTATGTTGATTCAGATTTTGCTGTTGATGTTGATAGGCAAAGGTCGCTCACAGGTTATGTGTTCACTGTTGGCAGTTGTGCTATGAGCTGGAAGGCCACTTTGCAGTCTGTTGTGGCTTTGTCTACTACTGAGGCAGAATATATGGCTATTGCTGAGGCGTGCAAAGAATTAATTTGGCTGAGCGGATTGTACTCTGAGCTGGTTGGGGCTGTTTCTTGCATTGATTTATATTGTGACAGTCAAAGTGCTATTTACCTTACCAAAGATCAGATGTTCCATGAGAGGACAAAGCATATTGACATCAAGTATCATTATGTACGAGATGTGGTTGAGGAAGGTAAGCTGAAAGTATGCAAGATCAACACTCATGATAATCCAGCTGATATGATGACTAAACCTGTTCCTGTTGCTAAGTTTGAGCTATGCTCAAGCTTAGTTGGTTTAGTTAATTAGCCCAAGAGGCTATTTGGCGTCAGTAGTATTTTTCTTCGTGATGATTCAGGATGAAGTGAAGATGCTGCAAGAGAATTTGTCTCAAGGTGGAGTTTGTTGTGATATGATCCAAATTCACAGACGGAGCGAAGCGGAGGCCCATCACCAGAGGTTTGGGCCGGAGCAAGGGGTACTGTGTTTTTCTCTCATGAGCGCACAGTTTAGTCCCACATCGGCAACGCAACCAAGCTCGGTCACGTGAGCTGCCTATATAATAGAGCTTTGCCCTTGATGAATAAATCATCCTCTTGTAAGCCGCCAATAGGCGTTGTAAACACACACCTCATATAGTAAAGTTTTGTTGACTGGCGCCCGTGGTTTTTTCCCTTCTACATTGGGAGGGTTTCCACGTTAAAATCTCGTGTCTCCTGCGGTTTGATTCCTTTACTTCTTGTTGTTTATTCGTCATCATTTACAACAGAGGGGGGGGTCGTTCGGGTTATAGGTGACCTCGGACGCCTTGCCCTTGTGGGCCAAAGCCCATCCCATAAACTGCGAGCACTCTGCGCCTTCATGCGTCTCGGACTGCCAAAAATAGCAAGTTGATTACACACTATCCATAATTGAGGTTTAGAATAAAGAAATGAATCTGCATACCCATCTAGCCATGTATTCGTGGTTGCTATGGCTGCCTTGATGGTGTGCTGGACCTGGTATCAGCAAACGTCGTTCTCGGCCAGCGTTGTGCTTCTCCTCCCACTCGGGTGTGAACCACTTGTCCACTATGCGTTCCCAGCACACGTTATCATTGCGGCACCACCACGCAGGCACCTACACGTGATCAGGTGAATGACACGTACAAATATCAAATTAAGCAATGCACTTAATTTGAGTATAAACCGAAATATACCTCCATGTATTGCTCCTTAGTCGGCTTCAAATTTCTTGCTTCAACTTTTGGGATCCTCCGGTGAAGGAAGATAGCGCTGTAGTTTATGACAGCCTGGACTTGCGCCTTGTAATGCATGTCCTTCACCAGCTTCATCCATCGGTTGTGAGCCACAACCGCCGCCGCCTCCTCGTATACTTCCGCACACCTATAGAAATCATGCATATCAACAAGATATATACACTCATTATGTACATAAATGTTCAATGAATACGATGTATTGAGAAGTGTAGTGCGAATGAAGGCTTACCCACAACTCGGCCTTCACACGCTCCGCCTTGTTCTCGAAGGACCTATTTTCCCGATCAAGATAATCGGAGGCAGCGACGTAGTGGTTCCAAGTCCAGGCGGGCTCGTGCCTTCCACCAATGTGGACTAGGCCTGGGAAGTGCTCCCTGACCAAGCCACCCAGGATGCCGTTGACTTTGCGAGTGTGAGCACCTCTAGTGAGTATTTTCCAATTCCTGCCAAAAGTGATTAATATAAAATATTAGTTTCTATTGTGATTTTCAGGTAATGAAATGAAAAAATAGTGATAGCATGTAAAGTTACTTACAATGGCCCAAAGGGTCGAATGATCGGACATCCAGATAGAGGTATTGGTCTATCCGGGAGTCGCGAGGGACCTCGCTGCCAGATAGTCGGTGCACCCCCGGTTGAGACATCCCCCTCCCCCGCCTTCGCCTCCGCCACCACCACCACCACCTCCTCCTCCGCCTCCACCTCCTCCTCCTGCGACTGCTCTACAGGCCGAGTCGCTCGACTCCTCCCTCGGCTCTTGGGGCCACCCTTTCCTCGACCCTTGCCTCGGGCCCCCCTAGCGACCGTCCCCCCAGGATCATCAGAACGTGGCGCCATTCTTCGGAAAACCGACGAGCATGCACGTTGAAGTCCACTGCCCACCATCTTTGTTCAATCACCTGCAAATAAAAACACTAAACCAGTTAGCACATATAAACAAAATGTAATTAGAAAGATAAGCAAAATAAACAAGACATGTATTTGAAACTAACATGATATTATAAATAATAAGCAAAATAAACTAACGGCTCGACGGCCGCCGGGGCAAGACGGACCTCGGGCTACTACTCTCCTCTTCCCCCTCCTTCGACGTCGGGGCAGCTAGCGGCCGGGGCGAGGCGGTCACGGGGGCAAGACGAGCCTCGGCATCCTCGTCTCCTCGTCCTCCTCCTCCTCCTCCTCCTCAACATGGGCAGGGGCGAACGTGCGCGGTGGAAGGGGCAGGGGCGCGTGGGGGCACGGGCGGGCGGGCGGGCCTGGGGGCAGGGGCGGGGCGAGGCGGAGCGCGGGAGGCAGGCCGCGGCCTGGGCGGAGGCGGCCGGCGCGCCGGGGCGGTGGTGGCCGGCCGGCCGCGGCGCGCGCGGGAGGGGGGTGGCCGTCACTTGGGAAGGAGGGGTTCCATTTGTTTTAAATCTTCGCCGTGTGTTGGGTCGGCGGCACACGGCAAAGAGGTTGTGTGCCGTGTGTTGAGCTCCGGGCACACGGCAAATAGCCTATTTGTCGTGTGTCCTTTCTTTGCTGTGTGTTATTTCGATGGCACACAACAAAGAGGTTGTTTGCCGTGTGCCTGATAATTTACACACGGCAAAATATTGGGCACACGGCAAACAACGATTTTCCAGTAGTGATCTCGGCGTCACTACCGGAACAAGCCCTATCAACACCGGTTGGAAAGCGCCATTAGCACGTCCCAACCGGTGCTATGTCTCCGGTGCTAAAGGGTGGTCATCTTTGGCATCGGGTCAAATAACCGGTGCTAAATTGCTATGGGGATTCGAACTCAGGATCTCTTGGCTCACGCGTACCAACCTAACCATCTCAACTACGCAGCATATGTGATGGAATAAAATATGCTTTCCTTTTGATGCAACACCCTTTTAGCACCGGATCGTAACATCAACCGATGCTAAAGGGTCTCCGAGGGTACCCAAATTTTGCACCCGGTGCTAATGCACCCTTAGCACCGGGTTCAAACTTTGCCGTGCATGGCCTATGAAAGAGACGGATGTGAGCTTCTCTGGTAGTGCGTCGAGGCCGATGAACTCGCAGAGATGCTTGATCGTCTTGGAATTTTCGGCTCTGAACACTGGACTGACCTCGAACACACGTCCAAACCCACCACAGATTGCCATTTGCTTGTGCAGCTGAGGAGACTGCGCTAAGCAAGCAGGCTGCCCGTTGTATTGTAGCTTGAACACAGCTGCTCCGCCTTCGCTTGCACCGGCATTCACTTTCGGGGTGTGGATCCCGACAAAGCCCTTTGACAACAGAACGCAACATCCACGAAAAAAAGTTACATTTGCCGACAAACAGAATGAAAAACATAGCGAATGAAGGTAGTGCTTGTGCAATGTTCAAACTAGGTGCCTAAAGCACTAAGATCTTGTATACATCGAAGATAATGGTTATAAGCTGCAAGTATGAAGATTCAGCAGGCTCTCTTTTGCAGTCTAATGATCAAGTATACAAACTATAAAGTGCTAGAGAGTAGAGATAAACTACAGATCATATATATAACATATACAACTCAAGGCGCATTATCAGATTCAGATTACTAATAACAAATCAAACAAATAATAGATCAGATTATCAGAATCAGCAGAATAAAACATCATCAAAATTTGAACAGCACTCACGTTTTCAACATGGCACCGGATCCGGAATATCGCTTGGTTGGTGGGTGTTCACAGGTCGAGCGCTCTGTTGTTGTAGCGGGTGTCCTGCCCAACATGAGCTCTTCCATCAGCAGGGCTCTCGAGCTCCGCCGCCGCCGCGTCCTCGAGGCTGAACGGAAGCTTCGGGCTAGCCCTGTCGACGCAGCGGATGCCCCTGACGTGGACCTCGATGTGCCGCTGGGTGTGGTGCCCAAGGTTTAAAATTTCGACGAAATTTCACGAAATTCGGATATTTCGTTGGTGGCCGAAAAACCAATATTTGGTCAAAAAATTCGTTGACCTTAATCTGTTTTATAGGTTTGCTAAGCATAGAAGATTACTTACGAAGTCGTAGTGCAGTGGTATGCGCTTGGGTGAGCCTTCTAGGCCTTCACGGTTTGAATCCCACTAGGGACACTATTTTTCACTTTTTACACTGACAGACGGGTGGAGCCCACGCACTAGAAAAATTAAAGGGCGTTTTCAGGTTCGAACCTGGCACCTCTCAGGCCAATATAAAGAGCAAAGCCAGTAGGATATGAGGCCAAGTTTGAATGTGTTGTGTACCATAATTTTAATAACATTTTATATATTGAAAAAAACTATGTTTGACCAATTTTTTGACCGAATTTTTTTCTCGAATTTCGCGAAATTCACGAATTTCGTTAATTTCGCCCGTGACCGAAATTTTTCAGAAAACCAAATAAAAAACCTTGGTGACCGGCTTCGCGGGGACGGCGGCGACGACGGACTCCGCGCTGAGCGCAACGGCGAAGCGCACCCAGGGCGGAGCTACAGGGTACGCCGGGTGGGTCGAGACATACCGTCATGACCTTGATATGTCAAGAGAAGCTCAAGTTCATCAGAGCCCATCTACAGAAGTCGCAGCCCAAGAGAAGCCCAAGCCAAGGCATCAGTACCTACAAAAGGGTTCAGCCGGCACACGGGAGGACTTCAATCAGAAAATTGGAAAGAGAACAGGAGAGGTCATCTTCCTCCTCCAGCCACCGAGATCCTATCAACTCCAATTTCCCCTGAGATTGCTCACGCGCCCGGCCTGATCTCGCCGGTGTAGCTACGGGTTGTTACATATACCCTGTAGAATCCAGCCCAACAGTACAGCCCAGCCGGCCAGCCCATATGCAGAAAAAAAAAACAACCATTGCCGACGCCCGACGTGCGTGAAATCATGCAGGCCGAGTGTCCGACGTTTCGTTGCGCAACCCTACCGCTCCTGGCTCTTGCGGCTATCGCATCCGACGTGACGTTTCGTTGCGCGACGCGCGACGGCCATCCCACCGCAGCTCTGCTGGCCGCAGCCGCAGTGCCGCTGCGCGCTCGTCGCCTGCTCGTCCGCCGAGTCGCCAACGCGTAACGCCGAGTATCGTAGTCGCATACTCACGTAGAAGTGAACTGTAGATAGACGCTAATTCGCTAGCAGCCCTGCAGGCCATGGCCATCGCAAACTGCCTAGTTCACCGATGGCCAATTCCCTGCACTTGCAGACAGGCTGCTGCCATCGGCCAAGCCGCCAAGGGCAAGGCACTCCTGACTCCCCTTAGCGGTGCATTTTATTCCTCGCAATCGCGTCCCCTCAGCTGGTGTATTTTATTTCTCGCAATTACGGCGCTGCGCAGGTATGTACTGTACACGCTGTAATTCTGTAAAACTTGTGATTTATTAGGTGTTATTCTATTCATATTATTGTAATTAAAACAAATATTTATGATAGTGTTTTGGATGATTGCCTTGTCACGTTTATTGAGCGGGATATTTTTTCGAAGTGGATGAAGATGATATAATTAAGACTTTCATGGTCATTAGAAAAGCGAAGGCCAAACCATAAGTAACATGGTAATCGTCTCTGAACTGTTTTAGTTGCGTGAGCTTTTTTTATGCATATTTTGGACTTAATATATTTGGACTATTTGTATTTTAATATATGCAACTTTTGCAATCAAGTATTTAGTTTAAGACATGGATGTTATTTAGTAACATTTGAAATCGTATACTAAATTATATATAAAAAAATATTGATTGAACTGAATTGTATGAAAAAAAGTGATGAGGCATACCCTTTATTTAATTAATTTCCGGCTCCACCACTGAACGCACCATGCGCTCGCTGACGCCGACGGCGCCGGCGTGGAGCACGCATTGGACGGTGTCCACGCCCTGGCGCAGCACGAGGAAGGCCAGCTTGCCGCCGTGGCCGGTGAGTCGGTGACCGACTTGGCGGCTCCCCCGTAGGCCTGTTAATGGGCCGGGTCTTGGTGGGTTTTATGGGTTGGGTTTTGATATGAGTCGTATTTGGATGGGTCAAAATGGGTTGTATCAATCAATGGGGCGGGGTGGGGCGGGTCTACTCTAAATGTGGGTTGGTGCGGGTTGAAATGGGTTAAAATGGGTTGTATCCTCAATGAAGTTTACATATACTTTATGGCCATATCTATAAGTGGGTCCCACGTTATGAGTCGGACCTTAGAATTAAAACCTCACATTCACACTATAAATTTTTAGCAAAATTGATTGAAATTTGTTGAAGATGACTCGGTGTTTGGACAGAAAAATCTCACAAAGATTTCTCTACACGCGGGGGAAAGTAAAACGTACGCGGGCGTGCCAGTGTACTAAGTACACAAAAGTAAATAGAGCAAAGAATGATAAGGGAACACAAGCTTTATTCATATTTCGAGAAAATACAAATAGGGGTTCCCTTTTACATATATGCGCACCATGGCCTGCCGTCCGGCAGCTCTGACTTGGGCGATGTGGTCTTCTGGTTCCTAGGGCCTCGAAAAGCTCCTAGTTAATTACATCTGCGAGTCGGACTCGCAGAATACATCCGATTAAGCTCCAGTGGTCGTCGTCTTCGGTCTTTGCTTCACGTTCTCCATGCATATGCGATGATGGTGGTGTAGATGTGGGCGTCGGCGTCGTCATGGCCTCGTCGGTGTCCATGTGCCAGTGTAGCGTAGCTGGGACATCAGCTCCGCCCGCCCCCGCGTCGTCCGCCTTGTCGGTGTCGAACGGCGCGTAGTAGTAGTTGTAGTAGTGGTAGCAGATGCATGGTGAAGACGTGTAGCTGAAACCGGATAGACGCCACAGTAGCTTCGTCGGGGTAGAAGTTGTGGCAGAAGAAGGCCTCGTCAGCCCGTAGAAAGGTGCAGTGCAGCTGGAACATCAGCTTCACCCTAAAGTCATGTGTCGCTGAGGTCAAGGTAGACGTCAAGTCATGGTAGTCGTCGTGTGCCGCCGAGGTTGAGGTAGCCGCCGAGGCCGCCAGAGTCGTCGTAGCCGTCGTTTGTTGCCGAGGCTGGGGCAGGTGTCGAGGCTGCCAGAGTCGCCGTAGCCGCGAAGTACCGCCGGGGCTGAGGTAGCTGTCGAGGCCAACGGAGTCGTCGTAGCCGTCGTGTGTCGTCGAGGCTGGAGTAGGTGTTGAGGCCGCCGGAGTCGCCGTAGCCGTCGAGTACCGCCGGGGCTGAGGTAGCAGTCGAGGCCGCCGGAGTCGCCGTAGCCGCCGAGTATCGCCGGAGCTGAGGTAGCTGTCGAGGCCGTCGGAGTCGCCGTAGCCGAGGTTGAGGTAGTCGTCGAGGTCGCCGAGCTTGAGGTAGCCGTCGAGACCATCGTGGCTGCCGGGGTGCCGCAGCCGCCGAGTGCCACTGGGGTCGTCATAGTCGTCAGGAAGATCGGGGCTGTGTCACACCCGGCCCAGTTTGTATGGCCCGGTAGTGGCCCATTAGTGCGGGATGCACATGTTTAGTGCCACATTGCTAGTTGAGCAAGGGTGGAGGCAACTTATAAGCCTTTGTCTTCCAGCCATAGCACCTTCGGGTTAACCCTTTTACACGAAGCGAGGACGAAAGTGTAAGCAGGATGCTATGTGTACGCGTGCGCGCCCCTCGGAAGGGCTGTGCGGGGCGGCTTTGGAGGGCGGGGTGTTACAGGCTGCCGGGGTGCCGCTGGAGTTGTTGGCGTCGTAGTGGCCGTCGAGCCGTCGGCGCCGCCGCAACCATCGTGAGCCGGGGTCATCGTAGTTGCCGGGGTTACGCGCGCTATTAGTCGGCGCAGTCATCGTGTTGCCGCCTCCGCGGTATCGAGCATTGCTGTGTCGGCACAGTCACGGTGCTGCCACTGTCGCCGCCGTGTCGGGCATTGCTGTGTCAGCGCAGTCATCGTGTTACCGCTGCCGCCGTCGCGTCAGGCGCCATTGTGTCGGCGCAGTTATCATGTTGCCGCCGAGCTGAGTGTCATCGCTCGTCGGTCACGAACGATGTAGTCGTAGTAGTTGTAGTGAATGGATCCGGTGCAGGTGTCCGGCCACCAGCTTCGTGCGATGTTGTGGCCGCGTTATTTCTGATAGCGCCATCATGATATCTCCAGCACCACAAAATCATTATTGTCGGTGCTGTCTTCCGAGTGTCTGACAGCCTCGCGGCGTCATCGTCATCGGCACCGCCATCATAGCCCAGCAGCCTGACGACTTTGTCTCAATCGGCGTCACCATCTCAGGCAATATTCAACGTCGGTTCCGCGGCAGCTCGTTTGAGGCCGGAATGATCTTCAAATCTTGATATGTGAGTGAGGGTCAGGCAGGAGGGAGATACATCCGCAGAGCCATCTGCCTCCTCTTGTTAGCTTGCTCATCAACTCCGGCGCCGGCAGTGCCTGTGCATGATGCATGCACCACCTTGGGCTTGTACGTGATCACCAATAAATGTGCATGCAAAAACACTAATGCACACATTAGTTTGTTGGCTCGTCGTAGTACGTGGTGGCACATGCACGTACATAAGTACATGCATCTATGCCTCCAGGCGAGCACTGATGAGCCAGCCTCCTTGCTTGATGTCGCTGCCTGATGGCTGCCTCGGTCATCGTCCACGGCGCCGTCTCCGGCCAGCGGCCGTGCAGCAGCAGCATCATCTTCATGGCACCTGTTCTTCTCGTGCTCCTCGCCCTCAATCCGGCTCCGGCACGTCTTGTCAGGGTGATGGCAGAAGGAGCCGGTCAGCTCGTCGTGCTCCTCGGCCTCGATCCAACTCCAGCGCGTTCTCTTGGCTAGAGTGATGGCAGACGGATCGAGGGCCTGTGTCGAAGGCGCCGCTGGCTTGGGTGTTGTGAATCCCTCCTCGATGGAAGAGCTTCAGTGTGCCGCCGGCTCCTGGTAGCAGTGGCAGACAGGCGAGCTTGCCGCCGGTGGAAGTGAAGGGCACCAACGATGGGCGCAGCGGCAGACTCGCTCGATGGAGATCACAGGGGCGCCGCCTGCATGGTGTAGAAGTGACGACGATGAACGGCCGTCTTGAGTGCACCTCTTAGATGGATACGAAGTCGACTCCATCGTCAGTATGCAGCCCGGCGGGGCGGGCCTGGTGCCGATCAAAGAAGCCTCCAGGCGTCTTGGCGGCGCAGCTGCCGCCGGTGAGGATGGCGCGCCGCAGCACCTCCATCCGGACGTGACGATGCTCGCGGCCAGCAACTCTTTCACAGCATCATCTCGAGCCTCCGGCCTCTCGCTGCGTCTCCCTTGGCTCCGACGCGGTCGTCGGCTTCCCAACGATGGAGATGGAGAACTTGGCGATGGTGGCCGCAGGGATGTGCGGCCGACTCGACGTAGATGGAGATAGAGAACTTGGCAGCGATGGGGACGTGAAGTGCAGGTCCCTCTCTCCTGGCCGCCTCCTTCGTAGATGGAAAGGAAAAGCCTCCGGTCTTGAATGATGGCCGGGCTCAAACATCACGGATGCAGGCATCGTCACGTCCGTGTGCAGCCAGTGGCGCAGGGAGCACCATGCTGCCGCCGTTGTGGTGGCCGGACGTCAGGGCGCAACGAGCTAGCGACGGCGAGGCCAGCTGCTCCGGCGAGGGTGCCGCCTTCGGGTCTTGATAGATGGAGGGGTGTGCCTCCGGGGCTCTCTCCTTCTGGTACATGACAAGTCCAGGGCCATATATAGGCACAGGCGCTAGGGTAGCGAGCCGCGCAGGGCCTCATCCTGGCGCCGCCGCAGGATAATATCTCCCATTTGCTTTTCGATCGGGATATGGCTCTCTATCTCTACTCTCCAGAACCTTCCCGGCTGCCTGGGCCTGGCCGTATCTCAGTATACATCAATTTGGGCCTTGTACGCGTATGGGCGCCATGCATATATATAGTGGCTGCCATGCACCGTTTAGGCACTAATTAATTAGCAGCCGTGTACATTTTGTGAACACATGAATCCCTCCGTGCATGTACAAGCATGGAGCTCATTCACGTACCCATTAGCTTAATCTTCTCTTCCAATTGGTGCACAAAAGCACACACCAGTATATACGGGCATGCATGCATCTTCATTTTATTCAAGTACTGGACGCCACCAAAGCTGGGTGTGTTAGCAGCTTGTCCTCCTCCTCCTTGCTTGGAGATAACCCATACTTATACATATATGTCACATGATCACAATAAGGAAAGTCTGCACAAAATCTCGTCAAACACTCGGTATGGTAAACAACAACTTTATGCAAAGTAGCGTGATTAGACCTACAGTGGGTCCCACGTCAAGAGTCGAACCCTAAAATTAAAACATCGCGTTCACACTATAAAATTTTAGTAAAATTGACTGAAATTTGTTGGAGATAGTCGGTATGATAAGCCGCAACTTTGTGCAAAGTAGCGTGATTACACCTACAGGTGGGCCCCACATCAAGAGTCGGGCCCTAAAATTAAAACCTCGTGTTCACACTATAAAATTTTAGCAAAATTGACTGAAATTTGTTGGAGATACTCAGTATGATAAGCAGCAACTTTATGCAAAGTAGCGTGATTAGACCTACAGGTGGGCCCCACGTCAAGAGTCGGACCCTAAAATTAAAAGCTCGCGTTCACACTATAAAATTTTAGTAAAATTGACTGAAATTTGTTGGAGATAGTCGGTATGATAAGCCGCAACTTTGTGCAAAGTAGCGTGATTACACCTACAGGTGGGCCCCACATCAAGAGTCGGGCCCTAAAATTAAAACCTCGTGTTCACACTATAAAATTTTAGCAAAATTGACTGAAATTTGTTGGAGATACTCAGTATGATAAGCAGCAACTTTATGCAAAGTAGCGTGATTAGACCTACAGGTGGGCCCCACGTCAAGAGTCGGACCCTAAAATTAAAAGCTCGCGTTCACACTATAAAATTTTAGTAAAATTGACTGAAATTTGTTGGAGATAGTCGGTATGATAAGCCGCAACTTTGTGCAAAGTAGCGTGATTAGACATACAGGTGGGCCCCACATCAAGAGTCGGGCCCTAAAACTAAAACCTCGTGTTCACAATATAAAATTTTAGCAAAATTGACTGAAATTTGTTGGAGATACTCAGTATGGTAAACAACAACTTTATGCAAAGTAGCGTGACTAGACTTACAGGTGGGCCCCACGTCAAGAGTCGGACCCTAAAATTAAAAGCTCGCGTTCACACTATAAAATTTTAGTAAAATTGACTGAAATTTGTTGGAGATAGTCGGTATGATAAGCCGCAACTTTGTGCAAAGTAGCGTGATTAGACATACAGGTGGGCCCCACATCAAGAGTCGGGCCCTAAAACTAAAACCTCGTGTTCACACTATAAAATTTTAGCAAAATTGACTGAAATTTGTTGGAGATACTCAGTATGGTAAGCAGCAACTTTATGCAAAGTAGCGTGACTAGACTTACAGGTGGACCCCACGTCAAGAGTCGGACCCTAAAATTAAAACATCGCGTTCACACTATAAAATTTTAGTAAAATTGACTGAAATTTGTTGGAGATAGTCGGTATGATAAGCCGCAACTTTGTGCAAAGTAGCGTGATTACACCTACAGGTGGGCCCCACGTCAAGAGTCGGGCACTAAAATTAAAACCTCGTGTTCACACTATAAAATTTTAGCAAAATTGACTGAAATTTGTTGGAGATACTCAGTATGGTAAACAGCAATTTTATGCAAAGTAGCGTGATTAGACCTACAGGTGGGCCCCACGTCAAGAGTCGGACCCTAAAATTAAAAGCTCGCGTTCACACTTTAAAATTTTAGTAAAATTGACTGAAATTTGTTGGAGATAGTCGGTATGATAAGCCGCAACTTTGTGCAAAGTAGCGTGATTAGACCTACAGGTGGGCCCCACATCAAGAGTCGGGCCCTAAAACTAAAACCTCGTGTTCACACTATAAAATTTTAGCAAAATTGACTGAAATTTGTAGGAGATACTCAGTATGGTAAACAACAACTTTATGCAAAGTAGCGTGACTAGACTTACAGGTGGGCCCCACGTCAAGAGTCGGACCCTAAAATTAAAAGCTCGCGTTCACACTATAAAATTTTAGTAAAATTGACTGAAATTTGTTGGAGATAGTCGGTATGATAAGCCGCAACTTTGTGCAAAGTAGCGTGATTAGACATACAGGTGGGCCCCACATCAAGAGTCGGGCCCTAAAACTAAAACCTCGTGTTCACACTATAAAATTTTAGCAAAATTGACTGAAATTTGTTGGAGATACTCAGTATGGTAAGCAGCAACTTTATGCAAAGTAGCGTGACTAGACTTACAGGTGGACCCACGTCAAGAGTCGGACCCTAAAATTAAAACATCGCGTTCACACTATAAAATTTTAGTAAAATTGACTGAAATTTGTTGGAGATAGTCGGTATGATAAGCCGCAACTTTGTGCAAAGTAGCGTGATTACACCTACAGGTGGGCCCCACGTCAAGAGTCGGGCACTAAAATTAAAACCTCGTGTTCACACTATAAAATTTTAGCAAAATTGACTGAAATTTGTTGGAGATACTCAGTATGGTAAACAGCAATTTTATGCAAAGTAGCGTGATTAGACCTACAGGTGGGCCCCACGTCAAGAGTCGGACCATAAAATTAAAACATCGCGTTCACACTATAAAATTTTAGTAAAATTGACTGAAATTTGTTGGAGATAGTCGGTACGATAAGCCGCAACTTTGTGCAAAGTAGCGTGACTAGACCTATAGGTGGAACCCACGTCAAGAGTAAGACCATCAAACTAAGACCTGTGGATATTCCATGGGTGTTGACATTAGGGTGTAAATATATCTAAGGGGATGGAGCGGGTTTATTAGCTAGTTTTTGGATAGGATTAGACTGACAAATGCAACTGGCTAGAAATAGGGTGAGGTGGGCTTGGGAGCGGGTCCTGACCCATTAGCAGGCCTAGAGCAGCACGGGGCTCACGGGCTGCACGCGACGAGGTCGGCGATGTGGGTCCACGAGCGGCCGGAGACGTCCGTGGACAGGAGCTCCTCGTCGGGGACGTCGCCGTAGTTCGCTGCAAAGGCGTTGGCCTCATCCTCCACCTCCTCCGCCTCGGACCCCGCCGGCTGGTGCTGGCGCTGCGCTGCCGCCGCCTTCTCGGCCTTGGCGGCTTTCCTGGCGTTCTTGTTCCGCTGCTTCTTGCTGATCGCCGCGGCGCGGCAGCGGGGGCGGGTGGACACACGGAGCCTCCGGCGCCGACATCGTCGTTGCCGTAACCTGCGGCCGGCGGGCGGAACAAAGCACGTCGCCGGTCAGATTACGGCGGCCGGTCTGGGCTATATAACTAATCTGACGGTGCCGGCCTCTGCTATATAGACGCGGCCGCTTTGGGTTGGTATACAATGTCTACGAGTTTTTTTTTTGAGCATATACAATGTCTACGATGGAAAGAGAGCGTACAATGCTAAGGGCACTGCCGGAAAATTCATGTTGGACGTGTGCGTTTCCTCGGGCACACGGCAAAGAAGAAATTTGCCGTGTGCTTCTCAAAAAACACTCGATGAAAAAAAAACACTCGGCAAAGTATGACTTTACCGTGTGCTTTTTTTCTTGGCCCACGGTAAATTCATACTTTACCGTGTGTTTTTTCGTGGCACACGGTAAAATCATGAGTTTGTCGTGTGCCTTTGCCGTGTGCCAATAAAGACACACGGTAAAGCCATACTTTGCCGTGTGCTTTTTTCTTGGCATACGGTAAATAGGTGTTTCAAAGCACATTTTGAACCCTAAATGAATTTAAATTAAAATATTTTGAACTATAAAGTTGTATAACTCATCAAGATGAATAATTTTTGTTGCAGGCAGTTTTTCATTTGATAATGCTAAAGTAAGTTTGTTTATAAATATTACATGTCTCTCTAGAAGTTCCTCTCTAGTAGTAGTAGAAACTACTGGAGAGATGAGATTTCAAATTCCGAATTTTCAAATGATCTTGGCTAGAGAAACACTCTAAATGAAAGTTGTAGATATTTAAAAGTTATGAAACTTTGTAGTTGACAACTTTTGTATTTGAGATTGTTTAAAAACTGAAAATATTATTATAAGTTATATAATTTGAAATTTGATAATTTAATATTTTCAAATGATCTCGAATGTTAATAAGTTATATATCAAAGTTGTACATATCAATGAAATATAAAATTTTGTAGTCGATAAATTTGCGATTGTTTAATACTTTAAAATATTCTTATAATGTATCTAATTTGAAATCTTGAAATTTTAAAATTTTTAAATGACCTCGGATGTAAATATGTTTTATGTCAAAGTTGTTGGTCTCGAAAAGATGTAAAAGATTGTAGTTTACAACTTTTTAATTTAAAGGTGTTTAGCCATCCAAAATTTCGATACAACAGCAAAGAGAAAACACGCGTCGCCACGTCATCAATCCACTCCTTGAAAATCCTGGCCTCCCATTGGTCCATACCATCTCACCCGGATCCCACTCTTCCATCTCTCTCTCCTCTATCTCTCGTCTCTCTCCCCGGCAGCTCTCTCATCTCGTCTCTCTCTCTCGCTCACTCTCTTACCCTCCCTCGATCTGGCCGGCAGCCAGACGCGGCGCGGCGCGGCCCCAGTGCGGGCAGCGACCGGGCGGGCGAGGCCCCGGCTCGTCTTGGCGGCGACCGGCGGCCTGGCAGGTGGGGCTCGGGCTCGGCATGGCGGCGAGCAGCAACCGAGCGCGGCGGCCGACGTCCGGGTGCGGTAGGCACTGGTGGCGGCGCAGCCCAGTGGCGCGGGCAGCGTGGCGGTGTGCCCAGGCGGGCAACGTGGGTGGCGTGGTGCATCCAAGGCAGCGGCCTCGGGCGGCGGCGGCGCTCCAAGGCGGACGACGGTGGCCCCAGGCATGACGGCGCGGTGGCTCCAAGGAAGCGGCCCCGGGCGACGGCGGCTCCAAGGCGGCGGCCCTAGGCACGGCGGCTCCAAGGCGGCTCTGCGGCGGCCCGCGAGGGCGGCACGCCGGCGAGGGGCGGCGGCCCCCTGTTTTTTATTTTTTTTTAAAATATGTTTGCCGAGTGTTGTTTCGCCACACGGCACTGACTTTGCTGTGTGCCCGACAAAAGGCAGACGTCGGCTTTGTCGGTCGGTGTTTGCCGTGTGTATATTGGCCTTTGCCGTGTGTCGCCGGCACACGGCAAAAACGGCGAATCCGGTAGTGGGTGGGGATGCAGAAAAGTTGTCGTTTTGTTATTTCTCTTAACGCAATGTGGCTCTACTATTTTTTCATAAAAGAAACGGTCGCACTATCGCCCGGACGTCCGATGGCAAACACAAAATCGGACGGGTGACGTGACGTGACGTATTGACACAACCGTAGCCAAGTATTCCTCTCCGATGGTACTGTAGCATGCACAAAAAAATATTCCGCCGCAACATGGCATGATGTTGCATGTAAAATTTTTTGCAACATTCAAGAATAACGTATGCAACATCAAACAATAGTATCTGCAACATAAATAGTCATCGTTTACAACACTAGAAACACGCGCCGACCCTCTCATCCACGCACGACAGCGGTAAAAAAAATTTCCAATAAAAAATGCAACATTCGGATGAAACACTTGCAACATGCATGTGAAACATATGCAACATCGCAGCATCCCAGATCTATTTTTGCAACATTCACATCAAACAGTTGCAACATTCTTCTGGAACATCCGAAACACGTAAAACATGTTGTTGCAACATGGAGCGAAACCCTAGAACATCCCGGATCTACTTCTGCAACATTCACATCAATCAGTTAAAACATTCTTCTGTAATATCCGAAACACATGAAACATGCTCTTGCAACATGCAGCAAAAACCCTAGCAAAAAATATGATAACTGGAGGAGGAGGAGGAGGAGGAGGAGGAGGAGGAGAAGGATGGCGAGCAGGTGGCGCCGGCGCGGAGGAGATGGCCGCCACCGTCGGCAGCGCTCGCGGAGGATGGCTGGTGCGCCACCCCCTCCCCTACCTCGCGCACGCGTCATCCATGATGCGATGGCGGAGCTCCGTGTGCTCGCCGGCGCCGCATCCGCTGCATCCATGGCCGCTCCGGTCGGCGGTAGCAGGAGAAGCTGGGTGCGGTGGCCATGGCGGCCCACGGCCCTCCTAGATGGTAGCGGGCGCGGCGGCGCTCGGACGGCGGTGGCATCCGCGTCGACACGCGGAGGAGCGGCGGCAGCAGCGCGCGGAGAGCCGCTGGCGGCATCAGCGCGACGCGCGGAGGAGCGGGGAGGCGACGTCGTCGTGTGGAGGAGAGGCGAGGAAGCTTCGGCGGCGCGTGGAGGTGCGGCCGGGGAGGCCGCGGCGGCGCACGTGGAGAAACCGGACGTCGGCGGCGGCAGGCGCGGAGGAGCGGGCGGCGGGGGGGTCACGCGGAGGAAGCATTATCGAGAAAAAAAAAGATAGAAAGAGAAGAATGCGTGGGGTGTGGAAGGATAAGGTCCATCGCTGGCTTTATTGGTCTACGAGATAGCGTCCGATGGTTCTGGTCGCATCGGACGTGCGTTTGGAAGCATTACCGTAAAAAAAAATCCAACCCAACTATACTACTCGTACTTGTGAAAAAGAGAGAGAGAAGAGAAGAGAAATAAGAGATTTTCATTTCTTATATGGATAGATCTTAAGCTCATAGTGCCTCTTAAGTTTGCTCCCTTAATGAACTTATGGTATAGTTCCACATAGGGCATGAAGAGGAAGAAGAAAAGGAAGAGGAGAGAAAAGAAGAAGAGGAAGATAAGGCTCCCTAAGTTCATGCTCTAGATCTGCCACTGGTTTCATAGTATTTATTTATGGTTGGCCTATTTCTCCAAATAGATAATGATTTGAAAATCCACAAACTAAAAAATAACCCACAGGCCTGGTACTTATGCATCGCTGTATGGTTGAGATTACTCTGATCTCAACGTCGATGGGTGTTTAACCAACGAACTCCTCGCCGCTTTCGTGGAACTTTAGTCCTTGTTACGGATGGTCCAGCTGCAACCGCACTTGGAGGACGCAATCGCCTGGAAGCTCACAAAGTCAGGGGTGTACTTATAGGGTGCAATTCCTCGGCTGCACCACAAATCCACCGATAAGCTCCATATGGAAATCTTAGGCCCCCCAAAGTGCAAATTCTTCGCGTGGCTCGTCACCTAAAATCGGGTGTGGTCAGCGGATAGGCTTGCAGCGCGAGGATGGCCGCACAACGACACATGTGTTCTCTGCCGACGATCCATGGAATCCGCACACCACTTATTAGTGGACTGCAGATACACCAATAGAATTTGGGAACTCGTTGCAGCTTGGACGGCACAGCCCGGATTGTCTCCAACCGATTGGACGCCTACCTGCGATGCCCTGCAATGGTGGACAATGGTCACCACTTTGCCGGACTCCCCGAGACGAGCATTGAGAAGCATCACCTTATTAATCATCTGGGAGATTTGGAAAGAACGAAACGCGCGAACGTTTGACAGACGTGAGTCTTCCACGATTACGTTTATGGCAAAGATTAGGAGCGAAGTTTCAGCGTGGATCATTGCGGGGGGCAAAGAGCTAGCCCTTCTTGTATCGTGAGAATAACGCTTTATTTCATGTAAATCGCGGTTGACCGTGCTCTTGTACTCACTTCTCTTTCAATGAAATAGGCACAATCTCGTGCCGTTCGTTCAAAAAAATAATGGCAACAAGAGAAAACGCTAGCTTATTCTTTTCATGGTGTTGGACATCATTTTGAGAGAGTACTGAAAGCAGAAACTAAGGTCAACCCCAATAGACCAGCGTGGACAACTACTTCGCAGAGCCACGTAGGCTCGGACGCCAGATGGAAGAAAGAGGTAGGAAGATGGTGGTTAGAAAAAGCGTAGGCTTTAGTGAAAAAGAAGACGGAGCAAGGCACAACAGGTCTGAAAAAAGTAAATATTGGAAAGGGACGTCTGGATAGATATAGATAATGATGAGGCTGGGTAATAATAACACAAGTGTTGCTCGTCATGCGGGAATGATATAGGCTCCGTACGGCCAGATCAACATGGATCACGTTTTTCGATCTCAAGCCAGCGTTTTTGGTAACTGAGTTGAGCCTGCCCTAAGAGAGGATCCAGGACTTGGACCGAGTTATTTATGGGCCACCTAAAGCACGGTATTTTGACACAGCCTAAAACACTGAACGGCGTGATAAATTTTAGGCCGTACCGATACGCACGAATGCGAGGGACGTATCGTGTCCAAGATCTCGACATGATGGGCGGCACTGCACGACACGAATCTTGGACCGGTACGGCACGAAGATGTCCCATTGCACTAACATGTATTGTTATCCATATATTTTTAATTATCTTTCCACAAACCTCAAATAACTACTATAATATTAAAAAATTATAAAAATCTACCTTTAATATATGAAATCATATTAACGATTATTTATAAATTAAGAAAATCAGTAGCATTTTCTATGGCCACGTGACAATCCTAATGTTCACCAATAATATCTAATAGCAAGAGTCATTTAATCCATTAGTTTTATAAATTCTTGTATCATATGGAGTAACAGTATATATGAACATACGAACGGTCGCAGAATACAGGCACATATATTTTGAGGGCCGTGTTTGGGCTGACACGCTACGAACACGGGCCACCGTACGGTGGGCCGTGCTTGGGCCTAGATAAAAGCTTGTCGTGCCGTGCCGTCGCGTGCCTAAAAGTCTAGGCACGACCCGCGGCACACGAGGACCGGCACGGCCCAAGTCCCACCTCTAGATGTGATGGAGTAAAGGTGAGAGAAGAATGAATAAAATATATTTTTATTCTTTAAGGCTATACTTTAAACTCGTGCTGGACTTTTAAGTTTTTTCCCTTATGGTGTAGTTTTACCATGTTTATATTGAACTATCACTCCACATGGAGAATGATTTGAAGTCCAACAAATAAGAAAAATAGCACACAAGCCTAGTTCGCGTCAATTGGAGAGAAGAGAGATAAAGTGGCGCAAAACGATGTAGTTCTCCTTAATTGATCACGCGCTAGTCAGCACCTTCGTTGACAATAGCGCATAGGGTGTACTATTTCTCTTCCTCTTAACGAAAAACGTGTCAAGGCACGGTCGTGAAAATAAAGTGGCGCAAAAGAGTAGAGAGATGGCTAGAGAAAAGCATTATCTATGAGTATATATGCAAATAAAAAGTAAAGAGTTTTGGCCCTTTAAGTCACTCTCTACTCTCCAAGCCATGGATATTGATTTTATTCGAAATGCATCTCAATACTCAGTGCCGGCCCTAGGGCAGGGCGAGCGGGGTGGCCGCCCAGGGCCCCCCGCCGCAAGGGGCCCCATCCGCAGGATGCTTCTGCCTCTTAGTATATTGCTTAGCTCGATTAAATGATCATTGTCCTATGTATTTACGAGAACGGCAGTACATATAATATTAGCTCTTGCCCGTGTTGTAGTCTCTAGGTGAGTTAAGTCCGTGGACAATGGCCCCCGATGAAAGTATTATTTAGACATACAAAGGCTCATAGTCTTGTGTCTGTTGATAATTCATCAAGTTTATTCTGCCATTTCACTTCTAACTAATACTCTTTTATTTTTCATGATTTGGTAACGAGAGGAAGATCCTAAAATTGTTTAAAAATCTAATTTAACCGCTCATATATCCTCTTTCATCAAGATATAGATGTTTTTATCACAAAATTCTAATATTTTCTTGTAAAGAACCACGAAAATATCTCTACTAAATTATTCATATATTTAAAAATATATCATATATAATTATAAAGTAGAAGACAATTAACCTTCATATTTTACTTTCTACTTTATTACTAAAATCGATATTTTTATAAACAAAGGGCCCTTAAATTTTGCCTGGCCCTGGGCCCCGAAACGTCAGGACCGGCCCCGTCAATACTTAGACATACCTTTTTTTATTTTTTAATAATGAAAAAGTTCCGGCTTTTATACTCCTTCATTAGCATCAGTCTCAATTCTTAGACATACCTTTTTTCTTACAATTTTTGGCAACCTGACGGTTACTGTAACAAATTTTGTGTTTTTAAACACTAATTTCACCGTAGGCCATCTATAAATGCTTTGGATTTTCGATAGACCAGCACAAATAAACTTGGCTTTTGCCAATGGACAAGGAATAGTACCCAGGATGGGCTAAAATTAAATATCTTTCTTGTCAGGAAAAGAGAGAATGATGGATGTCATATTCATCAGCAATTAAGAATTGCTAAGCACGTTGCCAATGACGAAATCCCTTCCGCTCCAGTTCTTGAGGAGGATCACCGGAACAGAAATTGTAGGGGCAGCAGGAGGTCAAGATCCATCCAATCGCTGTCTTCCCTATTCCGCTTTGGTCTCCCTTCATATCCATATACTTTCTCCCCATAATATTATCGCCACCGGTTCCTGGTTCGATTTGGTTGCTTGCTTCCCACTTCTTTATTCTCCTGTTTCTTGAAGAATCTTTCTTTCTTTGGCGTCTTTTCTGTTCCTACCTTCAAATTCCCAACCCAAGAGCTCAAATCTTTCTCCCGAGCGAGGATCCGCTTCGCCGCCGTGTCCATTCCTGGTTCTCGCTGGCGTTTCTTTCTTTCCGGGAAATCTGAGAGGAGCCGTGATGCGGCTGGGGCCCGGAGATGCACGGCAGCCGGCGCCGGCGCCGGCGCCGGGGCTTTACGCGCTGTACCACTTCGGCACCAGCGGCTCCGCCGTCGCCGCCGCCACCGCCGTCACCCACCCGCTCGGTCTGCTACCTGCTCTTCCTCTTATTTCGAATAACTCTGCTCTTCTTGAATTGCGTGTTTTTATGAAAGCAAACAGCAATTGCTGTTGGTAATTGACGGCAATTCAGAACTGTAGTTGCTAGTTGAGATGAGGCCGTTGAGATAATGTTGCAGCATCTTGTAATTGGGAAAATGTACCTAAATAGTAATTAACTAGGTATTTCCACAGCACAATCAGGGGTAAGGGGAAACAGATTAAACTTGTTTGCTTTGGACGAATGCTTTTGTGGATTTTCTATATGGTTGGTGAGGTATGATTGTGCTTGTTCAGGGCAGGCTGATACTTTTATTTCTTCCAGTTGAAAAAAAACAGGAGCATTTACATTCTATTTAGATAAGTTACCCCGTGCCTGATTTAGCCATTCAAACATTTAGGACGGGTTGATCCTCTTTTTTCAAGAAGGCAACTAAATGATCTCTTTATCTGGACTGCAGTAATTAACAGTCATGTGTACAAAGCAAACAGACGCATATGGAGGAAAATATTGTCAAACTAAATGTAAAGAACTTAACTGAAAGTTAAAGATGGGGCATGCGAAATTTTCCGATATTCGTCCTACTGAAAGAGTTCTTTCTTTCAATTTGGCCTATCCATTCAATGATTTTTCATAAATATCTGACGATTTGTACCTGGACTATGACTTGAGGACATAGATCTAAACTAACTTTTATAACAACTGTTCATTGATATGCTGCCAATTTGGTAACAAGAACATATATTTTGTCTGCCCAGAAAATAAGTTACTCTTTTTATAGGTCTACCACCATTTTCGTCCTGCAGATGTTATCAAAGTTAGGCTTCAAATGCAGCTTGCTGGGCAAAGAGGAAACTTAGTTGGAATGGTAACTACAACACCTAAATGTTTCCTATTTGTTGCATGTTCGAATGTTACATTCGTCTCTTAGTTATGTCTGTATTGTGAAATACGTCAGGGGACAATATTTACACAACTGGTCGAAAGGGAAGGGCCTCGATCACTCTACCTGGGACTTGCACCAGCATTAACGAGATCTGTTGTCTATGGTGGCCTTCGATTAGGACTGTATGAGCCCTGCAAATATGTCTGCGGTTATGCATTTGGTTCAACAAACTTTGCTTTTAAATTTGCATCTGGAGTCATTGCTGGGGCTCTTGCAACTGCTCTAACAAATCCCATGGAGGTGTTAAAGGTATGCTGTTTTAATTTGAACTCCCTTCAGAAGGGACTTGTTTTATGTGCTGATCTGAACATAGTACATTCTGTAGGTGAGGTTGCAGATGAGTACAAGCACGAACAGTACAATAGGAGAGATGAGGAAAGTTTTAGCACAGGAAGGGCTCAGAGCACTTTGGAAAGGAGTTGGCCCAGCAATGGCAAGAGCAGGCTGCCTCACTGCATCGCAAATGGCAACTTACGATGAGGCCAAGAAGGTGTTTATTATTTGTGTTGTATATTTTCTGTAAAGGAAGAAAATTGTTGCTTATTTCAATACATCAGTTCTAAGATATTTCTTCATGTGTATTCGATATAGGCCTTAATGAAGTGGACACCGCTTGAAGAGGGTTTTCAATTACATCTCATGTACAGTGAATTCTCTATTTCTACATTTTGATGTCTATCCTTCCATGACATGAATGGATGGCTAATCTTTATCTGCTTGGAAGCTCGAGTTGCATAGCTGGAACAGCTGGTACTCTTGTGACCGCACCTGTAGACATGATCAAAACACGGCTAATGCTGCAACGGGAGTCCCAAGGTGCCAGAGTATACAGAAATGGGTTCCATTGTGCTTACCAGGTATTGACCGTATCCTTTCATTTTGATGTGCGTGATATTAGGAATTGCCCCTGGGTAAACATTGCTAAAGTTACTATCTAAAATTTCTTGAAGCTGGCCCCAAATTGTTGATTGTACTAGTAATTAGTAGGGAGCCATAGCCACAAGATGAGAAAAGGAATGTTTCTACCTAGGAGAGTGGAAATGCAATAAGTTGAGCACCAACAACATTAAGGCGTTGTTCTTATATTTAATGCCCTTTTCTTGGTTTGCAGGTCGTGGTGACAGAGGGAGTAAAATCGCTTTATAAAGGGTGAGACATGCATGGTTGCATTTATATATATTTTTGTATATGACAATGCCCGTTTACTTGTAAGCTTGATTTGTTGAACATCCTAACTTTATTTTTAATTTTTCTAGCTTCTAACATCCAGAAAAAGAACATGCTAGCTTTACCAGGAATTTTGAAAAATGAACAATGAAAGATCAGTAATTCAGTATGATGCTTTGCAGATTATCAGCAACAGTTTTCTTTATTCAGAATTGTTCAAAGGTTTATTTTTTATCTAGCTGTATGCATCTTGATCTATTTCAACCTTCAAGTATTCAGAGTTTGAAATTCGTGCCATCTTTCGTTATTAATCTCTATATGGAAAGTTCTTTGCTGCATGATTTAGCTGGGCACTTGCTATTTCAGCTTATATAGATCATTAATTAATACACTTGCATAAATCTTACAACTTCCCCTCCTTTCATTGTAACGTGCTAACTCTTGTATGTTTTTCAGTGGATTTGCTACCTTTGCAAGATTAGGCCCTCAGACAACAATCACCTTCATCGTTTGTGAGAAGCTACGTGAACTTGCAGGAATGACTGCAATCTAGTACCACCTAAAATTGCAATGTTTCTGTCCCAACAGTTCATGGATACTCTAGCTCTAAGTTTTTACTTTCCACAGCATTTTTTATTCATCATTGGTTGGTGATGATAAGAGAGAAGATAAGCACCCATAGGGATGTTTCAAGATTGGGGAGGCCAAACTCCACAGATTTGCCATATACTTTATTCTAAATTTTGAAATTATGTGGACATTTTTTTTCTATCGGTATAGTTGTTTCGGAAACAAAGCATATGGACGGAGAAAGTTTTTCTGTACCTCTGGTGTTCTAGCGAAAATTTGAAGTCGCGTTTGGAACCAGTTTTCTATATACGAGTATTTGACCTGTGCATTCAGATAATGTGTCCTGCATCAGATTATTTTTCTGAGACAAACAATGTGCGTTCAGATCATTGCGTACAGGGACATACTATAGTAGTACATATTACTTCACTGTGCATTCATTTGGAAAGACGAAAATCCACTGATGCTGCACAATGTCGAGACCTGAACCTCATGCAAACATCATGCAAATCAGTGGAGGAAAGTTATTGTGGAAACGCTCATATATAAACATTTGCTTTTGTTTTGCAGAATCTAGCAACATGAACAATTCAAACTACACCTCAATTCTGAGATATAGCTTTTTTTTCCCCTTGGGGTGGGTAGAACAGAATAAAGACGTCACCTGATCAGCCTAGCCTTATAGCATCGTATTATCTGATTGTACTAAAGCACGGAAACATCAGATGAAATATGTACATGGATAATGCCAACAATGGCAAATTTCGACTACTGCAAACATAATAGCCATCTTATTGTACATAATCAGCAAAAACTGGGAGCAATGTACAATGCGTCTCAACCATTATGAGCTGGAAGATATAATGAATGCCAATTCGAGCAGGGACCTTTCTCTCTCCCCTTGACAGAATTGAAACGTGATCAATACAGAAGCCAATGGCACATTTTCTCCCATATGTTTTTTTAAAAAACTTTCAATGGATTTACAAAAAAGGAAAAATTTGGTTCTTAGTATAACACCTGAACTAGCTCCTCCTATCTCAACTCGACATTCAATTTGTTTTTCACAGTTTCCCTGACATTCAACTGCAGTTGAATTGCAAAATGGTCAGAATTAAAATCAAAGAATCTAAAATCACTGGAAGTTGTTGCATGTTACCTGCAGGTTGTTAATCTCCTCATCTGTGAGTGAACGTTCCATTGACCTATAGGCTATTCTGTAGCAATGACTTGTCATGCCTTTCTTGTTGGTGAAATTATCAATGAGCTTTACCTGCAAAATTTTTTTAAAATCTTATAACATTCCGAAGAACCTCTAAATACCATTGTAGGACAAAACTACTAATTGTAGATTAGATGCACAGATAAGGCTCCTAAAATCCACCACATGGATACTGGCATTTCAAAATATAAAGACCAAAAGACCTCATCATGCCTCAAAAAGAGTTTTCCAATACACATGTATGTGGACACTGAAAGGAATCAGCTCATCAAAGTGTATTGAAACCATCCGTAACAGAACTAGCAGAGTTACAATCACTGCCAGCAGGAGTACATGACAAGGGCAATAAGCTTTAAAGAGGTATACTTTCACCTAATCTGAGGTTTTATTAGTAATTGTAGAACTGACATGATCCATTTAATCATTAACACTTATTTTATACTATTGTTTGAACTCATTTGTTAGACTAAATTACAACATGAAAGGTGAAGGGTTCTACAAATGTGAAATGACTAAGCTAAGGCAACTGTTTGATGGATGCATCAAAAGCACTGATCTCATACCTCCTCTACAAGATCTCCAGCAATTCCTCTGACAACTTCACATAAGTTATTCTCTGTAAATGCATCGTTGATCCAGAAACTCATATCCTTGTAACAAGGTGGAAACTATACAAAGAATAAAAACAGTCAGCCAGCATAAATTGGTACCAAGATAAAGATTATTTTCTAAAGAAATGACGTGTACATTAAATAAGAAACAGAAACATAGTGATTGCACCTTTGAAAATGGCTTGAACTTGACACCAAGCTTGCCTTCTGAGAACTGGGTAACAAGAATTTCTTAGAGACTAAAGCAGATGAGTAAATATAAACCAACACGACACCTCTTGTTAATCCTGTATTAGTTCCACGTATTGCATAACTTAACTATCTTTGAGCATTGCCAAAACCAAGTTTGGCAGTTATCATTTGTTAACTACATTAGGAAACTTTTCTTAATAAAAAATATTAATTGTTACCATCACCTACAATCAATGCAAGAGATTTTTCATTTAACTGAGAATTGAAGCTCTCAATCCTTTATAACCACCCCCCCAAAAAAATTGAGATAAAAAAGAAGGGTGCCAGAAAGAGTTAGTTTTTCATGAAAATAACTTCGATTGAGCAGATGTTGCAGCCTTATCGAACATGGTAAATGGGTCACTGTGAGTAAACACAAAATATGACTACACAAGTAGTTAGATAACCAATAGTAACTATAGTAGCAATACCTGGGATGTGAACCGTTTATCATTGGACCAGAAGAGTCGTATATCTGGAATGTCAAAGAGGACCATTGCAAGGCGTTCTAAGCCCAGTCCAAAGGCCCATGCCACATGGTCCGTCCTGCCGTTTCTTTTCAAAATTTCCTGCTCGGTGACTCCACATCCCAAAACTTCCAGCCAATCATCCTTACAAGATGAGAAAGTTAACCAGAAACACATCATATCAACTTAAGTTGTGTGACATGTTTTACTTAGATTTGAGACCTCAAAATACTTGAATACACCCAATGTAATACCTGAAAGTATATTTCGAGCTCAAAGGATGGGTTGGTGAATGGGAAGTAAGTGTCAACCCATCGCATCTCGACATCACCTGCAGATATATTTGTCTATGCTATTTAGCTAGCATGTTGATCTTTGATCATATTTTTCAATAACAAGGAATAAGATACAGCTGATTTACCAAATAAATGTTTTGCCAAGCCTTCCAGCGTTTTCTTGAGGTCTGCAGCTGCATATGCTGTCCCATCTATGCCAGAATCTGACCAGTCATCTGGAGAAAAGACACGGAAGCCTTCCATCTGCATGTGCTAAAGATAATGAGAAACAAAATTTTTGAGAAAGTGGGCGAATCTGGCAAAACAAAGTTACCTGATGGAAGACTGGATAGTGAGTCGAATCAATAGAATCCCTACGATAAACATCCCCAGTTACAAGAAAGTGTGTATGCCCATCCCTTAGAAGCTCTGCTTGATGAGCACTGGTATGACACCTTAAGACAGTTTGACTGTCAACATAATATGTGTCATTGTAACTCCTGCTTACATGGTCAGCAGGGACCAATACATCATCAAAGTTCTGCAAAGAAGCAACACTTCCAGGTCAGAAACAAGCCAGCAACCATCAATTCTGTTTTTCAGTGAAGCTGTATGAGTCTGGAAACAAACACATGGCAACTACAAGTACTCAGTTCACTTTTATAAGGGAAGATGCCATCAGAGGTAAGGAACAAGCAACTGACTCTACAAAGCATAATGCCTTCATTCTTTTACACTCCAAATATCTTTTTCTTTTCAAATACTTGGTAGCCTTTTAAATTCTGACAATAATCTTGTGTGCTTACTTATTGCTAGTAGGTTAGCAGTATGTGATGATTGAAAGGTTGTCTTTAGCTGAAATTTTAGAATAACTGACATCTGTTAGATGTAGTATAAACACGGTCTAAGTTCTAACTCATACCTGCTTGACAGAGACAAGAGGGCAAAGGTCATCAAACTTGTCAAACTGCCCAGCAAAGTTCTTGTCAAAGTAATCGTAAATAGTGTTCTTCAGAATCCCTAGGGGGTGGCTGTTCCTCCTGTGCAGCTGCAGACCAATCTTCGAAAAGATGGTGTCTGGCACATTGTTCGTCGGGTCATCTTCCTTCACAACATCTACAAAGGCCACCGAAAATGAATTAATTCATCTTTCGAACTAATTTCACAGAAACTGTTGGACATTGTGAGACTCAATTATCACAAATTCAATATAGCCCACACCAGTGTAACAACATTCCGAGTCTAAGAATGCAACACTCTGAACAATGCAATGCAGTGCAATGACTGTCGCCCCAATTCCACTGCCATGAAGCTACTGAAGAGTGCAACCAACCATTCAGGAATTTGAACCCAAATGCTACCAATTCATAGTACAGCAACAATACTAAGACATCTCAGTGTTGCAGGCGCGCCCCACCTATGAATGAAGCCTCCTAAAATGTTGACACAATTACCCAAGTAACCTTCCTAATCTTTAAAAATGCTATCTTTTGGACAGCGCATTCAAGCCCAAAAACCCAGAGTGAACCCTGCCTCCCAAGATCCCGCCTACTGTTTGCATCGCACCTTGCGGCCCCGAATCGCCCACTCACCGTCGCGCTCGATCTTGACACCGCCCACCTCTACGGCCGCCGCTGCGGCCGCTGACGTCCGGAGACCCCTCGCCCCGGCCGGCGCCGGCGTGGCGGGGAAGAAGCGGGTCAGGAGGAGGCGATTGGGGCGTGAAGGGGAGAAGATGGGGCGGGTGGAAGTGGCGGAGGACGAGATGGCGGCCGCGGCGGCGGGGGGCGCCATGGGAAGCGTGGCCATGGCGCGAACACGCGCGCGGAGGAGGCAGCAGCGCGCTGTTCGGATAAGCGGGCGCATGGCTGCGGCTGCGGCGGAGTCTTGTGGGCTGGAGAGGGGAGTGAAAGCGAAAGGGGGGAGAAGACGACGACCGGGGGTTAAGGCCTTAAGGGTAGAAGAAATCCACAAATTTTTGGTGTGAAGTAATTTGATAGCACACCATTTTTTTCACTATTTGTATAAGTATGAATTGGGCATTACTAGTCCATCAACCCGTGCTGTTGCACGGGCTTGAACTTGATAAAAAAATATTTTAAAAGTTTGTGGTAAATTTTGCATGACCAACTAATAATCAAATTTGTTATTTTTCTATCTAGCACCTTTAATTTTCTAAAGCTTTTAAACCAGAAGTATTTTAAGTTCTTATTACTATATTTTTTGTAAATAAATTAGGATAAGAAGGGTTATGACATCATAAAAATGATTGCGCAAGCCAGACAACACTGTCGCGGCAGTTGAACGCCCCCGCGGAAGATCAATGAGTGTTTGGTTGTCATGAGTTGGAAGATCAATGAATTCAATCTGAAGACATATATTAAAATTTGCTAGTTATGGTAAAATTTTTATTTCAATTTAGAGATCCACGTGAGTACATCAGTGGTCTGACGTTTATGTCACAGCAAAATGTCATCTTTGACACGTCTGAGGCAGCAACATTAGTAAGACGACAATAGTAAGAAATCACCATAGAGTCATGTGTTCTCCTTCCTCCGGTTTGCATTCCAATCTGGTAGCTATCGAGATACACAGTACTTGAGTATATGGGTATATGGGAGGACCCTCTTTAGAATTCAACTGTGTAGAGATAACTTGATTCAAAATGACAATTATTAGTTCACTTGCAAATGAATAAATAGAAACGTGCTTGAATATTGGATGTTCACACCATTACCCGCAACATTTTTTCCCCAAAATATAGTCCTTTTTTATGTCTGTCATCAATCGCTTTGGTGTTAGGTTTCTGACCCTCTGCTTCATCACGTAAATGCAATATAGATGGGATATCGAACCCAATAACATGAGTCTGGGTTATCGAACCCAATAACATGAGTCCTCGTAGCATATTGGAAGTTCTATATCTTATAGATAGTGCGCCCTAAGAAACAAGACAATAACATTATTGACATGCCGCTCCTTTCATTTGCATCTTGTGCATAAAGCTCAGCTCTCAATGTCTTCAATCAACCCATGCATTCACCTGTGTTATCCATAATGATATTTTTACTCACAAAATAGAAATTTACTTTCGTTATGATTTAATAAAATAATGTCAGATACTTTAGGAGCTAAAGAAGATATGAAAAAGTTAGGGCTAAGCATGCAAACGAACACTCACCCACATAAATAGTTGAATACATGTGTGCAAACTCTGCCCCCGATGAACACCTCCGAGATAATGGACCGGCAGATGTCAAGATTGAAGAAGTCACCATGAGTGCCTCGTTGTCGACGGGCATATCAACTACCATTAAAAAATATCGCCGGTTAAATCCTGTAATAAATCTAAGAAAATACAATACTAGTGTTGAATCAAGGATTTGAACCCTAGTGGACAGGTTTCACCACAAGAAACCTTACTATCTGACATACGATCAGTTTTGCGATAAAAAATAACTTAAAATCAGATAATCAATATCCAACGTAATAAAAAGCTAAGACAGAGAACAAACAATATGAGATTGGTAAATGCACGTGAGTAACTCTCCTATTACTATGGAGGTGATTACTGACAGATGATGCCTAGCAGAGTAGCACGTGAGAGATGGAAGCCTTGCACCTGGATTGGTTGGTGCTTCATCTCTACCATAATTTCAAGATGAAGGCGGGCGCTCTTGGTCGGATGGTCTCCTCCAGATTATGCCTATAGGAAGAAGGAACCAAGAAGGAATCGAGAGACAGGATGGGGAACATGCAAAATTGTTGTCAATTCCAGGCGTACGTTACGATGCAGCCATGATGACAATCGTTCATTATTTTTCCGTTTCTTCTTTTTTAGCAGGACATTTTTTTCCGGTGATGTTAGAAGTCTCTTCCCATCACGAGAGGAGTTGTGAATTGTGATGCAATGCAAGGATGTATCGATGGCAAGGATTGTTTTTCTTTCTAGAAAATTATTAGAGTTTATTATGTCTATAATGACAGTGGTGGGTAATTTAGATAAAAATAGGGGTTATTTTAAACTATTTTTATAATAGTAGTGGTGAGTAATTTGTTAAAAAAATATAATAGATTCAATGACTATTATTATCCATGATGATTAGAGTCCACTAAATAGATGGTGGATGTTTCTGATTTTTATGAGAATTTATAGGATTTATCTTTTTTTTTCTCGTGAGGATTAATCTGGAGGCTCCAAAATGAGCCTCCAATTTGTAATAGTAAGATTTTAAGAGTATATGCCCTGTAAAAGTTCTGCTCGATGGATCTTATCCACTGAATTAGAGTTCAAATGCTAAGCATAACTGCTCACATTTTCGCTGGAATTAAATAGGGCTAGAAAATAGTGAAGCACCCAGTGTGCTTTTGGTGGTGAAAAATGGACGGCACAAGGTGCACTTTAGATCTTAATCCCTTTGTTCCAAAATAAATACATTTCTAGCTTTTTAAGAAGTCAACTAATTTTTGAATTTGACTATATTTATAAAAATAGTATCAATATTTTCTCCAACTAATTTCACTATGAAAGTATATTAACGGATTAATCTAATCATGGTTATTTTATATCATAATTTTTTATAGATTTATTCCATTTTAAAATTGATTAATTTTTTAAACTAGAAAAATATTAATTTTGAGACGGATGGAGTATTTATTACTTTATGTGAAAAGATGTGTGGTGTGTAGGGCATATGTGTGGTACGATATGAGTGCGTGGATATAGAATCACTTCCTCTGTTAAGGCTATCCTAACTAATTATTTTTAGTTGTCTTGAAAAAAATTGTTTTTTGTAAAAAATTGAAGCCAATACTAAAACCAAAACTTTCTTGAGACGGCTCGCGGATTGTGTTTGTACTCGTCAACCTTCTTGTATTTTCCATATGTTTCAATATTAACTTTTGTATGCTGTTGTATCAATTTTATCACTTGATGTAATACATGTTTATATTTGCAGCGTTAGTTCTTCATCTATGTAAGAATAACTTTAGCATATGTTGGAAATATGTATTTTTTTTGCAGTTGTGGCAATAATTTTTTTTCTTATATGGGAATAGGTATGTTTGCAAGTTCCAAAAGTGTTTTTATTATAGTTGAACATTAAAGAAATCCATAGATGTAGTAAAACATTATACTCTATCCGTCCCAAATTATAAGGTGTTTTGACTTCTCAACATGCATAGATTTGTTATGCATCCAGATATTCACTATATCTAGATAAAACTATATATGTGTCTAGAAAATTTGGTGACCTATAATTTAGAACAGTTGGAGTATGTCGCAATTACCCCCTTTGCTTGGGAATTGGGAATAGATGGTGTTTCCAACAAGATTATTGTATTGAGAATGAGCTAAAATGGTTGGTCCGATCATCAATAAAGGGCGAAAGTAATAGTATTTTGTCTTTTGCAATAATTCATAATTCTGTAGAATTTGTAGGTGGTTGCAAATATCTATCTATCTATACTCCCAAGAAATTCTCATGTTAATCAGATAAAAAAGAAAAAATATTTAACCGTCATACCCACAGTGAGACATATCATTAATGGTCCACGTATGAGGATCTGCGAAGGAAGAGGATGATCCATCCCACCCACGAGAAACAAAAAAAGAATTTGCATCCTACGGTACTATGATTGAGAATATTTTTTATTTGACACTGAGTAAATGCATGGATGATCTATTAACTTTTAAAAGATGTCACTTAGATCCATGAACTCCAAAAGATTTTAGATCCTAAGTTTTTTAGGACGTTCACCATAAGGCTGCTCACACTAATCTCGGCAAAACGAGACGGTACCCGCCACGTCGGAGGGAGATGGCGTTTCGGAGCCTGCAGTGGGAGACGGGAAAAGCATCGGCACGGTAAAGCGTCCCGGGGATCGGTAAGTAGAGAGAAAGAGAAATGGCTTCGTAAACGCCGTGGGCCCCGCCGGCCGTTGCCTTCCCCGCTCGCTCGCCGCGCTTGGACGCCGCCCCCGCTACCGCCACGCTTGGACGCCCGCCCGCCACCAGCGAGCTCCGGTCGTGGCCCGCGCTGGAGGCCACCGCCGCCGCCCGGATCCACCGTCCGCCTCCCTGCTCCTCGCCTTGATCCCCACGGAGCCCAGCCGCACCGCAGCAAGGGCGGGGACGAGGAGGCGACGGAGGCCCGCGGCGAGGGCGGGGACGAGGCCGCCATGGTCAGCGTCCGCGGCGACGGAGAGGACCCGCTCGGCCTTGGTGCGGTCGGCGCCGCTGTCGTCGTCGTTGAGGTGGAGCCGAGGAGGACCCGCTCGGCCTCCGGGGCGGCCTTCGTGGTTCTTGCGCTTCTTGTTGAAGCAGCGGCGGAGGAGGACCAACGTACACGCTCGTCGAGGGCAAGGTCGTGCTCGCGGCGGCGCCGAAGCCGGCCGGAGCTGGAGCTGCTGCTGCTCCTCATGCTGCGTGGATGCGGGGGAGGAAGACGGGGCCATGCCCCTCGCCGCCACCGCGAGGAGCTGAGGCCGCCGCGAGGAGCCGTCGCCGCACACCGCATGGGGGACCCGCCGCCGCTGATTCGAGGCCCCCATTGCTCCCCCAACTCCAAGCACGCCGTCTCCAGTTGAGCCCCTTCCCGCCGCCCATCCATCCATCCTTCGCCATGCCGAGCCACCCCTCCACCGCCGAGCAGCGCCAGAGGACCACCACGGCCTCCGCCTCGCCGGCCGTGCGGAGCTCCGCGGCCTCGACACAGTGCGACGCCAGCAGCTGCGCCGCGGACGCTAGTGCGGCCTCCATCCTGGCGCCCTCGCCGCCCGCGTCCGCCGATGGGCTCGCGGCCACCGCTGCGATCGCGGCCGCCCGCGCAGGTCACCTGCCAGTGATGGAGGGGGGCCTGGGCGTCCACGCCTCGGTGGAGCTCGGCGGCCGGGGCGTCCACGCCGCGGCGGAGCTCGGCGTCCCGGGCGTCCACGCCGCGGGGACCTCGCTGTGCTCGAGCCGCTGCAGTAGCTCGCCAGCCCCGCATCCGCCGCCGGAGCCACTGCACTGATAACAAATGTTGGACTGATAACAAATCACATTTACTCTTAACCAAGGCCAGTCTCAATGGAAGTTTCGTGGACACAATTACCTAGATTGACACATCATCTAAAAGTGTTTGAAATTAGGATGAAACACCTCCCTCTCATTGCATAGTTTCATCAATTGCTGTTTCCTAGGTCACATGCAAGACACAAGCTGTCTAGTTAACTGTATATAAGGAGTTTCATCACCATGAAACTCATTTCACCTCTCTCTTAATTAATACAATGACACATCATCAAAAATACTGACATGACAATCAATTTATTGTCCATGAAACTCCCACTGAGACTGGCCTAATGACTATGATATATTGATATGGCAGTATTAGTATGGCTCTGGGACCTGTACTCGGGAGTCACCAAGACGGTTGAAGTTGCTGACCTTCAGAATATTTGGATGAGTGAAATATCCACAAATTTGTGAAAAAAATTGGTCAACATCGCACCTAAACCCGTGTCGCCATGAATAGGAGCTCCTCTGTTCATGGCTCGGGCCAGGTGAGGAACAAGAGAAAATAGCTTGGAGGACTGATAGGCTCGATGCTAATGCTAGTTGTTAGATATTGTGTTGAATATTTGTACGAGTCCGGTTACGATGGGGTATGGAGTTGTATTTAGCAGTATAGGGTAGAGTTCGTGTCAAACTCTGTAACCTGAGCCTCCTTATAAATATGAGAGGGGGGCTGCTGTTGTAACCATGACGATATAGCGACAGGCTCGTAGGGGGAGGCGGCACGTTGCCGGGACCCCGGAGCGACCGGTGTTGCGGTTTGGGGAGGAGCGACCATAGTAATGCCTTGGGGATGTAGGCTTCGGCTGAACCTCGTTAACAAAGATGGTGTCTCCGGTGTCGTATGTGATCTCGTAAGTTCGTCTCGGTAGATTCAATCGGCGCTTCCGCTGGAGGAGATTAGCGGGCGGCTCGTCGTCGCAAGGGCTAATTTTCTAACAATTGGTATCAAGAGCTATGGTTAGATTGGATTCAGAGGCTGTACGAAGATCACCGAAGATTCGATGGAGTTTCTAGTCGGATGGTATCATCAAAGATGATGCGTACATGGACATGGGTGCTACAGTCGGAGGTTGACTGTTGGGCATGCAATGCAAGTGCGTAGCGTCGGCAGCCGGCATGACGTTTCGTTAATCGTCATGGGAGCTAGGACGCATGGATCGAGGCTTGCGGAGCAGCGACGAGAAGGTCGCGTTCACGCAGTTGGACTTTCGGTGCCCATGGCCATGGTGCCACGCACAGGGAAAGCGTGGCGTAGATCATCGTGATTTGGAGGACCATGATGGAGTCAGACTACTCATGACGCGTGGAGAGACCGGCTCCAGGAAGACCCAAACATGCTGGCGCGTGCAGGTGTTGGAGTCCAGAGTGCATGCGTGTGAATAGATCGGCCAAGTATATGTGCAAAGCAAAATCCAGTAGCTGCAATCAGACTCGTGGAAGATCATGACAGTGTACAAGACCAAGAAGAAAAATAAAAGGAAAGCAATGCACGTGGTTTCATGCATGCTAATATATCGTTATGCATGTGTGGTGCGTGGTTTTCTTATTACTATTTTCTTCAAGTGGAGATGAACACATGGTGGTCAGATAAGAGGGATTGGTTGCAGTACGGAGGATCAAGGGTGCGGCTTTGCGGTAGCAGCTTGGTGGCTTGGCGGGGTTCGCATAATGGTGTTTTGATGATAACTGGGTTTGAAAAGACAGTCTACGACAAGAGTGGACAGTCTGGCGATCGGCGAGCCACATCGGTCGGATCAGTGTATGGCGACGAGGTGTACCGTGCGGAAGTGTAGCAGGGTTGTGCGCACAACAGAGCTACAGGGCACAACAGGGCGTCGTGGAAGCTGATGGAATTTGCAACAGGCGAAGGAGGAGAGACAGTGGTTGATGGACCAGACCTCAGGCCGGTGTTGCAGGCTCGCTGGCAATGAGCGCAGGCTATCGATGGTGTTCGGTTGTGGCGCGCGAGGCAACTGATAGGAGTTCGATAGCGGATCAGTGGGTGCTCAGGAGCGGCGGAGTCAGGGGTAGTCTTGTTGGTTGGGGCTGCAGGAAACTACGGTGTAAGACGTCAGGTGTAGTATGGCAGCGGAAACGAAGAGCAACATTGATATGGCAACTTCCAATATTTGACTCGGATAGCGACAGGGAGATTCTTAGTATCGTGTGATGATAGGAAGAGAAGAGTGCACAGTTACAGGTGGAGTCATGGAGTTTGGAATTGCAGGGACAACAATGTTTCTTTGGGCGGTGAGTTTGAGAAGTCAAGCTCGTCGGGCAGCTTGTGTTGAGCGGCAAAGGAAACAACTCAAGTCTGGTGTACATGGAGGTTCGCACATAACGGCTTCGAGGTGGCGGAATATTCGCCAAGGTGGAGTTTGTTAGATATTGTGTCGAATATTTGTACGAGTCCGGTTACGATGGGACCTGGAGTTGTATTTAGCAGTATAGGGTAGAGTTCGTGTCAAACTCTATAACCTGGGCCTCCTCATAAATATGAGGGGGGGGGGCTGCTGTTGTAACCATGACGACATAGCGACAAGCTCGTAGGGGGAGGCGGCACGTTGCCGGGACCCCGGAGCGACCAGTGTTGCGGTTTGGGGAGGAGCGCCCGTAGTTATGCCCCGGGGATGTAGGTTTCGACTGAACCTCGTTAACAAAGATCGTGTCTCCGGTGTCGTCTGTGATCTCGTAAGTTCGTCTTGGTAGATTCAATCGGCGCTTCCGCCGGAGGAGATTAGCGGGCGGCTCGTCGTCGCGAGGGCTAATTTTCTAACAACTAGTGCTGGCCGTTCCCAATGCTGTGGAACCATGCAAAATACAAGTAAAATAAATTTATACTACTCTCACTGACCACAAATTTAAGTCGTCTTAGGTTTGTTATAACTTATAAGTCAAACATTTGTAACCTTAATGATTTATTAATAGCTAAAATGCACAAGCTTGATGCAATTAGATCAAATCATGAAAAGTTATTCCATGATATAAAACCTCTTTGATTTAAAATAATATATTTCATAGGAATTGGTGGTGAAAGTGTCACCTTATAAATGGTGCCATTGCCCAAATTGCTTATACTTGTGATCGGAGTGAGTACTTTAATTATTTTCTTCTCTCACCTAAGAATTTTTTGGACTTGGCCATTTGTACAACATGCGTGCAAGACTGTCAGTGATAGCTTGATTCTTGTTCCTGCAGCCGCCACCGCGGCGCACAGCATGAACTCCATGCATTCATGTCGCCATTGCTGGTATAGATGATGGAAGGTCTGAGCTTAATTACTGCTTACCTAATGGCGCCACGCGTCCTCCTTGGGAAAGATGAGCAAGTCGCAGCGGCAAGTCCCGACGCTTGGCGTCGTCCATCGCCCCAGATACACGAACCGGTTTAGGATTCTGAAAGAATTTGTATATATGTTATCCCGTGATACCAATACCATCTATCTCTGTGATTTTATTTGAGTCCCGCTGTGATAACCTTGCCTGCCTTATCATGTATATATATAGAAGAGGCGATTCCTAATATCTCTGGTGTTCCGACCTATAATGACTAATAATGTACGTAACATGATGTATTCCTATATTAGTGGATTCATCGAGTACATCAAACATTATATTCTTCGACACTTAGGCGACTTGCCCCAGCAGATGGCTGGGGACGAAGGAGAGCTGTGGACGGAGGAGCTCTCGTCGGAGCCCCGCGCTTCATTGCTCCACAACTTCCTCGTGAGTAACTCTCACGTACATGTTGTAGCTGCGATTTTGCTCACGATTATGGTCATCAGGAGATCTCGATCGGATGTTTCTCGTTTTTCTTTGTTTTGTTTCGGTTCCGTCGAAATCTTTGTTGATTAGCATGCAGCTGTGGACGCAAGTTCAGAGTTCAGACCGTTAATTTGTTGAAACTAGCTTCTGCCATCGAATTAGCTTTACGGATCGATGCTTTGCACTTCAGTACGTGTCTGCGTAACATTCGATTGTCCGCGTTCACTCCATTATTATATATATATATATATAGGACGAGTTTTATCTACAAGCGCTTGTAGCTACCATCACCATCAATATAACATTGTGTGTATGTTCACATACTCATTTATCAGTTTGAGTATGTTCGTATACTAATTCTAAGATATTACAAAGTAAATTGCACGAAAAAATTCAGAAGCAACCCTATTTTTAAAATTTATTATGATTATACCATTATACTAGTATATAAAAATTAGTATGTCCACATACTCAAAGTACGCTTACATACTCAACCGACATACCACCTAGATAGTCTAGTATCATCATCTACTACATGTACATACTCTTCGTTGGGTGATACACGTCTTCTAACATAAGATACACAGGTGAAGGTAGCTACATGCGCATGTAGAAAGGAATTTTCCTATATATATATATATACTCCATCCGCTTCAGTTTTAGAAGTCGTTTAGGACAGCGATACGGCCACCAAAGCACACATTTAACTTATCTTTTCTGTTAAAATATTTCTTGAAAAATTATATATGTATATTTTTATGAAAGTAATTTTAAGACCAATCTATTTATATAATTTTCACATTTCCAAACTCAACGATTTGAATATTATTCATGATTTATATTCCTAATGTTTGACTCAAACCTTGTCCAAAATGACTTCTAGTACTAAACCGGAGGGTTTAGCTGCCGGCTGATAGAATTTTGCGATGTTTTGTTCTCAGTCCTAGAAAGAATGCGAGTACTTGATCTCGGTGGCGAAGCCTCGCTCGAAGAGGTCGATAGTGGTTGATGCAAAGACTGGAGTGCACAAGGAAAGCAGGCCGGTTATTTGAACATAATATATATTGCCCAATGCAAATTATAATTTCAGGGATGTACGTTACCTGTGATGCTTATGTATATTGCTTGACGGCGGTATATGCAGCTCGCGGACAAGCTCAGGAATGTTCATCGCAAGAGGCCAGGGCGAGGTTATTCGTAGAATTGAGAAAAGGATAGCAGATTACACCTCGATACCTGTAGGTATGTGGTATTTAATTACCATGAGCTTCTTCTGATTTAACCTCGGATGTTTAATGTGCTGGACGCCTGGACATGTGAAAACTTATTATGTACAACAAAAAATTATATGTATCGGTTGTGCACTCACCATTGCGTCTCTGAAAGTTAGAATTTTAGAGCACTGCAACATGTGCACTTTCACTAAATGCAGACTGCTTGACATCTAGTTGCATTTTAATACATAGAGGGGCCTCAAACAACAAGTATCAACTCTCAGCAAATAGAAAAACACTATCCATAAAACAAAAATATCAATTAATTAAGTGCAGCTAGCTAGTACGTCTTTCTTTGACCATGAATTCACTTCAAATTACACCAGCACCGCCTCTGTTTACGTTTCTCGTTGATTTTGCAGAACATGGAGAGAACCTTCAAATTCTCCACTATGCAGTTGGACAGAAGTTCGACCCTCATTTTGACTACACCGACAATAGTCTCACCACCAAAAATGGAGGCCCACGTCAAGCAACTCTTGTCATGTATCTGTACGTATTAATTATAACATCGGTATGAATATGACCAAATTAGCATTCACTTTTTTCATGGCAATTGTTATTTTCTAGGTCGGATGTTGAAGTTGGTGGCGAAACCGTGTTCCCTTCTGCAATAGCAAAGAGCAGCTCATTCTTCGGATTTGCAAAGAGGGGTATATCTGTCAAACCAAAGATGGGAGATGCATTGCTTTTCTGGAGCATGAAGCCTGATGGATCCCATGATCCCAGAAGCCTGCATGGTGAGGTTACTCTATCAGTAATTGTCGATGAAATGACATGTTTTTTCAATTGTGAATGAAGTTGCCACGGTACACTGACGTGTATTCGAACCACAAATTTCCTGTAGGTGCAAGTCCAGTGATAAAAGGAGACAAATGGTCAGCAACGAAGTGGATCCACGTTCATGAGTACAAAGTTTATTATTAGACATCAAGAAGACACATGCCTGAGGTACATACTATTCAACTTGCTGTTGAACTCCATGTCCTCCATGTATATCAAGTGCCTCTGATCTTGTCAATCCTGAATTCAAATCTGCAGGTCATGCGCCGGCGGTTTGTGTTTGCACACATTTTAGCACATGTTGAGGGCTTCAATTGTACATAGAGGATAGTATAGTTTACAGTTTTTTTTTACAGTTTCTCTTTGTGGCTTTTACAAGGGCAGGCTCCTTCTTGGGCACTATATATGTTTTACATTAACATGTTAGGCTTACAAACCCAATCTTTCAGATGAGATGGACGTGTTGGGTGTATAAACAACTATTGCCGTGCTGTTATACAAATTAAAATAAGATGTCTGATGGATGGTGAAATTTAAAGAGTTTTTTTAATGTTGCTAGATATTATTAATTGCCTTGCCCTATTAGGAAAATCTTATACCACTGCGAGTTATCCTAAATCGAAATAGGATAACTAGATCACATAAAAATGTGGGCACATCCAGTAGATTACTGAGTTGCTGCAACTGTTGAGACGGATGCAAACACAAAATCTCATCTGAAGAAACACGTGAAGAGCCTGCAGGCTGCAGTACAGACTTTCCAGTGAGATTCATGTGTCCTCAGGGCCTTATTAGGAATTTGGAGAGACGTGGCACGCCTTATGCAAGAGCCATGGGCTACGACTAATATAATAACCAGATACCAAGGGCTGAGCACACCGAATTGGTACAGATTACAGACCTATTTGGTGCAGCCCCCCACCCCCCTAACCAACAGAAGCAACACTGTTAGGGTGCGATTGGTTTGCTGTGCAAGCCAGTCCAAACCAAGCTTTCACTGGCCTTTAAGCCCGGATTGGTTGGCTGGCCAAGCACCTTTTGGCATGCATAAGCCTATGATGGGAAGGGTGCATATCTAGGTGGGCTGCACAATGGGGGCCAAGATGTGGTTGATCGGTAGCCACCTCTTTGCACATGCCAGGTGAATCTTACAACTGTTGGTGGGTGAGTACCGTACCGCAAGTAGGGATTCATGGGAACCCCCGTTTAAAGATTCGGCCAGGGGTGTAACACCGCAGTAGGATTCCGCTCGTGCGACGAATGAGAGACAGAGATTTAGACAGGTTTGGCCGCTGAAAGTGTAACACCCTACGTCATATGTGGACTGACGGTGGTATTCTCTTTGGTTTGCTTTGAGCCCGGAGTATTTGGTCATGTTCTCTTGGGTCCTTCCCGGTCTTCGTGCACCGTCCAGGGTCTTCTCTATGCATTGCCCGGGATCTCATGCGCTCCCTCCTATATGCTTGTTGAAGTGACGAAAGGCGTGGGTGTGGGGGAGACCCCACTGCCCATGTCACGTGATACGATTTATCCCGGGAGGGGGGCTACCTCTGACATGGTTGTTGTGCTAGAATCACGTTGTTTTACAGAGAATGCTCACCGTCCTTGGGCCCCGCATGGTTGGAGTAGAGCAGGCGCATTTAAGTGTGCCGCCAGACCGGTTCCTTCTCCACAAAGGAGCCATTTCACCTCGGGAGGGTGCTTAGCCTCCTGTTATAATGGGCCCTTTAGATGGTTCCCCCTACTGGCCCACCACTGTTAATGGGCCAGGTGGGCCTTTAAGCCCATTTAGCCTTGTTTTGTCCATGTTAGGAGGACCCCCTTCCCGTGACGTTGATAACCACCCATTCACCTTCAGGGCTTAGAAACATTGAATCGACGTTGCGCGCTAACCCTAGTGGTCATTCACTGCCCCCTCATCTTCCTCCTCTAGTTCCTTGTCCCCTCCTCTACCTCTCCTCTCCTTGATTATGTTGAGGCACCCGGCGAGATGGCCGGAAGTGAGCATGGAGGGCAAAGCTCGGCGAACAAGGGATGTCCCAACGGTCGCCGAAGATCGTGTTCATCTGTGGAGGGGAGCTCCCTGCGCCCCTCCCCACCCTTTGCTCTGAGGGTACTCCTTGCCTAGCTTGCCTATTGCACAGGGTGGATGTGGCGCAAGGGGAGAACGGGATCCAGAAGCCGATGAGTTCCAGTGATAGAAGCGACACATCTTCAACTGCCTGGGAGGAGTCCTCATCCTACTTGGGTTCATCCTCTCCCAATTCACCAGGTATGAGAGATTTGGTTTGGTAGATGTGATGTGATTGTGTTATGGATTTGCACTGATTTCACTACATTAGGGTTTGGCGCATATCAGTTTGGGATTCTGGATATTGGGGGTACTTGGGAAGTTGGTAAATCCTAACCTAATTCATGTTTTTCTATAAATTTGTAGTTGGCTTCATTTAGTGAACTCACTGAAGGGATGGACATGAAGGATTGGGCTGGGATTGACAATGAGATCGATGCTCGTTGCCGCCATGGAAAGCAGCCAAGGTGCTTCCTTTTTTAGGACGGCAACAACATCGGTCGGCATTATCTCGGCTGTCCACACTGGGTAAATTTACCCCCTTTTTGTATCCCACTATCAATGATTGACTGTATGGTTCAATTATTTATGTTATTTAATTGTTTGTCTTGTTTTTGTTAGTCAAGGAAAGGTCAACATGTGCGATTTTATGCTCTGGAAGGATGAAAAATGGCCTCCAATGTTCCAAGATGTTGCTGACAGCATATGGGAAGTTGTGACCAAGTTCGAGAACAAGGCACATGAGGCTCCAGTTGATCTCTTGGGGGCCATTTAGCTGCATAATGATATTTATGAAGAGAAAGAAGCCTTGGAGGGTGAGATGGAAGATTGCACTATAATGAAGAATAATTTGATCAAGGACAAGGATAACCTTGAGAGGGGCCCAACATGAGGACTAAGCTTGTTCAGTAAACTTGTGATGGTTACAACAAGAAGATATTATATGCTTTATCCTTTGTTTGATTGGTGTGATGCTGGAAGTCATCTTTGGAGTTGTCTTCAAGAACAAGTGAAGCCAAGTGACCTGAAGGCCTTAGAATTTGCTCTAGACTAGGACTGGTGAGTTTGGATGGTTTGGTTGTGAGACAATGATTTGAACTAGCATGGTTATTAATCTAAGTAGCTGAACTTCTTATCATTCCTATTTGTCAAGTATTTCAAGTTAATTTGAATAATTCATTGCATGCTTAAGTTTAATTTTGGAACTTGTGCACCATAAAGTTTGGATCATCATAAACAAACATGCCTGAGTGCCTACTGAGTCACATTAAATATAACTTAACACAAATCAAAGTGAGGATGATGACTATGATGGTTAGTAGACTAGTTATCATGCATTGTTCTATGCAACATTGTTTGTTTTCTTGTCTTCATTTGTCTCAAGAAATTGAGTTTGTCTCATGTACACAATCATAGCCTTTTCTCTGGTCTTGTAACTCTAATAACTTGAGTGACTCCCAGTTAGAATAACCCTAGGCTTCCTTCCTCGAAACACCACATACCACTTCAAGTCTACACAAGGTAAGAAAAGATTTAGATGCTCATTGTTTTATTCAGATGTAGCACAAGATATTCAATTGTAACAGTAGTAGCACATTTAACAAGCAATGCATATGAAACATTTCAACATGATCATCATACCACCACAGTCATCTCAGCATAGAATTGTTCAGGTTTGCAATCACTCCAGCAATCCTGCACTCTACGTACCCACCAATAGAGATAGTTCCTACTTTACAGAAGAGGTTTGGTTGTCAACTCAAGCAATTACAACCATAAGCAAAGTCACCAATTTAAGTTACATTGGAGTCCCATATGGCTCAAGTTGTCAAACAGTTAGATGGGTATTCCAAAAAGAAATGAAGTTGATTAGATAGCCGAACAACTCAACAAAGCAGATTATGCTTGCTTAGGTGGGTAGCAATCCACATATCCTTCTCATCGACGCCCATCTCTAGGAATTCCATCATTGACCTCTTGTGCTCCATCAGGTAGTCCAGGCATAGTTGCCGCTAATATGATTTGTTCAGGCATGCTGGGAGAGAAAAAGAAAAGAAAAGGGATACTTTGGTCGGTTTGCATGGCCATTCATAGTGGGGATTTTATTTTGTAGTTTCTATGAACGCCACATCATCTAAAGAGATTTGATTTGATACATGAAACATGGTTCCCTAATGCTCGGTTTCGTAGGCTACCGATAGCATTTAATTGAAAGTCACCTTATTGGATGTAGATGGATGAAATAAAACTCTTTAGGCCAGTTTCAGTGCACAAAAACTAGACCAAAAGCTAAGACATTTACTAAGACCAAAAACTAGATAACCGAGCCAAATGAGTTTTATGAGGATGAAAGTCCTCTCATGTCCTAGGAAATTATTCCTTCTCTCTTCTCATAATAATCTTACCACGCATGTAAATTTAATATCATCAAACTCCTCGTGAAACTCCCATTGAGACCGGCCCTTAGCCCCCAATACTAGTTTTAGTGAGTTTCATAGTCATGGAAACAGTGTGCATCTATTTTCATCCTAATGAAACCGTGTACCTTTGTCTCTCCTCGTAATTAGCCTGCCATGTCATCACATATGCTAATATGCCACTCTATTTTATATACATGAAACCTCTATAAAATTTCACTAAGATCAACCTAATTAATTAAAAAGTGAGGTTGGAACTCTAAACATTTTTATATTTGGAACAAAATTTGAACAAAATAATATATAAATATACTTAGTGATTCACGAATATAGTGAACAAGTGTAACATCATATAATATCAATTACGAACAAAATCACAAAGTAAAGGAGCTCGATGAATGATTAGACCATAAAGAACAAATATATATATCAAGAAACAGGCCCAAACAGAGATGCATGGGTTAACTGTTGCAAGCTACAACTATGAGAGTTCAGTGCAGAAATCTTCAGGCCAGTGCACAGTAGCAACTTGGAGAAGATGGAGTGCGTTCAGACAGTATAGTTCTTCCAGATCTTGCTACCAGCACATCGATCGACACCACAGACCACATAGAGGTAATCTCTAATGGCATGATTGACTGAAATGCCACTGAACTAGCCACATTACTAAACATTTTCAATTGAACATTTCTAAAAGATCTTCATCGGGGAAGCTTGCTGCTGCCGGCTTCACAGGATCAAGCCATCAGCCGAGGGGAAATTGCCCGCGCCAGCTCTAGCCATCGAGCGACCTGTTGCGCTGCCCTATGCTTCGCTTTCCCGCTTGCTGTGACCGCCGGATACAGATGCCACCGCCGCCGCGCCCTTGTGCTCCCCAGCGTTGCGCGCTCGTCGGCTTCTGCAACGACAGCCCCCTTGCATCTGGTGGGGAACGGGAATGGATGACGCGGTGGAAGCAAGGAGATGGCGCCGACAGAGTTTGGGCACGCCGGAATCCAATTTACGGTCATCTTCGCGCGTGCGCGCCGCAGTTGGATCCAGACCTTCGTTGTTCTATGCCGACGATGCGTACAACGGTGTTGCGCTGCCATTTCGTGCCGTCGGCTCACCAGACGACGGCTCCAATCTCTCTCTTCATTAATGAAGGTCCACGTAGGACGAAATTGCACTGTTGGCAGTATATAGACAGCAGCTGTACATGCCCTAATAGTGTTGTGTTCTAGGATAGAGCGTGTGTTGTATTTACAAACCATGCATACAAGGATACCCGCCCATTAAAGGAAGGCAAATAAATGCGTACTGTACACAGCTGCCCGTAATTAAGTTGGCGTGTATGGGTCTTTAAAACTCAGCAACCTCTGGATTCGGAAAACGAGATTAACGTAATCTTGCCGTATTTCGTTCTTTAGAGATGAAAATGTCAGGAGAAGCAAGATTCATATGCGGCAATAGGCATCTACGTATCTAAAAAAACTCGTACATGCTGTGATAGTTCTACCATATGTTCTATTATAAAAACGGGACATGCATCAAATCCGGGTTCAAATAAGAGTTTTAACGACTCCTAGAGTTAACTGCTCTAACCGATTTACTGTAAAATGTATCTTTATTTTTGTTTTGAGAAAGTATCTAGTACCGTTATTAGGTGTTAATTAACGAGTAACCAGCACGTAAAAAAAATGAATGCTGGAAAGAAGCTTACCTTGACGTACAGGGTAGTGGCAGAGAAGCGGCGAGTTCGCCAGGTTGCTGGTAAACTATGAGTTTTCTATAGTGATTGACACAGTCGGAGGCATCGGGCTTGAGGACGCCGGCGATGGTGACCTCAAGGAAAGCCTCCTCACCGTGGAGCGGCGCCCCGCCGTCGCTGACATTGATCGCTCACTCCAGTTATCCTGTCCTGGACTCCGAGACTTGCCTGACTGTCTGTTGTAATCGCCAAGGCTTACAGGTGCCAGCCTTCAAAATATGTGTCCTTACCAGTGGAGGAGCTAGCAAGGAGTGCCATGGTATTCATTGAAAAAAATACCTTCAATTTTAATAGAAGAAACATTAATTTTGTATGGATGTGCAGCTTGTATAACTAGCATATGTTGATACCTTACAAAAATATAGGTAATCCATGGAATACCAAGGTCCTTACTATTCCTTACTCTACACAAGTTTGTAAAATTCAGATACATGTATTTGAACATGAGTCTGTTATGATTCGTTACTATATATGGTAGATCTGCACAGCATAACCTGCAGGTGGTCCACATGCCAGGGAAAGAGACAAATATATATGGTGGTATAGTTGACATCAGGTCCAAACAAAAAAAAGGCCCATATCAAGGAAACTGCCTTTCTTGCCCAAGGTTTTGTTGGACTTGGACTCTGCTTGGCCCATCAGATTCTTAATTAATTAAAGATCTTTCTTTAGGATTCAAAGGATACCAATCCTTGTTGGTACAGGACTTTGTGGCTGGGCTTGGCCCAATACATTTAGATATAGTTCCCTATAAAAAAATAAATCTAGGGTTTGGTTTTCTGGCCTATAAATATGTAAGACTGGACTCACTGGTACCCTTCCCCAAATCCCCCATCAGGAAAATAAATCTAGGGTTTCGCCTTCTGGCTATGTAAGATTGGATTCAACATATGGTACCCTTCCCCAGAATTACAAGTTTGGAGGTGCTAGGGTTTTTGCCATTGCCATCAAGCTATCAAGTTCCAAAAGGATTGGTATTGAAGGAACTCATGCCTTCAAACCCTTGAGGTTGCTTGATCTGATCCATATCTCTTTTTTTTAAGGTAAAGATCTGATCCATATCAAAAGTGAGGCATTCAGTTGGAAGGTAAGACCTTGAAGGTGCTTGATCTGATCTGTCTCAACCTGCAGTTGCAGGGGCTAACAAGGGAAACCATCAAGATTGAATTCCAGTCTCTTGAAGGTGCTTGATCTGATCTGTCTCAACCCGCAGTAGCCTGCTATGCCTTTTAAATCTCTATATTGTTCTTGAGACACGTTGATCTGGATGTGTTCCTTCTTGATATAGATTACCTGTGGTGTTTGATCTTCGAAAACATCATCTCCTTTGTTTCTCTTTCTTTGACAAATCGATTATATATATATCTTCTTGCCCCTTCCCCAAACCTTTTTTTTTCTAGCAGAGATGTATCTCATCTGCATCAGTACTCATGGGACGCCGGCAGATGTGAGCATGCCTGCGCTGCCGAAGCTGTTCCAGGGCGACTCCAGAATTCTGCAGCGCAGGCATCCGGAATTTGTGCCCGCATTTCGAATGAGTCCTGCAGCGCAGCGCAGGCATCAGCGCTCACGGCTGAGGGCATTTCCGAATCAGAGTCCTTTGATTCTTTCCTCACGGTAGTATTGGGGTAGATTAATACAGCCGAATTTGTGGATGATTACGTAATTTTTAGCTTAAAATTCTTACGGGATACAGCAATACAGTAATGAGTTACTGGTTCTTAAATAGAGACGCTGGCCAAGCGGCCAGCTATGTTCATTCGAGGGATACTTGTCACACTTTGCTAATATATACTAGTAGACTAAATTTCTTAATGATGATACAGGTAATGAACTAAAATTAAGTGCCAGTATTCATGAATAAGCCGTTTCTTGAATTATAGAATAGGTACCAATGCTTATGCCGTAAACCATTTGTTTGATGCGGATATAATCTCATGTTTGTGACTGATAAATACCATGTCAGTATGTGTATCTATCCTCGTGCACATTTTGTTCTTCCAAGGCATGTAAAAATTACTGCTTCATGATTTATTTCTAGTTACTGGTGGACAGTTTAACTTAACCCAAGGCCATGCACGTACGGTGATTTTATATATAATACTATCAAAAGGGAAACGTTTTCCCACCCTGCCACCACACCTTACCAAAAAAAAAACATTATATTTTTTCTCCGCATCTCCCTTTGCCATGTTCTCCAACTTCGGCTAGATCTGATCCCATCCTCTATCTCCAACCACCACCAATTCCAACGAGGAAATCATTGGGATATGATGCGGTTGATGGTTTGGTAGCTAAGTGCCATATTAGAGATAGGGTGACTTGTTGTGGGCAATGGTCATTGTGTATCAGCAAAGCAACATAAAGTGGAGAATTTGATGAAGGAGGTAGATATTAGTAGAGGATCAGGAAGGGCACGGGTTAATGGATTCTGTACTAAACGCTAAGGAGGGTTTATGCCAATGCTAATCCACCAATCTTTTGACCATTGATTAAGAATGTAGAGTGTGTTTGGATCCATATATATTATTGGCACTCCGATCCAATGCTCACAAAGTTGTTTTTATGCCTACTTGTGGGTGAGTTGCGGTGTGGAGTATGTGATTGGCTCGTGGATGGATTGGCGTAGCCGGTGTTGGCAGAATCCAAAAGAGACATAAAATATTTGGCAAGATCTATGGATTTTGGTACTCTTTTTGTTGGTAACTAATGATTACTAGAATTTTGACATGCCTATGATGTACACAGACGGTCTGTTTCTCTTTAGACTTTGCCAAATTTGACAAAGTTTGGTCAACTAATAATTCGTAGAGCTGAAATTTGGGTGGCCAAATTTTGGCGGGAACTAAGCTAACCAAAGAGGCCCAAGCCTCCTTGAGTCCTCACCACGCGTGCCTCCTCGTTGTCTTTTCTATACGTGAATGACAAAATGGATCCAACTGTGTCTTTGAATTGTGGGCCGAGTGACAAAACTGCGAGGCCCCCATGATTGCAGTACCATGTTTGCAATTTTCTCATTACTTTTCCATCTGTTGCTATTCTTGAATCTACCATCCTCCCCTGACTAACCGCTTCCTCCACCCTATCATGTAATGTCAACAGCAACTGACGCAACGACGACGGACGCCATGGATGCGGAGAGGGACATCAAGCCCTTCTTGTCCCCAATCACCACCACCCTCATCCAGCGTGGTTACCATGGGTCTAGCACGTTTCAGGCGACAGTGTTGTCATTGGAGCACAGCAGCTCTCCAATGTCAGCTGGGGTGCAACAGCAAACTCAGGCACAACCGGTTTGCGTCCTCAACCGTGCTGCCTCGGAGCTGTCGGATACCATCAGTGATCCGACCAGTTGCCCCGACGAGGCACTCGAGGGCACCTCGGCTCGTCGTCTTTGCCCTGCGCCACGGTTCAGCAGGAATTTCTGGAGGGCTGGCGATTATGACGCGGGGGCTAGTAGTTCTGTGCCACAGCCTCAGAGTAGGACGCATGCAATGCTGAAGTTATTTGTGGATTTTGTTTCTTATAGAAAAGTGTGCCTCTAATGCTTGACATTATATTGCCTGCTTTGCTCGATCTGTTGCAGCTGTGCAGAATCGCATGTGCGTTCACCCTGAATTTCTCCACTCCAACGCAACTAGGCATATATGGCCATTTGGAGGTAAGCTTTTGTGTGCAGACTTTTTCCGGAGTACAATCTTATTACGTTGCATTGTGTCTTCACACTTCCTTTGTCTTGTTACAGCCATGGCGGAGTTGTTGGACAATGCGGTTGATGAGGTAATTAAACAGCTTCATTTTTCAGTTGCATGCATTGATAGTTCAGGGTGGAGTATGTGATTAGATAATATTTTGTCAAACAGATAAAAACTGGTGGTGCTACAAGAATATTGGTGGACAAAGTCACCGACAACCGAAATGGATCACCAGCTTTACTAATTCAAGGTTCTGATTACTATCATGTTAATCTTGTTTCATTCACTTAATCCGATAAAATTTTCAAGTCATATTTAATCTGGATAATCAAGAGCTAATAAAACAAAAACTTGTAAACTCTCCTGATCCTTTTTTTAGGGGAAGTTTCTATGAAAGTTTGGTCAATGCTTGCGCTGTAATGAAATTGTGTTCGTAAATCTGGGTATGCATGCCATATATGTTTGTAGTTTGAAACTAACACTGTGCCTATTCTCTTGTTACCAAACAGATAATGGCGGGGGTATGGATCCTGATTCCTTGAGGCGTTGCATGAGCTTTGGATTTTCAGATAAACAATCAGGATCTTCGATTGGACAATGTATTGCCTACTAATTATGTTTTTCTTTAAATCGGCTAGTCCTCTCCTGAATACCCCGGCAATGTCTAACATTTCGGCATTATCACTCTGAACAGATGGGAATGGATTCAAGACTAGTACAATGCGGCTTGGGGCAGATGTTATTGTTTTCAGCCGCTCCACAAAGAGCGGGTACTAACTCACTTGTATTTCTTGTGTTGTGCAAACTACTTTTCTTTCTCCATTGAAATAATGCCAAGTTATTTGTTGGTTTCAGTGGGCCTACACAATCCATTGGTCTCCTCTCTTACACTTTATTGGTGGAAACTTGCCAGACAGATGTTGTAGTTCCTGTGGTATGCTGTGTGATTTTATTTTATTTTTGCACAAGGCATTGTGTATGCAGCGCTTTTCTTAGTTTTGATCATGCATTCTCTCTTTTTAGGTGGATTACGAATGGGATCTATTAAGAAGACAAACTGTACGATTGGAGCGACATGGCTCAGAGCAGTTTTCCTCAAATTTGTCCATGTTGTTGAAATGGTCCCCTTTTGCAACAGAAGAAGAGCTAGTGCAGAATGTATGCTAAACTTCTTATTCATTTCCAGTCTAGAGATATCATATTTAATTAATTTACTCTAAGAAAACACTACATTGCTAAATTGACTTTGCGGTTTATGAACAGTTCAGTGATATTGGTCCACATGGCACCAAGATTATAGTGTTCAATTTGTGGTTCAACGATGACGGCAATTTGGAGCTCGATTTTGACACAAATCCAAAGGTAACCATCGATCATGCCACTTATTATTATTGTTTTCCTTGTTAGCAGAACATTTCTAACTCCAAATATGTAATTACCTTCCACTGAACGACTAGCCATTTAAATTTTATCATGTCATGTAGATTCTTTTTGGAAAGATGGTTCTGTTTATGTTGCACATTATTGTCGGAGTGCTTTCTTACAGGGTTTTAGTGTTCCCTGTTGAACTGACCATCAAAGTTATTGCTGTTTGTTTGTATTTCAGGACATTATGATTAGTGGAGCACCAAATCCAGAAGATATTAATTGCTCTGTGAAAAGGACTAATGAAAACCATTTGGCTAATCGACTGCACTATTCTCTTAGAGTGAGTGTCATATATATGGTTTTCTACTCCGGTTCGATACTCGTGAGTTTGTTGCTGATCGATATATCATTCTGCAGGCCTATGCTTCTGTCTTGTATCTGCGGCTACCAGATTACTTCAAAATCATACTTCGAGGGCAAGAAATTCAGCGTCATTGCATTGCTGCTGATCTAATTTATCCTGAATGCATCAATTATAAACCCCAAGTTGGCGGAAGACGAGAGGTTTGTCTTGAAATAAGAACAAATCTGTTTTTTTTTTTGCTTCACCACAATGATTGGTAGGGTACTCTTACCATATAAACATAGAGTTTCAATACTCTCGTTCTCATTTCTCCTTTTTGCACTTGCTTTGGTTGATTCAGGTTGACGTTCTTACAACCATTGGATTCTTAGATGGCGCTCCAACTATTAGTGTGCATGGTTTTAATATCGATCATAAGAATCGTCTTATTTGGTGCGCTTCTGATCCGTTGCATTTATTCGCTTCATTCGTTTGAGGATGCTTAAGCATAAAAATAAGGTTCATACAATTATCTTTATCTAACATATATATTTTTTTAAAAACTATGTATTGCAGCCATTTCATCCAGTTCTGAGTTCTGCAAACAGTAAAGGTAGAGGTATCGCTGGGGTACTGGAGGCAGACTTCATCAAGCCCACTCGTGACAAACAGGACTTTGAGAAATCGCAGCTGTTTCAGAGGCTGATGAACCGCTTGAAAGATATGACCAATGAGTACTGGTAAGTTCCATCGTTTTGTTTCCATGCATAATATCTGTTTCTCCCAAGTCTACCATGTGTGAAGCCTTTCTTCGGCTCAATGATCATCACGCAATGTTTCCATTCTTTCTCAGGGAGATTCATTCTCACCGGATTGGATACCTGAAAATGCCACGCCTGCGTGCTGCTCCTGTTGCTCCTGCTCCTCCAGCAATGCTGCCAATAGCGAATATTCCTGCTGAATCAGCAGAAGGGAGTGCACCTGCTCCTGCAGTCTCGGTGCCACCCGTCAGCACCTTTGTGAATTCAGTCGCAATTGCTTTTGCGCCCCCGGGTTTTCACTCAGCACCTGCCGGAACAAAGGGTGTTGCACCTCCTGGTTACTCCCTGTCAAACACACAGGCAATGCAAGTCAACCAGGCGACCTCATCTTCCATGGCTGCTGGCACTGATTTGGTAGGGACAAGAAAACGGAAGAATGACGATACTGCTCTGACGGCTTCTTTTAAGAAGCAGGCCACGCATGATTTAGCTGGCAGCAGCTCTGCCAGTCATCAGGTTAGTACAAATAATCCTTCTGCTCATCCATGCTACCCTGTTGGTAGGCGTAAGTTTAGCTTTTGGTGAATCTGTAAGGCGTAGTGTTGCGTATGTGCGGTCTGAGTACTGCTGTTGTTGGTGGTTCTTTTGGCGAACCTATAAGGCGTGATGTTGCGTCGGCGCAGTCTAAGTACTGCTGTTGCTATTGGTTGTTGGTTATGATGAACGCTGTGCTTACTCTCCAGGGAGTGTGGAGGCGGGATGTTATTCCAGTTTCTAAAAAAAATGCTACCCTGTTGGTGCACCCTGTCACCTGGATCGACTATGTCGCTCTTTGTATCGTTACGGTACCTTATACCACTGATTGGTGATATATGGTATAGAGAATGAGTAATATAATAATTTGTATCTAAATATGTTAATTAAGCATCATTTTCCTCGTTCTTGACAGCGGCGCGCATCGCCGATTCGAGATCCATGCCACTGGAGCGCCTTAATCGCCGGCTCGAAACGCATGATCGAATGAAAAAAATAAAATATGTCTAAATTACAGTGATGCCATTTAGATTTTTTTTCTAATAATACTCTTATACTGCTATACTACTCACCATATACTACATATACCGATGACCAACGTTACACTAGTATACAATTATTTTAACCGTCAGATATTTATATACTAGTCCTTTAAATTAGTGGTATAATGTACCGTAAAAGAGGTCTATATCGAAACCTTATTATGCCTGTGCATGACTAAGGTATGCCAATATATGGAACAGGGAGAGCCGAGTGAATTTTCCTTCTTAGATCTGGAGAATCGGAGGCTCCGTGAACAGTGAGTCCGACAACAGTCTTGCCTTCATTTCACCACTTAGTTATTTTTTAAGTAAAGCATGTAAGTTTGTAACAACCTTGTTTTGCATCATTTGTAGGTGCTCACAATTTGAGACGGCAGAGAAGGAGCTCCGGCTCTTGGTAATTTCTCTATCCACCCTGTGTGGTTGACTGGTTTGTCACGTTATTAACACAGAACAGTGCTGTCAGTGCAACTGACTCGATTACACCGGTGCTGACGAATCTGACAAACTTATCTTCTTGTGCCAAACAGGAACAGAACCTGCGGCTCGACATTGAGAGGACTAAGGAACTGTACAAGAGCTTAGTGGAACAATACGGTTCATTGGCTGCTGCTCCGATACAGAAATGATAGGCATCCTCGTTTCAGAAGACAGTGACCGTGATCTGGTCGTGCTCGCTCTCTTTTGACATGTTGACATATTCAAGCATGCCAGACAACTCAGTGAAGCGGTGGTGCTTTCTGCTCACATGTCTGCATGTGTTGAGGACTTGAGCTTTGTAAGCCATTTAGACTAAAAAACAAAAGGTTCTGTCTTGTGTGTAGACGTTGTCTCAATGAGATTGAAAAGTGTTGAATTGCTGATGCTTTGGAAAATTTGAGAACCCGTGTAAAATGGGAAAATTTGGGAAATTGTGTAAAATGAGATTGAGAAGTGCTGAACTCCCATATTGGCTTGGTTACAGTAATCTGTTCCTGCTCCTGTTCCATTGTACTCTAATTGTATTCTAATAACTCAGGAAATTCTTGCAGATGGATTTCTATTCTAACATAGATAAGCATGTCTGGACAACAACTAATTTGCTATACGGACAACCCGTAGTCCTGTTCTGGGTGCACATATTAAAAGCAGGGTTTATTAATGATTGTTTCTAGGCTATATCTCCCCCGTGTTCAGTAAACTGGAATCCCCTTTGCATGATTGAGGAGAGCTGTCAATATGAAGTGAGCTTTCTTGAATACGTTTTTGTAGGTAATTTACAAGCTGTTTACTCAGAAGATATAGAATTCACTCCTCGAAACATAAGGATCAAAGGGCGTGCTAGTTTAGTTCTTTTGCTCTAGGTATGAACATCTGAAGTTCATATATCAGCTCTGAAGTTATGATTTGGAAATTCATATGAACTTTACATTTTGGCGCTATGCAGAAACAGGGCAGCAGGAGGAGGTTCGCAATCATCCTCATATTACAAACGAATCCCTTCCCTACAACTAATGGTTTATGTAAAAAACCAAAGCCTGGTCCATACATCATTCATGTCATAAATTCCAGTTTTATTAAGCCCAGATATCACCCCAACACATAATCAAGAACCTAGAACGTTTTAATCAAAATGTAAAGTAGAATTTAGTGAACCAAAAAAACATTTGAGGATAAAAAACCCTAGATTGACCTTGATCATGCCAATCACAGAAGCAGGACAAATGATTGCAACAGCAAATAGGAAATCATGTACATGTTCTTCTTAGGTAGATTGATATGCATTTTTTTCTTCTTAATACACGATCTCCCGTGTATTCAAAAAAAATATGCATTTTGTTTCTGAATTGTCAAGGCTTGCACAAATGCTTAAGTAAATGTAGTATAACCTAGAAACATAAGTTCAGTAGCTTACTTAAGGAAACCACCAGAATTTTCACATCCTCTAAGTCCCCATGCAGATTTGATCCTTGTCTCGAAGTGCGAGGAAGTACGGTAATTTACTGATCTCATCATTCGGGCCTTGGTGGTATGCAGAATTTTGATCATCATCTGTCAATTATTCAATTAGTTTTAATATGTATAACTCTTTAATGTCTACATGTTCGGTTCACTTCTATGCACGGATTTTCTCATATTAGAAGATCCTTAAGGATCCTATTACAAGTAGTGAAGCTTTTTTTTCACAGAATAGTTGTTCACATATGCCTCATACTTGCTCACCCGCATAAATGTGTTAATTATTTACATGCATTCAAGAAGGCACTCTTGCTCAGTGATATATTAAGTTGAGTAAGAAAATCAGTACTCATTTGTTAGTATTGCATTAGCTATTATTATGTATGATGCATACAAACAGCCCATAAGAAATGAACAACAACAGCTGACTTTTGTACTTTCGTCAAATGTGTAAGGTTCTCGATTCTGTTCCAAAGGAGTATCATGTACATAGTACGTGGGAAAGACTTCTGCATTTCAGTGGAAAAAGCCTCCGCTCCTTTTCACCAGAGCACTTGGATATTTCATTTGACATCTGGTGGGAGAAAGCTACTAGAGCAACAAGTGACTTGACATGAAAAGGACTCAATTCTCTCACAGTGCTTGGGGCTTGGACACTCGGAATGGTTGTAGTGTTTTTTATGGAGCTGCCCCTAGCCTTGGAGATGCTCTTACCTTTGCTAGTGCGTCGGATGTGGATTCTTGCAGGAGCTAAGGGTCTGTCTTTCTTGACAGCCCTTCTCCCGGGTGGTTAGTTTTTTAGTGGTAGTGTTAGTCGTCCTAATTCTTTTTACGGGCGTGAATGTAACCAAGTCTTAAGGGAAGTATGGCTTGTAGCCCCTCCTTTCTTCTTAATATAATGAAGAATCTGTGGAAAAAATCAATAGTTTTCAATTTTAATATATTAATCGGAACAGAACATGATTCCAAAAACACATTGCCTATGTGATTATTTGATCAAATAAAACTACACTGTAGTATTCAATAGAACTCATCTCTAGAGAGATCATCAAAGCATAGTCACCGAAAACACATAACGCCCAATGTGCTGTTGTCTATTTTAGCATATTGTCAAAGAATGAAACAGGTTGCTCAAACATAGACCTACCTCAGAACTCCCAAGAGATACGCAGAACATACAACTAGACCTACCTCAAACTCCAAAGAGTCATATGCCTGTAAGCTCAGAGATTATATGCCTGTAACCTCTTCCGGCTTTCTAAACTGCCTCAACCACAGAGAGCTATCCAGTCTTCGTGTGAGATTCAGTCATCGATCTCGTGTGATACACCAAGTAAAGAAACTGAGATACAATACTCTTCACATATAGAGCGGAGGAAACAACATGAACAAAGAAACCCATAAAAGAAGCTCTCAATCTCTGGGGCACCTTCATCAATATACCACTTGCAAGCTGATCCACACCTCTCTGTATGTTTTCACTTGTGCTTTAACAGTGAATGAACTGTTAAACAAAATCAGGAAACATACTCCTGTGACCAACTGTAAAGCAAAAGCAGGACTAGAATCTAATAATAATTGTTGATGGGATTCACCACGCTGAGTTACAGGACATAGGACCCTCAAAGGAAACTATAATGCCAAAAACAATTAATGGGTTTTTGTCCAAATCTAAGAAATATCTTAGTTACAAAAAAAAAAATCGAGGAATCAAGTTTTGGACTCATGGGTACAAGACATTTGATAAGATACTAATGCTATGACCATACACATTTACCATGGTTCTATACACATGATATATGAACATCACAACTTAGAATATATGAACCTGTAAATTAAGTATAGCTTAGTTGTAACACCACACGTCCAAAATCTGCTTATGGCCTAAGTACTCACGTGGAATGGGTGTCCCCTCCACAGACCGGCACACATACACTAGTGCAGTGAGGGTAGTTGCTATGAATACCAAAATCTATTTATGGCCTAGCTCCTTGTTAGGTTTAGTCCCACATCGGAATTTGATGGGGTGGAGCACGACATATAAGGCGGGGGCAGTCCTCACCTATCAGACTAGTCTTTTGGGTTGAGTTAGGCCTGGGCCTTGGTTGGTTGTTGCTCCGGTGGACCTGGGCTCGATGGGGCGTTGGCCCGTGGGTATAGCGGGCCGGGCCGGATTCCGCTGCGCCACTCTAGCAAGTGGTATCAGAGCCGAAGGTCGGGAAACCTGGAAAATCTCATGGGTCACATGGTGACGGGGGAGCCCGTGAACCTCCGGAGGGTCACATGGCGATTTGTGACTGGAGAGTTGGACTCGGGGCCTGGTATAACATCTTCCGGATCACATGGGTTGTGTGATGGAAGAGTTTGGGCCCGATGTGTGACGGGGGAGATTGTTAGGTTTAGTCCCACATCGGAAATTGATGGGGGTGGAGCACGACATGGCCCGATGTGTGACGGGGGAGATTGTTAGGTTTAGTCCCACATCGGAAATTGATGGGGGTGGAGCACGCCATATAAGGCGGGGGCAGTCCTCACCTATCAGACTAGTCTTTTGGGTTGAGTTAGGCCTGGGCCTTGGTTGGTTGTTGCTCCGGTGGACCTGGGCTCGATGGGGCGTTGGCCCGTGGGTATAGCGGGCCGGGCCGGATTCCGCTGCGCCACTCTAACACTCCTCACGTGGAACAGGCATGCATATACATAGCACCTCTTCTACATTTTTGTTCTCCATTCGTGTAGAAGGGTTAATCCGGAGGTGCTACATTTGGAACAACAAATATTATAAGCTGGCCCTAACCTATTTAGAATACCAAGATGGGATTAAATCCACTAGAACACGACAATTGGGCCAAGAACGAACCAGACTAGACACTACGGGGAAAACCCATATTTGTCGAGTGCCTCAATCTTTGCCGAGTGTATTTTTTCTGGCACTCGGCAAATAACCTCTTCACCGAGTGCCAAAAAAAAATACTCGGCAACAAAATACACTCGGCAAAGAGCTTGTTTGCCGAGTACAGAAAAAAACACTCGTCAAATAGCTTGTTTGTCTAGTGTAAAAAAATTACACTTGGCAAACAAGGTCTTTGCCGAGTGTATTATATTTGACACTCGGCAAAGAATTAAGTTTTTTTTCTTTTTTAGCCTCAAAACATTTTCTACTATCCACGTACAACATATGTACGTTACTCCATGTTACAATTTGGTACATTTTTGTATTTTTTGCTATAATTAATTATATTTCAATCAATTTTTTGAATCAAGTTAAACTTTCACTGCAAGCGATTCACATAATAAAATACAATGAGTATAAAAATTATATTCATGTTTGAGGCCTTACCCATGAAATGAAAAGAATTTTTGAACATCTTATGTCAAGAAATATGATCACTAACATGTGTCCGGATGATTTTTAAATTCTAAAAAAAGCAAATTAAGTCTAAAAATCATGAGATTTGTCATGATGTGATGATATAACATGTGGAGGTTGTGATAAAAATTTGAGAAGAGTTCGTACATTTTGTCATAACGATGTTTACACAATCAAAATATCTCACAAGAAGTATATTTGTGATTGTATGAGAGAGAGTTAGTGGATGTATTTTTTGAATACAAACTTTTTTAAATGATCTCATTGGTCCAAAACTGTCCACCCGGATCCCCCTCTCCCTCATCTCTCTTGTCTCTCTCTCTCTCCCCTCTCCCTCGTCTCTCTCGTCTCGTCTCTCTCTCTCTCTCCCTCTCAACTTTGGGTGGCGGCGCGGGCCTAGGCACGGCCAAGTGGGGGATAAGGTCAGGCGGTGGGCCGGGGGCGCAGCCAGGCGAACGTCACGGGCTCAGGCACGGCCAAGCGGGGGCAAGGTTAGGCGGTGGGTCGGGGGCGCGGCCGGGCGAACGGCACGGGCCCAGGCACGGCCAAGCGGGGGGGGGGGGGGGGGGGGGGCAAGGTTAGGCGGTGGGCAGGGGGCGCGGCCGGGCGAACGGCATGGCAAAGCGGCCGGCAGGGGGCACGGCTGGGCGGGCGGCACGTTCGGTGTTTTTTTATTTTTTTTCCAAAATTGTTCACCGAGTGCTGTGTTTAGCAGTCAACAAACTCTTCACCGAGTGCCCAATAGAAGACACTCGGTAAAGAGCGCTTTGCCGACTCTTTGTTTGCCGAGTACTCTTTGCCGAGTGCTACACTCGGTGAAGAGTTTGTCGAGTGTTTCTAAGGCTTTACCGAGAGCTTTGAGCACTCGACAAAGCAGGAGTTTCCCGTAGTGAGAACACTAATGGGTCAGGGTGTTATGTTAATGGTTGGAGATGCAATAGCATTGCATAGCAAGGAAATGGCATCACAGTGATCTCATATATCTGTGGGCATAAGTTACTAAATCTGAAAATACTAAACATTCAATGATCAACCTTACCATGGAGACATTTCATCGAGCAACTGCTAGTAGGTGTTGTCCATGTAATCACATACTACGGATGTTAGGGTTCTGGCCGGCACACCTCTGTGCGTGTGTGGGTTTGTCGCACAGGGGCACGAGGAATTGGGAGCCATGCAATGCTTGTGTCGCATGTCTTCTTCGTGGCATGTGTCTTTCATGGCACCTATGCACGACCATAGAGGAGTCACCACTATGACGCTGGAACTTGGTAATGCGGCCTTGTTGTAGGACCCCGGCACCATCCCTTGCTCTAGTCATCTAGGTGTCTACACCCGCTGCATGCTGGGAGAGTCCAGTAACTTGGTCCCATGGCCAAGGAGGATACATTGGGAGGAGCCAATGATGGCAGCTGCCTTGGAACACCACCAAATCTAGAAGTTGTAGGCCAAATCCCCCCATTGTGTTGCTAGCCATTTCATCAACAAACGTAATACAGATTGCAACCACTTCTATCAACCCATAGATCATCATTTTGCACTTCTATCTTAACCATCACATACTCAAAATTGGCTTATAAGCATCATATTTGACAACTTTAAATCCATTAGCAGGATGGATCTTGGCATTCTTAGTTTTTTTTCTTTTGCGTTGCCTTCTCCTTAACCTTGATGCATCTTGGTTTTATGGCCTGCTCTTGCTGTTGTGTAGCTGCAAAAAGTAGTTTGTCTTAAAGATACAATGATATTATTTGACATGTATGGTGTTTAACACAAGTAATATTCATTCCCAAAAAACACAAGTAATATTCATTCCCAAAAAACACAAGTAACATTTAGGCTATATCATAGTGAAAACCAACTCCTCCGTGCAAACTTTAGAAACCATAATCTGGTCCACACGACATTGATACAATGAGCCTCCCACCTCCCATGCATGTCCCCATGAATGCTGGTTTTGCCAATCCCCCCTCCCACCTTCCCTGTAATTTTGCAAATTCCTCCTCCCACCTCCCATGCATGTCCCCATGCATGTTGGTTTCCAAAGTTTGCACGGAGGGGTTGGTTTGCACTAGATATGTCCCCTATCAAGTATCTTCAAAGCATGGGAGCATAAGATTCCACCAAATTCAAACCTTTTGCAGCTGCACTTCACATGACTTTCTAGTGTAGAAAACTTTATGACATGTTCATTTTTTCAACTAGAATACTTTATTTTGTACACCTTTTCAGCATCAGTATCACCACAGTAGAATAGATCGCAGTTCAGTGTTTGCATCACTTGTTCTTGGAATATCTTAAACACCGCTGGAGTATAAACTTTTGTTGCATGCCTTAGTATTCTCAGGTCTGGTTTCCACTTTGGTGTACTTTGTGTTGCTTTGAAATCATATTTCACCTCTTCATATCTTTTATCTAACACCAATCTGTCAAAGTGTTCAAAAAAAGTAAGCACTACCGGAAATCCCTCATATGCCGTGTGCCAGAGGCTTTGCCGTGGGCAATATCTCGGGCACACGGCAAACCCAAGCTTTGTCGTGTGCCCTAGAGAAAGCACATGGCAAAACCCGGCACACGGCATATGTGTGATTTGCCGTGTGCCCCAGCCAAAGGCACACGGCAAACAGGAGACGCACCGTAACATATCCTCATTGCCGTGTGCCTAACACCTGGCACACGGCAAAGGCACACGCCGTCGGCCACCGTTGGCCGCCGTGCACCTTTGTCGTGTGTCTGCGCAGGCCGACACACGGCACACATATGCACACGGCAAACCTATATTTTTGCCATGTGCATTTCTCTTTTGCCGAGTGTTTCTTATAGGCACTCGGCAAAGATTTTTAAAAAATATATTTTTTCCTTCCCAACCTTTTGGTATATACATACTGTATGTGTAACTCTATGTTAATATTTAGTGTATTTTAGGTTGTTTTGCTATATTTAGTTATTTTATTTGATTAAATGAATTTCTTGGAAATAATTCAAATTTGAACTACAAGTGTCTCAAATAATGGAATATAGTGAACCCGAAAATGATATTCATGTTATTGATCACGCTGTGAAGCTGTATCCAGAAAATGCAAAGAAATTTCAAGCATTGTGAACACAAACCATAGTCATGAATGTGTGAATGCATTATTTTAAAATTCTATAAAAACAAACAAAGTCTAAAAATCTCAAGATTTGTCGTCAACTCATGATTTCATGCATACGGGCTGTGGTAAAAAATTGAGAAGTGTTCGCACAAGTTTTCACGTACGCTGCATTCGAATCGAAACATCTACGTAGAAGATCCATAGAGTTGAGAAGGAGCCATTCAAATTTTGAAGAAAATTGAAGTTTGAATTTGGGTTTAACTTCAAAAATTTTTGTATATGCAATAGATAGGTTAGATTGCTTCGTGCCAAATTTTGTTTATTTTTTTGGATCCGTTTGATAATTTTTAATTTTTTTCTGCCGTAAAACAATATCGTATCATAAACATTGAAACACATGAAATAATATATTTTTTGCATAAACTCATAAAACATGAATTGTTGAAAGGTAAAGAATGTGACAAAGTAATTTAAACATGAAATATTGGATGCAACACTAATTATGACCGTACTAGGAATTCTGTTGGTCACTTTGTCATGTGCCAGCGGCCAACACACGACAAGGTGACCAAGACTTTGCCATGTGCCAGAGCCCAGACACACGGCAAAACGTGGGCCTTTGCCATATGTCGGGCCGTCGTGGCCCACGGCAAAGCCTGCTGTCGCCGTTAACGGTTATCGGCCTGGGCTGGGCTTTGCCGTGGGCCACATTGGCACACGGCAAAGTCTTTGTCGTGCGCCCGACAAAAGGCCCACAGTTAGCCGTGGGCCGTTTTGTTTGCCGTGTGCAGCACACGGCAAAGGCTTAGCCGTGTGCAATAGTGCCTTTGCCGTGTGCCGCGGGCACACGGCAAATGACCGGTTTCCGGTAGTGAAGTATGTCATATTTAAACTAATATATACATTCAATTCATTATTCATACTTTCACTTCTTTGAGTGGTAACCATATCAGCAGAAAATGTATTTCATCCAAATGCTTATTAAGGCCCATTTCTCCTTTTTATCCAATAACCTTTCAAGCCATTTCTTTTCTCGTAGGTTATACCTCCTCATCCTCTTGATCATAAATACAGTTCTAAAAATCCACATTAAACTTTTTATAATCATGCACAACTCCCAGAAAGGTGCTTGCATGCATTCTGGTTCATGTGACAGACAAACAAAAATCCTGTGATGGCTCTCGAGTAGTACTAAAATCTTGATAGCTTTTGCCATTGCTGCATCTTCTTCAGTCAATATGGTCTGCGGCTTATTGCATGACATAGTAGCTAAAAACGTGTTGAAAAGCCAAACAAAAAGAAAGTGATATAAGATAAACTTAATTTAATACCTGCACCAGAACAACAAAAAGTTCTATATGTTATTATTGTAGTATCTTTCACATTGCTTGTATGAACTACTCCTTCGAATGCTGAAACCCTTTCTCAACAATATGCATTGTAAAAATCATACGCCCCTTGTTCAGTGCATAATTTCATACCAACCTTAGGTATCCTATCTTCCAGAGAATTTCCTACTTGGGTAGCAGTCTCCGTTTTACTAGAGTCCTGGTTGGATGTGTCGAGGGTTCCATATAGGTAATAAGTTAGAAATCAAGCAGAAATTGCAGCAGAGGGTAAAATTTAAATGTATTTACATATATATGGCATGACTTACAGTTTCTAACTCTATTCTTTCCATGTGAGCAGAGGGAATGTCGACCACTGAGACATTTGGCGATGATGTATCAGCAGCAACATGTGGCATGATGGTTCTTGGTACTCTTGGAATTAAATGCCACACCCATGCATATAGTTAGATTCCTGGGCAGGCGTGGGGAGATTAATTTGGCTGAGATGCCATTGCTGTTGAGTGGAAGACGAGGGAGATGTAAATCTGATAATTATCCTTGTTTTGGTAGTATTCTTCCCTCGCCGATAAAAACTATCAGATGTACTTGGCGCCAATTTTCAGGGTTCAAAGAAACAGGCGCACGAGACTGAATGAATGGCGGACTGATTGGTCCTTTTTATGATGGCGTGGGCATATAAGGAAAAAATTAGAGGCCCAGCTCCTGGACGGGGAGGCCAAGCCCTCCACGACATGTGCAGGGACATCGTTGGAGACACGCGAATTGAAGGACTCAGAGAAGCCCCAGTTAGGACTTCATCTGCACTGGTTCGTAAACTTCATCTGTGCTCACTACCAGAATGCTTCACATCCGCCCGACTCCTCCGCCTCGGCCATTTTTGGACCCGGTGCTGATGGGGCTTCAGCACCGGGTCCAACGGCTAGGAGCGGGGGCGGCGCGAAGATGTGTCAGGGCGAAGACATTAGCACCGGGTCATGGCAAGACCCGGTGCTAATGCGCCCCCTTTAGCACCGGGTGCAGCCAGCAACCGGTGCTAATGTGCCGAGGCCATTTCGCACCGGTTGCTAGCTGCACCCGATGCTAAAGGGTGCACATTAGCACCGGGTCTTGCCACGACCCGGTGCTAATGTCTTTTGTATATAGCACCTTCTTCCTCCCCCGGCCGAGCCAGCTGAACACTTAGGCGCTGTGTTCATGCTGCTCGGCCGTGGGAGGGGAGGTGCTGCCCAAATTTTTTTCAAAATTTGTGAAGATTCTACTCATCTAAGGAGCACTACAAGGTACACTCTTTCATTCTCTAATGTTTTATTTAGCTTCTAATCCTTCTATGATTTAGAAATAGAGGGATTTGTGAATCAAAGTAAAGCTAGCTAGAGAGAGCTTGTATTCTTGGAGGAAAGAGAGGAGAGAGCTTGAGTTCATGGTGGAGAGAGTGTTCATGTTGTGTTTTAAATGGAGAGAGAAGGCAAGCTAGTTAGTATTTTGTTTTGTATGACTTGTGAATAGTTATAAGGCTTATGTATTTTATTTATTAGAGAGGTTTATTTATTAAAAGTTGGAATAGATATTTATTAATTTAATGAAATATATATTATTAGTTATTTATTAAAAGTAAGAATAGTTATTTATTTATTTAACGGAAGGTATATTTATTTATTTAATGAATATAGTAATGTAGTTTTAGAAATTTATTTATATAATGGAATATATATTATAATTTGTATTTATTTATATATTAAATTTTTTTATCTTTAAATTGTATTGTATATTTGTTATTTGTTAATAATGCAGATGAATAGACAATGGATGTACGGGGACCCCCACGCTCAGGCGTTCCGTGATGGCCTTAGGACGTTTCTCGATGCCGCCGAGGCTAACAGGACGCCGTCCGGTTTTATATTCTGCCCATGCACCCATTGTAAAAATATACAATCGTACAAACAAAGAGGTTGTCTTCAGGTGCATTTGATGAGGCACGGTTTCATGAGGAATTATTCTGTTTGGATGAAGCACGGTGAAAGAGGAATTCTAATGGATGAAGATGAAGAAGACGAGGCTGGTGACGACATTCCGTTATTGGCTCAATACTACGGTTCCTTTGCATATGCTGCAATGGGTGATGCCGATGAGGAAGATGTTGCTCGGGAAGGCGATGCTCAGGAAGATGTTGCTCAGGAAAATGAACCTACTGATGGACTCGGGCAAATGTTGCGTGATGCCGAGAAAGACTGCGGCAATGATAAGGAACTGAAAAAGATACAGCGCATGTTGCAGGACCACAAGACTGACCTGTACCCAGATTGGAAAGAGGGGCTAAAGAAGTTGGGTAGCACACTTGAACTTCTGCAGTGGAAGGCAGCAAATGGTGTTACTGATAAGGGTTTCGAGGAGCTACTGAAACTCGTAAAGAAGATTCTTCCAGAGGGTAACAAATTGCCATCGACGACGTATCAAGCAAAACGTGTTGTTTGCCCTCTCGGTTTGGAGGTGCAGAAGATACATGCGTGTCCTAATGACTGTATCCTCTATCGCGGGCAGTATGAACACTTGGATCGTTGTCCGGTTTGCACCTGCGCACGATACAAGATCAGGCGGGACGACCCTGGTGATGTTGGGGGAGAGCGTTCTAAGAAAAAAATCCCTGCGAAGGTGATGTGGTATTTCCCTCTGATACCCCGTCTGAAGCGTTTGTTCAGGAACAAAGACCATGCCAAACTGATGCGCTGGCACAAAGAAGAACATAAGCAGGATGGCATGTTGAGACACCCCGCCGATGGATCCCAGTGGAGGAACATCGACAGAGCATTCCCAGAGTTTGATGCTGATGCGAGGAATGTTAGGCTTGGTTTAAGTACTGATGTCATGAACCCTTTTGGTGAAATGAGCAGTAGTCATAGCACTTGGCCCGTGACTGTTTGTATCTACAACCTACCCCCCTGGCTCTGCATGAAGCGGAAGTTCATTATGATGCCAGTGCTCATCGAAGGCCCAAAGCAACCTGGCAACGACATTGATGTGTACCTAAGACCATTGGTTGACGAACTTTTGCAGCTGTGGAAGAATGAACGTGTTAGCATGTGGGATGAGGACAAGCAGGAGCAGTTTGACCTTCGAGCACTGCTTTTCATAAGCATCAACGACTGGCCTGCACTAAGTAACCTATCAGGACAATCAAACAAAGGATATAAAGCATGCACTCACTGTTTAGAGGAAACCGAAAGCATGTATTTGAAACATTGTCGTAAAGTTGTGTACATGGGTCACCGTCGATTCCTTCCGGCGAAGCATGAGCTACGAAAGAAATGTGCGCATTTTGGCGGGAATGCTGACCGCCGTACAAAGCTGAGACACCGGAGTGTAGAAGAGCTATTTGATATGGTGAAGGACCTACACGTGGTGTTTGGCAAGGGAGACGAAAGCCAGGCTGCTACGACGGGCGAGGATGGTCGTGCCGCGATGTGGAAGAAGTCTATCTTTTGGGCGCTACCTTATTGGCAATGTTTAGAGGTCCGTAACGCGATTGATGTGATGCATCTGACGAAGAATCTTTGCGTGAACTTGATAAGCTTCCTGGGTACTTATGGGAAGCCAAAAGATACACTGGAAGCATGTCAGGAGCTGAAACGATTGAAGCAACGGACTGATCTACATCCAGAAAAGAGAGACAAAGGACGCCAGTACTTGCGTCCTGCCAGCTTCACTCTCAGCAAAGAAGAGAAGGCAAGCATGTTTGAATGGTTGAACAGTATCAAGGTTCCGTCTGGCTACTCCTCCAATATTAAGGGAATAATAAATATGATAGAGAAGAAGTTAATAAACCTGAAGTCTCACGACTGCCATGTGTTGATGACACAACTGCTTCCCGTCATACTCAGGGGTGTGCTACCAGTTAACGTGCGGAAAGCCATTGTGAAGCTATGTGCATTCCTCAATGCAATTTCTCAGAAGGTGATCAATCCAGACCATTTAGATCAGCTATAGAACGACGTGGTGCAATGTCTTGTCAGCTTTGAGATGATATTTCCACCATCCTTCTTCAATATCATGACACATCTATTGGTTCACCTCGTCAAAGAGATTCGTATATTGGGCCCAGTATTTCTACACAACATGTTCCCATTTGAGAGGTTCGTCGCTGTCCTAAAGAAGTATGTCCGTAATCGTTCTCATCCAGAAGGATGCATTGCTAAGGGATACGAAACAGAAGAGGTCATTGAATTCTGTGTTGACTTTGTCGACGATCTTATGCCGATTGGTGTGCCCGAATCACATCACGAGGGGAGACTTGGTGGAAAGGGCACACTAGGGAGAAGATCGATGGTGATCAAGGACGTTGAGACATTTCGTAAAGCGCACCTCACAGTTTTGACACAATCAACCTTAGTTGCTCCGTACATCGAGGAGCACATGCAGATTCTCAGGGACGAAAACTCAACAAAGTCTGCGGCCTTCATTCAGCGTCTGCACAATAGTACTTTCGCCGATTGGTTGCGAAGACGTCTTATGGGTGTCGAGGGCATTGATGCGCAGCTAGCTTTTGTAGCTAGAGGTCCATCAAGCACGATCTTGACATTCCAAGGATACGACATCAATGGGTATACATTTTACACAAGAGCCCAGGACAAGAAAAGCACCAACCAAAACAGTGGTGTCCGGATCGACGCGACAGACACCAATGGCAAAACAAACTCATACTATGGAATCATAGAGGAGATATGAGAACTAGAGTACGGACCTTTGAAGATCCCACTGTTCAAGTGCCAATGGGTGAAGCTGACTGGAGGAGGTGTTAAAGTTGAAGCGGACTATGGAATGACGTTAGTGGACCTAAACAAGATTGGCTTTCTAGACGAACCGTTCGTCCTGGGCAAAGCTGTCACACAAGTTTTTTATGTGAAGGACATGGCTAGCAGACCGAAGAAAGGGGCGGATAAGAAAGGTGGGGGTAAGCAATTGGACCCATCACAAGACGAGCCAAAGCATCATATAGTTCTCCCTGGAAAGAGAAAAATCGTAGGAGTTGAGGACAAGACGGATGAAGATTATGATATGCTCGATGGCCGGCCTCCATTCTTAGTGGCTGATGACCCAAGCATCCTGTTAGCGGCGGAGGAGACACCGTATCTACGACGTGATCACAATCAAGGAACATTTGTAAAGAGGAAGTTTATTAGTGTCCGAGTAAACGATGATGCCATGTAATTTAATTGCACTATGTTCCACCCAATTTGTAATGACTATATTTGCATTTATGTTCCACCTATGTTCTAAGATTTTCTATTGATTTATAAGATTGTTTTTATTAATTCTAGCGTTTTATATTGATTTTCTAGTAATTTATAAGATTTTCTAGTAATTTATAAGATTTTTTAGTAATTTATAAGATTTTCTAGTAATTTATAAGATTTTCTAGTAATTTATAAGATTTTCTATTAATTTATAAGATTTTCTAGCATTTTATATTGATTTTCTAGTAATTTCTAAGATTTTCTAGTAATTTATAAGATTTTCTAGTAATTTATAAGATTTCTAGTAATTTATAAGATTTTCTAGTAATTTATAAGATTTTCTATTAATTTATAAGATTTTCTAGCATTTTATATTGATTTTCTAGTAATTTATAAGATTTTCTTATTTAATATATATTTTTAATAGGTATTAATAACTGAATTAAAACAAGTATTAATAACTATATATTAAAAACTATATTTATAAGATTCCCAAATAGTAGCCCCCGGTGCTAAAGGCCGGTTTGGAAACTGGCGCCAAACGAAAATTTGGGGCCTTTAGCACCGGGTTGATCTAAAATCCGGTGCTAAAGGCCCCCAATTTTCGTGTGGCGCCAGTTGGTGGGGGCCTTTAGCACCGGGTGCTGTATAGACCTGGTGCTAAAGGGCCTTTAGCACCGGGTCGTGGCTGCACCCGGTGCTAAAGGCCCCCACCAATTTTCGTTTGGCGCCAGTTACGACCTTTAGCACCGGGTGCCCCGCAGCACCTTTAGCGCCACGTTAATCTCGCCGGAAGCGGAAGGCTGCAGATAAGGAGGTGGGCCCATCCAAAAAGGTTCCTCAGCTCGGCGAGCAACCTCTGCGGCCCTTGGGTCCATTGCCATCTCTGGACGAGATTAACGTGCAACGAGTAATGGCCGAGACTGGACTATCCAGAGCGCAAGTCCTGGGGGAAGAAGAGGTGCCTGTAAACACAATGTTGAAGTGGCCGTTTAAGCTTGGCGAGCCTATGGTCCCTCCTGAAATGGAGAGCAAGCTACAGACGAAGATGCGCCGATTCCATGAGTGGTACTTGGAAGAATCAAGAAGGAATAAATGGCGCATGATCAAAGTAGGCGTGAAGGACCATGATTTCTACAATGGTGATGATGATTGGGTCTGGCTGAGGTTTAAGGATATATATGAGCTGTACCACCGCGACGTCATGGACGTGGATTTGATCACCTGTTGGACAGTGTAAGTACTTTGTTGTTGCTTATAATTCACAGTTTGAAAACAATAATTCCAATCTATGCTGACGCGAGCTTTATTTATTGCTTAACATATGCAGAATGGAGATTCAAAAATGTCGGAGATCCTCAATATATGACGTTGGTTTCGTGGATCCTCGAAGGATAAGTGAAGAAATGATATTGATGAATCCTGAGGAAACATATGGAAACCTATACAAGTATATTAAGAAACAAAATTACTGCGACTCCATACTAATCCCGTACAACATCGATTGAGTACATACACAGGCTTCTTCTTATACTGTCTGTGTACTATTTCATTTCTGATTATAATGTATACATGTATACAGATTCCAATGGTTCCTAATAATATTGTGTCCTGACCGGGGTGTCGTGAACGTCTTTGATTCATTGCACACTCCAATAGAAAAACTACAGAACATCATGGACATAATGACAAGGTGATGTATATTTTCCCCTACTTAATTCACCCCTTACACTCGCAATGACTTAACTCAATTTTTTTGTTCGCAGGGCCTGGAATCAATTTCATCAAGAACACCCAGGTATTCAACATGAAACACTAAAATGGAACATTGGCTTTCCGGTAAGCAAGTAATTTGTACATGTAGGCCTCGGCTAATATATTATATGAATTTTACTTAATTTCTTTTGGTCGACAGTGTGCCAAACAGGGGAAGGGAAATAATTTATGTGCATACTATGTTTGCGATTACATGTGGAATTGGGGACATAAAAAGCTTACACAACACGATATTATGGTACGTAATAATAAACACATTTCCATTATTATTAAGTGCACAATTATTGTCTCCAACTCGGCGGATTAAATATCTTTCAATTATTTGTAAATTATAGATGTTTAGCCTGAAGGAAGAGTCTCTAGAGCTAGAAAGAATTGACGCAATTGCAGAACAGCTCGTCGGATGGATCTGGGATGAGGTCGTCAATCCCCGAGGAGAATTCCACTCGCCAGTACTGGAGGACGTGCCGGACAGTTCAACAAGTCGTCAATCTTAATTAAGTAGAAAATACAGTTTAAATATATATAACTCGAGTTGACATGCATGAATATCTACTTTTGTAATATATATGTCTTCTATTTTGATGAAATGTCAGCTAATATGAATATAGAGTCGGCCGAATACGCATTAGAATACACGTATTAGAATATATACGTATATACACGTATATAGACGTGCATGCATGGCTACTGAAAAAAGCAAAAAAAAAAGAAATCCAGGGCCTTTAGCACCGGTTGCAGACAGCAACCGGTGCTAAAGGCAGGCCCTTTAGCACCGGGTTGTGTCTGGAACCGGTGCTAAAGGCCCTGCTAAAGGCGCTGCGGGGCATGCCCTTTAGCACCGGGTCGTGGCTGCACCCGGTGCTAAAGGGACCCTTTAGCACCGGTTATTCAACCCGGTGCTAAAGGGGTACCCCTTTAGCCTCGGTTTAGTTGCACCGGGTGGGAAACCCGGTGCTAAAGGGCTTTCCCACCCGGTGCAGATGTTGATCATTCTGGTAGTGGTTGTTTATTTTGCTATGGGGAAGCGAAAAATCATGAAGCGGAGTATATTCAATTATTTGGCTGAGAGATGGGCAGTTACCCTTTTAGGTATCTCAGAATACCAATGCATCATAGGAGAATAAGTAATCATGATTGGAAAATTATAGAAGAAAAGCTTGAGAAGAAACGTAGTTCATAGAAGGGTAAACATTTTCATATGGAGGCCAGATGGTTTTAATCAATTCAGTACTTAGTAGTCTTTCCTTATATATGTTATCATTTTTTTGAAATACCAAGAGAGGTACTTAAGAAACTAGACTATTTTAGATCATGGTTTTTTTTGGCAAGGGGATGAACATAAGAAGAAGTATAGACTGGCTAAGTGGTCGATTTTGTGTAGTCCGAAAGACCAAGGTGGTTTAGGCATTTTGGATCTAGATACCCAAAATAGATGCCTTTTGAGCAAGTGACTCTATAAACTAATTAATGAGGATGGGCTATGGCAACAGGTGCTGCGGAGTAAATATTTGAGCAATAAAACTATCACACAAGTAAGTAGGAAACCGGGAGACTCTCAATTTTGGGCTGGCTGTCAAGGATCAATTCCTAGCCATAGGAAGATTCAAATTAGAAGATGGCAATCAGGTATGGTTTTGGGAAGAGCACTGGTTAGAGAATATTACATTAAAGGAACAATACCCCGTCCTATAATATAGTGAGAAAGAAAGACCATATGGTATCTGAGGTTCTAAGCTCCATGCCACTAAATATTTCTTTTAGGTGATTTTTGGCAGGAGCGAAATTAGAAGCATAGAATGAGCTGTTTGAGAAAGTATCAAATATACATTTAAAAGAATGAGCCGGATATGTTCATCTGGTCTATCTTCCAGCATGGAACATTTACGGTTTAATCATGATATAATTATATCTACAACTGAACCTTAGTACCTCAAAATAGATACATGTGGAAATTAAAAATACCATTGAAGATCAAAATATTCCTTTGGTTCCTAAAGAAAGGAGTAACTCTCACTAAGGTCAATTTGGTTAAAAGAAATTGGAAAGGCATGAAAAATGTTGTTTTTGTGGGTCTATTGTGACTATACAACACGTCTTTTTTTATTGCTTTATAGCTAGATTCATTTGGAAACTAGTGGAAGTTACGATTGGTTTGAAACCTCCTCAAAGTACTCAACATATGTTTAGCCATTGGTTAAATGGTTTAGGAGGGAACTTTTGATAGCAGCGAGCACAATGTGTTGGGCCATATGGTTAAGCTGAAACGATATGGTCTTTGATAATTCTCCCTTACATGTACTTTTCAGAGGAATTTATTGGATTAGATCATGGGTGATACTCCAAAAGGAGGAAGAAAGGGACTCCATAAGAACGGTGTGCCGCCATATGGAGACAATGGCCATGGAAGTTTTCGCCAAGCATGGGTGGAGGCTTTATTTTCTTTTTATCTTCACTTTTTTATGCCAGTGTTTCGTGCTGTGGTGTTTGAGTGTGCTATAAGGGAGATAGAATCTCTGAAATAGCAAGAATCATGTAATAATTTGGTCGAATGCAAACTTGTTTGCAGAAGCAAGGATATTATTCATTTGCTTGGTGAAATAGATCTTCCTATATCTAAAAATCTGTGTGTTTACCAAAATGGAGCTGACGTGAATGAGGGTGCCGGCACAGATAATTGTGTATCATCTCTGCCGGCATCCATTTAGGGCCGACACATATAACTAATTATGTGAATCATCTTTAATTACAACTGTCATGAATGATTAACATGTCCCACAAGCTCTAGTTACAGCCTCATGGATATTAATGTACGACTACACGTAATAGTTACGTGTTGGTTAGGATGCTCTGCCTACACCAAAAGAACTAAACCCCATGTCAGTAAATGCACAAAATTCATACACAGGGTGGGAATGACCTAGGAAATTCCTCAGTTTATCAAGTGCATGGTTTCCAAATATAGTGCATGACTAACCACCCGTCCCATGAGACTCGTCGGTCATTTGATTAGATTTGGATAAACAAACCCGCAATAAATTTAAGTAACTCCATGATACCTTTAAAGTTTTTACATATGCTTCTCACAGATTTCTGATGCTTACAAATGACACCGTAATGGTTGTGTACGTATCCAGAATCCCTTATATTTAAGGATGAAAGTAGTGTATTGTTTGCTTTTTGGATCAACCCCAATGGAATAACTTGTTCTATACAGATTGATGGTTGAGAAAGAATATGATTCCCCCAGGGCCAATATTTACATAGTAGTATTGTATTTTTATGCTAATAAATTTTAATAGGTGGCTTAATTAATGCGAAGATTTGGTTTGCAGCCAAGAATAAATTTGGCACGAGGTTAATAATTTCCTAAATATTACCGAGCTGGCAACATTAATTGTGGCCCCACACTTCAACATTCATAAGGTTGTAAGGGCCACCGAGAAAATATGGGCTAAACACAGTCACTAGCTAGGCCCAACACGAGCCCATATACGCCTAGTGTTTCCGCACATCTACTATAAAAACCCTCCCTCAGCAGACTTTTCCACTTTTCCAAATAATTCCCCATTTCGGTCCTCTACTCCCCATTTCATTTCCTCTTATCCGACGGGAGGTCCTACACTCCAGAGCCTGAATCTCTACCTATAAGGGAGCAACGGTAAGAACTCATATACCTTGCTTTGTTAATCTATACTGCATAGTTTCCTATTTGATTGAAGGAGTTTGGTTGATCCCTTCTTATCTCGAATCAGCATTTCTTTCTCATTCTACTGCACAAAATCGCTCCTCTTAAATTAAATGTCTAGATCCACTCTGGACCCTCCTTTAGGGCACGATTTGGGGCTATTACAAATCAGTGTTTCTGGATCTGAGGAAAACTACAACTAGTTAACCTCTCTGTCACGAAAATTTGATAGTGGTTTAGGGTAATACTTTTTGATGGGTGTTAGGATTATTGATTAGGGGATTTAAGATTGAGTCGTTTTACATGAGGTTTGCTAGTTTTAGGAGAGTTTTGTAGGGTTGATGTTCTGATAGTGGTATCAGTGTGTCAGAATCCCATGTGCACCTAGGACCCAAGGAGACAGACCACCATGGTATATATGGGTCAGGGACAATTTTGGTCATGCATAGATATTAATTAGGGTGGGCCCCAAGAATGCAGTGCAGCGGTAATTTTTTATTTCTATGCCCCCCACTCGTTGTCATGGTGACGGCGGTAAGCATAGATGATGGTTCAGGTAGAGAGAGATGATCGAGTCTCAATCTCACTGGCAGAGAAATAGTGATAAGTTGGATACTGCAGGGGCTGACTAGGAATTGCCAGGCAAAGAAATGTAAGGCGGTAGCAGATGCATGCTAATCTAATCCTAGGATGATGCATTGACAAAGAGGGCGGTGACCATGGCTGTGAAGCTCACTGGAACTGGCATCTCATGAATTGCAGATGTCGGAGGGATGTGAAACAATAGCTAGCCAGAGGGAATATGGAAGATAGAAAGGAAGAGTGTGTGTCAGGTCTTGATCTCGATAACTGGATCTAGAAATTAAAGATTGCTAAGAAATGTGACTTATAGATGAAATCTGGAAATTCAGGGCCACCATTGGATGCTCATATAGTTTTCAGTTTCGGTAGCAATATCATACATGTACCACTTTATATCCTTTAATGTATTCTCTGTTGACTAAAATTATTAATATATACAGGCGTACTATGTATCTAATTTATTTTCATCCTTGTAGTGTTGAGCCATCCAGTTCAGTCAATTGAGAATCCTTATCAGGGATAGGATTCTGATTCAGGATATACATCAAGAAAATGGAGCAATCATCTGGTCGTGACAATAGTGAAGTTCACACTCCACTCGCCCTTGAAGCAACTGCTCATGTCCCCAATCATTCATCCAGTCATGCTCATGGCTCCGTCCACCTCGGAGTAGACAGTAATCCTAGTCCTGTCATAGTATGTGCGCTTGCTGCTCCTGGAAATCCAAACCCTGGTCCATTACGAGTACAACGTCAGCGTCGAACATTTTGGACAGAATGCCCAAGTTGCAAGAAAAAGAACAAGTATTCCATTGAGCTTCTGAATTTCAGCATTTCTTGCTACCACTGCAGAGAGCCGTTCAAAGCACTTGAGGTATCAAGACCAAGGAACCATAGTACAACCAGTAATGGTGGGTTCATTCCATTGTCTAGGACAACACAGAAAGCTGGTAAATCTGTCCCATTTTCTGCACCTAAGACGAAGACCCCCAATGTGACTCCTCTTCGAAAGAAGCCGAGAAGTGGGGTAGATGTCACAAAAGGAGAAAATCTTCATGGAACCTTCAAGGAACTAGGGAAGACTACAAATATGCAGCCTAATAAAACCAGAAGACAGATTCAACATGAGGATCCAGTTCGAGTGCCATTGAAAAAGAGATTCACCAATTATGAAATATGGATGCTTTTGAAATTTAAGGGCAAGGCAATCGTGGAAAAGAGGATCAAAGAAACAATGTCTGCTGAAGAATTTTGAACATCTCATTTAGCCGACCCCAAGGTGCCTTGCTTTTTTTAAAAAAAAAGTTTTCTATTGTTTTTCCTTTTTCCCATTGAATTTACATTCCCAGTAAATACATCATCTTCTATCAAGTTTTGTAGGTTAGGAAAATAGTAAAGTTAGAACTCAGCAATGCTTCTGAATTCTTATTTATCCTGCAGTAACTTGTATACCATTAAAATATCATAAAATCGAGCGTTTCCCTACAGGCGTATGTGTCTCTTTATTTTCTTTTCCAAGGTCATACGTGTTGCTATTTAACTGGTTAATTTCTCATTGTATTAGTATAAATCTTCTAAATTCAGTAGCTTGACATGAATACGAGAATTCCATCAAAATGTTTTGTCTCTATTACACTAATGTTTCTTTTAGGTTGTGTCTCATAAATACTGATGAGCTAGCATACCTATTGCTTGGTTTTTATCAGAAACTATACTTACTGTGCAGGATAAAATTAAGCTTGGAGTGGCACAGCCTAGCGCCACACATTCCATAGCTCCAGATTTTGCATTTCTTTTTACTTTATGCTATGACTCTATGGGTCTGCTTAGATGAATAGTGAGGATTATTTTCTGTGATATATATGAGTAATCGTTGTGTCCACGTACCAGTCTAAACTTGTTTATTCTTAAATTATGAAGTTTGCTTCAAAATTTATCTACTATATTCAACAATATATTACATAATAATTTATGTAAAATACAAGAAGCAACTACAGTTGACTTATTCTGATAGACAATTTTAATACTCTCTGATTCAAAATACATAGAATAATCATCTGCCATTGATAATTCGGGATTGTAGTTCTAATTCCCTATTTCTATTCTTGTATGTGTTGATGTAGGTAAAGGACACAGAGCAGTAACAAAGGCATCTGCAGTATTCAAGAACGCCCCAAGGAGTAATTTCAAATCAATTGATTCAACTGTGATGAATGCTGAACTGTACTTCTGAAGCTAAACCTCTATGAGGCGAGTAATGTGCCGGGAATAAATTAATCTTTTCACTTTCTCTGGTGCTGAGAATATTTGCTGCTTTAATTTCGTTCAGACAGCTGTGTGGTTATAGAACCGATTGTTTTGGATGTAAACTGCGAACCATGTGGTGGTGATCAGTACAATTTACATCTTTGCTATACTTTTTATCTGGTCTATGGAACAGTAAAAACATATTTGTTGGATAAAATGGCAAATTTAAATTTCATGACGTTTTTGTGTCAGTAGGCCGTGTACTATTGCTTGCGGGACAGTTTCTTGTCCATGTGGTTCAAATAAACAAACACTATGACAGGTGATCTTGTTTCCACCAGAAATATATATGTAGCGGTTGAGAGAAGTGAGGTACCGACTGACTGCTAGGGGCAAGGCCAGTCCAACTTCTTTCACTAGGCTGTGGTCCTAGATTGAACAAGCTTAACCACAATGACAAATTACAGAACAAAATAGAGATTGTATATTAGGAGCATTTCCAATGAGGTTATATACTGCTTGCATTTGTGGCGTGTCGGAGAATGATACCTCAAGGAAAGCATTGGCATACCATTCATTTCAATCGATCCACAATATATGGATGTCAACAATAATAAAATGGCAAAAGATGATTTAATGTAGCATTTGACCGTCAATGATTTTTTATGGTGGTGTTCAACTGTTCATACAGGGTTGTTCATATATATTGCTATGGTCTGAGAGTGCTGGGCCTGAAAGGACTTTTCTCATGGTAAGTGCATTGTTCTGAACTCTTATTGTTCCTTAGTTTATGATGTCTATGGATTCTGAAATCTAGCGATGGTAGCAATGGCAAGGACGTCTTAACTGGCAGGCTAGCGAGGCTGAGTTCTAGGTGATGATCATGAGTATCATGTCTAGCTTGCTTGGATCATCCATATATATGTCACCAGCCGGTGAGCTAGATGAGCTAAATTTTACATTTGATCAATGGTACGTGATCAAATTCAGTATGGACGTGGCAACTAACGCGTACTCCCTTTGTTGGCACTCCATGATCACATGCGCCCAAACAAGAAGTCGCTAATCCTCACTTTACAGTTACAGCCAGTCTTATTGTCCCAGTGTACGCCCTTTATCTAAAACACCATATGAAAAGCAAAGGTGCAGTAAACATCGTAAGAACATATGTTGTGATGTATATACTACGTGCGGATGCATTATATCCTGGCCATTCTATTACCCGTAATATGCATAGGTGCGTATGACTGGTCCAAGCTGCCTTGAAATGACTGCTACAAAAATGTTAACTTGCAGCGGGCATTATATGTCCCTGTGCATTGAGGTTGGTGTAATACATGCGATTAGCCACACTACCGGATTCCCCTAGTTTGCCGTGTGCAAAGGCCATATTGCACACGGCATAGTGTGCAATACACGGGAAACAGCACACGGCATATGCCGTCCGGCAAAGCCAACTTTGCCGTGTGCTTTTTGTCGGGCACACGTAAACCTTTCCCGAGTGCCAGATCTGGCCCACGGCAAATGCCCACTACCAGAGAAGCTCACATCCGCCCCTCTCATAGGCCGCGGCACATTTTGGACCCGGTGCTAAGGGTGCATTAGCACCGGGTCCAATGACTAGGAGCGAGACGGCGCGTAGGTGCGGCAGGGGAAGCTCATTAGCACCGGGTCATGGCAAAACCCGGAGCTAAAGGTCTCCCATTAGCACCGGGTACAGCCACCACCCGGTGCTAATTTGTCCAAACTTATTTAGCACTTGTTGAACGCTGCAACCGGTGCTAACGAGCAACCGACCGACAGAATCCTTGCTCTTTTTCTATCTCTCTTCTTTTCTTGAACCTTATCTCTTCTCTCTTCCTCTTCTCTCTTCCTCTTCTCACTTTCTTTCTTCTCTTATCCAGGCGAGCGGATCTCTCTTATTTTCTTCAATCTTATCACTTCTCTCTTCCTCTTCTCACTTTCTTTCTTCTCTTAACCAGGCGAGCGGGCGGGCGGCGCGCTGCAGGCGCGCACGCGGGCGGGCGGGCGTGCTGGCGGGCACGCGCATGCTGGTGAGCGGGCGAGCGGAGCGCTCGCGCGGGCGGAGCAGCTGGCCTGCAGGAGCCCCTGCACCCAGGCCCTCCCCAATCTGATGGGATTTGTTGTTTATTTCACTTGGCCTCTCGCAATCTGACGCGATTTGCTTATTCCGCATGGCCTTTGACTCGATTGACCCTTGCATGTGCAGGCTGATAGAGAACAACGTGTTCAAGCAGGACCCTGCTTCCTCGTCGGCGGCGCTGGCGCAGCGCAGGCAGGCGGCAATGGCAATCTCCCCTGTATTTTTTTGGTTTACAGATATGTTCTCTGTTGGATCTCTAGTTAATATTGTAATCTAAATTTTCTATTGAATCTTAGATGTTGTAATCTAAACTAAGTTATTTCTCTTTGTCTACTACTCTTTCTTCTCTTATCTGTCTACTCCTCATCTTCTTTTTTTTTGTTCTTCTCTTTCTGTTCTTGAAGAACAAGAGCAAGAAAAGAGAGGGAAGGGAAAGAGACGAGTAAAAGAAATATTTAATTTTTTTATGCTTAAAAATCTTTAGCACCGGTTGGTGTTTAAAACCGGTGCTAAAGGGGGCCTTTAGCACCGGTTATCCTACCCGGTGCTAAAGCGGACCGGAAGTTTAGCACCGGTTGGGAATCCGGTGCTAAAGTCCGTTCCCAACCGATGCGGATGTGAGCTTCTCTGGTAGTGGCCCTTTTCCTGCGCATGGAAAAAACTCGAAACAAATAGAAAAAAAATTATTTTAATGTGGGAAAGCCCCCAACCATCCAAATCGCGCACTACGCTGTCGGCGGGATTCAAACCCGTGACCTTCTCTACCACTGCACCAGACTCTCACGTGTGACTAGATGTCGTTCTAATTCCTACCATATTATACCAAACCGAGTGTAAATTACCTGTTTGAGGCCCTAAACAATTTCAAATTAAAAAGTTGTCAACAACAAAGTTTCATAACTTTTTGAAATCTAAAAGTTTTGCTTTGATAGTTTCTCCATCCGAGGTCATTTATAAAATTTGAATTTAAAATTTGAGAACATTTAAACTTAGTTTTCATTGACTAGATGCTTTCAAATGAAAAAGTTGTCAACTATAAAGTTTCATAACTTATTGTGATCTACAACTCTTATTTTGACTGTTTCTTCATCCGAGTTCGTTTGAAAAAGCTCAAATTTCAAATTTTGAGAACTACAAACGTACTTTTCATTAGTCCAACAAATTAAAATTAAAAAGTTTTAAACTACAAAGTTGCTACAAAGTTGTATAACATCTGAAGATCTACAACTGTTATATATGTCCTTTCTTCATCCGATGTAGTGAGAATAATATTGTTCGCAACTTTTGATAGCAGCGAGCACAATGTGTTGGGCCATATGGTTAAGCCGAAACGATATGGTTTTTGATAAAAATAATTATGCATTCTCCCTTACATGTACTTTTCAGAGGAATTCATTGGATCAGATCATGGACGATACTCCAAAAGGAGGAAGAAAGGGACTCCATAAGAATGGTGTGCCGCCATATGGAGACAATGGCCATAGAAGTCTTCGCCAAGCGTGGGTGGAGGTTTAGCAATGAATTGGGCGCCTAAAGCTTTATTTTCCTTTTATCTTCACTTTTTTATGCCAGTGTTTCGTGCTGTGGTGTTTGAGTGTGCTATAAGGGAGATATAATCTCTGAAATAGCAAGAACCTTGTAAAAATTTGGTCGAATGCAAACTTGTTTGCAGAAGCCGGGATGTTATTCATTTGCTTGATGAAATATAACTCCCTTTATCTAAAAATCTGTGTGTTTATCGAGCAGGCAAAATGGAGCTGACGGGATGAGGGTGGTTATCCGTGCTGGTGTTGGCGTCGGCATGGATAATTGTGTATCTCTGCCAGCATCCATTTAGGGCCGACACATATAACTAATTATGTGAACAATCTTTAATTACAACCGTCATGAATGATTAACATGTCCCACAAGCTCTAGTTACAGCCTCATGCATATTAATGTACGACTACACGTAATAGTTATGTGTCGGTTAGGATGCTCTGCCTACACCAAAAGAACTTAACACCATGTTAGTAAATGCACAAAATTCATACACAGGGTGAGAATGACCTAGGCAATTCCTCAGTTCATCAAGTGCATGGTTTCCAAATATAGTGCATGACTAACCACCCGTCCCATGAGACTCGTGGGTCATTTGATTAGATTTGGATAAACAAACCCGCCACAAATTTAAGTAACTCCATGACACCTTTAAAGTTTTTACATATACTTCTCACAGATTTCCGATGCTTACAAATGACACCGTATTGGTTGGGTACGTATCCAGAATCCCTTATATTTAAGGATGAAAGTAGTGTATTGTTTGCTTTTTAGATCAACCCCAATGGAATAACTTGTTCTGTACAGATTGATGGTTGAGAAAGAATATGATTCCCCCAGGGCCAATATTTACATAGTAGTATTGTATTTTTATGCTAATAAATTTTAATAGGTGGCTTAATTAATGCGAAGATTTGGTTTGCAGCCAAGAATAAATTTGACACGAGGTTAATAATTTCCTAAATATTACCGAGCTAGCAACATTAATTGTGGCCCCACACTTCAACATTCATAAGGTTGTAAGGGCCACCGAGAAAATGTGGGCTAAACACAGTCACTAGATAGGCCCAACACGAGCCCATGTACGCCTAGGGTTTCCGCACATCTACTATAAAAACCCTCCCTCAGCAGACTTTTCCACTTTTCCAAATAATTCCCCATTTCGGTCCTCTACTCCCCATTTCATTTCCTCTTATCCGACGGGAGGTCCTACACTCCAGAGCCTGAATCTCTACCTATAAGGGAGCAACAGTAAGAACTCATATACCTTGCTTTGTTAATCTATACTGCATAGTTTCCTATTTGATTGAAGGAGTTTGGTTGATCCCTTCTTATCTCGAATCAGCATTTCTTTCTCATTCTACTGCACAAAATCGCTCCTATTAAATTAAATGTCTAGATCCACTCTGGACCCTCCTTTAGTGCACGATTTGGGACTATTGCAAACCAGTGTTTCTGGATCAGAGGAAAACTACATCTAGTTAACCTCTCTGTCACGAAAATTTGATAGTGGTTTAGGGTAATACTTTTTCATGGGTGTTAGGATTATTGATTAGGGGATTTAAGATTGAGTCGTTTTACATGAGGTTTGCTAGTTTTAGGAGAGTTTTGTCTGGTTGATGTTCTGATAGTGGTATCAGTGTGTCAGAATCCCATGTGGACCTAGGACCCAAGGAGACAGACCACCGTGGTATATATGGGTCAGGGCCAATTTTTGTCATGCATAGATATTAATTAGGGTGGGCCCCAAGAATGCAGTGCAGAGGTAATTTTTTATTTCTATGCCCCCCACTCAGTTGTCATGATTGCTTCAAGGGCCACCATTGGATGCTCATATAGTTTTCAGTTTCGGTAGCAATATCATACACGGACCACTTTATATCCTTTAATGTATTCTCTGTTGACTAAAATTATTAATATATACAGGCGTACTATGTATCTAATTTATTTTCATCCTTGTAGTGTTGAGCCATCCAGTTCAGTCAATTGAGAATCCTTAGCAGGGATAGGATTCTGATTCAGGATATACGTCAAGAAAATGGAGCAATCATCTGGTCGTGACAATAGTGAAGTTCACACTCCACTCGCCCTTGAAGCAACTGCTCATGTCCCCAATCATTCATCCAGTCATGCTCATGGCTCCGTCCACCTCGGAGTAGACAGTAATCCTAGTCCTGTCATAGTATGTGCGCTTGCTGCTCCTGGAAATCCAAACCCTGGTCCATTACGAGTACAACGTCAGCGTCGAACATTTTGGACAGAATGCCCAAGTTGCAAGAAAAAGAACAAGTATTCCATTGAGCTTCTCAATTTCAGCATTTCATGCTACAACTGCAGAGAGTCGTTCAAAGCACTTGAGGTATCAAGACCAAGGAACCATAGTACAACCAGTAATGGTGGGTTCATTCCATTGTCTAGGACAACACAGAAAGCTGGTAAATCTGTCCCATTTTCTGCACCTAAGACGAAGATCCCCAATGTGACTCCTCTTCGAAAGAAGCCGAGAAGTGGGGTAGATGTCACAAAAGGAGAAAATCTTCATGGAACCTTCAAGGAACTAGGGAAGACTACAAATATGCAGCCTAATAAAACCAGAAGACAGATTCAACATGAGGATCCAGTTCGAGTGCCATTGAAAAAGAGATTCACCAATTATGAAATATGGATGCTTTTGAAATTTAAGGGCAAGGCAATCGTGGAAAAGAGGATCAAAGAAACAATGTCTGCTGACGAATTTTGAACATCTCATTTAGCCGACCCCAAGGTGCCTTGATTTTTTTTTAAAGTGTTCTATTGTTTTTCCTTTTTCCCATTGAATTTACATTCCCAGTAAATACATCATCTTCTATCAAGTTTTATAGGTTAGGCAAATGGTTAAGTTAGAACTCAGCAATGCTTCTGAATTCTTATTTATCCTGCAGTAACTTGTATACCATTAAAATATCATAAAATTGAGAGTTTCCCTACAGGCGTATGTGTCTCTTTATTTTCTTTTCTAAGGTCATACGTGTTGCTATTTAACTGGTTAATTTCTCATCGTATTAGTATAAATCTTCTAAATTCAGTAGCTTGACATGAATACAAGAATTCCATCAAAATGTTTTGTCTCTACTACACTAATGTTTCTTTTAGGTCGTGCCTCATAAATAGTGATGAGCTAGCGTACCTATTGCTTGGTTTTTATCAGAAACTATACTTACTGTGCAGGATAAAGGCTTGGAGTGGCACAGCCTAGCGCCACACATTCCATAGCTCCAGATTTTGCATTTCTTTTTACTTTATGCTATGACTCTATGGGTCTGCTTAGATGAATAGTGAGGATTATTTTCTGTGATATATATGAGTAATCGTTGTGTCCACTTACCAGTCTAAACTTGTTTATTCTTAAATTATGAAATTTGATTCAAAATTTGTCTACTATATTCAACAATATATTACATAATAATTTATGTAAAATACAAGCAACTACGGTTGACTTATTCTGATAGGCAATTTTAATACTCCCTGATTCAAAATACATAGAATAATCATCTGCCCTTGATAATTCGGGATTGTAGTTCTAATTCCCTATTTCTATTCTTGTACGTGTTGATGTAGGTAAAGGACACACAGCAGTATCAAAGGCATCTGCAGTATTCAAGAACACTCCAAGGAGTAATTTCAAATCAATTGATTCAACTGTGATGAATGCTGAACTGTACTTCTGAAGCTAAACCTATATTAGGCAAGGAGTAATGTGCCGGGAATAAATTTATCCTTTCCCTTTCTCTGGTGCTGAGAACATTTGCTGCATTAATTTCGTTCAGACAGCTGTATGGTTATAGAACCGATTGTTTTGGATGTAAACTTTGAACCATGTGGTGGTGATCAGTACAATTTACCTCTTTGCTATACTTTTTATCTGGTCTATGGAACAGTAAAAAACATATTTGTTGGATAAAATGGCAAATTCAAATTTCATGACGTTTTTGTGTCAGTAGGCCGTGTACTATTGCTTGCAGGACAGTTTCTTGGCCATGTGGTTCAAATAAACAAACACTATGACAGGTGATGTTTTTTCCACCAGAAATATGTAGCAGTTGAGAGAAGTGAGTTACCGACCGACTGCTAGGGGCAAGGCCAGTCCAACTTCTTTCACTAGGCTGTGGTCCTAGATTGACCAAGCTTAACCACAATGACAAATTACAGAATGAAATAGAGATTGTATATTAGGAGCATTTCCAATGAGGTTATATGCTGCTTGCATATGTGGCGTGTCGGAGAATGATACCTCCACGAAAGCATTGGCATACCATTCATTTCAAGCGATCGACAATATATGGATGTCAACAATAATAAAATGGCAAAAGATGATTTAATGTAGCATTTGACTGTCAATGATTTTTTATGGTGGTGTTCAACTGTTCATACAGGGTTGTTCATATATATTGCTCCACCCAGCCTGGACACGTCGGCGAAAAAAATGATGTCCTTTCGATTTTAATCCTGTGGTTCGATTTTCGCCGCGGCCTCTCGTCTTCCCGGCTGTGTACGTGTCGCATGATGGTTTGACAGAAGCTTGCCGTAGCGCTTCGGTAACCTCGTTGTGAATAAAAGATGCGGACCGAGCACAGCTGCTTCGTCTTCTTCTTTACACCATATGGTTAAGCCGAAACGATATGGTTTTTGATAAAAATAATTATGCATTCTCCCTTACATGTACTTTTCAGAGGAATTCATTGGATCAGATCATGGACGATACTCCAAAAGGAGGAAGAAAGGGACTCCATAAGAATGGTGTGCCGCCATATGGAGACAATGGCCATAGAAGTCTTCGCCAAGCGTGGGTGGAGGTTTAGCAATGAATTGGGCGCCTAAAGCTTTATTTTCCTTTTATCTTCACTTTTTTATGCCAGTGTTTCGTGCTGTGGTGTTTGAGTGTGCTATAAGGGAGATATAATCTCTGAAATAGCAAGAACCTTGTAAAAATTTGGTCGAATGCAAGCTTGTTTGCAGAAGCCGGGATGTTATTCATTTGCTTGATGAAATATAACTCCCTTTATCTAAAAATCTGTGTGTTTATCGAGCAGGCAAAATGGAGCTGACGGGATGAGGGTGGTTATCCGTGCTGGTGTTGGCGTCGGCATGGATAATTGTGTATCTCTGCCAGCATCCATTTAGGGCCGACACATATAACTAATTATGTGAACAATCTTTAATTACAACCGTCATGAATGATTAACATGTCCCACAAGCTCTAGTTACAGCCTCATGCATATTAATGTACGACTACACGTAATAGTTATGTGTCGGTTAGGATGCTCTGCCTACACCAAAAGAACTTAACACCATGTTAGTAAATGCACAAAATTCATACACAGGGTGAGAATGACCTAGGCAATTCCTCAGTTCATCAAGTGCATGGTTTCCAAATATAGTGCATGACTAACCACCCGTCCCATGAGACTCGTGGGTCATTTGATTAGATTTGGATAAACAAACCCGCCACAAATTTAAGTAACTCCATGACACCTTTAAAGTTTTTACATATACTTCTCACAGATTTCCGATGCTTACAAATGACACCGTATTGGTTGGGTACGTATCCAGAATCCCTTATATTTAAGGATGAAAGTAGTGTATTGTTTGCTTTTTAGATCAACCCCAATGGAATAACTTGTTCTGTACAGATTGATGGTTGAGAAAGAATATGATTCCCCCAGGGCCAATATTTACATAGTAGTATTGTATTTTTATGCTAATAAATTTTAATAGGTGGCTTAATTAATGCGAAGATTTGGTTTGCAGCCAAGAATAAATTTGACACGAGGTTAATAATTTCCTAAATATTACCGAGCTAGCAACATTAATTGTGGCCCCACACTTCAACATTCATAAGGTTGTAAGGGCCACCGAGAAAATGTGGGCTAAACACAGTCACTAGCTGCGACGAACCGGATTCTCACCGACGAGAATCCGACTCCCTGTACCCTTCAGATAGTCCCAGGAATAGCAGCTATCTCGTACAGAACTCATCTCCGTCGAATATCACATCCATACATCGATAAAAGATTCATTACATGACATATATAAAAACATAGCGACTGGTACAAGCCCTCTAGGCTAAATCGACAATAAGAAACAACTGCGCAGCGGTAGCTAGAACATCAGGGTCCACTCCTCCACAGGCATCCTTGAGCGTAGCGCACACCCTTCAGTCGTACCACCCGTCCTGGTTGAACTCGTGGTCGGGGTCTTCACCTGAGAACCCAAAGTCTGTCCCCAAGGAAATGGGACAGGTCCACGTCACCAACCATAATATGATGCAAGCTTTAAAGTGGCCTATTCTAAGAATATAGAAATAATAAAGGTTTAAGCCAGGGTTTTCTTATGCAAGCAGCAGCAATAACCCAATTTCATCTCATCACCAACTCCTGCTCACACACGCACATCCACTCCCCAAAACCAAACCGTCAGCCTCACATTTTCCCATCGGGCTCGTCCTGCCACGGCAGGTTCCCGCAAAACATCATCCACCAATCACCTTTCACTCACTAGTCGACTCGGTGAGCTCCCTCCCCACCTTGTCATAACAGCCTCAGCTGGACCAATCTCTCATAACCTGAATCAAAGGATGAGGTAAGAAAGCAGATTCCCATGCTAGCCGGGGCTTCTCAGAAATGGATCGTCCGTAACCGTGGACACGGCTATACGTATAGTTTACACTCTGCAGAGGTGGCACTCCAGGAATCCATCCGGGCTGCAAGGCTAGTCCGCAACCAACCTGAGACACAGCCCACAGCAAAGACCCTAAACAGTAACGGCGCCAATCCTGTCTCCCTGGGCTCGGGAAACATCCGATCTAACATCTGCCCCAGGGTCGTGAAACCTTCCCACCGGGGCCAGTCGGGGGCCGTGGTAAATCAGGGAGATTATGCCGCAACGAATCCCCCCTACACATATCATGCTCGATTCTCCTACAGTCTCGGCGCCGCACTAGAGTAGGCTTGCTGGAACCCTCCCCATACTGGGTAGATGGTGAGCACGGTATTTCCCAAGTCCAAAGTAGGGGCACGACTCGGTCCTTAATTTTCGGTAAAGCGAGTATCTGCATCACAAGCGATCCGCCGCAACGGTCCGCAATCGGCACCCATAACAGGTATTGCCGCCCAAACTCCTCAGGTACTCCCCGAGTACCAATCCCTCAAGTAACCATGTACCCGCAACAGGTACCCCATAGGGACTGCCCGAGTGCAGCCCCTCAGCACCTCGATCAACGACCGAGTTGTTATTACTCGCTTACACCGCCTAGCTGCACTACTCCACCCAAACCACCCACAACTCACGCCAAGAGGATCAATCACAACCATCCCAACACATGCATAGCATAGCATATTTCATAAAGTGAGTAGTAGGTAGCAAGGTAACAGGATAATAACAATGGCAGTGCAGGTTTATCATGCGAGTAAAGTAAAGCGCTAGCATACTAGTTGCATGTCTAATAGGTATTTCAGAGAATGGTCGGGCGTGAACCTGGGCAAAGGTCTTCGTCTTCGTCAAAGCAGTTGTTGTAGTGGTCCGGCTCCTCCTGACTCTCCGGAGCTCCTAGGGTTGCGTGAAAATAAAATAAGACGCGACTACTAGCAAAGAAACACTAAAACTGCGACGAAAAAAGACTCAAATAACACCAAATTCTACACTAACGCGTAGATCATGTTTTTAGAAAAATATAGAAACTGGTTTCATATTTTTCTGAGCTACGGTTGATTTATTATTAATTTTTGAAGTTTAAATCATTTTCTGAAAATATTAAATAATTTCTGAAAAAGAAAATAGACAAATAATTAGCCTGCTGACGTCAGCATGACGTCATGCTGACGTCAGCAGTGGGGTCCGCCTAGGATGACGTCAGCAGTGGGCCCTACTGACGTCAGCGTTGACTGGTCAACGGTCAACGGTCAGCGGTCAACGGAGTCAATGGTTAGCTCTGGTCAGTGGGCCCCAGCTGTCAGTGACTCACAGAGTATGACAAGTGGGCCCCGTGTGTCAGCGCAGTTAAAAGAAAAAGGAAAAAGAATAAACGATGGCTGGGCTGGAATTGGGCCGAAAGTGACTGGGCCGGAAGAGTTTAGGGTGGTTAAACAGACTTAAACGCGAACTTTAGGCCCGCGAAGGGGTGGCTGCTGGTGCTGCTCTGGTGGACCAAGTCCACCGTGAACCGTGAGAGGGGTTCACGTGAGCCGGGTGCGTGGGATCGATCTGTGGCCGGTCGGGATCGTCTGCGGTGCTTCATGTGGCGACTTGGTGTGGTCCACGGCGTGGCTTCGCCACGACGCGACACAGCGCGCGCGCGGCGCACTCTGGAGCACGCCGGCGGCGAAGGCCGACTGCGAACTCGCCGGAAACGAGGTCGGCTCGGGTCTAGATCGGTCGGGACAGCTTCGCTAGGGTTCGGCGGTCACGGACGGGGTGAACAAGGGCTCAGATTGGGTTCGGTTGGGCCCTCCCGACGCGAACGGCGGCGGCTCGGCCATCGCGCCGGCGAACTTCGACGGCGGCTCGGGTAACGCACGCAACGGTGCACGACTTGGGTTCGGCTTGCGCGCTCGTGGCCTCCAGCGACTGCTGGGGCACGGCTAGGTGCACACGCGCGGGCTCGTGGTCACCCACGGCCGTGCGTAGCCTCGGCGTTCGCGCGCGCGGCGAGCAGAGCTCGGCCGCGGCGGCCTCGGCTGCGGGGAACAAGGCGTCGGCGGGCTGCGAGAGGGGTTAGCGGCGACGGGAACCTGCAGAAGAAGATGGCCACGACACGAAGGTCGGGCTCACAGGGGGCTATCACGGCGGCGGCGGCGGAAATCGCCGGAGACAGAGAAGAAAGGGGGAAACCGCGGTAGCTCACCTAGGGGTAACGTAGACGATCGCTGCAGCTCGGGGAAGGCTCGACGCGGTCTGGCGGTCCTCGTGCTCCTCCTCCCGTCCCTGGTTCGGCTTCACCTCGGCGGCTCCACGGACGGCGGCGATCCGAGCTTCGGCGGCGGCGTGGAGAAGATGCACTGGCTTCTCTCTTCTCCCTCTTCTCCTCCTCAGACCCTCCTCTGGTCCTCCCTTCCCCTCTCCCCCTCTCGAATTGGAGATTGGATACCCCAATGGGGCGGCGGCGGCTTGAACAGGGACGGTCTCCCAGCGGCGGGTTTTATAGGCGCTAGGCTAGGGCTTCGCGGGCACGAACGGCGAGATTGGGTGGCTCGAGCGCTCGCGGACATGCGGCGCAATCGCGTCGGGCCGCACGGAGCTCGGGTGGTTGGGGTCACGGGCGGCGCGCTCGGGAGAGAGAGAGCGGCGTCGCGAGGAGGATGACGCGGGGGGAGGAAGAAGAAGGCTGACAGGCGGGGCCCGCCTGTCAGTGGAAGAAAAGAACGACACGGCGGGGACGCGGCGGGGGTGAAGGATGGGCTGCTGTTGGGCCGAAAGGCCGAGCAGGCCGGCTGGTCGGTTGGATCGGAAATGGAAGTTGGAGGTGGTTAACCGGACTTGGGCTCGGGAAATTGGCCCACGAACAGGAATAGGATTTGGGATTTAGTTTAAATAGTTAGAGTTTGAATTCAAATCTAGAATTTGAATTCAAACCAACCAAAAATCCAAATAAATCCAAATCACACTATTTCATCCTTAGCACTTCAATTTGATTTTAAATTTGAATTTAAATTGCCTGGGAATTTAGGGAGCAAATAGATGACGCTCTTATATGTTTGTTTGCATGCACACAATTCCACCAAAAAATTTTTTGAATTCGAATTTTTGCACTCAACAAAACCTATAGGAATTTTAGGGTTGTTACACTAGCTAGGCCCAACACGAGCCCATGTACGCCTAGGGTTTCCGCACATCTACTATAAAAACCCTCCCTCAGCAGACTTTTCCACTTTTCCAAATAATTCCCCATTTCGGTCCTCTACTCCCCATTTCATTTCCTCTTATCCGACGGGAGGTCCTACACTCCAGAGCCTGAATCTCTACCTATAAGGGAGCAACAGTAAGAACTCATATACCTTGCTTTGTTAATCTATACTACATAGTTTTCTATTTGATTGAAGGAGTTTGGTTGATCCCTTCTTATCTCGAATCAGCATTTCTTTCTCATTCTACTGCACAAAATCGCTCCTCTTAAATTAAATGTCTAGATCCACTCTGGACCCTCCTTTAGTGCATGATTTGGGACTATTGCAAACCAGTGTTTCTGGATCAGAGGAAAACTACATCTAGTTAACCTCTCTGTCACGAAAATTTGATAGTGGTTTAGGGTAATACTTTTTCATGGGTGTTAGGATTATTGATTAGGGGATTTAAGATTGAGTCGTTTTACATGAGGTTTGCTAGTTTTAGGAGAGTTTTGTATGGTTGATGTTCTGATAGTGGTATCAGTGTGTCAGAATCCCATGTGGACCTAGGACCCAAGGAGACAGACCACCGTGGTATATATGGGTCAGGGCCAATTTTTGTCATGCATAGATATTAATTAGGGTGGGCCCCAAGAATGTAGTGCAGAGGTAATTTTTTATTTCTATGCCCCCCACTCAGTTGTCATGATTGCTTCAAGGGCCACCATTGGATGCTCATATAGTTTTCAGTTTCGGTAGCAATATCATACACGGACCACTTTATATCCTTTAATGTATTCTCTGTTGACTAAAATTATTAATATATACAGGCGTACTATGTATCTAATTTATTTTCATCCTTGTAGTGTTGAGCCATCTAGTTCAGTCAATTGAGAATCCTTAGCAGGGATAGGATTCTGATTCAGGATATACGTCAAGAAAATGGAGCAATCACACTATTTCATCCTTAGCACTTCAATTTGATTTTAAATTTGAATTTAAATTGCCTGGGAATTTAGGGAGCAAATAGATGACACTCTTATATGTTTGTTTGCATGCACACAATTCCACCAAATTTTTTTTAAATTCGAATTTTTGCACTCAACAAAACCTATAGGAATTTTAGGGTTGTTACAGTCTCCCCCCCCCCTCACAAGAATCTCGTCCTCGAGATTTGTGATTACCTACGGTTTAAACAAGTGGGGGTATTTCTCTTTCAGTACTGACTCCTTCTCCCAAGTAGCTTCTCTTTCTGAGTGATTGATCCACTGCACTTTGCAAAACGGGATAGCTGTGCTTCTGGTCTCTTTGACTGGTCTGTCTAGTATCCTCTCTGGATACTCTAGATACTCCAAGGTGTCTTGTAGGTCTAATGCCTCTGTCTTGATCTCATGTTCCGGTACTCTCAGACACTTCCTCAGCTGAGATACATGGAACACTGGGTGTACTCCCGCTAGTTCCTCTGGTAGGTCTAGCTTGTAGGCCAGCTTCCCTATCCTCTCCAGTATCTGGTACGGTCCAACAAAACGGGGTGCTAGCTTTCCTTTCACTTGGAATCTCTTATGCCCTCTGAGGGGTGACACTTTTAGGTAGACGAAGTCTCCCACTTCGAACTCTAGATCTCGTCTCCTTTTATCTGCATAGCTCTTTTGTCGGCTCTGAGCTGCCTTCAGGTGCTCTCGGATCTTGGCCACATTTTCTTCTGCCTCTACAATCATGTCAGGTCCAAAGAATGTTCGTTCTCCCACCTCTGACCACATTAGAGGTGTTCTGCATTTCCTGCCATATAATGCCTCAAAGGGTGACATCTGCAGGCTGGCCTGGTAACTGTTGTTGTAGGAAAATTCTGCATACGACAGACTCTTCTCCCAGTTAGTGCTGTAGGCTAGGACACATGCCCTCAACAAGTCTTCAAGAACTTGGTTCACTCTTTCGGTCTGCCCATCTGTCTGAGGGTGGTAAGCTGTGCTATACTCCAAGGTCGTCCCAATGGCTTGATGTAGGCTTTGCCAGAATTGAGCTGTGAATTGGGGTCCTTTGTCTGACACAATACTTTTGGGTGCCCCATGCAGCTTGAGAATGTTGTCTATATATAGTTCTGCTAGTTTGCTCACGGAGTGTGTGCTTTTGACTGGTATAAAGTGGGCTACTTTTGTCAGTCGATCAACTATGACCCAAATGGCATCATTCCCTTTCTGAGTGCGAGGTAGGCCGACCACAAAGTCCATGCTGATATCTTCCCACTTCCACATTGGAATTTCCAGTGGTTTCAGCAGTCATGCTGGTCTTTGATGTTCTGCTTTGATTCTTCGACAAGAGTCGCACTTAGCTACATACTCTGCTATGTCCTCTCTCATCTTCTTCCACCAGAACTTATCCTTCAGATCCTGATACATCTTGGTGCATCCTGGGTGTATCGAGTACTTGGACTCGTGAGCTTCTGAGAGAATTGTTCTCCTAATTTCCTTGTCCTGCGGTACGCAAATACGGTCTTTCAGCCATATTGTCCCTGCTTCATCTATCCGGAAGTCAGGTGCTACTCCTCGCTGGATATCCTCTTTTACTTCTTGGATTTCTGGACACTTCCCTTGAGCTTCTTTGATTCGGTTTTCTAGGTTGTACTTCACTCTCATTTCCTGGGGTTTTCCTTCTTCTACTAGCTCGAGTTTCAGCATGTACAACTCTTTTGCTAGTTCTGGCTGACTTTCTGCTATCATCAAGTTGTTACAATAACTCTTTCGACTTAAGGCATCTGCCACTACATTAGCTTTGTCAGGATGGTAGTGTATCTCCAAATCGTAATCTTTGATCAGTTCTAACCATCTTCTCTGCCTCATGTTCAGTTCGGATTGGGTGAAGAAATACTTCAAACTCTTGTGATCTGTGTAGATATCGCACTTGTTACCAATCAGATAGTGCCTCCAGATCTTCAATGCATGTACCACTGCTGCCAGTTCTAGATCATGTGTGGGGTAATTCTCCTCATGTTTCCTCAGCTGCCTTGATGCGTAAGCAACAACCTTGCCTTCTTGCATTAGTACACATCCCAAACCTTGTCTTGAAGCATCGCAATAGACTACGAAATCTTTGCGAATATCTGGCAGGGTCAATACTGGAGTTGTAGTGAGTTTGTGCTTGAGTTCTTGGAAACTTCCTTCACATTTGTCCGTCCACTCGAATGGGACATTGTTCTTGAGTAGTTCAGTCATTGGCTTGGCAATCTTAGAGAAGTTCTCAATGAACCTTCTGTAGTAACCTGCCAATCCCAGAAAGCTTCGGATTTCCGTAACACTCTTCGGCTGCTTCCATTCCGCTACTGCCTCAATCTTTTCTGGGGCTACTGCTACTCCCTCAGTTGTCAGCACGTGACCCAAAAAGGCTACTTTCTCTAACCAAAATTCACACTTCCTGAATTTCCCGTAGAGTTGATGCTGTCTCAGCTTCTCTAGTACAATCCTCAGATGCTCCTCATGTTCTTCGGCTGTTTCTGAGTAGACTAGTATGTCGTCAATGAACACCACTACGAACTTGTCTAGTTCCTCCATGAATACCTTGTTCATCATGTTCATGAAGTAAGCAGGTGCGTTGGTCAATCCAAAGGACACAACGGTGAACTCGTACTGCCCGTATCGAGTCACAAAGGCTGTCTTGGGAATGTCGCCTTCTCTAATCTTCATCTGGTGGTATCCCGATCTCAGATCAATCTTACTGAAGTATTTGGCTTTCTTCAACTGATCTAGCAAGTCATCAATCCGCGGTAATGGGTACTTGTTCTTGATCGTCACTGCATTCAGGGATCGATAGTCTACGCACATGCGCATTGATCCATCTTTCTTGTTCACAAACAACACTGGCGATCCCCATGGGGATGCACTTGGTCGAATCTCACCGCTTTCAAGTATCTCCTTCAGCTGCTTCTTGAGTTCCTCCAGTTCCTCCACTGACATTCTGTACGGTCTCTTGGCAATGGGCCATGTGCCTGGTTGTAGTTCGATTATGAACTCCACGTCTCGGTCAGGTGGTAGTCCTGGTAGTTCCTCGGGAAACACGTCCGGGTACTCACATACTATAGGTACTTCCTCGATCGTCTGCTTCTCAACGGAGTATACCAACTGTCTCAGAATGCATGTTCTGGATCTCTTCTCCGTCCTTCTCCTTTGTGGCTCTACTATTACTCTGACTCCGCTAGGATGTGTCAACTCAACTGTTCTGGGTGAGCAGCTGATTACTCCTTTGTGCTCTGTAAGCCAGTCCATTCCAAGTATCACGTCTATTCCATCTGACTTCAGGACTGTTAGGTCTCCTACGAACTCCTGCCCACCTATCATCAGACTAACTGCGGGGCACTCTAAGGTGCACCTAAGCTCTCCTAAGGGAGAAGTAGTGACTATAGGTCTAGCCTTAGGTATTGTCAGGGGTGACTGCTCTTTCACAAACTTTGTCGAGATATAAGATCCAGTTGCTCTAGAGTCAAACAATATCAAAGCTGGAATGCCATTTACTAAAAACTCACCGAGCACAACGTCGGGAGCGTCCTCGGCTTCTTCCTCGGTCAAGTGGTTGAGGCGTCCTCTCTGCGCTGTTGCTGGCTGCCTGTCCTGTCCTCCAGGTGCTAGTGCCTTGGCTGGGGTCTGTTTGTTCCTCTTCTCCGGACAGTCAAAAGACTTGTGACTGGGCTTCCCACAAGCAAAACAGACCACTGAGGTTCCTCCACTAATTATGGGCGGGTTGTTTGGCTTCCAGTTGGAGTTTCCCTGACCTGAGTAGCTGTTGTTCCTGTTACCAAAGCTGCTGTAGTTGTTACCTCTGCTGCCAAAGTTGTTGCTGTTACTGTCTCGGTTACCCGGGTAACTGTTTCTGTTGGACCCTGAGCTTCCTTGGTTGTTGCTCTGCTGAAAGCTTCTCCTGAGCATGTTGCTCTGGCCACTCCTCGGCCTCTGACTCAGTCGGTGGTTGTGCAACTGTTCAGCCTTTCTTTTCTTCTCTCGCCAAGTATCTTCAAGTCCCACTCTTTCCTTCTCAACTGCAATGGCTCTGTCAATCAGCTCTCTGAGTGACCTGTGTGAACTCGCTGCGAGTGCTGTCCTCAAACCTCTGTGCAAACCACGCTGGAACCAAAACTGTTTCTTCTTTTCAGTGTTGACATCTTCAGGAGCGTACCTTGACATCTTAGCAAAGTGTCGAGCGTACTCAGCTACAGACAAACTTCCTTGGGTCATTGTCCTGAACTCCATTTCTTTATGCACCATGACTTGTTCTGGGATGTGGTACTCCTTGAAAGCTTCACAAAACTCTAGCCAGGTGATCTGAGCTGGGTTCGCGTGAGAGTCACAGTAGCTCTCCCACCACGCTTTCGCTGCTCCTTCAAGCTGGTGCGCCGCAAGGGCCACACATTCCTCTTCAGTGTAGTCTGTCAGGTCCAGCTTCGTCTCGATGGTACGCAACCAGTCGTGTGCGTCGAGTGGTTCATCTGAGTAGTCGAAGGTGGGTGCTTTCAGCCTGATGAACCTTTCAATCTTCCTTTGTAGGTCTTCCTCACGGTGTCCCTGACGGTTCTGGTTCTGATTTCCCTGCATCTGTTGCATAGCTTGCATCATCTGTGTGTTGGCCTGTGCCATCTGTTGCATCAGCTGTGTCTGAGTAGTCATCACTTCTGCCAAGTTAGGCGGTGGCGGTGGTTGCTGGTTGTTCTGCCGGTTCTGCTGAGGTTCCACTGCTGGTTCTTCCATTTCCACTTCCTGTTCTCCACCTGGTGCGTTGTTTTCGGGCTGGAGCACGCCTGCTGTGCATCCACGACCCCTGCCTCTAACTGCAGCTGGTGCTCTTCCGCGACCACGACATCTGACCCGTCCTCTGCCTCTAGCTACCATTGCTGCCTCTTCTTGCTCAGCTTCCTCAAAACGTGCAAGCAGTCGGTTGGATTTTCGGATCGACATCTCGCTGTATTTTTCATAGAGCAGGTTTAGTGGCAGTCTGTAAGGGTTAGGTTAGCGTAACTAGAGTAGGAGCTGCACACATGAAATAGACTCAACACTATAGTACACTCAAGATGAACATCAATAAAACTGCAAGAACAACCAAGAAGATCGATCATTCATTACAGCATTACACCCTAGACATGGGTACTATCCCGAGGCCAGCTCCTGGAACCTTGAGGATTAGTACATCTAAGCGAATGCTACATCGTGGCTGAGCCAAAAGGTGGTCATGATCTACTAAGTCTAAACATCTACTCAAGAAGATAGATACAACTCTTATCACCACTGCTGACATCTGCTGATACTGTCTACTGCATCTGTCTCTTACTGCTGAAAGTGCCTATGAGGCGCGCTGCCAACCTCACAGCCTCAGTCTCTGTCTGCTGCTTGATCACTACCTGTCGTTGTGAAGAGTGTCCGTGAGGCGCGCTGCCAACCTCACTGTGTCCACCTCAGGTCCTGCCAACTGCTGCTCTAAGTGTGCCAGTTCCTATCTCAGTCTTGTCATCTCAGGAGTAAGGGTTCGAGCCTCAGGTGGTGGTATCGGCTCAACTCGGCTTGGTGAGACTCTGTAGTTCTCTGTCCTGGGTTCAACTCTGCGTTCTTCTGGTAGTCCTTGGTTCACTGTGATCACCTCTGCTACCCTCTTCCTGTCTGATCTTACCCAACTACTAAGGGTCCTTCGAGCTTCATCCTTCGCCATAATTTGTTGAAGACTCAGGTACTTCATCAGCTGGTAGTTTCGTCCATTCTTCTCCTTGTAATTATCCACCTCTTCCTGAAGTTCTGAGTTGTGACTGTCCAACCAGTATACTTCTTCCTTCAGTTCTTCTATCTCTTCTTCCTTGGCTGCCAGTTCTTTGTCTTTTTCTGTGAGTTGATCTTCCAGACGGACATCTCGAGCATGGTGAGTTGCTCGGATCAGTCCTGCCAACTGCCTGTTGTTGCGTGCTTCGTACTCCAAGATTCTGACTTCCCTTGTTTTAGCTATGAGTTGCTCCTCAAGTAAGGCGATCCTGTTGTCCTTCTCCATCAGCTGGATGTCCTGCTTCCATACCCTCTCTTTCAGCTTGGCAACTTTCTCCTCTAGGCCAATGTTTAAGTACTCCTGCTCAATCATGCACTGAACTGAGGTCCGCAGAGTCACGTTCCGCTCTCGGTCTGCAGCGTAAGCCTGCAAGCTGACTGAGTCTCTGTCAGTTGGATCTTCAAGAGCCCTCGGTAGGTACCGGAAACGAGTGTGGCTGAGCTGACTCTGGTACACAAGTGTGGCAAGTCGGAGTATCCTCATAGCTATAGTCTGCACTGCCCGACTGAAAGTGCTCTCGCTGGTAGCTGCTCGTAGCATCAGTGACCTTGGTCGTCCAGGGATGTTGGGTACTACCATCTGCAACCGGGTGTGTACTCCCTCTCCAGGGCCGTGGGTCCATCCTTCGTAGAAGACGTTGTCCACGTCTATCCCCACTGTACGCAACACCTCCCTCAGTAGCACTGCCAAACCTCCATAGTCTGCTCCTGTGGTCCTGATCTCCCGTCGTTCATCTGCTGATCCTCTTCCTTCCATCTGCCAGACAGTTAGTGGGTTGTTAGTAAGTTAGCAAGTTAGTAAGGTAAGGTAAGGGTAAAAGTTTTGGTAAATAGTTGAGATATACTTATATATAGTTTTCAAATAGTCCAAGGGGTTTCATATAAAATAGAGGACTCAGTTAGAGCTTCTGTCCTAAGTTTCCGTTCTAAGGGTTACGCGCTACGGTCAAGTATGGCTCTGATACCAACTGCGACGAACCGGATTCTCACCGACGAGAATCCGACTCCCTGTACCCTTGAGATAGTCCCAGGAATAGCAGCTATCTCGTACAGAACTCATCTCCGTCGAATATCACATCCATACATCGATAAAAGATTCATTACATGACATATATAAAAACATAGCGACTGGTACAAGCCCTCTAGGCTAAATCGACAATAAGAAACAACTGCGCAGCGGTAGCTAGAACATCAGGGTCCACTCCTCCACAGGCATCCTTGAGCGTAGCGCACACCCTTCAGTCGTACCACCCGTCCTGGTTGAACTCGTGGTCGGGGTCTTCACCTGAGAACCCAAAGTCTGTCCCCAAGGAAATGGGACAGGTCCATGTCACCAACCATAATATGATGCAAGCTTTAAAGTGGCCTATTCTAAGGATATAGAAATAATAAAGGTTTAAGCCAGGGTTTTCTTATGCAAGCAGCAGCAATAACCCAATTTCATCTCATCACCAACTCCTGCTCACACACGCACATCCACTCCCCAAAACCAAACCGTCAGCCTCACATTTTCCCATCGGGCTCGTCCTGCCACGGCAGGTTCCCGCAAAACATCATCCACCAATCACCTTTCACTCACTAGTCGACTCGGTGAGCTCCCTCCCCACCTTGTCATAACAGCCTCAGCTGGACCAATCTCTCATAACCTGAATCAAAGGATGAGGTAAGAAAGCAGATTCCCATGCTAGCCGGGGCTTCTCAGAAATGGATCGTCCGTAACCGTGGACACGGCTATACGTATAGTTTACACTCTACAGAGGTGGCACTCCAGGAATCCATCCGGGCTGCAAGGCTAGTCCGCAACCAACCTGAGACACAGCCCACAGCAAAGACCCTAAACAGTAACGGCGCCAATCCTGTCTCCCTGGGCTCGGGAAACATCCGATCTAACATCTGCCCCAGGGTCGTGAAACCTTCCCACCGGGGCCAGTCGGGGGCCGTGGTAAATCAGGGAGATTATGCCGCAACGAATCCCCCCTACACATATCATGCTCGATTCTCCTACAGTCTCGGCGCCGCACTAGAGTAGGCTTGCTGGAACCCTCCCCATACTGGGTAGATGGTGAGCACGGTATTTCCCAAGTCCAAAGTAGGGGCACGACTCGGTCCTTAATTTTCGGTAAAGCGAGTATCTGCATCACAAGCGATCCGCCGCAACGGTCCGCAATCGGCACCCATAACAGGTATTGCCGCCCAAACTCCTCAGGTACTCCCCGAGTACCAATCCCTCAAGTAACCATGTACCCGCAACAGGTACCCCATAGGGACTGCCCGAGTGCAGCCCCTCAGCACCTCGATCAACGACCGAGTTGTTATTACTCGCTTACACCGCCTAGCTGCACTACTCCACCCAAACCACCCACAACTCACGCCAAGAGGATCAATCACAACCATCCCAACACATGCATAGCATAGCATATTTCATAAAGTGAGTAGTAGGTAGCAAGGTAACAGGATAATAACAATGGCAGTGCAGGTTTATCATGCGAGTAAAGTAAAGCGCTAGCATACTAGTTGCATGTCTAATAGGTATTTCAGAGAATGGTCGGGCGTGAACCTGGGCAAAGGTCTTCGTCTTCGTCAAAGCAGTTGTTGTAGTGGTCCGGCTCCTCCTGACTCTCCGGAGCTCCTAGGGTTGCGTGAAAATAAAATAAGACGCGACTACTAGCAAAGAAACACTAAAACTGCGACGAAAGAAGACTCAAATAACACCAAATTCTACACTAACGCGTAGATCATGTTTTTAGAAAAATATAGAAACTGGTTTCATATTTTTCTGAGCTACGGTTGATTTATTATTAATTTTTGAAGTTTAAATCATTTTCTGAAAATATTAAATAATTTCTGAAAAAGAAAATAGACAAATAATTAGCCTGCTGACGTCAGCATGACGTCATGCTGACGTCAGCAGTGGGGTCCGCCTAGGATGACGTCAGCAGTGGGCCCTACTGACGTCAGCGTTGACTGGTCAACGGTCAACGGTCAGCGGTCAACGGAGTCAATGGTTAGCTCTGGTCAGTGGGCCCCAGCTGTCAGTGACTCACAGAGTATGACAAGTGGGCCCCGTGTGTCAGCGCAGTTAAAAGAAAAAGGAAAAAGAATAAACGATGGCTGGGCTGGAATTGGGCCGAAAGTGACTGGGCCGGAAGAGTTTAGGGTGGTTAAACAGACTTAAACGCGAACTTTAGGCCCGCGAAGGGGTGGCTGCTGGTGCTGCTCTGGTGGACCAAGTCCACCGTGAACCGTGAGAGGGGTTCACGTGAGCCGGGTGCGTGGGATCGATCTGTGGCCGGTCGGGATCGTCTGCGGTGCTTCGTGTGGCGACTTGGTGTGGTCCACGGCGTGGCTTCGCCACGACGCGACACAGCGCGCGCGCGGCGCACTCTGGAGCACGCCGGCGGCGAAGGCCGACTGCGAACTCGCCGGAAACGAGGTCGGCTCGGGTCTAGATCGGTCGGGACAGCTTCGCTAGGGTTCGGCGGTCACGGACGGGGTGAACAAGGGCTCAGATTGGGTTCGGTTGGGCCCTCCCGACGCGAACGGCGGCGGCTCGGCCATCGCGCCGGCGAACTTCGACGGCGGCTCGGGTAACGCACGCAACGGTGCACGACTTGGGTTCGGCTTGCGCGCTCGTGGCCTCCAGCGACTGCTGGGGCACGGCTAGGTGCACACGCGCGGGCTCGTGGTCACCCACGGCCGTGCGTAGCCTCGGCGTTCGCGCGCGCGGCGAGCAGAGCTCGGCCGCGGCGGCCTCGGCTGCGGGGAACAAGGCGTCGGCGGGCTGCGAGAGGGGTTAGCGGCGACGGGAACCTGCAGAAGAAGATGGCCACGACACGAAGGTCGGGCTCACAGGGGGCTATCACGGCGGCGGCGGCGGAAATCGCCGGAGACAGAGAAGAAAGGGGGAAACCGCGGTAGCTCACCTAGGGGTAACGTAGACGATCGCTGCAGCTCGGGGAAGGCTCGACGCGGTCTGGCGGTCCTCGTGCTCCTCCTCCCGTCCCTGGTTCGGCTTCACCTCGGCGGCTCCACGGACGGCGGCGATCCGAGCTTCGGCTGCGGCGTGGAGAAGATGCACTGGCTTCTCTCTTCTCCCTCTTCTCCTCCTCAGACCCTCCTCTGGTCCTCCCTTCCCCTCTCCCCCTCTCGAATTGGAGATTGGATACCCCAATGGGGCGGCGACGGCTTGAACAGGGACGGTCTCCCAGCGGCGGGTTTTATAGGCGCTAGGCTAGGGCTTCGCGGGCACGAACGGCGAGATTGGGTGGCTCGAGCGCTCGCGGACATGCGGCGCAATCGCGTCGGGCCGCACGGAGCTCGGGTGGTTGGGGTCACGGGCGGCGCGCTCGGGAGAGAGAGAGCGGCGTCGCGAGGAGGATGACGCGGGGGGAGGAAGAAGAAGGCTGACAGGCGGGGCCCGCCTGTCAGTGGAAGAAAAGAACGACACGGCGGGGACGCGGCGGGGGTGAAGGATGGGCTGCTGTTGGGCCGAAAGGCCGAGCAGGCCGGCTGGTCGGTTGGATCGGAAATGGAAGTTGGAGGTGGTTAACCGGACTTGGGCTCGGGAAATTGGCCCACGAACAGGAATAGGATTTGGGATTTAGTTTAAATAGTTAGAGTTTGAATTCAAATCTAGAATTTGAATTCAAACCAACCAAAAATCCAAATAAATCCAAATCACACTATTTCATCCTTAGCACTTCAATTTGATTTTAAATTTGAATTTAAATTGCCTGGGAATTTAGGGAGCAAATAGATGACGCTCTTATATGTTTGTTTGCATGCACACAATTCCACCAAAAAATTTTTTGAATTCGAATTTTTGCACTCAACAAAACCTATAGGAATTTTAGGGTTGTTACACTAGCTAGGCCCAACACGAGCCCATGTACGCCTAGGGTTTCCGCACATCTACTATAAAAACCCTCCCTCAGCAGACTTTTCCACTTTTCCAAATAATTCCCCATTTCGGTCCTCTACTCCCCATTTCATTTCCTCTTATCCGACGGGAGGTCCTACACTCCAGAGCCTGAATCTCTACCTATAAGGGAGCAACAGTAAGAACTCATATACCTTGCTTTGTTAATCTATACTACATAGTTTTCTATTTGATTGAAGGAGTTTGGTTGATCCCTTCTTATCTCGAATCAGCATTTCTTTCTCATTCTACTGCACAAAATCGCTCCTCTTAAATTAAATGTCTAGATCCACTCTGGACCCTCCTTTAGTGCATGATTTGGGACTATTGCAAACCAGTGTTTCTGGATCAGAGGAAAACTACATCTAGTTAACCTCTCTGTCACGAAAATTTGATAGTGGTTTAGGGTAATACTTTTTCATGGGTGTTAGGATTATTGATTAGGGGATTTAAGATTGAGTCGTTTTACATGAGGTTTGCTAGTTTTAGGAGAGTTTTGTATGGTTGATGTTCTGATAGTGGTATCAGTGTGTCAGAATCCCATGTGGACCTAGGACCCAAGGAGACAGACCACCGTGGTATATATGGGTCAGGGCCAATTTTTGTCATGCATAGATATTAATTAGGGTGGGCCCCAAGAATGTAGTGCAGAGGTAATTTTTTATTTCTATGCCCCCCACTCAGTTGTCATGATTGCTTCAAGGGCCACCATTGGATGCTCATATAGTTTTCAGTTTCGGTAGCAATATCATACACGGACCACTTTATATCCTTTAATGTATTCTCTGTTGACTAAAATTATTAATATATACAGGCGTACTATGTATCTAATTTATTTTCATCCTTGTAGTGTTGAGCCATCTAGTTCAGTCAATTGAGAATCCTTAGCAGGGATAGGATTCTGATTCAGGATATACGTCAAGAAAATGGAGCAATCATCTGGTCGTGACAATAGTGAAGTTCACACTCCACTCGCCCTTGAAGCAACTGCTCATGTCCCCAATCATTCATCCAGTCATGCTCATGGCTCCGTCCACCTCGGAGTAGACAGTAATCCTAGTCCTGTCATAGTATGTGCGCTTGCTGCTCCTGGAAATCCAAACCCTGGTCCACTACGAGTACAACGTCAGCGTCGAACATTTTGGACAGAATGCCCAAGTTGCAAGAAAAAGAACAAGTATTCCATTGAGCTTCTCAATTTCAGCATTTCATGCTACAACTGCAGAGAGTCGTTCAAAGCACTTGAGGTATCAAGACCAAGGAACTATAGTACAACCAGTAATGGTGGGTTCATTCCATTGTCTGGGACAACACAGAAAGCTGGTAAATATGTCCCATTTTCTGCACCTAAGACGAAGACCCCCAATGTGGCTCCTCTTCGAAAGAAGCTGAGAAGTGGGGTAGATGTCACAAAAGGAGAAAATCTTCATGGAACCTTCACGGAACTAGGGAAGACTACAAATATGCAGCCTAATAAAACCAGACGACAAATTCAACATGAGGATCCAGTTCGAGTGCCATTGGAAAAGAGATTCACTAATTATGAAATACGGATGCTTTTGAAATTTAAGGGCAAGGCAATATTGGAAAAGAGGATCAAAGAAACAATGTCTGCTGACGAATTTTGAACATCTCATTTAGCCGACCCCAAGGTGCCTTGATTTTTTTTTAAAGTGTTCTATTGTTTTTCCTTTTTCCCATTGAATTTACATTCCCAGTAAATACATCATCTTCTATCAAGTTTTATAGGTTAGGCAAATGGTTAAGTTAGAACTCAGCAATGCTTCTGAATTCTTATTTATCCTGCAGTAACTTGTATACCATTAAAATATCATAAAATTGAGAGTTTCCCTACAGGCGTATGTGTCTCTTTATTTTCTTTTCTAAGGTCATACGTGTTGCTATTTAACTGGTTAATTTCTCATCGTATTAGTATAAATCTTCTAAATTCAGTAGCTTGACATGAATACAAGAATTCCATCAAAATGTTTTGTCTCTACTACACTAATGTTTCTTTTAGGTTGTGCCTCATAAATAGTGATGAGCTAGCGTACCTATTGCTTGGTTTTTATCAGAAACTATACTTACTGTGCAGGACACTACCAGAATGCTTCACATCCGCCCGCCTCCTCCGCCTCGGCCATTTTTGGACCCGGTGCTGATGGGGCTTCAGCACCAGGTCCAACGGCTAGGAGCGGGGGCGGCGCTGCGGGGTGTCAGGGCGGACACATTAGCACCGGGTCTTGCAAGACCCGGTGCTAATGCGCCCCCTTTAGCACCGGGTGCAGCCACGACCCGGTGCTAATGTGCCCGAGGCCTTTAGCACCGGGTCGTGGCTGCACCCGGTGCTAAAGGGTGCGCATTAGCACCGGGTCGTGGCAAGACCCGGTGCTAATGTGTTTGAATATAGGGGCTTCCTCCTCCCCCGCCCGAGCCAGCTGAACACTTAGGCGCTGTGTTCATGTTGCTCGGCCGTGGGAGGGGAGGTGCTGCCCAAATTTTTTTCAAAATTTGTGAAGAATCTACTCATCTAAGGAGCACTACAAGGTACACTCTTTCATTCTCTAATGTTTTATTTAGCTTGTAATCCTTCTATGATTTAGAAATAGAGGGATTTGTGAATCAAAGTAAAGCTAGCTAGAGAGAGCTTGTGTTCTTGGAGGAGAGAGAGGAGAGAGCTTGAGTTCATGGTGGAGAGAGTGTTCATGTTGTGTTTTAAATGGAGAGAGAAGGCAAGCTAGTTAGTATTTTGTTTTTTATGACTTGTGAATAGTTATAAGGCTTATAGTAATGTAGTTTTAGAAATTACTAGAAAATCAATATAAAATGCTAGAAAATCTTATAAATTACTAGAAAATCTTATAAATTACTAGAAAATCAATATAAAATGCTAGAAAATCTTATAAATTAATAGAAAATCTTATAAATTACTAGAAAATCTTATAAATTAATAGAAAATCTTATAAATCTTATAAATCTTATAAGGCTTATAGTAATGTTATATTTAATGAATATAGTAATGTAGTTTTAGAAATTTATTTATATAATGGAATATATATTATAATTTGTATTTATTTATATATTAAATTTTTTTATCTTTAAATTGTATTGTATATTTGTTATTGGTTAATAATGCAGATGAATAGACAATGGATGTACGGGGACCCCCATGCTCAGGCGTTCCGTGATGGCCTTAGGACGTTTCTCGATGCCGCCGAGGCTAACAGGACGCCGTCCGGTTTCATGTTCTGCCCATGCACCCATTGTAAAAATATACAATCGTACAAACAAAGAGGTTGTCTTCAAGTGCATTTGATGAGGCACAGTTTCATGAGGAATTATTCTGTTTGGACGAAGCACGGTGAAAGAGGAATTCTAATGGATGAAGATGAAGAAGACGAGGCCGATGACGACATTCCTTTATTGGCTCAATACTACGGTTCCTTTGCATATGCTGCAATGGGTGATGCCGATGAGGAAGATGTTGCTCGGGAAGGCGATGCTCAGGAAGATGTTGCTCAGGAAAATGAACCTACTGATGGGCTCGGGCAAATGTTGCGTGATGCCGAGAAAGACTGCGGCAATGATAAGGAACTGAAAAAGATACAGCGCATGTTGCAGGACCACAAGACTGACCTGTACCCAGATTGCAAAGAGGGGCTAAAGAAGTTGGGTAGCACACTTGAACTTCTGCAGTGGAAGGCAGCAAATGGTGTTACTGATAAGGGTTTCGAGGAGCTACTGAAACTCGTAAAGAAGATTCTTTCAGAGGGTAACACATTGCCATCGACGACGTATCAAGCAAAACGTGTTGTTTGCCCTCTCGGTTTGGAGGTGCAGAAGATACATGCGTGTCCTAATGACTGTATCCTCTATAGCGGATAGTACGAACACTTGGATCGTTGTCCGGTTTGCACCTGCGCACGATACAAGATCAGGCGGGACGACCCTGGTGATGTTGGGGGAGAGCGTTCTAAGAAAAAAAACCCTGCGAAGGTGATGTGGTATTTCCCTCTGATACCCCATCTGAAGCGTTTGTTCAGGAACAAAGACCATGCCAAACTGATGCGCTGGCACAAAGAAGAACGTAAGCAGGATGGCATGTTGAGACACCCCGCCGATGGATCCCAGTGGAGGAACATCGACAGAGCATTCCCAGAGTTTGATGCTGATGCGAGGAATGTTAGGCTTGGTTTAAGTACCGATGGCATGAACCCTTTCGGTGAAATGAGCAGTAGTCATAGCACTTGGCCCGTGACTGTTTGTATCTACAACCTACCCCCCTGGCTCTGCATGAAGCGGAAGTTCATTATGATGCCAGTGCTCATCGAAGGCCCAAAGCAACCTGGCAACGACATTGATGTGTACCTAAGACCATTGGTTGACGAACTTTTGCAGCTGTGGAAGAATGAAGGTGTTAGCATGTGGGATGAGGACAAACAGGAGCAGTTTGACCTTCAAGCACTGCTTTTCATAAGCATCAATGACTGGCCTGCACTAAGTAACCTATCAGGACAATCAAACAAAGGATATAAAGCATGCACTCACTGTTTAGAGGAAACCGAAAGCATGTATTTGAAACATTGTCGTAAAGTTGTGTACATGGGTCACCGTCGATTCCTTCCGGCGAAGCATGAGCTACGAAAGAAATGTGCGCATTTTGGCGGGAATGCTGACCGCCGTACAAAGCCGAGACACCGGAGTGGAGAAGAGCTATTTGATATGGTGAAGGACCTACACGTGGTGTTTGGCAAGGGAGACGGAAGCCAGGCTACTCCGACGGGCGAGGATGGTCGTGCCGTGATGTGGAAGAAGAAGTCTATCTTTTGGGAGCTACCTTATTGGCAACGTTTAGAGGTCCGTAACGCGATTGATGTGATGCATCTGACGAAGAATCTTTGCGTGAACTTGATAAGCTTCCTGGGTACTTATGGGAAGCCAAAAGATACACTGGAAGCACGTCAGGATCTGAAACGATTGAAGCAACGGACTGATCTACATCCAGAAAAGAGAGACAAAGGACGCCAGTACTTGCGTCCTGCCAGTTTCACTCTCAGCAAAGAAGAGAAGGCAAGCATGTTTGAATGCTTGAACAGTATCAAGGTTCCGTCTGGCTACTCCTCCAATATTAAGGGAATAATAAATATGAAAGAGAAGAAGTTCACAAACCTGAAGTCTCACGACTGCCATGTGTTGATGACACAACTGCTTCCCGTCATACTCAGGGGTGTGCTACCAGTTAACGTGCGGAAAGCCATTGTGAAGCTATGTGCATTCCTCAATGCAATTTCTCAGAAGGTGATCAATCCAGACCACTTAGATCAGCTACAGAACGACGTGGTGCAATGTCTTGTCAGCTTTGAGATGATATTTCCACCATCCTTCTTCAATATCATGACACATCTATTGGTTCACCTCGTCAAAGAGATTCGTATATTGGGCCCAATATTTCTACACAACATGTTCCCATTTGAGAGGTTCTTCGCTGTCCTAAAGAAGTATGTCCGTAATCGTTCTCGTCCAAAAGGATGCATTGCTAAGGGATATGAAACGGAGGAGGTCATTGAATTCTGTGTTGACTTTGTCGACGATCTTATGCCGATTGGTGTCCCCGAATCCCATCACGAGGGGAGACTTGGTGGAAAGGGCACACTAGGGAGAAGATCGATGGTGATCAAGGACGTTGAGACATTTCGTAAAGCGCACCTCACAGTTTTGCAACAATCAACATTAGTTGCTCCGTACATCGAGGAGCACATGCAGATTCTCAGGGACGAAAACTCAACAAAGTCTGCGGCCTTCATTCAGCGTCTGCATAATAGTACTTTCGCCGATTGGTTGCGAAGACGTCTTATGGGTGTCGAGGGCATTGATGCGCAACTAGCTTGTGTAGCTAGAAGTCCATCGAGCACGATCTTGACATTCCAAGGATACGACATCAATGGGTATACATTTTACACAAGAGCCCAGGACAAGAAAAGCACCAACCAAAACAGTGGTGTCCGGATCGACGCGACAGACACCAATGGCAATACAAACTCATACTATGGAATCATAGAGGAGATATGGGAACTAGAGTACGGACCTTTGAAGATCCCACTGTTCAAGTGCCAATGGGTGAAGCTGACTGGAGGAGGTGTTAAAGTTGAAGCGGACTATGGAATGACGTTAGTGGACCTAAACAAGATTGGCTTTCTAGACGAACCGTTCGTCCTGGGCAAAGCTGTCACACAAGTTTTTTATGTGAAGGACATGGCTAGCAGACCGAAGAAAGGGGCGGATAAGAAAGGTGGGGGTAAGCAATTGGACCCATCACAAGACGAGCCAAAGCGTCATATAGTTCTTCCTGGAAAGAGAAAAATCGTAGGAGTTGAGGACAAGACGGATGAAGATTATGATATGCTCGATGGCCGGCCTCCATTCTCAGTGGCTGATGACCCAAGCATCCTGTTAGCGGCGGAGGAGACACCGTATCTACGGCGTGATCACAATCAAGGAACATTTGTAAAGAGGAAGTTTATTAGTGTCCGAGTAAACGATGATGCCACGTAATTTCTATTGATTTATAAGATTGTTTTTATTAATTCTAGCATTTTATATTGATTTTCTAGTAATTTATAAGATTTTCTATTAATTTATAAGATTTTCTAGTAATTTATAAGATTTACTAGCATTTTATATTGATTTTCTAGTAATTTATAAGATTTTCTATTAATTTATAAGATTTTCTATTAATTTATAAGATTTTCTAGCATTTTATATTGATTTTCTAGTAATTTATAAGATTTTCTATTAATTTATAAGATTTTCTAGCATTTTATATTGATTTTCTACCATTTTATATTGATTTTCTATTAATTTATAAGATTTTCTATTAATTTATAAGATTTTGGCCTTTAGCACCGGGTCGTGGCTGCACCCGGTGCTAAAGGTGCGGCGGAGCCAAAGACCGGGCGCACACGACCCATGTCACTGGCCCGGTCGTGGCCTTTAGCACCGGGTCGTGGCTGCACCCGGTGCTAAAGGCCACGACCGGGCCGACCGGCCTGGCCACGGAGGCCGTGCGGCAGCTGGCCACGTCACCGGCCGCACACAGGCCACGTCACTGGATGAACAAGAACAATTTTTCTTTTGAATCTCTGTATAAAAGTTGTAACTAGTCGTTCTCCCTCGTACAAACTTCAAAAAAGATCATTTTTCTTCCTAAAAATTCCTAAAATCATACTCTATCAAGTTATGAAACTTATTAATGTTATTATTTTGAAAAATCTTCTCGTGTTTGAACAATCCAAATTTTGAATTAAAAATGACAACTACAACCAAGGTTTTTTTCACACTAGGTGATGTCAAATGAAAAAGTGATGAATACCAAAGTTTCATATTTCATCATGATCTACAATCTTTATTTAGGTCATTTTGTCATTTTCAAAATGGGTAATAACATGTAGTAGAAATTTGACAAGTCTCTAACAAAGTTTTGGAAACTATGCGAGTGAATCTAGGATTAATGAACAATGTATACTACCACTTTCTCAAATGCAAAAATGACTTAAATAAAGATTGTAGATCTTGATGAGATATGAAATTTTGGTATTCATGACTTTTTCATCTGAGACCGTTTAATATTCCAAAATCTTTCATTTAGTTATCAATTTTTGTAATTTATAAGATTTTCTAGTAATTTATAAGATTTTCTAGTAATTTATAAGATTTTCTAGTAAGTTATAAGATTTTCTAGTAATTTATAAGATTTTCTATTAATTTATAAGATTTTCTATTAATTTATAAGATTTTCTATTAATTTATAAGATTTTCTATTAATTTATAAGATTTTCTAGTAATTTATAAGATTTTCTTGCATTTTATATTGATTTTGTAGTAATTTATAAGATTTTCTAGTAATATATTTTTAACAGGTATTAATAACTGAATTAAAACAAGTATTAATAACTATACATTTAAAACTATATTTATAAGATTCCCAAATAGTAGCCCCCGGTGCTAAAGGCCGGTTTGGAAACTAGGCGCCAAACGAAAAGTTGGGGCCTTTAGCACCGGGTTGATCTAAAATCCGGTGCTAAAGGCCCCCAATTTTCGTTTGGCGCCAGTTACGGGGCCTTTAGCACCGGGTGTAGAAGACCCGGTGCGAAAGGGGGGGCCTTTAGCACCGGGTCGTGGCTGCACCCGGTGCTAAAGGCCTTCGTCTGGCGCACAGTTACGGCCTTTAGCACCGGGTGTAGAAGACCCGGTGCTAAAGGGCCTTTCGCACCGGGTGGTGGGAAGACCCGGTGCTAAAGGGGGGGCATTTAGCACCGGGTCTTCCCACCACCCGGTGCGAAAGGCCCTTTAGCACCGGGTCGTGGCTGCACCCGGTGCGAAAGGCCCCGGTCCTATATAGGCCGGGCACTTCTCTCCCCTCCCTCACTTCGCCCTCATTCCTCACAGAAACCGCCGCCTCGTCTCCTCAGCCGCTGCCGCCCGTCGTCCCCGCCACCGTCGTCGTCCCCGCGCCCGTCGTCCCCGCCGCCGTCGTCGTCCCCGCGCCCGTCGTCCCCGCTGCCCGGCCGTGGTCACCCGTGGTCCCCGCCGCCGTCGTCGTCCTCGCGCCGTCGTCCCCGCGCCCACGCCGCCGCCACCCATGGTCCTCGCGCCCACGCCGCAGCCGCCCGTGGTCCTCGCGCCCACGCCGCCGCCGCCCATCGTCCCCGCCGCCGTCGTCGTCCCCGCGCCCGTCGTCCCCGCGCTACGCTAGTTGAAGTGAGTGCATGGGTTGGGAAAGGTTGTTTTGCAATGAACAGGGAAACTTTAATCTGTAGGATTGGGATTGCTTTGGGTTTTATACCCAATACTAGTATGAAATTTATGTGTTCCCTTGCCGACATATGATTCTACATCTGATATGCATGGCTCAATTGTGCTCAAATTGCCAACAATTATATGCATTGCGAGATGATGCCTTGACAATGTTATATGTTTGAAATGTATATTGGAAAATGCTTCATTTAAATGTATTGGAGATATTTACATTGAAATGTATATTGGAAATGTTATATGTTTGAAATGTATATTGGAAAATGCTTCATTGAAATGTATTGGAGATATTTACATTGAAATGTATATTGGAAATGTTATATGTTTGAAATGTATATTGGAAAATGTGTTATATGTTTGAAATGTATATTGGAAAATGCTTCATTTAAATGTATTGGAGATATTTACATTGAAATGTATATTGAAAATGTTATATGTTTGAAATGTATATTGGAAAATGCTTCATTTAAATGTATTGGAGATATTTACATTGAAATGTATATTGGAAATGTTATATGTTTGAAATGTATATTGGAAAATGTGTTATATGTTTGAAATGTATATTGGAAAATGCTTCATTTAAATGTATTGGAGATATTTACATTGAAATGTATATTGGAAATGTTATATGTTTGAAATGTATATTGGAAAATGCTTCATTTAAATGTATTGGAGATATTTACATTGAAATGTATATTGGAAATGTTATATGTTTGTATAATGTATATTGTCGAAAATGTTTATTATCGGAAATTCTATGGCGTACCCGAACCCATCGCGCACCCGAACCCCTTAGCGAATCTGTTTTTCGCGCACCGACCCCCTTAGCGAACCCTTAGCGAATCAATTCACACCGCGCACCCGAACCCCTTGGCGAATCCGTTTTTCACGCACCGACCCCCTTAGCGAAAATGTTAGAAATATTGGGAATATGTATATATTTCTTATCAATTATTTTTAATTCTATAGATGGCGGACAACAACAACAACGTCCCACCCATGCAAGAGGACAACAACACCCCTGTCCCGCCCATGCAAGAGGACAACAACACCCCTGTCCCACCCATGCAAGAGGACAACGACACGTTCTTTGCGAATCAACTTTTCAATATTGTAACCCAACCAATGTCCATGGATGATGTGTTGGGCATCATTGGAAGGGACGACAATGTCCAGGGCGACAATGTTGCAAGGGCCGAAGATGTTGAAGGGGCCGCAAATGTCCAGGGCGACAATGTTGCAAGGGCCGAAACTATTGAAGGAGCCGGTAACGCGCCCTCGTCTAGTCAGGTGTGTATATAGATAACATAAATTTGTATTGTACATGTCAATTATGTATACCATCTCTATATCATCTCGTATATATGTAATTTGTGTAGGCCGCCTCTGCTAAGAAATCAAAACGATCGACCACGAAGAAGCTGAAGGATGTCAAGTTACACATCACCCGAGTGGAGGATGACGGGGAGCCAGTTGAGCCCCCAAAAGTGGCCAAGAAATTTGAATCTCAGTGCGGGGTAATTGTACGGGACAATGTGCCCATTAGTATCAGAAAATGGAAGTCCACGGACCCCACTGAGGAGTACGTGCTCCCCGATACAGAGAAGGAGATGCTATGGAGGGAATTAAAGGCAATATTCGACTGGCCTAGCACTCATGAACCAGAACTGAGGGATTGGACAATGAAGAAGATGGCAGTTCTGTTTCAGGATTTCAAGAAGAAGTTGTACTCGCAATTTCTCAAAACCGGAGAGGCCCCGGATCCTGAGAAGTATAAGAAGATCACCAATGACGAGTGGGAAGCATTCATTGAGTACAAAACCTCCGAAGAGGGTGCAACGGCTAGCGCTAGAAACGCTGGAAACGCCGCAAATAAGAAGTACTCTCATAAGATGGGTTCGGGAGGTTACAAGGCAAGCATCGCTAAATGGGAGAAGATGGAAGAAGATCTATATGCTAGAGGCATCACTCCAGCGACACATGACTGGCCCACAAGGACCAAGCATTGGTACTATGGTCATGGAGGCACCCTAAGCCCAATCAACGGCTCCTTAGTTTTTCCCGAGGACTTGCGAGAACTAGATCAGCGTCTCCTCGATATCCTCAGGGCATCTGATAGGGGAGAATTTGTTGCCGATAGAGACAGAGATGAGCTAACCTACGCCTTAGGGAACAAGGAGCATCCTGGACGGACGCGCGGCGTAGGCACAAGCATCTCATGGAAGAAAGGTTTCCAAGAGCACGCCGCCACCTATAGGAGCCGTTCGAGGAAGAAGGCCGAATATGAGCAGAGGGTGAGGGACCTAGAGCAAACGGTTGCCGCCCAGGGCTCAAAGCTCCAAGAAATGGAGTCAGAGATGGAGCGACGGATGAAGGTAGCATGGCCGCAGATACAACAAGCCACAGGCGGGACCGGTTCCACAGAGCCTGCACCTCGCCAACAAGCCGCAGGCGGAACCGGTTCCACAGAGCATGCACCTCTCCAAGATGCGGCCCTTATTAGCCCTCCACAACAATATCAAAGCAGTCACGCTTCCACACAGGCCGCCGAAGCGGTCCGTTACACCATGGATGAAATAACTCAACGGACCGCGTGCGAGCTTGTCGTCAGGCAGAAGAACTTAGCTGTGGTGGTACGTATGCGACCTTAGTTCATACTGCATACATTTCACCGTAAATACCATTCATTTACTAACTTTCTTTGTGACTACTAACTTATCAGGTCGCATACGGTATGACCAAACATGTGGAAGAAGGGCAAAAATGGCACTGCAATGACATTCCACATGATTACGTACCTGTTGAGGTGGAGCAAGTCGTCACCAGCTGGGAAGACTTGGAACTTGACATCCCCGGAGGTGACGGAGAAACAAAACTCGGTCAGTGTTCTCACTGCATCATTCTATGGAGCAAGGCAGACGTCGTCATACCCGGTACACCTGCGGCTACCAACAAGCCCCCGTCACCTCCAAGAGATCCACAGGATCATGACGATTCTCCGGGAGCTCCTGATGCAAGCCCGTCTCCTCCGCCAAAGAGGTCTCTGTCTCCTCCGCCAAAGAGGTCTCCGTCTCCTCCACCGAAGAGGTCTCCGTCTCCTCCGCCGAAGAGGTCTCCGTCTCCTCCGCCGAAGAGGTCTCCGTCTCCTCCGCCGCGGAGGTCTCTGCCCCCTCCGCCAAAGAGGGGACGCCGCACTAAAGCCTCTGCCCCCACTCCACCAGCGAAGAAGGCGCGGAAAACAAAAGAGAAGCCTGCACCAGAGAAAAGAGCGGGTGAGAAGACTCTAGAGGAGCTCGAAGCCTCGGTCAAAGCAGACACAAAGAGGCAAATGGCCGAGTGGAGGAAAAAACCTGAGCCGGAGCCGAAGCTTGATCCCACCGTCGTCAAGTCATTCCTCGGTAATTTGGGCAAGGGTCAACAGAAGGAAGTAATAGTAACAGACTATGACGGCTCATTACTGAAATCTCGCCGGAAGCGGAAGGCTGCAGATAAGGAGGCGGGCCCATCCAAAAAGGTTCCTCAGCTCGGCCAGCAACCTCAGCGGTCCTTGGGTCCATTGCCATCTCTGGACGAGCTTAACGTGCAACGAGTAATGGCCGAGACTGAACTAACCAGAGCGCAAGTCCTGGGGGAAGAAGAGGTGCCTGTAAACACAATGCTGAGGTGGCCGTTTAATCTTGGCGAGCCTATGGTCCCTCCTGAAATGGAGAGGAAGCTACAGACGAAGATGCGCCGATTCCATGAGTGGTACTTGGAAGAATCAAGAAGGAATAAACGGCGCATGATCAAAGTAGGCGTGAAGGACCATGATTTCTACAATGGTGACGAGGATTGGGTGTGGCTGAGGTTTAAGGATATATATGAGCTATACCACCGCGACGCCATGGACGTGGATTTGATCACCTGTTGGACACTGTAAGTACTTTGTTGTTGCTTATAATTCACAGTTTGAAAACAATAATTCCAATCTATATTGACGCGGGCTTTATTTATTGCTTAACATATGCAGAATGGAGATTCAAAAATGTCGGAGATCCGGGATATATGACGTTGGTTTCGTGGATCCTCGAAGGATAAGTGAAGAAATGATATTGATGAATCCTGAGGAAACATATGGAAACCTATACAAGTATATTAAGAAACAAAATTACTGCGACTCCATACTAATCCCGTACAACATCGAGTGAGTACATACACAGGCTTCTTCTTATACTGTCTGTGTACTAATTCATTTCTGATTATAATGTATACATGTGCACAGATTCCACTGGTTCCTAATAATATTGTGTCCTCACCGGGGTGTCGTGAACGTCTTTGATTCGTTGCGCACTCCAAAAGAAAAACTACAGAACATCATGGACATGATGACAAGGTGATGTATATTTTCCCCTACTTAATTCACCCCTTACACTCGCAATGACTTAACTCAATTTTTTTGTTCGCAGGGCCTGGATTCAATTTCGTCAAGAACACCCGGGAATTCAACATGAAACACTAAAATGGAACATTGGCTTTCCGGTAAGCAAGTAATTTGTACATGTAGGCCTCGGCTAATATATTATATGAATTTTACTTAATTTCTTTTGGTCGACAGTTTTCCAAACAGGGGCCGGGAAATAATTTATGTGCATACTATGTTTGCGATTTCATGTGGAATTGGGGACATAAAAAGCTTACACAACAGGATATTATGGTACGTAATAATAAACAACATTTCCATTATTATTAAGTGCACAATTATTGTCTCCAACTCGGCGGATTAAATATCTTTCAATTATTTGTAAATCACAGATGTTCAACTTGAAGGAAGAGTCCCTAGAGCTAGAAAGAATTGACGCAATTGCAGAACAGCTCGTCGGATGGATCTGGGACGAGGTCGTCAATCCCCGAGGAGAATACTACTCGCCAGTACTGGAGGACGTGCCGGACAGTCCAACAAGCTAGTCGTCAATCTTAATTAAGTAGAAAATACAGTTTAAATATATATAACTCGAGTTGACATGCATGAATATCTACTTTTGTAATATATATGTCTTCTATTTTGATGAAATGTCAGCTAGTATGAATATAGAGTCGGCCGAATACGCATTAGAATACACGTATTAGAATATATACGTATATATATAGATGTGCACGCATGGCTACTGAAAAAAGCAAAAAAAAAGGAAATCCGGGGCCTTTAGCACCGGTTGCGGACAGCAACCGGTGTTAAAGGAAGGCCCTTTAGCACCGGGTGCATCCACGACCCGGTGCTAAAGGCCCTGCTAACGGCGCTGCGGGTCAGCCCCTTTAGCACCGGGTCGTGGCTGCACCCGGTGCTAAAGGACCCCTTTAGCACCGGTTATTCAACCCGGTGCTAAAGGGCTTTCCCACCCGGTGCAGATGTCGATCATTCTGGTAGTGGGATAAAGGCTTGGAGTGGCACAGCCTAGCGCCACACATTCCATAGCTCCAGATTTTGCATTTCTTTTTACTTTATGCTATGACTCTATGGGTCTGCTTAGATGAATAGTGAGGATTATTTTCTGTGATATATATGAGTAATCGTTGTGTCCACTTACCAGTCTAAACTTGTTTATTCTTAAATTATGAAATTTGATTCAAAATTTGTCTACTATATTCAACAATATATTACATAATAATTTATGTAAAATACAAGCAACTACGGTTGACTTATTCTGATAGGCAATTTTAATACTCCCTGATTCAAAATACATAGAATAATCATCTGCCCTTGATAATTCGGGATTGTAGTTCTAATTCCCTATTTCTATTCTTGTACGTGTTGATGTAGGTAAAGGACACACAGCAGTATCAAAGGCATCTGCAGTATTCAAGAACACTCCAAGGAGTAATTTCAAATCAATTGATTCAACTGTGATGAATGCTGAACTGTACTTCTGAAGCTAAACCTATATTAGGCAAGGAGTAATGTGCCGGGAATAAATTTATCCTTTCCCTTTCTCTGGTGCTGAGAACATTTGCTGCATTAATTTCGTTCAGACAGCTGTATGGTTATAGAACCGATTGTTTTGGATGTAAACTTTGAACCATGTGGTGGTGATTAGTATAATTTACCTCTTTGCTATACTTTTTATCTGGTCTATGGAACAGTAAAAAACATATTTGTTGGATAAAATGGCAAATTCAAATTTCATGACGTTTTTGTGTCAGTAGGCCGTGTACTATTGCTTGCAGGACAGTTTCTTGGCCATGTGGTTCAAATAAACAAACACTATGACAGGTGATGTTTTTTCCACCAGAAATATGTAGCAGTTGAGAGAAGTGAGTTACCGACCGACTGCTAGGGGCAAGGCCAGTCCAACTTCTTTCACTAGGCTGTGGTCCTAGATTGACCAAGCTTAACCACAATGACAAATTACAGAATGAAATAGAGATTGTATATTAGGAGCATTTCCAATGAGGTTATATGCTGCTTGCATATGTGGCGTGTCGGAGAATGATACCTCCACGAAAGCATTGGCATACCATTCATTTCAAGCGATCGACAATATATGGATGTCAACAATAATAAAATGGCAAAAGATGATTTAATGTAGCATTTGACTGTCAATGATTTTTTATGGTGGTGTTCAACTGTTCATACAGGGTTGTTCATATATATTGCTCCACCCAGCCTGGACACGTCGGCGAAAAAAATTATGTCCTTTCGATTTTAATCCTGTGGTTCGATTTTCGCCGCGGCCTCTCGTCTTCCCGGCTGTGTACGTGTTGCATGATGGTTTGACAGAAGCTTGCCGTAGCGCTTCGGTAACCTCGTTGTGAATAAAAGATGCGGACCGAGCACAGTTGCTTCGTCTTCTTCTTTACACCATATGGTTAAGCCGAAACGATATGGTTTTTGATAAAAATAATTATGCATTCTCCCTTACATGTACTTTTCAGAGGAATTCATTGGATCAGATCATGGACGATATTCCAAAAGGAGGAAGAAAGGGACTCCATAAGAATGGTGTGCCGCCATATGGAGACAATGGCCATAGAAGTCTTCGCCAAGCGTGGGTGGAGGTTTAGCAATGAATTGGGCGCCTAAAGCTTTATTTTCCTTTTATCTTCACTTTTTTATGCCAGTGTTTCGTGCTGTGGTGTTTGAGTGTGCTATAAGGGAGATATAATCTCTGAAATAGCAAGAACCTTGTAAAAATTTGGTCGAATGCAAACTTGTTTGCAGAAGCCGGGATGTTATTCATTTGCTTGATGAAATATAACTCCCTTTATCTAAAAATCTGTGTGTTTATCGAGCAGGCAAAATGGAGCTGACGGGATGAGGGTGGTTATCCGTGCTGGTGTTGGCGTCGGCATGGATAATTGTGTATCTCTGCCAGCATCCATTTAGGGCCGACACATATAACTAATTATGTGAACAATCTTTAATTACAACCGTCATGAATGATTAACATGTCCCACAAGCTCTAGTTACAGCCTCATGCATATTAATGTACGACTACACGGAATAGTTATGTGTCAGCTAGGATGCTCTGCCTACACCAAAAGAACTTACACCATGTTAGTAAATGCACAAAATTCATACACAGGGTGAGAATGACCTAGGCAATTCCTCAGTTCATCAAGTGCATGGTTTCCAAATATAGTGCATGACTAACCACCCGTCCCATGAGACTCGTGGGTCATTTGATTAGATTTGGATAAACAAACCCGCCACAAATTTAAGTAACTCCATGACACCTTTAAAGTTTTTACATATACTTCTCACAGATTTCCGATGCTTACAAATGACACCGTAATGGTTGGGTACGTATCCAGAATCCCGTATATTTAAGGATGAAAGTAGTGTATTGTTTGCTTTTTGGATCAACCCCAATGGAATAACTTGTTCTGTACAGATTGATGGTTGAGAAAGAATATGATTCCCCCAGGGCCAATATTTACATAGTAGTATTGTATTTTTATGCTAATAAATTTTAATAGGTGGCTTAATTAATGCGAAGATTTGGTTTGCAGCCAAGAATAAATTTGACACGAGGTTAATAATTTCCTAAATATTACTGAGCTAGCAACATTAATTGTGGCCCCACACTTCAACATTCATAAGGTTGTAAGGGCCACCGAGAAAATGTGGGCTAAACACAGTCACTAGCTAGGCCCAACACGAGCCCATGTACGCCTAGGGTTTCCGCACATCTACTATAAAAACCCTCCCTCAGCAGACTTTTCCACTTTTCCAAATAATTCCCCATTTCGGTCCTCTACTCCCCATTTCATTTCCTCTTATCCGACGGGAGGTCCTACACTCCAGAGCCTGAATCTCTACCTATAAGGGAGCAACAGTAAGAACTCATATACCTTGCTTTGTTAATCTATACTGCATAGTTTCCTATTTGATTGAAGGAGTTTGGTTGATCCCTTCTTATCTCGAATCAGCATTTCTTTCTCATTCTACTGCACAAAATCGCTCCTCTTAAATTAAATGTCTAGATCCACTCTGGACCCTCCTTTAGTGCACGATTTGGGACTATTGCAAACCAGTGTTTCTGGATCAGAGGAAAACTACATCTAGTTAACCTCTCTGTCACGAAAATTTGATAGTGGTTTAGGGTAATACTTTTTCATGGGTGTTAGGATTATTGATTAGGGGATTTAAGATTGAGTCGTTTTACATGAGGTTTGCTAGTTTTAGGAGAGTTTTGTATGGTTGATGTTCTGATAAAGGTATCAGTGTGTCAGAATCCCATGTGGACCTAGGACCCAAGGAGACAGACCACCGTGGTATATATGGGTCGGGGCCAATTTTTGTCATGCATAGATATTAATTAGGGTGGGCCCCAAGAATGCAGTGCAGAGGTAATTTTTTATTTCTATGCCCCCCACTCAGTTGTCATGATTGCTTCAAGGGCCACCATTGGATGCTCATATAGTTTTCAGTTTCGGTAGCAATATCATACACGGATCACTTTATATCCTTTAATGTATTCTCTGTTGACTAAAATTATTAATATATACAGGCGTACTATGTATCTAATTTATTTTCATCCTTGTAGTGTTGAGCCATCCAGTTCAGTCAATTGAGAATCCTTAGCAGGGATAGGATTCTGATTCAGGATATACGTCAAGAAAATGGAGCAATCATCTGGTCGTGACAATAGTGAAGTTCACACTCCACTCGCCCTTGAAGCAACTGCTCATGTCCCCAATCATTCATCCAGTCATGCTCATGGCTCCGTCCACCTCGGAGTAGACAGTAATCCTAGTCCTTTCATAGTATGTGCGCTTGCTGCTCCTGGAAATCCAAACCCTGGTCCATTACGAGTACAACGTCAGCGTCGAACATTTTGGACAGAATGCCCAAGTTGCAAGAAAAAGAACAAGTATTCCATTGAGCTTCTCAATTTCAGCATTTCTTGCTACAACTGCAGAGAGTCGTTCAAAGCACTTGAGGTATCAAGACCAAGGAACTATAGTACAACCAGTAATGGTGGGTTCATTCCATTGTCTGGGACAACACAGAAAGCTGGTAAATATGTCCCATTTTCTGCACCTAAGACGAAGACCCCCAATGTGGCTCCTCTTCGAAAGAAGCTGAGAAGTGGGGTAGATGTCACAAAAGGAGAAAATCTTCATGGAACCTTCACGGAACTAGGGAAGACTACAAATATGCAGCCTAATAAAACCAGACGACAAATTCAACATGAGGATCCAGTTCGAGTGCCATTGGAAAAGAGATTCACTAATTATGAAATACGGATGCTTTTGAAATTTAAGGGCAAGGCAATATTGGAAAAGAGGATCAAAGAAACAATGTCTGCTGACGAATTTTGAACATCTCATTTAGCCGACCCCAAGGTGCCTTGATTGTTTTTTTTTAAAGTGTTCTATTGTTTTTCCTTTTTCCCATTGAATTTACATTCCCAGTAAATACATCATCTTCTATCAAGTTTTATAGGTTAGGCAAATGGTTAAGTTAGAACTCAGCAATGCTTCTGAATTCTTATTTATCCTGCAGTAACTTGTATACCATTAAAATATCATAAAATTGAGAGTTTCCCTACAGGCGTATGTGTCTCTTTATTTTCTTTTCTAAGGTCATACGTGTTGCTATTTAACTGGTTAATTTCTCATCGTATTAGTATAAATCTTCTAAATTCAGTAGCTTGACATGAATACAAGAATTCCATCAAAATGTTTTGTCTCTATTACACTAATGTTTCTTTTAGGTCGTGCCTCATAAATATTGATGAGCTAGCGTACCTATTGCTTGGTTTTTATCAGAAACTATACTTACTGTGCAGGATAAAAGCTTGGAGTGGCACAGCCTAGCGCCACACATTCCATAGCTCCAGATTTTGCATTTCTTTTTACTTTATGCTATGACTCTATGGGTCTGCTTAGATGAATAGTGAGGATTATTTTCTGTGATATATATGAGTAATTGTTGTGTCCACTTACCAGTCTAAACTTGTTTATTCTTAAATTATGAAATTTGATTCAAAATTTGTCTACTATATTCAACAATATATTACATAATAATTTATGTAAAATACAAGCAACTACGGTTGACTTATTCTGATAGGCAATTTTAATACTCCCTGATTCAAAATACATAGAATAATCATCTGCCCTTGATAATTCGGGATTGTAGTTCTAATTCCCTATTTCTATTCTTGTACGTGTTGATGTAGGTAAAGGACACACAGCAGTATCAAAGGCATCTGCAGTATTCAAGAACACTCCAAGGAGTAATTTCAAATCAATTGATTCAACTGTGATGAATGCTGAACTGTACTTCTGAAGCTAAACCTATATTAGGCAAGGAGTAATGTGCCGGGAATAAATTTATCCTTTCCCTTTCTCTGGTGCTGAGAACATTTGCTGCTTTAATTTCGTTCAGACAGCTGTATGGTTATAGAACCGATTGTTTTGGATGTAAACTTTGAACCATGTGGTGGTGATCAGTATAATTTACCTCTTTGCTGTACTTTTTATCTGGTCTATGGAACAGTAAAAAACATATTTGTTGGATAAAATGGCAAATTCAAATTTCATGACGTTTTTGTGTCAGTAGGCCGTGTACTATTGCTTGCAGGACAGTTTCTTGGCCATGTGGTTCAAATAAACAAACACTATGACAGGTGATGTTTTTTCCACCAGAAATATGTAGCAGTTGAGAGAAGTGAGTTACCGACCGACTGCTAGGGGCAAGGCCAGTCCAACTTCTTTCACTAGGCTGTGGTCCTAGATTGACCAAGCTTAACCACAATGACAAATTACAGAATGAAATAGAGATTGTATATTAGGAGCATTTCCAATGAGGTTATATGCTGCTTGCATATGTGGCGTGTCGGAGAATGATACCTCCACGAAAGCATTGGCATACCATTCATTTCAAGCGATCGACAATATATGGATGTCAACAATAATAAAATGGCAAAAGATGATTTAATGTAGCATTTGACTGTCAATGATTTTTTCTTTCTCCTTTGTTGTTTCTCCTTTTATTTATGTACACATTTATTTATATATTTTCAGACGTATTTTCTAAAGAATAAGAAATTTCTCGGTGTTACAGGTCGACAGTGGTTGTTGTGGATCCACTCCGTTTCTTGGTGGATTAAGATTCCGCTTCTAAGCAACGGTAAGTATTCGGTCTGTGTTTCTTGCTTGTTATTATCTATATATGTTATGCTTGTTTGCTGTGTGTATGATGCGATTGTTCGGTAATTTTTCTATACGACATTACTGTATGCTCGTTTGCATTGTTATTTTGTTGTGTTAGTTGCTACGCTTAAATGATTGCCATGGCTGTGTATGTGATACGACTGTTCAACAATTTTGCGCTCCTTCTGATCGTTATTTTTCTGTGGTAGTTACTACGTCTAAATGATTAGCATCTATTTAGTGAAGCTGTCTGATTTGAGTGCTTGAAGAAACTAAATCTCACTATATATTTATAAGATTTGTTATTTGTCCCATTAATTACATGTTTCTTTCCTACAAAACATCCTCAGTATTTCTGACAGGCTGATCTGTAACCTACTTTTCTTTCTTTCTCTTTTTCTCGTTTTTTTCATCCGGTTTTCCATCTTATATTTGTTCAGTGGCTACTTCTTTTTAAAATTTGCATTTGTAATATCTGTAAACTGAGAGCACTTTTCCCTTCTTCTTCGGTATTTTGATCTCCTGTTAGTAGTACTTCCATATAAACCGTGCTCTGAAGAGATTGTCTGCGCAGTCCTGATAGAGGTGACAACCGTATGGAACAGATTAGTTTTGAACCATGTACGTTAGTATTTTAACCTATCTCTTATCTTACGATGCTATTTCTGTATAATTGGTTATGGATCATGCTTTTCTGTGCTTGGTTTTTCCTTTATCCCTCAAATGGCTAATGGCGCAGATTTTATGTGTTTATGTGTTTTCTGTGTAGCCATCGATAGTACAGACTCCGGTTTCCTTGAGATATCCACAGGTCTGTATGTTGCAAGAATTTGTTAAATTCTTGAGGAGGAGGGCCCTCAATGTTAACCGCCACTTTGGTATTCCAGGGGATCTTTTTGCGTCGGTATTCATTTGTTCATGGCGAAATGTTAAGGATGAACCCAGGTCCTTGAATTAATTGTTTGATGAGATAAAACTACTTCTGTTGTGGTGTGGACAATAAATCCCGTGGGAAACATGACATGCTGTTTGGCTGAGTTGAGGCACCACACTTAATCTAGATAGCAAGGTAAATATCTTTTATGATGGGCCTGGTCAGAGATGTAGCTATCGTGACTCCAAAAAAAATGTAGCTATATCGGACTGGCTACACTGCTACAGTAGCGTTGGTAAGTCTAGCTTCTCTTTCTTTCATTGCCTCAGTTACTTCTACGAAGCATGTTTCTTGGCGTGGAGTGTTCTGACAGACAAAATAAATAACAAATGTAAAAGTGTATTTCTTGTAAATCTAACAAGGATAAAAAACAAATAATAGTATAGGTGATCGGAGTGAAGGCACTATTAGCAATCACTACCAGAATGATCAACATCTGCACCGGGTGGGAAAGCCCTTTAGCACCGGGTTTCCCACCCGGTGCAACTAATCCGAGGCTAAAGGGGTACCCCTTTAGCACCGGGTTGAATAACCGGTGCTAAAGGCTCCCTTTAGCACCGAGTGCAGCCACGACCCGGTGCTAAAGGGCCTGCCCCGCAGTGCCTTTAGCAGGGCCTTTAGCACCGGGTCGTGGCTGCACCCGGTGCTAAAGGGCATGCCTTTAGGTGCTAAAGGGCCTGCCTTTAGCACCGGTTGCTGTCTGCAACCGGTGCTAAAGGCCCCGGATTTTTTTTTCTTTTTTCAGTAGCCATGCATGCACGTCTATATACGTGTATATACGTATATATTCTAATACGTGTATTCTAATGCGTATTCGGCCGACTCTATATTCGTATTAGCTGACATTTCATCAAAATAGAAGACATATATTACAAAAGTAGATATTCATGCATGTCAACTCGAGTTATATATATTTAAACTGTATTTTCTACTTAATTAAGATTGACGACTTGTTGGACTGTCCGGCACGTCCTCCAGTACTGGCGAGTGGAATTCTCCTCGGGGATTGACGACCTCGTCCCAGATCCATCCGACGAGCTGTTCTGCAATTGCGTCAATTCTTTCTAGCTCTAGGGACTCTCCCTTCAGGTTGAACATCTATAATTTACAAATAATTGAAAGATATTTAATACGCCGAGTTGGAGACAATAATTGTGCACTTAATAATAATGGAAATGTGTTTATTAATAATAATATTATTACGTACCATAATATCGTGTTGTGTAAGCTTTTTATGTCCCTAATTCCACATGTAATCGCAAACATAGTATGCACATAAATTATTTCCCTTCCCCTGTTTGGCACACTGTCGACCAAAAGAAATTAAGTAAAATTCATATAATATATTAGCCGAGGCCTACATATACAAATTACTTGCTTACCGGAAAGCCAATGTTCCATTTTAGTGTTTTATGTTGAATACCCGGGTGTTCTTGACGAAATTGATTCCAGGCCCTGCGAACAAAAAAATTGAGTTAAGTCATTGCGAGTGTAAGGGGTGAATTAAGTAGGGGAAAATATACATCACCTTGTCATCATGTCCATGATGTTCTGTAGTTTTTCTTTTGGAGTGTGCAATGAATCAAAGACGTTCACGACACCCCGGTCAGGACACAATATTATTAGGAACCAGTGGAATCTGTATACATGTATACATTATAATCAGAAATGAAATAGTACACAGACAGTATAAGAAGAAGCTTGTGTATGTACTCACTCGATGTTGTACGGGATTAGTATGGAGTCGCAGTAATTTTGTTTCTTAATGTACTTGTATAGGTTTCCATATGTTTCCTCAGGATTCATCAATATCATATTTTCACTTATCCTTCGAGGATCCACGAAACCAACGTCATATATCCCGGATCTCCGACATTTTTGAATCTACATTCTGCATATGTTAAGCAATAAATAAAGCCCGCGTCAGCATAGATTGGAATTATTGTTTTCAAACTGTGAATTATAAGCAACAACAAAGTACTTACAGTGTCCAACAAGTGATGAAATCCACGTCCATGGCGTCGCGGTGGTACAGCTCATATATATCCTTAAACCTCAGCCAGACACAATCATCGTCACCATTGTAGAAATCATGGTCCTTCACGCCTACTTTGATCATGCGCCGTTTATTCCTTCTTGATTCTTCCAAGTACCACTCATGGAATCGGCGCATCTTCGTCTGTAGCTTGCTCTCCATTTTAGGAGGGATCATAGGCTCGTCAAGCTTAAACGGCCACTTCAACGTTGTGTTTACAGGCACCTCTTCTTCCCCCAGGACTTGCGCTCTGGTTAGTCCAGTCTCGGCCATTACTCGTTGCACGTTAAGCTCGTCCAGAGATGGCAATGGACCCAAGGGCCGCTGAGGTTGCTGGCCGAGCTGAGGAACCTTTTTGGATGGGCCCGCCTCCTTATCTGCAGCCGTCCGCTTCCGGCGAGATTTCAGTAATGAGCGGTCATAGTCTGTTACTATTACTTCCTTCTGTTGACCCTTGCTCAAATTACCGAGAAATGACTTGACGACGGTGGGATCAAGCTTCGGCTCCGGCTCAGGTTTTTTCCTCCACTCGGCCATTTGCCTCTTTGTGTCTGCTTTGACCGAGGCTTCGAGCTCCTCTAGAGTCTTCCCACCCGCTCTTTTCTCTGGTGCGGGCTTCTCTCTGGTTTTCCGCGCCTTCTTCGCTGGTGGAGTGGGGGCAGAGGCTTTAGTGCGGCGTCCCCTCTTCGGCGGAGGGGGCGGAGACCTCCGCGGCGGAGGAGACGGAGACCTCTTCGACGGAGGAGACGGGCTTGCATCAGGAGCTCCCGGAGAATCGTCATGATCCGGTGGATCTCTTGGAGACGGTGGAGGTGACGGAGGCTTGTTGGTAGCCGCAGGTGTACCGGGTATGACGACGTCTGCCTTGCTCCATAGAATGATGCAGTGAGAACACTGACCGAGTTTTGTTTCTCCGTCACCTCCGGGGATGTCAAGTTCCAAGTCTTCCCAGTTGGTGACGACTTGCTCCACCTCAACAGGTAAGTAACCATGTGGAATGTCATTGCAGTGCCATTTTTGCCCTTCTTCCACACGTTTGGTCATACCGTATGCGACCTGATAAGTTAGTAGTCACAAAGAAAGTTAGTAAATGAATGGTATTTACGGTGAAATGTATGCAGTACGAACTAAGGTCACATACGTACCACCACAGCTAAGTTCTTCTGCCTGACGACAAGCTCGCACGCGGTCCGTTGAGTTATTTCATCCACGGTGTAACGGACCGCTTCGGCGGCCTGTGTGGAAGCGTGACTGCTTTGATATTGTTGTGGAGGGCTAATAAGGGCCGCATCTTGGAGAGGTGCATGCTCTGTGGAACCGGTCCCGCCTGCGGCTTGTTGGAGAGGTGCATGCTCTGTGGAACCGGTCCCGCCTGTGGCTTGTTGTATCTGCAGCCATGCTACCTTCATCCATCGCTCCATCTCTGACTCCATTTCTTGGAGCTTTGAGCCCTGGGCGGTAACCGTTTGCTCTAGGTCCCTCACCCTCTGCTCATATTCGGCCTTCTTCCTCGAACGGCTCCTATAGGTGGCGGCGTGCTCTTGGAAACCTTTCTTCCATGAGATGCTTGTGCCTACGCCGCGCGTCCGTCTAGGATGCTCCTTGTTCCCTAAGGCATAGGTTAGCTCATCTCCGTCTCTATCAGCAACAAATTCTCCCCTCTCAGATGCCCTGAGGATATCGAGGAGACGCTGAGCTAGTTCTCGCAAGTCCTCGGGAAAAACTAAGGAGCCGTCGATTGGGCTTAGGGTGCCTCCATGACTATAGTACCAATGCTTGGTCCTTGTGGGCCAGTCATGTGTCGCTGGAGTGATGCCTCTAGCATATAGATCTTCTTCCATCTTCTCCCATTTAGCGATGCTTGCCTTGTAACCTCCCGAACCCATCTTATGAGAGTACTTCTTATTCGCGGCGTTTCCGGCGTTTCTAGCGCTAGCCGTTGCACCCTCTTCGGAGGTTTTGTACTCAAGGAATGCTTCCCACTCGTCATCAGTGATCTTTTTATACTTCTCAGGATCCGGGGCCTCTCCGGTTTTGAGAAAATGCGAGTACAACTTCTTCTTGAAATCCCGAAACAGAACTGACATCTTCTTCATTGTCCAATCCCTCAGTTCTGCTTCATGAGTGCTAGGCCAGTCGAATACTGCCTTTAATTCCCTCCATAGCATCTCCTTCTCTGTATCGGGGAGCACGTACTCCTCAGTGGGGTCCGTGGACTTCCATTTTCTGATACTAATGGGCACATTGTCCCGTACAATTACCCCGCACTGAGATACAAATTTCTTGGCCACTTTTGGGGGCTCAACTGGCTCCCTGTCATCCTCCACTCGGGTGATGTGTAACTTGACATCCTTCAGCTTCTTCGTGGTCGATCGTTTTGATTTCTTAGCTCGACTTGTAGAAGCAGAGGCGACCTACACAAATTACATATATACGAGATGATATAGAGATGATATACATAATTGACATGTACAGTACAAATTTATGTTATCTATATACACACCTGACTAGACGAGGGCTCGTTACCGGCCCCTTCAATAGTGCTGCCCTGGACACGTTCGCCCTGGACATTGGCGGCCCTTCAACATTTTCGGCCCCTTCAACATTTTCGTCCCTTCCAATGATCCCCAACACATCATCCATGGACATTGGTTGGGTTACAATATTGAAAAGTTGATTCGCAAAGAACGTGTCATTGTCCTCTTGCATGGGTGGGACAGGGGTGTTGTTGTCCTCTTGCATGGGTGGGACGGAGTTGTTGTTGTCCGCCATCTATAGAATTAAAAATAATTGATAAAAAATATATACAAAGCATACATATTCCCAATATTTCTAACATTTTCGCTAAGGGGGGCGGTGCGTGAAAAACGGATTCGCCAAGGGGTTCGGGTGCGCGGTGTGAATTGATTCGCTAAGGGTTCGGGTACGTGACGCGAACGGGTTCGCTAAGGGGGTCGGTGCGCGAAAAACGGATTCGCTAAGGGGTTCGGGTGCGCGGCGGGTTCGGGTACGCCATAGAATTTCCGATAATACATTTAAATGAAGCACATATATTTCTAATATACATAGAATTAAAAATAATTGATAAGAAATATATACATTTAAATGAAGCACATATATTTCTAATATACATAGAATTTTCAATATACATTTAAATGAAGCATTTTCCAATATACATTTTAAACATATAACATTTCCGATAATACATTTAAATGAAGCACATATATTTCTAATATACATAGAATTAAAAATAAATGATAAGAAATATATACATTTAAATGAAGCACATATATTTCTAATATACATAGAATTTCCAATATACATTTAAATGAAGCACATATATTTCTAATATACATAGAATTTCCAATATACATTTAAATGAAGCATTTTCCAATATACATTTCAAACATATAACATTTCCAATATACATTTCAATGTAAATATCTCCAATACATTTAAATGAAGCATTTTCCAATATACATTTCAAACATATAACATTTCCAATATACATTTCCAATATAACATTTCCAATATACATTTCAATGTAATTTCTAATATTTTCTAATATTTTCAATACATATAAAGCATATATATTTCTAAAGCATGTATGTGGTTAGCGAACGCATTCGGCCAAGCGCATTTGGTTAGCGAACGCGTTCGCTAACCAAATGCGCATGGCCGAACACGTTCGCTAAGCAAATGTGCATGGCCGAAGTTCGGCCATGCAACGGGTACCTGCACACACAAACACGTACACGGCACGAAGGCCGGCTCACAAACATTCACGCACGGCACGAAGGCCGGCTTCATAGAGGCTCACCGTGCAATGACGGGCGCGGCGGGCGACGGCGGCGAGGGGACGAGGAGCGGCGCCGGCGCGGGGACGACGGGCGGCGCGGGGACGACGGGCGGCGCGGGGACGAGGGGCGCCGGCGCGGGGACGACGGGCGCGGGGACGACGACGGCGGCGGGAACGACAGGCGGCGGCGGCGTGGGCGCGGGGACCACGGGTGGCGGCGGCGTGGGCGCGGGGACGACGGCGGCGGCGGGGACGACGGGCGCGGGGACGACGACGGCGGCGGGGACAACGGGCGGCAGCGGCTGAGGAGACGAGGCGCCGGCGGTTTCGATATGTGAGATGAGGGCGAAGTGAGGGAGGGGAGAGAAGTCCCCGGCCTATATAGGTCCGGGGCATTTAGCACCGGGTGCAGCCACGACCCGGTGCTAAAGGACCTTTAGCACCGGGTCTGTACAGCACTCGGTGCTAAAGGCCCCCCCCTTTAGCACCGGGTCTTCCCACCACCCGGTGCTAAAGGCCGTAACTGCGCCAGACGAAAATTGGTGGGGGCTTTTAGCACCGGGTGCAGCCATGACCCGGTGCTAAAGGGCCTTTAGCACCGGATCTGTACAGCACCCGGTGCTAAAGGCCCCCCTTTAGCACTGGGTCTTCCCACCACCCGGTGCTAAAGGCCCTTTAGCACCGGGTCTTCTACACCCGGTGCTAAAGGCCGTAACTGGCGCCAAACGAAAATTGGGGGCCTTTAGCACCGGATTTTAGATCAACCCGGTGCTAAAGGCCCCAAATTTTCGTTTGGCGCCAGTTTCCAAACCGGCCTTTAGCACCGGGGGCTACTATTTGGGAATCTTATAAATATAGTTTTTAATATATAGTTATTAATACTTGTTTTAATTCAGTTATTAATACCTATTAAAAATATATATTAAATAAGAAAATCTTATAAATTACTAGAAAATCAATATAAAATGCTAGAAAATCTTATAAATTAATAGAAAATCTTATAAATTACTAGAAAATCTTATAAATTACTAGAAAATCTTATAAATTACTAGAAAATCAATATAAAATGCTAGAATTAATAAAAACAATCTTATAAATCAATAGAAAATCTTAGAACATAGGTGGAACATAAATGCAAATATAGTCATTACAAATTGGGTGGAACATAGTGCAATTAAATTACATGGCATCATCGTTTACTCGGACACTAATAAACTTCCTCTTTACAAATGTTCCTTGATTGTGATCACGCCGTAGATACGGTGTCTCCTCCGCCGCTAACAGGATGCTTGGGTCATCAGCCACTGAGAATGGAGGCCGGCCATCGAGCATATCATAATCTTCATTCGTCTTGTCCTCAACTCCTACGATTTTTCTCTTTCCAGGAAGAACTATATGACGCTTTGGCTCGTCTTGTGATGGGTCCAATTGCTTACCCCCACCTTTCTTATCCGCCCCTTTCTTCGGTCTGCTAGCCATGTCCTTCACATAAAAAACTTGTGTGACAGCTTTGCCCAGGACGAACGGTTCGTCTAGAAAGCCAATCTTGTTTAGGTCCACTAACGTCATTCCATAGTCCGCTTCAACTTTAACACCTCCTCCAGTCAGCTTCACCCATTGGCACTTGAACAGTGGGATCTTCAAAGGTCCGTACTCTAGTTCTCATATCTCCTCTATGATTCCATAGTATGAGTTTGTATTGCCATTGGTGTTTGTCGCATCGATCCGGACACCACTGTTTTGGTTGGTGCTTTTCTTGTCCTGGGCTCTTGTGTAAAATGTATACCCATTGATGTCGTATCCTTGGAATGTCAAGATCGTGCTCGATGGACCTCTAGCTACAAAAGCTAGCTGCGCATCAATGCCCTCGACACCCATAAGACGTCTTCGCAACCAATCGGCGAAAGTACTATTCTGCAGACGCTAAATGAAGGCCGCAGACTTTGTTGAGTTTTCGTCCCTGAGAATCTGCATGTGCTCCTCGATGTACGGAGCAACTAAGGTTGATTGTTGCAAAACTGTGAGGTGCGCTTTACGAAATGTCTCAACGTCCTTGATCACCATCGATCTTCTCCCTAGTGTGCCCTTTCCACCAAGTCTCCCCTCGTGATGTGATTCGGGCACACCAATCGGCATAAGATCGTCGACAAAGTCAACACAGAATTCAATGACCTCTTCTGTTTCGTATCCCTTAGCAATGCATCCTTCTGTACGAGAACGATTACGGACATACTTCTTTAGGACAGCGAAGAACCTCTCAAATGGGAACATGTTGTGTAGAAATACTGGGCCCAATATACGAATCTCTTTGACGAGGTGAACCAATAGATGTGTCATGATATTGAAGAAGGATGGTGGAAATATCATCTCAAAGCTGACAAGACATTGCACCACGTCGTTCTGTAGCTGATCTAAATGGTCTGGATTGATCACCTTCTGAGAAATTGCATTGAGGAATGCACATAGCTTCACAATGGCTTTCCGCACGTTAACTGGTAGCACACCCCTGAGTATGATGGGAAGCAGCTGTGTCATCAACACATGGCAGTCGTGAGACTTCAGGTTTGTGAACTTCTTCTCTATCATATTTATTATTCCCTTAATATTGGAGGAGTAGCCAGACGGAACCTTGATACTGTTCAAGCATTCAACATGCATGCCTTCTCTTCTTTGCTGAGAGTGAAGCTGGCAGGACGCAAGTACTGGCGTCCTTTGTCTCTCTTTTCTGGATGTAGATCAGTCTGTTGCTTCAATCGTTTCAGATCCTGACGTGCTTCCAGTGTATCTTTTGGCTTCCCATAAGTACCCAGGAAGCTTATCAAGTTCACGCAAAGATTCTTCGTCAGATGCATCACATCAATCGCGTTACGGACCTCTAAACGTTGCCAATAAGGTAGCTCCCAAAAGATAGACTTCTTCTTCCACATCGCGGCACGACCATCCTCGCCCGTCGGAGCAGCCTGGCTTCCGTCTCCCTTGCCAAACACCACGTGTAGGTCCTTCACCATATCAAATAGCTCTTCTCCACTCCGGTGTCTCGGCTTTGTACGGCGGTCAGCATTCCCGCCAAAATGCGCACATTTCTTTCGTAGCTCATGCTTCGCCGGAAGGAATCGACGGTGACCCATGTACACAACTTTACGACAATGTTTCAAATACATGCTTTCAGTTTCCTCTAAACAGTGAGTGCATGCTTTATATCCTTTGTTTGATTGTCCTGATAGGTTACTTAGTGCAGGCCAGTCGTTGATGCTTATGAAAAGCAGTGCTCGAAGGTCAAACTGCTCCTGCTTGTCCTCATCCCACATGCTAACACCTTCATTCTTCCACAGCTGCAAAAGTTCGTCAACCAATGGTCTTAGGTACACATCAATGTCGTTGCCAGGTTGCTTTGGGCCTTCGATGAGCACTGGCATCATAATGAACTTCCACTTCATGCAGAGCCAGGGGGGTAGGTTGTAGATACAAACAGTCACGGACCAAGTGCTATGACTACTGCTCATTTCACCAAAAGGGTTCATGCCATCGGTACTTAAACCAAGCCTAACATTCCTCGCATCAGCATCAAACTCTGGGAATGCTCTGTCGATGTTCCTCCACTGGGATCCATCGGCGGGGTGTCTCAACATGCCATCCTGCTTACGTTCTTCTTTGTGCCAGTGCATCAGTTTGGCATGGTCTTTGTTCCTGAACAAACGCTTCAGACGGGGTATCAGAGGGAAATATCACATCACCTTCGCAGGGATTTTTTTCTTAGAACGCTCTCCCCCAACATCACCAGGGTCGTCCCGCCTGATCTTGTATCGTGTGCAGGTGCAAACCGGACAACGATCCAAGTGTTCGTACTGTCCGCGATAGAGGATACAGTCATTAGGACACGCATGTATCTTCTACACCTCCAAACCGAGAGGGCAAACAACACGTTTTGCTTGATACGTCGTCGATGGCAATGTGTTACCCTCTGGAAGAATCTTCTTTACGAGTTTCAGTAGCTCCTCGAAACCCTTATCAGTAACACCATTTGCTGCCTTCCACTGCAGAAGTTCAAGTGTGCTACCCAACTTCTTTAGCCCCTCTTTGCAATCTGGGTACAGGTCAGTCTTGTGGTCCTGCAACATGCGCTGTATCTTTTTCAGTTCCTTATCATTGCCGCAGTCTTTCTCGGCATCACGCAACATTTGCCCGAGTCCATCAGTAGGTTCATTTTCCTGAGCAACATCTTCCTGAGCATCGCCTTCCCGAGCAACATCTTCCTCATCGGCATCACCCATTGCAGCATATGCAAAGGAACCGTAGTATTGAGCCAATAACGGAATGTCGTCATCGGCCTCGTCTTCTTCATCTTCATCCATTAGAATTCCTCTTTCACCGTGCTTCGTCCAAACAGAATAATTCCTCATGAAACCGTGCCTCATCAAATGCACCTGAAGACAACCTCTTTGTTTGTATGATTGTATATTTTTACAATGGGTGCATGGGCAGAACATGAAACCGGACGGCGTCCTGTTAGCCTCGGCGGCATCGAGAAACGTCCTAAGGCCATCACGGAACGCCTGAGCGTGGGGGTCCCCGTACATCCATTGTCTATTCATCTGCATTATTAACCAATAACAAATATACAATACAATTTAAATATAAAAAATTTAATATATAAATAAATACAAATTATAATATATATTCCATTATATAAATAAATTTCTAAAACTACATTACTATATTCATTAAATATAACATTACTATAAGCCTTATAAGATTTATAAGATTTATAAGATTTTCTATTAATTTATAAGATTTTCTAGCATTTTATATTGATTTTCTAGTAATTTATAAGATTTTCTATTAATTTATAAGATTTTCTAGCATTTTATATTGATTTTCTAGTAATTTATAAGATTTTCTAGTAATTTATAAGATTTTCTATTAATTTATAAGATTTTCTAGCATTTTATATTGAATTTCTAGTGATTTCTAAAACTACATTACTATAAGCCTTATAACTATTCATGAGTCATACAAAACAAAATACTAACTAGCTTGCCTTCTCTCTCCATTTAAAACACAACATGAACATCTCTCCACCATGAACTCAAGCTCTCTCCTCTCTCTCCTCCAAGAACACAAGCTCTCTCTAGCTAGCTTTACTTTGATTCACAAATCCCTCTATTTCTAAATCATAGAAGGATTACAAGCTAAATAAAACATTAGAGAATGAAAGAGTGTACCTTGTAGTGCTCCTTAGATGAGTAGAATCTTCACAAATTTTGAAAAAAATTTGGGCAGCACCTCCCCTCCCACGGCCGAGCAGCATGAACACAGCGCCTAAGTGTTCAGCTGGCTCGGGCGGGGGAGGAAGAAGCCCCTATATTCAAACACATTAGCACCGGGTCGTGGCAAGACCCGGTGCTAATGCGCCCCCTTTAGCACCGGGTGTAGCCAGCACCCGGTGCTAATGTGTCCGCCCTGACACCCCGCAGCGCCGCTCCCGCTCCTAGCCGTTGGACCCGGTGCTGAAGCCCCATCAGCATCGGGTCCAAAAATGGCCGAGGCGGAGGAGGCGGGCGGATGTGAAGCATTCTGGTAGTGAATGGTGAAAGTATAAGTAAAACAGGTATGGATCTAGGAGTTATTAGTAGCACGGTCGCTTTTTTCGTGATATTCCCTGCACCTATGGACAGAGAGTAAATTCACTATAAACACATAATATGAAAACACGTGTTTCTGCTACGGATGCTTCTGTGGCGTACCAAAACTCTCTATTCCATCTATTTACTGATGTAGGATCTAAATGGGGATAAACACAAAATTTGGAATATAGAAGAGAAAATTGTGCTATGCTTGGTAAGGGTGAGAAGACACATTTAAATGGTAAGAAAGCTAACGACTGGACACTAAAGACTAAAGTTTCTGCATAAACCAAAAGGTACAGGAGCAGAAGCAAACTTATTGAGGGCAAAGGGATGGTCCAAAGCAGCAGGATGCTGATAACCTTAAGCTCAGTTGACCCTGCAGAGCATTCAAACATAATCAAAGCTTAAGAACACTAAGTGGCCGCGTTTCCAATGAAGCAGGACAACACAAATATATGTACATTTGGGAAGACAGAACTATTGGAACAATCAGACTGAAAACTGAATAAACAACACTTTGGCCCTAAACAGAATGAGAATTTCAGACTTACGAGATCACAAGGTTGATGTCTCGAGAAAACAAGAATCGTCAATGCAAGAAAATAATACCATACGTGCAGTTGAGCGTAGGAACTGCGTAGCTATGTTTAGCTATAATGGGGAAAATGTTTAAGTAATTAATTAGAAAAAATATACAAGCACATGATATTTGATACAGCGCATACATTAGCAGTGTGTAACCGATTGAAAACCACTTGATCAGTATGTAAATGTTAAGATCATTAAGAAGGTGATAGAAAAGATAAGTAACTGACATAAAGCCTTACATGCAGGCATGCAGCAGCAACAAGGTTGCTATGGAAGAAAAAAAAAGGGCATAACCAAGATAGATAAAGGAGCAGAACATATACACAGAACATAGTAAGGTATATATTCTAATAGTATAGACAACTCAATTCAAAACGTATACAGGATCCCATCCACAACGCGGATATTACTACCACATTGCAGACAGCCTAAACCAATTTGAATGAAAAACCAGATGCATCAAGACACATCTACACATCATTATTGTTCATAGGGAGATAGTTATAACAATAGAACAGAAACCGCTAAAATGCGAGAGAAAACAATATAAATTAAACATACAAGACTGTAGTTCTCTGAAGATTACAGATCTAGAGGGCAAGGAACCCTTTGCGGTAGAGTGGGCCTGGCACAACAGGGAAAATTTTAGTAAATAGATGAACAGAGAAAAAATGGTCAGATTGTAGCAATTGCAAGTACTAATGGGGGATAAAACTAACCATGTGTACTCCCTCCATATTGGTATAAGATAATGTTTTAGACAAGATTTTAGTCAAACATTGGAATATAAATCATGAATAACTTTTAACTCGTTGAGTTTGGAAATATGAAAACCATACGAATAGATTTGTCTTAAAAAATATTTTTATAAAAGTATACATATATTATTTTTAATAAATATTTTTGTAAAAATAAGAAATTAAAGCTACGTTTTGAAGACCATGTCGTTGTCCCAAACGTCATCTAATACCGATATGGAGGGAGTATGTATATATATATATATATATATATATATATATATATATAATCTTATATAATCTACACTCGCGTGTAGCTACACCCACCATCAGTATACTATTGTACGTATGTCCGTATACTAGTTTATCATTTTTAATATGTTCATATACTAATTCTAAGATACTTCAAAGCGAGTTACATGAAATTTTTTTTAAATCAACCCTATTTTTAAATATATTTTGATTATACCTTTATAATACTATATAAAATTGTATGTCCATATACTCAATGTATGCTTACATACCCAATGTATATATCATCACAGATAATCGAGTATCATCACATACTACATGTACATATTCTTCGTTGGATCAAATTCATCATGTATCATGAGATACATAGGTAGGCGTAGCTACACGCGCGTGTAGAATGGATTTTTCCTATATGTATGTATGTTACGTACGTACGTACGTAATCTTTATAGAAGAAAACAATAGCCTTAGGGAAAGAAAGATACACAGGCAAAAATGACAGAGGCAAATGTTGACTTTGTGATAAGGAAGATGAGAGGGGAGGGGTGGAGAGGGACTGCGCTAATCTGAACCGCTGTCATGTTCGCTGCCGCTGCAGCTGCCGTGGCTCCGCTCTACATCCGCATGCCACTGAAGATGTTGCTGCTGCGGCTAACCGCAGGTTCACCAGCGCGTCGCCGCCACTGTGTAGTGCGCCCCGCCCCCGGCCGCAGCCGTGCATCTGCAACTGCAACTGCAGCTCCCTCTGCCGGCTACGCCCGCCGTTGGCTCGCGCCCCTTGCTGCTGACGCCGTCTGCAGCTCGGCCCAGGCTGCCCTCACATCGCTGTCGCAGCACAATACAACCACTTCCATCGGTACCGTCAAAAGGACGAGAAAATTGTTATTACTGGACTCTAAACAATGGCATTTGTTGTTATAGGACTCTAAGTATTGACTCCGCTAAAACGATCTTTAAAACATGAGCATTTATTTTACATGACATTTAGGGTATATATTTTCTCTCTTTTCTCATCTAAACACATGTATTCGAGACCTAAGAAAACTTTTTTTTGCCCTTCTTTTGTTTCGAAGGCATGCTGGCTCCCTAATTCGCCGTTTTTTTTGCTCTATGCATGCCTGGCCGCCTGGGCAAACAGGCAGGCTTTCTTCGCTGCTGCCTGGGCGCCTGGACAAACAGTGCCAGGGCTGCTTGCTACCGCCTGGAGACAGACAGCAGACTGCTCGCCGCCGGGCTGGCAAGCTGGGGCTCCATGGGGGCGGCGGCGACGACTCTTTTGGGGCGGCGGCGGGAGTCTAGGGCGGCGGCGTCGGGAGTCTAGGGCAGCGGCGGCGTCGGGAGTCTGGGCGGCGGCGCGAGTCTGGGCGTCGGAGGAGACCAACGAGAGGAAACAAACCATTAATTCATTTCCTACGTGAATGACTCAAAGGCAATACGGTCTAAAGATGGCAAAATACATGTATTGGAGATGAAAATATTGATTAAAAGGTGGAAAATGTCTTGTAAAACAAAGCACTCATGTTTCAAAGGTCGTTTTAACAAAGTTAATGTTTCGAGTCCTATAACAGCAAAGCCTATTGTTTGGAGTCCCATAACAGTGAAGCTCATTCTTTGGAGTCCTATAATAGTAATTTTCTCCAAAAGGAGGGGTGCAACTATTTCAACAAAGGCAATAAAAATTCTGACAGTGCTAACCTTGGGCATGTACGGGCACGGACGGTGTAGTGGAGCTGAAGAGCCTCTCGAGATTCAACGCCTCATCCACGGGTGCCGGCGGTGGAGGACAATATTGGTAATTGCCAGAATAATTGAACTGAAGGACCGAAATTTTGACCATATTGCTACCTGCAACGGTGTCCCCTATATTTCACCCTCAAAACATGCTCCTCTATAAGATTTCACCCTCCAAATAACTTTGTGCTGCAACAATGCTCCCTATTTTTCATCCTCCATCTGTGGTCCCACATATCATTTCTTTTTTTCCCCAAAATGTTATCCACACCCACCCAGCGGCCCAGCCCAACGCTCCTCCTTCATCTGCGCCGGCCACCCCTCCTCCCGGCACCACCGTCTCCTTCCTCTTCTCAGGCGCAGGAGGCCTCCCCGGCTGGCCGCAGGCCAACGCGGGCGCAGGACAGGGGATGGCGAGCGGTGCCGCCTGAGAAGGTGCACGGCCAGGGAGGATGTGGTGCTCCGCCAGCTGCGCGCACCGCCGCCGCGAGGACGCCCGCGCCTCCGCCGTAGGTACCCGCGCTTCCACGACTAGCACCCGTCGCTTCGCCATCCGCCCCCGTTGTCCCATCGGCGGAGCTCAAGAACGGCGACAACATGGTGGCCATGGTGAAGGCGACGCGCATGACCGCCAGCGTCGTTCCCCATCGCTGGGCCAGCGCCGCCGACCGGCCTCCTCCCCGCCGTGCTCGCGTCTCCGGTCGGCCTCCTCCCCGTCGCGCCCGAGCCCTGGTGGCGCAGCGCTGGAGGGCGGTGTTGACACCGATGCCTCCCTCCGCCGCCGGCCGGTCCCTCCTCCCTCCGTCGTGGGGAGGCACAAGCGTCGGAGGCCCGCGGCCCTTCCCAAGCAGCCATCCCACGGCGGCGGAGGAAGGGTAGGCCGGCGGTGTTGACCCTGTCGACGACCTCGGCACGAAGCTCGCCGTCGTGTTCTGACCGGCGGAGCTAGATGGGGCCTGCCGCCGCTCCCCCGGCCGCCGGATTCGTCCCGGAGGAGCTCTCCTCTGGTGATGCAGCGGCGCGCGACACCCTCGAATGGCGCGAGAGGCGGCAGCCTTCCTCACGGACGCCGCCACGGCGCGCTGCACTCGACGTCGCCGCGTCGAGGGAGCTCCAGTCCGTGCATGCTGGATCCGCTTGGACACGCCGTCGGCGGCGGCGGCGTCCGGCCAGGCCGAAGCGGAGAGAGGGCGTGTCGCCGAGCCGCCTCGCCGGGGAGGAGGGGAGGGAGCAGAGGGAAGCGGCATGTCCGCGTGGGGCAGAGCATAGCAGCAGGGGGCACGTGCTCGGTTTGGAGGAGCCAGGGGTCTCCCCCAAGTTTAGGGGAGGAGAGGACGGACCTGGGAAATACATGTCTGTTTAGAGGACATCGTTGCACTTTATTTTTTTCTCAAATAACCTCTATTTTAAGGGTTCAGGAGCTTTTAGAGGACATCGTTGCTGATAGCCTTACACTGCCAAATCCTCATGAACTTAGCCTCCAAATCTTCTAGAATATTCCTGCGCAAAGCTTGAGCTCCATTGGGCTTTGTAATGGGCCAGGCCGAGCGACATGTTGTCCCCCAGCCAATCAGCATGGCCCCCATGGGCTCTCCTAGTCTTCGTCTTCCGCAGGCTCGTCCTTGGTTTCCTATCTCGTTCATTTTTATGCAAATATATCATGATTATAGGTATGATCAATAGTTTTGATGTTATTTTCATGCTAATAGGTAAACAGGGGTGAAAAAATGTCTTTAGATAGCATAAAATATTACCAAGCAGCAGGGTACAAAAAATGAGAAAGGAGGCATATGCATCACCAGGTAGAAATAGGTCTCGCTATTGTACGTCCTTCCCCCAACCTTCGGGTGTTATTTCATCTGTTATCATTGTGGGATATGTGCGCGGAGGCATGCGCGGAGGTTTGCATGGGAGTGCCGCCCATACGCCCACAGTGGGGTTTAGGTGAAATGGTGGACAGTATGGCATGTCACCTTGTCCAGCTCTGTATATGCAGATAAGAATGTTTCTAACTGTTGCATTATTTACCTGCACCCAACCAGTGGTACGGCCACACCTTGACTAGGTCGGGGCTTTGACCCCTGACACTGGTAGAAACAAAAACCTTTCATCCCTTATCTTTAGTCCCGGTTAGGTTTTGAACCGAGACAATAATCATTTAGTCCCAGTTCGTATTTTTCTTGGTCCAAAAAGGACCTTTAGTTCCGGGCGGTGGTTTCACCCGGGACTAAAAGGGTGACTTTTTGTCCGATTGGTGGCTCCAACCGAGACTAAAGGGTCTTTAGTCCCGGGTGAAGGTGTTTCACGGGTTACAATAAAGAGAAAGCATCTCACCTTCCATCACATATATTGCGTAGGTGGAGTGGATAGGTGGCTGTGCATGACACCATGCAAGAGGTTGTGGGTTCGAATCCTATTGGGTGCAAACATTTTTTGGTGTGGGCGTGAGGACCGGGACTAAAGGTCTGGACCCTTTAGTCCCGGCCTCCTAGTCCCGGGTGCCACGACCGGGACTAAAGGTGGTTGAAGCCCGGGACTAAAGCCTGGTTCTCTACTAGTGCGAGGTTGAGGGTTGGATAAGCATGTGGGCCCACCACATGAGCCCTCGGTAAGTTGGTTCTCTACTAGTGCGAGGTTGAGGGTTGGATAAGCATGTGGGCCCACCACATGAGCCCTCGGTAAGTCGGTGTCGGTGTTTATCTACCGAGTACATGTCTAGGCCGGGTACCTTAGCAGTAGAGAGTTGTCGAGGTCTCACCGAGTTCTTAGGAACGATGGTGCACACGAGACATCTTAGGAACGATGGTGCACACGAGACAAAGATTTAGACAAGTTCGGGCCGCAGTGTACGTAATACCCTACGTCATGTGTGATGTATTGCCTTGAGTATGAGTTGTCTTATTTTGGAGAGGTTCCTGCTCCACCTTATATGTACGGGGAGCAGAGTTTATATGATCCTAGTCGAGTACAACAAAGAGAAGTACAATATAGTAATTATGAAGTCTCCTATCTGTACACGACTAGTTTCCTTAACTACTACGTCGTCTTGCACCGTAATAATCCTTTTCAGAGTAGTCGGGTCAAGACCACTCATGCTGAGTAAATTAGTCTCATGTATGAGTAACCCTGGGGATCCTAGTCCCCCAAGCACCCGGAGGGTCTTGTGCCTTATCTTCAAGTCTTGAAATTATTTTGAGTAATCAAAATTAATCTTCTGTCCTTTCTGAGCAATTCTTCACAACTTAATTTTGACAACCAAGTAGTCATGAAACCCTTGGAATGAAGTGGAAGGCGCTCTTTCATCTTGTGTAGTTTTCCATTGCAGTGCATCTCTAGTTGCACCCAATGGGTTTAGCCCTCAAGCCTCTAACTACTAATACCATTAATACAATGATTTTATCAAATTTCTAAAAATTTTGAAGGTTTATACAATTATTAGGAAATTTAGTATAGGACAACTAGTGTTTTCTTAATTGATTAAATCAACATAGGTTTAATATTGTGTGTTTTCCATTCCAGTTATACTAGCTCTATTTGAGTGTGAAAAGTTTTCAAAAATGCATTTAGAAGCCTGATAGGAATTTTCTATAAATTATTCCTATTTTGTCTAGAGAAAATTCCAATTTTTGGAACATGCTCAAATCCTTTTTCATGAGATCCAAATATTTTATTTGGGTTCCTCGTGTCCAACTCTATCTCTAGGATTTTTTCTATGATTTTTGGAATTTTTGGAGTACTTTTCATGGTTTAAATGTGAATTCTAGAATTATTTAATTATCAGAAAATAATTATTCCAAAAATAAAAAGGATTAAATTTCAGTAGACCAGCCTTGGCCTAAATTCAAATCGGTTTTAGCCTAAATCCATCCCACAACTTCATTAGGCCAAATTTCAAAGCACATTAGTGCTATAGGATATCTCTAAAGCCTATTAGCATTGGAACGGGGTAAACCATCTATTAGTCCCATATTGCTAATGGATGTGGAGGTGAGGGGTTTTTCTCCCTATATATACGAACCACCTATCGAGGCCTCTTTGTTTGGGATTCCCTAAGGTAGTCTTTTGTCATATATCTTCTGCTAGTGCCCATTTGTCACACCCGGATTTTCACAAAAACCCGAATGCGGCCATATGTGTGCCCAGGAAGTCATAGTACACATATAGCGAACAAATATGATAAATAGAGAACATATGCTGGAATAGATTCTTCATTAAATAAAGTGTTTACATCAGAGTGCTTCATAAATGATCTAAGCAATAACAGCGGAAGACTAATAAACTCTCAACTAATGGAGCCGCAATCCACAGGGACTCTGACTCGGAGACCACAGCTTAGTAGTACGGTAAATCTTCGGGAAACTCAACAGCAGACTCATGCCCAGCCCAATATGTTTACCCATCCGGGATTTTGTTGAATAAAATGACAAGTGTAAGTAAACAATTACTTAGCAAGTATAGCACAGGTATGAAGGCTCAAAATAGGCCAGACACGGCTTAACTGCATTAGCATTTTTAGTTGGTTCATTTTAACATTTACCAAATTACTACAAGTGAATGAAACCCAGTTGTAACCCAATTAAATAAATATAAGTGACACTAAACATAAATAAACATCATCTTCTAATCAAAAAGGATCCAGGCCGCTCGTGACCCTGAGCAAGGCTATCATGATAGATTTACACTCTGCAGAGGTTTCTCCCTTTACCCACGAGTCGCATAAAAGCTCAAACGAACTTTAAACCCAACCACGCGGAGGTGGATCAGACCTCACAAATCACACTACCGAGATGTGACCGCATAGGGACGCTACGCGGTTTTTCACAAGACACCCTAACAAGACAGTGGCCGATTATGGTACAGCACAGGCAGCATGGCCCAGGCACCGAGATTGACATACGCCTACGGAGTCACACCATAGGGGGGTCAATGGCGTCCAGAGCGCGGGCATCTCACCCAACAATGCCCAACGTGTGGAGTTCCCCGTCGCAGGGACTCCCAGCACGGGACTGTGCCTCTCGGGGGCATAGCCAACGGATCACCCGTCCTCGGTGGATCAAGACATACTCTCACCCATGTTTCCCATAACGTCGTCGGCCACTCCGGTAACCACTAGCAAGCTAGAGACATACAAGTTACTTGACCAAGACCAGAGCCATAATAGTTCTAGCGGTGGCGACAGGCTCCTGGGTTGCCGCTTTAAGAACCGGACCTTAGGGAGAGACACTGGAGCAAAGCACACAGCACATGCCCCAGTTCTCTAAACCATGTTGCTAAAAAGCAAGTTTTATCATTAATGTTGAAGTGAACCATTAAGTCAAAATTAACAGTTAAATAATGGTGACAGTAGCTGCGCATAGCAAAATCTACCCATATGCATAAACCCAAGGTAATCAAAGGATAGGAGTAAACAAACTAGGTACAACCTTAATAGGACATCAATTTAGACACATGCATATGAAAGTAAATGTATATAAAAAGCATGTTTAGGTAGCAAGGATTGTCCGTGCTATAACTTGCCTTCCTCGAAGGGCGGCTGCTGATGCTGCTGCTGTGGGTCCTGCTCCGGAAAGTCCTCACCGAACTCGAAGTCCAAAGCGTATGGCTCACCGACTGGACACGAATCACCATACCAGTGAGCACGCAAACCAATACATGCAAACAAATAATAATTTATTAGAACTGTACACCAAACAATAGAAATAGTACAAATAAATGTTCTAGAAATAGAAACACAGGAGCGCGAAAATCACACTAATCGGATCTAAAACGGAAAAGATATGACAATTCCAAGTTCTAAGGACCTGCTGGTAAGTTTTAAAAGTTTCCAGGGGCTTATTTGAAGAAAACCGAGGACCTATACGTAATTATGAGTAAAACTACGAGGGCTAACGTGTAAAAATATTAAAACAGGATGGCGGGTTCTAATACTTAAAAGCTCAGGGGGTTTTCTGTGAAAAACAGGACCTATATGCAATTATTTTTGAACTGTGGTGGACTGCGGGTTTTATTCTAAAAAGTGAAGGGGCTCTTTTGCAAAACCGCCTTGGTTGACCGGTATCCTCGGTTTGACTGAGGCTTGGGACGCGCTGTGGGCCGTCCGATCATGATCGGGTGGCCGAGATCGATTCGGGTGGGGCGACTAGCAGGGAAGGTTGGGGCGCGGCCGCGCCGCCGGCTCTCGCGGCGAAGAGTTCGCTGGCGTGAGGCGATCCGGCGCTAGGGACCACCAATTCGGGTGCGGGTGGGTGCTAAAGGACCGGGGCGAAGCGGCAAGCAATCCGGTGGGGTTCTCGACGAGGATCAAGCGGCGGTGGGGATCAGCGGAGGTGACCGAAGGGCGGCGGCGCTGGGCGAGGGGAAGGCAACGGGGGTGCTTGGGGCTCGGGGCGTCGGGTGGTGAGGGTCAAGGGGCCTCGGTGGGGGGGTGGGTTTATAGCTCCGAGGGGGGCCTTGGCGTGCGGGTCACGCCCGAAGATCAAGGCGGCGGCGCGAGTTGCCTAGCGGGGGCGCACTTTCCTTGCTCGGGGCGGCGCGAAGAAAGAAAGAAGGCGGGGCAGGAGCAGCGTGGAAGCTTCCTGGGCGGACCACGGGCGCGGGGAGGCCGGGGCAGCCAGGGATCACGCGCCGGATTTGGCGCCGGGGAGAGGGGCGGCTCGGGCGTGAGCGAACGTTGGAAGGGGAAGGCCCTGACCAGTAGGGCCCTCCTGGCAGCGGCCGAAAGGAGAGAGGGGCGGGGCAGCGAGTTTGGGCCAGGGAAGCGGCTGGGCCGAGGGGAAGGGCTGGAAAGGAAGGAGCGAGTGGGTCGGGCGAGAGAGAAGGATGCTGGGCCGGCTCGAGAAGAAGGGGGTGTTGGGCTGCGCTTGGTCAAAGAGAAGGAGGAGCAGAAATAGACTATGGAAAAGCTCAGGGGGAAAAGTGAACTCGTTTTAAATTAACTTTTCTAGGACTTAAACAAATGCAAATGAAATTCGAATTTAAATAGAATTTAAATTCCAACTTAACTTGCTAACAATCAAAACACAGTGCAGTAGCTTGAATGCAACAAAAATTGTTTCTACGCTTATATTAAATTTTAATATTCATAAATAATTCATTTAGCCTATATTAAATATGAACAAATTCAATAAAAGCCAATTAATTACTAAAAATTTTAAATAGGCCATTTTTGGGTGTTACACCATTCCTCGTCGCGTCATTGCACCGATCCTTCCACCCTTTTTTGCCTCAAACTTACTAAGAACCTCAACGAATCTTGTAATTTTCTACCATATTTTTTTAGTCTATAATATGATATTTTGCAAAAAAAAACTAGATAGTATTAGATGTCAGAATTTTTTTTTAGTCCATAGTTTCCACGTTTATTTTCTTCTCGTTGCCATAGATTCATATTGACATGAACTACATTTTAGAACTGTTATTTTAGCATGCAAATTGTTTCTACATTTTATTTGTATTGATTTGAGTAAATATTATCTAAATGTGTTTTCTAATTAAAACCTAATTAAGGTTTAAGCATCAATTTTTCAAAACAATGTTGAATTGATTAATGTTTACTCCATTGGTTTGTAATTGAAAGCTAAATAGGCTATATCTCGGTTTTCATAAACTAATGTTAATATAATTAATGTTTATGATGACTAGCTTTTCTAATTTAAAAGCAAATTAGAGTTACACTTCGAGTTTTATAAAAATTGATAATATTGATTAATACTAACATAAATGTGTTTCAGTTATAATATTGATTAGTTTAAACATGACATATGATATGTTTCGAATAGACTCTCTCACGTGTTTTATTTTCAAATTAAATATTTAATATTGGATAATGTATATCTAAAAATTACAAATAAAATGTGATTAAGTTCTACCTCAGGTTTTCCAAATTCAAATGTACTTGAATTAATTCCGACATAGGGTGTTTCTCTGAAACAACATTTATACATGGTTTTATTAAATTAAAAAGAAATGTAGCATATAGTATTGTTTGTTTATTAATTTAAATCATTCGATAGGTGTATCTTGTCAACCATAGCTTTGTTTCCTGTGATTATTGTGCTTGTGTGACCATAGCATCGAGCCATACCCTTTAGTATGCTCTTTCAAAGCTTTTATTTTGATTGGTGTATTGTTCTTAGTTGTGCTTGTTTGTTTGCTTGTATAGTTGTATGCTTGTATGAATGTTTTCGATGATTGCCACAAGAAGAAGGAACACAATTCAGTGCTTTGAAGATTAAAAGAGGAAGACTTGAAGACTCTAAGTAGAAGTACTTCTATTGGAGAAAGACAAGTGTCCCTAACCACATTTCTATCTACGCTTATTTATAATATCATGATTAATTTAATTGGAACATGGAGTGACCACCCAAAAAAACCATACAATCATGAGTACTAAAGGGCTCTGGCCTTGGCTGACTAATTAGAAACTCTAGTTTGTGTATGTCTTACCGTAAGTGTATAACCTGGTCCTCCTTGATAGTATGCTTTGCTAAGATATGTGACCCATTAGGGAGGTTTATACGCGCCAGACACCAAAACCTTAGCGGGCTGCACTTATTAGCTAATATTTGTGAAGGCCTCCTAGTGGATCTTAACTTTTGAGGCTATCTACCTCAAGGTAATGGGAAATACGGGTGGTGAAAGACTACAAATTCTGTAGTGTCTAAAAACTATTATAATAGTCGTGCTCACGGTTAAGAGAGGCATAGACCCTCGCATGATTAATTTACTTAAAGTTGATATTAATTTGCTCTCTGGTAATTTCTTGCGGCCTTGCTGAGTACCAATAATAAGTGTACTCACCCTAGCTAACTGCTGCTCAGAGAAAAATGTCTGTGAAGTTGATGAAGAGGGTGCTGAATTCTAGGCGTACGCAACACCTATTCGATTGCCTATGAAGTATGGAGTCTTCGCTTCATTAATTAGTTGTAATAACTCTGAGATTTTATTTATATTTTCTTACGTGATCTTGATTGTAATTCCCTGATGATGTCACTATATGTATGAAACTTGATCTGGCATACATATAATTTGCACTTGGTTTTGTTTCTTAAAACCGGGTGTTACAGTTGGAGATTCAAAAGACGTCTTCATTTCATTGTCGAGAAGTTTTAATGGTGTGCACTGAGTCAAGGTACACCATTAGATATAGCCCCTAGCTTTGAGTGATTTTGAATAAATTGATCGAAGATCTTCACTTGAATTTCACCTTGAATTTTGGAAAAATAAAATCCTGATATATTCACCCGTAGCCTCTGATACCTAAGTCAAATGATTTTGAACTTAAGAATCTGAGATTTCAGGCTACCAATCTTCAAAATATCTTATCTCCAAATCCCGTAATTGGTGATTAGTAGGATTTACAAAAAAACCCTAGAAAATCACCCAAGCTACGGGATAACTTTCACCGTTGACCTTTACTATTTTGGATAGAAAAACCATAACCCTGAAGGTTGCGGTAAAAAGATTAAAACTTTTCACATCTGTAGTTCTTAAGCCTCTTGCAACTTACCTCCATCAGCCACCTTGAGCATAAGCCCCTGAGCATGAATGCGAGAGAAGAGCAAAGTTCTAACCTGTGCAGCCATCATGAAGCAAAAGCAAGGTGTTGTGAAGAAAGCGACAACAGAGTTGTCAAAGAATCCCATGGAGAAGACCAAGAGGAAGCGGAAGGAACGAGCTCTAGAGCCCTTGAGATTCTGTCGGTGTTTAACGACCGACTACCTGCCTAGGGTACCTCTGAGTAAAGAAATCATGGGTCTCATCGAGTTCTCAGGAACGATTGTCACACCCGGATTTTCACAAAACCCGAATGCGGCCATATGTGTGCCCAAGAAGTCCACAGAATACATACAGTGAACAAATATGATAAACAGAGTACAAATGCTCGAAATAAAACAGTTTACATCAGAGTATAACAATAATATTTATTACAGCGGAAGTCTATAACTCTCAACTAAAGCGGAGCCGCAGTTCACAGGGACTCTGACTAGGAGAGCGCAACTTAGAAGTACGGCAAGTCCTCAGGGAACTCAGCAGCAGTCTCCCGAGCTCGAACTCCAAAGCTAACGGCTCACCGACTGGACACGAAGCACCATACAAGCATACACGCATACCAATACATGCAAACAATAATATTCTATTAGAACAGTACACCAAACAGTAGAAACAGTACATAAAAAGGTTTTAGAAATATTCTACGCGTCACTACGAACATATGAGCGCGAAAATCACACTAATCGGAGCTAAAACGAAAAAGATATGGGTTTTATAAGTTCTAGGGACCTACTGGCAAGTTTTAAAAGTTTTCAGGGGCTTATTTTAAAAAAAACAAGGACCTAAACATAATTTTGTATAAAAACCCGAGGGCTAACGCATAAAAACGACTCCCTAGGACGGCGGGTTCTATAATTAAAAAGCTCAAGGGGTTTTTCATAAAACTCAGGACCTGATTGTAATTATTTTTCAACTGAGGTGGACGGCGGGTTCTAATTCGAATCTTGGAGGGGCTTTTATGCGAAACCACCCTGGTTGACCGGTACGCGCGGTTTGACCGTGGGCGGGGGAGAAGCGTGGGCCGTCGGATCTCGATCCGCCGGTCCGGATCGGCTCGGGTGAGAGGCCATCGGCGGGAACAGGGGACGCGGCGGCGCCGCCCGACGCCGCGGCGGGGACTCGCCGGCGCAAAGCCGTTCCGGCGCTAGAGAGCTCCTTTGGCCCCCGGGATTGGCCCTAAGGCACCGGGGCGGGACGGTGAGCATGAAGGAGGGGCTCAAGTCGAGGATTGCGCGGCGTGGAGGACGCACGACGGCGGCCGGCGGTCGGGCGACTCCGGTGGACGGGGAACGCGCGGCTAGGGGCTTGAATTCAGCAATCAACGGAGCGGAGAGGTTTCTCACCTTGCTACGAGACCACCCGAGGCGGTGAGGGGCTCTGGGCGGCACCGGAGGGGTGGGTCCGTCGATGGCGGCCGGCGGAGCCTACTGGCAGCGGCGGCGCAAGGCGTGGGGGCACTGTGGTGCTCGGGATTGGTGGGGGGAGGCTTGGTGAGTGCTGGGGGCTCGGTGGGGTGGTTTTTATAGCGCTCAGGAGGGGAACCTCGGCGTGCGAGCCACGCCAATCGGCGGCGGCACGGCCGGGATTGGTTTCCTTCGCGGGGGACGTCTTGCCATGCGTGGAGTGGGCGAGAAAGGAAGGGGATCGCGCTGGGGGAAGGGAAGGCGGCTCGGGAAGCTTCGGAGAAGGTCGGGGAGGTCCCACAGCAGCGCGGAGGAGGGGGCCTGCATCGCCGGACGCCAGGCGCCATTCACGCGCGGGGAGGGAGAAAGGAAAGGGATGATCCCGACAGGTGGGGGACGCCTGGCGGTGAGAGAGAGGGAGGGGTTTGTGGGGGTGCGGCAGTGGGCTGGCATCGGAGCTGGGCCGAAGGAGGAAAAGTGCGCTGGGCTGCGGTGTGGGGGAGAAGGCGGGCTGATGGGCCGGGGCGAGAGGGGAAGGGGAGTGGGCCGAGCTGTGGGAAAAGAAAGGGGGAAGCGAAAGTGAATCGGAGGAAAAGTTCAGGGAGCAAAAACAGACTCGGCTGAAATAACTTTTCTAAGGCTCCAAACAAGGTGATTCAAATTTGAATTCAAATAAATTTGAATTCTCGTTTGAATCACAAGCAACACAAAACTTAAATGCAGCAGCATGAATGCAACAAAAATGTTTCTACAACTTAAATTTGATTTTAATATTCATAAATAATTTATTTAGCCTATATTAAATATGAACGATTAAAAGAAAAGCCAATTAATTACTCAAAATTTTAAATGGGCCATTTTTGGGTGTTACAACGATGGTGCACACATGAGACAACGATTCAGGCTGCAATATATGTAATACCCTACGTCATGTATGATGTTTTGCATTGTATATGAGTTGTGTTGTTTTGAGTAGCTTGGTCTGGTCTAGTCTCTCTTTTCTACCAAACTAGGGACCCCTGCCCTCCTTTACACCAGGGGCAAGGTTACATGGCAAGTCTCCTAGTCATTTACAATATGGGAGTCGTAGTAGGAGTACACGAGTAGTTGTACTAGGACTCGATCTTCTTTCTTGAGGGTACCCGGGGATCCATATCCCACAAGCCCCCGAGCGCTTTATAGCCAAATAGCAACCTCCTTTGAAGTCTTCTAGTCTTTCATCGAGTGCTTGTGGTTACTGAGAGGCTGTGGAGCTTCGTAAATGTCTTCAATAAATATGCTCACCGAAGCTGAAGCATATATGATTAGCCCCCGAGCCTCGAGCTTATTAGAATAATTGGGTCAAGGGTCTTGAAAAAATCTTTGAATCTTTGTCTTTAAATGATCAATGATAGGCACAAAAAATGTGTACCCACTAAGTATAGCCCCCGAGCCTCGAAGCGAACGGTTCTCCATTCGGTCCGAGGGTCAAGAACATAATCCTCGAAGTAGCTTCCGTGTAGATATCAAAGTACAGACTTGTGTTAGTACTTAGTTAGTCGTCGAGTCATCATAATATGCGAGCATCGACTAGTTAAAGTACTCGGCTGCCGTTGTAGTGTCACGTCATTTGAGTATCAACTAGTTCTAGTGCTCGGCTTCAGGTTTTGACTTATGTTCTATAGCCCCCGAGCTTTAAGCGACTAGTTGGAGTACTCGGCTGGCATTATGGAGCAACATCATGTAAGGATCAACTAGTGTAAGTACTCAGGTGGCTTCATATCGCCATGGAGAGCAGAGGTGGTGCCAGGTCCCGACTGATGTGAGTACTTGGTTGTCCACCTTGCAATTTAAATACATAGGATGAGTAGTATCCGATTGAAAAAATAATAACAAAAGAAAATAATAACATATTATAATGCATGTTTAAGCTTTATGGTCGTTGCTTTTGTTAGACTCTTAACCACTCGAGTAGTAGCCCTGTTGCATTTAAGCACTTGGTCCCACTTAACCATAGCCCATAACGCAGAGACTTGGGTCTTCTTGGACATGTAGGTGCATAAGTGTTGCGAAGGAGCCGAAGTTTCATGAGTTAAGGTGCATGCTACTGAGCAGTGTTGGTTGTTAAAACTGGAGAGAAATAACAACGTAGTCGGTGATGACTTTTCTCCTGTTGGAGAAGTTGTGCGAGGGTTTTGCCACCTGTCGGCAAGGAATTTGGCATATGCAAGTGTAGCCTCCAAGAGCCCTACGTAATTTGATGTACCAAGTCCAAGGGCTAAGAACCCTACACAACTCGATGTACAGTTCGTGGGCCGAGCGCTATGTAACTTGGAGTACCAAGTTTGTGGGTTAAACGCCCTGCATAACTCGATTTATTAAATATGTGGGCTAACGTGGCATGCTCCATAGTTACCTATGGTGTAGCCCCTGAGAACTATTATTGTCAAGGGATGTACCCAAAAAAGTAGTCGTCACATGGCCAAGCATGTGTAAAACAAGCTGAAGAAATTATTTTACATAAAATAATTATTAAAAGTGACTTAGCTTGACTCGCGTCGTAGTCGAAGTAGTCGTTGCGCGCGATGAGGTGATTGTCGATGAAGCCGACTAGTCGGGTGTCACACCCGGGTTTAAGAAATAAAACCAGGTGCATCTCATATGTGCGCCAGGATCAAGTTTACACACATATGGTAGACGTCACAAATGAATATCCATAACCATACATACGAAAGAGTATAAAGGTATATTTATTACAATCTCAGAGTTGACACAAATGTCATAGCGGAAGACTTAAATAAACGTTTAACTAAATGAAACGAAATAACGCCATCTCCACAGGCAGTTGACTGGGGGACTCGCCTAGAATTCCTCAAAATCAGTAGTATAATCCTCAAAATTCTCCCAATCTGAGCAGCAGTCCAAGTGTGGTCAATGCAATATAAATAGACAAGCGTGAGCACATGTCGTACTCAGCAAAGTATGAAAATAAATGACATGCTAGGCTTTATAAAGTGGAAGGCTGAAAGGACAGCTGCATTAAGCACTTTTAGTTGGTCAACTTTTATTAAACATCTATTTACTAGCAAATATAAGTATATACCAACCACAATTAAATTAATGACATAGACCCATCAAATTCAGGTAACCACAATTTAGATCATATTCAGATAGATTAATCATGTGAGGGTCCAGGCCGCTCATGACCGTGAGCACGGCTATTATAACAGTTTTACACTGTGTAGAGGTTGTACACATTCACAATAAGCCGTGATTCCCGTTGCCCGAAAGCATGTACCCTTCCCACACCACGTGGATCGAATACTGGGATTCACTATGAGACCTTTACAAAGATACTCTAATAAGTGATAGTTCGCTAAGGCTTCCGGTTTAGGAGCAAAGCATAACCCTCCCTAGTGAGTTGTGTATCTTAGCAAAGCCTACCGCTCAAGAGGACCGGGCTATACCTCGTCAACTGCCGCACCTCTTGCCCCTTTCAGGTAAAACTATCACAAACTAGAATACCTAATTAGTCAGTCAAATCCATAGCCACATAGCACTTATGGTTGCACTATTTCCCTGGATGGTCGCTCCATGTTCCAATTAAAAGATGTGATCTTGTCATTATTTAATTAAAAGATAGTAATGGAACACAGAGTAGGGGTTTCATTATACCAATCCCAGTTGAGCAACTAAGCATCATCTACCAGTCAAATTAATTTAATGACCCAGCTGCAAGGTATGGTAAAAGAAACTAGAAAATCCTTAATGGGACCCAACAATATTAATGCAAGCAATAAATAAATGGTGTAATTAAAATACATGTCATTTAAGTACAAACGGGCATGATCAAGGAATACTTGCCTTCTTCCCAACCCTGCTGCTGCTCAAACTCTTCAACAGCTGGTTCTTCAAACACTTCCTCGAATGACGCGTTTCCTATACGCATCACACGAACACAAACAAGAAAACAATACAATAAATAAGACACAGTACACCAAACAATTCCAACAGAAATAAACAACAACACAAATCTATTCTACGCGTTACCACGAACGCGTGAGCGCAAAAATCGCTAAAATCGGAGTTAAAACGCAAAAGATATGGCTTTTCTAAGGTTTAGGGACTTGCTGGCGAAGTTTTAAAAGTTTCAGGGGCTTAACTGCGAAAATCCGATGGCTAAAACATAATTTTGTATAAAAACTCGAGGGTTTTCATGCAAAAAGGTAAAACTTGGACCTCGGGCGCAATTTTAGAACTTGCAGGGGCTAAACCGAAAGAAAAAGGACCTAAGTTGAAATATTTTTGAACGGTCTAGGATTGCGGGTTGATTTTGTAAACTTGGAGGGCTTCTTTGCAAAACGGCCTAGCTAACCGGTATGGGATCTGTTTGACCCAAGGGCTAGGGCTGAGCTCGGCCGTTGGAACAAGATCCGAAGGCCGGGATTAGATCGGCGGAGGGGGCTCGCCGGCGGGGAAGCAAAGCGGCGGCGCCGCTGGTGCCCACGGCGGCGCTTTGCCGGCGCAAACGCGAAATCACGCTAGAGTGCACCAAAACGAATGCGAACTGGACGGGGAGCATGAGAGGGAGATGGCGAACCCACCCCGAGGCTCCTTGGCGGCCGGGGATGCTTCGACGGCGGCCGGCGACGAAGTTTGGCGACGGCGGCGCTGCAAGAATGACGACGACCGATTTAGGCAGGGGCGAGGCCAAAAGTCAGAGCAAGAACGCGTTGGGGAGCTTCGGGACTTCAAGACGAACCTCCCGAAGTGCTGCACGGCGAGGGAGAGGTGACGACGGCGTGAACCGACGGCGGCGGCGAACTTGGAGAAGCGGCGGCGACGGTTAGTGGATGCGCTAGGGTTCGCGGGCTGGGCCCACGCATCTAGGCGTGCGTGCCCCAGTCGAGGTCGGACTCGAGCTTGAGCTCGAGTCGGACTCGCGCCCGACCTGGAGACGAAGACCCCGACAAGCGGGCCCCCGCTGGCAGCGACGGGAAGGAGAGAGGAGGGAAGTGGGCCGACGCGTGGGAGCTGGGCCGCGCGAAGAGCTTTGGCCGGGAAGGGAGCATGGGCCGGCCGACCGAAAAGGAGAAGTAGAGGGGGCAAACTCGGACTGGCCAAGAGTTGGAGGGGCAAAAGTAGACTCGACAGGAAAAACTTTTCTATGGCTCAAATAAATTCAAATTTAAATAGAATTTAAATTCCAACTTAATTTAACAGCAAGCAAAAGACAAATGCAACAGCATGAATGCATCAACAACTTATTTAGACTAAAATTATTTGATATGATATTTAAATTCAATTAATTCACAAGAATTCCAATTAAATCTCAGAAAATTTATTTGGGTCTTAATAAATCCTAGAAAAATTCAGAAAGTTGCTATAATTTGATTGTGATGAATTTTAGGGTGTTACATCGGGATGTGTCCCTAACCAGTTCCTGATCTTGCCAGACTCGTTCCCGAGTGGTTTCGAGTCAAGCCGAGTCGAGTAGTTGAGGCTGTCGTTCGAGTTCTACTCGGACTCAACTTGATGAACCTAAATCAGAGTCGAATTCGAGGTCGAAGTCGAAGTCGAGGTTGGAGTCGAAGTTGAAGTCGAGGTTGGAGTCGAAGTCGAAGTCGAGGTCGCCATCGAGAGTTGTTTCTCGTTCAGTAGATCGACAAGATTGCAAAGCGGCTCTGGTGGAGTTGTTGTCATCAAGGCAGGACCTGGATGATCCACAAGGTATCTTGCGAACTTGCCCTTGCCTAAGTCGATGAAGGTCCAGGCACCAAAGACGAAGGTTGTGCCCTCCTCGATGTCGCAAGTGTTGAAGGTGGTTTATCCCATTGCGCCTGATGTTTTGCAGTGAGTTGCCCCACGGTGGGTGCCAGATGTCGATGTTTAACGACCGAGTACCTGCCTAGGGTACCTCAGAGTAAAGAAGTTGTGGGTCTCGCCAGGTTCTCACGAACGATGGTGCACACACGAGACAACGATTTAGACAGGTTCGGACCGCAATATGTGTAATACCCTACGTCATGTATGTTGTATTGCCTTGTGTATTAGTTGTGTTGTTTTGAGTAGCTTGGTCTAGTCTGGTCTAGTCTTTCTTCTCTACCAAACTAGGGACCCCAACCCTCCTTTATACCAGAAGGCAAGGTTACATGACAAGTCTTCTGGTCGGTTACAATATGGGAGTACTAGTAGGAATACATGGGTAGTTCTACTAGAACTCGATCTTCTTTCTTGAAGGTACCCAGGGATCCATATCCCACAGATTCCCCATCGTGTGGCCAGAATCAAAGTACCACCCGACCCCATATGTTGCATGGGATGGAGTACCACGAGTTAGGTAGATCTGACCGCCCTTGTTTCCAATGGATTTCTTCAACCCAAACAAATGGTCTTGTGGAAATCTTGTTTTGATTTGACTTTCCCTACAGAGGATGTCACTAAGGTGATCCTTTTCACTTTCTTCTATGAGAGAGGAGTAGCCCTGCTTATCTCCCCCTTCTTTAAGTCCCTGCTAGATTTCTATGGCCTACATCTCCACCATCTTAATCCCAATGGGATTACGTATCTAGTCGTATTTGTTAATACATGGGAAGCCTTCCATGGAATAGAACCCAATCTAGCTTTGGTTTGCACCTTGTACCAAATCAAGCCACAACCCCGCTCTAATAGGGTGGAAGTAGCCATTGGAGCTAGAATCTCGTTCCGCCAAAGGATGAAAGGACAATGGTTTGGCATGCCCTTGAAGAACTCGTGGGGGATAGGGGGTGAAATAATCTCCTTGCAATGGGTGAGAGAGTTATATATAAACTTTTTCCGCATAACAATCATGGAGCTCTCCTTGACTCTAGAAAAAAAAACTATAAAGAAACATGCAACCAGATAAATCTGGATAAATACTTGTTCTTTTCTTGGTTTTAGATCGGATGTTTTTTATATTTTTGTTTAGAAATAGGAGGGTTTTCGTGTTTGCTTGCGAGCATTGAGACGGCCTGGCCGCTATTCCAAATTTAGTTGCTCTACTATTTCGAAGACAATGAAAATAAGTAGGATCAAACCAAAAAAAAAACTCTCATCTCCTATGATTTATAAGATTCAAAATACAACAACTTATAAGTTTACAACAAATGGCACTTCTTATCCAGGGGTGGTAAAATAACCAGGAGCAATGGAATGGATCGATACAAACTAATAATTCTGCTCAAATGTGGTCCAACGGAGCATCCATTGCAGAGAAGCTGGCTTTGGGCCCACCATCATTGCTGAAATGCACTACACGAGTGTGCTGAAATGGCAAAATGAGGATCATTTTTCCCTCCAAATTCTACCTTTCTAATTTTTTATTGAAAAAAAAAAGAATTATGGAAGGCAACTCCCAATACCGGGCGTCCGATGCTATGGTGTGCACGCGGCATCAATCGAAGCCCCATTTCGCACCCCCACCCCGTCTTCCCCAAAGTTTCCCCCTTTTCCTTCCCCTGCCCTCGCGCCGCCCCGCCCCGCCGCCGCCCACTAGGGTTTAGGGTTCTCCCCGCCGCCGCCGCCGCCGCCCGCGATGGAGGCGCTCCGGGAGGCGGAGGCGAGGCTCACGGTGCACGTGCACCCCTCCAACGCCGACGACGTCCCCCGCGCCGTCTCCCGCCAGCTCAGCGCGCTCCTCTTCTCGTGCGTCTTTCTCCCTTCCTCCCTCATCCTCCGCTTCTTGCGGAGCTCATTCTCTTGCTCCGGAAGTTTCGCCTGAGCTAGGACCCCGCTCCTTGGAAGCGTAGCAATGCCAATCTGCGTCGATTCGGGGGTAATATGCTCCGTCGCTTTGGTTGCTTACGAGCTTGAGCTCCGGAGCAAATCGATAGGCGTGGATATGATACTGGATTATTGTGCTGTTCTAGTGTCCGCGTATCCAATCTGTAGCGTACCAAGTTTCCAGGGAGATTAACATGGACTGTAGAACCTCCTATCCATGGACCGTGCTGCTTTGTGCTTTCTTGCATTTTATTTTTCCTTTCTGGCTTGTGGAAAGTTTCAGTACCCTGTGATTGACTTTGGGTTATCCTCGTCGCAACACAGATATGAAGAGCGCTTTGATGGCGTGTTGCTGGCTCATGAGACTAAAGTAGTCGATGAGGAGGATGGGGAGAAGAAATATATAGTCGAGGAGAGGAAACCCAAAATACTTGTGAAGGCCAAGATCCTGAATGGTTTGGTACCGTATTTTGGCGTCCAAGTGCGTGCGAGCCTGCTGCTCTTCTCTCCCCAACCGGACATGATCCTGGGTAAGTTGGTTTATTTTGGGCATGAATGACTGTAAAAGCACTTCTATAGACCTGCTCGACTGCATTTTGTATCAGCTCATACTGCTAGCAGGAATGTTGCTCTTGGAGACACCACATAGTTTATAACTTTCTGTCTCTTTTGTACCAAATCTTATCGGTGCTTTTGCTAGCAGCTGATCTGTTTTCATATCCTGTGTGATGAAAATATAAATTATTCTGGTACGACGTTGAAATGCATAGCTCTCATGTTTAATTGTTTGCTAATCTCAGAAGGGAAGGTTGAAATGCTCGGGAAGGAGTCAATTCATGCCGTTGTATTGGGGGTTTTCTCAGTGGCCATTATGTCTGATGATATCCGTGAAAAGTTCAAATTCAAAAGGGTAAGAACAATTGTTCTCTTGATATGATAAAAAAGGCACTAGTTTGCACTTTTTGGGTTTCACCCTCCACTTTGTTTTGTTTCAACTTTATCAGCTCTTTTACTTCCGGTATATTGCTGATAGGATCCGTGTCTTTTTCCCCTATGCCTTATAAATTGTGTTCGATTAAATGAATATCCACAGAAGTGGGAACAGAACTTGGACAATTGCCATTCTGTCTATTTTAATTTGTTTTCTATTTCTAATTGCATTTGCTTGCACTCATACATTGGCATCCATTGTAAATATGTAAAAGATGATGTCAAAAGTTTACCTATTTGCTGTATTGATGTTTGTTACTTCTCAGTGTTTTATATACAGTAGAGCTCTGAAGGTTTTGATGACAATGTTAGGACCAGCTTTACTCTGTTCTAAAGAATTGTCATATCCTGGAAAAGATCTGAAGCTAATTGATGGTGTTTAATATAACTGTCAAAAGAATCTTCTTGATTGACAACTCCAGTGAAGCTTGATTTTTTCAAAAAAAAAACTTTTATATAGTTGCTTGTGCACAGATCCTTTGTACTTTTACATCTTTGTGATGTTCTTCAGACCATTGTGTGTATCTTCCAGAACTGATCATTTTCGTCAAAGCTTATCAGTCTATTAAAAATGTAGGCATAACTTTTTTATATATATTTTGACTTTTGCACAGAAAGGTGATGGGGGGAGATTTGTCAGCCGCTCGGATAGTGAGCACGTGATTAAAAGAGGGACAATGATAAGGTTTTCTGTCAAAAGGTATGAGCTGATTTTGTTCCCTTTTTTTGTCAGTTTAACATGTTTTTCTCAAAATTTTCAGATTTAAAGCACATCATTTCAGATGTCAAGTACTTGTAATTGTCTACATTTGTATTTTTCCCATGTTAGTTGCACTATATATATGTTGCTCATGCACCTATGTACCTGTGTACTATGTTGCATGCTTGCTATGAGTGATGCCCTAAAACTAATGGTTGTGTTATGACAGCACATAATAACATGTCAGATACAAGATGGTAGCTTTTTGAATGCATCTATCATGGTTCAGCAATGTACAAACATCTTTTGCTGATCCTTGCAATGTGGACATGAGAAGTGAAGTACATCATAGTTCACATTCTAAGACTGAATAAATTAATTATGTTTCTTCTGTTGTTCAATCACAGTGTGGATACAGAAATGAATTGTCATATTACTGGATCTTTAATGCCGCCTCACACTGGATCCATGCGTTGGTTGTCAGTACATGATGCTGAATATGCAGCAGAAATCAACAGGTCTGGATATACACTCACATGTTTCATGATTCCATTAAAAAAATTATTTTAACCCATGTAGCCTATTCAACCTTTGTGATAATAAGTGGTGCTATTCAAATATTCAGTGGTAAAAGGAAATCAAGGGATATCAGCATCAAAGTTGAGCAGAATGAACAAGAACACAGAATACTCAAGAATGAAGATAGTGCGGTGAAATCTGAACGGCCGCACAAGTCCCGGAAGAGGAGCATGGAGGACCGATAATTCATTAAGGTTGTGTAAAATTTTGTTTGGTAACAAGAATGTTGGTTGGATAGTTTTGAGCAAAGTAAGCTTACAGCAATCAAGGTCAAGTGGGCTTGTACCTGGAAGTAATGTTTTGCTTCAATGGTTCTGCGGTCTTTTGATGCTTATTGGGGAGAAGATGCATCTCCAGTTCAAGAAATGGTGTTTTAGCCTGTTCAGAACCTGCTTCTCAAGGTTGTTTAGAGAAGTGTATGATGTATAACAAATGAGGATTGCATTTTAGCATAGATCACTTTGTCTACCAAACAATTACTGACCTTATTGAAGAAACCAATGATTGATGGCAAATGTCATGTTTCAATTCTAGCCTCTGGCATATGTTGGCGTTTCAGTGTTTTTCTTGATCTCCTATTAACCGAAGCTTTGTGATTTTTTTTTGTCGTTGTATTTTTATTGTATAGAAACTCTTTTAAAGGCAAAAGACCGCTATCAAAGCAATTCAAAATGCAGATGATTATAAAAACTGATTGCATAATCAAGCTGGGTGTCATCTGTATTTGAGGCAAACATAATTGGAAGGGTTACATACCCAATATATCCAACTTGAATTAAACAAAATCTGGAGTTCACACCCAGAGTTTCCGGGACGATGTACAAGACACTCGCGCACCTTCTCACATATGCACAGCAAGAACAAGAATGCTAAAGAGTAACACTACCAAACATAATCAACATGACATGCCTCTTCGATGCTGCTTATCTACTTCCCCCATGACCATGGTTTTAGGGAGAGGATGACGATGAGTACGATTATGAGGAGGATGATTATCGCTATGCAGGTCCATTTTCGTGTGTTCTTCTGCAGCTTCTTTGCTTTCTGGAGAAGGTTTGTTCCGGTTTGAATATGTTCAGCTGCGCCTGTGACCTGAGCAGAGACATATCAGAAATCAGAATAATCCAATATTGCAATAGTACAGTACTAATAATTCAATAACTATTTTTCCCCTTATCTTAATGAAATATGTATGGTGCACATTCTCACAAATAGTAGTATCAGTGACAAGCATCAATTACCATACCTGTGTCTCAATGTTGTCCAGCATCTCGCCCTGAGCTTCGACCAAGACAGCCAAATCGAGGAAAATCTGCATTCAAGAGCATTTTATACCTGGCAAAAATAGCGAGTACTTTAAACCTTCATGGTGGGAGATTGCCCATTCATTACCTGCTGCAGATCAAGCAGTTTCTTCTCAATCTCTTTCACCGCATCATGTCGCTCCTGGATCTCCTGCAGTGTGTCCAGGACCTGCAAAAGCGAGATGTTTAGTTAGATAATCCTGCTTTGTCAGCATCCAATCTGCCATTCTTGCAGTTGCGTAGGCTAAACGAATTAGTACCCTTCCTCTCCCTTGCTCCTGAATTGCCCTCTGAAATATCTGCTCACCGTCGCCTGTTTCTATCAGCTTATCGATGGTCTGAAATTGACTCCATTTAGAAACGAGGCATATGCAGATTTGCTGAGAATGATGACTTTGTAAAGGTTATTTGAATTTTCTTACCTCTTCGTCAGCACGCTCGCCGGTTACTGTTCATTTGGATGTTTTGCACAACGAATGAAAGCAATGATTCAGGCTACGACGCAACTGGACTGCAAAGAGTTGAATTGTGTTGGGAGTTTGAGAAAACAGACCAGTGAATACACGGCGCTCCACTACCTCACGGTATTCCTTCTGGATTTCTTCTCTTAATGTCTGCACATAGATCTCATATTAAATTCACATTCCCATTTACAAACAGACATCTATAATCTTTAATAATTAGCCTAAACTGGCATTTTCAGTTCTGTTTCAAGCTTCAACAGACTAAACTACACCACAAAATTACTGGGCGCACACGTGTTTAGAAAACATGTTTAGCATGTAGACTCTGAAAAAGAACTGGAATACAAAGTTAAAAGGAGGCACCTGGAACTCCAATATACGTTCTCTCAACCTCTTTGTCAATGCACTGCAACAAGATCATCAAGCAATCAAGTAATAGTTCAAGAGGGCAATGAACAAGCTAGGGAATGATCACAGGGGCCTTACACAGTAGTTGTAGTCCGGGATCTGTCCACTCCTGATCCCTTGCCGAATCCTGGCTTCTCTCTGTTTGCAGCATTCTGGAGAAAGGAAATCAGCACAGCATAAGATAGGTGGTAAAAACTATATTGTTTTAACTTATTATCCCTGCAAGTTCCTTTCATGTCTTAGTAGAAATGAGTTTCAGGAAGGGTGCAAACTTACAGCTTTGTTCAGTTGCTCTACTTTGGATTTTGCCAGCCGTGCAACCTTTGTCACTTCGTTGACATCCTTCTCCATGCGCTTTTTTACCTCTACAAGTTGCAAAGAAATCAAAAACACGTTAGTGATGTGACATTGGTAGATAAAAAGGCCTATGCTGTTCTACATATGGAGAAGAACCGGATATCCCATATGGTACCTTTCATTGCAGATGCCTTCGTGACAACTTTGGACTCCTCATTTGAGTTCTGCATGAATTGGGAATTTTTAGATGAAAGCTAATATTATTCAGTCATCTAACATGCAAACAGCATCTACAAATGCTATCAGACAATTATTGAAGTGCTGTTGTGATATGGCGGCCCCATGTCCTAACAATTGGCCATAATATCTTGAACTTAAATAGTCACCTGAAGGTCCTTCAGTAACTTTGTCAACGTGTTGAGCAGATTTTCGATATCCTTGACCTGTCACAAAGTATCATGTTGTTGACCACTTCAGATGTTGTTAGTGGAAGACATACCAACTCTGCAGGACAAAAAAAACTCACAGACCTGTTCAAAGAAGCCCTCGAACCCAGGCTGCGCAGAACTTGTCAAGCCACCCTGCAATCCGAGCTCGATGTCGACATTTCCAGGGGCCTGCTCCCTTTTGCCGAGCTCAAACGAGTCCTGTCAAGTCGAGATAAAAAAAAAATGATATTGCAGAATACACATCAAGTTTCCACAAAATCACGGAGAAAGAAGCTTCCTAGACACGAAGTCAAACAGGGACTCTGAATTTTGCACAATCTTGGACTAGAAAAGTAGTACGGTGCCATTTTATATATCAAGTAATGAATTTTTCAAACCATGTTATTCTGGGAAACAAAATGATCACCAAACCACCTTTTTCCTGGAAGCTGAACAGAAAAGGAAACGAAATATCCCAATAATCATGATACTATAAATATAAAAGTATTTGGATTTGAAGCACTATTTATTTTCACAAAGTACAGTACCACCATACGAACAGAACATGCTCTAAACAATTCGAAATTCCACGGACTGCTACACCAGGAAAACAATAGCATCAACTGGCGCCCGCCAAATTTTTATTAAGAAATAAACAAATATGTTATCATTCCAACAGAGCACAAACTCGACACGTCAGAATTTCCATAAATAACTATGTGAGTAAGAGCTATCTGGAACACGAAATATAGAGTGGATCAAGAACAAAATAGAACTATGACTATTAAGGTCAATCAACACATCTCGGTAAAATTAATGGCAACATCTCAAATTTTCCATAAAAAAGCAAACACGAGCAAGAACGCCAGGAGCCCAGGAACGGGATCATCCATGCCCATGCCAAAGCTCACAAAGGGAGGGAAGAAATAAGATAAATTAATTAGCTGCCATACACGAACTGATCGAGGCTGATCCAGCCGTAAAACCACAACGGGGCCTCTGAAAACCCTGACCGCATCGATCCTCAGAGCAAAAGCAACCCATGAAGCTTTTCTTTTCTTTTTCTTCTTCTTAACACCATCAAACTACGCAAGAACAAGAGAGGCAAGACAAGTTGGGAATTCGCACCGTGAGAAGGTTCCGCATCCTGGCCCGCCTGCCAAAGAACGCGCGGGATCGGCGCCGGAAAACCGCGAAATTCTTCGCGGCCGCGCGTCGGGCGCGCTTCCGGCGGGCGGAAAGGGGCGGGGGGCAGAGGATTTGGCCGCGGATTCGTGGGCGGAGAAGGAAGAAGGAAGGGTCTAGGACGGGAAGGGAAGAGGCGCGTTCAGAGGGGGGTTTATTGACTGCGAAGCAGCGTTCGGCAGCGGTCTCCTGGAAGACTTTCTAGAAAAACCATCTAGGTATATGTTGAGAGTGATGGGTCTAAAGCTTTACCAGGGACAAGAGGGAGTCTTAGGCCCCGTTTTATTTCTCGCGAACTAAATTTTAGTTAGTTATAGGGACTAAAGTTTAGTCACTTGTTCTGTTTAGTTGTAGAAATTTAAAGTGACTAAAGGTATTTAATTAAACGAAAGAAGACCAAACTACCCGTGTGGCTTGGAACACCGGGACACGTAGGCGCATTTAATGAGGGCAAAGGGGAAAAAATATCCCTAGAAGTCACATTTTTTTTTACTTATGGACTTATAGGTAGGGACTAAACTTAAGTCTCTATAAAGCATCCCGTTTGACACTTTTGGGACTAAAAGAGAAGTTTAGCTATTTGAAAAAAGTTGGGGGAAATCAAACAGGGCCTTAGGAAATTTATGGGGTCACGACTCACGAGTGCTTGCTTTTTTTGTTTTATATCGAACCCATGTGTATTGATTCTAAAGTGACCGTGAGAATTTATAAAAAAAATATTAGGTATTTATATAGTTTCCAATCCATTTAGCACTTGTAGGTACATGGCTTTCGGTACTTTTCTTTCATATAAATAGAGGGTTTGTATGTGATTTATTTACGGATATCATAAACAGTACGCAGGTGACTTTTGCTGAGGTAAAAAGGGACTGGGTTAACGCGCGACGGGTCGCGACTGTCACGTCTTCTTCCTCGTGTCTCCGCCGCCATCGCCTCCCTCAGCTCTAGCGGCCTTCGCCTCCCCGCCACCACCACGCTAACCCATCAACCTCTAGTCACTTCTGCCGATGCTTCCGCCCCCGCCGCCTCCTCCATCCCCGGCTTCAGCGATGTTCCGCCACCGTCTCCCACCGTCGCCACGCTAATTTGCCCCGTCATGTCTCCTCCACTACCGCTCCGCCCCCCACCGGCGGCACCGTCCACTGGGAGTCCCCACCACCCGGCCAGCATCACCGCTCATCACCACCGCCGGTCTGGCCGCCGCTCCAATCCCTCATTCTATGTTTGTCGGCGGTGGATCTTCCCCAACAACCCGACCTCCCTAACACCGGTTCCCTAACCTGGCGGCGCCTTCCCTTCTTCTTCAACAGCCGCACCAGGAAGAACGGGCGCGGTGCGGCTGACGCGCAATGGCGCGCGGTACACTTGATGTAAAAAAATACTTAAATACTCTCTTTTAATTTGTAAAGCGCCACGAACAGGGACAGGAGTAGCTTTGCTCACGCTTTTTAGTTCCTGTGCCGCAACAAACAATCCTTACAAATTTGAATGGTGGGTACCATTGTTTCAAGGATGAGCCGTGAAAGAAAACTATAAATGCCCAATATGCACAATAACAACATTATTGTGCTTTTTAGTACATGATGAGCCGAAAGAAACAAGAGTAAGGGCGATTCATTATGGCATAACTTCCTCTGTCCTCCCTGAACCAAGTGTCCCTTTAGCATAACAGCACTTTCAAAGAACCAGGTAGATTTTCAATGTAGGAAACTTTCTTAGCGACGAAGGAAGCGCACCGATGCCGAAATACTCTCTCTCAGCGCGTTCGCGCCATCTGTCACAGAGGTAGGTATTTGCCGCGTAGTAAGGGGCTAAATAATTGGTCATGTGCTAGACTTTGCAAAACTGTTCCATGATTTTTAATTAATTATCTATGATTCATGGAGGTACTTGTTTCCTTTTTCTCTTGCTGTGTATATGGTGACATCTTTTTCTCAATTAGCTCCACATGTTTTTTTTCATATACATAGGAAGAGAGAAGATATATTTCGTCATATATACAATGGCATGGTGCTATATACTTAGCATGGTGTCCTATTTTAGAAAAATATATTATAAAATTTGACATTTTTTGTGCAATTTTACATCCCTATAATTAATTTCATATAAAATGTTCCTGACCCATAAAAAATCTTTAATATAATTTTCTAGGATAATACATCATATTCTATACCCTCACAAAATTTGATTTAAAAATTATTTTCCAGAGAGACGACAAACAAAAAAGATAAATCCCAGTAGAAATGGAATGCACCAACTAAAATGGTTAGAGGAGCAAATCGAGCCTAAATTTTTTGAGGGTTTGAACACAGTGGATAGATAAGATTAATGAAATAGAACTTTTTTCTAGCAGTTTTTGTGGAGTGACCAGGACACAGAAAAAATGGTAGGCAGAGCGTTGACGTTTGACGGCCTTACCAGGAGTTTAGGCCCATCTTTCTGCTCCATGGGCTTTTGCTTAGTTATTGCGAATGCCCCAGCAAAAATGTAACCGGATACAGAAAACTCGCCATACCTGGCAAGACATTTGACAATTTTTAGCGAACATAAAAAGATTATATCATATATATAGACTATAGTTTAATCTCAAAAATATATATAGACTATAGTTTAAACTACTTGAGACAGACAGGTGGTTTTCCAGCAACAAAAAGGCACGAAGGTTTGCAGAATTTCCCCACGTGAACCACGTGGCAAGCTCGTGAAGCTAAAGGTTTGACGCAGACACGTCTTTCACCACAAAATAAAATGTACCACAGCCTGTAATTCGTTTTTTTTAGAATTGCCTGTCATTCGTACCGTATGCCATTCGTGTGATACGGAGTACAAAATTATAATCCTAAGTGTTCAGGCCCACGCATATCGCCCAATGGCGGCCTCCAACACGGCCCAGTTAACCTCAATGACGGCGGGCACACAGAACCGCACGGGCCGAAGGGAGAGAACTAGGTTGTGGACATGGCCCATGGACCACACGGGCCGCGGCCTCCTCTACACTTGGGTAGATCAGCAACCGGATATTTAACTATTTGTCATTTTTAATTATGATCAACTAATCACTCTCACATTCACTCATCTCACATAGATGATAAATCTGTTGCCACTCACCCCGCATAATGATAATTGGTTAATTATCCCATCAGCGACGGTGATGTTCCCTGTGTAGTGGGCGTAGTATGTTTGGCTATTCAAAACTGATCTTTGGCTACAGGTTATTTTCTGTGGTGTTTTTTTATCAGTAAAGTTACAAGATCATGATCACCGGAAGAATGTCCTTTTTAAATATATAAATCCATTTGTGTCGATTTTGGGGCACATGGTTCACATGTTACTGAACTAATTGCAGATCAAAATGTGATTTCGGAAGGTCAAACTGCAGCCACGGAAAACGAGTGTGCCGATAAAAAATCAAAAGAAAAATAGAGTGCAGGGAGTATCTATAACCTATATAATTGGTACTCACTATCAAGTTATGGTTGAATTTCTTTCAACATGCAACCATTTCACGTCATCATCCACTATGCGCTTCATGTCATCATCCACTAGACCATCTATTTATTCTTCAATCGATTTTCTGTGGCCACATTTTTGTGAGTAGCAATTACAAATTACATGAGTAAAAATTACATGTATGATCAGCCATACTTCCATGTATAATGTTTACTAAAGAACGTTGCAATACAATCATTTTGGTGTTTATACTTTCACATTTCACTTTAAAATTTTGTTTAACAAATTCCAGCAGCAACGCGCGGGGTATCACCTAGTTTGGTTTGAATGCGGAGCGGTTTGCAGTTCCATCGGGCCGTGTTTCTCTGTGTCTGCGATTTTTTTTCCGAGAAATCTGCACGAAGTATTAAATAAAGTATATTTACAAAACATCTTTAAGGATGAGTGTAACTTTACGTGACGAATCTAATGAAACCATAATTTACTACATTAATATAGTAATCATCTCTAATCATACGGTCAGAGGCCTCATTAAATAGGTCTCGTGAATTAATCTGGAGGTTTTGTATGTAGTTTTGTAAACTAACTTTATTTAATACACTTAATTAGTGGTCAAACGTGTGTGCGTAAAAAATTTTATCTTTAAAGAAACACGACCCTTGTCACGATGTACTTTCTACACTAAAGCAACTCGGCCCAACGAGGTCCTTGTCAGTACTAGTTGTGCTGATAGCTTTGTGGCTGCGGTTTAACAAGAGCTTGCGATGATTATGTGATCCACGTAATATCATCGACTTGCACTGTCAAAAGGAAAACATCGACTTTCTTAAGTGCATCCCTTGGCAACGGGGAATGGAAGGACTATTCATATTGTTTTATTTATTATGTTTGACAATAAGATTGATTCTTTGCTTCCATATATATTGCTAAACATCGAGGGCTGAGGGCTTGTGGGGGTAAACACGTGAGATCACTTGTTTAGCCTTTGTCCGTGTCGTGAGGGCACGCTATTCGACTTTGACCGTGCTTTGGGGAACATGGCCCACGATTTCCACTGTAATATAAAACTTTTTCTTCCTTTCTTCTCTATCTCTATCTCTAATTATAAAGCAAGGATTGCTTCCGCGGTACGTCATGATTTTAAAAAAGAACCCTAATATTTATAGAAATCAACCCACCCTTTTGTGTTGTATTTAAAAAAATATATAATGTATCTTTACCTAATCTATTCTATTTCTAATTCTAAAGCAGGTAGTATTGCTTCTGCCCCTCAATTTCGTCCGTCGTTTCCTAATTCGCGCCGACCTTAAAATCCTGAGAGAAAAAAAACCCGTCAAAACCGGAAAGCCCCATCGTTACGTGAAACATAGAAAAAAAGCACGATTTTACCACAACTAGCAAAACTAAAAGAAAAACACTCCGAAGGATTTCCCCGCTCGTGTTGATTGCCTCGCATGCATTTTGGCTAGCTGGGCCGCGCGCATAGGCACTGGTTCCCTTGGTTCCACGCACTACAGTATAGTTCTTCAACACGGGCATCACGGTCTTGACCCGGCTGACACGGGCAAGCAGCTTGAGTTGGGGGGTCTTAGAACATGGTTATTAGACTGACACGTGTATAGTTTTCTTCCCGTTGCAACGCACGGGTATATTTGCTAGTTTAATTGAAAAGGACAGAGGTCTTACCGTCTGCGTCCATTTTTTTCGTTTATATCAGCCGATGGTACCAAACACATTTTTGGCCATAATAGGACTATATGTGCCCACCGTTTTGAACATTTTTTTGTTTTACAAATCTCACTCAATCAGAACCCCTCCGGGGACAAAAAAAAACGATCAAAACCGCCAAGCATTCGTGTGGAAAAGTCGTGCGCATGCATCGAAACAAAATCCCATCCTTTTCGCTAGCAAAAAGAATCCTGCCCGACCCAAACAAAGCAAGCTGGGCCCGCCGGAATCTTTTGGGCCGCAGCCCGTGGGACGTGGGAAGAGCACCTCACTGACGCCACCGCTCCGTCCACCGAGCAAACCCTCGGCGAGCCCTCGCCGCCGCCGTCGCCCTCTCCCCCATCCCTCACTCCCGCCGCCGCCGCCGCGCTCGACGGGGCCGGTCCATCCGCGGGCCTGTCTCCCCAGCTCGCTACGCCCCGCCCCGCCCCGCCCCGCCGCCGCGATGGCGTCGTCGGGCGGGGACGCTCCCGGACCCGACGGTAAGCCCCTCGCCCCTCCCGCTTGGGTTCGCTCCCTATGCACCCCCACCGGCGGGAACCCGTCTTTAGCTTCGGGGATGGATTCGTCTGCTTGCTGTGCAGCGGGGGAGTAGTAGCGCTGGCGGTGACCTAGCCCGTGCGTCATCCATGGCTCCATTCGCTAGCTGTGCGCCTGTGTCAGTGTGCGCTAGTCCGTTGTTGCTTGCTAAGACGGTTGCTAAATATAACTGGATGCTTTGTTCATTGTAATTATTACTCTCTCTGGGCTGAATTCCTTGCCACCAGCTCGTCATAAGGGGCCTTGCCACAATTCGCCCAAATACTTCTCTAATATTGATGTCGTTAGGCGATTGATTGGGGTGTTTTGTTGGGAGATGCTGCCTGCCCCCAAGGCCCTTTTAACAACGGCTTCCCTAATTTCCATGTATTGCTCTGCCCGCCTGGTCTTCCACACAGCCCATCGCGGCTCTTCTTTCTCGATTGATCCGGTTAATGTGGACACGATATCACACAGCCCATTCCGGCTCTTCTTTCTCGAACCGGTTAATGTTGACACGATATACTGTGCTTTTCCTTTGATGTCTGAAAGGAAATTCGGAACTTCCAACCGTGACAAATTGGTTCATACTAATGCAAGCTTCCATGTTTGGCTCTATGGCAATGCAAGAACAAGTCAGTTTTGCAGAAAAGGATCAAATGGTTATCCACACTAAATATTTTCACTGGGCAGCTTGATTTGTGAACAAAGACTTGCATGAGTATCCTTGAATCAATGTTTCTAGTTTACTGTTTGCCAGCAGCGAATATCGCGAAGCAAGTTTTACACCTTAAGAGCTCCCACAAGGTATTAGAATCTTGGGAACCAAGGTTTCTCAACAAACTTGGTCTGGTTGCCTGGATTTTGGCATGCCGAGGTTTCGATTGAATGATCGGTTGAAGTGGGTGGATTTGGGCACGAAATAAACACACCTAAATCGGGTGGAGAAATCCACTGCAATCATTTACATTTAGAAAATCTTTGTGGCTTTAAATCAAAGAACAGAATATATCAGACATGTTACTAGAATTGTAGCATTGTATCAACGGCTAGTAAATTTGGCAGAAGTTATCGAATTTTGGCAGTGGAAAGTTAGGCAAGGTGACAAGGTCAGACAAAACAGTGCCTGCTGATATTATTTGATATCTTGCCCCAAGTGAACAGACAACAACCCTTTAAGCCGTAGATGATTGCTTCACTCCTTTCTACTTTCTTTTTAATCAAAGGGGGTAGAGAAGAACCTCTCTCTGTTGCAAAGCACTCCATCTTAGACTGGAGCTCACCTTCATAGCTACCTCCCTTACGGCAACCATCCTTCTCTCTCGCATGTCAGCGCTCCCACCCCCACCCTACCGCTGCGGTGCAGGATGGCGCAGAGTGGGGATCCTTTCAGATCCGCCGGTAAGCCTAACTCGCTTCGATCGTTCGAATTTTCTACATGGCCCCTCTTCTTTGCCCTGAGCAATCAAACCTAAATCTTTCCTTCTCTTCAATCCGTCTAGTCATCTGCGGGTGGATCTATCTATTGCTGTTGTGGAGCACTAACCTAGCATATGTAGCTTGCTTTGGTTCTTGTTCTGTTTCAGCATAGGGTCTATTCCACAGGGATCCTGTGCTGTGACACCATGGTGCGGGTGAATCCAACTGTGGGCAGTACTATTGATAGACGCTTAGTTTTGTGATGCTTTCTTCTAACCCAGATTTAAATTTGCCCAATTTGATTTTATACAGGTTTCTGTAGCTCCACTGCTAGTATGCAATTAATAGTACCACCTGTTGAAAATGTTTCCCATGGAAACACTAATGGCATCTATTTTAAAATGAAAAGGAATGCTTCTGAAACAATGTGTTCAAATCTATGTCGTGCTCGAGGGTGTGTAGTGTTGAAATAGTAAATCGTTCAATAAAGTACTACAAAACACCTTTCTTGATTTAATTTGCATGTGGAGCTAGGAAGTTTGGTATGTGGAATGTTTAATGTTTCTTATTTCAGATATCTGCAAGTGTAATTATATTCTCTAGAATTAATCCTATATTGGCAGATGCTTTGTCAAGGCCAATTGTTTTTATCCCAATATTATGGGCTTCGGCAAAATTGAGTTGTTACTGTGAAGGCCCTTTTAGTCATTCAGAAAAAGGAGGAATTTATAGAAACCGTTCTTATTTTCATTAGCATCAAGCCTGGCAAGAAGAATATTCTAAAACTAGAGATTTATAAATGAGGATATAAGTTTGTGGTTTTGGAAAATGTCATCAGATCTCACTGGCATGTGGAACCATGATCCATGTCGGTGTCATGGTTTATTGAGTTTTTAGAACTGCAAACTTTGTGGTGGCATTTTATCAGATTTTCCGTCATTAATTTTTGCAATAATTTATTTCTATAAATATTATATGACTTTCTGTTTCATCATGTTGTAATGAGTCACTAGTAATTCGTGGTTTTGGCTTGTGCTGTGGATGGAGTATGGGAAAGAGTATAAAGATGTACATATGGAGTATTAGGTCAGGCTGTTGGGATTAACCTGATACCATGCAATGTACGGCTGCATGCCAGTAGCTTAATACTATTTTATCAAATGACTCTTGGTTCATTGAAGTACCATTAAGCTTAATCTGTTTCTTTTCTTTGGCGAGTTCATGTTAACACTCCCTTCAGGTGTCCTGAATTAGGTCCAATTCACATGCCTGATGACACTTGATTTTTCAGCACCTCAGTTACTTTGTTATGCATATTTCCTTGGATGACTATTTTCTGAACTTGAAATCCCTGTTTTGCAGTGTTAACAAATGTTTATAATGCTGCAAATGCACCTGAAGAAAAAAGACCTGCTGGTGACAGCAACACCAGTTCAGAAAGTGCCCAGGAACCATGGAGTTCTTTTCGAGAACAAGAGTCAAATGATGCTAGTGTTAACACAGAAAAGAAAGAACCTGGCATTTCAAAATGCAAGTCGGTGGAAGAAATACCAAGAACGACTGTAAAGAGGTGCAAGAACATTGATTCAAAGAAAGTCCTCTTACATAACAATAATAGTTCAAGCTTTACTGGTAGTCATGCTCAGAAGCAGCAGCCAAGAAATGGTGACCATCTTGTTCAACTATGTGGAAATGGAATATCTCAAGACACAAAGCCTCCTAGCACGAGGATATGCATAAATTCAGCTTGCAAAGCTGTCATGAACTCTGATGATGCATTTTGTAAGAGGTGCTCATGTTGTATTTGTCATAGTTTTGATGATAACAAAGATCCTAGCCTTTGGCTGGTCTGCTCATCAGAGACTGGTGATAGGGATTGCTGTGGGTTATCCTGCCACATCGAGTGTGCACTCCAGCACCGAAAGGCAGGATGCGTTGAACTTGGACAATCCATTCAGCTTGATGGTAACTACTGTTGTGCTGCATGTGGCAAGGTTATTGGAATACTTGGGTGAGTGATTAGCATCTAACTTGGACAATAGTATTTATTTCAGATGAAAAACTCTAAGCATTGCTGGCCACTATCGCTTCTAGATGTTCCTTTAGCTATCTGATCCAGACCTTGTCATCATTGATTTACTGGTTTTAAATTATTTGTTCTGGATGTTCTTTGATATCGGTGAACCTTTTGCACTATATATTGTTTGAAAGATTCATCATAATGACATTTGTAGTTGCTTAGATCATTATGTGCAGACAATCTCTGCTATGCTTAACTCTTATTCATGTACCTTTTATTTTGCAAACATTATTTGTTGTCGGATCTGACATCACCTTTATATTATTTTTGCAGGTTCTGGAAGAGGCAGCTCGCTGTTGCTAAAGATGCTCGTCGAGTTGATATTCTCTGTTCACGCATATATCTGAGTCATAGACTTCTGGATGGCACGACTCATTTTAAAGAGCTTCATCAGATTGTAGACGATGCAAAAGCAAAGCTCGAAACTGAAGTTGGCCCCCTTGATGGTACATCATCCACGATGGCCCGTGGCATTGTTGGCCGGCTGCCTGTTGCTGCTGATGTGCAGAAACTTTGTTCTTTAGCAATTGAAAAGGCAGATGAGTGGCTGAGGTCAAACATTCCATCTGAAACAAAACAAATTGGTAAATTATTTCAGTCATGTAAAGTTTACCACTTTCAAGTTCTATTGTGCAAGTGACAGTTTTACGAACTTAGTGAACTCTTCTTGCTGCAGATACACTTCCTGCTGCCTGCAGGTTTAAATTTGAAGATATTACAACTTCATCATTGGTGTTGGTTCTTAAGGAAGCTGTTTTCCCACAGTGTCATGCCATCAGTGGCTATAAACTCTGGTACTGGAATAGTAGAGAACAGCCATTCACAGGGGAGCCTGCTGTTTTCCCCAAAGACCAAAGAAGGATACTGATATCCAATCTGCAGCCCTGCACAGAGTATTCCTTCCGTATTATTTCATTTACTGAGGATGGTGAACTGGGCCATTCTGAATGTAAGATCTTTACCAAGAGTGTGGAGATCATTCGTAAGAACAAACAAAACAGAGCAGAAGGTTGGTCATCTTCTGCCAAGAAGGCTGGTAAGAGTCAGAAAGGTATCTCGTCAGGCTTCCAGGTGCGCCAGATGGGTAATGTCCTGCGGAAAGCACAAGCTGATGAGAATGGTTACCCCAGTGCATTCTGTAAAGATGAGATTGAAGATTCATGTGACCAGAGTGATTCTGTGATACTAGAAAAGGATCAGGCTCCATGTGGTGCCTCCCGCAAGCTTGGTCTTAATGAGATTTCAGTCCCAGACCTAAATGCAGAGGTAGTCATGCCAACCGAGTGCTGCAGGGACGAGAATGGATGCAGCTCAGGGAAGAACACAATGACAAAGTCGAACGGTTGTGGCGACTCAGAGACTTTTGCCGAGGGGCATGTAGGGGAGGCGCCGGTTATGGAATCCCAATCACAGAGTCGCAAGCAGACATCTGACCTGGAGCAGGAAACCTGTGCAAATGATAGCAACTTGGCAGTCGCGGCAGCTAGGCTCTTCTCCCGTAGGTTAGGCCAGTTAGATGACAACTATGAATACTGTGTGAAAGTTATACGGCGGCTGGAATGTTCTGGACACATTGAAAAGGATTTCAGGATGAAATTTCTAACCTGGTTCAGCTTGAGATCAACAGAGCAGGAGCGTAGAGTTGTGATCACCTTCATCCGCACCCTCCTGGATGATCCCAGTAGTTTGGCTGGCCAGCTTCTGGATTCATTCGAGGAAATTGTTGCTAGTAAGAGGCCAAGATCTGGTTTGTGTACTAAGCTATGGCACTAACCGGATTGACAAAACAAAACTCAAAACGGCTACCCAATACTCTAATATCCTTACAATAGGGGAAATAACTGGGATCATAGTGTATTGCTATTGTAACCTTCTGATATATTTGTGTGTAGTTAGTTTGATGTTGCTGTGCTTGGATATTCGCCATGGTTTACATGATATATTGATGAATGTAGCGGGCCGAATGAAAGCTCTTTTCAGGTTTATGGCGTTCAGTATTCAGCGATATGTTTCTATCCCCTGTTTGTAGTGTGGGAATTTTCCCCTGATCCTTGGATGAATCGAACACTATTTCCTATGAAGTACGAAACCAGAATCTGCTAGCGATGTTCGTTCTACATAGCTTGGCAACCTCACCGTGCATAACTCATTATCCAGACGCATGCTAAGAAAAAAAAAGCTCCAAGATCACAACAGATTAGATATAGTAATGGTCTCATAAGATTAACCTGCACATAACGATCATTTCCAGATATTGCCCCAAGGGTACATATACCCACATTCAAGGATCAGACATGTTTTCCATCATCAATTAAAACTACAGCAATCACACACATTCAAGTATTCAACCAGGTGTTGACAAATGGATCCACTAGTCAGTAAATCACGACATTAACCAGCTGCAAATGCACAAGTCCCATCATGCCATGGATTCCAAACCCTCTTCCTTCTGTAAGCCCTTCTCCACTGCTTTGTCGTCAGCTTTCAGCTCAACATCCTCCATGGCCATCACCTCTGAGTTCATTTCCCTCTGTTCTCTGGCACTTTCCTCCTGTGTGTCTGCTTCAAGATCACGCTCCAGTCTACACAGGAATCCTTCTTCGACCTCACTCAGATGATCATCGATTTCTTGCTCGCTGTCGAAACAGGTATTGTACCGCACAAGGTAATCCGCATGTCGCCCGGACTTGCTGATCTGGCTGTGCATGTCACTCAGCTCACAGCTCCTGTCCATGTCCCGCTCGCTGCCATAGCAGCATTCCGCATCTAAATGCTGGCTGGACGACGCTGGAGAGGAGTATGGAGTGTACTCCTCTCCAGTGGCTGCATCATCACGCTCCCGGAGCGTCCTCAAGATCAGTGTCTTGAGAAAATTCATGACTTGGACAGCATGCATCAGGGCTGTCAATGGATCTGACATCTAGCAATAGAACAGAAAGGTAACTTTAGCTGCTAAAGTTATGACGGTTAAAAGATTGCAAGCATGCCTATTGTTGTATGAGAAGCACATGTGTATGAAAATCACTTCCTATCCTGCAAGAATAGTGTAGTGGAAATTACCTGTGTCATATTGGGGGCGAACACCATGGCTATGTTCCTAGCATTCATCTTGTTGAGCTCCTCCTCTTCGACAACGTCAGACATTAGCTCAACAGCCCAATTGAGGAGTGCGGCCTGAGTCGGGCGCAAGAGGGTCACAAGCTCAAGGAACTCCCCTTCAGAATTGCACTGCAGAACTTGCTCAGGGGAGAGGCCGTCGAGCACACCTTCTGGAAGTTCCCTGAACCATGCCTGTCCAATTTACATGTACAGAAGTTTCAGTTCTCTTATTTCATAAAATCGATGTTGACGGTTATGTTCGAAATATGCTAACAGTAGGTGAATTACATTGTAGCTGAATGCTGAAATATAATTCCATAGTTCTTTCAGTCTGATAGATGTCCTACCTTAATCAGGCTGGCCAAGCAGTGAACATCAATGTCCTCAGGTACAACTCCTTTGTTTAGCTGGTCCCTCACGTGTTCCTCTTGATCATTCTCTGGATTAATGCGAAATATCCCCTCAGCCTGAAAATGAAATGTCAGTATGAGCAACTCCAGGTTCATGACACATAAGAAACAGTCAGAAAGCTTAGTGTATCATGGATGATCACCTTCAGGCCCCCCTGAGCATACAGCCTCTCCTGCATGAGCAGCAAAATGGTGGGGACTGAATTGCCCTTGCCATCATAGGTGCATTGCATAGATTCAGCCGATACACCAAAAACACTGGCACTGCAGAAAGAAAAAGAAAACAAGTTGATCAATATAAATCATGAGTTGATCAGTCCTAACATTGAATCTAGGGGGAAATCTTGTAGGGCAAAACGAATCCAGACTTGTTGCAGTGTGTGGCTGATTGGATGGGTGGTTCAGGAATTGGAATTTCACTGGAGTTAACATACAGTTGACCACAACCTTAGAATTCGGTTAAAGCAGTGCACACGAAACAGGAATTGCATACACCAATGGGGCTTGGTGAAAAGTTCACATTAAGCTTATAAAAATTCAAAATTGCTCTATCGGTGAGAAACTCACGGCACAAAATTGCTCAGTGAAGACTTCAGGTTAGCTGCAGGCCTGCAGCAACTGAAGTTGTTCTGGTTATCTGAAGTCTGAGCTCTGAAGAAATCGCATCCTAAGAAGCTCATACTAGAGCTGCTGCTTATTTTTTTTTTAAAAAAAAAAGGATTAGAGCGGCTTCAATTTGGGGGAGCACTCTGCACTTGTACTCAGGTGGCCACACTTTGAAAAGATTCTTCAAGCTTTCACCAAGATACTATCTCCTGAGGCCCAGAGACTCTACCCGGAGGCTTGGATTTTGAAATCACATGGTGACAGATGGAGGAAACAAGAAAGGGGAAGAAGAGAAGGAGGTGGTGGCGGCGGCGGCGGCTGCTCACCTGGCACTGGGCACGCGGCAGGGCATCTCGTCCTCGAACTCGACGGGGAGGCCGAGGAAGCCGTGGAAGCGGTCGAAGGTGACGTGCGCGACGTGGCGGACGTCCGTGGGCCACCCGATCTCCATCTCCCCAAGTTCCTCCTCCTCCGCCGCAGCCGCGTCGTCCTCCCCTGCCGGCCACCCGGCGCCGGCGGCCCCGCGCTCCACCCGGCACGCCACCACGGACCGCCGCACGGCCGCGAGCAGCACCTCCAGCACCGCCGCCCTCCGCCGCCGCTCCTCCTCCCCGCCTCCGCCCCCACCGCCGCCCGCGGAGCTCCTCCTCCCGGCACCGCCCTTGCACCCCGCGCTGGAAACAACCACCACCCCCGTCATCCCCGCTTCCCTTCTTCTCCCCCTACGGCGGCCTCACGCAGCAACCGAGGTGGCGGCGGGCATGGACCTCGCAGGCCCGCACCCCGCTTGCTTTCTCCGGCGAGCCGCCTGCCCAGCCCAGCCTTCTCCCTCCTCGAACGCCCCCGAAATCCCGCCGCCGACTCGCAGATCGGAGCTCCTAGCCCTATCCTTGGGTGGGTGTGCCGCGGGGAGGAGTTCTTGGAGAGCCCCGAAGCAAAAGCAACGGCCTTTTTTCTCCTTTCTCTCTCTCTATCTCTGCTCCTTGAAGGCAGCAGCAGCTGAGCTCCGTCAGCGAGGAGGAGCATTAATGAGGACGAGCGGACTGAAGTGCAAATACTTTCGAACGGGGAGGGGGTGGAATGCAAAAGGAGGCCGCGCCGGATTCAAACTCTGATGGCCTGACCCGGCCCGACCGGACCGTGGCCTTTTCCGGCGCAGAGGCGCGGCAGAATAAAAGCGACTGACTAGTTTCCAGGGGGCCTGTACTTTTTTCCCACATAAAAAAATGGCTTAACCGATCAGTGTGTCAGTGACGCGTGGGACCTGGACCCACCCGTCAGTGGCCAGCAGCTCGATGGAACTTTTGGGCCTTGTTCAGATGTAAAAGCAACTCTCAAATTTACTATGTAAAAATAAGATTCCCGTTACATCAAAATATCATAACATGCATGGAGTACTAAATATATATGAAATCAAAAACTAATTACACAGTTTTGTTGTGCTCTGTGAGACGAACATTTTGAGCCTAATTAATCAATTTTTTGACAATTTTTCACAAATACAAACGAAAGTCTACTGTGACGCAATGATTACGAAGTGACATCAAACTCCCAAATTCGACCTCCCAAATTCAACATCTAAACAAGGCCTTGGTAAGGCATGGCTTGACTAGTGAAATACTCCCACCATTCCAAAAACTTAGACCCTGTTTGTTTCCACGTGCTAAACTTTAGCGTCGTCACATCGGATATAAATATATTAATTAGGAGTATTAAATATAGATTAATTTAAAAACTCATTACATAAATGAGGAGTAATTTACGATACGAATCTATTAAGCCTAATTACACCATAATTAGACAATTTAATGCTACAGTAAACGTATGGTAATTATGTATTAATTATAGCAAAATTAGGATTGTTAGGTTCGTCTCGCGAAATAGACATGACTTATGTAATTAGTTTTATAATTAGTTTATGTTTAATACATCTAATTATCATTTATTTAAAGCGCTAAACTTTAGCACATGGATCCAAACGCCACCTTAACGTGCAGTACAGCGACACGGTCTTCAGAACACAACTTTGACCTCTTATTATTATTATAAAAATATTTATCGAAGAGTGATATATGTATATTTTTATGAAATAATTTTTCAAGACAAATATATTCATATAGGTTTCACATTTACAAACTCAACAATTTAAAAGTTATTGATGATTTATATTTTTAATATTTGATTTAAACCTTGTCCTAAACGTCAAATTTTTAGAAATGGAGGGAGCTATGCAGTGTATCTTATGTGATATTTTCTCCGATCGTATAATAAGGTGATAGTAGTCCTTTTTTGCCTTGTAAACACGACTTACAGCCCTTAACATAATCGTGGCATGTTAACCGTTAGCATAGAGTTGTGTCCTAAGTCCTCTTTTTTCATAAAAAGAAAAATCAAGAATGGGTTTAAGCAAGGACCTTCAGATTTCAGCTCGTACGGAGTACAACAAGTCTACAAGAATACATCTCTTAACTACTTTTTTTAGGGAAAAAAGAGTGTACTCTACTGAACTATACATATATCTCTTCAAAGGGGGTGTGTTCTTTTAGCCCATCGCGATTGTGGGCCGTGAATGTGCCAAGCCTTCGACCCGCGCCGCTTGGACCTCCCCACACCTGGCCACCACGTCCCTCGGCAACAGCCTTAACATTTCCCCCCTGGCGGCGGCGCTCAACTCCGAGGAATCCCCGCGCCGTCGCCGTCCCCGCCGAGCAGCTCGGCCTCCGCCGGACGGGCGCAGAGCGCGCCGAGAATCAGCCCGTCGCCGGAGCGACTACTTCTCTCCTCGGCAACGAATCTCTCTCCCGTCGCTCGCTCTTACAGTCCCGCCAAGCACAGCCGTTTGCCCGCCCACTGCCGTCACCTAGAAGGAGGCATTTAGGGTTCATCCCCCATCTCCCCCCACCCGACTCGGCGGCGCGGGGCCGGCGCGTCCGTCTCCAGCGCCGCCCGCAGATCCGCGCGTGCCCTCCCACTCCGAAGCCGCCCGGCCGAGGCGCCCCTCCGCCGCCACGCATCGCCAGCACGCCCGCGAAGGCCCTCTTCTCCGACCGCCCAGCGCCCACGGCTCCCCCGTCCTGACGCAGCATCCGCCCCCCGTTTCCCTGTGCCCGAGGCGACAGTAGCATCCGGCTGCCTTGTTTCGTTTGGCGATGAAAAATGGAGTAGACCTGATAAGTGTTGGTGGATAGATGCAATTAGGCGTCAGTTCATTAGATCATCTGACATTTTTTTTTCAGTTCTCCTTGATGCATTCAGTCAGAACAACCCTTCTTTTGTCACCCGGATCAGATGCCCCGTCCATCCGTAATGCTGCGGGCTGGTGGTGGTTTCTCTGTTCAAACATTGCAAACTCTTCCGCTTTTGAATTTTGATAAATACAATTGATGGTTTACTTTATTTGACATTCAGTATATGTTGTTTGCAGTGACGCCCTGTTCGCCTGGCTTGTCAGCAGCCAGCCAGCCGTATTTTTTTCTATGCACAAACCAGCCACCACCAGTCAGCCAGCAGTATTTTTCTCCCAGCACCTGCCACCCGCCAACCGAGCAGTGCAACGATATTTATATCTTCCATGGTCCTTCATATGCAAGTGTACTGGAACTTTTTGCTGTTCTAATTAAAACCTTCTACTCTTCGTTTTCTCTATGTTATAGGCAACTCAGCACCAAACACTTTGCTATTGAACAAACTATCCATCGATATGCAATGGAAGCCAAGTTCTTCCGGTTCCTGAAGCTCGTTGGGGTCGGTTTCAAGGCGCGGTCAGAGAGCCAAGGCCACGAGCTGTTCCTGAGACTGGGCTACAGCCATGAGGTGCAGTTCACGGCGCCACCCGCCGTCCGCGTCTTCTAATTAGAAGTATTAAATATAAATTAATTAAAAAACACATTACATAAGCCGAGGCTAATTTACGATACGGATCTATGGAGTCTAATTAGACCATGATTAGACAATATAATGCTACAGTAATCATGTGATAATTATGCACTAATTATAGGTTAATTAGGCTTGTTAGGTTCGTCTCGTGGAGTAGATATGACTTATGCAATTAGTTTTATAATTAATTTATATTTAATGCTTCTAATTATCATATATTTGAGGGACTAAACTTTAGTCCAAAGAATCCAAAAACCCCCTGATTCAAGCCCAACATAATCTGCTTCACCGGCATTGACAAGGACAGGGTTCACCAGTTTGCTGGTGTAGTCCGGAGCTGCAAACCCCCAGATCGAGGTGTACAAGGGGAAGGGCATACTGTACATCGATGAGGTCATCAAGCTGAAGCCTGGGAAGAAGCAGGAGAAATGAGGAGGTGAAGGTGTTGGAACTATATGTTTGTGGGGTTTTATATGCTTTGAGATCCATCCCTGCTGCACATCATTATATTTGTTGGAATGCAGGTTTGATGTGATTTTTCTTGTGCTAGGCAGATAGCCGTTGTTCCAAACTACACTTGCAGGCAATGCAATGTATGCCAGGCTTGTATAACCATGGATAGGAAATAATTTGTTGCCAGTTAATGTTTTGTTGACATCATCAGCTGGAACTTTACTATATATTTGGATTTCAGTCTAGTGGAATGTTCCCTTCCTAGCTCTTTGGAAAGGATTCAAACTAAGTGTGAGCATTACTTGGATACTGGAGCTGAAACTGAATTAGATGCATGCTATTATCTATGATCGATACCGTCCAATATGCATACTGTACCACCAATTTATCCAATCTTGTACGTCCTGTTTGAACCACTACGTATACATTCATCTATTGCACTACTACCAAACGTGTGCGTACAGTACTGCAGTCGTATACATTCATCTATTATTGCACTACCAAACGTGTGTTGTACAGATATATTTGACTGGTCATGAGCTACTCGATCTTATGCCAATGTTTTGTTCTATTCGATTCGAAAGAGCTGCTGTTTGTGACGCTGGGTAGATCTTCTGCTGGTTATGATGGCATCCTCGCAGGTCCAAGAGCCCCGCTGATGATTATCCGCCCTGCTCTTGCTCGATCGGACCCAGGTAGTGCTATGTAGTCATTAGGCCCAGGAATACAATGCAGCCCAACATCGGCTCGGTACTATCTGTCGCAACGTGTCGCGCGTGCAGACGGGTGGGCTCAAACAGCCGGCTTCTTCGGTCCGTTAAGATTTTGGGCTACGCGGAGTACCACAATAAGCCCAATAAAACCAATATATTAGTTTTTTCAATTATTTTTATTATTTTTATTTTTACTTACTTTTTCTATATCTATTAATTTATATATATTTCTATTCTATTTATTTATTTTTATTTTCTGTACTCTTATTTTTTATACTAACTTATTCGTCATGTATATATATATATTGTTCGCAATGTAGATATATTTGTTCTCCATGTGCATTAATTTGTTCGCAACGTGGATTTTATGTTCTCCACGTGCAGCAATTTTTTCGTAATGTTGACTCATTTGTTCTCTATGTGTAGTAATTTGTTCGCAACGTGGACTGATTTGTTCTTCATGTGAAATAATTTGTTCGTAACGTGGATTTATCTGTTCTCCATGTGCAGCAATTTGTTCGCAACATGAACTCATTTGTTCTCCATGTGCAGTAATTTGTTCGCAATGTGGACTTACACGTTCTCCTTATGCAGTAATTTGTTCGCAGTGTGGACTGATTTGTTCTCCATGTGCAGTAATTTGTCCGCAACGTGGATTCTTCTGTTCTCTATGTGCAGCAATTTGTTCGTAATATGGACTCATTTGTTTTCCATGCACAGTAATCTGTTCGCAATGTGGACTTATATGTTCTTCATGTGGAGTAATTTGTTCGTAATGTGGACTAATTTGTTCTCTATGTGTAGTAATTTGTTCGCATCGTGGATTTTACTATTCTCCATGTGCAGCAATTTGTTCGCAACGTTGACTTATTTGTTCTAGTTTGATAAAAAAAATATTCGCAAAAAATATCATCTAAATATAGTCAAGTTGGATCTTATTATGAATATTTTATCGCAATAAATATTATGGTGCGATCGTAATTTAATTTAGATGCTTGATTTAAGAGTAATGATTTTTTTCTAAACTTTATCGTATGCAAGTGAGGCGCGCTGTTTAATCTGTTGCTCTAATTTTTAGGGGACGAGCCTACACGTAAAAACAGGATCAAACGATGGTCCAACATCAGCCTAAGACGAAAAATAGAAGTGCGCACGCTTCTTCGGACGACAAGTGTTTCCGTATCACGCTTGTGACGGCCAGCCACGTCCGCCACGACGTCCGACCAGGTGTTGGCCATCGGAGGTGGGCTAAGTATTGCTTATTTCCGATAATGTCAATTTTACTTCTTTCTTAAATTCATTGTTTGGTTCTACTGGAATATGTTTCCGGTTATTAAGGTGGTATTTGGATCCAGTGCTAAAGTTTAGCTTTTTAAATAAATAATAGTTAGATATATTAAATATAAATTAATTGTAAAACTAATTACATAAATTATGTCTATTTCGTGAGACGAACCTAACAAGTCTAATTTCGCTATAATTAATACATAATAACCATAAGTATAATGTAGCATCACATTGTCTAATCATAGTTGTCACACCCGGTTTTAGAAAGAAAACCAGATGCATCTCATATGTGCGTCAGGATCAAGTTTACACATATGGTAGACGTCACAAGTGAATATTCATAACCATGCATACGAAAGAGTATTAAAGTATATTTATTACAAACTCAGAGTTGACACAAATGTCATAGCGGAAGACTTAAATAAACGTTTAACTAAACGAAACGAAATAAATCCATCTCCATAGGCAGTTGACTGAAGAACTCACCTAGAACTCCTCAAAATCAGTAGTAAAGTCCTCAAAATTCTTCCAATCTGAGCAGCAGTCCGAGTGTGGTCGATGTAATATAAATAAACAAGCGTGAGCACGTGTCGTACTCAGCAAAGTATGGAAATAAATGACATGCTAGGCTTTATAAAGTGGAAGGCTGAAAGGATAGCTGCATTAAGCATTTTCAGTGGGTCAAATTTTATTAAGCATCTATTTACTAGCAGATATAAGTATATACCAACCACAATTAAATGATAACATAAACCCATCAGATTCAGGTAACCACAATTTAGATCATATTCTGATAGATTTATCATGTGAGGGTCCAGGCCGCTCATCACCGTGAGCACGACTGTTATAACAATTTTACACTCTGCAGAGGTTGTACACATTCACCATAAGCTGTGATTCCCGTTGCCCGAAAGCATGTACCCTTCCCACACCACGTGCACCGAATACTTGGGTTCATTATGAGACCTTTACAAAGATACTCTAATAAGTGATAGTTCGCTAAGGCTTCCGGTTCAGGAGCAAAGCATAACCCTCCCTAGTGAGTCGCGTATCTTGGCAAAGCCTACCGCTCAAGAGGACCGGGCTATACCTCGTCAACCGCCGCACATCTTGCCCCTTTCGGGTAAAACTATCCCAAACTAGAATACCTAATTAGTCAGTCAAAGCCAGAGCCACATAGCACTTATGGTTGCACTGTTTTCCTGGGTGGTCGCTCCATGTTCCAATTAAAAGAGGTGATCTTGTCATTATTATATTAAAAGATAATAATGGAACATAGAGTAGGGGTTTCATTAGACCAATCCCAGTTGAGCAACTAAGCATCATCTACCAGTCAAATTAATTTAATGACCCAGCTGCAAGGTATGGTAAAACAGACTAGGAAATCCTTAATCCGACACAACAATATTAATGCAAGCGATAAATAAATGGTGTAATTAAAATACATGTCATTTAGGTATAAACGGGCATGATCAAGGAATACTTGCCTTCTTCCCAACCCTGCTGCTGCTCAAACTTTTCAATAGCTGGTTCTTCAAACACTTCCTCGAACGACGCGTTTCCTATACGCATCACACAAACACATACAAGAAAATAATACAATAAATAAGAAACAATACACCAAACAATTCCAACAGAAGAAAATAACAGCACAAAAATATTCTACGCATCACCATGAACGCGTGAGCGCGAGAATCACTAAAATCGGAGTTAAAACGTAAAAGATGTGGCTTTTCTAAGGTTCAGGGACTTGCTGGCAAAGTTTTAAAAGTTCCAGGGGCTTAACTGCGAAAATCCGAGGGCTAAAACATAATTTTGTATATAAACTCGAGGGTTTTCATGTAAAAAGACAAAACTTGGACTTCGGGCGCAATTTTAAAACTTGCAGGGGCTAAACCGAAAGAAAAATGACCTATTTGAAATTATTTTTGAACTGGCTAGGACTGCGGGTTTATTTCCAAAACTTGGAGGGCCTCTTTGCAAAATCGCCGAAGTTGACCGGTACTCGTTCTTTTTGACTCAGGGCTCGGGACGAACTCGGCCGTTGGATCTCGATCCAACGGTCCGGGATCGATCGGGCGAGGGGATACGCCGGCGACGGGGTCGACGACGGTGGCGCGACGCGAGCGCGGCGGCGCTTCGCCGGAGCGGCGTCGAATTCGAGCTACAGAGCACCAAAATGGACGCGGTTTGATCCTAGAGGCTCGGGACGAGACGGCGAGTTCACCTGACGAGTTCTTGGCGGCGGAAGGGGAACACAGCTGCCGGCCGGCGACGAGCTGCAGAGCCGAACTCCGGTGAGCACGGGCGACGGCCAAAACGGAGGGGAAAACGAAGGGAATTTGCTCGGGCGGCCTCGTTACCTTCACGCGATGCCGTCCGGGAGATCAATTCGAGCGGATTCGCGTCCCGGGCGGAGATCGATGGCGCGGCGGCGGAGCTCAACTCGGCGGCGGCGGGGCGGGTGCTCTAGGGCTTCGCGGGCTCGGTGGCGCGGGAAAAACGGAGAGCGGGGAGTCAAAGGCGGCCACGCGCTCGATTAAATAGGCTGGGCCCTCGACGTGCGCGCCCGGCCGTGGTCGGACTCGAGCTTGGGCTCGAGTCGGAGTCGCGTCCAACTGGGGGAAGACGACCCCGACAGGCGGGCCCCGCCTGGCAGCGGTCGAACCGGGAGAGGGAGGAAACGGGCCGGCGCGAGGAAGACGGCCCGCGAAGGGAGGCTTGCTGGGCCGGCTTGGGAGAGAAAGAAGAAGATGGTCCGGCGGAAGAGAGAAGAAGAAACTGAGGGAGCAAAAGCGGACTGGCAAGAATTGGAGGGGCAAAAGCAGACTCGACAGAAAACAACTAATCTAAACATCAAACAAATTCAAATTAAATTCGAATTTAAACAGAATTTAAATTCCAACTTAATTGAACAGCAAGCAAAAGACAAATACAACAGCGTGATTACATCAACAACTTATTTTGACTAAAATTATTTAATATAATATTTAAATTGATAAAAAGACTAGAAATTCCAATTATATCATAGAAAATTTATTTAAGCCTTAATAAATCCTAGAAAAATTCAGAAAGTTGCTACAATTTAATTATGAAGAATTTTAAGGTGTTACAATAGTGTGATTAGGCTTAATAGATTTATCTCGTAAATTACTCCTCGTTTATGTAATGGGTTTTCAAATTAATCTATATTTAATACTTCTAATTAACATATTATATTTGATTTGACGGTGCTAAAGTTTAGCGCGTGAGAAACAAACAAGATCTGATACTCACATATTTGGACTCCAAAATTCCGAATATGTGAGTGTTAATATCAGCACTGAGCACGAGTAGACATATGCATGTTTGGATGCCCCAGCTCGATCATATCAGGTCTGATGGCTCAAATTAGTTATAGATAGTACTGAAATTTTTTATTTCTGGAAAATCAGCCCCGGCGCTGCTCCGCTCCGATCCTCCTCGATCACTCCGTCCGGATCGAGTGCAACGCACACGTGTACCCTTCCCTCTCTTGGTACACGTAGGCACGGCCACGCGGCACTCATGCAGATCGATGCATGGACACCTTACTGCCTCGTGGACGCCACGTGGCTCATCCGGGAGATACAAAAAGGCCGCAGCCCGCAGGACCCTTTTGGCCTCTGGCACGTCCATCACGTCCATCGCCGGCCGGCCAGGTGAACGCAGCCGAACTAGTAGGCAACTCGCCAGCCCATCGCCAGGTGACTCGACCGCCACCATGAAGGCGCAGGCGCCGGCGGCGAAGGTCAAGGACCCCGCGCGTCCTCCGCCGCCTGGGGCTGCGGTGGTGGTGGCGGCGGCGGCGGCGGCGGCGGAGCGCGTGGAGGGCGGAGGCGACGGCGCCAGCCGGAGCACGGCGAGGCGGGAGGCGGAGCAGGCGGCGGCGATGGACGCCAAGGCCGAGGGCGGCGCGCTGCCGCACGAGCGGGTGCCGCAGCCGCGCGACGTGTACAACCCGCAGCTGGAGCGGCTGTGATTTTTATTTGTCACCAAAGGCTTGACTTTTACAGATACTTTTCCTCACGCTAGCTGCTCCTTTGGTTTCATCTCCCTCTCTCTACGTACTACTAGTAGTCTCTAGAACTTAACGATAAATCCAGTGATTAAGTATTACAAACACCCACCCCCACCGGTGTGTATTACTGTGTAACATCTACTGGCAGTGGTTAATTAAGTTTCTATGTTCCCAAAAAAATCTATGGTTTCCCTGTTCCTGCTGTCTATTTATAGAGAGAGAGGAAAATTCATTTCTACGATCGCTCGGGAACAAATAGAGTCTGCTTTGTCACTGTACTAGAACTGCGATGGTCTACCGGCTGTACGGATTAGCGCACCCCGTTCAGTTCTGGACGCTAATCCATCGCCCTTCACTCTGGCGATGATGATTCATCAGGTTCTTCCTGTCCATCACTGTACCGGGACAAAGCACGAGCCATCGATCAGCAGCCACCGCTGTTGGGCGGGTTGTCAAGGACAGGACGCCCGATCGATCTCGAAGACGATGGAATTGAGGAATTGGGACGATCAAAGAGAGACGATGCATGCCCGTCCTCGTACGGATTCGTATGATCGTCCTGAAATTGATGAATTGCTTGCTACCAGACATCGCTGTGCAGTCAAAGCAGTTAGCCTAGCTCCTGCTTATTAGAGATCGACTAGTATTATTGGTTTCTCAGAGTAGCTGTTGGCTATCGATTTTATTAAGTCTTCATTCAAGAGATGAGCTAGTAATATAAGCTAGTATCGATCTGGATATATATCATCGATTCCTAATTCAAATGTATGTACTCCGTATGTATGTAGCATACGAATCTGCCTTACCTTTTTTCAGTGGCGGAGGCAGGAATATTTTCTAGGTATGGCGGGGGTTTGTAAATATCAAATATGTATAATGCAACTATCAACTATGTAAAACGGACAGTCAGACTTACGTATTGACTCATTGGTTATTGCCTAAGTAGACGTATATCATGCATGTGTATGTATATAATACAGATATTCAATTTTTTGTATTTGTTTTAGGTATGGCGGCCGCCTAACCTTGCCACATGCCTGCCTCCGCCACTGCCTTTTTCCAAATATGATTATAGATAACACACGCAAAATAAAAAGAGAGAGAAGACAAAGGAAATTGAGTTGCCGATGGGTGAATTATATATACTTGCTTTTACGTACGAATCCCATATGATGTTTTTGACAGTGAAAGAAAAAACGAGTGCGTAAGAGATGGATGTGACGACGTCCATTTTAATCCAAGGACATGAAGGGGGAATTCAACAACTTTTACGGTCGATAGAATTTTTTTTGAAAAAACAGACGTATGGAAAATATTATGTCCCTAATTAATAGGTTGCATAATATTGTTCTTTCCTTGATGAGATTGTTTGCATTCTAGTGGTGGTTGACGTGGGCAAAATCAGAGGACCCCCTATAGCTAATAACCAAACTTAATTAGACGACCTTAATTATTGTTGTTAGGTAAATAAATAAATCCTTGTCTGGCCATGCAGTCTTTTCAGCTCGCATTCGGAAAGGAGGAAAGCTACGGCTGCTCAGCCGCTTTGGCATGCACTTGAATATTTGTATGTTTGTAAGGTCGGGCATGCCAATCTCTGCTCGCTCGAATCCGAGAGCAGACTAGTTGCTCGATCACTTGTTCTCTCATGCCTTTTATTAAAGTGTTTATGTAAGCTGGAGGCCTAATTTGGCTGCACATTTGTGTGCACCAAACAGTACACACCTACCTAGAGGCCTAATTTCGTTCTTTGCCATGCATCGTCGCTGTTCCTCAATTCGACAGTGCTTTTTTTTGCAGAAATAGGATGGGTTTTATTATTGCTCAATAATGCCTTATTGCAAGTAAAAACGTTTAATAAATAAATTAGGCCATATGCTCCAAAAATGTGATTTGAAAAGGGACGTGATGCCTTTATTATTAAAAATAGAAATAGAAAACGGAATAGCAAAAATGTTGATCGAAAGGGACGTGTGTTTTTGGCCGGCCTGTACGTAGTATATAACCTCTTTATTATAATTAGGGTACGTGGGCTGAGTGATTTGGCGCTAACAGACCGCTCTCCATCCCAGTTATAAAGCCTAGGCTCCCATTCCCATCACTTGACACCGCATCCACCTCTCACTACTCCTTCACTGTCTCCCTCACACACTCAACGTCACGAGCCACGAGTCACGAGTCGTCGTCGATTAATTGATCGATCTAGTGGCTCGGAGCTGCAGAGCAGCAGAATGACGAGGGCGACGTCGTCGTCGTCGGTGCCGCCGGCACTGCTGGTGGTGGTGCTGCTCGCCGGCGGGTGCGACGGCGCGGCGCTGAAGGCGCACTTCTACCGTCACAGCTGCCCGGCGGCGGAGGCGGTGGTGCGCGACATCGTGCTGGCCCGCGTCGCCGCCGACCCCGCCGCGCTCCCCGCCAAGCTGCTCCGCCTCTTCTTCCACGACTGCTTCGTCAGGGTCAGTATGTAGTATACGGATATCTGACAATGAACTGAAGCATTCATCCATGTCGTCAGATGATGCATATATACATATATATGTATATCACTATATCTGCAGGGTTGCGACGCGTCGGTGCTGATCGATTCGAAGGACGGGAGCACGGCGGCGGAGAAGGACGCGGCGCCGAACGCGTCGCTGGGCGGGTTCGACGTGATCGACACGGCGAAGGCGGTGGTGGAGGCCGTGTGCCCGGGCACCGTGTCGTGCGCCGACATCGTGGCGCTGGCCGCCAGGGACGCCGTCTCCGCCCAGTTCGGGCGCGACCTGTGGGACGTGCAGCTGGGGCGGCGCGACGGCGTGGTGTCGCGGGCGTCGGAGGCGCTGGCGGAGGTGCCCTCGCCGTCGGACAACTTCACCGCGCTCGAGGCCAGCTTCGCCGCCAAGGGACTCGACGTCAAGGACCTCGTCATCCTCTCAGGTTATATATTCCGGGCCGGCCTCCTCCTCCTCCGATAATCCTAGCTAGCTGTAGTACTCCGAATCGATCGATGCACCAGCACGCACAAGACGTCAAACTCTGCAGTTAGTTTGCCGCCTGAGACGCTTTGGGGGCGGTGTCCTGTGCGCGCGTGTCGACGACGGCGATGGCACTTGGCACACGCGCTGACGGATGAAAAAAGTTGATAAAAAAAGAGAAACTAAATGTGCACACGTACGTACGCACGACGGGTGGTGGTGGTGGCCGGGGATGGCCGGAACAGTGCTCGGTGCGTGACCGTACCGGCCGGTCACATGGATGCGCCGCGACGGCGACGGGGCAACCACCACGCGCACCGCGGGGTGTGCATGCCGCGCTAGCGGCTCGTCATGTGTCGGTGCACCGGCCGGCCGGCCAGTGCGTGTGCCGTCCGTTCCTGATAAGCTAGCTAGCTAGCTACCTCACAGTCACTAGCTAGCTAGTACATACTGTCGACTAGTACGTACACTCTTGATGGAAAATGGGTTTGTAACAACTAGCAGGAGGCCAAGGATTCGAGTAAATGGAACGAAAGGGGAGTTGAATGAAGCCTTGAGAAAATTAATTAGATCGTGACACGCGCGCGCATATTTACGTACTCACCATATATCCACCATTATATTGTCTAGGAGTATATGGCATATACAGTACAAACAGGAATTTAAATAGAATAATTTAGGTTGCCAAAACTGGACACTTCATGGAAACAAAACAGGGGCTAGTAAGTGTTCAGTTCAGTTTCCATTTGAACCAGTTATATTGACATCCTCTAACGAACAATGCAGTTGAAGTTATATGTCTTGTTGATTTTTAGTTGCCAAAGTTAAGAATGTTTATTAGCTAATTTACTGAACATGAAAAATTGAAAAAGAAAAGGAATGGAGACAGAGAGGAGGGAACACTCATGCATATAGAGCTTTTCTTTTCGAAAAAAATTAAATGGGTTTCGATCCAATTCTCCTCCGTCTTGTAATAGGGGCCTTGTTGGACCACTTAATAAATAAAGATAGGTCTCTCAGCAAGTTCCTTTAACCGTTTTTGTTTTTTTTCTCAGTAGCCATCAGCTAATCATGGAAACATATAAGGGCACCACCCTCTAGCTAGTACACATATTGTTATCCATATGCTGTGTCAGCATGAAAGGATTGTAGCTATATCTATCACACATCTAATAAAAACAGATGCATATATAATATAGTACTAGCAATCAAATAATAATGAATTATGTGTGCCATATGTGCCGTGGAAACTACTGCACGGAACAAGCAAGTTATTCATTATTATAGAAACTCCATGCATGTCAAAAGCAAACTTGAGTGTGCCCCTTGATTCCAACAAAAGGCGTGAGAGTTAGTGATTGCCTCATCAGCCCCTGATGATTAACATTATTGTACACATGTACTCCGTCCAATCAGGAGATCGAGAGAGTGTCATAATTTTGGATATTGTCAATTTGTCATGAAAACATATTGGCAAAGTTGAATGTATGCTAACTAGGAAACCACCTCGATTGATTTGTTTACAGATAAACCTACACAAACCGTTCTTAAGATGTGTCGATATAAAGAACAAAAGGCGTTGATGGTCGAAGCTTATATATTATTAATTAAGTAATGGTGACTGCATTTAGAAGAACACAACTTTTGCATGGATCTAATTCTAATCCACCAGCACTATACACATCACTATACATACACCCTGTCATGTGCTGCCAGTGCCATGCTCAAACAAACAAGAATAATTGGAGCTATATATGAGCTATATATAGCCAGCACCACCGAACAAGATCATTGGAGCGGCTAAAATGCCTCACCGTGCATGCATGCATGGATTCATCATCAGCATCACTATACCAACCAGTAGGCAGGAGCAAATTAGCAATAACAACAAAAGGAGGTGATGCATGCTTGCATATATATGGCTGCTAGCGCTGGGCCTGCTTTATGTTGTGTACCACGTACCTGCAGCGGTGGTTGGAGATACAGATCATCACTCAGAATCTAACCTGTAGTACGTCTCTGCAACTCGCCAAACCGGCGTGTAACTGCCAACAGATTCTAGTGGCCGCCACTCCTAACTAACATCCATCCCATGATCCATCCGTGCCCATTCTTGCCCAAGCATATCCATCCTTCGTTCTATCCTAGCAGATGGCACTGTCTACTGCCGTGCTAAAAGCTAAAGATTATTGTTGTTTGCTTCCCTGTGTCCTGAGCTAGCTAGCTGTTCCTTCATATGTCCATTATTATACTGATTTGATTGGTTGAGTCCCCAGGGCATGCATATCCACAATAGTAAACACCACTGTTGTCTTCTATACATAGTAGGCTAGAGGCATCCAGGTATTTAATTTAATAGTTCAAGCCTTTCATCAGGGGAAAAAAAGACTAATACAGTTCAAAAAAGCAACCGTTTTGACAAATTCGATCAAATCCAAAGGAAATGAATTATTATTATAACATGATTTGATACTGAAAGAGCGACTCTTATTTTTATATATATATATATATATATATATATATATATATATAACGAGTTTTATCTACAAGTGCTTGTAGCTACCATCACCATCAATATACTATTGTGTGTATGTTCACATACTCATTTATCAGTTTGAGTATGTTCGTATACTAATTCTAAGATACTCCAAAGCGAATTGCACGAAAAAATTCAGAAGCAACCATATTTTTAAAATTTATTATGATTATACCATTATACTAGTATATAGAAATTAGTATGTCCACATACTCAAAGTACGCTTACATACTCAACCTACATACCATCCAGATAGTCTAGTATCATCGTATACTACATGTACATACTATTCGTTGGGTCATACACGTCTTCTAACATGAGATACACAGGTAAAGGTAGCTACATGCGCATATAGAAAGGATTTTTCCTATATATATATATATATATATAATCTATAGTCTATACTTTTCGCCATGCATGTCCAGCTTGGAATGATTTCCATTTCTACCTGGCATTGCCGTAGTGCCAATACATTGGCGATCTGCAGTGGTTGGATTGCTCGAAATAGCGGCCGAACCACCGAATCCAGTGCTGCGGTTGGTCCCGGCCGAGCAACTGCAACATGCTCAGTCACTCGTCAATCATCACACTTGTTGGACGACCCACTCACTATCACTAGCACAGCATCCTACTGCAATTAATATTAATCTGCTGCACTTTGCTGTACTATGCGCCGTAGTGGAAGACTGGAAGCCACCTGTTATTTGGTTGAAGCAACATTTACCATCTTTACGTACTACTGCCTTCAAGAGATGATTTTTTTCAACAAAAACACTTCTCCAATAATTCCTGCCTATGGCTTTGACTTGCTATGATTATATCTGAATATCTGATGGTAAATATCTTTTTTGTTCCGTTCGCGTGCGTGTGCAGGCGCGCACACGATCGGCGTCGCGCACTGCAACACCTTCGCGGCGCGGCTCTCCTCGGGCGCCGGCGCCTCCTTCGCCGCCGCCGACCCGGCGCTGAACGCGGCCTACGCGGCGGAGCTCCGGGCGCGGTGCGGGCCGGCGCCCCTCGCCGCCGCCAACAACGCCACCGCGGTGCCCATGGACCCCGGCAGCGCCGCCCGGTTCGACGCGCACTACTTCGTCAACCTCAAGCTCGGCCGCGGCCTGTTCGCCTCCGACGCCGCGCTGCTCACCGACCGCCGCGCCGCCGGGATGATCCACCGCCTGACGAGGCAGGAGCACTTCCTCGAGGAGTTCAGGAACGCCGTCCGCAAGATGGGACGCGTCGGCGTGCTCACCGGACACCACGGGGAGATCCGCCGGAACTGCAGGGCCGTCAATAATAAATAACCACTGAGCGAGTTCATGGACGGTGCTTGTTGTTTTAATTTGCATATTTTTACTACGTGTTTTTTTTTAAATTTTTTTGGGGGAAACGGGTTTTTAGTAATTAGTAGCAGTACAAGTAGTAATTTGGGGGTCGGTCTTTCAAAAAAGAAAAGTAATTTGGGGGCCGGCCCGGGTGATTAAGTTTTGCTGTTATTGTTGTTGTACTCGTGTTAATTTGGTGTTGGAGCGCTGTAAATAAAATGTGCAGTGGGGGTGGATGGATGAAGTGACCAGCTAATGGCTGGGCTCTGGTATTATGTGGAAATAAAACAGTGTGTTACTACATCCGGATTTGCCTATGCATGAGATGATTCAGACATTTGAGTCGGCAGTGGTGGTGGCAGTATGCTGTATGCGTGCAAAATTCGGTGGAATCACAGATTTTCCAGCGTTTCTTTCGCTCTAAGTTTCGCCAGTGCAATATGTTGCAATTTCGGAACACCTGATTTATGAAACCATCAGCAGTGTAAAGGGAGACGAATGCGGTCAAATTGCTAAAGGAAAAAAACAATTTTGGGAGAAATAGGGAGCCAAGGTCCGGCACTTCGGCTCATTTGGAACACGTGATTCTCAAAACATAGGCATACACAAATACACGACTAGAGCATCCTAGTGCCTCTATATCAATCTTATAAAACGGAATCAAAGAAGAAATGCACACAAATGGTTGTTTGGGTAGAACATAGTATGGATCAGGAGATCGAGATAGAGAGGGTTATGTTTCGGAAAATGGTGGGAACCCTCATGCTAGTAACCCTCCACATTTATATGAAACAAAACAAGTCGTCTCATAAGGATTTCGAAACAAACTTGCAGGTTCAATCCTTGTGGAAGGGCTCCATAGACAATTTTCTATTCGATTTTAATCATATGAAATCCCTTCATCTTTTTTTTGTCCTAAATAAGACCTTTAGGGTGTGTTTGGTTCGGAGACAAGGTGGGATAAGATGATCCCGTCCCAGATTTGTGGGATAGGATGGTCCTGTCTGGTGTTTGGTTGAAGTGGGACGGGACAGTTCCGTCTAGTGTTTGGTTAAAGAGGTTTCGATGAGGGTATGGATGATGTTTTTGATATCGTTAGCTATAGGATTTTGTGGGCTCCATATGTCATTTATGGCGTGATTGGTTTTTGGACCATCCGAGCCTGGCTCGCACCACGCATGCAGGCTTGCGCTGGCCAGGCCCGCTAGGTGTTGTGGCCTTTTGTTTGGTTCACAGTCGCGTCAAGCCAGGCTAGCTGGAGGTTGTGATTGGATGCCCGCACATCAGCAGCAAATCTACCTTTTCTCATTATACGCTCGTTATTGCGCACTCGCATGGGCACCGCGCGAGCTTGGCTCCGGAGAAATGCCCGATTTATCCTCACCCCGGGAGCTAGGCTGAGTGGCCAGTTTTGCACCCCGCGGGCCTGGCCCAACCTCTAGTGCAGGCAACCAAACTCGGCCTACTTGCATGCTGTCGGCCTGGCCAAGCCATATACAGGGAACCAATCGGACCCTTAAGGTCCTATATGTCATCTTAGAGAGTCTCTGTGTCCGCCCCAGTTTTAACGCACGACTGAGCAAGAATCTCCATCCATTTCTTTTCTTTTTGTCTTTTTTTTTCCTTTTTTCTTCTTCCCCGCCGGCATCCTCCACATCTTCTCCCACGGCAGCCTCCTCCGGTCCTCTCCCCGCCGGCCGGCTTGCTCGACGGAGGAGCTCCCGCGGCCGCCCGCCGAAAAAAGCTCCTGCCCAAGCAGCTTGCACCGCCGCCCGTCGGAGATGAGCTCCCGCGGCTGCCAGCAGGAGGAGCTCGTGGGTTCACCCTGCCAAAGGAGGTTGCGCCGCCCGCCGGAGCAGCTCGTGTGCCGCCCGTCGAAGCAGCTCGCATGGCCACCCATCTCCCCGCCGAGCCTCATTCGCCCTTGGCCTCCTCCCCCGCCGGGCCCTTCCCAAGCTGTGCGTGGATCTGCTGGGCATGGCTGCGCTGTGGGTGGAGCTTAGCCTCCGACATCCTTTCCAAGGCCGGGCGCAGATCTGCCGGCCATGGCCACGCCGCCCTTCGCCGTCGAAGGTCGAGCCCCTCAAAATGTAGGCGGGGCAGGTTGAGGCCAACCGCAAACCCACATAGCTCGCCGCACTAGTGCTGTCGCGGGTTTGAGGCTGTCCACAAGCTTAATCATGCGGGGATCAAACTCTATACGAACTTTGCGGACGGAACGTTGATCCCGCATATCCCCTATAGACATGCAAGTGACGCCGAGTGAGGAGGAGATGGAGGCCGAGGGCGACGATGGCTACGGTAGCAGCGCTAGGTTCCTTCCGGGCTCTTACGGGTTCTTACGGGTTGATCCTTCTTTCCACTAGACTTAGCAGGGTGGATAATATTTACCCGTAAAACCTTTGTAGCTAGACCGCATCGGCCACAAGAGCAGATTTTGCGGGGCGGCTTAGCGGGCTCGTTTAATAACCCGCCCCGCCTGCAACTTGACGAGCCCCCATCCCCGCGACGCCCTTCCACGGAGGTCGAGCCTGACAGGAGTGCGTCACCTGTGTTGCCTTGCAGCCTGTGCACGGTTTGCGACCGAGGAAATGTCCTGTGATGGAAGACGAAGTGGGATGCCCCCATCCGCTCGTTTTGGGCGGACGGGCTCGTCCCGCATCTGAAATAAATATTCTCCTGCGGAACTCACAACCAAACACCTACAAGATAAACCGTCCCAACCCGTTTGTCTACCAAACACACGCTTAATTTACCGTCTTTAGGTCCACAGAAGATGTGCCTTAGCGTGGATGAAGCCGTGGACGGTGAACAGAGCAGTGGGCCAAATTCAAGTCGCTTTACCCAACCCACCAAAACCCGTGTGATCCATCCAAAAATAGACAGATGGTCCATGGCCAAGTCATCCTCACCGGCCCATTCACTCGTGGGCCACTCGACGCCTACCGAACTTGCCCACTCCCTGAACCAGCCCATCCACAAACATGGGTCGCATCGTCCAGCCCGCCGCCGCGCAATTCCCCAAACGAAACGAAACGAAACATAAACCACTGCACGCGCCCTCCAATTGCCGCGCAAACCCAAAAAATTTTCCGCTCCCCCCGAATTCCGCCTCCCTCGTTTTTAATTTCCCTCCACGCGAAACCGAAGCGGCGAAAGAAATCCGAGCCGTCCGTCCCCTCGCGCCCGCTCCCCGATCCGACGGCCGGGGCCCGTCCACGTCATCAATCCGCGACCCCTCCCCCTCCGCCAATCGCGCGCCGCCGCGGCCTCTACATAAACCGCCTCGCCGCCTCCGTCCTCTTCCACTTCTCCCCATCCTACCACCGCACCACCGCCACCGCGCTCGATTCCGGCGAGCCGACGACTCCGCGCTCTCACCCTCGAAGGAAGGAAAGACGAGAAGATGAGTTCCGGCGGCGGCAGGGGCAGGGCCAAGGGTACCAAGTCGGTGACGCGGTCGGCCAAGGCCGGGCTGCAGTTCCCCGTCGGCCGCGTCGCGCGCTACCTCAAGACCGGCAAGTACGCCGAGCGCGTCGGCGGGGGAGCCCCCGTCTACCTCTCCGCCGTCCTCGAGTACCTCGCCGCCGAGGTACCTACCGCCGGATCTCCCCTCCCCTCCCCCGCTCCGTTCCTCCCCCAATCCCTCTTTTCCCCATTCCCTCTCGCGCCCCCTTCGGTGAATCCGCCGCGATTGTTTCTGAATCAACCCCCCGCTCGTGGTTGGCGATTGCAGGTGCTGGAGCTCGCCGGGAACGCGGCGCGCGACAACAAGAAGAACCGCATCGTGCCGCGCCACATCCAGCTGGCCGTGCGCAACGACGAGGAGCTCAGCAAGCTGCTCGGCGCCGTCACCATCGCCGCCGGCGGGGTGCTGCCCAACATCCACCAGACGCTGCTGCCCAAGAAGGCCGGCGGCAAGGGCAAGGCCGACATCGGATCCGCCTCCCAGGAGTTCTAGATGGCGCTTGTTCCTTCCAAACTCAACTTCAATCGGAGCCGCCGCGGCGGCTTCTTGCTTCGTCAGTGCTACTAGTTCTAGTGTCTCGCCTAGGTTAGGTTAGGTTTTGTGATGAATGGTTGTTTGCCAGGGGAACAAGTTTGTTTTGGATGGAAGTTGGCTGTATCTATTAATCAATCTTGCTGGAATGGATGAAATGGTTGGTTGCTGTTCCCTGCTGTGATCTTGTCATTTATTCCGTTCGAAGATGTTTCTGATTGTGATCTGGTTATGTTTCGGTTGCAACCTGAAATTACTCTGTTCGTGAGGTACCCGTGCTTGGAGGCATGATGGTTCTTTGGATTGCTTACTTTGAATGTTGATAGGAAAGTTGAGATGTTGGGTTCAGTTTTGTGGTATGAGGTTTCTTTGTTCAGTCCCATGATCAGAGGATTCAGATTGCAGGCTGCTGTTCTTGAGAAAGTACTAATGGGAATGACTCTGAATGATTTGGCTGCTAACTTTGATGATTGTGCTTTGCCCACGAATTATTTCAGGCTTTTGGTTTTCAGTAGGTACCGCTTATATCATCGATGAGACACCTGAACATCTAACATTGTGTCATTCTGAATGTACAGTGTTGATGGGTGAAACCAACCTGCTTCACAGGTGCATCGAATCCGAATTGCAGCTTCGTTTAGCAATTAGGGCCTTGTTTGTTTGTTTAGATGTTAGAATTGGAAGGTTGAATTTGGGAGGAAGACGTCACTTTGTAATCATTGCGCTGCTGTAGCATTTCGTTTGTATTTGTGAAAAATTATCCAAAAATTGATTAATTAGGCTTAAAATGTTCGTCTCGCAGAGTAAGAGTACAATCATCGCAGAGTAAGAGTACAATCAAACTGTGTAATTAGTTTTTGATTTTATCTACATTTAATACTTATGACATTTTGATGTGATGAAAAATCTTCTTTTTTATAGTGTATTTGGGAGTTGCCTGATGTCTGCATAATCTGTATTTGTCATGCCTGCTGACATCACTTGAATAAATACAGTGCAAGACATGGATCCATCTTATCACAATGCAATGCACATCTTGGTAAGATGTCCATTGCTGGAGCATTTGTGCATCCCTTAAGCAGAGATTATGCGCCTGAATGTTCTCGTTCTGACTGTATTTTGGTCTTTCAGAGGAATTCACTTACCTGCTGGTGGCATGACGGTTCTTCGGAATTCATTCTTTGAATATTGATCCCAACGTTAAAATGTCATGTGCTTTGAGTTTCCTTTTGTTTAGTGCTATGTTCAGAAGATTCAGTATTGCAGAAACTCGCAAGATGCTGTTCTCGAGACAGTACTAATGGGTTTGTGGCGAACTGTGAATGTTCCTTTTTTTTAACCGAACGGATCTGTGAGTAATTTGTACCGCCAACTGTGATGACTTATCTCAGGCTCTCAGTTGGTGACTTGGCGTCGCCTATATGATTGATGACACATTGACACACCTGAACATGGAACATTGTCTCGTTCTGAATGTACCACATTTGTGGGTGAAACTGAGGCCTCGTTTAATTCCAAAAAGCAACTCCCAAATACACTATGCAAAAAGAAGATTCCCGATCACATCAAAATGTCATAACATGCATGGAGTACTAAATGTAGATAAAATCAAAAACTAATTGCACAGTTTTGTTGTACTCAGCGAGACGAACATTTTGAGCCTAATTAATCAATTTTTGGATATTTTTTACAAATAGAAACGAAATGCTACAGTAGCGCAATGATTACGAAGTGACATCTTACTCCCAAATTCAACCTCCCAATTCTAACATCTAAACTTATTTAGTTCCCAAAAAGCAACCTAAAGTTCACTATGCAAAAAGAAGATTCCCATCACATCAAAATGTCATAGCTTACATGGAGTAATAAATGTAGATGAAATCAACAACTAATTACACAGTTTTGTTGTACTATGTGAGACGAACATTTTGAGCCTAATTAATCAATTTTTGGATAATTTTTCACACATACAAACGAAATGCTACAGTGACGCAATAATTACGAAGTGACCCCCGACCCCCAAATCCCCACCCCCATATTTTGGATCCAAACAAGGCCTAAGACTTCCCAAAAAGCAACCCCAAAGTTTATCATGCAAAAAGAAGATTCCCATCACATCAAAATGTCATAGCATGCATGGAGTACTAAATGTAGATGAAATCAAAAACTAATTGCACAGTTTTGTTGTACTCTGTGAGACGAACATTTTGAGCCTAATTAATCAATTTTTGGATAATTTTTCACACATACAAACGAAATGCTACTTTTTGCAAACTTTGGGGGTAGAATTTGGGATCCAAGGGCCTGCTTGACTGGTGCATGAGTGCAATAGATCCGAATTGCTGCGTTTAGAAATTAGAACTATGAATATGGATTCTTAAAATTGAATTTCTTGCATGTTTGCTGTTATGAGCCTCTTTCATGCTCATGCTCAGAAGATTTACCACCGCAGGAATCTGCATGTCTGAAACAGAACACCTTGCTCCATGGCCTCAATGTCTGCATAACCTGTATTTGGCACTCCTGTCGACATCACCTGGATAAACAAAGTGCAAGACATGAATCCCACAATGCAGTCTGGCAACATGTCTATTGCCAGGCCTTGTTTAGTTTCTAAATTTGGGACTCCCAATTTAGGAGTACGGAATTTCATGCGCACTGTAGCATTTCGTTTGTATATGTGAAAAATTATCCAAAAATTGATTAATTAGGCTCAAAATGTTCGTCTCGCAGAGTACACCAAAACCGTGTAATTAGTTTTTGATTTCATCTAAATTTAGTACTCCATACATGGACTGACATTTTGATGTGATGAGAATCTTTTTTTGCATATTAAATTTGGAGGTGCAAATTTGGGATCTAAACAAGGCCTAAGCTATCTTCTGCACGCGTGCATCACTTAAGGAGAGACTGATCATTATTACATCATCATATGGGGTTCAAGATGGTGGATCAACACCAACAGGAAAAGCGCAGCGATTCCTGACTGAAAATCCTCCGATGCCTGAACATCTATGCCCCGGCAACATGCCCGTGCCGGACTTCAATTCATTCTCATGCCCAGAAAATTTACCACAGCAGAAACCTGCTCCAATTTCCATTTTTCTTTAACGATGTAATTTCTGAGTTCCCACTTCCCACTTCCCATGAGACATATCAATGGAAACCACGAAAAAACCTTCCGTTGCTGTCGGCTCTTGAGTCTTGAGATCCATCAGAACTCTCAAGATAGTTGCTCAACAATAATAAGAAATCCTCGTATCCCCGAACAAAAATACCCTGATGAGTGATGACTGCACATGTAAGACATAGCAACACAGAGAGAGGCCAACCTGTAGAATCTTGGAGATAAAACCACAGCAGACAAACAGCAGGAGCAAAAATACAACAGATAGAAGCAGTTAGTTAGGCCTAATTTGCAGTGCATTTTGTAGTGACACCTGAGAGATCATTTGCCATTTAAGCAGCAAATTGACCTTTTCACTTGGTGGTAATGAGGTTTTTGCTCTATATTCTAGAATTACCTAAGTATTCAGTTGGAGGGCATACTATTTGGAAATATGCTAGTTTTTTTAGATGACGAAAAAAAAATCCCAGGCTCAATTGGGGATATGCAACTATGTGAACCAGAGATGATGTAATAATAATGGTCAAATCTTGTGAACAATATAAAGCTTTGCTAAGTAATGATCATCAAGCTGGCACTTTTTTTTTGCCAAAGTGCTGAAAGTGTTGAGCATCACAAGTGAACAGAACAAGAATACATCACACACCACAAAGTTCTGATCATAACCAAAAATTGTACTAAGGACCAAGAAAAATTGACCTTATAAACAAAAAAACTTGTTGATTTGAATTGCATAGCTAGAACGATTGAAACATAATATTTAAATAATAAAATTGCATTGCTGGAATAATTTAAAATATACCATGAAACGCTATATGAATTAGTTTAGTTCAACAATTGATAATGTACTACCAGAACCGCAAAATTACATTTCTAGAACAATTAAAAATATTTCATGAAGCATATCAAGAATTTATAGTAAAACCTAAAATTATGTTATAGAAAAAATATTATTACATAATTTGGAGTAACAATAAAAATACTTTTAAAAAGGAAAGTAACTACTGCATGCGGGGGGGGGGGGGGGGGGGGTGTTGGAGGGGGGGGGAGTGAAGTATAGTCAGACAAGAAAAAGACTGAAAATAAAATGAGCTAAGAAGAAGGAAATGCAATCAAAGAAGCAAAAAGGAAAAAATTGAGTTGCCATAGTTGCAAATTGGAGATTTTAATTTCTTCATTTCATTTTAGTTTTTTAATTGTACGTCAGAGGTCCCAGACCCCGCGCTGCGCGGGAGCCTACGGCACTGGGTACGTCCTTTATTGTACGTCAGAGGTTCTGATGTCAACCTCACAGCAGAGGATTGACTCATAAACTCACATATACACATACACACTCGCTCCTATGAACACCTTCGAAAGCACCGGTTAAATCCTTCAATAAAACTTGGTGCTGAGTCAAGGACTCAAACCTAGGTGAAACCTTACCCACTGATATACGATCAATTCGCAGGTAGGAATTTTCTAGCTCCGTCACCTATGCAACCTTACCCACTGATATACTTCACTGCTTCGGTCTTGTTTCTAGAGTATATATCCATGGGTAAAGTGATACCAATATAAGCAATATTTTAAAATCGTGACCCAGCCTTATTTCTTGGATTAGAGGCTACCACTATCAGAGATCTTCACATCCGCACCGGTTGGGAACGGGCTTTAGCACCGGATTCCCAACCGGTGCTAACCTTCAGGTGCTAAAGGGTGGCACATTTAGCACCGGGTTAAATAACCGGTGCTAAATGTGTAGCTTCGTCAAAAAATATGTGTGTTGCTGCGGGGATTTGAACTCAGGACCTCTTGGCTCGCGCTTACCCACCTAACCATCTCACCTATGCATCACATGTGATATGATAGAAGATGCGCTCCTTTTGAAGTAGCATGCGACACCCCCTTTAGCACCAGGTTGTATTTACCAAGCGGTGCTAAAAGGTCTTTAGCATCGGGTCGTAACACCACCCGGTGCTAAAGGGTACCGGCTGGTGTTACGACCCTAGCACCGGGTGGTGTTACGACCCGATGCTAAAGGGGGAGCACATTTAGCACTGGTTGTTAACACCAACCGGTGCTAAAGGTGACTTTTAGCACCGGTTGGTGTTACCAACCGGTGCTAAAGGGTCTCCGGGGGCACCCTAATTTTATACCCGGCGCTAATGTTGCATTAGCACCGGATCTTGAGTGCACCGAGGCATATGAGAGGGGCGGATGTGAAGATCTCTGGTAGTGTACATGACCCTCTCTCTCTCAATACGAGTGATAAATTTTGCAAATGCCGTCTTACAAATATCCATGTAATCATCATACATTCCTTTAACAGATGATTTGTACTCAGCTCAGTGCAATTACAATGACTTAGTCTACTATTATCATTAAGTCAAAGCAATGCTATCTAAAGGCAACATCGAAGACCATTACATTGATTAGGACACTATTTCTTCTCTCTCTCCTCTCATTTACACTACGTGCGAGAGGGCCATACGCCCCTTATATATTCACCCTCACCCTCACCCTTTTATTGATTCCTCTTTGTATCGGTAGCGTCTATTAGAGCTGGGTTCCTAGTGTCTACCAAATCCTCCACCTTTGTCTTAATTTGCTTCTTTACTCCTTGGTACATATCTGCAACATCCGTGAGCTACAAAACTGCCTTTCTCATGTACATTCTTCAACTTTTTTTTCCTTATTTTTCTTTTCCATTGCTTCTTGGTATGTATCGGCAGCATCCATGACCAATAGAACTGCCTTCCTTGTGTCCTCGAATTCCCTTACCTTTGCCTTAATTTGTTTCTCTAATGTTTCTTGATACGTATCGGCAGCATCCATGAACACTAGAGCTGCCTTTCTTGTGTCCTCCAATTCTTCCACCTTTGCCTTAATTTCTTTTTCAGTTGCTTCTTGGTACCTATCGGCAGCGTCCAGGAACACCACAACCGCCTTCCTCACATCCTTCATTTCCTCTGCCTTTGCCTTTATTTGCTTCTCTACGTCTTCTTGGTACGTATCGGCCGCACCAATGAACACAAGAGCCGCCTTCCTTGTATCCTCCAACTCCTCCACCTTTGCCTTAATTTCTTTTCTACTGCTTCTTGGTATGCATCAGCAGCATCCATGAACACCATAGCCGCCTTTCTTGTGCCCTCTAATTCTTTTACCTTTTCCTTAATTTGCTTCTCTGCCGCTTCTTGGTACATATCGGCAGCATCCATGAACACTACAGCTGCCTTCCTTGTGTCCTTGAGCTCATCAGCCAGCTTGGCGTTTTTCCTCTCCAATTCCTGCACCCTACACTCCAGTTCACCCTTGGTCACTCTACACTCCTCCAATTGCCTTTGGAGTCCATACTTGTTCACCTTACACTCCCCCAATTGCAATTGGACTTTAGCCTTTTTTACCCTACACATATCCAATTTCCTTTGGAGTTTATCTATTTTCTCCATACACTCCTCCAACTCACGCTTCAACTCGGACTTACTCTTGGTCTTGAACTGTGTAACTAGACCAGTTTAGAGGGGGATTAGAGGAGAGAGATGGGAATGCTACCACATCGCGCATGAATTGGATAGTGAAAAAAAAAAATGATGTCTTTTTTTTGCTCACCTGTAGTCCGTGTAACGCCTGCTACAGTCTTCTCTACTAGATCCCCTACAGTCTTTGCTAGACCCCCTACAACAGCCACTGCCGCAGCCCCTGCAGCCACTACTGCAGGCACTACTGCAGGCACTGCAGGCAGAAGGAACGCCATGATGCTCTGGAGACTTGTAGACGCCGGCGGCTTGCGACCGTCGTCGCCCTTGCCGGAGGTGGAAGAGGCTTCCGCTGCCGAAGCTAATTCGGAGTCAATATAAGGGGGAGAGTAGAGAGAGAGAGGAAGCTCTAGAAGAAGCATAGCAGAGGGAAGGTGTAACAACCCTAAATTTCCCCTAGGATTGGTTGAGTGCAAAAATGTGGATTTAAAATTTTTGGTGAATTGTTGTGCATGCAAACCAATATTTAAAATTAATTCTAAATTGCTTCCCAAATTCTTAAGCAATTTAAAGTTAAAAATTTAAAATCAATTTGAAGTGCTAAGGATGAAATAGTGTGATTTAGAGTTACTTGGATTTAATTGGATTTTTGATTGGTTTGAATTCAAATTTTAGATTTGAATTCAAACTCTAATTGGCTAAACTAATTCAAAACCTAAACTAACTGTCGTGGGCCGAAACCCGTAGCCAAGTCCGAGAAACCCCCTCGAATTCCTTTTCCCGAGCCAGCGAACCAAGCGGCCCAGCCGGCCTTTCGGCCCAGCGCGGCCCAACTCCTCCCGCGCGCCCCCTTCTCCTTTCCCTACTCCCGCTGACGTGTGGACCCGGGCTGTCAGCCCATTCCTCCGCGTCGCCTCCGCGTCTCCCTCTCTCTCCCACTGATAGGCAGGTCCCGCCTGTCAGCTTTCTCCCTCACCTCTCTCTTCTTCCCCGCGCCGACGCCACTCTCCCTGCTCTCTCTCTGTCGCACGCCCGTGACCTCCAAGCCTGTCCCATCGCGGCGTGGGCGGCCCGTCCGATATGCGCCGCGTGTCCGTGAGCGCCTGGCCGTCCCATCTCGCCGTCCGTGCCGCAAACCCTAGCGCCAACCCCCTTTAAAAGCTGCCGCCGGCCCTTCTTCCCCCTTGAGCCGCCGCCGCCCCTTTGGGGTTTCTTGTTCGCAATCCGAGAGAGGAGAGGGAGGGAGAAGGAGCAGGAAGTGTTGGGGAAGGGATGGGTGGAGCGGGAGCGAGCCGAGGTGGGCTCGATCCTCTTCTCCGCGCCGCCGCCGAAGACCGGAGCGCCGCCGCACGCGAAGCCGCCGACACCAGGCCGAACCAGGGAGCGAGAAGAGGAGCACGAGCACCGCCGGCGTACCGCGAGTCTACCCCGAGCTGCAGCGTACGCCTACGTGACCCGAGGTGAGCCGTCGTCGTCGTCGATCCCCCTTTCTTCTCTGTCTCCGGCCAATCGCCGCCGCCGCCGCCTGCTAGCCACCCCTGGGACCCGGTCTTCGAGCCGTGGCCGTCGCTCTTGTGCAGGACCCTGAGCCGCTAACCCCTTTGCAACCCGCCGTCGACCAAGCTTCGCAGCCGAGGCCGCCGCGGCCGAGCTCTGCTCGCCGCGCGCGAACGCCGAGGCCATGTCGCGGCCGTGGGCGACCACGAGCCTGCGCATGTGCACCTAGCTGCGTCCCAGCAGTCGCTGGAGCCGCACGCACGCATGCCTAACCCAACCGAGCCGTTCACTAACCTGGATCGCGCGAGCACCGCCGGCCGCCGTCGCTCGCGTCGGGAGATCCTAACCCTAGCCAAGCCGAGCCCTTTTTCTCCCCGTTTGATCTCGCGAAACCCTAGCCGAGCCTCTCCGGCCATTCTTGGACCCAGCCGAGCCTTTTCCGGCGAGATCCGCCACCAACCATCGCCGCCGGCGTGCTCTGGTGCGCGCCGCGCGCGCGTTCGCGTCGCGCCGCGGGAGGCCACACCGAGGACCACACCAACACGCCGCACGCGTAGCCGCAGAAGATCCCGAGTCGGCCACAAAGTGATCCCGTGCACCCGGCTCACGTGATCCGCACTCACGGTTCACGGTGAACCGAGTCCACCAGAGCGGATCCAGCAGCGCCCCTTCGTGGGCCTAAAATTGAACTTTAAGTCTGGTTTGCACCCTTGAACTTTTCCGGCCCAGTCCCTTTCGGCCCAATTCCAGCCCAGCCATCGTTTAATCTTTTTCTTTTCTTTTAACCACGCTGACATTTGGGGCCCACTTGTCATACACTGTGTGTCACTGACACATGGGGCCCACTGACCAGAGTTGACCCCGTTGACCGTTGACCCGTTGACCAGTCAACGCTGACGTCAACAGGGCCCACTGCTGACGTCATCCTAGGCGGACCCCACTGCTGCCATCAGCATGGCGTCATGCTGACGTCAGCAGGCTAATTTCTGTCTGTTTTTCTTTTTCGGAAATTATTTAATATTTTCAGAAAATGATTTAAACTTCAAAAATTAATAATAAATCAACCGTAGCTCAGAAAAATATGAAACCAGTTTCTATATTTTTCTAAGATCATGATCTACGCATTAGTGTAGAGTTTGGTGTTTTTGGGACTTCTTTCATCGCTGTTTTGGTGTTTCTTTGCTAGTAGCCGCGCCTTATTTTATTTTTACGCAACCTTAGGAGCTCCGGAGAGTCAGGAGGAGCCAGACCACTACAACAACTGCTTTGACGAAGACGAAGATTTTTGCCCAGGTTCACGCCCAGCCATCTTTGAAATACCTATTAGACATGCAACTAGTATGCTAGCGCTTTACTTTACTCGCATGATAAACCTGCACTGCCTTTGTTAATATCCTGTTACCTTGCTACCTACTACTCACTTTATGAAATATGCTATGCTATGCATGTGTTGGGATGTTGTGTTTTGATCCACTTGGCGTGAGTTGTGGGTGGTATGGGAGGAGTAGTGCAGCTAGGCGGTGTAAGCGAGTAATAACAACTCGATTGTTCGATCGTGGTGCTGGGGGACTGCACTCGGGCAGTCCCTATGGGGTACCTGTTGCGGCTACATGGTTATTGGATACTTGGGGTATTTGAGGAGTTTGGGCGGCAATATCTGTTATGGGTGCCGATTGCGGACCGTTGCGGCGGATCGCTTATGACGCAGATACTCGCTTTACCGACAATTAAGGACCGAGTGGAGTTCCAACTTTGGACGTGGGATTACCGTGCTCACCATCTACCCAGTATGGGGAGGGTTCCAGCAAGCCTACTCTAGTGCGGCGCCGAGATTGTAGGAGAATCGAGCTTGATATGTGTAGGGGGGAATCGTTGCGGCGCATTCTCCCTGATTTACCACGGCTCCCGACTGGCCCCGGTGGGAAGGTTTCACGACCCTGGGGCAGATGTTAGATCGGATGTTTCCCGAGCCCAGGGAGACAGGAATGGCGCCGTCACTGTTTAGGGTCTTTGTTGTGGGCTGTGTCTCAGGTTGGTTGCGGACTAGCCTTGCAGCCCGGATGGATTCCTGGAGTGCCACCTCTGCAGAGTGTAAACTATACGTATAGCCGTGTCCACGGTTACAGACGACCCATTTCTGATAAGTTCCGACTAGCATGGGAATCTACTTTCTTACCTCATCCTTTGATTCGGGTTATGAGAGATTGGTCCAGCTGATGCTGTTGAGACAAGGTGGGGAGAGAGCTCACCGAGTCGACTAGAGAGAGAAATGTGTTGGTGAATGATGTTTGCGGGAACCTGCTGTGGCAGGACGAGCCCGATGGAAAAATGTGAGGCTGACGGTTGGATTTGGGGAGTGGATGTGTGTGTGAGAGAAGGAGTTGGTGATGAGATGAATTTGGGTTATTGCTGCTGCTCGCATAAGAAAACCCTGGCTCAAACTTTGATTATTTCTATACCTTAGAATATGCCACTTTAAAGCTTGCATCATATTATGGTTGGTGACGTGGACCTGTCCCATTTCCTTGGGGACAGACTTTGGGTTCTCAGGTGAAGACCCCGACCACGAGTTCAACCAGGACGGGTGGTACGATTGAAGGGTGCGCGCTATGCTCAAGGATGCCTGTGGAGGAGTGGTCCCTGATGTTCTAGCTACCGCTGCGCAGTTGTTTCTTATTGTCGATTTAGCCCAGAGGGCTTGTACCAGACGCTATGTTTTTATATATGTCATGTATTGGATCTTTTATCGTTGTATGGATGAGATATTCGATTGAGATGAGTTCTGTACGAGATAGCTGCTATTCCTGAGACTATCTCGAGGGTACAGGGAGTCGGATTCTCGTCGTTGAGAATTCGGTTCGTTTCAGAAGGGATGGAGTGTTCCTGCTGAAGAGGGAAGAAGCATAGGGGAGGGAAAGGATGATCGATGCAGCGTCAGTGAGGAACAAGGACGACGGATCATAGAGATAGAGATAGAGAGAGAGAAGCTTGCGACCCAGGTAAGGCACTGAGTCCCGTCCTCTCGAATCTCGTTGCATCCTGTCGCCGGTGTGGGTACACGGTTACTGGTGCTGAGAGCCATATTATTAGGTAGCTGTTAGGTCTGTTGCTCTTGCTTCCTTGGGCTAGGTCTTATACATATATAATGGACTATTACCTCCGTTCTCAAATATACGTCGTTTAGGACAATCTATTTAGTTTAAAAATAAACTAATTTGCAGCTTGTCCTAAACGTCATATATTTAAAAACGGAGGGAGTACATCAAGCAGACAAAAGCAGAGGAAGTGTGGAACAAGGAAACTTTTATGACTTCTTACTGTGATATGTGAACGTTTTGTTTGGCAAATAATGTCGGTGACTGTAATCTGAAACCTCTATTTTTTTTTCTGAAAAAATGTCGATCTCTGTGCCAAGGATTAATACACATACGGTTGACAAATCTATGTGCCCGTCAGCTAGCGGCTAGTCTAATAATAGACTAACGTTATGTCACTCCGAATTTCTGAATTTTGGTTTGAAAGATGAAAATTGTTGGATATGGACTTTGCCCTTTATAATGTATTTTTCTTGTTCCAGGCTAATGTTTGGATCATTTGTAATAGTTTAGCCACTACTATATATGTCTATATCCATAAAGTTCATGTCGTGTCATTTAAAGGTAATATATTATATACAAGACATCTCTCTCCAACCGTGTGTAGAGCCGTGTTGTTGCACAAGAGGCCATTCTTTTCTTTTGTCTCTCTTGTCTACATGCGCAAAAGTGCCATGTAAGTGCCTAAGAGGTCTGTAAGCCCTTTATTATATATACTTGCTCTCACCGTTTTTGTTAGCTGCTCATATATGGAAAATGCTACTATAGTGATCTTATATGCCCAGCATATGATCTACTAAAAAGGTGCAATAAAGGAGGACGTGCTATTTTGAAACATACTAGCTATGTAGCTTAGAGATGATGTACTAAAGGTCAAACCTTATGAACAACTAGCCAAGAACCCACATACGACACACATTCAATAGAAAATAAGATTGTATAATAAAAAGTCAAAAGAATTAGGAAGGGTCGACATCCAAAGGTCAAATTAGATTAGGAATGTCATAGGTAGGGGAGTGAGTACCTAAGACGGGTACATTTTTTGGCCGGTGAAAAAAGTAACCTAACCAATAGAAACTCTCTAGAAAGTGATCTTTTTTGTTTAACATTGTAAATTCATCGACATACTTTCCCCATGGACCCAATATGTGGGTCCTTTATGAGGGGTGGGTAGAAAAATTTTGGGTGAGAATTATTTTCAATACTACTAGTTTCTTATAGTATAGATATAAAGTCCTAAGTATTTCTTAGCTTCATCACCCTACCTATTTCTATGTTGTGTTGCTCTTGTTAGGGTGACTATTAAAGGGAGCATAAATTCGTTGAGTAATAATAATCCTTAAAGTAGCTCTTTTTTCCTTAAATGCGTTGAAAACAGTCCCATCAAAAAATGCATAAAAAATAAACAGAATAATAACACACACAGGGTTGGACCAAAAGCTCGAAACTCGCGAGCTTGCTCGACCCGGTCCTAGCTCGGCTCGGCTCGACTCAGCTCGACGTATTTTTTAACGAGCCGAGCAACTATTTTTCTTATTTTGTTAAGGAGCTAGCATAATAGACTGAGGAGCAAATTATTAATTAGTTATAACTTGTATATACTATATGTGTGGTTGTAGATGATGTTATGATTATAGTCTATTATTGTAGTATGATAGAGTAGATTTTGAAAGTATCAAGATCATATAATTACTATAATTTTTTGTTATATATATTATGATAATTTTAAATTTGTCTCTAGCTCGCGAGCTTAACGAGCCAAGCTGAGCCAACTGTTTTGCTCGTTTCCTTAACGAGTCGAGCCGAGCCGAGCCGAGCTGGCTCGGCATCCTCCCCCGGCCTACACACATCATAGAGTAAGTGAAAAGTTTTATTTTATTTCATTGTACCAACTGATCACCAATACTCCCTCTCTGTCTTAAATTACAATTAGTTTTAGCTTTTCTAGTACATTGATGTACCTAAAAAAGCTTAAATAGGTTATAATTTGGAACGGAGGTAGTACACGCTTACAGATGGCAAATTAGCGCCAAATGCCACCGATCTATCCCCCCCTTTTTTTTTTCTCGTCCAACAACACCACCCTCTATTTCGCGATCTCGCCATCCATTGTTTTCAGCATTGTAGTCCTCAAGTGCCTCATATTTTGGCTTCAGCTAGGCATCTTGTGGTTTCAGGACTAAATTATTCTCACCATTCATACGTGAGTACTTGGCATCAAGCTCATCATCAGACGCTTGCAGCTGCAACATAGAAACCTGGAGCACATTGGACTCAACCTTCTCCTTATCAGCCTCCGCGACCTCGCTGGCATGAATTTTCTCCAATTCCTTCATGAATGTTGCCTCTTTAGAATCAAATGCGTTTGCGGCTGTCTCCTTTGCCCCTGTCAACATATCCAACATCATCTTGGGCCTCTCAACCTCTACTTCACATGTACCATATTTCTGCTCGGCTATAAAACCCTCTGAGCAAAACATTTCATTTTCATACATCACCAAATCCTTGATGGCCTGGATTTCCTCCAGTTTTCTCTTGAGATCCTCTGGTTCCTTCATGATTTCTTCCTTGTCAGCATCCAATGCATTTGCAGCTGCCTGCTTCACCTCTGGCAACACACCCAATTCCATCTTGAGCCTCTTAGTCTCAACCCCTACATTAGATACGTTAGGTTTAAGCTCTGTGCTTAAAACATCTAACTGAAACATATCATCTTCACCATGCACCAAGTCATATTCCCTCTTTTTTCCGGTGGTATCAGCCTCCATTGTTAGGAATAAACGCGTCGGCGTGTGTGTCGCGCTGGGCGAGCGTGTGTGTGTCCAGCTCATGTACGCATGTGTGCGTCACGTACGTGAGTTTAGTTGTTGTACGTGTCTGTGTCTGTTACGTACGGGTCTAGGTAGGTTGGTCGCGTGTGCGTGCGTGAGTTAGTTTGATTAAGTCAGAGTCTGTTGGAGAGCTGTTGTGTGCGTGGCGTTGATCCTGGTGAAGAGGCCGCGTTGTCCGGTGAGCTGGTGGCTCACGGAGGATGCTGAGCGGGTCATTCGGATCATGGCGTAGAGACTCGACGGGAGGATAGCTCCAGGCGTCGCTGGTCTATATGTAAGCCCCGTGCTCCCCTGTACTCAGTGCCGAGTCCGTTTTTTATCAATAGAAGCCAAGATACAGGAGCTTGTGCTCCGCGGTGTTCGTCGCCGGCAATCTTTGTGCGTGGTCTCCAACTCCGGCGAGCTGTTCCCGAGTGTGTGAGTGAGGGCAACGCCAACATCCATTTCCCAGTTACTAGCCAGAGTTTCCCTGAGCCTTGACTCCAATGAAACCCACACATCCATCCTGCCCCCCTGCTAGCACCTCCAATGCATGTATTGTTGCCTTAATTTTCTTCTCTTCTGCTTCATGGTGCGCATTGGCAGCGCCCATAAACACCATCCTTGTGTCCTCCAGTTTTTCCACCCTTTCCTTAATTTGTTTCTCTGCTGCTTCTTGATATGTATCGGCCATACTTGTAAATTCCATTCCGGAGGTCATTCCGTTTTTGCTCTTGGAACGGAACATTCCGGTATCGGCCGATACCGGTGTACCGTTCCGGACTTTATTATATTAAAAATATATGAATATACATATACATAAATATTCATATAAATATATACTTACGGCATAATTACGCTTCATCACACTGACATTTTTACCAAACTCACATATAATTCATTAAGTTCACCTGACCATAACCATATTTCATACTCCATAGCTCATACATGGAAAATAAAAACACAATCATTTGGTTTTAGCCCGGTACCGAAATGAGCGGAACAGACGTTTCGGCCGGTATTGGCTGGAATGGCCGGAATTGATCGGTATTTGACCCGGTACGGGATTTCAGCCCTTCTATGCCGGTTTAGGCACCGGAACGGGGCATTCCGGCCATTCCGGCCGGTACCGGAATGGAATTTACAACTATGGTATCGGCATCGCCCATGAACACCACAGCTGCCTTCCTCGTGTCCTCCAATTCCTCCACCCTTGCCCTAATTTTCTTCTCCGTCACTTCTTGGTACGTATCAGCAGCATCCATAAACACCAGAGCTGCATTCCTTGTGTCCTCCAATTCCTCCACCCTCGCCTTAATTTGTCTCTCCGCTGCTTCTTGGTACATATCGGCAGCGTCCATGAACACCAGAGCTGCTTTCCTTGTGTCCTCCAATTCCTCCACCCTCGCCTTAATTTGTCTCTCCGCTGCTTCTTGGTACATATCGGCAGCGTCCATGAACACCAGAGCCGCCTCCCTCGCATGCTCCAGTTGCTTCTCTAATCTACGCTTCTCGCTGGCCAGCTCAGTGTTTTTGCGCTCCAAATCCTTGTTCTTCAGTAGTATGCACTCTCTCACTTGCTTCAGGCCTGCCATCATCTCCTGCGATTGCCTCCACATCTCTCCCATCGCCACCATCAAATTCTGCTGCAGCTCTCTCCTCGTGGCCGCCGCCAATTGATTAGTTAGCTCTTTCTTCGTCTCCTCCACTTGATTCTTGAGCTCTTTCTTCGTCTCTTCCACTTGATTCTTGAGCTCTCTCTTCGTCTTCTCCAATTGCTCCCGCAGCTCGTCCCGAACCCGGAAGACATCGTATGATGTGGCATTGGATGAGTTGTTCCCCATATTGTCACACGCCTGTCTCCTAGTCCAAGCCGAAGGATCGGATGAGGCCTGTCGTCTTGCCCCTGCTGAGGCTGAGAAGAAGATGGAGGAAGAGGAGTGCTGGTGAGCAAGAAGGAATTGAAGAAGCAGAGGACGGAGACAAGGGATAAGAGTATTGGTGAGGAAGAAGAAAGAAGCAGAGGATGGAGACAAGGGATAGAGTGTTGGTGAGGAAGAAGGAAGAAGCAGAGGACAGAGACAAGGGATAGAGTGTTGGTGAGGAAGAAGGAAGAAGCTAGCAGAGGGGAGGCAGATGGTGTAGTGTCGGTGAGGAAGAGGGATGGAGGAGCAGCTCGTTTGTACTTGCTGTGCCTTTGCTGCCGGCCATGGATGATTATTCCTTATGTACCTGCTCGAATGGATGAACAGCCCCATCCTATGTTTCACCGATACGCGATACGGGTACGGCGATACGGGTACGGCGATACGCCGATACGGCAAATCTTCAAAAACAAGGATACGCCGATACGTCTAGTATATAAAAATAAAAATAACATGAATATGCAGAAAAGTGACAGCATAAAGTAACATGTCCAGGCAAGATAAATTACAACCAGTCATACATATCAAGTAGTTCAGATTCCATAATTAAAAGACAAACATAACGACAGTGCATTACATAGCATTACATAACTTAGGGATACAAGGCAGAAAGTTCCCGGGGAGTGAGCCGGGCAGAAAGACTCCATAATTAAGTAGCTAGGTTTTTGGATGGGCCGGTATTGATGGGCTTCACCTGGGCTTCAAAATAAGATGTTACAGCCCAACGTATCGGATGGACGTATCGCCGAGTATCGGACGCGTATCGCGAATTAAATTATTTATTTTTACATAGAATAAATCGGATACGCGTATCGGGGCGTATCGGTGCAGTATCGAGACGTATCGCCGTATCGTGCGTATCGGATACGGGAACGGCTGGCTTCCAGCCGTATCGGTGATTCATAGGCCCCATCTTTATCGTTCCTGTTCTGGCCGTGATCCGTGATATTTTTCTTTGGCAAATTAGGGCTAACCATCTCAGAACTATTCTGCTAGTTTAGAGTACGTGCATCTAACGTAGGAGGTGTGGGTATGCATAGGGTTGCCAACGCAACTCCATGCGATCATCAACTAGCAGCCTAGCATGAGTGCGTTAGGATAATCTGACAGTCTGATCGTACTGCGATTTCCTGTGGGATTTATTATCTGCTTTTTGGTGGCATGCCAGTGCTCATTTCTGAATTTTGATATGAAAGATCGAAATTGCTGGATATGGGTGTGCCGTCATATGGCCAATTGCTTGTCTAGTGTTCAGAAAATTCACCATTGCAGAAACATGCCGCTTTCGGACAGTACTAAAGTACGTTTTTGGCTTTTCGCTGGCAAAAATGATGATTGCAATCTGAGTTTCTTTTTTGGTTTCCCCCTGGTTAATGTTTGGATGTTTTGTGAATACTGCCACTCAATTATTATTTCCTGATAATTTGTTCTTGGCATCGGCTTAAAACCTTGCATACTATGTCATTCCAGATTTCCAAGTTCCTTTTAAAAAAATATCAAGCCTGAAGCTCAGACAGCACACCTAGCTCATCACGGAAATCTCTTCCTGCTTGGCAAATAGTACATGTGCTCTTCAGCCAGCAGCCTTTGATTTCGCTCAGTTGGAATTTTCACTGTCTCAGGAAACTGCAGCCCTGAGACAGCACACCCAGCTCCATCGTTCCAATTTCTTCATAAGCTACTGCCGTACAGAGCTAATCATTAATCTGCACTAGTCCATCAACCCGTGCTACTGCACGGGCTAGCAATTTATGTAATATTTAGTCATCAGCAATTTGACATTATTATATACTACTGACATTGAAAATTAGCTTGTATTCCTCCATAAAAATAATAGGTCTTCATCAGTATATATGTTTAATGGATTCTACATTATCGATCATTAAAAGTGTATAGTAAAATATTTGATTGTTCACTGACGGAAATAAGAATTGTGTATAAAGCTTTATATATAGTAAAAAATGTATTAAAGATTTTTTAATTTTATTGCCATTTTACCCCCCATATGTTCTTGTATGGCCATGGACAGACTAAGACAACTTATTGTACGAATTGTTTATAAAGCTTCTAGAAATTCAGACAAATAACTTAGCAGAACACTCCACTCCACTTGAAAAAAATAATGTACTACGATTGTATATATTTCATAAATTATCATTATACCCTTTTACTTTATGGAATGAATATAATGATAATTAGCAATATAATGATAATGTAATTAATATGTGCTTTCCGCAAATGTATAAATCATCACTCATGTAGTGCATTATGAAATACTCCCTCCGTCCCAAAATATAAGGCGCGGTCAAACTTGGCACAATCTCCTATACTAACGTTTGACTTCTAATATCTCCAATACTATAATGATTGTAGCAACAAAATCATAGTTATATAAAAGTACATTTAAATACAAATCTAATGATATTATTTTTGTTAGATAAAGTTTTTATTATGAAAGATTAACTATAAGTCAAAACTTTTAAAGTTTGAATCTTGAATTACGTGCGCGCCTTGTACTGTGAGACGGAGCGAATATCAGTGAAGAATTTGGATTTCTGTTGTAGGATCTATTGGTCACTATAGGCACATACACATCACTATAGATTAATTGACGTTGGTCTTTCAAAAAAGATTAATTGACGCTGAAAAAGGACATTCACATGGAGTCACCGGTTCGCTGCCTGTCGTTGGACAACCTATGTTATGGGTCATATACTGAATAATTGTCACAACGACCTCCTCCTGCAATGCAGTATGCTATGCTGCTGGATTAGAGACGGTGCAGGAGCACAATAGGGTATATGAGCGAGAGTAGATTGCGTGCAGCTCAGTGGAAATAGGGTACTCGAGCTCATCTATGCTTACATGGTTATTGATGATAGAGACTTCCTTGAGTTTGTCGCATTCGGGCTCCATTCACGTAGTGATGATGGCCGTGCCTCGCTCATGATACGAAGTATCGCGCCCTGTTCGGCTAGCGGGTGGCTGGTGGCTGGTGCTGGTTTGTACTGAGAGAAAAATACTGTTGGCTGGCTGGTGGCTGGTGCTGGTTTGTGCAGAGAGAAAAATACCGCCCGATGAAGGCAAATGCACATGCTTTGGAATTTAGTGTTTGATTAGTCCTAAATGAAATCAGCCGTGGCAATCCTATCAAATATGCTATCTGGAGTTATGTTTCTATTTTCATTTGCACCAGGAAATTATAAGGTTGTTTCCTGACTACCCAAAACTAAAAAAAGTCTAGTAGTTCTATGTTGCATAGGGGTCGATCTGTTTGAACACAACTATTTTCCTCATATATCTACTTTATTTGCATGTAGCCATAGCCATGTACGCATGCAATGGAATGGAACTGAAATTCACGTACCTTGCTATTCGTGGTAGTATCTTACAATCTTATCAGTGTTGTGTCCATGGTCTTATGAGATATGTATGCTCGATGCCTTGCTCTCTTAGGGGGATCAAAGCAGACCCATACACAATCTGATTTTGCTCGTCGCAAGTCGATTGGGCACCGCATGAAGTGGCAGCAGGGGCAACCAATTTTCTCCCGAGTTTCCACTGCAGCGCTGGCAGGGGATCAAATCAGCTAGGCAGTAGGCACCAATGATCCCGTTGCCTATAGACTTTATGCAACCGGAGGAGAAGATCTGTTGAGGGCAAACCACCATCAGGTGCCGCCGTACCGTGATGGGCAGCGGTGGCGGCGCTAGGGCTACACGAGGAGTCATGATGGGAGGGAGGATATCTTTTACGTTGTTTTTCCTAAAAAATAATTGTACTGGTATTATTTTTGTGTATAGGTGGGCAATTTAAACCTTTAGGGGGTTATTTTATATTTTTAATGGCAGTCGTGGGTAATTTTTTAAAAATTAGAATAGATCTGGTGGCTATCATGGTTAATGCCTCCTAAATCGACGGTTGGATGTTTCTGATTATTGTGAGAATTTCTATGATTTATCTATTTTTCTAGCGCATCTGGTGAGGATTAACGTGGAGCCTCTAAAAGGAGCCTCTAATTAGTAATAGTAAGATTCCTTTGGACAGCAGCGGGATAAATGTAGTGCAAGTGCAAGGCGCCCATAAAAAAAATTCTAATCTCACAATACAGCCACGTCTAGACAGGGGTGGGACCTAGAGCAAAAGTTCAGAGGGGACACAGCACAACTCAAGAACAATTGAATTTTGAAAGCTTCAACATGCTGAAAGTTTATTGGTCAACATTGCTTCAATTTTTTGAGTGAGGGCCTTTGCCCTCGCTAGAGCGCGCTAGCATGGGTCCACTCCTACGTCTAGATTCCCAGTTTCCCACCCTTCCTCTTCTCTGCGTCTCATCCACGGCAAGCTGGTGCTTCTTGATATCCTTGCTAAAGGTATCAAATTATCCATCTCCCCCCTTTTTTTCTCAAATGGTTGTGTTTAGATCCGTGAAGAGAGGATGAAAATGGGGCAAATCGAACACTGTAGCGCACTGTAGCACTTTTCGTTTGTTTGTGGTAATTGTTGTCCTACCATAACCTAACTAGGCTCAAACGATTTGTCTCGTCGGGTACATCAAAACTATGTAATTAGTTTTTTTTACCTATATTTAATGCTCTAAGTATACGTCATTTGCTATATTTAATATTTTGATGTGACGTTGATGTGATGAAAAGTTTGAAAAGTTGAAAGAAACTAAACACAGCCAATGCTGCCTTCAACTTTCATGATGTCATTATCCTTAAACTTTAACTTTCACGATATAAAAGTTGTAATTCACACTTGTCCCTTGGATTAGAGACTGTGGGTGGTTCTATTTCTCACTTCGAGTGAATATAGTAGATTTAAAATGCCCTATAAATATCATTTCTAAATTAAAACGTGAAAACTTATAATAGCTTTGATATGTAGATGAATAGGAGATATTATACCATAAAGTAGTTTCTTTTTGAGTACTTTGTACTCGATCATACATGTTGTTACAATATCAAGATTCACATACTGTTATTTTTTAAGACCATGTTATGTCGACTAAATATAACATAACTAAGACACAACCAATACATTTGAGTTCTCTGTCTTGGAGGGCAAGCCCATTCCACGGAACAGTGAGCGTTAGCCTCGTGCAAAAGAAGGAAGCCACATGGATTGGAAATTAATGAGGCTGTTGCATTCCCCGACGCAAGCCACCATTCACATGTCAGGCCTTGTTTAGTTCCCAAATTTGGGGTGAAATTTGGCCCCTTGTAGTGCGTGCGTCACTGTAGCATTTCGTTTGTATGTGTAAAAAATTGTCCAAAATTTGATTAATTAGGCTCAAAATGTTCGTCTCGTAGAGTACAACAAAACTGTGCAATTAGTTTTTGATTCCATCTACATTTAGTATTCCATGCATGCTATGAAATTTTGATGTGATGTGAATCTTCTTTTTACGTAGTGAACTTTGGGGGAAGAATTTGGATCAAGGCCGATTTGCTTTGGGACACTCGGTCCGGTCGTGTACGGAACTGCAGGTGTACAGGTGTCAGTGGTCCTGGGAAAACAGAAAACATGGGGTGCGTTTAGATGTGCGAAAAGTGTGATGAAAAAGTCGCATCGGACACTGGCGCACTATAACACTTTTCATTTATTTGTGGTAATCGTTGTCCTACCATGACCTAATTAGGCTCAAAAGATTCGTCTCGTCATGTATATCAAAACTATACAATTAGTGTTTCATGCATGCAACATTTGCTATATTTAATGTTTCGATGTGACGTCGATGTGATGGAAAGTTTCGATGGGTGTGTTTAGTTCTCCAAATTCCAAACTTTCCATCACATCAACATCACATCAAAACATTAAATATAGCAAATGACGCATGCATTGATCATTAAATGTAAGTAAATAAAAAAAACTAATTGCATAATTTTGATGTACACGATGAGACGAATCTTTTGAGCGTAGTTAGGTCATGGTAGGACAACAATTACTACAAACGAAAAGTGCTACAATTCGCTACAGTGTCCGATGTGACCCTTTTCACCCCTTTTCACAGACAGCCCATATCACGAGTCTCTCTCATGAGCCACAACGCAGGCTGTAAGGAGCGCTGTAACTTTCGTCGGACGAGGCATTCGTGGCGTCTCCGGGGTATTCTGACACCCAGCGAGACCACCAACTCTCGTGTGATGCGGAGGCTAACGGAGCCTTGTCTAGATCTCAAATTTCATCCTAAATTTCACTATACAAAAAAAAAGGTTTCCATCACATTAAAATATCGGCACATGCATGGAGTACTAAATATAGATAAAATCAAAAACTAATTGCACAATTTTATTGTACTTTACGAGACAAACATTTTGAGCCTAATTAATCAATGTTTGAACAATTATTCACAAATACAAATAAAATGCTACAGTGGCACGTTTATGTTGTTTTGTAAAATTTGGACACCCAAACTTTACATGTAAACAAGACCTGAGTAGGTGGAGGTTGAAGCTCCCATACACTGTGGAGCATTGGGCCTGGCCAGATCGCAAGTAGTGCTGGGTAGTTGCATGAGAGACCATTCATTACTTTTGTCTCATCTAACATGCGCAAAAGTGCTATGTTTTTTTAATGATGGAAAGTTTAGTATCAACTTTAGTCATCCTTAATTGAGAATGAATCGGTCCACGATTCTTACAAACGGATGCCACCATAATAAAGAAAAACACACATCCAAGAGGACATATAGCTAAGACATCCTATGATCACTGATGAAAAAGACTCTAACAGATAGTTCATATAGTCGTCCTCCAGCATTCCGGCTTGTTACGTGACGTTGACTCTAAAAGGACAACCTTTGCCACATGTGGGTGAACGCATAACCAGAGCTTGAGCCAAATCCAGCAAAGATGAAATAATAACTTCAACCACCGAACGAACTCTGACCACCAAGTAAAGAATATACTGCTGTAACGGTCTCAACCTCCCACTAGGAAAAGTGATTCCAAAAGACACCATCTGCCGTTGGAGACACCAGATACTAGAGTTGCAACAAAGCCCTAAAGTGCAGCAACTAATTAACGTTGAAGACACTAGCCTTCCATAGCCGACACTTCGATCCTCCTAATGCAACGTCTCCAGAAAGAAAACAACATCAAATGACGCTGCCATCGCACGACTGGATAAACCAATCTTGGGCTTTCACCCAGGCTTTCACACAGGAGAAATCCATTCGGAATTGTAGGGTGCAATGGAACCTCCAACGAGGAGAACTGGCTCCTGTAGGCATCACCGTCGTCCAGCAGTGGCGACAAGCAACAGAACATCACAACCGTTCCAAATCCACTGCCCGTTGGCCAAAGGGACTTACATAGTTACGCCAAGCGCCTGCCGATGAAGCAACCAATAAGCAGATCCAACCATGTGCATACCGTATGCACCGCCTCCAACCACCGACATGGTACATCGATCTAGGCCCTAGGCGGTTGCACAACTCATGAGTGGCCCGTGTGCGGACGACCCACCGCTGGTCTCCCAAGCCTGCAAAGGTCCGCCGACAACCGAATCCGACCAAGACGAGTCATTCCAATCTAGATTCATCACCCTAGGTCCGGCCGCCCGCCGCCATGCCTTGCCGTGAAGAGATCTAGCACAGGCCATACACATGTATTTCCTAAAAAATTAGGCAACCCGTGAAAATGCACCGCAGACGGGATGGGATCTACGCCTAGTGGCCAGGGTAGAGCTCATCGACGGCCGTTTCCACTCCAGAACGCTGGCCACGCCGCCTTACAGCTCTTGCGAGAAGCTAACATGCCATGTCGGCGGCTGGCCACCACACCGCGAATCCGTGTCGGGGCACTCTAGATCCAGCCATGGGGGCAACGGATCCGGTGATCCCATGGCTGGATCCGGCAGCAGCAGCGCCAGAGCAGAGCACGGACACGACGGCCGCTGAGCCACTGCATGCACGGCAGCGAGAGGGGCAAGGGACCTTGCCCCTGACGAGGAAGACATCCTTGCTGCCGTCGTCCCCGCAGATGCCGGACACTAATGGAAAAAGTCACATTCATCTACGACATTTAGTACCGAGCATGAAAAGACCCAGTACTAAAGTGCCATGGAGTCCGTGGAGGCACTTTAGTACCGGCTGGTAATATCAGCTGGTAACACTAGCCGGTACTAAAGTGGCGCGACACCTTGGTATCGGCTAGTAACACCAGCCGGTACTAACGTGTGCCATTTAGTACTGGCTGGTGTGACCATCCAGTACTAAAGTTCCTCCACGGGTTACTTCAAAAGGAAAGCATCTCCCACTCAATCACATGTGATGCGTAGGTGGGATGGTAAGGAAGCAACGCGTGGGCTGGAGGTCATGGGTTCATGTGAAAAAATCGTGTGACTTGTGACTTGTGACTTGGGACATTGCACATGTGTGCGAGCCTTCCAACAGTTAAAATATTTTTTTCCTTTATTTTTTGGGCGCGGAACCATTTTGTACCGGTCGGTGTAACACCGACCGGTACTAACCTGCATCATTTACTACCGGCTGGCCCAACTGGTACTAACTGGCCTTGCACGTTAGTGCCAGCCAGCCAGTACCGGCTGGGCTGGCCGGTACTAACCGTGCTCCTTGATCGGTACTAATAAGGGATTTTCTAGCAGTGGGACTTTCGGCGAGCCGCTCTGGCAGCGGCACGAGGAGAGAGGGGGTTGGTGGAGGCCCGCCGGCGGCGCGCTGGGACGGCTTCATGCTCTTTATTGTACTTATCATCATGGTCCCACCCTTGTTATTAACTCTTTGTAGGGGAGGGCCCCGTATATGAATATATGATCTCTTAAAAACAGATAGCAATGGCAGGGACCTGATATTTGAAAAATTGCTAGCTGTAACTTAGAGATGCTTTAATAAAGCCCAAGCCTTAACTATTTCTCTAACTAGGGTCATTATTAAAGGGAGCATAGCTTTGTTGAGTAACAATTCTGAAGCTGTCTTTTATTTATCAAAGTGTTGAAAGCACAAGGCACGCGTCACAAAAAGGTGTCCAAATAAGCAGAACAAGGACACAACACATATTACAAAGGAAGTTGAAGATATTCAATCGCATATTACCAACTGATAAACATTACATAGTAACACAACATGTTAGCAACCTGATTATTCTGTGATGCATGATGATAAGCATGAAGTTGCCAATGACAATGTAAATTAGCCCCAAACGCCCCACAATTTTCCTTGTTAGTGCTTTGGCATCATTTGATCATCGTTTGGCACGGGGAGGAATTTCACCCTTACTGACCTGTATTTCCTCCACTTTCCTCTTGAGGTCCTCTAATTCTTTCATCATTCCTGCCTTCTGAACATCAAGTAACTTCATAGCTGCCTCATTTGCTTCAGCCAGTGTACCCAATTCCTTTTTGAGTCTCTTCACCTCTGCTTCAGATAGGCTTTGTTTATGTTCTAATGCCAAAATATTCGACCAAAGCTTATCATTTCCATTATTCACCAAATCCTTGCTACTTTGGATTTGCTCCACTTTGCTCTTGATGTCCTCTGATTCCTTAATGAGTTCTTCCATCTCAACACCAAATGTATCTGCATTTGCCTCTTTCGCCTCCACCAACACATCAAATGCATCCTTCAGCTTCTTCAACCTCTAATTTAGAGAGGCTATGTTTTTGCTATATAGTCAAAACTTTCGACCGAAGTGTACCATTTTCCTCCTTCACCAAATCATACCCCCCCTTCTTCACCATGACATCAGCCTCCAATTCTTGGTTCTTAGCCAGAGCTGCCTTAAGCTCTGACTTCAAAGACTCTGCACTCGCATGCACCTCTGCCTTCTCAGTCCCTGTCACCTTCAATTCCTCCTCCTTTTCCTTAATTTTATTGTCCGCTGCTTCTTGGTACCCATCGGCGGCATCCATAAACACTAGAGCGGCCTTCCTTGTATCCTCCAATTCCTCCATCTTCGCCTTAAGTTGCTTCTCCGCTACTTCTTGATACATATCGGCAGCACTCATGAACACCACACCTGCCTCCCTTGTTTCCCCCAATTCCTCCACCTTCTCCCTCATTTGCTTCTCTATTACTTCTTGGTACACATCAGCAGCGTCCATGTGTTGGGTAACGAGGAGGGGGCTACGCTAGCACACACAAAAACTCGTTCACCCAAAAATAGGAACAGCAGCAGTTATAGATCACAGATTGTTACCACTAGACGCGCAGTTGCAGCGCAGTTGCTTACGTCTGTCTGGTCCTGCACGTGCGGTTCGTCCTTGTGCTCCAAGCGCAGCACCTCCGAGGTATCCACACGTACGAGGACGATGGGAGAAAAGCAACTATTGCTCGGAAGTCATGTCTTTCTCAGGAGGGGTTTGGTCTCTATTTATTTGGATGAAATTCTCCACACCATATTCCATTAGCAATATGGGACTAATAAATAATGTACCCCCTTCCCCTGGTAATGGGCTTCACAACATTTGTGGCCCATTAAGACTAGTGGATCGAATCCAGTTGTCTCTTGGGCATATTCCCAACAGTCTCCCACTTGCACTAGAGACAATCTCATAAGCAAGTTTTCAGTGTTCCAAACCTCTTAAGTGTGTGACCCTATGGGTTCACGTACACATAGACATGGTTCGAGTACTCCTACTCGTTCCAATAGTTGATAGCGGCCTCTAGCAAGACATGTCAACTCCCATGAATACGTAAAGATCATATCAGACGAACCACCACAACATCACGTACAAGCTATTCCCTTTGCCTCACGATATTTGGTCTAACTCCAAGTAAGACCTCCCTTTCTCGAATCTGTGAGTCGGATCCTTCAAGAGGTTAACACTTAACCTAGCACGGCCATGCATTTCTTGATCCGATCACTCGAGGGGCCCAGAGATATCTCTCTCGTATAGAGAGGGGCAAATCCCATCTTGATTGACCATGCCTCACAGCATGCTTCCTGACAAACCCGAAAACCACCTTTATAACTACCCAGTTACGGAGCAGCGTTTGGTAGTCCCTAAGTAGGTCAATTCACATCTTGAGTACATACGACAATCTCAGGTCTAAGGACAAAGCATACACGTTGTGAAGAAGAGATAAACAAGTCTCAAACTAGGTCAGTCCAGCCCCATGTCATACATGTGCCCACATTATTAGTTTGACATCTCCATGTCCATGACTTGTGAAACATAGTCATCAACTAATACATGTGCTAATCAAATTAGGGACAACTTTTTGAATAACCATACAAGTATAGAGTTTCACAAACAATTCACATAATTGCTAATCTTATACAAGTTGCCTTTCATGGATATTCAATAAATAAACAATATGTCATAGATACAAAACATTGTTCACTCACACTAGAGCTAATCTAAATGATATCTAATACCCATAGCTCTCGTGTGTGATTCATGTTTAGGCTTTGGAAGAGCCTTTGTCAAAGGATCAGCAATATTCAAATCCGTATGTATTTTGCATATCTTTATCTCACCACGTTTAACGAACTCTCGAATGAGGTGAAACTTCCGTAGTACATGTTTGTTTTTCTGGTGATTCCTCGGCTCCTTAGCTTGTGCAATTGCCCCATTGTTGTCACAGTAGAGTTCCAATGGGCTAGATGCATTGGGAAACACACCAAGCTCAATGATAAACTTCCTCATCCAAACACCTTCCTTCGCCGCTTCCGAAGCTGCGATGTACTCTGCTTCCGTTGTAGAATCAGCCACAGTATCTTGCTTAGAACTTTTCCAGCTTATAGCACCACCGTTTATCGTGAACACGAATCCTAATTGCGACTTTGAATCGTCTGGATCAGTTTGGAAACTAGCATCAGTGTAACCCTTTACAATGAGCTCTTCCTCACCTCCAAAGACTAGGAACACATCTTTAGTCCTTCTAAAGTACTTAAGAATGTTTTTCACCGCTGTCCAGTGACTTTCACCTGGATTAGACTGGTGTCTGCTCGTAACACTTAGAGCATATGAGACATCTGGACGAGTACTTATCATGGCGTACATGATGGATCCAATTGCTGAAGCATAAGGGACCTTACTCATGCGCTCCCGCTCATCAGTCATCGTAGGACACTGAGTCTTGCTGAGGTGTACGCCATGTGACATAGGCAAGAACCCTTTCTTGGACTGTTCCATGCTGAACCGATTCAGCACCTTGTCAATATAAGTATCTTGACTTAATCCTATAAGCCTCCTTGATCTATCCCTATAGATCCTTATGCCCAGAATGTATGCAGCTTCCCCTAAGTCCTTCATAGAAAAACTATTTTTCAGCGAAGTCTTAACGGATTCTAGCATAGGAATATCATTCCCAATCAACAATATGTCATCCACATATAAGATTAGAAATACAACAGAGCTCCCATTTTCCTTCTTGTAAACACAAGCCTCTTCTTCATTCTGCCGGAAGTCAAACCCTTTGACTACCTCATCAAAACGAAGGTTCCAACTCCGAGATGCTTGCTTTAATCCATAGATTGATTTCTTAAGCTTGCATATTTTTCCAGCATTAGTTGGATCGACAAAACCTTCGGGTTGTATCATGTATACATCCTCCTCTAGGTTCCCATTGAGGAAAGCTGTTTTGACATCCATTTGCCATATCTCATAATCGAAATACGCAGCTATTGCTAGAATGATCCGGATAGATTTAAGCATAGCTACTGGAGAGAATGTCTCGTCGTAGTCAACTCCTTGAACTTGTCGAAAACCTTTTGCAACAAGTCGTGCTTTGTAGACGTTAACATTTCCGTCTACATCTCTCTTTCTCTTAAAGATCCATTTGCACTCGATGGGTCTCACACCATCAGGCGGGTCAACTAAGTTCCAAACTTGATTTTGCCCCATGGAATCTATCTCGGATCTCATGGCACTTTGCCATTTCTCGGAATCTGGGTCCATCATAGCTTCCGCATAGGTCCTAGGCTCATCGTTGTCCATCAACAATATGTCGCGCTCTCCCGTAACTAGGAGATTCATTTTCTGTGTTGCGCGACGTGGCCTTTCCGACCTTCGTGGTTGTGGCGGTTCTTCTCTTACCACAGGTGCCTCAACTCGTTCTGCTACATTAGCATCACTCGTAAAGTCTTGCCTCATAGGCTCATCTCGAATTTCTTCAAGATACACCTTCTGTCTACTTTTCTCGCTTTTGAGAAACTCTTTCTCCAAGAAAACACCGTTCCTAGCGACAAACACTTTGCCCTCTGATCGGTTGTAGAAATAATATCCAATTGTTTCCTTTGGATATCCCACGAATATGCACTTGTCCGATTTTGGTGTAAGCTTGTCCGACTGAAGTCGCTTGACATATACCTCACAACCCCAAATTTTCAGAAAAGACAAACTAGGAGTCTTGCCAGTCCATATCTCATATGGTGTCTTCTCCACGGACTTAGATGGTACCCTATTTAGTGTGAAAGCTGCTGTTTCTAGAGCGTAACCCCAAAATGATAACGGTAGGTCTGACTGGCTCATCATTGATCGCACCATGTCTAACAAGGTTTGATTACGTCGCTCGGACACACCGTTCCTCTGAGGTGTTCCAGGTGGCGTTAGCTGTGGAACAATTCCGCAACTCTTTAGATGAGTGCTAAACTCGTGGCTCAAATACTCGCCTCCACGATCTGATCGCAAGGCTTTAATTTTCTTACCACGCTGATTTTCAACTTCATTTTGAAACACTTTGAACTTTTCAAAAGTCTTTGACTTGTGCTTCATTAAGTAGACATAGCCATATCTACTAAAATCATCAGTGAAAGTTATGAAGTACTGAAATCCACCTCGAGCTGTCGTGCTCATTGGTCCACATACATTAGTATGTATGAGTTCCAACAAGTCTTGTGCCCTCTCAGGAAAACCTGTGAAAGGTGCCTTGGTCATCTTTCCTAGCAAGCAAGCTTCGCACGTCTCGTATGATTCAAAATCAAACGAAGTTAAAAGTCCATCAGAATGGAGCTTCTTCATGCGCTTCTCACTTATATGACCCAAACGACAATGCCACATATAGGTAGGATTCAAATCATTTAGCCGAGGCCTTTTAGCAATTATATTACATATAGGTGAATCATCAAGATTTATAATGAACAATCCATTCACAATGGATGCAAGAGCCACAAACATGCCATTCTTTGAGATCACACAACCATTGTCTTTACTCGCGAATGTATAACCATCCTTCATCAAACATGAGGGAGATACAATGTTTCGACTCAAACTAGGAACAAAATAACAATTATTCAGTTCCATGATAAATCCTGACGGAAGGTGGAGTTGCATCGTCCCGACGGTCAAAGCAGCAACTCTTGCATTATTGCCCACACGGAAATCAACTTTGCCTCTTCCCACGCTTCTACTTCTTACTAATCCCTGCATCGAATTGCAAATATGAGAAACCGATCCGGTATCAAATACCCAGGAATTAATAGAAGATTCAGCGAGAAAAATGTCTGTAATATTAATATCAAGTGTACGTGATGCGGAAGTACTCTTACTACTGCCTTTCTTCAGAGAAGCCAGGTACTTCTTGCAATTCCTCTTCCAATGACCAAGTTCCTTACAATAAAAGCACTCCTCCTTTTCTGCAGCTTGTCCAGACTCAGTCTGGGGTGTTGAGCTTGGCTGAGAGATCATATCTTTAGCCTTGCCCTTCTTCTTCCAAGATTTGCCCTTCTTCTTAAAGTTAGGCCTGTTTTGGATGGCCATCACATGGCTGCTGCTAGCGCTTTTCTTAATGTCAGCCTCTGCTGTCTTGAGCATGCCACACAACTCATTTAATCCCTTCTCCGCCCCATGCATATGGTAGTTCGAAATGAAGTTCCCAAAGCTAGGCGGAAGTGATGCTAAAATAAAATCGGTGGCTAACTCTGGGCCAAGTGGGAAGCCTAGCTTCTCCAACCTCTGGGAGTAACCAACCATCTTGATCACATGCGGCCCTACAGCTGCGCCTTCTGCTAGCTTGGTTTCCACAAAGGCCTTTGAGACATTGAACTTTTCAGTCCTGGCCTGAGTTTGGAACATGTCCTTAAGCGCCTCGATCATATCGTGCGCCTCATGGTTTGTCTCAAACTGCATCTGCAGTTCGGGTTCCATGCAAGCAAGCATGAGGCAACTCACTTCAAGATTGACATCACATGCCTTCTTATAAGCAAGTTTGTCAGCAACAGTTGCATTTTCTTCAGGTTCATCTGGTAATGGGGTGTCTAGAACTCCTTCCTTTTTCTCAGCCTTGAGAACAATTCTAAGGTTTCGGATCCAATCCACATAATTTGTTCCATTCAACTTATCCTTCTCAAGGATCGAACGCAAAGAAAACGGTGTGCTAGGTGCCATTGATCTACAACAGAAAATAATACAAAATACTAAGACAACATATCTATGACAGAGTAAGATACATTAAACAATTTAACGGAATTTACTCCCACTAAAATCAATATCCCTCCATTGATACTTAGTGATTCAAGATCCACAACTAACAAGTCGACTAGTGAGCTTTAGCATCACCGCTAGAAGACATGGTAGATCGGTAAGCAACTTTTGCTAATCATATCATATATGACTCCTGTTGTTGGTTGACATCTCTATGTCTCGGCGTCCAACCTTTATGTCCCAAGGTCCTTAACCGTTAAGATGACCTTGTTTAAGTTAACCAACCCTTTATGCGAGTGAGTATCCGATACAAACCCATCTAGTCGAGGAAAACTAGTGACACCCTAATTTCATAGACCCACCACTAATTGTATAAGACATGTGATGGTGCAAGATTTAGTTGGGAGGACATTCAAAACTTAAACATTTCTGAGGGATCGTTTTCAATATTTTTAATTTCGCCGGACTGTCCGACGTTCCCTGCGGACCGTCCGCCGTTTCCTTGCGGACTGTCCAACCTGCTCTGGCGGACCGTCCGTCCCTCTGGAACGCTGGAAAACGTTTCTGTCAAAATTCCGACCGAATTTACGGACCGTCCGCCGCTCTCTCGCGGACCGTCCGCCGTTCTTGCGCGGACTGTCCGCCGTTTCCCACGGACTGTCCGATCCGCTCCGCGGACTGTCCGACCGGCTCTTGCGGACTGTCCGACCCTCTGGATCGCTAGATAACGTCTCTGTAAGATTCTCGACCGAATTTATAGACCGTCCGCCGTTCTTTTGCGGACCGTCCGCCGTTATTGCGCGGACCGTCCGCCGTTCTAGCTCCTGGCAATTTACCTAAATTCGATCCGACCAATCACATTGATCTATATCTCACCATGCGTGGGTTTACGTGTATCATTTGACTCCGATGGCGGAATTCCGACCGGTAGGAGTAATTCGTTACACTACCATCATAGTGGATCCAATCAACACCGTCGTATATCGACATGTGATGCGGTCATTGATCTAAGTTCGATTCGACCAATCCAATTGATCTATATCTCACCATGCCTGGGTTTACGTGTACCACTTAACTCCGATGGCGGAATTCCGACCGGTAGGAGTAATTCGTTACACTACCATCATAGAGAAGATCACGAACCGATCAGAGACTAATCTACATCCAAGCATATCTCCATATGCATACATCCGAATATATAACGAAACAGCTACGGCTCTGATACCACTGTTGGGTAATGAGGAGGGGGCTACGCTAGCACACACAAAAACTCGTTCACCCAAAAATAGGAACAGCAGTAGTTATAGATCACAGATTGTTACCACTAGACGCGCAGTTGCAGCGCAGTTGCTTACGTCCATCTGGTCCTGCACGTGCGGTTCGTCCTTGTGCTCCAAGCGCAGCACCTCCGAGGTATCCACACGTACGAGGATTGAAACGTCGCGCACCGGACTGCTAGGTCCGCGAGCACGATGGGAGAAAAGCAACTATTGCTCGGAAGTCATGTCTTTTTCAGGAGGGGTTTGGTCTCTATTTATTTGGATGAAATTCTCCACACCATATTCCATTAGCAATATGGGACTAATAAATAATGTACCCCCTTCCCCTGGTAATGGGCTTCACAACATTTGTGGCCCATTAAGACTAGTGGATCGAATCCAGTTGTCTCTTGGGCATATTCCCAACACCATGAACACCACACACGCCTCCCTCGTGTCCTCCAACTCCTTCACCTTCTCTTTAATCTGCCTCTCTACTGCTTCTTGGTATGTATCGGCAGCGTCCATGAACAGCAGACTCGCCTTCCTTGTGCCCTCCAGTTCCTCTGCCTTTGCCCTAATTTGCTTTTCCGCGACTTCTTGATATGTATCTGCAGCGTCCATGAACACCAGACCCGCCTTCCTCGCGTCCTCCAGCTGCCTCACCAGCTTACCCTTCTCCTCCGTGAGCTCGGCGCCTTTGCCTTCCAACACCCACACCCTGTATTGTAGTGTGTAGACCTCTGCCCTCGACTCTCTCAATTGCCTCTGTAGGTTATCCTTCTCGTTCTCCAACTCGCGCACCCTCCTCTTGCGGCCATCAAAATCAAAGAGATCTGCAGCGTATGGTTTGGAGGTGGTAAATTAGAGGAGAGAGACATGGGAATGGGACGATGCTGCAAAGAAAAAAAAAAGAAAACATGATTTCTAGCCAACCTGAAATCCACGACATGATGTGGAGCCCTGGAGAGGTTGACGAAGACTTGCGGCCGCTATTGTTGCGCGCTCACTGTCGCCGTGCCCGAACCGAAGGATACGCCCTGTTGTCCTGAGGCAGTAGTCCCTGCCTTGCCAAAGCTGCCTCGAGGTGAATTTATATATATATACACACACACAAGGGAAGAAGGAAAGATGAGAGAGCATGGAGTGTCGGTGAGGAAGATGGAAGAGGCAGAGGAGACAAGGAATGGAGTGCAAAGGGGAGGCATGCAGAGGATGGAGTGTCAGTGTGGAAGAGGGATGGAGGAGCAGCTCGTCTGTACTTGCTGTCATGTTGGTGCGGTCCTTTTCCCCCATTTTTGTGGTTCCTGTTCAGGCTGGGATCCGTGAACTCTTTCACTGGAAAATTAGTGCTAATCACAGCAGCCTATAACTGTTGAGCTGGTTAGTGTCAATCTCCGCACCAGGTGTTGGTATACATACTGGTGGCAACTCCATGCGCTCATCAGCTAGCAGCCTAGCATGGCGAATTGAATTAGTGCACTACTAGTACTAGTAGGTTCTATCAGTCTGCACTTCCTGCAATTTCCAGAGGAACTTACCTGCCTTTTGGTGGCATGCCGGTGCTGGCTTCTGAATTTTAAGATGACATTGCTGGATATATGTGTTCAGAAGGTCCATGGCTGAAACATGCATATGCCACTCTTGGACAGTACTAAAGTATGTTTCTTTTTTTGGTTGCCCCTGCCCCCTGGTTATTGTTTGGATGCTTTGTGAATATTGACACTGAAATTTGTTCACCTTCTGTCATCACATGTTTACTATTCTCGACTCTTCCATTCCAGATTTCTTTTTAATTAAAAAATTCACTGTTTCAGAAACTGCAGCTCAGAGAAATCATTGCAAGGCGACCATAAAATGTTTTTTTCCTAATTTCACCATGGAGCATCCTACTTCTCCAACGACATCTATTCCATATAATTTCTTTTGAAGATATTCTGAAATTGTTCAAAATGCAGATCGATCGTGATTACATTATTTGCTAATAGTATCAGACAACCACGTTAAGGATAGATTGATCGGTTGCCACATTAAGTGCTTTTTTGACATTTCAAATGGAGATATACATACAAGCCGGCCATGGTAAATTCAGAAATTAGAAAGTCCAGCCAATTATTGGCCACTGCCATCAGCTCATGACTTCTGGGATCTCCAAAATGGCGCCCATACTGTAGGAGAATAGAATTGGTGGAATTTGGATTGTGTTGCATTCAGGCTCTCGACCAATATAACAATACTGGGTTGCATATCCATATCCGACCCATATGAATGCAGTAAGGCTATGACAATAATTTTCTCAATTGGAGTTCTCAGTGTCAATTCATAAACTACTTCGTGAAGACGCTGTTTTTCTCGTGCTTCTAGAAGTAGTTTAGTGGCCAATTGGTCGAACTCAATTACCATGATCTTTTGTTCTGTGCAATGGAGTAAGTTAGATGGGCAGAAACTAAATCTATACATATTGACAGGAAGTGCAGCTTTATGTTGGGTGGTATGGCTATCAAGAAATGAAGTAGTGTTTGATAAATGTCAACCTAAAACCTTTTTGCAGGTACTGTTCAGAGAAACGCATTGGCTTCGCTTGTGGGCCAAGTTGCAGCGAAGTGAGAGTGACCAAGAACTCATGGTGGCGGCATCATGTCGCATTCTTGAGGTGACTGCTCTTCATTTCTTCAGTGCTAATGGATGGTCCTTTAATTTACGGATTGGTTTTTAGGTGGATTGTTTGTTAAACTTTGTGGTGATTATAGCAGTATGCTATATTTTGTAATTATTTTGGACTGATGCTCCTCAAGCTAGGAGTTTGAAGCCGGAACTTTTTTTCATTATCTAAAAAAATTAATATCAGGTAAGTGCTTCCAGAGGTTCAGAACTAAAAAAATGCAGAAAGTGGTCCTTCAGGATGACTCCTCCGCGCCCCCTCCCCAGCCCAAGGTCCTCATGACCGAACCTCGCCGACCGCCACTCCGGCGCCGGCGACCACCCAAAGCGGAATCCTCCCCCTCACCGTCCACTACCCCGACGCCGGCGGCCACCTCCTCTTCCCCCTTTTCCCTATCCCCAGAGGCGGAGCCGTTCTATCCTAGCGGCTGTTCCGGCGGGCGCGGCAAGAGGCTGCGATGGAGGGACGGCAACCCATCCTCCGGGGAGGACGACGCTTCATCTCCATGCTCCCCCTCCAGCCGCACCTCCTACCGTGATGTGCTTCTTCGGCCGTCGACCTCAGCAGCGCCGCTCGCCGGAGACAGGGGCCTTCAGACCGCGATGGTGCAACAGCCGCACCGCTCACTCCTCGGTGCCCCTCGTGCGCCCCGCTCAGTCCTTGACCGGCTTGGCCCCAGGGACGGAGGCCATGCTCGCTCTGGCCGCCACCAGCAACGGCGCCGCGGCCTGATGCGGTTGGTTCATGGACTTCGCCACCACCGGCCAGAGGACCGTGGTAGGCCACACTCAGTCGTCGTGCAACTTGAGCGCGCAGCAAGTTCACCGCCCTGCGACGAGGAGGGATTCACCGTCGCGCGTAGCAGGCTCTCCCACTGGCGTCGTCGTCAACATCAGGCCCAGGGGCTGCTCTAGTCCCAGGCGGCTCCTGCGCCCCCCTCTCCCCGGTATCCCTGTGGATATGACCGGACGTTGTCTCAACTGCCTGTCGTACAAGCACAGGGTGGCGCAGTGCCGCCTCCCGACGAGGTGCCTCCGGTGCCATGGCTTCTGGCATCTCGCACGAGAGTGCAAGAGGTCACGCAGTCTGACGAGCTCGACATCGTCCGGCACGGCTTGGGAGCGACACATGATTTGAGTCCATCGCGATGCCTCGCCACCGACACCGACAGGCAGTTCGGCGGTGGGCCGTACCCCCTCACCACCGCCGGAGGGAGGCCGCACCTCCGTCGTGCCATCGCGCGCCGCGCACCGCCCGCAGGCTCGTGATTCTCGTGGCCACTCCCTGTGCGACCGCGCCACGCACGGTATCTCCCCTCACGGCCATTGCGCACTGCAAGGGGAGCCTCAGACGCGCTCCGCGTCGCGTCAGGGTCATGGCCATGGCCACTCGTCCCACGACGGTGACCACAATGAGGACTGGGGGATGGCGGTGGACATGCACCACCATCGATGCGCACCGAGGGACACACCACCCGCTCCGATCGACGAGCGATCGCCCATGCTCGTCTCAAATGACGACTGTAGCCGGGTCATCCGACGCTAAGACTGAGCTTTGAGGTCTGCTACATCTCCCGCTCTGATGAGATGGATGCGGAGGAGGCATGCATTCGGCATGCATTGTTGGTTGCATCACCGGATGGCCGTCAGGACATCCCTATCGAGTCATTGCGCCGCGCTCACAACGACGTCCTCGACACCGGCGACGACAGCTTCGCCGTGCGGAGGTTCTCTCCTGAGAGCTTTCTTGTCATCTTTGTGTCACAGAGCGCAAGAGATGGGGCTATGCGCACTTATAGCATTTAAGTCGGTCAAGCTCACCTCTTCTTTAGACCATGGATGCGCCTGGTCCTAGCAACCGATGACACCTTGTACTACCGGGTCACATTGGAGGTGGAGGGGATCCCGGCGCACGCTTGGAGCTGGCGCACTGCCCGCAAGCTCCTAGCATCCTCCTGTTGGATCGAGTGCCTTGAACCAGCTTCTGAAGACCGCTCTGACATGTCCAAGATGGTGCTAACGGCATGGACCAATGACTCGAGCAACATCCCAAGGAAGAAGACACTCGTCATCGCCGAGCACGAGCTGTCGGTCACCCATGATGATCCTAAGGAAGGTGTAACACCCAAAACTAGCCTATTTAAAATTTTTAGTAATTTATTGGCTTTTATTTAATTTATTCATAATTAATATAGGATAAATAAATTATTTATGAATATTAAAATCAAATATAAGTTGTAGAAATATTTTTTTGCATTCATGCTGCTGCACTATGTTTTGTTTGTTAGCAAGTTAAGTTAGAATTTAAATTCTGTTTAAATTTGAATTTAATTTGCATTTGTTTGACCCTTAGAAAAAGTTAATCCAGCCGAGTTCGTTTTTGCTCCCTGAACTTTTTCCTCGCTTCGATTCCACCCCCTCTACTTCTCCCCCGAGCTCAGCCCAGCCCCCTCCTCCTTTCTTCCCTCGGCCCAGCTCGGCCCTGCGCGTTCCCCCGGCCCAACTCGCCTTCCCCCTCTCGCGCCGGCCTAACCCGCGCCTTTCCCTCTCTCTCTCTCCGCGCTGACGCCCTGACCCCACATGTCGGACTCGTCTCCCACCTTCCTTTCCCTCACCCCCACCCACGCGAATGGCGCCAGAGCGCTCGAGTCGCGATTCTCGTGCACCTGTGGACCCCATGCCAGCCCCGGGAAGCTACCACGCCACCTTCCCTTCCCTTCCTCGCTCCTCTTTCCCTCCCTAGCTGCGTGCCCGCATGGTAAGCAATCCCTCGAGAGGGAAAGTGCCGCCGACGACCGCCGCCCAAATCCCGAGCCGCACGCCGACGATACCTCCTCCTCGGGCTATAAAAGCCGTCCACCCGAGCCCCATCCTCACACCAAGCCCCTCCACCGAGCCCCAAGACCGCAGAAGCCTCCCCACGAGCTCCCTGCACCGCCATTTCCCCGAGCCTACCCCTCGCCATCGATCGGCCACTGTGGGCAAGCTCCGGCCAATTGGACCTGTGGGCCAACTTCGCTTCGAGGTACGCCCCCTTCCGAGCCCTATGCTACTCCCCCTAGGCTCTGTAGCCCGCTGCCCAGGCTCGTCGGCGCATGTCGACCACCGGTCGCCGTCGAGCACTGCCCGTGCAGCCTCCCCGACCCCCAGGACCTCCGTAGTGCTCTTGTTGTACTCCTCCGCACCTGTAGCGCCAAGTCACGTCCCAATTCGGGCCCTGTCGAGCACGCTCCGCCTCGCCGGAGCATCACGGCCGCTGGCTTGCACCCCACCATTGCACTCGTCGTCCCAGCACCCCACCATTGCACTCATCGTCCTCTCCTGAAGCTCTAGGGCCAAACCGCGCAGCAAATGGGGCTCCCTAGCCCCGGGGCGCCTCTGCTCCGGCGAGCCGCCGCCGCGCTCTTGAGCTCTCCGCCGACGACCCAGCACCCCCGCCCCATTCTGGCCGTTGGATCCAGATCCAATGGCTAGATCAAACCCGCTTCCTCGAGTCAAACTCCACGTACCGGTCAGCGCCGGTAGTTTTGTAAAAGAGCCCCTCCAAGTTTTGAAATCAACCCGCAGTCCACCATCTGTTGAAAATAATTACACTTAGATCCTATTTTTAACAAATAACCCCCTACCGTTTTTAAAAATAGAACCCGCGGTCCAGCTAAGCCCATTTTAAGCGTTAGCCCTTGGGTTTTAACGCGTATTTATGTTTAGGTCCCAGATTTTTTACAAATAAGTCCCTAGAAACTTTTAAAAATTGCCACCAAGTCCTTAGAACTTGAAAACTCATATCTTTTCCGTTTTAGCTCCGATTAGTGTGATTTTCGCGGTCATGTGTTCGAAGTGAAGCGTAGATTATTTCTAGAACCTTTATTTGTACTGTTTCTATTTTTTGGTGTACTGTTCTAATAGATTATTATTTGTTTGCATGTATTTGTTTGTGTGCATATTTGTGTGGTGATTCGTGTCCAGTCGGTGAGCCGTTCGCTTTGGACTTCGAGTACGAGGACTTTTTGGAGTAGGACTCGCAGCAGCAGCATGTGTCTAAATTAGTTTATACATGCATGTGTCTAAAATTGATGCACCATTAAGGCTGTACCTAGTCTTGTTTATCTCATCCTTGTTTACCTTGAGTTTTTGCATATGGGTAGAATCTTTGCTATGCGCAGCTACTGTTACCAGTATTTAACTATTAATATTGACTTAATGGCCCACTTCCACATTAATGATAAAACTTGCTTTTTAGCCACATGGTTTAGGGAACTGGGGCATGTGCTGTGTGCTTTGCTCCAGTGTCTCTCCCTAATGTCCGGTTCTTAAAGCGGCAACCCAGGAGCCTGTCACCACTGCTAGAACTATTATGGCTCTGGTCTTGGTCAAGTAACTTGTACGTCTCTAGCTTGCCAGTGGTTACCGGAGTGGCCGACGGCGTTATGGGAAACATGGGTGAGAGTTTGTCTTGATCCACCGAGGATGGGTGATCCGTCGGCTATGCCCCCGTGAGGCACAGTCCCGTGTTGGGAGTCCCTGCGATGGGGAACTCCACATGTTGCGCATTGTTGGGTGTGATGCCCGCGCTCTAGACGCCATTGACCCCCTATGGTGTGACTCCATAGGCGTACGTCAATCTCGGTGCCTGGGTAATGCTGCCTGTGTTGTACCATAATCGGCCACTATCTTGTTAGGGTGTCTTGTGAAAAGCCTCGTAGTGTCCCTATGCGGTCACACATCGGAATTGTGATTTGTGAGGTCTGATCCACCTCCGTGTGGTTGGGTTTAAAGTTAGTTTGAGCTTTTACGCGACTTGTGGGTAAAGGGCGAAACCTCTGCAGAGTGTAAAATCTATCATGATAGCCTTGCTCAGGGTCACGAGCGGCCTGAATCCTTTTTGATTAGAAGATGATGTTTATTTATGTTTAATGTCACTTATACTTTATTAATTTGGTTGCAACTGGGTTTCATACAATTGTAGTAACTTGGTTAATGATAAAATGAACCAACTAAAAATGCTAATGCAGTTCAGCCGTGTCTAGCCTTATTTTGAGCCTTCATATACCGTGCTATACTTGCTAAGTAAATGTTTACTTACACTTATCATTTATTCAACAAAATCCCGAATGGGTAAACAGATTGGGCTGGGCATGAGTCTGCTGCTGAGTTTCCTGAAGATTTACCATACTACTGAGCTGTGGTCTCCCAGTCATGTCCCTGTGGATTGCGTCTCCATTAGTTTGGGAGTTTATTAGTCTTCCACTGTATTTGGTTAGTTTATTTACGATGCACTCTGATGTAAAACTTTATTTAATGAAGAATTTATTCAAGCATATGTTCTTTGTTTATCATATTTGTTTGCTATATGTGTACTATGACTTCCTGGGCACACATATTGCTGCATTCGGGTTTTTGTGAAAATCTGGGTGTGACAGAAGGTGCGGCTAATATTTGGGACCTTGCCGCCATTCCTGCGGCGGAAGAAGGTCCTGAAATATGACACCGTCATCCACCTTCGCAGAGTCACCGACTTCTGTCCGGGCATGCCGACGACCCCCGCCGGGCCTTCACCAACACCCAGCGACGGCGACTCCGGTCACGATGGAAACCCGGACCTTGGGTACAGGGAATTCCGCGAAGCAGGGCCGAGGTTACAGGGGTTTCCTTGTCATGACGGTGTTGAGTGTTGGAATTGAAAACCCTCAATCACTCAATCTCACGCGTGAATGGAGCTTGTAGATGAATAGTGCGTGGACAAAAAATGAGGATGAACGCCCTGGCCGCCGTACGGCGTGTATGTTGGCGTTCTCCTTGATACGATTGGGTTCGACTCAAAGCAAAACATGAGGTTTACAAGGTCTGATATGGACCTCCACACCGCAACGCCCACGCCACCACACTCCAGCGAGCGCGGCGCACGCACACACGCACTCCCTGGCAACTCGGCCTCTTCAACATTCTGAACAACAAACTCCACACAAGGCCAGGACTTGATCCCCATCCGCTAGCTAGGTGGTGCCCCTTCTGCTGCAGCTGATCCCCCTGGACTCGTTCTCCCCTGTTTCCACTAAACACGCCGGACTCGAGCTCGCCATGGACCGAAGCGCGGCCGCACCTGCGCCGTCCTGTCTTCGCTTGCGACGCACCCCAACACGAGCCAACACTCGTGCACGTAATCGCCCAGCACCACGAGCTCAGACTCCCGCTGCCCTGTCTAGCCGAAACGAGCATGCACACACCGCCCAGTCCTGGAACGTGGTCACGCCGCGTTCCCACTCACACACTGTTCATGGTGCCAACCCGAGCTCATACTCGTGCACCACTAGACACCAGACACTCCCTAGAATATGACTCGATCAAGCCTAACAACCTAAACACCATGAACACCTGCACACACACGATGAACACGACGCATGCGCCACACACATGACATGGACTCGCCACACCATGGACACACCCCCTGGCGTGGCTTATTCCCAACAACTCCCCCTAAAACATGACCCCACAATGCTTCCTGGACCTACAGGAGCGTCGCCTCCTCCTCGCCGTCGGCGAACATCGTCGACTCCTTCCTCGATTTGGGGCACTCCCTTGAGAAGTGGCCACGAACTCCACAGTTGAAGCATCTCCCCTTGCCAGAGATCCAATGACGCCGGCTCACGCCCGAACGAACACTGCTGCCCCTATCGTCGTCGTCGTCGCTGCTGTCATCACGGCCGCCTCTACGGTCTCCCTTCTTCTCACGTCCGTCGTCACCATGCGCGCGCTCCTTCTTGCGGCGTTCCCGCCGGCGCGCGTCCCACTGCTCCATGGTGAGGAGGAGCTTGCCATCGACACCTAGAGACGGGGCGCCATCGTCCTCAGCCTCGGCGTCCTGCGCCGCATGGAGTCGCCCGCTCGCGTCCTCCAAGGTCAGCGTGGCGAGGTTCGCCAACAGCTGGATCGCCACAGCCACTTGCCGGAGCGACTTGGGGACGGTGCGCATCAACTTCTGCATGACCCTCCGCGGTGGGATCATCTCCCCTACGATCTCGAGGGTGGCCACGATGTTTTGGAGCTGCAGCGTGGAGTCATCGATGCCCTCGCCGGAGTTGAAGCACATGTTCTCGAACTCTCGAAGAAGCCGATCGTGCCTCCGTCCTCTACACATGATCGCTCCCGATCCGCCGCTCCTTCACCGCGTTCCACGTCTCAAGCGCGGAATCCATCGCCGCCAGTGATGCCACTATCTCCGGCAGCACCGCGCTTGTGATGGCGTCAAGCGCCATGCGATCCACCCTCAGCGACACGCCGCCGGGCTCGATCGCCTCCCACAGGTCACGAGCCTGCATCTTGATCTTCATCACCAAGGACCACTGCGTGTAGTTGGTCTTGCTGAGCATTGGACAATTCGGCGCTCCGCCGAACTCGTGAACGACACGCACGATCTCCCCCTTCCCGCTGCTCTCAGCGTCCTCGCCGCCCTTGCTGCCGAACGGCTTCTTCAGAGAGCCTAGAGGGGTCTTCTCATCACCGCCCACCATGGCCATCGCCGTTGCACTCCTGCGTGGGATCACGTGCTTCTTCAACGTCGGCTGCCACGGTGGACTGACTGAACCGTCGTAGAACATGCACCAGGGCAATGCCCTAACCTCGCTCTAATGCCAATTGTTGGAATTGAAAACCCTCAATCACTCAATCTCACGCGCGGACGGAGCTTGAAGATGAATAGTGCGCGGACACAAAATGAGGATGAACGCCCCGGCCGTCATACGGCTTGTATGTTGGCGTTCTCCTTGATACAATTGGGTTCGACTCAAAGCGAAACACGTGGTTTACAAGGTTTTATATGGACCTCCACACCGCAATGCCCACGCCAACACACTCCGGTTAGCGCGGCGCACGCATAGACTCAGCCTCTTCCACGTTCTAAGCAACAAACTCCACACAAGGCCAGGACTTGATCCCCATCCGCTAGCCAGGTGGCGCCCCTTCTGCTGCAGCTGATCCCCCCTTGACTCGTTGTCCCCTGTTTCCGCTGAACACGCTGGACTCGAGCTCACCACGGACCCAAGCGCGGCCGCACCTGTGCCGTCCTGCCTTCGCTTACGACGCGCCCCAACACGAGCCAACACTCATGCATGCAATCGCCCAGCACCACGAGCTCAGACTCTCGCTGCCCTGTCTAGCCGGAACGAGCGTGCACACGCCGCCCAGTCCTGGAATGTGGTCACGCCACGTTCCCACTCACACACTGTCCATGGCGCCAACCTGAGCTCATACTCGTGCACCACTAAACCCCAGACACTCCCTAGACTACGACTGGATCAAGCCTAACAACCTAAACACCATGAACACCTGCACACACACGATGAACACGACGCACGCGCCACACGCACGACACGGACTCGCCACGCCATGGACACACCCCTGGCGTGGTTTATTCCCAATATTGAGGAGGGGGAGGCCGCACCACCGAACGGTGGGAGCGCGGCCACCGAGACGCGGCGGTACGCTGGCAGCGACGGGACACGACCATCGACACCAGCCAGGTCGACGACCCCAACTGGAAAAGCAAAAGAGGATGATTTGGATGCATCATCAGACACAGCTGTGGATGACGGAGGTGCTTGTCAGGATCAGGTGGAGCCGGCCCAAGCACGGGAGGTGCTGGTCGACCAGACCACCGGCAAGAGAAGCTTTCCAGAAAAGGAAGCTGACAACGTTCGCTCCGCGCCAACGACCGACTCTGAGTTGGTGGCTTTCGTACCCAACCAGGATCAATAATCCCCGTGACACTGCAGGGGATCCGATGTTGTTTGAATTCGAAGTGCCTGCCCCAAGGTTGATTCGGTCTTGTGAGGCCGTTGGTGGGAGGGGGATCTGATGCCGATGGCGACACCCACCATCCGTACCTACCAGCGCCGGCCGTGCAAGGGGACCTGTCCAAAGTGGACCATCACCCTCTCCTGCGCCTTCGACAAGTCTTCGTCTGAGCGGGAGGCTTGCCAACCAGCCATTGAACAAGACGGTTCGTGCTTCCAAGAAGGGGAGGTGCTTGTTCTGCGCAAGCTAGGCCTCTGTCCGCCGGACGGGCCACTACTGGCAGAGCCCAGGCAAGAACTCGAAGGTGTCTTCGACGGCGTATTGGACAAGCGCCACTTCACTGCAATCCGTGATATTTTCCCTACAGCAAGAGTGCTCTCGGACGAGCAGCTACAGGCGGCGGTGGCAATGCAAGCCGGCAGGGCAGGAGCACAATAGAAGCTTCTCTCTCGTGTGTATTATTTGGTTGTCATGTTGGCCGTATAAACCTAGTATATATGTAAAAGGATCCCGTGTGCGTGCGCCCGGTAGGCCCGCGTTGTAAACTGTACTCTCATTTCTTCTTAATACAAAGATACGTAGCTCTCCTGTGTATTCTCGGAAAAAAAATGCAACTACTGCAGGCAGAAGCTGGTTATATCTAGTGAAATTTACAGAAAGTCACAAATAAATTCATAAAATAAACAGAAGGACCATAGCTTATGCTCTACTTTGTCCATCATCACTTATTGCCTTCGAGGGCACTTAACAAGGGAGTTTATTAGCTAAATTATTTAACTCAGAATAAAGATGTACAATAAAGGCTAAATCCTATGAACAATGTAAAGTCTAACTATTTCTTTGCATCATCATTCTAATTATGGTCATTGCTAAAGAGAGCATAGCTTTATTGAGTAATAATGCTTAAGGGTGTGTTTGGATTCGAGGGACTAAAGTTTAGTCCTTTAAATAAATGATAATTAGAAGTATTAAATATAAACTAATTATAAAGCTAATTACATAAGTCATTGCTACTTCGTGAGACGAACCTAACGAGCCTGATTAACCTATAATTAGTACATGATTATCACATATTTACTGTAGGATTACATTGTCTAATCATGAAGTAATTAGGTTTAATAGATTCATCTCGTAAATTAGCCCTTGTTCATGTAATAGGTTTTTTAATTAATCCATATTTAATACTTTTAATTAACATCTTTACATCCGATGTGATGAGACTAAATTTTAGTCCGAGGCAACCAAACACCCCCTAAGATGTCATTTTACTGAAGTGTTGAAATGGGGTGCCACAAAGTGCATCCAAATGAACAGAACAAGAACACACCACATATTGGAGGAAGCCAGGTTTTTATTTCATTGTACAGTACTAACTCACCACCATTACATAGTAATTATACAACATGTTAGCAACCTGTGATCATTTCGGGATACATGATGACAAGCGTGTCCTTCCTGCTGACAAATTAGCCCGAATGCTACATTTTTTCTTCCTTTTTTCCTCGGCCATTGTGTGATGTAGCAGCTCAATGTCCTTGCCGAGGACATCGATCTGCTCCATTTTTTCCTGCATTGTGGCTTTCAGTTTCCCAATCTCACCATCCTTTTCAGCATTATAGTTCTCAAGTGCCTCAATTTTTGACTTCATGAAGGCTGCTTCAGCCTTCTCAGCATCAAGTGCATTTTGGACCGAATTTTTCTCATTTTTGAGGCGTGAACACTTGGCATCAAGTTCATCAGATGATGCTTGCAGCTGCGACATAGAAACACGAAGCTCCTCCAACTCAGCCATCAGCATATCGGTCTGAGCAACCTTGTCGCGCAATGCTTCGTCAGCTTCCTTACTGGCCTCGCTTTCATCCAGCCTCCTCTTAAGATCCTCAGATTCTTTCATGATTTCTGCCTTCTCCACATCAAATACCTTCGCAGCTGCCTCCTTCGCCTCTGCCAACGCACTCAATTCTGTCTTGAGCTTCTCAACCTCTGCTTGAGAAAGGCTATTTTTTTGCTCAACTGCCAAAACCTCATTATGAAGCTTATCATTTTCATCCATCACCATATCTTTGCCAGCCTGGATTTCCTCCACATTCTTCTTGAGGTTCTCTAATTCGGTCATTATTTCTGCTTTCTCAACATCAAATGCCTTGGCAGCTGCCTCCTTCACCTCCACTAGTGCATCCAATTCCATCCTGAGCCTCTCAACTTCTGCTTCAGACAAGCTATGTTTGTGCTCAGAGGTCAGAACATCTGACCGAAGGTTATCATTTTCACCTATCACTAAATCTCTGCTTGCTTGGATTTCCTCCACATTTTTCTTGAGGTCTTCCATGCCCTTCATTAATTCTGCCTTCTCAGCACCAAATACCTTGGCAGCCGTCACCATCGCCTCTACTACTACACTTAGTTCTATCTTGAGCCTCTCAACCTCCACCTTAGACATGCTATATTTTTGCTCTAAGGTCAGAATCTCTGACTGAAGCCTATCATTTTCACCCATCACCAAATCCTTAGTAGTCTGGATTTCCTCCACCTGTCTTTTGAAGTCCTCCAGTTCCTTCATGGTTTCTGCCTTCTCAGCATTAAATGCCTCAAAAGCCATCTCCTTTGCCTCAGCCAGTGCACTTAGTTCCATCTTGAGCCTCTCAACCTCTACTTCATATAGGCTATGTTTCTCCTCTGCAATCAGAACCTTTGACTGAAGCTTATCACGTTCAGCCACCACCAAATCCTTGCTGGCTTGGATTTCCTCCACCTTCCTATTGAGGTCCTCCAATTCCTTCATGATTTCCATCTTCTCAACATCAAATGCATTGGCGGCTGCCTCCTTTGCAACCGATAATGTATCTAATTCCATCTTGAGCCTCTCAACCTCTGCCTCAAACAAGCTACATTTCTGCTCAGTGGACTGAACCTCTGACCTAAGCTTATCATTTTCACCATCCACCAAATCCTTACTGGCCTGGATTTCCCTTATCCTCCTATTAAGATCCTCGGACTCCATTGTCAATTCTGCCTTCTCAGCATCAAATGCCTTCTCAGCTGCCTCTTTTGCCTCTGCCAATGCAGATAATTCCATCTTGAGCTTCTTAACCTCTTCTTCGGACTGGATATATTTTCCTCCGCAGCCAAAACCTCCGACTGAAGCTTATCATTTTCACACTTCAAGCTCGTCTCCACCACCTCCTTCTCACTTGCCAACACCTCAGCCGCCTTCTTCGTCTCCTCCAGCTTCTTCTCCAGCTTACCCTTCTCGCCCAGCAGCTGGGTGTTTTTGCGCTCCACCTCCCACACCTTGTCCCGAAGTGCCGAGACCTGGTGTGACAGGGACTTCACCCTGTCATCTGTGAACAGATCTGCACCTCATGTTTACAAATTGGCGTTAGATTAATTAGAAGACATGCATGGGGGCAATGCAGTGCAGGATTTGGACGGAGAAATAAATGAAAATGATGTCTTTGACACACCTGCATACCACGACCTGTTCTGGAGTGTTGGAGAGGCTGACAACGCCATGTCAGTTGCTGCTGTCACGCACTGAAGAAGCCTGGCTATGTTCGCAGTGCCTCGAGCTGAAGGATGAGCTCTGTGTTCCTGCCTCTGCCTCAGCTGCATGCCCTGGGGTGAATTTATACAAGGTGGAAGAAGGAGAGGACAGAGAGGATGAAGTGTCGGTGAGGAAGGTGGAAGAAGGAGAGGACAGAGAGGATGGAGTGTTCTTGCTGAAGAGGGATGGGGCAGAGGATCAAGTGTCGGTGAGAAAGAAGGATGGAGGAACAGCTCGTCAGTACTTGCCGGGACGTTGTGGCCGGCAATGGATGATTCGATGTATGTACTTGCTGGGACGGATGAACAGCTCGTTTTCTGTCGATCGTTCGTTGCTTTGCTCTGAGATCTTTGTTCCCTTCTTTATGGTTCTGGTTCCTGTTTCTGCCTGTGAACTGTGATTCGTCAAGTTTCTGTTTGGCAAATTAGTGCTAATCACTGGAATCCGAGGAACTGTTCTGCTGGTTAATTAGGTTAGGGTTGATCTCTGTATACCGTGCGGCTGGCAAATTCATGAGCTCTGCTGGTCAGCTTGAAGTGCGGCGTGGCCTCCTGCTGCAGGTGCTGGAGCTGGCCGAGTGACCGCGCGTATGCAGGATTATAAGGATTGCTAGCCAGTAATGTGGCTGTGGTTCATAGTTTCATACATACTACCCGGTTTACGCCTATGGAGGTGAAAGGTGATGAAACTCTAGATGGTGGGTCTTGTCAAATTTAGCAAGACACTGGGCAAGACACTGGGCACTGGAAACGGGGACAAGGGGATTAGTTGTTCCCCTGTCAGGTACTCTAAGTGGCACATTGTAAAGGAAGTGCCAAACAGCTTGTTGAAGCATGTTAGACTTAATCTTGTTATGTGGTGGTCTTGTTTATTTTAGTTATGTGTCAATAGAGTTGTGTAGTGTCATGTGTCCAAATTAGTGCGTCATGTGCGTGTAGGAGTTAGTTGGATCACAGAAGACATTGCTGCATATGTTACTGGTTGCATGCGAGCAATCTGCAGGTGCACCTTGGCTTGACATTGTCGAGTCAATTCAGTGAAGCACAGCGTCGCGACCTTAGTAACAGGAAATGGGGTCGTTGGCACGTTCCTTGACCTGGGAACGTCGTCCCAATTCGTGGGTCGGGGTCACCATGGGTCATCGTTCCAATTTTCGTTGGATCATCGTCCCCACCCCCGTAGGGTCACGAACTCTGGATCAAGGTCCTGGAGGTCATCATGGAGAAGCTCCAACATGAGGCAGGCATGATGTTGCAGCATAGATGTAAAGCACAGTAATTGGTAGCTCTAACATAATGTAAAGCATAGTAATTGGCAACCCATCTAGCCCTTTTCTTTCATCCTTTTCTTCCTTTCCTTTGTTTTTCTTGACTCTTCTATACCTCGTTCCGGGGTCATCGACCCGACACTCCTTGGTTCACGTACCATGTTGTGAATTTTCGTCTCAAAGAGGTATACCCCCTCCGTACCACAATTTCATAAAGCATCGACCCTCGACCATCAATCCCGTTCCTTGACCCAATCGACCCGGGAACTTTGTGACTATGGTCGCGAAGCACGCGAGCGGAGACCTGCGCCACCGCCGCCAGGCTCCCCCCTCCCCGTCCTCTCTTCCTCGTCGCCGCCGGAGTGGCCCGTGCGGCCGCCGGGATGGCGGCGGCGAGGCTTCTCCTGATGGCCTTTCCAGATTTGCAACCACCAGAGTAAGATCCGACGTAGAGCGGAGGCGACGGCCGGCAGTGACCATGTGTAGGACCTGTTGCGTCCATGCGCAGGGCCAAGTGCGTCCATATATGGTTCTGCGCGGTTTGCAACTCTTTGGCTCCGGTCGCTGATGGGCACGACGATGGTCGATTCGGTGGCGGTATTTGTGCATCTACATCTTACGATAACATCTTCATTCATAGCTGATATCCTCTTTACAATCCCAGATATTAGTCATCTTGGTTTCGACCCACGGATCTTTTACTCCATTGATGCTTCCCATCAATTGATGGATCTTGCGGACGTTGCGCGTGTGCCTATTGGTTACTTCATGGCAAAGTTATCGTGGGATAGCGTGAGTTAATGGCCAATCGTTGTTGGTCAAGATTGGGTAGTACGGGGGTATTGGCTCGGTAAGATGGTGGAAGTAGCATCGATGGGCTTCGAATTGGTGATACCTTTTTTGGTTCAGATCTCTCGAGTCCAGGGAGAAATCCTCAGATTTGTCCTTAGTTGGTTGTACCTGACTATGGTCTTGCTGAAGTATTGTTTGGAACTTGATGGATTGCTCTCTACGGTGAAAATCGATGATCTGTTCTTAACTGGTTGGATCATGGCAACGATGGCTCGTGCGCGTGCGCGTGCTGTTTCCTTATTGGAGGCGTTGTTTTTAGGGAGCCTTTCTCATAGTGCATATGCTGCTTTGTTGGTGTATGAAACCGAAGGTTAAGTCGTATGGGTAGTCTGCAACATAATTTTTTATGTCTTATCGTTATGTTCTCTTTAATTTTCTCTTTTAGACTGTGTGCGTCTTAGCTATGCAGAGGCCGGGAATGATATTAGTGTAATTGTATCTACTCGATGTAATTGGCTAAGATTAATAAAGGTTCCCCTATCGAAAAAAATCATCTGTTGGTTAGTGGTGATATGCATGCAGGTAGGTGTGGTTTGCATGTAGGGAGGTTGAATAGTGGTCAAGCCACGGCGTGATCGGCCGGTTTGTACAGCTGAACGTGGTGTGTGCATGTTTATTTAAACCAAGACTAGCAATAATCCTAACTAAATTTAAAGATTAGGGTAAACCAAGAGACTCTCCATGACTAGACTCTCTATATATTAAATATCAGTGGGCTCTACATGCCGTACACGTCGTCTCCTTTCTTCTCCCCAACCCCGTCTCCTTCGACACAGCCGTAGGCCTGTCTCGAGCAACTCACGCTTGGACTCACGGCCATGGCGAGCCAGCCAAGCCGCAGGCTGCCCCTTCCGCTCCGGCCTCGCGCGGGCTTCCGCCAGTGCTAATCGCTCCGGAGCTTCTCCAGGTGCTAATCTCGCTAGTGCTAATCCACTCTCTAGGTGCTAATCCCGCCGGTGCTAATCCCGCCGGAGCTCAGACAGCTCTCGGAGTAAACATCTCTCTAGCTCTACTGCTCGCAATCTCCATTCTCAGCCCGGGCGCCAGGGACTTCGATTCGTTTCTTTCCTCATCCAGCATCGTGGTAGTCTGGTAGAGCGCCGGGAGGAAGCGTCCACCGCTACTCCGTGGCCGCGCCTCCGCCGCCATCCACGGATCCACCCCCACAAACCGACGCCTCTTCTGGTCGATGGCGCTCATCAATGGTGGCCCCACGACCACGGCTCTCGGAGCCGCAGGTAATACTGACCTGAGCCAGAAAGGCTATCCGGCGAGATCCCGATGTCCCTGGGCGGGGCCGGCGGGGAGGTGTGGCGCCGCCATCCTCGAGCTCGTCGCCGGCGATGATGGAGCTGGGGCCCACCGGGCTGTGTGCAAGGGCTGGAGCCGCACGGCCTCGACGATGGCACCACAGGATTGACAACAAGGTGGTGCGTCTCCGCCCGAGCTCCTCCCCGGCGGCGGGTCTGGAGTGGCGAGGGAGGGGCGCGGGCGTGCGAAGGAGGGGCGCGGACCGAGGACGCGGGCGCGAGGGAAGGGAGATGGCGAGGCAACTCGCTCGGCATCTTTGCCGAGCGGGGGAGGGGATATCTAGCGAGATAGCGAACCCAGATAGATGGAGAGAGGCCGTTGGATCGTGGTTTTACTGACATTTGTTTATTTTTAGCTAACTACTAATTGTGTTTAGCTAGGCTATTGGAGTTGCTCTAATCAGTGTGTGCATCTGAGCGTGTGGACCGAATAGCCTCTATGTGTGCTAGTGCTCCTCTCAGAGTTTGTGTTCCTGCTTGTGTTTCCATCCACTTCAGTGTTCAGAGAGTTTGTGAGCAGGCTGATCAGCTTGATCAGTTCCAACAAAGTACGTCCTTCTTGACAACAATCAGAACAAGCCTGTGAGTAACAGCAGAGACACACACATGAGTTTAGAAGAATGGCTGGCCATTCTTTTATTTTTGTTTGTAATGGTGTAGGTACACTACTCTTGTAAAAGTTTTTCCATGAAATGAAATGCTTTGATGCTTCTGTATGTACATGTTGGGCTAATGAAAGAGTTCTTCAATGCTGCAAATTCTTTCTTTTTTTTGGAACTAATGCTGCAAATCTTGAAAAAAAAACAGTTCTGTGATATGCTGTTTTGTTGGCGTTTTGAAGGGGTTCTGCTCATGAAAGATTGAATTTCTTGTACATCTCGCTGTTATGAACCCTGAAACAGAACTTGTGGGGCTTCATAGCCTCGTCATAATGAAGTGTTCAGCTGCCCCCCACTAGGACATCTTGTGCATCACTTGGGAGATTGATCATTATTACATCACATGCTAGTATTGTTAGGTAACCATGCTAGATTGTTCATCAGCGCAGTGATCTCCTGCAACCATACATTCTTTTTACTTGGTATTTTAAATTACGACAATGACGATACAAACTGTAGCAAATTCATTCTGCCATGCGCGAGCCTACCAACTGTCACACCTCAAAATTTTTGGATTTTGGGATGTGAATTGATAGCATAATTAATACAATGATTTTCTCAATTTTCTAAAATTTTCCGACCTTTAAATAATTAACAGAGAATTTAGTATAGGAAAATTTTGTTTTTTGAGTTAAATTAAAACAACATAGGTTTAATATTGAGTGCTTTGCATTCATGCCGGTTGCATTTAGTGGTTTTATGTGTGTAAAGTTTTCAAAAACGCGTTTAGAAACCTAATGGGAATTTTCCAGAGTTTTCTGGCATTTATTCCTATTTTTCTTAGAGAAAATTCTAATTTTTGGAGTGGGCTAAAATCATTTTCGTGAGATTCAAATATATTATTTGGGTTCCTCATGTCCGACTCTATCTCTGGAATTTTTCCTAGGATTTTTAGAATTTTTAGAATATTTTTCCTGGTTTTAATATCAATTCTGGACTTATCTGGAATTATTTTATAACCAGGAAAATAATTATTCCGAGAATAAAAATCACCATAAATATTAATAGACCGGCCTTGACCCAAAGTTGATCCAATTTTAGCCCAAATCCATCCCATCACTTTATTGGGTCAAATTTCAAAGCTCATTAGTGTTGTGGGATATCTCTAAAGCCCATTAGCATTAAAAGAGGTAATCTATCGATTAGTCCCATATTGGTAATGGACATGGAGATGATGAGTTTTTCTCCCTATATACGAACCACCTCTCCTCTGGAAAAGGCACACCATCGACTCCTTTACACGGAGGCCCATTTGTTTGGGATTCCCTAAGGTAGTCTTCTTCCACCATATCTTCCACTACCGCCCATTCTTCGTCTCGTCGTCGCGCCGAGTCTTCCGTCGTTTTTGGCCTCAACATTTTTAGTAAGACCCTCAGCCAATCTTGTAATTTTCTACCATATTCATTTAGTCTATACTCTTTCGTAGAAAAGCCCCTGCTAGTTGAAAAGCCCCTTCTAGTTTTAAGCGTCTGAAATCTTGTTTAGTCCATAGTTTCCACGTTTTAGATTCGTTTTAATCCGTTTTCGTTGCGATAAACTCATATCGACATGAATTACGATTAGAAGTATTATTTAACTTGTTGTAGGATCGAAACTCTCTAATATAAGCTATCAGAGGGAGGTGAAGAATAGCAATAAGTCACAGTGGAGATTTTCACCCTCAAAAACATATTCTGAAAGGTGCACTAAATCTTGTGTTGTTTCCAGACAGTAGCTCCTAAAATCGTGAAATTTTTCCAGAAGATAGATTATCAAATTATGAAGCTAACCCAATTAGAATCACGTTAATCGGATGTCTAGAACTCGAGATATAAAATAAACAAGCAGACTATGTCAGATGGAGACGAGAATTGACCAAGCCCTATACTTTAGTGCGCTCTTTTTAAAGTTTTTCCTTTGATTGGTGTATTGTTCTTAGTTGTTCTTGTTTGTTTATTTGTATAGTTGCGTGTTTGTATGTTTGTTCTCAATGATTGCTATGAGAAGAAGAAGCGCAGTTCGAGTGATTCGAAGATTAAAAGAGCAATAGTAAAAGTTGAAGACTCTGAGCAGTGGTATTTATGTTGCATAAAGGCAAGTGTCCCTAACCATCTTTCTACCTATGCTTTAATTACACTATCATGATGATTTAATTGGAACATGGAGTGACCACCTAGGAAAACAGTACAACCATGAGTGCTAATGGGCTCTGGACTTGGCTGAATAATTAGAGACTCTAGTTTGTGCATGTCTTACCGAAAGGGCAAGTAGGGGAGACTTCGATGAGGTATAACCCGGTCCTCTTGAGCTGTGAGCTTAGCTAAGAGACACACCTCATTAGGGAGGGTTATGCTTTGCTTGGATTTTCAAACCTTAGCGGACTGCACTTATTAGGGAATCTTTGTAAAGGCTTCGTAGCGTCCCTATGTAGTCACACCTCGGTAGTGTGATGCGTGCCTGATCCGCACAACATGGTTGGGTTTAAAGTTCTTTTGAACTTTTACGCGGCTTATGGTGAAAGTGTACAACCTCTGCAGAGTGTAAAACTGATATATCAGCCGTACTCACGGTTAAGAGTGGCCTGGATTCTCGCATGATTAATTTACTTAAAGTTGATAATTAATTTGCTCTCTGGTTATTTCTTGTGGTCTTGCTGAGTACCAACCATAAGTGTACTTATCCTTGCTAACCGTTGCTCAGAAGAAGGTGTGTGTGAAGCTGATGAAGATGGTGCTGAGTTCTAGGCGTACGCAACCCCCAGTCGATTGCTTGTGAAGTTGGAGCCGTCGTTTCCAGGATATGCTGTAACTCTGATAGACTCGTAAGTCATTTATATAGTTTATTTTACGTGATACTATATCTATTATACACTACTGGCTCATTGTATGTGTGAAACTTGATCCTGGCATACATACGGTGTACACTCGGTTTGTTTTCTAAAACCGGGTGTGACACCAACTAACCTGCTAGTGCCCTCAGCTCTTAAGATTCATTGTGGAAGACCCAAGATGGTGTGTAAATACCATCAAGAAATACTTTGCAATTCCTGACTGAAAATACTCTGATGACTGCACATCTATGCCACGAAACATAGTCCTCATCACATACTTGGGAGTTGGGATAAAACTGCACCGGACACATAATTGACACATCAACCAGAAAAGGGACATTATCATTTTGCAGTAATGCGTTTTTCAGACTTTCTTTTTGCAGGTAATATGTTTTTCAGACTTGATTAATATTCCAGAAGTTCATACAAGTTGTTTCTGCCATTCTTTTTTTAGATTAAGGAAAATATCCGATCTTCAACATTCACGTGAATGTCTACAACCAAAGGGAACAAATCTGACTACATAGCCAGAAGATACACGAGTATTTAGACTCCAAATCTCACACTAAGAGCCAAAAGAAAAGAAAGATATAGACTAAGTTAAAAACTAAGCTTCAAACTTTTCCTATGCCCTTGCTTTGGTCCTTATGCCGCAAAAAAACACCTCGCATCAGTTGTCTTCTTAGAAACTTTTGATGTTGGTCACGTGCTACCTGCTATCTAGAAATCATACCGAGTCAATCTCCACAACGAACTCCAGTAACTTCACTTCACGCAATCTGAAAACAAAGTGGATACCATCACTCCAATTCGACCATTGTGCCGCTATCCCAAGGACTCCAAGGTGGCACCTCAAGAGGAAAGCAACACTTCAGTGCTACCACCGGCCGAACTTCAGTTCTTCAGTTTTCACTTAGAAATATCCTTGGAGAATAAGGTTCTCACTGCAACGCCTTCAAGAAGGAAAACAATACCATGGCATCATTGTTGCTGGCAGATGGTCAAGGACCAAGCCAGTCTTTAGCCCAAGAACCTGCACACCTTGATGCGCATCCTTGTCTGCACAAGCTCTAGCGCTGCGAACCGACCGACATCGGTGGCAGCGAAGGGGCAACCCCTCCCCGAGGCCGAACCAAGGCACCACCGGTACCTGAGCGGTGGAGCTAGGCCATGTCGAGCCAAACTGCATGCCCGTCCCCAAGGCCGTCGATGGAGAGGGAGATCAGATCTAGGCCACAAGCCAGCGCTACAGATCCCGCAAGCCACAGTCGCCACCGCCTCTGGATGCTGTCCGCTAGGAGCACTCCCAGTCGACCGCCTCCTCCGCCTTTGTTGTAGTCACCTGGTGCCTCCAGATCCGCAGGGCACGGCTGCCAGGACGCCTCATCGCCGTGCGCCGCGGGCGCAACCACACCCGCTCGTGACCGCCTCCAGCTCCACACCAAGCCCGCCATCGGGTGCCTCCTCTCCATGCACCGTGGCCGCCACCCATCGCGGCTGGGCGCCTCCTCCCGTGCAGCAACCGACGGTGTGCCCGGATCCGTGTTGCACGGCTGTCGGCCGCCTCCTCCCCGTGCGCCACGTCCGCCGCCACGCCCGCACGTGGCCGCCGCCGCTCAGCCGTCGTGCCCCAGGTCCGGCCGACTCTTTCCTTGAGCGACACAGCCCCACCACCACCATCCTAGCCCTAGCGCTGGCTTCCAATGGTGAGCTCAGGCGGCGGTGAGGTGAGGGGCGCTAGGGAGAGGGCTGGTGGCGGCTAAGGTTTCTGCCATTCTGACATCATGTATTCTCTTTCAGTCTTCTGGAGGTTCATATCGTACAAAAAAGATCATATGCCCTTTCATGCCACTCGACATATTTCTACAACAATGTTGTCGGTGTTTAGAAATCGTTGTTCCGACACCAACTAGAAATGCATTGTGTTCCCTCCCCTGATGGTTGATGCATAAGATGAAACGAGACACGAATTTATTCTGGTTCCGGTCGTAAGACCGTACTTCCAGCAAGGTGGTACGTGCGATGTGTTATTCTGCACCGGACTGCAAGTAGTAGGGGGTACAGGCAGGGTGGAAGAGGAGGCTAGATCTCCAAGTCCCAGATGATTGAAGTGGAGTGCCAATATCGTGGTCTTTCGACATATCGCGGACATGGGCCAGTTGTGCTTGTGCAAGCGCAACGTTGTCAGGCGCCTGCTCGTGATCCCTGGCGTGCGCTGGCTCTCCTGCTCCGTCATCTCTGCCATCCCTTCCTATGAGGACGACGAAGCATTCCCTGGAGGGATCGTAATCCCCCTCGCTAGGGTCATCGGAGCATGGTAGGCAATAATCTGCCGCAGCCTGGAATGACAAGAAGGCCTCACGATCGCGAAGCCCTGAGTAGTCCCATTCAGGGACCCTCCGGCCGCTCTCGTGTGCCTCGCTGCCAGAGTCGGGGTAGTCGTCGTCTGGCGAAGTTGCTATGAGGTTGCGAATTGAGATCAGGTGGTGCCCCGGCAAATCCTCATACGCCGTCATGTCTGTGTCAACATATGAGGAGTTGGTCACAGTTGTGGTGCGTGCCTCACCGGGGATTCGCCACGGGTCGACCGTGCTATTCCCGGCTGGGTGTGCTGCGGCGGCGGTGTTTTTTGCCCTTGACATGCCGGACTCAACTCGTTCGGGGGAGCCGACGCGGGCTGTTCTGTGTTGTTCCACGCGCGTTCGCCGCGCGCGTTGGCGTGAACACCTTTTGCGTCGTGGTGATGGTGACGGGAGCGGTGGTGGCACGCTCATGCTGGCGTTCCTCGTCAGGAGCTGCATGTTGTAGACATCGCCAGTCGCCCTGAAGTCAAGACTCCCGAACTGGATTTCGAATCCTGTAGGGAGTTGATCAGATGTTGGCGTCGGAAAAAGGTTGTCGCGTACGACTCGGGTTGACATCAAGGGAGATGGTGGATGAAACAATCGATCACAGCGTGAGGCCCCTACCTGGCGCGCCAATGTCGGTGTTTAGAAATCGTGGTCCCAACACCAACCAGAAATGCGTTGTGTTCCCTCCCCTGATGGTTGATGCAGAAGATGAAACGAGACACGGATTTATCCTGGTTCCGGTCATAAGACTGTACTTCCAGCAAAGTGGTATGTGTGATGTGTTAGTCTGCACCGGACTGCAAGTAGTAGGGGTACAAGCAGGTTGGGAGAGGAGGCTAGATCTCCAAGTCCCAGATGATTGAAGTGGAGTGTCAATATCGTGGTCTTTCGGAATGTGAGCGAATTCTTGATCTCTTTCCTCTTGATCGATCACCCCCTCCTTTTATAGGTCAAGGAGAAGGGGTTATAGGTGTGTGTGTCTGTGTCGCTGCACAGGCACAGTTGCCGCACAGTGGAAGGAATGGCGCCGGGCGTGCTTCTTTCTCCTTGTCCGCTGTTGCGCGATATTTCGATCCCTGTGGTCGATTCTTGTACTGGTGATGACGGCAAGGAGTGGTTTTGAGGATCCGAGCTGTCCTTTGTATGGTAATGACTCATCTATACACTATTTCGAGGGTCTCCCGTGCCTGTGCACAGCTCATTCTATGAGAAATCACTATGGGAGTTGGCAGCGCAGGGAGTTGGAGAGACCCGGCCCTGTTGACATAGTGGTGACATGTGCACACAGCGCCAGGGATGGTCGCATAGTGATCGGAATGGCCCGCCATGCCTGCGCCATCCTCTCTTCTTCTTTTGCTATGTGTTCGAGGGTTTCTCCCGCCCGGCGGAGAGCTTCGGGTCGTCGGAGTTGGCAGCACAGGAGATTGGAGTGACGGGCTCTGTTCACACAGCGCTTGCCTGCCCACACAGTCCCCCGGTTGGTAGCATAGTGACGGGAGTTGGCGGACGCGACGGGGTGGTCGTGGCTGTCAGGGCGGCATGGCGAGAGATTTGCCTTTTGACCTTGGATGCACGGCGGTGGTGAGCGCCATTAATTGTCTGTCGGACCGGGGGTCTTGACCGAGGCGGAGCTCTTCCCATTTCGTGGGTTGCTCGAGGCTGGATCCTCAGGCCTCGACCGAGGCGGAGTTCTCCGATTCGCTCGAGGGGTCGGTTCCCTCGACCGAAGCGGAGATTGTGGTCTGCTTCGAGGCATACCTCGGGGCGCCTTGACCGGGCCTTCGTTCGTTGCTGGGCCGCGGGCCTTAACCTCCGTTTCTCTTTTTCTGGTCATGCATATGAGTTCAATGTTTAACAAGGGTGATTATCCATAGGTTTAGGTACCCCTAGTAATCGCCCCCAACAGTAACCCCCGAGCCTTTGTTGGAGTAGGTTTTAGTCCAGTAAAGGATTTTTCATCGTGGGTGCTTCTGATAAGGTTTCCTTGAAGAATTCCACTGGGTGCGCGCTACCGCACCCGCGGGTGTAGCCCCCGAGACCTTGGAGGAGTGGATATACTCCTGCAAGGGCTGTCAGTGTTTCAAGCTTTCGTGAGCTACAACACGTTTCGTTTTCAAGGAACTCGACCTTGTGGTGCAAGGAGCCCCCGAGCCCTGGCCCTAGCAAGGTCGATCAGGGGCGGTCTTCAACTTTGAGTTTCGACCCTCGTCGCCCCATTCGTGGGGAGGAGGGGTGATGCAATCCATGCTTCCCTCGAACGGGCCGCGAGTCATGGATGCCTCTGTGAGCTGTTAGCGGGTAATTCAAGTGGATGTCCGTGCCTCGTTCGATGGAGGTCGGCTTGTGGTCCGGAGACACGTCTTATAAGAGCACCCGTGAAGGTTTGCTAGGCAGGGCTCGACCCTGTTCGTTAGGGGTCGAGGGCTCGTTGCTCTCCCTCGGTGGGATCCCTCGACTAGCTGCCTCCATCTTGCCTTGATTATAACATGGAGGGCGCCCTCGAGTTTCGTACTCGAGGATAGGCTCGATCGCGCGCGCCCTCCGTTATCCCTGACGTTGTTTGATCTGGGGTGCCTGTCGAACCCTCGAGGGGCCAGGGCTTCGAACCCCTGATCAGTAGGGCCTCGAGGAGAGGTAACTTACCTCGGAAGCCTTTCGGCTGGCCTCGAGCGTTTATTTTCGAAATCGTGGGCGACGTGGCGTGGAGCATGCGAAGCGGGCACGCCTTTTTAGGCGGAGCGGCAGAGGCGTGGGTGGTTACGACGCGACGTATCGTCTGCGACGCCTGGATTCTCGCGCATAGTTGTTATCCCAACCCGTGGGGCCCGGTCGTCAGTGATAGCGGTGCCAACCCCAATGCCATCTCGCAGGCGGCGGTTTTCGTCGCCGTTTGTGAGGGGTATTGGGGATAGAGGCTCACTGGGACCTATGGGTTCACCTTTTCCCGGGTGAGCAGCATACGGCCGTAGGTGAGTCTCGGGGGTTCCGCCGGGCGGTCCGCGCCGGGGGCCTCACTCTGCATGTTCGGGGGCAGCGGAGCGGGCAGTACATCCCGGCGACAATGACCTCCAACAACGCCGACTGAGACAAGGGGTGGTTCTACCTCTGCATCGTTGGCAACAAACTGCCGGAGTACATCGGCAAGGTGCTGCGCGAGCGGCTAGAGTCGTGGGGCTACGGTGTCTCCCCCGCCGACCGCCAGGAGCGACTCCAGGTCTTCACCGATGCCTTCGCCGTGCTGTCGAGGGCAGGGTTGACCACGGCGGGGGTTATTGCGAGCTTCAACCAGCGGTACGTCCTGCCGCTGATGGAGAGGACGCTGCGCCTTGACGAGCTCAAGGCGGATTCGCCCTGGCAGGGCTCGAAGATGAAGGAGGGGACCCTCATCGTCGAGTACTGCATGCATCGAGCATGACGAGCCGTGGAGGTCTCCAAGCTCGATTGCAAGGAGACGGCCCTATTTGCCGTCAAGATGCGCCCCGAAACGGGGTATTTACGATTTGTAAGTTTCGTTTTAAGTTTGATTTAGATTCAATCTTGCTTCTTGCCCTCGAGGGTTCCTGATTGCCGATATTGGAATTTTTCTTCAGGGTTTCTCTCAAAAAGGATATCGCTCCGCCCCCCCCCCCCCCCCCTCTTCGTGAGGTTCGTGCGGCCAGTCGCCTTTCTGCCAAGAAGAAGAAGGAGAGGAAGCGCCAACGAAAGGCGGCGCATGAGAAGGAATGCCGCCGTCGGGTCAGGGAGGGGCGCTCACCGCCTACTACCCCCGAGAGCACCCCAGAGGAGTCTTCCTCGGACGACCTCGTGGAGATTCCACCACCCGCGCCGGTGGCGGCTAAAGTGATTGCGCCCCCAAGGGGGCAAAGCCAGGAGACCACGACGTCGTCACGGGGTAGGGAGGCCTCAAGCGGCCCGGCGGCTTGGACGGCGGGTGCCGCCCCCCAAGTACTGTGGCGGCTGCTGCAGGGGCTCGAGCTCGGAGCCCGCCGGCGCCTGGGGTGGACAAGGGGGCTAGTGCCCAGGGGCCACTATGGCGCAAAGCTCTGCACCCGCGGGCTCGAGGCCCGCGAGCGAGACCCTGCCATCGAGGGGCCGTGGTCGTTCGGGGACTCGGCGGCCCTCGAGCAGCAAGATGCGCAAGCTGAGCAACCTCATCTGGGTTAGGTGAGTTGTTGTTCCTTTCTCGGGCTTAATTCATGAGTTGTTGGTCTAATTCTATTGACTTGGTTTCTGTCAGCCAACCCAAGACCGCCGGCATCGCTTCCGCTGGCACCAACGAAGGCGCTGAAGGTGTCGGCGCATGCCACGCCTCGTTCGGCAGTGCCGCCCCCGTCCGGAGCGCCCCAGACGACGGAGATCGTCACCCGGTATCAGGCGGCCCTCGCGCGAGGGGCCGCCCGATCAAGGGGGATGGCGGTGGCCGCGGAAGCATCGGCGGCAGCGGGCGTCGAGCGGGCCAGGGAGACGACCCCGGCTCTCCCTGTGGAGGGTGCGGCCCCTGCTATTGCGGGGGTGACCGAGACCTCCGTGCCGGCCGAGGGCACGGTGGTGGCGGAAGGTGCAGCCCGTGCTGAAGACGCGGGTCCGACCACGGCTGGAGGCAATGGTACAGCGGTGGTGGAGGAGGTGCCCGGGGCCGGCTCTGCAATGATGACCCTCCCTGCCACTCTCGAGGGTGGTCAGGAGGGTGAGGAGGAGGATGCTCCGGGATTCCGGGATGGGACCTGGAGCCTTTGGGAGGAGAGGACCATGGGCGCCCTGCCCGGTGTCCCGGCCTTCGAGGCCTGGCGCAACTTGGGGCTCGGTCATCGCGGCGTCCCTCCTGGCCTGGCCGAGTCCGCTGAGGCCGAGCGTCTCCTATGGGAGGAGCAGGAGGCCTTGGGGACCGCGGTCCAGGACGCTCTGAAGCAAGTCGGAAACTTTCGTCTTAATTTGGTGGAAACCAGGATAAGCATCAAGGAAACATAACAGCTCACAACCTGTGGTGGAATCTACGATGTGATCGATACGTGGTAAAGGAAAAGGGACTTTTGGACATGTTTTATTTAAACCGGTATAATCTATGCACATCCTTCATTTCCCATTCTTTTTCTTAACTAAAACAGGATTGGCGAGCCAGTTAGGGTGAAATACCTCCTTGATGAATCCGGCCTCGAGGAGCTTGCGCAGCTCCTCACCAATGGCCCTGCGCTTGTGCTCGTTGAAGCATCGCAGGCGTTGAACCACCGGCTTGGAGTGGGGCAGGATATCAAGGGAGTGCTCGGCGACCTCCCTCGGTATGCCCGGCATATCCGAGGGGCTCCACGCGAAGATGTCGGCGTTGGCGCGAAGAAAGTCGACGAGCACCACCTCCTATTTGCTGTCGAGGGTCGAGCTGACCCTCACCGTCTTGTCGTTGGGGATGCTGGGGTCGAGGGGCACAGCCTTGGTGTGTGCTCTGCGGGCTCGAAACTGCCTGCATGCTTCGAAGTGGAGGGGCGGTTTTGTTCGCCATCTTCTCCAGGTCCGCGATGAGAGCCTCGTCCTCGGCAAGCGCCTCGGCGCTCTCGACGCATTCCACGTCGCATATGTAGGCATGTTCGAACGATGGGGCCACGGTGATGACGTTGTTTGGTCCCGGCATCTTCAACTTGAGGTACGTGTAGTTTGGGATGGCCATAAACTTGGCGTAGCATGGGCGGCCAAGGATGGCGTGGTACGCACCTCGAAATCCCACCACTTCGAAGGTCAGGGTCTCCCTGCGAAAGTTGTCGTGGGTACCAAAGCAAACCGATATATCGATCTGCCCAAGGGGTTGAACTCGCTTTCCCGGTGCAACGCCATGGAACGGCGCCTTGCTGGGGCGCAGCGTGTCCCTTCCGATGCCCATGAGCTCCAAAGATGAAGCATGAGAACCAGGTATTGCCGATGACAGGATCAACGACAAGCGGGTACTGCCTCGGATTTGGGATGTAGTTGGGGTGATCCTCTCGGCTGAAGGAGATGGTCTCCTCTGACCAGTCGAGGTAAGACGGCCCCGCCTTGTGTATGGAGAATACTTCTCGGCGCTCGCGCTTGCGCTATCGAGGGGTCATGTTCGCGGTTGGCCCCCCCAAAAATGAAGAATACGTTCTCCACCTCCGGGAAGCCTTGGCCACTCCCGTCGCCCGTATCCTTTTTTCCCCTCTTCGTCCTTCGAAGCGGCGCGGTTGAAGTATTTCTTTAGCATTCCGCATTGCTCGAGGGTGTGGGTTACGACGCCCTTGTGATAAGGGCAAGGTTTCTTGAGCATGTCATCAAAGATGCCGCCTCCTCGAGGGGGGGCCTCGAGGAGCTTTGGGCGCAGCAGGATCGACTACGAGGATTTCGTCGGGGTCCTCGGTCCGCTCCTATCGGCGCGAGGCTTTTTGGGGCTTCTTCCCCTTCTTGCCTTGCCTTTGTTTCTTGGCGGATCCTTTGGACTTGTTGCCCTCCGCGGGCGTTTCGTCCGTCCACTTCCCCCTTCTACCATCAAAGATGGCTCCAACCGCCTCCTCGCCAGAGGCAAAATAGGTGGCGACATCGAACAATTCGTTCACACTGGTAGGAGGATTGCGTCCTAGCTCACGCACCAAGTCCCGGCAGGTTGTGCCCTCGAGGAAGGCGTGGATGACTTCAGAGTCACCCACACTCGGGAGCTCGGTGCAACGCTTGGAGAAGCGGCGAATGAAATCACGAAGGGACTCATTGGATGTTTGGCGACACCCTCGAAGGTCACATGAGTTTCCAGGGCGTAGGTAGGTGCCCTAAAAATTACCCACGAACGTCTTCACGAGGTCGTTCCAGTCGTGAATCTGATTCATGGGTAGGTGCTCAAGCCATGTCCGCGCAGAATCCGCCAAATGAAGCGGCAAGTTGCGGATGATCATGGCGTCGTCAGTTGTGCCGCCCAATAGACAGGTGAGGCGATAGTCATTGAGCCACACCTTTGGGTCCGTCTCTCCTGAATACTTGGTGATGGTCGTCGGCTGCCAGAATCGTGCGGGAATCGGGGCCACGCGAATCTCCCGGCCAAATACCCGGGTTCCCGGGGGCTCTGGCGTTGGGCTCTTGTCTTCATCGCTGTCGTAGCGGCCTCCACGGCGGGGGTGGAAACCGCGAGATGTACCATCCCGCCTCTTTTTGTTGAGGGTGTTGCGAGCATCGTCGTTGCTGGCGTCACCACGTGTGTCAAGGATTCGCTCCTTGAGAGGCTTCCTCCCGATGCGTTCGTGCACCGAGGGTGCCTTTCCCTTATTCGAGGGCGGGGGTGGCATTGGATTGTCCCTTCGCGGGGTCTGTGCCGATGCCTCGTGCTCCCACGTTGCTCCAACAGTTTTTGGGCTGGCGGAGGTGCGGATGCGAGAGGCTGAGCTTTCGGCTTGCTGCACAGCTGCTTGCTCGATTAGAAGCTGCGCCTCTCAGCGCAGGTTTCGGCCTTCGGGCGTTGATGGCTCGGGCATGGCTCGGATCAGAGTCGCCGTGGCGATAAGCTTTTGGCTTGCCCTGGCTAATCCTAGTGGGTCGTCCACATCATCATCAGCCTCGATGTGGGCTCGTGCTATGCACCCGGCTTCCCTGGCACGCGCGCCGCGCATAGGACGATTGTCCTCAAGCGTTGCCCGGAGCTCTCGAACCTGTTGGCGCTCTTCCTCGAGCTTGGCTTCAAGTTCGCGGACTTGGGCCAGTTGTGCTTGTGCAAGCGCAACGTTGTCAGGCGCCTGCTCGTGATCCCTGGCGTGCACTGGCTCTCCTGCCCCGTCATCTCCGCCATCCCTTCCTATGAGGACGACAAAGCATTCCCTGACGGGATCGTAATCCCCCTCGCTAGGGTTGTTGGAGCAGGTTAGGCAATAATCTGCCGCAACCTGGAATGACAAAAAGGCCTCACGATCGCGAAGCCCTGAGTAGTCCCATTCGGGGACCCTCCGGCCGCTCTCGTGTGCCTCGATGCCAGAGTCGGGGTAGTCGTCGTCTGGCGAAGTTGCTATGAGGTTGCGAACTGAGATCAGGTGGTACCCCGGCAAATCCTCATACGCCGTCATGTCCGTGTCAACTAATGAGGAGTTGGTCACGATTGTGGTGCGTGCCTCGCCGGGTATTCGCCACGGGTCGACCGTGCTATTCCCGGCTGGGTGTGCTGCGGCGGCGGTGTTTTTTGCCCTTTACGTGCCAGACTCAACCCATTTGGGGGAGCCGGCGCGGGCTGTTTTGTGTTGTTCCGCGCGCGTTGGCGCGAACGCCTTTTGTGTCGTGGTGATGGTGACGGGAGCGGTGGTGGCACGCTCATGCTGGTGTTCCTCGTCAGGAGCTGCATGTTGTACCATCACCAGTCGCCCTGAAGTCAAGACTCCCGAACCGGATTTCGAATCCGGCAGGGAGTTGATCCGATGTTGGCGTCGGAAAAAGGTTGTCGCGTACGACTCGGGTTGGCATCAAGGGAGATGGTGGATGAAACAATCGATCACAGCGCGAGGCCCCTACCTGGCGCGCCACTGTCGGTGTTTAGAAATCATGGTCCCGACACCAACCAGAAATGCGTTGTGTTCCCTCCCCTGATGGTTGATGCAGAAGATGAAATGAGACACTGATTTATCCTGGTTCCAATTATAAGACCGTACTTCCAGTAAGGTGGTACGTGCGATGTGTTATTCTGCACCGGACTGCAAGTAGTAGGGGTACAAGCAGGTTGGGAGAGGAGGCTAGATCTCCAAGTCCCAGATGATTGAATTGGAGTGTCAATATCGTGGTCTTTCGGAATGTGAGCGAATTCTTGATCTTTTTCCTCTTGATCGATCACCCCCTCCTTTTATAGGCCAAGGAGAAGGGGTTACAGGTGTGTGTGTCGCTGCACAGGCACAGTTGCCGCACAGTGGTAGGAATGGCGCCGGGCGTGCTTCTTTCTCCTTGTCCGCTGTTGCGCGATATTGCGATCCCTGTGGTCAATTCTTGTACTGGTGATGACGCCAAGGAGTGGTTTTGAGGATCTGAGTTGTCCTTTGTACGGTAATGACTCGTCCGTACACTGTTTCGAGGGTCTCCCGTGCCTGTGCACAGCCCATTCTATGGGAAATCACTGTGGGAGTTGGCAGCGCAGGGAGTTGGAGAAACCCGGCCCTGTTGACACAGTGGCGACATGTGCGCACAGCGCCAGGGATGGTCGCATAGTGATCGGAATGGCCCGCCATGCCTGCGCCGTCCTCTCTTCTTCTTCTGCTGTGTGTTCGAGAGTTTCTCCCGCACGGCGGAGAGCTTCGGGTCGTCGGAGTTGGCAGCACAGGAGATTGGAGTGACGGGCTCTGTTCGCACAGCGCTTGCCTACCCGCACAGTCCCCCGATTGGCAGCATAGTGACGGGAGTTGGCGGACGCGACGGGGTGGTCGTGGCTGTCAGGGCGGCATGGCGAGAGATTTGCCTTTTGACCTTGGATGCACGGCGGTGGTGAGCGCCATTAATTGTCTGTCAGACCGGGGGTCTCGACCGAGGCGGAGCTCTTCCCATTTCATGGGTTGCTCGAGGCTCGATCCTCAGGCCTCGACCGAGGCGGAGTTCTCTGATTCGCTCGAGGGGTCGGTTCCCTCGACCGAAGCGGAGATTGTGATCTGCTTCGAGGCATACCACGGGGCGCCTTGACCGGGCCTTCGTTCGTTGCTGGGCCGCGGGCCTTAACCTCGGTTTCTCTTTTTCTGGTCATGCATATGAGTTCAATGTTTAACAATGGTGATTATCCATAGGTTTAGGTACCCCTAGTAATCGCCCCCAACAAATGTGGTTTTCTTCGACAAAATAGGATACAAACTCGTTCGAGTATGGAACACATGAAAACGCTATAACATGTTTGTGCTTATTACACGAGCCATAGAACCATGCATATCTTAAATAGATAAATTTCCTCCATGTATTTTAATAATCAATCTCATAAATTTGCCTATTGTTCAACTCTCAATTGTAAAACCTTTTCAAAGCACCAATGCATATCGGTGTTTTTTTTCTTCTAAACCTCTGCTTCACACAAGCTATGATTTTTTTCTGCTGCCAAATCCTCCACTGAGTATATATTATCATTTTCACCCTTCAACAAATCCTTGCTACCCTGGATTTCCTCAACCTTCATCCTAAGGTCTTCCAACTCCTTCATGATTTCTGCCTTCTCAGCATCAAATGCCTTTGCAGCTGCCTCTCCCGCTTCTGCCAACGCAACCAATTCCATCATGAGCCTCTCAACCTCTGACTGCAGATTACTATTCGCAACCTTCACTTTATTATGATCAAGCTCCAATTCCTGATTCTTAGACAGAGCTACATTGAGCTCCGACTCCAAAAATGCTACCTTCGCATCCATCTCCGCCTTCTGGGCCTCTAGGATCTTCAGCTCCTCCACCTTCTCCTTAATTTGCTTCTTTGCTTCTTGTTGGTACGTATCCGCAGCGCTCATCAAAACCAAAACCGCCTTCCTCGTTTCCTCCAACTCCTCCACCTTCGCCTTAGTTTGCTTCTTTGCTACATCTTGGTACGTATCGGCGGCATTCATGAGAAGCAGGCTCGCCTTCCTCGTGTCCTCCAATTCCGCCGCCTTTGCCCTTATCTGCTTCTTTGCTGCTTGTTGGTAGGTATCGGCGGCATCCATGAACAGGCGGCCTGCCTTCCTTGTGTCCTCCCGTTGCTTATCTAGCTCCTCGGACAGTTTGGTGTTCTGGCGTTGCAGCTCTTGTACCTTGCACCCTAGTGTGGAGACCTGGCTTGAGAGCTCGTGGTTCTGATTGGACAGCCTAGTCTTTTGGCGCCCAAACTCCCACACACTGTGCTCCAATGAGGAAACCTTCCTTGAGAGTTCACGATTCTGGTTGGACAGTCTACTATTTTCGAGCTCCAAGTCCTGCGCCCTGTAGTAGTAGTACCACCTGCAACGTGTGTTTCAGAGGCAACATTAGAGTGGAGAGAGATTGGACCAGGCTGCATGCCTGAGAATTTGATCGATCTGAAAGGGGGAAAATTATATCTTGGCCCAATCGAATACCATGACATGTTGCAGAGACTTGGAAGAGAGAGGTCAGCAAAGACTTGCAGCCCCGAGCTGGCTCTAGCTAGCTACTGTCAAGCACCGGCCTCTGGAGGTGGAAGAAGCCTCGATATCTTTTCCAGCCCTAGGATCGATGTGGTTCGTCGTGGTCTAGTGCCAATGGAAGCTGTCTTGGGGTGAATATATATGTAGATAATGGAACTTATGGAAGAAGGAAAGGATAGAGGGGGAGAGGATGGAGATTGAAGAGGGGAGAAGCAGAGAAGAGAAGGCATGGAGTGCCGGTGACAAAGATGGAGGGTGGAGTGTGTGTGAGGAAGTGGATAGAAGTGGAGGATAGAAGGTATGGAGTGCTTGTGAAGCGAAGTCAGGCCAAGGTCATGGAAACCACTGAAAACAGTACGTGCTGCGTGCAGGAGGCCCTCAGCCCTCTCATGTCTCATGTCATGTTATTTTCTGCGTTTTAAATTATTGATCGTTTTGGCTTTTATAGATGCATAGACTAGAAAATGCTATGTATCTATAAAAGCCAAAATAAACTATAATATTAGTTATTTTCATGTTGTACCGTGCCAGCCCGACAAGTCCCAGCTAGAGCCTAGAGGCACGACCTTTGGAACATCGTGTCATTGTCATCCCACCAAGAGTCAAATTCCAGGTTTTACGTCCTGTGTTTCTCACCAAGTATATTGTGTTGCTAGATGTACATACGCAGCCCATCTTCATGTACGGGCTCAGAATTTTATATGATTGCAGAGTCAAAATGAGCTAATTGTTATTTGGCACTCGGGATACAGTTCCTGTCTGAAACCATGGAAACCCACATGGTCGGCGTGTGTATGTTTTGGCCAGCACATATAATGGTTGCCATCTGGATTTTTTTTGTTGCCCCTGCTTAGTGTATGGGTATACATTTTGTGAATATTTAATTATACTTTCATGAGAATTTAATTCACATGTGGCCGACTTACTCGGCCAATAGCACACCTGAACCTTCTTCTTTTGCCCCCTTTGTGGACACACACAAGAGCTATATTTATCATAGCATTAATATAGTGTCACACCCAGTTTTAGTGAGCAAATCATATGCATCTTATATGTGCACTAGGATCAAATTTACACACATATCATAGACGTAAAACTGGAGGACATATGAGATGTATAATTATTACAATCTCAGAGTTGACACAAAAGTCATAGCGAAAGAATAAATGAGCATTTAACTAAAACATAGCAAAATAAACTCTATCTCCATGGGCAAATAACTCGGGTACTCACCTAGAAATCCTCAAAATCACCAGTATAATCCTCAAAATCCTTCAAGTCTGAGCAGCAACCCGAGAGATATAATATAAATAAATGGGCACATGCCGTACTCAGCACAATTTGAAAATAAATGGCATGCAAGGCTTTATAAAAGTGGATGGCTGAAAGGATAGCTACATTTAGCACTTTTAGTTGATCAAATTTTATTAAGCAACTAATTTCTCACAAATATAAGTTTATACCAAACCATAATTAATGAAGCATCACAAAACCACGATCATATTCAGGTAACCACACTTTAAATCATATACAAATAAATTAATCATGTGAGGGTCTAGGCCGCTCAAGACCGTGAGCACGGTTGTTATAACAGTTTTACACTCTACAGAGGTTATTCACATTCACCATAAGCCGTGATCCCCATTGCCATAGGCATGTACCCTTCTCACACCACATGAACCGAGTATTGGGTTTCACTATGAGATCTTTACAAAGCATACTTAATATAAAGTAACCCGCTAAGGTTTTCAGTCCAAGTAGAGCATAACCCTCCCTAGTGAGCGAAGTGTCTTAGAAAAGCATACCGCTCAAGAGGACCGGGCTATACCCCATCAACGCTTCCCCTCTTGCCCTTTTCAGGTAAGGTTACCAAGCATTAAATACACTAATTGATCAGTTAAAATCAGAGCCATATGGCGCTTATGGTTGCACTATCTTCCTAGGTGGTTCTCCCTGTTCCAATTAAAAGGAGGTGATCTTGCCAATTAATTAATTAAAAAAATAGTATATGGAACATCAAGTAGGGGTTCATTAACCATCCCAATTGAGCAAGCTAAGCATCATCTACCTTCAAAATTAATTAAATTAGTCACCAGCAAGGTTTAATTAAATTAGTCACCAGCAAGGTATGATTCCGAGAAAGTAGGAAATCCTTAATTGGACCCAGCAAAATTAATGCAAACAATAAATAAATAATAAAATAAGAATGCATGTCATTTAGGTACAAATGGAAAAGATCCAGAAACACTTGCCTTCCTTAAAACTCTGCTACTGCTCAAAGTCTCAAAAGCCTGTTCTTCAAGATTATCCTCGAGTGGTGCACTTCCTATACCTATCACTCTAGCACATGCAATGAAACAATACAATAAATAAGAAACAATATACCAACCAATTCCAACCGAACTAAACAACAGAAGAAAACTATTATACGTGTTACAAGAAACACGTGAGCGCAAGAATCACTAAAATCAAAGCTAAAACGAGAAAATATGTCTTTTCTAAGGTTCAAGGACTTGGTGACAAGTTTTAGAAACTACCAAGGACTTATCAGCAAGAAAATAGGGTCTAAAACGTAGTTTTATATACAAATTTGAGGGATAACTTATAAAAGAACAAGGCTAGGCTTTGGGGGTGCTATTTCCTAAGATTTTAGGGGCAAAAATGTGAACTAACGGCATATTTACAATTATTTTTATAACGTGCTTGGATTGTGCATTAATTTCGCAAAAAAATCATGGGCTCTTTTGAAAAAGGGTCAAGAGATGCTTGGGATGACCGGTAAGCCATTGGTTTTACCGAGGCCAGGATAGATCGGAGCCGTTGGAGCGTGATATGACGACGGAAAACAGATCAGGCGGAGGGGGTGGTCGCCGGCAGTGGCGGACAGCGGCGGCGCTGGCCAATCCGCAGCGGCGTGTCACTGAATCTTGCTCAATCTCTAGCTAGAGGCCACGATTCGGGGTAATATTTGGTCCTAAGGACTTGTGAGAGGAAGGCGAACTCAATATGGGGGTTCTTGGCATCGGTAGGGCCACACCGGTGGTGAGCGATGGCGGCTTGCGGGCAGCCATCTCAGGCAAGGTCGTGCGGGGGTTAGAGAGAGAGAGGTAGCAAGAAGTAACTTGGTGCCTTCCCTACATTCAAGTTGGCCCCAAGGACGGCATAGGGGCGAAGCGGCGGCGGAGGGGAGATCACCGGCCTCGCCGACGGCGAGCTTAGATGGGCAATGGTGAAAGAGGCACGCGACAGTAGGGCATGCGGGCGCTCGGTTAGTTCACGGAAAAGGCGAAAGAAGTGACGGCGGCATGTGCTTTATAGCGTGGAGGGGGGCGTGCGCACCCCGAATTCGACATGGCTGAGCTCGGGCTCAAGCTGGAGTTGGACCCGACTCAAGTGCACGAGGTGGGGAACGACACGCAGGACCTGTGTGCCGGTGATAATGGGAGAGGAGGAGTGGCACTAGGCCGGCTGGTCTAGGCACATGAAAGAGGCATCGTAAACTGGGCTAAGAAAGAGGGAGTGTGGCCCAAGAAAAAGAAAAAGGAGGAGGCGGGGAAGTAGGCTGGTACACGCGCAAGCTGGGCCAGTCAATGGCGAGCTGGGCTGGCCGGATTAAAAAAAAGAATGGGGGAGGGAAAACAAGCATGGGAAAAGTTGAGGGGGGCAAAAGCGAACTCTCTCAAGAACAACTATTTTGGAACTAAAACAAAGCAATTCAAATTTCAATTAAAATAAAATTTAAATTCCAACATGAAATTAACGGCAATCAAAACTCAATGAAACAACATGAATGCAACAAAAACTTATTTGAACTAAAAATTATTTAACATGATATATAAATTCAATTAATTCACAGAAATTCCAATTAAATAATAGAAACTTTATTTAAGCCTTAATAAAACCTAGAAAAATTTAGAAAGTTGCTCAAAGCTTATTGTGATGAATTTTAGGGTGACAGATAGAAAAAAATGGATTCATTACACCCTCGTAGACCACACTGGAGAGATCATTCACCCATCAACCGTACCAGCAAAGTGACACTCATTTTTCAGTGACATCAGGTGTTCTCTTCCTGTCTTCTGGAGGTTCATAATTTATAAACAGAATATGCAGAAAACAGCCAGAAGTTAAGTTAAGTCTAGTATAAAATCATACGATAATTAGTTTCATCTATGCCCTAGTCTGTCTACCTTCACAACATGACATGTTGCTACGATCATGTACTTTACTTCCAGAAAACATGCTACAAAATAGGTCTAGCTAGTATGCAAGACATAAAAAGGGTACAATATGTTTGTGCTTATTGCACGAGTCAAGGAACTATGCATATCAAATTAAACATAAATTTCCTCCATGTATTTTAATAAGCATCACACAATTATCGTCTCAATTGTAAACCCACTTCAAAGCGCATATTTATTATTAGTGCTTTTTTTAACTTTAAACCTCTTCTTCCTTTGTGATCTCTGCCTCCTTCGACTCTGGCAATGTTACCAGTTCCATCTTAAGCCTCTGGACCTCTGCTTCAAAAAAGCTATGTTTATTTTCTACTGTCAAAACTTCCAACCACAAGTTATCATTTTCACCATTCATCAAATACTTGCTAGCCTGAATTTCCTCAACCCTTGACCTAAGGTCTTCAAAATCCTTCTTGATATTTTCCTTCTCAGCATCAAATGCCTTTACAGCTGTCCCTTTTGCCTCTTCCAATACACCCAATTCCACCATGAGCCTCTCAACCTTCCACTTAAGCTCATCATTTTGAACCCTCATCATATCATAATCAGCCTCCAGTTCCTGATTCTTAGCCAAAGCCTCCTTCATCCCTGACTCCAGAGATGCTGCTCTAGCATCCGTCTCCGCCTTCTGCGCCCCTAGGATCTTCAATTCCTCCACCTTCTCCTTAATTTGCTTCTTTGCTTCCTGTTGATACGTGTCCGCAGCGCTCATCAAAACCAAAACCGCCTTTCTCATGTCCTCCAATTCCTCCACCTTCACCTTAGTTTGCTTCTTTGCTACATCTTGGTATGTATCAGCGGCATTCATGAGAAGCAGGCTCGCCTTCCTCGTGTCCTCCAATTCCGCCACCTTGGCCCTTATCTGCTTCTTTGCTGCTTGTTGGTAGCCATCGGCAGCGGTCATGAACAGGAGACCAGCCTTCCTCGTGTCCTCTCTTTGCTTCACCAGGTCACCGGACAGCTTGGCATTCTGCCACTCCAGCTCCTGCACCTTGTTCACCATTTTGGAGACCTGACTTGAGGACACCTGAATGGCCCTTGTCTTCTCCGCCAATTGCCTCTGCAGCTCACGCTTCTCATTGGACAGTCTGCTATTTTGTTGCTCTAGCCGCCGCGCCTTCCGGTATTGATCAACGTACTCTGCAGTGTAGATTTCAGAGGGCTATTAGTGGATACTGGATAGAGTATTAGAGATGGTGGATTGGATTGATTTGAAAGAAGAGAAAATATTATGTCTTGGCGCACCTGACCAATAGGAATAGGAATAGTACGGCATGTTGTAGAGACTTGGAGGAGATGCTGACGACGCCTTACGGCCGCTGTTCTCATGCACTGGTCGGAGATGGAAACTTCGTCAGGTGAACGTGAATATATATACGTAGAATGGAAGAAAGAAAGGAGAGAAGAAAAGGATGGAGTGTAGGTGAGGAAGGGGAAGGACAGGAGGCATGGAGTGCTGGTGAGGCAACAAGTAGATGAGAGAGGAATGGAGTGCTGGCAAAGAAAGAGAGAGTAGTGGGTCTCACATGTTTGGTGCAAAAAGAAGTACCAGATATTTGTTGGTTGTCACTGATTATTTAGTGCTCCCTCCGTATATGATTTAGATGTTGTTTTGGACAACGATACAGTCTCCAAAACGTAACTTTGACTTCTTATTTTTATAAAAAATTATTAAAAATTAATATATGTATACTTTTATAAAAGTATTTTTAAGACAAATTTATTCATATGGTTTTCACATTTCCAAACTCAACGACTTAAAAGTTATTCGTGATTTATATTCCTAATATTTGACTAAAATATTATCTAAAATGACATCTAAATCATATAGTTCTACGACCTGCTAGTCTCGGAACTTGTTGCAAATTAAACTCAGTTAAGTTCTTGTTTGCTGACTGAATGATTTCAGTCAGTTTCTTCTGTTTACTTGCTGCTGCAGTCCGTGTTTGTCTAATTCATCGCACTGATTGGTTCCAATTAGCTGCTCTTAGTGAACGGCCACCATGTACACGAGGGTGCGAGATGACCAAAATGAGAGGAAACCGAGGTTATGCAAAGGTGCCGTCAGGCAGCCTGCAAAGACCATCTAAACCTGAGTCCACGTGACACGAGAGTAAAGCCTGTGGTTATTAGCAATAGCAGCAAAAGGTCAAGAATGTCCCGGTCAACCTTTTGTAAAATAGAGGTGACTCTGACTACACCTCACGAGAGTAAAGAAGACTTTTCACTAAATGTTAAACATTACCAGCAATGTAAAGTCCCAAGTCCTAACTATCATATCCCTCTGCAGTATAACTCCGATTAGGGCTGAACTTAATAAAGGGAGCATTCCTTTGTTGATGAGTGATAATACTTATGTTGGCACTTTTGAGTAAAGTGCTAAAAGTGGGAGTCGTCACAAAATGCATCGGAATGAATAATAAAATATGAAAACTATATGTCATAAAGGAAGCAGAAGTTTTATTTTATTGCATAATACCAACTGACGACCATCATTACATTAGTAACGCAAGGCACACCGATCTAATTATTTCGAGCGGTATGATGATAAGCATGATAAAATGCTACCCTTATTTTTCTCCTGCGCCTCAGCAACTGCGAGGTGCAGCTGCTCAATGTCCTTGCTGAGGGCATCGATCTCCCTCTTCTTTTCCTCCAATGTCGCCTTTAGTTTCTCAGTCTCGCCATCCTTTTCAGCATTGTAAGTCTGAAGTTCCTCAATTTTTGACTTCAACTTAACCTTCTCAGCGTCAAGTGCTTTCTGGACTGAATTCTTCTCATCGTTCAGGCGTGAATGCTTGGCATCAAGTCCGTCATATGATCCTTGCAGCTGTGACATAGAAACACGGATATTCACCAACTCAGCCCTCAGCCTACTGACCTCAGCATCCTTGTCGTTCCATGCTTCCTCAGTCGCTTCCTTGCTGGCTTGGATTGCTTCTATCTTCCTCTTAAGGTTCTCCGCTTCCTTCATGAATTTTGCCTTCTCAGCATCAATTGACTTCACAATTGTCTCCTTCTCCTCTGCTAATGCACCCAATTCCATCTTGAGTCTTTTAACTTCTAACTGGGACATGCTATGTTTTTGCTCTGCTATTAGAATCTCCAACCGAAGCTTATCCTTTTCGCCCTCAACCAGATCCTTCTTGGTCTGGATTTCCTCCACCTTCTTCTTAAGATCCCCCAATTCTTTCATGACTTTTGCTTTCTCGGCATCAAAGGCCATTGCAGCTGCCTCCTTTGCCTCCAACAATGCAACCAATTCCATCTTGAGGTTGTTAGCCTCTGCTTCATACATGCTTAGTTTATGTGTTGTATTCATAATGTCCAACCGGAGTTTATCATTTTCGCTGTCCACTAAATCCTTGTTAGCCTGGATTTCCTCCACATTCCTCTTAAGATCGTCCAATTGCTTCAGGGTTTCTTCCTTCTCAACATCAAATGCCTTTGCAGCCGCCTCCTTTGCCATCTCTAGTGCATCCAATTCCATCTTGAGGCTCTTAACTTCCTCTTCAGATAGACTATGTTTATGCTTCATAGTCAAAATCTCTGAGCGAAGCTCATTATTTTCACTCTCCAACAAATCTCTGGCAGCCTGGATTTCCTCTATTTTCCTTTTATGATTGTCCAATTCCTTCACAATTTCTACCTTCTCAGAATCAAATGCCTTTGAAGCTGCCTCCTTGGCCTCCATCAATGTGCTAATTATCTGCCTAAGGCACTTGACATCTGCTTTAGATTGGCAATACTTCTCCTCTGTTGTTAAAACCTCGGCCCGAAGATTTTCATTTTCACCCTCCAGTAAATCCTTATTTGTTTGGATCTCCTCCAATTTTGTCTTGAGATCCTCCAATTCCTTCATGTTTTCTGCATTTTGAGCATCAAATGCCTTTGCAGCCTCCTCCTTCGCCTCCATCAAAGCACTCAATTCCATGTTGAGCCTCTCAACCTCTTCTTCAGATAGGCTATATTTTTGCTCTGCTGTGAGAACATCTGACCGCAGCTTTTCATTTTCACCCTCCACCAAATCCTTACTCGACTGGAGTTCCTCCACCCTCCTCCTAAGCTCCTCAGCTTCCAGCATCATCTCTGCCTTCTCAGCATCAAATGCCTTCGTAGCCGCCTCATTCGTCTCCATCAATGCACTTAATTCCTTCTTAAGCTTCTCAACCTCCGCTTCATACCCGCTAAACTTTTCCTCTACGGTCAAAATCTCTGACCGTAGCTTATCATTTTCACCCTTCAAACTCCTCTCCACCTCTTCCTTCTGGCTTGTGATGGCCTGAGCCGCCGCCTTCGTCTCCTCCAATTGCTTCTCTAGTTTACCCTTGTCACTGGTCAGCTGGGTGTTCTTGCGCTCCAATTCCCACACCCTGTCATGAAGTGTGGAGACCTGGTGCGACAGGGTCCTCACCCTGTCATCTGCAAAGAGATCTGCAGCATACGATTTAGAGGGGGTATTAGCAAAGAGATAGCATTGCATAGGAAAAAAAAATGAAGTCTTTGCAGACTTTGCCCACCTTCAAACCACGACCTATCACTGGAGGTCGACATGAAGACGCCTCTGGCTATCTACAAAGATAGGCTATATTTGCAGTGCCCCAGCCGAAGAATGTGCTCCGTGTTACCCTGCCTCTACCGCAGCTGCCTTGGGAATAATATATATACAAGGTGGAAGAAGGAAATTAAAGGATGAAGCGTGGATGGATGGAGAAGATGGAAGAAAGGGATGGAGTATCAGTGCAGAAGAAGGATGGAGGAAAGGGGAGACAAGAGGATGGAGTGTCGGTGAGGAAGAGTGACGGAAAGGCAGCTCGTTTTGTACTACTAAAATAATACATACAGTGAGACTGGGTCTTGATCAGGGTTCTTCATCTCTTAAAAAACACCAAAGGCTGACTTCCCAAATGGGCCTACCGTCATAGCATCCTGTCTGTTTATTCTGAGATATTGGTGCAGAAGACGGAGTGTCCATGGGGAGAGGCATCGTTTGTACTGTTTTTCACAGTGGGATCGCTTGTACGTGCTGTGATATTTTCTCCCCGTTCTAAGATTCATGTTCTGCCTGTGATCTGTTGACTTTTGCTTGGAAAATCAGTGCTAATCTCAGCAATTGAAACTGTTCTGATTTTTTTATGGCATATGCCAGCCCTGATTTTTCGAATTCGATACAGACGATCCAATTTGTTGGTAAATTGGGCAGTTTAAATTTGGATCTGAACGTTTGAATTCGACGAAAATGTTGTTACTCTTCTCAGGCTCTTTCAGTCCATCCTCAAGTTCAGAAAGGAATTCGCTATTTCCAAAACCTGCAGCTATGAGACTGGCTCTGTCGCTCTCAGTGGCTGGCACTCCTACGGGCTGCAGGTGGATTAGAATAGTGCAGGGCATCAGTCTGCAATCGGCGCAAGGCAAAGTCGATCATTAGAAACTTGAGTTCATCTCACCGTGCAGTGTTGAACTCCGTGCACGACATCTCTTCCCTTGATATGACTTCTTTAACTGCAGTTGTACAAAAGCGCAGATTCATCATCCTAACTTCATATGCTACTGGTGCCCGACAATCATCGGCATAACAAAGTGCCTGTAACGAGTTCTGTTCAAAAAGAAAATGCCTGGACGAGGTAATCTGTGTTTCTGCACTTTGAATGGAGATTCACAATTCTCCATGGATTCCAGCAGCAGTTCAATTATCGAACGCACTTGTTCAACCATTACGGCATATCCTTTGTGTTACTACTACCATTCTAACATCAGGTAAGCTCTTCCAAGGGTTTGCCCTTAGATTTAAACAAGTCGTGGCTTACATTGCAGTGCATTTCATCATTGAAGTTTTTTTTTTTTTGGGGGGGCAATGCATCATTGAAGAGTTGCGAAGAACACACACGGCCTAGTTTGGAAACTCTAATAAGATGATGACGTGGCCGGCTTAGCTTGGGCCCTCAAAAACAAACTCAGCTTGGGCCCTCGCCACGTATTCACGTCTGACGTGGCCGGCTCAACCTGCTCCTGCGGCCCAACTGATCGTTACGCTCGTGGGCCTGCTCCGGCCGGCCCAAAACGCCTTCTCGAGCAGTCGAGCCGAGAGTTCCGAATGCGAGAGGGGCGGCGGCCGTGAGAGGGGACAGGGATGGGCGGTGGAGACGACGCCGGGAGATGGCGACCGACGGACGGAGCGGTGCTCGGCGATGAGCGCGCGCGAGAATCCTACATCCCTGGACGGGTAAGTTCCCCGTCTATTGTTCATGATTTTGGTGGGGGGAAATTACTGGGAGTCCGTAGGATTTGTGAGCACGTGACATGAATGGGGCTGTCTTTGATCTATGTTTGATCAGAGGTGAAAACGCACTTGATGAGATTGGGCGTTTCTGCGATTGAATCATTGGTCGCAGTAGTCAATCGTTAGGGTTAATGTTGTGTAGCAGAGACAAGGGTTAGCTAGGGTTATGGACCTACGATTCAACATACTGTAATCTTGATTGTCATTATATAATTGATGGTTTCTTTCTTGTCTGGTCGTGGTTAGGTACATGGAAAAAATTTGTACTTTGAAGATCTATTCGGAGGATGCTGTCGGTAGTAAGGAATAATGCAATATGTGGAGAGTAGAGTGGACTAGAGGAAAAACTGTATTTTTATCAATCTGGTTCAGTTGATTGAGAAGATTGGGTCGATACAGTTCAACTGATTAACTTTGCTACAAGAAGAGGAATCAAGTGAAGGAGGTATGTCAAATCTGTGTGATGTAGTGATATCATGGTCTCACCTTTTCTGAGGAGTAAAGGACTCGCAGGCTTTTAGTCTGTCTGTGTGTAACAAGGAATCTGACTACTGGACCTTGTGAGATTGAAGACTTTGCTGTGAGTGAAGATAATGCGTGTGGTGATGATGATGACAATGGAAGCTTAAAAGAGTACGAGTACGAGACAAGTGAAGAATCCAGTAATGAATCCACTGATGGAGAGAGCAACAGAGGATACTGGTAAGGAAACAATTGGCAGATGTGAAGAGAAGGGAAGGTCCTGCTGATCACTGTGAAGGTGACACTGATGCGGAAGACATTTATGATGGTAAGGGTGCAGGTAAAGATGGTGAGGTCGCAGCTGATAAAGAAGGGAACAAGGGCAGTGGGCAGCATATGGAGGTATACACAAATAACAAGAGTGGACAGAATGTTGGAGACAAGAAGAGTGGTAGGTCTCCAGTGACAGGAACGGTAAAGGCAAGGATTGTTCAGTAGATATGGTTGATGGTGGAGGTTTCTCTGATCCCCCAAGTGAAAGGAATGCTGGGGGATTGGACTGAGAAAACGATGATGGAGCGGCAGTTAAGAATGAGCTAAAGAAGCCATCTAAGAAGACTAGTGGAAACTCGAGAAGCCCAAGGTGATGATATGGCACGGTTCAGGAGGGCATTTGAAGTCATACCACAAAATCTTTGCTAGAAATTACAACCTGAGGAGTGAACCAAGGAAGGTCAGTGTGTGTTGCAAAGAGAAGGGCTACCCTTTCTTCATGAGTGCTTCTGTATTAGAAAAGCAGACGGTTGCCATGTGGAGGAAACATGTGGAACCTCACAAATCCTATGGAGAGTTCAAGGATTAGTAGTGCTTTGCTTGCTCAGGTTTGAGGATGATATCAGAACTGATCGAGACTGGGAAGTAACACCACCCCAACAATGGCTGAGAAACTAGATTTTGAAAAGGAGGCTGCAAGGTACTGTAGGCCTTCACGCCAGAATCTAAGAGAAAAGGAGGTCGCAAGTCACTGTGGCAAGTTAGCTACAAGATAGAACATGCACGATGACTTAGAGAAAATGATACGGTGAGCGTTTCAAGTGGAATCTAAGTGGATTTCCTTGCTAGCATTCTGTGTCTGCCGTATGAAAGTCCAAGCTTAGACCTGAGGACTCTGTGCATGATTGGTTTAAGAAGAAATACTTGGAAACGTATCAGCCCATCTTGTATCCAGTGCCTGGTAGGCATGATTGGGTAAGTAAAACCCGATGGCATTGCCTCTCCAAAGTTCACACAGCCAGGCAGGCCAAAAAAAGGAAACTAGGAACTGAAGGAAGTCTTGGCTGATGATCTAGTTGTTTCAGGATCAGCAAGGTTGACACTGTTACTTGTAGCAATTGCAAGAAAGGAAGGCACAATTACAAAGGATGTGGAAAGAAGCTTAGGCCAGATGTACAGCTAAGGGTCGGAAGCAAGGCCATCTCCCAACTCATCCATTATTCCAGTAGCACTAACCTGCTTTCTTTGTCATTTCATTTGCAGCAAAGGGCTACATCGGAACCAGCTCCCTCCCAGCCAAGCTCCCAAGCCTCACAAACTGGGGCTGCATCAGGCAGCACAAGCGCAGAAGGGAAGGGAAGATGGCGATGCTGGATGCGGAGGGATTGCGAGCAGTGAGGCAGAGGAGGAAGAGCTTCCAGCAGAGGCAGTGGAGGAAGAGGACGTTACGGACTGGATTGGCTGCTGTTCGGTCAAGATTCAAGAGGATAACTTTTGCTTTTGTAATTACGTATGGTGATGACAGCTTTTGCTTTGTACCTGTGAGATGGTGGTCGGTGGAACAATAACACATAAAAATGCTGTCATGTGTTACCAACATTTCAGATCAATGTATCAGAACACTGGTCTAGTTATTTATGTGTAAATGTGAAGGCATGCATTTTTTTATCAGAAACATTTACACAGGTAGCCTTGCTACATGCGCTCGTTGTAGCTTCTCAAGTTTCAATTTCAACCAATTTCTTATATATAACGATCAAGTTATTTTGAAAACACTTCTCACAAAAAAAAATCATACCCACCTCTCATAAAAGACCCCCATGTCAGACCTATTTTGAAGAAAAAGACGTGGAAAGTTTTTACGAACAAGGAAAAAACGATAGTTTTTGGAGAGTTTTTGTTGTTTCGGCATTATTTTTCTCACTATGAAATTTCTTTATCCACCTTATGTACCCACCGACCAAATTATCTAAAATAACCACATAATAAAGGTAGCACACACATATATATTTGTTAGTTTCTTGTATAAAAAACAAGTTTCAACCAAACGAACCGCTGCGTTTTGAGCTAGTTGGAGCAGGCCCGCTGCACCTGTTGGAGCAGGTTAAGCCGGCCACGTCAGCCGAGGGTCCAGCTGGGTTAAGTCCAAACGGTCACAATCTATTTTCTTTTGTAACCTATATGTGGCTGACAAGTGGGACTGAGAGGGGATAGAGTGGTCCTAAGGCTGAGAAGTGGGACCGAGAAGCGATAGAATGGTGTTACCGAACTATCGCGCATTTGCCCATTGTTTATGTTCCGAAAGTGGCCTCATTCACCCAAACACAAGAGCTCTCTCGATTCTCAAAAAAAGAAGAGCTCTCTCGTCCATCGACTGAAAAAAAACAAATGCCAAAGCATAGAAAGTAATCCAAAAAACAAATTAGGTTGAGTCTCGATATCAGGATACCACAATCATATATGTCATCGACTGAAGAACAAACACCAAAGCAAGCAAAGAGCTGGGCGATGATGGAAGAGAAGCGGCAGAAAGGTAAAATCATGCGGGCAGCAGCTGAGAGCACGCGGCGTTCCCAATAATAATCAGACATACGAAAGGGCATGATTCAATTAATATGTACATTGAGGAATTGAACAGGCCGGTGCTAAGTCTTTACATAATTAATCACCAAATACAACGGAAACACGTTCCAATATCCCATGGTCCTAATATGCATTGCATAAGGTACGTGACAGACATGTTCAAATATTATCATGCGTTACAGACAACTAACTGTTCATAATGTTATCATTATTCAGCTACTAGAAGCAAATATTAGCACAGCGGATTCCATCCATGACTCCTCTATATTGGGTCACGGCATCCCGACGCTACTCCTTGTGATCTGACACTGCAGTAGAGAAACAGATAATAAGAATGGAACGACGTTCATACTTGAAATTAATAAACACAAAGTAAGCTAAAATTGACCATGATAAAGGTATATTGAGGACAGTAAGCAAAAGAAATGCAATGAAGAAAGGAACAAGTGTCAGAAACAAAGATCACAGAGCACAAGATACTGTGAGTATGTGAAAGTTGGTTCCGACAGTTTTTATTTTGCAATGGATAGCCCTTTATGGCACATGTGGATATCCAACGTATAAGCACTTTAGTATGCTTCAGCATATAGCACTATACAAGTACACTGAAACTGTAATGCTATTTTCATTATAGTGCAACTGCTAGTTTTCTGCTACTGATAATTTTGATACCAATGTTGGCATGAAATCCAAATTGTTCCATTTCTCTTTTGATTTGCTTCGCTGTTAGCATTTGACAGCAATGCATCACAATAGCAACAACGGAAATTACAGGTGCAGATTCAGCTGTTGCGGAGTATAATCCAAAGACTGATCCTAAAACGATAGCCAAATCTAACAATTCTGGGATGACATATGGCTTCTGGACTGAACTTGGCAACAACATTTTGTGGCACTAGATCTAGAGTATATGCAGGAATCAAGAGATTCAAGGAGCATCATGTAGGTGGATTTACACGTTGCTGAAACAAGTATCACAAAAAACAATAGAAATCACAGGCCGATGCAACTAACTTTGAATGATGGAACCTAGAACATGATGATGTTGAAGTGCAAGGAATCCATGGCAGGAACAATATCATTTCAGATTCATCTGGCCATCTGGGTGTGTGCCAAGTTCAGCACAGCAACCAAAAGAAAGCCATCTGATCTCAAATTTACAGCTCTACCCCAGAAAACCCAAATAAATCATAAGCCAGTCCATTCCATGCTTCGGGGAAAACCCCAACTGAGGACATTCAGGAAAGGAATTCCAAGGAGGGGCCTTCTCAAAGTAGCATGTAGAGAAGGATGTGGACGTTATGTGTGTGGCATACCATTCAACATTATCAAATTTTCGACCTAGATATAACCCTGGTAGCTCGATCTTCGTCCGATCACGTTTTTAAAGCTCTTAAGCAATTAGGTACTGTTCTGTTAAGGATTGATTGTGGGTATGAGACCTGCAATGTTGGAGATTGCATTTTGTATGGAACATGCAAAGCACAAATATAAAAGAATTTTTCCTAACAGAAAAGCAGAATAGCTCATGAGAATCTTGGTCAATATTGATAAATATTGGGCGGGCCAAATGGATAAAAAACTCAAGAGGTAATACTAAAAAACAAAACAAATATTGACTTGAAAAATAATCTGTATGCCGGTGAACAAGGCCTTTACTGCATTGCTCCTGACATATGCAGCTATACTAGGGTAGGTGTTTGAGTTAGACAAAAACTCATGCCTGTTTTTTTTTCTTTTGCGGACCCAGACAACCAGCATCCCTATTGCCTGTTGGAATCCAACACCCGTGTTAGATTCCATGTGGCCTTCGGCAACCCCCCAAAAAATTGCTGAAAAAGTGCCCACCCATGTTGGAAATCGACAACTACACCGTGTCCATGTAATACTGCTAGTGTGCACGAGTCAGATGCAAATTAGAGGTGGTAAGGTAGCGGTGAGCCGCCTTATATCGCCTGCTGCCATGACAACCATGGATTCCTTAGCAAATGAGAAAATCGTGAAAATCCAATTCCTATACTACATCGTACCACAGAGAATGCCTACAACCAACATGTATAGGAAACCAAGTGCAAAAAATACATATGTGATATGTAATTACCTGTTGTCGTCCCTGGGTAACTCAACTGGAAGAAAGGGATCAAGGAACCCATCTTTCCGCTCAAACAATTCAGCCTCTTCAGGTGCGGCATCCTTTCGATCCTCAACATATAGAGTGCTGGACTTGAGCTTCTTCTTGATCACATCCAGAGAAACTAGCCAAATCTAGGCATTGCCATAAGTTCCATCCTCCTGTTTGCTAGACTCAGGCCTCAATATGAAACTGACTTCACTAGGGTCATCCAGACTAAACATCGGGAACAGCAACAGACCACGTGGAATATGTGCGAAGTCATCGTCATGAGGCCAGAGTTCATATGCTGCGAGCCAACTGTCTTCTGCCCAAACCATATCATCCCTTCCCTCTATCCTCAATTTCCAGGTGGTGATGCTAAAATTAGACATATCTGGATCACATGTTCGTTTGAGCATCCCATCATACCACAAAACAAACGCAAACTTCAATGCATTGACACCATCTGTTGTGCCTAGGGTGTGGTATGCGTCGAGGCACCCCTCGACATGGTCACCGCGTCTCATATGATAGAGCCTGCTGCGCGGCAACTCGAGGAACAAGATCTCAGGCTCCTCATCGAACACGTTGCAGAGCATGACGCCGGAGCTGTAGTCCACCCAGCACATCCAGTTCCCAAAGGCGACGACTCTGCTGGTGTCCCAGTACCACAGGATTCGCTCCATATCCAGGTCGGCACCGCGGCGCACGGGGACGACGCGCGGACGCTTGAGCACCACTGGTCCGAGACGGACGGGTTGAACACGGCCAGCTCGGGCCACGCTGACTCCCTCGTGGCGGCTATCTGGAGCTCCGCCACTGCGAACTCCTCCGGGCCACGGCGGATGATACCCATGTCCAGGGACTCCATCCTGCGAAGGATCTGCTTCGTGGCGTGGATGCCCTCGGCCTGGACCCGGGCCTGGACTTCGCTGATGGTGCCGCCGAGAGGGGGGGAGCCGGCGCAGGGACGGCCTGCCGCCGCCGCTGGAGCTGTAGACGAAGTAGTCGATCATCGGGTAGAGGCAATCGCGGAGAACGGGGACGGTGTAGTGCATGATGAGGAGCACCGCGCCGCCGTGGGCGGCGACCGGGGCCAGCGGCTCGCCCTCCGCCGGGCCGTCCGGCCACCGCAGGTAGAGGGTGGACGGCTGCGGCGGCGCGCTGAGGCTGACGCAGACGTCGAACGGGTCGCCGCGGGAGTTGGTGAGGCCGTGAGGGAGGCCACGGTCGGGTTGTCCGCGGGGAAGGAGTCGTCGTCGCGGCGCCTCACGAAGCAGTCGAGCACCATCCAGCCGCGAGAGGCCGCTGGTGGCGCTCCGCCCTCGTGGCTGTGGGCTGTCGCCTCCGATGGCGAGTGGACGGTTTGGCCGACCCGAGCCGGTGGCTGCGCGAGGTCGGAAACCATGGCGGCGGGCGGCGGTCGGAAGCGGAGTCCTACTGTTGCCGCAGTGTTTACCACCGGGCAAAAAGGTCAGGCCCAACCTCAGCCCGCCCAGACAGGTCAGGCCCGTTCGATGGCGTGGACGGGCTTTAGACAGGCCAGGCCCGTTGGGCGGCGTACCGGCGTCGTCAAAAATACATTCCGTGTGAAAATACTACCTTGACTTGAAATTCGGGGTTACTTTCAATCCTTCGTGCAAAATACCTTCAAATTTGGGGTTACGTATTTTTTTTCATGTTTAAGATCAATAGTGCCACACGGCCCTTGATCCCGGCGACCAAGCAACTCGGCTCTCCAACGGTGAGCGAACATTACATTTACATTAACGCCGACTGTTCCACACAAGGTGATAAGGACCTTACTTAAGAGCATCTTGAAACTCTTTATTTCTCATCCGTCGACTAAAAAAATCTACTGAAAAAAAAGCTCCCAACAGCTCTTCTATCTGACTAGCTATTCTCCTACCTCGCTATCCGCCTCTCCTTGCTCGCCTTTTATCACGAGCTGCACCGGCTCGCTATCGTGCGCCCACGCTACCCTTCCTGCACGTCTATGCTGAAAAGGGCATCTATGCTGAAGAGATACGAAACAAAGTCCTACACGTACCTCAAATAAACACCATCGTCCCGTCTAGGATGCGTGCGGTGTTCCTGTCCAGCGGCGTGCGCCCTTCCCGTCCTGGCGCCTCTAGGGCGTCGGAGGAAAAAAACACGAGAAAAAAGAACTGGTGGCGTCTGTGGAAGCGGACGACTCCAGAAAAAAATAATTTGGACTCAGATTTGAATATAAAAGCCCATGTTTAGCTAGTCTTTTGTACTACCCATTAAATTAGAGAGTTTTCTATTTTTATAAAGGGATACAATCTCCATATTTAGCTAACAAAATATAGAGTCTTTCGGAGATGCTCTAACTCCGTAATCTTCAAGGAAAGAGTCACCACCAATCACCATAGTATCGAACAAGAAATATAAAGAGGAAGCAACAGATTGGACAATGGGGGGTGTGGGGGGGGGGGGGAGGCAAAAAGTTTAGCGCGGCTGTAATCTCGGTTTTAGCCAGACTATTACAATTTCTTCCTTATCTCAATAATGAAAAAATAGGCAGTATCGTGCCCATTCGTTCAAAGTAAAATAAAATGCAATGTCAGTAAACAAATATGATGATATGGTGTTAGAGTTACTAGTATAATGCTCGTGCTAACACCACGGAAACTTTAATAAAATACAGATTAAACAGCCAAAAGGCAATTTATCATCATATCATTATATAAAATAGCAGGATATAAAACACTTATTTCTCCTGACACCCAATACACGTAAGATTGGATGGACTCAGTAAAACAACATGACGTAGAAGTCGCATATCATTTACTTTCGAATATCATAACACCCAATTCTAAACTGCTTACACATAATTTTGAATATCATTTTCTTTTTCTAATACACCATACTGATAATAGAAGTCACACTTGAACTACTCTGTTCATCCACAGGTCAGATTCATCCCATACAACAAACGCAAGAAATCTCAGATGCAGCTCGAGAATGACTCTGGCCGACCACCAATCTGCACTACATCACACCAGTAACATCAGATGATAGCAGTTTTGGATTTTGTTTGATTACTAAACTGAATAAATTCTGCAAATGTAGTAGGGGATCCTAAATCCACTTGTTAGTCCATATCGGAAAAATCATGAAAACCAGTAAAATAGTACATCTATTTGATAAGAATACTGTGGATCGCATCCTTGCAAAACCAAATCATAAAAAGTGAAAACCTTACTCTACCTACATTCTCATATTCTTGACATTCCCGTAACGAAGAAATCAGCAAATATTGCATGCGCACATTGAAATGCAGAATTAACCTCATGTCGATGAGTTTGGTCCTGCCACAAAATGATAAGATGTTAAACACTGCGGAAGAGTCAGTTTTTTTTTTATGACGGAGTCGGAGCCTCGGAGGAGGGGCGACGCACGGAGCGATTCGGGAGCGATGGTTGATACAAATGATTCTGACCCTTAGATTTGAGTGACTAAAGAGAGAAAGTTTGTGAGGTGATCTGTACCATTCATTCAAGTTTAGGGGAATTTACTGGGTGGATGTAGCTTAGGCCCCGTTTTTGTTTCCCTCTCATTAAAGTTTAGCCCAACACGTTAATTAGAAATATTAAATATAGATTAATTAAAAAATTCATTACATTAAACAAGGATTAATTTGTGAGACGAATCTATTAAGTCTAATTATACCATGATTAAACAATGTATTGCTACAGTAAACATATGGTAATTATGCATTAATTATAGCTTAATTAGGCTTGTTAGGTTCGTCTCAGACATGACTTATGCAATTAGTTTTATAATTAGTCTATGTTTAATATGTCTAATTATCACTTATTTAAAGCTCTAAACTTTAGCACCTGGATCCAAACACCACCTTAGTGCATATCTGTGGAGGGCATTAGATGGGGTGGATTTAGGGATGTTTTTTAGGTGTATTATTTAGGGGTAGAGATAAAGAAAAGAGAACATGAGTTTCATCTAGAAGAATTAAGTCCACGGTTTTCCAACACAGTGAAGTTATCAGTTATAATTGTACAATTGGATTCTAGCAAGCACTTCAATTGTCAAGTTGGTCACACTAATTTACTACTTACAACATCCTGAAGGCAAACTCCTGCAGGCACAAGTTTGTTAAATCTTCTGATCACAAATCAACTCACGAAATAAAGTTGCTAAGATGACTATTGACAAGTCTGAACCTTATTTCAACATCCCAGGCAGATGCAGTACACCTGTGACAATAACAAAAGAGGCAAGAACGCTCCTACCCTAGTGTCTAATCTCTATTCTTGTTCCTCATTGTTGCCTACTTACATGTACCCTCTGTATTCGGCAATTGTCCCAACATGACCAACAAGAAAATCGATGTTTTTTTTCAACTCTACCTGGAAGAGCAATCTATCTTACGATGTTGGATGCAGTACCAGTACGATTATAACAACTGTTTCAATGCTAATAAATACCAATACCAATTAATCAAGACTAATGTAATAAAGTATGTTAGTACTGTTATGCTATCAAAGAGAACAATCTTAAAAGTGATTACTGAGGATCAGCACATCAATTTGATCGATGATATCAATGGAAAATGTAGGAAATTTTTGAAAGTATAAACAACGTGAAAGGAAAATTGAATTCTTCGCTATATTGACTCATCTAAATGGCTACCTAGTGCTAACATATGTTTTGGGCTCTCAAAAAGTGCTGCCATTCATCCTGAAAACCAAGATGCCAGCACAATCTTACTTCCCAATTACATCTCCTGAAGTATGTGAATTCACCCCTGACAAGTTTGCATTCAACAATCATAAGGTCACACGACACAACAGGATGTTAAAGGTAAAAGAAATTCCAAGGAACAGCAACCACAGAGCAACAAATACTACCATGTAAGCAAAGGTTTAACTTCATTTCATAACCAGCTGATTCATCATCCAGTAGCAATACAGCAGGATAGAAACATGATCATTTCGAGTTGCATATTGGTAAGTATGCAAAAGGAATGCAGAACAGTAAAAACGAAATGAGAAGTCCTTCAATGGGACCTAGTGGCATAGATGAAGGAGATGGCTGCCACCACGGTTGTGGTAGCAGCATACAGCCATGTCCAGATGCCACCCTTCCTCCTCTTCTGAGCCTCAACCACTGCGAGTTGCAGCAGCTCAATATCCTTGGTCAGGGTATTAATCTTCCCCTTCTTTTCCTCCAATGCCGCCTTCAGCTTCCCAATGTCGCCATCCTTCTTCCCACTGCACTTCTCAAGCTCCTCAATCTTTGACCTCAGCTTTACTGCTTCAGCCTTCTCAGCATCCAGAGCTTTCTGGACTGAATTCTTCTCATCATGCAGCCGTGAACGCTTTGTGTCAAGATCATCGCAGGAAGCTTGGAGCTGGGACATGGAAGTGTGGAGATCCTTCAATTCGGACCTCAGCTTACTGGCTTGAGCATCCTTCTCACGAGTCGCTCCCTCAGCTGCTTCCTTGTCAGCCTGGACTTTCTCCAACTTCTTCTTCAGACCCTCCAATTCCCCCACAAATCTAGCCTTCTCAGAATCAAATGACTTAGCAGCAGCCTCTTTCGCTGTCACCAATGTGCTCAATTCCATCCTGAGACTTTCAACCTCTGCAACAGAAATGGCGTGCTTCTTTTGGGCAGCCACAACCTCAGACTGAAGCTTTTCATTTTCTCCCTTCACCAAATAAGACTCCCTCTTCTTCCCCACCACCTCAGCCTCCAATTCCCCTTTCTTAGCCACAGCAGCTGCCAGCTCCACCTCCAATGACTCCACTCTCGCCTCCATCTCCGCCTTTTTGGCACCCAGCACCTTCAATTCCTCCACCTTTGCCCTCCACTTGCTCTCCATTTCCACCCGATAAGCCTCAGCTGCCTTCCTGAACTCCTGCAAGTTCCTCTCCACCTCTGCCTTCTCGCTCGACACCATCCGCACCGCCTCCTTGGCCTCCTCCAATTTCTCCGCCAGCTTACCCTTCTCTCCAAACAGCTCAGAGTTCTTGCCCTCCAGCTCCGCCACCATGGCCTCCAATCGCGCGACCTTGTTGGACACGGCCGCCACCTCCGCCTCCTTCTCGCGGAGCAGCTTCATGGTCTGGGTCCTCTCCACGGCGGCCGCCTTGAGCCGCGCGTCGGCCTCGCCCCTGGCACCCGCCTCCCGCGCCGCCCGCGCCTCCGCGTCCCGGAGCGACTCCTGTACGGCGGCGAGGCGGGCCCGGAGCGCGGCGACCTCGTCGGCGGCGGCGCGGAGCGGCGCGGCGAGGGCGGCCTGCGCCACCGCGCGCTCGGCGGCGGACAGCGCGGCGTCGTCGGCGGTGAGCTCGTCCAGGCGCGCCGTGAGCGCCGCCACCTGCCCCCGCCGCTCCGTCGCCTCCTTGAGCAGCATGGTGTTGAGCGCCTTCAGCTGCTCCGCCTTCCGGTCCCGCGCATCCGGCGCCGGGGCGTCCTCCGCGGCCTTCTCCGGCGGCGCCGCCTCCGCGGCGGCGTGGTTGCCGTTTCCATTGGCAGTGGCGGCGGCGGCGGCGGATTTCTTCTTGGCCATGGCGGCGGCGGCGGGGCTTAGGGTTTGTTTGTGGCCGCGAATGGATTGGAAATGATACGGGTTTCCGCGCGGATTTAAGCGGCGGGAGCGGCTCACTGACCGGTGGGGTCAGTTTCCACGAGGGCCCACATGGAAGCGAAATGTTTGTGGTGGGTGCGGGGGGCTCGGAGGCGACCGTTGGTGGGTGGGGTGAGTTTGAAATGGGGAGGGCCACGGACGGCCAGGATGCGCCGGAGGCTTATCGCGTCTTGGGCCGAATTTAATGGGAGACCGGGAATTTTCGTGAATTTTTATGGGGAGATCCCGGCATGCGTGCCGTGAAACGGGTGGGGGTGGTCCTGTGCCTTTGCACGGCGAATCTGGATTCGGCAATGATTTTGAAGCTTTTCCACAGGTGAACGGGATGAATTTGAAACAAAATTCAGCGTAGAGGTAGCTTGTATAATGTCTCATGCAACCTTACATGAGTGGTACTAGTATGAAAATTCCAGGACAGGTCCAATATCACTGTACTAAGATTTTTAAAATCCAATCCAATGTTCCGAATATGCCCTATACTGACAATATCACTTCACAAAGTGCAACAGATTCCAAGCATTTCAAACAATGTAGCCTCAGCAGAATCTCGATGTTTACCTGTCTTATGGCTCAAATTCCACGGGTGCTATGGAGTTTAAACAGATGAATTTTGTGTGGTTAAATAGCACCAGCAGTCCTGCGATAATTGTTGGCTGGCTGAGCCACATGTGGCAGACTGTGATTTTGGATTTTTCAACTGTGCTTGGTAACAGTAACACCTCTAAAATTATTATTTTTTTGTTTCCATTAAATGCTATTCATTAAAGTAGTACACTATAAGCAAGAAAATAAAAAAGGAACCACAAACTAACCAACATGTAGACGACTGGTTTTGCTTGGTATATAAATAAATCCTTCAACATCAGTACTGCTTAAGAATGAATGGTTAGACAAACTTCACAACAGTTAACAGCAAGCTTCTTACGTACTTCTGTAGAGCATCGAAGTCACCTGTACGTATTAACCATGCATCTGGGAATCTACAGTAAACTAATAAAGAGAAGAAATTCTGATGAAAACAACATTAAATTGGTTAGATGAAGAACTATGCAAAGAACAGTACTGCTTGCATTCTGTACTGCGGTGGAATGTAAAACCTGGAAACATTCTATTTTTAGTAGGGTTCAGCCATTTTTTTTTTCAATATCCACTTTTGACCCTAAAGAACAATGTACATTAGCTGACTCCAGAAGCCCTTAATTTCATAAACCATGGCCAAAATGTATATATTCCTGAGGCACAGCACAGAACTATACATGAAAGCGCACTAGTGTTTTACAACTAGTAGATGTAAATCATATACTGTAGCAAACCCTTAAACCTAGAGTTCATCTTTAGGAGCTGGTAAGCAGTCCTCATCCCAGTAGTAGGGGAACTTCAGCTTTGCGGCTGTATGAGGCATACTCCAATCATCATAAATAAATCTGCGACAAGCAATATCAAACTCAGAAACACTACTCACAACAGGTATGTGCATTGCACTTAGTTGCAAAGAGAGGAAGAAAAGGAAGGCATGTGCATACTCTCGAGCTGCATAACCAATATTACTTGGGACACCAATAGACAAAATATGGTATTGGTACAGATAAATGTGACATCAATAGCAAACCAAAGGGGACCATGACACACATGTGAACAACAGTATCATGTCCTATCCTTGCAATGTTGATGGAGAATTACTAAAAAAGGCTAAATCAATAGATCACACAAATAACGATATATGCTGGTTATAGGTTAAGATGAAAATGTCCAAATACAGCATCAGGTACGGCATATCTAGCAATCTTGTGATAATTTTCAGTGTTCATTTCAGAATATGAACATTTTTTATTTGGTGTTTTTTGAAGTTTCTGAAAAACTATTAATAAGGGTTTTTCTGCTGCCCAAAGTAGGCCTTTGTTCTAGATTTTGTGTCCTCATCAGACATCAGGTGTCCCTACAACTTTAGCATCTATCAAATGTCATAACAACTATGAACTAAATTTAAATGAAATAAAATACTACTAAATCTTGATAGACGTTACTACCGAAGATCTTTAGGCTATGAGCATGAGCAGTTATTCTCATTAACAAGGATAAAAATGCATTTCACCCTTTTCTCCGATCAAGTTTTGTCACAACTGTGCTGCTAGGAATGGCCAAGAAGGTTCTGATGAGAACTCCTAACTGTATGTGTCTGGTATATGCTTGAACAAAATGGAAACATCAAGAACACTTTGTACAAGGTTCACAGCACACATGTGTCAAACTAAACACAATGGACCCGGAACACTGAAGTAATCAATCTGAATGAATCAGTTCGGACTATGTTACTGAATGAATAAGTAACACGGCGTTCAAGTAAAATATACTCACATCTTGATAGGTGGACGTGATATGATCACAAGAACTTGCAAATCTTCATGCTCATCAGAATTCCAAACCTGCAATAAAGAGAAATACGAAGTAAACACTAAAATGGAAATCAATCTCCTAACTACCAAAAATTTCCGATGTGTTCTTGAAATGTCATAACAGATAATCAGTGGGAGTTGGCAAATCAAGACACTGAGGCATCAGAGTACCAGACAAAATAAAAACAAATAACCACGAGAACCCTTCTCTTTTACCTGGTGGGGATCATTTACAGGGATTGTAAATGTGCTATTCTGGAAGACAGGAATCTCCTGTGGCTGCCCTGGGTGCTTGAGCGAGGTTGACCCCAGCAAGAGCGTGCCTTTCCCTTTAAGGACAATGAAAACCTCCTCACAGGAGTGCCTGTGGATGGGTGTCCTTTTGCCTGGACCAAATGTCTGAAGCCACACTTCCACCTGAAAAGAAAACATGTTGTATAGAACAAAAGAACGAAAACAGTACTAAATCGAAATAGTACCTACACTGTGAATCGACTATTCCAATACAACTCATCCAAGGAAAACATATATACACATCTGCACAGCTAACAGTGCAACACCAATCAAGCAGTGATGTCCTTTTGTTTTGTTCACATGGATGCTAGAAATTATCATGAATAAAGGTTGCAGCACCTTTCTACAAATGCCCACCAAAACCAGTTCAGCCCAAAAACTAGAAGAAATGCATATTAGCCACTGAGGCCCAATAGGTTCTTTCAATGGTTCCTCTTCCGTTTGTTAATAATTGAAAAAAAACATTCCTCTTCCTCACCTCCTTCATCCCGTGAGCGAGCGCGCCGGCGACCGTTATATGCGAGAATCCTTCCCTGCCATAGTTGCTTTGGTGCATCCGGCTTATGTCTCACACCAGTGAGTTGTATGGATACATCAGAACATCATATACACACACTATCAGATTTGTTGGCACAGCTGTAGCGAAAGAAAGATGCTCGCTTCAATCGCTAATTGGCCAAGGAACCGCCTCAAATCTAATCGGTATGCTTAGAACTGCAGCTGATTCGCACCAAGCAGTGTGATCTCGGGAGGGGCAAGTTCGGAAGTTTCAAGAAACTTGACAAGGAAATGGAACGGGAGGGGCTGGGGAGGGGGCAGGTGCACCTCGCGGGCAGGACGACTCGGCTGCTGGGAGGAAGGAGGCAGCTAACGCGAGGACGGCAGCGAGGACGAGCGCGCGGCGGACGCCGGCGAGGTGGGGCCCACAGGCTGCCGCAGCGGCGGCGGTCGGTCGGTGCGCCATGCCTGTCCTCCAACGCTATCGGTTTTGTGTTTTGGTCCCTATAGTTTCCAGCTATTTACGCCTTGATTCGCAGTTCTGGACTTCTGGGCTCTTCTTCTGCTTTGCCGGGTTCCTTCTAGAAAGCCCGGTGCCTTCTCTCTAGAAACAGGGTCTCCTCCCAAAATTGAGTGTCACAATTCCTCAATCAAGGTATTCTTTCCAGATGATCAGCAAGCATATGTAGTACAGTACGTACTAGAGACTGAGCTGGGCTTACTGCCGGCTGTTATTCCAGATTTCCATAAGTTCATCCAGTTCATGTTCCATGACAAGATACAACCTCCCTACGGAGGCACAATATATATTCCGTACATGACAGCGCACACAGCACACAACAACGTTGGAGTTAGGACAACGTGGACCTTTGTTCCAGCAGGATCATGGATGAAGCTGAATAAAATGGGCTTTCGGACCTACAGCTCGTCTTTAGGTGCTGGTAAGCAGTCCTCATCCCAGACGAAAGGGAATTTCAGCTTCGCTGCTGTATGAGGCATGCTCCAATCGTCATATAGAAATCTGCAACAGGCAATATAGTTGAAGGTCAGGAACACTGTTTTATTGCTCATATGGGCACTGCACACTCACAAACTGAGGAAGAGAACCAATAGAACGTGGATTGTTCTCTAGCTATGTAACAAATGAATCACACAGATAGGTATTTAGATACCATTGAAGATACAGATGTCTGAATACAGGTTCAGGTACAGAGCATATCTAGCAATCTTGTGACAATGTTGAAGCATCCATTTTGAAAATATCAGTATTTTAGAAAAGCGTATGTTCTCTGTAAGTTTTTTTCTGAAACTAATTCTCTGTAAGTTTTTGAGAAAGAGCTTTAAATGGAATGCAGATAATATAAAATTTTGATGATTGTTAGTACTCAAGAAGAGTGCTGGAGGGTATGAATAGGAACAATTTATTATCTGAAACAAGGACAAAATGCATTTTCACCCTAGCATGCCACGTCAAAATTTGTGGTCTATTTGATCATGCCCTCAATGCACAAAATTTTGGCTGGTACTATGAGCAGTAAACCTAACAGGCCCATTAACAAAAAGTTGTGACAGGAACTCAACTGAACGTATCTCATATAAGCTTGAACAGAATGGAAACATCAAGAACACTTTTGTATGACACTAGTCACAAACTAATCTGAACTGTGAATAGTCAGCATGCATGAATCAGGTATCATATATTGTTGAATGTATTGGCGACATGGCGTTTAAGAGAGATGTACTCACATCTTTACCGGTGGGCGCGATATGATTGCAAGAATTTGCAAATCTTCGTGCTTGTCAGAATTCACGACCTGGAACAAAGAGCAACACACTGTAATTGTGAACACTAAAAAAAATCCCAGGACATAAAAAATAAATTGACCCAACATAACCTTGAAATCTATCTAATGTACAATAGAGTTGGTGCACATTAGAATCAGGAGGCAGTGAGGGCACAGTAAAAAACAGATAACCATGATAACACATCTCTGTACCTGGTGTGGATCATTTACAGGGACCGAAAAAGTGCTATTCTGAGAGAATGGAATCTCCTGAGGCTGCCCTGGGTACTGTAGCGTGCTTGACCCCAGCAAGAGTGTGCCGTTCCCTTTGAGGACAACAAAAACCTCCTCACATGAGTGCCTGTGGATTGGCGTCCTTCCACCTGGAACTATAGTCTGAAGCCACACCTCCACCTAAAGGAAAATAGTTCATGATTAAGCAAGAAACAAACATAATATCATCTACACTGTCAATCAGCTATTCAAATACTTCTCATCAATTGAAGCATGTATCTACACATGAATAAACCAAATTCAGTCCATTCAGCACCTAGCAATACCAATGGAAGTGTAACAGTACAATTCCAAAACTGTTGAGTTTGCATGTAAGTAAGAAAACTAGTTGATAGCATAAAAGGAGAACATGTCTTGACATTTTTACAGTTAACTAACATGTGAACTACTTGTTGATGCTACTAATACATTGTGACACTCAAAGTAGCCCGAACCCAGAGTACGTGTTGGTTCGTCCTCACCTCCTTCATCCCGTGCGCGAGTGCCCCGGCGACGGTTATATGAGAGAATCCATCAATCCCGTAGCTGCTCTGCTGCATCTGGCCAATGTCCTTCACCAGCGAATCGTCTGGACACATCAGATGCGCTTATCACTTATCAGGATTTTTTTCTGCCGTACCACACAGCAAAACAAACGAGGCATGCTCAATTCCAGCGCTAATTCGCGAAAAAAGATGGCCTGAAATCTCCCCGAAGCATCGGATTCGCTGCTGCAGTACCTCACACGGAAAAGATGGGATTGAAGTTGGGTGGTTGGGGGAAGAGAAGAGTAGCAGAAGCAGGTCGGTCTCGGAGGTTCAGCCAAGTCGAGAAGGAAATGGAGAGGGGAGGGGAGGGGAGGGGAGGGGGGAGGCGCACCTCGGGGGCATGACGGCTCGGCTACTGGGAGGAAGGATGCAGCGGCGGCGAGGAACGCGGCGGCGAGGAGCGCGCGGCCGACGACGCCGGCGAGGTGGGGTCCACGCGCCATTGTCAACGATGCTGCACCGACTGCGGCCAAACAAACTTTTCCTCCTCCGTTAACGGCCGCGCACATTTGGATCTGGATCGGCCCAGTACTTTTCATTTAAGCCTGTGAGGATAGATCGGCCCACAGCCAGCTGTGTTGTCTACCACCAGATCAAATTTTCGTAAGAAAACCAGGGCGTTTAGTTCCCAAATTTCACGTCAAATTCCACGATGCAAAAAGAAGATTTTCATCCCATTAAAATAGCGGCACATGTATAGAATAATAAATGTAGATGAAATCAAAAACTAATTGCACAATTTTATTATACTTTACAACACAAACATTTTAAACCTAATTAATCAATATTTGAATAATTATTCACCGTGCCGTATTTATGGTAAAGTTCCAACTTTGATATGTTAAAGTTGGGAACTAAACGAGGCCAAGGTACGGATGGACGACGAGTTCAAGGCTCGAGGCCATATGCCTGTCCTGCCTCGACTTTTACCTGAAGATGGTGAGGACCTAGGGAGGCACGTATGCCTGCATTTGTCGGCCGAAGATCTCGTATGGATCTCTGATTTTGTCATATACTCATATCTAAAACATAGTAGGCTTGATTTTTAGTTTCATCCATTCGTTCATGTAAATATGGAAACATAATGGTCTGCTTTTTAACAAAAAAAATGGGACTCATGATGTGCACGTACTTATGCAGAAGCACCACCAAAAAAGAGTGGATAGATTACAAATTACAAAAATAAAAAAGAGTGGATCGATTATAGCTAACAATATAAAGATGCTTACAAGCAGTTATATTCAAGTCGATTAGCCCATGACTCAAAGAATGAGCCCATATGCCAGACTTGACCTGGAAAGCTCCTTTCTTCACATCTGGTTTTGATTATGACATATAGTCCTGCTCCAGTGTCTGCAGGGAATGATGTCGCAAAGGATGGTTGAAATGGTTCAAAAGAAGAGGCAGAGGAATGTGTAAGAGAAGATAGATTAAGTGTCCTGCTCCTAGATTAAGTTCTAAATATTTATGAGGGCTGCCAGGTACTGAGAATTCTGTATTTATTTTAGTGAAGATTAAATAGGAAAGTAACTAGGTCTGACGGTGAGGTCTCAGAATATAATAGCTTTCATGATACAGTTACTAGAATGGTTATTTGCATCCACTGAAGTGTCCAATTAATGAAATGCAGTGACAGTCTGGGATCCTGGTTTATTTCAGTTCCCCTCTTACATACAGATTGATGAACATCCCCAAAACAAGAACATTGTTTTTTTGTCCCTCCTTTGGCTTCAATGATGATGGAAAAATAATTTTGGAGTTTGCATCGCGAGATTCTGCCTGCTGTTTGTAGACATTAGTATTTAGTATTTGTATCAATTTCCATTACCTCTATATGCCATTCATTTGTTTCCCCCCTTTTGTTTTTTATTTGCATGCTTGTTTCAACCAATGGAGCATCACTTTCTAAAATGGCGACGGCAAGAAAAGTTCTGACGTGAAGGCTCTGATCTCAAATTCGGTGCTGGGTTTGGACTCCACCGCTCAACTTACAAGGTGAGGGTTGGCGTTTGTTAGTGTGGGTTCCTAGAAGATGCTCATCTGATCCCAAACAATTACTGATGGAGCTGTACTCTCTGTACTCGAAGCATCGAAAAATCTGACCTGCTCAATGGTCTTGCATATTGAGGTGATGAAAGGGGAAGAGATCCACCTGTTTCTTCAGAACCTGATATGCTGATAGGGGCTGAGTGATCCCGTTTTCATTGTCTTTGTGCCAGGAGCAGGCGAGCCAGCAGCACCACTCATGACAACTACCATGCATAGTTACTTTGGTTGGCATGCCTGATTTCATTAAATTTCTATATCAAATTGCATATTGTTCCGATTCTGGGCAAGGCATAAACATTGCTTTTCATTTTTAGCAATTCCCTGTTTATATCTATAGTTCAATACATTGCAGGCTAATGTTGCCTCTGCACGCTAGGAATCCTAAGTAAAATAGATGCTGCAAGAATCTTGGGAAATATGACACATATTCCCAGGCCCAAGATGGGATAGAATGTTGCTTTGGAAAATAAAAAAAAATCTCGCCAGTTATGATGTTTGCACAGTTTGTAGGCGCACACATAAAAAGATTTTTCGGGCTTGCACACATAGAAAATTCAGAGAAATGTATACCAAATATTTGTGTAGCTGTTATGATTTTTCTTAGATACTATTATCATTTAAAATATTTCTTAAGCTAAAATAGTGTAATCTAATGACTTCCTGATAGTGCAGTAAAATAAAATCCAAAAGGAGTCGCCTGCATGTTAAAAATGGCAATTCATCTCAAATGTTCATGAAGATGGTGTTCTGGTGTCATGTGTCAAGATCAATTTAGTAGCACAGATGCTGAGTTCACATTTCAGTGAGTTTTTATTACCTGCAAACAGTGGTTATTATTTCATGACACAATAGTATGTTCTGGCAGATTAGTATGTTCACATTATTTGATTACCTGCAGGAACTTAGATTTTTCTTCTCAATGTTTTCTGAAGAAACTGATTTAACCAGCAGCAAGTTCTGGCCTTTTGATACGGTCCTCTTTCTCAGCTTAAATGACAGCATGCATGTTTAGATAATTATCATTGTTGGCTGGCATAGATTCTTTATTAATAATTAATAATTGCTTGTTTTGCCTTTTAAAAAATATCATAATAGTAGCTTCTGACTCATTGCATCATGCTAAATTGATTTTTTTTTAATTCTTGGAAGGGGATGGTAACAACATGGTGCTTGAGAGGATGAAGGCGGTGCAGTGAAGTTATATTTTCCTTAGCGCTTGAGAAAAATTAGATGGATTCGAAATTTGTAAAAAAAAATGAGATGTTAGTTAATGCGTATGTCTATGTAATTCAAAACTTAATAACATTTCATATGTTTCTTCTGTAAAATCAATCTCATTGGCCGGTTGATTACCAAAAGTATATATCATTTTGTAGTTTGATTTGCATTAGTAAATATCCCCGTAGCGTTAGGCACCTGTTGTCCCGTAGGAGGAGGAGGATAATAATATTTAGTATGCAAGGAAATGAATTGGAGGATACGAGTATATATATCTAGTAAGTCTCGTATTGTCATATGCTAAAGCTCTGTTCCTTCTCATCTTACCTGTTATAAGGTGGCCGGTTGATGTTTTTGAGGTTATGGCGGGTAGTATACGAATCCTGTGTCCACGTTGCTTGCTTAGTGATTATTGCTCAGTTGAATCAAATTTGAAATAACTTGTCCTGCCTCCAAATAGCTTCGGCAATCCGATCAACACGAAGGGTCCAGTTGTGCTGTGTTGAGCTGGGGTATGGCATTCTTTGATCTCAATTCTAATGCTGTTGGATGTTCTTTCGCAAAATAAAAAAATAAAAAAACTGTTGGATGTTATCGTGGTACGAATGAAAGAACACTAGTTTTGTTTAGCACAATGAAAGACACACTAGTGAATTGAAACGAAAAAGAAACAGGCACGACACGACTCGGTTTAACCGCCGCCGAAGATACGGCCCAGCCCAGGCACGACACGGTACCCGCCGCCGCCGAGACGGACTCGGCTTCCGGCCCAGCCCAACTCTAAAACGAACTCAGAACCAAAATAAAAATAATCCACCAAAAAAACGGATTGATTGGATTGGAACAGGCAAAATTCCCCTCCCCTCGCTTTCAAAAAAAAAAATTCCCCTCCCCTCCCTCGCCGCCAGCCATGGCTCATCTCCTCCCGCCGCCGGCCGTGTCCAATCGCCGCCCGTTCCCGGCCTGGGCGATGCTGGACTGCTTCGTGAGGCGCCGCGACGACGACTCCTTCCCCGCCGGCAACCCGACCGCCGCCTCCCTCACCAACTCCCGCGGCGACCCGTTCGACGTCTGCCTCAGCCTGGAGAAGCCGCCGCGGCCGTCCACCCTCTACCTGCGGTGGCCGCGCGGCGGTGGCCGCGCGGCCCGAAGGAGGGCGAGCCTGTGGACGTCGCCGCCGCCCACGGCGGCGCTGTGCTCCTGCTGATGCACTACACCGTCCCCGTGCGCGGCGGCCTCGTCTTCCCCATGATCGACTACTTCGTCTGCACCCCCGCCGCCGCCGGCGGCCCGTCCCTGCGCCGGCTCCCCTCCCTCGGCGGCACCATCGCCGAGGTCCAGGCCCGGGCCGAGGCCGAGAAGCTCCACGTCTCCAAGGCGCTGGTGCGCAGGATGGAATCCCTCGACATCGGCATCGTCCACCAGGGCCCGGGGGACTTAGCCGTGGCGGAGCTCCAGATCGTCGCCGACGACGACGACGCCGCGCGGCCCGAGCTGCGCGTGTTCAACCCGTCGGTCTCCGACCAGTGGGTGCTCAAGGCGCCGCGCGTCGTGCTGGTGCACCCCCGCGATGGCCTCGACATGAGCCTTGTCCTGTGGTACTGGGACACCGACGCCGTCGTCCCCTGCGGGACATGGCTGTGCTGGGTGGATTACACCGCCGGCGTCTTGCTCTGCAACGTGCTTGGAGAAGAAGAAGAAGAAAGCTCAGAGATCTTGTTCATGGAATTGCCTGTCAAGCCGGCTTGCGTCATCAATCGGGATGTGGGTGGCAAAGGATGGTTGCAGGCCTACCATGCTCTGGGCACAAGCGCAACCAATGGCGGCAGCGATGTCTTGAAGTTCGCGCGTGTTCTTGCCGATGAAGCTCCCTCGCCTGATGGCATTATCAGACCTGTAAATCACCCATTTCCAAATCGTTTCGTCGTCACCACATGGTCACTGAAGCTGGGTTTGGGTGACAGCATGGCTTGGCACTGGCAGGAAGAAAGTGCTGTTACAGCGGATCAGCTTAGGGATCTTGATGAGTTTGATCATCTCCCACGTGAGCTACTGATGTTTCCTACTTTCAACCTGGACAACCCTGATGTTGTCAGCTTCATGTTGAAAAAGGATGAGGGGACATATGATGCCGGTGAAATTTGGTTGGTTGCTATCAATGTGGAGGAGAAGACTGTAAAGTCAAGCATGTTATACATCAAGAATTATGATGGTTGCTCTCCTGAAGAGGCTGAACTGTTTGAGAGAAAAATTTGGTACATTGAACCCTTTCTTCCCGTTGAGTTCTCCAAATAAGATTGGTTTACAGTTCTGACATTCTTCAGCAGGACTTTACCAGAATGAGTTAGGACAGCGTTTGATGAATCGAAACGAGTCAGGCAGTGACCAGCAGCAAAAATATTTTCCACACCCCTTATCAGATCGGACAGTGTTGTTGTCTTACGAATCGATATCAAGGGACACCTCGCCTTGCTTAATCCTTGCTCCCTCCATTCTGAAAAACATATTTAGGATAAGGTTTGGGTAAAACATTGGGAATATAAATCATTAATAAATTTTAAATCGTTGAGTTTGCAAATGTGAAAACTATATGAATAGATTTGTCTTGAAAAATATTTTCATAAAAGTATACATATATCACTCTTTGATAAATATTTTTATAATAACAAGATGTCAAAGTTGTGTTTTGGAGACCGTGTCGCTGTCTTAAACGTCAGTTTTATCAGAATGGAGGGAGTACGAGAAATATGACCCAGCCCTACCAGCTTGTAGTCCCAAGCAAGCCAAAGCGCCATCTGCGCGTGCCGCGTGGTGCTATGACTACAATTGTTTTTTATTATTTCAAGTTGTCCACGCGTGTGCACATCAGCCTCCAATGACAGAATTCCTCGACAACGACCTGGATCAGCCTAAAAATACAAAAGCAGATCGATGCAGATTATAATCAGACATGCTAGCGAAAACAACAAGTGCCCCTGTCTCCTTTTGGAGATGATCCACTCATCTCCCTCTCTCTGAACACTCCTGCCAAGACACACTTATCTCCCTAGTTAGCTTTGTACTCGCGGTGGGACAAACACAACCTGCCTAAAACTCAAGCTTCATAACTGCACCACTAACACACATACTACTTTGCATGATCTGCAACCTAATAATAACCAACCCAAGTACCGAACCCAATCGAGAACTCCTTCGTCCATGCAAAACACAGGAAACGAGAGGACGAAGCTTACCAAGCTGTCTTACGAATCGCAGATATAAGGGACACCTTGCCAAGCCAAAGCGCCATCTGCGCGTGCCACATGTTGCTATGACTACAATTGTTTTATTTATATATTTCAAGTTGTACAGCTCGTACACATCAGCTTCCAACGACAGAATTCCTCAACAATTACCCTCTCTCCCTCCTGCCAAGACACACTTATCTCCTTGTACTCGCATCGCGGTTCACATGCAAAACACAGGAAGCGAGAGGGTGAAGCTCACCGGGGCAGGAACGCGGCGGCGGCCGGGAAAGGATTGGGATAAGCCCAATGGGTCGGCTCAGGCTTATTCCTTAGAAGGCGTCACCAGGCCGACAAGCCCAATGGGCCCAACTGCCATTTCGTTTGTGTTTGTTGGGCTTTAGGATGTGTGTGCGCTATGGGCTAAGCAAACGGCTGAGAATGAGATTTTCGATGTGCGAGGGAAAGTGGGGTGACCCGCTCTGTTTATTTCCACTTATATACGAAGCAATGCATATATATATATATATATAGTCTGTATATATATTCACTCTTTTTAAAAAATATATACTCCCTCCATATTGGTAAAGAATGATGTTTTGGACAAGATTTTAGTCAAACATTGGGAATATAAATCATGAATAACTTTTAAGTCATTGAGTTTGAAAATGTGAAAACCATATGACTTTTATAAAAGCATACATATATTATTTTTTAATAAATATTTTTTTAAAAATAAGAAGTCAAGTTACGTTTTGAAGACCGTGTCGTTGTCCTAAACATCATTCTTTACCAGTACGGAGGGAGTATTCCACACAATGGTGATACAGCACAAGTGGATTCAACATAAGCACAGTTATCATGGTAATGAATAAGAAGATGCAGTATGTGCCAGCAAATGCGGCGATCACCCTACCAGATTGCTGCGTAACATTAGTGAAACAAGGAAGGATCACAGCAACCATTATTACAAATTACAATGTACACGGCATGGAATATATAGAACGAACGTGGCTGGATTACTTTCCAAAAAGCACATCCCTGCGACCCGAACACATTGGCATGACCTATACACAATGTATTTATTCGTCATTATTTTCATGGATTCCATGTGTACATGTAATCTACACAAAATACATTTATTCCCTCCCTAGGAACGGGCACAAGGAAATCAGTAAATAAATGAGACTGTAGTCTGCAGCAACTTCTCCGATCCATTGTTGATGTAAGCCCGCGGAAAGCTGTAGCTGACACTCCTTGTTATCTCACTGCATGAAGCTAAGACATAAGTATGATTTTCCACGGGAAATGAGAATGAAACGGGCATCGCATAAATTTGTAGGGAAATTTGAAAAGCATAGGCAATCAACCGGAAGATTCCAGTACTTCACATTTAATCCCTAATAGGGAAAGTCTTCTAGTGATCACAGAAGTACATGTCAGGATTAAGGAACAGAGTTTGAAGGAAATGGCAAATTAACGATCTGGTTAACAAAATGCTGGTCGTTTTCTTTTGTGAAATATAGAATGCAATTTGGACAAAACAGTTTTTCTGAAGTCTCCTTTGGTTTTGATCTGGTCACTAACAAAATGTTACGTGCAGGGTTTTCCAACATTACTAATAAGAGTGGAACAACATAGAATTTTGAGACTGCTGAGCAACAGCCTAACACTCAAAACAAGTTTTTTGTCTATTTAAGGAAAACTAATGGGTAAAAACATTGATCAGTTTCATATCACCTTGTCAGTCAGGTATAAGCTATCCAAAACAGCAAACCCTGCAGCAACGCCACCTTCATCCGATGAAGAAACTTTTGTCCGCATCAAGTAACCACTTTGGTCATTGATTACCACCTTATCTTTGTTCCTGATCAGAAATTGAGAAGTGCAGTACTCTTCATTAGAAAAACCACCATCATTTGCAGACCACTAGTGTGAAGCAAACATACCGCAAGTAAGCGCCATATATTCCAAGCTCAGAAATCACAAGACCCTCGTGGCAAATACCATCACGGACTAGATAAGAAAGAGAAGCTTTTGGGAAAATTCTTTGCATAAGTATATAGGCTGCAAGCGCATCCCCTCCTTCCTTCTGGAGTCTGGTAAGTGTTTCTCGCAATTCATGACCATAAATATTGTTCCCTGTGTATAAAAAGCATACTTCAGCAAAAGTAAGAATTATATGCATATGCTAATGTCAATACAAACCTCCGCCTTCACGCTGAGGCTTCAATACAAATAACTCAGGTTTCTCAATAGCAGTTTTAACAATCTCTTCATCATCCAAACTCCATAGCCCAGCAAAGCATTTACGAAGCTTAGCAATTTCCTCCTTATTTTCAAGGAACCTATAGAAAGAACAAACAATGGTTATGAAACCTTTAAGCTTTTAGCCTGATCTGATCATAATAGTAGCAGCTAAGTACTATTGGAACGGAACAACAACAGTATAGGCAGCCTACAAGCATCATGTTTGTCTACGAATGCATGTAGATCCACAGTGTCATATGCACAGCATATGAATGTTCAAGTGTGTACTATTTGTTACTAAAGAAATCTCGTTACCTCTCAAGCACATTAGGCTTTGCTAGTTCTTGTTGAATCTTTTTGGTTCCCACTAAATGATAAGATATTGAAGGACACTTCACAGCACATGATCGTTCAATCAAAATTCTTGCACTCCATTCCTAGAATATACAAGAAGCTTGTCATGGTAATTTGATCATATTAACATAAGAAAACCAGCCAGAGCGCATCCAGATCATATACAGCAAAGTGTTGACTTAATAGTTAATAACAAGACAAAAAATGAAGTTCAAGTGTAATAGTAGAAGCATCCAAAGAAGAATGAGATAGCTTAAATAAAAAATCTGTGGCAGCTCAGTTTCCAATCAGAAAAGGCTATGGGGGGAAGGCAAAAGCTATGTAGTATGTACTCATACTGCTTCTGAAGGATAATCATTTGGTGTATACCCAGCTCTATAGTACACCACAGCAACTTTTTTGCCATCTCTGCATTTCCCAAAACATAAAATTCTAGTGAACACACTGAAAGCTTAATTGCTCATATACTTGGAGCAAATAATGGATAATTTATCTTTGACATATATGGATACATACACAAGAAGAGTTCCATCTGGGAGAACCTGCCCTTCGGCCTCCACCTGTGACAATGTTTTCCTAATCGTTGTTACGCCATGTGTGATAAGTTGTCAAGGGAACACAAGTTTGATCTTATGAATTTTGGTATTGCCTAAAATTCAAATCCAACAGTGTTTCCAAATTATCAAACACTTTAGCAAACTTAGCAACAAACTGGGTAGAAAGATATTGGTGAAAAGGCAGTATAAGGATGGCAATTATATGGGTGAAAAGACAATTGAATACAATCAAGCAGTTGAGTCACTAAGCAGGAATCCAAGAGAGGAAATTGCAGTTTCCATCATTACAGAAAAATAAGAAGGCAGAACATAAAAGGATATGATTCCTTCAAATGTTTGCTAAGCCAGTATTGGTCATACATATTTCTTTCTTCAGGCTGAACAATCATCATAACTACAGCACTGAGAAATTTCATGGAAAATAATGGAAGTTAATACTCACATATATATAGTAGTATATAACATAATAAAACTATGCATGTTCAACTAGAGCATACCAAACCTGTCAACATTAAACTCAGCCCATGCTCTGGCCAATGCTTCAGCAAATTTGCTGCTAGCCGCATTTCCAGGAACCCTCTTTGGTTCTTGACTTAATAAACGTCCATACTGATTAATTAAGGTTCTGCATATCAATTAGCGAATATTCAATTTTGTATCCTCATTGTGCTGAAGACAAAATAATAATTCTGATCAATTGAACAAATAAGAATCCCCACCAGTAAAAGGAGAAAACTTCCAGGTAGATAAAATGGAAAGGAATGGAAGTAAATTGGATGCATAAACACAACTAAGAATGCACTTTCCCTAACCACTTTCTGATTTTCAATTACAGAATTTGGAGCAGAAACTCTTTGATGCTATTCCTTCACTCTCGGATAATTATAGAAAAGAATGCAGTAGATACATTATTCGCTAGCTTTTCATTACTTCTAGAATGAGAAACTGCCATATGATCTCATTAATATGTGTGCAAATTAGTAAGGTTACATTAATGCTACTAGACTGGACCTAATATTCAGTTCCCATATCAAATCAACATTGACATATGAAGTAGCCACAACTAAAGCCTACTGTTCTATCACATGTAATAAAGCAAGGCTACTTATCTGTCATTAAAAGAACAGCACGATTTACACATCTTAAGTTAGGTACAGCATATTTCTATTTTTGAAACAGATTTTAGAAAGAAAAAAATATTATCCACAGAAAGATAATTCTGTTATCGAAATTAACTCTTCAAGAGATGATATGCCGGACTTTACCTGTGAAGCTCACTTACTAAGGAGCCAAGCCCAGGAAATGATGTTGAAATAGTGTTGAGCTCTATTTGAAGAAGAGAACTTGTTTCTGAATCCAGCATATAATCTGATCGGTGCAACCCTAAACGAATATTCTGGTAAATATTGCAGCATTGATTAGTACTTCCATAGCAAGAACATTACCACCCTCCCCACTTCATCAATAAAAGATAAGAAAAGGAGAACTTTGAGATAACTTAAATTCTATTTAATGTTCAGTTTAAGAGGTTGACACCGAAAGTTAGAGATAAGATGTGCTTATGAATATTCAGGGTCATTATTGAACTGAGTAGTAGTGCTTAGAAGAGTACCTCCTCCTTATTTGTTTCCATCATTTTCCTGTGAATCTCTAAGAGCCTAGATGTGAAATCATCAACCTGCCTTGTTCTGAAATTACAACATTATCAACCACTATCATCAGTCCAACTGTTTGATAGAGATTTTGAACTTGTGACATGAATAATCGTTTTGTTTACTCAAAATTAGACATGTCATTTCAAAATTTCAACAATTTATTCAGTACGCATACAGGTGCGCTTCTGGCAATGCACAAGGATGCACTGGTATTCACAGTTAATAAATTCAAGCTGCAAAAAGAACTCTGAATGATAATTCATAACGTGGTTCAAAATTAATATGGAAGAGGAACTTACTTGGACAAAGAATCTTGCAAGAATTTCCCATCCAGGCTAACACGATCCACAAGCTCGTTAAAAATGGGAGCCAGCTCACACGCCTGCCTCCAAATGGATTCTGGAAGATGTGCCGGGAGCAGGGAGAATGGAGCATGAACCAAACCCACGCCAGGGACTGTTGCTGATCTCTGCAAGGGGCCAGTAAAAATGTTACGTCAGGAGTCAGGACTCTGGATAACAGCCAGCCAGTGCACGAGTAGTATTTCATTCCACCAAACTTCACCAGGAGGTTTCATTGCATTTATATATAACTCAACAGCAATTTCTGAGGCAGTCACGCTTGTGGCATAAAAGTCTGGTCACGATTCAGGCAATCAGTGCATCCTAGACCTTCTATCCAAAATTCAGTACCGACTGAAGGAGACAAGAGTACACTACAGGATCTAACCATGCTCATCAAACACTGAATGGCCAGAAAAATAATGGAGCTGAACTATTAGCTCCAGTGAACGAGTGAAGAAGTGCAGTACAGGTCTTCCAAATACCAAGAACCAGAACCAGAACCTCGTTGAGATGGGAAACCAGAACACAACACAGAGACCGCTTATCGCCCATCTCGATTCAGCAACAGATTGTTGAACTAATTCAGCGCGCCGTCGACAAGAAGAGGAGGGGCAAGAAGAAGCCACCTAAGAAGAAGTAGCTCACCGGGTCGGCGCGGTCCCCGACGACGAGGCCGTGCAGCGCGCACCACACGGCGGCCTCCCGCGCCATCTCCTCCGCGGCGGCGGGATCCACCGGCGGCGGCACGGGCACGGGCACGGCGGCGCTCATCGCAGGTTTGTCGGATGAGGGCGCGTGCAGAATTTCCAGTGTTACTTGAGGGGGTATTTGCAACTATAAGACAATCTGATCCGTTGGTAATGGTAACGAACCAATGGAGAGAAATTTGGCTTTATAGTATAGCCGCGGTGGGGGTTGAAATTTCGTGGAAAGCCGAGGGGGCTGCGCGAAAGTGGCAAGGTCAATTGTGTTCTCTTCTTTATTTAAGATAGAATGAACAAACTTCGCAGAATCGCATTGAAAGAATCTGCTACAAGAAAAGGTTATAAGGGGATGTTTGGATCCATGGGCAAATGGCATCCATTTTGCCTTTTTTTTGTCATTTGCCTTCAAATACTCCATAGCAAATCAAAAATGAGATGGCAAAAATCTTTTGGCTCAACATTGTGGTAAAATTGGGCAAAAAGGCAAAACTTTTGCCATTTGCCTCCAAACACTCCGTGGCAAAAGGAGGGAGAATGGAGTTTAAATGAGTTTTTGACAAAAGTTTTGCCATTGGATCCAAACACCCCTAATAACAAAACGTTTGCCATCTTTTCTTAAGGTCAAAAGTTTTGCTATTTTTTGCTTAAACCATGTGGATCCAAACAGCCCCTAAATATTGGCTAAATATTGGCCAGAGCGATTCGTTTTCCTTTCATAAAAGGTCGCACAGCCATGTCCGGAACTCCGGATCCTTCTCTGTGCAGGGCCGCAGGCAGCTAGGTCCATTCCTCACTCAAAAGGCAATTCCTTTTTTTTAAAAAAAAAGACTCAAAAGGCCATTGTATGATTCTATCTCAGTGCTCGGTGGCATCATGCATGCCGTGGCAACAAATGTCCTGTTTCAATGAACCAGCACTTGTAGCACACCAATAGCTCTGCAACTCTAGATCCTAAAAGTATATCCATCTCAAAAAAGCATAATATACATTACAGCTAACAGAAAGAACATGATGACTAGTAATTAAACAAAAAAAAGGGTAGAGTGTGTGATGAGCCTCGCTGATGCTACTGCTCTACAATAACGCATCCATCTATGACTGTGATCATACTCCGAGTCTCTGATGCTCTACGAGTCATAGGGCATTGCAACACCAGCATGTAACCCAAGTACCAACAGAAAGGCCGCAACCGATAGGAAAATCGGTTTGCTCATGGCGGCATCACGGTTGGACTGATTCATGGGGCTTGGGACAACAAGATCTCCATGTTTATAGTTTTCCTCCTCTGAAAGTGGAAACAAAGAGGATCAAAAGCTTTACAGCACAGGTCTTGTACGAACATGTGAAACGGGAGAGAATGTGGAGCCCGCGTGATGGACCCCTCTTTAGTCTGTACAGAAAAAAGGTATGATACTGTATGGTGAAACACACTGACAATTAAAGTTCTCTAGGCAAAGCCGCAGTAGGACATTTTCCCAAGGTGTTCCACAGTATGTAATCTCCAGAAGAAGCCTGTCAAACGGGCGAACACACACACGTCAGTTATCAAAAGTCCATATCTCACGAATATAGTTTTGTTTCCCCGTTCACTAGCAGACAAGCAGGGCTAAGATCCTCGCAGCAGATTAGTGATAACCAAGTGGATGCAAGTTCAATTTTTCAATTTAAACAGATTAGAGAATAGCAAGCGTTTTATTGCAGAGTTGACAAATGAAAATATCAAGTCTGCTTTCCAAAGAAGAGGAAAAGTAAGCAAGCATGAAGCTGAAGAACACAGAAGAACAAGCAATTAAGCACCAGTTTGTCATCAGGATGGAAACCAAAGCAACTTAAAGTAGTGGTTGTTTTCATTTGTTTTATTGTTATTAACTGCTGCAGAGCCAGCTTCCCCTCCTCTCATCTCAGACAATGTTTTAGCCAAATTTTGTTATTTCCGAAACTTGATGGAAATGGAAAAGAGCTCAATTAGCAACTACATATAGAGATATTTTCGTATGAGAAGCTGCAATGCCATGTAGTGGTATATAAAATCTGAATTAGCTTGCCATTATCTCGGTACTGACGTAACAAGCTCATTGCCTCATTTAGATGCATGCCTACACAACTGTAGCCTGACAGAAAATAATCCTCCAAGACTAAATACAAAAATGATGCATACCAGCTAACCTATTTCAGTGGGTTCACTATTTTAATGATTAATAGAGCAGAGTAGCTATCAAGATCAAAATGTTACCTGCATAGTGTATTCAGCTGGGGCCTTAACAGAAGGGTAGATGTTTACCTGCAGGAGACCATTAAAGCATCAAAACATGAGATAAATCTGTGATGCATTTATTTCAATAAAGCATCGCATACAGTACACTTCTAATGACACTATTACAAAAGCAAAATGCAACTTAAATACCAATTTTATCAGACTATTGCACTGACAAAAAGAACTTTAAGAGGTGGAGAGTCAGATATGTAAGCAGAAAATCTTGAGTAGATACACAGACAGTAATTCTACCATGCATCAAATGGAGAAGTATGATTTGCTCGGAATTGAGCTACTACAAAAATAACGCAACATTTTAAACCAGATGGCACGGTTTCTGTGGGAGTTTGTGGGCAGGCGACTGAATAAATCTGTAAGTGCATGTGAATGTTGAGGTGTGACTGTCATTGTGCGATTTAACAAAAAAACATATGAATGTATTGGTCTATCAGAGATGTGGATCAGATAATAAGATTTCGCTGAAGTCATGTGCAACTTACAGATTTTGGATCGATTGTAAGACCAGATAGCGTGCCTCCAGTGATCTTAAAAGAAACCTAGAAAAATGATCCATAATCAATCAACAGAGCAGAAAGAAATCTAACAAGAAACAAAAATGCACGCCCATGGAAAACATAGACAAAAGAAGAATATAAGATTTAGTCTTTGGTCACTTGACAACTTCATGAATGTAGAAAGGTATAAACAGGCCCCAACATACCCAACCGACAGCACCAATCTAGTTTATACAATATTAAGCACAATACTGATTTCCAGTAATATTTTAATGAGTTTTGAGCATAGATACTACACAAGAAATAATACAGAAATCAATGTTTCACAATCTATATGAACTAACATAAAACTTACCAAGCTGAAAAGAGAATACGACAACAGAGATTAAACATGCCATTAATTAATGACCAGATGAGGTAATTAATTACTTACGGCCCTATGTTTCAATGTTTGCAACGAAAGGAAGTGACAAGAAGGCTTCTAAAGCTCTCCTAGTATACACTTTGGTAGAGACATACCTTAGCATAATTATAGGCTTGCCAAGACAATGGCTCTTCTAAATCAACTGCCTGAAGATCCTTATTGATTTTTTCCATGATATAGTCATCCAAGCTAGCTCCATTCTTGACATTGTCTTGCTCACTGTCACTGTCTTCAGTATATGCAGTGCTTGAAACTGACCGAAATGATGAATTTGTTCTGTGTGTTGTTCTAGGCAAAAATCTAACAGTGCCAGGGAAGGTAGCCTCAATGCTCCTACCACCGAGCCCCCGGCCACTTGAAACAATTCTCCATTCAATTGAATGCTCTGTCATTGAAACTGTCCCAATTGATGGATTTCCCTCGTATGATGCAACTCTTCTTCGAGGGAATGGCATTGTAATCATGCAGAAATCCATAATGAAGGGAGACTTGTAACCCTCCATCAATGTCAGCTTAAATAGAAAAGCGCCTTCATTTTCGGAAACCATGGACAGCTGATAGAACCCTTTAACAGGAGGAGCAACGTTGCATGGTGCTTGATAATGCATCAATACAAAATTTCCTAATGGTGGTTGAAAAACCAAGGTTTGTTTATTATCAGTGGGCTCTGAAGCTTGAACACAGTGATGGAATGATGACACCTCAACATGAGCAGTTTTTAACCCAGCCAGTGGCAAAGAAACATCAGGTAGTCCTTCTAGTTCAGCCCTACAGGTCACTTGTCCTGAAACAGAAAGGAAATCTGGCACATCATCGCGGTCATACAGTGCCGCATTTACCGTCTCCAGGCTAGAAAAGAGAATCCTCTGCCTCCCTTTGTACATGAAGGGCTTCCAGGCAGGTTGCTTCTGGTCTGTTGGAAGAGGATCGCCAGAAAATCCAGTAGTTCTTATCGAAGTAACATTGGCATAATTGAGATCCTGAGGTGTGCCTAAAAAATGTATATATTAGCTAAGTTAGCTCATTAGAGTATAGATCCATGAAGAAGCTTTACAAGAGAACATATAGTAGTATATGCTATGATAGGAGGCTTTTTTAATACTAACCAAAAGGCATTGCACCGATGATGAAGTTCCGCAGTAAATCCTTGTCAAAAGGTCTAACACCACCTTTTAGTGACTCTGATTGAGCAGCACCAACAGGTGAAGAGACTGAAGCGGTTGGTGCAGCAACAGGTGCAGCAATAGGCTTTGATCGGGCTGAAATACCAATACTTCCAGTCAATGAATCCAACAGTCCACCAACAGAGGGCCCAGAGCTAATGATCACCTCAGGTTCAGCAATATCACCGGTAATTATGTCTCCAATAACATGAGCAACCATATATGCCCTATCATTAAACAGGAGGTGTAAACATGAAAGCTAATCAAGCTGTTCGTTGAACAACATCAGATGTTTCATGCAATGAACATAATCCTTAATTACATGCTGAAGATGGCACCAACTAGGAAACATTTTCATATTAAGTGATGGCGGGGTTGGTGGTGAGAAGAATGAAATTTAAACTTAGAAATAACACAGCCCATAATAGGTAAGCAAACTTACATTACCCTGTTATGCATGGAAGATTTAGTAGGATAGAAGAAAGATTGCCACTCTCATTGGCCGAACTCCCACAATCAGACCTTTTTAAGAGATTCTCATACGCTCTAAATGACTGAGGATCCACCAGAGGCAACACAAGGACATAATACCCTACACGCTTTTGCAGAACCACCGGCCAGATCATGAAGCCATCCAATTCTTCTTTATCAATGTGAAGCGAGATAACATAGCGAGTGATTGGATCATCGACCCAGGAATCCGAGCCCACAGATGATAGGCTTGTACGAATACCAGAACCACGTGCAGTGCCTTCCCTACAGAATAACAAGGATATGTCAATTATGTATTACATTTGTTCCTACCTCCTACAGCATTACTGCATTATGCGACAGCAGCACAGGCTCATGGTTTCAGTGACTGAAAAGTGATCAACTGATAATAATTCTTTCAAGTACTGTCTAGTATGTACTTTAATGTTTATTTGTTTGCTGCACTACGTGTATTAGGATCTTTCGTTAATCAGTTGGTGGTGTTTTCAGGCAAAACAACATTGATGTAGCATTCTGCTTCAGCCATATAATCTGGATCGTATCCTAACAACCCAATTCACTTCTACTCACGAGTAAAATCCAGTGACTAATCTACACGCACCAGCGACATAGTAAGCTGACCAAAGAACCGACGGAACGACTGCAAACCTTGCCCGGCGCCCGGCGAAGGCGGCAGCGACCTCGTGGTCAGCAGGCAGCTGCGGTGGCGACGGCGCCCCAGCGCCCCGCCCGTCCCCCTCGCCGCCGCCTCCTCCTTCCGCTTCCCAGGAGGCGCGCCACCGCTTCTCCACTACCGCGAACCGCCTGATACAACGAAGAAAGAGGTGAGCCCCATGGGATCAGACGGGCCAAATCCTGAGGGGAAAAGTTCGGACGGGTACCTGGAGAAGGCTACGGTGTCGTGCGGCGTGAGGATCCAGATGGCGCGTACGCTGCACCCGCCACCGGACATGGCTCGCCGGGGAATGGGTGGGGGGAAGGAAGAGGAGGGGGAGAGGAGAGGCCGCGCCGCTGACGCTGCTGCTGCGTAACTGCTGCGTTGCGGGACGGAGGTGGAAGACGAACTGATGGGCCGAGTGGGATTCTTCCTGTGTGGCCCATCTACGAGTCCACAGCTTTCTCGGCCCGTTGGAGTTTCCTTTTTTCCCTTTTATTTTATTATTATATATTTATTATTACGATTTTGGACATGGAAATTGTGGTTCACTCCGTTAGGATCGTATAAGGACAGCAATATCACCCGCGGGCACGGGTATCCGGGTATCGCACCCGATGGGCGTAGATATGGATAAAAACTTCTGGGTAAATGTACGGATACGAAATTTTACCCATAGTTATTATGCGAGTATATATTTTTTCCTATTATAACATAAAATATCCGTACCCAAAGGGTATCCGCGGGTATTTACCCGATAAACGTGGGTATAGACAAAAAAATTACCCACGGTCAAGGATATGGGTATATAATGTTGCGGGTGGGTATTTACTTTACCCGCGTTATACCCAATCCGCTGACATCCATAGGCTCAGAGCAAGCACGATACCGTCCTTTTCTGATACCCTCTACGTGGTTTCGATGACTTAAAAAGCTCCATTTGGTCGTCGCCGTCCTTGCGACAAATGATTTTAGCGCCAAACCTTACGCGCGTTTAGGCGCTGAAAATGAACCGAGCAACACTAGGCAATGCATGATTTGGTTATGAAGCAAATACTTCCCTAAGAATGTTTGGCACATCAAAAATGCGGCTAGACAACGGCATCCATTCAAACACGGTTTTAATAACCAACTTTTTATAGCAGGTTGTCTTTTTTGCCTCAGTAGAAACTCTATATCTCTAATTTATGATAATGGATAGTTGAGTGCATGTCTTGTTTAAGATTAAAAGACTTTGTTTTAATGTGAACCTGATCGTAGGTCAATTGGTTAGGTTCTCGTGGAGGAACCTGCCCACCAGAATTTAAGTCCTCCGTCTAATTTATTGCCCAACGGTGCTATTCTGTTGGATCTGTCAGGCCTGCGTCTATATTGGTCTTGCTTGCCATAAGACTGGGTTAATCCATAAAACTCTAAAAACAAATTTACATGGCCATAGAATTTTAGGGACGATGCCTTTAAATCTTCACATGTTGTTTGCTCGGATACAGCTCATAGCACAACAAAAGCAATACTTCACACACATCTATGCCCGTGTAAATCTTGCTATACAGATATAGTTCTATCTAGTGCTCCAAACCTAAAAAAATGAACTACTAACAAAATGTTCATATCATGCTGTGAGTGATAACCTGACTTATCGCTACGGTTCAAAATTAATATCTTGGATGGTTTGAAATAAGAATTATGATTTATGAGATATAATATTTTTACAAGAGTAAATTGCGCTCAACATACAATAACTTGGCTTGTAGGTGCAGATTAGTCCAACAACTTGTAAAGTGCTCAATTCAGTCCAAAAACTTAACAAGTGGGTGCGGTTTGGTCCAACAACTTGAAAAATGCTCAATTTAGTATATTAACTTGACAGTTTGATGCAAATTGGTCCACAACTCGTAAAATATTTAATTTAGTGTTGTAGCTTGGCAAACCGATACACTGTATTAAGGAAAGTAGATGGACTTGTGAATTTTATATTTGTTATAATTCTTATTTTTTCTATTTTTTGTTACTTCTCAAGTGTGTACATAATTTATTTGTCACTAATAAAAATTCAATTAAATATAAAATAGACCATTAGCATTACCAAAAGACCAAAGTTCATAAGAGGGACTTTAGGGCCTTAGGTTTGTATCAGGTATTTAACATTAGTAGAGAAAGCAATTTGGCTTATCTTCTTTTAGCTCATTTTCTATTTCTAAACAATCACAAAAGACTTCAAACAATATTTATGCCAAGTTTCTGAAAAGTATAGTTAATAGCTATGAATATATTGGTTTTTGCACAATGATTCTTATAATCAAACATGAGAAAACAACGAGGGCTGACTTATAATTATTGAATGCAAAATTAATGATTATTAGTTAAAATTAAATCACTACACAAAAAATAATTAATTTGAAGATATAACATAGCATCCTAAACATCAAAGGTTCTTATCTTGGCCAAATACATTAACATCACCACGGGAATATTAGTGACCAAATAATACTTAATAATTTATTTCGACGTGAACATACCTCTATTATGACATAGAGGTAGTAATATGTTGCTATTGTAACGTTAGGACCGTCGATGAACTAATTTACCAAGTTATTATACTAAATTAAGTATTTTACAAGTTATTAAACCAATTTGTACCCACCTATCAAGTTACTGTACTAAATTAACTATTTTACAAGTTATTGGACCAATCTACACCCACTTGCTAAGTTGTTGTATGGTGGATGCAATTTACTCTTTTTACAATTAAACGGTTTGTACGTCAAGAATAATTTTAGTAGGGGAATGGGCCACTCGAAAGCCGTTTAAATATAAGAGGGCCCAAACAGGGTGACCCTGCTCCTCTCTGTTCCAGCAGTAGAACTTTCTTAATCTCAAAAAAAAACAGTAGAACTTTCTCAACATGTCGGCAATAGAGCTTTCAACATAGGACTTCTAGGAACTCCTCTGCCGTGCTACCAGTGCAAGCTTATACTCCCTCCGTTTCAAACTATAGTTCGTTTGACTTTTTCTACCACAAGTTTGACCTATAATTTGGAACAGAGGTAGTATCAGTTGATCTGTCTCAAGGCTCTCCTCCATACTTTTGCTGAATCCATTGGCCTGAAGTAAACTATAATAAGTCCATGATGATATCAATCAATGTTATAGAAGACAAGATTTAGATCCCAGCATGTGCCTTTGGTTTCTTTGTTGGGACGATGCCTTTAACCTGCCTAGTCCTCCCATGGCCATGGGTGCAACAAAGCAAAGAATTGAAGACCACCCACCCATCATGGACAGGTTTGAAAGAAGATTGAATGTTCTTCTTTGCTAACTCAGTTTATCATGCCAACCACAACCAATGTTGTGTGCACAATAAAATTCCACAAGGGTGCCATTGAGAAACATTGATTGGGCAAGAAAGCAGCACTGCATTTAGAGGTGTAACGACTTGTCAATCTTATTCCCTAGGCTGGTAAAGCCCAAAGATAAAGGAGGGTTAGGTGTTCGTTGAACATAAGATCCTAGAATGATGCTCTCCTACTAAAGCTCGCGCGCACACATATATGTATATATTATTTTATATAGTATTATAAAGGTATAATCATAATATATTTTAAAAATAGAGTTGAATTTGAAATTTTTTAATGTAATTCAGTTTGAAGTATCTTAGAATTAGTATATGAACATACTCAAAATGATAAATGAGTATGCGGACATACGCACAATGATATACTGATGGTGAGTGTAGTTACACGTATGTGTAGATAAAACTCGTCATATATATATATATATATATATATTATATATATAAATGTACTACTTAGATAGAGTCCCTCATGCCTCAAGAGAGATAGGTTCCTTCTGGTGGAAGGATGTCCCGAGACTTAATGCGCTATATAGAGGTATTGCCCGATGCAAGGTTGGACATGGTTCAAGTTCAACTGTCTATTTTGGGAAGACTTAGGGTCCATTATATGTCTATATATTATCATAGACCACTCTTAACCAACGCATTTTTTTCTTTGCATTAAATCTACACATGTCAATCAAATATGTCATGGGGGCTGCTAATTTGGCAACTTTTTTCAATATGTCATTATTAGAGGAAGCATTTGAGGAACTGCAAGCACTCCAAAGTTCCCTACCAATCCAAGCATTGACTATACGGTCTGGCTTTTGCAGGGTTGCAACCTCCTCTAACCTTTGCATTGATATAGAAATCAAAATGAACCACAAGTTTGAAATCCGTTGCCTGGCTGCTATGGTGATCGTCTTAATAATAAGCTATTGGTGATCGTCTTAATAATAAGAATATGCCTTCGAGGACACACTACAATGTCCAATCAAGGGTGAGTTGTGTTCTCTACACCAAGAATGTCGAGGAAGATATAGACCATTTTTTTAAATGCCCCTTTGTAGTATCCTGTTGGCACATGCGCACAGCTTACATACACAATAGACATGGGGCTTAGACATTCATAAGCATATCACGTCACAAGGCACTGGGGGGGTGGGCAACAAAAAAAATTAGTACCCCATGTAATTAGCAGCTATATGGGAGAGAGTGAAGCCTAATTAGCATGTTGCACTGCACGTAAAGCCCAATCAGTCAAACCCGTAGGCGCGGCCCAACAGCAACGGGCCAATGGCCTTTTACTACCCAACGCGGCAACGCCCCAACAGAAAAATAGTAAAAGGCCAAAAGAAAATTAGTACGAAGTGGCTGCCGCAGGTAACAGACCACGCATCGACACATCGTTCGTACGGCGTTTTTTTCGCGCCGCCGCCGATAGACGCGACTTGCCGGTGTCTGTGTGTTGTTCGTGGGAATCTTGCGGTAAGCTCGGCGACAATGGAGGGGCAGAGAACAACGACGGCGGGCAGGCTCCAGGCCAAGGCCAATCCTCCTTGCGTTCCTCCTCCGATTCGAGGTTGATTCGTCTTGTTCTTACTTTACTAGTTTTCAACTGCAGCTACAGAGCGCATATTTTCTGCAATGAAACTTGTTAAGACTAGGCTACGAAACAAAATGGAAGATGGATTTTTAAGAGATTACGTAGTACTCTATATTGAGAGAGAGATTGCGATGAAGATCACCACGGATTCAATTTATTGATTATTTCAATACAGTGAAAAATTGTCCGGTGAAATTGAAATGAACATGTAAGATATATTGATCACTTTTTAAACTATTTTCGTATTTTCTCTTTTATGTATTGCTACTGCGTGCGTAATTAATTATTAAATTATTATAGTCATGACTAACTAGTATATACTTGAAACATTGTGATAATTTGTTAGATTTTTGAACCGGTAAATATTTATGTGGAGGGCTGCCCCCCCCCCCCCCAAAAAAAAAATTATCTCCAGTTCCGCCACTGCAAGTCAGACGTCAAACCTTCCTTTCTTCATAGAAGTGTTCATCATTGGCTCATGGGAAATTAGGGAGATGCAGGCTGCGGTTATTTTCAACAGGGCAAGAGCTAGTCACCATCTTTTGATTGTGCGATTCAAATAACAAGAAATTTGTCCACCAGGATTCAAGTACTCGACTCGATTTATTCTTGACGCTTTTTTTCAGTGGTAGGCGACATGTCCGTCGCGCCACGCGCCTGTGGTGGCTTTGTCAATTTCGATATATGTCGGTCCAGTCTTTTAAAAGTGCTTGTATGGATAAGATTTATGTGCTACTATTCATAGGGTTGAGTGTTTGTGGATTTTAAGCGTTTGCGTTCTTTTGCAAAAAGAAAAAGAGAGAGACAGAGAGAGAATATCATAGATGAGTAATCTTATAGTAGCTAGAGGTCGAATGATAATCCCTCTCTCTCTCTCCTTAAGTATTCCTTCCCACCCTATACATTTTTAATATAATATAGCCGGCAGTTTACCCATCAAAAACAAATTTAGCATCAAAATATTTTAAAACATAAAATAGGATCATCAAAAAATATATTATACAACATCCATCGTAATAGGCGCTTAGTAAAATAATAATAATGATGATGATGATAATATTTAATATTATTATTACGATGAAGATACTTTTAGTAAGAAAATTGTCAGTCTATAGTAAGATATTCATAGATTTATTGAAATATCATATTTAGTCGAATGAAGAGACTTTCAGTAAGAAAATTGTATAGGTATCAATGAGATTACTACCTTTAAATTTGAAATCATTTAGAGTTCCAAATAACTATGCAGAGTTATAGCAAACAAGGGTCAAATGGAATAAAACTACGTACTGCTATCAGCAATGGAGCACAGGTATGCAAAGTTTTGGCAAACAAGGGCCAAAAGGAATAAAATAGTCTAATGCTATTAGCAATGAAGTATAGGTAGGATAGCAAGAAAGTTGTGGAGGTGGAAGACTGAATATTGTAATCCTAGAACCCATGCACATATGTATTTCACGGTAGTAAATTGTTGTACTTAGGGCTATTACATTACTGTCGTCTAATAAGCAGTCTTATGCATCGACACATAATCTTGAGATGGCCGACAACACTTACAAAGTATCTCTTAATTTTTAGGTAGAAAAAAATATGAGTCGTATGGCAACAACTGTACAATATGAGTGGTCTTATAATCCTAAATTTTAGCTCACGAAGCAATTGTTTCACGAAACAGCCACTTCTTTCTCTCACCTTCCTCACTCTCTTCCATATCGTAAACATTTTATATGATAGTGCATGAGACGATCTTTAAGACAACTGAGGTTTAGCAATGCACCTATGTGACAAGAGTTGTGGTGGGGCATGCCTGACAAGGTGTGTTTTGTCCAAAAGTACGTGGCTTACAATTTGTAAATATATAAGTCATCTACATGAATCTTTAAATCTATTAAGTAGTTGAATGACAAAAGATTGAAAGTCGAGATGCATGTTTGTAGATGACGTGTAGACAGCTGATTGAATGACAAAATCTATATGGTAGGGAATCTTTGCAAAAATTCACTCTCACTCAACTCATAAAACATCATTCTTCTATATGCAAGCAACGACATACTTGCGACATAACTACCTCGAACGACTAGATGCATGTTCCTAAAAAAATGACTAGATGCATGATTTACTGGATATACGTAGATAAATGTTGGGTCAGAGAATATTTAATAAGTATTATAAATGGATATACGTAGATAAAAGCAGCATGAGCTGGTTTGCCCGAGTGGTTAAGGGGGAAGACTTAAGATCTTCTGCACTCAAGTGCGCGTGGGTTCGAACCCCACAGCCAGCAGTTTTTTGAATCTTTTTTCAATCTGTTTGTTGTATTTTCACTAAAATCCTTTTCTTTTTTTCAGACTGCATGCAGCCAGCAATTACCCTCTACTTTTTTTTCAGATTGCATGCAGCCAGCAATTTCCCTCTACTTTTAAACTTTTACTATGCTCTCACGAAAAATCCTTCTTTTTTCAAATCTTGTGTATTATTTGGAATCTGTTTCTTCTTCTTTTTTTCAGATGAGCTGTTGGAGGCATTTTTTCAGTGGCTTTTCTTTTTTTTAGCCAAGGGAAGAGAAATAAAGAATCTCTTGGAGATGCTCTAAACATTGTCATATAGCCAAAGTATTTGTTGCGACACCTAATTAGTGAAGGAAGTTAGAAGAGTAACATGGGCAAAACTGTGAATATAATACTAGAGCCCCATGCAAGCGTTGCATATATTCTGGAACACGATCGATGGCTATAAGGTAAAACTATATGTATGTATATAACATGTACGTCATACTCGTATTTTCTATATTCTCTTAATTTATAAAATCTCAATTCCTCATACCTAACCAAAATACAGTTTCAAAACATTGAGGTTCCAATAATCACTCTGAACAATGGAGGAGAAGTTTTCACTAGAGCAAAGATCATATCCAAGTCCAAGCTAGCTAGAAAACCGGTAGGGCGCGCGTAACCAAGTTAGAACGGTAGGATATAGTAGATTGAAAAATGTATGTGGGCTCCTATATAGTAGATTAAAACACGTGCACTAAGAAAGTAATTAAGAATGTGGTTTGGTTTGGTTGGGTCGCACACTCGCACTGGACCACTGGTTGTGGTTGAGCCTCCGGTCAGGTTTTTCTTGGGTCATCACTCATCACATGCTCGAACTCGAATAACGTACCTTCTATATTTGTTCTCTAAAAAGAACACATGTTTTGTTCCTTTTGATCGACGATACCGATGTGTTACACACTGTGTGGAGGGTCAGAAAAGTGCTGCGGCTCCCTCCTTTCCTCAACACGGTTCAGCTCCACACACCTACGTGCCGCCGTTTTCAGGCTTTGTCAAGTCACTACGCGCCGCTGCGCTTTCCCCGGCACAATGAGGAAGTCTAGTGAAGGAAGAAAACTCAGGGAGAGGCTTGTGGTGGCCAAGGAGATGGTTGTGGATGCTCTCAAAGAAGGTGGATCATCAAATGCGGCATTCACCAAGTTCTCGGGAGACCTAGGGAAGATCAGCGCTGGGCACATTGAGGATTAGGGTTATGGATGCAACCACGAGTACATCTACATATGTTGTTTGATTAATCTTGTTGTTTTTAATTTCAATGCATATGTTAATTTGTTATACACCTACTTAGCGATTAAAATTGGATCCGACTGATATATATATTTGTGGTGAATGAAAGGTCCCGAGACCCTTTAATACTATAGTTACCAGCTGGTACTAAAGTCAACTTTAGCACTAATATCGGTTTGTAACACCGCTAATATTAAAAGATGGGCTTAATACTGGTTTGTGTTGCCACCCATGTTAAAATGACTCTCCTTGGGTGAATTCAAAAGAAAAATATCTCTTACGTTGTATGGTTTGCCTTTAATATCATGAATTGGCCTTTATAGACAAGTACTTGGCTCAAATATTAAACTCTACTCTTATATAAATACTACAAACATGCTGTGGAAATATGATAACTCTACGAGAGCATTTTGACCATTTAATTTTTAAAACATTAATTTCCTTGGTAATGATGTTTTGATCAAAGTTGACAAGTATTTAGACACGGGGATATAGTGCTACACCGTCGGTCAGCTCCAGTAAGTAGCTTGATGGGGAGGGCGGAGCATCAAGCTACAGTGCAAAATTGGGTTCCCTGCGCTGGCCCGGATGAGTAACCAGACAGGTATGCCCCGCGACGCGTACAGACCAGAAGTCCATGCTCTGCCCCCGGCCGATGGATGCATCATATCATTGCCATCAGACTAGTCCTGAAACGTGCTTCATGCATGCGTACTGTGAATCGCATTAGCTAGAGTATCTGAAATAGTTTCTTTTTTGAAAGATAATATAGCAAGGCCTTGTTTAGTTGGTAACTTTGATAGGTCAAAGTTGATATTTTATTATTAATACGTTAATGTAGCATTTCGTTTGTATTTATGAGTGGTTGTTCAAAAATTGATTAATTAGATTCAAAATGTTCGTCTCATAAAGTAAAACAAAACTGTGCAATTAATTTTTGATTTCATTTATATTTAGTACTCCAATGTATGTGCCGGCATTTTGATGTGATGGAATTTTTTTTCATAGTGAAATTTAAGGGTAAAGTTGAGGGACTGAAAGGCTAAATAGTAGGCACGCTGTTTCGAAGCTGTTTTGTTTCTCCTATGAATACAAAGCTTGCAAGCACCGGCCTGTTCATCACAACCAAAGCATCGCGCTGGTTCCATCTAGCTCCTCTGTACGTGCGTGTGAGATCGCGAGCTGGTTTTTCACTTTTTCCAGCGATCATCATGCTCTTTCTCGCTCTGGATTTAGCTCACACGGTCCGCCATGAATCTCGCAGGACAGGCGACGGCGGCCATGGCGACGCACAGGACGACGGTGGTCCTCTACCCCTCGCTGGCCGTGGGCCATCTCAACCCCATGCTCGAGCTGGCCAGGCTCTTCCTCCGCCTCGGCGTGGCCGTCGTCATGACCGTCGCCACCGTCGCCGCCACAACCGAACGCCTCGCCGCCGCCAACCCACCGGACATCACGTTCCGGCACCTCACCGATGATGACGGCAGCGGCGGCAGCTCGCACCCTATCATGCGCACCCTCGACGTACACGCTCCGCGCCGCCAAACCCATGCTCCGGGCACTCCTCTGCCGCGCGCTCCCCGCCACCGCCGCCGCCGCCCTCGTCGTCGACGTGTTCTGCGCCGACGCCCTCGACGCCGCCGCCGAGCTCGGCGTCCCGGGCTACCTCTTCTTCACCTCCGCGCTTGGCGAGCTCGGTTGGAGGTATTTAAATTTGTTTAAAGATTTGTCGTGGACTGAATTTAAATTTTATTAAACATTTGTTTATATATTGCAACGAATTGAATTATATATGAAAAATTGTTCGTGACATATCTTTTGATAAAATCCTAAGTCGGAGCTGGAATTGCAACGAATTGTTGTAGGTGATTGAAATTAGAGCAACTCTCCACCAAGGTTACAACAGGACGGCTCCGACTAGGAATGGCAGTGACCCCATTGGAATTTGTTTGTTTAATAAAATTTAAATTTACCCCATTGAAATTACAACCCCAGGATCCATTTAAATTTACAAGGGTAAATTTTGTGGAACAAACAACAACGCAGACACATTGTTTGTTTGCCTTTTGCATTGTTTGTTTGCTTTCATTCTGCGAGCAACACAGACACATTGCTGAGTCTAGCAAGCATTAGTTTCCACGAAGCAAGGGCAATTAGCAAATCTAGCGAACCCGTACGTCCCATATGAAAGAGATTGGGCATACATAATTAAATTTAAATGTTTAATGATGCATCCATTCATGTCATCTGAATGTATATATCTCAAGACCATGTCTTGTACATACATGCATACATTCCTTCCTGTTCCTTGCACGTCTTGCAATTGTGCCTCTTCAGCCACTTCATCATGCCCACGAAGAGCAGCATTAACGCAAAAGAAACATGACACTTGCACTCGCACACACCCAGAAAATTAATTCTTAAGCAAGCGTCCTATTCGTTTGGTTGGTGGCTGATGCTGATTTGTTCTGAGAGAAAAAAGTAGGATTAGCTGGTGACTGGTGGCTGATTTGTTCCGAGAGAAAAGTAATGCTGACTGATAGCTGATAAGCGAAACGAACTCGTCTCGTCCATTCCTCCAATCATCAGTCATGTAGTTACATGCAAACTCCAATAAATCAAATAACAAATCCGTTAATTATCGTATGAATTTCTTTTTTTCCAAAGAATCATATGCACACACTCAACGATCGGGTTGCTCATCTCTCTTGCCCTTACGCAACAGCAACACGCACGCACTTGTCACGCCCGCGCTGCCTCACACGTGCCGCGTCTCGGCTTCGTCGTCGCCGGCGGCGGCGGCCGTGATGAGCTCCAGCGCGGCGTCGACGAGCGCGGCGAGATCGACGGCGTGCCGGCTCACCCCCGCGCTGCCGGAGAACACGTGGAAGCACTCGAGCTCCGACGTCGTCTCCGCCACGCGCCGCAGCTCCTCCCCCATCCCCGCCGCGGCCATCGCCTCCGCCGCCGGCGACGGCGCCGCCCGCAGCAAGGCGATCACGAGCTCCACCGCGAACCGTCGGATCCGCGGCGCCTTGATCGAGGGGCTCTCGTACGTCGCCAGCACGCTGACCAGCCGGTTGACCAGGTCCAACTCGCTGACGCCCGCGCGGGCCAGGTGGTGGCCCACCTCGCCCGGGCCCATCAGCCTCACCAGCTGCGCCGCGAGCCCCAGAGACACCTCCAGCGGCCTCGACTCGTTGACCGCCATGACGCTCCCGAGCGCCGCCGCCGCGCCACGCGTCGCGCGCCGGAGCTGCGGGAACCACTCGCCGCCGCCGCCGTACGCGCAAAGGTTGGTGAGAATCCTGCCCGCGCCGACGCCGATGGCTGCGTCGTCGAGCGCGTCGACGAGGCGGTCGACGGTGCTGGCGCTGCCGCCGGCTCTGAGGATGCGCTCGCAGTTGCGCGGGCTCTCGAGGGCGAGCATGGCGAGCGCCTCGCCGGCCTCGACGCGAGCGGCGTCGTCGGAGGCCCCGGGCCGGAGGAACATGTCGAGGAGGAGCGAGACCACGCCGCCGGTGCTGCCGATCCGCTCGCGGGCCTCGGAGTCCATGGCGAGCCGCGTCAGCACCTCGGCGCCGAGCCGCCGGAGCCCGGCGGGCGCGTGCTGGAGCACGGCGCGGATGTTGCTTACCGTGAACACGATCTCCGCCACCTCCCGCCGGAGCTGCTTCCCGGTGCTTCCCGTCGTCTCGGCGAGCATCTTGATCACCTGCAGCGACCGCTGCACGGCCTTGGCGCGCGTGGCGGTAACGAGCTCGCCGGCAGCCGGGGACGACGACGGCGACGCGCCGCCAATGGCGGAGAAGTCGATGATTTTGTCGAGCAGGCCGCGGGCGTTGCCGATCCTGCTGCAGTTGTCGTGGTCCCGCGCCAGCTTCTTGATGATTAACAGGCCGAGGAGATTGCTCTCCTCGTCGGCGGCGTGGAGCAGCGACGCCACGGACTCGATGGCGCCCGGCACCGCCGCGACGCGGACCGCGTCGCGGCCCTTCCCGGCGAGCTTGGACACGACGAGCGCCGCCGACGCCCGCGCGCCGCGCTCGGCGGCGCCGCCCTTCCACCCGAGCATCTCCACAAGCCGCTCCACGGCGGCGGCCGACGCGCCGACCCTGCGCAGCGCGTCGTCCCCGAGCGGCGCGCTCGCCGAGACCACGTTGACGAGGATGCCGACCCCGATGCGCTGCTCGTCGCGGGACCCGCCGACGAGGAGCTCCACGGCGAAGGAGACGAGGTCCATGCGGAGGCCGTCGAGGACACTCCCCTCGATAGCGCGCGAGTAGGCGTCGTAGAAGAAGCGGCGGACGGCGAGGAGCCCCGGCGCGCCGGCGAGGCGGCACTCGGCGGCGACGCGCTCGAGGAGGCGCCCGTGGGTGACCTCCCACTCCCACGCCGCCTTCTCCGCCAGGAACAGCAGCGCCTCGGCGAGCGCGAGGCCGTAGAAGATGTCCAGCGCCGACCGCCGGTTCGTCCGCGCGTCCACAGCGTCGCCGAAGTCCTGCCGGGCGAGCCGCAGCGCCGATAGCACCACGCACGCCGTCGCCGACGCCAGCTGCAGCCAGTAGAACAGCCGGCCGACGTGGCCGGAGAGGAAGCTCCAGGTCCAGCTCCTCCAGCGCAACGGCCACGGCCACGCCCACCCGGACTTGTCGGCGGCGCTCCGGGAGCGGGCGCCGGCGCGGGAGAAGACGAAGCGGAAGGAGCGGGCGAGGAGGCGGGCGCTGGAGCGGCCGGCGGCGGAGAGGGAGAGGGAGAGGGACCACGTGGCCTGGTGCTGCCACTCCAGCTCGTGGCTGCGGCTGAAGATGCGGGCGCCCTCGACGAGGAGGATGGCCGTGACGGACCAGAAGTCCACGCGCTCCAGCGTGATGGCGAAGCCGCCGAGGAGCACGACGGTGGCCCAGATGAAGCCCAGCGCGCCCAGCCCGCTCGCCGCCTTCTCCAGCACGGCGAGGCGCAGCGCCAGCAGCGTGAGGCGGCGCTCGGGCCCCGCCGCCGCGGCCACCACCGCGCCGGCGCCCGTGGCGTCGTCGTCCGCCCGCGCGCTGCACGACGCCTCGTTGGTGTCGTCCTCGGCCGCCGCGACGGCGACGGTCGGGCGCGGGGGCGAGCCGGAGAGCTGCGGCTCGAACGGCGTCCCCGCCGCCAGGAACCCCGGCGCGTCGCTCGGCTGCGCCTCGATGGTCAGCCGCACCGACCGGTCGGAGACGTCCATGTCGGATCGATCGGCCGGTCCCTTTCAAGACACAAGCTTCTCGTCGGTATCCCTAGCTTCCTGGAAAGATTAGCAGAGCTTTGTTTGATTGGATGCGGCCGATCGATGGAGACGGAGATGTAATGATAGATATATAGCTAGGGCTGCGTCGTCAGTGGAGGACTGGAGGGCATGTATATATATACGCGTGCGAGTTCATGCGCGTGGCGGCGTGAGGTCGCCATGGCTGGCTGGCTGTAACTGTGAGCGCGGTTGCGTGAGCGGGGGAGACGAGATTGTCCGGAAGCTAAGGCAAGAGAAGAGGCCGGGGCGGGGCGGTGGGGATTCGAGTGTGATCGAGCCCAGCCAGCCGGGGGTGGGGGTGTGGGTGTGTGGAGTGGAGGGGGCGGACGTCCAGGGAGGACGCGGTGGGGTGGACGCAAGAGCAAAGGTGCATCCGTGCCGTCCACCGTAGGATGGTTGGGTTGGAGGCCACGGGAGCGCATATACGCATGATGATGCAATCAGATGCAGCCTTGGTTGCAGAGGTGGCGTGATTAGCATTTAGCTTAGATCCAAAATTTGCCTCCCAAATTCCACTATGTAAAAAGAAAATTCCCATCACATCAAAATATCGGTACATGCATAGAGTACTAAATGTAGATAAAATCAAAAATTAATTGCACGGTTTTATTGCACTTTGCGAGACAAACATTTTGAGCCTAATTAATTAATGTTTGAACAATTTTTCACAAATACAAACGAAATGCTATAGTGACGCATTTATAGTGGAATCTAAAGTTTGGTCCAAAATTTAGCACCAAACTTTGGATCTAAACATGGCAGTGGGAAGCGTACGAGGATCCATCTATCGATGTGTACGTCCTTCGCTATATGAACTGTTTCCATGCCGGGCTATCTTATGCACGTATAATAATACATGTAATTCACTTCTTATTAATACAAGCCGGAAACGTCTGAGTCTTTCAAAGAAAGAAAAGTATTTCGGCGATGAAAAAATAGTGAAAAAAATCAAAGAGCTCAAATAAAGCCACGCCATCAGGATTAGAGCTCAAACAGATCAAGAGATGTTCTCGTGCTTAAGAACTATGTACCGTGCTATCAACATCTGGACCAAGCATCTCCTCGTCAATTTGTGTATTTCATGTTCATTACCGGCATCGGTTGGTATTTTTCTACTTTTATCATCATGCTAATTTGGGACTATGATAGCATAGTGGGGCACGTGCCCCTATTTAGATTCTAGATCCATGTAAATTTTTATCTTATTTTTAAAATATACAAAGTTATATGCATTAGCATGATCTTATTTAGCCTTATTTAGTCTTTTGGTTGGGCTTTCCGACCTGCTTTTGCTTTTACAAAAGCTAAAAGCCAATGATAGGGTCCATAGGCAGTTTTTCCTCCAATACAAATCTATAAAAGCACATCTACCCCTGCTTTTATTGGCTTTTGAGGTTGAAAATTACCCACCTACCACTGGTAAATGAGAGTGGTTCATTTTTTTTCTCCGTGACCCCGTCCCCCCATCCCCCATCCACTCCCCGTCACCCCCACCCCCGTCCTCTCCCCGCCGCCGCCTCACAACCGGAGGCTCCAGCCGGCCGACCGTAGCCAAGCGTCGCCCCCATCCTGTCCTCTCCCCATCGCCCCACCCCTCGTCCACTCCCTGTCGTCCGACACGCAAATCGGGGGCTCGAACTGATCCGCATCGACATCGCCGGCGGACTTACGGCGGCCACGTGGGCTCTGGTAGAAGCAGCAGTCAATGACGCCCCACGGCCCCACAACATCGGAGGGGGGTACGGTAGTGAAGCGTCCCCTCAAATGAGAAGACTTAAATGTGATACAAACATCAGTCCCAGGAGGCTGATTCACATTTATTACAACAAATGGTCCATTACCGAACAAACCTACGCGGCAGTGGGCACAAACGCGCCACTAACGCAAGGATAAAAACTAGAAACCAAACGGTACAACTAATCAAAGCGTCATCTGAGAGCTGCGCCATGCGGTTCTTCAAGGGGACGGCCCTAACACACAGGCAAGGTTGGGTGCAGAACGTAACTCCTACACGACGTCTTCGGGAACGAAGTTCGGGTCCTCTTCTGAAAAACAAGCAAGGGTGAGTACATACGTACTCAGCAAGTCCAACCAAACCCACTGAGGGGTTACAACAGAAGCATGCAGGGATAAATATCAAGGATAGGCTATTGGTTTATTTGCGGAAAATGCCACATGCAAGGGTTCATTTTATAAAAGCTTTGTAAAGCAATCTAATCATAAAGCATCATAAATGGAGTAATCCGTAAATCCCAAAACAGTGCTACCGGACTCCCCGTCCGTCGTAGGCACTACCAACACTTCCCGAAACAACTTACACCAAGAGACTCTACTCATAACCGAAAACAAATCTGGTTAAAGGATTTGTGAAGTGACCATGCCGTAACTCGTCCAATACCGTGGACACGGCTATCCGGATAGGTTTCAACTCTGCAGAGGTGTACACAACCACAAGTAGGGTACCACAGCATTGAACACCTTAGTGTCAGTGCAAATCCTATCGAGGCCGTTACCCACCTTAGCTAAACTGAAAAGTTACCATAGAAGCAATCAGGGGGTCAGCAACCTACCCACGAGGTTCTACCCAGGGTATAACTCACCAAGAACTTATACCCGTCTCCATGGCTCTCTGTTGCTCACCAGCACACCTGATAACTGCCAGCTCAACTAGTGGGATTTATGCCAAGTCGTTGCCACATACAACGGTCGAGTGGAGGTACTGGTATTTGGGTTAGGCAAGATGACACATCAACTCATCCTTCTAATGACAAGTCGGACTTCCCCCACCACGCTCAGCCACACAGGCACGAGCTCACCTTGGTATTCCACACAGGAAACACCGTCCGGCTTATCCCCTAATTATTATCATTTAAACCCATTTCTTTTAAAAGCATCATTCTCATATTTACTAGATTCTTAATGGGTAGTATTTATCTACCAAAGGTAACTTTGTCCTAAGCGGCATTTTAGCAGTGATTAATTCCTAACTAAAATATTCAGAAATTAATCCAGGTCATCAAGGAATATTTGTAGTGATCAAGGAACGGCTCACACAAAGGTGGTTCAGCAACATACATGCAAGTTTTATAAAACAGGCCGGTGGGTTGCATTTATAAAACTGGGATAAATATGCATCAAAGGGTAAGATTGAACTTGCCGTTCTCGAAGCCTTTCGGGAGTTCCTGCTTGGGGTACTGGCCTTCGGGCTCCTGCTCGTAGCACTGCTCTCCCTCGGGTGCTTCCTCAACTTGATCTACGACGCACAAACAAGCATACACACAATAAATAAAAGAAAAGAAAAAAAATAAAGAAAAGTTTTATATGCCGAGCTCGCAGAAAAAGGAACGGAAGCTGAACGGGGGACGAAGGAGGAGGGTTCATATTTGGGAATATGATGCATGATTTGGCGGGAGGTATATGGAAAAAGTGGATGGTGAAGTTTGGGGTCATTTCGGGTTAAATCGACGCATCAAATGACGCGTCGATCGGGTGGTAAAAAGAGGGGAAAAACTTGTTCGGGGAGTTACCAAAAGTCCGAGGGGCTCATTCGAAAAGTTCTAGGGGTGAATTTGTGGTGGTTAGGAAGCTGTAAGGGGCTTAACCGCGGATACTAAAAGTTGATAGGGTTTTAAATGAAAAAAGAATAATAAACAGATGTTTTAAGGGCTGTTTTATTAAGGCTAGGGGCCTATCTCTAATTGCTTCGAAGGGTAGGGGCTTCTGTTAAATCTAACAGAGAGAGGGAGTATAGGGCGCTAGACCATGGGTCGAATAGGAAGGAAGTCGGGGGGTTATGGGCAAAATGCCCTTCCTCTTCCATCGAACAGAACAGAAAGAGGGAAGGGAAAGGGGGGGGGGGGCGGCTGGCGGCGGCGGTCGGCAGGCTCGCCGGCGCCACAGGCGGTGCAGGCGGCCGGGAACTGGGGGAAAAGGGAGAGGGCGGCATAGGGAGTCTATCCATGCCCTTACCTAGCGTGGGGACGCGGTGGGGTGGGCTGCCCACGGAGGAGGGCGGCCGGTGGCGGGTGGCAAGCGCGGGGCGGCGCTCCGGCGGTCGGGGAAGCGATTGGTGGCGGCGGGCGCGCTGGGTGTGCGTCGGTGAAGGAGCTTGGGTCCAATTTATAGGCCGGGGAAGGTCGGTCGGCAGAGCGAGGTGCTCCGGTGGTGGGCGGAGGGAGTTAATGGCGAGCGGCGGGGATTACGGCACGGCGGGACGGTACGACGGCGAGAACAGCGTCGGGCGGTGCACGTGGTGTCACTGTGCTCATCGCGTAGCGCGTGTCGTGGTGCCGCGTGCGCGCGTCGTGGGGGTGCGATGGCGGGCGGCGAGATGACGCAGCGGCGGGGCACGCGGCTAGGCCGGCCCACGCGCGTCGGGCGTGCGCGGCACAACGGGCGGGATGCTCGGCCGGGTGCAAGCGAGCAGCGGGTGGGCGCACGGGGGGGGGGGGGGGGGGCAAGCAGCAGCGGAGGAAAGGAGGGAGGACGGCACACGCGGCGCCGGGGAGAGTTGGCGCGGCCGGGAGGGGGATGGCGCCGGGAAAAGGAGGGGAGGAAGAAGAGAAAAGAAAAGAAAGGAAGGGGAAGGAAAGAAAAGAAAAGGAAAAATAAAGAGAAGAGGAGGGAAAGAGGGGATCCGAGGCGGGATTCCCGGCGGCGACGCCGGCGACAGACGGTCGCGGGCACAAGCACCGAGAACGGTCGGTGCGGAAGTGATGGGGCGGCGAAAAGGTTAGGCACGACGGGTCTGGGCTGGGTCGGCGGAAAACCGGGGAGGGAAAGGATTCGACCTGGATTTCCGGGAGCTCGGCGGTAAAAGATTTTGAAAACAATTTTTACCGCATGATTTCATTGGGGTCATTTTACGGGCGTTACAGGTAGGCTGTTGGCTTCCGACCAGTACGACGGCGGTGTAGAGGCCCATACGAGCCGCCGCTCCTCGCCGACGCGACCCGGTACACCAACTCCGGCACCCCGGATTGGGTAGAGCCCCCACCGCCCGTCGGTTGCTGCCCCGGTGACCATCCTAAATGGACATAACCATATACTCCCTCCGTATATGATTTAGATGTCGTTTTGGACAAGGTTTTAATCATATGTGAAAAAATATGACTAAATAATATATGTATAATCCCTCCGAATAAGCTAACTATTTGGATGTCATGTGCTCAAGTTTAGTCCCGTCACATCGGATATAAAGATGCTACTTATAAGTATTAAATATAGATTGATTAAAAAACACATTACATAAACAAGGGCTAATTTTTGAGACGAATATGTTAAGCCTAATTAGTCTATGATTAGACAATATAATGCTACAGTGAACATCTGATAACGTAAGGCTAAACACAATAAGCCCATTTATCAATAAGTAAGGTTCGAGGTAAAAAGATTGTCACGGTCAATTATGTATTGTGGAATCCAGATAATACAATATACCATCTCATCTTCAAAATGAACTTCTTTCACAAAAGGAGCTCCAAAACTTAAACTTTATTTAAAACTTATGGGTTCAGATCTTATTGAAACATACAGAGAATGTTGGAATAATGATCTGTAAGGCACACATTGCCTGCAGTCAAATAAACAGTCAAAGAGATAAAAGAAATATTCAGATAATGAATATTTAAAAAGTGTTGAAAGCCAATTGACAAAGTCAATTTGACTATGCCTTGGAGTCATTTCTATCCATCTGTTGGTGTTATCCCCGTGAAGCTGTATATATATAAGATGCCAACACATATGGATACATATGGAGATATGAGAGAACACATAACCAAATAAGAGGTGCTGGCCTAGCTGCCCAATCCGAGTTGATACAGAATTCATGGGAAGGATCACCTCTACTCATTCCATCAACTACAAGTGATGTGAATGAGCATATTATTCAACTAAGGTATGATTCTACCCATTGCTCATCTAATTTTGTGGCCCAATCTTGAGCTATAAAAGATTCTGCATGTTTTTATTATATCTAACAGAGGGACTAAACTTTAGGCCATTGGATCCAAACAACTCCTATCATGATTTCTTGCTAACCACTTAGTACTCCTCGCGCTCAACAACGGTAGAATCCATTTCATTTTGATACAATATCATCAAAGATAAATATATCACAAGGCACCCGCAAAAAAATATATCATTAGGGTAACAAATGTGTGGAAACTGAATATTTTATAATATGAACCTTAATTTATATATGCATCGAAACTACCAGTGCATTTTCCAGTAATAAGATCAAGAGAGCTTTAATTTATTGATCAACACCGAGATTGCCAAGAAACATGTGAGTGGTTTGCACTCGATGGGCGCCAGACTGTCAGACGATCGATCTAGCCGTACACACCGGCCAAAACCAGATCTAGCCGTTGCCAAACCTTAGCGTTTCCGATTCGAGGTGCCCCTCGATCTTAATCCGATTTGTTGCTTTTGCTTGCTTCTTCATCAGTTGCTTGTGTGCATGATGGCTAATGGAGTAAGATATACATGGGCGGATCTATCGCTGCATGCCTGACCTTCGAAGCGACCGGTTGGTGAGCTCGCCAAGCATCCTGCGTGTGTGCGTACATGCATGCAGAGGCGAGAGGGGCCATACGAGACTGAGAGTCAGGCCGACAGTAGGCAGCTGTGGTCAGCTTTGGTCAACAAGCAATCTACTTTCCTGAGTTTCCTCTAGAACATGATGGAAACTTTCTAGCTCTGCGGTGGCACACACTGCTATACTCCCTCCGTATACGATTTAGAAGTTGTTCGCTATACTCCCTCCGTATACGATTTAGAAGTCGTTTTGAACGACACGGTCTTCAAAATGTAACTTTGACTTTTTATTTTTACAAAAAATATTTAATAAAAAATAATATATGTATACTTTTTTTCACATTTTCAAACTCAACAAATTAAAAGTTATCCGTGATTTGTATATTTCCAATATTTGACTAAAATCTTGTCCAAAACGACATCTAAATCCTATATAAAGGGAGTACTAATTATATTCTTTATTTTTTTACTGAAAACTCCAGATCTTTTGAGATAGAAAAAAAATCTGTGATGTTTGGATTTGATCATACTTCGCGTGACACATACATTTCTCAGCCATTTCCGCGCTTGATCGTGTGGTTGTCGTTCCCCACTGCGTATGTGCTAGTCTTGATTATACTTAGATTTTTATCTGCCTAGAATTGTATCCTACATTATTCTTTCGGCGACATGGATTCCACGTCTCCACTTATTGCACATTTTGTTTGGCATTGCACATAGTTGATTGGTAGCAATACCAGGATTTCCTACCTATTTTTCTATTTTATTCGAGTTTTTTTTTGGAGTTAGGTTTTCGTTAGTCTCGCCACAAAAGCAAAAAGCTGGATTTAGTACCCATGCTCCAGCAAAAGCAAACTTGGTCGGCGGCCAATGTGACTTATCTGGGCAATTACTCTCTCCAATAGATACTCCACATGTTTAATAAATTATAAGGTGTAATTTGTTTTTGCATATAAGTATTTTGATAATATATTTTTGCAACAAAATCTTGATTTATAAAATACTATCTCTATTTTAAATTACTATAGATAAAATCAATCTAAATTATATAAATATTATTAATTTTATTTGTGATTTACTTTATCGTCAAATATACTTTAAGCATGACATATTATTTTATTATAATTCAAATTATTTTTTAAATAAGATGAATGATCAGACTTTATAAAAAAATATCAATAGTAAATAGTAATTTAGAACCACGATAGTATTTATGTAGGATTATAATTTGCTATTATATAATTGACGTACTAATAGAGTAAAGAAATGCGAAACGTATGTAATTTCACATACAAGGAGTAGCAAACTTTGAATTCATTTAGAATCCGTTAGTATCAGAAGATTTCAAGAAGATAGAAGCATTTTAGCGTAAAAAATTTGAAAACATATATAATTAGATGATACGGTAAAGCTTCAACGAAATGGTATGCTTTTAACGTTCCTAAAATGGCGTATTAATTTGTCCGTCCATCATTTCTGATAAATCACTAAGCTATCTTTTTTTTGAGAGGGAGGGATGAGATTTCACTAAAATATAACCTCTTTTACAACTGAGACCTTAATATAAAGTAAAATTACATTGAAGGACGCCGCTAGGTCTCTACCCTTCATCTTCCTCGCAACTAGCACCGTCCACTGCTTCGGGAAACTCCATCGCCGCGGAACAACACCAGATCCGAACTCGAGAACCACAGTCCCAACCATCAGAAGACTCCACGGATATGAAGGCCGCAAAACAAACGTTGTATTGTCAACTACTGTAGGGAGTAAAATGCGCCGAAAGCACATCGACCATATCTTCTGAAGGTTGAACTGACCATAAGATCCGACGCCGTTGTTAGCCATCACCAACGGTGGCCGGAAGAGCAGATCCGCCGCCACCGGTAGTAGCACCGACGACCGGAAAGATAGTTCCATCAGAGAGCCGACGCCGTTGTTAGCCATCACCAACGGCGGCCGGAAGAGCAGATCCGCCGCCGCCGGTAGTAGCACCGAGGATCGGAAAGATAGTTCCATCAGAGAGGAAAACAGATCCAATCCCTCTTCAAAGATGATTAGGCAAGTGTACCTCGATCCCTCAATGAAGAATACGACGTCTTCAAAAAAACGACGCATCCACTGAAAAAAGATTCAGTACTTAGTAGAAGCCAGACCGAGGACATCGAAGAGACGATCTACAACCTAACCTAATTATTGTGGAGGAAGGAAAAATTATTTGGAAAAAATAAATCTAACAAAAAAAAGATCTACTAAAAAACAATAGATCAGAATGTAGATTAGAATTGACCCCACTATTTTTACCACCGAGAGGCCGGTGATAAAAGCAAGTACTATGAAAGGTTAAAAAAGCTAAATGATGAGGTGGAGGAGAGAGAAGAGGAGAGAGATGTGAGGTGGGCTGTAAGTTTACAGTCAGCTTGGACACAAGAACCAATAAACTTTATGAGAGAGACAAATGGACCATATATTAATAATGAAGAGCTGAATCATTATACTACTGGGCTGAGAGATGGGCTGTAAAGATGCTTACAGCTTGCTGCTGACTAATCATAAGGTTTGCTCTGAGAGGAGACAACTGCGGCAACGGTGGGCAGACGGTGCGGACGACGTCCCTTCCGAGTCGCCCGCTGGGGCGACGCGGGGGCAGAAGGAGCCGGGTGCGAATTTCTGTTCGGGTGGACCAGGCGGCATCACTAAGCTATCTTTTAAGGGGCTGTTTGGTTTCCAGGGACTAAAACTAAGGGACTAAAATTAGTCCCTTGAGGACTAAAATTGTTGTTTAGATCTCTGGACTAAAAGGGACTAAAGTTGCTTTAATGGCTTGCGCAAAGACTACTTTGCCCATGAACTAAAAGGGAGCAAGTGGGCCGGCGGGTGGGGGGAGGGGCATCCAATGGAAAAGTGGTGGTTTTAGTCCATGTAAGCTCCTCTTGTGGAGCTAAAGAGTTTTAGTCCCTTTTTGGGGTTTTAGTCCCAAGGGTTTAGATCTTTAGTCCGTTTTAAGACTAATTTTAGTCCGTTTTAGTTTAAGTCCCTGGAATCAAACACCCCTAATTTGACGATGCTTGGAACAGTGGGAGGTTTTATTGATTTTCTTTCTCGCAGAATAACAACTGAAAATTATCGAAACCCAAGAAAATAGAAAAATACGAAAAATTTGTGCCGGAGAAAACCTAGGAGGGAGCTCATTATTGCCGACCGCGACCATTGAAAGCGGCAGCCGTCCCCGGCGGCCCGGGCCCACCAAAACCCCCAATCTTCTCGCCTTTTCCGCGCCGTCTCCTCCCCTTCTCCCCCCAAAATCGCCCATCTCCCTCCTCCGCCAAACCCAATCGCCTCCAAAACCCCCGGCGGCAAAACCCTCCATTTCCGCCGCCTCCCCCCGCCTTCTCGTCTCACCTTGTGGGGTACCCCTCCGCTCTCCCCTGCGGCGCGGGGTTCGCGCGCGCCTCGCTTCCTGGGGCCCGGGAGGAGGAGGGGAGGATGCAGGCCGCGGCCGGGAGCGTCTCCTGGGTCGCCGCGCAGCCGTCCGTCCTAGGCCGGTGCGGCGGCGGCGGCGGTGGCGCGCCGTCCGCTTCGGTCAAGGGGAGGACTAGCGGCGGCGGCGGCGGAGGAGGAGGAGGCGCGGGCGTCCGCGGGGTCGGCGTGGCGCGGTGCTGCGCGCGCGCGCCGGCGCAGGAGAAGTGGCCGCCGCGGGTGCGCAAGTCCAAGGAGGAGAGGAGGGAAATGGTCGAGTCCTTCATCAACAGGTACGGGATCCGTCTCCTCATACATGTATTCGCTTGCGATTGCCGCGCGTGTCATTGCATCGTGGTCCCACTTCTTGTGCTCGGAACTATGAGTATCTGTTGTGGATTGTGCTGTTTTTTCATCACCATCTAGTTGCATGCTCACTACGATTGACACTGAAATTAAGTAGCTGTTGTGATGTCTCCTAGCCGTAGCAAGTAAAAAACAACATCTCTAGGAATTCCAAATCCGGACTTGCCGCAAGTTCCCCTGCTAAAATTAAAAATGCTGGTTCGTTTGTGGCATGGAGAAGAAAAGCACCATTTTTGTTTGTCTGTGTGACCTTATGCATAGACTCCAATTTCCAGGGTTGCTAAATGGCTGGAATTTGCTTAGCTTCCAGTCAATGCATATAGCCGTTGGATTAACTACTGAAACTATGTGTGATCTTTGTTTCGTTTATGTGTGCCTGTTTGATGAACTCTGAAACTATTCATCATCTTCATTTTGTTTATATAGGCTATAAAGGCTTCTGAAAATTATGTCATCTAATTGTCACTTTTGTTGTCCTGTTTCAGCTACCGAGTTTCAAATGATGGAAAATTTCCGTCAGTCAACCTGACACACAAGGAAGTTGGAGGGTCCTATTATATAGTCCGTGAGATCGTGAGGGATATCATCGAAGAGAACAAAGTCCTTGGTCCTGGTGGCCTGGATGCTATGGCTCTGAGTTTTGAAGATTCCCCTGATTCCTCAGAGTTATCCATGAATCATGAATTGGGCCATGGCAATATAGAAATCTTGGATGTGTCTGATGATTGTCAAGTTGGTAAGGGTTCTGTGTCCAAATTATCCAGCAGCGAGGTGTCATTTTCATTGCAAAACAACGCTATCAGCACTGAGACACTGCTTGGGTCATCACATGTTTTAGAGGCTGGTGTTCTGAAAAGTGTAGTCCAAAATGGAAGTGTGGCAGGCACAACACTTTTGGAGACAGACCTTGAGAAGCAAGATGAAGTTCCATCTGGTGGATCAATTGAGGCTGACCTGAATAGTTCCGAAGAGCAAGATCCTTTGTTTGCTCATGTTTCTGATTCAGGTAAAGACACTACTCGAAACAATCAGGCAGACGCACATGAGGGAATTGGCAGTATTGTTACTGATAGAGTTATTCTTTCCTCAGAATCTACTGCTGTGTATGAGACTTTGTCAAATCATAGTCATGGTGGCTCAAGTGATAGTGTTTCTGATGATGGAAATCTCCTAGCGGCAACCAATGGTGTCCTTAAAGAAGAGAAAGCCTCTTTTCAGGACCATGATGCATCAAATGCAAGTGTATCGGGTGATGATTCTGAGAGTTTAGATGGCCACTTTAGTACTACAGTATCTGCTAAACCCATCAATGGTTTTAACTCAGAGCCTGAAGTCATAACCAAGACTATTGAAGCTTCTAAGGAACACATTCTGCAAGACAAGCTTGAGCAACTTGATACTAGCCGTGATCAGCAAGAGAACAATGGCAATCCTGTTTCTCATCCAGCACTGGATACAAAGGTTAGCCAAGTTGTTTTCTGCGAACATTGCCTAATACACAGCATCTTCTCTGCTAAACAGCATTTATCTATGTTGCACGGCTCTTATCTTTTGTAGTATGATAACACCATACAGCAAAAAGTGATTAAATAATATGCTTCTTGCTGCGTCATATATCCACGACTGATTCTATGCCCTTTCATACGTATTTTGATAGCTTCTTGTAATTGTAACCATTGTATCTGATGTGGAATGCAATCCACAGTACACAGCATCTATAGTGTTGGGCATAGATGCAGTCCACGCTGCATGGCATCTATATCATGGGCATATGGGCTTTGAATTTTGTAGAGCTATTTGTCACATAGAGCACGGTTTCATAGACAACTGGATTTATTTTTTTTCCTATGCCCATATTTTGGAAATGGAAAAAGTCTACTTAACCCCTCCACCTATGGGGGGTGGAACACATCACCCCCCAACCTATGAAATTGGCTTTTTTACCCCCTCAATTTTCTAAAACCGGACAAATCACCCCCTGAAGCTGTTTTGGATGGCCGTTTGCTACGGTAATTGCGGTTTTGTCTTTTTTTCCTTTTTTGTTATTTCGGCTGAACCTTTGAAAAAAATCATAGTAAATCATAGAAAAATCGTAAAATGAAAAATCTAATTTTTTTGGACTCCACATGAGTAGATCTACACAGTCAATATATAATATTGTATGCTTTAGAACATTTTTTTGTTGTAGCTTTAGATCTATGGTTTTTTTGTAATTAATTCATAGATGTAAAAATGGTCTAAAGCATACTATATTATATGTTCACTGTGTAGATCTACTCATGTGAAGTCCAACAAAATTGGATTTTCCATTTTACGATTTTTCTGTGATTTACTATGATTTTTCAAAGATTCAGCCGAAATAACAAAAAGGAAAAAAAACAAAACCGCCATTACTGTAGCAAACCGCCGTTCAAAACAGCTTCAGGGGGTGATTTGTCCGGTTTTAGAAAGTTGAGGGGGGTAAAAAAGCCAATTTCATAGGTTGGGGGGGGGGGGGGTGATGTGTTCCACTCCATATAGGTGGGGGGGGGGGGGGTTAAGTAGACTTTTTCCTTTTGGAAATTGTTTTAGAGCAATAGAGAACATTAAATCTTACTTTTGATTCTAGAGTTTGCCAGAAACGATAATGCTATTCAAAGGGAAATACATCATTTAGTTACTATTTTTTGTGCTTGCCGTACTTGCTGAACCCCAGCCCCTAAATGACAATTGCAATGTGTTGGCTAGTTGAATTCTTCCTGTTTGGTCTGTTGCAAAATTATTTTGGTGAGGACGGAATTTTGTTGTTAGTAAACTGGGCACTCTCGGAAGATTACCCTCTTATTGTTATATATTATATGACAATGAGCTAGCGAATTTGAACTTTTCAATTTTGGTATGTTCATTTGAGGGAAAAATAGTATTGCTCTATTTATCTATTTGAATATTTTTGATTCATTTCATTCTGCTTCTTTATAGGTGTTGATGCACACAGAAGACCAGCACAGTGTGATACAGGCAGATGAATGTGAGTTCAAGAAATCAACATCTGGGATCACAAAGGCAGAGGCTGAGGCAACCGATGCCAGACATGAACAAGGAACGAGCACTACAACCGCGATCAGCAGGCATGCACTTTGCCTTCTAACTTTGCGTTGCATGCTTACTGTTTATAATTTCCTTCATACATCTCAAAAGGCGACAGTATATTAGGTGAGTCAATGTTTCCCTATGGTTCCTTCCTAGCGCTTGTAATTAGAGTTGGATAGCTATTAGTTACACTCTGTAGAGGCATTGTTCTAAGGAATTCCTTGTTCTAACCGTTGCAATACATCAGAACAAATTTCTAGCTCCACGGTCCTGATGGTGTGCCTGCAACATCAATGCTTAATCCATCCTGTAACTCTAAATTTGGACAGGGGCTGCTTCGGAGCATAACAGTTAACTTGACCATAAGTAACTTATCACTTCTAGTTAAAACTTTCAAGTTGTTTGTGATGGTGGGGTTGCCATCACCACAACTCTGTCCTAAACTTTGAGTAATTTACCCACCTTGCTCTGGAGTCTGATTGTTAGGAATGTACTGTCGTCTTATTTCATTTACACAGCAGTAATTATATATATGTTTTGTCTGTGACACCATTCTCACATGAACTATATATGCTCATGTGATTGTTTAATTTGTTGTGCTGTTGCATCACACCGGCAATTTGCTGAATATGCTTTAGTCTACTATTAATTGAATCGTGCTTAGGTAGTTTTGCTTTTCCAGCAAGACAAGCTCTTTTACTTCATGCATTATGGAGGTATTCTATTCCGATCTCTTTGACCAAGCTTGCACTTAATATTTGTGTTTGTGTCCAAAAATATTTTTTTCCCTAGAAAGGCACCTATGATACTCTTCTAGTGTTTGAATATTCTTCCTCTTTATGGCCTGCAGGAGAACTTTGAAAGCGCAGCAGAAGAAATATGACAACCTATTCTGGCTTGTCCTTAGGGCATTTGTTGTTGCTATATCAAAAATCTGGGCAAAGTGAGCAATGCACAAAAGGCCAGCTTATGTGGAACCGAAGACTGAGATGCATCCTTCCTACTCGAATACAAGAACCAGTCCATGGAGTTCCATTTCAACCATACGAATATATATAAGCTTCTTTTGTGCTGCAGTTAGATTATTTATTAGAGACAGAGTTGGTGTAGTTTGTGGACGCTTACCACTGTAGGTGTAATGTTTGGTGGTTTTAGTCAGCTGTGTGAAACATCTACGACAACTATGGATGGCACGTGCTTATTTGGTAGAAGGTGCCAGACCTGTGTTATATTATCTGAAGTTTGCAGAGCTATTCCCCTGAACGGGCGTTGTCTTAGTTTCTGTTCCGGTGAAATTTAGCCTACCTGCTTGGAGCAACATTCTGTATCATTTACAGATCCCTCTGCCAACAATTTCTGAGTCATCAGGCTCTGACGATGCAAATAGAATATCGCTTAAACTTTCGCAGACGAATAATTCATACATAACTCTCAACTTTCAGTTGACCTTTTTCCGCCTAAGTATATCTTAAGAAAGATGGTGTTACCCATAACCAAACTGTTACAAGCTTATATCATTTGATTGTTGTAGCATTAGGTTTGGATCATCTAAAGGTAGAATGGTGCACAGCTGTGGATCAACACGGAATTATCACACCCATCTGTATTGTTCTTCAAAACTAAAAGTTGCTATTTGCTTGAATTTCAAAACTAAGCGTGCAAACACCCAATGGCGGGTGCACGTTGCATCATGAAACATAACTACCATAACACAAATCAAGACATAAGCGTTGAGACCTCCCCAATTGGATATTTGCTCGTCAAACTCAACAATCTCCTGCTCTCCTCATCCATCGTCACCTTATCCTGCTCCATGCGCTCATCAACTATCAGGGGCATCAGCTCAGCCTTCGCATAAGTGCGCAGGACTGAGTTATACATCTCAGTGGTGACATATTCGGCATCCCGGAACATTACCAGGAGCTTCTCTGCAGCTTCAATGTCACCCGTCTTCTCGATATGAGAAAAGATAGCTGTGGCGAGCTGCTGGTTTGGCTCCCATTTCTCCAAGCACGACAGGGCCTTCTTCAGACATGTAAGGACTCTGTCTGTCCTGTTGTTGCTGAGATAACCCCATACGAACAGCTCCCAGGTGCTGTAGCTGGGCTTAACCCGTCTCTCCACAATGTGACAGAGAAAGCTCTCGGCCTTTTCAATCATGCCATTCTTGATGTAATATGAAAGGATTGTGTTCGGGATCCTGGAATCACGTGTTTCAGAAGCCAATTCCCATTCCTGGTAAATGTTTTCTGCTTCAGCGATGTCGTCAAACCTTATAAGTGATGTTAGCATGCACTTGTACTCGGTGTCACTGAACTTCCTGAAGGTTTGCCTCATTTTGTTCCTTACTCTGTCCAAGTTGCCTCTATCTGACAAGCTCGCATACAGGGTGAGTAGCGACGAGTAGGCGGCTCGCTCCTTCCGAGAGGCCCTCTTCTCCATCTCAACAAGCGCATCTCGCCCTTTGACATGAAGTCCGGCATTGATGTAAATGGTTGACAACAAGCTGAAGGTCATCCAATCAGGAACAACCTTGTCATCCTTCATCAGATCAAACACCTTCTCTGCACTCTTCACACTGTTCTTCTTCGAGCAGTACGTCAGCCAAATGTTGTAGGTAACAAGGTCCGGGACGGTATACCTCCTAAGCTCCTTTATCACCTCTGGCACCCGCTCCAGCTCCCCGGTCGCCATGTACAGCGACATCATGTGGTTGAAGGGCAGCGCACAGGTGAGGTAACCTGCCCGTGCCATCTCCGCCAGCATGGCCTCGGCCTTCTCCTTGATGCCGTTCTGCGCGTACGCGTGCAGCAGCGCGGAGCTGGTGGATGGCCCCTTGGCACGCTCCGGCATGTCCTCAAAGAACTTCTCGGCGCTGGCAAGGCCCCGGACCTTGGCGACGAGGTCGAGGTGCACGGCGTGGTCCCCCGGCAGCAGCCGCATCTCCAGCTGGGTCCGCATCCATTCGCAGATCTGCATTTCCGGCGCGGGGTGGGTCGAGGTCAGGTCAGTGTGGCAATACGTCGAGCAGGTGGCGGGCGCGAGCCGAGGGTCACCGCCGGCGACGGGGTAAATGGTGATGGCGGGGGAGGCGCGGCGTACCTCGAGGGCGTGCTTGAAGCGTCCGTACTTGCGGAGCTCCCGGACGACGCGGTTGAGCTGGTACTTCTGCACGGTGCGGCCCTCCTCCGCCCACTTGCGCAGCACCACCACCGCGCTCCGCTTCGGGTAGATGAGCTTCAGCAGCCGCTTCCCGAGCGTGTCCCCCCTCCCCGCGAAGCCACCCACGTCCCGGCCCCCGCCGCCGGAGGAAGAGGCGGCCGCCGGCGCGGCCGTGGAGAGCAGCCTCGCCGCGGTGGCGGCGAATGGGGGCGCGAGAGCATGGCTTTGTCGGCAGGCCGAGGCTTCTTCCTTCCTCGCCGGCCGGAGTTCATCACAGGACGTGAAGTGGGCCCATTTGTTCCAAAGACCGTTGACAGGCCGAGGCCCAGCAAAGCCCAAACTTAACGGCCCATATGTCCTTAGAAGCCCACCGACACCTGGTCGGAAAAGTCCCTGCCTGGCTTCCTCTAAAAAAACCAGTTACCAGAAATTCCGCAACTTTACGAGGGTCTCCAGGCAAAAACACCGGAGCTCTACACGCAACAGGCCCAGAGCCGTGCTCGCCCACCCTTGTCCTAGCCTACAAAACCCCACTCTCCTAGGGACCCATCCGCAAAATCACCCCCACCCTCCTCCTCGCCGTGCTCCTCACCTCTCCGCCGCCCGCCTCGCCCGCGCCTCTAAATCCAAACCCAAAATCCCACCAAATCCCCCCCGAATTTCCCCAAACCACGTCCAAACCCCGCCCCGTCCTCCCCCGAATTCGTTTCGAATCAGACCCATCTGGGGGCTCTCTGCCTCTCTGGGCTCTGGCCGCCTCGCCCCCCCCGCCTTCGCCTCCCATGGCGTTTCACGTCGCGTGCCCCATCACTTGGTAAGCGCCCTCTCTCTCTGTCTCTCACTCTCACGCCCCCCCTCTCTCTCTCTCTCGCGCGCGCTCTGACGGGCGGGTGGTTTCGCCCCCCCTCTCTCTCGGTGTTCGTCTGCAGCAGGAGGGTGTGCGACTGCGAGCTAGGGTTCGGCGCGGCGGCGGCGGCGAGGAAGGGAGGAGGAGGTGGTGGTGGTGGCGCAGCGGCGGCGGTGTGGGCGGGCGCGGCGGCGGCGCTCGAGGGCTTCCTCGCGGATCCGTGGCTGCTGCGGCCGCCCGGGGCCGGGGAGGGCGATGGGGCCACGGTGCAGGTGGAGGTGCCGCCGCTGGAGCCGGCCCCCGAGGACGGGGAGGACGAGGCGCGACGGGCGGCGGCGCAGCGCGGGGCCGCCGCGGCCGAGGAACTCGCCAGGCGGCTCGAGAGCGGCGCCTACGGATCGCCGGTCAGCGGATCTCTCTACCCCTGTATCCCTCTCGCTCCCTTCGCTCCCGCGGCTGCTTTGCTGTGTGGCATGGCTAGGGTTTGTGCTCAAACGCTTGCTGCCATGGGGATTTGTGCCTGGATTTCGACCGGGTTCTGTGCGTAGTTTGGCTTAGATTGGCGCTGGTGTGTGTGTAGATGCGGGGAGCTCTTGATGCTTTGCGCTGGATCAGTGGGAATTCTTGCTGGGAGAAAGTAGCCTGATTTTCTCAAGATTCTGTAGAAGTCTTTGTAGGAATGTTTCTTTCAGGAATTTTGGGCAGGTTTTAAGGTTCGGATTGTGTTCCTGTGCGCAAATAGCACCATCAGTGACTATTTCAGACAACTGATTGTGGTGTTTGCTTTGTTGTTTGGGCTGTCGATGATTTGGTTGATTATAATATGTTGTTCTGTGAGTAGGGTCTGGGAATTTTCAGGGTTTTGGCTGTTTGGGTTTAACGGTCGAATCAGGAAGGCGTTACGGGTAGTGAGGCATGGCTATATTAGGATTATATGATGATGGTTTTTCGCGACCGTTGAGCTTCTGTATTACCTGGAAATTTTTAAGCTTCCTAGATATTAAATACGAAATGATTAGTTACGTGCATGGTGCCCGTGGAAAGAAAAGAGTTATGCTTGGATGTTGTGGTTGTACACAGCCATGTTTGTCGTGTTTTGCATGGCGACACTCTTAGACGTTACCTAGGCCTTCATGGGAGAAATAGTGGAAGTTCTTCGGATATAGCCATGTAGGTATTGTGCTACAAATAACCGTGTGTGTTACTATAAATGAACCTAAGTTTTACAATTGGACACATGTGTCAGGGAGCATATGAAACTAAGATTTAGAAACATATCCGTTTCTCATGGAGCATCTCGTGGATGCTACTCATGTTGGTCGTGCGGTAAGCCTGTATGACTTACCTGGCAGAAACAGAGATAGCTGCTCCTGTTAGATACACGACTATGTACTTGGTTTGTTATACTCTAGCTCCACTGCTTAGCTAGGTGTCAATGGTAACTTAATTGAGTCTAAAGGGTATCTTATAAATTTTTCACAGTAGATAATTTTTCTCACCCTTTGTTTTTGATTCACCACGTATGCAATAATGCTTAGTCCATGGTTTTTTAGGCATCACCTAGGCGTCTGGGCAAAATTTCAATCTGGGCGTCTGGCTCGCCGTGACCTCTGTGTTTGGCATCGAAAGTATTCGCCTAGGCGCGATTTGGCGTCGTTTTCTGCACTAGCGAATCGGCGCGAGGAAGGCGAGGCCACAGAATATTTTGCGCGCGGATAAATTGTGAGAGAGTTGTGTGCGTGTGGGAACCAGCGTGCCTACACCTCCCCACATGAACCCATCTCTGTCGCACGCTGATATAGAGAAAGGGTAGGAGAAACGAAAACAGAAAAGGGTGCTGGCACCTGAAATCGGCGGCGGTGGCGCAGCCCCTCGGTCCAGCAGCTCCTTTATCCACTCCACCTCAATCTACATCCACGCGCTCGTCGGCTCTTGCTCCTTTTGCTCTGTCCACGACACCTTTCTTTCACTCTGCCTTCCCGTTCGCCGGTCTGCTCGCAGCTCACACGCACCTCTTCCTCTCCCATCCTTTTCTTTGCTCTATTGCTTATGCAGCTATGCTTGGAGTTGGATATACTCTGTTCTTTTGTGCTGCCTGTTGTTGGATACGAACAGCACATGCTACTCTGCTTTGCTGTATTATGTGCAGCTTTGTGTGAATGCGTGCCTGATTCATGTGCCTATGCCTTGCTGCATTTTGCTAGCTGCTACTTCTTGCTCCAGGACAGGCAGCAACAAGGTATGTTTGTGCTTCTCCATCCTAGGTTAGGATATGTGTATGGCGTTGCCTCGCTGCACGCCTTACTTGCCTTGGCATCCGGAAGGCGGTAGGTCGCCACACCTCACTTTACCGCCTTAATAACCATGGCTTAGTCCTTGGATACAGCTTCTGATCATCTTGGCAAGTCCTACTGGTGCACAATGTTACTAGCAAATAGCATATTTTAGGTTTATGCTTTTTTGGCTTCTTTAATTGATGCTAATAATGAGTGGTAACTTTCCATATTACTGTACTTTGTTTCCATTTCCTAATATAAGGCCCCTCTTGTTTTTTCAGGAGGCGGAAGGAGATGAAGATGAGTGGGACCGAGAGGATCAAGGAAATGCTTCTGTCAAGGTTATGTGCCGTATATGCTTTCAAGGAGAAAATGAGGGCAGCACAAAAGCTGCCAAAATGCTTCCATGTAAGCTCTGCAACAAAAGATTTCACAGAAACTGTTTGAAAAGCTGGGGGGAGCATAGAGGTATTACAAAATTTCCCATTGTATTTGTCTTCATTACCTATTCATTCTTGTACATCATCTGATAAGTTAATGTTCCTTCTAGATCTTTTCCACTGGAGCTCATGGGTCTGTTCGTCTTGCCGCAATTGTGAGGTTGGTTGCCTCTCTATTCGCATCATATCATCCTTAACATACCCCTTCCCTACCAGTCAAGAACGACTGTACTCTGTTCTTTCTTGTTCATGTTTGATGTTTAAATTTGTATCTTTAAAGCATGCAGCTCTTCTGTTACATGATACGGACCACTAGCTTCTGTACTTGATTTGTTGTTACATCAATACTTGCCATCTATATAGGTGTGCCGGCGGCCTGGTGATCCCAATAAATTGATGTTCTGTAAAAGGTGTGATGGTGCTTATCACTGTTATTGTCAGCAACCATCACACAAGGTGAATTTAATGTCTACCTTCCCCCTTCATCAGAACCACTTTGGTATAGATTGCGTCTACGGTCGTTTGTCATCATTGAACACTAAATGTGAAATTGCAGAATGTTACACATGGACCTTATTTATGTCCAAAACATACAAGGTGTCACAGCTGTGGATCTGGTGTGCCTGGTAGTGGACATAGCACAAGGTACTGATATAAAACTTCACCTTTTTAACTTGTAGTGAGTACCTGATGTCTTATGAAGTTTTTTTTGGTGTAACACTACGAATTTGTATCTGTAGGTGGTTTTTGGGGTACACATGTTGTGATGCTTGTGGACGATTGTTTGTGAAAGGAAACTACTGCCCAATTTGCTTGAAGGTAGCCCCTTTCCTGTTACCTTTTCGCTGGTGCAAATACTATGTTCTCAACAACTGTTCAACTTTAAGGATTCAATTTTTTTTTTGTTTCTGACCAACCACCTTAGAAGATTGTGATTGTGTGTGAGATATTGAAGCGATGGAAATTATTTGTTTATAGTTTGAAAGTCTCTTTGATTGAGAGATTTCTGTTTTTAAGTTGGGAAATATATATGGAGTAATCTTGGTTCATATATACCATAATGTTCCATTTTCATTTTATTGTCTTATATGCTTATATGATATCTTCTGTTTTGGGTTTGCTCCCTTTTCAGGTATATAGAGACTCTGAAGTGATACCTATGGTTTGCTGTGATGTTTGTGAAAAGTGGGTTCATATTGAGTGCGATGGCATCAGGTCTGCATGAGTGTGAACCCTATGTGTTTGTTTGAATAGTTATGATCATATTTGTTGCCTGCTCAGTTTCAACTATATGCATTGTCGTCCTTTCCCATCCCTTTTCTTCTTGTTGTCTTATGCTCTATCGACATTCCATATGTTATGCAGTGAGGAAAAGTACCAACAGTTCCAAGCTGACCAAAACCTTCAGTACACATGCGCAGCATGCCGTGGCGAATGCTCCCAGGTGATAATACTTCTGTCATCATGTCTAACAGCTATAATGTGTCATCTAACACCCATTTTGCTATCTTCAGATCAGGGACACTGAGGATGCAATTCGTGAGCTTTGGAAGAGGAGAGATGTTGTTGACCATGAACTTATGGTTAGTTTGCGAGCTGCTGCTGCACTGCCTTCTCTTGAAGATGTCTCACCATCTTATCCAAACTCGGATGACGAGAAACTTGGTGCATATGTATTGAAAAATGATGGTAGAAATACTCTAAAGTTTTCATTGAAAAGCAATAGTAGTAAGCCTCCATCAGATACACCTGAGCAAGAGAAGATTGTTTTGAAGAGCTCTGGGTCGAATAAGAAGTCTTCCAAAAAGAAAAGTGGTCAGGGTAACAAAACAGACGATGGACATGATGAAATATTTTTGGAGAGAAGGCATGATGCTAAATCATCAAATAGCCGTTTGGGAGATCAAAGTATAGATGGTAATTATGAAAGGAGTCTTTTTAAGAATGATGGTAATGCCTATATTTCATCTTCTACTCGAAGTTCTGAAAAGAATTTGAAATCCCCATCCATGAAAGCTGCGGCAAACAATGCTGATATGATACCCAAAGTCAAGATCAAAGGCAGTAAGGTTTCAAGTTTGCATTTCAAAGATGCAGGTGAAGAAAATACTCCCAAGAATGATACTGCAAAAGGTACCAAGTTGGTTATCCATCTTGGTTCTCGGCACAAAACTAGGAGTGGCTCTCCTAAGTCTGAACTGTCCAATTCTCAAAAGGAGCAAGATCTGGGTTCAATACATGGTATGTGTCCCTTTTGTGGAAGCTCACCATTTACCAGTTCAATTTCCCTGTTATATATGATACATGTGTGAGCATGCACAATCTTAATTTCAGGGGCTAGTAATTTTTGGCTGCTTATAAGGCATGCCAAAAAACTAGAGTAACTTCATACCTTTTTTTTTGTGGGAGTTCCTTGGTATCCTTTGGAACAGTTTTCTTCTGTTCTGATTGAACTTCAAATGCATTTGAGATTTTGTTTTCTCAGTAACTTTTCACTAGAAAGAAAAAACCCAAGGGATCTACAGAGTTGAACTTTGAAATCCTAGCATTTTTGCCACACTTCTAATTTCTATCAGTGACTTGAGATTTGGTATTTCACTAGCCTCAGATCTTTCCTATCCTGTCAGTCAAAATCGACATATCCTGATCCTTGTGGCGGTGCCACATTGGCCATAAACCCTTATTACATAAATTGCAATTTCATGTCATATGCAATTATGCACTTAATTTCGAGTGGCATTGCAGTCTTTCTGTAATCCTGGTGTTCGATTCCTAATTTCCAAATTAATTGAACTATATATCTGTGAAGTTATTTTTAATTCTTTATTGGATATGTTGATTGCATTGAATGAGTTACTAAAATCTTCACTTTATGGTTTATGTTAAGAGTTGTCTGAGTTTGGTTACCTTGATGCTATGCTGAGGACTAATATGGCTTTACATTCATTGTCTCTTTCAGGAGGGAAAGTAGATGTCACAAGCCAGCTGAAAAGCTCAAGGAGCGAGATAAAAGAGAAAAGTGTAATGAAGCTAGTTAGAGAGACTGGGACACAACAAAGAAATAGCCTTTTGGGAGACCTTGGTACCTCAAAAAAGCATGCAACTGGAAAAAGGAGCAATGCTTTAATCTCAGGAATTGAAAATGCAAATGAAACTGGTACAAGAAACCGATCATTTGGACTTAAACAATCTCATTCCAGTCTGGCGAATGAGAACCAGGGAAATGCTGCTTTATTTTCATCAGACTCTTCTGACAACTTGAAGCCATCATTGCTGAAACTTAAATTTAAGCGTCCCCATTTCGAGCAGCTAAACACCCAGGCCTCTCAACCAGAGGAGCCAGCCACCTGGGCTTCTCAACAAGAGGAGCAGTTAAATGTTGCTAAAGGCCAGAGATCAAAGAGGAAGAGGCCTTCGATGGAGAAGGCGGATGATTCAGATGCTAAGACTCCAGCCAAGAGGCATCAGCAAAGCACAGATGATGAAGTGATGGATGCAAACTGGATACTGCGCAAGCTGGGCAAGGATGCAATTGGAAAGAGGATCGAGGTCCATCAAGCTTCTGATGGCAAATGGTTAGTTCTCCCTCTATCCTGTGTTCTTATTATAGTTTTGTTTGTTATATTATCTTGCCAAAGCCTATCTCTGTAGCAGTATCATTAGCCTGTTAACTGAAGTGCCATACCCAGTGACTTGCATTAAATGAAGCATATCAAATTGATTTGGCATTAGGTCCTCTATATCTCTACTTTAAAAATAAGTTGTATTCTAAGTGCAATTTTTTTTTGTCGTCCGATGATGGAATTTGCATGGTGGAATGGTGGTATTTTTTTGCTGATGACTGACATGACTCAAATACTTGCCCTGGCAGGCATCAAGGTGTGGTATCAAATGTCATCAGTGGCACGTTGTGTATTCAATTAGATAATGGCAGATCTGAGAACGTGGAGCTGGGAAAGCAGGCCATTCGCTTGATAGCTGGATCAAAGGGCAGGAAGAGATGATGCCTTCCCCTTATTGCAGCTTAGACCATGTACTCACTCAACTCATTGCCATGAAGCGCAGCAGTGCGACAACTGCTGTTCATGGCGGGGTTCTCTGCTTCTCACCGCCTTTGCTGACTGGATGAGACATGGAGCGCAACATTGCCAGTTGCACCATGTTTCTCTAGCCTAGCATGTAACAGACTTGATAGTTTTCCTGTTGGTGCTGTCTGAAGCCCATTGGCTTCCATTAGGTTCTAGCAGCGTAGGGAAACCGGAAAGGTTTTAGATCACCATGGTGTCGGAGCGGGTAGCGCTGCTCCAGCATTGTCATGTACATGTAGCTGTCAGATGATTTTCCGAGAATAATTCGTTGGCGATTGGTGTTGATTGTTGACCGGTTTGTTTGAGCTTTTCGTGTCTTGTTGCATAATGATTTGTTCTAATTATGGTACGCAAAAGCAGACTGTTTTCGACAATCTAAAAAGGTCATTTGGTGGTTTTCGAACCACAGCGTGCGTAGTTAGTAGGAAGCGAATGTGTCAATATACCGAGGAACGGAGTTGCATATTTCAGGTTTCGTGGTTCTAATCCACCTTGATGGCAGTCTTTGGGAGAGCCAAACTGTTGCCATTTTTTATATTTCTTGGAACTGCATATGATGGCTATATATGCTCTGGTCTCCATGCGAACGGCTTGGAACGAGTAAATCACCAGAACTGAAAAATACTTATGTTTTGTTGCTTGGAACTAGTGAAATCACCAGAACTGGCAAATTACAATGTTTTGTTACTTTTTGTTCTTTTCAATTTGTGGCTGCACTGGCATGTGTAGATTTGGGGCGTGGCTGTTGGCCTGTTGCGGATGGAGGTAGGTTAGTTGAGAGAGAGAGAGAGAGAGAGAGATTGTCATTGCCTACTTCCATGAAGTTCCAAGGATTAACATTCAACACAAACAAATAGATTAATAATAATAATTTAATTAAAAAACCAACGTAAATAAGGATATATACAAACATTCAAGAAAATAGGGGCTAGATTCTCCTAGCTTGGACTCACCGTCTTGCCACTGTCGATGGAGACACGTTCGACTCCGCTACATTTTGTGACGAATTTTGCAATGCTGGCTTCGGTGTACGGCTTCCACTATGCTCTCTGCATTTATATATGTTCAAGCGGACAATGGCCTTATTCAGTTCCTAGGAACCAAATTTTGGTCTTTTGGAGTGCGTGCCCTACTGTAGCATTTCATTTGTATGTGTGAAAAATTGGTACCCAGCGGTGATGGGCATGGCATGGGTGGTAGCGGCAGCGGCGGCGACGGTGGACGCTGCACGTGCGGGCAAGGGGCGGCGCGTTGGAACGACGCAGAGCAAGGGGGAGGTGCGCGGTTGCGGCGGCGTAGAGTAGGAGGGGCAGCAGCCAGCAGCTGTTAAGATTGAGAAAGTATAGATAAAGATGCACGTATGTATGTCAAACAGTGGAAATCTTGTATTTTTTTGAGAATTACACAGTACAATGCAGACGCTCACAACACACACGCACACTCACCTCTATAAATACACGTACGCAAACCCTACCCCTATGAGCACCTCTAAAGGACTGAGCATCCGGCAGATCTAGAGATTTCCGATGTCACCATTGACGCCTCGTTGTCGATGAGAACACTGCTTACCATTTAACGCATAACGCCGGTAAATTTTGAGAAAATCTCAGAAAAAGGTGCGAGTTTGTTTTGAAAGCCATACTGGTTTCTGGGACACCATGGCCAGTTTGTTTTGGCCCAACAGGCCGCCTGGAGCGTGGGAACGAGAGAAACAAGAGCAAAGGAACGCCGGAGCAGGTTGTGGTGGCATATGATATGAGAAGCGTGCGAGCCGTGGCCCAAGTACGTTTTTAGCTTTTTTTTTTCACTTTATATTGACTACATGAAACTGAAATATATTGATCTAATTAAAAATGGTTACATTCATCTGTGTGTAAAGAATACTATTAAATTTTCTTTTGCAATGTTCAAATGACATAAATAATAGCAAGCTTCAATCAGCAAACTAACAAAAGAAAGAAAGTATTTATTTAAAACACAGAATTTATCCAAACATTTTTACATGGTGAATAAATGAGTTTGCTTGGAGAACAATTTTTCCAGAAAAGTAAACAAATAATCTAACTGTGCAAACAAAATTAGTGTTCAAAATGGGCAAGATAGTGCCACATACGAACAAATTGTTCTATATAAAAAACAAAGCATACAGATCACAAACAAATTATTTTTATAGGTGAATAATTTGCTCTATAAGATAAACAAATAATTTAATATCTTAAACATATTAATACACGAACTGCACAAATAACTCCACGTCATAATAAATAATTCCACGTGAAGAACAAATAATTTTGGATTGCGAAGAAATTATTCATACAGACGAACAAAATATATCCACATGATGAATAGGTAAGTATTAAAAAAGTGAATAAATATATCTACATTTCCAACTAGTAAAATGAAAAAAGTAAATATATTTAAAAAGGAAAAGACAAAGATAAAGTTACAATTAAAAAAGAAATAAGCAATAAAAGGTGATAAATAGAAATTGATTAAACAGAAAAGATGAATCAAGTATACAATATCTACAACATGGTTAGAAATAAAAAAAATGAACGAATGAATGGAAAAGGAAGATAAAACAAAAGAAAAGAAGAAAAAAAAAAGAAATGATGTGCTACCGGCCAGCTTCCCATGGGTACTGTCTAGTAACACAACCGCACGTCCGCACCACAGAGGAGTTTTATTTTTTTTTTCCGGTGGGCCAAAACTGTTTTCTACGTTCTCGTGGGCCGAATACGCCTCAGCAGCCCACGCGCGATTTACTTCGGGCGACGAGTTGTGACTCTGACGTCGCATTTTTCTGAATTTATTTTAGAATTTAAGCGGCGCTATTCTTTCGGTGGTAGACGACGTTTTCGTTGACAGCGAGACGCCTATATTAACTTCATCAATCTTAAGATCTATCGATCGGCTCGATCTCTCGAAGATGCTCATATGTATTCATAGATGTGAGTGTGCGTACATGTTTGTGAGCGTCTGCGTATTTTTTTAAAAAAAGCTAGTTGTGGCGAATGTTGCTTTGCAGCGGAATCGGTCAATTCGGATTCGAGTCATATAATCACTTTGGTTGCTTACAGTTTTCTCGATGTTTTACTAATAGAAAAGTATTCCGTTGACAATGGACGTTTGTGATAATTTCGTCAATATAAAGATTGGACGGTGCAACCTTTCTGAGCTATTTTTACGGGTAGGATTTGCGTCTGTGTTTATATAGGTAGATGTGGTCATGTTTTACAAATTTTATTATAATAAAAACTCAACTCTGTGATTTGAATTTAATTGGAATACTCGGTATGAACTGATTTTTTTATCTTGCGCAGCGTTAACAATTTTGTCCTTGCTATAACCCAATTAGACATTTTAGGCTCACGATCTTTTCATCCAAAAGTTGAAGAGACATTGTCGCCCTTCGGCGAAATAAAACTTTTGAGGATTATTCTTGACACAAACGAAACTGTCGGTATGAAAAGCAAAACATTAGAAGTCCTTGCTTGGATATCTTTATAAAAAACGGAAGGAGAAGCAAGAATAGACTTAGCTTATGATTAGTCCCTTTTCGGTGAACTTTATCTTTTTTTATATAAACTTTGAATCTGATTAAATTGTAAAAACTTGGTTGTGTGGTCGCAGAGGCTGGAGATATTTCCTTTCTCTAAAAAAAAATCTCGAACTCCTAAACCTGCCATTCATGTAAAATTAACTAGCAAATATACCTATTTGAAAAATCATAGCACGCCCCGAGGAAAACATATTTCTCGCATTATATACTTATAAATAATTAGTCAAAATGGGATGCTATTGCGCTATTTAATTTTAGTATCTGCAAACAAAAAAAAACAGTGTTTTAAATGTTAACCAACGATGGACACAATGCATGCCGCTGCCTAAATCATAATCAAGAGGACGGCAACGTTGTCATCGATGCAACTTTGTCATTGACGAGAGGACGACACAAGTTTTTTTTAGGGCAAGGAGGACACAAGGTTATCGATGTTGTCCAGCACTCGTCGCGCAGGTTTATAAATAGACCTCGATGCTATGAGTGCCATAAAAACAAGCGGTACTGCTGGCTCTAGCTCTCTATCCTCTTCTTCTCCGGTTCCTTGCTTCCCTGCAGGTTGGTTGGCATGTGTTTATTTCTCTCTTGTTGTAGTTTTACTTGCATTAGCTTATCTACAACTACATACGGCAGCTTAATTTGAACTTCTCATCTCACCATCAAGTTATTGCTAAAGTGTTGAAATTATTCTATATTTCAAAAAATATAGAGTTTTACGTGTTTGTATTACTTGACCATTCCAGAATGCCTGTCATCATACATTGCACGCCAAGCACAGTGGTATTGGAGGAGCCATGCCAGGCCTGGTGCCGACAGAGTGGAGGAATCTGCTGAACAGATCGTTTTACAACGCTGTCCGAACCATTTGCAGAGAGCGGCCGGACGTGTATGTTGAAGAGATTCGACGCGGTGAAACCGTACCTCAAGGCCGACCTGACAATAAACGTGTTCGAGTCTACTATGGTCCTGGCACCCTGCTGGTTATTGATCCGTTTCCTCAAATTGGCTAATCTGTCCTGCTTGGCGGCCTTCATGATTTAAGTCTTTGGTATATCTATCAACTAAATAAGGCGAGCCAGTGTGATATTGGCTTCCGTGCATTCAAGTTATCTAGAATGTATCTAGACTTACTTGTATGTTTAAGCCGTATATATATGTGTGCTCGCGCGCCTGTGATGAATGTATTGGATGCTTTAATTTGATAAAGATACGTGACCAATATATGGAATAACAAATTATGTGTTCGTCATACTACAACTTGCAATGCAATCATGTTCTCAAATAGATTATTTATAGATTTTAGAAATGCGATTTTCTTCTATCCACTGTCTACCCGCCCTCTTTGACCTGGCAAATAATACATATTAAGGTGCAAAAGGGATCGTTACATAACATCCGTGGCCTACTGTACCTGATTGCTCATTATTACAGATCGAGACCTGCGACAACATTTTTGTGGCAACCGTACCTGATTGTTTGATTCTGTTGGACTACTAGGCAATCGATTTACACGCATCGAAACTCGTAGTGATGAACTTGAGCGCGCAGGATCTCAAGGGCGAGGAGTGAGCGCACAGGTTCTCAAGGGCGAGGGGTCGCAGCAGCAGCTGACTTCACTCCAGGCTTCCACGGATTTCGGCGTACCATTCACATGGGTGTCGCGCGCCCGTCGCCCCGCCCCGCCCGGCAAGGCAACGCGAGCCTGCACGTGTGGGCTTTCTTTCTCCTCACGTACCATCATTTGATGGAGTAAGGACAACTTATGTTGGTCATCCTCCACATCCACTAACAGTATGTAACTAAAGAAGAACACCATCTGAACCACTTCCTTATGCTTTTCTAGGCCTTTGAGATTTTACTCAGAATTTCTGAATTCTCATTGGGCCAGGCCCATAAGTTTTAGCAGATCCTTGAAGGCTCCAATGTTCAGGTTCATAGTTGATTTCTGTCTTTTGCTTACATGGGCCGGGAGCTACTCGCCTCATGCCCACCCCCGTTCCATTCCCGTACCCACCTGTTGTACGCATGCACGTCCAAATAAAACCCATGATGTCATTCAAACTTTAACGAAAAAAGTCATAACTCATAAATCGGACGTCTAAATAAAATTCCGATTGCACCATCATGTTTTTAGAAAATATCTTTAGAATAACATCACACTTGACTATTTGGGTGATATTTCTCAAAATCATTTTTTATGAATATGGAAGATTTTTGTCGGCGTTTAGAAATCGTGGTCTCGACACCAACCAGAAATGCGTTGTGTTTCCTCCCCTGATGGTTGATGTAGAAGACAATGCAAGACACGGGTTTATCCTGGTTCCGGTCGCAAGACCGTACTTCCAGCGAGGTGGTGCGTGCGATGTGTTATTCTGCACCGGACTGCAAGTAGTAGGGGATACAAGCAGGTTGGGAGAAGAGGCTAGACCTCCAAGTCCCAGATGATTGAGGCAGAGTGCCAATATCGTGGTTTTTCGGAGCGTGTGCGAATGTTCTCTCTATCTTCTTGATCGATCACCCCCTCCTTTTATAGACCAAGGAGAAGGGGTTACAGGTGTGTGTCGCTGTACAGGCATAGTTGCCACACAGTAGGAGGAGTGGCGCCGGGCGTGCTTCTTTGTCCTTGGCCACTGTTACGCGATATTGCGGTCCCTGTGATCGATTCTTGTACTGGTGATGACGCCAGGGAGTGGTTTCGAGGATCCAAGCTGTCCTTCGTGCGGTCATGACTCACCCGTACACTATTTCGAGGGTCTCCCATGCCTGTGTACAGCCCATTCTGTGGAAAATCACTGTGGGAGTTGGTAGCACAGGGAGTTGGAGTGACCCGACCCTGCTCGTACAGTGGCGACATGTGCGCACAGCGCCAGGGATGGTCGCATAGTGCTCGGGATGGCCCGCCATGCCTCCGCCGTCCTCTCTTCTTCTCCTGCTGTGTGCTCGAGGGTCTCTCCCGCCCGATGGAGGGCTTCGGGTCGTCGGAGTTGGCAGCACAGGAGCTCGGAGTGACAGGCTCTGTTCTCACAGCGCCGGCCTGCCCGCACAGAGCCTCGGTTGACAGCATAGTGACGGGAGTTGGCGGACGCGGGGAGGGGGGGGAGGGGTCGTGGCTGTCAGGGCGGCATGGCGAGAGATTTGCCTTTTGACTTTGGATGCACGGCGGTGGTGAGCACCTGTAACACCCAAAAATTGCCTATTTAAAATTTTTAGTAATTAATTGACTTGTATTTAATTTGTTCATAATTAATATAGGCTAAATACAATATTTATGAATATTAAAATCAAATATAAGTTGTAGAAATATTTTTTTGTTGCATTTATGCTGTTGCATTTAATTTTTGTAATGCTTGTGATTCAAATGAGGATTTAAATTTATTCAAATCCAAATTTGAATCACCTTGTTTGGAGTCTTAGAAAAGTTCTTCTCAGTCAAGTTCACTTTCCCCTGGTCCGGTTTCTCCCCCTCTACTTCTCCCCCGAGTTCAGCCCAGCCCCCTTCGCTTTTTCCCCGGCCCAGCTTCCCCTCCTCCCCCACCTGGGCCCTCACCCTGAGCCAGCCCAGCACCGCGCGCCCCCCACTGGGCCGAACAAAGCCGGCCCAGCTCGTGCCGCTCGCCCCTTCCCTCTCTTTCCCTCGCCGACAGGCGGGCCCCGCCTGTGAGGCCATCCTTCCTCCTCTCGCCGCACCCCGTTCCTTCCCTGCCGCGAATCACGCCGCGCTCGCCGGCCGCCTTGGTCCCTTCCCCGCGCCCGAGGGCCCTCTGGAAGTTTCCCCACACGCTCCCCTTCCATCCCGAGCGCACCCAAGCAATGAAGGTAGCCCCCCGTAGGAAACTCTTCCCCCGATCGCCGACCACCACCGGTCTCCGGTTCGCCTGCCCAATGCACCCCCCTGAGCCCTATTTAAGCACCCCCGCACGACCCCAATGCTTCACCTCGCCCTCACCCGAGTTCCCGAGCCCCAGAGCCCCACCTCCGCATAGCGCCGCCGGTTTCTCCTCCGCATAGCGCCGCCGGTTTCTCCCCAACCCAAGCGCCGCCGTCGATGAGCTCCCTCCTCCGACGCCGCTACCTCCGATTCGACCCCGCCCCGACCTTCGCGTGGTAAGCATCGCGCCAAGCCCTCCCACGCCCGCTCTCGAGCACCCCGCACACTCCTTCCCCCTCGCCGGAGATGACCACCCGTCGGCCATCGTCGAGCGCCTCCACCGCCGCCTGATCCTCGTCGTGAGCCCCACCAGGATGCTCGCCACTTCCCACTGGTCACGTAGGACCAAGTCCCATGGCCAATGGTGGTCCCTAGCCCCGGGGCGCCTCTACTCCGGCGAGCCACCGCCGCGCAAGCTCAGCGCCGCCGCGCCTCTGGCCCCCGCCGACGACCCCTCCCTCCCGACCAAGCTCGGCCGTCGGATCGAAATCCAACAATCCACAGAATCCCTCGCCCCGAGTCAAATCCCACGGTTACCGACCGAGCGATTTTGCGGAAAAGCCCCTCCACTTTTTAAAATAGGACCCGCGGTCCACTCCTATTCAAAAGAAATTACGATTAGGTCCTGATTTCTTTGAAAAACCCCCTGAGCTTCTAAATTTTAGAACCCGCAGTCCTAGCTAGGTGTTTTTGCGCGTTAGCCCTCGGGTTTTTATACAAAATTATGTTTTAGTCCTCGGTTTTCTTCAAATAGGCCCCTGGAAACTTTTAAAACTTGCCAGCAGGTCCCTAGAACTTAGAATTAGCATATCTTTTTCGTTTTAGCTCCGATTAGTGTGATTTTCGCGCTCATGTGTTCGTAGTGAAGCATAGATTATTTCTAGAACCTTTTTATGTACTGTTTCTACTGATTGGTGTACTGTTCTAATAGATTATTTGTTTGCATGTATTGGTTTGCGTGCTCGCTTGTATGCTGATTCGTGTCCAGTCGGTGAGCCTTTCGCGTTGGACTTCGAGTACGTGGGAGACTTTCCGGAGCAGGACCCACAGCAACAGCAGCAGCCGCCCTTCGAGGAAGGCAAGTTATAGCACGGACAATCGTTGCTACCTAAACACACTCTTTATATACGTTTACTTTCATATGCATGTGTCTAATTTGTCATCCTATTAAGGTTGTATCTAGTTTGTTTACTCCTATCATTTGATTACCTTGGGTTATTGCCTATGGGTAGAATCTTTGCTATGCGCAGCTACTGTCATTATTATTTAATTATTAATCTTGACTTAATGGTTCACTTTAACATTTATGATAAAACATGCTTTTTAGCAACTTGGTTTAGGGAGCTAGAGCATGTGCTTCGTGCTTTGCTCTAGTGTCTCTCTGCAAGGTCCGGTTCTTAAAGCGGCAACCCAGGAGCCTGTCGCCACCGCTAGAACTATTATGGCTCTGGTCTTGGTCAAGTAACTTGTACGTCTCTAGCTTGCCAGTGGTTACCGGTGTGGCTGTCGGCGTTATGGGAAACATGGGTGAGAGTATGTCTTGATCCACCGAGGACGGGTGATCCGTCGGCTATGCCCCCATGAGGCACAGTCCCGTGCTGGGAGTCCCTGCGACGGAGAACTCCACACATTGCACATTGTTGGGTGAGATGCCCGCGCTCTGGACGCCATTGACCCCCCTATGGTGTGACTCCGTAGGCGTACGTCAATCTCGGTGCCTGGGCCATGCTGCCTGTGCTGTACCATAATCGGCCACTGTCTTGTTAGGGTGTCTTGTGAAAAACCTCGTAGCGTCCCTATGCGGTCACACCTCGGTAGTGTGATTTGTGAGGTCTGATCCACCTCCGCGTGATTGGGTTTAAAGTTCGTTTGAGCTTTTACGCGACTGGTGGGTAAAGGGCGAAACCTCTGCAGAGTGTAAATCTATCATGATAGCCTTGCTCAGGGTCACGAGCGGCCTAGATCTTTTTTGATTAGAAGATGATGTTTATTTATGTTTAATGACACTTATACTTTATTAATTGGGTTACAACCGGGATTTATTCACTTGTAGTAATTTGGTTAATGTTAAAATGAACCAACTAAAAATGCTAATCCAGTTAAGCCGTGTCTAGCCTATTTTGAGCCTTCATACCCGTGCTATACTTGCTAAGTAATTGTTTACTTACACTTGCCATTTTATTCAACAAAATCCCAGATGGGTAAACAAATTTGGCTGGACTTGAGTCTGCCGTTGAGTTTCAGAAGATTTACCGTACTACTAAGTTGTGATCTTCCAGTCAGAGTCCCTGTGGATTGTGGCTCCATTAGTTGAGAGTTTTATTAGTCTTCCGCTGTTATTGTTTAGACCATTTATGAAGCACTCTGATGTAAACATTTTATTTAATAAAGAATTTATTCCAGCATAGGTTCTCTGTTTATCATATTTGTTCGCTATAGGTGTACTGTGACTTCCTGGGCACACATATGGCCGCATTCGGGTTTTTGTGAAAATCCGGGTGTGACAGCGCCATTAATTGTTTGTCGGAGCGGGGGTCTCGGCGGATGCGGAGCTCTCCCCATTTCGTGGGTTGCTCGAGGCTCGATCCTCAGGCCTCGACCGAGGCGGAGTTCTCCAATTCGCTCGAGGGATCGGTTCGCTCGAGCGAAGCGGAGATTGTGGTTCGCGTCGAGGCGCTCCACGAGGTGCCTTGACTGAGCCTTCGTTCATTGCTGGGCCGTGGGCCTTAAATTCCGTTTCTCTCTTTCTGGTTATGCGCATGAGTTTAATGTTTAACAATGGTGATTATCCCATAGGTTTGGGTACCCTTAATGATCGCCCCCAACAATTTTCTTAACCAATTAGGAACAATTGTTCTATATTCACGAGAAAATGTTCGAGATTTAAGATAAATGAGTAAATTGCATTTATTATACAACAAACTTGTCATATTGTATCACTTTAGTCCATGAACTTGTAAAATATGCAATCATGTGCTATAAGTAGTTTGTTGTGTGCATATGCTGTCTTTGTCTTAAGTACATCATGTGGATGCATTTTGCAATGATAGCAGTAAATATATACAGAGATGACATCACATGCGAACAAATTGTTCGGATTGCAAACAAATTATTTTTGTAAGAAAACAATTTGCTCTATAAGATGAACAAATAATTTATTATCTTAATACATGAATTGAATGAATAACTTCAACAAATTATTCCACACGGAGAACAAATAATTTTGGATTGCGAACAAATTATTCATATGGATGAACAAAATATATCCATATGACGAATAGGTTAGCATAGAAAGAGCGGATAAATCTATCTACATTACCAACTAGTACGAAAAGTTAAACAAAAAGGTAAATATATTAAAAAATCATTCCACATGGAGAACAAATAATTTTTAATTGCGAACAAATTATTCATAGGGACGAACAAAATATATCCGTATGTCGAATAGGTTAGCATAAAAAGAGCGAATAAATCTATCTACATTGTCAACTAGTACGAAAAGGTAAATGGCCCGTGGTGGCTCTCCCAGTGCAATCAGCCGCCGCGAAGAGGCACGACGAGGCAGGATGATGGCAAGCACGGAATGGGTGCCAGCAGCAACGAGCATGGCATGGGTGGTAGCGATGGCGGGGCGACGGTGGACGCGGCACGCGCGAGCAAGGAGCGGCGCGTTGCAATGGCACGAAGCAAGGGGGAGGTGCACGGCAGCTGCGGCGGAGTAGGATGAGGGGAAACAACTGTTCAGATTGAGAAAGATATACTATAGATAAAGATGCACGCATGGATGTTAAACAGAGGAAACCTTGTAGGTAAAATAACTTTGGGAAGCCATATAGGTTTTCTGGGAGGCTGGGATACCATGGCCAGTTTGTTTTGGCCGAATATGCCGCTTGAAGCGTGGGAGCGAGCGGATTGAGAGCAAAGGAACACCCGAGCATGCTGTGGTGGCGTAGGATATGAGAAGCGTGCGAGCGGTGACCCAATATGTACGTTTTTAGCTTTTTTTTACTTTATATTGACTACCTGAAACTGAAATATGTTTGTATAATTAAAAATGGTTACATGCATCTGTGTGCAAAGAATACTATTAAATCTTCTTTTGCAATGTTCAAATGACATAAATAATAGCAAGATTCAATAAGCAAAATAACAAAAGAAAGAAACTATTTATTTCAAACACAGAATTTATCCAGGACATTTTTACATGGTGAATAAATGAGTTGGCTTGGAGAACAATTTTTCCAACAAAATTAGTGTTCAAAGTGAACAAGACGGCGCCACATACGAACAAATTGTTGTATACAAAGACCAAAGCATACAGATCACGAACAAATTATTTTTTGTAGGTGAAAAGTTTGCTCTATAAGATACATAAATAATTTAATATCTTTTTTTGAGATCAAAGGAAGAATTGTATTATATCAAAGTTGAGTACATCATCAAGTTACAAGCACTCTTAATGCACTCACACGCTAAGCAGCTCCAAATCTCAATTCCGAACCTGTGTAAAAAAGTAACTAGAAGGCCGCACAGGCATATGCTCAGCAAACAGGCTGAGAACACTCGCTCAAAGAAACAACGACCAACATTCCTGTAGGCTGGAACAAGCACAATCTTCTTCTTCCTTCTTGCGTTTTTCTTCTTCATCTTTCTGCCACCGATGAGGAAGAGAGACTGATCCCAATCTATCCGATCCAAGACTGATCGACATCAGCTCGGGGGATAGACCTATTCTCCCAAGCCTTTCACCGTGGTTGGACCTAACCACGACAAAACGGAGAAGTGGCCAGAGAAAATTATTCCACGATGACGGCACCATCTCCGCATCGATGTCGCCATCCGGAAACCTAAATCTCCATGTCGTCTCTCGAAGAAAGTTGCCGACGCGGTAGATGCTGCCAATTCCTTCAACGGAGCCGCCATGGAGAAACTCAAACCACCCTGTCTCCTCGCTGTTGCTAGAGAGGAGGAGGAAACAAAACTCCCATACCATAAAAAGCGGCATAGAGAAACCCTAACCCTAACCTAGACTCGATCTAATGGAGACTATTGGGAGAGATGGATCACCATTCCCTCCGGCCTCCGATGAGATGCCGGAGGTGGGAAGGGAGGGGGACCAATGGTGGTGGACGCGGAGGGCGGCAGCTCAGCAAACACGGCGCCGCCGCCCGTGTTGCCCCTGGGAGGCGACGTGAGGGCGGTTTCCTTCTGCGCGAGGCGTGCGTAATAATTGAATATCTTAAACATATTAATACAAACAAATAACTCCACGTCATAATGAATTATTCCATATGAAGAACAAATAATTTTGGATTGCGAACAAATTATTCATACAGACGAACAAAATATATCCACATGACGAATAGCTAAGTATAAAAAGAATGAATAAATCTATCTACATTGCCATCTAGTACGAAAAGTGAAACAAAAAGGTAAATATATTTAAAAAGGAAAAGACAAAGGAAAAGTTACAATTAAGAAAGAAATAATAAATAAAAAGGCGATAAAAGAAATTGATTAAACAGAAATGATGAATCAAGTATAGAATGTCTACAATATGATTAGAAATAAAAAATAAAATATGAAGAATTACTTTTGGTTACCAATTACTTTAATTCTTAGTTAGTATATATTGGTAATTTCTATAGATGGCGGACAATGAAGAGGGTAATGAAACATTCTTACTTCGTCAATTCGGTCTCGATGACAAAAATGATGCGCAACCAAGCATGGAAGACATGCTGGGTATTGCTCAAGGGAGCAACAATGTGGACCAATGTGTCCAGCCCACGTCTAGTCAGTGTGAATATTTAACATAAATATTTATTGTATATCTCAATTAATATGTATTGTATAACTCATTTAATATGTATTGTATATTAATATATTGTATATCTCATTTAATATGTACTATATATATGTCATTTATGTAGCCCGCCTCTACATCGTCAACTAGAACTAAGAAGTTAGGAAAATGATCTAGCACTAAGAAGCCGAAGGATGTTAAGTTCCACATCGCTAGAGTGGAGGATGATGGAGAGCCAGTTATGCCCAAAGCAGTGGCCGGGAAATTTGTAAGCCAGTGTGGAGTTATTGTTCGGGAGCGTGTGCCCATTAGCATATGAAAATGGAAATCCATAGACCCTAATGAGCCGCACGTGCTACCTGATACCGAGAAAAATGTGCTATGGTCGGACATAATAGATATCTTTGAATTCCCTAGAGATCGTGGATCATATATGAGGGATTGAACAATGAAGAAGATGGCAATTCTACTTTAGCATTACAAGAAATAAATTGTACATGAATTATATCAAGACCGGAGAAATACCAGATTTTTAGAATCATCCAATCATAATTCTGGATGCTTGGGAATCGTTTGTGGAGTACAAAAGCTCTGAAGAAGGATCACAGAACACCGCTAGGAACACTAACAATGGCGGACATAGAAAGTGCACCCATGGAATGGGTTCATCTGGTTATAAAGGGAGCATTGAGAGATGTGACAAGATGGAAGAATATCTATATGCTAGAAGCATTCGTCCAACGACACATGACTGGCCTTTATGATCCAAGTATTGGTACTATGGTCATGGAAGCACCCTTAGTCTGATCGACGACTCTTTAATTTTTGGCGACGAGTAGCGAGAACTAGTGCACCGTCTCATTGATATCATAAAGACAACTGAGAGGGGAGAATTTATTCTTGATAGAGACAGAGATGAGCTAACCTATGCCTTAGGAACTAAGGAGCATCCTGGACGAACATGCGACCTAGGCATAGTCCCATGGAAGCATGGTTTCAAAGAGGACGCTGCGTCCTATAGGAGCCGTAAGAGGAGGAAGGCCAAATATGAGCAGAGGGTGAGGGACCTAGAGGAACAGGTACCCGCCCAGGGCTCATGGATACAGGAAATGGAGTGAGAGATGGATCACCGAGTGAAGTTAGCACTGCTGCAGATACAACAAGCCATAGGAACTAAAGATCCTAATGTCCTTGTTAGCCCTCAACAATATCGAAGCAGTTACGCTTCCACAGAGCATGTACCTCTCCAAGAAGACATTCCCGCAGCCCAGTCCGAACCGGTTCATTACCCCGTGGATGAAATAACTCAGCGGACCGCATGCGAGCTTCGTGCGACATTGAAGAACACAATTGTGGTGGTACTTATGCGACATTTGATCGTACTATATATATATTCCACCATAAATATTATTCATTTACTAACTTTCTTTCTGCTTAATTTATTAGGTCCCATATGGTATGACTAAACCAGTGGAAGAAGGTCAAACATGACACTGCATGGAGATTCCACATGGTTACGTACCCGTTGAGGTGGAGCAAGTTGTTGCGGACTACAACCACTTGGATCCTGACATCCTCGGAGGTGACAGAGAAACAAAACTTGGTGGGTGTTGTCACTGCATCATTCTATGGAGCAAGCGTGACATCATCATACTGCCGCAAAGAGCTAGCACCAAGTGTCCATCATTTCCCCCGTCTCCAAGAGATCCACCTTCTCCGGCTGCTCATGATTCTCCAACAGATAATTGGTCTCTGCCTCCTCCGCCGTAGAAGTCTTCACCACCACCACAGAAGCCTCCGCCAAAAAAGAAGGGTAATAAAATGTCTAGCTTCGCCCCTCCAACATAGAAGTCATGTAAGGAAAACAAAGTGAAGCCAAAAAAGAAATTAGCTTATGATATGACTTCCGAAGAACTCTCCAAACATGTTCAAGGAGAAGTAAAGAGGCAACTATACAAGAAGAAAGAGCCCAAGGAAAAGATTATAATTGAACCCGCCAAGATGCAGTTTTTCCTCAATATGAACAAGGCACAACAGAAAAATCTCCAATTAATAGACTACGGCCACTCACTACTGAAATCTTATGTGAAGAAGAAGAAATCTGAGAAGGCAGCGCGGTCCGAACCTAGTAAGATTAGTCAGCTCAGCCAACAGCTCAATAGTCATTGCCTCAGTTGCCATCTGAATACGAGTTAACGTGAAACGACAAATGAGAGACACGGGTCTCACAAGATCTCAAATCACGGGGGAAGCAGAAGTCCCTGTAAGCACATCGGTTAGGTGGCCATTTAAGCTTGGCGAGCCCTTGGTCGAGCCAGGAATGGTGAGAAAGCTACAGATGAAGATGTATGCATTCCATTTGTAGAATCTTGAACATGCCACCAAAAAGACATATGCGCATATTCGGAGTTCGCGTAAAGGACGAAGATTTCTTCAATGGCGAGCAAACGATTTGGTTGGAGTTTAAGGATATCTATGATGTGTACCACCAAGACGCCACACACGTGTCTTTGCTCAACTGTTGGGTCTTGTAAGTGCTTTGTCTAATCATTTCTTTTTTCCTCATTTACAATTGACACTTCGAAATAAATGTAATCTATGATGACACCGTCTTTATTGCTTAAAAAGCAGGATGGAGATTCAAAGATGTCTTTATTGCTTAAAAAGCAGGATGGAGATTCAAAGATGTTGGAGGGAAACAATTTTTGACGTTGGTTTCATGGACCCAACAAAGATAAATGAGAAAATTATTATTAAAAATCAAGAGGAGACATATCAAAACTTATACAAGTTTATGGAAAAACAAAATTATATGGACTCCATATTATTGTTGTACAACTTTGAGTGAGTGATGATATTGTCTATTTTTCCTTAATTATTTCTCATTATAATGTTAAATCTACTTATAATTCACTTGCATACATGTATACAGTTTCTAATGGATCCTAATCATACTGTGTCCTAACCGAGGTGTGGTCCTCGTCTTTGATTCAGTGAGAAAGCCAACACATCTTTACCAGAATATTATTGACATGTTTACATGGTGGCATATATTTTTCAGTAACTAATTGTTCCTTTAGACTCATAATGACTTATTTTAACTCAAATTTGAAACTTCAACAATATTTTTGGGTCACAGGGCGTGGGAGCAATTTCGTCAAAATCACTGTGGTATTATCCATGACAAACTCATACGGAGTACCGACTTTCCTGTATGTATGTAATTTGTATATCTACGCCTCGGCTAATTAAACGAATTTTACTTAACTTTATTTTTTGGTCGATAGTGTCTAAGACAGGGCCCGGGAAATAATTTTTGTGGATACTATGTTTGGGATAACATGCACAATTGGGGGCAGAAATAAGTGACTCACCATGATATTATGGTACGTAATAATAAACATATTTCTAGGTTTAGTGCACAATTATTGTCTTTAATTTTGTTGATTTAATATTTTCAATTATTTGTAAATTATAGATGATGAGGCTGAAGGAAAAATGTCTCGAGCAAAATAAAATCGACGCAATTAAAGAACAACTCATCAGATTTATTTGGGACGAGGTCGTAAATCCTCGAGTAGAATTCCATCACGACGACTCATGGGATCATCCGGATAACTCAAGTCGTTACTCTAGTCGGATAACTTAAGTTGTAATATAAAGTTGATTATTAGACACTAATTTGTGTTTTAGTTTGATAACTTAAGTTGCAATATATGTCTTTTAGTTTGATTATAAAAGTCTTTTATGAATAGTAGTACGGCATGACGTCTGTATTAGAACAAATATGTAGGCAAAATACGTATTAGAACAAATACATGACGGCTGAAAAATAGTAAAAAAAAATAAAGCCCGCCTACCAACCAGTGCTATAGGTGCCACGCTTATGTGCTGTGGTGGCGGGCCTTTAGCACTGTTTGCAACCGGTGCTAAGGAGTGTCTTTAGCACATGCTAGTGTCTCGAGTTTAGACGCCGAGATCCTTGTCGCCATGCCGCCGTCCGCCATATCATGCAGTACCCGGTTATTTGGTCTCGTCGGCGCTGCTGGGTTCCTCGGTTCCCTGAGCTTTGATGCATAACTACAGTCGCTGCCAGACTCGCCACAAGAGGTGGGTCGGCCTTGTTACTATCGAAATCACGATCGAGGCAAGGTTAGTACGCTCTACCTGCGCGCGAGCCCCGGTCTTGCTGCAGGTTACTACATATTTCTCTCATTAGATACTATATGAATTATAAACCGTCTATGCGTCTAGTCAAATGTGACGGCGATATTGTGCTATACAATTTTAGTATCTGTGAACAAGGATATATATATGTCAACCAGCGACGGGCACGATGCATTTGCCCTTTCCTTTTGCAGATTATTACTACGTATTTCTCTCATTAGATACACTTATTTAAACCGTCTAGGCGTCTGTCAAATCTCGGATGGCGAGATGTGCCATTTAATTTTAGTATGCGAGAACAAATCAGTCGATCTTGTACATATCAACCAGCGACGGGCACGATGCATGCCGCCGCCTATCGTCGACGAGAGGACGACACAAGTTTAGCAACGCACGTCCAGCGCTCGCCGCTCGGGTATATAAATAGACCTCGTATGCTATGAGTGCCATAAAAACAAGCGGTACTGCTAGCTCTATAGCTCTCTACCCTCTTCTTCTCCGGTTCCTTGCTCCCCTGCAGGTTGGTCGGCATGTGTTTATTTCTGTTATAGTTTTACTTGCATTAGCTTATCTACAACTACATACGGCAGCTTAATTTGAGCTTCCCATCTCACTATCACTACGGGAAACCCGGAGTTCGCCGAGTGCCCCGAGCACTCGGCAAACCCCAAAAAACACTCGGCAAAGCTTTTGCCGAGTGTAACACTCGGTAAAGACCACTCGGCATATCTAGTTACGGCAAAGTCCTATATGCCGAGTGTTTTCCGTCGTGCACTCGGCGAACCTTTGCCGAGTGCCAAGAATACACTCGGCAAACCCATTTTATGAAAATATAAAAAAAAGAGCAGCGACACTCGGCAAACAAATTACGAAAAAAATAAAAAAAAGCCGCTGTGGCCGCGCCGCCTGCGCCCACCGGAATGTCGTGCCGGCTGCCCGCCCACGCCTGGCCCACGCGCGCCGACCACCGCCCGCCACCCGGCCACCGCTTGCCTCGCCGGGGCCGCGCGCCGCCTGGCCGCCGCCCACCGCCCGGCCGCCGCACCCCCGGCCGCGTCGCGCCGAAGCCGTGCGCCGCCCGGCCGCTTGCTCGCCCAGCCGGGGCGGAGCCCCGCCCGTCCGCGCCGCCGCTCGCCTCGTCGGGGCCGCGCGCAGCCCGGCCGCCGCTCTCCTCACAGGGGCCGCGCGCGGACCGGCCGCCGCACCCCCGGCTATGTCGTGCCGGAGCCGAGCGCCGCCCGTCCGCGCCGCCGCCAAGCCGAGCCGGGGCGGAGCCTGCCCGGTCGCAGCCCGCCAGCGCCGGGGCTGCGCCGCACTCGGCTGCCGGCCGCCGCACGCGCCGGGGCCGAGCCCCGCTCGCGCCGCCGCTTGCTGCGTGGAGGAGAGGGAGAGAGAGAGCTGCGAGAGAGGAAGGAGGGAGAGAAACGAGAGAGAGGGGATAGAGGAGAGAGAGCGGTGGAGATTATTTGGAGAGGGAGGGATCCGGGTGCTCTCCAAAGGACCAATGGGAGGCCAGCATTTTCAACCCATGGATTGCTGACGTGACACGTGTGTTTTCTATTCGCTCTTGTACCGGAATTTTGGATGGTTAAACAATTTTAAATGAAAAAGTTGTAAACTACAAATTTGTATATCTCTTCGAGACTAACAACTTTGATATAGAATATATTTACATCCGAGGTCATTTGAAAGTTTTAAAAATTTAAGATTTCAAATTAAACACATTATAAGGACATTTTAAACTACTAAACAATTTCAAATTAAAAAGTGATCAACTACAAAGTTTTATATTTCGTGAATATATACAACTTTTATATAGAACATATGTACATTCGAGGTCGTTTGCAAAGTTTAAAATTTCAAATTTCAAATTAGATAACTTATAATAATATTTTGAGTTATTCAATAATCTCAAATACAAAACTTGTCAACTACAAAGTTTTATATTTCGTAAAGATGTACGACTTTCGTATAAAGAGTTTTTTCATATGAGATCATATAAAAAAGTTTGTATTCAAAAAATACATGTGCTAACCCTCTCATATACAATCACACATATACTTTCATGAGTTGTTTCGATTTTGTAAATATCGTTATGAAAAAATGCGTGAAATCTTCTCAACTTTTTATCACAACCTCTATGTGTGGTACCATCACATCAAGACAAATCTCATGATTTTTAGACTTAATTTGCTTTGTTAGAATATACACTCTTTTTTTAGCTCCCATCTTTGCCGAGTGTCAAAGGAAAAACACTCGGCAAAGAGCTTCTTTGCCGAGTGTATTTTATTTGACACTCGGCAAAGAGGCTCTTTGCCGAGTGTATTTATTTGACACTCGGCAAACAAGTTTATTATTTATTTTTTTATATTTTTTTATGGTTCTTTGCCGAGTGTATTTATTTGACACTCGGCAAACAAGTTTATTATTTATTTTTTTATATTTTTTTATGGTTCTTTGCCGAGTGTATTTATTTGACACTCGGCAAACAAGTTTATTATTTATTTTTTATATTTTTTACGAAAAAAACTCAATTCTTTGCCGAGTGTCAAAGTAATACACTCGGCAAAGAAGCTCTTTGCCGAGTGTATTATTTTGACACTCGGCAAACAACATGCATATATTTTTTTTACTTCTTATATTTTATTATTTGAATCACTTGCGCTTCAAAAACGAAAAAAACTCAATTCTTTGCCGAGTGTCAAAATAATACACTCGGCAAAGAAGCTCTTTGCCGAGTGTATTACTTTGACACTCGGCAAACAACATGCATATATTTTTTTTACTTCTTATATTTTATTATTTGAATCACTTCCGCTTCAAAAACGAAAAAAACTCAATTTTTTGCCGAGTGTCAAAATAATACACTCGGCAAAGAAGCTCTTTGCCGAGTGTATTACTTTGACACTCGGCAAACAAGCTCTTTGCCGAGTGTTTTTTGTTTGCCGAGTGTCGAAACAAATACACTCGGCAAAGAGCTTGTTTGCCGAGTGTCCGAAAAAATACACTCGGCAAAGAGCTAGACACTCGGCATATACGGGGTTTCCCGTAGTGTATCAAGTTATCGCTAAAGTGTTGAAATTATTCTATGTTTCGAAAAACATAGAGTTTCACGTGTTTGTATTAATTGATCATCCAGAATGCCTAACATCGTACATTGCGAGCCAATGACAGTAACTCATGGCGTTGGAGGAGCCATGATAGGCCTGGTGCGGACTGAGTGGCCACATCTGGTGAACACACCGTATCACACGGCTGTCCAAACCATTTGCAGACAGCGGCCAGACGTCTATGTTGAAGAGATTGCACGCGGTGAAACCGTACCTCATGGCCCAAGTGACCAGAAACGTGTTCGCGTCTACTATGACCCTCTCACCCTGAGGGTTATTAATCCGGCGTCGAAAATTGGCTAATCTGTCCTGATGGGCTTCATGATTTAAGCCTTTGGTATATCTATCAACTGAATAAGGCGAGCCAGTGTGATATGGGCTGCCGTGCATTCAAGTTATCTAGTGTATCTAGACTTACTTGTGTGTGCGTGCGCGCGCGCCTGTGATCAGTGTATCAGATACTTTAATTTGATAAAGATACATGATCAATATATGGAATAACAAATTGCGTGTTCGTCATATTTTAACTTTTGGGCAATGTAATCATGTTCTCAAATAGATGAGTGCATCGGATACTTTAATTTGATAAAGATATGTGATCAATATATAGAATAATAAATTGTGTGTTCGTCATATTTTAACTTTTGGGCAATACAATCATGTTCTCAAATAGATTATTTATAGATTTTAGAAATGCTGATTTTCTTCTATCCACCGTCTATCCGTTACCTGATTGCATATTAGGAGATGAATATAAGGAGGTGCCGCCTACTACTAAGGAAAATGGGGTGATCGTTTGATCAGAGCTAGGGATCGGAAATCATGCAGTTTGATCCTGTTGGAGTATTAGGCAATGGATTTACTAAATTTCGAAACAGAATAAACCCTCTCCCGATCTCGGTTTCTCTTGCTATTTAAGTCTTGGACGTCTCCAAGACTTACTCATGAAGCCTTATGACTTGAGTCTAGGCTTTCGTGGATTTCAGCAGACCATTCAGTGTGGGTGCCGCGCGCCCATCGCCCTGTCCTGCCCGGCGAGGCGAGGCAAGCCCGCACTTGTATTTATGTTTATGTTGGCCATCCTCCATATCCACTAGTAGAATTAGACTAAAGAAGAGCACCACTTAAACCACCTACTTATGCTCTCATTGGCCTTTGAGATTTTAATTGAAATTTCTAAATTCTCATTGGACCAGGCCCATAAATTCCAACAGATCCTTGGAGGCTCCAAGGTTCAGGTTCAAAGTTGATTTATGTCTTCTGCTGGGGGGGGGGGGGGGGGGGGGTACTCGCCTCATGCCCACCCCCATTCCATTCCCGTACCCACCAGTCGCGCCTCATGCCCACCCCCATTCCATTCCCGTATCCACCAGTTGTATGCATGCACGTCCAAACTAAACCCATGATGCCATTCAAATTTTAACGAAAAAAGTCATAACTCATAAATCAGACGTCTAAATAAAATTCCAATTGCACCATCGTGTTTTTAGGATAATATCTTCAGAATGATTCCAATTGCACCATTGTGTTTTTAGGATAATATCTTCAGAATGACATCACACTCGACTATATTTGGATGATATTTCTCAAAACCATTTTTTATGAATATGGAAGATTTTCTTAACCAATCAGGAACAATTGTTTTATATTCATGAGAAAATGTTTGAGATTTAAGATAAATGAGTAAATTGCATTTATCATACAACAACTTGTCATATTGTATCACTTTAGTCCATGAACCTGTAAAATATGCAATTATGCGCAATAAGTAGTTTGCTGTGTGCATATGCCGTCTTCTTAAGTACACCATGTTGATGCATTTTGCCATGACAGCAGTATGACGTGGATCACTGGATGGTTTAATCAATGACATTCAAGGAATATAAATGATAAATATGATGTGACGGGTCTAAGAGCAACTCTAACCGATCATCTTTTCCATTTCCCTTTATTTTTGCTATAGGGGAATCCCCTTTTGGATTTTTAGGATATTGGGGAGAGATGCTCTGGCAGATCCCTTTTCTCCTTCTCCTTTCCCTTTCCCTTACATGTGGGTGCCACCTGGAAGTGACTCGGTTTTCTCTCCGTTTTCTCCCTCTCTTCTTCACACTCAAGCATGCGCGACCGGCGAGTGGTGGCGCGTTGACCGGCGATGCAGAAGAGGCGGCGCTCGGCACCGCGTCCGACGAGCTGCGCACGACCGGTGCATCGGTGGCGCCTGGCACCACGGCCAGCAAGTGGCGGAGGCGGCGCTCAGCACCATGGCCCATGCGGAAGGGAGTCGGCGCGACAAGCCCGGGGCGGAGGGGCGGCTGCGTGACGAGGGTGTCCAAGGGCGCGGCAGCGGAGCTCAGCCGGCCGATGGCGGTGGCTTCCTCATCTTCTCCGGTGGCGACGACAAGCGGCGTGGGGCACAAGGGTGCTGCCTATGCTCCTCAGGGCTTGATCTCGCCCACCTCGCGTGGCACGGCATCCCCGCCATGCCCTGCCGTGGAAGCTGGCCAAGCGGACGGTGGCAGGTGGTGGCGCGCGTGGCCCGACGTGGGAGCTGCGGCCAACGGCGGAGCTGGCCGGACGCACACTACCAGAATGCTTCACATCCGCCCGCCTCCTCCGCCTCGGCCATTTTTGGACCCGGTGCTGATGGGGCTTCAGCACCGGGTCCAACGGCTAGGAGCGGGGGCGGCGCTGCGGGGTGTCAGGGCGGACACATTAGCACCGGGTCGTGGCGAGACCCGGTGCTAATGCTCCCCCTTTAGCACCGGTTGCAGCCAGCAACCGGTGCTAATGTGCCCGAGGCCATTTAGCACCGGTTGCTGGCTGCAACCGGTGCTAATTGGTGCACATTAGCACCGGGTCTTGCCACGACCCGGTGCTAATGTCTTTTGTATATAGCATCTTCTTCCTCCCCCGGCCGAGCCAGCTGCACACTTAGGCGCTGTGTTCATGCTGCTCGGCCGTGGGAGGGGAGGTGCTGCCCAATTTTTTTTCAAAATTTGTGAAGATTCTACTCATCTAAGGAGCACTACAAGGTACACTCTTTCATTCTCTAATGTTTTATTTAGCTTGTAATCCTTCTATGATTTAGAAATAGTGGGATTTGTGAATCAAAGTAAAGCTAGCTAGAGAGAGCTTGTGTTCTTGGAGGAGAGAGAGGAGAGAGCTTGAGTTCATGGTGGAGAGAGTGTTCATGTTGTGTTTTAAATGGAGAGAGAAGGCAAGCTAGTTAGTATTTTGTTTTGTATGACTTGTGAATAGTTATAAGGCTTATGTATTTTATTTATTAGAGAGGTTTATTTATTAAAAGTTTGAATAGTTATTTATTAATTTAATGAAATATATATTATTAGTTATTTATTAAAAGGTAGAATAGTTATTTATTTATTTAACGGAAGGTATATTTATTTATTTAATGAATATAGTAATGTAGTTTTAGAAATTTATTTATATAATGGAATATATATTATAATTTGTATTTATTTATATATTAAATTTTTTTATCTTTAAATTGTATTGTATATTTGTTATTGGTTAATAATGCAGATGAATAGACAATGGATGTACGGGGACCCCCACGCTCAGGCGTTCCGTGATGGCCTTAGGACGTTTCTCGATGTCGCCGAGGCTAACAGGACGCCGTCCGGTTTCATGTTCTGCCCATGCACCCATTGTAAAAATATACAATCGTACAAACAAAGAGGTTGTCTTCAGGTGCATTTGATGAGGCACGGTTTCATGAGGAATTATTCTGTTTGGACGAAGCATGGTTAAAGAGGAATTCCAATGGATGAAGATGAAGAAGACGAGGCCGATGTCGACATTCCGTTATTGGCTCAATACTACGGTTCCTTTGCATATGCTGCAATGGGTGATGCCGATGAGGAAGATGTTGCTCGGGAAGGCGATGCTCAGGAAGATGTTGCTCAGGAAAATGAACCTACTGATGGACTCGGGCAAATGTTGCGTGATGCCGAGAAAGACTGCGGCAATGATAAGGAACTGAAAAAGATACAGCGCATGTTGCAGGACCACAAGACTGACCTGTACCCAGATTGTAAAGAGGGGCTAAAGAAGTTGGGTAGCACACTTGAACTTCTGCAGTGGAAGGCAGCAAATGGTGTTACTGATAAGGGTTTCGAGGAGCTACTGAAACTCATAAAGAAGATTCTTCCAGAGGGTAACAAATTGCCATCGACGACGTATCAAGCAAAATGTGTTGTTTACCCTCTCGGTTTGGAGGTGCAGAAGATACATGCATGTCCTAATGACTGTATCCTCTATCACGGACAGTACGAACACTTTGATCGTTGTCCGGTTTGCACCTGCGTACGATACAAGATCAGGCGGGACGACCCTGGTGATGTTGGGGGAGAGCGTTCTAAGAAAAAAAATCCCTGTGAAGGTGATGTGGTATTTCCCTCTGATACCCCGTCTGAAGCGTTTGTTCAGGAACAAAGACCATGCCAAACTGATGCGCTGGCACAAAGAAGAACGTAAGCAGGATGGCATGTTGAGACACCCCGCCGATGGATCCCAGTGGAGGAACATCGACAGAGCATTCCCAGAGTTTGATGCTGATGCGAGGAATGTTAGGCTTGGTTTAAGTACCGATGGCATGAACCCTTTTGGTGAAATGAGCAGTAGTCATAGCACTTGGCCCGTGACTGTTTGTATCTACAACCTACCCCCCTGGCTCTACATGAAGCGGAAGTTCATTATGATGCCAGTGCTCATCGAAGGCCCCGGATCCTGGCAACGACATTGATGTGTACCTAAGACCATTGGTTGACGAACTTTTGCAGCTGTGGAAGAATGAAGGTGTTAGCATGTGGGATGAGGACAAGCAGGAGCAGTTTGACCTTCGAGCACTGCTTTTCATAAGCATCAACGACTGGCCTGCACTAAGTAACCTATCAGGACAATCAAACAAAGGATATAAAGCATGCACTCACTGTTTAGAGGAAACCGAAAGCATGTATTTGAAACATTGTCGTAAAGTTGTGTACATGGGTCACCGTCGATTCCTTCCAGCGAAGCATGAGCTACGAAAGAAATGTGCGCATTTTGGCGGGAATGCTGACCGCCGTACAAAGCCGAGACACCGGAGTGGAGAAGAGCTATTTGATATGGTGAAGGACCTACACGTGGTGTTTGGCAAGGGAGACGGAAGCCAGGCTGCTCCGACGGGCGAGGATGGTCGTGCCGCGATGTGGAAGAAGAAGTCTATCTTTTGGGAGCTACCTTATTGGCAACTTTTAGAGGTCCGTAACGCGATTGATGTGATGCATCTGACGAAGAATCTTTGCGTGAACTTGATAAGCTTCCTGGGTACTTATGGGAAGCCAAAAGATACACTGGAAGCACGTCAGGAGCTGAAACGATTGAAGCAACGGACTGATCTACATCCAGAAAAGAGAGACAAAGGACGCCAGTACTTGCGTCCTGCCAGCTTCACTCTCAGCAAAGAAGAGAAGGCAAACATGTTTGAATGCTTGAACAGTATCAAGGTTCCGTCTGGCTACTCCTCCAATATTAAGGGAATAATAAATATGAAAGAGAAGAAGTTCACAAACCTGAAGTCTCACGACTGCCATGTGTTGATGACACAACTGTTTCCCGTCATACTCAGGGGTGTGCTACCAGTTAACGTGCGGAAAGCCATTGTGAAGCTATGTGCATTCCTCAATGCAATTTCTCAGAAGGTGATCAATCCAGACCATTTAGATCAGCTACAGAACGACGTGGTGCAATGTCTTGTCAGCTTTGAGATGATATTTCCACCATCCTTCTTCAATATCATGACACATCTATTGGTTCACCTCGTCAAAGAGATTCGTATATTGGGCCCAGTATTTCTACACAACATGTTCCCATTTGAGAGGTTCTTCGCTGTCCTAAAGAAGTATGTCCGTAATCGTTCTCATCCAGAAGGATGCATTGCTAAGGGATACGAAACAGAAGAGGTCATTGTTTTCTGTGTTGACTTTGTCGACGATCTTATGCCGATTGGTGTGCCCGAATCACATCACGAGGGGAGACTTGGTGGAAAGGGCACACTAGGGAGAAGATCGATGGTGATCAAGGACGTTGAGACATTTCGCAAAGCGCACCTCACAGTCTTGCAACAATCAACCTTAGTTGCTCCGTACATCGAGGAGCACATGCAGATTCTCAGGGACGAAAACTCAACAAAGTCTGCGGCCTTCATTCAGCGTCTGCACAATAGTACTTTCGCCGATTGGTTGCGAAGACGTCTTATGGGTGTCGAGGGCATTGATGCGCAGCTAGCTTTTGTAGCTAGAGGTCCATCGAGCACGATCTTGACATTCCAAGGATACGACATCAATGGGTATACATTTTACACAAGAGCCCAGGACAAGAAAAGCACCAACCAAAACAGTGGTGTCCGGATCGACGCGACAGACACCAATGGCAATACAAACTCATACTATGGAATCATAGAGGAGATATGGGAACTAGAGTACGGACCTTTGAAGATCCCACTGTTCAAGTGCCAATGGGTGAAGCTGACTGGAGGAGGTGTTAAAGTTGAAGCGGACTATGGAATGACGTTAGTGGACCTAAACAAGATTGGCTTTCTAACGAACCGTTCGTCCTGGCCAAAGCTGTCACACAAGTTTTTTATGTGAAGGACATGGCTAGCAGACCGAAGAAAGGGGCGGATAAGAAAGGTGGGGGTAAGCAATTGGACCCATCACAAGACGAGCCAAAGCGTCATATAGTTCTTCCTGGAAAGAGAAAAATCGTAGGAGTTGAGGACAAGACGGATGAAGATTATGATATGCTCGATGGCCGGCCTCCATTCTCAGTGGCTGATGACCCAAGCATCCTGTTAGCGGCGGAGGAGACACCGTATCTACAGCGTGATCACAATCAAGGAACATTTGTAAAGAGGAAGTTTATTAGTGTCCGAGTAAACGATGATGCCATGTAATTTAATTGCCATGTAATTTAATTTATAAGATTTTCTAGTAATTTATAAGATTTTCTAGTAATTTATAAGATTTTCTATTAATTTATAAGATTTTCTAGTAATTTATAAGATTTTCTATTAATTTATAAGATTTTCTAGCATTTTATATTGATTTTCTAGTAATTTATAAGATTTTCTAGCATTTTATATTGATTTTCTAGTAATTTATAAGATTTTCTATTAATTTATAAGATTTTCTTATTTAATATATATTTTTAATAGGTATTAATAACTGAATTAAAACAAGTATTAATAACTATATATTAAAAACTATATTTATAAGATTCCCAAATAGTAGCCACCGGTGCTAAAGGCCGGTTTGGAAACTGGCGCCAAACGAAAATTGGGGGCCTTTAGCACCGGGTTGATCTAAAATCCGGTGCTAAAGGCCCCCAATTTTCGTTTGGCGCCAGTTACGGCCTTTAGCACCGGCTGTAGAAGACCCGGTGCTAAAGGGCCTTTAGCACCGGGTGGTGGGAAGACCCGGTGCTAAAGGGGGGGCCTTTAGCACCGGGTGCTGTATAGACCCGGTGCTAAAGGGCCTTCCAATTTTTGTTTGGCGCTAGTTACGGCCTTTAGCACCGGCTGTAGAAGACCCGGTGCTAAAGGGCCTTTAGCACCGGGTGGTGGGAAGACCCGGTGCTAAAGGGGGGGCCTTTAGCACCGGGTGCTGTATAGACCCGGTGCTAAAGGGCCTTCCAATTTTTGTTTGGCGCCAGTTACGGCCTTTAGCACCGGCTGTAGAAGACCCGGTGCTAAAGGGCCTTTAGCACCGGGTGATGGGAAGACCCGGTGCTAAAGGGGGGCCTTTAGCACCGGGTGCTGTATAGACCCGGTGCTAAAGGGCCTTTAGCACCGGGTCGTGGCTGCACCCGGTGCTAAAGACGGGAGACCTATATAGGCCGGGGACTTCTCTCCCCTCCCTCACTTCGCCCTCATCTCCTCACAGATTGAAACCGCCGCCGCCGCCGCGCGCCCCCTCGTCTCCTCAGCCGCCGCCGCCCGTCACCGCAGCCGCGCCTCCGTCCACTGTCGTCGCCCGCGTCGTCCTCGGCTGCGCCGATGCCGCCGCCCATCGTCGTCCCCGCGCCCGGCCACGCCGCCGTCGCCCGTCGCTGCCGCCACCCGTGGTCCCCGCGCCAGGCCACGCCGCCGCCGCCGTCGCCCTTCGTCCCCGCCGCCGTACCGTCGTCGTCCCCGCGCCCGCCGTCCCCTCGTCCCCGCGCCGCCCGTCGTCCCCGCGCCGGCGCTGCTCCTCGTCCTCTCGCCGCCGCCGCCGCTCGTCCCCGCGCCGCCGTCGCCCGCCGCCCGTCACGGTGAGCCCTCTGTGAAGCCGGTCTTCGTGCCGTGCGTGCATGTTTGTGAGCCGGCCTTCGTGCCGTGTGTACGTGTTTGTGTGTGCAGGTACCCGTTGCATGGCCGAACACATTTGCTTAGCGAACGTGTTCGGCCATGCGCATTTGGTTCGCTAACCTATACATTGGAAATGCATTGTATTGAAATATTAGAAATATATATGCTTCATATGTATTGAAAATATTAGAAAATATTAGAAATTTATTTTATTGGAAATGCGTTGTATTGGAAATATTAGAAATATATATGCTTTATATGTATTGGAAATTTATTTTATTGAAATGCATTGTATTGAAATATTTACATTTAAATGTATATTGGAAATTTTATATCGGAAATTCTATGCTTCATTTAAATGTATATATGCTTCATTTAAATGTATATTGGAAATTCTATGTATATTAGAAATATATGTGCTTCATTTAAATGTATATATGCTTCATTTAAATGTATATTGGAAATTCTATGTATATTAGAAATATATGTGCTTCATTTAAATGTATATTGGAAATGTTATATGTTTGTATAATGTATACTATCGAAAATGTTTATTATCGGAAATTCTATCGCGTACCCGAACCCACCGCGCACCCGAACCCCTTAGCGAATCCGTTTTTCGCGCACCGACCCCCTTAGCGAACCCGTTCGCGTCACGCACCCGAACGCTTAACAAACCACTTCGCGTCGCGTACCCGAACCCTTAGCGAGTCAATTCACACCGCACACCCCGAACCCCTTGGCGAATCCGTTTTTCACGCACCGACCCCCTTAGCGAAAATGTTAGAAATATTGGGAATATATATGCTTTGTATATATTTCTTATCAATTATTTTCAATTCTATAGATGGCGGACAACAACAACCCCGTCCCACCCATGCAAGAGGACAACAACAGCCCTGTCCCACCCATGCAAGAGGACAACGACATGTTCTTTGCGAATCAACTTTTTAATATTGTAACCCAACCAATGTCCATGGATGAAGTGTTGGGGATCATTGGAAGGGACGAAAATGTTGAAGGGGCCGCCAATGTCCAGGGCGAACGTGTCCAGGGCAGCACTATTGAAGGGGCCGGTAACGAGCCCTCGTCTAGTCAGGTGTGTATATATAACATAAATTTGTACTGTATATGTCAATTATCTATATCATCTCTATATCTAACATAAATTCGTATATATGTAATTTGTGTAGGCCGCCTCTGCTTCTACAAGTCGAGCTAAGAAATCAAAACGATCGACCACGAAGAAGCTGAAGGATGTCAAGTTTCACATCACTAGAGTGGAGGATGACGGGGAGCCAGTTGAGCCCCCAAAAGTGGCCAAGAAATTTGTATCTCAGTGCGGGGTAATTGTACGGGACAATGTGCCCATTAGCATCAGAAAATGGAAGTCCACGGACCCCTCTGAGAAGTACGTGCTCCCCGATACAGAGAAGGAGATGCTATGGAGGGAATTAAAGGCAATATTCAACTGGCCTAGCACTCATGAAGCGGAACTGAGGGATTGGACAATGAAGAAGATGACAGTTCTGTTTCAGGATTTCAAGAAGAAGTTGTACTCACATTTTCTCAAAACCGGAGAGGCCCCGGATCCTGAGAAGTATAAGATCACTGATGACGAGTGGGAAGCATTCCTTGAGTACAAAACCTCCGAAGAGGGTGCAACGGCTAGCGCTAGAAATGCTGGAAACGCCGCAAATAAGAAGTACTCTCATAAGATGGGTTCGGGAGGTTACAAGGCAAGCATCGCTAAATGGGAGAAGATGGAAGAAGATCTATATGCTAGAGGCATCACTCCAGCGACACATGACTGGCCCACAAGGACCAAGCATTGGTACTATGGTCATGGAGGCACCCTAAGCCCAATCGACGGCTCCTTAGTTTTTCCAGAGGACTTGCGAGAACTAGCTCAGCGTCTCCTCGATATCCTCAGGGCATCTGAGAGGGGAGATTTGTTGCTGATAGAGACAAAGATGAGCTAACCTATGCCTTAGGGAACAAGGAGCATCCTGGACGGACGCGCGACGTAGGCACAAGCATCTCATGGAAGAAAGGTTTCCAAGAGCATGCCGCCACCTATAGGAGCCGTTCGAGGAAGAAGGCCGAATATGAGCAGAGGGTGAGGGACCTAGAGCAAACGGTTGCCGCCCAGGGCTCAAAGCTCTAAGAAATGGAGTCAGACATGGAGCGACGGATGAAGGTAGCATGGCTGCAGATACAACAAGCCACAGGTGGGACCGGTTCCACAGAGCATGCACCTCTCCAACAAGCTGCAGGCGGGACCGGTTCCACAGATCATGCACCTCTCCAAGATGCGGCCCTTATTAGCCCTCCACAACAATATCAAAGCAGTCACGCTTCCACACAGGCCGCCAAACCGGTCCGTTACCCCGTGGATGAAATAACTCAACGGACCGCGTGCGAGCTTGTCGTCAGGCAGAAGAACTTAGCTGTGGTGGTACGTATGCGACCTTAGTTCGTACTGCATACATTTCACCGTAAATACCATTCATTTACTAACTTTCTTTGTGACTAGTAAATTATCAGGTCACATACGGTATGACCAAACGTGTGGAAGAAGGGCAAAAATTGCACTGAAATGACATTCCACATGGTTACGTACCTGTTGAGGTGGAGCAAGTCGTCACCAACTGGGAAGACTTGGAACTTGACATCCCCGGAGGTGACGAAGAAACAAAACTCGGTCAGTGTTCTCACTGCATCATTCTATGGAGCAAGGCAGACGTCGTCATACCCGGTACACCTGCGGCTACCAACAAGCCTCCGTCACCTCCACCGTCTCCAAGAGATCCACCGGATCATGACGATTCTCCGGGAGCTCCTGATGCAAGCCCGTCTCCTCCGCCGAAGAGGTCTCCGTCTCCTCCGCCGCGGAGGTCTCTGCCCCCTCCGCCGAAGAGGGGACGCCGCACTAAAGCCTCTGCCCCCACTCCACCAGGGAAGAAGGCGCGGAAAACTAGAGAGAAGCCCGCACCAGAGAAAAGAGCGGGTGAGAAGACTCTAGAGGAGCTCGAAGCCTCGGTCAAAGCAGACACAAAGAGGCAAATGGCCGAGTGGAGGAAAAAATCGGAGCCGGAGCCGAAGCTTTATCCCACTGTCGTCAAGTCATTCCTCGGTAATTTGAGCAAGGGTCAACAGAAGGAAGTAATAGTAACAGACTATGACCGCTCATTACTGAAATCTCGCCAGAAGCGGAAGGCTGCATATAAGGAGGCGGGCCCATCCAAAAAGGTTCCTCAGCTCGGCGAGCAACCTCAGCGGCCCTTGGGTCCATTGCCATCTCTGGACGAGATTAACGTGCAACGAGTAATGGCCGAGACTGGACTATCCAGAGCGCAAGTCCTAGGGGAAGAAGAGGTGCCTGTAAACACAATGTTGAAGTGGCCGTTTAAGCTTGGCGAGCCTATGGTCCCTCCTGAAATGGAGAGCAAGCTGCAGACGAAGATGCGTCGATTCCATGAGTGGTACTTGGAAGAATCGAGAAGGAATAAACGGCGCATGATCAAAGTAGGCGTGAAGGACCATGATTTCTACAATGGTGACGAGGATTGGGTCTGGCTGAGGTTTCAGGATATATATGAGCTGTACCACCGCGACGCCATGGACGTGGATTTGATCACCTGTTGGACACTGTAAGTACTTTGTTGTTGCTTATAATTCACAGTTTGAAAACAATAATTCCAATCTATGCTGACGCGGGCTTTATTTATTGCTTAACATATGCAGAATGGAGATTCAAAAATGTCGGAGATCCTCAATATATGAAGTTGGTTTCGTGGATCCTCGAAGGATAAGTGAACAAATGATATTGATGAATCCTGAGGAAACATATGGAAACCTATACAAGTATATTAAGAAACAAAATTACTGCGACACCATACTAATCCCGTACAACATCGAGTGAGTACATACACAGGCTTCTTCTTATACTGTCTGTGTACTATTTCATTTCTGATTATAATGTATACATGTATACAGATTCCACTGGTTCCTAATAATATTGTGTCCTGACCGGGGTGTCGTGAACGTCTTTGATTCATTGCACACTCCAATAGAAAAACTACAGAACATCATGGACATGATGACAAGGTGATGTATATTTTCCCCTACTTAATTCACCCCTTACACTCGCAGTGACTTAACTCAATTTTTTTGTTCGCAGGGCCTGGAATCAATTTCATCAAGAACACTCGGGTATTCAACATGAAACACTAAAATGGAACATTGGCTTTCCGGTAAGCAAGTAATTTGTACATGTAGGCCTCGGCTAATATATTATATGAATTTTACTTAATTTCTTTTGGTCGACAGTGTGTCAAACAGGGGAAGGGAAATAATTTATGTGCATACTATGTTTGCGATTACATGTGGAATTGGGGACATAAAAAGCTTACACAACACGATATTATGGTACGTAATAATAAACACATTTCCATTATTATTAAGTGCACAATTATTGTCTCTAACTCGGTGGATTAAATATCTTTCAATTATTTGTAAATTATAGATGTTGCGCCTGAAGGAAGAGTCTCTAGAGCTAGAAAGAATTGACGCAATTGCAGAACAGCTCGTCGGATGGATCTGGGACGAGGTCGTCAATCCCCGAGGAGAATTCCACACGCCACTGGAGGACGTGTCGGAGAGTTCAACAAGTCGTCAATCTTAATTAAGTAGAAAATACAGTTTAAATATATATAACTCGAGTTGACATGCATGAATATCTACTTTTGTAATATATATGTCTTCTATTTTGATGAAATGTCAGCTAATATGAATATAGAGTCGGCCGAATACGCATTAGAATACACGTATTAGAATATATACGTATATACACGTATATAGACGTGCATGCATGGCTACTGAAAAAAGCAAAAAAAAGAAATCCGGGGCCTTTAGCACCGGTTGCAGACAGCAACCGGTGCTAAAGGCCCTGCTAAAGGCTGCGGGGCAGGCCCTTTAGCACCGGGTTGTGTCTGGAACCGGTGCTAAAGAGACCCTTTAGCACCGGTTATTCAACCCGGTGCTAAAGGGGTACCCCTTTAGCCTCGGTTTAGTTGCACCGGGTGGGAAACCCGGTGCTAAAGGGCTTTCCCACCCGGTGCAGATATCAACTATTCTGGTAGTGGCAAGTGGCCGTGAGGAAGTGCACATAGAGGCCAGCGGTGGGCACATGGAGGCCAGCGGTGGGCACATCGGCCACAGGCACACGAGCGGCGCTAGCTGCACGCCGGCGGCCGGCGCGAGAACCTAGAGGGGCAGCCGGTGCACGAGCAGACGCGTGAGAGGGGAGAGAAGAGGGAAGAGAGAGGAAAGGAGATCCAGAAAAATGGATGATGGTTGAGAAAAGAAAGGGAAGAGGGAGGGGGATAAAGGAGATTGAGAAAAAATAAAGAAAAGAAGAATTATGAAAGGGGATATGTTGGAGCTGATTTTTTACATCTCAATCTCTTTAAGCTACAATATAGAGAAAGTGGATTCATGTTCTTGATCTATTAGAATTGCTCTACCGGAGAGGCCTCCTACAATGCCCACGAAGCCTTCCAGCGAGGGCTCTTCAGGCAACCGTCCGGTGGACGTCTTCAACGGGGTCTGCAGCATTGACGGGCGCCACAGGATATCCAATTCCCCGGCCGGAATCGACGAGTCCGCAGCCTAGACGGGCACCCCCGTTTGATCTGTATAGTTTCGATGGGTTTATATGGTCCCTAGGCGAGGACCAGCGGCTTCAGGCGTCCTACAAGGTCGTTGCATGCTGACGTTGGATTAGTGTAAGGAAAATGGCCCTAGGCCACTGTTTATAATTTTGACGATTGAATTACAACGTGATTATTAGGACTAATGAGTTTATTTAGATAAATACTAGTCCATCAACTCATACAACTGCAAGGGCTAACAACTTCTGTAATATTTAGTCAATGCAGATATTTGACATTATTATATACTACTAAATTTGAAATTTTAGCTTATATTCCTCCATAAAAATAATATGTCTTCATGAGTATATATGTTTAATGGATTCTAGGATCATTAAAATGTATAGTAAAATATTTTAGATATTGATTCTTCATTGATGTAAATAAGAACTAAAAATTGTGTTTAAACTTAGAAGTGCCGCTAGGTAGCTAAATAAATACAGCGATATATTTTGGGATTACCCATGAATTTTCGCTCTTCATGGAAATTAACTTTAAAATGGAGGTTAGTCGAGGATGGATTTGAAGTAAAAAAAATCATTGATTTGTGTGTACATTTCCTTCCGATGGTCTTCTCCATAGGTCAAAAATCATTCTTTACATACTTTTACGTTGTGTTGGTACTTAGGAGATTAATTCCATATGTGTGTATTCGAGTACATTTGGATATATAGTTTGAAACATCAATAGGGTAAGTAGAAATATATAGCTGGGTGCATCTTTCCAAAGTAGAGTCCAGGATAGATTATGCAATAGAACATATAGCAGTGTCTACTGTATCAATAAATGATCTTAATTATATTATTACATGTTGCCCGATATGTTAATTTGTTTGGCGCATGTACATGATCATGAAACGCTAAGCCATATAATATACTCCATATGCCTCGCCACCGCTCGTGTATCAAACATATTTGTTCGTCCTTCGGAATGGAAACCAATGCCTGCAAAATATTAGAACAACAGTATCCGAGAGGCTATGAGATCAAACTTAGCACAGGAAATAAGCGGTTAGTCGATCGGGAGTTAGTTGTCGTGTGGGGATTTACTCATCCACAAAAGGCCATTCCTCCTTGTGGGGTATTAGAACATCAGGAAATATTTATGTTGTTTTTATACTTTTAAGCATGCAAGTGTGATAGGACGGAGACCTCAGTCCCACTCGATGCCTGCATTCCCTGGCCAATTCAACCAAGGCTGTGTGCCTGTGTGTGTTTAGTTCCCAAAATTTCACCCTAAAATTCTATTATGTAAAAAGTCCCATCACATCATATCAAATCACCCTCCTCGTACATGGAGCATTAAATGTAGGTAAATAAAAAACTAATTGCATAGTTTTGATGTACACGACGAGACAAATCTTTTGAGCCTAGTTAGGTCATAGTAGGACAACAATTAACACAAACAAACAGTGACCGATGTGATTTTTTCGACTACCCTTTTTAGGGGATCTAAACACAGGCCCAAACGCGCAACTGGTTCCAAAAAAGTATGCTCATGATGGACATCGTCAACGTCCTGGTTAATTAAGAACAACGCGCAACCCCTTCACCGTTGACACCAACTCATTCCTCCTCAACGACAAACTTTATGCTTGACTACGCCTTCTTCGACTGCAGAAAGATGTCGGGTGAACAATAACGGAATCGCGATCGAGTCGCCCTTGGTCCTGCAAGACCGAGCTCATGGAGGTGCATAAGGTCTCATGGGAGGACATCACTGGCCTGTAGGATATGTCAAGTTAGAGCTCAGCTGACGGTGGCGTAGCTGTTGGAAATGTTCGGCTAAACGATGCTGGCCAAGGCCTTCTCGTCATGCATAAGTAGGCTGCTGAAATATGTTGAGAGTGCTGGAAGTTTGCAAGGGACACAGATTTTCAGAAGCACCTACCAAGTATTACAGTTCTGAATATTCATTTCTGGCAAAAGAAGAGAATATGTGGAAACAAAGCTTGTGAGGAAGTACATGTATTTTGGTCCAGTCATCATCTCTTATTTTTCTTGACACCATCTTATGGGGATAGACACAATTGTTTTTTCTTCTCTTCAAAGGTAGTTTTTTATTTTGGTTAAAAATGGTAGTTATTTATCCTTTCTCGAAGCTGTGTGATCTCCTTTCTACTCGAGTTGCAAGGGCGATAGGGGTGTAGAGAACCATGGAATCACCATTGAGGTTGTTGGCTTTGGACGGGACATCACCCTCCCTCCCACTTTCTCTTTGTCCAAATAGCAAATCTACAATCAAAGACAGGATGCGATGCATCGCCAAAGGGGTCATGGCAGCAGTGATGCATGCTTCAATGATGCTAGCCGGCAGTGCCATCATGCGCACCTCATGAGGATGATCAATGAAGAGTACTTAAAAGATACGAGTGCTACATGGATAGCGACAGTCCTTCACGGATGCTAAATATATAGATGGCATACTATAAACTCATGTTTTGAACTAAAGTCGTCTATGACAATCGGATCAGGAGTTGTCCCAAAAAGCACAAAGTACTACAAATAAAAAAAATTAATACATCACATCTTTGCAAACGAACCCGTGCATTAGTTTTACTAATTGGTTGGAAGATTGGCCGATTAATGTGGGAGTAGAAAGAAGGAAATATCCTCGATCACAAGAGTGCTGATTGATTGGCCCATAGATTAGATCGCAGAAAAAGGGAAACATCGTCAATCAGAGAAGCACCGATTGGTGTGAGTATAGAAAGAAGGTTCTTAGAATTGACAAAAACATTTTTCATCTAGCATGGATTTCTCCTTTCAAGTTTGACTGATTGGTTGGTTAATTGGCCGATTAATGAGATAGTAGAAAGGAGTCATCCTCAATCATAGGAGAGTTGATTGATTGACTGATTGATGGAGTGTAAAAAAAGGAAACATCATCAATCATGAGATTAAATATTGCTTTCCTACTTGCCGATGAGATGCTAAAATCTGGATGATTAAATTGGAGGAGAAACTCTGGATAGGGGATCATAAGACAAGAATGTGATACCATGTTTTTCAAATCTTTGTAGCATGTCGTAGTATTTAACAATGTATTTGTGTGATTGATGCATTACCTCATGACAAAACAACTTTAATACATGCACGTCTTCTCTCACCAGTGATGATTGGCTTGTAAGAAATGTGGTTCAACCTATTCTTGTTCTACTGGCCATCTAGATGCCATTGAAGGGGAAAACAAAGTCACAAACTATTGTTGCTAAATATTGTGGGTATATATGTTGGTTGACATAGAGGGCAAACATGGATAATGATTTTTTTTACAATAATTCAATCCTGTAAAGTTCCTTTGTTATCCCTGTATATGAGACCAAAGTTCTTCGACATACAAATATAAAGTTTTTCTTTACTGAATTTTTAAAGATGTGCTAAATTATTGAATGTAAATAATTATGGTATGGATTAAGTTGTTTTTGGTAAGTAAAATTTGGTACAATTTTCTTATGATTTGAGAGCACTTCTCTTCTGATATGGTATAGAAAAACAAAGTATATTAGTTTAATTGTGAGTGTATGGAATATTTTGTTCTTTAATTGTTGATTACTCTTTACTTATATAAAAACAATTAACAAACAAAAATAGATCGTGTTGTATATTGAATTGAATTGTGAGTATATAATTGTATTATATATATTACTTTACGTACGATATGAGACCTAAGTCTTTTGATGTATTAATTTAAAATTCTTTTTTAATAGATTATTTGAAAACACATTTAGATTTTTCGTGGTATAAATTTTTTTACTACATTTTCTTAAAATATATGCCTGTGGCACATGCATCTACACTAAGTATAAAATAATGAAAAAACAAAAGGAGATAAAACAAGGAAACAAAGAACTAAAAATAAAAGGAAAAAGGAAAAATAAAAAAGTAAAAACAAAGTAATGCCATGGCTAAAAAAAGGTAAAACATGAAAAATAATGTATCTATCTAGTCTAGCTTTCTATTTGCCCACGTTGGTGGGCCAGCCCAAAAGACACATAACAGCCTAGCTTTATAAGAGGAGCGCATAAAGGAGGGGGTGAGCAGAGTGCGGGGATCCTATATGGCTTTCGGAAGTTCTTGTTGACCTCTTGACTTCCGATGTTTGAGATTCGTGCGACCAACGTGGGCCGCACGATTTTTATCGTCTTCCTCATTGGGCGCGCGCTCGAACGCCGTTGGCGGGACGATGATGCCGGAGGAGCGGGAGCCGGTGAAGGGGCGGGAGCCAGGCGGGGGCGGCTCGGCTGCGAGGGTGCCGCCAGCCGCGGGTGGTGGGCGAGGCCGACAGCGGTAGGATTAGGGCCAGGGTTGTCGGGGTGGGGGTTCCAATGGACGTCGGCCTTAGAGAAGAAATGGGGTAGGGCGGCGGAGGCGAGGCGGCGCGCGGGGGGGGGGGGGGGGGGATGGCTTGTGGGCGGTGACAGGTGGCGGGGCGGCGAGGGCCACCGGGTTAGGAAGGCGCGGGGCGGAGTGGTGGGGGCGGATGGTGGGTGGGCGGCACGGTGGCGGCGGCAGAGGCGGTGGCGGAGGTGGAGGGGGCGTGAGGAGGAAAACGGTGAGATGGGCATAATGGCCCGAAAGCTAGGTTGCTTATCTAGCTTCCATGCGTTATATAGGTGCCCCCGGCAAAACGTTTCTTTGGCGGCGGTTAATAATTCTGACTTCTTTCTAAAAAAAAAATCGACTTGGGCCGTAAAATGGCGCATTGCAAACAACCTAGTCTTTGAGGCCCATCCATCCAACTATCCAACCGTAGAAAGCAATTGACTCAATATATACCCAGAGCTAGCCAAGAAGTATTGACGTGCACGAAAAAAAAGTTATCGCGCTGATCTTGATATGGCCTCAGCTTGCCCCCTGGGCCCTGGCCGGCTCTGACACTATGCTAGTGTCTCAAGCTTGGGCGCCGAGATCCTTATCGCGCGCTGCGCCATCGTCCACCATATCCTGCAGTAGCCGGTTATTTGCGCTCATTGGCACTACCGGGCTCCTTCGAGCTTTGATTTATCTTAACTCACCGAGCACGTAGAAGATAAAAATGTTAAAATTTGTCCTAATAATCTAGTTTAAATACTTAGTTAAAAAACTGATTTTTTTATTTTCACAACTTGTTCTATCTTGAGCAATGTCATTAATTTTTTTTCTTACTACCTATTAGACATTTTAGGCTCATAATCTTTTCTTCGAACTCTAGGCGCAAAGGTTGAAGCATATAGGATCTTGGTGACATCGCGTCAACCTTCTACGAAAGAAAACCTTTGATGATCTATATTGAACTCCTAGCCTTGCTTTTTTTAATTTCATGTTAAAGTAACTAGCAAAAATACATATTTTGTTGTAACGCGGAAAAATCGTAGCACGCCCCTAGCCTAAGCCTGGCCTCGGTTCCCCGAGCTTTGAGGCATAGCTGGAGTCGCTGCCAGACTCGCCACGAGAGGTTAGGCTAAATTTGGGAGTTTGGGGTCTTCTCGTAATCATTGCGTCACTGTAGCATTTCGTTTGTACGTACGAAAAATTATCCAAAAATTGATTAATTAGGCTCAAAATGTTCGTCTCGCAGAGTACAACAAAACTGTGCAATTAGTTTTTGATTTCATCTACATTTAGTACTCCGTACATGTTATGACATTTTGATGTGATGGAAAATCTTCTTTTTGCATAGTAAATTTGGGAGTTGCTTTTTAAAACTAAACATGGCCACGCTCTAACCTGCGAGCCCCTGCCCTGCTGCAGGTTACTACTTATTTGTCTCATTAGATACTTGCTATAATAAACAGTCTAGGCGTCTAGGTAAATGGGATGGCGATATTGTGCTATAAAATTTTAGTATCTGTGAACAGGAAGGATTCAGTGTTATCCTGTCCTGTTGCAGGATACTACGTAGGCGTCTAGTAAGGGATGACGATATATATGTGCCATTTAATTTTAGCATCTGAGAGACAAGGAATCAATCGATCTTGTACATATCAACCAGCAGCGACGGGCACGATGCATGCTGCCGCATAATTAAATCATAATCATCCAATTAACGATACGCTATCATCGACGAGAGGACGAGACAAGGTTAGCAACGCACGTCCAGCACTAGCCGCTCGGGTATATAAATAGACCTCGTATGCTATGAGTGCCATAACAACAAGCGGTACTGCTAGCTCTAGCTCTCTCTCCTGTTCTTCTCCGGTTCCTTGCTCCCCTGCAGGTTGGTTGGCCTACCAAATTGATCATTATTATTTCCCTTTCGTTAGTTTTACTAGCATTAGCTTAATTATCTTCAACTACATACGTACGGCAGCTTAATTTAAACTTCTCATCTCACTATTAACTTATCGCTAAAGCGTTGAAATAATTCTGTCTTGAAAAATATGGAGTTTTACATGTTTGTATCACTTGGCCATCCAGAATGCCTACCATCTCACGTTGTCCGCCAACGACGGTAACTGATGGTATTGGAGGAGCTATGCCAGGACCGGTGCCGACTGAGTGGCCGCATCTGGTGAACACACCGTATTATACGGCTCACCAAACCATTTGCAGAGAGCGTCCGGACGTGTATATTCAAGAGCTTGCACCCCGTGAAGCCGTACCTCCAGGCCCACGTGACGAGCATCGTGTTCGCGTCTACATCGATACTCGCACCATGACGGTTGTTGCTCCTGCGCCGAAAGTTGGCTAATCTGTCCTGCTTGGTGGGCTTCATGATTTAAGCGTTTGGTGTATCTATCAGTTGAATAAGGCGAGCCAGTGTGATATAGGCTGCCGTGCATTCAAGTTATCTAGAGTGTATCTAGACTTACTTGCATGTTTAAGACATATATATGTGTGTGTGCCTGTGATGAATGTATCGTATACTTTAATTTGATATATAAAGATATGCGATCAATATATGGAATAACGCATTGTGTGTTCTTCATATTATATCTTTTGGGCAATGCAATCATGCTCTCCAATAGTCTATTTATAGCTGGTTATCATATATACTCGGAGGAAATTGGTAGAAATATATTTTAGAAATGCTGTTTTTATTTCTTTTTCAAATAGCAAGCGGGGCGGGTTTTGCCGCAAGCCCGCTGGGCAAGCCCGCGCCGCATACCCGCAATGGGCCGCAAATCAGCCCATGTTAGTGTTGCGGGCCTACACGGACAGCCCGCAAAAGCGGCCGGCACCGCTGCCCGCAAAAAAGAAAGCAAAAGGGAATCGGGATCTCATGGCGGGATCGAGAAGAGAGGAGAGGACGGCGCGCCCCCGTGCTCTGGCTCCGGCGACGCCGGCGACGGACGCGCTGCCCTATCCCCCGACGTGCACGTGGAGGACTTCCCTGCGGCAACCCCGCTCCTCCACCTCGACGTCATCTCCATGAGCACGGCCACCTCCCCGCGCTGCGCTCCCTCCGGGTATCAATGTTTATCCGCTCTTCATCTTGCTTGCGTATCTTATGAAGGTCCTCCTCGTTGCTCCTGTCTGAATCAACGCTGAGGATAACATTTCTCCGGCAGATGAATTTGAACTGTGGTGCACGGTTATAGTAGCCTGTAACCTGAAGTACATCACCTACCCTGTACCTGTAAAGACCTGAGCAAAAACTGAAATTCAGAATTTTGGATATATGTATGTGTGTTTTACTCTTCAAAAAAACCACGCACCAAGTATTCCATTTTTGCTAAACAAAATCCACTAGCAGATTACACGTGCAGTGCTGATGATTACTGTTTCAGTGAGCAGAATTATTGTTTTCAGTTAACTAAGTGTGTAGCCAACAATTGAGCTACCAAGATACTTGCCAGCCCAACCAGTGTTCAGGAGCCAGCAGCATGGTAGATCGCCGTTGTATCTTTACTTCAGACACAGTATGGTAGAGTCTGCTGAGCTAAATTTATGGCCACTGCACATATGGTAGTCTGTAACATCATCGTGTTCACTTAGCCTGTAAGCTCCATTTTTTTTGTATAGATGCAGATATGGCCTCGCCGTCTTGTGCAGCGCTGTCTCCATTGTTCGCCGGCGGCTCAACTACCCTCCATGCCGTCAACTTGCCTCCTCCCCCCTCTCTGACATGCCAGCAAGAACAACAAGCAATCAGTGGCGGGGGCATTGGCAATAATGATGTGCGCCAAGTGTAGGATCTTTGTTATTCCTTTGTAGTCTTGATGAATCACATGTTGAATTTGTGATTTATATTATTTTCCTATTCTCCCATAAGAAGGATTATGTGAATTTGGGATGCAGGGGCGAGGAAGCTCGGGAAGGTGACCTAGCCGGACAAGTGGAGCGAGGGCGCCAGCGACATAAGAGAAAGCGGTGCCTGCCATATCAACGAGAACGGGCTTCTCCCCAAGAAAAACAGGTCGAATCGATACCGTTTATTTAGGTTGTTGGGTTTTAGTTACTTCTTTGCTTGGTGATTGTGCTGAATGGATTTGATGTCCATAGTGGCCTGAATAGCTTTTCTTGGTGATTTAGTTTGTGAATAGTATAACTGAATAGCATAGCTTGTTGAATGGATTTGATCTCCATGACAAGTTTATCATAATTTCCCTTTTAGTTCCCTTTTAGGGCGCCAGCGACATAAGAGAAAAGGCTTTGTTTGTTGTTTCAATTTTATCGTGTACTGCATAGGTTGTGGGTTCCTCTTCTGCTACTGCCACTCCTACTCCAGCCATAGCAACGGCTGCCACCCCCGCCCATGTAATTTAATTTCACCTCCCTATAATTCTAGAACTGCAGTAATTTCAGTACTTCAATTTTTTGAGTTCTTAATATACAAGCATTTGTTCTTTTTTTGAATTGTATTGCATAGGTTGTGGGCTCTTCTCGTGCCGTCACTACTCCTACTCCAGCTTTTACAACAGCAGCCACCCCCTCCATGGTAATTTATTTCCTATATTTGTAGAATTGATAAGCAGTGATTTCAGCACTTTAATTTCTCTATGTTTGCTATGTTTGTAGAATTAATAAGCAGTGATTTGGTTATCTATGTGTAGGTCCAAAAGGGAGATGTCTTCTCCTCACCGAGGAAGCAGAAGAAAGCCCAGAAAAATTACCAGAATCATAACGTTTGAGATCGCCAATCATATCATTGTTTGTAACATCACCGGGGGTGAGAATCGTGTTGTCACCAAGGATCAGATCCCCTTCCCCATCTGCATCCCCATTCGTGATGCTTCTTAGTAAGTAATGTCATCCGTAATGCTATTTTTGCATGCTTGGATGAAAAATAAAACTGTTTGCTTGTAGGAAATCTTGTAGTTTCTTTTGTGCGATACCAGTTCTTGAAATATTATTTTGCTACTGTTTTTTCATGGCATTACTATTTTACTGTATTGATCATGTCCTAAAATGTCCATAATTAGGGAAATCTCATAAAAGGCGCAGACTCACATCAGAAATACGGAAAGATTTTGATGCTATATATGATGGGTGATATTGTTTCTAAAGCTGAGTGCATGCATTGTCACAAAAGAATCAAAATAGCACGTGATGTCGGGACAAGTACTTGTCTTAGGCATTTGCGTCATTGTGAGGGCAAAGCAAGGATGGATCAAATGCTTATAAATCAGAAGGATTCCAATGATCTTTCCTTACTCGATACTTCATCAAAAAACTGGAGATATGATCAAGAGAAATCTCGGGAAGAATTGGTTAGTCTAATTGTTCTTCATGCACTACCTTTTAGCCTTGTTGAGTATCCAAAATTCAGAAGTTTTGTTACCAGTCTTAATCCATGGTTCACACATGTGTCGAGAACTACCGTCAAGTCAGATTGCATTAGCACATATGAGAGAGGGAAGGCAGAATTCCATGATGTGTTAAAAAATTCAACTTCTAGAGCTTCACTCACCGCTGATTTATGGACATCTAAGCAAACTTTAGGCTACTTGTGTGTTACCTGCCATCACATCCATAATTAGAGACTTCACAAAAGGATTATGGCCAGCAGCATGGTAGATCGCCGTTGTATCTTTACTTCAGACACTGTATGGTAGAGTCTGCTCTGGCAGCTAAATTTATGGCCACTGCACATATGGTAGTCTGTAACATCATCGTGTTCACTAAGCCTGTAAGCTCCATTTTTGTTTTGTATAGATGCAGATATGGCCTCGCCGTCTTGTGCAGCGCCGTCTCCATTGTTCGCCGGTGGCTCAACTACCCTCCATGCCGTCAACTTGCGTCCTCCCCACTCTCTAATATGCCAGCAAGAACAACAATCAATCAGTGGCGGGGCATCGGCAATGAAATAGTGTGATTTGGAGTTATTTGGATTTATTTGGATTTTTGGTTGGTTTGAATTCAAATTCTAGATTTGAATTCAAACTCTAACTATTTAAACTAATTTCCAATTCTTTCTAACTGTTCGTGGGCCAAATTCCCGAAACCAAAGTTTGAGAAACCACCCTGAACTTTCTTCCCGAGCCAGCGAACCGAACAGCCCAGTCGGCCTTTCGGCCCAGCTGCGGCCCATCCTTGTTCCCCCGCCGCGTCGCCCTTCTCTCTCTCTGACGCGCGGACCCCACCTATCAGTCTTCTCTCCCTCCTCGCGTCATCTTCTTCCCCACGCCGCTCTCTCTCTCTCTCCCCCGAGCGCACACCCGTGACCTCCAACCACCCGAGCCGTTGCGGCCCGTCACGATCGCGACCCGTGGCCCTGGCACGGACGCCAAGCCACCCCAGCCGTCCAAAGCCCAAACCCTAGCGCCAATCGCCTATAAAACCGCCGCCGGCCTTTCTTCCTCCCCAAGCCGCGCCGCCCCTTTGGGGTTCGATCCAATCCAATCGCGAGGGGTGAGAGGTGCGAGGAGTGGTGGGGAAGAGGTTGAGCGGGAGCAGGAGCAAGGAGAGGAGCCGGAGCGTCTTCCCCGCGTCGTCGCCGAAGGCCGGAGCGCCGCCGCGCGTGGACCGCCGACTCCAGGCCGAACCAGGGAGCGAGAGGAAGAGCACGAGCTTCGCCAAGCCACGACGAGCCCTTCCCCGAGCTGCAGCGTACCCCTACTGGCCCCTAGGTGAGCGCCGACGCTTCTCCCCCTTCTTCCCCAACTCCGGCAGAGCGCCGCCGCCTTGCTAGCCCCCTGGGACCCGACCTTCGAGTCGTGGCCGTCTTCGTGTGCAGGAACCCGTCGCCGCTAACCCCTCTGCAACCCGCCGTCGCTCGAGCCTTGCAGCCGAGGCCGCCGAGGTCGAGCTCCGCTCGCCGCGCGCGAACGCTGAGGCCACGCGCGGCCGTGGGCGACCACGAGCCCGCGCGTGTGCACCTAGCCGTGTCCCAGCAGCCGCTGGAGCCGCACACACGTGCGCTTAACCCAATCCGCGCGCTGTTGAACCAAAAACCCGAGCCGCCGTCGTTGCTCGCCGGCGCCATGGCCGAGCCGCCGCAGTCCGCGTCGGGAGGGCCAAACCGCACCCAAACCGACCCCTTTTTCTCCCCGTCCGCGTTCACCAAGCCCTAGCCAAGCCGTTCCGACCAATCTTGAGCCCAACCGAGCTTTTTCCGGCAAGAACCGCCGCTGACCGACGCCGCCGGCGTGCTCCAGTGCGCGCCGCGCGCGCGTTCACGTCGCGCCGTGGAGTGGCCACACGCTGGACCACACCCGCATGCCACACAGCCGCGCACAAACAATCCCGAACCGGCCACAGATCGATCCTGTGCACCCGGCTCACGTGGACCCCTCTCACGGTTCACGGTGGACAGGGTCCACCAGAGCAGCACCAGCAGCAACCCCCTTTGTGGGCCTAAAGTTCGCGTTTAAGTCTGTTTAACCCCCCTAAACTATCTTGGCCCAGTCACTTTCGGCCCAGTTCCAGCCCAACCATCGTTTAATCTTTTTCTTTTTCTTTTTAACTGCGCTGACGTATGGGACCCACCTGTCATACACTGTGTGTCACTGACACATGGGGCCCACTGACCAGAGCTGACCGTTGACCCCGTTGACCGTTGACCGGTCAACGCTGACGTCAGCAGGGCCCACTGCTGACGTCATCCTAAGTGGACCCCACTGCTAACGTCAGCATGGCGTCATGCTGACGTCAGCAGGCTAATTAATTATCTGTTTTTTTCTTTTTCAGAAATTATTTAATATTCTCAAAAAATGATTTAAACTTCGAAAATTAATAATAAATCAGCCGTAGCTCAGAAAAATATGAAACCAGTTTCTATATTTTTCTAAAATCATGACCTACACGTTAGTGTAGAGTTTGGTGTTATTTGGGTCTTCTCTTTTCGTTGAATTGGAGTTCCTTTGCTAGTAGTCGCGCCTTATTTTATTTTTTACGCAACCTTAGGAGCTCCGGAGAGTCTGAAGGAGCCGGACCACTACGACAACTGCTTTGACGAGGACAAAGACCTTTGCCCAGGTTCACGCCCGACCATTCTCTGAAATACCTATTAGACATGCAACTAGTATGCTAGCGCTTTACTTTACTCGCAAGATAAACCTGCACTGCCTTTGTTATTAACCTGATACCTTGCTACCTACTACTCACTTTATGAAATATGCTATGCTATGCAAGTGTTGGGATGGTTGTGATTTGATCCTCTTGGCATGAGTTGTGGGTGGTTTGGGAGGAGTAGTGCAGCTAGGCGGTGTAAGCGAGTAATAACAACTCGATCGTTTGATCGAGGTGCTGAGGGGCTGCACTCGGGCAGTCCCTACGGAGTACCTGTTGCGGGTACATGGTTCTTGGATATTGGTACTTGATGAGTACTTGAGGAGTTTGGGCGGCTATACCTGTTATGGGTGCCGATTGCGGACCGTTGCGGCGGATCGCTTTTGACGCAGATACTCGCTTTACCGATAATTAAGGACCGAGTCGTGCCCCCACTTTGGACTTGGGATTACCGTGCTCACCATCTACCCAGTATGGGGAGGGTTCCAGCAAGCCTACTCTAGTGTGGCGCCGAGACTGTAGGAGAATCGAGCTTGATATGTGTAGGGGGGATTCGTTGCGGCGTAATCTCCCTGATTTACCACGGCCCCCGACTGGCCCCGGTGGGAAGGTTTCACGACCCTGGGGCAGATGTTAGATCGGATGTTTCCCGAGCCCAGGGAGACAGGATTGGCGCCGTTACTGTTTAGGGTCTTTGCTGTGGGCTGCGTCTCAGGTTGGTTGCGGACTAGCCTTGCAGCTCGGATGGATTCCTGGAGTGCCACCTCTGCAGAGTGTAAACTATACGTATAGCCGTGTCCACGGTTACGGACGACCCATTTCTGAGAAGCCCGGCTAGAATGGGAATCTGCTTTCTTACCTCATCCTTGATTTGGGTTAAGAGAGATTGGTCCAGCTGCGGCTGTTGAGACAAGGTGGGGAGGGAGCTCACCGAGTCGTCTAGAGAGAGAAAGGTGTTAGTGGATGATGATTTGCGGGAACCTGCCGTGGCAGGACGAGCCCGATGTGAAAAGGTGAGGCTGATGGTTGGATTTGGGGAGTGGATGTGCGTGTGAGGGAAGGAGTTGGTGGTGAGATGAAATTGGGATATTGCTGCTGCTTGCATAAGAAAACCCTGGCTCAAACCTTGATTATTTCTATTACTTTAGAATAGGCCACTTTAAAGCTTGCATCATATTATGGTTGGTGACGTGGACCTGTCCCATTTCCTTGGGGACAGACTTTGGGTTCACAGGTGAAGACCCCGACCACGAGTTCAACCAGGACGGGTGGTACGACTGAAGGGTGTGCGCTACGCTCAAGGTTGCCTGTGGAGGAGTGGACCCTGATGTTCTAGCTACCGCTGTGCAGTTGTTTCTTATTGTCGATTTAGCCCAGAGGGCTTGTACCAGACGCTATGTTTTATATATGTAATGTAATGAATCTTTTATCATTGTATGGATGTGATATTCGACTGAGATGAGTTCTGTACGAGATAGCTGCTATTCCTGGGACTATCTCAAGGGTACAGGGAGTCGGGTTCCCGTCGGTGAGAATCCGGTTCGTCACAAAGGATTATGTGAATTTGGGATGCAGGGGCAAGGAAGCTCCGGAAGGTGACCTTGCCGGACAAGTGGAGCGAGGGCGCCAGCGACATAAGAGAAAGCGGCGCCTGCCATATCAACGAGAACGGGCTTGTCCCGAAGAAAAACAGGTCGAATCGATACCGTTTATTTAGGTTGTTGGGTTTCAGTTACAGCTTTGCTTGGTGATTGTGCTGAATGGATTTGATGTCCATAGTGGCCTGAATAGCTTTGCTTGGTGATTTAGTTTGTGAATAGTATAACTGAATAACATAGCTTGTTGAATGGATTTGATCTCCATGACAATTTTATCATATTTTCCCTTATAGTTCCTTTTTTGGGCGCCAGCGACTTAAGAGAAAGGGCTTTGTTTGTTGATTCAATTTTATCGTGTACTGCATAGATTGTGGGTTCCTCTTCTGCTACTGTCACTCCTACTCCAGCCATAGCAACGGCTGCCACCCCTCCCATGTAATTTAATTTCACCTCCCTATAATTCTAGAACTGCAGTAATTTCAGTAGTTCAATTTTTTGGGTTGTTAATATACAAGCATTTGTTCTATTTTTTTTTGAATTGTATTACATAGGTTGTGGGCTCTTCTCGTGTCGTCCCCACACCTACTTCAGCTTTTACAACAGCAGCCACCCCCTCCATGGTAATTTATTTCATATATCTGTGGAATTGATAAGCAGTGATTTCAGCACTTTAATTTGTCTATCCTTCCTATGTTTGTAGAATTAATAAGCAGTGATTTGGTTATCTATGTGTAGGTCCAAAAGGGAGATGTGTTATCCTCACTGAGGAAGCAGAAGAAAGCACAGAAAAATTACCAGAATCACAACGTTTGAGATCGCCAATCATATCATTGTCTGTAACATCACCGGGGGTGAGAATCATGTTGTCACCAAGGATCAGATCCCCTTCCCCATCTGCATCCCCATTCATGATGCTTCTTAGTAAGTAATGTCATCTGTAATGCTATTTTTGCATGCTTGGATGAAAAATAAAACTGTTTGCTTGTAGGAAATCTTGTAGTTTCTTTTGTGCGATGCCAGTTCTTGAAATATTATTTTGCTACTGTTTTTTTCATGGCATTACTATTTTACTGTATAGATCATGTCCTAAAATGTCCATAATTAGGGAAATCTCATAAAAGGCGCAGACTCACATCAGAAATATGGAAAGATTTTGATGCTATATATGATGGTGATACTGTTTCTAAAGCTGAGTGCATGCATTGTCACAAAAGAATCAAAGTAGCACGTGATGTCGGGACAAGTACTTGTCTTAGGCATTTGCGTCATTGTGAGGGCAAAGCAAGGATGGATCAAATGCTTATAAATCAGAAGGATTCCAATGATCTTTCCTTACTCGATATCTCATTAAAAAACTGGAGATATGATCAAGAGAAATCTCGGGAAGAATTGTTTAGTCTAATTGTTCATCATGCACTACCTTTTAGCCTTGTTGAGTATCCAAAGTTCAGAAGTTGTGTTACCAGTCTTAATCCATGGTTCACACATGTGTCGAGAACCACCATCAAGTCAGATTGCATTAGCACATATGAGAGAGGCAAGGCAGAATTACATGATGTGTTAAAAAGGTCAACTTCTAGAGCTTCACTCACCGCTGATTTATGGACATCTAAGCAAACTTTAGGCTACTTGTGTGTTACCTTCCATCACATCCATAATTGGAGACTTCACAACAGGATTATGAAGTTTGCTCTCGTAGAAACTCCACATGATGGTAGTAACTTGTTCAGTGCAATGCTTAAGTGTTTGAATGAGTGGAGTATAGAAGATAAAGTCTTTGCAATCACCATAGATAATGTTTCTAACAACAACAGCTTTGTGAGCACTTCGAAAGAAAACCTAGTAGCCAAGAATTTGCTTCTAGCTGAAGGCAAAATGTTTCATTGCCGATGTGCTGCCCATGTATTAAATCTGATAGTTCAGGAAGGTCTTATTGCAATAAGTGGCGCAGTCACAAGTATTAGAGAGAGTGTTAAATATGTAAAGAGTTCACAAGGACACAAGCAAAGATTTGAGAAGATGATCAAAGAAGTAGGGATATCTTGTGAGAAAAGACCCCCGCCCCCTTTGATGTCGTGACCCGATGCAACTCTACTTACCATATGCTCGTGTGTGCTTTGGATTATGAGAGGACATTTGAAGCTCTAACCCGTGAGGATGTTCACTATGTACATGAGCTTTTAGTCGAGGAATGGAAGATGGCCAAGAAGCTTTGTGGCATATTGAAGAAATTCTGTGATGCTACTGAGATCCACTCGGGTACCACATATCCAACTGCAACTTTATACTTCGATCAGATTTCGGACATTAAGGTGCTGCTAGAAAAGGACGCAGACAATCGAGATGTTTTGATTAGAGCTATGATACATGATATGAATGAAAAATTTCAGAAGTACCGGGATGTATGTTACTTACAAATTTGTGTTTTAGTCATTCTTGACCCCAGATTCAAGTTGGGATATCTATTTTTCGTCTAAGGCATGGCTTTGGCAGTGAATTGTCACAATACTTTACTACAATTCAGAAGACATTTAGAGAACTGTTTGATGAATATAGCCTGGAATCTTCTGACTTGACTCTTGATTATGCCGCAAATCCAATTAGTAGTGTTGAAACCAATGTTAGTTCAACTAACCCTTGTGCAGATTAGAGCCACCATCAGAATCAGATTCAAAGAAAAAATGCTTAGTGAACTTGATAAATATCTCAAAGATGAAACAGTTTCTATAGATATTTCCTTCAACATTCTACACTATTGGAAGATGTCCTCTGCCACGTATCCAATTCTGGCGCATATGGCACGAGATATTTTAGCTATTCCATCATCGACAGTGGCGTCTGAATCAGCTTTTTCTAATGGGGTGAGAATTATATCTGATTATAGAAGCAGATTGGCCACTGAGACAGTAGAAGCATTGGTCTGTCTCCAAGCTTGGATAAGATGGAATGATATGTTTAGTGTCTACTCAATTCTAATGTGTTTTTGTGTTCTATTTTTCTAACTGCATGTGTAATCCATTTCATTGATTTTAGTCTCTCTTGATTACTGAGTTTCAGAGTTCCATTGGTGCCATTTATTCTTCTAGTTCTTTGCAGTCAAGTGTAATGTTGTCTGATAATAACTAATAAGTTCAGTTTTATTATGCAATTCTGAAACTAGGATAGATGATGAAATCTCTAATTTATCTTGTCATCACTCATCACTTCTCTGTGATCTGGTATCTGAAGCTCTGCTAATGAATGTTTTTTTATCAGGTGAGGGTGAAGCTATTTCTATGGACAGTCCCAACACTTCTTTTTTTCTCCAATTCCATGGCTGGGAAGATCCGGTAGCTGTTCGATTGATTCATCGTCTCCGCTTGTCCTAGAAGCAGCACTTGTTCTCCACTTCCATGCATGCTTTTCTATTTTCAGGTGTGATTTTAAATGTCAATTTGTATAAGTATGATCCTTCAGAATATAGATGCCGTAGCTTTCCTATGTATAACTTATGTGATTTGTGGATAGTTCGATTTTGAAGTCAACGCATAGAAAAACATTTTCTAGTTTACTCTCATGATGAGGTGGAATGAGCTAGCTGAGATATTTTCTAGCGTTCAGTTTATCTAGAACGATTAGATGCTTCATATCCTTTTTAATTTTTTAGATTTATTTTTTTCAGATTTTTTAGCATCTTAAAGTCTCTCGGATGGATCATGTTTTGTACTTCGTTTATTTAAGATGCAAGCGGCAAACTGATTCTTGCTACGACTTGCATTCTGACGACATCCCAACGAATGAGCATTCAAGTTTTGTACTTTGCTTCTCAACGGAGAGCGGACACAACGGCGACATGCGGGCTGCCGCGTCGTCCGCAAAAAGCAAGCGGCGGCATGCGGGCTGCCCCTTACGCCCGTGCCAGAGCTTGCGGCTCGTGCGGACGCGGGACGAGCAGCCGCAGCCCGCCCCGCTTGCAACTTGATGCTTGCCCCCTGGCTGGCTCTGACACCGCATGCTAGTGTCTTGAGTTTGGGCGCCGAGATCCTTGTCACGCACCACGCCGCCGTCCACCATATCCTGCAGTGGCCGGTTATTTGCGCTCATTTGCACTGCCGGGCTCCTTCGATCTTTGGTTTATCTTAGCTCGTCGAGCACGCGCGCAGAAGGTGAAAATGTTAAATTTTGTCCTAATAATCTAGTTTAAATACTTAGTTTAAAAACTGATTTTTTATTTATTTTCACAACTTGTTCTATCTTGAGCAATGTCATTAATTTTTTTTCTTACTGCCGATTAGACATTTTAGGCTCATAATCTTTTCTTCGAACTCTAGGCGCAAAGGTTGAAGCATATAGGATCTTGGTGACATCGCGTCAACCTTCTACGAAAGAAAACCTTTGATGATCTATATTGAACTCCTAGCCTTGCTTTTTTTAATTTCATGTTAAAGTAACTAGCAAAAATACATATTTTGTTGTAACGCGGAAAAATCGTAGCACGCCCCTAGCCTAAGCCTGGCCTCGGTTCCCCGAGCTTTGAGGCATAGCTGGAGTCGCTGCCAGACTCGCCACGAGAGGTTAGGCTAAATTTGGGAGTTTGGGGTCTTCTCGTAATCATTGCGTCACTGTAGCATTTCGTTTGTACGTGCGAAAAATTATCCAAAAATTGATTAATTAGGCTCAAAATGTTCGTCTCGCAGAGTACAACAAAACTGTGCAATTAGTTTTTGATTTCATCTACATTTAGTACTCCGTACATGTTATGACATTTTGATGTGATGGAAAATCTTCTTTTTGCATAGTAAATTTGGGAGTTGCTTTTTAAAACTAAACATGGCCACGCTCTAACCTGCGAGCCCCTGCCCTGCTGCAGGTTACTACTTATTTGTCTCATTAGATACTTGCTATAATAAACAGTCTAGGCGTCTAGGTAAATGGGATGGCGATATTGTGCTATAAAATTTTAGTATCTGTGAACAGGAAGGATTCAGTGTTATCCTGTCCTGTTGCAGGATACTACGTAGGCGTCTAGTAAGGGATGACGATATATATGTGCCATTTAATTTTAGCATCTGAGAGACAAGGAATCAATCGATCTTGTACATATCAACCAGCAGCGACGGGCACGATGCATGCTGCCGCATAATTAAATCATAATCATCCAATTAACGATACGCTATCATCGACGAGAGGACGAGACAAGGTTAGCAACGCACGTCCAGCACTAGCCGCTCGGGTATATAAATAGACCTCGTATGCTATGAGTGCCATAACAACAAGCGGTACTGCTAGCTCTAGCTCTCTCTCCTGTTCTTCTCCGGTTCCTTGCTCCCCTGCAGGTTGGTTGGCCTACCAAATTGATCATTATTATTTCCCTTTCGTTAGTTTTACTAGCATTAGCTTAATTATCTTCAACTACATACGTACGGCAGCTTAATTTAAACTTCTCGTCTCACTATTAACTTATCGCTAAAGTGTTGAAATAATTCTGTCTTGAAAAATATGGAGTTTTACATGTTTGTATCACTTGGCCATCCAGAATGCCTACCATCTCACGTTGTCCGCCAACGACGGTAACTGATGGTATTGGAGGAGCTATGCCAGGACTGGTGCCGACTGAGTGGCCGCATCTGGTGAACACACCGTATTACACGGCTCACCAAACCATTTGCAGAGAGCGTCCGGACGTGTATATTCAAGAGCTTGCACCCCGTGAAGCCGTACCTCCAGGCCCACGTGACGAGCATCGTGTTCGCGTCTACATCGATACTCGCACCATGACGGTTGTTGCTCCTGCGCCGAAAGTTGGCTAATCTGTCCTGCTTGGTGGGCTTCATGATTTAAGCGTTTGATGTATCTATCAATTGAATAAGGCGATCCAGTGTGATATGGGCTGCCGTGCATTCAAGTTATCTAGAGTGTATCTAGACTTACTTGCATGTTTAAGACATATATATGTGTGTGCCTGTGATGAATGTATCGTATACTTTAATTTGATATATAAAGATATGCGATCAATATATGGAATAACGCATTGTGTGTTCTTCATATTATATCTTTTGGGCATTGCAATCATGCTCTCCAATAGTCTATTTATAGCTGGTTATCATATATACTCGGAGGAAATTGGTAGAAATATATTTTAGAAATGCTGTTTTTATTTCTTTTTCAAATAGCAAGCGGGGCGGGTTTTGCCGCAAGCCCGCTGGGCAAGCCCGCGCCGCATACCCGCAATGGGCCGCAAATCAGCCCATGTTAGTGTTGCGGGCCTACACGGACAGCCCGCAAAAGCCGCCGGCACCGCTGCCCGCAAAAAAGAAAGCAAAAGGGAATCGGGATCTCATGGCGGGATCGAGAAGAGAGGGAGGACGGCGCGCCCCCGGGCTCTGGCTCCGGCGACGGACGCGCTGCCCTGTCCCCCGACGTGCACGTGGAGGACTTCCCTGCGGCAGCCTGGTACGCACAACCCCGCTACTCCACCTCGACGTCATCTCCATGAGCACGGCCACCTCCCCGCGCTGCGCTCCCTCCGGGTATCAAGGTTTATCCGCTCTTCATCTTGCTTGCGTATCTTATGAAGGTCCTCCTCGTTGCTCCTGTCTGAATCAACGCTGAGGATAACATTTCTCCGGCAGATGAATTTGATCTGTGGTGCACGGTTATAGTAGCCTGTAACCTGAAGTACATCACCTACCCTGTACCTGTAAAGACCTGAGCAAAAACTGAAATTCAGAATTTTGGATATATGTATGTGTGTTTTACTCTTCAAAAAAACCACGCACCAAGTATTCCATTTTTGCTAAACAAAATCCACTAGCAGATTACACGTGCAGTGCTGATGATTACTGTTTCAGTGAGCAGAATTATTGTTTTCAGTTAACTAACTGTGTAGCCAACAATTGAGCTACCAAGATACTTGCCAGCCCAACCAGTGTTCAGGAGCCAGCAGCATGGTAGATCGCCGTTGTATCTTTACTTCAGACACAGTATGGTAGAGTCTGCTCTGGCAGCTAAATTTATGGCCACTGCACATATGGTAGTCTGTAACATCATCGTGTTCACTTAGCCTGTAAGCTCCATTTTTTTTGTATAGATGCAGATATGGCCTCGCCGTCTTGTGCAGCGCTGTCTCCATTGTTCGCCGGCGGCTCAACTACCCTCCATGCCGTCAACTTGCCTCCTCCCCCCACTCTGATATGCCAGCAAGAACAACAAGCAATCAGTGGCGGGGGCATTGGCAATAATGATGTGCGCCAAGTGTAAGATCTTTGTTATTCCTTCGTAGTCTTGATGAATCACATGTTGAATTTGTGATTTATATTATTTTCCTGTTCTCCCATAAGAAGGATTATGTGAATTTGGGATGCAGGGGCGAGGAAGCTCGGGAAGGTGACCTAGCCGGACAAGTGGAGCGAGAGCGCCAGCGACATAAGAGAAAGCGGTGCCTGCCATATCAACGAGAACGGGCTTCTCCCCAATAAAAACAGGTCGAATCGATACCGTTTATTTAGGTTGTTGGGTTTTAGTTACTGCTTTGCTTGGTGATTGTGCTGAATGGATTTGATGTCCATAGTGGCCTGAATAGCTTTTCTTGGTGATTTAGTTTGTGAATAGTATAACTGAATAGCATAGCTTGTTGAATGGATTTGATCTCCATGACAATTTTATCATAATTTCCCTTTTAGTTCCCTTTTAGGGCGCCAGCGACATAAGAGAAAGGGCTTTGTTTGTTGATTCAATTTTATCGTGTAGTGCATAGGTTGTGGGTTCTTCTTCTGCTACTGCCACTCCTACTCCAGCCATAGCAACGGCTGCCACCCCCGCCCATGTAATTTAATTTCACCTCCCTATAATTCTAGAACTGCAGTAATTTCAGTACTTCAATTTTTTGTGTTCTTAATATACAAGCATTTGTTCTTTTTTTTGAATTGTATTGCATAGGTTGTGGGCTCTTCTCGTGCCGTCGCTACTCCTACTCCAGCTTTTACAACAGCAGCCACCCCCTCCATGGTAATTTATTTCATATATCTGTAGAATTGATAAGCAGTGATTTCAGCACTTTAATTTCTCTATGTTTTCTATGTTTGTAGAATTAATAAGCAGTGATTTGGTTATCTATGTGTAGGTCCAAAAGGGAGATGTCTTCTCCTCACCGTGGAAGCAGAAGAAAGCACAGAAAAATTACCAGAATCATAACGTTTGAGATCGCCAATCATATCATTGTATGTAACATCACCGGGGGTGAGAATCGTGTTGTCACCAAGGATCAGATCCCCTTCCCCATCTGCATCCCCATTCGTGATGCTTCTTAGTAAGTAATGTCATCTATAATGCTATTTTTGCATGCTTGGATGAAAAATAAAACTGGTTGCTTGTAGGAAATCTTGTAGTTTCTTTTGTGCGATACCAGTTCTTGAAATATTATTTTGCTACTGTTTTTTCATGGCATTACTATTTTACTGTATTGATCATGTCCTAAAATGTCCATAATTAGGGAAATCTCGTAAAAGGCGCAGACTCACATCAGAAATACGGAAAGATTTTGATGCTATATATGATAGGTGATATTGTTTCTAAAGCTGAGTGCATGCATTGTTACAAAAGAATCAAAGTAGCACGTGATGTCGGGACAAGTACTTGTCTTAGGCATTTGCGTCATTGTGAGGGCAAAGCAAGGATGGATCAAATGCTTATAAATCAGAAGGATTCCAATGATCTTTCCTTACTCGATACTTCATCAAAAAACTGGAGATATGATCAAGAGAAATCTCGGGAAGAATTGGTTAGTATAATTGTTCTTCATGCACTACCTTTTAGCCTTATTGAGTATCCAAAATTCAGAAGTTTTGTTACCAGTCTTAATCCATGGTTCACACATGTGTCGAGAACTACCGTCAAGTCAGATTGCATTAGCACATATGAGAGAGGGAAGGCAGAATTCCATGATGTGTTAAAAAATTCAACTTCTAGAGCTTCACTCACCGCTGATTTATGGACATCTAAGCAAACTTTAGGCTACTTGTGTGTTACCTGCCATCACATCCATAATTAGAGACTTCACAAAAGGATTATGGCCAGCAGCATGGTAGATCGCCGTTGTATCTTTACTTCAGACACAGTATGGTAGAGTCTGCTCTGGCAGCTAAATTTATGGCCACTGCACATATGGTAGTCTGTAACATCATCGTGTTCACTAAGCCTGTAAGCTCCATTTTTGTTTTGTATAGATGCAGATATGGCCTCGCCGTCTTGTGCAGCGCCGTCTCCATTGTTCACCGGTGGCTCAACTACCCTCCATGCCGTCAACTTGCGTCCTCCCCACTCTCTGATATGTCAGCAAGAACAACAATCAATCAGTGGCGGGGCATTGGCAATGATGTGCATTAAGTGTAAGATCTATGTTATTCCTTCGTAGTCTTGATGAATCACCTGTTGAATTTGTGATTTCTATTATTTTCCTATTCTCCCATAAGAAGGATTATGTGAATTTGGGATGCAGGGGCAAGGAAGCTCCGGAAGGTGACCTTGCCGGACAAGTGGAGCGAGGGCGCCAGCGACATAAGAGAAAGCGGCGCCTGCCATATCAACGAGAACGGGCTTGTCCCCAATAAAAACAGGTCGAATCAATACCGTTTGTTTAGGTTGTTGGGTTTCAGTTACAGCTTTGCTTGGTGATTGTGCTGAATGGATTTGATGTCCATAGTGGCCTGAATAGCTTTGCTTGGTGATTTAGTTTGTGAATAGTATAACTGAATAACATAGCTTGTTGAATGGATTTGATCTCCATGACAATTTTATCATATTTTCCCTTATAGTTCCCTTTTAGGGCGCCAGCGACTTAAGAGAAAGGGCTTTGTTTGTTGATTCAATTTTATCGTGTACTGCATGGATTGTGGGTTCCTCTTCTGCTACTGTCACTCCTACTCCAGCCATAGCAACGGCTGCCACCCCTCCCATGTAATTTAATTTCACCTCCCTATAATTCTAGAACTGCAGTAATTTCAGTAGTTCAATTTTTTGGGTTGTTAATATACAAGCATTTGTTCTATTTTTTTTGAATTGTATTACATAGGTTGTGGGCTCTTCTCGTGTCGTCCCCACTCCTACTTCAGCTTTTACAACAGCAACCACCCCCTCCATGGTAATTTATTTCATATATCTGTGGAATTGATAAGCAGTGATTTCAGCACTTTAATTTGTCTATCCTTCCTATGTTTGTAGAATTAATAAGCAGTGATTTGGTTATCTATGTGTAGGTCCAAAAGGGAGATGTGTTATCCTCACTGAGGAAGCAGAAGAAAGCACAGAAAAATTACCAGAATCACAACGTTTGAGATCGCCAATCATATCATTGTCTGTAACATCACCGGGGGTGAGAATCGTGTTGTCACCAAGGATCAGATCCCCTTCCCCATCTGCATCCCCATTCATGATGCTTCTTAGTAAGTAATGTCATCTGTAATGCTATTTTTGCATGCTTGGATGAAAAATAAAACTGTTTGCTTGTAGGAAATCTTGTAGTTTCTTTTGTGCGATGCCAGTTCTTGAAATATTATTTTGCTACTGTTTTTTTCATGGCATTACTATTTTACTGTATAGATCATGTCCTAAAATGGAAATAATTAGGGAAATCTCGTAAAAGGCGCAGACTCACATTAGAAATATGGAAAGATTTTGATGCTATATATGATGGTGATACTGTTTCTAAAGCTGAGTGCATGCATTGTCACAAAAGAATCAAAGTAGCACGTGATGTCGGGACAAGTACTTGTCTTAGGCATTTGCGTCATTGTGAGGGCAAAGCAAGGATGGATCAAATGCTTATAAATCAGAAGGATTCCAATGATCTTTCCTTACTCGATACTTCATTAAAAAACTGGAGATATGATCAAGAGAAATCTCGGGAAGAATTGTTTAGTCTAATTGTTCATCATGCACTACCTTTTAGCCTTGTTGAGTATCCAAAGTTCAGAAGTTGTGTTACCAGTATTAATCCATGGTTCACACATGTGTCGAGAACCACCATCAAGTCAGATTGCATTAGCACATATGAGAGAGGGAAGGCAGAATTACATGATGTGTTAAAAAATTCAACTTCTAGAGCTTCACTCACCGCTGATTTATGGACATCTAAGCAAACTTTAGGCTACTTGTGTGTTACCTTCCATCACATCCATAATTGGAAACTTCACAACAGGATTATGAAGTTTGCTCTCGTAGAAACTCCACATGATGGTAGTAACTTGTTCAGTGCAATGCTTAAGTGTTTGAATGAGTGGAGTATAGAAGATAAAGTCTTTGCAACCACCATAGATAATGTTTCTAACAACAACAGCTTTGTGAGCACTTCGAAAGAAAACCTAGTAGCCAAGAATTTGCTTCTAGCTGAAGGCAAAATGTTTCATTGCCGATGTGCTGCCCATGTATTAAATCTGATAGTTCAGGAAGGTCTTATTGCAATAAGTGGCGCAGTCACAAGTATTAGAGAGAGTGTTAAATATGTAAAGAGTTCACAAGGACACAAGCAAAGATTTGAGAAGATGATCAAAGAAGTAGGGATATCTTGTGAGAAAAGACCCCCGCCCCCTTTGATGTCGTGACCCAATGCAACTCTACTTACCATATGCTCCTGTGTGCTTTGGATTATGAGAGGACATTTGAAGCTCTGACCCGTGAGGATGTTCACTATGTGCATGAGCTTTTAGTCGAGGAATGGAAGATGGCCAAGAAGCTTTGTGGCATATTGAAGAAATTCTGTGATGCTACTGAGATCCACTCGGGTACCACATATCCAACTGCAACTTTATACTTCGATCAGATTTCGGACATTAAGCTGCTGCTAGAAAAGGAGGCAGACAATCGAGATGTTTTGATTAGAGCTATGATACATGATATGAATGAAAAATTTCAGAAGTATCGGGATGTATGTTACTTACAAATTTGTGTTTTAGTCATTCTTGACCCCAGATTCAAGTTGGGATATCTATTGTTTCGTCTAAGGCAGGGCTTTGGCAGTGAATTGTCACAATACTTTACTACAATTCAGAAGACATTTAGAGAACTGTTTGATGAATATAGCCTGGAATCTTCTGACTTGACTCTTGATTATGCCGCAAATCCAATTAGTAGTGTTGAAACCAATGTTAGTTCAACTAACCCTTGTGCAGATTAGAGCCACCATCAGAATCAGATTCAAAGAAAAAATGCTTAGTGAACTTGATAAATATCTCAAAGATGAAACAGTTTCTATAGATATTTCCTTCAACATTCTACACTATTGGAAGATGTCCTCTGCCACGTATCCAATTCTGGCGCATATGGCACGAGATATTTTAGCTATTCCATCATCGACAGTGGCGTTTGAATCAGCTTTTTCTAATGGGGTGAGAATTATATCTGATTATAGAAGCAGATTGGCCACTGAGACAGTAGAAGCATTGGTCTGTCTCCAAGCTTGGATAAGATGGAATGATATGTTTAGTGTCTACTCAATTCTAATGTGTTTTTGTGTTCTATTTTTCTAACTGCATGTGTAATCCATTTCATTGATTTTAGTCTCTCTTGATTACTGAGTTTCAGAGTTCCATTGGTGCCATTTATTCTTCTAGTTCTTTGCAGTCAAGTGTAATGTTGTCTGATAATAACTAATAAGTTCAGTTTTATTATGCAATTCTGAAACTAGGATAGATGATGAAATCTCTAATTTATCTTGTCATCACTCATCACTTCTCTGTGATCTGGTATCCGAAGCTCTGCTAATGAATGTTTTTTCATCAGGTGAGGGTGAAGCTATTTCTATGGACAGTCCCAACACTTCTTTTTTTCTCCAATTCCATGGCTGGGAAGATCCGGTAGCTGTTCGATTGATTCATCGTCTCCGCTTGTCCTAGAAGCAGCACTTGTTCTCCACTTCCATGCATGCTTTTCTATTTTCAGGTGTGATTTTAAATGTCAATTTGTATAAGTATGATCCTTCAGAATATAGATGCCGTAGCTTTCCTATGTATAACTTATGTGATTTGTGGATAGTTCGATTTTGAAGTCAACGCATAGAAAAACATTTTCTAGTTTACTCTCATGATGAGGTGGAATGAGCTAGCTGAGATATTTTCTAGCGTTCAGTTTATCTAGAACGATTAGATGCTTCATATCCTTTTTAATTTTTTAGATTTATTTTTTTCAGATTTTTAGCATCTTAAAGTCTCTCGGATGGATCATGTTTTGTACTTCGTTTATTTAAGATGCAAGCGGCAAACTGATTCTTGCTACGACTTGCATTCTGACGACATCCCAACGAATGAGCATTCAAGTTTTGTACTTTGCTTCTCAACGGAGAGCGGACACAACGGCGACATGCGGGCTGCCGCGTCGTCCGCAAAAAGCAAGCGGCGGCATGCGGGCTGCCCCTTACGCCCGTGCCAGAGCTTGCGGCTCGTGCGGACGCGGGACGAGCAGCCGCAGCCCGCCCCGCTTGCAACTTGATGCTTGCCCCCTGGCTGGCTCTGACACCGCATGCTAGTGTCTTGAGTTTGGGCGCCGAGATCCTTGTCACGCACCACGCCGCCGTCCACCATATCCTGCAGTGGCCGGTTATTTGCGCTCATTTGCACTGCCGGGCTCCTTCGATCTTTGGTTTATCTTAGCTCGTCGAGCACGCGCGCAGAAGGTGAAAATGTTAAATTTTGTCCTAATAATCTAGTTTAAATACTTAGTTTAAAAACTGATTTTTTATTTATTTTCACAACTTGTTCTATCTTGAGCAATGTCATTAATTTTTTTTCTTACTGCCGATTAGACATTTTAGGCTCATAATCTTTTCTTCGAACTCTAGGCGCAAAGGTTGAAGCATATAGGATCTTGGTGACATCGCGTCAACCTTCTACGAAAGAAAACCTTTGATGATCTATATTGAACTCCTAGCCTTGCTTTTTTTAATTTCATGTTAAAGTAACTAGCAAAAATACATATTTTGTTGTAACGCGGAAAAATCGTAGCACGCCCCTAGCCTAAGCCTGGCCTCGGTTCCCCGAGCTTTGAGGCATAGCTGGAGTCGCTGCCAGACTCGCCACGAGAGGTTAGGCTAAATTTGGGAGTTTGGGGTCTTCTCGTAATCATTGCGTCACTGTAGCATTTCGTTTGTACGTGCGAAAAATTATCCAAAAATTGATTAATTAGGCTCAAAATGTTCGTCTCGCAGAGTACAACAAAACTGTGCAATTAGTTTTTGATTTCATCTACATTTAGTACTCCGTACATGTTATGACATTTTGATGTGATGGAAAATCTTCTTTTTGCATAGTAAATTTGGGAGTTGCTTTTTAAAACTAAACATGGCCACGCTCTAACCTGCGAGCCCCTGCCCTGCTGCAGGTTACTACTTATTTGTCTCATTAGATACTTGCTATAATAAACAGTCTAGGCGTCTAGGTAAATGGGATGGCGATATTGTGCTATAAAATTTTAGTATCTGTGAACAGGAAGGATTCAGTGTTATCCTGTCCTGTTGCAGGATACTACGTAGGCGTCTAGTAAGGGATGACGATATATATGTGCCATTTAATTTTAGCATCTGAGAGACAAGGAATCAATCGATCTTGTACATATCAACCAGCAGCGACGGGCACGATGCATGCTGCCGCATAATTAAATCATAATCATCCAATTAACGATACGCTATCATCGACGAGAGGACGAGACAAGGTTAGCAACGCACGTCCAGCACTAGCCGCTCGGGTATATAAATAGACCTCGTATGCTATGAGTGCCATAACAACAAGCGGTACTGCTAGCTCTAGCTCTCTCTCCTGTTCTTCTCCGGTTCCTTGCTCCCCTGCAGGTTGGTTGGCCTACCAAATTGATCATTATTATTTCCCTTTCGTTAGTTTTACTAGCATTAGCTTAATTATCTTCAACTACATACGTACGGCAGCTTAATTTAAACTTCTCGTCTCACTATTAACTTATCGCTAAAGTGTTGAAATAATTCTGTCTTGAAAAATATGGAGTTTTACATGTTTGTATCACTTGGCCATCCAGAATGCCTACCATCTCACGTTGTCCGCCAACGACGGTAACTGATGGTATTGGAGGAGCTATGCCAGGACTGGTGCCGACTGAGTGGCCGCATCTGGTGAACACACCGTATTACACGGCTCACCAAACCATTTGCAGAGAGCGTCCGGACGTGTATATTCAAGAGCTTGCACCCCGTGAAGCCGTACCTCCAGGCCCACGTGACGAGCATCATGTTCGCGTCTACATCGATACTCGCACCATGACGGTTGTTGCTCCTGCGCCGAAAGTTGGCTAATCTGTCCTGCTTGGTGGGCTTCATGATTTAAGCGTTTGGTGTATCTATCAATTGAATAAGGCGATCCAGTGTGATATGGGCTGCCGTGCATTCAAGTTATCTAGAGTGTATCTAGACTTACTTGCATGTTTAAGACATATATATGTGTGTGCCTGTGATGAATGTATCGTATACTTTAATTTGATATATAAAGATATGCGATCAATATATGGAATAACGCATTGTGTGTTCTTCATATTATATCTTTTGGGCATTGCAATCATGCTCTCCAATAGTCTATTTATAGCTGGTTATCATATATACTCGGAGGAAATTGGTAGAAATATATTTTAGAAATGCTGTTTTTATTTCTTTTTCAAATAGCAAGCGGGGCGGGTTTTGCCGCAAGCCCGCTGGGCAAGCCCGCGCCGCATACCCGCAATGGGCCGCAAATCAGCCCATGTTAGTGTTGCGGGCCTACACGGACAGCCCGCAAAAGCCGCCGGCACCGCTGCCCGCAAAAAAGAAAGCAAAAGGGAATCGGGATCTCATGGCGGGATCGAGAAGAGAGGGAGGACGGCGCGCCCCCGGGCTCTGGCTCCGGCGACGGACGCGCTGCCCTGTCCCCCGACGTGCACGTGGAGGACTTCCCTGCGGCAGCCTGGTACGCACAACCCCGCTCCTCCACCTCGACGTCATCTCCATGAGCACGGCCACCTCCCCGCGCTGCGCTCCCTCCGGGTATCAAGGTTTATCCGCTCTTCATCTTGCTTGCGTATCTTATGAAGGTCCTCCTCGTTGCTCCTGTCTGAATCAACGCTGAGGATAACATTTCTCCGGCAGATGAATTTGATCTGTGGTGCACGGTTATAGTAGCCTGTAACCTGAAGTACATCACCTACCCTGTACCTGTAAAGACCTGAGCAAAAACTGAAATTCAGAATTTTGGATATATGTATGTGTGTTTTACTCTTCAAAAAAACCACGCACCAAGTATTCCATTTTTGCTAAACAAAATCCACTAGCAGATTACACGTGCAGTGCTGATGATTACTGTTTCAGTGAGCAGAATTATTGTTTTCAGTTAACTAACTGTGTAGCCAACAATTGAGCTACCAAGATACTTGCCAGCCCAACCAGTGTTCAGGAGCCAGCAGCATGGTAGATCGCCGTTGTATCTTTACTTCAGACACAGTATGGTAGAGTCTGCTCTGGCAGCTAAATTTATGGCCACTGCACATATGGTAGTCTGTAACATCATCGTGTTCACTTAGCCTGTAAGCTCCATTTTTTTTGTATAGATGCAGATATGGCCTCGCCGTCTTGTGCAGCGCTGTCTCCATTGTTCGCCGGCGGCTCAACTACCCTCCATGCCGTCAACTTGCCTCCTCCCCCCTCTCTGATATGCCAGCAAGAACAACAAGCAATCAGTGGCGGGGGCATTGGCAATAATGATGTGCGCCAAGTGTAAGATCTTTGTTATTCCTTCGTAGTCTTGATGAATCACATGTTGAATTTGTGATTTATATTATTTTCCTGTTCTCCCATAAGAAGGATTATGTGAATTTGGGATGCAGGGGCGAGGAAGCTCGGGAAGGTGACCTAGCCGGACAAGTGGAGCGAGAGCGCCAGCGACATAAGAGAAAGCGGTGCCTGCCATATCAACGAGAACGGGCTTCTCCCCAATAAAAACAGGTCGAATCGATACCGTTTATTTAGGTTGTTGGGTTTTAGTTACTGCTTTGCTTGGTGATTGTGCTGAATGGATTTGATGTCCATAGTGGCCTGAATAGCTTTTCTTGGTGATTTAGTTTGTGAATAGTATAACTGAATAGCATAGCTTATTGAATGGATTTGATCTCCATGACAATTTTATCATAATTTCCCTTTTAGTTCCCTTTTAGGGCGCCAGCGACATAAGAGAAAGGGCTTTGTTTGTTGATTCAATTTTATCGTGTAGTGCATAGGTTGTGGGTTCTTCTTCTGCTACTGCCACTCCTACTCCAGCCATAGCAACGGCTGCCACCCCCGCCCATGTAATTTAATTTCACCTCCCTATAATTCTAGAACTGCAGTAATTTCAGTACTTCAATTTTTTGTGTTCTTAATATACAAGCATTTGTTCTTTTTTTTGAATTGTATTGCATAGGTTGTGGGCTCTTCTCGTGCCGTCGCTACTCCTACTCCAGCTTTTACAACAGCAGCCACCCCCTCCATGGTAATTTATTTCATATATCTGTAGAATTGATAAGCAGTGATTTCAGCACTTTAATTTCTCTATGTTTTCTATGTTTGTAGAATTAATAAGCAGTGATTTGGTTATCTATGTGTAGGTCCAAAAGGGAGATGTCTTCTCCTCACCGTGGAAGCAGAAGAAAGCATAGAAAAATTACCAGAATCATAACGTTTGAGATCGCCAATCATATCATTGTATGTAACATCACCGGGGGTGAGAATCGTGTTGTCACCAAGGATCAGATCCCCTTCCCCATCTGCATCCCCATTCGTGATGCTTCTTAGTAAGTAATGTCATCTATAATGCTATTTTTGCATGCTTGGATGAAAAATAAAACTGTTTGCTTGTAGGAAATCTTGTAGTTTCTTTTGTGCGATACCAGTTCTTGAAATATTATTTTGCTACTGTTTTTTCATGGCATTACTATTTTACTGTATTGATCATGTCCTAAAATGTCCATAATTAGGGAAATCTCGTAAAAGGCGCAGACTCACATCAGAAATACGGAAAGATTTTGATGCTATATATGATAGGTGATATTGTTTCTAAAGCTGAGTGCATGCATTGTTACAAAAGAATCAAAGTAGCACGTGATGTCGGGACAAGTACTTGTCTTAGGCATTTGCGTCATTGTGAGGGCAAAGCAAGGATGGATCAAATGCTTATAAATCAGAAGGATTCCAATGATCTTTCCTTACTCGATACTTCATCAAAAAACTGGAGATATGATCAAGAGAAATCTCGGGAAGAATTGGTTAGTATAATTGTTCTTCATGCACTACCTTTTAGCCTTATTGAGTATCCAAAATTCAGAAGTTTTGTTACCAGTCTTAATCCATGGTTCACACATGTGTCGAGAACTACCGTCAAGTCAGATTGCATTAGCACATATGAGAGAGGGAAGGCAGAATTCCATGATGTGTTAAAAAATTCAACTTCTAGAGCTTCACTCACCGCTGATTTATGGACATCTAAGCAAACTTTAGGCTACTTGTGTGTTACCTGCCATCACATCCATAATTAGAGACTTCACAAAAGGATTATGGCCAGCAGCATGGTAGATCGCCGTTGTATCTTTACTTCAGACACAGTATGGTAGAGTCTGCTCTGGCAGCTAAATTTATGGCCACTGCACATATGGTAGTCTGTAACATCATCGTGTTCACTAAGCCTGTAAGCTCCATTTTTGTTTTGTATAGATGCAGATATGGCCTCGCCGTCTTGTGCAGCGCCGTCTCCATTGTTCACCGGTGGCTCAACTACCCTCCATGCCGTCAACTTGCGTCCTCCCCACTCTCTGATATGTCAGCAAGAACAACAATCAATCAGTGGCGGGGCATTGGCAATGATGTGCATTAAGTGTAAGATCTATGTTATTCCTTCGTAGTCTTGATGAATCACCTGTTGAATTTGTGATTTCTATTATTTTCCTATTCTCCCATAAGAAGGATTATGTGAATTTGGGATGCAGGGGCAAGGAAGCTCCGGAAGGTGACCTTGCCGGACAAGTGGAGCGAGGGCGCCAGCGACATAAGAGAAAGCGGCGCCTGCCATATCAACGAGAACGGGCTTGTCCCCAATAAAAACAGGTCGAATCAATACCGTTTGTTTAGGTTGTTGGGTTTCAGTTACAGCTTTGCTTGGTGATTGTGCTGAATGGATTTGATGTCCATAGTGGCCTGAATAGCTTTGCTTGGTGATTTAGTTTGTGAATAGTATAACTGAATAACATAGCTTGTTGAATGGATTTGATCTCCATGACAATTTTATCATATTTTCCCTTATAGTTCCCTTTTAGGGCGCCAGCGACTTAAGAGAAAGGGCTTTGTTTGTTGATTCAATTTTATCGTGTACTGCATAGATTGTGGGTTCCTCTTCTGCTACTGTCACTCCTACTCCAGCCATAGCAACGGCTGCCACCCCTCCCATGTAATTTAATTTCACCTCCCTATAATTCTAGAACTGCAGTAATTTCAGTAGTTCAATTTTTTGGGTTGTTAATATACAAGCATTTGTTCTATTTTTTTTGAATTGTATTACATAGGTTGTGGGCTCTTCTCGTGTCGTCCCCACTCCTACTTCAGCTTTTACAACAGCAACCACCCCCTCCATGGTAATTTATTTCATATATCTGTGGAATTGATAAGCAGTGATTTCAGCACTTTAATTTGTCTATCCTTCCTATGTTTGTAGAATTAATAAGCAGTGATTTGGTTATCTATGTGTAGGTCCAAAAGGGAGATGTGTTATCCTCACTGAGGAAGCAGAAGAAAGCACAGAAAAATTACCAGAATCACAACGTTTGAGATCGCCAATCATATCATTGTCTGTAACATCACCGGGGGTGAGAATCGTGTTGTCACCAAGGATCAGATCCCCTTCCCCATCTGCATCCCCATTCATGATGCTTCTTAGTAAGTAATGTCATCTGTAATGCTATTTTTGCATGCTTGGATGAAAAATAAAACTGTTTGCTTGTAGGAAATCTTGTAGTTTCTTTTGTGCGATGCCAGTTCTTGAAATATTATTTTGCTACTGTTTTTTTCATGGCATTACTATTTTACTGTATAGATCATGTCCTAAAATGGAAATAATTAGGGAAATCTCGTAAAAGGCGCAGACTCACATTAGAAATATGGAAAGATTTTGATGCTATATATGATGGTGATACTGTTTCTAAAGCTGAGTGCATGCATTGTCACAAAAGAATCAAAGTAGCACGTGATGTCGGGACAAGTACTTGTCTTAGGCATTTGCGTCATTGTGAGGGCAAAGCAAGGATGGATCAAATGCTTATAAATCAGAAGGATTCCAATGATCTTTCCTTACTCGATACTTCATTAAAAAACTGGAGATATGATCAAGAGAAATCTCGGGAAGAATTGTTTAGTCTAATTGTTCATCATGCACTACCTTTTAGCCTTGTTGAGTATCCAAAGTTCAGAAGTTGTGTTACCAGTATTAATCCATGGTTCACACATGTGTCGAGAACCACCATCAAGTCAGATTGCATTAGCACATATGAGAGAGGGAAGGCAGAATTACATGATGTGTTAAAAAATTCAACTTCTAGAGCTTCACTCACCGCTGATTTATGGACATCTAAGCAAACTTTAGGCTACTTGTGTGTTACCTTCCATCACATCCATAATTGGAAACTTCACAACAGGATTATGAAGTTTGCTCTCGTAGAAACTCCACATGATGGTAGTAACTTGTTCAGTGCAATGCTTAAGTGTTTGAATGAGTGGAGTATAGAAGATAAAGTCTTTGCAACCACCATAGATAATGTTTCTAACAACAACAGCTTTGTGAGCACTTCGAAAGAAAACCTAGTAGCCAAGAATTTGCTTCTAGCTGAAGGCAAAATGTTTCATTGCCGATGTGCTGCCCATGTATTAAATCTGATAGTTCAGGAAGGTCTTATTGCAATAAGTGGCGCAGTCACAAGTATTAGAGAGAGTGTTAAATATGTAAAGAGTTCACAAGGACACAAGCAAAGATTTGAGAAGATGATCAAAGAAGTAGGGATATCTTGTGAGAAAAGACCCCCGCCCCCTTTGATGTCGTGACCCAATGCAACTCTACTTACCATATGCTCCTGTGTGCTTTGGATTATGAGAGGACATTTGAAGCTCTGACCCGTGAGGATGTTCACTATGTGCATGAGCTTTTAGTCGAGGAATGGAAGATGGCCAAGAAGCTTTGTGGCATATTGAAGAAATTCTGTGATGCTACTGAGATCCACTCGGGTACCACATATCCAACTGCAACTTTATACTTCGATCAGATTTCGGACATTAAGCTGCTGCTAGAAAAGGAGGCAGACAATCGAGATGTTTTGATTAGAGCTATGATACATGATATGAATGAAAAATTTCAGAAGTACCGGGATGTATGTTACTTACAAATTTGTGTTTTAGTCATTCTTGACCCCAGATTCAAGTTGGGATATCTATTGTTTCGTCTAAGGCAGGGCTTTGGCAGTGAATTGTCACAATACTTTACTACAATTCAGAAGACATTTAGAGAACTGTTTGATGAATATAGCCTGGAATCTTCTGACTTGACTCTTGATTATGCCGCAAATCCAATTAGTAGTGTTGAAACCAATGTTAGTTCAACTAACCCTTGTGTAGATTAGAGCCACCATCAGAATCAGATTCAAAGAAAAAATGCTTAGTGAACTTGATAAATATCTCAAAGATGAAACAGTTTCTATAGATATTTCCTTCAACATTCTACACTATTGGAAGATGTCCTCTGCCACGTATCCAATTCTGGCGCATATGGCACGAGATATTTTAGCTATTCCATCATCGACAGTGGCGTTTGAATCAGCTTTTTCTAATGGGGTGAGAATTATATCTGATTATAGAAGCAGATTGGCCACTGAGACAGTAGAAGCATTGGTCTGTCTCCAAGCTTGGATAAGATGGAATGATATGTTTAGTGTCTACTCAATTCTAATGTGTTTTTGTGTTCTATTTTTCTAACTGCATGTGTAATCCATTTCATTGATTTTAGTCTCTCTTGATTACTGAGTTTCAGAGTTCCATTGGTGCCATTTAATTCTTCTAGTGGCGTTTGAATCAGCTTTTTCTAATGGGGTGAGAATTATATCTGATTATAGAAGCAGATTGGCCACTGAGACAGTAGAAGCATTGGTCTGTCTCCAAGCTTGGATAAGATGGAATGATATGTTTAGTGTCTACTCAATTCTAATGTGTTTTTGTGTTCTATTTTTCTAACTGCATGTGTAATCCATTTCATTGATTTTAGTCTCTCTTGATTACTGAGTTTCAGAGTTCCATTGGTGCCATTTAATTCTTCTAGTGGCGTTTGAATCAGCTTTTTCTAATGGGGTGAGAATTATATCTGATTATAGAAGCAGATTGGCCACTGAGACAGTAGAAGCATTGGTCTGTCTCCAAGCTTGGATAAGATGGAATGATATGTTTAGTGTCTACTCAATTCTAATGTGTTTTTGTGTTCTATTTTTCTAACTGCATGTGTAATCCATTTCATTGATTTTAGTCTCTCTTGATTACTGAGTTTCAGAGTTCCATTGGTGCCATTTATTCTTCTAGTTCTTTGCAGTCAAGTGTAATGTTGTCTGATAATAACTAATAAGTTCAGTTTTATTATGCAATTCTGAAACTAGGATAGATGATGAAATCTCTAATTTATCTTGTCATCACTCATCACTTCTCTGTGATCTGGTATCCGAAGCTCTGCTAATGAATGTTTTTTCATCAGGTGAGGGTGAAGCTATTTCTATGGACAGTCCCAACACTTCTTTTTTTCTCCAATTCCATGGCTGGGAAGATCCGGTAGCTGTTCGATTGATTCATCGTCTCCGCTTGTCCTAGAAGCAGCACTTGTTCTCCACTTCCATGCATGCTTTTCTATTTTCAGGTGTGATTTTAAATGTCAATTTGTATAAGTATGATCCTTCAGAATATAGATGCCGTAGCTTTCCTATGTATAACTTATGTGATTTGTGGATAGTTCGATTTTGAAGTCAACGCATAGAAAAACATTTTCTAGTTTACTCTCATGATGAGGTGGAATGAGCTAGCTGAGATATTTTCTAGCGTTCAGTTTATCTAGAACGATTAGATGCTTCATATCCTTTTTAATTTTTTAGATTTATTTTTTTCAGATTTTTAGCATCTTAAAGTCTCTCGGATGGATCATGTTTTGTACTTCGTTTATTTAAGATGCAAGCGGCAAACTGATTCTTGCTACGACTTGCATTCTGACGACATCCCAACGAATGAGCATTCAAGTTTTGTACTTTGCTTCTCAACGGAGAGCGGACACAACGGCGACATGCGGGCTGCCGCGTCGTCCGCAAAAAGCAAGCGGCGGCATGCGGGCTGCCCCTTACGCCCGTGCCAGAGCTTGCGGCTCGTGCGGACGCGGGACGAGCAGCCGCAGCCCGCCCCGCTTGCAACTTGATGCTTGCCCCCTGGCTGGCTCTGACACCGCATGCTAGTGTCTTGAGTTTGGGCGCCGAGATCCTTGTCACGCACCACGCCGCCGTCCACCATATCCTGCAGTGGCCGGTTATTTGCGCTCATTTGCACTGCCGGGCTCCTTCGATCTTTGGTTTATCTTAGCTCGTCGAGCACGCGCGCAGAAGGTGAAAATGTTAAATTTTGTCCTAATAATCTAGTTTAAATACTTAGTTTAAAAACTGATTTTTTATTTATTTTCACAACTTGTTCTATCTTGAGCAATGTCATTAATTTTTTTTCTTACTGCCGATTAGACATTTTAGGCTCATAATCTTTTCTTCGAACTCTAGGCGCAAAGGTTGAAGCATATAGGATCTTGGTGACATCGCGTCAACCTTCTACGAAAGAAAACCTTTGATGATCTATATTGAACTCCTAGCCTTGCTTTTTTTAATTTCATGTTAAAGTAACTAGCAAAAATACATATTTTGTTGTAACGCGGAAAAATCGTAGCACGCCCCTAGCCTAAGCCTGGCCTCGGTTCCCCGAGCTTTGAGGCATAGCTGGAGTCGCTGCCAGACTCGCCACGAGAGGTTAGGCTAAATTTGGGAGTTTGGGGTCTTCTCGTAATCATTGCGTCACTGTAGCATTTCGTTTGTACGTGCGAAAAATTATCCAAAAATTGATTAATTAGGCTCAAAATGTTCGTCTCGCAGAGTACAACAAAACTGTGCAATTAGTTTTTGATTTCATCTACATTTAGTACTCCGTACATGTTATGACATTTTGATGTGATGGAAAATCTTCTTTTTGCATAGTAAATTTGGGAGTTGCTTTTTAAAACTAAACATGGCCACGCTCTAACCTGCGAGCCCCTGCCCTGCTGCAGGTTACTACTTATTTGTCTCATTAGATACTTGCTATAATAAACAGTCTAGGCGTCTAGGTAAATGGGATGGCGATATTGTGCTATAAAATTTTAGTATCTGTGAACAGGAAGGATTCAGTGTTATCCTGTCCTGTTGCAGGATACTACGTAGGCGTCTAGTAAGGGATGACGATATATATGTGCCATTTAATTTTAGCATCTGAGAGACAAGGAATCAATCGATCTTGTACATATCAACCAGCAGCGACGGGCACGATGCATGCTGCCGCATAATTAAATCATAATCATCCAATTAACGATACGCTATCATCGACGAGAGGACGAGACAAGGTTAGCAACGCACGTCCAGCACTAGCCGCTCGGGTATATAAATAGACCTCGTATGCTATGAGTGCCATAACAACAAGCGGTACTGCTAGCTCTAGCTCTCTCTCCTGTTCTTCTCCGGTTCCTTGCTCCCCTGCAGGTTGGTTGGCCTACCAAATTGATCATTATTATTTCCCTTTCGTTAGTTTTACTAGCATTAGCTTAATTATCTTCAACTACATACGTACGGCAGCTTAATTTAAACTTCTCGTCTCACTATTAACTTATCGCTAAAGTGTTGAAATAATTCTGTCTTGAAAAATATGGAGTTTTACATGTTTGTATCACTTGGCCATCCAGAATGCCTACCATCTCACGTTGTCCGCCAACGACGGTAACTGATGGTATTGGAGGAGCTATGCCAGGACTGGTGCCGACTGAGTGGCCGCATCTGGTGAACACACCGTATTACACGGCTCACCAAACCATTTGCAGAGAGCGTCCGGACGTGTATATTCAAGAGCTTGCACCCCGTGAAGCCGTACCTCCAGGCCCACGTGACGAGCATCATGTTCGCGTCTACATCGATACTCGCACCATGACGGTTGTTGCTCCTGCGCCGAAAGTTGGCTAATCTGTCCTGCTTGGTGGGCTTCATGATTTAAGCGTTTGGTGTATCTATCAATTGAATAAGGCGATCCAGTGTGATATGGGCTGCCGTGCATTCAAGTTATCTAGAGTGTATCTAGACTTACTTGCATGTTTAAGACATATATATGTGTGTGCCTGTGATGAATGTATCGTATACTTTAATTTGATATATAAAGATATGCGATCAATATATGGAATAACGCATTGTGTGTTCTTCATATTATATCTTTTGGGCATTGCAATCATGCTCTCCAATAGTCTATTTATAGCTGGTTATCATATATACTCGGAGGAAATTGGTAGAAATATATTTTAGAAATGCTGTTTTTATTTCTTTTTCAAATAGCAAGCGGGGCGGGTTTTGCCGCAAGCCCGCTGGGCAAGCCCGCGCCGCATACCCGCAATGGGCCGCAAATCAGCCCATGTTAGTGTTGCGGGCCTACACGGACAGCCCGCAAAAGCCGCCGGCACCGCTGCCCGCAAAAAAGAAAGCAAAAGGGAATCGGGATCTCATGGCGGGATCGAGAAGAGAGGGAGGACGGCGCGCCCCCGGGCTCTGGCTCCGGCGACGGACGCGCTGCCCTGTCCCCCGACGTGCACGTGGAGGACTTCCCTGCGGCAGCCTGGTACGCACAACCCCGCTCCTCCACCTCGACGTCATCTCCATGAGCACGGCCACCTCCCCGCGCTGCGCTCCCTCCGGGTATCAAGGTTTATCCGCTCTTCATCTTGCTTGCGTATCTTATGAAGGTCCTCCTCGTTGCTCCTGTCTGAATCAACGCTGAGGATAACATTTCTCCGGCAGATGAATTTGATCTGTGGTGCACGGTTATAGTAGCCTGTAACCTGAAGTACATCACCTACCCTGTACCTGTAAAGACCTGAGCAAAAACTGAAATTCAGAATTTTGGATATATGTATGTGTGTTTTACTCTTCAAAAAAACCACGCACCAAGTATTCCATTTTTGCTAAACAAAATCCACTAGCAGATTACACGTGCAGTGCTGATGATTACTGTTTCAGTGAGCAGAATTATTGTTTTCAGTTAACTAACTGTGTAGCCAACAATTGAGCTACCAAGATACTTGCCAGCCCAACCAGTGTTCAGGAGCCAGCAGCATGGTAGATCGCCGTTGTATCTTTACTTCAGACACAGTATGGTAGAGTCTGCTCTGGCAGCTAAATTTATGGCCACTGCACATATGGTAGTCTGTAACATCATCGTGTTCACTTAGCCTGTAAGCTCCATTTTTTTTGTATAGATGCAGATATGGCCTCGCCGTCTTGTGCAGCGCTGTCTCCATTGTTCGCCGGCGGCTCAACTACCCTCCATGCCGTCAACTTGCCTCCTCCCCCCTCTCTGATATGCCAGCAAGAACAACAAGCAATCAGTGGCGGGGGCATTGGCAATAATGATGTGCGCCAAGTGTAAGATCTTTGTTATTCCTTCGTAGTCTTGATGAATCACATGTTGAATTTGTGATTTATATTATTTTCCTGTTCTCCCATAAGAAGGATTATGTGAATTTGGGATGCAGGGGCGAGGAAGCTCGGGAAGGTGACCTAGCCGGACAAGTGGAGCGAGAGCGCCAGCGACATAAGAGAAAGCGGTGCCTGCCATATCAACGAGAACGGGCTTCTCCCCAATAAAAACAGGTCGAATCGATACCGTTTATTTAGGTTGTTGGGTTTTAGTTACTGCTTTGCTTGGTGATTGTGCTGAATGGATTTGATGTCCATAGTGGCCTGAATAGCTTTTCTTGGTGATTTAGTTTGTGAATAGTATAACTGAATAGCATAGCTTATTGAATGGATTTGATCTCCATGACAATTTTATCATAATTTCCCTTTTAGTTCCCTTTTAGGGCGCCAGCGACATAAGAGAAAGGGCTTTGTTTGTTGATTCAATTTTATCGTGTAGTGCATAGGTTGTGGGTTCTTCTTCTGCTACTGCCACTCCTACTCCAGCCATAGCAACGGCTGCCACCCCCGCCCATGTAATTTAATTTCACCTCCCTATAATTCTAGAACTGCAGTAATTTCAGTACTTCAATTTTTTGTGTTCTTAATATACAAGCATTTGTTCTTTTTTTTGAATTGTATTGCATAGGTTGTGGGCTCTTCTCGTGCCGTCGCTACTCCTACTCCAGCTTTTACAACAGCAGCCACCCCCTCCATGGTAATTTATTTCATATATCTGTAGAATTGATAAGCAGTGATTTCAGCACTTTAATTTCTCTATGTTTTCTATGTTTGTAGAATTAATAAGCAGTGATTTGGTTATCTATGTGTAGGTCCAAAAGGGAGATGTCTTCTCCTCACCGTGGAAGCAGAAGAAAGCATAGAAAAATTACCAGAATCATAACGTTTGAGATCGCCAATCATATCATTGTATGTAACATCACCGGGGGTGAGAATCGTGTTGTCACCAAGGATCAGATCCCCTTCCCCATCTGCATCCCCATTCGTGATGCTTCTTAGTAAGTAATGTCATCTATAATGCTATTTTTGCATGCTTGGATGAAAAATAAAACTGTTTGCTTGTAGGAAATCTTGTAGTTTCTTTTGTGCGATACCAGTTCTTGAAATATTATTTTGCTACTGTTTTTTCATGGCATTACTATTTTACTGTATTGATCATGTCCTAAAATGTCCATAATTAGGGAAATCTCGTAAAAGGCGCAGACTCACATCAGAAATACGGAAAGATTTTGATGCTATATATGATAGGTGATATTGTTTCTAAAGCTGAGTGCATGCATTGTTACAAAAGAATCAAAGTAGCACGTGATGTCGGGACAAGTACTTGTCTTAGGCATTTGCGTCATTGTGAGGGCAAAGCAAGGATGGATCAAATGCTTATAAATCAGAAGGATTCCAATGATCTTTCCTTACTCGATACTTCATCAAAAAACTGGAGATATGATCAAGAGAAATCTCGGGAAGAATTGGTTAGTATAATTGTTCTTCATGCACTACCTTTTAGCCTTATTGAGTATCCAAAATTCAGAAGTTTTGTTACCAGTCTTAATCCATGGTTCACACATGTGTCGAGAACTACCGTCAAGTCAGATTGCATTAGCACATATGAGAGAGGGAAGGCAGAATTCCATGATGTGTTAAAAAATTCAACTTCTAGAGCTTCACTCACCGCTGATTTATGGACATCTAAGCAAACTTTAGGCTACTTGTGTGTTACCTGCCATCACATCCATAATTAGAGACTTCACAAAAGGATTATGGCCAGCAGCATGGTAGATCGCCGTTGTATCTTTACTTCAGACACAGTATGGTAGAGTCTGCTCTGGCAGCTAAATTTATGGCCACTGCACATATGGTAGTCTGTAACATCATCGTGTTCACTAAGCCTGTAAGCTCCATTTTTGTTTTGTATAGATGCAGATATGGCCTCGCCGTCTTGTGCAGCGCCGTCTCCATTGTTCACCGGTGGCTCAACTACCCTCCATGCCGTCAACTTGCGTCCTCCCCACTCTCTGATATGTCAGCAAGAACAACAATCAATCAGTGGCGGGGCATTGGCAATGATGTGCATTAAGTGTAAGATCTATGTTATTCCTTCGTAGTCTTGATGAATCACCTGTTGAATTTGTGATTTCTATTATTTTCCTATTCTCCCATAAGAAGGATTATGTGAATTTGGGATGCAGGGGCAAGGAAGCTCCGGAAGGTGACCTTGCCGGACAAGTGGAGCGAGGGCGCCAGCGACATAAGAGAAAGCGGCGCCTGCCATATCAACGAGAACGGGCTTGTCCCCAATAAAAACAGGTCGAATCAATACCGTTTGTTTAGGTTGTTGGGTTTCAGTTACAGCTTTGCTTGGTGATTGTGCTGAATGGATTTGATGTCCATAGTGGCCTGAATAGCTTTGCTTGGTGATTTAGTTTGTGAATAGTATAACTGAATAACATAGCTTGTTGAATGGATTTGATCTCCATGACAATTTTATCATATTTTCCCTTATAGTTCCCTTTTAGGGCGCCAGCGACTTAAGAGAAAGGGCTTTGTTTGTTGATTCAATTTTATCGTGTACTGCATAGATTGTGGGTTCCTCTTCTGCTACTGTCACTCCTACTCCAGCCATAGCAACGGCTGCCACCCCTCCCATGTAATTTAATTTCACCTCCCTATAATTCTAGAACTGCAGTAATTTCAGTAGTTCAATTTTTTGGGTTGTTAATATACAAGCATTTGTTCTATTTTTTTTGAATTGTATTACATAGGTTGTGGGCTCTTCTCGTGTCGTCCCCACTCCTACTTCAGCTTTTACAACAGCAACCACCCCCTCCATGGTAATTTATTTCATATATCTGTGGAATTGATAAGCAGTGATTTCAGCACTTTAATTTGTCTATCCTTCCTATGTTTGTAGAATTAATAAGCAGTGATTTGGTTATCTATGTGTAGGTCCAAAAGGGAGATGTGTTATCCTCACTGAGGAAGCAGAAGAAAGCACAGAAAAATTACCAGAATCACAACGTTTGAGATCGCCAATCATATCATTGTCTGTAACATCACCGGGGGTGAGAATCGTGTTGTCACCAAGGATCAGATCCCCTTCCCCATCTGCATCCCCATTCATGATGCTTCTTAGTAAGTAATGTCATCTGTAATGCTATTTTTGCATGCTTGGATGAAAAATAAAACTGTTTGCTTGTAGGAAATCTTGTAGTTTCTTTTGTGCGATGCCAGTTCTTGAAATATTATTTTGCTACTGTTTTTTTCATGGCATTACTATTTTACTGTATAGATCATGTCCTAAAATGGAAATAATTAGGGAAATCTCGTAAAAGGCGCAGACTCACATTAGAAATATGGAAAGATTTTGATGCTATATATGATGGTGATACTGTTTCTAAAGCTGAGTGCATGCATTGTCACAAAAGAATCAAAGTAGCACGTGATGTCGGGACAAGTACTTGTCTTAGGCATTTGCGTCATTGTGAGGGCAAAGCAAGGATGGATCAAATGCTTATAAATCAGAAGGATTCCAATGATCTTTCCTTACTCGATACTTCATTAAAAAACTGGAGATATGATCAAGAGAAATCTCGGGAAGAATTGTTTAGTCTAATTGTTCATCATGCACTACCTTTTAGCCTTGTTGAGTATCCAAAGTTCAGAAGTTGTGTTACCAGTATTAATCCATGGTTCACACATGTGTCGAGAACCACCATCAAGTCAGATTGCATTAGCACATATGAGAGAGGGAAGGCAGAATTACATGATGTGTTAAAAAATTCAACTTCTAGAGCTTCACTCACCGCTGATTTATGGACATCTAAGCAAACTTTAGGCTACTTGTGTGTTACCTTCCATCACATCCATAATTGGAAACTTCACAACAGGATTATGAAGTTTGCTCTCGTAGAAACTCCACATGATGGTAGTAACTTGTTCAGTGCAATGCTTAAGTGTTTGAATGAGTGGAGTATAGAAGATAAAGTCTTTGCAACCACCATAGATAATGTTTCTAACAACAACAGCTTTGTGAGCACTTCGAAAGAAAACCTAGTAGCCAAGAATTTGCTTCTAGCTGAAGGCAAAATGTTTCATTGCCGATGTGCTGCCCATGTATTAAATCTGATAGTTCAGGAAGGTCTTATTGCAATAAGTGGCGCAGTCACAAGTATTAGAGAGAGTGTTAAATATGTAAAGAGTTCACAAGGACACAAGCAAAGATTTGAGAAGATGATCAAAGAAGTAGGGATATCTTGTGAGAAAAGACCCCCGCCCCCTTTGATGTCGTGACCCAATGCAACTCTACTTACCATATGCTCCTGTGTGCTTTGGATTATGAGAGGACATTTGAAGCTCTGACCCGTGAGGATGTTCACTATGTGCATGAGCTTTTAGTCGAGGAATGGAAGATGGCCAAGAAGCTTTGTGGCATATTGAAGAAATTCTGTGATGCTACTGAGATCCACTCGGGTACCACATATCCAACTGCAACTTTATACTTCGATCAGATTTCGGACATTAAGCTGCTGCTAGAAAAGGAGGCAGACAATCGAGATGTTTTGATTAGAGCTATGATACATGATATGAATGAAAAATTTCAGAAGTACCGGGATGTATGTTACTTACAAATTTGTGTTTTAGTCATTCTTGACCCCAGATTCAAGTTGGGATATCTATTGTTTCGTCTAAGGCAGGGCTTTGGCAGTGAATTGTCACAATACTTTACTACAATTCAGAAGACATTTAGAGAACTGTTTGATGAATATAGCCTGGAATCTTCTGACTTGACTCTTGATTATGCCGCAAATCCAATTAGTAGTGTTGAAACCAATGTTAGTTCAACTAACCCTTGTGTAGATTAGAGCCACCATCAGAATCAGATTCAAAGAAAAAATGCTTAGTGAACTTGATAAATATCTCAAAGATGAAACAGTTTCTATAGATATTTCCTTCAACATTCTACACTATTGGAAGATGTCCTCTGCCACGTATCCAATTCTGGCGCATATGGCACGAGATATTTTAGCTATTCCATCATCGACAGTGGCGTTTGAATCAGCTTTTTCTAATGGGGTGAGAATTATATCTGATTATAGAAGCAGATTGGCCACTGAGACAGTAGAAGCATTGGTCTGTCTCCAAGCTTGGATAAGATGGAATGATATGTTTAGTGTCTACTCAATTCTAATGTGTTTTTGTGTTCTATTTTTCTAACTGCATGTGTAATCCATTTCATTGATTTTAGTCTCTCTTGATTACTGAGTTTCAGAGTTCCATTGGTGCCATTTAATTCTTCTAGTGGCGTTTGAATCAGCTTTTTCTAATGGGGTGAGAATTATATCTGATTATAGAAGCAGATTGGCCACTGAGACAGTAGAAGCATTGGTCTGTCTCCAAGCTTGGATAAGATGGAATGATATGTTTAGTGTCTACTCAATTCTAATGTGTTTTTGTGTTCTATTTTTCTAACTGCATGTGTAATCCATTTCATTGATTTTAGTCTCTCTTGATTACTGAGTTTCAGAGTTCCATTGGTGCCATTTAATTCTTCTAGTGGCGTTTGAATCAGCTTTTTCTAATGGGGTGAGAATTATATCTGATTATAGAAGCAGATTGGCCACTGAGACAGTAGAAGCATTGGTCTGTCTCCAAGCTTGGATAAGATGGAATGATATGTTTAGTGTCTACTCAATTCTAATGTGTTTTTGTGTTCTATTTTTCTAACTGCATGTGTAATCCATTTCATTGATTTTAGTCTCTCTTGATTACTGAGTTTCAGAGTTCCATTGGTGCCATTTATTCTTCTAGTTCTTTGCAGTCAAGTGTAATGTTGTCTGATAATAACTAATAAGTTCAGTTTTATTATGCAATTCTGAAACTAGGATAGATGATGAAATCTCTAATTTATCTTGTCATCACTCATCACTTCTCTGTGATCTGGTATCCGAAGCTCTGCTAATGAATGTTTTTTCATCAGGTGAGGGTGAAGCTATTTCTATGGACAGTCCCAACACTTCTTTTTTTCTCCAATTCCATGGCTGGGAAGATCCGGTAGCTGTTCGATTGATTCATCGTCTCCGCTTGTCCTAGAAGCAGCACTTGTTCTCCACTTCCATGCATGCTTTTCTATTTTCAGGTGTGATTTTAAATGTCAATTTGTATAAGTATGATCCTTCAGAATATAGATGCCGTAGCTTTCCTATGTATAACTTATGTGATTTGTGGATAGTTCGATTTTGAAGTCAACGCATAGAAAAACATTTTCTAGTTTACTCTCATGATGAGGTGGAATGAGCTAGCTGAGATATTTTCTAGCGTTCAGTTTATCTAGAACGATTAGATGCTTCATATCCTTTTTAATTTTTTAGATTTATTTTTTTCAGATTTTTAGCATCTTAAAGTCTCTCGGATGGATCATGTTTTGTACTTCGTTTATTTAAGATGCAAGCGGCAAACTGATTCTTGCTACGACTTGCATTCTGACGACATCCCAACGAATGAGCATTCAAGTTTTGTACTTTGCTTCTCAACGGAGAGCGGACACAACGGCGACATGCGGGCTGCCGCGTCGTCCGCAAAAAGCAAGCGGCGGCATGCGGGCTGCCCCTTACGCCCGTGCCAGAGCTTGCGGCTCGTGCGGACGCGGGACGAGCAGCCGCAGCCCGCCCCGCTTGCAACTTGATGCTTGCCCCCTGGCTGGCTCTGACACCGCATGCTAGTGTCTTGAGTTTGGGCGCCGAGATCCTTGTCACGCACCACGCCGCCGTCCACCATATCCTGCAGTGGCCGGTTATTTGCGCTCATTTGCACTGCCGGGCTCCTTCGATCTTTGGTTTATCTTAGCTCGTCGAGCACGCGCGCAGAAGGTGAAAATGTTAAATTTTGTCCTAATAATCTAGTTTAAATACTTAGTTTAAAAACTGATTTTTTATTTATTTTCACAACTTGTTCTATCTTGAGCAATGTCATTAATTTTTTTTCTTACTGCCGATTAGACATTTTAGGCTCATAATCTTTTCTTCGAACTCTAGGCGCAAAGGTTGAAGCATATAGGATCTTGGTGACATCGCGTCAACCTTCTACGAAAGAAAACCTTTGATGATCTATATTGAACTCCTAGCCTTGCTTTTTTTAATTTCATGTTAAAGTAACTAGCAAAAATACATATTTTGTTGTGACGCGGAAAAATCGTAGCACGCCCCTAGCCTAAGCCTGGCCTCGGTTCCCCGAGCTTTGAGGCATAGCTGGAGTCGCTGCCAGACTCGCCACGAGAGGTTAGGCTAAATTTGGGAGTTTGGGGTCTTCTCGTAATCATTGCGTCACTGTAGCATTTCGTTTGTACGTGCGAAAAATTATCCAAAAATTGATTAATTAGGCTCAAAATGTTCGTCTCGCAGAGTACAACAAAACTGTGCAATTAGTTTTTGATTTCATCTACATTTAGTACTCCGTACATGTTATGACATTTTGATGTGATGGAAAATCTTCTTTTTGCATAGTAAATTTGGGAGTTGCTTTTTAAAACTAAACATGGCCACGCTCTAACCTGCGAGCCCCTGCCCTGCTGCAGGTTACTACTTATTTGTCTCATTAGATACTTGCTATAATAAACAGTCTAGGCGTCTAGGTAAATGGGATGGCGATATTGTGCTATAAAATTTTAGTATCTGTGAACAGGAAGGATTCAGTGTTATCCTGTCCTGTTGCAGGATACTACGTAGGCGTCTAGTAAGGGATGACGATATATATGTGCCATTTAATTTTAGCATCTGAGAGACAAGGAATCAATCGATCTTGTACATATCAACCAGCAGCGACGGGCACGATGCATGCTGCCGCATAATTAAATCATAATCATCCAATTAACGATACGCTATCATCGACGAGAGGACGAGACAAGGTTAGCAACGCACGTCCAGCACTAGCCGCTCGGGTATATAAATAGACCTCGTATGCTATGAGTGCCATAACAACAAGCGGTACTGCTAGCTCTAGCTCTCTCTCCTGTTCTTCTCCGGTTCCTTGCTCCCCTGCAGGTTGGTTGGCCTACCAAATTGATCATTATTATTTCCCTTTCGTTAGTTTTACTAGCATTAGCTTAATTATCTTCAACTACATACGTACGGCAGCTTAATTTAAACTTCTCGTCTCACTATTAACTTATCGCTAAAGTGTTGAAATAATTCTGTCTTGAAAAATATGGAGTTTTACATGTTTGTATCACTTGGCCATCCAGAATGCCTACCATCTCACGTTGTCCGCCAACGACGGTAACTGATGGTATTGGAGGAGCTATGCCAGGACTGGTGCCGACTGAGTGGCCGCATCTGGTGAACACACCGTATTACACGGCTCACCAAACCATTTGCAGAGAGCGTCCGGACGTGTATATTCAAGAGCTTGCACCCCGTGAAGCCGTACCTCCAGGCCCACGTGACGAGCATCGTGTTCGCGTCTACATCGATACTCGCACCATGACGGTTGTTGCTCCTGCGCCGAAAGTTGGCTAATCTGTCCTGCTTGGTGGGCTTCATGATTTAAGCGTTTGGTGTATCTATCAATTGAATAAGGCGATCCAGTGTGATATGGGCTGCCGTGCATTCAAGTTATCTAGAGTGTATCTAGACTTACTTGCATGTTTAAGACATATATATGTGTGTGCCTGTGATGAATGTATCGTATACTTTAATTTGATATATAAAGATATGCGATCAATATATGGAATAACGCATTGTGTGTTCTTCATATTATATCTTTTGGGCAATGCAATCATGCTCTCCAATAGTCTATTTATAGCTGGTTATCATATATACTCGGAGGAAATTGGTAGAAATATATTTTAGAAATGCTATTTTTATTTCTTTTTCAAATAGCAAGCGGGGCGGGTTTTGCCGCAAGCCCGCTGGGCAAACCCGCGCCGCATACCCGCAATGGGCCGCAAATCAGCCCATGTTAGTGTTGCGGGCCTACACGGACAGCCCGCAAAAGCCGCCGGCACCGCTGCCCGCAAAAAAGAAAGCAAAAGGGAATCGGGATCTCATGGCGGGATCGAGAAGAGAGGGAGGACGGCGCGCCCCCGGGCTCTGGCTCCGGCGACGCCGGCGACGGACGCGCTGCCCTGTCCCCCGACGTGCACGTGGAGGACTTCCCTGCGGCAGCCTGGTACGCACAACCCAGCTCCTCCACCTCGACGTCATCTCCATGAGCACGGCCACCTCCCCGCGCTGCGCTCCCTCCGGGTATCAAGGTTTATCCGCTCTTCATCTTGCTTGCGTATCTTATGAAGGTCCTCCTCGTTGCTCCTGTCTGAATCAACGCTGAGGATAACATTTCTCCGGCAGATGAATTTGATCTGTGGTGCACGGTTATAGTAGCCTGTAACCTGAAGTACATCACCTACCCTGTACCTGTAAAGACCTGAGCAAAAACTGAAATTCAGAATTTTGGATATATGTATGTGTGTTTTACTCTTCAAAAAAACCACGCACCAAGTATTCCATTTTTGCTAAACAAAATCCACTAGCAGATTACACGTGCAGTGCTGATGATTACTGTTTCAGTGAGCAGAATTATTGTTTTCAGTTAACTAAGTGTGTAGCCAACAATTGAGCTACCAAGATACTTGCCAGCCCAACCAGTGTTCAGGAGCCAGCAGCATGGCAGATCGCCGTTGTATCTTCACTTCAGACACAGTATGGTAGAGTCTGCTCCGGCAGCTAAATTTATGGCCACTGCGCATATGGTAGTCTGTAACATCATCGTGTTCACTTAGCCTGTAAGCTCCATTTTTTTTGTATAGATGCAGATATGGCCTCGCCGTCTTGTGCAGCGCTGTCTCCATTGTTCGCCGGCGGCTCAACTACCCTCCATGCCGTCAACTTGCCTCCTCCCCCCTCTCTGATATGCCAGCAAGAACAACAAGCAATCAGTGGCGGGGGCATTGGCAATAATGTTGTGCGCCAAGTGTAGGATCTTTGTTATTCCTTTGTAGTCTTGATGAATCACATGTTGAATTTGTGATTTATATTATTTTCCTATTCTCCCATAAGAAGGATTATGTGAATTTGGGATGCAGGGGCGAGGAAGCTCGGGAAGGTGACCTAGCCGGACAAGTGGAGCGAGGGCGCCAGCGACATAAGAGAAAGCGGTGCCTGCCATATCAACGAGAACGGGCTTCTCCCCAAGAAAACAGGTCGAATCGATACCGTTTATTTAGGTTGTTGGGTTTTAGTTACTGGTTTGCTTGGTGATTGTGCCGAATGGATTTGATGTCCATAGTGGCCTGAATAGCTTTTCTTGGTGATTTAGTTTGTGAATAGTATAACTGAATAGCATAGCTTGTTGAATGGATTTGATCTCCATGACAATTTTATCATAATTTCCCTTTTAGTTCCCTTTTAGGGCGCCAGCGACATAAGAGACAGGGCTTTGTTTATTGATTCAATTTTATCGTGTACTGCATAGGTTGTGGGTTCCTCTTCTGCTACTGCCACTCCTACTCCAGCTATAGCAACGGCTGCCACCCCCGCCCATGTAATTTAATTTCACCTCCCTATAATTCTAGAACTGCAGTAATTTCAGTACTTTAATTTTTTGAGTTCTTAATATACAAGCATTTGTTCTTTTTTTTTGAATTGTATTGCATAGGTTGTGGGCTCTTCTCGTGCCGTCGCTACTCCTACTCCAGCTTTTACAACAGCAGCCACCCCCTCCATGGTAATTTATTTCCTATATTTGTAGAATTGATAAGCAGTGATTATAGCACTTTCATTTCTCTATGTTTTCTATGTTTGTAGAATTAATAAGCAGTGATTTGGTTATCTATGTGTAGGTCCAAAAGGGAGATGTCTTCTCCTCACCGAGGAAGCAGAAGAAAGCCCAGAAAATTTACCAGAATCATAACGTTTGAGATCGCCAATCATATCATTGTATGTAACATCACCGGGGGTGAGAATCGTGTTGTCACCAAGGATCAGATCCCCTTCCCCATTTGTATCCCCATTCGTGATGCTTCTTAGTAAGTAATGTCATCTGTAATGCTATTTTTGCATGCTTGGATGAAAAATAAAACTGTTTGCTTGTAGGAAATCTTGTAGTTTCTTTTGTGCGATACCAGTTCTTGAAATATTATTTTGCTACTGTTTTTTCATGGCATTACTATTTAACTGTATTGATCATGTCCTAAAATGTCCATAATTAGGGAAATCTCGTAAAAGGCGCAGACTCACATCAGAAATACGGAAAGATTTTGATGCTATATATGATGGGTGATATTGTTTCTAAAGCTGAGTGCATGCATTGTCACAAAAGAATCAAAATAGCAGGTGATGTCGGGACAAGTACTTGTCTTAGGCATTTGCGTCATTGTGAGGGCAAAGCAAGGATGGATCAAATGCTTATAAATCAGAAGGATTCCAATGATCTTTCCTTACTCGATACTTCATCAAAAAACTGGAGATATGATCAAGAGAAATCTCGGGAAGAATTGGTTAGTCTAATTGTTCTTCATGCACTACCTTTTAGCCTTGTTGAGTATCCAAAATTCAGAAGTTTTGTTACCAGTCTTAATCCATGGTTCACACATGTGTCGAGAACTACCGTCAAGTCAGATTGCATTAGCACATATGAGAGAGGGAAGGCAGAATTCCATGATGTGTTAAAAAATTCAACTTCTAGAGCTTCACTCACCGCTGATTTATGGACATCTAAGCAAACTTTAGGTTACTTGTGTGTTACCTGCCATCACATCCATAATTAGAGACTTCACAAAAGGATTATGGCCAGCAGCATGGTAGATCGCCGTTGTATCTTTACTTCAGACACAGTATGGTAGAGTCTGCTCTGGCAGCTAAATTTATGGCCACTGCACATATGGTAGTCTGTAACATCATCGTGTTCACTAAGCCTGTAAGCTCCATTTTTGTTTTGTATAGATGCAGATATGGCCTCGCCGTCTTGTGCAGCGCCGTCTCCATTGTTCGCCGGTGGCTCAACTACCCTCCATGCCGTCAACTTGCGTCCTCCCCACTCTCTAATATGCCAGCAAGAACAACAATCAATCAGTGGCGGGGCATCGGCAATGATGTGCGTTAAGTGTAAGATCTTTGTTATTCCTTCGTAGTCTTGATGAATCACCTGTTGAATTTGTGATTTCTATTATTTTCCTATTCTCCCATAAGAAGGATGTAACAACCCTAAAATTTCCTATAGGATTTGTTGAGTGCAAAAATGTGAATTTAAAAATTTTTGGTGAATTGTTGTGCAAGCAAACCCATGTTTAAAATTAAATTCTATTGCTCCCTAAAATTCTTAAGCAATTTAAAATTGAAATTTAAAATCAATTTGAAGTGCTAAGGATGAAATAGTGTGATTTGGAGTTATTTGGATTTATTTGGATTTTTGGTTGGTTTGAATTCAAATTCTAGATTTGAATTCAAACTCTAACTATTTAAACTAATTTCCAATTCTTTCTAACTGTTCGTGGGCCAAATTCCCGAAACCAAAGTCTGAGAAACCACCCTGAACTTTCTTCTCGAGCCAGCGAACCGAACAGCCCAGTCGGCCTTTCGGCCCAGCTGCGGCCCATCCTTGTTCCCCCGCCGCGTCGCCCTTCTCTCTCTCTGACGCGCGGACCCCACCTGTCAGTCTTCTCTCCCTCCTCGCATCATCTTCTTCCCCACGCCGCTCTCTCTCTCTCTCCCGAGCGCACACCCGTGAGCTCCAACCACCCGAGCCGTTGCGGCCCGTCGCGATCGCGACGCGTGGCCCTGGCACGGACGCCAAGCCACCCCAGCCGTCCAAAGCCCAAACCCTAGCGCCAATCGCCTATAAAACTGCCGCCGGCCTTTCTTCCTCCCCAAGCCGCGCCGCCCCTTTGGGGTTCGATCCAATCCAATCGCGAGGGGTGAGAGGTGCGAGGAGTGGTGGGGAAGAGGTTGAGCGGGAGCAGGAGCAAGGAGAGGAGCCGGAGTGTCTTCCCCGCGTCGTCGCCGAAGGCCGGAGCGCCGCCGCGCGTGGACCGCCGACTCCAGGCCGAACCAGGGAGCGAGAGGAAGAGCACGAGCTTCGCCAAGCCACGACGAGCCCTTCCCCGAGCTGCAGCGTACCCCTACTGGCCCCTAGGTGAGCGCCGACGCTTCTCCCCCTTCTTCCCCAACTCCGGCAGAGCGCCGCCGCCTTGCTAGCCCCCTGGGACCCGACCTTCGAGTCGTGGCCGTCTTCGTGTGCAGGAACCCGTCGCCGCTAACCCCTCTGCAACCCGCCGTCGCTCGAGCCTTGCAGCCGAGGCCACCGCGGTCGAGCTCCGCTCGCCGCGCGCGAACGCGCAGGCCACGCGCGGCCGTGGGCGACCAGGTTGGTTGCGGACTAGCCTTGCAGCCCGGATGGATTCCTGGAGTGCCACCTCTGCAGAGTGTAAACTATACGTATAGTCGTGTCCACGGTTACGGACAACCCATTTCTGAGAAGCCCCGGCTAGCATGGGAATCTGCTTTCTTACCTCATCCTTGATTTGGGTTAAGAGAGATTGGTCCAGCTGCGGCTGTTGAGACAAGGTGGGGAGGGAGCTCACCGAGTCGTCTAGAGAGAGAAAGGTGTTAGTGGATGATGATTTGCGGGAACCTGCCGTGGCAGGACGAGCCCGATGGGAAAAGGTGAGGCTGATGGTTGGATTTGGGGAGTGGATGTGCGTGTGAGGGAAGGAGTTGGTGGTGAGATGAAATTGGGATATTGCTGCTGCTTGCATAAGAAAACCCTGGCTCAAACCTTGATTATTTCTATTACTTTAGAATAGGCCACTTTAAAGCTTGCATCATATTATGGTTGGTGACGTGGACCTGTCCCATTTCCTTGGGGACAGACTTTGGGTTCACAGGTGAAGACCCCGACCACGAGTTCAACCAGGACGGGTGGTACGACTGAAGGGTGTGCGCTACGCTCAAGGTTGCCTGTGGAGGAGTGGACCCGGATGTTCTAGCTACCGCTGCGCAGTTGTTTCTTATTGTCGATTTAGCCCAGAGGGCTTGTACCAGACGCTATGTTTTATATATGTCATGTAATGAATCTTTTATCGTTGTGTGGATGTGATATTCGACTGAGATGAGTTCTGTACGAGATAGCTGCTATTCCTGGGACTATCTCAAGGGTACAGGGAGTCGGGTTCTCGTCGGTGAGAATCCGGTTCGTCACAAAGGATTATGTGAATTTGGGATGCAGGGGCAAGGAAGCTCCGGAAGGTGACCTTGCCGGACAAGTGGAGCGAGGGCGCCAGCGACATAAGAGAAAGCGGCGCCTGCCATATCAACGAGAACGGGCTTGTCCCCAAGAAAAACAGGTCGAATCGATACCGTTTATTTAGGTTGTTGGGTTTCAGTTACAGCTTTGCTTGGTGATTGTGCTGAATGGATTTGATGTCCATAGTGGCCTGAATAGCTTTGCTTGGTGATTTAGTTTGTGAATAGTATAACTGAATAACATAGCTTGTTGAATGGATTTGATCTCCATGACAATTTTATCATATTTTCCCTTATAGTTCCCTTTTTGGGCGCCAGCGACTTAAGAGAAAGGGCTTTGTTTGTTGATTCAATTTTATCGTGTACTGCATAGATTGTGGGTTCCTCTTCTGCTACTGTCACTCCTACTCCAGCCATAGCAACGGCTGCCACCCCTCCCATGTAATTTAATTTCACCTCCCTATAATTCTAGAACTGCAGTAATTTCAGTAGTTCAATTTTTTGGGTTGTTAATATACAAGCATTTGTTCTATTTTTTTTGAATTGTATTACATAGGTTGTGGGCTCTTCTCGTGTCGTCCCCACTCCTACTTCAGCTTTTACAACAGCAGCCACCCCCTCCATGGTAATTTATTTCATATATCTGTGTAATTGATAAGCAGTGATTTCAGCACTTTAATTTGTCTATCCTTCCGATGTTTGTAGAATTAATAAGCAGTGATTTGGTTATCTATGTGTAGGTCCAAACGGGAGATGTGTTATCCTCACTGAGGAAGCAGAAGAAAGCACAGAAAAATTACCAGAATCACAACGTTTGAGATCGCCAATCATATCATTGTCTGTAACATCACCCGGGGTGAGAATCGTGTTGTCACCAAGGATCAGATCCCCTTCCCCATCTGCATCCCCATTCATGATGCTTCTTAGTAAGTAATGTCATCTGTAATGCTATTTTTGCATGCTTGGATGAAAAATAAAACTGTTTGCTTGTAGGAAATCTTGTAGTTTCTTTTGTGCGATGCCAGTTCTTGAAATATTATTTTGCTACTGTTTTTTTCATGGCATTACTATTTTACTGTATAGATCATGTCCTAAAATGGAAATAATTAGGGAAATCTCGTAAAAGGCGCAGACTCACATTAGAAATATGGAAAGATTTTGATGCTATATATGATGGTGATACTGTTTCTAAAGCTGAGTGCATGCATTGTCACAAAAGAATCAAAGTAGCACGTGATGTCGGGACAAGTACTTGTCTTAGGCATTTGCGTCATTGTGAGGGCAAAGCAAGGATGGATCAAATGCTTATAAATCAGAAGGATTCCAATGATCTTTCCTTACTCGATACTTCATTAAAAAACTGGAGATATGATCAAGAGAAATCTCGGGAAGAATTGTTTAGTCTAATTGTTCATCATGCACTACCTTTTAGCCTTGTTGAGTATCCAAAGTTCAGAAGTTGTGTTACCAGTATTAATCCATGGTTCACACATGTGTCGAGAACCACCATCAAGTCAGATTGCATTAGCACATATGAGAGAGGGAAGGCAGAATTACATGATGTGTTAAAAAATTCAACTTCTAGAGCTTCACTCACCGCTGATTTATGGACATCTAAGCAAACTTTAGGCTACTTGTGTGTTACCTTCCATCACATCCATAATTGGAAACTTCACAACAGGATTATGAAGTTTGCTCTCGTAGAAACTCCACATGATGGTAGTAACTTGTTCAGTGCAATGCTTAAGTGTTTGAATGAGTGGAGTATAGAAGATAAAGTCTTTGCAACCACCATAGATAATGTTTCTAACAACAACAGCTTTGTGAGCACTTCGAAAGAAAACCTAGTAGCCAAGAATTTGCTTCTAGCTGAAGGCAAAATGTTTCATTGCCGATGAGCTGCCCATGTATTAAATCTGATAGTTCAGGAAGGTCTTATTGCAATAAGTGGCGCAGTCACAAGTATTAGAGAGAGTGTTAAATATGTAAAGAGTTCACAAGGACACAAGCAAAGATTTGAGAAGATGATCAAAGAAGTAGGGATATCTTGTGAGAAAAGACCCCCGCCCCCTTTGATGTCGTGACCCAATGCAACTCTACTTACCATATGCTCCTGTGTGCTTTGGATTATGAGAGGACATTTGAAGCTCTGACCCGTGAGGATGTTCACTATGTGCATGAGCTTTTAGTCGAGGAATGGAAGATGGCCAAGAAGCTTTGTGGCATATTGAAGAAATTCTGTGATGCTACTGAGATCCACTCGGGTACCACATATCCAACTGCAACTTTATACTTCGATCAGATTTCGGACATTAAGCTGCTGCTAGAAAAGGAGGCAGACAATCGAGATGTTTTGATTAGAGCTATGATACATGATATGAATGAAAAATTTCAGAAGTACCGGGATGTATGTTACTTACAAATTTGTGTTTTAGTCATTCTTGACCCCAGATTCAAGTTGGGATATCTATTGTTTCGTCTAAGGCAGGGCTTTGGCAGTGAATTGTCACAATACTTTACTACAATTCAGAAGACATTTAGAGAACTGTTTGATGAATATAGCCTGGAATCTTCTGACTTGACTCTTGATTATGCCGCAAATCCAATTAGTAGTGTTGAAACCAATGTTAGTTCAACTAACCCTTGTGTAGATTAGAGCCACCATCAGAATCAGATTCAAAGAAAAAATGCTTAGTGAACTTGATAAATATCTCAAAGATGAAACAGTTTCTATAGATATTTCCTTCAACATTCTACACTATTGGAAGATGTCCTCTGCCACGTATCCAATTCTGGCGCATATGGCACGAGATATTTTAGCTATTCCATCATCGACAGTGGCGTTTGAATCAGCTTTTTCTAATGGGGTGAGAATTATATCTGATTATAGAAGCAGATTGGCCACTGAGACAGTAGAAGCATTGGTCTGTCTCCAAGCTTGGATAAGATGGAATGATATGTTTAGTGTCTACTCAATTCTAATGTGTTTTTGTGTTCTATTTTTCTAACTGCATGTGTAATCCATTTCATTGATTTTAGTCTCTCTTGATTACTGAGTTTCAGAGTTCCATTGGTGCCATTTATTCTTCTAGTTCTTTGCAGTCAAGTGTAATGTTGTCTGATAATAACTAATAAGTTCAGTTTTATTATGCAATTCTGAAACTAGGATAGATGATGAAATCTCTAATTTATCTTGTCATCACTCATCACTTCTCTGTGATCTGGTATCCGAAGCTCTGCTAATGAATGTTTTTTCATCAGGTGAGGGTGAAGCTATTTCTATGGACAGTCCCAACACTTCTTTTTTTCTCCAATTCCATGGCTGGGAAGATCCGGTAGCTGTTCGATTGATTCATCGTCTCCGCTTGTCCTAGAAGCAGCACTTGTTCTCCACTTCCATGCATGCTTTTCTATTTTCAGGTGTGATTTTAAATGTCAATTTGTATAAGTATGATCCTTCAGAATATAGATGCCGTAGCTTTCCTATGTATAACTTATGTGATTTGTGGATAGTTCGATTTTGAAGTCAACGCATAGAAAAACATTTTCTAGTTTACTCTCATGATGAGGTGGAATGAGCTAGCTGAGATATTTTCTAGCGTTCAGTTTATCTAGAACGATTAGATGCTTCATATCCTTTTTAATTTTTTAGATTTATTTTTTTCAGATTTTTTAGCATCTTAAAGTCTCTCGGATGGATCATGTTTTGTACTTCGTTTATTTAAGATGCAAGCGGCAAACTGATTCTTGCTACGACTTGCATTCTGACGACATCCCAACGAATGAGCATTCAAGTTTTGTACTTTGCTTCTCAACGGAGAGCGGACACAACGGCGACATGCGGGCTGCCGCGTCGTCCGCAAAAAGCAAGCGGCGGCATGCGGGCTGCCCCTTACGCCCGTGCCAGAGCTTGCGGCTCGTGCGGACGCGGGACGAGCAGCCGCAGCCCGCCCCGCTTGCAACTTGATGCTTGCCCCCTGGCTGGCTCTGACACCGCATGCTAGTGTCTTGAGTTTGGGCGCCGAGATCCTTGTCACGCACCACGCCGCCGTCCACCATATCCTGCAGTGGCCGGTTATTTGCGCTCATTTGCACTGCCGGGCTCCTTCGATCTTTGGTTTATCTTAGCTCGTCGACACGCGCGCAGAAGGTGAAAATGTTAAATTTTGTCCTAATAATCTAGTTTAAATACTTAGTTTAAAAACTGATTTTTTATTTATTTTCACAACTTGTTCTATCTTGAGCAATGTCATTAATTTTTTTTCTTACTGCCGATTAGACATTTTAGGCTCATAATCTTTTCTTCGAACTCTAGGCGCAAAGGTTGAAGCATATAGGATCTTGGTGACAACCTTCTACGAAAGAAAACCTTTGATGATCTATATTGAACTCCTAGCCTTGCTTTTTTTAATTTCATGTTAAAGTAACTAGCAAAAATACATATTTTGTTGTAACACGGAAAAATCGTAGCACGCCCCTAGCCTAAGCCTGGCCTCGGTTCCCCGAGCTTTGAGGCATAGCTGGAGTCGCTGCCAGACTCGCCACGAGAGGTTAGGCTAAATTTGGGAGTTTGGGGTCTTCTCGTAATCATTGCGTCACTGTAGCATTTCGTTTGTACGTGCGAAAAATTATCCAAAAATTGATTAATTAGGCTCAAAATGTTCGTCTCGCAGAGTACAACAAAACTGTGCAATTAGTTTTTGATTTCATCTACATTTAGTACTCCGTACATGTTATGACATTTTGATGTGATGGAAAATCTTCTTTTTGCATAGTAAATTTGGGAGTTGCTTTTTGAAACTAAACATGGCCACGCTCTAACCTGCGAGCCCCTGCCCTGCTGCAGGTTACTACTTATTTGTCTCATTAGATACTTGCTATAATAAACAGTCTAGGCGTCTAGGTAAATGGGATGGCGATATTGTGCTATAAAATTTTAGTATCTGTGAACAGGAAGGATTCAGTGTTATCCTGTCCTGTTGCAGGATACTACGTAGGCGTCTAGTAAGGGATGACGATATATATGTGCCATTTAATTTTAGCATCTGAGAGACAAGGAATCAATCGATCTTGTACATATCAACCAGCAGCGACGGGCACGATGCATGCTGCCGCATAATTAAATCATAATCATCCAATTAACGATACGCTATCATCGACGAGAGGACGAGACAAGGTTAGCAACGCACGTCCAGCACTAGCCGCTCGGGTATATAAATAGACCTCGTATGCTATGAGTGCCATAACAACAAGCGGTACTGCTAGCTCTAGCTCTCTCTCCTGTTCTTCTCCGGTTCCTTGCTCCCCTGCAGGTTGGTTGGCCTACCAAATTGATCATTATTATTTCCCTTTCGTTAGTTTTACTAGCATTAGCTTAATTATCTTCAACTACATACGTACGGCAGCTTAATTTAAACTTCTCATCTCACTATTAACTTATCGCTAAAGTGTTGAAATAATTCTGTCTTGAAAAATATGGAGTTTTACATGTTTGTATCACTTGGCCATCCAGAATGCCTACCATCTCACGTTGTCCGCCAACGACGGTAACTGATGGTATTGGAGGAGCTATGCCAGGACTGGTGCCGACTGAGTGGCCGCATCTGGTGAACACACCGTATTACACGGCTCACCAAACCATTTGCAGAGAGCGTCCGGACGTGTATATTCAAGAGCTTGCACCCCGTGAAGCCGTACCTCCAGGCCCACGTGACGAGCATCGTGTTCGCGTCTACATCGATACTCGCACCATGACGGTTGTTGCTCCTGCGCCGAAAGTTGGCTAATCTGTCCTGCTTGGTGGGCTTCATGATTTAAGCGTTTGGTGTATCTATCAATTGAATAAGGCGAGCCAGTGTGATATGGGCTGCCGTGCATTCAAGTTATCTAGAGTGTATCTAGACTTACTTGCATGTTTAAGACATATATATGTGTGTGCCTGTGATGAATGTATCGTATACTTTAATTTGATATATAAAGATATGCGATCAATATATGGAATAACGCATTGTGTGTTCTTCATATTATATCTTTTGGGCAATGCAATCATGCTCTCCAATAGTCTATTTATAGCTGGTTATCATATATACTCGGAGGAAATTGGTAGAAATATATTTTAGAAATGCTGTTTTTATTTCTTTTTCAAATAGCAAGCGGGGCGGGTTTTGCCGCAAGCCCGCTGGGCAAGCCCGCGCCGCATACCCGCAATGGGCCGCAAATCAGCCCATGTTAGTGTTGCGGGCCTACACGGACAGCCCGCAAAAGCCGCCGGCACCGCTGCCCGCAAAAAAGAAAGCAAAAGGGAATCGGGATCTCACGGCGGGATCGAGAAGAGAGGAGAGGACGGCGCGCCCCCGGGTCTGGCTCCGGCGACGCCGGCGACGGACGCGCTGCCCTGTCCCCCGACGTGCGCGTGGAGGACTTCCCAGCGGCAGCCTGGTACGCACAACCCCGCTCCTCCACCTCGACGTCATCTCCATGAGCACGGCCACCTCCCCGCGCTGCGCTCCCTCCGGGTATCAAGGTTTATCCGCTCTTCATCTTGCTTGCGTATCTTATGAAGGTCCTCCTCGTTGCTCCTGTCTGAATCAACGCTGAGGATAACATTTCTCCGGCAGATGAATTTGAACTGTGGTGCACGGTTATAGTAGCCTGTAACCTGAAGTACATCACCTACCCTGTACCTGTAAAGACCTGAGCAAAAACTGAAATTCAGAATTTTGGATATATGTATGTGTGTTTTACTCTTCAAAAAAAGCACGCACCAAGTATTCCATTTTTGCTAAACAAAATCCACTAGCAGATTACACGTGCAGTGCTGATGATTACTGTTTCAGTGAGCAGAATTATTGTTTTCAGTTAACTAAGTGTGTAGCCCACAATTGAGCTACCAAGATACTTGCCAGCCCAATCAGTGTTCAGGAGCCAGCAGCATGGTAGATCGCCGTTGTATCTTTACTTCAGACACAGTATGGTAGAGTCTGCTCTGGCAGCTAAATTTTAGAAATGCTGTTTTTATTTCTTCTATCTACTGTCTTTTTCCGCAATCTTTGACCTGGCAAATAATACAGTACATATTAAAGCGAAAAAGGGATCGTTACATAATATAACTGGCTGACCAAATTCATCATTATTATAGACTAAGACTGGCAACAACATTTTTGGGGCAACTGTACCTGGTTGCATATTAGAAAATGAATATACTGAGGTGCCGCCTACTACTAAGGAAAATGGGGCGATCGTCTGATCAGAGCTAGGAATTGGAAACTATGCAGTTTTATCCTTGGAGGCCCCATGGTGAAGGGACCATGACACCCTAAGAGAGGGGGGGGGGTTGAATTGGGTGTTCTAGAGAACAAGTACATATAAAAACCTATTTCAATTTCTATCTAAATGTACACAAGATTTTTCTATGTGTTTCTATCTCTACCGCTCAAAAGTGTTGCACCATAGGTTCCAATCCTATAAACTACACATGACAATTCTAGGAAAGGTAAATGCGGAAAGTAGCGCAAGAAATAATGCGGAAGGTAAATAGTAGAGAATGCAAACTCCGACACGGCGATTTATCCCTGAGTTATCGGAAAGCAATGTTTTCCCCTAGTCCTCGTTGTTGGAGCCCTTCTCAAGGAATGTCCGCGCAAAGGCCTTGCTCCCTGGTCAAGTAACTCCTAGGATAGCCGATGGGCTCTTCCCACACTCGAGCGGGTCACCACCTTGCCTCTCCTGGATGCTACTTGCCGCTTCCACTTGGTAGATCTTTCAGCAAAACACCGAGGGCCTCTCCTCCCTCTCACAATCACCGGCGGCCACTCCACAAACTCGGTTGGAGGGTCTCGCAAGACTTACAAGCCCCGGATATACAACACAAGGTGCATGCAAGCACCAATAGAAAAGATGTGTGCAAACCTCGCCTAACTCTAGGCTAATCCCTAAAGCAATGCACTAATAGGCCAAAACTAGCACTAATCAGGACCTAAGCCTTGTTGCTAATTGCCCTATTCTTCTCTTGATCACTTTGGTGGATAGAGCACTTTAATTTACATGGAACACAAGTCTACAACTTTTTCAAGCTCTAACACCCTTCAAATGGTTGGCCAAAGGGGTATGTATAGCCCCAACATGAAGAACTAGCTGTTACATAGCCGTTGCTATTTTTACTATAATCATCGACTTATCCGATGATCCATAGAGGGCATCACCGTATCAATCGGTGATACACATGTGCATGGGTCACTTGCATCACCGACACAATATTTGGGCATCACCGGACCATCCTATGATCTTCAGACCTATCACCGATTCATCCTCTGATCACATCGGTGATCGCATATACATACCCAAGTTATGTTTACTATTCACACCGATTCATCCTCTGAATATGTCAGTGATCACCGATTCAATCGGTGTAGGTCGGTGATTGTCGTCATTCCTTTGCAAAACTCGTCCAATTCAATTTCTTTGAGTTTTGACTTTGTTCTTGGGCTACTTGATGGTCTTGTAGGGTCTTTATCACGTACATTTAACCATGTTTAATCCCCCAAGTCTATCACCTTGCATCTATTACATTAAGGCTTTGTATACTAGCAAACATTGTTAGTTCTATGGTTAGTGTTGACACGCAATCATCAAAACCCTATTGCTAGGTCCATTTTCCTTACACATGGTTCACGCTCCCATTGATTGATGCGACTGTAAAAAGAAGGTTTCGAGAATTGACAAAAATATTTTCCATTTAGCATCGATTTGTTTCCAAATTTGGCTGATTTGTTTTTTCCCTACCAGAAATGCGCAAATAGAAAGCTAGGCTATTTGCGTGTCTTCGGCGGCGGATAATAAATTAAATATTCCAAACTTCGGCCCTAAAACGGTGCACTGCAAACAGCCTAGTCTTTGTGGCCCATTCATCCAACCGTAGAAAGCAATTGACTCAATATATACAAAGGGGGCTAACCAAGAATTACCGACGACGAGCACGAACAAAAAAGCTTTCGCGCTGATCTTGGGATCGAAGGGCACGGTAGTGATCCTTGTCGCGCGCCGCGCCGCTGTCCATCATTTCCTGCAGTAGCCGTTTAGCTCCTTCCAGCCTTGGTAAATCGATCTTAGTCCTAATAATCTAGTTTAAACATTTAGTTTAAAAACTGACCTTTTTATTTTCACAACTTGTTCTATCGCGTCAACATTCTGCAAAACAAAACCTTTGATGATCTATCTTGAACTCCTAGCCTTGCTTTTTTCATGTTAAAGTAACACTACCAGATATCTTCACATCCGCCCCTCTCATATGCCTCGGTGCACTCAAGATCCGATGCTAATGCAACATTAGCGCCGGGTGTAAAATTGGGGTGCCCCGGGGACTCTTTAGCGGTGCTCCCCCCTTAGCACCGAGTCGTAACACCATCCATGCTAAAGGATGACCCTTTAGCACCGGGTAGTGTTACGACCCGGTGCTAAAGGCCTTTTAGCACCGGTTGGTGTTACGAACCCGGTGCTAAAGGGGGTGTTGCATGCTACTTTAAAAGGAAAACATATTCTATTCTATCACATGTGTTACGTAGTTGAGATGGTTAGGTGGGTAAGCGTGAGGCAAGAGGTCATGTTTCTAATCCTCGCAACAACGCACATATTTTTTGGCGAATGAGCACACCGGTTGGAAAACCGGAGCTAAAGGTCCTTCCCAATCGGTGCAGATGAAGACCTTTCTGGTAGTGTAACTAGCCAAAACTTCCCAACCGATGCAGATAAAGACCTTTCTAGTAGTGTAACTAGCCAAAAATACGTATTTGTTGTAACATGAAAAAATTATAGCACACCCCTAGCCTAATTAATAAGCCTGGCCTCTGTTCCCCGAGCTTTGAGGCATAGCTGGAGTCGCTGCCAGACTCTGCTCCATGAGAGGTGCGTGCGCCTTGTTACCATCGAGATCACGATCGAAGCAAGGCTAGTAGGCTCTATACCTACGAGCCCCTGTCCCGCTGCAGGTTACTAGCTACTATCTTAATCAACTATAATTTAAAATAGAGGTAGTACATATTTCTCTCATAATATATTTAAACTGTCTAGGCGTCAAGTCAAATGGTACGGCGACATTGTGCTATAAAATTTTAGTATCTAGGAACAAGGATTCAGTCTTGTACATGTCAACTAGCGACGGGCACGATGAATTTGCCGCGCGCCTAAATCATAATCATCGTGATTAACGCTACGCTATCATCGATGAGAGGACGACAGAATGTTAGCAACGCAAGTCCAGCGTCGCGGCGCTCGCGCGCGCGTGTGTGTATATATATATAGAGAGAGACCTCGTTTGAGTGCCATAAGAACAAGCAGTACTGCTAGCCCTAGCTCTCCTCTTCTTCTACCGTTCCCTCTAGCTTCCCCTGCAGGTTGGTTGGCATGTCTTTATTCATTTCTCTCTTGTTAGTTTCCGTTCAACAACATGCGACAGCTTAATTTGAACTTGTCATCTTACTATCATCAAGTTCATACCGAAATGTTAAATTATTCTATGATTCGAAAACATGGAGTTTTACGTGTTTGTATCACTTGACCATCCAGAAATGCCTACCATCTCGCGTTGCATGCAAAGGACAGTAGCGGATGGCGTTGGAGGAGCCATGTCGGCCCAGGTGCCGTATGAGTGGCCGCATCTGGTGGGCACGCCGTATTACACGGCACACCAAACCATCTGCAGACAGCGGCCAGACGTGTATATTGAAGAGCTTGCACCCCGTGAAACCGTACTTCCAGGTCCACGTGACGAGCATCGTGTTCGTGTCTACATCCATACTCGCACCATGACGGTTGTTGCTCCAGCACCGGAAGTTGGCTAATATGCCCTACTTGGAGTGCTTCATGATTTAAGCATTTGGTATATCTATCGACTAAATAAGGCGACCCAGCGTGGTATGGGGCCACCGTGCATTCAAGTTATCTAGAGTGTATCTAGACTTGCTTGCATGTTTGAGTCATTTATATGTGTGTGGGTGTGTGTCGTGTAATGAATCTATCGGATACGATAAGTATACCTGATTAATATATACAGTAATGAATTGTGTGCTCTTCGCATTAAAACAATTGAATCATGCTCTCTAAGGGCAGTCTCAACCCATGATGTCCATAGGTAGTGTCCATAATGCCATGTTAGCAAAACACTAGTTTAGACATTGTATTCTCCAACCCATGATTTCTTAATGTTAGTCCTCAATAAATTCATCATCTCTCCTCTCCACCAATCATATTTATTTTTTATCTATAATGAAGACACTATCATCTCCCAACCCAAACTTGATAGTGTTCTGTGCATAGGTTCTCGTATAGAAACTGGGTCTTGCATTAGACCCAATGTCTTGCTCTTTTCTCCCTCTCTCCTATTTAATGTAGCGCCACACAAGTCAATAGTCCTGTGTGTCACCATATTTAATGTTATGGAAACTATTCTAGTTGAAGGGTTGGGACTGCCTAATAAATTCCCATGCATTGTTACGAGTGAATAAAAACAATCTATTACCAATGTTTTGATGTTTCGTAATCGATTGATTGAATCTATATTATTATTATACTATAAGGATCCAGTTTTTTTGAAAACACTTTTCACCTAAATAATTTCTACCCACCCCTCACAAAGGATGTCAGGTTCAACAATAGAAATGACGTGGAAAGTTTTTAAAAAACGATGTTTCTAGAGAGTTTTTACCGTTTTAGCATTATTTTTCTCGCAATGGAATTTTTTTATACCAACCAAATAGTCAAAAAAATGTGCTATTTTTTCTGCAAAATGATGAAAAAGCATGCCGTATTTGTGCTGGACTACGTACTGCCTCGGTACAAGAAACGACGCAATTTATGGCGTGAGAAGCCTGGGCAGCCAATGAATTTGCATGCCACGCAGGGAGGTAAGTCTATGGACTTGCATTTCGATAAGAATTAATTGGCCGGGACTGCTCACCGTACCATAGTCCAGTCTTAGGCCGTCCTCAACCCTCTTAGGCTGTTCGCACTGATCAATCTCTATTCTACCCTTTAAAACAGAATATTCTGTCATGGTCATCGAGATTCTCTACTCTATATGACTTTCTTCTGCACTCGTTCAAACTCTATCCCCACTCTCTATACCAACCACCACCCGCGGGACCCACAAACAAATGTTTTTTAACCCCCTCTCCTCCCCCCCTCTCTCTCCTCTATCCCTCCTCCCTGCCCCCTCCGCCTCCCACGCGCCCCTCCCTCCGCCGCCCCATCCGGCCATCCATGCTCCCTCCGGCGCCTCCCCCGCCGCCCCACCGCACCGGCCCCCGCCTCCCTACTCTCCGGCTTGCCTCGCTGCTCCACGCCCCCACCGCGTCGGCCCCTGCTCCCTCCTCTCCGCCTCCCCCCTCGACGGCCTTGCGGGCGGGCGGCCCCTCGGCAGGAGCTTGGCCGGCCCCCTCTGGCGCTCCGTCCCCAGGCCCCTCCGCGCCCCCTCCTAGCCCCCTCCCCCATCCCTGCCGCCCTCTCTCTCCCCACCCTCCGGCCTCGAGCCCGAGCACAGAGCGCGAATAGAGTGGTGTGGCGGCCGTGGCTCGGGCGGAGGTGGAGCGGTGGTGGGGCAGCGGTGTGGCGGCGGTGCCTCGGCGGAGGCGAGCGGCAGCAGAGGTGGAGGGCGGCAGGGCGGCTCGGGCTCGACGCGGATCCGATGGCAGAGACCTCCCTCTCCTGTCCACGCGCGTTGACCTGCGGCCTCGACGGTGCTCGACGAGCACGACGGCGCCACCGTGGCCTGCATCCCAACGAGCACAAGGACGACGACGGGGCGAGGAGCAGCAACGCCGAGCAGGGGCGTGTCGGCGACGGAGCTCCATGCAAGGAGCGGCGGCGGCTTGGTGACAACAGTGAGCTGCTCGGGGACCAACGGTCGAGGTGGGGCCCACGCTGACATGGCCTTTTACCGAGCGCATTTTGAAACGAATCGGATTCTCAACGACGAGAATCCGACTCCCTGTACCCTCGAGATAGTCCCAAGAATAGCAGCTATCTCGTACAGAACTCATCTCAGTCGAATATCACATCCATACAACGATAAACGATCCAATACATGACATATATAAAACATAGCGGTCTGGTACAAGCCCTCTGGGCTAAATCGACAATAAGAAATAGCTGCGAAGCGGTAGCTAAATCATCAGGGCCCACTCCTCCACAGGCATCCTTGAGCATAGCGCGAACCCTTCAGTCGTACCACCCATCCTGGTTGAACTCGTGGTCGGGGTCTTCACCTGAGAACCCAAAGTCTGTCCCCAAGGAAATGGGACAGGTCCACGTCACCAACCATAATATGAAGCAAGCTTTATTGTGGCCTATTCTAAGGTATAGAAATAATCAAGGTTTGAGCCAGGGTTTTCTTATGCGAGCAGCAGCAATAACCCAAATTCATCTCATCACCAACTCCTTCCCTCACACGCACATCCACTCCCCAAATCCAACCATCAGCCTCACATTCCCATCGGGCTCGTCCTGCCACAGCAGGTTCCCGCAATCATCTTCCACCAACGCCTTTCGCTCACTAGTCGACTCGGTGAGCTCCCTCCCCACCTTGTCTCATCAGCAACGCTGGACCAATCTCTCATAACCCAAATCAAAGGATGAGGTAAGAAAGCAGATTCTCATGCTAGTCAGAACTTATCAGAAGCGGGTCATCCGTAACCGTGGACACGGCTATATGTATAGTTTACACTCTGCAGAGGTGGCACTCCAGGAATCCATCCGGGCTGCAAGGCTAGTCCGCAACCAACCTGAGACACAGCCCACAGCAAAGACCCTAAACAGTAACGGCGTCAATCCTGTCTCCCTGGGCTCGAGAAACATCTGATCTAACATCTGCCCCAGGGATGTGAAACCTTCCCACCGGGGCCAGTCGGGGGCCGTGGCAAATCAGGGAGAGTACGCCGCAACGAGTCCCCCTTACACATATCAAGCTCGATTCTCCTACAGTCTCGGCGCCGCACTAGAGTAGGCTTGCTGGAACCCTCCCCATACTGGGTAGATGGTGAGCACGGTATTCCCACGTCCAAAGGTGGAACTCGACTCAGTCCTTAATTGTCGGTAAAGCGAGTATCAGCGTCATAAGCGATCCGCCGCAACGGTCCGCAATCGGCACCCATAACAGGTATTGCCGCCCAAACTCCTCAAGTAACCCAGTATCCAAATAACCATGTACCCGCAACATGTACCCCGTAGGGACTTCCCGAGTGCAGTCCCCCAGCACCTCGATAAAACGATCGAGTTGTTATTACTCGCTTACACCGCCTAGCTGCACTACTCCTCCCATACCACCCACAACTCACGCCAAGAGGATCAAATCACAACCATCCCAACACATGCATAGCATAGCATATTCCAAACAGTGAGTAGTAGGTAGCAAGGTAACAGGATAATAACAAAGGCAGTGCAGGTTTATCATGCGAGTAAAGTAAAGCGCTAGCATTCTAGTTGCATGTCTAATAGGTATATCAGAGATTGGTCGGGCGTGAACTTGGGCAAAAGTCTTCGTCTTCGTCAAAGCAGTTGTCGTAGTGGTCAGGCTCTTCCTGGCTCTCCGGAACTCCTAGGGTTGCGGAAAAGAATAAAATAAGGCGCGGCTACTAGCAACGAAACACCAAAACAGCAATGAAAGAAGTCCCAAATAACACCAAACTCTACACTAACGCGTAGGTCATGATTTTAGAAAAATATAGAAACTGGTTTCATATTTTTCTGAGCTACGGTTGATTTATTATTAATTTTACAAATTTAAATCATTTTCTGAAAATATTAAATAATTTCCGAAAAAGAAAATAGACAGCAATTAGCCTGCTGACGTCAACATGACGTCATGCTGACGTCAGCAATGGGGTCCGCCTAGGCTGACGTCAGCAGTGGGCCCTGCTGACGTCAGCACTGACTGGTCAACGGTCAGCGGTCAACGAGTCAACGGTCAACGGTCAACTCTGGTCAGTGGGCCCCAGCGGTCAGTGACACACAGTGTATGACATGTGGGCCCCATACGTCAGCGCAATTATTCGGAAAAGGAAAAGAAGAAAGCGCTGCTGGGCCGGAATTAGGCCGAAAGGAAAGTCCAGGGGGGTAAACTGGACTTTAGCGCGACTTTAGGCCCACGAAGGGGGTGCGGTTGGATCTGCTCTGGTGGACTTGGTCCACCGTGAGCCGTGTGTGCGGTGCACGTGAGCCAGGTGCACGGGATCAAGTTGTGGCCACCACGGGATCTTTTGCGGCAGGCTGTGTGGCGTGTTGCTGTAGTCATGCGTGTGGCTTGGCCACGGCGCGCACTGGCGCGCGGCCAGCGGTTTCGGTCGACGGCGGCGATCGCCGGAGATGGCTCGGCTCGGCCCTAGAAGCGGTGCTACGGCTCGGCTTGGTGCTCGCGAGCACAAACGGCAAGAAAAAGGTGGGGTTTGGCTACGGCTTGGGCTTCCCGACGCGAGCGGCGGCGGCGCGGCCATGGCGCCACGGCGGCCGGCGACGCGCGGGTGGAGGCGGCTCGGGAACGGCTTGGCTGCGGTGGCTCGCGCACGCGTGACACCAGCGCGTGCTGGAACGCGACGTCGCGGCCTCTACGGGGTTGCGCGTGCGCGGGACCACGGTTGCCCGTGGCCGCGACACGGCATCGGCGTGCGCGCGCGGCGAGCGGAGCTCGGCCACGGCGGCCTTGGTTGCGGCTCGGGCGACGGCGGGTTGCGGGTGCGACAGCGGCACGACGTGGTCCTGCACAAGATCGTTGGCCACGGCTCGAAGACCGGGTCCCAGAGGGCTAGCATCGGCGGTGCGGCGGCGCTCGGCCGGAGACAGGGGAGAAAGGGGAAGGTCGTCGTCGGCAGCCCACCCTGGGTCTCGTCGAGGTTCGCTGCAGCTCGGGGAAGACTCGCGGCGCTCCGACGGTCCTTGTGCTCCCGCGAACGGCTCCGGTCCGGCTCCTCTTCGGCGTTCCCACGGGCGGCGGCGACGGCTTCGGCGGCGGCGTCGCGGGGAAGAAGCTTCGGCTTCCCTCGTGTCTTCCTTGGCTCGGCTCCCTCTTCTCCTCCCTCCGCTGCTCCTTCTCCTCCCTCTCCTCTCCTGGATCGTAGGCTGGGATACCCCAAAGGGGCGGCGACGGCTTGGGGAGGAAGACGACCCCGGGGGTCGGTTATATAGGAGCTAGGCTAGGGTTCCAGGGGCTCAAGAATGCATAGGCCGAAAGCAGCACCCGTCAAGCATGGCAACAAACAAGTTAATCCACCGCATGATACAACTCGTTTGAGGCCACACCACCAATCAAATTAGATCAATCCACCGCATGATACAATCTAATCGTGAAAGGCTAAAAGCATTCATTGTCCAATGCAAACCCACGAACACACGTTCACTCGTGAGAGCACTACCGAATGCGGCTATTTAGCCGAATCGGGGTCCGCGGCGAAGGGACAAACTTAATCGGTAAAGATAAATCTATCAGATCGAATCGAATTCTAATCCACCGGATGATTAGCTCTAAGACGACCCAAAAACCTGCATCTACCGCATGATACCCGGTTCTGTCAAGATCTACACGATACCAACAAGTTCGAACCCGCGACACGTGGCAACCTAGATCGGTTTCGGACTCGGCTATGAGGGGATAAGTCATCGCATCGTGAAGTAGAGCCGATTCTAACCGACCTAGATTGGGCAAAGGAGTGTTGCATGAATTAAGCACAGAGTAAAAACGAAGCAACACGGGGTAACTTAATGAATCTGTTAGATCTTGCCGAAATCTAACAGAGCCGATAACTTGGTCCATACTAGATCTTAGCCCACCGCATGGCTCATGACCTAACAGAGGAACCTTCTTGAGACCACAACTTAAATCCACCGGATGATACTAAGCATGGTAACAAGACTACTTGCATCAAAGCTTAAATCCACCGCATGATACTAAGCATGATACAAGGTTGCCGGTACTTACGGAGGTCGACGGATCGATGACTCCTCTCGAAGAACTCGACGACTCGACTAAAGGACTCGATGTTGGCACGGGGCCGGTTTGTTGTATGATTGATTTGATTTGATCCCTCTTTACAGCTGCCATGGGTTTATATTTATACCCAGGTCTTGATACAACTCCTAGTCGGACACGACTACAATACTTGTTTCTAAAAATAAATGACAAATCTTCGTGCCCATATTGCGTTCCTTGTTCGAACCGGCCTTTTCCTTATGTTTTTCCACGTCATCACGCCTTCCCGAATGCTACCGCTTTTACTTGCGGAACTATACCTCTGCCGAATGACGACGCGTTCCCGACCGCAGAGCGTTATTGCCGAATACTTCAGAGAAAGCCCCTTAGCCGAATGGTATCCTTCCACCAAATCCGGCCCACACGTCAGCCTCTTCCTGGTGCCAATTTTTGGTGTCAACACATGCCCCTTCAATTTCGGGATAAAAGATAATTTTATCTCGGAATTGACCAAAAGCACTCAACATTCCCAAGTTAGCTCTGCTCGGCACCCGCTTCTCCTTTTGAATCTTCAGAGCTCTCATCCGGATCCGAACCCTAAGTCATCGACTTCCAGGATTCAATCTTCAAATGGCGAATCAAGATTTTGCCCTCCAGGTAAGCTTCAATCCCCTCAAGCATATTCGGCATTCTTCTTTCGATTTGTATCTTAAATTTCTTCTCATCCCCTTCCATTCTTGATAGGCCCTGGCTGCCGAAATCCTTATCCCCGTTGAGGAAAAAGCTCCATCCTATTTCCTTGGCCCTGTAGGGGATTCAGACCCCTCCGAAATCATTGCGGCCGAATCTCAGAGGATTCCTTTCAAGATTTCGCTGACAAAACCTCATGAGTGGAAAGACGCCTTCAAGAACTGGCCCTTACCCCCAATTGCCGGCTGGAGAAACTGGTACAAAAGGATTCTTGAAGATAAAAGCCCCCAAACACAGAACTGGGACCATCTGTGTATTTCTCATTGTCTGGAGCTGTCATTAGCCGAAACACCAAAGAATGAGAACCTCCTGATTGCAGCTTGCCACTTTTGGTCCAATGGCGCAAATGCCTTTCTTTTTGGTCATGGCCCAATGTCTCCTACTTTGGCCGATGTCTACATGATGACCGGCTTGAATGTTACAGGGACTGTATACCCATATGACCATAAAGGTTCCTCCAAACAGACAGGAGTAAAAACAGGGGTTGGATATAAGAGATACATTCAGAACCATATGTCTGATGGCCCTCTGACTGATGTCGAATACAGGGCCTTCCTGAATATGTGGCTATGTAGATCAGTCTTTTGTGGCAAAGCCAATGAGCCAACCTTGAATCATATCGTGATGGCTGAAGAGCTGGCTGCTGGAAAAGTCATCCCACTTGGAAAATACCTCCTGGGAAGCGTCTATCATATGCTCAATCAAACCACCCACCTGATGCATACTAGTAAGAAAATCCCCTGTGTAAATGGTCCCTGGTGGTTCGTCCAAATGTGGCTGCAGTTATACATGCATCAAATCGTTGCTATTGACCTCAACAGCCGAGACTTCCCTTCAATCAATTACAAAGAAGGAGAAGCCCGGAGAACCAAAGGTTGTCAAACCTACGGAGAGCTGCTTCCACTGTATCTATCAACAAGAACATCGGTGAACTGTTTGAGCTCTTCTTCAGAGGCTTTGCTCATCCTCTTTGGTTCCCATATTTGGATAATGACAATCTTACTCTCCCTTGCGAATTCAGCTTTGAGACTGGATGCACTGATGTACAATCGGTAGCAATTTTCAATGCCTTCATCCAGCCCTGCATCCTGCCAGCCGAATTCTGTGGAGGGAGGCTGGTTCAAAGCACTTATGAATATTATCAGCCAAACATGATGGCTAGACAGTTGGGATGTGGCCAAGTGCCCCCTAGGCTATTTCTTCATGAATTCCTCAGGCCTAGGGAGATTGTCAAGGATTCCACAGAGACAAGAAGGATTTTTACTTATAAATGCTGTGGAACTATTTATGCACCTGATCCTTTTGTGCCAATAATATCTGCTCATCCTTCCTTCACCCTCTGGTGGCAAGAATTCCATGATCATATCTTCAATATGCCAATCCATCCCTTCTGCCTTGAGTTAATGCCTGATTATCAGCCAACTGCAGAGGTAACATGCTTATTCTTTCATCTGTCTTAATAACATTAACCCCAATCGATTCTGACTCTATTATTTTGCAGGACATAACACCTGCCCCTCTTGCCAGGGTAATTTTATACAAAGCTGCAGGCCCAATATCCGCTTTGGGGCACCACTCTCCTACCTTGGCTCAGCTGATGGCTAGACAAGCTTCTTCAGATCCAATACTTACTAGACCATCATCTGTCAAGAGGAAAACCCTTTCTTTAACTGCCCCCTCAGTTGTAAAGAAGAAAAGAACAAGCAGCAAAATAATTGCACAGGTCAAATTTCTCCTTCCTCGAGTAAAAATGCTAATTTCATTCTGCTCATTTCTGTTCCTTTATGATTTCAGGCCAAATCACAGCAATCGGCCATTAGCACAGGACCTGCCGATGCTTCAGTGATTAGTAAAATTTCTCACCATCTTGTCCTTTAAAACTCTTTTCATCGGCACTAACTTTCTTTCAGTCACAGAGCAAGCTTCAATGGATCCAATTTCGGAGAGCTCCTCTTTTCATCAAGAACCAGCTTCAGCTCTACCTGATGTTCCTCAGCCAGAAGCCTCTTCCCCACCAAAAGATCTTCCAAGCTCTCCTCAGCATGTCACACAAGAATCTTTGACTGAGCTTGAGCTGCCCTCTCTCTCCATCCAAGAGATCAGGAATGAGGTAGAGATAATTACCTAGTCTTCCCAGTTCTTTATTCAATGGATCATCAATAATTCGGCAGAATCTTCTTTCAGGAGAAAATCACTTCCTCATCCAGCTATTCATTTGCTGTGGATGATCTAGTTGCCGAACAAGGAGAAGAAACTTCTACTGGTCAAGCTTTATCAGAGGAGAACCAAGCAAAACTGAAGGAAATTCTCTCTTTTCTGCATAAGGACACTCGAGATCAAGTTACCAATGCTGATCTTTTAAGAGACTTGCTTGAATCATTTGATCAAGATCTTCCTGCCGATATCAAGACTTCTTTAGATCCAATTTCCAGATTGGATGATCATTTTATCGCAGTGAAGCAAGCTCTGAAGAATCAATCTGCTCAACCAGCCTTGGAGCAAAGGAGAACTTTGGCCAAGCAATCTGTAAAAGACCTGCATACTCAAGCTCAGAACAGCAAGGAATTACTGACCAAATTGGAATCTGAACTTGAAATGAAGAAGGTCAGAAAAGCTGCACTTGAAGCCGAATTGAGAGATCTATCGGCCGAAATTGAAGCTGATGAGAAGAAGATAGTAGAGCTTCCCAAATTAACAGAGAAGATGCGAAAGGAAGCTTCAGCAGCTCTGAACGAAGAAAGACAACTCAAGGCAAAGCTTGCTGCTCTGGCTAAAACCCAAGAAGCTGATAAAAATCTTTTGGAGACCATTAATAGAATGATATCTGATGCTAAAGATGTAATCTCCAAGTACTTGGGTGTGTAGTTGTATCGAACATTTAATTAGCCGAATATCTTACCAACTTTGTAGTTTCACCAATCTTTGCTTTCTTCCTCGCTTTATTGTGAACAACACATTCGGCAAAGCTTAGTCGTAACATCGTCAGACCCGAAAAAACGACCTAACACAACACAGCCGAATCCAATTCAGTAGAACCGAACCCGATTCAGCATGAATCCCAAACGACACGGCAACTGCTCGGTTCGTGGGGCTTTCTACCTTCCGAAATTTTGGGATGCGCGCCACGATCTCCTCTGCGGGTTCTATAAACAAACACCCAGGTAGCCCACAGTTTTCACCAAGTTCTTCGTCTTCCAAGTTCTTGCCGGCCCAAGTCATTCTTTTCCCCATCCACAGTAACTCCGAGGAACTTCCAATGGCCGACAACAACAGGAGGCGCCCGGCCGCCGATGAGGCCGAAGGAAGCCGCGCCGGCGCTCGCCGCAGGTGATTGGCTGCTTACTTCTCTCTGTTCTTCTCGAGATTTCCTTTCTCTTTCTTGATGAATCTCTTTGTTCTTTTAGGGTAATCCAATGGATTGCCGCCGCTGGTGCGCCAGTTGCGGCTCCAGCCGCTGCTCCTGCGGCGTCCAACTCTTCGAGTTCGTCCAATCGGACTCGCTCATCGGACGACTTCCGCTACTCAGACGGCGATGCTCGCCGATTCACGGCGGAACGCGACGACTCTCGTCGCGAACTGGAGGTCATTTCCAAGCAAGCCGGGATTGCTGACCTCGAATGGCAGCACGAGCGCAAGCAGTTGCTCGAAGTCATTGATGGTGAGTCCTGCAATCTGCTCAATCTCAATCTCCGGCCTCCAGATGATATTAATCTGTTATCCCCTTGTAACCTTGCAGCGCGTGATGCTGAACTTGATCGACTGAAGGCGCTGGTGGAGGAGCTGGCGGACAAGGTGAACGCCCAAGGGGACACACCCGAGGCACGCCTTGGTGCGGTGGCAGGCCGTGTCGATGAAGTGGCCTCCCATGGCGTTCGCTTGGGCGTCGCTACGGGTCTCGTTGCCATGTCGACGCATACCGGCACTGACTATTCCAGGATGCCGGTTGGTTTCGCCAATAGCAACCCAGAAGACATCGATGACATTGACGCCTCCATTGATCGTCTTGATGGCCATGGTGCTGCCATTGCCGATTCCGTTCATCCCCAGTCTGTTTTGAACAGGCTCTTCCAGTAGTTTGTACTAGGGATTTATGGAATTTCGGCAATAAAACTTATCTTTTGTGATCTTGCATGAACTCTTGATGTAATATATTTTGTGCTAAGGGCAATACATTCAGTACTGGCCATTTTCTTTTTCTGTCAATATTTGTTCTGAAGACGGCTCCTTCCCGAATGCCGGCTGTCTCAATTTTCCCGACATTGAATATTTCAATCAACGATCAATCTCAACACTAGGATAATATTTCTTCAGGTATCTCCCATTGATGGCAGCAGTAAACTCCTCTCCTAGCAAAGTTTTCAGGATATATGCATTTCCAGGCACGCATCTGATCACTCTGAAAGGGCCTTCCCAATTTGGTGACCACTTGCCGAATGCACTGTATTTAGTCCCAATCGGCAATATCGCTTTCCAAACCAAATCTCCTTCTGCAAATTGCTTGACTTGCACCTTCTTGTTGTAATATTTAGCAACTCACATTTTATTTTTCTCGATATTTTCCAAGGCCCTGAGACGAATCATATGCAAATCTTCTAATTCGTCCATCATTAAATCATTATAATCTTTAGAACTTAAATCCTTTTGCAACTTTATTCTCCTTGAGTCTAATTGTATTTCCCATGGCAAGATAGCATGATGCCCATACACCAACTCATAAGGAGACGTCTGTGTAGCCCCATGTGGAGCCATTCGGTAAGCCCATAAAGCCTCATTGAGTACCGAATGCCACTTTCTTGGCTTCTGATCAATCTTCTTCTGTATAATTTTAATCATAATCTTGTTAGAAGCCTCTGCCTGACCATTAGCTTGGGCATAATAAGGAGAAGAATTTAACAATTTGATGCCCATACTCTCAGCAAAATCTCTGAACTCTGAAGATGTAAATTGAGTCCCTTGATCTGTGGTGATTGTTTGAGGAATCCCAAATCTGTAAATGATATGTTCTTTAACAAATTCAACCATATTCTCCGATGTCACCTTCTTTAATGGAATTGCCTCAACCCACTTGGTAAAATAATCGGTTGCCAAAAGCACAAACTTATGCCCCTTGCTAGATGGAGGATTTATTTGGCCAATCAAATCTATTCCCCATCCTCTGAATGGCCATGGCTTGACAATAGGATTCAGAACTGATGCTGGAACTCTCTGAATGTTTCCAAATCTCTGGCAATCTTGGCATCCCTTATAATATTCAAAGCAGTCTTCTAGCATTGTAGGCCAATAGTACCCAGATCTCCTAATAACCCATTTCATTCGGTAGGCCGATTGATGTGCTCCACATAACCCATCATGTACTTCACTCATCAGCCTTTTTGCTTCTTCATGATTTAAGCAATGTAACAGCACCCCATCCAAGGATTTATAATATAAATTATCATCAAGAAGAACAAACTTTAAAGCTTTATACCTGAGCTTTCTAGAAACCTTTCGGGATGGATTCTCCAGATAATCGGCAATCTCTTTTCTCCAATCATCTTCTGCCAGATTACTCCCGAAAGCATGTACATCATTAGCAAAAACTTCTCGAAGCTCTTTATAACCCGAAGCACCTTGAGCTAATCTATTTGCCTCTTCATTGTCTTTCCTAGGAATATGCTGCAGAATTACTGACTGAAATTCCTTTAAGATCTGCTTGCATTCCTCATAGTAATTCCTCAAGACATTATTTCTGCACTCATACTCGTCATTTAGTTGCCTTATGACTAATTCTGAATCTCCAAAAATTTCAACTGCAATGGCCTTTGCTTCTCTCAAATATTGAAGTCCTCTAAGCAACGCTTCATACTCAGCTTGATTATTAGTGACAGTAGGTTGAATGGGAATAGCAAATTCAAATACCTCTCCTCTTGGTGAAATTAACAAAATACCTACTCCACCACCTTTGTCACATGAAGAGCCATCGAAGAATAATACCCAAGGAGCAATTTCAAGCGAATCAATTGATAAATCGCGATGCTCAGTAATGAAATCAGCAATAATCTGTCCTTTAACAGCCTTTGCCGATTCAAACCTTAACTCAAATTCAGACAAAGCTAAAATCCATTTGCCAATGCTTCCATTCAAAATCGGCATAGACAACATGTGTTTTATCACATCAAACTTTGAATACACAATGCATTCGGCATGTAGTAAGTAGTGCCGAAATTTTGTACAGGAGTAGTAAACACATAAACAAAGCTTCTCAGTAGCCGAATACCTCGTTTCGGGATCAAGCAATTTTCGGCTAAGGTATGCAACTACCCTTTCCTTTCCCTCGAATTCTTGTATGAGGGCCGATCCAATAGTTTGGGCATCGGCCGCCACGTACAACTTAAAAGGCTTGTTTAGCTGTGGAGGTACCAATACTGGTGGTTCTTTCATGTATTCCTTGATCTCATCGAAAGCCTTTTGTTGTTCGTCGCCCCATACAAACTTCTGATCTTTCTTGATCTTTAACAGTGAAGAGAAAGGCAACATCTTTTGTGATAAGTTTGATATGAATCTTCTTACGAAATTGATCTTACCAAGCAGTGACTGTAATTCCTTAAGATTAGTTGGAGGAACAACTTCATCAATGGCTTTCATACTTTTCCTTCCAACTCCTATTCCTCCTTCATGCACCAGAAATCCCAGAAATTCTCCTGCCGAAACTCCAAAAGCACATTTATTTGGGTTCATTTTGAGCCCATGTTGCCTAGTGCATTCTAGAGTTTTCCTTATGTCGGCCAAATGTGCTTCATGATCCAATGACTTAATCACAATATCATCGATATATATCTCCACAATCTTGCCGATCAACTCATGAAAAATATAATTCATAGCTCTCTGATAAGTTGCACCAGCATTCTTCAAACCAAACGTCATGACAACCCATTCAAACAACTCTATATGTCCTGGACATCTGAAAGCCGTTTTCGCTATATCTTCTAATGCCATAAAAATTTGATTGTACCCTGCATTACCATCCATGAAACTAATCACTTTATATCCAGCAGCAGCATCAACCAACGAATCAGCAATAGGCATCAGATATCCATCCATGGGTGTAGCTCTGTTCAGATCTCTAAAATCTATGCAAACTCTCATCTTCCCATTTTTCTTGTACACAGGAACAATATTAGAGATCCATTCTGCATATCTGCATGGCCGAATAAAATTTGCTGCTATTAATCTTTCCACTTCCTTCTTCACATCGGCCAACACTTCATCTTTGTAGATTTTCCGGGGTGGTTGCTTGTAAGGTTTATAACCAGGCTTGATCGGCAATCGATGCTCAACAATGGAACGATCTAAACCAGGCATCTCCGAATAATCCCAAGCAAAGCAATCTTTGTATTCTTTTAACAACTCAATCAACTTCTCCCTGAAAACCGAATTCAAGCTAGCACTGATGAATATCGGCCTTGGTTTGTCACCGTCTCCAATGTCTACTTCTTCTAATTTATCAGCCGATACAAATCCATATCCTAGCTTCCCGTCAGTTCCATCGATTGGATTATCCATTAAAAATTGCTAAAAGAGCCGACTGCTTTGATCGGCTGTTGATCACTGCTGGCTGGCTCAACAGGACCTTCTCCCCAGTCCTTACCTGAGAAGCAATCTATGCCTTGATATTCCCAGAAGGCCGGTTCCACATTAGCCACGCTAATCGAATCATCTGCTGGGACAATTTCCACTTCATCATCTATCCACTGAATAAGCTGTTGATGCATAGTAGATGGAATACAGCAATTCGCATGAATCCAATCCCTTCCAAGTAGCAAGCTGTATGCCCCTTTGCCTTCAATAACAAAGAAGGTTGTAAGCAGAATCTTGGACCCAATCATCAGATCTACATGTACACATCCTTTGGTGTCCGAAGGATTTCCAGCAAAATCATTCAACACTATGCTTGTTGGCGTTAAATCTCCAGGGCTCATGCCAAGTTTCCTGAATGTATTGTATGGCATCACATTAACAGCAGCTCCACCATCGACAAACATCTTCGTTAGTGGCTTCCCGTTGACATATCCTTTTAAGTACAATGGCTTCATGTGCCGATTCTGGACTGGCTTCTCGAAAACAGCTTGTTTATTCAATACCAATTGTGCCATTAACCCATATCGTTCGGCTTCATCCACTTCTGACAATATCTCTTCCTGTACAATTTGATTAGCTGGAGCCATGAATTCATTCGGCAAGAAACATACCATGCATGTAGGAGCCGAATGACCCGATTCGTCAGGCCTGTCTTTTGGACGCCATATCGATTTCATCCTGGTTCCTGCTTGCTTCAATTCTTGATTCCTCAGGCGTTGGACTCTTCTCTTCTGGCTCCTTCTTAAACCAGGTGGACACCACTGTCCTTTCTGCCAAACATACTCACGATCTTCTTCCTCATGATCAATCCATCTATAATCAGCACGTCTTTTCATTGGTTGATCATCATTCTTATGTATTTTTAGACGCCGATCATCACTAGGATGTACCCTTCCAATTCTTTCGTGGACGGATCGGCGAATGGCAACATTTTGCCTATGTTCGACATACCCATTATTGCACTCAGGACAGTTATTCCACGTAGGCAGCTTTAAACCCTCGTTCCAACAGTGTCTGAAGAAAACACAATCCCAATGTGCACGTTCTTGTTCTCGGGCATATTCTTCTTGTTCTTCCTCAAATCTTTCTTCTTCGCGCCTTCTTTTCTCCTTCTCGTATTCACGTCTCTGGTAGTGCTCTTTTTCTTGCTGACGCTGCCACTTATTGAGGAGAATACGCGATGTGACTCTGGGTTTAGAAGAATTCCCAATTTCAAACTGGCTATTCAGGAAGCGAGGTCTCTCCTCGCGAATCTGTTCGATCGTGATTTGCCGATTAGGATCTACTGAGCCACTCTGCTTCGCTTTCTTTGACGTCAGGACTCTTATTTTTTCCTTTTCTCCAGATTCGGCAGTACTCACCATATTGATTGAGAACCCAACCATGTTCTGAGGAAACGGGTTACTGTCCAACTTCATCTTATTGTCGAATTTCAAATGCCCTTCTTGGATAGCTTTCTGAATCCTTACTCTAAAAACCCTGCATTCATTGATGGAATGAGAATTTCTATCATGGAATCCACAGTACCTTTTATCTTTCACTCCATCAGGCCGAAGCATAGAATGCCCCTCTGGTAGCTTGATTCGGCCTTCCTTTACAAGATAATCAAATAATTTATCTGCCTTAGTTACATCAAAATCATAGGTACCCTTATTCTGTTTAATCCACCTCTGATTCACCATGACTGGTTCTTTACTCCACACTATCTCTGCTGCAGCTATCTCTTCGCTATCTTCATACTCATCTTCTTGATCTGCTCTTTCAAGGAATTGGTTGTAGATGTCAGCTACATCATTATTTTTAGCGAATCTGGCATCTTTCTTGAAACCATATGCCTGGTTACTCATTAAGGCCAATCTGTGTGACAACTGGCCCAGATCATCAAACTCCATCCCGAATAGCTTCTCCCGAATGGCAGGCAGCATACCAGCTACAGCCATACCAGCCAGCTGGTCATCAGGTATGTTCAGAGAAAAGCACATGCTCTTTGTTTCCCTAAATCTCCTGAGGAACTCCGTAGGTGTTTCATTATTCCTCTGCCTTAAGCTGGTCAAATCAACCAACTTTTTCTCGGTACTGCCAATGTAGTAATGAGCATGGAATTTCTGCTCCAGGTCTTTCCAAGTACAAATCGACTGAGCAGGCAAAGAAGCAAACCATGTAAAAGCTGGACCCGTCAGTGACAAAGGAAAGTATCTTATTCTGAAAGCCTCATCTGCCGAAGCTTCTCCAAGCTGCATCAAATATCGAGCTATATGTTCCACAGTACTTGTATCATCTTGTCCCGAGAATTTGGTGAATTCTGTAGGAACCTTGACTCTATTCGGCAATGATACCCTTTGGTACCATTCTGGGAAAGGAGATGAGTACATGTACCCCTGATTTTTAGGCTTCAGACCGAATTGATTTTGCAATACATCGGTCATTTTTTGCACCATGAGGTCAATACTGGTATCTTGATTCCCTGGTCTCCCAGCAAGCATGCCTGCAGTACCAACATACCCAGGATTCGGGAGAGCGTCGATAGCATTGTAATCCATAAACTCTGAATATCCGTTTCCATACATGTCCCTTTGCAGCCTGTTGTTCAGAGGGGATATCTTATAAGCAGAAGCAGGCGGGTTCCCTGTGGTGCCGAATGCCATATCACCGTATGTGCGAGTTTTCGGCAGTGCAGGCTGAGGATCTTGCCGAATCGGTTGACCATTTGTATCTTTAGTACCAGAACCTCCAGTTTCATCAGCATTCCCTTTACCATGTGGCCTCTGAGCTTGTGCTTGAACATTGAAGTATGTCGGGCCGCCCAATTGCCCATGTATCTGCTCGAAGGGTTTATCCACATGCTGACCAAAAATGCTTACCATTATATGCCGAAAGCTGTTCAAGAACGCAGCATTGTGATTGGTCATTGCTTCCCCCAAAGCTTTGTATAACAAGCCCGAGAATCTCTCCCTCTCTTCTTCTTCAGTAAAATCAGACTGCCCAGGAAGGAGAACTCTTGGCAAATCGGACTTGAGAAACGGTGCACCACTCCTGTTCTTGGCGAAAGACAGTAAACATTTGTTAATGAATTGGTCAGCAGCAGCCTTTACCATCTGTTGATGTTCTTCAGACAATTCTTCCAAAGTAACGTCCATGATGTCGCTCAACTCAGGCATCTTGAAAACTTGTGTGGGTCCCACCGGGCGTGCCAAAAAGTGTGTTGACGTAAAATCCGCACCTCACGCCAAGCACACAGCAAGCCGAATTAGCTAGCTTCACACGTGGCCCGGGCTTTCGAATCCGGAAGCGTGCCAGTCAGTTTGCCTGAAAACTAACAAAGGGATGAAAGATATTTAGATAACACCTGGAACGTACCGGGCAATACCAGTTAGTTCCATATTTGCGGCTACGGAGCCAGTCTCGAACGACACATAGCTACAGAGAAGCTATCTGTCGGCAGTTAAAGCCTCATTCGGCAATCGGCAAGGCACGCAGGGAATGCACTGCCGAATGCGTGACGTAAGCATGACGTAAGATCGGTCTTTAAATAAGCAAAGACAGCAAAGTATATCCGTGACCGATTAACGAGGACATATGTGGTATGAAAATAAAGGGTGAAACATGATCATAAATTCGCAGTAAACAAGGAATGCATAGGCCGAAAGCAGCACCCGTCAAGCATGATAACAAACAAGTTAATCCACCGCATGATACGACTTGTTTGAGACCACACCACTAATCAGATTAGACCAATCCACCGCATGATACAATCTAACCATGAAAAGCTAAAAGCATTCAATGTTTAATTACGAACCCACAACACAGTCACGAATTTACATTGAAACAAGAATGCATAGGCCGAAAGCAGCACCCGTCAAGCATGGCAACAAACAAGTTAATCCACCGCATGATACAACTCGTTTGAGGCCACACCACCAATCAGATTAGATCAATCCACCGCATGATACAATCTAATCGTGAAAGGCTAAAAGCATTCATTGTCCAATGCAAACCCACGAACACACGTTCACTCGTGAGAGCACTACCGAATGCGGCTATTTAGCCGAATCGGGGTCCGCGGCGAAGGGACAAACTTAATCGGTAAAGATAAATCTATCAGATCGAATCGAATTCTAATCCACCGGATGATTAGCTCTAAGACGACCCAAAAACCTGCATCTACCGCATGATACCCGGTTCTGTCAAGATCTACACGATACCAACAAGTTCGAACCCGCGACACGTGGCAACCTAGATCGGTTTCGGACTCGGCTATGAGGGGATAAGTCATCGCATCGTGAAGTAGAGCCGATTCTAACCGACCTAGATTGGGCAAAGGAGTGTTGCATGAATTAAGCACAGAGTAAAAACGAAGCAACACGGGGTAACTTAATGAATCTGTTAGATCTTGCCGAAATCTAACAGAGCCGATAACTTGGTCCATACTAGATCTTAGCCCACCGCATGGCTCATGACCTAACAGAGGAACCTTCTTGAGACCACAACTTAAATCCACCGGATGATACTAAGCATGGTAACAAGACTACTTGCATCAAAGCTTAAATCCACCGCATGATACTAAGCATGATACAAGGTTGCCGGTACTTACGGAGGTCGACGGATCGATGACTCCTCTCGAAGAACTCGACGACTCGACTAAAGGACTCGATGTTGGCACGGGGCCGGTTTGTTGTATGATTGATTTGATTTGATCCCTCTTTACAGCTGCCATGGGTTTATATTTATACCCAGGTCTTGATACAACTCCTAGTCGGACACGACTACAATACTTGTTTCTAAAAATAAATGACAAATCTTCGTGCCCATATTGCGTTCCTTGTTCGAACCGGCCTTTTCCTTATGTTTTTCCACGTCATCACGCCTTCCCGAATGCTACCGCTTTTACTTGCGGAACTATACCTCTGCCGAATGACGACGCGTTCCCGACCGCAGAGCGTTATTGCCGAATACTTCAGAGAAAGCCCCTTAGCCGAATGGTATCCTTCCACCAAATCCGGCCCACACGTCAGCCTCTTCCCGGTGCCAATTTTTGGTGTCAACAGTCATTGTCCTGAACTCCATTGCCTTGTGCACCATGACTTGTGCTGGGATGTGGTACTCTTTGAAAGCTTCACAAAACTCTAGCCAGGTGATCTGAGCAGGGTTCGCGTGAGAGTCACAGTAGCTCTCCCACCACGCTTTCGCTGCGCCTTCAAGCTGGTGTGCCGCAAGGGCCACACATTCCTCTTCAATGTAGTCTGTCAGGTCCAGCTTCGTCTCGATGGTACGTAGCCAGTCGTGCGTGTCGAGTGGCTCGTCCGAGTAGTCGAAGGTGGGTGCTTTCAGCCTGATGAACCTTTCAATCTTCCTTTGTAGGTCTTCCTCACGGTGCCCCTGACGGTTCTGGTTCTGGTTTCCCTGTATCTGTTGCATAGCTTGCATCATCTGAGTGTTGGCCTGTGCCATCTGTTGCATCAGCTGTGTTTGAGTAGTCATTACTTCTACCAAGTTAGGCGGTGGCGGTGGTTGCTGGTCGTTCTGCTGGTTCTGCTAAGGCTCCACTACTGGCTCTTCCATCTCCACTTCTTGTTCTCCACCTGGTGCGTTGTCCTCGGCCTGGTGCACGCCTGCTGCGCGTCCACGGCCCCTGCCTCCAATTGTAGCTGTTGCTCTTCCGCGACCACGACCTCTGCCACGTCCTCTGCCCCTAGCTGCCACTGCTGCCTCTTCTTGCTCAGCTTCCTCAAAACGTGCAAGCAGTCGGTTGGATCTTCGGATCGACATCTTGCTGTATTTTTCATAGAGCAGATATAGTGGCGGTCGGTAATGGTTAAGTTAGCGTAACTAGAATAGGAGCTTCACACATGAAATAGACTCAACACTAAAGTACACTCAAGATGAACATCAATAAAACTGCAAGAACAGCCACAAAGATCGATCATTCATAACAGCATTACACCCTAGACATGAGTACTACCCCGAGGCCAGCTCCTGGAACCTTGAGGATTAGTACATCTAAACGGATGCTACATCGTGGCTGAGCCAAAAGGTGGTCATGATCTACTAAGTCTAAACATCTACCCATAAAGATAGATACAAGTCTCATCACTACTGCTGACATCTGCTGATACTGCCTACTGCATCCATCTCCTGCTGCTGAAAGTGCCTGTGAGGCGCGCTGCCAACCTCACAGCCTCAGTCTCTGTCTGCTGCTTGATCACTGCCTGTCGTCGTGGAGAGTGTCCATGAGGCGCGCTGCCAACCTCACTGTGTCCACCTCAGGTCTTGCCAACTGCCGCTCTAGGGGTGCCAGTTCCTGTCTCAGTCTTGTCATCTCGGGGGTAAGGGTTCGAGCCTCAGGTAGTGGTATCGGCTCAACCCGGCTTGGTGAGACCCTGTAGTGCTCTGTTCTGGGTTCAACTCTGCGTTCTTCTGGAAGTCCTTGGTTCACTGTGATCACCTCTGCTACCCTCTTCCTGTCTGACCTTACCCAACTACTAAGGGTCCTTCGAACTTCATCCCTTGCCATAATCTGTTGAAGACTCAAGTGCTTCATCAGCTGGTAGTTTTGCCCACTCTTCTCCTTGTAGCTATCCACCTCTTCCTGAAGTTCTGAGTTGTGACTGTCCAACCAATATACTTCTTCCTTCAGTTCTTCTATCTCTTCTTCCTTGGCTGCTAGTGTTTTGTCTTTCTCTGTGAGTTGGTCTTCTAGACGGATATCTCGAGCATGGTGAGTTGCTCGGATCAGCCCTACCAACTGCCTGTTGTTGCAAGCTTCGTACTCCAGGGCTCTGACTTCCCTTGCCTAGGCTTCGAGGCGCTTCTCAAGTAAGGCGATCCTGTTGTCCTTCTCCAGTAGCTGGATGTCCTGTTTCCATACCTTCTCTCTTAGCTTGGCAACTTTCTCTTCTAAGCCAATGTTTAAGTACTCCTGCTCGATCATGCGCTGAACTGAGGTCTGCATGGTCATGTTTCGCTCTCGGTCAGCTGCGTGAGCCTGCAAACGGACTGCGTCTCTGTCAGCTGGATCTTCAAGAGCCCGCGGAAGGTACCGGACACGAGTGTGGCTGAGCTGGTTCTGGTACACAAGTGTGGCAAGTCGGAGTATCCTCATGGCTATAGTCTGCTCTGCCCGACTGAAGGTGCTCTCGCTGGTAGCTGCCCGTAGCATCAGTGACCTTGGCCGTCCAGGGATATTGGGTACTTCCATCTGCAACCGGGTGTGCACTCCCTCGCCAGGGCCGTAGGTCTAGCCCTCGTAGAAGACGTTGTCCATGTCTATCCCCACTGTACGCAGCACCTCCCTCAGTAGCACTGCTAAACCTCCACAGTCCGCACCAGTGGTCCTGATCTCCCGTCGTTCATCTGCTGGTCCTCTTGCTTCCATTTGCCAGACAGTTAGTGCGTTGTTAGTAAGTTAGCAAGTTAGTAAGGTAAGGTAAGGGTAAAAGTTTTGTAAATAGTTGAGATGTACTTATATATAGTTTTCAAATAGTCAAAGGGGTTTCATATACAGTAGAGGACTTAGTTAGAGCTTCTGTCCTAAGTTTCCAATCTAAGGGTTACGCGCTACGGTCAAGTATGTCTCTGATACCAACTGAAACGAACCGGATTCTCAACGACGAGAATCCGACTCCCTGTACCCTCGAGATAGTCCCAGGAATAGCAGCTATCTTGTACAGAACTCATCTCAGTCGAATATCACATCCATACAACGATAAAGGATCCAATACATGACATATATAAAACATAGCGGTCTGGTACAAGCCCTCTGGGCTAAATCGACAATAAGAAACAGCTGCGAAGCGGTAGCTAAATCATCAGGGACCACTCCTCCACAGGCATCCTTGAGCATAGCGCGCACCCTTCAGTCGTACCACCCGTCCTGGTTGAACTCGTGGTCGGGGTCTTCACCTGAGAACCCAAAGTCTGTCCCCAAGGAAATGGGATAGGTCCACGTCACCAACCATAATATGAAGCAAGCTTTATTGTGGCCTATTCTAAGGTATAGAAATAATCAAGGTTTGAGCCAGGGTTTTCTTATGCGAGCAGCAGCAATAACCCAAATTCATCTCATCACCAACTCCTTCCCTCACACGCACATCCACTCCCCAAATCCAACCATCAGCCTCACATTCCCATCGGGCTCGTCCTGCCACAGCAGGTTCCCGCAATCATCTTCCACCAACGCCTTTCGCTCACTAGTCGACTCGGTGAGCTCCCTCCCCACCTTGTCTCATCAGCAACGCTGGACCAATCTCTCATAACCCAAATCAAAGGATGGGGTAAGAATGCAGATTCCCATGCTAGTCGGAACTTATCAGAAGCGGGTCGTCCGTAACCGTGGACACGGCTATACGTATAGTTTACACTCTGCAGAGGTGGCACTCCAGGAATCCATCCGGGCTGCAAGGCTAGTCCGCAACCAACCTGAGACACAGCCCACAGCAAAGACCCTAAATAGTAACGGCGCTAATCCTGTCTCCCTGGGCTCGGGAAACATCTGATCTAACATCTGCCCCAGGGATGTGAAACCTTCCCACCGGGGCCAGTCGGGGGCCGTGGTAAATCAGGGAGAGTACGCCGCAATGAGTCCCCCTTACACATATCAAGCTCGATTCTCCTACAGTCTCGGCGCCACACTAGAGTAGGCTTGCTGGAACCCTCCCCATACTAGGTAGATGGTGAGCACGGTATTCCCACGTCCAAAGGTGGAACTCGACTCGGTCCTTAATTGTCGGTAAAGCGAGTATCAGCGTCATAAGCGATCCGCCGCAACGGTCCGCAATCGGCACCCATAACAGGTATTGCCGCCCAAACTCCTAAAGTAACCCAGTATCCAAATAACCATGTACCCGCAACAGGTACCCCGTAGGGACTGCCCGAGTGCAGTCCCCCAGCACCTCGATCAAACGATCGAGTTGTTATTACTCGCTTACACCGCCTAGCTGCACTACTCCTCCCATACCACCCACAACTCACGCCAAGAGGATCAAATCACAACCATCCCAACACATGCATAGCATAGCATATTCCAAACAGTGAGTAGTAGGTAGCAAGGTAACAGGATAATAACAAAGGCAGTGCAGGTTTATCATGCGAGTAAAGTAAAGCGCTAGCATTCTAGTTGCATGTCTAATAGGTATATCAGAGATTGGTCGAACGTGAACCTGGGCAAAAGTCTTCGTCTTCGTCAAAGCAGTTGTCGTAGTGGTCAGGCTCTTCCTGGCTCTCCGGAACTCCTAGGGTTGCGGAAAAGAATAAAATAAGGCGCGGCTACTAGCAACGAAACACCAAAACAGCGACTAAAGAAGTCCCAAAGAACACCAAACTCTACACTAACGCGTAGTTCATGATTTTAGAAAAATATAGAAACTGGTTTCATATTTTTCTGAGCTACGGTCGATTTATTATTAATTTTACAAGTTTAAATCATTTTCTGAAAATATTAAATAATTTCCGAAAAAGAAAACAGAAATTAGCCTGCTGACGTCGGCATGACGTCATGCTGACATCAGCAGTGGGGTCCGCCTAGGCTGACGTCAGTAGTGGGCCCTGCTGACGTCAGCGTTGACTGGTCAACGGTCAACGGGTCAACGGTCAACGGTCAGCGGTCAACGGTCAACTCTGGTCAGTGGGCCCCAGTGGTCAGTGACACACAGTGTATGACATGTGGGCCCCATACGTCAGCGCAATTATTCGGAAAAGGAAAAAGAAGAAAGCGCTGCTGGGCCGGAATTGGGCCGAAAGGAAAGTCCAGGGGGGTAAACTGGACTTTAGCGCGACTTTAGGCCCACGAAGGGGGTGCTGTTGCATCTGCTCTGGTGGACTTGGTCCACCGTGAGCCGTGTGTGCGGTGCACGTGAGCCAGGTGCACGGGATCAAGTTGTGGCCGCCTCGGGATCTTTTGCGGCAGGCTGTGTGGCGTGTTGCTGTGGTCATGCGTGTGGCTTGGCAACGGCGCGACGCGACGCGCGCGGCGCGCACTGGCGCGCAGCCAGCGGCTTCGGTCGACGGCGGCGATCGCCGGAGATGGCTCGGCTCGGCCCTAGAAGCGGTGCTACGGCTCGGCTTGGTGCTCGCGAGCACAAACGGCGAGAAAAAGGTGGGGTTTGGCTACGGCTTGGGCTACCCGACGCGAGCGGCGGCGGCGCGGCCATGGCGCCACGGCGGCCGGCGACGCGCGGGTGGAGGCGGCTCGGGAACGGCTTGGCTGCGGTGGCTCGCGCACGCGCGACACCAGCGCGTGCTGGAACGCGACGTCGCGGCCTCTGCGGGGTTGCGCGTACGCGGGCACACGGTTGCCCGTGGCCACGACACGGCCTCGGCGTGCGCGCGCGGCGAGCGGAGCTCGGCCACGGCGGCCTTGGCTGCGGCTCGGTCGACGGCGGGTTGCGGGTGCGACAGCGGCACGACGTGGTCCTGCACAAGATCGTCGACCACGGCTCGAAGACCGGGTCCCAGAGGGCTAGCATCGGCGGTGCGGCGGCGCTCGGCCGGAGACAGGGGAGAAAGGGGAAGGTCGTCGTCGGCAGCTCACCCTGGGTCTCGTCGAGGTTCGCTGCAGCTCGGGGAAGACTCGCGGCGCTCCGACGGTCCTTGTGCTCCCGCGAACGGCTCCGGTCCGGCTCCTCTTCGGCGTTCCCACGGGCGGCGGCGATGGCTTCGGCGGCAGCGTCGCGGGGAAGAAGCTTCGGCCTCCCTCGCGTCTTCCTTGGCTCGGCTCCCTCTTCTCCTCCCTCCGCTGCTCCTTCTCCTCCGTCTCCTCTCCTGGATCGTAGGCTGGGATACCCCAAAGGGGCGGCGGCGGCTTGGGGAGGAAGACGACCCCGGGGGTCGGTTATATAGGAGCTAGGCTAGGGTTCCTGGGGCTCAAACGGCTGGATAGGGGTGCTCGAGCGCCCGCGGACACGCGGCGCAATCGAGACGGGCCGCTGGCTCGGCGCTGGGATTGGCCGGCGGCCCCTCTCTGCTTTTCGCTGGGGCAGAGAGAGAAGGGGGGAGGAGGAAGAAGAACAGTGGTGGCGGGGCCCACCTGTCAGCGAGTGAGAGAGGGGAAACGTGGGGGCGACGCGGTGGCTCGACTGGGCCATTGCTGGGCCGCAAGGCCGGCTGGGCCGGTTGGTTGGTTGGCTCGGGAAAGGGAGTTCGAGGGGGTTAGATGGACTTTGGCTATGGGTTTCGGCCCAACAGGGTTAGGTTTAGGTTTTAATTAGTTTAGGTTTAAATTAGTGTTTGAATTCAAATATAAGATTTGAATTCAAACCAACCAAAATCCAATAAAGCCAAATAAAAACCAAATCACGCTATTTGGTCCTTGGCACTTCAAATAATTTTTAATTCGAATTTAAATTGACTAGGAATTTAGGGAGCAATTAGAAGACACTCTTATATGTTTGTTGACTTGCACAAAATTCACCCAAAAAATTTTAAATTCACATTTTTGCACTCAATAAATCCTAAGGGAATTTTTAGGGTTGTTACACATTTCTCTCTGTGTGTGTTTATAGGTGACGGGCTCTGTTTAGCGCGTGCCGTTCTTGATAGCGAGAACCGGTGCAGGGGAAAAACAGGGAGAGAATCGGTAAATGTGCGGACGTGGCGTTTACCGTGCGTTGGTAGCGCTCCCGGTGCGAGCAGCAGCTGGTGTCTATAGAATTAAATAGAGTGTTATGTAAGCAAATAGTTGAGGTGTTTAAAGGAGAGAGAAGAAAAATGAGAAAAATGATGGAAACGGTTTCTCATGTAGGACCCGGTGTTAACGCGAGGACCGAGAAGGTTGGAAACGGATTAAAGTGCGTTGGGAGCCGAGGAGTTTCGTTCCCACCGATTTTGTGGACCCCACCGCCTGCAGAGAGCTCCGTGCTCGCCGACGCTCGGCCCCAACCTTGGAGAAGTCCGCCGCTCTTGCCGGAGACTTCGCCGTCCGCCGCCGCTCCGCACGACCTCATCTCGTCATGGGGCCCGCCGATGCAGTCCACGCCCGACGTGCGTACGTCTTCTCCACAGCTGCTATGCCCCTCCGGTGTCGGCTTGCCATTCTCCGCTGCGCTCGCCCGCCGCCTGCTCCTCCTCGATGCCGCGCGGGGCCGTCGGCCCACCGCTGCCCGCACATGTCTTGCTGCCTGGAGGCTGCGCCGGCACCGGGCTTGGCCTCGAGCGGGGCCTGACGCCGCCGTCCACGCGCCTAGAGGTCGCGGCTTGGCGCCACTCGCACCTAGAAACTGCACCAGCACCACGGTATGCTACTGTTGTGGCCGCCCGCCGCTGCCTGAAGGTGCAAGCTTGCTGCGGCAAGCTCAGATGAGAGAGAGAAGACGGAGAGAGAGAAAGGAGTGAACGATGAATGGATGGAATTTAATCCGGGCCCATGTGTAGAAATCATGCGTTTGGATGTAGGAGTTTCAAAGAGCAGTGTCTTTCTCACGTGGCAGTATAGACATCAGGGGAAGACTACTCCTTGGTACGTGTTTAGGGTTTAGGGACATCGTAGGTTGCCGCACATTCTATAAGTATCTAGCTGCATACGGAGTATGTATGGTTACATACTTACACCATCGATTAATTAATTTGATGACGAACGTGTTGTTGGTGCGTGCAGCAGCGGTATGGGTTCATCTGCGAGTTGATGGGGTTTGTGAACACTGCAGGGCCGGAGGGTCACTGGCGGTGGCGATGCACCGTGCACGTGTAGGGGACATGTCCGTGTTCTTCAACTACCAGTTCGCTGGGTACCAGGACACGTTGTATGTGTACGCGAACCGTCAATTCTTCCGCAACTGCGAGGTCCTGGCCCCCCGTGGACTTCGTCTTCGGCAAGACTTCAGCCTGCTGCACGGTGGCAATAATGGACCTCGAGAAGGGAGCACCCATTGCGCCGCCGACGGACATCGTGATGGAGACCAACGACAAGTCGGAGCATGATAGGTCCCATGCAAGGATCCGGAGGTGTTTAATCAGGGTAGGTTGATCGATCCCACTGATGATGGATCCCAAGATTGCAACATGCATGTGTGATCCTAAGATCCCAAGATTCCAACATGATGTTAGTTGCATGCAGTTTAAAGTAGTTTAACGCACGAAAACATCACCCTGCGATTTTGACGCCGGGCATAATAAAAAAACGCTTACTGAATGATATTAAACATTTTGTCTTGGTTTGCAGAGATTATTGATCTTGATGTGGGCCTTTCTGGCCAATCTGTACAGAAAATTCATGGTTACCTACCGCAATGAACCAGTAGTCCAGTACTGAATTTTATGATATGCCTTGTTTGCCTCCTAATTGACATAACTTGGGTTGATCTTTTCCTTTGAGCTACAAAACTTTGGAATCTCAAATGTTAAGCATACATCAGTTTGCATGCATTAATTGTGTTAGCAAAATTTTATACCGTTAAAGTTATGTCTAACATTATTATGGGAAGATCCACCGAGGCGCCGTATATCGCCATTAGATTGAGAAGTACTAATACGCCTCTTGGAATATATGACTTTCCATTGTTGTGTACAATACCTATAAATACCACTTAGGGACAAGGCTGTTCTGCCATAGTATGACGTGTACATCTCAATACGTAGAAAGATATTTGTTATATTTCTTCGTTTAATTGCATTGATAATGAAAATCTGTCATTATGAGAGTATTATTTTTCTCATCATAGAATTTTTTTACCCAACTTATGTACCCACCAACTAAATAGTCTAAAACAACTTCATAACAAAGGTAGCACGCGCGTGTCGCACTGACATATTTGCTAGTTCTAAAGAAAAAAATCTAGAAAAATAAAAAAATTATCCTTTGTTATAATATTGCCAAAAAATCTCAAGTTGGCTCATTTGGATTTCTTTCCTATATGGTGATCATTCAATATCTCTTGTTTTTTCTCTTTCCTATTTTTTATTTATTTGAGTTTGGTTCCGGCGAGTATGCCCCCTTCGGGTCAACAAGGAAACTATGGACGATAATGGGTACAGAATTAGAATACAATACAACAAGGACCCTACAGAACAAATAGAGGTGAAATACTCTACTCCCTGAGTCTCTAAATATAGGTCGTTTTCGTTTCCCGAAAAACATCTTTGACCGAATATAAAAATATATATATTAATATTTATGGTATATAATAAATATCATTAGATATATATTTTAATCTAGTTTTTAATAAATTTATTTGGAGATTAAAATCTAGTTCTACCAATCGAAGCAAAGTCGTGGCACGAAAACCAACGGCGACAGTTATTTAAGGACGGAGGGAGTATATATGAACCTTTTGTTTTGTTAAGATCAAGTCGGGTGAGAGTAATATTCTATAACTAACAATTCATTTATTTCGAGTAACCCATCAAGTTGCCAAATTGGTGAGGACTTCGTTTCTGACGTGCTAGGACTCGATTGGTTCATCTTCAATTCCAATACGATCGGAGGGGTGGGGACGTATGAAATTCTACAATTAGAGTTTCATTCTGACATGCTCCGTGTACAAGTTTAGAGAAGTTGCTCGTGTATCTTATACACATATTTGAGTGCTCTATCCATCCAAGTGATTAAGAGAAGATTAGGACAATGAGCAACAAGCTTTAGATCTTGATTAGTGCTAGTTTAGCCATATTAGCGTATTGCTTTAGGAATTAGGCTTGAGTTAGGTGAGGTTTGCACACATGTTTGTTATCAGTGCCCGCAAGTACCTTGTATTGTAAATTCGGGGCTTGTAAGTTTTGCAAGATCCTCCAATAGAGTTTGTAGAGTAGCCGCTGTTGATTATAAGAGGGAGGAGAGCTCTCGGTGTTTTGCCAAAGCTCTACCAAGTGGAAGCGACAAGCATCATCGGAGAGAGGCAAGGTGGTGACCGGTCGGCGGGGTTTCCCCAGTCGGTCGTGGACTGATGGCTTGGCTTTAGTCGCGGTTATGCTTAGTCAGAGTGCTTGGTCAAATGTTGTAGGTACCTTGGGTACAGGTATCCCAAACAATAGAAAAAAATATTTACTTTGTCGAGTGGCAAAGGAAAACACAAAGCAGCTCTTTTGTCGTGTCCTGCCAAAAACACTTGGCAAAGCATAATTTTTGTCAATGCCACCTGCCCAAAACACTCAGCAAAGGCTCGGGCTAGCCACGACCAGCTCTGGCCGGCCACAGATGTTAAGCTTCAAATTTTAAATCTTTGTGAGTTTAAATTTTAAATTTTCAAAATATTTGAGTTGAATTCTCAAATTTTCAAAGTATTGAGGGTAGCAAAAGTTAGTAAATGAAAAACATATCTTATTTACCGAGTGTCAGGTCCAGACATTCGATAAACAAGTAATTTTGCCGAGGTTCTAAGGAAAAGATTCGACAAACATGTGGTTTGCCGAGTGTCTTTGTTAGACACTCGATAAAGTGCAAATGGCCCAAACGGCTGCCAACGGATGTTGCACGTGTTGGGCACGTGTGTGTGTTTTGACACTCCGCAACGGCTGATTTTGTGAAGTGTCAGCTTCTTGACACTCGACAAAGCACTGAGTTGCCGAGTGTTCATTATTTGTCTAGTGTTATCTATTTGACACTTGGCAAATAGAGGGTTTGCCGAGTATCAGACAACATACATTTAATAAACCTTTAGACACACTCGGCAACTATGGCGTTCCGGCAGTGAAGGCTGACTACTCTAGCCGCGTGGGAAGTGTGCCCCAAGAGGAGGAAGAGGACGGGGTGAGGTGATCGGCCCACGCTTGGGCCGATGTTGATGCTGGTGTGTGCATCTCCTTTTCTGTCTCTTGCTCTAATTAAATCATCCATTGCTGTGGACAACAATTGATGGTTTTGACTTTAGTTATTTCTTATTTTGATTTGATTGGATTGTTTGGATTCTTGAAATGTGCGGTGCCACGAGACCCATAGTTATCAGTCACAATCATGACGGTGACACGCTTCACATAAACAAAGATCAACACACATTTAAAACGGTAACATCTATTGAAGAAATACACAAGTAAAATCATAATTTAAGGGGATCGTATTCTTCTAGGTTCGGATCCTTAAAAGGTATAATATGGAGAATGCTCGTTGAATGAGCATCTTGCGCTGAGCGGGCGAGCGCCCGCAGAACACAGAGCGGAACGGGCTATCTGTTTATTTGAACATCAAAACCACAATCCAATTTGTCGGATCGAAACCCTTGCTCACCCATATTTCTCTAGTCTCTCTATCTCTTCCTCTCTCTCTCTCTCTCCTCTCCCTGCCGCCGCCCGGCGGCATGGGTGCTGCCGTTACTCTTGTGTCCCTCCCTTTCATCTCCTCTCGAGCAAGGGACAATACCTCGGTACCAATTCCATCTCCTCTCTCACGTGCCTGGATCCATGAAGGACCGGGGCAGCGCATCCTCGACGGCGAGGGGCAAGACGGCAGCACGACAATCCCTCCTAGATCTGCCGTTGCTGCCTCTCCTGACCCCTTTAGCTGCTGCCAGGAGCCCTGGAGCACCCTGCTTCCTCGGAGATGTACTACCTCCGTATCGAAATATTTGTCGCCATTGACTTTTTTCTACAACTTTGACCATTCGTCTTATTCAAAATATTATGCAAGTACCATCCATTTTGTTTGCCACATGCTTTACTATTGTAGCTATTTTAAGCTTGACTTACCCTTTTACATATTTGTGATAATTTTTTGAATAAGACGAATGGTCAAAGTTGTAAGAAAAAGTCAACGGCGACAAATATTTCGATACGGAGGTAGTACATACTATATAGCGTCATATATATTGGGTCTTGTCTGATATCCATCCATGTGCATAGGGAAATACAAGCAGAAGCCGCTCTTCTGAGTTCTGAGATCGCAACACAGTATTTTTTTTGCGCGATATATACACACGAGTTATATATGGAATATATTTCAGGAGATGGAAGTCCTAACTCCACACCTCGCACAGCCTGGTCTCCCCTGGACACGCGGTCTGGACCAGCATCCGCCGCACCGTGCCCCATGTGGCCACAACAGCTTCTGCAGCCACACAAGTGCGGGACTACCGTACCATGTCCGGCAGCACACCACCTCCGCCCCCGTCCTGCTGCCCTCACGGAAACCACCATGGCTGCGGCCCCGCCCTGCCGGGGGAGGGGGAGGGGATCTGTCATATGGCATGGTGGAACAACCCCACGGGGCCACGGATCCAACCACTTAGGCGTCGGAGCAGCCCCCGTCTAGTTGGAGAAACGCACAATGACAAAGAGAGGGAGGAGGGGGCTCCTATATGGCTGAGGCGACTTAGGCCCCAAGAGTGGCCCGTCAACGCCCTGCACCTCCTTCTTTCTCGTGCCGCACGACTTCCGCGCCAGCCCCTTTCGCCGCCGCCCCGACCGGCGGCTGGCGCGCCGCCGCGCCGCCTGTCCACCATACACCCCCGCCCCACGTCCCCGCCCTTTCTAGTCTCTTGCTTTTCCTTCCCCGCTACATCGGTCCCCGCCCCACCGCATGACCGGCCTCGCCCCCTCTTCTTCTTTTCGATGGTCAACGGCCATTGTTGCCCCATCCCGCCGCCGGAACCCCGAACCCTAACGCCGCCACCGTCGGTGGCGGACTCAACCGCCACCCTCATCGCCGAGCCGCTCCCACCCGCCTCCCACCCCTCCGGCCGCGACGGCGCCCTTCCCCCGAACGGAGGCAGGGAGGACGAAGGAGATCGTGCGGTCTATGATGGCCGCACGAATCTCAAACATTGGAAACCAAGAGGTGAAAAAAACTTTCGGAAGCCATATTGGAATGAATCTCGGGGAGGAGCCTGACGGTGATTGCAGGGTCCGAAACGGTTGGATCCGGATTTGGGCCGCCACAACGCTACTGGCCATTGTGGGCTCTCGAGCTACCGGCCGTCTTGAGCCGAATTGGAATGTACTATATACCACTAATATCATATATTTACGTATATTGAAGCTATCTCAAGGGAAGGTATACTCTATGGCCGGTCATAGAATAGTTATTCTATAGCCACCTCTTTTTACTGTAGTTTTATGTAGTAATTTACTATAATTTCAATACATATTTATGGTAATTGGGTTACTATAACACACATGAAGATATTTACCATTATATTATAGTAAATTACTTAGTAAGAAGTTACTAAAATCTCATTAATTACTATAGTAATTATAGTAACTCATTAATTACTAAAATCTCATTAATAGCTATTCTATGGCCGGCTATGGACGTTCTGCATGCCGGCGAGCGGAAAAAACTCTCGCGACTCCCTCCCACCTCCCGGAACGTAAATACCGCGTTCTTTAATGCGGAAACAATTACTGCCAGTAACCACCGCGAATACTTCTTATCTAGCGCGAGCAGTAATTTAGTGGTAGATTTTACTCATCGTGACTGTTTACTAAAAACAGCGGCAATCGCGCCATTGATTTCCTCGTCTAATCTGTTCCCCCTCCACCACTGGTCTCCATCCGTCACACCACGCAGAGATTGGCCATTGCTGCTCAACCCAATCTCCCACGACACCCATCCTCGCACGGCCATCCTGGCCGGCGTCAGCAGGTCCCTTCGCTAGATCCCGACCGAATCGCTTGGCAGCCGTCCCCTTCTTCGGTTCCTCGTCGCCGTCGAGACCGCGCCCAACTGCGGCACGCGAGGCACCGGACCGCGGCATTCCTTCGTCCGCGCCGGCCTAGCTCGTTCTCTGGCGGAAATCCTTAGGCGTCATCGACGAAGCTGCGGCGACTCGATTCGTCGCCCTCGCAGCAGCGCCGGTGGCAGTGGCGGCGGCGACGTCGTATGGCTGGCAAGCCGTTGGCCCCTTCCCTCCTCACGCATGGTAACCACTGGGTCCGATCTGTTGTTCGTAACCACAGGGCCTGATGTTTTTGCTCTCCATCTGTAGGTAGCGGCTGAGTAATCCATCGTGAATGATTCAAACACCAATGCTCGCACCGGTGGATGGGGACGGGACGGGGAGCATTGGTCTCTAGTATGTCAGGTATGGTAGTGCCGAACTCCACCCTATCCACTTGAAATTGCGAATCAGTAATTAGTTCGAGTTCTAATTTTTATGGTCTGCATGCAGATCCGAGATCCTGTGGGAGCTGTGATCTGATTTTCCTTGCTGATTTGAGCCTACACCATTGCCTGATCTGATCCTCCCAATTCTGATTTTTTTTTCTGAGGCAAACAGTGGTGACGAGATTAAATCTGGTAGTTGATGAAGCTGGATGGTCTGTCAAACGTGAATTGAAAAAGCCATATTCAGGTGAGACCAATCGCTCTTTCATTCCGTTGATGATCCCTGAGAAGAAGGGATTGATTTGCAGGCTCAAACCAAGGTAGTTTCTTACCTAGAATTTATTGATCTCTGGACAGTCTATTCCCTGCTGCTCTTACTTTTGGACCTGAGGACGAGGCAACATGGTGGTAATTAAGGTAAAACAAGTCAGTATTGGACATGGAGGTATTTCGTAATTATTAATTTATTGGCTTCTTGTCTCTGATCAAGCACATCTATTTGTTAGCCTTGCCAGACATCTATTTGTCAGTAAACACCCCTGATATCTTTTCTTTACTTGACAGCCAGAGGTCTTTCTTTTTCAGATTATAGTATCTCTTCATATTTATTTCAGATTAGAGTGTGCATACTCTTTTCAGATTACATTATCATGTTGATAAGTTTTGTAGATTAGAATATAACTCAATTAGTGAATGAGTATGTTAGAATCTACACTCAAAGAACATTGACTGACACATGCAAAATTCAAGTATGTACATGCCTATTAGACATTGCAACAAGGCGTGATTAACCATAGAAATAGTGAGTAATTTTGCCAAATAAGTAAGTAATTTGTCAAAAAGGGTGTTTTATATATTCAATGGGCCAATTAGCTGTGGTAAGATTAGTGAGTATTTAGACGTGGGAACAATGAGTAATTTTGTAGCAAGAAGTAATCTTTATAGCACTTTTAGCTTTTCTTTGTAACGGCCTGCAGATAACCCTGATCAGCATTTGTTGGAGAAGCTGCAAGCTAGAAGGATGCAGGGACATATCCATGCATGGCTAGTGGCGGTATCTTTGCACTACAGGTCTGGAATTTAACCACAAGACAATAATTATTTTATTCTTACGGTTTGATCTGTGGCAGGATCTGCAATCTGATTTTTTCCTATCAAGTTACTTAATTCTGTAATTTGTCATTGATGATCACATCAGGCCATGCGTATCAATATGTGATGCCATTCATATAGATAAATCAGATATCAATTCCCAATTAGTTTTGGAAGCCAATTTACTTCCATTCTTCTGTGTTCTAGTATTAATCTCCATTTTTTGGATCATGCACTGGTTATATTTCTTAATTCCAGAGCATAAATGTGTCATGCTCTGGCTTGATGCTATCCCTCCTACTACTAACGCAGAATAATATTATCTTCTCTCCAATTTTTATCCTATATGACATTTGGGTTTCGTTTTGACTATTTCAGCAAATAAGATTATTACTCAAACATGGGGAGCTTCAGCCACAGGGCTACTGTTGCACTATCGACATCGGCATTCATCCCCAGCACAAATTGTGCCATCTTGGATTCAGAAAAGAACATACATGTTGTTGTTCAATGAAATGCAAGCGTAAAAGATAGTTGACTGGCTAGATGCTGATTCACTTTGCGGATTTTCTTGTTGTGTACTTGTGTACAGGATGTTCATTGAAAAAAAGAAAAATGTTCACGTAAAAGTCGTGTATATATAGGATCGAATAATAAGTCTCTTGCAGAGAAGTAATTAGTCACTGTATTATCTAAGTCATGGGAATGATTATTATAGAACTTACTCTTCTTGTAGAGAAGTAATTAGTCATACACAGAAGGAATTCTACAGAACTTACGCCTCATGCAAAACATATGGAGTGATTTTGTTTATGATTTGTCATGGGAATTAGACAGAAATTTGATCAAGTATGTCCGGAGATCCAAAAGCAGGCTAGTCGATCTGCACTATACCTGACAATTATAAAATATCGCAGGAGTATTACTCGTCAATTGAACAATACTACTGACACTACATCTGACAAAATACTCCCAACAGTTGGAAAATATACCCCTATTTTCTATTAAAAAACACTCCTGCCAATTGAAAAAATACTCCTCTAGTCAACTGAAAAAACTCCTAGCATTTTAAAAATAATTACTCATCTACTTAGATGAAAATACTCTCGACATTTGAAAAATACTCCTTCTAAATTGGGAAATACCCCAGATATTTTGAAATACCCCAGATACTCCTCAATTGAAAATACTCCCAATATTTGGAAAAGAAAAAAATCATTGTCAATCCACAAATACGCCCGAAGCTTGAAAACTACTCCTATAGTCAATTCAAAATATTCATGACATTTTGAAAAAAAATACTCCTCATCAATTGAACAATACTCCTGATGTATTTAGCAATAAATACTTCTATTGCCAATTGAAATATACACTAGTCAAGTAAAAAAAATACTCTTAGCATTTGAAAATAACTCCTCTAGTCAATTCAAAATACCCATCATAAGCAAATAACCGAAATGCATGTACCCGCAGATCATCTCATACCCATCCGCTAAACCATGCTGCATGCATGCAATGACCTGCCTCTCTCCTCATAAATTAGGCTGCATGCACCGCTGCCATCCGCTCGCAAATCAAGGCTGCATTTAATGTTTACGGTAGCGTGTTGATTTTGCCTACCTTTTACTCCGGTGGACCAAAGCAGAATAATTCTATCACAATTAATGCTCGCCGGAGCTCTGCCGTAGGTGCTAAAAAAATATTTAGCACGCTGGGAGCTAAATAACCAGGTCCTATACATATATATTGGATCTTGTCTATTATATCCTCTTAAGTTCCTTTTGCATAGGAATACAAGCAGAAGCAGAACCCTCTTTTGCGAGTTGGCAACACAGCGTCTTCTTTCTACTTTTCCGATACGACACGATCGAATTGTATATTGGAATACATTCGCGGAGATGACAGTCCTAACTCTTAACGGAGCACCCATATAAATCGATTAATTGACACACAAAAAACGAAACCTAGGGCAAATTACGTATCCTATATACTCTTGCATGCTGTCATCGACGGCCGCCACGGCGCCGTTGCCACCATCGACCATGAAGTCCGACGAATTGGAAGGCGCTGGGCCGGTTGCCGGCCTTGACTACGACGACGACCCCCTCCGCTTCGCCGTGGCAGGAAGTCCCTACCATGGCGGCGCTGAGGACGCGCGCCGGCTCATCGCCGCCGTCGACGCCGCCCTGGCACGGCGCGCCGCGGCCAACGTCGAGGCGCTGGAGATCAACTTCGTCTACACCTCCCGCCACAACGTGTACATCTCCTTGCCGCCAACGTGCTGGTACCTCTTCCCGCACCGCCACGCCACCGACATCACGCCGGCGCGCGTCGCCGCGTGGCTGGGCTTCGCCGAGCGCCGCGTCACGGGGAGCTTCACGCTGGCGCTGCCGACGCTTCTGGGGCCGGAGATGAGAGACCTGCCGGAGCACAAGAAGAAGAGGGCTCTCGAGCTGCCGGCCTCGGCGAGAGCGGAGGCGATGAGCCTGTCCATGGGCTACGCCACCCTCACCGCCCCCGCCGCCGGCGCCTCGTCGTTCCACGCGCTCGGCGATCTATTCCTCGGCCACGCCCACATCGAGCCTGGCGGCGCCGCCGAGCGCGGCCTCGGCGAGCTGCTGTCCGCCGCCTCCTGCCCCCGGCTGCGGCGACTCCGGCTGGAGCACATCACCGGGCTCTCCGCGCTCCGCCTCGACGCTGCCGCCACGCTCGAGGAGCTCCGGCTGGACCACCTCAACGACCTCGCGTCGCTGGAGCTGGACGCGCCGGGGCTCCGGTCGCTGTACGTCGGCGACTGCTACATGATGGCGTCCAAGGGCGCGGCGGCGAGGATCTCGGCGCCGAGGCTGGAGACGATGGCGTGCAGCGAGATGTGCCGCCCGGACCGGCTGGAGTTCCACGGCGCGGCGGCCGTTCGCAGCTTGGAGAAGATGAGCCTCTATTCGCACGCCCCCGACGAGCACTGGAACGCCGGGGCCGTGGGGTTGTTGCGGCTGTGCACTGCCGCTGACAGCCTCCACGTGGGAATAATGCCGTTTGAGGTATGCATGTGTTGCTCGAGATAGTTATATATAATCTTGTTTCTTGTTAGTTAATAGTTATACACCATCAATAACATGCAACATTCGACAAAGCCTCCGTTAAAAAACTTACAAACGGCTGCGGCCGTCTCCGCGCCGTTTATGAGTGCTTTTTAATGTCGAGTGCCGGGCGTGGCACTCGACAAAATCTTTACCGAGTGCCTGGCAAAAAACACTCGGCAAAGACGGCTTTGCCGAGTGTCACCCTATCCGCCGAGCCGCCTTTGCCGAGTGTAACACTCGGCAAAGGCTTTGTCAAGTGTTTTATGGGGTTTGCCTCCAAGCACTCGGCAAACCCCCGGTTTTCCGTAGTGATGTCCGGCAAAAGTGCAAACTAAAAAAGCATCAAACCAAAACATGCTGTCCAAATTCATAATTAGGATCAATGAGTAAATCAAATCATTGTTTTGTTTTCAGGCGCATTATATGCCGAATCTGTGTTTCATTTTTTTCTCATCACAGCTTCTCAATAAGATCATGTAAAATGTCTGAAGAAGAACAATAGTAGTATGAGATTTTTTTATAATCCTACAACTTGATATGTTCATTGAGTGGATAATGAGGACTAATATCTATTTTGTGTGCTTCTGTTTTATTATAGTTGAGTTGCTAACATTTTACATGAACCGAGGCTATATGTTCATATTTTTATTCTTATCATAAATAGTTTTGTAAGAGCGTTGGGCAAACACACGAAATTGTGAACGAGCACAAGTCGACTTAACTCAACATTAGTCTATGCAACATCACTTTATTGTATGGGTACAATATGCTAATCACTTTATAATCCTAATTTTATCACAAACAATTTTTTTCATCAGGCATGATCTCACAAAGTATCAACTAGTCAATTACCCAAAAATAAAAGTAATGTCCAGTCCATTCAACACTCATCATATCCCACAACCACTACTTGCACTTGCATTTCTGTCACTTATCCATCAACTTTTCTTTGCAGACATGTCCTTTTCAATCAAATCTCAAGGAGAATACCGAAGAGATGATGAGCCATGTGCCAGAGCTTCACAACGTCACCAACTTGACCATAGATGTTCATCCGGGGTTTTGGCATAAGCTTAAGGCCACCATGGCTGTATTCATCGCAAAATGTAGCCTAGTCGAATGCCTCTCGATTAGCATCAGCTACGCGGTGAGATGGACAGTCAAGGATTTCAATTTTACATGAAAATTATTCTGTTATACCTTGATTAAATCATGTCTACCAAAACCTTCTTATGCCCTTTTGTTTGTATTGCTTCTATTTGCAGAACAATTCCTGCTCAAGACCTGGTTGCTTGTGTAGCCAAGATGATGACCCAATGTTCTCACTAGAGCACCTTCGAGAGGCTAAGATCACCGGCTTTAACAGGTCATCGAAGTACCACCAGAGTCTTGTGCAGCTTATGATCTCAGGTGCACCTATACTAGAGAGGATGACCATCCAGTTGATCAAGGCAACCACCTCTCCATCAAATGCGCAGAACAACGGTAAGGAGCTTGGGTTCAACATGCCACGCAAAGGGCAATGGGCTCCTTGTACGAGTGAGTCTTGGAATCAGGACCATGCCACGATCTACGAGTGGATACTGGAAAAGAAAAATGAAGACGATGGAAATAGTTCAGATGGTCTTATTTTGTCTGGGTTTTAGGGAGTTTTATGGTTGCTATATAGCTAGATAGTTAATGCAATTTTCTTGCGGCTTTTTTTTATCTATTTAGTGGGTTTGATTGATCATGAGTAGAAGTCATGTGCATGCCCACCATGCTTATTTCTAAGAAGAATTATGCATTTTTGTTAAGCAGTGTTAAGATGAATTTTGAACATTATATGCAAATTATTAAGAGATGTGTAAGAAGACGTGTAAGTAAAAAAAAACTAAATGTTCTGCAAAGTAGCTTGGCACGTCATAATTGGGCCTTGCTAGAGTACACTCCGATTACGTACTCCCTAAGAGGTGTGATAGCTCCAAATCACAGTCCTTATCTCCTTGATTTTTGAAATACACAACGCATTAATGTCTCAATATTTGCTGGTATCAAAAAATTTGCTACAGAAAAAGGGAGAGAAAAGTTTAGGCTTACAACTAAAAACTTGTAGGTGACATATATACACTACAAGATATACATAGATTTTGCCGAGAGTTCACATTAGATGGTGCGGGTGGTTGACTGCCACGTACTAGCTAGTGTTCTATTCCAATTTCCATTGATATGGGTTGACTTATAGTAGGGAGTTGTTTGTCGCTGATGTATCTTTACTGTCATAAAATTAAAGATTCAAATAACAGTACCAAACCATCGCTAAAGAAACACATTTATGCCTTCTAGCCCCATCGTCCACTTAAACAAATTCTCAGCAATAGCTATTGATCTTGAAGTGTTTTCCTAGCTTGTCTAGGAACCTTGATGAAATCTATGCATTCAATATTTAATTGTTTCTAACAATTGACTGAGACAGGGAAATTGGTGTGTTCAGTCTCCACTCTCTCCACCGAAATATTACTAAAAAGGTTGTCTCTGTGATCAACTTTGGCTCATGTTCTTCTCTGTTGTAGTGCTGTATTATAGCAACTCCAGCATGCCCTTTAAACATATCTTCTCTATCCTAAGTTTAGAGGGTCAAGCCAAAAGAAAAAACACACTATAGCAAACCCTGGGGGAGGTATTAAAACCCCTCCTCCACACTATTTCTACGGGATCTCTAGATAGCCCTCTATGATGAGTTAGAATTAAAGGGTATTGTTAGAGTTGCAGCAAGTTTTGAGATAACTTGTCTGACCGGAAAAAGTATGATTGGCCGAAATTTTAGGGAAAACGAAATATAAAAACTTTGATTGTGACTGCGGTGATCTTGATATAGTATAGTGCTAGATGTGAGTTATAGGCTTGTGGTTAATTCGGGACGTAGGCCACGTTTGTTTTGGCTATGGACTCCTGCGACCTGCTCCTATTCACGCCCTTTTTTATTGCCACCGTCCAAGGCTGAATCAGTATCGTGGGTTTATTTCGACATGCTACATATGTTCTATCAATGACTGCACAATTATGAGCGTATTTTATTTGTAAGTGTCTAAACTCTCCGTCTTCTTACATCTCAAACCACTCTTCGTCTTCTTACGTCTCAACCCATTGATTAGCATGTCTGACATCCTTATCTATATATCTATACAACCTATATAGATACACTTCACTAACTATTTCTCTCAACATGCAAGCTGGCCACGTCATCTAGAAACTCATTATATCAAACACCGGTCACTATCCACTAGGACCATCTATTTATGCCATCTACCGATTTTCTGTGACCAATAGTATCTATGGTCTTTGCGAGTACAATTCTACAAAATTTGCACAGTAGATGTCATCCACTGACCTTATATGACTGAGGACCATGTGTGTCCGAGGGACCGAGTGGATGGTCGCTTTCCTTGTGATGAGTGATTGACAACGTGGTGTGGATTGACGTTCACCTTGGCTCAAGTATTGCAGGTGTAGGATGCGGCTAAGTTTGCATTGGTGCAGGTGAAGAACATGCGCGAAAAGTCTTAGCCGGAGCGGCCTCCTAGGAGCGGAGAGACAAGTAGGCTTGGTTCGAGGGACCCGGTGGCCAGTGGGATCAAGTGCGATTCACATGGTGCAAGAACAAGCAAGGCAATCCTTGGGGGATTTTGTTGGGGATTCACTCTTGGGTCCTTAGTGATCCTTTTCTAGTGATTTGGCCCACTTAATCCTCGGGGAGAACATCAAATTTGGCGGATTTTGGAGAAACCCGAGCAAAAGGGTGTTTGGTTCGTAGATCCGCAATTACTTTTGATTCAGAGCGATTTTGGGTGTGATTTTGGAGTTTGAATCCGAGGGTTGAATTGTGAGATCGATCGAGGATAAGTTCGAATTTCCTCGCGGGTAGTTTTGTTCCTGTTCTGTTTGGGCAAACCGGTCTGATCGGTTTGGGAAACCGGTCTGACCGGTTCTGGTGCTGGAGTTGAGATTTGTTGTTCTTTGAGTCTCTAGATGTGGTTTGAGTTGGAGTTGCCCTGATTGTTTTGTTGGAGTGTTTTGAGTTCGCTTTGGGCAGCAAGCTTGGACTTGGGTTCGTCTGGGTGAAACCGGTCTGACCGGTTCTCTTAACCGGTCTGACCGCTTTTGGCATGTGTGCTGCCTTGAGCATTGATGTGTTTGTTTCCGCTGTGATCTGTGAGTTGTGCTAGTTGGATCTTGTTCCTAGGACCAGAAACACTCCGGTGGCTTTGTGGTTTTGGCAAGAAAGTGAGTTGGACACGATTGGTAGTGATTTTGGGACATAGGCCAGATTTACTCTTTCGAGAGAAATTTTTATCGGCTCCCATTCACTCCCACCCTTTGGTCGCCATTTCGATCCTTTAATGACTAATAGCATCCATGGTCTTTGCGAGTATAATGTTACAAAATTCGCACAATAGAAATACATAGATAATCAATCATTTAGGAGTCGTTCTCTCTCAATAAAATGAAGATATTTTTATGTATAATGTCGTTTGCAAAAGAATGTTGCCATGCAATCACCTTAGTGTTTCTACTTTTAAATTTCATCTTAAATCATGTATAGTGTCATCTGCAAAAAAAAACATTGCTATGTAATCACCTTAGTGTTTCTATTTTTAGTTTTTTCTTAAAATATTGTTTAAGAAATTTCCACGGCATCGCGCGGAGTATCACCTAGTAACCTATATAGATGCAACCCACTAATATCATTAACTACATTTCTCTTAACATGCAAGTTATCCATGTCACATCACGTCACCATCCACTAACATCTATTTATATGTTCCACCGATTTTCTGTGACTAATAGCATCCACGCATACAATTTATTAGTTTGCAAGTCCAATGCTATAAAATTCCTACAGTAGAAATACATTGATGATCAATTATTTAAGAGCACGCCCTCTCTTAACAAAATGGACATATTTTCATGTATAATGACGTTTGCAAAATAATGTTGCCATGCAATCACCTTAGTGTTTCTATTTTCAAATTTCACCTTAAAATCATGTATAATATCGTTGCAAAAGAATATTACCAAGCAATCACCTTAGTGTTTTTATTTTCAAATTTTACCTTAAAATTTTGTTTAAAAAATTTCCGCAGCATCGCGCGGGGTATCACCTAGTTTTCTAGGATGATGGGACACCAATTAAAGCAACAGGGCAATGACAAAGTAGACTTTTTAGACCCTCAAGGTGTAAATGAAAAAGTTTTGAAAGAAAAGGCTTGCTTAGATTGCTTGGTCTATGGTTTCTGCGATATGCAAAACAAGGAATCCATATTTCTCCCATATAATTGCAGGTAAGTCATTGCGGAAACTTCCACTATCTTTCATTACGTCTAGAAATAATTTCCTTCACTATGTCTTATATGTTGAAACCACCATATACAAATTGACATCAACCTCGATGAGACTAAGTTGGGGATTTATGATTCAAAACGAAGGCCTCGGAACTATGTCCAACCCCTCATTGACCTCCTTAACATGTAAGAGATTAATTCTTATTCTTTCTTTATTTTGCAAGATTACCACATCTATTCTTATTCTTTCTTTATTTTGCAAGATTACCACATCTATTATTATTCTTTCTTTATCTGTGTTCAATGTATGTAGTGCCCTTAGCAAGTTCAAGAAAAACCAAGGCACTTATAAATTTAGACCTTATCAAAAAAAGTTCATTATCATTGAATATCAACATATCACATGATAGCCAGCTGGTAATAATCTATGCGGGTTCTATCTTATGGATTGGATGTACGGCCATAGCATATAAAGCTTACAGGTTTGTAAGCATCCATTAATTTGTAAGATGCATTCTATTCTCGTAGTTAATAATTGAAACTAACCACATTTGTTTTATGTTATATTGTGTTGTAGTGTCTTGAGGCAAACACTTCTGAGATGACACTAAGTGAGGTAAAGGCACATCAAGAACAACTTGCTGGGTTTATTTTTGACCATGTTGTGGAACCTGATTGAGAGTTCAGTGTTATTTAGAACTTGTAATGTAATCGATGCCGTTATGCATATTTATCCCTAGCTTGTAATGTAAGAGACTTGAACTTGTAATATATCTGATGAAGCGGCATGAACTTGATACATGGATATGATGGATTTCATACTTGATACTACCTCTGTTCCAAAATATAGGTCGTTTGACTTTTTTTACCATAAGTTTCACCACTCGTCTTATTCAAAAAAATTGTGAAAATTAAGGCATTTTGAATATATTTTATTAATAAAATAAGCCACCACAAAAAATATGACAATTTGCACAAAATTTTGAATAAGACGAGCGGTCAAACTTAGAGTCAAAAAAATCAAAGGACCTAAATTTTGGAACTATTCGGTGTTGACTTTTTCGCTAAACATTTGATCATTCGTCTTATTCCAAAATTTATGTAAATATCATTTATTTTATTTGTGACTTACTTCTATATTTGGACAAACTTTTTGAATAAGATGAATGGTCAAATGTTGTAGAAAAAAGTCAACAGTAAATAGTAATTTAGAATGGAGGGAGTATTATCTATGTTCTGGTGTCATATATATATCCGTTCTAGTGTGATATTATCTATTTTTTAAAATGTGCAAGATTTAATTTTGGGTGTCATATGTATGCTAGAATGTCCATCACTGCCGGTTTTAACCGGCATTAAAAATGCACTCAGCAACGGTTTTAGCCTAAAAATGCTGATAATTAACCCATCAGTGCCTGTTCTAGTTTGCAGCCGGCATTGAAGGACGGGTTTTCAGTGACATGTCAAACCGGTACTGATAGGTTGTTTTCACTGCCGGTTTTAAACTGGTACTGAAAATGACATTTTCACTATCACTATTTTACTTCCGCCACCCCAAAACCGGCACAGAAAAGGGTTTTGGATCCGGCATAGAAAATGCTCCTGTTGTAGTGTTTGATCGCTATCAGATACTTGAGCATCCTCGCTTAATATGAGTCCTGCTCGTGATACACAAATGAGCTACGATATTTTAGCTACCATAGTACAATCGCCTTTTATTTTTATCTTTCTATCTATCTCTCTATACTATAAGGATCCAGTAGAATTGAAAACGCTTTTCACCCAAAAAAATCCTACCCACCCCTCACGGAGGACCAACACGTCGGGTCCAACGGTGGAAACGACGTGAAAAGTTTTTCAAAAACGATGTTTCTAGAGAGTTTTTGCCGTTTTGGGTACTACTTTTCTCACCTTAAAATTTCTTTACCCACCTCGTGTACCCACCAATCAAAGAACAGTCTGACCTGCCATTATAATGTTAACCATCCAGCAAACGGAAGCCATCACGGCCAGGACTCAACTGCACACAAAGCCAGACGGAAGCCATCACGGCCAGGATTCAACTGCACACAAAGCCATTATAATGTTTCCAAATAAAAAAGAACATCACATCTCCACATTATAATGTTTCCAAATAAAAAAGAACATCACGTCTCCACGAGATAGAACATAGATGATGATGCTGGCTCGCCGCGGTGGTGGACGCCTCATCAAGAACGGCGTCCTCGTCGCCGCCGGCACCGGCTCTCTCTTTTGCAGCGCCGACTCGGTCACCACCGACGATGATGCAGTCGTGCTGCTGCCGCTGCTCGGAGAGCCAGAGCAGGACGCGGTGGTAGTAGTAGTCATCGTGGACGAGGACGGGGACGCCGCCGCCGCCGTCTTCTGCTGGTGCGCCGCCGTCTTCTGCTTCCTGGGCCAGGGCTCGACAAAGGACGCCAGTACTTGCGTCCTGCCAGCTTCACTCTCAGCAAAGAAGAGAAGGCAAGCATGTTTGAATGCTTGAACAGTATCAAGGTTCCGTCTGGCTACTCCTCCAATATTAAGGGAATAATAAATATGAAAGAGAAGAAGTTCACAAACCTGAAGTCTCACGACTGTCATGTGTTGATGACACAGCTGCTTCCCGTCATACTCAGGGGTGTGCTACCAGTTAACGTGCGGAAAGCCATTGTGAAGCTATGTGCATTCCTCAATGCAATTTCTCAGAAGGTGATCAATCCAGACCATTTAGATCAGCTACAGAACGACGTGGTGCAATGTCTTGTCAGCTTTGAGATGATATTTCCACCATCCTTCTTCAATATCATGACACATCTATTGGTTCACCTCGTCAAAGAGATTTGTATATTGGGCCCAGTATTTCTACACAACATGTTCCCATCTGAGAGATTCTTCGCTGTCCTAAAGAAGTACGTCCGTAATCGTTCTCGTCCAGAAGGATGCATTGCTAAGGGATACGAAACGGAGGAGGTCATTGAATTCTGTGTTGACTTTGTCGACGATCTTATGCCGATTGGTGTGCCCGAATCCCATCACGAGGGGAGACTTGGTGGAAAGGGCACACTAGGGAGAAGATCGATGGTGATCAAGGACGTTGAGACATTTCGTAAAGCGCACCTCACAGTTTTGCAACAATCAACCTTAGTTGCTCCGTACATCGAGGAGCACATGCCGATTCTCAGGGACGAAAACTCAACAAAGTCTGCGGCCTTCATTCAGCGTCTGCACAATAGTACTTTCGCCGATTGGTTGCGAAGACGTCTTATGGGTGTCGAGGGCATTGATGCGCAGCTAGCTTTTGTAGCTAGAGGTCCATCGAGCACGATCTTGACATTCCAAGGATACGACATCAATGGGTATACATTTTACACAAGAGCCCAGGACAAGAAAAGCACCAACCAAAACAGTGGTGTCCGAATCGACGCGACAGACACCAATGGCAATACAAACTCATACTATGGAATCATAGAGGAGATATGGGAACTAGAGTACGGACCTTTGAAAATCCCACTGTTCAAGTGCCAATGGGTGAAGCTGACTGGAGGAGGTGTTAAAGTTGAAGCGGACTATGGAATGACGTTAGTGGACCTAAACAAGATTGGCTTTCTAGACGAACCGTTCGTCCTGGGCAAAGCTGTCACACAAGTTTTTTATGTGAAGGACATGGCTAGCAGACCGAAGAAAGGGGCGGATAAGAAAGGTGGGGGTAAGCAATTGGACCCATCACAAGACGAGCCAAAGCGTCATATAGTTCTTCCTGGAAAGAGAAAAATCGTAGGAGTTGAGGACAAGACGGATGAAGATTATGATATGCTCGATGGCGGGCCTCCATTCTCAGTGGCTGATGACCCAAGCATCCTGTTAGCGGCGGAGGAGACACCGTATCTACGGCGTGATCACAATCAAGGAACATTTGTAAAGTGGAAGTTTATTAGTGTCCGAGTAAACGATTATGCCATGTAATTTAATTGCACTATGTTCCACCCAATTTGTAATAACTATATTTGCATTTATGTTCCACCTATGTTCTAAGATTTTCTATTGATTTATAAGATTGTTTTTATTAATTCTAGCATTTTATATTGATTTTCTAGTAATTTATAAGATTTTCTAGTAATTTATAAGATTTTCTAGCATTTTATATTGATTTTCTAGTAATTTATAAGATTTTCTAGTAATTTATAATATTTTCTAGTAATTTATAAGATTTTCTACTAATTTATAAGATTTTCTATTAATTTATAAGTTTTTCTAGCATTTTATATTGATTTTCTAGTAATTTATAAGATTTTCTATTAATTTATAAGATTTTCTAGCACAGGGCCTTTAGCACCGGGTCGTGGCTGCACCCGGTGCTAAAGGCCACGACCGGGCCACAGGGGCCGTGCGGCAGCTGGCCACGTCACCGGGCGCACACGAGCCACGTCACTGGCCCGGACGTGGCCTTTAGCACCGGGTCGTGGCTGCACCCGGTGCTAAAGGCCACGACCGGGCCGCGGACCGGCCTGGCCACGGAGGCCGTGCGGCAGCTGGCCACGTCACCGGGCGCACACGAGCCACGTCACTGGATAAACAAGAACAATTTTTCTTTTTAATCATTGTATAAAAGTTGTAACTAGTCGTTCTTCCTCGTACAAACTTCAAAAAAGATCATTTTTCTTCCTAAAAATTCCTAAAATCATACTCTATCAAGTTATGAAACTTATTAATGTTATTATTTTGAAAAATCTTCTCGTGTTTGAACAATCCAAATTTTGAATTAAAAATGACAACTACAACCAAGGTTTTTTTCACACTAGGTGATGTCAAATGAAAAAGTGATGAATACCAAAGTTTCATATTTCATCATGATCTACAATATTTATTTAGGTCATTTTGTCATTTTCAAAATGGGTAATAACATGTAGTACAAATTTGACAAGTCTCTAACAAAGTTTTAGAAACTATGCGAGTGAATCTAGGATTAATGAACAATGTATACTACCACTTTCTCAAATGCAAAAATGACTTAAATAAAGATTGTAGATCTTGACGAGATATGAAATTTTGGTATTCATGACTTTTTCATCTGAGACCATTTAATGTTCCAAAATCTTTCATTTAGTTATCAATTTTTGTAATTTATAAGATTTTCTAGTAATTTATAAGATTTTCTAGTAAGTTATAAGATTTTCTAGTAATTTATAAGATTTTCTATTAATTTATAAGATTTTCTATTAATTTATAAGATTTTCTAGTAAATTATAAGATTTTCTATTAATTTATAAGATTTTCTAGAATTTTATATTGATTTTCTAGTAATTTATAAGATTTTCTTATTTAATATATATTTTTAATAGGTATTAATAACTGAATTAAAATAAGTATTAATAACTATATATTAAAAACTATATTTATAAGATTCCCAAATAGTAGCCCCCGGTGCTAAAGGCCGGTTTGGAAACTGGGCGCCAAACGAAAATTTGGGGCCTTTAGCACCGGGTTGATCTAAAATCCGGTGCTAAAGGCCCCCAATTTTCGTTTGGCGCCAGTTACGGCCTTTAGCACCGGGTGTAGAAGACCCGGTGCTAAAGGGGGGGCCTTTAGCACCGGGTCGTGGCCGCACCCGGTGCTAAAGGCCTTCGTCTAGCGCACAGTTACGACCTTTAGCACCGGGTGTAGAAGACCCGGTGCTAAAGGGCCTTTCGCACCGGGTGGTGGGAAGACCCGGTGCTAAAGGGGGGGCCTTTAGCACCGGGTGCTGTACAGACCCGGTGCTAAAGGGCCTTTAGCACCGGGTCGTGGCTGCACCCGGTGCTAAATGCCCCGGACCTATATAGGCCGGGGACTTCTCTCCCCTCCCTCACTTCGCCCTTATTCCTCACAGATCGAAACCGCCGCCGGTGCCCCCTCGTCTCCTCAGCCGCAGCCGCTTGTCGCCGTCGCCCGTCGCCGCCGCCGCCCGTGGTCCCCGCGCCCACGCCGCCGCCGCCTGTCGTCCCCGCGCCCACGCCGCGCCGCCGCCCGTCGTCCCCGCCGCCGTTGTCGTCCCCGCGCGCGCCTGTCGTCCCCGCCGCCCGGCCGTGGTCCCCGCCGCCGCCGTCGTCCCCGCGCCCACGCCGCCGCCACCCGTGGTCCCCGCGCCCGTCGTCCCCGCGCCGGCGCCCCTCGTCCCCGCGCCGCACGTCGTCCCCGCGCCGCTCCTCGTCTCCTCGCCGCCGTCGCCCGCCGTGCCCGTCACTGCACGGTGAGCCTCTGTGAAATGTTTGTGAGCCGGCCTTCGTGCCGTGCGTGAATGTTTGTGAGCCGGCCTTCGTGCCGTGCGTGAATGTTTGTGAGCCGGCCTTCGTGCCGTGCGTGAATGTTTGTGAGCCGGCCTTCGTGCCGTGCACGTGTTTGTGTGTGCAGGTACCCGTTGCAGGGCCGAACACGTTCGGCCATGCACATTTGCTTAGCGAACGTGTTCGGCCATGCGCATTTGGTTAGCGAACGCGCTTAGCCGAACGCGTTCGCTAAGCACATACATTGAAAATATTAGAAATTACATTGAAATGTATATTGGAAAAGTTATATTGGAAATGTATATTGGAAATGTTATATGTTTGAAATGTATATTGGAAAATGCTCCATTTAAATGTATTGGAGATATTTACATTGAAATGTATATTGGAAATGCTATATGTTTGAAATGTATATTGGAAAATGCTTCATTTAAATGTATTGGAGATATTTACATTGAAATGTATATTGGAAATGTTATATGTTTGCAATGTATATTGGAAAATGCTTCATTTAAATGTATTGGAGATATTTATATTGAAATGTATATTGGAAATGTTATATGTTTGAAATGTATATTGGAAAATGCTCCATTTAAATGTATTGGAGATATTTACATTGAAATGTATATTGGAAATGTTATATGTTTGAAATGTATATTGGAAAATGCTTCATTTAAATGTATTGGAGATATTTACATTGAAATGTATATTGGAAATGTTATATGTTTGAAATGTATATTGGAAAATGCTTCATTTAAATGTATATTGGAAATTCTATGTACCCGAACCCACCGCGCACCCGAACCCCTTAGCGAATCCATTTTTTCGCGCACCGACCCCCCTTAGCGAACCCTTAGCGAATCATATTGGGAATATGTGTGCTTTGTATATATTTTTTATCAATTATTTTTAATTCTATAGATGGCGGACAACAACAACCCCGTCCCACCCATGCAAGAGGACAACAACAACCCCGTCCCACCCATGCAAGAGGACAACAACACCCCTGTCCCACCCATTCAAGAGAACAACGACACGTTCTTAGCGAATCAACTTTTCAATATGGTAACCCAACCAATGTCCATGGATGATGTGTTGGGGATCATTGGAAGGGCCGAAAATGTTGAAGGGGCCGCCAATGTCCAGGCCGAAAATGTTGAAGGGGCCGGTAACGAGCCCTCGTCTAGTCAGGTGTGTATATAGATAACATAAATTTGTACTGTACATGTCAATTATGTATACCATCTCTATATCATCTCGTATATATGTAATTTGTGTAGGCCGCATCTGCTTCTACAAGTCGAGCTAAGAAATCAAAACGATCGACCACGAAGAAGCTGAAGGATGTCAAGTTACACATCACCCGAGTGGAGGATGACGGGGAGCCAGTTGAGCCCCCAAAAGTGTCCAAGAAATTTGTATCTCAGTGCGGGGTAATTGTACGGGACAATGTGCCCATTAGTATCAGAAAATGGAAGTCCACGGACCCCACTGAGGAGTACGTGCTCCCCGATACGGAGAAGGAGATGCTATGGAGGGAATTAAAGGCAATATTCGACTGGCCTAACACTCATGAAGCAGAACTGAGGGATTGGACAATGAAGAAGATGACAGTTCTGTTTCAGGATTTCAAGAAGAAGTTGTACTCGCAATTTCTCAACACCGGAGAGGCCCCGGATCCTGAGAAGTATAAGAAGATCACCAATGACGAGTGGGAAGCATTCATTGAGTACAAAACCTCCGAAGAGGGTGCGACGGCTAGCGCTAGAAACGCTGGAAACGCCGCAAATAAGAAGTACTCTCATAAGATGGGTTCGGGAGGTTACAAGGCAAACATCGCTAAATGGGAGAAGATGGAAGAAGATCTATATGCTAGAGGCATCACTCCAGCGACACATGACTGGCCCACAAGGACCAAGCATTGGTACTATGGTCATGGAGGCACCCTAAGCCCAATCGACGGCTCCTTAGTTTTTCCCGAGGACTTGCGAGAACTAGCTCAGCGTCTCATCGATATCCTCAGGGCATCTGATAGGGGAGAATTTGTTGCCGATAGAGACAGAGATGAGCTAACCTATGCCTTAGGGAACAAGGAGCATCCTGGACGGACGCGCGGAGTAGGCACAAGCATCTCATGGAAGAAAGGTTTCCAAGAGCACGCCGCCACCTATAGGAGCCGTTCGAGGAAGAAGGCCGAATATGAGCAGAGGGTGAGGGACCTAGAGCAAACGGTTGCCGCCCAGGGCTCGAAGCTCCAAGAAATGGAGTCAGAGATGGAGCGACGGATGAAGGTAGCATGGCTGCAGATACAACAAGCCACAGGCGGGACCGGTTCCACAGAGCCTGCACCTCTCCAACAAGCCGCAGGCGGGACCGGTTCCACAGAGCATGCACCTCTCCAAGATGCGGCCCTTATTAGCCCTCCACAACAATATCAAAGCAGTCACGCTTCCACACAGGCCGCCGAAGCGGTCCGTTACACCGTGGATGAAATAACTCAACGGACCGCGTGCGAGCTTGTCGTCAGGCAGAAAAACTTAGCTGTGGTGGTACGTATGCGACCTTAGTTCATACTGCATACATTTCACCATAAATACCATTCATTTACTAACTTTCTTTGTGACTACTAACTTATCAGGTCGCATACGGTATGACCAAACGTGTGGAAGAAGGGCAAAAATGGCACTGCAATGACATTCCACATGGTTACGTACCTGTTGAGGTGGAGCAAGTCGTCACCAGCTGGGAAGACTTGGAACTTGACATCCCCGGAGGTGATGGAGAAACAAAACTCGGTCAGTGTTCTCACTGCATCATTCTACGGAGCAAGGCAGACGTCGTCATACCCGGTACACCTGCGGCTACCAACAAGCCCCCGTCACCTCCAAGAGATCCACAGGATCATGACGATTCTCCGGGAGCTCCTGATGCAAGCCCGTCTCCTCCGCCAAAGAGGTCTCCGTCTCCTCCACCGAAGAGGTCTCCGTCTCCTCCGCCGAAGAGGTCTCCGTCTCCTCCGCCGAAGAGGTCTCCGTCTCCTCCGCCGAAGAGGTCTCCGTCTCCTCCGCCGCGGAGGTCTCCGCCCCCTCCGCCAAAGAGGAGACGCCGCACTAAAGCCTCTGCCCCCACTCCACCAGCGAAGAAGGCGCGGAAAACCAAAGAGAAGCCCGCACCAGAGAAAAGAGCGGGTGAGAAGACTCTAGAGGAGCTCGAAGCCTCGGTCAAAGCAGACACAAAGAGGCAAATGGCCGAGTGGAGGAAAAAACCTGAGCCGGAGCCGAAGCTTGATCCCACCGTCGTCAAGTCATTCCTCGGTAATTTGGGCAAGGGTCAACAGAAGGAAGTAATAGTAACAGACTATGACCGCTCATTACTGAAATCTCGCCGGAAGCGGAAGGCTGCAGATAAGGAGGCGGGCCCATCTAAAAAGGTTCCTCAGCTCGGCCAGTAACCTCAGCGGCCCTCGGGTCCATTGCCATCTCTGGACGAGCTTAACATGCAACGAGTAATGGCCGAGACTGGACTAACCAGAGCGCAAGTCCTGGGGGAAGAAGAGGTGCCTGTAAACACAACGCTGAGGTGGCCGTTTAATCTTGGCGAGCCTATGGTCCTTCCTGAAATGGAGAGGAAGCTACAGACGAAGATGCGCCGATTCCATGAGTGGTACTTGGAAGAATCAAGAAGGAATAAATGGCGCATGATCAAAGTAGGCGTGAAGGACCATGATTTCTACAATGGTGACGAGGATTGGGTGTGGCTGAGGTTTAAGGATATATATGAGCTGTACCACCGCGACGCCATGGACGTGGATTTGATCACCTGTTGGACACTGTAAGTACTTTGTTGTTGCTTATAATTCACAGTTTGAAAACAATAATTCCAATCTATGTTGACGCGGGCTTTATTTATTGCTTAACATATACAGAATGGAGATTCAAAAATGTCGGAGAGATAATATATATGACGTTGGTTTCGTTGATCCTCGAAGGATAAGTGAAGCAATGATACTGCACAATCCTGAGGAAACATATTTAAACCTATACAAGTATATTAAGAAACAAAATTACTGCGACTCCATACTAATCCCATACAACATCGAGTGAGTACATACACAGGCTTCTTCTTATACTGTCTGTGTACTAATTCATTTCTGATTATAATGTATACATGTGCACAGATTCCACTGGTTCCTAATAATATTGTGTCCTGACCGGGGTGTCGTGAACGTCTTTGATTCGTTGCACACTCCAAAAGAAAAACTACAGAACATCATGGACATGATGACAAGGTGATGTATATTTCCCCCTACTTAATTCACCCCTTACACTCGCAATGACTTAACTCAATTTTTTTTGTTCGCAGGGCCTGGATTCAATTTCGTCAAGAACACCCGGGAATTCAACATGAAACACTAAAATGGAACATTGGCTTTCCGGTAAGCAAGTAATTTGTACATGTAGGCCTCGGCTAATATATTATATGAATTTTACTTAATTTCTTTTGGTCGACAGTGTGCCAAACAGGGGCCGGGAAATAATTTATGTGCATACTATGTTTGCGATTTCATGTGGAATTGGGGACATAAAAAGCTTCCACAACAGGATATTATGGTACGTAATAATAAACACATTTCCATTATTATTAAGTGCACAATTATTGTCTCCAACTCGGCGGATTAAATATCTTTCAATTATTTGTAAATTACAGATGTTCAACCTAAAGGAAGAGTCCCTAGAGCTAGAAAGAATTGACGCAATTGCAGAACAGCTCGTCGGATGGATCTGGGACGAGGTCGTCAATCCCTGAGGAGAATTCTACTCGCCAGTACTGGAGGACGTGCCGGACAGTCCAACAAGCTAGTCGTCAATCTTAATTAAGTAGAAAATACAGTTTAAATATATATAACTCAAGTTGACATGCATGAATATCTACTTTTGTAATATATATGTCTTCTATTTTGATGAAATGTCAGCTAATATGAATATAGAGTCGGCCGAATACGCATTAGAATACACGTATTAGAATATATACGTATATAGACGTGCACGCATGGCTACTGAAAAAAGCAAAAAAAAAAAGAAATCCGGGGCCTTTAGCACCGGTTGCAGACACCAACCGGTGCTAAAGGCAGGCCCTTTAGCACCGGGTGTAGCCACGACCCGGTGCTAAAGGCCCTGCTAAAGGCGCTGCGGGGCAGGGCCTTTAGCACCGGGTCGTGGCTGCACCCGGTGCTAAAGGTCCCCTTTAGCACCGGTTATTCAACCCGGTGCTAAAGGGGTACCCCTTTAGCCTCGGATTAGTTGCACCGGATGGGAAACCCGGTGCTAAAGGGCTTTCCCACCTGGTGCAAATGTCGATCATTCTGGTAGTGCTTCGTCTTCTTACGTCTCAACCCATTGATTAGCATGTCTGACATCCTTATCTATATATCTATACAACCTATATAGATACACTTCACTAACTATTTCTCTCAACATGCAAGCTGGCCACGTCATCTAGAAACTCATTATATCAAACACCGGTCACTATCCACTAGGACCATCTATTTATGCCATCTACCGATTTTCTGTGACCAATAGTATCTATGGTCTTTGCGAGTACAATTCTACAAAATTTGCACAGTAGATGTCATCCACTGACCTTATATGACTGAGGACCATGTGTGTCCGAGGGACCGAGTGGATGGTCGCTTTCCTTGTGATGAGTGATTGACAACGTGGTGTGGATTGACGTTCACCTTGGCTCAAGTATTGCAGGTGTAGGATGCGGCTTAGTTTGCATTGGTGCAGGTGAAGAACAGGCGCGAAAAGTCTTAGCCGGAGCGGCCTCCTAGGAGCGGAGAGACAAGTAGGCTTGGTTCGAGGGACCCGGTGGCCAGTGGGATCAAGTGCGATTCACATGGTGCAAGAACAAGCAAGGCAATGTGGATGAAGTTTTTGAGCCGGTACATCGGGCACGACCGAGTCAAAGAACGAGGCAAGACCGACTAGACTGTCCGGAAGCCGGAGGTGAAAGGCTTGGCGTGCTCGAGGCTTGGCGTGGAGGCCGGACCAAGTGCGCGGGGTTTACTAGTTTACCACAAAACCAGAGGAGGAGGGTTTCTTGGTTTGGGCCACAAAACCAAGGCCAAAGGACCTGGAGAGCCAGGACCGGTCTGCAGAACCGGTCTGACCGGTTTCAGTCTGGGCATCGGGAAGCTTCGAAGCGGAGGACACGTGGTGTAATCTCGGAGGTTGCGTCGGAGGGAAGCAACTCCAGATGGATGCGTGCCTAGCCGGAGGAAAATATCTGCAGCTTTACCGTTTTGCCCTTGAGGGCGTGTATCTTAGGTTTAAGTTGTAGGGGTAGTTTAGTCTTTCAGCGGCGGCTATATATACTCACCTTGGTGGGAGTTGGCTGCTGACTCTTGTGAACTCTAGTCATTTGCTCTTTGTTTTCTTAGGCTACCCAAGTGATTCATGTGGTGAGGAAGAGAGGAGGGGTTCTCTCCACTTCTATTTCCTCCACTTTCAAGTGGGTAGGATGAAGGGAGGAGGCTAGACCTTTGTAAAGATATTGAGCTCGTGATGTTTAGTGAATTCCTCACGATCATGTCATGAGTTCTTGTTTCCGTTGCGTTTTTCTTTTTCGGTGATTTTTGAGAGATGTTTGGGCGAATTTGTGTTCGTCACGTTTGAGGCCATTTCCTTGGGGGATTTTGTTGGGGATTCAATCTTGGGTCCTTAGTGATCCTTTTCTAGTGATTTGGCCCACTTAATCCTCGGGGAGAACATCAAATTTGGCGGATTTTGGAGAAACCCGAGCAAAAGGGTGTTTGGTTCGTAGATCCGCAATTACTTTTGATTCAGAGCGATTTTGGGTGTGATTTTGGAGTTTGAATCCGAGGGTTGAATTGTGAGATCGATCGAGGATAAGTTCGAATTTCCTTGCGGGTAGTTTTGTTCCTGTTCTGTTTGGGCAAACCGGTCTGATCGGTTTGGGAAACCGGTCTGACCGGTTCTGGTGCTGGAGTTGAGATTTGTTGTTCTTTGAGTCTCTAGATGTGGTTTGAGTTGGAGTTGCCCTGATTGTTTTGTTGGAGTGTTTTGAGTTCGCTTTGGGCAGCAAGCTTGGACTTGGGTTCGTCTGGGTGAAACCGGTCTGACCGGTTCTCTTAACCGGTCTGACCGCTTTTGGCATGTGTGCTGCCTTGAGCATTGATGTGTTTGTTTCCGCTGTGATCTGTGAGTTGTGCTAGTTGGATCTTGTTCCTAGGACCAGAAACACTCCGGTGGCTTTGTGGTTTTGGCAAGAAAGTGAGTTGGACACGATTGGTAGTGATTTTGGGACATAGGCCAGATTTACTCTTTCGAGAGAAATTTTTATCGGCTCCCATTCACTCCCACCCTTTGGTCGCCATTTCGATCCTTTAATGACTAATAGCATCCATGGTCTTTGCGAGTATAATGTTACAAAATTCGCACAATAGAAATACATAGATAATCAATCATTTAGGAGTCGTTCTCTCTCAATAAAATGAAGATATTTTTATGGATAATGTCGTTTGCAAAAGAATGTTGCCATGCAATCACCTTAGTGTTTCTACTTTTAAATTTCATCTTAAATCATGTATAGTGTCATCTGCAAAAAAAAATATTGCTATGTAATCACCTTAGTGTTTCTATTTTTAGTTTTTTCTTAAAATATTGTTTAAGAAATTTCCACGGCATCGCGCGGAGTATCACCTAGTAACCTATATAGATGCAACCCACTAATATCATTAACTACATTTCTCTTAACATGCAAGTTATCCATGTCACATCACGTCACCATCCACTAACATCTATTTATATGTTCCACCGATTTTCTGTGACTAATAGCATCCACGCATACAATTTATTAGTTTGCAAGTCCAATGCTATAAAATTCCTACAGTAGAAATACATTGATGATCAATTATTTAAGAGCACGCCCTCTCTTAACAAAATGGACATATTTTCATGTATAATGACGTTTGCAAAATAATGTTGCCATGCAATCACCTTAGTGTTTCTATTTTCAAATTTCACCTTAAAATCATGTATAATATCGTTGCAAAAGAATATTACCAAGCAATCACCTTAGTGTTTTTATTTTCAAATTTTACCTTAAAATTTTGTTTAAAAAATTTCCGCAGCATCGCGCGGGGTATCACCTAGTTTTCTAGGATGATGGGACACCAATTAAAGCAACAGGGCAATGACAAAGTAGACTTTTTAGACCCTCAAGGTGTAAATGAAAAAGTTTTGAAAGAAAAGGCTTGCTTAGATTGCTTGGTCTATGGTTTCTGCGATATGCAAAACAAGGAATCCATATTTCTCCCATATAATTGCAGGTAAGTCATTGCGGAAACTTCCACTATCTTTCATTACGTCTAGAAATAATTTCCTTCACTATGTCTTATATGTTGAAACCACCATATACAAATTGACATCAACCTCGATGAGACTAAGTTGGGGATTTATGATTCAAAACGAAGGCCTCGGAACTATGTCCAACCCCTCATTGACCTCCTTAACATGTAAGAGATTAATTCTTATTCTTTCTTTATTTTGCAAGATTACCACATCTATTCTTATTCTTTCTTTATTTTGCAAGATTACCACATCTATTATTATTCTTTCTTTATCTGTGTTCAATGTATGTAGTGCCCTTAGCAAGTTCAAGAAAAACCAAGGCACTTATAAATTTAGACCTTATCAAAAAAAGTTCATTATCATTGAATATCAACATATCACATGATAGCCAGCTGGTAATAATCTATGCGGGTTCTATCTTATGGATTGGATGTACGGCCATAGCATATAAAGCTTACAGGTTTGTAAGCATCCATTAATTTGTAAGATGCATTCTATTCTCGTAGTTAATAATTGAAACTAACCACATTTGTTTTATGTTATATTGTGTTGTAGTGTCTTGAGGCAAACACTTCTGAGATGACACTAAGTGAGGTAAAGGCACATCAAGAACAACTTGCTGGGTTTATTTTTGACCATGTTGTGGAACCTGATTGAGAGTTCAGTGTTATTTAGAACTTGTAATGTAATCGATGCCGTTATGCATATTTATCCCTAGCTTGTAATGTAAGAGACTTGAACTTGTAATATATCTGATGAAGCGGCATGAACTTGATACATGGATATGATGGATTTCATACTTGATACTACCTCTGTTCCAAAATATAGGTCGTTTGACTTTTTTTACCATAAGTTTCACCACTCGTCTTATTCAAAAAAATTGTGAAAATTAAGGCATTTTGAATATATTTTATTAATAAAATAAGCCACCACAAAAAATATGACAATTTGCACAAAATTTTGAATAAGACGAGCGGTCAAACTTAGAGTCAAAAAAATCAAAGGACCTAAATTTTGGAACTATTCGGTGTTGACTTTTTCGCTAAACATTTGATCATTCGTCTTATTCCAAAATTTATGTAAATATCATTTATTTTATTTGTGACTTACTTCTATATTTGGACAAACTTTTTGAATAAGATGAATGGTCAAATGTTGTAGAAAAAAGTCAACAGTAAATAGTAATTTAGAATGGAGGGAGTATTATCTATGTTCTGGTGTCATATATATATCCGTTCTAGTGTGATATTATCTATTTTTTAAAATGTGCAAGATTTAATTTTGGGTGTCATATGTATGCTAGAATGTCCATCACTGCCGGTTTTAACCGGCATTAAAAATGCACTCAGCAACGGTTTTAGCCTAAAAATGCTGATAATTAACCCATCAGTGCCTGTTCTAGTTTGCAGCCGGCATTGAAGGACGGGTTTTCAGTGACATGTCAAACCGGTACTGATAGGTTGTTTTCACTGCCGGTTTTAAACTGGTACTGAAAATGACATTTTCACTATCACTATTTTACTTCCGCCACCCCAAAACCGGCACAGAAAAGGGTTTTGGATCCGGCATAGAAAATGCTCCTGTTGTAGTGTTTGATCGCTATCAGATACTTGAGCATCCTCGCTTAATATGAGTCCTGCTCGTGATACACAAATGAGCTACGATATTTTAGCTACCATAGTACAATCGCCTTTTATTTTTATCTTTCTATCTATCTCTCTATACTATAAGGATCCAGTAGAATTGAAAACGCTTTTCACCCAAAAAAATCCTACCCACCCCTCACGGAGGACCCACACGTCGGGTCCAACGGTGGAAACGACGTGAAAAGTTTTTCAAAAACGATGTTTCTAGAGAGTTTTTGCCGTTTTGGGTACTACTTTTCCCACCTTAAAATTTCTTTACCCACCTCGTGTACCCACTAATCAAAGAACAGTCTGACCTGCCATTATAATGTTAACCATCCAGCAAACGGAAACCATCACGGCCAGGACTCAACTGCACACAAAGCCAGACGGAAGCCATCACGGCCAGGATTCAACTGCACACAAAGCCATTATAATGTTTCCAAATAAAAAAGAACATCACGTCTCCACGAGATAGAACATAGATGATGATGCTGGCTCACCGCGGTGGTGGACGCCTCATCAAGCTCGGCGTCCTCGTCGCCGCCAGCACCGGCTCTCTCTTTCGCAGCGCCGACTCGGTCACCGCCGACGATGATGCAGTCGTGCTGCTGCCGCTGCTCGGAGAGCCAGAGCAGGACGCGGTGGTAGTAGTAGTCATCGTGGACGAGGACGGGGACGCCGCCGCCGCCGTCTTCTGCTGGTGCGCCGCCGTCTTCTGCTTCCTGGGCCAGGGCTCGGCATAAAATCCTATCAAGGTAAATACCTGCCTCGCTCAGCCTCAGCTACTCTCTAGCCACATGCAAAGCTTGAAATCATTGTTTTGTTCTGCGTTGTTGCCGGTGCCTGCTGGTAATTTGTGCACCAAATAATTAGAGGATTAGACTTTATTTGTTTCCTTTTCTTGGCATAGCAGTACTCGAAAAATATATGGCAAATAGATCTTTGAGCAACTACCTGTTTCCCAATAAACTCCAAGTTAAGTTGGCAGGTGATGGAAGGATTGTATTGTGCACTGCCAATCTGTGACATAAAGCCAGACAACGTGCTTCTTGATGCAGAATTCTGATCGCGGTTACAGGAAGGTGATAGTACTTGGCAGTTGCAGGGTTTGAAGGTGACGTTCTTGCGATTTTCCGTGGAGGGCCTTGGGAGGTACTACACTTGAACCAAGTGATCATTTGCGGTGATCCAGGCCCAACCATATTCAAGAATCCAATCTGAATGTACATGCATATTCAACAGCTAATCAGATGAGCCTCCTGCATGATTCGTTCAGGTTATTATGGATGCACAGCAGCCACCACATGATGTGGTAATGACCATCGATCGTGGAGGCACCCGTGGCCGTAAGAGATCGCAGCAAGAAATAGATGGGATCAACGCCATTGATGTTGCAGAACAGAATCGACAGCGTAGAAGAGAAAAATATGCAAGTTTGCCTGAGGAGGAAAAAGAAAAGAGACGTCACAAATCAAGGGAAAATTACCAAAGTTTGCCTGAAGAAATAAAGGAGAAGAAGCGGGCCCAGTGACGAGAGAATTATCATTGTCGTAAGGCAGCAGAAAATGCAATGGCAATTCAAGGTTGGTTTTTTCAATGCAAAAATCTATTTTCAAGTTTTCGATATTATATGTTGGAATTGCAAACTTTTTACGGTTAGTTAACACTACCACGGAATGGAGATTTCATGAGGGCCGAATACCCTCATGAAAATAGCTAATACTGCCACGAAAATAATTCATGAACTCCAACTCTCACGAAAAACTCTCACAAATATGGCTTCACGAAAACGCTGTTTTCATGGCGGTGAACAACCACGAAACTTTTTCGTGAGGGTATTCCGTGACAACTACATCCACGAAATAGTTTGCGCCATCAGGTTTCAAAATTGTTTTCATGAGAGCCTAACAACCATGGATGTTTTTCATGAGAGCCTCTAACTCTCATGAAAATACATTTTCATGTCATGTCAAAACCGCCATGAAATAGACGCAGGCCGCCATGAAAAAGCTATCAAGGTCTAGTCATAAATTTCATTTTCATGAGGGGTAGTGCCTTCAGGAAAACCATTGAATTTTCATGAGAGCCGGTGCCCTGAGAGTTGGTGCCATCACGAAAATACCATCATTTTTTCATGAGAGTTCATACTACCAGGAAAATACATGTATAAAATCTCAGATGACACACATATAACCAGTACATACACCACACTTCCAAACATATACCAACATGCACATAAATGATCCAATATCAGTACAGCAACATATAATTCAAGTCCATAGATGCAATAGCCTATAGCAATTAGATCCTACAAGTCCATAATTGCACCAGATCCTAACATTTGCATTACAAGTCCATAGATTAATTAGCAAAAGTAGTGTTGCATCAGTTCAAATTGTGCCAAAATATCCCAAAAGTTTGGTTATCATGTGCTGGTTGTGTACTCCCTCCAATCAATTGTTGTCAAGGCCTTCACTACCAGCATTGTCTGAATCAACCATGTCATCAGAGCTCTCCATCTCATCACAGCTCTCTTCATCATCAATGTCATCGTAGCTCTCCTCATCCCCCATTTGGTAGTCGCCGTCGTCACTGTCAGTGTGCATGTCATCTATACAAGATCCTACATTTGAGGAACAGTTCACCTGAAAAAAGAAAACACATTGCCAAGCACTGAATAGATCTTCCCTGTATTACACAAGACAAGTGCTGCCACAAGTGGTTTGCACAGGACTAAATTAGATGATCATTGTTCATTGAGAAGATTGATTATCAGCAACTAAACTGACCAGCTACACATGGTTGAAAGTGACACATACAAATCAAAACATAATTATCTGAACAATGGCCAAACCTGTCCTGTTGTTAGTGAAACTACTACTCTCACTTAGGCATCACCAAGCAAAAATCAATAACCAGTAGATTTGGCTTCTCTACCCTAGGTTGTGAAACAATTTTTTATCTACTGTATAGTATCAAGCAATCAGGAACAGACTTTTATATACTACAAAGCAATAAGAATAACATCATAAACTTGCCTTAGCTTGATATCTGAATTCATGGTCTTCAGGTAAGAAGCGCCTATGGCAATCAAACCAGCAAGCTTTACGACCATAACGAAGCATAAATGCTTTACTGTCACTTAGGCATATCGTACATGAAAACCTACCGTGTGTGCTCCATCCAGTAAAGTCACCATGAGCAGGGAAGTCATGGACTGACCACATATAGGCTGCTCGCATTTTAAAATGTCGCTTTACTGAAGCATCATAAGTTTCTACCCCCTCCCACAACTTCAATAACTCATCAACTAAAGGTTGCATAAGAATGTTCAGTTTCTTTCCAGGATGCTTAGGAACCGGGACCACAAGCGCAGGGAATATGTACTCCGATTTCATTATTGTGCATGGTGGTAAATTCAATGGAGTAACAAACACGGGCCAACATGAGTAAGGAGCTGCATTCAAACTAAAGGGTGTAAAACCATCTGTTGCAAAAGCAAGTCGCACACTTCTAGGGTCAACAGAGAAATCTGGAAAGTCTTTATCAAATTGTTGCCATGCTTCACCGTCACATGGGTGGACCATCATACCAGAAGTGCAAGGCTTGTGTGACTTCATTAGCTTTGCTGTGGCTGGATGTGCATATAACCTTTGTAGTCTATTAGTAATGGGAAGATACCGTAACACTTTGCGTGGGATTCGATTATGACCTTCCTCATAGCGAGAGATACCACAAACATCACACTTGTCTTTGCTTTCATTGCCTTTGTAATAAAGCATGCAATTGTTATAACAAACATCAATTTTGATATATGGCATACCAAGGCCCTCAAGTAGTTTGTTTGACTGGTAGAAGTCCTTGGGTAACTTAGAATCAGGAGGCAAAAGTTCATGGATTAGTTGCATGTTCGCTTCAAAGTGTGCAATTGACATGTTATATTGTGATTTTAGAGCAATCAGACGTGCTACAGCTGAGAGAGATGAGTGCTTTGTGTTTTCATGGACTGACTGATCAGCACTAGCAACCATCCTATAAAAGGCTTTGGCATAACCTGTTGGCTCTTCATCAATTTGGGGTGGATGGCCACTGCCTAGTTCAGTCAACATATCATCCATACGGTCAGTTTCACAAAATCCCACATCACGTCCACCTTCGACTTGACTATCAATAGTTCCCTCACCATGTGCTGTCCATATTTTGTAGTCATCCTTAAACCCAAATCTACACAAGTGCATCTCTACTGTAAACCGTTTATGCCTAACACAATTTTGGCATGTAGCACAAGGACACTTAATTGTGCCACCTTCAACTAGGTTAGGCATAAAGAAGGCTCGATCTAAAAATTTGTTGGTGTTTTGAATCCAATCATTAGAGGGAGCTTGTGTACGAGACCAATCGGTATACATCCACTCACGATCTTCCATTATTCAGTTCTGTTTTAAAAAGACAGAAATTTAGATCCACAATAATTTGGCACAAGTATGAGCCAAATACTATGATTAATTGCCACATACATTTACCAAACTTCCTATCTATCAGAGAAGCATACTAAAAATAAACAGAATGCAGCCAAATCAAATGATAGTTTACTATAGCTACTACTCATAGTAAGCAGATTGATTAATTGGAGGCAGAGCACAGCATATGCCAAACATGCACTACCAGAATGATCGACATCTGCACCGGGTGGGAAAGCCCTTTAGCACCGGGTTTCCCACCCGGTGCAACTAATCCGAGGCTAAAGGGGTACCCCTTTAGCACCGGGTTGAATAACCGGTGCTAAAGGGGCCCTTTAGCACCGGGTGCAGCCACGACCCGGTGCTAAAGGGCCTGCCCCGCAGCGCCGTTAGCAGGGCCTTTAGCACCGGATCGTGGCTGCACCCGGTGCTAAAGGGCCTGCCTTTAGCACCGGTTGCTGTCTGCAACCGGTGCTAAAGGTCCCGGATTTTTTTTTTTTGCTTTTTTCAGTAGCCATGCATGCACGTCTATTTACATATATATTCTAATACGTGTATTCTAATGCGTATTCGGCCGACTCTATATTCATACTAGTTGACATTTCATCAAAATAGAAGACATATATATTACAAAAGTAGATATTCATGCATGTCAACTCGAGTTATATATATTTAAACTGTATTTTCTACTTAATTAAGATTGACGACTAGCTTGTTCGACTGTCCGGCACGTCCTCCAGTACTGGCGAGTAGTATTCTCCTCGGGGATTGACGACCTCGTCCCAGATCCATCCGACGAGCTGTTCTGCAATTGCGTCAATTCTTTCTAGCTCTAGGGATTCTTCCTTCAGGTTGAACATCTGTAATTTACAAATAATTGAAAGATATTTAATCCGCCGAGTTGGAGACAATAATTGTGCACTTAATAATAATGGAAATGTGTTTATTATTACGTACCATAATATCCTGTTGTGTAAGCTTTTTATGTCCCCAATTCCACATGAAATCGCAAACATAGTATGCACATAAATTATTTCACGGCCCCTGTTTGGCGCACTGTCGACCAAAAGAAATTAAGTAAAATTCATATAATATATTAGCCGAGGCCTACATGTACAAATTACTTGCTTACCGGAAAGCCAATGTTCCATTTTAGTGTTTCATGTTGAATTCCCGGGTGTTCTTGACGAAATTGAATCCAGGCCCTGCGAACAAAAAAATTGAGTTAAGTCATTGCGAGTGTAAGGGGTGAATTAAGTAGGGGAAAATATACATCACCTTGTCATCATGTCCATGATGTTCTGTAGTTTTTTCTTTTGGAGTGTGCAACGAATCAAAGACGTTCACGACACCCCGGTCAGGACACAATATTATTAGGAACCAGTGGAATCTGTGTACATGTATACATTATAATCAGAAATGAATTAGTACACAGACAGTATAAGAAGAAGCCTGTGTATGTACTCACTCGATGTTGTACGGGATTAGTATGGAGTCGCAGTAATTTTGTTTCTTAATATACTTGTATAGGTTTCCATATGTTTCCTCAGGATTCATCAATATCATTTCTTCACTTATCCTTCGAGGATCCACGAAACCAACGTCATATATCCCGGATCTCCGACATTTTTGAATCTCCATTCTGCATATGTTAAGCAATAAATAAAGCCCGCGTCAGCATAGATTGGAATTATTGTTTTCAAACTGTGAATTATAAGCAACAACAAAGTACTTACAGTGTCCAACAGGTGATCAAATCCACGTCCATGGCGTCGCGGTGGTACAACTCATATATATCCTTAAACCTCAGCCACACCCAATCCTCGTCACCATTGTAGAAATCATGGTCCTTCACGCCTACTTTGATCATGCGTCGTTTATTCCTTCTTGATTCTTCCAAGTACCACTCATGGAATCGGCGCATCTTCGTCTGTAGCTTCCTCTCCATTTCAGGAGGGACCATAGGCTCGCCAAGATTAAACGACCACCTCAGCGTTGTGTTTACAGGCACCTCTTCTTCCCCCAGGACTTGCGCTCTGGTTAGTCCAGTCTCGGCCATTACTCGTTGCACGTTAAGCTCATCCAGAGATGGCAATGGACCCAAGGGCCGCTGAAGTTGCTGGCCGAGCTGAGGAACCTTTTTGGATGGGCCCGCCTCCTTATCTGCAGCCTTCCGCTTCCGGCGAGATTTCAGTAATGAGCGGTCATAGTCTGTTACTATTACTTCCTTCTGTTGACCCTTGCTCAAATTACCGAGGAATGACTTGACGACGGTGGGATCAAGCTTCGGCTCCGGCTTAGGTTTTTTCCTCCACTCGGCCATTTGCCTCTTTGTGTCTGCTTTGACCGAGGCTTCGAGCTCCTCTAGAGTCTTCTCACCCGCTCTTTTCTCTGGTGCGGGCTTCTCTTTGGTTTTCCGCACCTTCTTCGCTGGTGGAGTGGGGGCAGAGGCTTTAGTGCGGTGTCCCCTCTTTGGCGGAGGGGGCGGAGACCTCCGCGGCGGAGGAGACGGAGACCTCTTCGGCGGAGGAGACGGAGACCTCTTCGGCGGAGGAGACGAAGACCTCTTCGGTGGAGGAGACGGAGACCTCTTTGGCGGAGGAGACGGGCTTGCATCAGGAGCTCCCGGAGAATCGTCATGGTCCTGTGGATCTCTTGGAGGTGACGGGGGCTTGTTGGTAGCCGCAGGTGTACCGGATATGACGACGTCTGCCTTGCTCCATAGAATGATGCAGTGAGAACACTGACCGAGTTTTGTTTCTCCGTCACCTCCGGGGATGTCAAGTTCCAAATCTTCCCAGCTGGTGACGACTTGCTCCACCTCAACAGGTACGTAACCATGTGGAATGTCATTGCAGTGCCATTTTTGCCCTTCTTCCACACGTTTGGTCATACCGTATGCGACCTGATAACTTAGTAGTCACAAAGAAAGTTAGTAAATGAATGGTATTTACGGTGAAATGTATGCAGTATGAACTAAGGTCGCATACGTACCACCACAGCTAAGTTCTTCTGCCTGACGACAAGCTCGCACGCGGTCCATTGAGTTATTTCATCCACGGTGTAACGGACCGCTTCGGCGGCCTGTGTGGAAGCGTGACTGCTTTGATATTGTTGTGGAGGGCTAATAAGGGCCGCATCTTGGAGAGGTGCATGCTCTGTGGAACCGGTCCCGCCTGTGGCTTGTTGGAGAGGTGCAGGCTCTGTGGAACCGGTCCCGCCTGTGGCTTGTTGTATCTGCAGCCATGCTACCTTCATCCGTCGCTCCATCTCTGACTCCATTTCTTGGAGCTTTGAGCCCTGGGCGGCAACCGTTTGCTCTAGGTCCCTCACCCTCTGCTCATATTCGGCCTTCTTCCTCGAACGGCTCCTATAGGTGGCGGCGTGCTCTTGGAAACCTTTCTTCCATGAGATGCTTGTGCCTACTCCGCGCGTCCGTCCAGGATGCTCCTTGTTCCCTAAGGCATAGGTTAGCTCATCTCTGTCTCTATCGGCAACAAATTCTCCCCTATCAGATGCCCTGAGGATATCGATGAGACGCTGAGCTAGTTCTCGCAAGTCCTCGGGAAAAACTAAGGAGCCGTCGATTGGGCTTAGGGTGCCTCCATGACCATAGTACCAATGCTTGGTCCTTGTGGGCCAGTCATGTGTCGCTGGAGTGATGCCTCTAGCATATAGATCTTCTTCCATCTTCTCCCATTTAGCGATGTTTGCCTTGTAACCTCCCGAACCCATCTTATGAGAGTACTTATTTGCGGCGTTTCCAGCGTTTCTAGCGCTAGCCGTTGCACCCTCTTCGGAGGTTTTGTACTCAGTGAATGCTTCCCACTCGTCATTGGTGATCTTCTTATACTTCTCAGGATCCGGGGCCTCTCCGGTTTTGAGAAATTGCGAGTACAACTTCTTCTTGAAATCCTGAAACAGAACTGTCATCTTCTTCATTGTCCAATCCCTCAGTTCTGCTTCATGAGTGCTAGGCCAGTCGAATATTGCCTTTAATTCCCTCCATAGCATCTCCTTCTCCGTATCGGGGAGCACGTACTCCTCAGTGGGGTCCGTGGACTTCCATTTTCTGATACTAATGGGCACATTGTCCCGTACAATTACCCCGCACTGAGATACAAATTTCTTGGCCACTTTTGGGGGCTCAACTGGCTCCCCGTCATCCTCCACTCGGGTGATGTGTAACTTCACATCCTTCAGCTTCTTCATGGTCGATCGTTTTGATTTCTTAGCTCGACTTGTAGAAGCAGAGGCGACCTACACAAATTACATATATACGAGATGATATAGAGATGGTATACATAATTGACATGTACAGTACAAATTTATGTTATCTATATACACACCTGACTAGACGAGGGCTCGTTACCGGCCCCTTCAACATTTTCGGCCTGGACATTGGCGGCCCCTTCAACATTTTCGGCCCTTCCAATGATCTCCAACACATCATCCATGGACATTGGTTGGGTTACCATATTGAAAAGTTGATTCGCTAAGAACGTGTCGTTGTCCTCTTGAATGGGTGGGACAGGGGTGTTGTTGTCCTCTTGCATGGGTGGGACGGGGTTGTTGTTGTCCTCTTGCATGGGTGGGACGGGGTTGTTGTTGTCCGCCATCTATAGAATTAAAAATAATTGATAAAAAATATATAAAAAGCATACATATTCCCAATATGATTCGCTAAGGGTTCGCTAAGGGGGGTCGGTGCGCGAAAAAACGGATTCGCTAAGGGGTTCGGGTGCGCGGTGGGTTCAGGTACATAGAATTTCCAATATACATTTAAATGAAGAATTTTCCAATATACATTTCAAACATATAACATTTCCAATATACATTTCAATGTAAATATCTCCAATAAATTTAAATGAAGCATTTTCCAATATACATTTCAAACATATAACATTTCCAATATACATTTCAATGTAAATATCTCCAATACATTTAAATGGAGCATTTTCCAATATACATTTCAAACATATAACATTTCCAATATACATTTCAATGTAAATATCTCCAATACATTTAAATGGAGCATTTTCCAATATACATTTCAAACATATAACATTTCCAATATACATTTCAATGTAAATATCTCCAATACATTTAAATCGAGTATTTTCCAATATACATTTCAAACATATAACATTTCCAATATACATTTCAATGTAAATATCTCCAATACATTTAAATGGAGCATTTTCCAATATACATTTCAAACATATAACATTTCCAATATACATTTCAATGTAAATATCTCCAATACATTTAAATGGAGCATTTTCCAATATACATTTCAAACATATAACATTTCCAATATACATTTCAATGTAAATATCTCCAATACATTTAAATGGAGCATTTTCCAATATACATTTCAAACATATAACATTTCCAATATACATTTCAATGTATATATCTCCAATACATTTAAATGGAGCATTTTCCAATATACATTTCAAACATATAACATTTCCAATATACATTTCAATGTAAATATCTCCAATACATTTAAATGAAGCATTTTCCAATATACATTTCAAACATATAACATTTCCAATATACATTTCAATGTATATATCTCCAATACATTTAAATGGAGCATTTTCCAATATACATTTCAAACATATAACATTTCCAATATACATTTAAATGAAGCACATATATTTCTAATATACATAGAATTAAAAATAATTGATAAGAAATATATACATTTAAATGAAGCACATATATTTCTAATATACATAGAAAAGGTGCATGACACACAACTAAACTTTATTCATTCCAATATCTTTTATCTGTCGCAATCTTTTTTAAAAACCACTTTACCTCTGCTTCTTTTTCTTAAATTACCACGCCCAATTATCAATTATTATATGCAGGCAATGTTATCTATGGTGAAATTCACAAAGCCAGATAGCACGGCATGATCCAAAAATACAAGAAAATGGCATCTATGCTATATCAGGCGTTTCAAAGTTACAAATCCTCAACCATCATTTAGGCCAGTCCATACGCCTTATATGATTGAGTTCACCTGTTACACAGAGATCAAGAGTGTTCACAGAGGCTCACCGTGATGGGCGGCGACGGGGACGACCGACGGGCGCGGGGACAGGGGTAGGGTGCGGGGACGACGGCGCGGCCCGGGACGAGGGCGGCGGCGCGGCGTGGGAGTGGGGACGACAGGCGGCGGCGGCGTGGGCACGGGGACCACGGGCGGCGGCGGCGACGGGCGACGGCGACGGGCGGCGGCGGCTGAGGAGATGAGGGGGCACCGGCGGCGGTTTCGATCTGGGAGGAATGAGGGCGAAGTGAGGGAGGGGAGAGAAGTCCCCGGCCTATATAGGTCCGGGGCATTTAGCACCGGGTGCAGCCACGACCCGGTGGTAAAGGGCCTTTCGCACCGGGTCTGTACAACACCCGGTGCTAAAGGCCCCCCCTTTAGCACCGGGTCTTCCCACCACCCGGTGCGAAAGGCCTTTTAGCACCGGGTCTTCTACACCCGGTGCTAAAGGTGGTAACTGTGCGCCAGACGAAGGCCTTTAGCACCGGGTGCAGCCACGACCCGGTGCTAAAGGCCCCCCCTTTAGCACCGGGTCTTCTACACCCGGTGCTAAAAGCCGTAACTGGCGCCAAACGAAAATTGGGGGCCTTTAGCACCGGATTTTAGATCAACCCAGTGCTAAAGGCACCAAATTTTCGTTTGGCGCCCAGTTTCCAAACCGGCCTTTAGCACCGGGGGCTACTATTTGGGAATCTTATAAATATAGTTTTTAATATATAGTTATTAATACTTGTTTTAATTCAGTTATTAATACCTATTAAAAATATATATTACATAAGAAAATCTTATAAATTACTAGAAAATCAATATAAAAGTCTAGAAAATCTTATAAATTAATAGAAAATCTTATAAATTAATAGAAAATCTTATAAATTACTAGAAAATCTTATAAATGAATAGAAAATCTTATAAATTACCTGAAAATCTTATAACTTACTAGAAAATCTTATAAATTACTAGAAAATCTTATAAATTAATAGAAAATCTTATAAATTACAAAAAATGATAACTAAATGAAAGATTTTGGAACATTAAATGGTCTCAGATGAAAAAGTCATGAATACCAAAATTTCATATCTCATCAAGATCTACAATCTTTATTTAAGTCATTTTTGCATTTGAGAAAGTGGTAGTATACATTGTTCATTAATCCTAGATTCACTCGCATAGTTTCTAAAACTTTGTTATTACCCATTTTGAAAATGACAAAATGACCTAAATAAAGACTGTAGATCATGATGAAATATGAAACTTTGGTATTCATCACTTTTTCATTTGACATCACCTAGTGTGAAAAAAACCTTGGTTGTAGTTGTCATTTTTAATTCAAAATTTGGATTGTTCAAACACGAGAAGATTTTTCAAAATATTAACATTAATAAGTTTCATAACTTGATAGAGTATGATTTTAGGAATTTTCAGGAAGAAAAATGATCTTTTTTGAAGTTTGTACGAGGGAGAACGACTAGTTACAACTTTTATACAGAGATTAAAAAGAAAAATTGTTCTTGTTCATCCAGTGACGTGGCTCGTGTGCGCCCGGTGACGTGGCCAGGCCGGTCCGCGGCCCGGTCGTGGCCTTTAACACCGGGTGCAGCCACGACCCGGTGCTAAAGGCCACGACCGGGCCAGTGATGTGGCTCGTGTGCGCCCGGTGACGTGGCCAGCTGCCGCACGGCCCCCGCGGCCCGGTCGTGGCCTTTAGCAAATCTTATAAATTACTAAAAAATCTTATAAATTACTATAAAATCAATATAAAATGCTAGAAAATCTTATAAATTAATAGAAAATCTTATAAATTACTAGAAAATCTTATAAATTACTAGAAAATCAATATAAAATGCTAGAAAATCTTATAAATTACTAGAAAATATTATAAATTACTAGAAAATCAATATAAAATGCTAGAATTAATAAAAACAATCTTATAAATCAATAGAAAATCTTAGAACATAGGTGGAACATAAATGCAAATATAGTTATTACAAATTGGGTGGAACATAGTGCAATTAAATTACATGGCATCATCGTTTACTCGGACACTAATAAACTTCCTCTTTACAAATGTTCCTTGATTGTGATCACGCCGTAGATACGGTGTCTCCTCCGCCGCTAACAGGATGCTTGGGTCATCAGCCACTGAGAATGGAGGCCGGCCATCGAGCATATCATAATCTTCATCCGTCTTGTCCTCAACTCCTACGATTTTTCTCTTTCCAGGAAGAACTATACGACGCTTTGGCTCGTCTTGTGATGGGTCCAATTGCTTACCCCCACCTTTCTTATCTGCCCCTTTCTTCGGTCTGCTAGCCATGTCCTTCACATAAAAAACTTGTGTGACAGCTTTGCCTAGGACGAACGGTTCGTCTAGAAAGCCAATCTTGTTTAGGTCCACTAACGTCATTCCATAGTCCGCTTCAACTTTAACACCTCCTCCAGTCAGCTTCACCCATTGGCACTTGAACAGTGGGATCTTCAAAGGTCCGTACTCTAGTTCCCATATCTCCTCTATGATTCCATAGTATGAGTTTGTATTGCCATTGGTGTCTGTCGCGTCGATCCGGACACCACTGTTTTGGTTGGTGCTTTTCTTGTCCTGGGCTCTTGTGTAAAATGTATACCCATTGATGTCGTATCCTTGGAATGTCAAGATCGTGCTCGATGGACCTCTAGCTACAAAAGCTAGCTGCGCATCAATGCCCTCGACACCCATAAGACGTCTTCGCAACCAATCGGCGAAAGTACTATTGTGCAGACGCTGAATGAAGGCCGCAGACTTTGTTGAGTTTTCGTCCCTGAGAATCGGCATGTGCTCCTCGATGTACGGAGCAACTAAGGTTGATTGTTGCAAAACTGTGAGGTGCGCTTTACGAAATGTCTCAACGTCCTTGATCACCATCGATCTTCTCCCTAGTGTGCCCTTTCCACCAAGTCTCCCCTCGTGATGGGATTCGGGCACACCAATCGGCATAAGATCGTCGACAAAGTCAACACAGAATTCAATGACCTCCTCCGTTTCGTATCCCTTAGCAATGCATCCTTCTGGACGAGAATGATTACGGACATACTTCTTTAGGACAGCGAAGAACCTCTCAAATGGGAACATGTTGTGTAGAAATACTGGGCCCAATATACGAATCTCTTTAACGAGGTGAACCAATAGATGTGTCATGATATTGAAGAAGGATGGTGGAAATATCATCTCAAAGCTGACAAGACATTGCACCACGTCGTTTTGTAGCTGATCTAAGTGGTCTGGATTGATCACCTTCTGAGAAATTGCATTGAGGAATGCACATAGCTTCACAATGGCTTTCCGCACGTTAACTGGTAGCACACCCCTGAGTATGACGGGAAGCAGCTGTGTCATCAACACATGGCAGTCGTGAGACTTTAGGTTTGTGAACTTCTTCTCTTTCATATTTATTATTCCCTTAATATTGGAGGAGTAGCCAGACGGAACCTTGATACTGTTCAAGCATTCAAACATGCTTGCCTTCTCTTCTTTGCAGAGAGTGAAGCTGGCAGGACGCAAGTACTGGCGTCCTTTGTCTCTCTTTTCTGGATGTAGATCAGTCCGTTGCTTCAATCGTTTCAGATCCTGACGTGCTTCCAGTGTATCTTTTGGCTTCCCATAAGTACCCAGGAGGCTTATCAAGTTCACGCAAAGATTCTTCGTCAGATGCATCACATCAATCGCGTTACGGACCTCTAAACGTTGCCAATAAGGTAGCTCCCAAAAGATAGACTTCTTCTTCCACATCGCGGCACGACCATCCTTGTCCGTCGGAGCAGCCTGGCTTTCGTCTCCCTTGCCAAACACCACGTGTAGGTCCTTCACCATATCAAATAGCTCTTCTCCACTCCGGTGTCTCGGCTTTGTACGGCGGTCAGCATTCCCGCCAAAATGCGCACATTTCTTTCGTAGCTCATGCTTCGCCGGAAGGAATCGACGGTGACCCATGTACACAACTTTACGACAATGTTTCAAATACATGCTTTCGGTTTCCTCTAAACAGTGAGTGCATGCTTTATATCCTTTGTTTGATTGTCCTGATAGGTTACTTAGTGCAGGCCAGTCGTTGATGCTTATGAAAAGCAGTGCTCGAAGGTCAAACTGCTCCTGTTTGTCCTCATCCCACATGCTAACACCTTCATTCTTCCACAACTGCAAAAGTTCGTCAACCAATGGTCTTAGGTACACATCAATGTCGTTGCTAGGTTGCTTTGGGCCTTCGATGAGCATTGGCATCATAATGAACTTCCGCTTCATGCAGAGCCAGGGGGTAGGTTGTAGATACAAACAGTCACGGGCCAAGTGCTATGACTACTGCTCATTTCACCGAAAGGGTTCATGCCATCGGTACTTAAACCAAGCCTAACATTCCTCGCATCAGCATCAAACTCTGGGAATGCTCTGTCGATGTTCCTCCACTGGGATCCATCGGCGGGGTGTCTCAACATGCCATCCTGCTTACGTTCTTCTTTGTGCCAGCGCATCAGTTTGGCATGGTCTTTGTTCCTGAACAAACGCTTCAGACGGGGTATCAGAGGGAAATACCACATCACCTTCGCAGGGATTTTTTTCTTAGAACGCTCTCCCCCAACATCACCAGGGTCGTCCCGCCTGATCTTGTATCGTGCGCAGGTGCAAACCGGACAACGATCCAAGTGTTTGTACTGTCCGCGATAGAGGATACAGTCATTAGGACACGCATGTATCTTCTGCACCTCCAAACCGAGAGGGCAAACAACACGTTTTGCTTGATACGTCGTCGATGGCAATGTGTTACCCTCTGGAAGAATCTTCTTTACGAGTTTCAGTAGCCCCTCGAAACCCTTATCAGTAACACCATTTGCTGCCTTCCACTGCAGAAGTTCAAGTGTGCTACCCAACTTCTTTAGCCCCTCTTTGCAATCTGGGTACAGGTCAGTCTTGTGGTCCTGCAACATGCGCTGTATCTTTTTCAGTTCCTTATCATTGCCACAGTCTTTCTCGGCATCACGCAACATTTGCCCGAGTCCATCAGTAGGTTCATTTTCCTGAGCAACATCTTCCTGAGCATCGCCTTCCCGAGCAACATCTTCCTCATCGGCATCACCCATTGCAGCATATGCAAAGGAACCATAGTATTGAGCCAATAACGGAATGTCGTCATCGGCCTCGTCTTCTTCATCTTCATCCATTAGAATTCCTCTTTCACCGTGCTTCGTCCAAACAGAATAATTCCTCATGAAACCGTGCCTCATCAAATGCACCTGAAGACAACCTCTTTGTTTGTACGATTGTATATTTTTACAATGGGTGCATGGGCAGAACATGAAACCGGACGGCGTCCTGTTAGCCTCGGCGGCATCGAGAAACGTCCTAAGGTCATCACGGAACGCCTAAGCGTGGGGGTCCCCGTACATCCATTGTCTATTCATCTGCATTATTAACCAATAACAAATATACAATAAAATTTAAAGATAAAAAAATTTAATATATAAATAAATACAAATTATAATATATATTCCATTATATAAATAAATTTCTAAAACTACATTACTATATTCATTAAATATAACATTACTATAAGCCTTATAAGATTTATAAGATTTATAAGATTTTCTATTAATTTATAAGATTTTCTAGCATTTTATATTGATTTTCTAGTAATTTATAAGGTTTTCTATTAATTTATAAGATTTTCTATTAATTTATCAGATTTTCTAGCATTTTATATTGATTTTCTAGTAATTTATAAGATTTTCTATTAATTTATAAGATTTTCTAGCATTTTATATTGATTTTCTAGTAATTTATAAGACTTTCTAGTAATTTATAAGATTTTCTATTAATTTATAAGATTTTCTAGCATTTTATATTGATTTTCTAGTAATTTCTAAAACTACGTTACTATAAGCCTTATAACTATTCACAAGTCATACAAAACAAAATTCTAACTAGCTTGCCTTCTCTCTCCATTTAAAACACAACATGAACACTCTCTCCACCATGAACTCAAGCTCTCTCCTCTCTCTCCTCCAAGAACACAAGCTCTCTCTAGCTAGATTTACTTTGATTCACAAATCCCTCTATTTCTAAATCATAGAAGGATTACAAGCTAAATAAAACATTAGAGAATGAAAGAGTGTACCTTGTAGTGCTCCTTAGATGAGTAGAATCTTCACAAATTTTGAAAAAAATTTGGGCAGCACCTCCCCTCCCACGGCCGAGCAGCATGAACACAGCGCCTAAGTGTTCAGCTGGCTCGGGCGGGGGGGGGGGGAGGAAGCCCCTATATTCAAACACATTAGCACCGGGTCGTGGCAAGACCCGGTGCTAATGTTCACCCTTTAGCACCGGGTGCAGCCACGACCCGGTGCTAAAGGCCTCGGGCACATTAGCACCGGGTCGTGGCTGCACCCGGTGCTAAAGGGTGAACATTAGCACCGGGTCTTGCCACGACCCGGTGCTAATGTGTCCGCCCTGACACACCTCCGCGCCGCCCCCGCTCCTAGCCGTTGGACCCGGTGCTGAAGCCCCATCAGCACCGGGTCCAAAAATGGCCGAGGCGGAGGAGGCGGGCGGATGTGAAGGATTCTAGTAGTGATGAAATGCAGAGAAAAATGCAGGGCTTTAGTACCTTGGATTGGAGGCTGGCAGCAGAGATGGTTGCTGGTGTGGGAAGCTCGACGAAGATTCTGCAGCGGCGAATCCTCGGCCTTCAGCGTCACGCCCTGCTCCACCGACCCAGCGTCGTGACCTACTCCAGCTCCGGCGTCGGCGTCACGAACAACAGGAATCTCAGCAGGGTTCTCACACAGGAACACAGGTGGAGGGAGAGGTGGTAGAGGGCGCACCAAGGGAGAGGCGAGGGAAGGGAGCGGCGGGGAGGAGGATGAAGCGACGAGCGGAGGGAGCAGCGAGGGGATGGGGCGGCGAGGGGCGATGGGAGCGAGCGGCGAGGGAGGGAGGGAGTCGCGGCGAGGGAGGGAGGGAGTCGCGGCGCGGGACAGAGGAGTCGCGGCGAGGGAGGGAGGGAGTCGTCGCGGCGCGGGACGGGGCAGTCGCGACGGCGCGGGTGGAACCGTGTTGGTGGGCATGAGTTCGTCAGTGTGAGGGGGAGGAGGGTGCTGGTAGGGTTAGAAGGCGGGCTGGGCCTAAATCGTTTGGCGCCTTGGCCTTTCGACCAAAAAAAGCCCGCGCGAGCTGAAAATAGCGCGCCGAGATGAAAAAAAACCGCCAGTGTAAAATTGTGCACGAGCCAAAAAAAAGAAAGCGTGATGCCTAATTTTTGTGAGAGTTTGTTCACGAAATCATGTATTTTCATGAGCGTTTTTGGAAAGCCTTCACGAAAATCTCTATTTTCATGGCGGCCCATGGAATACCTTCATGAAAATAGTTTTTCATGAGAGTTTTTCTAGCACCTTCACGAAAATAGACATTTTCATGGAGACCGGTCGTTCCTCTCACGAAAATGACGCTCCTCTCATGAAATCTCCATTTTGTGGTAGTGTAAATTTTAAGGGGAAATAAAATATTTTGGAGATATCCTCCTTTTTTTATATGTAGCTTTGAATGTAGCATAAAATTCAACTACTTTAAATACAGTAACTATTTTAACCATAACTGAACCCAACTGTGACCTTGGTGGCGGGGACTGGTAATTCAGTCGGATTGCCATGTAAGGTATCAAGAAACCTGTAGAGATAACCAAGAAATATTGTTAGGCAACCTGAAATGTTGTAGAGATAACCAGTCAGGTTATGAGAGCATAGAACCGGTCCCTCCTGGAATCCTCGTAGAGCAGTGGCGCAAACATCAGCGTCCAAGCGATCACAAAGTTGAACAATCCTTCTGCCATCTGGCCAATCAGGCATAATTTAGTAAGTGCACGCAATGTGCAAGCAACCACATTACTATCTCACAACAAATGTGAATAAATGGGGTTCATACAGGGTGAAGTACTGGCTATTCCAGCAGGTGAACGCCAGCTACACTGCCCAGCAAATTCACCAACAGAATCAATATGTGTTCTTTGGTATGGCACCCATGTGCATTGTGTAGTTCCTTTTACGATGGGATAGAAATAAAGCAAACAAAGTTACTGCATGACTAATAAGGCTGGCTAAAGGTCACAACAGTGACCAACTAAAGCATGTGCTAAAGCCTAGCTCAAATAAGCATGATGCAGGCATTCATACAACAGGACAGGACCCCTCAGTGGCCCATCAATTTGTATATAAGTACCACTTCTTGAATATAGTAATGATAAATGGGAGACAGGGAAACAAGAAACATCACAATTCAGCAGTGAATGGATTTCATTTAACAGCCCAGTATAATACCCAATTCTGACATCACTCTTACTAGACATCATCTAGGAATTTCAGTTCTATGCTACACAACAGAATTAATGCATTAAACTCTGAATCTTCAGTTAGCTTAAAGCTACTAGGAGCACGGGCAATATGATAAGATGCACAATCGTGTACCTTCTGTATTTAGCTTCCTTGTCCTCGAGGAATTTTAAGCCCTTCTCAAGCTCCCAATCTGGGAATAAATTCTGAGCCGCTTCAACATCACTCCTTCCAGCAATATTTTTTATGAAGAACTCGTCATCTATTGGCACTCCATTGTTGTACCCAATCTGTGTACGAGTAAAGCAGCCATAGGGTCAATCAGCTTCATGATAAAAGTCAAGGGTAAGAACATGAATGCAGTTTCAGAATATATCCATACCTCAAGAAGCATTTCTTGGAAAGCCACGTGATGGAGAGGATCTGAATCACACAGGGTTCCATCGATGTCAAATAGAACCGCCTGAACTGGAACAGTTGCTGCAAGAGGACTGCACAGCATGGACAGAAACGGTCACTCTGGAACCTTGCATGATTGGTCTGGTCAAAAAGCTAGGTTCATTCCCTGCTACAGTAGCAAGTCAGAGTAAGAAAAACCTTTTGCAGTGCTGTTGCAATTTCCTCAATACCAGAAACCAGTTTGTGTGATGGAGGTTTGTTCAATTGTTTTTGTTGTTTAGAACAAGCTATGTTGTATTCTAAAATTGGACATAATCAAATAGATTGTTACCACATAAAGTTAGTTTTTTTGGGTGGGTTTTAATGGGAGTCTATATATCATGTGTAGGTAAAATAAATGATACGCCTCAGATTGGTTCTGCGGCTACCGAGATCTAGACATGTTAACACGAACAACAACTAGGAATGTAGCAGAGGGTTTGTCTGGATGCTTATAAAAATAAGTAATTGTGTATCCGTTGCTGTTTATTCCTGATGATTTCATGTTTCTTTCCAGCTGCGGTGGAAAACCAATTCTTGAATCTGGAGCGAAAAGAACAGTGCATACACCGCAGTTTACTCGACCTCTGACTCGAAGTACTGCAAAGGGTTCGTCTTTGTTGCGAAAACAACAAATTAAAATCAGATGGCATTGTAATTTATTTTTAATTTTTTTTGCAGAGACAGCTAATAAGGGTGTCGCAGGTGATAAAGCTAACTTTGATACTGGACTATGGGAGCCAGACGACCCAGAATTTGGACTAGCCGGTAATGCAACCTACATTATAAAAATTTTATGGTGACAGTCAAAACGGCAAAAACTCTTTAGAAACATCGTTTTTTCCTCGTTTGCGAAAACTTTTCATGTCTTTTCCACCGTTAGACCTGACATGTGGGTCCTCCGTGAGGGGTGGGTAGGATTTTTTTGGGTGAGAAGTGTTTTCAATTCTACTGGACCCTTGTAGTATAGATAGATTATTTTATTTTTGTTTTATAATGGCCAAATTTCAGCATGTGTAGGTTCAGAGAAAGTAGTATATTTCGTACTATTCTTTTTCCATACCATATTTCCTGCTATTCTACCGAAAGGGTCTGAATAAAAACTCAGTGTGTAATGGCTTGTTAAAAAAATACATATTCTTTCATGATCCTGGCTGTTTGATTTGGGCTTTGGCTAACCCTATTAATCAACTGATAATTGTAGAAAAATGAAAAGCACAATTTCATAATATTTTCTCTCTTATCACTTTAACAAGAATTCTCTAAACAACTGAATGTAGCTAACATTTCTATCTCTCATGTTGGAATATAAAGGAAGAATGCAAGCATTAATAGGGAAAGAGAGATACCATTTTGACAAGTAGAGCACAATTCGTTTATGCATTTTTGAATCGGAAATCTAAGAGCTCACACATTTTTATTATCAAATTGTGGGAGCATGCCTCTGTCGGGCTCCAGCTTCTAGACAACAGGCTGACACGACGACGACGACATACAGGGTGGCCATCCTCGACAGTGACGGAAACGTGGTGTACAGCTCCGCCACGAAACTACGGTAGATCAATTAGTTTTATCGAAGTTACTGGTTACATAGTAAGCTTAAATCGACCTCAGTTTACTCCTTATCAATTTATCGGTTAATTTGTCAAAAATTGGCTTAAACTCATCCTCAAATTAAAAAAGTAAAATTCTTGTTTACTATATTTTTCTAATACACGCGCGTGTCGCGCGTGCACTCTACTAGTATACTATAAGGATCAAGTAGAATTGAACAATTCTCACCAAAATAATTCCTACCCACCCCTCACGAAGGACACACATGTTAAGTACAATGGCGATGTGGAATGTTTTTAGAAAACGATGTTTCTAGAGAGTTTGTCTTTTTTGCCATGGCTTTTTTCACCATAAAATTTATTTACCCACCTCGTGTACCCACCAATCAAATCTATACTAACAAATGCAGGGAAACGCCATGGGACTCTCCCTAGAATCCCTCATCCAGCTCAGCGTCTTACTTTCCAAAATCTATTTTTCAACTTACCTTGATTACTTTCTTTATACATAACTAGTGGGTAAGTCAAAAATATAGAACTTCTGTTTTCTGTAAAAAAGTCAATGACTAAAGGCTATATAGAAAAAGGATGTAGTATAACAAAATCATCTCATCTCAACAACAATTATAAAACTGATTAAGCATAAATATGGCCGAATGTTTGGTTTGACACGCAAAACAAAAATGTTCATACATATATATAGTACTAATTTATTCAAACAGCCTCATACAAGCACTCCTCATCTATTTCTTCAGTCTTGAATCCTGAAAGACATTCACTGCTCTTCTTCATATACCCAAACCAATGTTTGAACAATTGATCCAAGAGTCTGGATGTGCTACATCATAGAACTTCATCTCGTGCTTAATGGCATCTTGCCTCGTCCCTAGCAGTGACCTCGTACTTGATGGCATCATGAAGCGGAGAGTCCGTGCATATTGCATTCCTAACTCCTGCAAAGGAACATCTCATTGTTGAAAGAAGACAAGCAACGCAGCTTATGACCCTGATATTAATATAAATCATAGCGATAATCATAATTTTTAATTGTTCAAGGGGTATTCTTTTGGAACCACATTGGTGTCTATGACAACAAGTTTTGGATCCCTTAAGAGATGCATGAAGCACTGATTTGTTCTCCGAGCTATTCTTAAACAGAACCATCAAGTTACAAATTTATCCAGCAATTTAACTGGTCAACCTAAAATTTTCAAGAAAACATATCCAAATTATGCATTCAATGAGACAAACATTTGCATCAAAGAGGGACAGTGGGCAAACATTTCTGGTGGAACAACTGAGTAACATTTGTTGATCATCATGCATACTTTGTCACCTCGAAACATCTTCGTGTTCCAGTAATTAAAAGGGGATCAACATGCTAAATCCATTTAGCTGCAGAAATCCATGACCCCTTTGCACCCTCTGGTGCTCCCCATTAGGTTCAGTACAAAAATCACATGCTAATACTTATCAGGAAGAGAATTAAAGGTAGCCGTGAAAAATTTCGGGGGCACAGACCTCATGGTGGTTGCCGTTGTTCACCACAGAGAGCTGGCCTCCCCTGCTTGAAAAAGCTCCATCCTCCATCAGTCCAGGACCAAGCATCGTGCATGGGACTCAGGCATCACTGAACAATAGGAGCACTAAGAGAAGAAATTTCAGAATTCTTGGATTTTTTGTAAGAACTAATCAGAATGCACCAGATTTCTGGGTAGAGCCTAAATAAAACTTAGGAAGCACTGCTGTATTGGTACTCAGCTTTATAGTTAAACCAGATTTCTTTGAAATTCGTTTTAAGTGCAAAAAGAACACGTATTTGCTTAGTAGAGCAACAGGACTATACCACACTAAATAGTAATTAATGTATTGGGTAGGAACTCTGTTCTAATCAAGCACAGCAGTACAGTTTTAATTACACTTCAAATCTCTTAAAGCAAAATGTTGCCCTTTTGTACTGCTTTTTAGTAGCAGCGCCAGTAATCAAATCGGTCAAGGATATAGCTTGCCATCCACATTCTAGCCAAAGTATCTATTCAACAAAAGGTATATACATTAGTAAATAAAATATTTGTAACTTATCAGCCATCCAATTAGTTGTACAGCCTACAGAAGAATTGAACAAAAGGGACTATTAGCTTAACCTGATACTTGTTACTTCTCACCAATGCATCCCCACAGATCAAGAAAAAAAAAGAGCTCTACTGATACAGCAATTTTGCAAAGTGTCATCACAGATAACATAACAAGGTCCCAGTACAAATAGCAGCTTCCTACAAATGATAATGTAGAACAAAGCTGGTACTCATACTGTGACTAATATATTACCATTCAATCTGGAAAATTTTAATTCACTGCAAACATTTGCAGAATTAGCACAAGAAAGAAACTTTTACTACTGACCAGGAATCACAATGTCACCAACGCCAGGCATAGAGAATGGTCGTGTAGCATCTGCAGTTGGAAATAGAAGTTGTGGAAAAAAATGTGGAGCCAGATTAGTCAATGACAAAATGGAACCAACTGATAATGGTGTACAGCGGTGAGCTCGTAAGAGGGCGCCGGGGAGGAAAGGAGGATGCCGGGATGGAGATTGTGAAGGGCATTTTGGTCCATACGAAATTAAAGTAGTTGTATAGTGGTCTGCGCATGGGCCTAAGAGATCAAAAACGTATAAAATGGCATACATCAGAGAGAACTAGAATTGTAATGACATAGATCCAAATAGACGAATTATAATGGTATTTCTCCGAAGTAGGAAAATTACAATCACTACAGGAAACCGGGCGTTTGCCGAGTGCCTGGGGCACTCGGCAAAAGCCCAAAAACACTCGGCAAACCCTTTGCCGAGTGTAACACTCGACAAAGGCCCTACGACATATCGGGTGACGGCAAAGGCCTCCTTTGCCGAGTGTTCTTTGTCGGGCCCTCGGCAAAGTTTTTCCCGAGAACCAGACTTGACACTCGGCAAAATAAAGCACTCACAAACGGCATGGCGACGTCCACGGCCGTCTACCAGATTTTAACGGAGGCTTTGCCGAGTGTTGCTCTCGGCAAAGCCTCCAAGCTTTGCCGAGTGTCAGGGTCGGACACTCGGCAAAGCGGTTTAGGGTTTAGGGTTTTTACCACGGCTGGCCCACTTGTTTGCCAAGTGTTTTGGCTTTAACACTCGGTAAAGCTCTACGGTTTGCCGAGTTTTATGGCCAAAACACTCGGCAAACTTGCAACACTCAACAAAGGCCTGTGCAGAAATGACAGAAACAGCATGTTTGCCGAGTGTTAAAGCCAAAAACACTCGGCAAACAGGTCCTTTGCCGAGTGTTACACTCGGCAAACCCACTAACCCCCATATTTTTATTGCTCAGTCACGTATAAAGGATCCTTCTCAAAACAAACAACACAGGCAGAAAATGTATATGATAATAAACATCACAGACAGTTCATATATATATATATACATCAACCTTCTACAAACATAGATCTGCAATAAACATCACAGTCAGTTCGACAAACACATAAAAGTCACTAAACCATCCAAAGGTTCACAAGTACACGATGTCTACAAGCCACCAACATTCGCAAACGTTCACAAAGGCACCAACTCACTGAGGAGGGGGTCCAAATAGTGCTCGAGCCGCCCGCGCCGCAAAGTCTTCGTTGTCTTGAGGCCCATCATTTGATGTCGCCGAGCCAGGAGCCTGCCCAAAACAGATTTTCCATGTGTGATATAAGAAATGAGTTGTCAAATGAAATTATAAGGTTCTCAAGTGACTCACGGGAGAAACAGGAACACGTGGTGGAGGCGGGGGTGGCATCGCCGGCGACGGACCTTCACCCACCCGCTGGCCAATGTTCTGTAGGTAGGCTTACATCAGCTCCTGCCACAGTCGGTTCGTCCACTCCATCTCCTCCCGCTGCCTCTCTTTCTCGGCCTCCGTCTCCTTCAACCGCTGGACCTCTAGCTCCAGCTGCTCCCGTCTCTGCGTCTCTTCATCCAACCGGGTCTGCAAAAATCAATCACAATGTTACAATACATTACAACATAAATAAAGTGAGCGTACGATGAACAAAACAGAAAGAGTAAATTGCACCCACCATAGAACAACTTGTATGGTTGTATCACTTTGGTCCAATAAATTGCAAAATATGCAAACACATACACAAACTTGTTGAGTGTGTGCATCTACGGTCAAATGTATGCCATAGGGCCTATTTTGCTATGGTGGCACGCCACATAGACTGTTGTTTGGGTCACAAGTATCAATTTTGAGCTGGTGAAGGACAAAATAAAAAATTGACTGAGCAAATTATATATCTATGGACAATGATATTTATGTGCTGCATAGGAGACACCTCTATGCCAAAATAATATTTCTTAGACTTTTAAATTTTTACAAGTACATGTTCAATAAAAATTATTCTGAATATTTGTGAGGAATTTGGTTATTTAAATAATTATGCATGAAGAGTTGTACACTTCCATTTACTTTGGAACATATTTTTTTTGTGTAGAGTCACACATATACCCTATATTTGGTTGGATTTCTCACGAAACAAGTAATATGGAAAAGTCTTACTGCATTGGTTCTATATTTCATGGTATAGAAATATTAGATAAACATTATGGCCTCATATTTCAGTTAGATACATCACGGAACTACAGATAGGAGCTAGAGGCGGCGTTAGGAAAGGTCCCTGGACATAATTTTGACTGAAAAATAATACTTGTGACTCAAGTTACGTCTCATATGGTCTGCCACAATGATAAAATACACTCATGGTGTACATATGACTGTATATGCACAAACTTGACTAGTTCGTGTATCCATTTGCACGTTTTGCAACTTGTTTGACTAAATTGATACATCCATGCAAGTTCTTTTCTGGTAGGTGAAATTTACTCAAACAGAAATAACCTGTAGTGATTGTATCCCAAAGTATGAACCGGGAGGACGTTGGCATATGGTCGGGGAAGAGCTTGTGCTCCTGGCTCGAATCTGAGAGAATGTGGGGGTAGCGGCTGTGTCGATGGTGCTGCCGCCGATGAAGTACCGGCCATGCTTCTCGGGCGCCAGGCGGCTGGCGTGGGAGGGGTGGGGCAGCGCGGGAGGGGCGGGGCGGCGGGCGAGGTGGGAGGGGCGGCGGCGTCCGGGCGCGGCGGACGGGGCGGCGGGCGAGGTGGAAGGGGCGGCGGCGTCCAGGCGCGGCGGACGGGGCGGCGAGCGAGGTGGGAGGGGCGGCGACGTCCGGGCGCGGCAGACGGGGCGGCGGGCGAGGTGGGAGGAGCGGTGGGTCAGGCGGCGATGGGGCGGGCAGAGGCCGGGCGGGGCGGGGCGGCGGCGCCTCGGGCGAAGGCCGGCCGGGGTGGGGCGGGCGTCGGCGCCCCGGGTGGAGGCCGGCCGGGGCAGCGCGGGCCGGGGTGTGGGAGGGGCGGGGCGGCGACGTACAGGCGGGGAGACAAGAGAGGCCGGTGGATTGGGGTTGGGGGGCGGGGCGCGCGGTTAAGTCCCCCCAACCCCACTATTTGCCGAGTGTCCTGGATCAGGCACTCCGCAAATAGATCCGGCCACGTGGTCGCATGCTGGCCACTGACGTGGTCACGCGCGGCCACTGACCGGCTAGCCACGTGGCGGTTTGCCGAGTGCTCGGGCCACGGCACTCGGCAAACATGCCCTTTGTTGAGTGTCGACACTCGGCAAACCTGTCATGTTGGCAAATGACGTGGCCCAAGCGGCCGCAGGCCGGCCAATCACGTGGCAGCTTTGCCGAGTGGCAGGCTGCAGGCACTTGGCAAATTTATTCTTTGCCGAGTGTCCCCTGGCAAACACTCGGCAAATGCCTGGTTTGCCGAGAGTAGCACTTGGCAAACAATTTTCACACCCATAATTTCATGTAAATATTTTCAAATTTGTTCAAATACACATCAAAATATCTTGTGAAATACATTCAGCAATGCACATTTTATGCTTTTATGAATTGTTTTCATTATTTCATGCATATATAGCTCATTGTTCCTTGAGATATTTCATTGTTTCATGCAGAGATAGTCGCAAAAAATAATTAAAAATTATCAAATGGGTCCAAAAAATTATGATAACTTCACATGAAATAATCTATGTTGTCTACTACCTATGAAAAAAGTTATGAGCTGAAACTCCAATTCAACTTTCACTTCGACTCCAAATCCAGCCGTATCCTTCTCAACTCTACAAAACTTCTTCGGAGATGCTCCGATTTGTAAGGGCCGTACATGAAAAACTTTTTGAAATCATCTCAACTTTTTACCACAGCCTCCACATAAGATATTATGAGGTTTTGATAAATCTTATGGAGAGAACAAAAAGTTTGGAGCGTAAAATCAATCTGCTAAAAGAAACAATCTAGGCTTTGCGGAGTGTTTAAAATAAAACACTCGGCAAAGTGAGGCTTTGCCGAGTGTGTTCAAGAAAACACTCAGTAAAGGCTTTGTTTGCTGAGTGCTAGAGTCAAGCGCTCGGCGAAGCCACCAGCCAAAAACTCACATTCAAAATTTTCAAATATTTTGAGTTTGAATTTTAAGTTTTTTCAAAGTTTTTTCAAATTTTTAAAGTTTTTACCGAGTGCTTCAATCATACACTCGGCAAAGAGGCAACGTCCCAAACGGCCGTTGCCGGCCGTGGCACGTGCCACCTCTTTGTCGAGTGTGAGAGGTTTGACACTTGGCAAAGACCTAACGTCCCAAACGGCCGTTGGTGGCCGTGGCACGTGTTGGGCACGTGCAAGCTGTTTGCCGAGTGTCAGCATAAGCACACTCGGCAAAGCTATCGATGTGTCGAGTGTGTACTGTTTGTCGAGTGTATTTGGTAGAGGCACTCGGCAAAGGCTTATATTTGCCGAGTGACTTTTCTTTGCCGAGTGTATTTCTGTAGACACTCGGCAAAGGCATTGTTGGACGAGTATCCGATGAAATACACTCAGCAAAGATGAAGACACTCGGCGTATACAGGGTTTCCCGTAGTGAATGGCATATAACCAATTAACCAAAGAAAAAGACTTTGTGTGTATACATGTGCACGTTGTAGATCCTCTGTGAGTCGGGGTGGACTTAATCTAGGTAATAATTATTTTTAAATCTAATTCTCTTTATAGTATAGATATAGAATAGACTTTGTGTGTATACATGTGCACGTTGCAGGTTTCCGTCGGCGGCACGTACCTATTCCGATTTTATTCGCCTTCGTATGCGACCTGCAGGGCAGCATCTACATGGTCACCGACCCGACGGTGGCGTGGACGGTGGACGTGGCGCGGCGGCACGGGTGCGCGCACGCGCTCTACGTGTCCTGTAGCACGTTCGGAACGGCCATCCTCTCGGAGCTCCCGGGGTTGGCGCTGAGCCGTTATCTGCCGGTGACGATTCGAAGGAGATACAACCCAACGCACTTGCGTTGCCGAGTATGACCTATGAGCACAAGGTGTTCTGCCTCGCTCCGATGTTGCCGCCGAGACGATGCCGCAGCCGCCGCCGAGAGACGATGAGCGTTGAAGGCTGGCTCCAAGGACTCGAAGGCCTCGAAGAGGGTGACGAACTGCGCCCGACCGGTAGGGTGCTGGCGGACTCGCAGTACGTCGGTGGGCAGGCCCTTGTCAACGGGGACACGAAGGGCAGCGCATGGAAGGTAATGGACGCGGCCATGGCGTCCGGGGAGTCGCGGAGGGCGGCGTCATTGCTCGCAGTGGAGACGAGCGTGATGGTCACTTCCGGGAAGGCACGGCGATGGGGCGCGCGATGGCGAGGATGCCTGGGACATGACCCTTAGCGGGGAAAGGGAGAAAGCAAGACGTGGATGGTGGCCATGGCTGGATCAGACGGTGGCTGGCTTCGATACCTACTACTACGGGGTCGTTCTATAAATTGTAGTAGTAGGCCGCGTAATGAACGAACTTGTACAATCGTATTCGGCCAAGCTCTCAAGAATAACTAGATATGCCTCCGTGGCTTGTGTGTGTGCCTCATCAACGCTGGCTATCTGATCGGCACAGCAGTTGGATTCTGTGATTGTACTGCTGCTATTTTCTTGACTGTTGTAATTTTCTTTTCAGACTATGGAATGCAAGAGATCTCTGCTCACAGACATTTAGGGGAAAATAAAATGATTGAATGTCAGTCGATAAGATTCTTTGTGGGGCTCCGACGAGACCCTCACCCCCAACCCAGGAGGACTAGTGCAAGAAGAAGAAGCGTACCGTGGGAGGGGCTGGGGCGTCGCAAAGACCGCAACGCTGGCTGGGTTCGGGATGGCAAGATCGGCGCCGGTGTGGATTCCGTCGGAGCCCTCGCGGAGGGAAAGGTGGGCTCAGGCCGGCGTGGGCGGCGGGGAGGACGCCGGGGAGGCCATGGTCCTGCCGCATGAGATCGTCGTGCGCCGTGCGACTCCATACAGCTGGGTGCTGGAGGGCGCTGTTTGGACATTCAAGGGTCGCGACCTCCACTGCGTCCGTTGCTTTCTCGATAAAATTTTGACCAGTTTTTTCACCGTCTTAATTTTTGTTTTCGGATATGTTTCCAGTTCGGCTATTTTGATTTCTTCCTCTGATGATTGAGGGGTTTAAGAAAATTGAGGTGAGCTGAGATGAGTGAGTGAGGACATAATTATGGTGTTGTTTCATGACTATTTCATCACACATATATAAAAATTTTGGCATTTAAAATACTTTGGATACTCTGTTTAAAAAAAAATCTAACGTAAGAATGTGAAATTAAATCCAGTTTGAAAAGATAAAATTCTTATTTACTATGGTTTTTCTAATACCATACCTTTCCGTATCCTCGATCAAACTCGTGCATGCATCTCTCCAATCAGGTTCATAATGTTTTCTTCAAACTCTTGGCCAGGTTGAAGCATATAGGATCTCGGTGACATCGAGTCAACCTTCTGCGAACAAGGATTCAGTCTTGTACATGTCAACCAGCGGCGGGCACGATGAATTTGCCGCGCGCCTAAATCGTAATCATCGTGATTAACGCTACGCTATTATCGATGAGAGGACGACAGAAGCTTAGCAACACAAATCCAGCATCGCGGCGCTCGCGTATATAAATATAGACCTCGTTTGAGTGCCACAAGCACAAGCAGAGTACTGCTAGCCCTAGCTCTCTCTTCTTCTACCGTTCCCTCTTCCCCGGCCTGCAGGTTGGTTGGCATGTGCTTATTCATTTCTCTCTTGTTAGTTTTACTTTCATTAGTTTCCGTTCAACAACATGCGACAGCTTAATTTGAACTTCTCATCTTACTATCAAGTTTATACCAAAATGTTGAAATTATTCTTTGATTCGAAAACATAAAGTTTTACGTGCTTGTATTAATTGACCATCCAGAAATGCCTACCATCTCGCGTTGCACGCAAAGGACAGTAGCCGGTGGCATTGGAGGAGCCATGTCGGCCCAGGTGCCGTATGAGTGGCCGCATCTGGTGGGCACGCCGTATTACACGGCACACCAAACCATCTGCGGTCAGCGGCCAGACGTGTATATTGAAGAGCTTGCACCCCGTGAAACCGTACTTCCAGGACCACATGACGAGCATCGTGTTCGTGTCTACATCGATACTCGCACCATGACGGTTGTTGCACCAGCGCCGGAAGTTGGCTAATCTGCTCTACTTGGAGTGCTTCATGATTTAAGTATTTGGTATATCTATCAACTAAATAAGGCAACCTAGCGTGGTATGGGCCACCGTGCAATTCAAGTTATCTAGAGTGTATCTAGACTTGTTTGCATGTTTGGGTCATATATATATATGTGTGCGTGGGCGCGTGCCATGTGATGAATCTATCGGATACTCTGATAAGTATACCTGATTAATATATAGAGTAATGAATTGTGTGCTCTTCACATTAAAACAATGTTCTCCAATTGTTGGTGTTTGGAAATCGTGGTCCCGACACCAACCAGAATTGCGCTGTGTTCCCACCCTTGATGGTTGATGCAGAAGGTAATGCAATGACACAAAATTATCCTAGTTCCAGTCGCAAGACCGTACGTCCAGCAAAAAAAGAGTGTGCAATGTATTATCCTGCAACAGACTGCGAGTAGTAGGGGATACAAGCAGGTTGGGAGAAGAGGCTATGCCTCCAGGTCCCGGATGATGATGATTGAGGCAAAGTGCCAATATCGTGGAGTGTGGAGTGCGTGGGTTGTTTCTTGTTCTGTGTTCCGTCGCTTGGTTGTTCGTCCTCCCTCTCCTTTTATAGACCAAGGAGTAGGGGTTACAGGCGTGTGTCACTATGCAGATATAGTTGTTGCACGGTCGTTGGCATGGCGCCGGGCGTGGCTCCTTGTCCTTGGCCACTGTTGCGCGGCATTGCTGTCCATGTGATGGATTTTTATACTGGTGATGACGCCACATAATGGTTTCGAGGGTCTGAGCTGACCAGCGTGCCGAAGTGACTCGTCCGTACGCCAATTCAAGGGTCTCCCATGCCTGTGCACAGCCACTTCCGTGAAAAATTATTGCGGGAGTCGGCAGCACAGGGAGTAGGAATGACTCGGCCCTGTTCGCGTAGTGTCGGCGTGTTCGCACAGTGTCGGGGATGGTCGCACAATACGTCGCACAGTACTCGGAATGGCCCGCCATGCTTTCGCCGTCCTTCCTCCTTATCCTGCTACGCGCTCGAGGGTCTCTCCTGCCCGATCTAGGGCTTCGGGTCGCCGGAGTTGGTAGCACAGGAGCTCGGAGTGACGTGCTCTGTTCGCACAGCGCCGGCATGTCCCGCCATGCTTCCGCCGTCCTTCCTCCTTATCCTGCTACGCGCTCGAGGGTCTCTCCTGCCCGATCTAGGGCTTCGGGTCGCCGGAGTTGGTAGCACAGGAGCTCGGAGAGACGTGCTCTGTTCGCACAGCGCCGGCATGTCCGCACAGAGCCTCGGTTGGCAGCATAGTGATGGTATGCGACGGGGGGTCGTGGCTGTCAGAGCGGCATGACGAGAGATTTGCCTTTTTGACTTTAGACTCCAGGCGGCGACGAGCGTCATTACCTGCGTGTCTGGGCGGAGGTCTCGACCGAGGCGGAGCTTTTCCCATTCGTGGGTTGCTCGAGGCTCGACCCTCAAGCCTCGACCGAGACGGAGTTTTCCGATTCGCTCGAGGGGTCGCTTCCCTCGAGCGAAGCGGAGATTGAGGTGCGCGTGGAGGCGCCCAGTGAGGAGCCTCGAATGGGCCTTTGACTGTTGTTGGGTCGTGGGCCTTTGTTTGCTTTCCTCTTTTTCTGATATGTGCATGAGTTTGGCAATAGTTAGCGTTTTAACAAGGGTGATTATCCCATAGGTTTGGGTACCCCTAACGATCGCAGCCAACAGTAGCCCCTGAGCCTTTGTTGGAGTATGTTTAATCCGGCAAAGGCTTTCGTCGTGGGTGCTTCCGATCAGGGTTTCCTTGAAGAATTCCGCTGGGTGCGCGCTAGCGCACCCGCGGGTGTAGCCCCCGAGGCCTTGGAGGAGTGGATATACTCCTGCAAGGGCTGTCAGCGTTTCTCGCCTTTGTGAGTTAGAGCATATTTCGTCTTCAAGGAACTCGATCTTGTGGCACGAGGAGCCCCCGAGTCCCGGCCCTAGCACGGTCGATCAGGGGTGATCATCGACTTCGAGTTACGACCCTCGTCGCCCCGTTCGTGGGGAGGAGGGGTGACGCAATCCATGCTTCCCTCGAGCGGGCTGCGAGTCATGGATGCCTCTGTGAGCTGTTAGCGGGTAATTCAAGTGGACGTCCGTGCCTCATTCGATAGAGGTCGGCTCGTGGTCCGGAGACACGTCTCATAAGAGCACTTGTGGAGGTTTGTTAGGTAGGGCTCGACCCAGTTCGACAGGGGTTGAGGGCTCATTGCTCTCCCTCGGTGAGATCCCTTGACTAGCTGCCTCCATCTGGCCTTGAATACAACATGGGGGGGTGCCCTCGACCTCCGCGTTCGAGGATAGGCTCGATTGCACGCGCGCCCGACTGTTATTAACTCTGTTGATCTGGGATGCCTGTCGAACCCTCGACGGGCCAGGGCTTTCGAACCCCTGATCAGTAGGGCCTCGAGGAGATGTGGCTTACCTTAGAAGCTTTCCTGCGAGCCTCGAGTATTTATTTAGGGAATCATGGTCGATGTGCCCCGGGGCATGCGAAGCGGGCGCGCCTTTTTAGGCAGAGCGGCAGAGACGGGGGCAGTTACGACGGGACGTGGCGTCTGCGACGCCTGGGTTTTCGCGCGTGGTGGTTATCTGAACCGGTGGGGTCCAGCTGTCAGTGACAGCATTGCCAACCGCATTGAATGCGGATTCCACGCGGCTGCGACGCCGGTTGCGCTTCGTATGAGACTATAAAAGGAAGAGGCAGGGGAAAGGTTCGGCTTACCAAGCCCTTGCCTTCAGATTGCATCTACTATTTCCAATCGCGGTCGCTCTTGCCCTTCTCCCTTCTGTCACACCCGGATTTACACAGAAACCCGAGATGCGGCCATATGTGTTCCCAGGAAGTCATTACACATATAGCAAACAAATATGATAATAGAACACAATGCTCGAATAATATAAAAGGTTTTACATCAGAGTTTGGCTCAAACTTAATGAAAATTTACAGCGGAAGACTCAAAGACTAATCTCTCTCTAATCTAAATGAAGACGAAGACGAAGCCGAAAGCCATAATCCACAGGGACACCGACTGGTTGAGCACAGCTAGTAGAATGGTAGATCTTCAGGAAATTCAATAGCAGCAGTACCAACTAAGCCATCTGTTACCCATCCGGGATTTTGTTGAATGGCAAGTGTAAGTAATTGTCTTACTTAGCAAATACAACACGGTAATGAAGGCTTAGAAGAAAGGCTTGACACGGCTGTACTGCATTAGCAAATTTTAGTTGTTTCATTTTATCATAATCCAAGATTACTACAATTAAGTGAATCCCAGTTGCAAACCCAATTAATAAAGTAGAGGTGAACATTAAACTATAATAAATATCAACTTCTAATCAAAAAGGATCCAGGTCGCTCTTGACCCTGAGCAAGGCTATCATGATAGATTATACACTCTGCAGAGGTTTCGTCCTTTACCCACCAGTCGCGTAAAAGTTCAAAGGAACTTTGCACCCAACCACGCACATCAACACTTCCGAGGTGTGACTGCATAGGGACGCTACGAGGCTTTTCACAAGACACCCTAACAAAACAGTAGTCGTTATGGTACAACCTAGGCAGCATGACCCAAGGCACCGAGATTGACTGACGCCCATGTCGCAACACGAGGGGGTCAATGGCGTCCAAGCGCGGAAAAAGAATAACAACAACAAAATAAATAGCGCAACGTGTGGAACCCCCGCCATACGGAAGCTCCCAACACGGGACTGTGCCTCACGGGGACATAGCCAACGGATACTCCGTCCTCGGTGGATCAAACCATACTCTCACCCATGCTTCCCATAACGCCGTTGGCCCGTCGGTAACTACTGTCAAGCTAGAGCCGTACATGTTACTTGTCCAAGACCAGAGCTATTATAGTTCCAGCGGTGGCGACAGGTTCCTGGGTTGCCGCTTTAAGAACCAGTCCTTACGGAGAGACACTAGGGCCAAGCATGAAGCGTACGCCCTAGCTCCCTGATCCATGTTGCTAAAAAGCAAATTTTACCATTAACATTGAAGTGAACCATTAAGTCAAGATTAATAGTTAAACAATGGTGACAGTAGCTGCGCCTAGCAAAGTTCTACCCAAATGCAATAACCCAAGGTAATCAAGGTATAGGATTAACAAAGCTAGGTACAACCTTAATAGGAACAATTTAGACACATGCATATGCAGTAAATAATGTAAAGGTGTGTTTGGGTAGCAAGGATTGTCCGTGCTGTACTTGCCTTCGTCAAACTGTTGCTGCTGCTGCTGCTGCTGTTGTTGGTCCTGCTCCTCGTAACCCTCGAACTCAAACGCGTACGGCTCACCCACTGGACTCGCACATCAACACACAAGCATCCATACAAGCCAGTACATGCAAACCATATTAATCTATTAGAACAGTACACCAAACAATAAAAACAGAACAAAAGAAGGCTAAAAAACTAATCTACGCTTCGCTACGAACACGTGAGCGCAAAAATCACTCAAATCGGAGCTAGAACGAAGAAGATATGGCTTTTCTAAGGTTCAGGGACTTGCTGGCAAAGTTTTAAAAGTTCCAGGGGCTTATTTGCAAAAACTCAGGGGCTAAAACAGAGAAGCTATGGCGTCTCTACGGTTCGAGGCTAAACTGCGAAAGTTTCGAGGGTCAAAACAAAATTTTATTTGAAGATTCGAGGATTTTCCTGTTAAAAGACAAAACTGGGCCTCGGGCGCAACTTTAAAAACTTGCAGGGGTTAAAACAAAAGAAAAGGACTTATTTGAACATACTTTTGAACTAAGTTGGTCTGCGGGTTGATTTTAAAAACGTGAAAGGCTTCTTTTGCAAAACAGTCAGCTTCGAGGTATCCTCCAGTTCAACCAGGGCCTCGAACTGACGCGGCGGCGTTGGATCTAGATCTATCGGCTCGAAACAGATCGGCTTTTCGAGGGATATGCTGGCTTCGAGGCTTGACGCTAGCGACGCTCGAACACAGCGGCGGAGAAACTACTGGGTCGACAGCGGACCAAAATTAGCGCAGAGCACGGCAAGAATCGGAGCAAGAACACTATGGTTAGCTTTGGGTTTTCCAGGTGAACCTCCTGAAGTGCTTCCCGATGAGTGCGAAGCTCCGACGGCGAAGATCAAGGATGGGTCTCGAGCGAGACGGAACTTCTTTCGGCGAGAGGGTCTCGAGCGAGGCGGAACTTTCTCGGCGAGAACGATAGCTAGGGTAGCGGCTCGATTGGAAAGAATTGAAAGGAAGATCAAGGCGGCGACTATAAATAGAGCAAAGTCCGACCTCAGGTCCAAGTCTTGGCGTTCGTGTCAAGGAAAGATTCGGCGACGGCGGCAGCGTCGGAATCGGTCTCGAGACAGAGTCCTAGTCGAAGTCGAGGGTCTAGGAAGGAAACGGCTCGGCGCCAGAAAAGAAAATAGAAGGCAAAGCCTAAAAGCGAAATTTGAATTGGGTTTTAAAATCCGATTTGAACTTCAAACAAGCGAAACTCAATGCAACCAGCATGAATGCATCAAAAATGTTTCTAGCCTTATCTTTGATTTTATTTCTCATAAATAATTTGTTTTCCTTAGATACATATGAGCATAAATTAAATAAAAGCGATTTAATTACTAAATTTTAAAATAGGCATTTTTAGGGTGTTACACCTTCCCGCACAAGCTCCACTCCTCACCGCCGGCATTCACCATGGTGACCATCACCAACCCCGCTCCATGGAGCCCTTCCATCGCCACCGACGACTACCTCGCCGGGCTGGTGGAGGCCGGGGTTCTGCCGGTGAACAGCAGCCCGGCGGAGCCCATGTGGATTGTGCCGCCATCCTCCCACCATGAGCCTTCTCCGTCGGAGGGCTTTGTGGTCAGCCTGGCGAGGCTGCACAAGCGGGGGTTCGGAATCCCCGATTCGGCGTTCTTCCGCGGGTTGTGCCTCCACTACGGTGTGGAGCTCCACATCTTCGCCCCCAATGCCATCTCGCAAGCGGCGGTCTTCGTCGCCGTTTGCGAGGGGTTCTTGGGCATTGAGGCCCACTGGGACCTATGGGTTCACCTCTTTTGGGGTGAGCTCCATATGGCCGCCGGTGAGTCTCGAGGGGTCCGCCAGGCGGTGCGCGTCGGGGGCCTTACTCTCCAACTCCGGGGGCAGCGCAGCGGGCTCTACATCCCGGCCACCATGACGTCCAACAACGCCGACTGGGACAAGGGGTGGTTCTACCTACGCAACATCGACAACAAACTCCCGGCGTACACCGCCAAGGTGCTGCGAGAGCGGCCGGAGTCTTGGAGCTACGACGTCTCCCCCGCCGACCGTCAAGAGCGGTTGAAGGTCTTCACTCACGCCTTCGCCGTGCTGTCGCGGGCCGGGCTGACTGCGGCGAGCGTAATCGCCAACTTCAATCAGCGGCATATCCTGCTGCTGATGGAGAGGGCTTTGCGCCTCGACCAGCTCAAGGCGGAAGCGTCTTGGGAAGGATCGAAGATGAAGGAGGGAAGCCTTCTCATCGAGCACTGCATCCACCGAGCGCAGCGAGCGGTGGATGTGTCCAAGCTTGACTGCAAGGAGGCGGCCCTGTTTGCCGTCAATATGCGCCCCAATGCGGGGCACTTACAATTTGTAAGTTTCGGTTTGGTTTAGATTCAATCTAATATTTTACCCTCGAGGGTTACTTATTGCTAATACGCAACTTTTTTTTTCAGGGGTTATCCCACAAGGGGTATCGCTCCGCCCCCCCCCCCCCCTCTTCCCGAAGTCCGTGAAGCGAATTGCCTCTTTGCCGAGAGGCAGAAAGCGCGGAAGGACGCGGCGAAAAAGAAGAAGGAGCAGAAGCGCCAGCGTAAAGCGGTGCATGAGAAAGAGCACCGCCAACGGGCAAGGGAGGGCCTTCCCCCCCCTATGGCCCCCGAGAGCAGCCCGGAGGCGTCCTCCTCGGACGACCTCGTGAATATCCCGCCACCTGCACCGGTGGCAGCGAGAGTGGCTGTGGCCCCGAGGGGGCGAAGCCAGGAGACCCCGGCGTCATCACGGGGTAGGGGGCCTCGAGTAGCTCGGCGCCCTCGACGGCGCGAGCCACCCCGCACCCCCAGCGTCGCGGCGACCGCCTCGGCGGTTCAGGCTCGAAGCCCGCCCACGCCTGGGGCGGACAAGGGGGCCGCGGCCCCAGGGGCCACGAGGGCGCGAAGCCCTGCACCAGTGGCCACGAGGCTCGCGAGTGGGTCCCCACCGCTGAGGGCCCGAGGTCGTTCAGGGGCTCCGCAGCCCCCGAGCGACAAGAAGGGCAATCTGAGCGGCCACCTTCGGGTTCGGTAAGTTTCGTCTTCTCCTCTTGGTCGTAGATCGTCGGTGTTTTTAAACTAATTGTTTTGATTTGATCATCCGTCAGCCAACCCGGGCCGTCGGCATCGCTCCCGCTAGCGCCCACCAAGGCGCTGAAGGTGTCGGCGCACTCCACGCCGCGTTCGGCGGCGCCGCCCCCGTCGGGAGTGCCCCGCCGACAGAGATCGTCACCCGGTACCAGGCGGCCCTGGCGCGAGGGGTTGCCCGGTCGAGGGGGCATGCGGTGGCTGGGCAGCTTTGGCCGCATCGGGCGAGGACCGGACCGGGGAGGCGACCCCGGCCCCCCTTGTGGAGGAGGCGGCCCCCGCCATTGCGGGGGTGAGCGAGACCGCCGCGCCGACCGATGGCGCGGGGGAACCAGATGGTGCGGGCCGCATCAGACATGCGGCTCAGACCGCGGCCGGAGGCTGAGGAAGCGCCGCGGTCAGGCACCGCAATGGTGGCCCTCCCGGCCACCCTCGAGGGCGGCCGAGAGGCGAAGGAGGAGCGGGTTCTGGGTTTCCAGGAAGGGTCCTGGAGCCCTTTGGAAGAAAGGACGGTGGAGCCCCTGCCTGGCATCCCGGCCTTCGAGGCCTGGCGCAATCAGGGGCTCGGCCGGCATGGCGTCCCCCTGGCCTGGCGAGAGCTGCCGATGCTGAGCGGCTCCTCTGGGAGGAGCAGCAGGGCCTGGGGACCACGATCCAGCAAGCCCTGAACCAGGTCCTCGACCTCTACCTCGACCGTGGCTTGGACGTCCACCTGGTAAGTGCCCTGACTGCTAACTTCATCGTGTGCTTCATGTCTTCCCCTTTCTCTTATTCTTATATGTCGATGCGCCAATGGCAGAGCATGAGGGAGATGACCGGCCGGAGGGTCGCCGAACTCGCTGACGTGCACACCGAGCTGCACCAGCTGAGGGAGGCTCTAGCCCATGCCGAGCGGGAGCGCGACCGCGAGAGGGCTCTAGCCGTGGAGATGGTTGACGAGGTCCTCCGGCAGGGGGATGAGCTCCATTGGCGGACCGAGGCGCTGGCGGCGCTCGAGGTCGAGCTTTAGCAGGAGCGCGCCGCCCTCGCCGAATCCCTGGGGCAGCTGCAGCAGCGGGATTCGGCCCTTGCATCGCCCGAGGCCCAGCTGAAGACCCAAGGCGAGGCCGTCGACCTGCTCACCTTGACGGTGCAGAAGGGAGACGTAGTCATCACCGAGCTGCGGGCCTCAGTCGAGGCCCAGCAAGGCGAGATGGCTGTGCTCCGGCAGGAGGCCAACGTCGCGCGGGTGGATCTGGCTCAGAAGGAGAAGCTGACAGAGGGTAAGTTCATTACAAACTCATCCTTGATTCAAATTTAGTTTTTTGAAACTTATCTGAATTTGTTTTTGGGATTTCAGAGCCGCGGAAGGTGGCGGAGGAGACTTCCTCGCAGGAGGAGTCTCTCCAGGTGGCCTATTCGAAGGCCCGGGAGGACATCGAGGCGCTACGGGACGTAGCCCTCGCCGTCTGCAAGGAGGTCGAGGGGCCAGAAGCTCCCGAGTCCCAATCGGGCAGCTCGGTGGCTAGCCGCCCAAGGCCCTTAGGCGGCTGCATCACTGAGCGCCTGAAGGGGGCTCTCCGCCTCAGCGTGCAGAAGACCCTCGGGGTTATTTCAACGCACTTCGTTATTGACCTCGAGGCAGTAAGCGCCGGGTACGTGGTGGCGGACGATCTCGACGACGACGCTGCGCTGGCCGTCGTGGAGAGCGCCGACGCCGGTGCCTCTGTTCCTGCCGCCGCCTTGTCGCAGATCTTCGAGGGCGACCTCCTCCCCGACGCCGAAGACGAAGAAGACGCCACCCCCGAAGGCCCCGAAGGTTTTGTGATAACTGATAACCGAAATACAGAGTTTGGAGTGATTCTTGAACAATAAACCACAGCGAGTCATAATCCACGCTCCTGGAATCCTGGATACAGGATGCCTATAAACTGCACATAGGTGAGGGCAACCATGCTTAATAATTTCAGTCATATAAGGAAGGTTTTGACTTGTGAAGTTTCGATGCATCTGAAAGTAGTGTTCGTACTGTACTTCGTTTCCAAGATAAATAACAGCAGGCATGCTTTGAGAGGGACAATATGATATGCTAACTTGTCTTCAACCACGCTTATAGAATCATAGATAGATAAGCATTTCATCATGAATCTCAGCATCCAAGAATGCTAGAGCTTAGAATACCTCATCTGCTGCAGCATTTGTTCAAGCAAGATTAAGCGCTGGGTAGACAGGAAGGGAGCCGCAGCTTAGATCCTTCTGAATGGCCATTTCATCAAACATCGTTGGGGCATCATCACTCCAGCAGCTCACAAGCAGAGGAGGCGCCTTGCTCTTCTCATGGAGGTGCCTTGCTTCCTGTTAAGGTTGCCACGAGCGCTGCACCGATGCCGGCGCCTCTGGAGGCTCCAGCGCTGCGCAAGAATTTAACGCGCTCGATCATGGCTGGACCCTCGGTCGTACGCCTTGTCTCCTCGCCTCATGTGCCCAGAGGAGCCGCACGAGCGCATCGGCAACCGCCCTGGCTGTGCCGCATGGTAGGCGAGTGCCCGTCCGATGGGTTATCTGCGCGGTGCCATGCTCTGCACGAAGCGCCATGACTGTCCGGCCTGCAGGTAGAGACCGGCGCGCCGACTCCGGCCCAACTGCCTGCCATCCCATGTGTTGCGGTGGAGAGGAAAGAAGGGTAGTACTGGACCTTGACTATCGGCGAGCCATGGATCCGTGGGGTAACTGGCCGCGATTGTTGCCAAAGTGCCGCCGCCGCCCCTGTCCCGTTGCTCCTCTTCTGCTCTGGTCGGAGGAAGATGCTCCGCCATTAGACAGCGTCCGTGGCAACGAGTTAGGAGACTAGCCGCAGGCAAAGAAAGACGTGGAGGTGGAGGACTGGAGGGTAGGGACAAGCGGAGAGCGCACCGGGCGGCGTCTCCGCAGCCGGGATGGAGGGGATGAGGACCGGTACGGCGAGCGGGTCAGCGACGTTTCCAGAGCCTCCGGGTTTGCGGCTTAGCAGGCGGGGACCCGAACCCGACCCGCAATCGAACGGTCGGGGTCGCGGATCCAATGGATCGTGGGTTAACGGGTGACGTGGACCCGCTATCCACGTGGGGAATGACCCGGGTTTCGTATTGTAGAGATAGAGATACCTGTTAGGGACATCGACATCTGATCAATGGTTAGCGCGGCAGCGAGGGGAGTAACATAGATAATCGTCTAAATGGGCGCATTTTAGCTTTTTTTTTGAATCACCGGTCGAAGAAGTTGCAAAATATTATGAATGCTCTACAACCGGTGAATTAGAAGTTAGACAGAAATTTAACAACGCAAAATTACACCAGAAAAGAAGTGGCACCATGATCATATACCTATCTACAACAATTGTCATCCCACAATATTCATTAGCGATTGGCTGCAGTACAAACCAAAAGCAAATTTGCAAAGAAACTTGATGGGACATGGGCGAAAGGGATGATAAGGAAACAGATCGACAACAAACAACCAAACGGGATGAAACAAAACAACTGGAATATTTGGACTCTTAAAAATTAGTCCTAATGTTTTTGGAAAGATAGTCATAGAAGTTGACCAACAGGGAATTATAAATGACCATAATTACGCACAATATCATGACGGTGAATCAATAATAACATAATGTATTTTCTTCTTTTGGACACAATGTATGGAAGGTGCACCTGCACTCGAGAGGATGACGTGGAGTAAAGGCAGGTACATTGCTACATGTCAGTGGTCTCATAGGTCGTCTCATGCAGTGCCACATAGCATTTTTGCTGATGTGGAGGAGAGAGAGCGAGGTGAGAGAAAGAGGTCGTTGCTTCGCGAAACAACCGCCTCATGAGCTAAATTTTAGGACTATGAGACAACTCATCCACCATTGTATGGGTTTTATTGCCATGCAACCAATAGTATTTCTTTATTTTTTTCATAAATTTAGAGATATTGTATTACTACGTGATAGCCAAAACAACAACCCATTGTATAGGTTGTCTGATAAGTCGTCTCAAGATTACGTGTCACTGCATAAGACCGCCTATTAGACGATACCAATGTACCTGCCCTAATGCAACATCCCTGGTGACAGAGGGCATTGGGCTCCTTGTGTGAGTGACTCTTCAAAATGGGCCCATACCAAAGCCTACGAGTGAACACTGGATAAGAAAAGTGAAAAAGAAAAAGAAGGCAAAGGTTTCACCATGGAAATCAAACCATACCATATTACTGACTAGATTGAAACTGTACAAAACATAAACATGGACAAAATATGGACTGCCTTTTTGATACAAAAACATGGATACTCACGCCAACACATAGGCTTCCAACAGGCCGGTAAAGGTTACAAGTCTTGATTGCTCCGTTTACATGGAAGCACGCAACTAGATTTCGTGCAAAACAGTAAAGGATGTACACTTTGTCTTGCTGAGCATATGGCTAGTGGTTGTCCTTCTGTCCCTGTATTCTTACCTGGTGTCCATTCATAAGCTTTGTTACAGACCCTTTTTGATATTTGTCCACTCACACAAGGAGCCCAGTGCCCTCTGTTGCAAGGGATGCTGCTGCAGTCTAGCTCCTTGCCAATGTACATTTCCACCGTCATCCTCTCAAGTGCAGGCGCGCTCGCAATTACATGTCGCACGAGGTTTAGATGATCATCTAATGGACGCAAGCCAGTGATCTTTGCCTCGCGAAGGTGCTCCAAAGACATATTCTGGTCATCCCAACCATCTTCCCGGTGGCAGAAGCAATGAGGATTCAAGCATGGATCGCACTGCAACAAATAATAATATCCGTTCAAACAAAAAGATATTTGAAGTACTATGTACATCAGGAATTAAAGATAGGTATCAAACTCTCATAAAAATTGGTCTTACCGCACTACCAGAATAGTTGATATCTGCACCGGGTGGGAAAGCCCTTTAGCACCGGGTTTCTCACCCGGTGCAACTAAACCGAGACTAAAGGGGTACCCCTTTAACACCGGGTTGAATAACCGGTGCTAAAGGGACCCTTTAGCACCGGGTGCAGCCACGACCCGGTGCTAAAGGGCCTGCCCCGCAGCGCCTTTAGCAGGGCATTTAGCACCGGTTCCAGACACAACCCGGTGCTAAAGGGCCCGGATTTCTTTTTTTTTTGCTTTTTTCATTAGCCATGCATGCACGTCTATATACGTGTATATACGTATATATTCTAATACGTGTATTCTAATGCGTATTCGGCCGACTCTATATTCATATTAGCTGACATTTCATCAAAATAGAAGACATATATATTACAAAAGTAGATATTCATGCATGTCAACTCGAGTTATATATATTTAAACTATATTTTCTACTTAATTAAGATTGACGACTTGTTGAACTGTCCGGCACGTCCTCCAGTACTGGCGAGTGGAATTCTCCTCGGGGATTGACGACCTCGTCCCAGATCCATCCGACGAGCTGTTCCGCAATTGCGTCAATTCTTTCTAGCTATAGAGACTCTTCCTTCAGGCTCAACATCTATAATTTACAAATAATTGAAAGATATTTAATCCGCCAAGTTTGAGACAATAATTGTGCACTTAATAATAATGGAAATGTGTTTATTATTACGTACCATAATATCGTGTTGTGTAAGCTTTTTATGTCCCCAATTCCACATGTAATCGCAAATATAGTATGTACATAAATTATTTCCCTTCCCCTGTTTGGCACACTGTCGACCAAAAGAAATTAAGTAAAATTCATATAATATATTAGCCGAGGCCTACATGTACAAATTACTTGCTTACCGGAAAGCCAATGTTCCATTTTAGTGTTTCATGTTGAATACCCGGGTGTTCTTGACGAAATTGATTCCAGACCCTGCGAACAAAAAAATTGAGTTAAGTCATTGCGAGTGTAAGGGGTGAATTAAGTAGGGGAAAATATACATCACCTTGTCATCATGTCCATGATATTCTGTAGTTTTTCTTTTGGAGTGTGCAATGAATCAAAGACGTTCACGACACCCCGGTCAGGACACAATATTATTAGGAACCAGTGGAATCTGTATACATGTATACATTATAATCAGAAATGAAATAGTACACAGACAGTATAAGAAGAAACCTGTGTATGTACTCACTCGATGTTGTACGGGATTAGTATGGAGTCGCAGTAATTTTGTTTCTTAATATACTTGTATAGGTTTCCATATGTTTCCTCAGGATTCATCAATATCATTTCTTCACTATCCTTCGAGGATCCACGAAACCAACGTCATATATTGAGGATCTCCGACATTTTTGAATCTCCATTCTGCATATGTTAAGCAATAAATAAAGCCCGCGTCAGCATAGATTGGAATTATTGTTTTCAAACTGTGAATTATAAGCAACAACAAAGTACTTACAGTGTCCAACAGGTGATCAAATCCACGTCCATGGCGTCGCGGTGGTACAGCTCATATATATCCTTAAACCTCAGCCAGACCCAATCATCGTCACCATTGTAGAAATCATGGTCCTTCACGCCTACTTTGATCATGCGCCGTTTATTCCTTCTTGATTCTTCCAAGTACCACTCATGGAATCGGCACATCTTCGTCACCATTGTAGAAAACATTAGAGAATGAAAGAGTGTACCTTGTAGTGCTCCTTAGATGAGTAGAATCTTCACAAATTTTGAAAAAAATTTGGGCAGCACCTCCCCTCCCACGGCCGAGCAGCATGAACACAGCGCCTAAGTGTTCAGCTGGCTCGGCCGGGGGAGGAAGAAGGTGCTATATATAAAAGACATTAGCACCGGGTCGTGGCAAGACCCGGTGCTAATGTGCACCCTTTAGCACCGGGTGCAGCCAGCAACCGGTGCGAAATGGCCTCGGCACATTAGCACCGGTTGCTGGCTGCACCCGGTGCTAAAGGGGACGCATTAGCACCGGGTCTTGCCACGACCCGGTGCTAATGTCTTCGCCCTGACACATCTTCGTGCCGCCCCCGCTCCTAGCCGTTGGACCCGGTGCTGAAGCCCCATCAGCACCGGGTCCAAAAATGGCCGAGGCGGAGGAGGCGGGTGGATGTGAAGCATTCTGGTAGTGCCGGCCTAGAAATGTCAATTGAAAGGCGCTCGATTCTACTACATTTTGCAATGAGTTTGGCAATGCTTCCTTCAAGGTGCTGCCACTGTGCATCTATGGCCAAGCTGGTAATGTTGGGAAGTTGTGGCACAGGGCTCATCATCTCCTCCATGTCCTTCCAATTCTTTGCCTTCAGGTCCTGATTTAAGGGGCAGGAAGAAATCAAAATGTCTATGACAGTAATTCGTTGCATAATTAATTAAGACCAACAGGAGAAACTACAGTACTAAAGATTAAATCTTGTTTCAAAGGCATGCTTCTTGCATTGCAACTGAACATACACTTCCACAAGTGCTAGAATAAATGTAATAGATTCGACCTGAAAATAATTAATGTGATTCCAATTTCCAAATTGAAAAAAGTGAATCTGACGATACAGAGATTAACAGTAAATGAATCCATGATTCATACCACGGGCGGCGATATGTGCACGCCGAGGCTGTTCGCGGCGGTGCAGTGCTGCAGAAGCCACACGGCCCCGGCGTTGCTTGTACACGTCGCGGCGACCGTGCGACCAGAGGAAGATCCTATCCAATCGCCGGACGTTCGCCGCGCCGGCGAACCTCAGGCGGTCCGGGCGGCACATGTCCGCGCACGCCATCGTCTCCAGCCCCGGCGCCGAGATGGCCACCGCCGCGTCGTCGGACGCCATCTTGTAGCAATCGGCGACGTGCAGCGCCCGGAGGCCCGGCGCGTCGAGCTCCAGCGACGCCATGTCGCGGACGTGGTCTAGCCGGAGCTCCTCGAGCGCCGCGGCGGCACGCAGGCGGAGCGCGGCGAGGCCGGAGACGTGCTCGAGGCGGAGCCGCCGCAGCCGCGGGCAGCAGGCGGCGGAGAGGAAGTGGCCGAGGTTGCGCTCGTCCGAGCTGCTCGGCACGATCCGGACATGGCTGAGGAGGAGCTCCGTGAGCGCGTGGAAGGCGCCGGCGCCGGCGACGGGGACGGCGAGCGCGGCGTTGCCGAGGGTCAGGCTCATCGCCTCGAATCTCGGCGTAGAGCTTCCTCTCAGGCGCCGGCGCGGGCGCCGCCGTATTCTTGGCGTACCGCGGCGGCACGGGCACGGCTAGCGTGAAGCGCTTGGTCACACGGCGCTCGGCGAAGCGCAGCCAGGCGGCGACGTGGCGCGACGTGATGTCGGTGGCGTGGCCGTGCCGGAACAGGTACAGGCCGCCGGAGCTCATGGCGATGTACCTGTTCCGGGGGGAGCTGTAGACGAAGTTGATCTCGAGCTCCTCGACGTCGCGGCCGGCGCCGGCGCGCCGCGCGAGGGCGGCGTCCACGGCGGCGATGAGCCGGCGGCCGTCCTCCGTGTCCTTGAGGCCGGTGCCGGCGCCGAAAGGGTTGGGCGTGACGGCGAACCGGAGGGCCTGGGCGTGCAGGACATGGTCGTCGTCGTAGTTGAGCCCGGCGATCTTGCTGGGGCAGTCAAAGTTGAGCGGCGGCATGGACGGCGCCATTGCCGGCGCCGCCGCCGATGGCTGCATCTGCATGCACGAACGTTCGCGGCGAAAATGTAGGGTACGTACTACACGCGATCCGAAGTGTGTTGGAGATTGTATTTTGGAATGTTGCAGCGTCACATCTTTGAAATTGATTCTTTTTTTATCTGGGTGATTTGTTGTCATCTCGTCTTCGATTTGTTCCGAAAGAGACCAAAGAGTAATATATTTGCCGCTATAGGTTTCACGGATGCAGCACGTACAATGTGGGGGCATTCTTGTTGCCATTGTCCACACTTATATCCATTTGGTGTTTAAGAGCATCTCTAAGAGACTGGCCATATCGTTTTTTAAAGTTAAATTTAGCTATTGTTAGAGAAAAAATATTTTCAACAGACTCTGTAAATGACCCTCCAAATTTAGTGGCTCTCTATCCCACCTTACTCGCTAGCTATTTCTAGCTAGCCTACCTCACTAGCCATAGTTACAGAATTTGTTGGATTACTCCATTATTTGTTAGTCAAATCTATTTTTAAGAGTAGCTAAATCAGTAAATTTGACTAATCTTTTTAGCTAATCTCTAAGGCAGTCTCAACTTTTTGGATGAAAGAGGAAGAACGTGGTAACTAATGATTAATACTTCCTGGGTATCGAAATATTAAGTCACTACATTTTTTTTACTGACCATTTGCCGTATTCAAAAACTTATTCTAACACTACGGGAAACCGGATGCGGCAAACCCCAAAAACCACTTGACAAAGGCTTTGCCGAGTGTAACACTCGGCAAAGGCCACTCAGCAAATAGGGTGACGGCGAAGCCCTATTTACTGAGTGTTTTTCATCGGGCACTCGGCAAACCTTTACCGTGTGCCAAAACAACACTCGGCAAAAATATTTTGAGAAAATAAAAAAAGAGTCGTGCCACCAGGCCGTCGCGTGGCCACGCTCGCCGCCGCCCAGCCGGCCGTGCTCGCTGCCGCCCGACCGGCCACCGGCAACGGGCCCCCGCCCGCCCGCCCTCGCCGATCGCGTGGCCACGCTCGCTGCCGCCGGCCGGCCCGCCGCCTGCCCGCCGCCGGTTGCCGTTCGCCCGCCTGACCACGCCGAGGCCGCGCCCCGCCCGGCCACGCCCTCTGCCGGCCACCTGGGCCGCCGCCGGCCGCCCGGCTCGCTCGGCCGCCAGACTGACCCCGCCGCGCCGGGGCCGCTGCCTGCTCCCGCTGCCGCCCGCGCTAGACGCTGCGTGGCCACGTCGGGGCCGCGCCGGAGCCGCACCGGCCGCCTAGAGAGAGAGCTGAGGGAGAGAGGAGCTGAGAGATGAGGGAGAGAGATAGTGCGGTGGGTGGATGGATGAGAGGCAGTGGGGATGGGAGGGATCTGGGTGCTCTTTTTGACCAATGAGAGCCCAGGATTTGGATGTTAGGATAGATGATGTGGCACTTGTGTTTTCTATTTGTGTTTATAACAAATATTTGGATGGTTAAACAATTTCAAATGAAAAGGTTATAAACTATAAACTTTTACATCTCTTCAAGAACTACAACTTTGATTTAGAACCTATTTACATCCGAGATCATTTGAAAATTTTAAAAATCCAAGATTCCAAATTTGATACATTATTAGAATAATTTCAAGTATTAAATAATTTCAAATTTAAAAGTTGTCAACTACAAAGTTTTAGAACTCTTCGAGGCCAACAACTTGGATATAGAACATATTTACATCAGAAGTCATTGAAAATTTAAAAATTTAAGATTTCATTATTAAACACATTATAATAATATTTTAAACTATTAAATAATCTCAAATTAAAAAGTTGTCAACTATAAAGTTTTATATTTTGTAGATATGTATAACTTTCATATATAACTTATTCATATTCGAGGTCATTTAAAAACTTTGAAATTTCAAATTTCAACTTAGATAACTTATAATAATAATTTAAGGTGTTAAACAATCTCAAGTATAAAAAAAATCTCATTTTTTATTTCCCCTTTTGCCATGGGGGGTGTTTGGAGGCAAATGACAAAAAAATGGCAAAATGGATGCCATTTGCCATTTGCCCATGGATCCAAACACCCCCTTTGCGATTTTAGCACGCTAAGAGCGACTGTAAAAGCATAGACTAGTCAAATTTACTGATTTAGCTACTCTTAAAAATAGATTTGACTAACAAATAGTAGAGTAATCCAACAGATTCCGTAAAGATGGCTAGTAAGGTAGACTAGTTAAAAGTAGCTAGCGAATGAGGTGGGATAGAGAGTCACTAAATTTGAAAGGTCATTTACAAAGTCTGTTGGAAACATTTTTTCTCTAACAATAGCTAAATTTAACTTTAGAAAATGATTGAACTAGTCTATTAGAGATGCTCTAACATACCTTTTAAACAAGCCACTGTTAACCTATTCTAAGTTTAGAGATTCATGCTCAGAAAAATTACACTCCAACAGCTTTATTTTAGGAGTTCTTCCCTCCGTTACAAATGGAAAGGAGCGGGATAACACGCGATCAGTCACGCTGCAGCGCACGGCGCGACCCCCCTTCCTTTTTTGGTCATTCGGTCATTTCACCCCACGGGCGAGCATCCCACGAAATTACGACGCGCGCCCGGGCAGCATTCTCCGCCTCCTCCCTGCTGCCCTCCTCCCGATATTGCGGCGCAGGACACCACGACCCCCTCGGCGCGCGGTCCCCCTAGATGTGTCGCCTCCTCCCTGCCGACCACACCCCCACCCCCAAGATTGACTCCGCACGGCACCAGCTCCTCCCTCTCCTGCCTCGGCTCCGTCCTCGAATCGGCGCCAGATCCACCCAATTTTCTGCTCCCCTGTCTGCGCAAGATCTATATACTTCAGGTAGCAATTTCCTTCCCCCTTGTTTTCAGTTTTCCATGGGATCCTAAACTGTTACTGTCAAATCCATGTCGGTCCATGTCAACCTATGTCCATAGAGTGCAAATATGTGATCCCAGTATCTCAACTTGGATCGTGTCATTCTATATGTTGTAGAGTGCAATTAAGTGTGTCAGCCTGCATGCTACGACTGTGTCAACTTATGTCCCTGAGTGGTGACATGTGTACTTGAATGTTGTCATTATGTGTAGCCGTGTGTGCTGACTGATGAGGACATGACACCCATACATATGTCCACGAGGGGTGCATGGGGTGGAGAAGAAGGAGACCAACAAGGTTTTTCAAGTCAAAAAGAAGGCCCAAGGCTAATCCGATTCGAGTCCCCAAGGTGGAGGCCCAAAGAAACTCAAGTTTGAGTCCACCTCGGAGTCCAGGAGCAGCTCACACTAAATTCGTCACCCAGGTTGCATACGGGCTCCGTTTTCGACGTTATATATATGCTTGAAAAGCTAAGGAGATAAGCTTTCCAATGGCACCGGTCCCACCTCAAAATTCCTTCTGAGTCATTAGAAATCGTCGAAACAAGTGGACATCCAGAATCTGCCACGGTGCTGCGCCGCCATCTTTTGGGCTGAATTTGCCCTCCAATGATGCAAATAATGCTATACTAGAACCTTCTCTTGTATTACCTTTGTCACAAGTAGAGAAGAAGCATGATACTTTTGATTTGAAGCAATATACATGTGCTGAAAATAATATTATTATGCCGATTACTTGTGCACATGACGAACTGAAATTATTATCTTCTTTAAACACTTTGGGTTATGTTGAGTTTGATACTTTATGTGCTCTTAGTGGTCTAGAAGAGAAATTTAGATGTGCTGAGTTGCCATGTTTGTCTACTTGTACATATCATTTTATTGGCAAATATAATTATAAAGGAGAGTATATGGTGCATCGAGTCTATATTTGTGCAAATCTGAAATCTCCTTTTGATGTACAAGATTGTGATCAACTAGATTGTCTATCTAGTTTTACTATAATGAATCGGGTTCACTTTCAAGAAGGGGAGCATTGTTGGCTGTTACCTATGTGTGCTAGTGCTGATTTTTCTTGTACTGAACAGATACTAACGGTTATGCCACCATCTATGCCTGCATTGTGTTTGGTTAGTGCTAATCTTTTGCACGATAGTATTGAAAAAGATCGTGTGCATTTCGATCAAGGAGCCTACGTATTTACCGATAACTCTATAGGAGAAGATGCTTTGAGAGATTGCAAATATGGTCATGTCACTCCCCACAATATTCTCAATTCCCATATTTTCCGCAACCTCGTGTTTCTTCGTGTTGTGCAGGGCCATCTTAGAGCACAAACGACGCCAAGGACGGCTTTTCGTCAAGAAGGGGAGGATGATGAGGACATGACCATACATATGTCCATGAGGGGTGCATGGGGTGGAGAAGAAGGAGACCAACAAGGTTTTCCAAGTCAAGAAGAAGGCCCAAGGCTAATCCGATTCGAGTCCCCAAGGTGGAGGCCCAAACAAACTCAAGTTTGAGTCCACCTCGGAGTCCAGGAGCAGCTCGCACTAAATTCGTCGCCCAGGTTGCATACGGGCTCGGTTTTCAATGTTCTACATATGCTTGGAAAGCTAAGGAGATAAGATTTCCAATGGCACTGGTCCCACCTCAGAATTCCTTCTGAGTCATCAGGAATCGATGAAACAATTGGACATCCAAAATCTGCCAGGGTGCTGCGCCGCCATCTTTTGGGCTGTTGGCCCGTGTATCATGTTGGGGTCCATTATGGACGTGGTTAGGGGGTTATGCACGCCCCAACCCTCATATAATCAGTAGCCGCCGCCACATTAGGGTGTGGGTTTTGCTTAGATTAATCTGTCGAGAACAGTTTCGCCGTCCTCGGTTTGTAAAACCCCATCTATCGTGCTTAATCATACATCTGCAGTTGTCACTTCCTGTTGAGTGCTACGTTCTTGCTTGTGGGTTTTGCTAAGATTAATCTGTTGAGAACAGTTCTTGCTTGTGTTCTTCGTTTCGCAGGCAGGGATTAGCCTTCTTGGCGAGGTCAACCGGGTTGTGATACGGTTGATAACCAGAGGAGTCGTGGTGCTAAGATTGTAGGGTTCGAGTTTGCTGACTTGAAGCCGGATCGGTGTGTCGTGCTCCGCCCAAAATGAGTTATCCTTCACCTGACAGAAGATCGGGAACCCCAGTTTCCATCACTGACTTGTCATTTTTACTTTGTTGTAGTGTATGGCGTCTAACGGATCTATTCTTGACCTCAATGTTGAAGCGGTGGATGTTGATGCGGGTATCTCTTTCTTCGAAAAGGAACAAGATGGCATAATTGTCCCATCTGTTCCTGCCCCAGCTACCACAAATTTTGTTCCACTCCTCAGAGCTGAATCTGGCGGTATGACAGTTCCAACCGCTCAGATAAGTTCGAATGGGGATGATGTGGAAGACGGTGTCGAAGTTCTGTCCACGTTGAGGGAACCCTATGTTGGGTTGACATTTGCCACAACAGGGGCTGAGAGAGATTACTACAATTCATATGCTTGACATTCTGGTTTTTCCATCCGGATTGACTCAACCCGTGAATCTCAAAAGGACAATGAGAAGAGAAAGGTTATCCTTGTTTGTCAGAAAGCTGGTGTCAACAAGAAGCAAAAACCGGATGAAGACATGCCTGTAACTGAGAAGAAAATAGTGAAACAAAGGCGCAGAGACCATGTTGAAAGGAAGCATTACCCTGAACGTGTGATTGTTAGGTTGACAGCACCAAACCAATGGGAGGTTGTGCATTTTGAGAAGGAACACAATCATGATCTTGTCAAGAAGTTTTCGCTGACAAAGTACATGAAGTTGCACAAAGATATATGTGCCGAGGAGAAAGAATTCATCAAGTTTCTCCATGGGTGTTGCATAACCACAACCCATGCTTACCAGATAATGACAGAGCTATATGGTGGGATTGCAAACACTCCATACACAGAGGGTGATGCTAAGAATTTAGGTGTGGAGCACCGTGCTGAATGGTGAGGCAAAGACATGAATGACACACTCAAGCACTTTGAGGAGGTGAAAAAGGAAGATCCTGGCTTTTATTACAACTATACACTTGATGATGATGATGATGATGATGACGATGATGATGATGATGATGATGATGATGATGATGATGATGATGATGATGATGATGATGATAGGGTGGATAATCTTTTTTGGGTTGATGGTGTTGCAAGGAAAGCCTACAAGACATATGGTGATTGCATCTATTTTGATTGCACTTACCTGACCAACATATACAACATGCCCTACGCGCCTTTTATAGGTAAAAACCTCTGTCAAACTGAATGCATACATTGTGGTAACTTAAATTTTAATGGAACTATCAAGTTGTTGTCAGCTTGTTGTAAACCTGAATGCGTACATTGTAGCAACGTAAAAGAAGATATGGGCATTGCTGGGATTCATGACTAGCTACATAATCTCCTTTTTTGGCGAAAATAATAGGAATTGATAGGAATAGTATAACCATACAACTCGGCTGTGGATTCTTGAGGAATGAGAAAAAACCCAGCTTTTGAATGGCTGTTTACCGAGTTCAAGAAAGCGATGGGTGGCATTGACCCCGGCTGCATCATAAAAGACCAGGATGTAGCAATGGCAACGGTGATTCCAAAGGTTTTTACAACTTCAGTTCACAGAAGATGCAAGTTGGTGATGTATCAACTTGTACTGTTATAGCATGACAATGTGTATTTTTTTAGATAAATATTAGCTTTTAAGTGTCTGCAGGTGGCACATAATGTCAACTTTCAATATGTAATGTTGACTTTATGTTGGAAACTGCAAGTGGCACATAATGGAGAATGCAAGAAAACGGTTGGGACCCTTTTTGGTTGGAAAGGAAGCTCTGACAAAGGACGTCAATGAGTGTGTTGGCAACAGTTTTAACCCCCAAAAATTTCAAACCAAGTGGCAAAACTTCCTGGATAAGTATGACCTCTATGCAGATAAAAGATTCGAGCATTTGTATGACATGAGAGAACAGTGGGTCCCAGCTTATTTCATTCATCAATTCTTCCCATTCCTACAGATGACAACACGGAGTAAGGGATTCAATGCTATTCTCAAGCGTTATGTCAACCCCATGAACTCCATACTTAATTTTGTACAGCAATACAAAAAGATACAAGATAGGATTTTCAGCAAACAAGAGATGCAGGAGGCAAATACATTGGTGAAGACAAAATTCTACTTAACAGGCCATCCCATGGAGCAGCAAATGAAGGAAGCATACACGAGGAAGTTCAATGTGTTCCAGATTGAGCTGCAACTCAGTTCAAGCTACTACCTAGTTCACATAGATGGTGACAACTTGACAGATGTTGTACCGTATGGCTTCGTTCCAGCACAGTACTATGGAGAAAGAACTTTCAGGGTGATAGCAAGCAAGTCAGATGGTGTGTATGACTGTGAGTGCTGTAAATTTCAAAGGGATGGTGTGCTTTGTTGCCATGTATTGAAGGTGTTTGATGCACTTGCAGTCTGAGAGGTACCGGTCCGATACATTTTTCCTAGATGGTCGGCTGAGAAGTTGGATGATGAGGCTGAAAATGTTGAAGTTGGTGCTGAACCTTTGCAAACCACACAGATTTCAGACCAAGGGAGGCGCATTGTGTGTTACCATACAGTGTGCAACAATTTCACAAAGATGGTGAAACCGTTTATGGGTGATGGTGATGGCCACAAGATTGTTTTAAGGCATGTTGCTACACTTCAAACTGAGCTTAACACGCATAAGAAGAGAAAAATGTCACAAGACAGACAATGGCCTCAAGATGGTGGAGAGTCCGAAGGTTGCAATACCTCAAGTCGGCGCAGCACAAAAACAAAAAAGCAAACGCTGGCATAGCCTCCACAAGTTGATGCAGTTGCTGCTACGACCCAGCCAGCAAGTGTGTGAACTCGTGCACAATCTTTCATGTTACATTAAAAAACTAGTCATCGTCAACCTGTGTATTGTGTGGGTGTCAACCCGTGTATTGTGTGGGTGTCAACCTATGCATATTCAATATATCAACTTTAGTGTGCTGTATGTGTCAACTTGTGGTTCAGCAGAGATTTTGCTATTTGAAAAAATATAAACTTGACTTTAATTTCTTTATTTACATATGTGCAGCGTCATATGAAAATTCTGCTTTGAGCATAAATGACCCACCAATAACAAAAAGGCAAGGGCGTCCGAGGGCTCAAAGATTCAAGCATCCACTTGGGCTCATATCTAAGAAAAAACAGTTGCCACCGTGTGGCTACAGTACATCTACAAAACACACTACAACGCATTGTCCGGAGAAGCCTTGCAAAAGGTTGACAAAGGAATTGTAGAAAATAAGCCTCGCAATAAGTTTTTGACATGTAATTTATTTATTGTTTTTATGTCTACACAAATCATATATTTGTAAGCCCAAACAAAATGTCAAGGTGCAACATTGATAGAATTGAAACTTCTGTTATTTGATGGGAATTAGTGTGACATCAAACACTATTAACTCATACATATAGCACATATACTAGGAGTGTGTCAACGTGCGTACTAGGAGTGTGTCAACCTATATGCACACATTAAAAACAGTTGCAAATAGAGTGGTAACATGTGTCAACCAAAGAGATGCTTGTGTTCATCCTCGCATAAGATGAATAAACAGTTTCTATGAAATTGTTTCTTAGGAATCACACTAGAAGACACTTTGATTCTATTTTCTATTTACATCTTTTCAAGCAATAATTCATTCAGTCTTTTCCTTCGCTGTGATGCTGGTTTCTTCGCCTCATGGTCTGTTGTTAGAAAATAGCTTTTTTTGGCCAAAAAAAGAAACACTCATGTTGTGTGTGTTATCGAGTTTCCTTGTGTGGCCTTGTCATACCTGCTCTGTATGAGAAGTTGCTTCCAGTCTGCTTTATTCTCCTTGCTGCTGAGCCATTCAAACAGAACTTTTTTCCTCAACCCTAGCTCGCTGGCTCCAAGAATCTCAAGCAGACGTGTCCCATCCCAATGCTCCATCAACTTGAGGGTGAACAAGCCGGAATCATGACTATGGTGAAAAAAAAGATGTGACAACTTGTGATGTTGTGGCCAAAAAGTGATAACAGATAGTGATAACAAATAATGATGGGTGCTTACTGGCCAAATTGATAGTAATTCTTGATAAATTCCACTTCAAAGTTGAAGGTATTGGGGACAACACATCCTGGACAAATTCCGGTGTAACTCCTCCAAGCCATGATTACCTTTGCCCGGACCTGCTGCGCTTTAACGTGTAATGACTGTTGGGCATCATTCCGTAGAGAATCAATTATTTGGAACTTCTTCTGGGCAGATTCACTACAAATGTGAACCAGTGGCCATCAACATCCTCCTCCTCGCTCTCCTCCAGAACTGGGAACAAGATCTTTGTGGAAAAAAATATGTGCATTTCTATTAGTATTCTGCCATTAAAAAATAAATATTGACAGAAAAATCTACGCAGGTTGATATACAATGTGTGGGCGCATTGCCATCACCAATAGTCGTAGGTTGCTAGGTGGAAAAACTGAGGCAAGATCTTTGTAATTGTGGATTGTTGTTGAAAAAAAGGCAATAGCATGACATTGAGTATGTTGCTGATCAAAAAATGTATACAACTTGATGGTGCAGCATATGTTACCATGTCATAATCCGAGTCGAGAAAAGAAAATGCTTTCTGAACCATCCGGCTCTCATCCTTCCCCATCATCTGCAGCTGTTTTGTGGGGGGGGGGGCAGAAAACAACACATCAATACTCAGCAAATATTAAAAAGTAAACAGAACATGAATACCAAAAATAAAAACACATATGAACATGAGTTACCGCAATCCATGAAGACATGATCAATTTCCGCTTCTGCTTAGGGTCTTTTGACAACACAAGAGTGCCAATTTCCATAGCAATAGTGTCCAGTGACTTGCCCATTGTCATGGCATTTGCCAACTCTCCTGCGATTGCACTGATCTGGTGCCAACTCTCCTGCGAATGCACTGATCTGGTTGGACTTGAATACAATTGGGCTATGTATAACAAAAATTATTTCAGGTGGTTGTTGGATGAAAAAAAGTGCTGGTCAGTTCTATGTTTATGCTGTCAACTTACCTGTTTGTGGCATCACCGCGTGTCCAATACCTGAGTAGTTCATTGTATGTCATTTCTTCATCCGGGCTAACTTTGGTTGTATCTATGATGGGAACAGGATCTGTCGCATGGCTGTTTTTGCAAATTTTATTTGCTTCCTCCGGTGCTTGTTCAATCATTGAACAAGTGAAACCATATGGGGGGCTGTCATCTTCTTGTGATAACCCAAGCGAGAAGCTTGGTGCATCAGGGGCGTCCTTGAAAACTTTCGTTTGTTCTATCCTTGCTGGTCTTTCGCTTGCTTCAACCTGCATATGAAAAAATTCTTAATAGAGTCAGAACACGTCCAGACATCTAAAAATCGGCATGTGCAGATGGTAGATTGATAGCAAGCTATCAAGTAAGTTGATAATAAGTTTTCAGTAGATTGACAGCGTATTGATAGCAACTTTTCAAAGTAGATTGATAGCAAAAGTTTTCAACTTGTTAGACATTACCTTTTTTGTGTTGACCCTTTCTTCTTGTTTTCCCTTATCATTCACTTGTTGTTGGGGGCTGTCCCAGCTTTTATATTGGCATGTTCTGGCGCTTTGTCTGATTCAGCCTGTATTTATCGCAGAAAAAAACATCATTTTAGTATCTTGCAAAGCGACAAAAAAAACACAATGTTCACAGGGAAAGGGGGGTGTGTTGGGGGGGTTGCCTTGCCAGACGATGCCTTCTTACCACCTGCATCTACCCCTGTCTTAGTTGTTACTTCTTTCTCATCTGAATCTTCATCGCTTTGGTACAGGAAATATAAACGTTGCTGGGAAAATGTTTAGTACATGTGTTAGCAAATAATGCAAAAACAAGATCGAACACGAGACACGATTTTAACGTGGAAAACCCTTGCGTAGAAAAACCACGGGCGCCAACCGGCGATCTTCACTATAATGGGAGAGTCACAACGCAGGGAATACAATGAGTCATCAACTCTTTCCGTGCGGCTTACAAGATGTATATATAGGACGGACTAAACTGACTGCAGTCCAATACGGAAACAAATCCGCTAAACACATAACCCGAACTGTGGGCCCTACAGGCGTCCCTACAAGACTCACATTATAATTCTTCGACTCATACAAGTAAAGGTATTCTTGATTATGTGCATTCTAATTTATGGGGACCATCTCGCAAGCCTTCTTTTGGTGGTGCTCCTTATATGTTGACCATTATTGATGATTATTCTAGAAAGGTATGGCCATATTTTTTGAAATATAAATCAAAAGCATTTTCTGCATTTAAAGAGTGGAAGACTATGGTTGAAAATCAAACTGAAAGGAAGGTTAAGAAGCTTCGTACTGATAATGGGATGGAATTCTGTTCTAAAGCATTTAATGAATATTGTAAATCTAAAGGCATTGTCAGGCATTACACTGTTCCTTACACTCCTCAACAGAATGGTGTAGCTGAGCGTATGAACAGGACTATCATCTCTAAGGCCCGTTGCATGTTGTCTAATGCTGATTTGCATAAGCGTTTTTGGGCTGAAGCTGCTTCCACTGCTTGCTATCTTATTAATCGTTCACCTTCTATTGCCATTGATAAGAAAACTCCAATTGAGGTATGGTCTGGTTCTCCAGCTGATTATTCACAATTGAGAGTTTTTGGTTGTACTGCTTATGCTCATGTTGATAATGGTAAATTGGAGCCTAGAGCTGTTAAGTGCATCTTTCTTGGTTATCAACCTGGTGTTAAAGGTTATAAATTGTGGAATCCACAAAATCAGAAGGTTGTGATTAGTAGAAACGTTATCTTTAATGAATCTGCTATGTTATCTGACAACCTATCTACTAATGCTTCTCCTGATACTCCTGTTGAGAAACAAGAGAAAATAAGTTTCGAGGTGGAGCATTTTATTGATGTTGATACACCAGTTAATGATGATAATGTTGTTGTCCAAGATGCACCTATTATTGATAATTTGCCAATTGTTGATGATTCACATGTTGTTGAGCATTCTTCTCCAGTTGTGCAGCCTCCACAACATTCTATTGCAGTTGATAGGGCCAAAAGAGGTCCTAAACCACTTAAAAGGTTAATTGAAGAATGCAATATTGCTTATGCTTTGAGTGTCGCAGAAGAGATTGAATGTAGTGCAGAACCTTCTAATTATTCTGAGGCTATTACTTCTGCTGATTGCAACAATTGGATGGCCGCTATGCAAGATGAGATGGAGTCACTTGGAAAGAATGGTACTTGGGATCTAGTAAATTTGCCCAAGGATAAAAAGCCTGTTCGTTGCAAATGGATTTTCAAACGAAAGGAAGGTATCTCTCCAAGTGAGCCAGCAAGGTATAAAGCAAGGTTGGTTGCTAAAGGTTATAGCCAGATTCCAGGTATTGATTTTAATGATGTCTTTCCCCCAGTTGTGAAGCATAGTTCTATTCGCACATTACTCAGTATTGTTGCTATGCATGATTATGAACTTGAGCAATTAGATGTTAAAACTGCATTTTTACATGGGGAGTTAGAAGAGGACATTTATATGGACCAACCTGAAGGTTTTGTTGTTCCTGGAAAAGAAAACCTTGTTTGTAAATTGAAGAAATCTCTTTATGGCTTGAAGCAATCTCCTAAACAATGGTACAAGAGATTTGACTCATTTATGCTCTCTCTCATGGTTTTAAGCGGTCTGATTATGATAGCTATGTCTATTTGAAGACAGTTAATGGTTCAGCTATTTATTTGCTTATTTATGTTGATGATATGCTGATTGCTGCAAAAGATAAATCAGAAATAGTAAAATTGAAGGCTCAGTTAAATAAAGAATTTGAGATGAAGGACTTGGGTGCAGCTAAGAAAATTCTTGGTGTGGAAATTATCAGAGATAGAAAATCTGGTATGTTATACCTCAGTCAGCGAAGTTATATTGAAAAGGTTCTTCGTCATTTTAATATGCATGATGCAAAACCAGTGAGTACTCCATTAGCTGTACATTTCAGATTATCTCCAGCTTTATGTCCAAAAGTCAGATGATGATATTGAGTACATGTCTAGAATTCCATATTCGAGTGCAGTTGGTTCACTTATGTATGTCATGGTTTGTTCTCGTCCTGATTTATCTCATGCATTGAGTGTTGTCAGTAGATACATGGCTAATCCTGGCAAAGAGCATTGGAGGGCAGTTCAGTGAATTTTCAGATATCTGCGAGGTACTTCTAGTGCTTGTTTGAAATTTGGGAAATCTAGAGATGGGCTTGTTGGTTATGTTGATTCTGATTATGCTGGTGATTTGGATAAAAGGAGATCTCTCACAGGTTATGTGTTCACTATTGGTGGTTGTGCTGTTAGTTGGAAAGCAAGTTTACAGGCTACTGTTGCTTTGTCCACTACTGAAGCTGAGTATATGGCTGTTTCTGAAGCTTGTAAAGAAGCTATTTGGTTGAGAGGTTTATACTCTGAACTTTGCGGGGTTTCTTCTTGCATTACTATTTATTGTGATAGTCAAAGTGCTATTTGTCTTACTAAAGATCAGATGTTTCATGAAAGAACAAAGCACATTGACGTGAGATATCATTTTATTCGAGGTGTTATTGCTGAAGGCAATGTTAAAGTATGCAAGATAAGTACTTGTGATAATCCTGCTGATATGATGACTAAGCCTGTTCCTACAGCTAAGTTTGAGCTTTGCTCAAATTTAGTTGGTGTGAAAGTTTAAGTCCTAGTGACTTTTGGCGCCGGTGATTATTTATTGTTGAAGTGAGTTCATTGATGATAATTCATTCTCTACAAGATGGAATTCGTCTCAAGGTGGAGTTTGTTGAATATGATCCCAATTATAATGTGAGTCTTGTAGGGACGCATGTAGGGCCCACAGTTCGGGTTATGTGTTTAGTGGATTTGTTTCCGTATTGGACTGCAGTCAGTTTAGTCCGCCCTATAGGTGTCCCTACAAGACTCACATTATAATTCGGATCATATTCAACAACACGAAACAAAATTGAAAAAATCAGTTAAGCAAGTCAGTCGAGTCAGGAGCATCTTGCCAGCTCAGACTATGGTTTGATGGCGGGACATTGAGTAAGTTGATAGATAAAACAGTCAGTCTTTGATAAGTTGACACATAACGAAATTCAAGAGTCAGTTAGATTGATAGCAGGCATTAGTAAGTTGACAGATCAAAAAAATATTTTTGTATTTTGGTTGTGCTGTTGTTAAACATTACCTTTTTGTCTCGAGTGTTTGTTCTTGTATTCTCTTGACAGTTGGCTGTTCTTGTCGAGCAGCTACCTTTGGGTCGATGGTTATGGTCTTTTGGGGTTGTAGTGGAGGCAGCCCTACACCTTTTTGCTTTTGCTTATTCCTGGCATCCTTCGTGACCATCCTCTTCTTTCTGGTAAACACCTTTCTTGGCGGGCTCTTAGCCATCCTTTTCTTTGTTTCTGGTGACACATGCTTGTCCATCATATCTTTGACAATTTTTTCCTCAATCTTTTCGCACTCCCGCTTCATTTGCGTCTCAAACTCCTCGTTTGAGGTGTCATGGGGGATTGTATCAATCATAGGAAAGAGATCTAATAACTTGGCTTTTGTGCTTACTACTAAGATCTCATGCACCTCAAAAACTGGGATTTTCCTAGCAGCATGTTCCTGTGGTGGTGTATCGAACACATCCATGCTTGCCATGTCCAGAAAGAGTCTTCTACCAAAATCCGATGTTCCACCATCCTCATCTTCTAGATCATCGTCCTCGTCGTCCGGGTCCTGTGGTGGTGTTTGTTGGCCCTCCCCTGTTTGTTAGCCTGGCGATGATCCTTTATTGTGCCCACCATCTTCCTTGCTTCCTGAATCGATATACTTGTTGGCATCCTTGTTTTTCATTGGATCTAGAAAAAAAGGGTATGTTGGCAGTAAATAAACCGTAAGTAGAATGATAATGCACATATAAATTGACATAGTCAACCTATGTGCGTTGACATTGAAGGTGCACACATAAGTTGACATTGAAGGTGCACATAAGTTGACATTAAAGGTGCACATAAGTTGACATTGAATTGACACTGAAGTTAACATAGATGGACATAGTCAGACAATGTGCATTGATACTAATTGTTTACATACTTTCTTCAACATCAACACGAGGGACGTCGGGCTGGGGTGGGGCAGTATCTCCAATGGGTGGGGCATTTGCTTGGCCATCTATACCACCTGTAACATCTTGTTGTTCCACCTCGCCCATATACTTGTTGGCATGCTTGTTTTTCATTGGATCTAGAAAAAAATGGTATGTTCAGTAAATAAACCATAAGTAAAATGATAATGCACATATAAATTGACATAGTCAGCCTATGTACGTTGACATTGAAGGTGCACATAAGTTGACATTGAAGGTGCACATAAAGGTTGACATTGAATTGAAAGTGAAGTTAACATAAATGGACATAGTCTGACAATGTGCATTGATACTAATTGTTTACACACTTTCTTCAACATCAACATGCGGGGCATCGGGCTGGGTGGGGTAGTATCTCCAATGGGCGAGATATTTGCTAGGCCATCTATGCCAACTGTAACATCTTGTTGTTTCACCTCGCCCATGCGCCCAGATTGCAATGTCTCACTTATGTTCCTGCACACAACGCCCCTCATGTTGTTTTGATGCTTGGCATTGCAAAAAAGAAAAAAAAACAAATCTTAGAACAAAAAATATATTCTCTAAAATTTGTGTTTACCTGATGGTATCTGCAACATTTGTGATAGGAAGAGCCTGATCTTCATTGTGGCATGCGGCGTCAGCTTGATCCTCGTCATCAGACCTGTGACCAAACCTTTGGTCACCGTAATCCTCTTCACTGCTGTTGTACTCTACAATATTTGGAAGCTTCTCTTTTCCTTTGAAAGAGGTCGTTGCTCTCCTTTCTGTATATTGTACTCCTGCTCCACAACTTCTGCTGGGAGCTGCAAGATTGCTTGAGCTTGTTATGTTTGTAGCTCCAGCTGCAGGCATGCTTCTTTGACCGCCAGCCCTGTTGTTGTCCACAAGTTGATGGCCACCGTGGCATAGTTGGGACAAAAGATTAAACACATTTTGGTTGATGGCCAAGCTGAAATCAACAACGATCTGCTGGTTTGCGCTAGTAGACTCAACTATGATCCGCTTAAAAACCTCTCTGTTTTGAAATAATACACACAAAAAAGCCAAAAAAGACAGAAATAAGAGTCATTTTTGGGTAGAAAATGATAAAAGATTGATGCAGCGGTTCTGGACAAAAAAAGAAAAAACAAAAACGAAAGCAATAAATGCAAACATACCAATGCAATAGAATCAGCCGTCATGTTTGCATTAACAAAATGCTCGATCATTTGTGGGTTAAGCAGCATTGATGGGACATTGATTCTGTATTCTTCTTTCAGTTGTAGCATAAAAGAAGACACATGAGTCAGGTTGACACATGGGTATCACAAGTTGTTACATATTCACGTTGTAGGTTGACACATGGTTGGCAAAAATATAGTTAGGTCGACACAATTGTATCAAAAAGGCTGACATAAGTGTATCAGAGGTTGACACGCTGTTGTAGTTTAGGTTGACAGAAGTATATCAAAAAGGTTGACATAATTGTATCAGAGGTTGACACCGTTGCAGTTTGGGATGTCAGAAGTATATCAAAAAGGTTGCCACCATATTAACACATTAAAAATATAGATGTTGACTAACTGGTAGCTTCCCGAATTTGTTGTTTGACATCTTGTCCATTGCAGCAACATCTTTGACTAAGGTATCTGTCCAAGCTGAATCTCTTACACGTTCATCTTGGTCTACAAGACTGCCAGTGTCGAGGGAGTCTAAGGGCCTATTTGGTAGAGCTCCATCTGATTCTGATTCTTCATGGAAGTTGCTTCTCTGAGAGAAGTGATTCTGTGGCTGAAAGTGATTCTCTTTGATTCTCTAGCATAAATTATCAAAATCAGGATGGAGAATCACTTCACAGAATCAGGAGAAGCACTTTTTCAACTTTCAGCCTCTTAGTTCATTTTAGAGAATCACTTCACAAAATCAGCAGAGAATCACTTCTCTCTGAAAAATTGTTTGGCACAGCTTCTCCTGGATTCACCAGAGAATCAGCTCTGGGAGCTCTACCAAACAGATAGAGGAGCTGCAACAAAAAGGAGATGTGTAAGTTTGAGCTGTTTTGAGGAAAAAAATTGAACTGTGAGCAGCAGAGGGCAATGAAATAGCTTACTATTAGCAAAAGCATGCAGCCCGACACACATTTCATGCTCTCTTCTTCCTTGAATTGTCTGATGCCATCAATCATCTTCTCGCGTACAAGCTTCACCAATTGTAGGTTTTGATAGCACTAGTTTTGGCAATTGTGTGGAATGATCTGGAACCGGTGACCTATCTGTTCGATTCACCTAAAAGACCAATCTATACTATAAAAATTCAAAAAAATTTATGACCAACGTACCCATAAATCATTTAAACACTATCCCTCGTAGCGACCCCACCTGTCAAGCCTTTTTTGTCAAACTTTTAACGAACGACGGATCCACCAGTCATTGAAACACTACCCCTCCTAGCGACCCCACTTATCAGGCCTTTTTTCATCAAACCCTCCATCTCTCTCGTTCGTCTCTATAGTATAGAATCGTTGAATTCATAACCAACACGGTCTTCAGCCAACTATATGTTATGCAATCTTATTTTTTATTAAACGTGTGTGTCGCACGTGCGTTCTTACTAGTCTAAAGAAAAAAAATAGATCTAACAGGGCTTTCCATAAGAGGGCTGCCATACAGCCCAATATGGCTTGTGCAATCATCGATGACCAGTCCGGTTTTTTCATTTTATGCTAACTCGTACTTACACATGTATATATCTTGTCCGAAAAAGTTTATATTACCTCCCTGAACTCAAGACCAGTTTTATTTTCAAATCACCATAAAAGAAAGATAATTTTATATGCAAGTGAAGTACCATATCAACATTAATTTCAACAAACGTAATAACCTTGAATTCCAACGGATGAAAAAACATAAATTTCAATGCGAGTCTCATTTACTTTATTTTACCATGTTGATAAAGATGATGTAGAAGAAACTGCATACTGAAAGTAAAAGGTTGGGAAAAATGAACAAAAGGAGCTCCTTGGTGGCAGTGGATGAATTGTGGATGGCAGACATGACCCATGCCAACAAATAGTAATCGCCTTGTTTAGGGCATGCTTGGTAGAGCTTCATCTGATTCTGATTCTCTATAGAAGCTGATTCTCAGAGAGAAGTGATTCTGCGGCTGAAAGTGATTCTCTAACGTAAACTTTTGAAATCAGGATGGAGAATCACTTTACAGAATCAGGAGAAGTTACTTTTTTCAGCTCCTAGCCTTCTAGTTCATTTCAGAGAATCACTTCTCAGAATCAGCATAGAATCACTTCTCCCGAAAAAACTGTTTCGCAGAGCTCCTCGTAGATTCAGCGGAGAAGCTGCTCTGGGAGCTCTGCCAAACACACCCTCGCTAACATGCGACATCCTCAAGTTGGCTCATGTGAATAACATTACATATTTATTTCACTTCTGAAAAAATAAATTTATATTCTCAAAAAACAAATAAATTTATATATTAGAGATTAATCGAATTTTTGCAGTATTTGACTTTTGACTACCGTTTTGTCTTCAAACATGTTTATTAACAAGTGTAACAGATTTAGGAGATGATGAAGTACTTTAAAGAAAAATCTACATCCATGGTTTCTATTTTTATCAATTGAATATTTTAAAGTTAACAATAGTCAAAGCTTCAAATGTTTAGTAAATCTTGTTCAAAATCTCAAAGCATTTATGACCCCGAGGGAATAGCAAGGTAATAGGAGTGAGGCATTTAAAATAGATGTGTAGCCATCATCTAGTTTTCTCCACTCTTTTTTCAGTTAACACCGCGATTAGATTAATGTTGGGAAGGAAAATGCAAAAGGGAGAATCTTGAACTTGTACATTTACACATGTTGAGAAAACGGTTCCCCCGATATTGAAATTTCTATTCAGTCTGAAAAGTGTGCCAGGATCTGCAAGTTACTACACTGCACAAAACTACCAAAGAGACGGTGGGATGAAAAAAAAAGAGATAGGGAAGCCCCAAAATATCTCGCCTGTTGCACAGTTTCGAGGGAATACACTAGACAGAGTTAACAGATAGATCTGTTCATCAGTTAAAAACGGAAAGTCGAAACATTGGGGCTACTTCGGGCCTGTTCGGCTGATGAGTTATCAGCCAAATGGGCTGATTTCAGCTGCCGCTTTAAGCCCAGCCGTTCGGCTGCCGGCCTAAAGCCGTTCGGCTGCCAGACAAGTAGAGAAACGAAGTCCCCTGGCCCGTGACGAGGGTTGCGGCCACCGCTGCGTCTCTCCTCATCTCCCTCGTCTCGCGAAAGCCGCCGTCGCCGCTCCCCGTCGCCGCCGTTCCGGCCGGCCCCGTCGCCGCCGGCTGCTGCTGTCCCAGATCGAGGCGCCGTCGGGTCGCTTCTTCCCGGATCCGGCCGCTTCGGCCCCACCGCCGGGCAGAGGCGGGAGCAGGCGAGGTCCCTGTTCGCCGTCCTCGCCTCGCCCACCCCGCCCCGCTTCACCATCGCCGGCAGCCCCTCTGCCATTTTCGCCAAGTCGAAGTTAGCCCCCTCAACCCCACTCAGTCAACCGGTATGCCAGATCTTGGAGCAGACCGGCGTCACTGAGCTCTCCAAGGTGAGCGTTCCTCCGTGCTACCCTCTCAGTTTTCCTTTACGCCCAGATATCCAGTGTTTGCTGAAATGCCAAGCGAAGGGAGACCATCGCACACAAGGTGTTTGAGCAAATGGCTCATGACCATTGCTCCTGCTAGTAGCACTTCCTTTTCTTGGAGTTCGACATGGATGCTGTGTATCAGTTGTTGGGCAAAATGTATTTTGTGGATAAGATAGCAATATTCTTTTTTTAGAGATTTTTCATGTCTGTACTGATATTAATATAGCAAAAACTTAATGGTTTTGATTACGCTGAAGCAGGGTGTGAAAACGATATGCCTTTCCATCATTGCTCAAACATTTATCTGCTTGCTTTTTATGCAGTCTGTTACTTCTTGACCTCAACATACAACCATTGCCAGCATCTGGCGCAATGCTGAATTAGTGGTAAGCACCCATATCATGAACTTTTTGGTGATCATCTTACTTTGAGAGGGAAGTTGTTTCATTATTCTGTTATCATTACATGACGAATTCTTTCTTCACTTGCTAGTTATTGCATACACTTTTTTTTAGTGCTGCAGTTTTGTATGTTGGTCCGAAACCGTGCCCACTCTGGCACCGTCATCGACTTCATCGTGCTCTCCACCCGAAGCCAGGCATTGCAACTTGTGTCGAAAACGCGCCAGGACTAGCTACAAGGCAAGTGTTTTCTTCATCACCCACTACTGCTTCTTTTTGTTTTGCTTACGTGTGCTGCTTCTTAGTACATACCACATTACTCTGTACATTCCAAACCTGGACACAGATGGCCAACGACCGTGTAAATTGGGATTACGCCAGTACGAAAAAATTGCTGGACCTCTGCATTGTCGAAAAGAACTCATTCAACTTCAACAAAAAAGGCCCAACATATTTACAAAGGCATGGAAGCAGATTTTCATAACAGATTTGACAAGAAGCAGAAACAGAACAAGCTGAGTACCTTGAGAACTAAACACAACAATTGGCTCCAGCTGCATAACCAGAGTGGTCTCGGCCGTGACCGGAAATCTGGCGGCGTTTCAGCTGATGACTCGTACTGGGAGCTCAATGATGGGGTATGTCCTTTTACCTTCTCAAATAACACGACTTTCATTGTGCAATACATTTATATTAATCAAGTAGCTGAATATTACTATATCCATATTGATGTCCATGTGCACGTTTTGCCACCTGCAGGGGGATAGTTCTGAAGACCAGAATCGTGGCCATCCTCCGTCGTTCCTTGAGGAACTTACCATACTGTTCGGCCGGACACCCCAAGACAGGGGTACATTGGTTTCTGCCGGTGGTGTCCGTGAGACAACACCGACTGTTGGTAGCGATGAAAGTCCACAAGACATGTCACAGGACCCCGTGGCAGACTCCGTTGCTGGTCTGTCTTCGAAAAGGTCATCCAAGGATGTGGAGTGGACAACCCTCAGAAGAAGAAGAGTGCCACCCTAGTCCGAGAAATCAAAGAGTCTGTAGTCAGGCGATTGGAGAAACGGAGAGACGTCTACGGCCTGAGCAAGAGGAGATAGACCTTGTGAGGAAGATATTAAAAGATGATGGTTTCGGCGAGGGGTCTGATATGTTTTACAAAGCAGTGTTTCTGTGCAAGGATGCATTTAATCGCAGGGCGTTCACGACGATGGAAACCAAAGAGGGTCGCGAGCGTTGGATCAATTTCAACTGGGAGAACAAGTAGTGGTGGTTGTTTGTCGTTTGCTGGTCGAGTCGATGTTTTAATCTGAACTGCTCTGTAGTAGTCGATGTTTTAATTACAACTGCTATGTAATAGTGATGTCGAACTTGTGTCTGTCCTTTGTTGGTCCAGTCGATGTAATTTGGCCAGTGGCCTGAACTATGTTTATGTGTTATCGTTATCTTTCAAAATAAAATTATAAGTGCTTGTTCCATTGCATATTGACGATGAAACTGATATTTAATGTTTGTTGTCCCAACTTGAAGGGAGGAGGACAAGGAGCAGAACCGAGGAAAAAGGGGCCTGCTTGCAAAGGTATTCATGGACCTGCGGACTTCATATTTACTTGATCTGATCATAACTTAACACTTAGGAACAGCTCAGGCTCTCATCTCTTATTTTCCATGCTACTATATGTAGGATGTCAGGTGCTGAAGAATCAAATAATAGTGATACATCTAGTGATAGTAGCTCCATCATTTACCTGGCGACGTTGGGAGCCGCTGTTGCAGCATGTGCAGCTACAAGGAACCGTGGTAAAGCTCCTATGGTGGATCCTCCACTCCCGTTGCCACATGTGACTGGTCGACAATGGGTTCAAAAGAATCTGCGTAACCCTGAAAAGTGCTACACCAACTTACGTATGTATCCTGACGCATTCCTTGAGCTGCATTACAACTTAGTTAATTATCATGGGCTGCAATCTACACAAGAGGTAGAGGCTTTAGGTATGTTCCTTTGGGCTTGTGGCAATGCACAGTGTACTAGACAGATCAAGGACAGGTTTGAACGTTCTTTGGACACGATAAGTAGAAAGATGGGTCATGTGTCAGATGTCATGTATTCCTTTGCACAGACGGCTATTACTCCAAAGGACCCGAGCTACACAAAAGTTAGTCCAAGTCTCATCCAATATTCACCATACTTTGATGGTTGCATAGGTGCTTTAGATGGAACTCACGTTCGAACAAGAATTAATCGTGAGTCACGTTTGGACTACCTGAATAGAAAAGGATGGACAAGCTTTAATGTGCTAGCAATAGCGGACATGGAAATGCGGTTCACTTACATAGGTGCGGGGAGGGCGGGGGCGAGTCATGACATGTCAGTGCTAAGTGAATGTTTGGAGACATCAAGGTATCCACATCCACCACCAGGTTAGGATTCTTCTTTATGGATTCAGTGCAGAAAATTACAATGATAGTTGTATCACTATAGTTTGTGTGATCCTTATTTTGTAGGTAGGTACTATCTCGTGGACTCCGGTTATGCACAACGTCAAGGTTATTTGCCACCATATCGGAATACAAGGTGTCATCTTGAAGAGTTTGCCGGAAGAAGAGCAGAAGGTTTACAGGAGAAATTTAACTACCACCATTCCCGCCTTCGCAATGTAGTGGAACGAGGGTTTGGGGTGGTGAAGAACAAGTGGAAAATATTGGATGGAGTACCATTTTATGACAGAGATAAGCAAGCCAAAATGATTATTGCATGCTTTGCTTTGCACAATTTCTTGCTGGACCGTGAAGAAGCAAGTTCGGCACAGGACATGGTTCCAAATGGCGATATAAACATGTCTGCATGGGTGGCAGCAAATAGTACTGCTAGTATGGAAAGTCTGCGAGATTGGATCGCACTCGGTGTATCGCTAATGTAGTGCACAGGTATGAGACTTTCATTTTTTACCTGACTAGCACTGTATTTTATCTAGGTACCCATAATGCACATATGTTTTACCACACTAGTATGCAGTCTCATTTGTATAGCCTTTTCTTCTGCTGATAATTTCTCCCTAAAAAACTAGCTGGATTTTTATTTGGGCCCGCATACAGATGGATTATGGATTTCATTTCATTTTTCATGGTTCACCAATTAGTATTAGCTTATCTGAATGGTTGACCAATTAGTATGGGTATATGCAGGTGCTGTCAGAAATTGTTGAGGCCATGGTGCCTGTCGAGAGGAGGATGGATTGAGCATGAGTTCAGCTAGTTGTGTCTGTATCGTATTGTATGGGTTTATTGACCTTTTATTTGTAATGAAGTGTTAGAACATAGACATGCCACTCTTGCTAATTTGACCATTCTGTATTTGCTGTATAGATTTGGATCAATTATAATATCATGTGTACCTTGGAAACTGATGAAATTATGTGGAGCAAAGATCCAGTTTAGTAATTTTTTATGCACTTTTAGTGTAGCTATATTTCTCTTCATCATACAATTAGCATGGTGCCGACCTCTGGATGGACCAGGACGCCCGACTACTCTGTGCAGATGCTGCCAGGTTCAGCGACTTGATAGTACAATGGTGTTTTATGGACCTTTGATCTGTAATGAAGTGTTAGTAGAACAGTAATAATTTGCATGTTGATTGCTCGGATTCTTTTAAGTGCATTGGCGCCAAAATTTTTGAATTTAAATGTGGCTGTAGTGCTATTGGTTGACAGTATTTGAATTTCAATGTACTTGCTGTTGACTGGCTTGGCTGCTGGATGAACAGCCTGGCTGCTGGCTGTTGGTGGCTTCTGACCGTTGCGCTGGCTGAACAGCCATCAACACCAGCAGAAGCCAAAAGTGCATCAGCCGAACAGGCCCTTCATCTACAGCCTGGGTTCAGAACCTTTCTTTTTTGAACGAACGGCACGAGATTGGGCCAATTTCATTGATATAGAAGGAGTTACAGGCCGGTTAACCGGTTACAATAAGGCCTATTCTCGCAAAGTTAAAGGCGCCAAGTGCTTGGCCCCTGCCGCTGTCCAAGCCCCTACCTCTTTTTTATTTTCGCCAGTAGCATCAGCACGCTGGTTTCCACATGCCGGAAGATCCTCGCATTCCACTCTTTCCATATCTCCCATGTGATCATCATTGCTATGCTCGCTTTGACTTTGCGAGTGGCAGTCGAGGGGGCCATGAGGTTCGCCCACCACTGGGCTGCGCTGTCACTGGGCGCCCACGTCTGCGGGCAGAGGTCAGGTTGTGCCGTCCATTCTGCCATGAGTTGCCATAGTCGTCTGGTGTATCGGCACTGTGCGAGCAGGTGATCAGCTGACTCACCCGTTTGACGACAGAGGGGACACGTCGGGGAGTGTTGCCAGCCTCTCCTCGCCAGACTGTCGGAAGTCCACACCATGTTCTACTTGATTAACGAAGTGAAGAATTTGCATTTCGGCGGCGCCCACACCCTCCAGATGTCGTTTGCTCCCTGTATTTTAGTGCATCCGATGAATTGTGCCTTATAAGCTGAGGCCGCTGAATATTTTCCGGACGCTGTCAGTTTCCATCGAGGTTCAGAACCTTTCTAGCTCAATGTGGCTTGGGGACTCAACCGAGTAGTGAACTGACGTGGCACCCCCCTGTACTCCTTCAGAGATCTAAGGACAGCATGAAATGGTCAGAGACTCTAACTTCTTCGCATGTACCAGCTTGGTCACTCCTCTGTCAGTAATACGCTGACACTCCCGAAGTGTGAGGTTTATCAGACGAGGGGTGCTGGCAATAGAGTATATCCCAGCGTCAGTTACTGCCATGCAGTCCATAAGCTCAAGAGTCTCCAAGAAAGGAGCAGATGAGAGGGCTTCCATCCCCTTGTCGTTGAAGAAGTTTGCGCCAGTTAGCACAAGGACACGAATTGGACAGGACTGGATAAGCATTAGAAGGCCCTCCTGTGTGAAGCCAATTTCAGATGGCCAACAGGGATTGCAGCCCCCAAACGCAAGGTCGACATCTTCAAGCTTAGGGCAGCCGAGAGCCAAAGCCTTAAGGCTGTCATCAGTGAATGGCGTCGAGAAAATAGATCGAGGTCGACACTTATGAGGTGTGAGGACAAGTTTGATGCTTTTTAGATTGCTGCAGCTCCGGGATATGGCAAGCATGTCAGTCTTTCAGGCCATCGACAAGATGCAGGCAAAGCCTCTCCAATGCTCTACACTTCCCCAGGAGAAAACGGAGCCCTGTTTCTTCTTGAATTGTGATGTGGGCCAGCCTCAAACTCTTCAAGCTCTCACAGCAGAATTCATATTTGTACTGGTAGTGAGACACGTGTGAGGAATCACAAGGCTCATAAAAGTTGTAATTTCTCTTTACCTCAAACTCGAACCTATGGAGCCTCATCGATCCTGGGCCAAACTTGAGGAGGTCATACTGACTGATACCTTCGCAAAGCACCAACAAGTTCCTCTAATGATCCAGCCCTGCCAAGGTACTCCAACCATTCCATGCCGCCAATGGCTTTTGGCTCCACCACCTGTTCTTCCTCTGCCTCCACCTCATCTTCCTCTCCTACTACCCAATTGAAGAACTGGTTGTAGGAGGTGCTTGAGCTGGCCCAGGGACCCCACTGCATCTGCCGCTGTGTGCCGCCTATGTTTTCGCAACTGTTGAGGTAGAGAGTAGATAAACTCTTGCAACCAACAGCCACTGAGAGAAGCCCATTTGAACTGATTGCCGGTAGAGTGTGTAGCCTGAGGGTTTTCAGCTTCTTGCAGCAAGCAATATAAGCTAGACCAGAGTCATCAATGTTTGAGCAATAGTCTAGGGTGAGATCAGTAAACAAGGGGCAGCCGGATGAAAGCACACGGAGGCCTTGATTGTCCAACTTTGCTCCATGATCAGGCGTCCAGCCATAGTAACTGATCTCCACTTTGCTCAAATTCGGGAACCGGGAGCAGAGTGATGCCATGGCCAATGTTGGAGGGGTAAGGCCACAGCCGATCAAGACAGCATCCCTATGCTCTGCCTCAACGGCGTAGAACCGTTTTGACACAAGAGCGAGGGAGTTAAGGTCACTTGTGCTGGGAATCCTCTTGATAATCTCAGCTAGCACTGGAACCGGAAGATCCTCCATTGGTTCAACAGGTATTGAGAGACCTGAATTGAGATGGGAAAAAAGTGGATGAGCATAATCAGAGGCATTATCCAAACCGATCAACAAGTAAATACTCATGAACTTCATATCCATTTTGGTTCAAATTTCATGCTATCATCAGCAAGAAGAAGATTAATTTACATGGCCCCATAATTATCACTAAATCACTGAAAAGGAGCTAATCAACATCATCACCCTAGACCAAGAGTACTAGATAAAAATAGAAAACTCGTCCGCTGAACTGACATTAAAATTTCGAAGCACCACACCTATGACATAAGAAAACGTGGCATGTGCAATGGGGTCTAGACATTTATAGGAAATTTTCATTAATAAAATCCATACTATCTACGCAAAGTGGTGGTTCATACTCTTTTGCAAGTCACATAAGTAAAGCATATGAAGATAATCAGACCAGCAGACAGCAAACAGCCGCAGCCAAGGTCTGGAAAATTTGTTAGGCTAAACCCAACTAAACCAACAGCTTACACATCTGAAACCACTGAATAGGCTACAGGATAACACTAATATGCCGAATTTGCAAAGTTTGGAAGCAATTAATCAATGACATGAACATTCAAAACCATGTGCAATTATGTCTACGGAACCCCAACAAGTTCCAGGATTTCAATCGCAGAATCAAAAACTATTTCCCTATAATCCCAACAGCACCAAAACTACGGAAAGAGAATTCTTTCCCCAGAAATATTTTCTCGAACACAATCCACCACCTGGAGGCTTGCTATTACGCTGGCCTCACTCAGGAACACTCAAAACGAGAAATCGCATCCGTGAGTACAGAGATTAGCGGAACCAAGAGTCATACCAGTATACCACAGTAACCAGCGATCGGAGGCTGCGCCGCAGATCTTGCGACAGGGACGAGAAAAGGCGCCGCCTTTAGCGTGGCCGGGAGAGGGGATAGGATGAGAGGACCGGGGAGTCGAGGACGGCGGCGACCGGTGGGCTGTGTGGCGGCGGCGGCGGATGGGATGGGAGCCCGGCGCAATCTTGAAGGCGTCGCCACACGCCCCCGCCTGGCCGAGCGAAGGTCACTGTGCTGCGGCTACCGAAAAGAGCATTGGCCTCCTCTCTGCGGAACATGATGCAGGCCTTTGGGCTGCATCTAGATGGGCTGTGGACAGGATGTTTTTTTCTCTATAATCGGTTCTACCGCTTTCTTCACGTGAAAAAAAAATTGATGTTACTGAGTTTTTGCGACAGATTCAAAGTGGATGAAAACACACGTACTATACCTTTAATTAGTTGATTTTTCATTAAAAAATAAAAAGAATATGTTTACATCTAATGCATGAGTAAATTTCTTTCTATTTAATCATACATACATATTAAAATATTATGTTTTATAGAACAAGTTTTTAATGTTACATATCATTCTTTTTGGAAGATAGAGGATATACTCCTGGATCCTTAAGTTTTGTCCAAGTCAAATAATCTTAGATGATCAAGTTTAAATTAAAGTACATGTACTTCAAATATCAAATACTGTGTACACACTATCAAATTGATCATGAAATATATTTTCAGAATATATCTATTATGTGCCAAAAAAGTTTACTCTTGTTTGTAGATTTTGTAATGCGTGAAAAAGTTGGTTTAGGACAAACAAAAATAGCACTCTGGAACTGAGCTGAGGGAGTAATTATTCATAAGGCCAGTTTACCCGTGTGGTGGGATCGGATCCACAGAGTAACCATTGGTGTCACAGGACATTGTGACACCAATGACTTTGGACAAATGCCTTTATAAGCACTGCGTTGCAAGTGATAATTCTATGAATATAGCATTATTACATAATGACACCAAAGCCTTATTAGAAAAATTTTCCTTTTTCAGAATGCCTTTCTCTAAGAACATTTTGTTTTGTTCCCTAAAACCAAACAATTATTTTTAGCTCTTTTTCTACCTATCTTTTCCAATTGCTTTTCTATCTAGTTTTTTTACCTATCTTTTTCTAAACTATTATTTTCTATCTATTTGTCCAAACTATTTTTTACCTATATTTCCTAACTAATATCTTATACCAAGTTCTCCATGTAGTGGAGGAAGCCACTGTGGTGGGTGTTAGGCCCTGTTTGGTATAGCTTCATCTTATTTTGATTCCCTATGGAGAGTTGATTCTTTAAAGAAGTCATTATGTGGCTGAAAGTGATTCTCTTTGATTATCTATCGTAAACTCTCAAAATCAGGATGGAGAATCACTTCACAGAATCAAGAGAAACTATTTTTTTAGCTGTCAACTTCTTAGTTCATTTCAAAGAATCGCTTCACAGAATGGATTCACTAGAGAATCAGCTCTAAGAGCTCTACCAAACGGGGCCTTAGTATCTTCTGGAGTTGTTGTCAGACTTTATTTAATATATAGCCAAGTTTTGCCTTGCAGATCTGTTGACCAAATATGGCACAGACTCTTTTTCTTATTATAGGGGAAATATAATATAGTCCTAGTGGGAAAATGTTTCTCAGATTTGTTCCAAACTTTACTTAGATATCAACAAGCAGTTGGGGTACCAATGAAATGACAGCTGCATTTGGTTCAAGATCTAGTCAACTATAATATTTATGAATACAAGTAAAGTTTATTTAGAAGCAAAGGTAACAATAATTGATTAATTTACATTCTACACCGTAATAATAATTATTCCCAACAAATATTAGTGGCATAAATACTTTTTGCTTCTATAAACTAGATCTATAGTAGTCTCATTTGAGCTAATTAGCATCTCAATAACTCAAAAAAATGGCAACTAGGTTTACATATTACAATATTTTATAACTTCTGGTATATAGCCTCTATAGACCCGTAGATTGACCGAACTTGTGACTTTGTGGATCTGATCTTGTTGTGCCCCTTTTGTTAAGTCTAAACATGTGGACATGGAGTATAGTTGTTCTAGATGTTAATTGGACCACGGCATGTTGCCTATTGCAAATAGAGTATAAATCCATATGCTGATATATTATCTGATTGTCAATTGTTCCCTTTTCAAAATAATTGTTAAATGCCTTTATAAATAGAATTGTTTAATGAATCCAGCCTGCTAAAACATTCGGGAGACCTTATAGAAGATCCTGAGTGTCTGCCACACGGGAATGACTGTGTTGCTGTGGCACAGAACCATTACATGCTTATTAGTTTCTCATGTGCTGCTTGTTTGCCAAGTGGGCACCTATCCTCACCGGAAACATTTATGTTACCAAGTGTTTCATGGTTGACACTACCGCGTGGGATGCGCGGTGAGCAATCATCCTTTGGTTTGGTGTTTCATGGTTGACACTTGGAGAAATGAAACTTTTCCAGCCTTCCATTATCAAGTTTTATTCACTCTCAGAAAAGTTGCCCCCAGGCGTACTTTTCACATTCCCAAGTGTTTTCAACACAATGGAGCTTTGCAGATCCCGGTAGTAAGAAACAATGTACCTCGATGCTATGAGTGTGATAGAATCCCAAGTCAGTATGAGGGAGGGCATCACCGCCATGCCCCAATGCTCTTAGTGCCCTACTTACATATAATATTAATTAACAAGATTTATGGAAAATAGAAACTATTTATTTTAACACATGGTTTTTGAAAAATACATTATTACCTCACCGATACTAAGCTATCAGGGCCTACAGGCCCTATGTCAAGAAAGTACTAATTAACATATATCGATCGACTCAGTAAGCTCTATGGCATCTTAGGTCTCAACATTATATGTTTGTAAGCCACACTTGAAATGTTTGATTACTACTCTTCAACAAAATTTTTGCACAAAAACTATTACTACTATGGTATTGAGGTTCAAACTAGCATATGCTATCCGGCTCTTCAACATTCTACATTTTGTGATCTTTACACACAACACATTACTATTTATATTGATTGTACAACAAACTCACCAATCATGTACGTTATTTGTAGCCTCAACCACATGCACCGCTATGGCCGATTGAGGAGCATCCCATGCAAGGGGATTTCTAGCAATCATAGGGTCCATTTGCGTCAAAAGACAACACATAATACATGTTGCCGCTCTCATTAGCTTGCTGCATGTTGATTACGGCAACATTTTCAGCATGGTAATAATGTTTCTTTACAACACGAAGAGCTAATTTCGAACCAAACCTTGTGATACAATAATAGACATTATGTGAATACTAAAAATGTTAAGAAACATCATCATCGTTATAAATGACTTACACCTTTATATAACTCGTAGAATACTTGGACAATAATTTGTTAGATCAGGGAATCATCTATGTTATCTTACTTTTGCAGCTCTGAATACAAATTCAAAGCAAAACTAGGCCAACCCTGGAAAAATAATGTTGGAAACACAATAGAATACCTAACACTTGTTTTCTAAGAAACTAAACAATACTAGCTCCATCATCACCGGTAATTTCCATTGTGTGTGTCTAAGCCCTAAAAAAATCTTTAACTAAGTATAATGGCTGACCTACTATACATTTCAGTGCAAACATGTGAGACGTGCGAATTGCAGCATATAAGATGAAAGCTCTTCAATAATAATCGGCCTTAGGTCTTGACCGCCACTTATGCCCAAAATTCGGATCAATATAGTACTGAAAACAAATACACTTAATGTCACTACAAACCTTATAAATTGCATTATCAGTAAAAAGGTAAACAAGAGCCATGCGAATTGCAACATAGAAGATGTAAACTCTTCAAAATTCATGTCGATCTTCAGATAATATTGGACCTCAGGTCATGACAGGCGCTTATGTCCAAAATTCGAGTCAATATAGTGCTGAAAACAAATACACTTGATGTCACTAAAAATCTTACGAATTACAATACCATTAAACTCATCCTTGAAAGTGCTATGAATCTGGTAGAATCCCAAGTCAGTATGAGGGAGGGCATCTCCACCATACCCTTACACTCTCAATGCCTGTTTAGAAGGAATAGATAATATTAATTACCACTCCGCTTAAAATAGAAAAATATTTATATAAACACACATGGTTTCTAAAAAATATATATTATTGCCTCATACGGACACCATCCAGGCTTATTGGAACTTGAATATTTTACCCACTCCATGGAGAAACATTTTCCAGTGACGTCTAGCACATACCAATCAACTCAGCAAACTCTATAACATCTTAGGTCTTAATATTACATGTCTGTAAGCCGCACTTGAAATATTTGAATAGTACTTTTCAACAAAACTTTTGCACAAAAACCATTACCACTATGGTGTTGAGTTTCAAACTAGCAAATGCTATCGGACACTCAGCATTCAGCATTTTGTGGTCTTTACACACAATACATTATTTATATTGATTCTACAACAAACTCGCCAATCATTAATTATTATCATGTATGTTATGTGGCATGCATTAACCTCATGCACCACTACGGCTGATTGAGGAGCATCCTATGCAAGGGGATTTCCAACAATCATGGTTCCATCTGCATCAAAAGTCAACACATAGTACATGTCACCCCATCATTTTGACCTTCAGGGTTCTCTTGCTGCATGCTGATTGCAGCACTATTGATGAGGACATCCCTACCATTGATACAACCATACCTAGTGCTCAGCAAGGACCATTGACTCGAGCATGAGCACGGCAACTCAATTATCAGGTAAAGTCGTTTCTTGCTGTCCAAACAAGTTCTTATCTAAATGGGGTACTACTAAACAAGTGTGATGATTTTCTTATGCTTAGGAACATGGGACATGAACAAGATTGGAGGGAGAGCAACCAAGACAATAAAGCATGTTTGGACCTCCAGACGTCCAGAACGGATCAACCAGTTTGGACCACTAGTTCGGACCACCACATAGGGACAACTTCGGGAGGCCATAACTCCTAGCTCCGATGGTTGTTTGAGGCCAATGAGTACTTGTTGGAAAGCTCTTGAAGTCTACTTTCAGATGGATCTATCATCATGATGAAATTCCACCGGAGATAAGAGCAATTTCTAAAATGATGTTCGGTCTTCCAGACATGGGTTGAGTCATTTGTATCTCGTCCAGCCCACTAGGGGCCCATTCTATGTTAGGGTTTACACCCTCCCACATCTCTTGGTTGTCTCCCATGTATAAATACATGCTCCAGCCGCTAGGAGAAGGGTGGGTTTTGTTTGATTGTAAGTTTATATCAAGCTACTTCTTGGTGAATGCGTATGTCGACTAGACCACCCATTTGCTTGATTCAGAACCCCAAACTTGTGTGAACCAGATTCATATTTTGGGCAAGGTCTGTGTGCTGTCTGCTTGTCCACTTGTTCTTGCTTGTTCTTTGATTTGCTTGCAGGTTCAAGGTTGTTCTTGGCACAGCAAGAACAACACAAATCAGAGGCGGTGTAACTGTTGCTAAGGCGCAACCCTTGTGGTGTTGTAGTCGGGCAGCACAACGTCGATCGTCCTCAAATCGAGTTATCCTCCACTCTCATCGAAAGATCAGGAACTAACTCGAGCGGGTTCTATCAACTATTTCCAGCATGGCAATAATGTTCCTTGACGATAGAGAAGTGGAGATTTTGAATAGTCCCTTGTATGAACAACATATATCATTGTGTGAATCCTAAAAATGCTATGAAACATCATCGTAGTTATAAACACCTTACACATTTATATAACTTGTATAATGCCTGGACAAGAACTTGTTATTATCTTACTTTTGTGGCTCTGAAACTGGAGCAAAACTATGCCAACCCATGAAAAATAATGTTGGGAATAAGATAGATACCTAACACTTGTGTGTGTGAAAAACTAAACAATACTACATCTTCATCATCACCACTAGTTTCCATTTGTGTGTGTGTGTGTGTGTGGCAGTTTTCGGTATATTTTAATTCTAAAAATTAACAGTAAACTCATGATGACAGTTAGTGATCTTGTGATAGCAGAGCATGTGCATGTGTTCAAGTTAATTCTCCTAAATAACATGAACAACAAGATAAACCAGAACATGGTGGTTTAGAATGTACTCATGTGGCACCAAATGCGCCGTCACTGGCTAGAGTATTGGAGTTAACCATACTTGAGTAGCCTTGCTTGAAGTAGTGAATCTTAGGTGATGTAGTGGTAAGTTGTTGCAGTGCAATCTCTCGAATGACCTTCTGGAAGTAGCCGTTCAGGGCCTCCATGAAGTAGTCGTTCACTTAACGAAGACGGACACCGGGAAGTAGTTGTTCGCTTGATGAAGTCGACCGTCGAGAAGTAGTCGTTCAAGTTGAGGAAGAAGTCCGCCAGGGAGTATATGTTGGAGTGAGCAGTCGTGTAGTCATACGCTCCCCAAAAACCTTATCGCCTGCCTATCTCGAGCAGGATCACTATGCAGGGAGGTTCGGAGGCTTCTACTCACGCAAGCAGTGCGCGCGTAAAGCTTGCATTGGGCATGCAAGAGAGCAGCAAAGCAGTGAAGGAGAAAGTGAGAGGTCTCCTTAGCTGGAGTACCAGAGAAGTTTGAGAGAGTGTCTTTGCCACAAAGGAGGAACCTCCTTATATAGGCACACGGTACATAAGGAGAGGGGAGGATGAACCTGAACGGTGCTCACCAGCAGTGGCCATAAATTGCTATTAAACGTCAGTTACGGGTCCTCTAGATAATGGCAGTAACGGTAGTAATGTCCATGGCTCAAATGACTGACATTGATGGAAAAACATTCACCTCACTGCAGCGCGTCACGTCTCAACCATGAGCCACGACGAGGCGAGCGAGCGAGCACGCTCCTCTAGCCAACTTCACAAGCGGTTCACAACTGATCCACCGTTTAAGTTGGTTATGACTATCTTTGACTCTTCATCCGGAATTTAATACCAATAACTCCTTAGCATTTACTAGTGGACCTTTTAATTCTTATTCACAAATTAAGACTAATTGGGCCTTGGCCCATATTAATCCAACATGTGTGTGTGTTGTGTTGTGTGTGCGCGCGCATCCATCCATACCACCGAAGAGGAGCCTGTCACCCTTCTTGTTGCAAGCAGCGGAAGGGAGAGAAAGGATGCAACAATGTTTGTTGCTCATGCCGATTCTTGTTTCTGGTTAGAGTCATATTGTCTTATTAGGGTTCATGCAAGATTGCGCTGATCTGATTAATTTTGCCAAAAAAACATGCTACTTTTTTGTCAGATTGTTTTTCGGGGGCACAAGAAATTTCTTGAACAAAAGATCAAGCAGTCATTCTGGTCATAAGCTATTTTTGGAGTAGAAAAAGATGTTGTCTCAATTTAGATTTTTTTTCATCTGATTCCAAATTTTTGGAGCCAATATCATATATGGCCAGAGGGTTTAATTTACTGCAATTTTAATATTTGGTTTTCAATTTGGATGAAACATGTTGCCATGGATCTGCTGAAAAAACAATATTTATGTTCCAATTTGAATGGGACATGTTGCCATGGATAAAGAGAAGCTTTCAATCACTGTGGACAGATGTTTCCATTTGAAGTATTGTTTTTCAGATACCGTGCATGTCGGGGAAAAGGAGATGAACCGCAACGGGATGGGAATATTTTCATTAGCCCTTGGACTCACGGCGCTCCTCTGTTAATGGATGCTATTGGTGTTGGGGGTGGGCATATACCGCTGTGTGTATCTAATACCTTCCAATAAAAATATGAATTTATAATTACTAGGATAATCCATTGATATAATGATGACGGAGAAAAATATATATAACTCGTGTAATTGGTTCATAGAATCTATGTATATGTGACATATATAAAGTGACTATCATGGACCCATCGAAATCGAATCAAATTCATAGACGGCCGGCATGCACGAGTTCAACCTCTTGCCACTAGCAAGAATTCGGGCAGGTCGGCATCGTTAGAATCTACGCAACATGTCCCCGTAATCATCAGGGGTGTCGACATTAGAAATTAAAGCTCGGCTGCGATGGCCTCGCCGGTCGTTTTCGGTGGTTTAATTTGGTTTCCCAGCCCCAACGGTTTTCTTCGGTGCCCAAATTGGCTGCATGCATCTGCCAAACGGAAACCGGTGCCGCCTGCCGCTGCTTCTGGAGGGTGTCACGTCACGTCAGGAGGATCGGAGCAATTGCGAAGGAACGTGCGTGCGTCCTGTAGCATTTTATTTGTATATATAAAAAATTATCCAAAAATTGATTTCTGCGCACCTTTGACCGTTCGTCTTATTTAAAAAAATTATAAAAATAATTATGTTATACTTAAAATATATATGATGATAAAACACGTCGTAACAAAATAAAAAATATTTTCATAATTTTTTTAAATAAGACGAACAGTCAAATGTAAACAGAAAAAGTCAACGAATGTTTATATTGTGGGACGGAGTGAGCGGATGTTTTCCGAGTTCCAACTGCGTAGGTGGAATCTCCCCGTCGTGACCGCGACGGTTTGGAAAAAAAAAATCATTGATACAGTATATCACGCGTGAGTCGTGCTTACCTCGTAGCTGCTGTACAGTCGTACCCACGGCATTTTGTTGCTGAAAGGTTGGTCTACGTCGACGACGACGTGTATACGATACGTATGAATGAACACGAGAAGACGATCGAGTCTACCAAAAACCGAGTCCAAGACACGACGCTCTCTTCGGCTTTGAGTCAACTTGGGAAAATGCGAGGAAACGCAGAGGTACTAGGTTTGATGATGACCAGGTGAGGTGTGCGAAGCGAAAAGGACGGCGGCTTTGGAGTTTGGGCCGCCTGCCTTTAGGCCTTTGGTTACCAAATTTAGAGGCAAACTTTGGTGTTTTGGGATGTGTGCGTCACTCTAGCATTTTGTTTATATGTGTAAAAAATTGTCCAAAAATTGATTAATTAGGTTTAAAATGTTCGTAAACTGTGTAATTAGTTTTTGATTTCATCTATATTTAATACTCCATACATGATATGACATTTTGATGTGATAAGAATTTTCTTTTTACATAGTGAACTTTGAGGGTGAAATTTGGGATCTAGCCCGTGTTTTTTCACTCCCCGAGATTTTTTTTCAAATAAAATCTTAAAAGTATTAAATGAAGTCTATTTGCAAAACCTTTTCAAGGATGAGCGTAACTTTACGCGACGAATCTAATGAGCCTAATTAGTCCATAATTTGCTACATAAATGCTACAGTAACCATCACTAATTGTACGGTCAGAGGCCTCATTAGATTTGTCTCGTGAATTAACCTCGGGTTGTGAAAATAGTTTTGTAAACTAACTTTATTTAATACCCTTAATTATTGGTCGTGGAAAAAAATTCTCACCACAGAAGAAACACGGCCCTAAACAAGGCCTAAGCCTTGCCGGGCCCAGAAACCAGATCCACCGAATCCCAACACCACCTGGTCCAAATGAATGAAATTAAAGAAAAAACAAGAAAAGAAAAAGGGAAGGAAGGAAAAGTCGTATAAAGCCACCGCGACCTCGTCGTCGCCTTCCCCACGACGAATTCCAACCCCCCTCCCTCCCCCTCCCCCGCCGTGATCCCTCCCTCGCCTCGATCCCGCCGCCGCCGCTCTCGCCCGCCCCTCCTCGCCGCCCGCCGCCGCGGCATTCTCCGGAGCGCGCCTCCGTCCAGATCCAGGTAACCTCTCACCTCCCACTCGCCCGCGCCCCTCCTTTAATGTATCTTCCTTGCTCGTTCGTGCGCCGCCGGGCGGGCACGTCCTCCTCGCCTGTGCGGCGGCGGCGCCCGGGCTCGTGCGGGAGCGGAGATCCGCCCGCCCGGCCGTCGGGTGCGCCGCGGTGATCCTCCCGCTTCCTGCTTGCAACGGGCTGCTCCTCCGTTTTGTTCCTCCTGCGAAATGTCCCTCGTTGCTTCGCCTGCGAGCGTTGGAACCCCGGGAACCGAAATGTGTATCTTCGCTTCGATCCTAAGCGGCTTTGCTTGCTGTCATGAACAGGGGCCTGGGAGAGAGCGAGCCTGCTTCCCCCGGTTGCGTGCGGCGGCGCATCTCATGGTGAGTTTGCTTAGCACAAGTGGTACATAGATCAATGGCTTGGCTATGAGCGTGCACGTGCGCTTGGTGGCTTGCTCGTTTGTTGTGCCGCGCGCACGTGTAATGGTACCGATGAGTTAGCTGGATAGAGCAGCTCCTGATTTTGGTCCGTTTGATACTGCCGACAGGGTGAGGAGGCTGCCGAGTTCAGCGTGGAGAGGGTCGTGGCGGATGCCAAGGACTGCAAGCAGGGTGCCGTGGACGTCGGCGATAAGACGGTGAGTTCGACGGGTTGACTTGTTCGAATTGAGCTTTAGTTTGCTTCGCTTTAAGTTGGCCATCCTTGTGATTTGTCTGTTGCTGGAAATGCCTACTGTATTATGCTGCTTGCGGATGACAAAAATTCTGCTGTAAATAATGCGCCTGATTTTGATGGCTCTGCCTTTCTAGAATCCTATATATGCCATCCAGCTTTGTAGCTACCTGGTACCTTTAGCTACCTTGTCAATGTGTAGCCTTGGTTTGGATTCAAATGGCAACAAGGAAAAGCACGCATGAGCTGACCTGCTCTTTTTCACTTTATTGTAACACCCCGCCCTCCAAAGCCGCACCGCACAGCCCTTCCGAGGGGCGTGCACGCGTACACATAGCACCCTGCTTACACTTTCGTCCTCGCTTCGTGTAAAAGGGTTAACCCGAAGGTGCTATGGCTGGAAGACAAAGGCTTATAAGTTGCCTCCACCCTTGCTCAACTAGCAATGTGGCACTAAACATGTGCATCCCGCGCTAATGGGCCACTACCGGACCATACAAACTGGGCCGGGTGTGACATACACCCCTCCTCAAAGAACCCGACGTCCTCGTCGGCGCACGACCGTACGTCCAGTGCCGGCGTCATAGTCCATGCCGTATGCCCTACCCGGGCCATACGCGACATGCGCCCTATGCCCGCACACTGCGCCCGTACGCGCAACCGCGAGGGTCCTCGTCGGCGCAACTCACCCACACGGGCAAATGTCCAGGAACGTTCCCCCTTGGCGCACGACCGTACGTCCAGTGCCGGCGCCATAGTTCATGCCGTATGCCCTACCCGGGCCATACGCGCCATGCGTCCTATGCCCGCACACTGCGCCCGTACGCGCAACCGCGAGGGTCGGCTCTGATACCACCTGTAACACCCCGCCCTCCAAAGCCGCACCGCACAGCCCTTCCGAGGGGCGTGCACGCGTACACATAGCACCCTGCTTACACTTTCGTCCTCGCTTCGTGTAAAAGGGTTAACCCGAAGGTGCTATGGCTGGAAGACAAAGGATTATAAGTTGCCTCCACCCTTGCTCAACTAGCAATGTGGCACTAAACATGTGCATCCCGCACTAATGGGCCACTACCGGGCCATACAAACTGGGCCGGGTGTGACATTTATTCAATATGCCAAAGGCAGTGCAGGTACAACATACAAATAGAGGGTACTGCATGAGCTTCGTTTATCTGCTTACAATTAGTTAAGGTTACCTGGTTGCACCTGTTAATAACTTCGCTGATATGCACAAAAATTGGCGTAGCTTGTTTAGTTGCCTTGTCTGTGTTTATCTTACCATGAAGTAATATGAACCACCTGAACCTTAACAAAGTCTTCTTGCTTTTGCAGTATGTTATCGGCAGATCAGATGATGACTCCAAGTCATGTATCATTGTTAAAGTTCTGGACAAACTAACTCAGACTTGGTATTGCTCTTAACCATATCATTTGTGTGGTCCCCTTGCACTCCGCTGTTTCATAGTTATTCACTCCTATTGCCAATCTTATGGCAGGGTTGTGCCCACAGTACTTGGGACACAGCCAACTTTGACCAAGTCACAGTCTGTGATTCCTGTAAGTCATGAGAAGATATTGATTATTGAGAAGGGTGTTCCCTTGAATGAGTCCATCTGGTTCCTGGAGGTATATACTGCAAATCGATATGTGCTATTCTTTTTTTTTGAGTTGAAATGTTCGTTTTCTTGTCAGATTTGGAATCTACTGGATGCCAGCACAAGGGGATTAATATTTTTTCTATGTTTCTTCTTTTCTAGAGGCTTATGGATGTTAAAAAAAATTATAGTTTCTTGCATGGAGTTTTCCTTCTATATATCCATGGACAACCTAAGTTGACAATGTTCTTTCTTTATTTCAGGTAGACACCCCCTTTGTTAAGCAGCAGAGGAAAATCAAGGGCACAGAAGTTGTTTCCTGGAGCAAGGGGGTAATTGGCGTGGGTCAAAAACCAGTTGTGATTAGTGGGCCTTCTGGTGTTGGTAAAGGGACATTGATTGCAAAGTTGATGAAAGACTATCCATCCAAGTTTGGATTCTCTGTTAGCCACACTACAAGGTCTCCAAGGGAGAAGGAAATAGATGGGGTTCACTACCACTTCACAGAGCGGAGCAAAATAGAGAGAGATATAAGTGAGGGCAAATTTCTTGAGTTTGCTCATGTTCATGGAAATGTTTACGGCACAAGTATTGAAGCAGTTGAATCTGTTACTGATGAGGGGAAGGTAAGACTACTACAATCTTTTTGTATAAGTTTCTGAAAGGTGAATTGCTTCATCTTTCCCTTGCTTTCTCATTGAAGAGGTGTATTCTCGACATTGATGTCCAAGGAGCTCGATCTGTGAGGGCTTCTTCTCTTGAAGCAATATTCATCTTTGTATGCCCTCCATCATTCGAGGAACTAGAGAAGCGCCTTCGGGCACGGTATATTTGTAGTTTATGAAATGCAGTGTTTGGCTAAACTTATGCGATGGAATATTTAATTCTTAATCATATAACTAGATGACATGCTTGATTTATTCTTTGGTCAATTGGTTATACAGGGGCACTGAAACAGAGGAGCAGATCCAGAAACGACTCAGAAATGCCCGGGCTGAACTTGATCAGTCCAATTCACCAGGCCTCTTTGATCATCTTTTGGTAAATGATGACCTTGAAACTTGCTATGAGAATTTGAAGGTAATCCACCCAGATCATTGCTACATTGCCTAATTTCTTTAAATGCAAAACTTCAATTATGATCCTCATCTCTTTGAAATATTTTTTCTTGTAAATCTGCAGAAGTTTCTATCTCTGGATGATGACCAGGAAGATTCAGATGATCTATGTAAGTTTCATGAACTTTGCTGCTTATACTTTTTACTGATGTTTTGGCGTGTGTTTTCTGATAGTAATTTTCATTATTGTCAGTTATTAAGGATGGCAAACAAACTGCTAGTTACTATATTGTGTCCAAAAATGACTCAGAAATTTTGTTGCAATCTGAGACTAATGAAGCCAAAAATGGAACCACAAGCCTGTATGTCATCTTGCCCTTGGTTCTTTTACACAACTCCATGCTATTAGCTGATGAGTTGGTGCTTACACTTGTTCCTGTATCTGAACTTCTCCACAGGCTAGCACTTGATTTGTTGTGTCTCTCAGGAGGTGCACCTGGACGAACGAGGGGCCTTAAGATATGTTCAGTTAACTCCTTTTGACAACAGCTTATATGGCTGTTTTAGATGACCCAAAGCATTCTTCCAAGACTGCAGAAGTGCTGACATGAATTTTGGATCAATTCGCGTGAGATGAAAGCTTCATAAACACCTTAGTTAGGACAAAAAGGAAACAAACATGGAATTTATTTCCATTTGTTATTCGTTTGTGCCAGAATGAGGCAAAATCATAGTGAGGGTTTGTACCTTATTTTTGAGGGATTGTGTACTTCACTGCTGTTGAGAGATGTTTGTTCATCAAATAACGATAATTATGTGAACCTATCTAATTACCTTCTGACAGTAGAGGGTGAAGAATTTCTGTTGTCTTAAAAGTCCTTTGTTCCTGTTGCTTGATTATTTTGGTTTTTTTTCTTGTCTGCATTATGTTGTGCTTTTGTGCCCTTCTGAGTTCTGAATGTTGTTACTGTGTTCAGGCTCGTCATACTTATTTCAATAATGTGTTCAAGTCCCATAAAGGCACTACTCTTTTTTTATTATTCTCATCACCTAATTTGGGTTCAATTTAGTACTTAAGCAAGTATACTGCAGTTGATTAAAGATTTGACACCAGTTATTTTAGATAGGTTTTGCTGGTTACATACTGCAGCGTTTGATGATTTAGGATATGTTTTCAGGATTGGATTCTGCAGCTAAAAAAGTTGATTACATACTGCAGCTGTAGATGATTAAGGCTTGTTTGGGCAGGGGGGCTGGATCCAAATCCTTGAACTAAATCCTGAGGATATCCGGAGTAATCTAAGCACCTGGAACCTGATACTGTAAGTATTGTAGGGGAAGTTTTTGCCTTTGTTTCTTGTGAGATTCTTGTGACAATATTTCAGTGTTTTCCTTCTTCTGAACTACAGCCACTTTGAGCACAAAGGATTTGCATGGTACTGCAGGTGAGTGGGGCCTTCAACTACAATCACTGCATATTGATGCTATTTGCTTTCAGATCACATCTTATCAGAATAACACTTCCGTCGGCTGCAGGTAGAGAACAAACATAGACCACAAGCTTATGCAAAAGCAGAGGCTGCTGTTAGTTTTGAGGTTTTAACCATATGGCCAAAGGGGGATTAAACTTTGATATCGCTTTCCTTTGATTGATAGATGACCTTGATGCAACGCAAAGGTAAATAATGGACTTTTCATTGGTGGACATGCCGACATGGTAGTTATCCTGTTTCAAATATAGTTCCTGTTAGAATGGTTTCCTTTGGTGAATGTCTCAAAAGTAAATACACATGGTTAGCAAAAATCCACATCCACATCCAAATCCAATCCATAAAATCAGGCTGAGATCCTTTCCGGTGTTCATATCCAACAGAGCCCAGGCTTGTTCATGGACAATGACATGCCAAGCATGAAAATCGCATCTAGATTATGACACCATACATTGCTGAAAACTCCGATATCTGGAGTCTGGACAGCACTGTTTCTTTCAGCTGAAGGCTGCAAGCTCCAAACCTTTAATTTCTGTGCACCTGTTTTCATCAATATTTGTTTATTGATTCAGACATGCATTACTATAACTGAAGATCTCATACTGTGAGGGTTATGAAGTTTCATATTCAGATGTTTGGAAGGGCAGCTGGCTACATGGTGAGTGGGCCTGTAAGCCGCCCATCTGATTGGTAGGCTGAAATGAACTTGTCATGGCAGGATTTTCTTACTGAACAATTTCAGAGATGGGATGGTACATGGAGGTGTCTCCCAACTAGTTGATTGATCGGCTGAAAAGAACCTGGCATGCAGGTTTTCTCGCTGAAATCGATGGGTGAAAGCAAGAGGGGTCCAAGAAATCTAGATGATTCAGATGGTGTAGCGTTTTGCCACCGTCTTGTCTGACATTGAGCATTTGACCCCTTCGTAAGGGTGTTCGGATCCGGTGCTAAAGTTTAGCGCTTTAAATAAGTGATAATTAGATGTATTAAACATAAACTAATTATAAAACTAATTACATAAGTCATGTCTATTTCACAAGACGAATAGCCTAATTTTGCTATAATTAATACATAATTACCATACGATTATTGTAGCATTACATTGTCTAATCATTATTACATTGTCTAATCATTATGTAATTAGGCTTAATAGATTCGTCTCGTCTCGTAAATTACTCCTCGTTTATGTAATGAGTTTTTAAAATTAATCTATATTTAATACTCCTAATTAATATATTTATATCCGATGTGACGGCGCTAAAGTTTAGCGCGTGGGAAACAAACTGGGCCTAAGTATTATGGGTTTCAAAATAATCATCGTGGTCAACTTTGCTATTCAAACTCTGTCCACCGAGTTCCACAAGTATCACATACCTTGCTTCACTAAATATTTTAACAGTGTCATTTACTTGAAAATGGGCTTAGTACTGTCAAATTCTTTCTTGTGAAATGGAAACAATTCGGACAAGTCAGGTGCTGGAAGCTGTGACCTAAATTTTTAGGTACAGGAGAAGGATGCAGGATTTGAATTAGTTTTTGCTGCCATGTTCGCCTGACTTATCATCAGCCAGCCAGCATTATTTTGTCTCTGCACAAACCAGCACCAACCACCAGTCAGCCACCAGTATTTTTCTCCCAGCACAAACCAGCACCAGCCATCCGCCAGCGCTTATCGGCACCAGTAAGCAATATTTTTCTCTCAACACAAATCAGCACAAGCCACCTGTCACTAACGAGCCATATTAAGTGGCGAACAGGTCGCTGGACGGGGTCAATTTTTGTGTGGGGACAAATACTAAATAATTTATCTTGGTCTTTTTATTTGACCGGGGCATTAATTTATCTTGTTCTCATATCAAGATTCTAGAAACTCTGTCTCCAAATTAAATATTTGCCCTTCTTAACTTGTACTAGTACTGTTTATTAAAATTTGACTATATATATTTTGCTCAAAGTTTTATTGTGTTGGAATTGCCCTTCTTGACTTTTCCGCGCTGGCCAGGTCCAGCTCTGCCGATTTTCAGAGATTGAATATGCAGCTCGAATATGTAGAATTGGAGCTCGGTCTATGGCATGCCCTGCACCTTGTCAGAACCATGCCGTAAATTCCACCGGGCAGCAGAAGTTAATGCTTCTTAACGATGCGCTCAGGTATGTGATCCTGCACGGCTGCACACTGCACTGCACGAATGGCCCTGCTGGGTACGTAAATGTTATACATGCAATGCATGCGGCTTCAGAAACCTGGGCAAGTGACATCAATGAGTGGGGCGCGGTTAAGACGCGACGGGAAGTGCGCGACCCGCCGCCGCCGGAAGCCCCCACCGCCGCCGGAAGCTCCCGCCCACCACCACAGCCGCTTCGCTGCTGCCCCCCTTCACCCCCGCCGCCCGCACCTCCCCTGACTCCGGCGGCCTCCGCCGCCATCCACCGTCGCGGCCGCCGCTAACGTCGTCGGCCATCGTTTCTCTTCCGTCCCCTTCGCCCCCGCCGCTCGCACCACCTACCGGGGGTCCCCCACTGCCCGGTCGGCAACGCCTTCGCCGCCCAACTCTCCACCCGGCGACTGTCGCCGCCGCCGGGCCGGCCACCACCCTAGTCACCCTTTCTAGATCCGTGTCCTCCCACCGTCCCTCCCCTGGAAACCCTGAAACCCTAACCGGTCGAGGGCGGCGGCGCGTAGGTCTGCACACAGCGACGGTGGCGGATAGCGCGCAAGTGCTTCCGCGTGATCCGTCGTCGGTTAGACTTAACGCAATGAGTGACCAATAGTTTGGTCAGTCGAGCGTTGGATTATATTTACTTCTTTTGGCGAAAAAACGTGGGTACGGTATTTATCTGAGTTTCCAATATGGCTATCATGGGAGCGATTTGGGTCATCAGATGTTGCAATTTCGGTCTACGGATTTCCTCAAAAAAGAAGTCATCATATTTATGAGAAGTACAATCTGTTACCTGTATTTCTATTAGAAGCCGCATCGGGTCTAGAGGAGAGCATATGAGTATTAATATTTCGAGCACTATTATGATATTATATGCTTCTTCATTCATGCAAAAACAAATATGAAAGATATATTTTTTTTTAGATTCTCTAAAAGCAGCTTTTCATTAGCATATCTTATAGGACAACTTCTGAAAAACATAAATATAAAATATGCTAATAGGGTTATCTAGATAATAAATCATAGGATCGAATAACAAGGGACTTGTATTTTCTAATAACTTGCATTTTTCAACAAAAGACTCTTAATTTTTTTGGCAAGGAATGTATACAAAAGGATAGCTTCAATTGTTTTTAGAAAAAAAAGGTGGTTTTACACCAACACGATATCACAAAATGGTGGGCAAAACATGTTTGCTATATGCACATTGGCACACTAATTTATAAGCCGCCTGATATAACACTTCGGAATCCTGTGTATGGGGAACACGGTTCTCTCATTTACATCGCTCTCCTAGATACCACGGCATCCTTATTGGCATTGTCCCAGCTACTGCTGCATATTGCTGCCTCAGTGCGCGCTCTCCCTTCCCTCCCTCTTAATCAGATTAAGTTGCTGATTGCGGCCGCCTATTTCTTTCTTCCTCCTAACACAGGTAGAATTTAGAGATGGGTATATTGAGGTGTTTTCGAATTCCCTGTAATGTTTTTTTATGAGAGAATTCCCATAGTGTTCACCTGTGGATATTTTTTAAGTTAATATATATGTAACACGATGAGAAATTTTAGTGTGATAATTAAGACCATAAAAGAGCAGAATTAATTGCTCCAAACAATTCCAGATCTACATGAATCCATATGAGTTGAGAAAATCATTCCACACAAAGACAAACAAATGTCAAAAAGGGAGCCAGACGATGATAGTGATACACATGATATATGACGTCTTTTTCGTTTCTTTTGGTTTAGCCTAGAAAATTAGTTTGGCGTGGATTATATTAGAATAATTAGCACAAATCATACAAGCACCTATTGACCTATCCAAATTAGGTGGTGTTTGGATCAAGGTGAAGTTTAGCACTTTAAATAAGTGATAATTAGATGTATTAAACATAAATTAATTATAAAACAAATTACATAAGTCATGTCTATTTCGTGAGACGAACCTAACAAGCCTAATTTCGCTATAATTAATACATAATTACCATATGTTTACTGTAGCATTACATTGTCTAATCATGGTGTAATTAGGCTTAATAAATTCGTATCGTAAAGTACTCCTTGTTTATGTAATGAGTTTTTAAATTAATCTATATTTAATACTCTTAATTAACATATTTATATCTGATGTGACGGCACTGAAGTTTAGCGCGTGGGAAACAAACAGGCGCTTAATATAGCAAAGATATTATCCTCTAAGTAGCTTTAATAAATCAATTTGAAACTCATAGCAGCCCAAAGTAAAATATCATATAAGTATTCAAATAATATCGATAAGCAGTGGCGAATGCTAATGTGCAGCCTAAGGTGCCCATCCACCGCATCTTTCATTTTTTCCTCCGCTCCCTCCTCTTTGATCTGTCCCTGCCCTGTCTGTAAGCATAACATTACACCACGATGACGCAGAGATCACAACTTGTATGAAACTATAAGAGTGGCAAAAAAATTGTTGATGAGACCCTTGTGATCTACCAAGGCTGCCCAACAGTTGATTTAGTCACATTAGCAATTTAATATAGCAAAGTTGGTTATCTAGAGAGGAATCCACATCTGCATTGTGTCATCTAGTTCGCCATCCCCAAGCTCCATTATCCACCTTCCAACTAACCCACATTTAAAATGGGAAACAAAGCATCATTTCTTTGACTAATTGTGTACGATACATGTTACTTTGCTCAAGATATCCCTTTTCTTAAAACATTTCCCAATATCAAAGCATAATTTAATTATTTTTTGCAAATGTTGTATCTGACATATGCTTGTTATATATTATCGTTTATTTCTAAGAGCGTTTTGAGTCAAAATGGTAAATTTAATAGCGGAAAGTACAAAATGATATGGGGCAATTTTTGCACATTTTTTGACTTGCAATTGCAATGCATCTTTTGGAAAAAAAGAAAAAAACAGTGGGACCTAGTTAGGTAGATGCACCTGAGTATCATCAACAGTGAGGTAGATGCCCTAATCAAACCTACATATTGTAATTTAAATGATCGTGAACCTAACCATTTCTTAAATATATTAAGATATGCTGCACATCATTTAGAAAGAACTCACTCAAATAATAACAACAAATCTGACCCCTTTTCAAACTATATCAAAGAGTAGATGCAATCAAACCAGTTTAGTAATATTACATCACCAAAAGGATGAGTTCAATAATAACATCACTTCAAAAGCATAGTCAACATATAAATAATTGGAGGCTAAAACATATGTACTATATGATAAAAATCGATGTGCAAACAAGCCAAACAATTCGGTGATGTCATATGCATTCTGTGCCATAATAATATATATCCTAAAAATAATAAAATTAATGTTGAAATAAATAAATATTTGTGATGTTTTCCCAAACATCTCAACTGATATACTCCCTCCATTGCAAAAAAACTGACGTTTAGACAATGTTTGGGTCAAACATTGGAAATATAAATCATCAATAACTTTTAAGTTGTTGAGTTTGCAAATGTGAAAACTATATAAATAGATTTGTCTTGAAAAATATTTTCATAAAATTATACATATATCACTCTTTGATAAATATTTTTATAATAATAGGAGGTCAAAGTTGTGTTTTGGAGACCGTGTCGCTGCCCTGAACGTCAGTTTTTTTCAGAATGGAGTGGGTAGAAAACATACTAGCATTATTTCCTGTACGACACAGCTATATAATGATTTTAATCGAAACGATACACTGAACCTGAAAATCCAGATTACTGTACGAGTCAGCACTGTCCACCGTGACCAGGACCAAACAGAAGCCAAGACACCGGGCGGCCATACCGAGCCACCGCCCCAGTTGTTTTATCCTGACAAGAACAAAGACCCATCAGTGGCCAGGTCACACTCATCTGGAGCACATTAAACATCACCCTTGCAGAGATCGACGCATCATGCTAAACCACCTCCGAAGGATTAACATCACAGCACCCATCAAATCTTATGCCGACCTAAGATTAGCACTCCGTATTAGCATTGACCCAACAGACATCAACAATGTCAAACACACAACAGTACAGCGGCACTAGCCATTGCTCCAGCTAAAATAGTTGCTGTCAGAACCAATCAGACAATCATCACAGCAGCAAATTGCTTCAGTCCGTGCAATGTAATGAATTGAGTTCTGAAGTGAACTGATGTAAGTGATGTTGCATTTGCTTAATCTTAATCTTGGTGTTACAACAACAATGAAAGCATTTTACACAATGGATCCCTGAGCACAAGTTGTACAGCACAAAGAGTAGTGCATTTTACATCAGTGATGAATCCTTAGTAGTACAACAACAGTAGAGTGTTTTACACCAATCATGACTCATGAGCCATCACAGGCCGTAGAAGCATTGATGCAAGCAGAAGTCTTGTCCCCTCATACACCTTCACAAGAAGCAAAGGATGGGAGCAGTAGGTGCTAGCACTACCATACACAATAATTCACAATCCTCTTTGACAGAGGGAGTAACCTTTGGAATGATCAACAAGAGAGGGATATGGAAGGAAGGTAGAAAGAAATATGGGGAAGAATACAGGGAGATAATTTTTGCCCAGACAAGCCGGCAATTGGATACAAATTGACTAGGCTCCAATTCCTCAGTTTCTTTCACTTATGGAGAACACTAAATGGTGGTGCAAATCTCAACACCTACACTACCCAACTCCAAAAGAATGTCTCACCAGCAATCACTAGCAAGATATATGAGGCTAGTTGATTTCAGTAAGTAGCAGCAACTGGTGAATCACAGCAAAAAAGAATACGGCACCTTTCTTGTTTGATCTTTGTTTGTGTTTGCTCTAGACTACCATCTCATCCAGCTGGAGCTGCTCAAGCCAGCTGCCGATGACCCCCGCGGTGTTGTCCTCGCCGCCACCAATGCCCTCATGACTTGCTGCCTGACTCAAAGTCCCAATGGACTCCATTGCGGTTGTACCATTGATGGATGGCTTCTCCGGCGTTGGCTCCTTCACCAGGGTATTGACCCATGAGAGGTCCGGCTCATCACCGTTGGCTCCGCTCCTGAGCTCAAATGATGAGGACCGCTTGAGGCGGCCGAGCTCCTCATCATCGGCACCCCAATCAGGGGTGCCAGAGGGAATTCCCCATTTGGACCAGCTCGAAGTAACCGGTGAGCCAACCAGGACGGAGGCACCCGAGCCAAGGTCCCTTGAGCTCATGCTTCTCAGCGTCTGCTGCTGCATCTTCTCCCGCTGCGCAAGGGCCGCAAGAAGCCGGGAGCTCATCGGAGACACTGGCTCCGGGATAACTGCGGCCGCAGTTGCCCGGGGAGACAGCAAGCTCTGCTGCTGCTGGAACTGGTTCAGCATGGCGGCCTTCCGCGTCGGCGAGAAAGCAGAGCCGCCCTGGTCTGCATACCGCGGCGAGTGAGACGCCCCAGCGCCGGCCATCTCCGCGGAGAACAGATCATCAAGATTCGACGGCACGAGCGTCTTTCCCCTCGCCGAACGCACCGAGGCAGGCGACCCGACGAGCCCGTCGTACTCCGCCGAGGCGAGCAGCTCGTCCACCGCCATGCTGCGCGCGCTCAGCGACGTTCGCAGCCGGCTCAGGTGAAGGTTCCCCGCGCTCCCGGGCAGGCACAGCGCGGGCACGTTCGGCTGCGGCCACGCGCCCGCCACGCCGCTGCCGCCGGCGGACGGCGACAGCGGCGGCGTGAACGACGCCCCGGGCGACGGCAGCCCCATCCCCATCGCCGCCGCCATCTCCATCGCGCTGCGCGACCCCGCCGACGACACGTAGAGCGGTCGGAGCTCCTCCGGCGTGTGCGCGAAGAAGCAGACGCGGCGCGCGCATCCGACGCCATCCTTGCACAGCCGCGTCCGGTACTGCGCCGGGTGGAGCCAGCTCTCGAACACCCCGTGCGCGTACTCGCACATGTCTCCCCTCCGGCATCCCGCGCCCTTCTTGAACTCCGGGCACGGCACGCAGCTGTAGTGGAACTTGCGCGGATCCCGCCGCCGCGCGTTCTCGCCGGGGTGGACGAAGGGGCACTCCGTCCAGTCGTGGGAGTAGGCGCGTGAGCACGCGCGCACCTTGAAGGAGTACATGCGGAAGTCGTCGGAGGCGTAGGCGCCGTTCTTGATGTCGGGGAGGGAGGGGTCCGGCGGCCACTCCTTGCGGGCGCCGAGGAGGGAGAGGAGTTGGTTCTTGAGCGGCAGCGATCTGGGTGGGAGGGCGACGAGGTCGGACGGCCGGCGGTGGAGGTGGTCGAGGAGGTTGGGGTCCGCACCGGCGGCAAGGAGGCGGGAGACGGCCGCGGGCGCGGAGGAGGCGCCGCCGGCGGCGGCGAGGTGAAGCGCCGTGGAGAGGGAAGCCGGGGACGCGCGGTTCGGGTCGGCGAGGTGGGGCGGAGAGAGGAGCACGTCGAGGCAGGCCACGGACCCGTACGCCGCGGCGACCATGAGCGGAGTCATAGGCTCCGCGCAGCGCCCCGCGGAGTACCACGGCGCGGGCTCCTCGGCGAGGGACGGGTGCGCGGCGAGGAGGTCCCCGAGCGTCGCCGAGTCGTCGTCGGCCGCGAGCTCCAGGAGCCGCGCTGAGACGGCGGCCGCCGCCTCGGAAGCGTCTGCCATGGCCGGCGGCGTGCGATCGGGGAAGGTGTTCGACGAAATGGCGGAGAGGGGAGAAGGGAAGCGGATGGTGGGGAAAGGGAGTTTGTGCTTTTGGGTTTTTTGGACAAAACTAGGTTTTTGCTGGGGTTGGGTTTTTGGCAGCTTGGTATATTGCTATGCTTTGTGGGCAAAATGGGGTTTTCCCCTCTTTGCTCCTTGGTAAATGGTGAATTTTGGTTGTGGTGTTCACAGAATGTGTGGTTTTTTAGGGAAAGGGTCATAGCATCTTTTTGATAGACAGAGTAGTTTTCTTTAAACAATAAATAGCTAGTTTGTTATAAGAAAATAATGTTTAGTAGACATTTTGTTGATGACGCGACTAAGTGTTAGCTCCAATGTAAGAAGAAAAAATGGCAAATCTATTCTTCAAAGCACCTATTATTTTTCTAATAATACATAGTTTTTCCTCCCTCCTGTCTGTCTACGTGTAGCTCCTTTTCTCTACGTCATCATCCTTAACCTATATATCTTTTTTCAAAAAACTCTTCCATCGCTAGATACATTGTCACGCCTCCCCAGGATTAGGGGTGTTTGGTTCGCTAAAGTTAGTCCTGCCATATCGGATGTAAGGATATTAATTAGAAGTATTAAATATAAATTAATTAAAAACTCATTACATACACGAGAACTAATTTGTGAGAAGAATCTATTAAGCCTAATTAGTACATGATTAGACAATGTAATGCTACCGTAAACATATGATAATTATATAGTAATTATAGCTTAATTAGGCTTGTTAGGTTCATCTCGTGAAGTAGACATGACTTATGTAATTAGTTTTATAATTAATTTATGTTTAATACTTCTAATTATCATTTGTTTAAGGGACTAAACTTTAGCCCATTGGATTCAAACACCCCCATCTCGCCTTTCACATGCTCGTCAAACAGTCTGGAGCTACTCATGGCATCCTCCGTCGCAAGCTTGCAGGGAATTCCAGAGGGGTCAAGCTAAAGTGAACTCTCGATTATGGATTATGGGAGTCACCCGATTTTTGGATTTTCCATAAGCAAGCATTCAAAATCAGCCATAAGCTGAAACAAACACCTCCTTAGTCTACGAACTAGCTTCTACAAGATAGAACATAATGTTTATTAAAGAAAATTTCCAACAAACAGGGGGGCATGGCCACCTTTGTGCATAAGGAAGCTCCGCCCCTGCCCGCCGTCTTGCTCTTGCACCCAGCACTACGCTAGGTTAGCATACTTGGCATGGATTTCCTCTAAGCCTAGGAATCAAGTAAATCTAGATGTAATCAAAAAATTCTCCATTGCTAACCGTTATTATTCTCTTTAAATGACAGAACACCATCGATTGACAAAACGTCATTGATTGATAAAAACATGAAATTTGAGACACCTAGAATACATGAGGTGCAAAGGAAAGAGATTCCTCGATGTATTTTATTGTGTGTTGTTCTTGTTGTGATATTTTTCCGGCCGCTCTTCGGTCATCCAAAAAATTCCGAGCTCAATTTTGTTTGCATGTGCAATAATGGTATCTAATAGTACAAGGCCGTGTTTCTTTAGTTTACGAAAAAAATTTCTAAAGAGAATCTTGCGTGCATGTAGTATTAAATGAAGTATATTTACAAAATCTTTTTGGGGACGAGTGTAACTTTACGCGACGAATCTAACGAGCCTAATTAGTCCATGATTTGCTACAGTGATGCTACAGTAACCATCCTCTAATCGTGCGGTCAGATGCCTCGTTAGATTTGTCTCTTGAATTAACCCGGGATTGTAAAGATAGTTTTATAAACTGACTTTATTTAATACCCTTAATTATTGGTCAAACAGGGTGGAAAAAATTTTCACCCCAAAGAAACACGCCCAATGGTTTACATTTGCAATGTGAAAGTAGGTTTTGACTTTGTCTAATTTGCTTTTAGTAAATATTCTAGTAATTTCCTATGAGCTGACACATGATTCGTCGATGGCGTAATATGTCCAGCCTAGGAGATCTAACTGATGTGGCTTCTCGAAAGCAACTTGCATTAATATTGAAAAAGAATAAGAAGCAGGTAGGAACAACAAAGTAAAAAAAAAGTGTCCCTGCGATAATTTGACATCGTCAAAGAACCGACTAACCACATCTTATCTCTTGCTTACTAGTAGTTAAGCTTAGACACAAAATGACGCTAAGCAAGCGGACGGTTCTGCCTAGTTTGGACTTTGGACAACTAGGTGGTGGTCGTCACAAGGGGTTGCCATGCTAAAGTAAATTTATCTTATCACATGTATGATGTATCCATAATCATCTTTCTTTATCACAATTTCGTACAAACATACATAAATCAAGCTTTAACTGTTGTAGGGCGAAAACGTTTACTTCTTTTGTTCTGAAATATAGGTCGTTATTATCTGGATGTGGTCCCTAGCTAGGCAACACTACTCCATCTAAGACAAGTGCACAATTTCACTACACAGATACCAAGACTAGAAACTAGATGCCTGAGCCAAAAGAGTTTTATGGTGATAAAACTCATCTCATGTACCGTAAAACTCTTCCGTCTCTCTCCTATGTCATATCAATATATTTAATACCATAAACCCCCACTGAGACTGGCCTAATGCTTCTCTTTTTGTTACAAATTATTACAATTCACTTTAATTTTTTGAGTCAAAATGTTAACTTTAATCAAGTTTAAAAATAAAGTAGCATTCATCCCCACCATCTCTATCTAATGCATTTATGACATGACACGCTACTAAGGGCACGTACAACGGTCAGCCGGCCCTCGTCTTTTTGACACCACGTTCGCGATTCAGTCCGCATGGACGTCATTTAATGATGACAGAGAAGACCGTCGGCGTCTCGTTCATCTACGGCTTGAGCTCGTGCTCCATCGATGGAGACGTTGTCCGTTGTATGAGCCGTCGATTCAAGGCCCTCCCGATCCACCGAGAAATCTTGTCTTGCCCCGCTCCTCGCCTGCGGTCCACATGTCCCTAATTTTGACATCGTTGACGTATTATATTTTTTACAAATTTAATCTGCTTTAATACTACCTTTTTTCTACAATTACTTTTGGTAAAACCAAAATGTACTAGTATTTAGAAATACATGTCCTCCGTAAAACCGCATGAATGAACGAAGTAATGAACATTTTAACAAACTCGTGTGATGAAACACGCCCCGGTGGTGGGCCAATCGGTCTTTCACCACCAAAGTAAACACAGCCACGCGACGGGACCCACACCGCGGGGGTAAACTGGGAACACGCAGCCGGTGTGGGTCCACGCGCGCGTCGGGCCCCACCCATCATCCGCCCCGCACGTGCGGGTTGGGCGCCCCGGTCTCTCTCGGTCGCCGCGCCCGCGCCGCCCAGCCGGGGCCCGGCAGCCAGTCCACTCCACGTGCTCCCCCACCGCCGCGGGGTTGGGTCAGATGGGCGCACGGCCCTCGTGTCAGTGAGAGTGGGTAGAAGTCAGCATAGTGGGGAAGGTGTTTTCCACCCTCTGCCTCGTGCTCGAGCGCGCGGACCCGAGGCGGCGGGGATCAAATCGGGCTCCCGACGCGCGGCGCGGGTTCCGGCCCTCCATGGGCCCGGGCCCCGAGGCGCGCGTCCGCCTGCCGTGGGCCAGGCCCGAGCAGCCAAGGCGGCTGACGTGGAGCGCTTCGACGGGACACGAGCTCTGCCACGTGGATAAGATGTTTTTTTGGGAGCTTCTGTAAAGCCGGTCTCAATGTAAATTTCGTGGACGCAGGTGGCCAGAGCGACACGTCATCTAAAAGTGTTTGAAATTAGAATGAAATACACACTCTCAATGCATAGTTTCATCAATTGTTGTTTCCTAGATCACATGTAAGACACAAACTGTCTAGGTAACTATATACATAGAGTTTTATTCATTGCACCTCTCTCTTAATTAATACAGTGACACATCATCAAAAATACTGACATGACAGCCAATTTATTGTCCATAAAACTCCCACTAAGATTGGCCTAATAATCGAGATTAACCGACTTCTCATTCACTTGTTCGTACGATTAACCGACTTCTCAGAGCTTATTCGCTTGGCGGTCAACTTTGGCCCTGAGAAGGACCTAGTACTCCCTCTATATCACAATTAGATGACGTTTAGGACGGCAATACGGTCTCCAAAGCACAACTTTGACTCCTATTTTTTATAGAAAATATTTATTAGAAAGTTATATATGTATATTTTTATGAAAATAATTTTCAAGATAAATCTATTGATATGATTTTCACATTTCTAAACTCAACGGCTTAAAAGTTATTCATGATTTATATTCCCAAGGTTTGACCCAAACCTTATCCAAAACATCATCTAATTGTGATACGGAGGGAGTATTTGTTATTGTCCAAAATTGGAGAAATGGTCCAGCCAAATCTGTTCTTGTCCATTTCAAAAAAATAGGAATTTATTTTTTAGACCTTTCTCTGTTGTTAACTTTTAGTTAGCTCATAGAATATTTTATTATATTTTAATAGAAGAGGGAGAAGAGCTATCTATTGATCAATAGATAGTCTCGTACACGCACTTTGAAATTATGTGAGGATGATGTGTGAGGTCATTCATATTATAAGCTATATACTAAGAGTTAGATCACTGGAAGGTGAAACCGTTACAGCGGTATATTCTCAGCTTGGTGATCAGAGTTTGTTAAGTGGTTGAAGTTATTATTTCATCTTTGCTAAATTTGGCTCAAACTCCGGTTCTACGTTCACCCGCATGTGGCGAAGCTGGTCCCTATTGGAGTTGACATCACGTAACAAGCCGGAATGCTGCAGAACGACTATATGATTGGTCCGTTAGAGTTTTTTTACGAGTGATTATAGGATGTCTTAGCTATATGTCCTTTTAAATGTGTGTTTTTCTTTATTATGATGGCATCCGTCTAAGAATTGTGGACTCATGTATTCTCGCTTGAGGATGACTTAAGCCAAAAATAATTTTTTTATTATTAAAAAAGATCATTGGAAGAGTTGTTTTTAGAGTGTTTAGAGTTAGAGTTCCTGTAGGAATTTTGGCAACTTTTCCCAGAAAAATCAACTTCCCACACTGTGCGGCTTCTCCCAATTCCTCCGGTGGCTTCACCACAGGAGGCCCTTTTGCGTGGGCCCGGCTGCCACTAAACCCACATTTGCTTCGCTCACATGATTGCTGACACTTTGACAAAAACTTTTTTTGTCAAAATACTACTGTGCTTCGTCCTGACCGTGCTGATGGCCCTTGCATTGCATCGCATGTATGGCTTCAAGAAATTCATTTAGGGTGACGCCGTAGCTTGCACGTCAGAACTACGGCAAATTACATCAGGCCGCCGTACAAGCTGTGAAGCGTTGCCTAAGGTGTGCTAACGTTTTCTTCGCGGTATGTTGGGCACAGCTGCTTTTGCGGTACGACGCGCTTAGGCTACCCGTAGTGCACTACGGTACAGCTCGCGGTAAGCTGCATGCCGGAAAATATACCGTAAAAAGTGCTGCAGCGTGGGACGGCAAAACAAGCGGTACCACAACGTAAAGCTCCTTTTACGTCAATCCAAGCGTAATCGAAGCTTTACTCCAACGCAGCCGAGAGAGAGGAGAGAGAGAGAGCGGGCCCGGCGGCGTGACGAGATCCTCCTGGCCGGCACGGCGAGCTCCACCGGGTCCTTGGCGGCGCGGGCAGGAGCAGCGGCGGCGGAGGTGAAGAAAAGGATCTGCCGGAGAGGGAGGAGTCGTCGGAGATAGGGAGGACGCACAGGAAAGAGCCGCCGCTGCTGCTCCTCCGCCGGCCGCCCCCGCCGCTGCGTGGCGCCCGACGTCGCTCGCGGCCGCTCGCCTCCTGCCGCGCCGCCCGCCCCCGCAATGGCCACCGGCGCTGGCCTGCCATCGCTCGCGGACGCTCGCCGCCTACCGCGCTGCCCGCACCCACGCTGAGCACCGCCGCCCCCGCGCTAGCCGCCGCCGCGCAGGCTGCCACCGCCGCCAGAGATGGATCGAGGCGAGAGAGAGAGGCGACAGATGGATCGAGAGAGGGGGCAGGTGGGAGAGGAGTAGATAAGGTTTGTTTTTTTGTTTTTGCCCCCTTTCACTTTTTAATAATTACATTTTAGTCACTATAACTTTTATTTCCTCACATTCTAATCCCTAAAACCTCTATTTCCTCGCATTTTAATCCCTAGGGAGATAACAAATCAATTTTAATTGAAGATAGTAGTTGGAAGTAGATGAATAAAATATGTAGTTGTTGTATATAGAGTAAATATATAGAGTAACAGGAGTGCGGGAGAAGCTGATGTAGAGTAAAGAATCTTAGTGATGTGGCTAGAATATTCTGTTTGGAGTAAAAATATAGAGTAGGCTATATTTTAGCCACATTACTAAAATTTTTTACTCTACATCAGCTTCTTCCGCACTCCTGTTACTCTATATATTTACTTTACATCCAACAATCATATATTTTATTCCTTCACTCCCGTACCATTAATTAAAAATCCATATTACACGCAACACGTGTTAGACACGCATGCATGCTATGTCTATCTGCTGCGCATGAAGTAACGCTTGCATTACATTGGATTCGCCGTAAAACTAGCTTTACGTTATGGTATCGAGAGCTTTAACGTGCAGGGCTGCAGCAATTTTTGCTACTTTTTACGGTATGCTGGCTAGTGTAACTAATGCCGTAGTGCGGTGCGGATGGTATCCTTAATAATAAATCTTGTGATAACAAGTTCGCATCAAGAAATATTACATACCACTGTGTTTAATTACAAATCTTGCACCAAAAAATATCATGCCTTTCTTTTATTTACAAGTATGTTTCATTGTGCTAAATCCTTTCAAGATTGACCACGCGGCGCGCGCTGGGGTTGAGGCCACGTGGTCTGTGTTTTTCTTTACATATTTTTTCCAGAAAAGTCGTCTGCATCATTTTACATATGCTCGAGATTCAAACAGAGGACTATGGTCATTTTCCAAAAACTTTCTAGAATCACTGTCCATCTGGTGAGAGGAAAAAAAACCTTGGATTCTAAACTGGGCTTGAAATCAGAGAGGAAAGGAGATGAAATGAAAGATGGAAAGCGAATGTTGTCGTGAGAGGACTTCCGGCTGAGGTCCGGTCTGTACAAATTTACACACACATCTGCATCGTGCAGAGCACACTCGTGACCAACCGTGGAAATAAAAAGGAGGCGAATAGCCGAATGAACAAGGATTATCAGAGCATATTTGTTTGAGTTGTTCGGAAAAAAAGAAGAGAGAGCATATTTGTTTGTCGTGCATCAGAGGAGTTCTATATGTTCCCTCCTTTTGGGACTTTTCGTTAAAAGATTTCGATGCCGTGCATCAAACGCAGACACTCGATTTATATATGTTTTCGCAAGATTTTGTCCCAGCGCTGGCGATTCACCGCCCCTTTCATCTGAGAGGAGGAAATTGGGCGTCTCTTTCGGTCTTTCGATGTCATCACATTCACATCCACTTGTAAAAAGGTACTATATGAGATAACGAACTAGCTCGAGGGATGCTCGCTTGCCATTGGCTTACATCGATCCAATCTTTATGTGGCATATTCAGCTATCAATCTAAGATATTACTCCCAACATTCCAATTTAAAGTCATTTTGATTTTTTAATATATAATTTTTGCTATGCATGTCTAGATACATAAACAAAACCATGTATCTAAAAGATCACAATAACGCAAGTAGTACTCAAGAAAACAAGGATTATATCATGTTCAAGAACTTGCTTGTTGGTACAGGGTGTCGTCTAATTCATTTTTTTTCTTTCAAAAACTTCAAAAAAAAAGAATTATACGACACCCTCTAATTGTTGCATGAACTTTTTCCCCTCCCAAAAATTTCATATTTTGTTGCATAATAAATTCATAACCATGGAAAAAGTTGGAGCAAAAGCATAAGCCGCGATTTCTTAGTTCTTAGAAAGGAGCCTTCTATCGATTGGAGGGAGGGAGGCAAAGAGTGCTTTGGCCTTGGGGTCCCCATGACGGAAGTGCCGGTCATTTTCTTGGGCTTAGCTTCGTACACTGCTTTGCATGAAGACCGTACACCATGTATATGTTCGCGGGGAATCTCTCGAGTGTCGAAGTTCGTTGCGCACTGACTCGTTACCTGAATCGCGCCACCTGTCTAAAGGCGATAAGTTGTCCAGCCATTCACTTTCAGAGGGCTGAAAGCAACCCCAGCAGCCACCGTATAGAGAAACATACAGTTGTTTCGTGACCACCAACAGTGTGCCTTGATAACGAAAGCTAATGTTCAGTCCAGAGTACTTTCAGGCAAAACATAAAACAGCGTCAGGCCAAGCAGCACCTTGCATTTTGGAGGGTCATCCTCAGTAAGTAATGCACTACCAAGCCATGGACAGAACCAATGTAACATCAGAGTTTCCAGAAAGAAAGAAACCTAATGTGTTTCAAGATAGGCTACCCAGTATCCAGCGATCAGTGCAAAGCTACCATATGCACCAATGTAAAACAGGGCATAAACAAAGCGCATATCGCAATCTGAATCTGAACATGAAAAAGAACCCGTGCAATCATAGTCACATGTATGGAGAATGATCCATTGAGCATTGAGAATAACTCGATATAAACAATTTTGCCAGTAAAACTGCACTTTGGCATCGCAATTAGCCACCAGAAGGTTTCGAACAAATGTATCGGTACCAGCTAAAAGAATGGGTTGCGTTGCGATCATGTTCATGTCGAGGACAGAACTTGTGGCCAGCAGAAACCTATACCACAGCAGAGAAGGAACAGGTGCAAAAAAGGCCATGATCATGGGCACATATGTAGAGAATGACCTCTCCCAGATCCATTGAACATTGGGCATGACTCATATAATCAATTTTGCCAGTAAAACTGCACCCTGGAATCGCAATTAGCCAAGAACAAATGTATTGATACCAACTAAAAAATGGGTTGCAATCATGTCGACGACAACTTGTGGCAAGCAGAAACCTGTGCCACCGCAAAGTCGGAATAGTTTTCCTTCTCCCCATCTACAAAAACAACAGAAAACAAGGAAACCGAGCAGTTTTACTGCTTCGCTCACCACAGCCCAATCATCTTCCACCAGAAGCCTCCCGCGCCCAGCCAGATGATGATGTTCACAACCGAGATAAGGAACCCGTAGCCCCACCACTGAGCCAATGGTACATACCCAGCGCCATAGAAGACAGGAGCAGAACCAATACCGTAGTGGGTGATGCCGCCCATGAGGTTCGAGAGGAATGAGAGAACCATGGCGGCAAAGAGCGAGGGGGTGCCCAACGCACTCGCCACTGACAGGAATGCGGCGAACATTGCTCCAATGTGTGCAGCACCACTGGCGAAGAAATAGTGGGAGTAGAAGTACAGCAACACCAAGACACCAAATGAAAGTTGCCAGGACAAACCAAGGCCTCCAACAAACTGTGAGAAACATAAAGATATGGTCAATATAGGAGAAATCAATAATAAAACAAAAGGCAAATTCCATTTCTTTGATGTTGATGTCAGTCTGGTTAACCAAAGAATAAACTCATAGGAATATCGGGCCCAAAATGGCATTGAACTGCTCGGGAGAAAAAGATGGGCACTTGACTCCATGCCTCGGTTATTTTTATTATTTCATGCTGATGGATATATGAGCCTACTACTAATACTAAAATCAAGGTTAGCAAGAACCAAGAGAACTATTTCTACTTCTGATCTAATCCCTCTGACCTGAAATTTAAGGAATCCTTAGTCTGGCCTAAGCCAAACCTTTCTGAAGTTGACCAAGTTTACAGAAAAGACTCAGAAGAGTACTAGCATCTACCACATTAAAGAAGTAAACTATAAAAATAAATTACATAATGGATCTAATTAAGCTAATTTGATATTGTAAATATCATTATTCTTTTTTATGAACTTGGTCAAACTTAGAATAGTTTGACTTAGGACAAACCAAGAATTCCATATATTTCAGGGAGGGAGTAAGAAAGAAACAAAAAGTTCTTTATAGCTTAACTACCTAGCCATTCGTTTACTGTTGATGGTGCTCCTTTTCAAGCGTGAGCAGATACACACACAGCACAGTAAATAGCTACTAATTTCTAGATTACGGTCAAAATATGCATAGTTAATGTAACTATGTATCAGGATTGGATACAATGTTAACTTGGTGGAACCAACAAATATGACAAACAATACCAGCAAATACTATGTTTGGTGGCACCAAAGTTCAGCATCATGCCATATTGCAATTGACAATATTCACCATGCTTAGTGTCTATCACAGTTGTTCAGCAATGTAGTAATTTGTATGCCATTTGAACTTCTGAATTCTGGTGTGAGGAGAAGTTATGAGAGGAAAAGTCAGTGTACCTTCACAACAGTCTCACTGAACCAAGAGATCAGCCCATATTTGTTGAGGTAGCCAGCCATTGCAATAAGTGCGGCAAACCATGTAAGGGTATCCCATGCCACAGATTCCGCCAAACACTCTTTCCATGTGACAACACCTGTGATTAAGAGGACAGATAGGCCAAGAATTGCTGCAGACACTGCATCCACATTCAGCATTCCCCCAAAGATCCAAAGACCAACCTGGTAACATGCAGAGCACAATGTTCAGTGAAGAAAAGTAGTCCAGTTTCTATTCAAGTTGAATGCAGACAGGGCAACGGCAGAAATGTAACCAAAATCAGGTCAACAACCACAACAACAAAGCCTTTCAGTTCCATGCAAGTTGGGGGCAGGCTAGTAACCAAAATCAGGTTCAGCTTAGAATGTTCACTGGAGAAGTGCAGAGGCGCAGAGCGCCATGTTGAGTTGTTGACTGAAGAAAAGCAAACAACCATGCCCTGGCTAAGGTTTGACTCTATGTTTTTGTGGAATCAGGTTTTCAAACTCAGTGATAGATTGATAGTGCTGTGGCTGAACTACATACCACCATAGAGTGCTTTCTAGAGATGTGAAAACTTCAGAGGAATAATAGAAAATAACCCTACTGCCTGGGGGATGTATTCAATGACACTGACAGCGACTATCACAAATACTGAATACTTCTAAGCTCCAAGAGAAATCACAGGTCAGAGCTAAATTTCATAAGCTCATAGTACTTAGTAGCAATCACTGGATAGGAAATTGAATATTGGGCGCAAACATTGCATGCATGGAGTTCCCCGCTGACAAACAGCTCTGCTCAAGTTCTGAATCTTAACACTCTACAACCACACTAAATGCTGCATCTAGTCACAATAAAGAGCACCAGAAACTATGCATGACGGCAGATGATTATAACTATCAGGATTCAGAAGCAGTAAAAACGCCATTAGCTCTAGACAAGTTCAGGGCATGATTAAAACAAAAGGCTGTTGAATAGAAAAGCAAAAGAAAAAGGGGGCAAACACTGCGTTATACCGTGAGCAGCAGCGTGCCGGCCATGATCTTCTCCGCGTTGCTCATGGGACCCATCTTGGCAAGGCGCTCCTTGGCCAGGCGCGGCGCATCCGGGCTGGATTTCACCTCCGGCGGGTAGACCACGTAGAGAATCAGCGGGACAAGCACGAGCGACAGCAGCCCGGGCACAATGGCGGCCTTGGCCCACAGCGTCCACCCGATCCCCTCCCCGATGGTGGCTGCCGTGAGGTTGGCCGACAGCGGGTTGGCCGCCATCGCGGTGAGGAACATCGCCGAGGAGACGACGGAGGTCTGGAAGCAGGTGAGCATGAGCCATGCCCCCAGGCGGCGCTCCGTGCCGTCGCCGCTGCGCGAGCCGCACGCCTCGCAGAGCGACTTGACGAGCGGGAGGAAGATGCCGCCGGCGCGGGCCGAGACGGAGGGGATGGCAGGTGCGAGGAGCGCCTCGGCGAAGACGAGCGAGTAGCCGAGGCCGAGGGAGGAGCTCCCGAAGGCGGAGACGAAGGCGTAGGCGACGCGGGAGCCGAGCCCGGTCTTGATGAACCCGCGCGCGAAGAAGAAGGCGAGCGCGATGAGCCACGGGATCGGGTCGCCGAAGGCGGAGAAGGCTGCGGCGAAGGTGAGCGTGCGGGTGAGCACGGCGGCGCCGAGGCCGAGGAGCGCGACGGCGCCGAGGGGCAGGGGCTGGGTGATGATGCCGACGATGGTGGAGAGGAAGATGGCGAGGAGCTGCCAGGCGTTGCGGGGCACGCCGGCGGGGGCCGGGAGGAACCAGATGAGGACGCCCGTGGCGATGCTGGCGAGGAGCGGCGTGATGGCGGCGCCCTGCAGCGCGGGCTTCGGCGGCGGGGCGGACGGCGCGCGGGCCGCGGCGGCGGAGGCGGATACGGGAGGGAGAAGGCGGCGGCGGGAGGCGGCGGGGAGGGGGGGCTTGGACGGGAGGGAGTGGGAGAGGGAGATGGGGTTGGAGGAGGAGCGGCGGCGGAGGGAGAAGGAGAGGGAGGGGAGGCGGGAGCGGGGGCTGGCGCCGGTGCCGAGGTGGTGGCAGGTGAGCGGCGAGGCCGCGGTGGAGGACGCCATGGCGGCGGCGGCGGCGGCGGAAGTGGAGGTGGTGGAAGTGGTGGGGGTGGGTGAGGGATGGGGGTTTAAGTGGATGGACGGCGGGGATGCCGTTAGGCGAGGTGGGGGGAGCATTGGGCGTATCGGATCCGAGTGGAGGGGAAACTGCCTGGACTCGGCGTTGGTGCACCGGTGAACACTGTACAGTGGCCACCGACAAGTAGTATGACAACACCCTTTGCTGGTTAGTAGTTGAAACCGTAGTCTACAGGGATGATCTACGAAGAGTGTAACATTAAATTTGTTGATGTGATATAAAAGAGACGAGAGAGTTTGATGATACGTGAGAGAAATTCATTTCTATTAAATTTATTATTTTGTTTTGGTGGTAGGTTACCTAATTTCTAGTCTGATGTGCACTAAGACTGGCTTGAGTTAAAGTTAAGGATTAGCTGTAATTAACTGGATGGAGTCACTAGCTGGATAGTTATTACTGGCTGGCTAGCTGGAACTTGTTGAGTGGAAATTAACTGGGTCTGTTTTGATCATGCAAGAAAAGTGCTTAAGTTTACTTTTGGTGCTTAAGGTGTGCTATGGTCATTAAGCCTTATTAAGCTAGGAGATGGAAGAGCTTTTTTTGCAAAAGCGTAATGGCATGGTAATCTTCTTCTTTTTCTTAAGAAATTGGCCCTAAGCACCTTGTATTGCATTCTATACCATAGAGAGATTGTTGTTTGGCCATTGAGAGAGAGAGAGAGAGATCTGCCAAAGTATAATAGCTAATAAAGGCACCTTTTCAAGAAAGAAAACAATCGTGCGGCGTGCTCCATCCGCATTAGGAGTTGTATAGCAGCACATCTTGCTCATCGACGAAGTTGCTCAGTCGCTAGCAGGATAACAAATTTGATGAATGTGTTAAGTTTAGTCGAAAGCACAGAGGTGTTGCATGAAGTAGGTCTTGACATGTAAACCGTAACTAGTGACGACTGATGTAGCAAAGAGAAGTAAACATTGCTAATATAAAATAAGGAGCAAAATTTCACTTGATTAGCTGTTAATATTCAGAGTCAAGCATGACAAACAAGAAAGCAAACTCTACTTAAAGTGCATCAATGCGGCACAAAGGTTTAATTTAAGAACCCAACATGGACATCAATTTAAGAGCTTCTTACTTTACTTGTTCCAAGCTTGGAATCGGCATATATAGGTGACTTGTTGTTTTTAAACCCTTTTGTGATGTTAGCATGCAAGTAGCTTGTTGAAAACAACCTTTAATTGGGAGACAAGTCGTGATCACACGCCTTTTTTTATAGTGCCTCCACATAGAAAGAACAACAACATTTTGTCAGGTCTTCGACTTCCACAATGTTGGAAGCTCCAGGTAGAACTATCACTCTCAGGGTTATATGGTATTTTGTTACCTACCACTTGTAAAATATGTGATCAATGCATCAAAAATATATATAGCACGCCCTTTTCCACCTAGTTAAGGGGAAAAAACATTGTTACGATGGAAATGAAATCCATGGAAATTTGAAAAACATACGGCAGCACCTCAGTCCCATGTAAGCCCAATAGGCAGCGCAAATGATTGAATAGACTTCTAGCCACTCAGTTAGGGTTTCCATTCACCGTTTGTTTGGGCCTCTTGTAACCAACAACAGGACTAAAGTTGATCCATTACCAACCAGGACTAAATGCTCTCTACAGGTTGATTTAAAAGGAAAGCACTCAAAACCGTATCACACGTGCATTTTCGCGTGAAAACTCGTGTGACTTGTGACTTGTGGTGACACGTGCGTGCAGGGCCTCTCCCAGGCTTGAATGTTTTTTTATGTTTTTTTTGGAAACTCGGCCTTTAGTACTGGTTAGAGTTACCAAATGGGACTAAATGTGGTTTTTTGAACTAGGATAAATAAGACATTCTCTATCAGTGTATTCAGGGTCCCACAAACAAGAAACTAAGAAAGCAAAATCAACTTAAAGTACATCAATGTGGCACAAAAGGTTTAATTTAAGAACCCACCACGGACATCAATTTAAGAGCTTATTTCACTTCTTCCAAGCTTGGAATGGGCACAAGTGGCTTGTTTCTTTTTAACCCTTTTCGTGATGTTAGCATGCAAGTAGAGAGGTGAAAACAACTTACATTGGAAGACAAGTCGTGATTGCACGCCCTTTTCCTAGTGCTACCTCCACATAGAAAGAACAACAGGGTTTTGTCAGGCTTTCGGCTCACACAATGCTGGAAGCTCAATGGTAGAACTATCACTCTCAGGCTTAGATGCTTTATCATTCCGTTACCTAGCACCACGCCCACTTATAAAATACTACGTATATGATCAATGCATAAGAAAAACATAGCACGCCATTTTCTACCTCGTTACGAAAAAAACATTGTTACGATGGAAATAAAATCGATAGAAATATGGAAAATAGCAGCACCTCGAGATATCCAAAAAAAAACTAACCGGTCAATTGTGAGTACCAAAGACCCCCCCAAAGTACTACAATACCAGCAGCTTTGCATTTCTCAATGCGCATCAGATCGATGGTTTAAACACACCACAGAATCAAATTAAACCTAGCCTAGCCCAATGAGTGCCAACGACAACAACAAACCTCAGGCGTCCAATTAGTCAGGCAGGCAAAGACAAAGAAAGAAAGAGAGAGAGAGAGAAAAAAAGAAAAGAAGAAGCAAGAATCCACCCTATAGACCGTGTCCACACAGCAGCCCAAGAAGAGGCAAACGCCACAGCGGCCTTGGCTGGCATTGTGGCCGAGAGCCGCGGCGTCCCCTCTTTGTGGACCTCGTGATCGCGGCCGTATCCGCTCTCGCCGACGGGGAGCAGATTGGCCGCTCCGTGGCCTTCCGTTCCATGCCTAGTCCGGCGGCGTTTGCCCGACGCCCGTCGCTCGCATCCCCGTCGTCGTCCTCGTCGTTATAGAAAGTCTGCACGCAGCTGATGACGACCTGACCTGCATTGATTTTGACCTTTCCACTCGCCGCCACAGAGAAAACAATGCCAGGACTTGCGCTCGTCGTGCTGCTGCGCTGGAAATCCGGAAGCAGAAGCAGCAGCGAAGAAGAGCCACCGGCAATGGGTGTGGATGAATGAATCTCTCAGCGCTGGAAAAGGGCACGAAACTGCCAAACATAATGGCAACCTGACGTTTGCTGAAGCTTTTGTTAGGTTGATCTCTCAGCCCACACGGCCCAAAGGCCGTGGGCATTGATCCGCGCCCTGATCGGGGGCGCTCAACCCAACCCATGGTTGGTGGGCCCCTGTCACACTGCGCTATAAAGAGAGGTGGGGGCCGCCGGCTCTAGTCACGAGGTTCACCTGAGCCGCCACGACCCACCGACACACCTATCCGATCTAGGGTTAGCGCAGGCAGTGACGGGAAGACCCGCCACCGCCGCCACGACGTCATCGCCGTACTCCGTCGCCGCCCCGGGCCAGTGCCGTTGGCGACCAGAGGGCCGGCGCGACCTGCTACCTCGACCTACATCTACGCCTGCACTGCGCGACGCTGCCTTGTGCAGAACTTCCTCAAGCGAACCGGCCATGGCGACTGGAGCCGCCGCGACCGGCGGGGATGGTGAGCACCGACCCCTTCTCGCTGTTTCTCACGAACACAGCACACACACACGCACATACACGACCAGATGCACATATCCTATATGTATCAATGATTAAATAGAACTAACAATGGTATCAGTTAGCCTCGTTGTTAGTAGATCCAACTCGGGAAACACGAGAAATCCGAGAAAAAGAAGCAAATCGAACTCAAACCCTAACCCTAAACCCTAGATCCAAAGTGGACTTACCTCGGTATGCCGTCCACGGGCGGCGCCACCGCCACCCTCATCACCCCTACAGATCTCCTCGACGGAGCCGCGCGCGAGACGCACGCGACTCCGGCGAGGAGGCCCGCAAGGGCGCAGAGCGGCGGCGCGGCGTGACGACGCCGTTCCCGCGCGCACAGATCCTAGCGCAACGGATCTCGCCGGCCATAGTGGCGGCGGAGATCCGGCAGCGCGCCGGCGGTAGGCCACCGACGATGCGCGCGCACGCGCGTAGACCTAGCTACGGCTAGCACAGAGAGGGGAAAAGGGAGGAGTGGAGAAGGAGCACCACTGGCGGCGCAAGGACTGCGGCACGGCGGCGTGTGGCCGCCGGCCATGGCGACTCGCGGCGGCGCGGCGCTGAGCGCCGTTTCGCCAGCGAGAGGAGGAGAGGAGCGCTGCGGCACCCGGGGAACGAAATGATTTAGGGTTTGGGCGACGCGCGACGCGGCGGGGGGTTTTTATACCTCCTCACTTCGCGCTCGACCGTCGGATATGATCGACGGCCGAGGTTGACGCGGGGCGGGGGTGCTGCGGCGCTGGGCCGAATTGGCGGCCCAGGCCCAGGTTGCGGCCCGCGCGCGCGAGGGGCTTCCCCAGCAGGCCGAAACAGAGTTGGGCCGCGGCCGCGCGCTGCATTTTGGCCCAACAGAACAGTTCTGCACAGTAGCTTTTCGCATTTATTTGAATTGATTTCAGTAAATTTGAACCAAAGGGATAATTTTCAGAGGGTAAACAGAGTATTTTGCTACTGTCCATGTGAATTTATTTAAAGTTTCCGCTGCTAGATATTTTTTGACTTGCATTTAAATTTGAACCAAAGGGATAATTTAATTTCAAGTCACAGATAAAATTTCAGATTTATTGTGATATTGTTATTTTCTGACCAAAGTTGATAATAACAATATTATAATTTTATAGATGTTGATTATTGCATTATTTCTTTTTCTGCCCAAAGGTGATGAAGTTTAATGTAATAAGGCATTGTCATTATGTTATAATATTCTCACTTAATATGAATTAATTTCAGCTGCGGGTTCCATGATGGTTTCCATCAAGGACATTCCCATTCTTAAAGGAGATAATTATAATGAATGGTATAAGAAGGTGGACTTCTTTTTTACCATGACAGAGCTGGACTGGGTCCTCACTGCACCGGTTCCAGTTGAACCTGAGAAGCCGGTTAGAGGGGCTGATGTGACAGATGCTGTTTGGCAGCAGACAGAGCAGGCCTATACGGTCAGCAAACAGAAATTTGACACAGAGAATGCCAAATGGATTACTGCTAACAAGAAATGTTTGGCAGTGGTCAAGAACACCATAGAGCCTTCTGTTTTTGGGGCAATTAAAGATTGTCATAATGTCGTTGAGTACTTGGCGAAGTTAAAGAGTCAGTACACTGGCTCTTCAAAGACCTACGCCTCTCAGTTGATCAAGCAGTTGATCAACGCCAAGTACACAGGCGGCATCAGAGAGCATATACATCGCTTAATTCACATAAACAATAAGCTCAAGCCAATGGATGAGGACTTGAAAGAGAGTACCATCATTCATTTGGTTTTTGCTTCATTGTCAGATGAGTTTGAGAACTTCGTTGTTAACTACAATGTTAGTTCTGAGAAATGGGACATAGAAAAGACCATAGCGATGTTGGCTCAAGAGGAGGAAAGGATAAAGATAGCACGGGGTAACAATGTTAACCACGTGCAAAAGAAGAAAAATAACAACAATGCGTCTAACAACGCAAAAGGAAATCCCTCCTCTAAGGGCAAAGGCATTCAGCACTCCCAGCAGCACAGACCTAAGGATGGGCAAACCACAGTGGAGAAAGATCAGTGTCTCTACTGCAAGGAGAAGGGGCACTACAAGAAAAATTGTGCCGCCTACTTAAAGATGATCATGGAAAGGAAAGGTGAGAATGTTATTTCATTCGTAAATGAATCTCTGTATATAGATTATTCCACTTCTACTTGGTGGATTGACTCAGGAGCAACAATTCATGTTGCAAACTCTTTACAGGGATTCCGTTCGACGAGAACTACTCAAAGAAACGAAAGGCGAATTAAAGTCGCAAATGGTGTCGAAGCAGAAGTGAAGGCGGTGGGCGACCTTCTCCTAGAGCTCGACACCGGATTTGATTTATTTCTTAGAGATGTTTTCTTTGTGCCTAGTTTACAGAGGAACTTAATAAGTGTATCTCGTCTAGATGATGATGGATATGGATGTCATTTTGGAAATGGCATGTGTGTAATAGATTTTAAAGATACAGTTACTACTATTGCTTTTAAGAAAAATGATCTTTATTTGTTATCACTACGTGAAAGTGTGAATTCCGTATGTGATGTGAATGCGCTTGTAACCCCACCTACAGCTCATAATAGAAAACGAAAGAGAACTCAAGACACGTCGTCGAAATTATGGCATTGTCGTTTAGGCCATATTTCGAGGGGGAGAATAGAAAGGCTGGTTAAGAATGACATTCTTCCTCCTCTAGAGTTCTCAGACTTAAATAAATGCGTTGATTGCATCAAAGGAAAATACATAAAGATTACAAAGAAAAATGCTGAACATACTGCAGGTGTTTTAGAGTTAATTCACACAGACATCTGTGGCCCATTTTCAGTTAAAAGTATAGATGGTTTTGACTCGTTCATTACTTTTACCGATGATTATTCCCGTTATGGATATATTTATCCAATAAAAGAAAAGTCAGAAGCGTTGGATAAGTTTAAAATATTCAAGGCTGAAGTTGAGAATCAACATAATTTGAAGATAAAGATAGTACGTTCCGACCGTGGAGGGGAATACTATGGTCGGCACACCCCATATGGCCAAGTTCCAGGACCTTTCGCGAGGTACCTAAGGGAACAAGGTATAGTTGCCCAGTACTCTATGCCGGGCGATCCTCAGCAGAATGGAGTCGCTGAAAGACGTAACCGTACCCTTATGGATATGGTGCGAAGCATGATCAGCTACTCTACACTACCAGTGAGCTTATGGATGGAGGCCTTAAAAACCGCCACCTATATTCTCAACAGAGTTCCCAGTAAAGCGGTGCCAAAAACACCGTATGAACTGTGGACAGGCAGAGTACCCTCATTGAATCACCTACGGGTGTGGGGGAGCCCTGCTGAGGCAAAGATATTCAACCCGACGATTGGGAAGCTAGATTCCAAGACAGTGAGTTGCCATTTTATTGGCTACACAGAGAAATCAAAAGGATATCGTTTCTACTGTTCTGACAAAGTCACAAAGTTTGTGGAAACGAGACATGCTGCTTTTCTTGAAGAAGAAATGATACGGGGGAGCATGGAAGCTCGAAAGATTGATCTTGAGGAGAGGCGGGTGTGTGCACCCAATCCAATGATTCAGGAACCATATTTCGAACTACCTGTTGAGCCTACGCCGACGGTGCCAGACACTGCGGCTCCAGCTCCTGTGGTGATTCCTCCTGTGGCAACACCGAATGCAAATGTGGAACCTGTCCCTCAGGATCCTATAGAAAATGTTGCTGCAGATCAGGGGGAGCATCAACAGCCTCCAATAGAAAATGTTCCAAATGTAGAGGCCCCTAGAAGGTCTCAAAGAGCAAGAAAGTCAGCAATTCCTGATGATTATGAAGTGTATAACACAGAAGAGTTTCGAATGGAGAATGATCCTGTTTCATTCGAACAAGCCATGAGAAGCGAAAATTCATCCAAGTGGCTTGAGGCCATGGAAGATGAAATGAAATCGATGAGTACCAACCGTGTTTGGGACTTAGAAGAAATTCCTAAAGGAGCCAAAACAGTAGGCTGCAAATGGGTCTACAAGACGAAACGTGACTCCAAAGGGAATGTAGAAAGATTTAAAGCGCGTCTTGTGGCGAAGGGTTTTACGCAAAAGGAAGGAATAGATTACAATGAGACTTTTTCTCCGGTCTCATGTAAGGATTCCTTCAGAATCATAATGGCATTGGTGGCGCATTTCAATCTCGAATTGCACCAGATGGATGTAAAGACGGCATTCCTTAATGGGGATCTTGAAGAAAAAGTTTACATGGCTCAACCCAAAGGTTTTGTCGTGGAAGGAAAAGAACACATGGGATGTCACCTAAAGAAATCCATTTATGGGTTAAAACAAGCTTCGAGACAGTGGTACTTGAAGTTCAACGAAACGATAAAGAGTTTCGGGTTTGATGAAAATGTTGAGGACAATTGCATTTATGCAAAATTCCAGAAAGGCAGTTACATTTTCCTCATCCTTTATGTGGATGACATTCTACTGGCAAGTAGCAATGTCAACCTATTATTGGAAACGAAGAATTTCCTGTCCTCGAACTTTGATATGAAAGATCTTGGTGAAGCCTCATTCGTTTTGGGAATCGAAATTCACCGAGATAGATTAGATGGGGTATTAGGATTATCTCAACAGACATACCTGGAAAAGGTTCTAGAAAAGTTCTGTATGCAGAGAAGTAAGCCTACTCCTGCGCCAATAGTCAAGGGCGATAGATTTGGGGATTTTCAGTGTCCTCAGAACAGTTATGAAAGGGAACAAATGAAGACAGTTCCATATGCTTCAGCTGTCGGAAGCTTACAGTATGCACAAGTGTGCACACGCCCTGACCTTGCATTTGTTACCAACATACTTGGCAGATATCAAAAAGATCCAGGCCTCGAGCACTGGAAATTAGTGAAGAAAGCTTTACGGTATGTGCAAGGCACAAAAGGCCTCATGTTAACATATAAAAGAACTGATTCCCTTGAGATTGAAGGGTATTCAGACTCAGACTTTGCGGGAGATGGAGATGATAGTAAATCCACGACAGGCTACATCTTTACACTCGCAGGGGGAGCTATATCGTGGAAAAGCTCCAAGCAAACAGTGACAGCAACATCTACGATGTATGCAGAATTTATAGCATGTTATGAGGCATCCTGCCAAGTTGAATGGCTAAAGAAATTCATACCAGGATTGAGAGTGGTAGACAGTATAGAAAGACCACTAAAGATGTACTGCGATAACCAGCCAGCAGTGTTCTATGCTCATAATAATAAGAAAAGTACGGCTACCAAGTCGATAAAGATAAGATTTTATTCTGTTAAAGATAGAATCCAGGATCACACCATAAGTCTCGAGCATATTAAAACAGAGAAGATGCTCGCGGATCCGCTAACGAAAGGCTTACCACCCAACGTGTTCAAGGAACACGTAGCCGGCATGGGACTAAGGTATTGCCTATGATCTCTGGATTAACAGGGCCCATAGATTAAAGAATCTATTTCTGAATAGGGGCGTGTACAGTAGCTATTGATTCTATCGACGATTGAGTCGGGACGATGAGATATGCTCTGTGCACAAATCTAGAATGGAATAAGGAAAATTGTAAAAGTAAAAGAAAAGCGAATTGTGAGATCAAAGGGGAGATTGTTAGGTTGATCTCTCAGCCCACACGGCCCAAAGGCCGTGGGCATTGATCCGCGCCCTGATCGGGGGCGCTCAACCCAACCCATGGTTGGTGGGCCCCTGTCACACTGCGCTATAAAGAGAGGTGGGGGCCGCCGGCTCTAGTCACGAGGTTCACCTGAGCCGCCACAACCCACCGACACACCTATCCGATCTAGGGTTAGCGCAGGCAGTGACGGGAAGACCCGCCACCGCCGCCACGACGTCATCGCCGTACTCCGTCGCCGCCCCGGGCCAGTGCCGTTGGCGACCAGAGGGCCGGCGCGACCTGCTACCTCGACCTACATCTACGCCTGCACTGCGCGACGCTGCCTTGTGCAGAACTTCCTCAAGCGAACCGGCCATGGCGACTGGAGCCGCCGCGACCGGCGGGGATGGTGAGCACCGACCCCTTCTCGCTGTTTCTCACGAACACAGCACACACACACGCACATACACGACCAGATGCACATATCCTATATGTATCAATGATTAAATAGAACTAACAGCTTTGCCCTAGTTTAGTTCCAAAAGTAATCCATCGTATCAAAATGTCGATCCATGCATAGAGTACTAAATATAAATATAGATGAAATAAAAAACTAACTGTACAGTTTTATTGTACTCTACGAGACGAACACTTTGAGCCTAATTAATCAATTTTTGAACAATTTTTCACCCATACAAACGAAATGCTACAAGAGGCAATGACTATGAAGTGACCCTAAACCCCAGATCTCCAACCCTATTTTAGATCTAAACAAGGCCTTTTTTTAACACGCCGGGCAGCTGCACATTGGATTGGAACGAGGACAAGGGAAACACGACCATGACAGATCCTGGTAAAATGCTACTGTACACACGATCTTTTTTTTTTTGGTTTTGTTTTTCAGGGCAACGCTTCGCGCAAACTGACAAAAGAACGCCGGACATGCTTTGATATCGACATGGACATGGTTATGGGCTTTTCTTTTGCATTTCTTGTTCTTTCTTTCTGGGTTGAAAAGGATGCTGGTGTAAAGGCCAGGATCGAATGAGAAGGCCGTTCTTAGTAGCCCAATCCGTGGGCTTTGAATGCAACGTTACCGCGCAGGGCTTCGATTGTCCATCTCCATCAAAGTGCAGGGGTCCCAGAACACCGAACTTCCTTATGTTAGCACCTGCAAGAAACACAGAGTACGTGAGTTTTTAAGGCTATCCGCACTGGGTACTGGACCCCGTGCGACAGTACGAGTATGCCGTAAAAATTGCTGCAGCAGATGTGGTACCCTGTGCTGCACGTAAATCGAGGTGAGGTCGCTCGCCAAATCTAGCGCGATAGCAACCATCCACGAAGTAGCCACGATGGCGCGGGGCCCGCGCACCCAACGGCTATGCGCGCGGAGACGGAAGGAGCCGGCGGAGAGGAAGAGCCTCCGCCATGGCCGCCCCGCCGTCGTCGCGTCGCTGTGTGGAGCCGCTGTCGTCGCCCGGACTCCCCGCGCTCTGCCCCTAAAGCCGCTCCGGCCGCCGCGCCGTGCCCCTCGCTGCCCGCCCGCTACCTCCGCTGGCCTTCGCGCTTTTTCTCGGCTGCCGCGCGCAGCCGCCTGCCGCTGCATTCGCCTGGTACCGCCGCGCGTCGTACGCACCATGGAGAGGACGCCGATCGCCCGCGCGCTCCGCCGGGGCCTCCTGCTCGTGCCGCCGCCGCCGCACACGCCCCGCGCGGCCCAGGCCACCGCCGCTCGCCGCGCCGCCACCGCCCCGCCGCCACCGTGCACACTCCATGCGTCGTTGGGCCACCGCTGCGCTGGCCCTGCGCTGCCGCCACATCCTCCTCCCCACGCGCGGCCCAGCCACCGGCCTTGCCCGCGTGACAACCTTGCTGGCCATCCTGGCGGCGGACAAGCGGGCGAAGACGGTGGGGATGGGGCGGCGGTGGCGGAGGGGGCGGAGCTCGAGGGGGCGGCAGACCGGCGTTGGGAGGAGGGGAGGGGCGGCGACGGCGAAGTTCGAGGTAGCGGAGGGTGGGGGAGGATAGGGAGCAGCAGCGGCAGTGGGGGAGGGGAGGAGGCGCCGCGGGGTGGGGGAGGCGGAGGGAGGGGGCTTGGGAGGGGAGGGGGTTGGGTGTGGAGAGGGAGAGGAAGGAGAAGGAGGGGAGGGAGAGGAAGGTTAAAAAATATATAACATGTGGGTCCTACGACTGGTAGTTGGTTTGGAGTATGGATTATAGGGGACGACGGGTGCGAATAAACTGATACTATACTGGACTGGAGAATCTCGATGATCAGGCATAATATTTGTTTTTAGGATGGAAACGAAGCATGACGAGTGCGGATAGACTAAGCACGCTGAAACGCAAGCTACATTCACAGCATGCATTCGTCCCGTTGATTTCTTATTTAAGACGGTGCCATCTGCATTTGAAGGTTCTTATTTCTGCCAGCACTGCTTCTTAGCACGTGGCGAGTCCAACACCACTAAATCACCAAGTTCAAGAATCTACAAAGAAACCTTCAAGATATATATCAAAGCTATGGCGAATATTTCCATTTGGTTATATCAAATATAACAAGTCTAAATGCAGTAACAATCAGATTATATTATAAAAACGTGCAATAGCAATTCACAGGGATGGAAGAAACTTTGTATATGGGGCATATGCTTCAGTCCCAGTGAAAACGCGAAGAGATCTTGCTAGTCCTTCAAGACATAGCAAATCATACCTGCATCCATGGCCAATGAACATTAAACATGTGAAGGCATGAGATCTCAGTGTGTGTTTTCTAACTATCAAGTAGCAATTTCGTCAACTAGCTGAGCCTAGTGTTAGCTATAAAACTGATGAAATTCTACACCTGCAGCTTGCAGCATATTGGACTGTGAAGATGAATGCAAGGTTCTTTGTTGAAATTCAGCAATTTCTTGTCCAAATTCACACCGGCCTTAAACTATATGCAGATCAGATCCTAAGATATCGAAGCTTCTTAGCTCTTCATGAACCAAACAGCTACCGTACTAGAGAAGAGACAATAGCGGAAACTCAACTGCATGCCGAACTCGAAGCAGAGCACCTCGAAGTCCTCCTGCGCTGCATCATCGGATCGGAGTCCCACGAGATTGGCTCATTGGGGAATGGGGAGCAGGGTACAGGGGAGAGCAGGGTAAGCGTCGCTTACTGAAGATCCGGCCGAGGGCGGCGAAAAGGCAGCCGATCGCGGCCAACGCCGGCCGTGGGCGCCGCGGCGGCGGCGAGGCTCCCCCCTGTTGGCTGCCGCGGTGGCAGCGGAATGGAAACAAAAACAGGGGGGGCGGGCTGGGCTGTGCGTGTCTCTGGTGCGTTTGGGCCGGACTTTGGAAAATTCAACCATTCGCACAAATGGGCCCAGAGCCTACTTGAGGCTCAAGTTCCCTTTTTCTTTTTTTTTTCAAGTTGAGTTGCTACTTGCTGCTTAATTTTGTCGAGAATACCTTAGTTGTGCTAGCATTGTCACCATAATGATACATACTAGGACGATTGGCGCGCTAACGCCACGCCCGTATAATAAATACAGTAAACATCAAGCTAGCTAGCAATAGACATGATCACATGAACATCATATCATTTTTTTCACGATGAACGACGGAGTACAATCTGCAATAAATATGAGGGTTTTTCTTTTCGTGAGCTACGTTGAATAGGAGGCATAACACATATAGTAATAATAATAACGAAAAATAAACTGACTGGAAGCCTACATAGTGTTTGAAAATTTATGATACAAATACTGATAATATGGTTGCATGAGTCCATCAAAATGGATTTGGTGGTCACTATACCTTCGATTACCATGCAGCAATGCATGGATAAAATTCACATATAGTACAATGCAGACTGCAGAAATCAGAGGCATCACAAAGAATAGCTCGGAAAATCATACATATTTTAGAAAGCAACATTTTCCAAAGAGATGGATAAGCAACTATTTAGCTTCAGTTCATCTTAGATACCATAACTAACAAAAGTAGGAAGAAACTAAATATAGTATGTAGCTTCTGTGGCTTATGACTATTGGGTGTGGAAGGGATTGTAGAAGTTGAACATGTTTTTATGAAAGCTCTAGGAGACCAAATATGGCAGTTTTTGGAATGTTGATCTCAACAACCAACCTTAATTTAATTAACATACGTAGAAGGAAAATATTTGATAAATTTTTCATAAAACATGGAAAACGAATGAGAATATGGACGAAATACCTGTCGGTTATGGGCACCAATGCAGAAAATTAGGTTATATGGAGCTTTGTAGCCTATAATCAACAAAGTATTTGAAAGATATGCCTGTAAAAAGAAAAGGCATAAAATCAGACACATCACCACATATTACCTGAAAGATTTAGCCTCTTAGAAATTTTTGGAATGCAATTTACGGCATGGCAAGGATATAGTTAAATATGTCCAGAAGTCGAACAATTCTAGGATCAGAAGAAAAGACAATTCTATGCTGACTGCAGCTTCAATGAAGGGGAAATGTAGCACTCAGGTGCATATAGCAATGCTCTTGTTAAATGGACAGCTTGGTCTCTAAAGCAATTTTGTTTGCAATCATGGTCCACATGCACTGTTTAATCAGGTAGGTCAAGACCTTCTTTTGCAGTGACTGATAGAGTATCAAAGCATTGAATTTTCAGAGTACAATAAAATTTAGACAGATTTAGCCCGAAAAAGAAACAAAAATTAATCAAACCTCTTCTAAATTTTATCTCCCTGAAGCATCTACTATAGATGCTAGCAGTCCCTCAGCCCTGACTTCCTTTAATCCTTTTTCAGTAAACTGTATCTGTCAATTGGATTTCAGAATGAAGTCATTGTCGTAAAATGCCTATATGCTATTATACCTTTTCTGAAAAGCCCCTCAGTCTTCCCTCATGAAACAATTTGGTAACACCAGTTTTTGTCCCCTCCCCTTACCACCACCACAGTGATGGATGGAATGGAAATGGAGCAAGGTTCAGGGCCAACACATCAATGGATTGTAACATATAAATGCAAGAGGATTGATAAGTTGGCATTGACCTACTAAAATCATCAAATACTCAGAATTCTGACATAGCTGCAAGCACACTGAGATCAGGAGCATACTTTGAAATTGTATATCCCAACAATTTTATAACTTGTTGGCGTGAATGCACTCAAATTGGGATATTAACATTATATACCGCACTCCTGTGAAGATTAATAAAGTTTAGAGATTATAAACTAATGTAAATATAGTGGACAAATGAGCCAAGTGGCCTGAAAATTCCAACACTCATGTGTCCTTACTGACATGTCATTTATCTCTGCCCTAGCATGGCTATGGGAGCTAATGGACTACCATTGTGCAGAAACACCATTCCAATTCTGGCCACACGTCAAATTGAATCCCCTCAAGTGATTACACAATTTTTTGTTTCCCTTCAGTTCTATATCTATTGAGTGTTTTGGAAAACACAGATGTGATGAGCATGCACATCAGTATGAGCAAAGTGGAACAAAAAAAATGCATCAGCCGCCTTCTGTTGAGATGATTGTAGTGGTTGGTATTTGGTATATATCTGGCTGAATCGTGAGGCCAATTGGAGAGTATTTCTTATTATCTCTGATTGTGTTATGAGACTTGCCCGTGGTATTTCAGCAAAGTAAAGGACATTCAGGAGGGTGCAGAAGTTGGAAAAGAGCAGTAACAATCAGCAAAAACATCAAGGTCTGTCAGAACAAAGAGTCTGTACCGACACCCATGCAACTCAATTTGGAGTCCCTCTGCACTATGAATGCAAAGCATTTTAATAAACAACTATAAGAAACAGAGAGTACATAGTAGTATCGACATTAAGTAACCAAGGCTCGCATGAATAAGATGCATCCACTACGAAATCCCATCTACTTTGAGAGGACCTGCACATAGGTGAAGTACAAAAGGTAATTCCTTGCTTGCCATCTCTATTTTTCTGATAAAGAAAAAGGGAGAAAGCAGAGATCACCAGCTGCAACGATTGAGCTCCGAGCCGGCTAGAGGGCAATACATCTCCATGGCACATCGGCGTCCGCGTCCATATATGTCGTTGAGGAACCTCCCGCGCTGGCAAGCCATAGACTGGACCTGACCATTGCAGGCAGAGGAAGGGGAGGAGCAGTCAGAGGTGGTGTGTACAACGACGCCAGCAAGGACGTCGCCACTGCCTGGCCATCTTCGCCGGCCGGCGGCCGGACCTGGGCCTGGTATGCGGAATTCCGGCGACGGCATCGAGACAAAGAGCCAAAGATTGGACGGAGGAGGCGAGGTTGTCGGGATTGGGATGGCCGTTGCGTGGAGCTGCGGCTGCGGAGGCGGAGCAACCGTGGGGCGTGGGTCCGTGGGCGCGCAGGGGCATGGGATTCCGAAGGAGCTGGTGGCGCGAGCCGTGCGGAGACGACGACAAATACGGGAAGGACGAACGTGTGGACATGAATTTCTCGCAGAGGCACCGACGACCGCCCACGGTACGCGTCGCGCCTGTATTTGCGTACGGGCAGCGGAGAAGGAAAGAGCGAGGGCGCGTGGCACATCGACGGTCGGATATGCCGACCACGTTCACCGAGGCCACGCGTCGCGTCCCGAGGCACAGAGGCCCTGGATGGGCCGGGAAATCTTCAGGGAGAAGATCTTAGTTATGTGGCTCAATCATACGAGACTAGCGTATAAAAGGTCAAGAGATATATTGTGCTTTCATTGCCTAGACACTCACATATATGCTACAAAATCACGGCAACACAATATCTAGGATATCTGTGTCTGCTGTTAAATGGAAACAAACCAACCATGGTCTTCACGTGAGTTACAATTTAAACACATATCTATTTCATAACACTTTGAATTATTGTACTTACCGCTTGTTGTTCTAACGGTGAATGTTTATTACTTAGTGTATTATTGGTGAGTGCAATTTCGCTAGGTGGAGTTCAGAGATGTCTAATTTCGTAGCTACATATTGGAGTCAAGAGTAATATTTATCACTACAGTGATTTGGAAAGTTCATTGATCGAAGATTATGTTAGATTAATTGGGTCTTGGCCCGTTTAATCAAAGAATTAAAGGTCCACTAATAAATGCTAGGGAATTAAATTCCGGATGGAGAGTCAAAGGGAATCCTAACCAACTTAAATGGTGGAACAACTGTGGACCACATGTGAAGTTGGTAAAAGGAGAAGGGCGTGCCGCGCGCGCTCGCTCGCCGCGCCGGGCCGTGGCCGAGGACGAGGCCGAGTGTGCTGTGTGATGAACCTTTTGCCACAAATGACATTGATTGAGTCTTAAACGTTATTAGTATCTGCCTATATAATAGGGGCTCTCTCCCTCAGCCAGAATGCACTCTCTCTGACATTCTCAGGTACTCCTTTTAGGAGACCTCTCACTCTCTCCCTCTGTTGTTCTGCTGCTCTCTCGCATTCCCGACACAAGCCTTGCGCGCACACTGCTTGCGTCAGCAGAAGCCTCCGGACCCTCCCTGCCTTGAGATCTTGCTCGGGATAGGCATGCGATAAGGTTTTTGGGGAGTGTACGGGTACGCTGCTGCGAACAACTACTTCCTGGTGTCCGGCCTCGTCAACCCGAACGACTACTTCCTGGTGGTCGGCTTCGTCAACCAGAACGACTACTTTCTGGTGACCGTCTTCCTCACGCGAACGACTACGTTCCGGTGGCCGTTCGATGGACTTCACTGCAACGACTCGTCACTGCACCGAATCAGATCGACTACTTCGAGCAAGGCCAGTCGAGGATGGTTATCACTATTCCTCCAGCTGGTGACGGCGCATCCAGTGCCTCCGGTACCAGCACCGCCTCCGGGTACATCCTGAACATTGCTTTGTTCTGGTTTCGGTTTCTCATGCTGTTCATGTTATTTAGAAGATTTAACTTGAACACTCGCACATGTTTTGTTATCACTGGATCACTAACTGTTGTCATGAATTTGTTGCTAATTACTAGAATTAAAATATACCGAATGATGCCTAAATTTCTAACAATCCAAAAACCTTATTTTAATAATAGTCTTTCGGTAGCTGGTTTTGCCGCATCAATCAAACCAAATGTTTTCGATGGGTCTAATTACAAACGTTGGCGCGAGAGGGTCACGTTGTGGTTGACAACGATGAACATCATGCATGTCATATAGGGGAAGCCCGAACAGTTCACTCCAGAGGAGGAGCGGGCTTTCGTAGTGGCTGATAACCTGTTTAGAGGTGCCATCATGAGTGTTCTCGCTGAAAGCCTTGTGGACACGTACCTCTTGCTGCCGAGTGGTAAAGATGTTTGGGATGCGCTTGAGGCTAAGTTTGGGGTCTCTGATGCTGGTGGCGAGCTGTATGTCATGGAACAGCACTATGACTACAAGATGGTTGAAGACCGTCCTGTGGTAGAGCAGGCCCATGAGATCCAGGCGCTGGCTAGAGGTCTTGAGAACTATAGCAAGGATGCTCCATGTCGGTTGCCTGACAAGTTTGTGGCTGGAGGTATTATCTCCAAGTTGCCACCTTCTTGGAAGGATTTTGCGACCTCTCTGAAACACAAGAGACAAGAGTTTACTATTGTCGATCTCATCGGCACTCTTGATGTGGAAGAGAAGGCGAGGGCAAAAGACCAACGTGGTAAAAGGATTGCTAGATCTTCTAGTGCCAACTTGGTGCAAAAGAAGAACTTCAATGCATCCAACAAAAAAAGAACAAGCCACAACAGAACCAGACAAAGGCTAATCAAACGGCTCAGTTCAAGAAGAAGAAGAAATCGCCGACGGGGCATTGTTATTGTTGTGGTAGCCAGACCACTTTGCTGCAAAGTGCCCGCACCACAAGGACAAGAACAATGGCGGCAATGGTGGTAGTGCCAACATGGTTGTTAGTGAGACTGGTGGAATGTCGGGGTATGATAATCTTTTACCTACAGTTCTTTCAGTATGTCATTCACCCGATTGGTGGATTGACACTGGTGCTAATATTCATGTTTGTGCTGACATTTCCTTGTTTTCTTCTTACCACGCAGGCGGGTCTTCCTCCGTGTTGATGGGGAACGGATCACATGCGCGTGTTCTTGGTGCTGGTTCGGTCGATCTGAAGCTTACTTCGGGAAAGACCGTTCGTCTGAAGAACGTGCAGCATGTCCCCACCATCAAAAAGAACTTAGTCAGCGGGTCTCTTCTGTGTAGAGACGGCTTTAAGTTAGTCTTTGAATCCAATAAATGTGTAATCTCTAAATTTGGAAGTTTTATTGGAAAAGGTTATGATAGCGGAGGCTTGTTCCGCTTTTCTTTGTCAGACAATTGTAATAAAGTTGTGAACCACGCTGCAAACGTTAATAATGAATCTAATGTTTGGCATTCGCGACTCTGTCATGTTAATTTTGGTTGTATGATGCGTCTTGCAAACCTGAGTTTAATTTCGAGATTCACCATAGTCAAAAATTCTAAGTGTCATGTGTGTGTTGAATCAAAACAACCTCGCAAGCCTCATTTCACGGCTGAGGCGAGGAACTTGGCACATCTAGACTTAATTCATTCCGATCTGTGCGAGATGAATGACGTGTTGACAAAAGGTGGTAAAAAGCACTTCATGACTTTAATAGATGATTCTACTAGATTTTGCTACATTTATTTGTTGAAATCTAAAGATGAAGCGTTACAGTACTTTAAAATCTATAAAGCTGAGGTAGAAAATCAACTTGAGAGAAAGATCAAAAGAGTTAGGTCTGATCGCGGTGGAGAGTATTTTTCTAATGTATTCAATGCATTCTGTGAGGAACATGGAATAATTCATTAGAGGACGTCTCCCTACTCACCTCAATCAAATGGGGTAGCCGAAAGAAAGAACCGCACTCTGACTAACTTGGTTAATGCCATGTTGGATACAGCGGGACTTTCCAAGGAATGGTGGGGTGAGGCTATATTGACTGCATGTCATGTCCTGAATCGTGTTCCTATGAAGAACAAAGAGATAACACCATTCGAGGAATGGGAAAAGAAAAAGCTAACACTTTCATACTTACGGACTTGGGGATGTTTGGCCAAAGTGAATGTGTCCATAACCACGAAACGTAAATTGGGACCTAAGACTGTTGATTGTGTCTTTCTTGGTTATGCTTTCTACAGCGTAGGTTATAGATTTTTAATAGTAAAATCTGGAGTACCTGACATACATGTTGGTACAATTATGGAGTCCAGAGACGCTACATTCTTTGAGGACATTTTTCCTATGAAAGAGGAAGCTAGCACGTCTAGTCATGAACTGTCTATTAATAAAGAACCTAGAGAACCTGCTGTTTTGATAGAACACAATGAACACACACATGTGGAAAATCCTGAGGATGATGACAGTGAAGCTCTCAGAAGGAGCAAGAGACAGAGGACTGCAAAGTCCTTTAGTGATGATTTCATTGTGTACCTCGTGGATGACACCCCTAGAACCATTGAAGAGGCATATTCCTCTCCAGATGCTGACTATTGGAAGGAAGCAGTTCGGAGTGAGATGGACTCTATTACGTCTAATGGTACTTGGGAAGTCGTGGAACGTCCGTATGGGTGCAAACCTGTAGGATGCAAGTGGGTGTTCAAGAAAAAGCTTAGGCCTGATGGTACTGTTGAGAAGTACAAGGCAATGCTAGTGGCTAAGGGCTATACTCAGAAAGAAGGAGAGGACTTCTTTGACATTTACTCGCCGGTTGGCCGATTGACCACCATTCGAGTACTGCTCTCTCTAGCAGCTTCCCATGGTCTTCTCGTTCATCAGATGGACGTTAAGACAGCTTTCCTAAATGGAGAGTTGGAGGAAGAGATCTACATGGATCAGCCAGAAGGTTTTGTAGTGGAAGGTCAAGAAGGAATGGTGTGTAAGTTGATAAAGTCTTTGTATGGCCTTAAGAAAGCTCCTAAGCAGTGGCATGAGAAGTTCGAGAGAACTTTAACGTCAGTTGGCTTTGTTGTGAACGAAGCCGACAAGTGTGTGTACTATCGCTATGGTGGGGGCGAATGAGTGATCTTGTGTCTTTATGTAGATGACATACTGATATTTGGGACAAGCCTTAATGTGATTAAGAAAGTCAAAGAGTTTTTGTCTCAGAGTTTTGAGATGAAAGATTTGGGAGAGGCTGATGTGATTCTAAATATTAAGCTAGTGAGAGAAGGTGATGGTGGGGTTGTTCTCACTCAATCCCACTATGTGGAGAAGGTCTTGAGTCGTTTCGGCTATAATGACTGCAAGCCAGCTCCAACACCTTATGATGCTAGTAAAATATTACGGAAGAACAAAAGAATAATGAGAGATCAGCTGAGATACTCCCAGATCATTGGTTCACTGATGTACCTAGCCAGCGCTACGAGACCCGATATCGCGTTTGCTGTGAGCAAACTGAGCCGGTTTGTGTCAAATCCGGGAGATGCTCATTGGGAAGCTCTTGAACGGGTAATGCATTTTCTGAAAGGTACTGTGGACTATGGAATTCACTATACCGGGTACCCTAGGGTACTGGAGGGTTACAGTGATTCAAACTGGATATCCGATGCAGATGAGATTAAGTGGATATGTGTTCACACTTGGAGGTGGCGCTGTCTCCTAGAAGTCTTGCAAGCAGACCATCCTAACGAGGTCAACTATGGAGGCAGAACTCACTGCATTGGACACCACCACTGTTGAGGCCGAATGGTTTCGTGATCTCCTTATGGATTTGTCGGTAGTTGAGAAACCGATACCGGCTATCCTCATGAATTGTGATAATCAAACTGTGATTGTCAAGGTGAATAGTTCGAAGGATAACATGAAGTCCTCTAGGCATGTAAAGAGGCGGCTGAAATCTGTCAGAAAAATGAGAAACTCCAGAGTGACAGCCTTGGACTACATCCAAACGGCTAAGAACCTGGCAGATCAGTTCACAAAATTGGGTTTGAGACCCATGTGTGTTACTCAGTAGTGGTAACCTGTCCTATGTGATCGGAGATCCCGTGAATTAGGATGGTGAAACAAGCTACTGTTTAACTGAGAGAAGAGAACCTTTGAAAAAGGCTCATTCCAATGGAGGTGCATTTCTCTTCTAAGTCTGTATGGCAGGGTGGTGAAAACCTTAATGTGATCCGAGTGGCTCAATGAGGGCAAAGATGTTGACCTACAGAACATCTCAAAGGATTGCACCTATATGGGTTCGATTGCTAGTTACAATCTATGAGATAGGGTGATCTCTAGATACCCATGAAAGGCACAGAGTATGACTTATACGCTCCAACCCGAGGGGATGCTTGCAGCAGCCTAGTACTGGCAAAGGGGATCTAGTCAAGCTTGTTTGCACAAAACTGTCAATTCAAGGCATAGTCCATTGGTCAGTTGTGAACAAGTGTAGCTCTTGCCCCATGTGGATGTTCAACTTAACAGTCCCCGCCATGAGGCCAGTATATCAAAACAACAGTTGAGTCAAGAGTATTTTCTTGTGTACCTTGAAATTCTTGGTGTGGATTGTTAGATTAATTGGGCCTTGGCACATTTAAGTCTCAATTAATCAAAGAATTAAAGGTCTACTAATAAATGCTAGGGAATTAAATCCCGGATGGGGAGTCAAAGGGAATCCTAACCAACTTAAATGGTGGACCAACCGTGGACCACTTGTGAAGTTGGTAAAAGGAGAAGGGGGCGTGCCACACGCGCGCGCGCTCGCTCGCCTCGCCTCGCCGGGCCGTGGCCATGGCCGTGCCGTGCCGTGCCGTGTCGAGTCGAGACGTGACGTGCCGAGCCGAGCTACTCTGCCTGTGCTGTGTGATGAACCTTTTGCCACAAATAACATTGATTGAGTCTTAAACGTTACCGGTAACTGCCGATTTGATGGCTGAGAGTAACTGACGACGTTTAATGGCATTATTGGGCTCACCAGTAACTGAAGGCATTATGGCCATTGCTGCCTCAAGCAGTGTCTAGGTTCATCCCCTCCTCCTCTGGTCGCCTATATAAGAGGGGCTCTCTCCCTCAGCCAGAATGCACTCTCTCTGACATTCTCAGGTACTTCTTTTAGGAGACCTCTCACTCTCTCCCTCTGTTGTTCTGCTGCTCTCTCGCATTCCCGACGCAAGCCTTACGCGCACACTGCTTGCGTGAGCAGAAGCCTCCGAACCCTCCCTGCCTTGTGATCCTGCTCGGGATAGGTAGGCGATAAGGTTTTTGGGGAGCGTACGAGTACGCGACTGCTCGCTGCTGCGAACAACTACTTCCTGGTGTCCAGCCTCGTCAACCCGTACGACTACTTCCTGGTCGTCGGCTTCGTCAACCAGAACGACTACTTCCTGGTGACCGTCTTCCTCATGCGAACGACTATGTTCCGGTGGCCGTTCGATGGACTTCACTGCAACGACTCATCACTGCACCGAATCAGATCGACTACTTCGAGCAAGGCCAGTCGAGGATGGTTATCACTATTCCTCCAGCTGGTGATGGCGCATCCGGTGCCTCCGATACCGGCCCCGCCTCCAGGTACATCCTGAACATTGCTTTGTTCTAGTTTCGGTTTCTCATGCTGTTCATGTTATTTAGAAGATTTAACTTGAACACTCGCACATATTTTGTTATCACTGGATCACTCACTGTTGTCATGAATTTGTTGCTAATTACTCGAATTAAAATATACCGAATGATGCCTAAATTTGTAACTGATTAGAGCATCATTAGTGCTTAGGGAATAGCGAAGTGTGCATTCACCACCCTCTCTTTGGCTTAGATTAATTTATGTCAAGCGAAGTTCTTTGCTTTGTTACTCAGGTGACTGGCCTCACCTAGATGAGATGTTGGTTTTTGGTAAGCTTCCAAGGAGGTGCCCCGTGGAAGACCTAAGAAAAAGTGTTGTATTCGTTTTTGGAGTACATCGATTAGGAGTGATGATTGGATTACGAGCATTTGGGGGACTATTACCTTGTGTTGGTTCTCCAACGGGGAAAAAAAATCAAGCCCTTCAAAGTTCAAATGTCTCCTTTTACATTCCACAATTCACATTCTAGCATTTTAATTCTTGCAATCCTCTTTTCTAGAATTTCCTTGATAGATTACGGCAGTAACTAGGTACAAATCTTTTGTGCATTATTAGATAGATACATAATCAATCTTAGGTACATGGACGGACTTTTGGCTGAGTGTATACACAAACTTACTTTGTGTGTGATGGCCATCTTGATAGTTTCATTTATGACTATAGGGAGTAAATTGTATATTTTAAAATATCTAGCTATTCTATTTTCAAATATTTGATAAACTATTAAAGATATTGATGGTTAAACACTACTAAAAAAACTCACATTCGTCCGCTTACGTTAGTACCGGACGAATTGGGACCGGTACTAATGCACACATTTAGTACCAGTCCGTAAGCACAATGCCCGTGGGGGCACGTTAGTACCGGCTAGAGCCACCAGCCGGTACTAAAGTGCTCCCAGGCCGTTGCACGCCAACGACTAGTTGGCACTTTAGTACCGGCTGCTAATTTGTAGATCAGCCCCGCCTCTCAGCGTCGTAGCAGCGTCGCCTCCACGGATGCTCCATAGAGCCAAGGGAATGAGGGCCAACGATACCCCATGGACGACATCAATGAGAGGACCAACTGTGACCTTCTTTATCCGCACGGGAAGAAACTCAAAATATGTGCTGAGGGATACACTGAAGTTCCGGTCGAAGGCACGACAATTCATTGCATGCCGATTCCCAAAGGATACGCTAAGGTCTTCGTTTACCTACTGCAAGATGGATGGGAAGACCTGGACCTCGAGATCCCTGGAGGTGACGGTGAAATAGAACTACTACAAGTAGTCCACCAATGGATTTGTTGGCCGAAACGCTACACAAGATTGAAGCAGCAAGCATGCACAGATTCCGCAACTAGCAGGGTTCCACCTCCACCAGCAGCATGGGGGCACTTGTCCTGACCCTGGAGAAAGTGCGGGAATCAGACTACGACTGGTCAATTAAAAAATCTTACAAAAACCCCGATAACCGGAAAAGTAAATCAAAATCAATTCCGCAACTCAGAGAACAATCCCAACAAACAGTTGAGCCGTTGGTAGTACATGCACAAGATGATGCGATCATGGCCCAAATTATAGCGGATACAAACCTTACAAAAGCTTAACTACAAAGTGAGGTAGAGGCCCCGATTCTCCAAACCCGGGGCAGAAAAAAGTCCATATTGGGTGAACCTCTTCTTTGGCCAGAGTTGGTGCAGTACCTACCAACGAGAATGTGCCAGTTGCATATATGGTACCTAGAGCAGTCCCGGTCAGGAGTGATAATGTGCATAGCTCGGATTACAGATGACCATCTGAAGCGAGGGCCAGATGATGTATGGATCGAGTTACTGGCCCTTTATGAGTTATATCATCAAGACACCCTTCACAAGCCTCTCCTCAATGTATGGGTTATGTAAGTGTCTCCTCCTATGGTGTTTTCTTATTTAAGCTCCATTCCTAGTGTGTTGTCTGATCACATTGTTTGATTTATGGCTCGTAGAATGAAGGTTAAAGAGTGCAGGAGAAAGAGATATTATAACATCGACTTCATGGACCCTGATGTTATACACGAGGAGAACATAAAAGAAATGTCCGAATCGGACTACGAAAAATATATTCAACGCATTGGATAGGCAGAATATATGTCCATTCATACGCTTGCCGTACAACTTTAAGTGAGTTCTTCACCTTTTTTTAATCCTTTCAAGTTCATAATAAATACTAAATATAATCAATATTGCCTATCTATATATGTATATGTACAGTATCCAGGTTGATGTAGGCCAGATCACAGTGTACGACTCCATGAGGAAACCAAAAGAAGCTTACCAAAGCCTCATAGACCTGCTTAACAAAGCATGGACTCGCTTCCTGAAAAAACACATAGGAGTAATCGAACACATCGGCGATCTTTATATTAATAATAGCAAAACGGTAAGAATATAATCTCCACTTCTAGTATCATCTCTTAAACACTTGGGTATTTCATCCAACTGCCCCTATATATATAGTGCATGAGACAGGCGCCCGGAAACAACCAATGTGGATACTACGTATGCGAGTTCATCGACAACTATGTCGGTCCTAGGGGCAAATGACGCTAGACACATTTAAGGTACGTAAGCAAAAATCAGTTCCGCTCATTATTTTTAAGTCATTATTTTTTATTCTTCTCATGCTTTGATTTTTAAAATATGTAGACTTGGAGCATGAAAGAAGATCTCATTGAAGCAGAACGAGTCAGGGCAATTCTAAGAACAACTATGTAGATTCCTGCTCGATGAAGTCATAAATCCCAATGGGAAATTTTATGCTGATCCATATGTAAGGGTGGCGCAACTAGATCCTAATAGAGATGCCCCTAAAGAGGACGCTTAATTTGTAATATCTTGAATATTTTGAAGTACTTGTAACAATTCAAATGTGTATATTATATATGTGTGATAATATTTATATATATTATAAAGTAATTGATTATATATCATATAACGTAATATATTATCTGTATACATATAGAAATATAATATATATACGCGTACCAATAAAATAAGCATTAAACAAAAAAATGAAAAAGGAAAGAAACAAAAAAGGAAAAAGCAAAACAGTTTAGTACCGGCCGGTACTAACTCTCACCCGGGCGGCCTACCCGGTACTAAATGATTGGCACTAAATGGGTTTCTCGACCGGTACCGATGTGAGTTTTTCCAGCCGTGAAAGCTTAATCTTGTCTATTGCGAGTACAACCTAAAATGGCACTTATTGGTAATAGGATATAATAACACTAAGGATTTGTTTGGATCGCATAAAAGTTATAAGAATCTGGTCTGGATTATAACTATAGATGATTATTAAAAGTTGGATACTGTAAAATAATTGGAGGACGTTTGGATCCCTATATTATAGGTGGTTGGGTTGTTGGTCGCTGGGTGTTAATTGTCCATTATATGCTATTAGCTGGGTTGAGCCGAGTTATGAGATTATAGGAACTTGGTAGTCAGATGAATCATAATCTAGCTTATTTGGATTGACAACGACATAGCTTTTAGATGGCACTACTACAAAAGGCCCCTCCCTTTAGCATCGGGTTTTCAACCGGTGCTAACCTTCCATCGGGTCAAATAATCGGTGCTAAAGGTGGACATTCGCTAAAAAAATGTGTGTGTTGCTAGGATTCGAACTCAAGACCTCTTAGCTCGCGCATAGCTTTTTTTCATCTCACCTACGCAACGCATGTGACTAGGTAAAAGATGTTTTCCTTTTGAAGTAGCATGTGACCCCCCTAGCACCGGTAACCGGTTGTTGTTACCAACCGATGCTAAAAGGGTCCCCGAGGCCTCATGAATTTTGGACCCGGTGCTAATGTAGCATTAGCACCGGGTTTTGATGGCGACGAGGCATACGAGGAGGGCGGATGTGGTTTTCTCTAGTAGTGTGGTTTTTATAATCCGTATGTAGTTAATCCAAACATGCCATGATTATAGATTTTTTATTTTAAAAGAATTAAGTAAAAAAAGATGCATGTCACCGAAAGCAAAGCCTGCAAAAGGCTATAGTATTGGTCTATAGTCCAATCCATGCATGTGACATCCAAAAACAAGAATACTACTTCTTTTGGAGGAACCATGCACGTGCTTTGAAACCCCTTTGTTAGCTAGAGTCTCTTTTCAATAATCCAAATAGTTACCATGTACACGTGTAGCACCTTAACGAAATTACCAAACCTCTTCAAATTAACACGGCAAAAATGCGGCAGTAATGGCCTCTAAACTTAGGCATAGGTACATGCATACCTAGGAATTGTCAGTAGGGATCACGACACGCCGTAGCCTATAAGTCTAGCCAGCTATAGCTAGACAGGTGACAGTTAAACCACTGACTGGTAGGGCCCCCTTAGCTGCACGTACTGTATTCCCACTCATACGTAACAAGTGGACAAAATCTTGAGGAGATCACAACCATGTACTAACTCCGTATCGAAATATTTGTCGCCGTTGACTTTTTTTTACAACTTTGACCATTCGTCTTATTCAAAAAATTATCACAAATATGTAAAAGGGTAAGTCAAGCTTAAAATAGCTACAATAGTAAAGCATGTGGCAAACAAAATGGATGGTACTTGCATAATATTTTGAATAAGACGAATGGTCAAAGTTGTAGAAAAAAGTCAACGGCGACAAATATTTCGATACGGAGGGAGTATGATGTATATACTACACAACCAACTTGTAAAGTTGCAAGCTAGCTCTCGTACTGTACTATATCCATGGAGATATCGATCAACTTTTCTTCTTCTTTTTTGCCGTCTCGTGTTCTATTTTTAGGTTTCTTTTTCGTTCTCTAAATTGTGATATATATGCATGAGAGAGAGAGAAGGAGAGAGAGAGAGAGAGATGAATGGCTGCGATCCCTTGCAGAGGAAGAGGAAGCAGAGGGGCCGGGGGGCCAGGTAGCCAGACGTACACTCCATGCAAAGGCTTCCACGCATGCATGTTTTGCAGCTTACTACAACAGCCGGCCTGCAGGCTCCATCGACATCGATCGGTCTGTTATTGCATGCACATATTATAGCAACTATTCCCATATGCCCCTCGATTTCCCTTTATGTGATGATGCCATTTGGAAGCTGGGATAATATCATGTAGAGAGAGAGAGAGAGAGAGAGATTATGTGAAGTGGAAGCAATTATGTGGCTTAGCGAGCCATGGTATGCTTCATTGCAAAACAACCCCACAGGGGGCATAGATGTACATATCTTTGTCCCCTCAACTGATCTCGCTGCCCTCAGGTGGCCTTGATAGCCTTCTGGCTCAAGGGAAGTGACAAGGGGAAAAAAAGACGAGCTGGAGTCAAAGACAAGAAGACTAGAGCTCCTTCTCCCCTGAGTGTCATCTCTCTCTCTCTCTCTCTCATAGGATCAAGGAAATGCTTGGTTCACACCCGTACATCTACGCGTTGCAATATATATGACGTACTGATCTATGTTTAACATGCCACATATATATCAGAATGTAATACAACAGAGTAATGATATGTTCGAATGCGTAACACTTTCAGTCATTATATTTTACACTTATTACAAACGTTCCGTTCTCCTATTGTTTCGCATTCGCCGATTCATAGGATATATGAATATTTAGATCATGGAAATGTATATTGTTAGTAAATAATGCGGAAAACAAGATCGAACACGAGACACGATTTAACGTGGAAAAACCCTTGTGGGAAAAAACCACGAAAGACAATCACTATTGAGGAGAGTTTACTAGTAGGGATGATACATGGTTTATTTGTCTTGCCTTGTCTTACCCTACCGTCTACATAGGCTTATATATATATATATAGGCGGCTCACGTCCCTGTGCTTGGTTGCGTTGGCAATGTGGGACTAAACTGTGCACTCTTGAGAGAAACCACAGCACAATGGGCATCCGCTTCGCTCTGGCCCAAGCCTGGCCTATATCGTGGATGTGAATTTGGAACATATCCAACAAACTCCACCTTGAGACAAATTCCATCATGTAGACGAATAATAAACCTCCATATTCAAATCTTGAATACCAATGTCCATCGGACAAATAAGATCACTTGAGTATTCTCCCAACACTTGAGCAAATAACCAATAGGTTCAAACACACACATCTATCAACAAAGCAGACGAACAATCTGGGCCTTCAGCAAATTCATAATCCCAGCAAAAGTCTCAGTCTGTGCAACTGGCCTCGGAAAAATAAATGGCAATAATGCTCAATCATTAAACGACATAAAATCGCAATATCACCTGTGGTATTAAATAAATATCCAGTGAAGAACTCAATTACTGCTCCATTCAAACACGGTTCAGATGTAGGAATAAATGTGCAACCAACGAAGTATAAACCTCTGCAATAGACTCTGCAGTAGTGCAGTCATGAGTTGACGTCTCCACCTTGAACAATAAATGTACTGAATGTTGGCCAGTACAAAACATTATAGTATCTATGCAGCAACTTTGATCTAGATCCCTCAACAGGAGCAAAGACAGCAATAAACGTATTGCTTCCGCAATACAAAACACTGTAGTATCTAGTCAAACAAAACTTCCTCTGTTGCACTTGGAATCCTCCACCTCGAACTCAATTCAAAGCAAAACCTTCACATTTAATTAACCAACTTCATAGGAGTAAAGGAAACCACTAGGCTGACATGAACGATGTTGTCAAAACAACAAGAAGAATAAACTCAAAAGTGATCAAATAATAATCCCAATATCTCCTCAAAATCTCAATATCTCAGCAGCGGAAATCATATTTCAAAGAAGCCATGTGAAAGAAATAACCAGAAGAAAATAATCTGCAGTAAATAATCTAGAAACGTTACTGTGTAACTCTAGCAATAACCTGCAGCCTTGTGTACACTTCCTGTGTACGTCCAGCGAAGAACTCTAAAAACCTTCCGGTAGCTTTCACGTGTGGCTATGCTCCCCCTTGATTCGCGTGCTGCAGTACAGATAATTCCTTCGCCTGACTCACCACATAACCGCAGTCTGATCGGACTCGAACTCGATGACAACGAAAAACGATTCCGCCTACAACTCCGCCTTGGACTGACGCAGATACGTCGATCGCCGTTGAACGACACGGAAACGGGCAGATAACCTGGATCGCCTGAAGTACGGAAACCACCAGCGGCGGCACGCGACGAGGAACCAACGAAGCCTTAATTTTTTTTTCACGTGATCTCGTGCCAAGCTCTGATACCACTTGTTAGCAAATAATGCAGAAAACAAGATCGAACACGAGACACGATTTAACGTGGAAAAACCCTTGCGGGAAAAAACCTCAGAAGACAATCACTATTGAGGAGAGTTTACAAGTAGGGATGATACATGGTTTATTTGTCTTGCCTTGTCTTACCCTACCGTCTACATAGGCTTATATATATATATATAGGCGGCTCACGTCCCTGTGCTTGGTTGCGTTGGCAATGTGGGACTAAACTGTGCACTCCTGAGAGAAACCACAGCACAATGGGCCTCCGCTTCGCTCTGGCCCAAGCCTGGCCTGTATCGTGGATGTGAATTTGGAACATATCCAACAAACTGGATATGTTCCAAATTCACATCCACGATATAGGCCAGGCTTGGGCCAGAGCGAAGCGGAGGCCCATTGTGCTGTGGTTTCTCTCAGAAAGTGCACAGTTTAGTCCCACCTTGGTAACGCAACCAAGTACGGGCGCGTGATCAGCCTATATATATGTAATCCTATGTAGACGGTAAGACAAGACAAGACAAGACAAGACAAGACAAGGCAAGGTAGATAAGCCATGTATCATCCCTACTTGTAAACTCTCCTCAATAGTGATCGTCTTCCGTGGTTTTTTCCCGCAAGGGTTTTTCCACGTTAAATCGTGTCTCGTGTTCGATCTTGTTTTGCGCATTATTTACAACAAGTGGTATCAGAGCTGGGCACGAGATTGTTAGAAATAAAAATTAGGGTTTCGTCCCTGTTTATCACGTGCCGCCAGCCGGATCAATTTGTGATTGGCTACCTCGTACAAGACTCGTCGACGTGGAGTTTAAGACGGAATCTGTTTCCGTATTTGCCAGAGGCTGTAGACCAATCCACGACAAGCTACCAGAAGATTTTCTCAGCTTTGCTGAATGTACACGGAGTTGTACACAAGACTGCAGGTTATTACTAGGTTTACACAGTAACATACCTAGATTATTACTGCAGATTATTTTCTTCTGGTTATTTCTTTCACATGGATTCTATGAAGTATGATATTCCGCTGCTGAGACATATTAAGATTTTGAGGAGATATTGAGATTATTATTTGATCACTTTTAGTTAATTCATCTTGATGTTTTGACAACATCGTTCATGCCAGCCTAGTGGTTTCTTTTACTCCTATGGAGTTGGAAGTGAAAGTTTTGCTCTGAATTGAGTTCAAGGTGGAGGATTCCAAGTACAACAAAGGAAGCTTTGTTTGACTAGATACTACAGTGTTTTGTATTGCGAGAGCAGTACGTTTATTGCTGTCTTTGCTCGTGTTGAGGGATTTAGTCAAAGTGCTGCATAGATATTACAATGTTTTGTACTCGCATTCAGTATGTTTGTTGTTCAAGGTGGAGATGTCCGCTCAGGTCTATTGCAGAAGTTTATACTCTGTTGGTTGCACATTTATGCCTACATCTGAACCGTGTTTGAATGGAGCAGTAATTGACCATGTCATGGAATTTAATTTCTTCTACAATTGGCAGTTTGTTGTACGTGATGGATACACGTGCTAGTTGCTCTTGCAAGAGCGTTGTTTTGCCATGTTTAGTGTTCCTGGTGGAGCATATATTATTCCATGAGATGAGTTCTTCACTGGATATTTATTTATACCACGGCTGATATTGCGACTTTATGTCGTTTAATGATTGAGCATTATTGCCATTTATTTTTCCGAGGCCAGTTGCACAAACTCAGACTTTTTGCTGGGATTATGAATTTGTTGAAGGCCCAGATTGTTTGTCTGCTTTGTTGATAGCTGTGTGTGTTTGAACCTATTGGTTATTTGCTCAAGTGTTGGGAGAATACTCAAGTGATCTTATTTGTCCGATGGACATTGGTATTCAAGATTTGAATATGGAGGTTTATTATTCGTCTACATGATGGAATTTGTCTCAAGGTGGAGTTTGTTGGATATGTTCCAAATTCACATCCACGATATAGGCCAGGCTTGGGCCAGAGCGAAGCGGAGGCCCATTGTGCTGTGGTTTCTCTCAGAAAGTGCACAGTTTAGTCCCACCTTGGTAACGCAACCAAGTACGGGCGCGTGATCTGCCTATATATATATATGTAATCCTATGTAGACGGTAAGACAAGACAAGACAAGACAAGACAAGGCAAGGTAGATAAGCCATGTATCATCCCTACTTGTAAACTCTCCTCAATAGTGATCGTCTTCCGTGGTTTTTTCCCGCAAGGGTTTTTCCACGTTAAATCGTGTCTCGTGTTCGATCTTGTTTTGCGCATTATTTACAACATATATCCTACGTAAATATTAATGTCGTAGGTAGTTGGATCATCTCTCTAGTTCTTAAATAAAAGTGTTGTCCATGTTTAGAGACCCGCTAATAATTTAAATTCTTGTGATGCACTAACGGTGAAGTCTGTTGTGTCGAATTTTAGGCTGCTGTCTGATCGGCTCTCAATAAGGCATGTAAAGAAGTCGTGCTTGTCGAATTTTTTTAGATAAAGAATAAAGGATATAAATCCGGCATCTATATCCACAATTGGATATTTGCAGCCAAAACATATACGAGTACTTAGACTCCAATCCTCAACACATAGGAACTTAAACCAACGAGAAAGAAAACTAAAGACTAAGTAAGAAAACAAAGACTAAGTTTCGAGATTTTTCCATGTCTTCGCTTTAAACTTGAATTATCCGCGTAAAGTAAGAATCCTTCACGTCTCTGCTTATCTACTTAGAAACAATTGATGGCACAATCATCCAGCGGTACCGTCGGATTTTGCACTAGTACGTCTATATAAGCGTGTAGGGGATAACTAGGGCCTTGACCAAACTGCCAGTATGGCGCCGTGTGAGCCTAGCAATTTCTCTGTTTGTCGATCTCCCCCTGTGCAGCTCCCCCCATTGTCCAGTTTCTAAGCAAAGCACACACACCCCCATCACCATCACCATCGTGTCATCAGCTCCTTCCTCCCTCTCCCTCCTCTCGACCTCTCTCTTCCTCTTCCTCCATTAATTCCCATCTCACTCCATACACACACTCTCACACATCATCATATATATACAACACACACTCAGGTCCATTTCCTCCTTATCTTCCACACCTACACACACACACTGCTTGAATTGGATCATTAGATCGAGATCATATCGATCGTCCTCATGCACATTCCCTAGCTAGCACCACACGTACGTACACCAGCGTCCTCCGCACGTGCGAGATCAAGGCACACCATCCAGCAGCTGGGTCCGCACGTACGTACGTACGTGGCGAGAGCTAGCTATAGGTAGAAACGCGACGGCAGCAATGAGGAAGCCGGAGGCTCCAGCGCCGGCGAGCAGCTGCAATGCCGGGGCGGCGGCGGCGAAGCTCCGGAAGGGCCTGTGGTCGCCGGAGGAGGACGAGAAGCTGATGGCGTACATGCTGCGGAGCGGGCAGGGGTCGTGGAGCGACGTTGCCCGGAACGCCGGGCTGCAGCGCTGCGGCAAGAGCTGCCGCCTCCGGTGGATCAACTACCTCCGGCCCGACCTCAAGCGCGGCGCCTTCTCGCCGCAGGAGGAGGAGCTCATCCTCAGCCTCCACGCCATTCTCGGCAACAGGTACATACGGTGATGATCCAATATTATCTCCTCCATCGATCTCTCTTTTTGCATGGCATATACATACATACATACTCTCGTAGTATATGTTGGTGTACGTGCACGTCAAGGCTAGCTCTAGTCTAGCAAGAGAGTCAACCAAAGGGGTGTTGTTGATTATGCCGTTGGGCGGCGAGCACTTTTTCGATCTTTTGTGTATGTCACTTTTTTTCCAAAAAAATGTTTTGTGTCGTCAGTTGATATAAAGAACAATTATTTTAGTTTGAGTTCATGATCTTGTTGCAAAAGGAGGATTTTATTATGATTACGTGTGCTGTTGCATAAGCAATATATATAATGCATTATGATTTTTTGACCTGTGCATGCAATTTCTCTTTTAGTTTCTTGTTTTATTCTCACTTGAGGTTTATGATTATGTATGTAGTTACATTCCAAGAATTTAGCCTTCCATATTCCAAGAAACCGATATACAGAATTCTATGGATTTTCATTTCACAGTTGCAGTTTCATTTTCTTTATTTATCCCTCCTTTCCGAGCTTGCACGCACATATGTCTTACTTTTGTAGACAATTTTCAATGCGTGCCACCGAATATGTCTTACTTTTGTATACATATAGGCGGCCTAGCTAACAACACATTATTGTGTAATGCAGTATTACACATGTTTGCAATTCTCCATATTTGCATGTCTCCACACATACCATTTTTCTTTGATGTTATTTTGCATGAAATGAGCAAATTTCCAAAATTAATATATAAGGTTAAGGTAGTAAGGTAGAGGCTAAAAGTTTCTCAAAAGGACGCTGAAAGGGATATTACCTGTTCTTTTACTGAACACATGCAATTTCTGTCGGATCCACATTATTAATCTCCATCGTCTTAAAGTCGATTGAGACATCATTTATTTTCTTTAATATATAACCTCTAGAGGGTTAGATATTTTCTATTAACCTAACCATGCATGCATGCATATCAAAACAGCTACTCAGCTCGTAGCTAAGCTGCGTAAAGTTGACACGTACAATGCAAATTTGTGCAAATGGACGCATGACTTTCTCTCTGACAGAAACATCCCGATCGTTTGCTTACTCTGAAATCAACCCTACGTGTTACGACATTATTCCAGGTGGTCTCAGATCGCTGCCCGGCTGCCGGGGCGCACCGACAACGAGATCAAGAACTTCTGGAACTCCACCATCAAGAAGCGGCTCAAGATCAACACCTCCTCCGCCTCGTCGCCGGCGGCCACCGAGTGCGCGTCGCCGCCGGAGCCTAACAACAAGGCCGCCGGCGTCGACATCGCCGCCGCCGCCAGCTGCCCGGACCTCGCCGGCCTGGATCACCATCACGACGGCGGCCACCACGCAATGATGGCGACGACAGGGTTGTGGATGGTGGACTCGTCCTCGTCTACCTCCTCATCGACCTCGCCAATAATGCAGAGCCGGCCGCCGCCGTCGGCCATGGCGGCGGCGGTGGCCAGGAGCTACGGCGGCCTCCTCCCCCTCCCCGACCAGCTCCGCGGCGGCGTGGCGGCGGCCGACACGTCGCCGGCGGGGTTCTTTCACGGCCACGCGGCGCCGTTCAAGCACCTGCAGGTTGCCAGCTCGTTACATGGCGGTTACTATGGAAGCAATAATCCTCATCACCATGGGATGATGGTGGCAATGGAAGGAGGATGCTTCATGAGAGGAGAAGGCTTCTTTGGTGTGGCCCCTCTGCTAGAGGCCATGTCAGCACAAGACCAAGACCAAGGCCAGACCCTAATGGAATCAAGTGGTGGTAACAACCCTAAAAACAACAGCAGCAACAACACAACTGAGACTACTGCCACCACTACCACAACAGTGAGCAACAATGAGAGCAACATCACAGACAACAACAACACCAAGGACAACATCAACACCATGAGCCTAGTGAACAGCAGCAGCAATGTGGCTGCTGTCTACTGGGAAGGGGCCCACCAGCAGCAGTACATGAGCAGGAATGTCATGCATGGGGAGTGGGACCTGGAGGAGCTGATGAAAGATGTGTCATCCTTGCCTTTCCTTGATTTCCAAGTTGAATGATTGAGGAGCTGAGGGCCCATCTCCAGCTGGCTGCCAATGCAAGGAGTAGTACATATATGCATATATATACAACTATACATATATACATACGTATACGTTAAGATTAGTATTTTTTTCCATCCTTTGACATTATTATTCTCCCCAATGTAAAAGATTTTCTCTTCTCGCACCTACTTCACCTCACTTTTGGTCCGGCCTACATATCTTGAATTCATCCTCCTGTATACAGGCATTCATGCCATGCAAATAATTAAATCAAATCTTGATCCATACAATGTGTGTCTTCATCATCTCTCGTCTCAACAGAAATATTTTTTCAGTAATCTCTCAACTCAACCTATATATAATCATATATTAGTGATGTAATGCTGTATCTAGATATATATAATATTTATATATAAAAGCATGCTTCACCTTTTATCCATATTTTTCCTTGGTGGTAATTAAGCTATCTCCCTTTTAGTTTGTGTCTGTTCCTTTGCTTCCTCTTTGCTTTCCTTTCATGTACCAACTGCTTCCCTTGCACATGAAGTCACATTGATGAGATGAGGTTGTGAATATATAGATCCTGGGGGCCGGCCGGACGGATGGGAAAGGCGAAAGCTGCAGTACACTGTGCCTGGAGAGAACATGATTGTTCACGACCTTGTTGATGCATCCATCGATCATGCATGTGCTTTCATGCATGGTGTTGGAGGAACAGTCACTGTCGGTACTGGTCAAGTAGTGTATATATGTTGGTTGCAATGCAATCAGATCGAGGCAGAGAGGTGCAATTAGAGCACAGAAGAATGGAGGGGAGTCAGGAAAGTGGATGCGACCCTTTAATTTGCCTCGACAAATCAATAGAAACCTATCAATCTATCACATGCACACACTACACTGTAACACAAACTCGATCTCTATTTGTGCTGCGGTGTAGTGTCTCTCTCTATCAAGTTTCAACTAACTGTCATCAAGCGCGTCAAGACAGGATCCCTATCACAAAGAACCCAAATTAACTGACGGCTCAATATACTACTGTCGGCATCAGCCGTCGTGAGCAAAATAAAGCTCCACGGTGATGTATTATGACCACAGACAGTACGGTCATCTATGGCTTTATCTGTGGAAATCAGGAGTTCGATCAATTAGTATCGGGACAGCTTATCTCTATAATTTGGCATTTTATGCTAACAAAAATATATAAAGTAGTAAGATGAAAACACATTAAAATGATTGCATTATTATGTAACCCTCATATATATCACTCACGACATTGTTGTACGAAGTTATCAAAATATAATTTAGATCCAACTAACGTATTACATGGCTCTCATTCAAGCTGGCCAAAATATCATGATCTCTGAGGAATGAACCTACTACATCGATCACTACAAGACTCTCCGCACTATCGCCCAGAGTTTTAATCAAATGGCCGACAGTGACTAGTCATTTATTCACTAACCATCATCCCATCTGTTGCTTCTAGTCAGCAACAGCTCCACGATGATCTATTTTCTCTAGGTAAAGCCTACTTTAACCACCTTCGGCCCACTACCAGAGGAAGCCACATCCGCATCGGTTGGGAACGGGCTTTAGCACCGGTTATTCCCAACCGGTGCTAAAGGTGCACCGGTTATTCCCAACCTGTGCTAAAGGTGCACCGGGTTAAATAACCGGTGCTAAAGGTTCACCTTCGTAAAAAAATATATGCGTTGCTGCGGGGATTCGAACTCAGGACCTCTTGGCTCGCGCGTACCCACCTACCTATCTCACCTACGCAGCACATGTGATAGGATAGAAGATGCGCTCCTTTTAAAGTAGCATGCGACACCCCCTTTAGCACCGGGTCGTATTTACCAAGCGGTGCTAAAAGGCCTTTAGCATCGGGTTGTAACACCACCCGGTGCTAAAGGGTCATCCTTTAGCACCAGATGGTGTTACGACCCGGTGCTAAAGGGGGAGCACCCTAATTTTACACCCGGTGCTAGTGTTGCATTATCACCGGAGTGTTGCATTAGCACCGGATCTTGAGTGCACCGAGGCATATGAGAGGGGCAGATGTGAAGATCTCTGGTAGTGGCCGTTAGACCCAAAAAATAATACTACGCAGGCCATTGTTGTTGTAAACCTTGTAGTGCATTATGCATGCTTATTGCAGTAACTCTACTCATCTCGGAGTTTCAAATATTGTTTTAGCATCCCTAAAATTTATGGAAAACGGCTTACAAGAATGAGCTTGAAGGGAAAAAAAAGGTGCATTTGGGATATGATATGCATTGTCGATATAGCCATGTGAGATCACAATTGTCAGATGTGACTCGATTCAGAATGTTACAACTTTCAAAACTAAAATCAACCAAACCATGTTAAAAATTCATTGTAATGACCTGCCTATACATATATGTGGATATGCATGCATATCTTTTTCTCTCTTTTTTAACCAACAGGTGACATATATGAGATCTATTAGGAGAGAGTTTACTGGGGAGAGATGCATTATTTCACCAGGTAAAACTCTGCATTCACAATGATATAGGACTATATCTGCTCATCATGTATGTCCAAAGTACAACATCATCCAAGTAGAAGTAGATTGCTTTGTACCACAAAGTCCTTTTCAAGATCAAAATCGAAGCTGAAGATGACGTTGTTTGATGGAAGAGGGCCCTTGTTTGCTTCCTTCAACGAGGTGCTAATGGTTGAAGTATGGAAATCTTGCCACCCTATGATTTGGCCATCACCAATTTGGTTGTTAGAAACAAAGCAGAATCCCATAATAGAGGTCTATGTGCATTATTGTACTCCTCGGTCCTCATGTCATTTATACAAGGAACACAAACACCAAGTGAAGTACAGAGGTAGTAGCCAAATTAAAGGTTTGGAATATATGAGTGGATCCATGTGATAGGGCATTATTGTTGCTATATACTTTAGGGTGCCCATGATCCAGGACTAGTAGAGGACGCACATTGTTGTCATCTCTACAAATTCATGTGAAAGATACATCATTGCACAATAGGTGTTCTTTTTCTCTTGAAAAAATCACAATAGTTGATCATCTCACTATGCCCCCTTACTTAAATAAACAGACCTTTTTTAAAAACGCAAGGGCCTAACTAACTCATGCCCGATTTGGTAGCTAACTTCTAAATTCTCCAACCTCTTTGCTTCATATTTCGTATGCCTTTTCACTTTTTAGCAAAAAAGATATGCTCAAATTGAGAGCCTTCAAAGTCTAACCTCCTTTTTGCTTTCTCTCTTGATGAATCGATGAGCTGGTGAATTGAACTTAAAAGCTAATGACCCCATCTATTCTCCCATCCAATCGGTGACATGTCGTGACCTTTACAGAACCCATCATGATTCGTTGCATCCGTAGAAGAAAGATTCCCTTTGCATGAGTTGTGACCCTCATCGGCTCATTTGACCTATATACTGATTAGTCACCACCGCAGTTTCTTTCAGAACCTAAAACTTTGATGGTAACCACGTACGTACATCATTTGTTCTCTGAAAATAAAAATCATTAAGTTAAACAAGATATATATATATATAGTGTATATATATATTTCTTATGGAAACCAACAAATTAATAACGCACACAGGTAGAAAAAGGACATTTCATCTCCTATCTTTAGTCTCGGTTACGTTTTAAACCGAGACAATAGGCCTTTAGTCCCGGTTCGCATTTTTCTAGATCCAAGGAGGACATTTAGTCTCGGGCGGTGGTTTCACCCGGGACTAAAATGGTGACTTTTAGTCTCGGTTAGTGGCTCCAACCGGGACTAAAGGGTCAATAAAAAGGAAACATACCGCTTTCTATCACGTGTACTCCATAGGTGGAGTAGCTAGATGGGTATGCGTGAGACCATGCAAGAGGTTATGGGTTTGAATCACCTCGGACGCAACATTTTTTTTAGTTTTAGGACCTTTTTAATCCCGGACTAAAGCCCGGTTCTAGTAGTGGTAACAGCCATCGCTCCACTAGTGAGATCTGTCTTATGCAAGCGGAGGTACGCATCTACTAGTGAGCAGTGTTCGAAAAACGTTATGCATACGCCGCTGGCTTTTCATGTCATATATACGCTTCAGCATTCACTAGTTGGAATGCGCTTATTCCTAATGGCTGGTCAGGGCCGGCTTTCTCTGTGGTTGCTCCGTAGTAGGTATTTTCTTTTATCAAAACAAGTGGGTTACAATATTGGAGACTCTCTTCGGTTTTTGTTCCTCAAAGCTATGTACTGGCGTACTGCCCAGACACAATCAAACGATCTTGCATAAACCCGAGAGAGTCTCCAATGTTGTTTAATGGAAACATCCAATCCGGAGTCTAATGGAAACACGTTCATCTAGAATATACCGCATCTGATTCAAATTACTATTTACTGATTTTTTTTACAACATTCGATCATTCGTCTTATTCAAAAACTTATACAAGTAACTTGTGCAAGTATTATTTTTGGTATCCGAGCCCACAAATTTGGTACCTCTTGGTACCTCTATTTAGGTAACTCTGGTTACTTCCTTTGTTTCCACCGCCCGATTTCTCGTAACGGATGACTCTAATTAGTTTTAATTATTTTAAAATTCCTCTTATTTTATTATCAAAGATAATTTAAGCATGACTTATTTTTCAAGTTGAGCTAATTGTTATTAATAAGTCGGTCAAATGTTGTAAGAAAAAACTAACAATGGATAATATAAAAGACTTGTTGAATTCTCGTTTACATTCTGTCAACAAACTTCTTGCTATAGCTACCTCTAGCTTCTCCATTTCCATTGACTGTAATGCCATGGCAGCTTGTCTGTGTCTGCTTGTGAGTTGTGGGACTCAGAAACAGTTGATCTGATCGATGGAGAGACATCACGACGTAGCTAGGAGTACTGTTCGAGCAACAAATTGGCCATGGTCGGCATGCATTAGACGCATTGAACATGTCTGCATTGGATGATCAATAATGGTGTTTTCTTGAGGTAATTTTAGTGTTCAATAGAGTTGATTCTTTGTTTTTTTAGCACCACCTACAGATTTTAGCTGGTCAGTCGGCACTTCATATTATCTCATGGGATGGGAGATCCGGAGATTATGACTTATAGCACTGCAAAGTGCTGCGCTATAACAAAAAAAAAGGCTAATGGCCGCTAGTTATATTTTTCCCCATCGTTAATATAAGTCTTTTGATCACCCATACTTAAATAATTAATTGGGTTGTAAGCTGGAGAAATATAAGAATAATGTTGGTAGATTCATAACAGAAAGTCTTATAATATGGATCCTTTTGTATTTTAATTAAATATCACATGCTTTATATTAGACGCATGATTTTAGCTGGTCAGTCGGCACACATGCTTTATACAAACCATTGCTAGTCAAAGGTCCACCCATTGATGGTGCCTGTGGGCGAAACATTTTATATTTCTTACTAGAGGGATTACATTTCATCCACTACACGGTAACATGCATGGTTTGGTTTTTGGGGGCAACTGATTTCTCTCCTACTGGTGGAGTGGCAACTCATGATCACAATTTAGGTTTTTGTCCTCCAAGAGCCTATAAACAATGAAAATGAACCAACCTAAGACTTATGCGAGCTTGTAATGTTGCACTTTTCAAGTGACCAAGGGTAAGAAGGGCTTGCATGACTCATGAATTTTTGGACTAAAGTTTCAGTCCCGTCACATCGAATGGAAGAATGCTAATTAGAAGTATTAAATATAGATTAATTAAAAAATACATTACATAAGCGAAGACTAATTTACGATACGAATCTATTAAGCCTAATTAGTCCATGATTAGACAATATAATGCTACAGTAATAATTTAATAATTGTGTACTAATTATAGGTTAATTAGGCTTGTTAGGTTCGTCTCGCGGAGTAAATATGACTTATGCAATTAGTTTTATAATTAGTTTATATTTAATGCTTCTAATTGTCACTTATTTGAGGGACTAAACTTTAGTCCCTATGATCCAAACACACCTGGATAAATATAGTCGTGCTATCTAGAACTTGCCGCCGCCCCCAGCACCCCTCCTCCTCATGGCTCCCGCTGCCTTGCCGCCGCTCGAGCGCGCCGTCGGAAGTCCGGTCGGACGCAAGGATAGCGGCGGCAGGGCCTCCCCCCCTCCCCCCCCCCCTCTTCCCCTTCTTTCTTACATGGTGAACTTCCAAGATCTAGATCTGAAAGGCGGTGGCCGGGACCATGGGCTGGCGGCGCCCTGCGGACGGGTGCGCGGGTAGGCGGTGCCCAGCGGCCGGCGGCGACTGAGAGCACAGGCCGTGGTCGGCCGCGCGGGGCAGGCGGCGCCCAACTGCGACGGCGGGGGTGGTGCGCCGGCGAGCTGCGGGTGGCTAGATCACCGTCAGGGCCGGCTGCGCTCCCCCGGACGGTTCTCTTCCACCTCCGGATTTCGTCATGAGAGGGCACATTGCTTTTGTGCTGGTGCTTCGGACTGGCAGTGTGCTACGGGGAATAGGTTGCGAAGGAGAGAGCTTGCGCCTCTTTTGTAGGTCGATGACGGCGGCGTCTCAGGCGTCGTTTACCTTCATGAAGATGTCATCTGTGGCTCTTATTCCCTCTCTCCGGCGGTGAGCTTTTCAGATAAAAATCTTGACCAATTTGGTCGGACGACGGCGGCGCAGTTGTGTCGCCCCCTTCCTTGAGGCGTCGTCTTGGGAGCTCTACTGGTTGGGTTGCCACTCCTACCTCTCTTGGGTTATTATGGAGTTTGTTCAGTGGGTGTGATTCGTGTTGCTGCAGGATATTTCCAACATCTTCAGTTTCTAAGTAGACGAGAGATGTGATGATCTGTTGTTGCGTATGCGTAAAACATGGTTGAAGCAAGGATGTCGAAGAAGTTAGAAGCTTACTTTTTCTAGCTTTTGTTCTTAATCTTGTGTTTTTTCTCTTGTTTGTTGGATTTCTCAGTTTTGAGAATTGAAGTCTAAGAACTCTTGTAATGTTATATCCAGAAGTGGATATAGAGGCCGGATGTTATCCATTATTAAAAAAAGAACAAGCCATAATATAGAAGTTTGGCAAAGAGGAAGAAGTAGGATGAATAGCACATGGAGGTGGCGCAAAAAAAAAAGGAGGTTCACTCTGGCACTCTTGGGAAGTGTGGTTGGATTCTCAACTTCTTCATATACAATAATACAAATGAAATCATAATAGAAACTTTAAATGCACATATTATGTTGGAAAACCATCAACTGCATTGATCTATATGAACAGAATTGGGATGCAGACCATTTTTTTATATTAGTATAAATCAACCATTGCCGCCTTGTTTGCTTGGCTCCTCGCAAAAAGAAAAAAAACATTCATGCAAAATTTGTATATTTTCCCAATTAACCACTAAAATATATGAATCTTCATGCATCAAACTTCAAATACTCATGCCAATTTCCAGACATCCACACAGATAACTGAAGCAACTTTTCCGTGTCAAAAAAAAACAGAAGCAACTTTCCTGTTTATCCCCCGCGCTTGTCTCGTAATCTGGGGACAGTGCCAAGAAGGGAGGAGACGCGGCCGGTGCGGCGGCGGCGGCGGCGGCCATGGCGATCCCTCTCGTGCTCGTCGTGCTCCCGCTCGGACTCCTCTTCCTCCTCTCCGGACTCATCGTCAACGCTGTCCAGGTGATCTCACGCGCCCCGTGCCAAGCCACCTCTTCATCAGTAATTCTTCTTACTGATAATTTTGGGGGCTTGTGTGGTGATCTGAATCAGTTCGGTCGCAAAGATTTGTTTTTTTATCAGTGAATTCTAGGAGATTTGAATTTTCTCTAGCTGCAAACTCTTTCCGCTGATTTTCTGGGGGAAGTTCCGGTTGATTTTATTGAATTGCGTTTTTTTATCCCTCTGGTCTGATCTGCTGCAATGCGCTTTCAGTTCAGCTGTTCAATTCGGAAATATGCCCATCGTTTGGCTAATTTTGTACTTGTAATGGTCTAGCTAAATGTTTCTTAATCCATTAATTGCATAACCTTGTTCCTTGATCTCTCCCTATGTTTACAATCCATTGCAGGCTGTCTTGTTCGTGTCCATCAGGCCCTTGTCGAAGAGCTTGTATCGGCGAATCAACAGATTCTTGGCCGAGCTGCTATGGCTTCAGCTAATCTGGCTTGTGGACTGGTGGGCTGGTGTTAAGGTAATAAGAAACATAAAGTTGACAATGGAAAGTTCGTTTCTTCTTGATACAGCTCTGATGCAATTTCAATTGGGCGAAGGAAAAAAATAAACTGCAACAATATTATTTTTGTTTCTTCGTTTGGGTTGTTTGGCCCTTTATACTGGCTTACTGATAGCCAAAATAAGACGAATAAATTGGCTAATTACTTACCTGAAGCTTGGTAGTACGTCTTCGAATGGTCCACTTCACAATGTAGTATGGCAATGGCACACTGAATAATCTGCAGTTCCTTTCGGATAAAAGGGAGTGTTGAGTGTTGGGGGTTTGGGTAGGCTGGTCCCCATCAAGACAAGAATGGCTAATGCTCTACATGATTAAAGTCAACATTCTTTTTTAAAGTGGCCAAGTCTACAGTTAAAGTGACTACTGTCTGCTTATCTGGTTGATTAAGTGAAACTTGGGTGCCACATGAGATCTCTTTGTGTCTTCACTTATATTGTTGTTCTTCTTTCTCTTACAATGTCATATATTATATAACATCTGAGTGAGTGAGGAAGGGACGGAAGGATATATTTCCATCACAAACTTTATTTAGTCACTGTGTAGAGATTTAACCTAAGGGACGCATGCAATGGAACTGATGCTGCTGACATCCTCAGTATGTTCAGTTGGGCCTAGAAGGAATTTGTAGGTAAGATCGAATTTCAACCAATAAAAGATCAAAACTATTACACCCCAACCCACCCTTCCCCCCAAAAAATCGGAAAAATTCAATTCCCAGAGTCAGGAAAAACTCCTATGTTAAGGCCTGAGACACTTTTGAGAGCTTGATAGTAAAGCTTAATTTTTTGGGATCTTTCTGAAATAATTGGTTTCACATTCTTAATTTGTCCCCTGGTTTAAATTGTTCCATTCAAATTCTGCAGGTACAATTGCATGCCGATCAAGAAACATATCAGCTAATGGGTAAGGAGTTGAGTTCAATCTTTCCATGCGGGCATTGATGTTATAGCGTAGCTCACTAATAACATTTAAAAAAGGGATGGATTTTGATTATAGCCTTATCTGAAGAATTCTATAGGCAAAGAGCATGCCCTTATCATATCAAATCATCGGAGTGACATTGATTGGCTTATTGGATGGATTTTAGCACAGGTGATTTTTATTTTCTCATTAAATATTTTGCTTAGAACTAGCAGTTTTACTGCTCATACATTGTAATGACATTGAGCATGATTTGGTGGTCAGCGTTCAGGATGTCTTGGAAGCACACTAGCTATCATGAAGAAATCTTCAAAGTTCCTTCCTGTAAGTTAGCTAATACATTTCTGCAATGGTATGGTGTCTTGGTGCCCCTCATCCAATGTATTTCTGGAAAGCTGTCTCAAGCCATTTATGCAAGGGAAACAAATCGAATAAGATTTGGAAATACATATAGACATTTACTAACATGATCATGCATGGTGCTTCATTATACATGGTATTTCCCTTTGACCATCAGTTTTGTGACCTAGTTGTTATGCTTGGGGAAAAGAATGATTCCCCGTAAATATATAAGATCATCCCTGGTGTCAAAGCCTCAACCAACGAAATAGTAGTTAAGAAGTAGTTAATCATCCATGTTACCAGGTTATTAACCAACAAAGTACTATTTAAGAGGAGATATCAAAATTGAAGTTATACTAAAAACTATTTCTTATTGACACTTATAAGCAGACGCAGGCCAATTCATTTGTGAGCCAGAGCTGGCTGATGGCCTGATAGTTGATTTGTGAAACATAAGAATTGTCTTTATGATACAGGTTTAATTAGCTTGAATGGCAGAAATGGACAAATGGTAATCTATGCATAATCTTAACTTCTCCTTGAAATAGTCTTGGCTCAACTGCTCAAGCCATAGTTACTACATAAATTTGAAGTGAAAAACAGATGTAATAGCAGAAGTGAACAGTACTGAGTTCTGAATAGGGCTTATTCTTGACTCTTGAGTACCCAAGAGCTAAGGTCAAAGATTTTTTTTTTTGAAGAGAACATTTTCAAAGATGAAGGCATAGTCCAATGCATCATACTATTTTGATCTATGGTATCCATATTGGAATTAGCATGATCACATATTACCTTAACGCAAGGGACTGCGTATATTGTGTCTCTACTCTTACTCTGCTAAACTACTGCAGGTTATTGGATGGTCCATGTGGTTCGCAGAATACCTATTTTTGGAGAGAAGTTGGGCAAAGGATGAAAAAACACTTGAAGTATTTTCGACCTTACCTAATAGTGAATACTTGACACTTTGCTTTTCACAGTAATTTAATTATCTTTATGCTCTTTAATGCAGTGGGGTCTCAAAAGATTGAAGGACTTCCCCAGATCATTCTGGCTTGCCCTTTTTGTTGAGGGTACACGGTTTACGCCAGCTAAACTTCTAGCAGCTCAAGAATATGCAGCCTCACAGGGTTTGCCAGCCCCTAGAAATGTGTTGATTCCACGGACAAAGGTATTCATTTTTGCTGCTTCCTGACTGAAATATTGTATTCTGCCACAAACATTTCCACTGTAGGATGCAAAATTTTAAAGGCCTCTCCTGATCATAGATGATTTACCTTCTCCCATTTGATGCAACTTTATGTAGATTGTCATGTACTCGAGTTCCCAGTCTAGCTTTAGTTGATTAGCTATGGGTATCTTTTCTGCTAATCGCTTAATGAGGTCAGAACTCGGAGGGCAGAAACTTCTTGCAACGACAGTTAGTCGACATAATATTTAATAGTTTCTACTGTGGTCTACTATACATTTTCTGAAAATTTTGATCGCTCCCTTGCTTTTCTTTACTTTTCTTTCAAATTTTTTTGATGTGCTGACAGCTCTTTTCTGTGTATAATACCAGGGATTTGTATCCGCAGTAAGTATTATGCGTGATTTTGTCCCAGCTATCTATGATACAACAGTGATAATCCCTAAAGATTCACCAGCACCAACAATGCTGCGTATTCTCAAGGGACAATCATCAGTAGTAAGTGTTTCAACTCCTGTAGACCCGAAGCGATGAGATGCTGTCAATTTTTTATCTTGGAAACTTCGATTGGGTGTCTTTCTGATATCAATTATAGTTACAGATCCACAATTTTTACTGTAGGTTCATGTCCATATAAAACGTCATGCGATGAGTGATATGCCTAAAACTGATGAAGATGTTTCAAAATGGTGTAAGGACATATTTGTGGCAAAGGTATTTGACTACTTTGTGAAACTATGAGCATACAAGGTATCACATTTGAAAGGCTCTGTGAATTGGCTGATTTGTTACTTACTTTGTTTTCTATGACAGGACACATTATTGGACAAGCATATTGCTACTGGTACTTTTGATGAGGAAATTAGACCAATTGGTCGTCCAATAAAGTCTTTGCTGGTAAATACCTAATTAAGAGTTTAAGGCATCATGCTACAGATTAGCATTGTCCATTAGTTGTTAAGAAATCAAAATAGTGAATGGGCAGATGCCCTTGTGAGATGGTAGGCCCACTAGCACCTTGAAATTTCAGACTAGTGTCTTCTCTGATAGAAAAAGTGGCAAGATGGTCATCATGATAATGGCAACACATCTTTGCTAAATTAGTGTAACTAGTACCTCATTTCATGTCTTTTCACCACAGCAAGCTTAAGTCCCTTAATACATGAAGCATGCAGCATGCTTCATGAAAAGATCACAGTCCTCCAACTAAACTGGGCACATTAGTTTGGTTCTTAGCTATTTTGCTATGAGAAAATCTCGGTTCCCTTCAACACTTTCCGCTTGCAGCTGATCACTTCTATTCCTGCTGTTGGAGCAGGTGGTTCTGTCTTGGTCGTGCCTCCTCCTATATGGTGCCTACAGATTCTTACAGTGGACTCAGCTCTTGTCCACATGGAAAGGCGTTATCCTCTTTGTTGCTGGATTGGCGGTGGTGACTGGCATTATGCATGTCTTCATCATGTTCTCTCAGTCCGAGCGCTCAAGCTCAGCCAGAGCAGCGAGGAACCGAGTTAAGAAAGATTGAGGGACTCACAGTTCGTTAGGTGACCAATTATGTAGGCACAAGCGTGATGGGGCGAATTATCTCCGTGCTTGTGGTTTTTAGGAACTGAAGTAGCTTTTTGTGTGGCAAGAATTGTCATCTCCCGCCCTCTTGTACTTGTATGACACAGTTGTAGATTTGTTTTTTATTTTTTGGGTATAGTAGAGCTGGTACATGATTTTGTTGAACCTCTCTTGTAGACTGAATCTGCATATGACACAAGCTATGAACTATTGCGTCAGTAAAACACAGACACGTCTATGTGAACACCAGATATATTATTACTGGTGATGCTAGACAAAGTGGACAGGTGAGAAATCTCTTGCAAAGATTTTTATCCCTGACAGGAACTCAGGAAGGAATCTTTCAGAAATTCAGTCGTACATGCGCTTTCAAAGCAAAACCAAGAAGTTGATGGAGATCGGATGAAATGGTCTAGTCTGGACTCTGGATGCAGGGGAGGAAGCTTCCAGCCAACGGCTCAGATGGTGTGGGCATCAGATCCGACGGTCGACGATCTCCACATATCTCATTTGTATATGCCCGGCGTGTGCAGCGCGCCACCGTCAGAAGCTCCTCCCCTTTGTTTTAAACCTTAAACCACCATGTGCTCCCGCTCGTGCCCCGGAGAAAGAAAAAAAAAGAAAAAGAAAAGAGAAGCCATTGTAAGCTAGAGGAAGACGCGGCCATGGCGATCCCTGCGTTGCTCACCGTGCTCCCGATCGGCGTCGTCTTCCTCCTCTCTGGCCTCGCCGTCGACGCTGTCCAGGTGACCGACGACTAATCTTTGCTTCTGTTCTGAGTTCTGACTGCTGATCCATTGTTATCTTGGCAATACATTGTCTTCAGTTTGTTTTGGTGATGCATGCAGGCCGTCGTGTTCGTGTCGATTCGGCCATTGTCGAGGAGATTGTGCCGGCGGATCAATGGGTTATTGGCAGAGCTGCTGTGGCTGCCGCCAGTGTGGCTTCTGGACTGGTGGGCTGGTGTTCAGGTACTCTGTGCACAAGAATAATAGTGTTGAGCAGTGGAAGGCCAAATTATTCTCACCTTGATAAGTTGCCGAAGCAATTTAATTAAGAGCATATTTCTTTATCCCAGTAACATGGCCTTGTCCTGGTTTTCTAAAAGTTAGCTCATTGGTAGCGATGTTACAACAAAACTAAAGTGATGATAGTTAAGGTCAACTCAAACGTAAGTTTTTCTATTTCTCATTTTTTCTGCGTTTTGTATCAATTTGAAGGGAGAGAGATTAGAGTGCATTTAGTGTAGGAACAAATCAACAGTATTCGCATGTAATTTGCACGTTTTTCTCATGGTGGAAATATAATCTAGAGCTTGCCCTATGATATGGAGGCCACCATAGCCAAGAGCGATTTGGAGTGACCGAGAATGGTACAGTTGAGGTAACTGGGGGAAATGTGATGGCTCAGTGTTGTTCTCTGCATTTTACCAATATATGGTAATACTTGTTGGATTAATTGGGCATTGACCCATTTTAGTCTCAATTAATCAAAAAATTAAAGGTTCACTAATAAATGCTAGGGAGTTCCTAACCAACTTAAATGGTGGACCAGCTGTGGACCACTTGTGTAGTTGGTAAAAGGAGAAGGGCGTGCCACGCGCGCGCGCTCGCCGAGCCGGGCCGTGGCCGTGACGTTACCGGTAACTGACGCTTTGATGGCTGACGATTACTGACAACAGTAATGGCATTATGGCTGGTCAAGAGCGTCTAGGTTCATCTCCCCTCTCTCCTGTACGCCTATATAAGGAGGTCTCTCCTACGTAGGCACACACAACTCATTCCCGGGCCTTCTCTGTACTCCTTTTAGGAGACCTCTCACTTTTTCCCTCTATTATTCTAGCACACTCTTGCATTTCCGACGCAAGCCTTGTGCGCACAGTGCTTGCGTGAGCAGAAGCTTCCGAACCATTCCCGACGCAAGTCTTGCGCGCACAGTGCTTGTGTGAGCAGAAGCTTCCGAACCCTCCCTGCCTTGTGATCCTGCTCGGGATAGGCAGGCGATAATGCTTGCGTGAGCAGAAGCTTCCGAACCCTCCCTATCTTGTGATCCTGCTCGGGATAGGCAGGCGATAAGGTTTTTGGGAGTGCACGAGTACGCGAGTGCTCGCTGCGAACGACTACTTCCCGACGGCAAGCGAACGATTACTTCTTGATGTCCTGCTTCGTCAACCCGAACGACTACCTCCAGGCGCCCGTCTTCCTCAAGCGTACGACTACTTCTCGGAGGCCTGAACGACTACTTCCAGGAGGCCGTTCGAGGGACTCCACTGCAGCAACTCGTCACTGCACCGAATCAAATCGACTACTTCAAGTAAGGCCAGTCGAGGATGATTCCTCCGGCCGGTGACGGCGCACCCGGTGCCTCCGGTACCGGTCCCGCCTCGGGGTACATCCTGAACCTCATCATGTTCTGGTTTCTCATGTTGTTCATGTTATTTAGGAGATTTAACTTGAACTTGAACACTGGCACATGTTTTGTTCTCACTGGATCACTCATTATAATCGTGAATTTACTGCTAATTTCTGGAAGTAAAATATACCGAATATTGTCTAAATTTCTAACAATACTAACGGTTATTGTTACCCTATTCCTGCAGCTAGCAGGCAAAACTGTAAATAGGGATGAATCTAGTTTTGGTCGTTGCAGAGTGCAAATTGAACAGCCTTAGTAGTTGAATAATGGACAAATTGAACTGGGGGAAGATTTTTGTTTTCCTCGAATACGTAGCAGAGTTAGGTGTCATTGCATTAGAAAAAATAAACACACAAGTACAACACACCCAAACCATCCTAACCAAAAAAGAATTACACTAGAACATGAACATCTATGCGCCACAGCCACAGCTCTACCGGAGCAACGAGGAATCAGGACACGACCAGAAATTCGCTTCTTGGCATAGAAGGAACTGGGAATTGATTTATTTGAACTATTTCCCTAGGAGCCTGAATATGCCCAGACAAATTAAAGTTTTATGGTTCTCAGCTTGGTTATTCCTCATTTATGGTCTCAAGCCTCGTATCAAACATTACGATCGAAATTCAGTTACTTCATTGTGGCGGTACTGCCGGGGGCAACTACATTGTTCACCATATATACAAAATTGTATTGTATTAGATCAACGGAAGTTGTGCACCACGCACAATTATTTCAACCCTAGCTCCGTCCCCGATTCCTGCATGGCTGCATATCATGATTGTTCATCGCTGCCCTCTACATAAAGCGGAGGACCTAGTGTGCACGGTAAGGTCGGGGTCGGGCCTCCACCACACTTTGCCTTTGTGTATTTTTTAGACAGCATATTTCTAGGTATATAATTTAAAATATATATCTAGATATATAGCAAAAGTTATGTATCTAAAAATATGGAAAAAGCTATATACTTCTGCCTTACGTAAAGTTGGAGTCACTTTTGCTTCGTTAGATGAACGTTTATTTAAGTCTTCCGCTATGACATTTGAGTCAACTCTGATATTGTAATAGTTGCACTATAATACTCTTTCGTTATGCATGGTTATGGATATTCACTTGTGACATCTACCATATGTGTGTAAACTGATCCTGGCGCACATATGCGATGCACCTGGTTTTGCCTTTAAAACCGGGTGTGACAATATATAGCAAAAGTTATGTATCTAAAAATATGGCAAAAGCTATATACTTCTGCCTTACGTAAAGTTGCTAGAGTATGATTAACTTCTGAATTTGAAATCACTGCTTATATACTTGGTATTGGCCATAATTTATAAGAACATTCTCTAGTAGTAAGAGGAGGAAGGGTTATGCATTTACCTAGTGTGAGATATCACATTATTCGAGGAACCCTAGATGTTGTTGTAGTAAAAAATCATCAACAAGGGCATTCTAGCGCGTTGTAGATTTTTATTCAAGACTTGTATCATTTGATGATGTCATGTGAATCGCTAGAAACATGTGAAGTGTATGGCTAACCAAATAACGAAAGTTTCATAAGGGGACCGGAGCAGGCTACCATGAGACAAAAGATCTTCATTGTAAAAAGATTCGATTCGAAATTCTTATATGTCTAATGTCAAGATGGAAATTCTTTCACGGTTTTTCCCGAAAACTAAAACATCTTATAATTTGGGACGGGAGAGAATCTCGTATTGCTTCCTAACATGGTGTATCTACTTTACCACTATGAATTAGGACATGGAGCTCCATCAACACAACTAAGCTGCATCTTATTTTTTATCCATCCCGCGTCGTTACCTCTTATTTTTCATGAATTCTTATAGATTTATCTCAAACCTCCACAAGTCTTATAAAGTTATTTATTACACCTCTATAATTCATACAAATTATATTAAACCATATCCATAATTTTTATAAAATAAATGAAAAATAATCCACAATTAATGCAAATTTAATACTTACAAATTTGATTAAATAAAATCCATAACTTTTATTAGAAAAATTGTAATTTGAATAAATAATTACATTATAAGAATAAAATGTTACTAAATTAGTTAGTTAATTGTATTTGATTTTAGAAGTTTGGTAACGTTTCATAGTTTATCTCAATAAATATACATAACCCATGTATCTAGATAGATTTTAACTTAACAATATTTTATATCTACATGATCTTTTTTTAAAGAAAAACAAACTCATTAGTTTCCATTGTATAAAATTGAGCTAAATCTTGATCGGCAATTCTCATAGATACACAGTAAGGTAATTTTCAGTCCACTTCAAAACTATAGCTCAATTTTAGCTCTAGTTCATTCCAAATCCATCACCATCTGAAAATCATATTCTTACATAATCTAAAGCAACCCACTACCAGAGACTGGCTAATTCCTGACGGTTTGAGTTTTTACTGTCGGTTTTGTGGAAACAGACAGGAACAAGCAACCACATTCTAAAGTTGAGCTAGATCTACACAACAATTATAAGCTTTGTTATAGCAATAACAGTTCAGCTTGTAGTGGAGATGATTTTAGGTAGAGACGTGGTGGGTAGTACCACAAAGATTGTCTAGACAATTGCTGACTGATGACGAATCTCTTATCGACAAACGTTCGTGATGACTCAGCATGCGTGTGCGCTGCTACGTGTACGGTGGTGATGTGCCACGCACCTCGCCCCGGCCGGATTTGTTTGCTGACAGATCGAGCTCAGCTAGTCGTAATTCCTGCGTATGTGCTGACGAAACTGAAGCTGGAGCACCGAGCACTCAACCACCCACCACCACGACCATCGTCTCCGGCAGGATAATCTCGATCCATCCAGCTCGCTCCACCGCCCCGGCCGGCAGCCATGTCCACCGCCACGGAAGAAGAAGCCGCCGCCGGTGCTGGTGCCTACGACCGCCTACGCGAGCTCAAGGCGTTCGACGAAACCAAGGCCGGCGTCAAGGGCCTCGTCGACGCCGGCGTCACCACCATCCCCGCCATCTTCCACCACCACCGCCACCAGGTCTCCTCCTCTACCTGCACCACCGCCGCCGCCATCACCATCCCGGTCATCGACCTCTCCGCCGATGCGGACGCGCGGACACGAGGTGAGCTGATCGCTCAGGTAAACGCCGCGGCCTCGACGGCGGGGTTCTTCCACCTCGTCAACTACGGCGTCCCCGGCGAGCTCCTCGCCGAGACGCTTTCCTCCGTGCGGCGGTTCCACGAGTCCCCGGCGGCGGCGAAGCGCCCCTACCACACCCGCGACCCGCGCCGCCGGGTGCGGTTCAACTCCAACTTCGACCTGTTCCGGTCGCCGGCGGCCAACTGGCGCGACACCCTCTTCCTCGAGGCGGCGCCGGAGGCCCCTCCCGCCGAGGACCTCCCGCCCGCCGTCCGCCGCGCGCTGCCGGAGTTTGCCGCCGCGGCGGCCGCGGTGGCGGCGCGGGTGCTGGCGCTGCTGTCGGAGGCGCTGGGCCTGCCCCGCAGCCGCCTCGCCGGGGACGACGGGTGCGCCGACGGGCTCAGCGTCGTGTGCAACTACTACCCGCCGTGCCCGGAGCCGGAGCGGACGCTGGGGTGCAGCGCGCACTCGGACCCCAGCTTCCTCACCGTGCTGCTGCAGGACGGGGAGGGCGGCCTGCAGGCGCGCATCGGCGGCGGCGGCGGGTGGGTGGACGTGGCGCCGGTGGCCGGCGGCCTCGTGGTGAACGTCGGCGACCTGCTGCAGCTGGTGAGCAACGGGCGGTTCAGGAGCGTGGAGCACCGGGTGGTGGCGAACCGGAGCCCGGACACGGCGAGGGTGTCGGTGGCGTGCTTCTGCCACGCCGACATCGCCAGGTCCACGAGGCTGTACGGGCCCATCGCGGAGCTCATATCAGGCGACGGCGGCGGCGGCGGGGAGAGGGCGATGTACAGGAGCGTGACGGTGCCGGAGTTCCTGGCGTACTACGACGAGAAAGGCCTCGACGGCCGTCCGGCGCTCGAACACTTCCGGCTGCACTAGCGCCTCGACTGCACCGTACAGATATTTTTATCTTCCGCTTGGACGGCTTCACTAATTGAAGCTTAATTTGACTCTTGCGATTGCACCGTACAGGTATTTTTGTCTTCAAAGGGAGTATACTGGTTGATTGAACAGAGAAAATCGGCAATTATTTGAGTGACATAAAATGGGCTTATGGCTGATCGTTTGGCTGAATAAGAGCTATTTTACTTATCAACTACTCCGGCTGTAGATGGTACTTCGATGGTGATGATCAAAAATATATAGAGGCTTCACCTGCTGAATATCTCGACTAGGGATAATTATGGGGCGTGCTATACAACTCGAAAGGTTCAACAGTACGACAATTGAACACAGAAAGGCTGCTCCCCTTATTCGCAAAATTGTCACAGAGAACCACCAACATTAGCAACGCACTACTTTAGAAACATACATCCGCGGAAAAACAAACAAAAAAGGAGAAAGCTCAGGTTGACGCATTTACAATGACGCGATCCAGGGTAGGCAACTAGGCGCCATTCCATAAGCTAAACTCAGTCTCCCCGAAACTTGGACGACAAAAAGTTTTGGAACTTAGAAAATCCCTCCATGGCATCCTGCGGAAGAGCAAGCGTGAAGGGAGGAAGAACCGTCTGTCCACCCGTCAGATCCTTGGTGCCGGTGGCCGGTGGGAGCGCCAGCGCAGGCTGCTGCTTGTTTAGCTTCTCTATGATGTATGAGAAAGTCCCGAAGGTCAGGCAGCTCTGGACCAGAGTTTGCGGTGCACCTGGACAAAAAAAATTAGACAGATTCATTTTGCACAACAATTAGTGCACAATGGCGGAACTAAACGTGCCCATCTATCAAGACAATGAAAACAAGTGAGCATAACAAATTAACTGGGATGTTCATGTATGCCATGGACACCAACATAAGATGAGAGTGATTGGTACTCTATAGTCCACGGGGACAAGACGCAATTGATTATGGGGGCATTTGAAGGCTTCAATATGCACAATTGCTAACCGTGACAAGCATCACAATAGCAACTCATAGCGGACACTAAGGACATCATATAAGGCTGCATGTCTTCTCAAAACCATCAATATACAGAAACTACCATGCCATGAACTATCGTAAGTTTACAACAAGCCCTGCTCATAGCATGTGAAGGTTTTTACTTTCTACTATAGCCCCAAAAGTCAGTTAGATCTTGTTGCAGGCAAAGGCACAGCCCGGGAACCACACAAATCAGAAAGTTGCATCATTTAAACGCTATGTTTTCACTTTTCACCAAAGAACAAAGTCAGAATTGCAGGGAGCAAATATATATATAACTGCAGAGAGCAAGTGCCTCCTAGCCTTAACTCAGCTTAAACAATATGGCTATTGTTTATGTGATCCTAGTCCTTGCCAGGATATCCAGGAATAGGTTGTAACCATTAACAACTAATTGCCACAATTGCATATTAAAACAGCTCAACGCTTAATAATTGCACTATTTCCTGTAATTTTACCTGGAAAGCTCAGAGCAAGGCCAGTGCAGCAGCCTGCAACTCCTGCATTGATACCTGGAAATAAAACAATTAACAAGTTAATGGCCATCCTTTAGCATTTTATTAATCCAAAGGAATAGATAAAGAAAAAAGGCAGGACATAAACAAAAATACGAACCATCATCCTTTCCACGTAGTTTTCTCAAAGAGCAGGCCACCAAACTTTGAACACCAGCAAGGACAGCAAATATCTAGAGCAGAGAGGGCAAAATTTTCAACAGATATTGGTAAACAATAGGCTAAATAAGCAAATAGTGGTATCCACTAATCCACATGTGAAAATGCATATTCTTTATACCTTAGCAGATGACGCAGCATCAGGAAATGATCCTTTAAAACCTTTCATCATAACCAAACCTTTACCTGAAGAGTCACCGAAAATAGTAAAGCAGAGCTCTGAGGTTATAGATGCAGTCTTAGCAGCAAAAGGTCATAAAACAAAACAATGAAAACACAATATGGTGCTAGGCACCACCAGTCGCAGAATCCCACCAGGCACTTTTTAGAACACTGAATCAGTTAAAATACAACGGTTCAGATTGGCATTCACCGTGCTGACTAATCCAGTAAGTCATAAGAGTGATCTCTACCTCTACTTATTTTATAGTTTCTTAATATCTCTAAGAAAGAGCATAAAATATGTTGGTATATCTATCAGAAGTAAAATAGATTCCCCCCCCCCCCCCCCCCCCCCCCTCTTAGCACCCACAGCTAGAGAATATGTGGTTTAAGCAGAGATACACTGATCCACTACCAGTACTAAAACAAATAAAGGCAAAACCATTTTGCGGACAGATTTATGGTGAAAGTTTCATTCAATGTGGTGTGTGAACATAACATCAGTTAAAGGAATAAGATCTATATATCTCAATATCGTATCTGTTTTCATTTTCACAAATCAAGGTAGCAATTATTTAGCAGAGTGACAATCAGCCTGGCAGTACCAGGAAGAATATTTTCCTTTAGCATGTGATGATTCAGGTCAGGCCACCTTGGCTCAGGTTGAACCAAATATGCATTTGATGGGCTAGCAGGTTTTGGGAACAGTTCTATGGACTAGACTACTAGAGACTAGACCTAACATAGTGACCAAACAAGTAACCATGATAACTTATGGATTATTCAAGTTAACCATAGCTTCAGTAATGTCAGTAGTATTGGATACAAGCATTGTCTGTGGTTTCCAAACTATCTTAGTTATGGCTTTCTTTATAAAACAGCTATCTTTGAATTTCAACTTGTAAGCAGTGACTCAAATAATACTTGTCCAAACTGGTTTGTACAAGAGAAAAGTCAGGGTTTTGTTACGTTAACTGTGTGTAGTGATGCAGGATGAAGTGCACAAGATGTTGTCTGGTTGGCATTATGGATGCTGTAAAAAGAAGAGACATAGAAATCTAATCTGCATTAATCCACTTACAAAACCTTAAATTCACTTTTAGGACTCATCTTTTCCAAATCTGTCACCAGTGCAGAACCCCAATTGCATAGAACTGTAAGAAGGCCCATCTTCGCATAACCAACTAATCCTCATAAATGCAAGGCAGGTAGAATAACAGAGCAGCAGATGTGAAACGCCCCAACTACTATTATGCAAGAAGACATATGCCAGAAGCATCCAACCCACCAACTACTATTCAACTATGCACATACATCAAGTTGAAAACAGATTAAATGCAGATAAGCTATAACTCAGTATTCTGTAAACTCTTTCAGATAACACAAGTAACCATGCAACTGAACCTTTTTCAGGCTCAGAGTCTCAGCCCACAACGGCAGATTAACAGTCAAGTAATATCTGGATATGTCAATCAAGGTTTCTTCATCTACAGTTTGCTTTTGCATTTATTCTTAGACCTTGTTTCATGTATACAACCAACACTAAACCTCTGTACGGTTACATGGTCAGGACTCAGGACTCATGGGGCCTAAGGGCGCGATTGGTTCCCCCAATGAGGCTGAGCCAGACTCACAAGGTGCAGCATCTTCCTGCACTCGCGTGTTTGATTGCTCAGCCTGGTCCGTTTGGTGCAAGCTGCCTTTGTTTGTATACCTGTATCTCTAGCTCATCCTGTCTCAGATGATGCAAAAGTGGCAATAAAACCTGGCTCATGGGATACAGAATCCATCTGCGTTTCTGCGGAGCGTGGCTGGGCGAGGCTGTCCTAGCTCAGCCAGGGTGCGACGATGCGCTAGCATGCCTCATCCGGGGAACCAATCGCACCCTAAATGAAGTGAATAAAGCAGAGGAGAATTTTTCACCCTGCATTTTCACTACACGTTTATTGAAACCAAGTGGTTCCATTTCCCATGGTTAGCAGTTAGCACAACGAGTTCAAAAGGTGCAGTAACTTTAATATTGTACAACGAGTTCAGATCTTATCTACAATCTCTAAAAACTCAGACAACCTAACTAAAATCCTAGGAGAAGAATACACTAGATACCACAAATTGAACAAGAGCACAACCAAATGAAACGTGTGCAGATCACACTAATACCCGGCTACTCGCAGGTGAACAATGCCCATGGAGAAACAACACTAATCACACCAATTGGGTGGCTAGAATTAGGGAAACACAACCTAATCCGAAGGGTCCCTAAACCCATCATCGCAATTCCGTACGTGAGGCCTCGAAATGGGGTCACGGCCACACGATGCCTCGCCGTCGCAGAGCCCTAAACCATAAGTCGAGGCCCCATTCGAAACGGGAAGGGAAGGGAAGAGCGGAGAGCAGGAGACGACGGGGGGGCGTGGGTTTACCGTATCCGACGACGGCGCCGACGAGGGATCCCGCGGCGGACTCCCAGGCGAAGCGGAGGAGGCAGACCCCGGGGGCGGCGGTGGCTGCGGCCAGCGGGCTCGGGTTCCGCGACACCGCGAGGCGCGTCAGGATCGGGTTGTTGGTGGCGCGGGGCCCGCGCGCCCCCATCCGCTGCGCTGGGGACTCGTCAGCGGAGTCGGAGTCGCTGGTGTCGCCGCCGGAGAAGGGGTCGTCCTCTGGCCTCGGGTCGCCGCCGCCGCCGCTCGCCATCGCCGCCGCAGTGCCGTGGGTGTGTTTGTGTTCGTGTTCGTCTTGGTCCGCGTGAGTGCGTGGCTCGTCACAGGGACGAGTGGGTCCGCCACCGCGCGCTGTCCGTGAGCCGCGCAGCCTGCGGTGGGGCCACACCCGAGTAGGATTTTGTGTGCCAAGCGTCGAGTAGCATACATGTATTTTATGTATCTGAGTATAACTTTCATCCTTCGTGTTTTAATTGATGCAAATCCGTCACTTAACTATCTAAACAAGTATATTAATCATCCATACCTTATCTTAACAATGTTTTAGTACGATCTAGCAACGTTTAGACCACCATGTCCATCGTTGATAGGCTGGCTGGGATTAGGAACACACAACAAAAAAAGAGCAAAAAAAATTAAAAATTACAGAATTGATTCATAAATTAATGCTTTAATTTTTTTTTTAACTCACCATTGAAAAATATTTGAGTAAAAATCTATTCTTTTTCTTATTAGTATAAGTGCAAGAAGCAACTTTCTAGCAAGATGTGGCTAAGCGATGATTAATTGAACTGTTAAGTGGTCTAAATCGTTGTTATATAACAGTAAAGCATTGTTAAACCGAGGTAGGGATAATTAGTGCACCTGTTTAATTAGTTAAGGGATTGATTTGCACTGATTGAAATATAAAGATGAAAGTCACACTTCTACAATACTTGAGGGATGAAAAATACACTTCTTTCTAAGTTAAATAGTTGATAGTTTGGTAAAATCGTGACTCCTATCTAATTTTCTTGTATATAAAAATTGACTTTATTTTCTTTAAAATCTTTTCTGCTATGTTTGATTGAGAAGTTAGTTCCTAGTTTTTCTTTCCGAAGAAAAACTAAAAAACTAGATTTATTTTAATGGCTAGTAACTTTTTTTGCTCAAGTTTTGTTTTAATCATATTTTTATGTTTTTACCAATACAATTAATATGTTAGATTTCTCTTATATTTTTCTCAAGTCCGATGTTGTCGTTACAAACAAAAAAAGATCAACATATGAATCGTCATTTTGTTGCTGCCATATTGATGCTTTTTACCTATGGTGGTCCCTCCAAGAGACGTGCAAACGTATAATAGCACCTTGTATATACTTTTTTGTCATCACTTTGTGTAAAACGGTTAATCTGAATGTGATATGGATGAAAGACAATGGTTTATAAGTTGGCTTCACCCTTGCTAAACTAAAAAGGTAGCACTAAATTTGTGCATGCCGCACTCATGGGCCGCTATTGGGCCATCCAAACTACATGGATGTTACGTACCGGGATTCCTATGTAGCTTCCGCAAGTTTTTTTGGCCTACTAGCTTTCGATGTTTGAGATTCGAGATTCGTGCGGCCAACATGGGCCACACGATCTCCTTCATCCTCCCCGCCTCTGTTTGTGGGAGGGGTGCCGTCGTGGGCGGAGGGGCGGCAGCCAGCGGGCGGAGGGGGCGGAAGCCGGGTGGGCGGTGGTTGAGGCCGGCGGCAGCGGTTAGGGTTTGGGTTCGGGGTTCCGACAGCGGAGGGAGCTACAATGGCTGTCGACCATAGAGAAGAAGGTGGAGGGGGGAAGGGAAGGTCCCGCGGAGGTGAGGCGGCGGGGGAGCGCCGCCGGCTGGGCGGGGACCGGTGGCATGGGGGAGGAGGAGCAACAGAGATTAGAAAGGGCAGGGCGCGAGGCGGTGGTGGATGGTGGGCAGGCGGCGCGGCGGCCGGGGGTGGTGGCAGAAAGGGCGGGGGCGGTGGTTGTGCAGCGCGAGGAAGGAGGCGAGAACGTTGATGGGCCGTTCTTGTGCCCTAAGCCGCATATCTTATCTTGCTCATGGAAGCCAGATAGGAGCCCCCTATCACATACACCCCGGACAAAGAACCCTACGTCCTCGTCAGCCCAACACAACCATACGGGCAAATGTACATGCACGTTCTCTCTTAGCGCATGGTCATACGTCCAGTGCCGCCGCCATACGCCATGCCATGTGCCCTACCCAAACCATACGCGTCATATGCCCCAAAAGGTTAGAAAATTAAGTTTTTTATAAAAAAATATTGTATAATAAATATAATACCCGACAAGTGCTAGTAAATAACCATGAAACATACTGATGTTATCATGTTACTGGTTTCCTAAACTATTTTATTATTTTCCCTTTTCTCTTATTCACATTGACACATTTTGTATGCTATATTAGAAACATTTCTTGTAGCAACACAATGTTTCTAGTCCTAAAAAGAAAGATACTTGCCAACTTATTTACATATTATACATAACCTTTCAATAACTGTCTAGTGGCAAGGTCCTACTTAAATTTAGGAAAAAAGTGCCGATTATAGTTATATCTCTCAAAATATCACGAAAAAGTCTCCATATCCCTTAAAGTATTAAGGGCCTTCTGCTTAACCCTCAAACTATAAAACTCGATATTGAACACCCTGAACTATTTAAATATGGAAAAAAAACATTGTTAGGAAACTATCAAATTTGATATGTCATGTAGACAACTTTATCCATGTCAATATTACTATGTACGCAAGTTTATCCATATCAACATGCCACATAAGTAAAAGTACCATTCAACATCACCTAAGTTTAAGGGTTAAGTAGACAAACGTCGATACTTTAGAGATTACTAGAAAACCAGGGGCGCGGCGTTGCCGCGCTAGCTTAGGCTGACCTAGTGGACTTGTGAGGATGTTCTTACGTTGAAAATACTGACTCTTCATTAAATTGAAGAGTTTTTTTCTAATTCAATGGTGTTTGCTCCATATAAGATCAAAAAAGCATCGTGGGAGAAATTTCCATAAGCATGTGGCTATTGCAAGATAAGTTAAAACGAGGAATCAATTACTCTGTAGTAGCGTATCAAATGTAGAAGCAACAGAGTAAAGTATTTGTAAACACAACAATCAAAATTATAGATTACCTAAGACTTCATAAATTCAACACAGGATCCATTTTATTTTCCGGCAATATTTTGGAACTCTGTGCAGATGACCAGGACACTGTTTATGTCGTTCAAATGGACAGTACTCATTGCTATTAATTTGGGTGGTACAATTATCGACAATCTTAGTTATGAAACTTGCCTTGTAAACAAAGCTACTAATAGACTTTTCAATGAACTGAAGTTGTAACAACTTTTATCCAAATTATAGAACTGTTGGGATAGACAGATGAAGGTAACAAAACATCAAGTTTCTTCCTTTCCACCATTGCCTCTGCCAAACTCCTTACCATACGCTGCAGCTTGGTGTGACATTCCTATGTTGAATTCATAAAATTCAGTAATACCATAAGTTTATTCCTGCATCATTGTCAAATGTTCAGTTATATCAAGATACTACAGCTAGTAAACTAATTATCGATATTTTGAAAAGTTTAACACTGATATTTTATATGGATACAACCTAAGGTTTTAACCCTTTTTAAGTACATTGTTGTGTTCACAGTTGTATGAGTTATCGAGATAACATGTACAATATAAGAAGTTAAGCACAACCGTTTGTGAGAATCTGAACTAAATTTGGCTGGGGTGCCACATACCAATAACCTTGCAACCTTAAACTTTTTGCTTTACTACACCGCTGCCTATCCATCTGGATATACCTCATTAATATCAACTGCAAGGAGAATTTCAAGCATATAAAGTTACGTCCTTCACTACTTTGTCCACAGAAAGACTCCAGCACTCAGGGGAATACTATAACTCACATTTAGCAACAATCTTGTGGAGCTCCCGAATAGCTCCCTCAAGCTTGGTGGTATCTTTGGATTTAGTGACTGAACCCTCCCTACTTACAATTGGATGCTGACATAGAAAGTGTTGAGTTAGAACGCATAAAATCTTTCGTGAGACACGTAAAAAGGATATGAGTATATGACTATATGATATGTCGGTTGAAGGCGATCTCTCTTGTGCTCACAAGGAGAATATGACTATATAAGAATGGAACCCTTACCGTTGTTTGTGTAGAATATACAGCAATACCCATATCCATGTCAGGATACTCACTTGCTCCATATTTCTCTTTGCGATGGACTCTATTTGATTGATTTTGATTTTCCTGCTTGCTCTTCTTTGTTTGAAATCAAGTGGAAGTGAAGTGCCTTTATCCATGTAAGCCGGATAAGCATAATCATACGTCTGACTGGTTTTTGACGTATGTGCATATTCATCAAGTAGTGCTGCAGCTTTATGCTTCTCCAAGTCTCTTAATTCCAAAAGAGCATGTGAGGTGTCATTACTAATCTTAGCACGCGCTTCAGCATCAGCACCTTCGGAGAAATCAAAAGATAATCTTGTAGTTGATTGTTGTCCTCATGATATTGACCCTGCCTGCATATCTACATACTTTCCAGGCACATCACTGGTATTGAGATAGTCAACTGGAGCAAGCTGATGCTAATAGTCTCCAGATAGGTAATTGATTATCCCTTTCTTCTCCTTTTATTTGGAGCGACATCTGCTGAAATGATGTGTCAGGTTCACTGCAAAAGAGGATGAAATTGATGAATATTTGATTGGTGGTTTGGTGCTGCTACCGACATAGATTGTAGGTGTGCAAAACATGTAATGATGTTATTTTGATCCACTGCTTTGATTAAATTGATGTAAATCACCCATCCTAACATCCATGAAAGCCATATGCAGAGTAACCATTTGTCATTCATTTTTATTCTGACTGTTCTGAGCTTAAATGCTCCTGACATTTTTTTTATGTCAGCTAGCACAACATATGATTGAAAAACTAAAAACAAATATCAATTGTGCTTCAGTAGAAGCTTACCCATCTTGGAGTAAGAATTAGCTCACAAGCTGGAAGCCCTGCTGTGTAAACTTCGAATGGGTTGGAGTAAGGACGATGTTAGAAATTCCTTAACTCCAGCAAATCTTTTTGATGGAAAACTTACAATGGGTTGGAAAATATCCGTTTTTGATGTTATACCTCCAGTGTAAGAATCTGTAGCAGGTATTATTGCTTTCTTTGATAAACAAGCACACCGGAGCATTTCATCGAACAACTGGGAGACATGGTGCTTCAGCAGGGAGGCAAAGAGAGGTAGAGGAGGAGACTGCAAGGGCGAAAGAGAGGGCATGAGCATCCCTGCTGTAGGGAGACCCGCAAGATTGGCGACGAGGTGGAGGCTGCAACATGGCAGGAGTTAGGCAGAGCGGAGGGCGACGAGTGGTGCAGCATGCAAAGGCGATGGCCATGCTGCCCCTGCCCACCCCGTGGAAAGAGGAAAGGCAGCACGAGTACTATGCACGGGAGGATGAGACATAAGTATCCATGGAGATGGAGCAGGCGATGGCCACGGGTCGGGCCCAAGTCTGACATCGACGGGGGTGAGCGGAGGAAGTGAAGGTGTAGACAACGACGACGGAGGAGGGGCTGAGGCGCGTGGGCGGAGGAGAGCATGGGAGGCAGAGCTGAAGTTGGACGGTCGGATCAAAATTTGATAGGACGCGAGTACAGCGCATATAGTTGGTGTAAGGATAACACCATTTAATCTGTTTCATAATTGCGTTGCATTATTATTATTATTATTTGTGTGGGCATAACAAATACATTGCATTGAGGAATGAGGGTAGTATAATTTACCTACATATGAAACAAAAAAAATTGCAAGAAATGTGAGAACTGGTGTTTCTAATCCTGAAATTAATTAAGCTCCAAGCAATATATCCTGGTGCCATCTCAGCTCTAATTTTGCTAATTAGTAAAATCATATGACATACGGAGCATTATTTTGATCGAGATCTGTTATCTTAATGGCATCCTAACAACATGAAACAAATAATAATAATACATAGCCATAATTCAAGACCTCAAAGGGAGGCATGTAATCCAAACCTACAATAATTTGTAGGCCTTTCAGTGTTGGCTTGACGCTTGCCTATCAGTTGCATGTGTTACTTCGCATATCTCTCACATCAAGTGCAATGAGCTGACAACTAATAAGAACAAGCAAACCCTATAAGTATAGTTGAACCATCAATACATCTTTTTATTACCCTGGTCACCTGGCAACATCAAATATCATCATGCGTCATAGTTGGAAACAGTAATGCTGGACACAATGGAACTATTAGTGGATTTCCAAAGTAAAGCCTAAAGGTTTTGAGAATTTGGTGTAAGGATATCATAAGACCTGCATTGTTGTCTCGTCATACCAAAATATTTAATAGATAGGTAACATCATATGCTCACTTCCAAGTGGATTTAAAATTGGACAATATGCATGTAAAAGATCACGGACAAATAGTGCCAATATAGTGGAACAGCCTAACGATAATATGAAATGGCCAAAGAGTAGCAACACACCACCATATGAAAGGCTGGGACTCGCCCCTGGGTTTTGGCCACAACAATATATTACGTATAAGCCAACAAGCAGACTCCCAGTGAACTCCAGGGGAAGCCTGGTCGCTCTCTCCCCGAGAGTGACAGGGGCGGAACCCGCGCCGCCGCCGCTCCCCGAGCCCCTCGCTCGCCTCTCCTGCCCCGCCGCCGCCCGAGCTGGCCGCCGCCGCGCAGCCGTGAGGACGGTGGTGGCGGGGCTCCTCTCCCCCTCTCTTCTTCCTGCTCCTCTCCGATGGGGTCCCTACAGACGGGCGCTTGGTGTCCGGCGCTGGGGTGCGGCTCCCTCCTGCGCGGGTCGCAGTGGCGGTGGAAGACTGGCGTTGGCGCCATAGTCGTCAACTTCGTCGGGGACGGCCGGATCTGGGGAGCGGCCCCAGATCTGGGTCTCGTCCCGTGGTCGGCCAGGAGGCTGCGCGGTGGCCTCGGGCACGGCGCGGCTCTGGGCACAGGCCGCCTCGGCGTGGTTGTCCGGACTCCAATGTGGTGGCCGGATGCGTGGAGGCTGGATCCGGGGGGGCGGCGCCTCCCCCGGAACCAGGCCAGCGGCCTTGCCCTCCCTGTCGGTGCTTTCCGACGGGCGACTGGGGGTGGACGGCGGTGGCGCGGCCCTGGAGGCCGCCTAGCGCGTCGGCCCTCCGAGGTGGTGGGGGCGCTGTGGAGGATTTGATGCCTCCCGGCGGCTCCCATGCCTTGGGCCGGCCTTGGCCCTCCCTGGCTGCTTGGCCTCCTGGCCGCATGTTGTGGAGGGTGGGGAGGAGCACAAGCCTACGACTTCATCTTGGCAGATGGTGCCGCCTCCGATTTTTGCGTCATCGACGAAGCAGTCCCCGTAGCTCCGTCAAGTCCCCGCCGCTAGGTTCATGGTTTCTATCTCACTATGCTTAGCACAGTGCCGTCCCATTGAGGGGACGATAGGAGATTTGGGGCCATCGAGGGTTCCAAACCTCCCTGAGGTATCGGGTGTTGCTGTTCGGGTGCATATGGAATCTAGTGGCGAGCTTCGGCGGCTGCGATGATAGGCGGTGGAGGGAAGTGAGTGGGATTGGTACATGTGCTCTCGGCTCATCGAGGCGGAGATCCTCAAGCGTAAGCTTCGATCCGGTTGCTGGGTTGGGCAACGACGTTTTGCATTTTACTCCTGAGGGCGTTGTCTGCAGGGTCTCGATCGGCGGCGGTTCATGGAAGCCCTCCGCGGTGAAACCAAATGCTGGCGTCATTGCGCCTTTGCCTTCCTGAAAGCGTTGTTTGGAGGTCTTCCTGTAGCCGTTGGTGGTGGAGTTTTAGGCTCCGCGAAGGGTCGGATCCGATCGATGTTGTAATAGTCTCATGACCCTTTAGTTCATTCGTCGCGAGTAGCCTCTGCCTTTCTCTGACGCGTGACCTAGAGGGTCCTGTTACGGATCTGTTGGATGTTGCTCCTCTAGCGGTGTGTGCGTTATTGTAAACTGGTAATCTCAATATTTCCTTTATGCTTTATCTATAAAGTTGGCTTCGGCCTTTGGAGGGAACAATATATTACGTATAAATATTAAAAAAAACATGAGGAGCTCACTATGATGAAAAAGGCAACTGATTAGTAAACTCAATGTAACTTATTGATGAGACTAAAGTCATGGAACTTCTTGTAGCACTGAGCACAAACGAACTAACATTTGGGAAAACCAAGCAGAAAAGGCCATCTAAAAATAATGCAAATAAAATAGATCAAGGGTACTTTTTCAAAAAATAAAATAGATCAAGGGTGGGGGCGTGCTCCAGGCATGCTGTGAGAGAGTTTATTTCTCCACAAGTCATTGTGTTATTCAGTACATATTCAAAGTTTAGATCATGAGTGGTCTACATAATAAGACTTATAGGCACAAGTACTCCATGCAGGCTCACAAGTGTGTCCATATCTTAGGTTGCAAGAAGTACCATGTCAGAACTACTACGCCGGAGGTTGTACTCGTGACTTATGGGAGGCCGGGGAGATGGCGCCCGGCGGCGAGGAGGTCTGGACGCCGTCCTGACGGTCGGCGTCAGGCAAGAGGGAGCGAGCGTGGGAAGGAGATCGTGGACAGCGTTGTGACGCCCTGAGATCAAACTGATCTCCAAGCATAACTTCCATTAGCCTCCAGTACACGATATAAAAGTATGCATTACAACTGACACGATTACAGACTTAAATCAAACTACATAACCACCATGAAGTGTGCGTGCTCCTACTGTCCTTGTTCAGCCACGACGTCTCCTCTCATACACTCTTCCGGTCATAACATCTCTCCCCTCCTCCGCAAACAGCTCGTCCTCGAGCTGGAAGTCCGGGAACGCCGCGCGGAAGTCGGTCACAGGTTCCCAGGTTGCATCGGCATCGGAGAGGCCCATCCACTTGACGAGGATGTGCCATACGCCGCGACGTAGCTGGGAACGCAGCACACGTTCAGGAGCTTGAAGGAGCCGACCATGCTGTAGTGGAGGTAGACTTGGTACCGTCGTGGGCAGTGAGCCATGGAACTTCTTGAGTACACCGACATGGAAAACATCGTGTACTCTTGAACCTTCCGGAAGTTGGAGACGATAGGCGACATCGCCAATGCGTTCAAGAACTTGAAATGGACCAGCATACCTCGGTCCTAGCTTACCTCGGGCACCTGGTAGGAGGGACTGTAATGGGCGGTGGAGGACCCGTAACCAAACCCAGTCCCCTAGTGAAAACTCTAGTGGACGATGGCTGCTGTCATAATATTTCTTGGCATATGCTTGTGCTTGAAGAAGACGGTGCCGAACATCGGCCAAGAACTCATCACGGTCTTTCATCAAGGTGTCAACCGTAGCTGTTGTTGCCGTGTCCTGTGTATAAGGCAGCAATTGGGGAGGGGGTCTGCCATATACCACCTGGAATGGAGTTGACCCTAGGGCTGAATGGAAGGAAGTGTTGTAGCAAAATTCTGCCCATGGTAGCCAATCAAGCCAAGCACGGGGTCTGTCCCCAGTAATGCAGCGTAAATACATTGCTATCGTTTTGTTGGCAGCTTCTGACTGACCGTCGGTTTGTGGGTGAAACGCCGTGCTCATTCGAAGCTTAACACCAGCCAACTTGAAGATATCACGCCAAACATGTCCGGTGAACACCGGGTCACGGTCACTGACAATTGACTCAGGAAAGCCATGAAGGCGAACAATGTCATGAAAGAAGGCTTTGGCAACTGAAGCAGCTTTGTATGGGTGACCCAACGGTATGAAATGAGCATATTTTGAGAAGCGATCAACCACAGTGAGGATCACACTTTTGCCATTAACTTTCGGTAGAGCTTCCACGAAGTCCAGAGAGATGTCTGACCAAATCTGAGTTGGCACTGGAAGTGGCTGCAGGAGACCAGCCGGATGCAAGTGTTCAGTTTTGTTTCTCTGGCAAGTGGCACAAGCCTGAACAAAGTCTCGAACAACTGAACGGTCTTGATCAATGACAAAATCCCTGCGTAGTCGCTGCAGAGTCTTTTGAATGCCCTCATGACCATTAGTGTGAGCGAGTTGAAGCACTGTTTGGAATGCAGAGGAGGCAGTGGGGATGTATACCCGGTTCCCGCACTTAATGAGACCTTCATGTATATGCCATGGATCACCACGAGTCTGGACAATGCTGTCCCTGAGTTCTTGCAATTGAGGGTCAGTTTGAAGCTCCTGTTGCAGATCAGAAAACAGCTGAAATGTAGGAGCTGAGAGGACTGCCAAGCATGTTTATTGTTGATCACGCCGAGAAAGAGCATCAGCCACTGTGTTTAATCTTCCCGGTCTGAATTCAACTTTAAAATCATATCCAAACAATTTGCTAATCCATTGGTGCTAAGGAACTGTCGACAGCCTTTGATCCAACATGAATTTGAGCGCGTAATGGTCGGTGCGAACAGTAAAATGACGGCCCCAAAGATAGGGGCGCCAATGTCGAATTGCCTGAACCAGACCAATAAGCTCTCTTTCATAAGCTGCGACTTTGAGATGGTGAGCTGCAAACGGCTTACTGAAGAATGCCAAAGGTCCTTCACCTTGGTGTAATACTGCACCAAAACCAGAACCTGATGCATCACAGTCCACAATGAAATCTTTGGTGAAATTTGGCAAGTGTAGCACTGGGGCTGTAGACAATGCTTGTTTGAGTGCACTGAATGCTGCTGTAGCTGCATCATTCCATTTGAACGCATCCTTGCGTAGTAGCTGAGTAAGAGGTGCTGCAATAACTCCAAATTTATGGATGAAGCGCCTATAGTAACCGGCAAGTCCCAAAAATCCCCTTAGAGCCCGAGCAGAATTTGGTTGCGGCCAATTGACAACGGCTGACACTTTCTCTGCATCCATGGCAACACCATCAGCTGATATAATATGGCCAAGATAAGTAACAGCAGTTGTAGCAAATGCACATTTGGAACGCTTGATTTTCATATTATTGGCACGTATCACAGTGAGGACAGCACGCAGATGCCTGAGATGTTCAGACCACGAAGAGCTGTAGATTAATATATCATCAAAGAAAACCAAAACACATTTCCAGAGGAATTGCTGCAACACTGTGTTCATGAGACTTTGAAAAGTGCTTGGCGCATTGGTGAGACCGAAGGGCATTACTAGAAATTCAAAATGTCCTTGATGTGTGCGAAACGCTGTTTTCTCAATATCATCAGGATGAACTCTAATTTGATGGTAACCTGCACGCAAATCCAACTTTGTGAAGAAACTTGCACCATTGAGTTCATCAATCAATTCTTCGACCACTGGAATAGGAAATTTATCCTTCACAGTTTGGTTGTTGAGTGCCCGATAGTCGACACAAAATCTCCAGGATCCATCTTGTTTCTTGACCAACAGAACAGGTGCTGAAAAGGGCGATGTGCTTGGCCTGATGACACCTTGCTGTAACATTGTAGCACACTGAGATTCTAACTCATCTTTTTGGAGCTGAGGGTAACGATATGGCCGAACGGCCACCGGTGCAGCTTTAGGCAGCAGGTGAATGCGATGGTCACAAGGTCTGGATGGAGGCAAGCCTGATGGTTCCTCAAAAACATCCGCAAATGAGGACAAGAGAGTATCCAACAGGGGCAGGTCAGGATCTTGTATAGCATGTAAGCGGTCTGTCGATTTGATGTCGCATCTGGTAGAACCAAGTCCCTTCCAAAGGATCCTTCTATCTTGATGCCAAAATGCCATGCACAAATCATCAAAATCCCATAGAATGGGCCCGAGAGTGCGAAGAAAGGCCACACCGAGCACCATATCATAACAATCTAATGGGATTGAGTAGCAGTTCACTGTAAAAAATTCGTCACCAATGCGAAGAGCGACATCTTTTGCCAAACCTGTGCACTCTACTCGATCACCATTTGCCACAATGACATTGGCACCACAGCTGTCTGTGAAACAAAGACCAGCTTTCTGTGCTGCTGCACCACTAATAAAGTTGCTGGTGGACCCCGAGTCAAGCAAAGCTGTGAACTGATGATTTCCAATGCCCACTTTAACTTGCATTGTGTCAGCCGAACGGATGCCTGTAATGGCATGCAGGGATATGAGAGGAGGAAGCTCCCCTGAAGCTGTCTCAGTATCGGCTGACTGGTCCTGTTCCTCAAAATCAGACACTTCTAGGAAAAATAGTCGTGGGCACTTGTGGCCCCGAACATAAGGCTCATCACAGTTATAACATAAACCTTGATGTCGACGCTCGGCCATCTCCGACGGTGTAAGGCGACGCAACGGTCAAGATGGTGCTGTAGGTGAAGGAGCTGTAGATGTTTGAGGAGCCGATATTGCAGGCACAGTTGGCGCTTGTGGTGCTGTTGAGGCATAACGGGATTGAAAACGCTGCTGACGGCCTTGAGTTGAAACAGATGCCGTTGCACGACGTTCATAAGCTCGGGCTAGAGACATGGCACGCTGCAGATCGCCCGGAGCTTGAAGTTCGACATCTGTTCGCAGTGGGTCCGGGAGGCCACCGGTGAACAGCTGTACTTGTTGAGCGGCAGTAAGATATCCTGCATGCGCCATCCGAGCTTGGAACGCTTCTTGGTACTCAGCTACTGATCCTCTGAACGGTAGACGAGCTAGGTCGGCCAGATGATTAGCTCCCAACGGTGGTCCAAAGCGTTGTTGACAGAGAGACTTGAACAATGGCCAAGTGATGGCGGTGATGCCTCCCGCATCACGTTCAAGCATATAAAACCAGTGTTGTGTTGTGCCAGTCATGTGAAACGAGGCAAGGCCAACCTTGTGGCGTTCATGGGTGTTCTGGGCACGAAAAAAATGATCACAACGGTTGAGCCAACCAAGGGGATCATCCTTGCCATCATATGTGGGAAACGTGAGTTTGAAGTAGCGTGGAACACCAAGATGATCATCAGAGTCCTCTTGGTGGTGATTGACGGGCGGGTGGTGGTGATTCCGTGTTGGAATTGGGGAAGGCGAATGGGGAAAAGGGATTTGTGTGATGGTTACAGCAGGGGTTGGAACAGAGGTGGTGACGGTGGCAGTTGTCGGCGGCGGTGCGAGAGGAATTCCACCAAAACCAGGCATACCGTATGGAGTAGATTGCGGCTGTGGCGAGGAAGCTCCCGCAAACGACGATCCCGCGACGCTGGACCAAGGGAACAGCGGTGTAGAGGCTGCGCCGACGGCCAGGTGAGGAAACAGCGACGGCGGCGCGGGGGCGAGCGTGCGGCCCTCCACATCGGCGAGCCGTGAGGAAAACTGATGCATCTGGTGTTGCAACCCATAGATCGCCGTTGTGAGGGTGTCCAGTGCGGTGGTGGAAGCGGCAATGTGAATGGATTGCGGCGGTGCGGTGGAAGGAATCGGCAGCGGAGCGGATACGGAGGAAGACGCGGCGACCGTGGTCATCGCAGGCGGCGGCGGTGCGGCGGTGCTGGGCGGCCCAGACATCGTGAGGACGTCTGATACCAGATTGTCAGAACTACTACGCCTGAGGTTGTACTCGTGACTTATGGGAGGCCGGGGAGATGGCGCCCGGCGGCGAGGAGGTCTGGACGCCGTCCTGACGGTCGGCGTCAAGCAAGAGGGAGCGAGCGTGGGAAGGAGATCGTGGACAGCGTTGTGACGCCCTGAGATCAAACTGATCTCCAAGCATAACTTCCATTAGCCTCCAGTACACGATATAAAAGTATGCATTACAACTGACACGATTACAGACTTAAATCAAACTACATAACCACCATGAAGTGTGCGTGCTCCTGCCGTCCTTGTTCAGCCACGACGTCTCCTCTCATACACTCTTCCAGTCATAACATACCATATGTAAGGAACATATTGGATTAATCCACTACCTTTTGAGTTGACTAGGGATAGGGACAAACGAAATTAGATGTGAAGGAAATCTGCAACCTGGCAGTCTAAAACAATAAGAGCTAAAAGGTCAAAAGAACTTATAGTCAATAGAAGTCTATAAGAAAATATGTAACAAACATGAGAACATGACAAAGAAAGCAAACTAATACATGTGAAACATACAACTGTTTAGCTCCTGTTCGTAACATGTTCCCACTTTCCCAGCCTATTCATGCATGATATTTAAGTCTAGGTAGACAGATAAGCTCCCTCCCTAAAGAAACTCAGTAGACATAAAATAATCAGCAATATCTAAGTCTATGGCCGGAAGAAAATGACTTTGCCTCCACCCTAAACTAGCAAGGTGGCACTAAACAGTGCATCCCGCACTCATGGACCACTACTGGGCCATACAAACTGGATCAGGTGTGACATTGTTCTCCTTGGTCACCTCCATAGGCACCCGCGGAAAAAAATAGGGTGCGCGCCATAGCACCTTTGGATTGACCATTTTACACGAAGTGATGACGAAAGTGTAAGTAGGATGTTATGTGTACGTGTGGGGCATACGGCATGGCATATGGCTCCGGTACTGGACGTACGATCGTGTGAGTTGTGCCGACGAGGATGTCGGGTTCTTTGAGAGAGGGTGTATGTCACACCCGGTCCGGTTGGTATGGCCCAGTAGTGGCCCATGAGTGCGGGGATGCAATGTTTAGTGCCACCTTGCTTTAGGGTTTAGGGTTTAGGGTGGAGACAAGAGACAACTTATAAGCCCTTTGTCTTCTAGCCATAGCACCTTCGGGTTGATCCGGGGTGTTACAAATATAGGATTGATAGAAGCGACTCTCGCACACTGACCCGTAGGTGCAACTGACACGGCGGTGGCAACATCGTGGGTGCTCAGCCCAACCACGACAGTGGCAACAGCGCAGGCCGTTGCAACGGGGTCGCTTCGCTGTTCCAACGGACGCCACTCACGCTAGGGGATGAGGGATGTGTGGCACCGCTGTTGAGCTCTACATGGACATGGGTTGCCCTGGACCCTGGTGAGGGTCTAAGTTGGTTGAGGGCGTGTGAGGATGGCTTCGAGTTTGACCTGGAGTGGTGGCATCGAGAAGACCAGTGGAGGCGTAGAAGGCGAGGGGGAGGAGGATGCAATTTCTATTACTAAGACCTTCGGATGGACATGCTCACGGTAAGACGAGGGGAAGCGGAGAGGACAACGATGATGAACCGACAGTTGACGTGCGTTGAGAAAAATCTTTGCTTGGCCTTGTTTAGTTTTCAATTTTAGCGGTGCAAAGTTGAGACTTTACTACTGAAGCATCACTATAGCATTTCATTTGTATTTGTGAATAATTATCCAAACATTGATTAATTAGGCTCAAAATGTTCGTCTCGTAAAATACAATAAAATTGTATAATTAGTTTTTGATTTTATCTGTATTTAGTACTCCCGACATATTGATGTGATGTGAATCTTCTTTTTACATAGTGGAATTTGGGGGTGGAATTTAAGAACTAAACGAGACCTTAGCAAGGAAGACCCATAGGCTCTTCATTGTCCTACATGAGCATCCCAGCCTCAGCACCACCTAGGAAAGACGCCACCTGCCTATGGCCGACGCGTGGCGACACGCGACACGTGTTGCACCCCTGCACGGCGTGCCTCAGTTGCCGAGGGAAATCTATAGGATTAGATATATATACAAGATTTTGTTTGTCTATTTTCAACATAAATCCTAAAAGCATCAATCCGTCACTTAACATTATTATTAATTTTTTTTAATTTCTACACACCTCTCACCGAGGACATACATATCAGGTCTAACGGTAGAAAAGACGTGGAAAGTTTTTACCAACGAGAAAAAACAATGTTTCTTGATAATCTCCTCCGTTTTAACATTATTTTTCTCACCATAAAATTTCTTTACCCTCCCACGTAACTACTCATTAAATAGTCTTAAATAACCCCATAATAAAGGTAGCACGTGTGACGAACCGGATTCTCAACGACGAGAACCCGACTCCCTGTACCCTTGAGATAGTCCCAGGAATAGCAGCTATCTCATACAGAACTCATCTCAGTCGAATATCACATCCATACAACGATAAAAGATCCATTACATGACATATATAAAACATAGCGTATGGTACAAGCCCTCTGGGCTAAATCGACAATAAGAAACATCTGCGCAGCGGTAGCTAGATCATCAGGGTCTACTCATCCACAGGCATCCTTGAGCGTAGCGCACACCCTTCAATCGTACCACCCGTCCTGGTTGAACTCGTGGTCGGGGTCTTCACCTGAGAACCCAAAGTCTGTCCCCAAGGAAATGGGACAGGTCCACGTCACCAACCATAATATGAAGCAAGCTTTAAAGTGGCATATTCTAAGGTTTAGAAATAATCAAGGTTTGAGCCAGGGTTTTCTTATGCAAGCAGCAGCAATAACCCAAATTCATCTCATCACCAACTCCTTCTCACACATACACAACCACTCCCAAAACCACCCGTCAGCCTCACATTTTCCCATCGGGCTCGTCCTGCCACAGCAGGTTCCCGCAAACATTATTCACCAACACCTTTCACTCACTAGTCGACTCGGTGAGCTCCCTCCCCACCTTGTCTCAACACCCTCAGCTGGACCAATCTCTCTCATAACCCAAATCAAGGATGAGGTAAGAAAGCAGATTCCCATGCTAGTCGGAACTTATCAGAAATGGGTCGTTTGTAACCGCGGACACGGCTATACATATAGTTTACACTCTGCAGAGGTGGCACTCCAGGAATCCATCCGGGCTGCAAGGCTAGTCCGCAACCAACCTGAGACACAGCCCACAGCAAAGACCCTAAACAGTAACGGCGCCAATCCTGTCTCCCTGGGCTCGGGAAACATCCGATCTAACATCTGCCCCAGGGTCGTGAAACCTTCCCACCGGGGCCAGTCGGGGGCCGTGGTAAATCAGGGAGATTACGCCGCAACGAATCCCCCCTACACATATCAAGCTCGATTCTCCTACAGTCTCGGCGCCGCACTAGAGTAGGCTTGCTGGAACCCTCCCCATACTGGGTAGATGGTGAGCACGGTATTCCCACGTCCAAAGTTGGAACTCGACTCGGTCCTTAATTGTTGGTAAAGCGAGTATCTGCGTCATAAGCGATCCGCCGCAACGGTCCGCAATCGGCACCCATAACAGGTATAGCCGCCCAAACTCCTCAGGTACTCCCCGAGTACCAATATCCAAGAACCATGTACCCGCAACAGGTACTCCGTAGGGACTGCCCGAGTGCAGTCCCCAAGCACCTCGATCAAACGATCGAGTTGTTATTACTCGCTTACACCGCCTAGCTGCACTACTCCTCTCCATACCACCCACAACTCACGCCAAGAGGATCAAATCACAACCATCCCAACACATGCATAGCATAGCATATTTCATAAAGTGAGTAGTAGGTAGCAAGGTAACAGGATATCATCAAAGGCAGTGCAGGTTTATCATGCGAGTAAAGTAAAGCGCTAGCATACTAGTTTGCATGTCTAATAGGTATTTCAGAGATTGGTCGGGCGTGAACCTAGGCAAAGGTCTTCGTCCTCGTCAGAGCAGTTGTCGTAGTGGTCCGGCTCCTCCTGACTCTCTGGAGCTCCTAAGGTTGCGTAAAAAAAATAAAATAAGGCGCGACTACTAGCAAGGAAACACCAAAACGGCGACGAAAGAAGTCCCAATTAACACCAAACTCTATACTAACGCGTAGATCATGATTTTAGAAAAATATAGAAACTGGTTTCATATTTTTCTGAGCTACGGTTGATTTATTATTAATTTTTGAAGTTTAAATCATTTTCTGAAAATATTAAATAATTTCCAAAAAAGAAAAACAGATAAATAATTAGCCTGCTGACGTCAGCATGACGTCATGCTGACGTCAGCAGTGGGGTCCGCCTAGGATGACGTCATCAATGGGCCCTGCTGACGTCAGCGTTGACCGGTCAACGGTCAACGGGCCAACGGTCAGCTCTGGTCAGTGGGCCCCATGTGTCAGTGACACACAGTGTATGACATGTGGGTCCCATACGTCAGCGCAGTTAAAAGAAAAAGAAAAAGATTAAACGCTGGCTGGGCTGGAATTGGGTCGAAAGTGACTGGGCCGGAAAAGTTCAAGGGTGCAATCCAGACTTAAAGTTCAACTTTAGGCCCACGAAGGGGCGCTGCTGGATCCGCTCTGGTGGACTTGGTCCACCGTGCGCCGTGAGAGGGGTCCATGTGCTCCGGGTGCACGGGATCAGGTGTGGCCGACTCGGGATCGTCTGCGGGTGGCTGTGTGGCGAGTTGGTGTGGTCGTTCGTGTGGCGTGGCCACGGCGCGACGCGACGCGCGCGCGGCGCGCACCAGAGCACGCCGGCGGCGACGGTCGGCGGCGGATCTCGCCGGAAAAGGCTCGGCTGGGCTCAAGATCGGTCGGAGAGGCTCGGCTTGGGTTCGGCGAACACGAACGGTAAGAAAAAAGGTGGGTGATTGGGCGGCCAGGAGGGCCTCCGACGCAAGCGGCGGCGGCACGGCCACGGACGCCGGCGAGCATCAACGGCGGCTCGGGTATTAGGTTCAACTGTGCACGGTTTGGGTTAGAGAGGGTGCGGCTTGCGCGCTCGTGGCCTCCAGCGACTGCTGGGGCACGGCTAGGTGCTCGTGCGCGGGCACGTGGCTGCCCACGGCCGCGGCACGGCCTTGGCGTGCGCGCGCGGCGAGCAGAGCTCGGCCGCGGCGGCCTCGGCTGCGGAGCTTGGTCGACGGCGGGTTGCAAAAGGGGTTAGCGGCGACGGGTTCCTGCACACGTTCACGGCCACGACTCGAAGGTCGGGTCCCAGGGGGCTAGCAAGCGACGGCGGCGACGCTCGGCCGGAGACAGGGGAGAAGAAGGGGAAGAAGGCGACGGCGCTCACCTAGGGGCCAGTAGGGGTTCGCTGCATCTCGGGGAAGGGCTCGCGGTGCTCCTCTGGTGCTCGTGCTCCTCCTCCCGTCCCAGGTCCGGCTCCTCCTCGGCGCCTCCACAGACGGCGGCGTCGGCTTCGGCGGCGACGACGCGGGGAAAGCGACTGGCTTCCTCTCCTTGCTCCTGCTCCCGCTCAATCTCTTCCCCACCTCGCCTCGCACCTCTCACCCCTCGCTAATTGGATTGGATTGAACCCCAAAGGGGAGGCGCGGCTTGGGGAGGAAGAAAGGCCGGCGGCGGGTTTTAAAGGGGATGGCGCTAGGGTTTCGCGGCACGGACGGCGACATGGATGCGGTGGGCGGCTGCGGACACGCGTTGCCATTGCAACGGGCCGCACAGGAGCGATGGGACCGGCTGGTTGGTTGGGGTGCTCATGGGTGCTCGCGCGCGAGAGAGAGAGAGCGGCCCGGGGAAGATGACGAGAGGAGGGAGAGAAGGCTGACAGGCGGGACCCGCCTGTCAGTGGGAGAGAGAGAGGGACGCGGCGGGGACGCGGCGGAGGGCTGGGCCGCAGCTGGGCCGAATGGCCGGCTGGGCCGCTCGGTCGGTTGGTTCGGGAAAGAAAAGATCAGGGGCGTTAACTGGACTTGGCTTCGGGTTTTGGCCCACGAACAGTTGGAAGGGTTTGACAATTAGTTTAAATAGTTAGTGTTTGAATTCAAATCTAGAATTTGAATTCAAACCAACCAAAAATCCAATTAAATCCAATTAACTCCAAATCACACTATTTCATCCTTAGCACTTCAAATTGATTTTAAATTTTTTAATTTTAAATTGCTTAAGAATTTGGGAAGCAAAAGAATTAATTTTAAATATGGGTTTGCTTGCACAACAATTCACCAAAAATTTTTAAATTCACATTTTTTCACTCAACAAATCCTATAGGGAATTTTAGGGTTGTTACAGCACGTGCCTTTCATGCGAACATTATTACGGATTTATTACCCTCCATTCATTGTGAAAGTGGAAAAAATAGAAAAATATATATTTTTCAAAAAAGAAAAAAGAGAGAAAAGAACGGTGGAAGTGGGTGTTTTCGGGATATTTAACTTTTTGCCATCGTTACGAACGATCACTCTTCAAATGGCATTTTTAGAATTGTTCCTACAGATTTGCCATATGAGAGAGAAGAATTACTAATTTCTTGCCATTTTTCCTGATGTGGCGAGACATGTAGACATGCCATGATGGATGAGTGATGCACAATGACATCCTTGCCCATGGTCATCTTTTTCCTACGAAGAATTTCTAATTTTTTGCTCATGACCTGCGGGCACTTGAGCTTGAAGAACTCCTGAGTACCCGCTCGGCTTGCATGTCGCCGGCCACTGAACCGCTCGCCGCCGCAGTACTCATTCGTACCGAACACTAGGCATGCGTTCTTGCACCCCATCACCAACACGCCGTTCCTCGCCGCGAGGTCGTCGGGGCACAAACGACTGTGCTCTGGCATCGCCGCCCCTCGGCACCCGCCATCGTGGTGGGCTCGATATCTACGGGCAGGTTGAAGCCGTTGACATACATTGCTCATGTTGTAGAAGTCCTTGCCGCTGCCATTGAGGGTGAACTCGGCCAGCGTGGCCAACGGGGCGCCGCTGCACGCGTAGGAGAAGCGTGCGGCGGCACGAGAGGTGGTGGGGCAGTGGTAGCGACCCCACACCCGGTCTGACCACGTGGCACCTACGCGCGGGAATGCGATGGAGGTGCACGACACCAGGACGAAGCCGGTGGTTGGAACGCGGGGCCACTGTAGGTCAACACCGGCATCGCCATCGGCGTCAGCTTCGCCTGCCCCGCCGGCGCCACTGTCCCCGAGGAGGTACGCCTCGACTTGCACGGGGTCGACGGGGGAAGAGGACGAGGCTGCGGAGGCGACGTCATGGTGGCGGACGATGGAGCGGAGGAAGTAGTTGAGTTGCGACATGTCATCAGGGGCGAGGCCGTGGCGGTCGCCTCCGCCGCCGGGAGGTGCATGCAGCAGGGAGGCGGGCCCAGAAAATCCGAGCGGGCGATAGGCGGCGAGCGGAGGTGGAGCAGGGTTTGGGGATGGGGCGTCGGAGGGGGGGCGAACAGGTGGTGCAGCTATGGAGGGCACGAGGACTCCGCGGGATCCCGTCCAAAGGAAAGGGATGACATGTGGGGGCCACCTGCCATAGAAATAGAGGGTAGGATAGAAGGTGAGAGGGCAGGGGTAAATGAGTCCTTTGACGTTGTCTAGCCATGTTGGATGTCTGATGTGTCGTGCCACGTAGACGAAAATAATATAAATGTAAGAATTCATCTATCTCCTGTGGCAAATTTGTAGGACCAATAATGGGAACGGTCATAAGGGTCCCCTAATCTAAGGGATAATCACCCTTGAAAAACACAAGTTAATAACAATCAAATCTCCATAAATCAACGAAGGTCTAAGCAAATCCCACGGCCCAACATAGGCCAACGGCCCATTTGAGACCCCCCCCCGAAGGGGTCCCGATGCATTCGTCCCATCTCCGCCTCGATCGAGGGTGCCGACCCCCTCTCGAGCGAACAGCAAACTCCGCCTCGACCAAGGCCTCCGCGGTTGAACCCCGCGCGGTCCTCTACTCCAAAAACTTCACCTCGCCCGAAGCTATCCCTCGACCCACCGCACGCGCGCCCCCATCTGCTCCACCGACAGACGCATTCAATGTCCGGCGCTGCCACGGGATGCCAAAGTCAAAAGGCTGATCGTGATCCATCCCGCACAGACGATGTGTCCTGAACCACGTCTACCAACTCCGGTCACTGTGCGGCTATCCCTGACGCTGTGCATGACTGAGAGGCCCTGTGCAGCCCTGTGCTGCCAACTCCAGCGCTTCTGTGCTACCAACTCCCGTACTGACCCCCTGACGAAGCCCTCGACAAAGCATGGGAGAACCCTCGAACGGGTGTCCGGACGACGACTTGGCATGGACGCCGGTCAGCGCGACCCCTCGAAGACGCTCCGAGACAATCACAGGGACACGTACTTTCTACAGAAACCACCACGCCGTTCACTGGAGGTGGCAGACGCTCATCGACCACGCCCAAGCGCCCCGCTCTCCAGTGCCCGATAACAGTAGACTCAACTGTGCAAACACGCATGTCACTGCCCCTCCTTGAGCTATAAAAGGAGGAGGTAGACTCCCGGCCATGGGCCGGCAACAAGCGACAAGCGACAAGAGCGACAAGATCCAACTCTTAGAACACACCACAACCTAGACAACACAACCATCCTAGATGCTTAGGACTTGGAGGCTTCTACTCCTCTCCCACGTTGCTTGTAAACCCCTACTACAGGTACCCGGTGCGAAGTAATACAATGCATGCACGTCCCTTGCTGGACGTACGACCCTTTAGCCGGAACCAAGATAAACCCCGTATCATTGTGTTAGTATTTGCACCAATCATCGAGAGTGGATGCAGCGCATTTGTTCTTGTCAGTGTCGGGCGACCGATCTAAACACCGACACCGATTTTAAAAGTGGCATTGGAAGAGTCACCCTCGGTAACAATGGCAAAAAAAAATCCCGGCGTTCCCAATCCCACCCAGCCCTGGGGCGACTGTGTGAAAGAAGCATAGGGCCTCGCGCTGCTATCTGCCTCCCACAGACCCAGAGAGTCCCCACTGGCTTGCTCATCCCGGGCACGGGCACCACCGCTCCAGGCTTTTACTAGCTTCCGACGCGTCGCCGCCGACCGCAACACCGCCGGCGAGGCGGTCCCTCTCCCGCCCCCGTCCCCGCCGGATCCTCCACCCGCCGCGCCCCTCTCTGGGTCCAGTGGGGGGGGCAGAGATCCGTGCGCGCGAGGACTGGTCCCTTCTTGGGTTGGTAAGCAACCCTGTCTCGCTTTCTTGGATGGATTCCTTCCAATCAAACCCGGATTCGTCTTCCTGCCCAGTCGGCGTTGGCTCTGGGTTCTCGTACCGCGTGGTGCGCTGCTAACCTTATCCGTCCATCCATGGCTCGATCAGGGGGTCTGCTTCTCCAGAGCGCGGGATCGACGCTGGTTGTCACTGACTGCAGCATTTCGTGGCGCCTGATTGGGGTTGCGGGTGCGGTTTGCCCTCCCAAGAAATTTGGGGGTTTGGTTCAGCTGAACCCCCATGGCCCAGGCGAGGTCTGCTCCTGGGAGGAGGGAGACTGGCCGCGGACCGCCGGAGCCGCTGGATTTCTTCATCTGGACTGTCGAGGTGCTCATCTGTGCCCCCTTTCTTTCGCGTTACTGCTTAAAAAAAATGCTGTTTTGCGGAAATTAGTGATGTTTACGCCGTGCATTGCTGCTATGGGCTTTAAATTTTTGGAGAATTTACTAGGAGATTGGGGAATCTGTGATGTGTTGTTCTTCCTCTGATCCTTAGCTTTAGATTGCTTGTCCAACTCTGTGGAGGACGGGGCTGGAGTGTAATGCTGCTCTGAGTGCTTGCTCAGTTGCATCAATTTACGAGGGAGTTTAGCGCTGTTGTTGATTGCACACTTAACTTTTATGCTGTCACTTTGGTTAAGCATTTGGAAAATCTATAGTGTGGTTCCTTAAGAGAGGTCCTAGTACCTTCATTTTTAGCAGTTGTTTTGTTCATTTTAATTTACTGCTGGTAACTGCTAAGTATTGATGTTTCAGTTTTAACTTTAGCCGTTGGTGTTCATTTTTTATTGTTTTGCGTTGCATCTGCACTGGATTCTTTTGTCATGATGGCTTTGGAGCTTGAGTATTAGTCAGGCTATAATATCATATATATCCTTCATTGAGTTACAAGCTTTTTCTGTACTTTTAGTACAAATGTATGATGCTATTATATTAAGTTCAGTTATGTTAACTGACACTGTTGTTTCCTATGCAAACATGCTTATAATTTTCTTTAATAGTCTTGGATTCAAAATCATATGACCATTGCGTTTCAACGGATATGAAACGATCATCTGTTATCCTTTTTTTGCGAGTAGGTAATTATTCAAAGACTAAAATGCCTGCATAAAGTAGAAAAACTATTTCATCATATAATTATAATGCGGCCTTTTTACTTAGATTCTGCATATCTATGCTAAGCCCAACTTATCGCCAGTTGAAAATTTAGCCCACACCCTCCACTATAGCTTTGCAGAGCTTGGCTCAGTCAAGGTCCACCCTGGCCAGACAATGATCCAAGACTGATGTAGCTCAACCCAGGCCCAACCTGCCCTAGCCCAAAGCCTAATGGGTGGGTGTACTGCTTGGTTACTCATAGACATTTTGGATTTCTTCTAATGATGTGGCAGACAATATCTGATATCAGTTGTGTTCAACTGATAAGGGATTCATATTCCTCGATAGGCTGCTACACTTCTCGAAGGGCCTAGGGTATTCTTTCTTTATTTTATTTTTTTGGGGGGTTGGGGGGGGGGGGGGGTTGGATAGGCCATAGTGAAAAGTATGTCAAACCATTGCACTACTGTGATATTTGGTTCTTCTTTACCCATCACCTGTATTTTATCATCCATACATGGGCACAAATTGAGCTTCATTCTTATCAGATTATTAAACAACACCATTAGTTTGGTTCTTTGATTGACCACGTGATAGTCATATCACCATTGAAGTATTCTTGGACATTTTATGAGCTAGACCATACTCACCCCAGAAGGATTTGGGTTGAGGTCGGCCCTTGTTCAGGCTAAGGCTTGGTTAAGTGTCGACCAAGTTTGGATGGTGCTTGGGCTTTGTTAGATTAGGCTGACCGTGGATGGATGTTAGGCTAGACCAAGGTTCAATTATGACAAGGATCATTTAGGGATGGTCTTGCTATAATATATATATTTAGTTTCATTTTTATCTCATTTCTTGCAACAACAATGGTTCCGTTCTTTATATATATGAAGTACCTTCAAGGCACGTATCCTACGTTACGCTCTCCTTTCAGTTTAATATTCCTAAGCTGAATGATCTGAATCCTGAAATTTCTTGGCTCGTTTGCTTATTTCTTTAAGACGCCACTGTGTCATATGCCCAAGAACAAAAATCTAGTTCATGTCCAAGACAGCTTTTTAATGTCTCATTTTTTTCTATTTAATGAACCGGTGCCCATATTTTCAGTTTTCTTCACCTTTTGCCATTGGTAGGCTTCTTGTTTGGTTGGTGTTTGCTCTAGAATCATCTCTTATGCTAGGCTTTATAATTTTGAACCATATTTGGTCTGGTATAAATTTTTTTAGTTTCTTATGACTGCGGTTCAATGTAAGAGTTAAGGGCTATATTGCCACGTCAAGATGCTTGCCTGTTCACCTAATGAGGCTATTATTTTCTTAAGGATGTTGGATTATGGCTGGAAGAAATAAATCTTGGTGGCTACAGACAAGTATTTGAAGAAAATGGTGTCAATGGAGAATATCTAGAAAGCTTGTCCATGTTTACTACTGAGCAGATTCTGCGGTTTATCAGGCGGTGCCACATGAAATGGGGAGACTTTATCACACTGTGCAAAGAGTTAAGGCGCATTAAAGGTTTGTATTATTCTTTTTCTTACTTAGCCTTTCACATCAAGGGATCTATCAATAACACACTTCTTCTATGTTATAACAGTTATGTGGGTCCATTTATACTTATTTGTTCTTTCAATTCCACTTGACTTTATAACGCGTAAAGTAGTCCATTGGAGTGAACTTGTTTCCTCTCACTTATGCTGATACTAATATTTGAATTGGTAGAAGCTCACTACCAGATACTGGTTCTTCATTTATGTAGATTGGCTTATCTAATCTTTTGCTGAAGTTTTGTGCAGCGAAACTACCATGCATATCATAGCAGCAGTTTGAGTTAATCATGACTGCATTACTAAACATATGCGGCAGTACCTCTGGTCTAGAACAGATGTCCTAACTTAAGATCCAAAACTTTGGCTATTGTTATACATAAAAGTACGGATTTAGCATGTGAAATGGTGAAAATGATAGGGATTCGACAACCAAAGTGCAGTAGCATATATAGTTAGAAAAAAGAATTCTCTACTAGTTCATTTGAGGCCATATCAATGCCTTAAATGAAAATAAGTAAGAACATTGATGTGCCAGCACTTTGAGAATGATAAGGAGAGGCCGCAAGGAAATAGGTGATTCAAGCTATTATAGTATCACTGTGTGACTCCAATATTGTTTAGCATACTCCATCTATCTTTGTAGGGCGCGATTTGACTTTGCACGGTCTTCTAAGTTATACTTTGACCATTCATTTATCTAATATTATATCATTTGTGGTTATAAACTTATAATTATTGAAGAGTATATTTGATTAGAAATCCAACCATATCAAGTTTGCATTATAAAAGTTAAAAATTGTTAGCTAAATTATTGGTCAAAGATTATAAAGTTTGAATCTTGATATTCGTGCGCGCCGTAGAAAGATAGATGGAGGGAGTAGTGACTAGTGAGATGTAAGATGGGTTCTAAATATACTGCCGAATATTAGATATCTTTGCCATGAACTCTAGGAGTCTAGGCATCCTTAAATGAGTATTTTATTTAATTCATAGTTTTAAGATGTCATGCATATAGATTGTATGTGATATTTGAAACACTTGCCTGAACTCTGAACACTGCTGTGATTTGAGTCCCTGCTAACTGTTAAATCAACATCCAGTCGCCTGCCTGAAAGGGGAGCAAGAAGTCCGCAGGCCATGGTGGGCGCCTTCATGTCTCTCCGTGGTGTTTGTGAGGGCCGCGAAGCAGAACAGGAAGTCCCGGGTTGTTTCCTTGAAGCTGGAACCGTAATGCTCATCAAGCTTCGACTCACAACCTGTAATTCAAGCTCCATCGGAGGCACCATGAGCACACACCATCGTGTGCTAGTCCTAAGTGATCTGAAAGTTGTTCTGCAGCGGGGGAGCAGTATGCTCTACTATGTACAACTGGTCTCTTATCATCATGTATTAGATCTGGTGTTGTTCCTCACATATAGGTTTGGAATAGTAACCTGATGTAGACAAAGAAAGATACATATATTTTGCAGATGCATGTTCCCTGTGAGATCTGCCTCTTGCAAATCTTCCTGAGTTGTTATGCATCAATGCATGTCTTTTTGCTAAATAATAGGCAAATACCTCACTATCTATCTCGAACAATAAACCTAGTTTGCTAGAATGTTGGCAATATTGCAAATAGTGTAGTCATAATCCCGCGTCCTGGTTCTGGTACTCTCAAATTGTACATAACCGCCCGGGTTCTCGGTCGTTCAACTTGTCCTATGCTCTCATTCAGACCATATAAAATACATCCAGTTATTTAGGAAAAGTATTTTTATGAAATGTTTAACCTTTTAGGATTTTAAACCAAGTTCGAATCCCACTAAAAAATGATGCAAAATTAAAGGCGCGGTTACCATCAAGAATTGAGTGTGAATATCAGAATCTCTAAAATAACTTGGAGATAAATTTTTATTTTCTAAAACAACCATTTAAAATAACTAAATTAAATGCTTTTCATATCTCTTTTTAATCTCAAAAATCAAATCAATTATTTAATAATTGTACTAAAATCACAACCATAAAATTCATCAAATCTTGTACCAAGGTTCTTAGACACCAATGTGTTTATGATGATTTCCCCCATGAACTTATGATCAATTTTGAGTGGGCGCGAATTTGGTTCGAAATCTTGAAAGTTTGAAAGAATTAGCAAATGTTTCATAAATGAACCAATGTATTTTAGTAGTATATAGACTTTGATGAGAGGTAGGACAAGTTTAAGGACCGAAATGGGAGTATAAAACAAGTTCAAGGAGCCTCATGCATTTGGAGAATGCTGGTGAAGACAAATTTAATGATCGAGATGAGAGTGTGGTATAAGTTTGAGAATCGTTATATGCATTTTAAAGTAACACAGCTGAAATGAGAATCCATAACATAAGAACCACCGCAAAATTTACTCACGTATTAATATGATGTGCGGCTGTACCCATGCTACAAAGGAGGAGGTTCATTTGACACCACGTCAGAATCTAGGAAACTGGAACCGCGCCGTCCGGTACCGTGCGATGATTTTCTTTTTTTTTGAACAGAGGTGCGATGATTTTCTTGTTAGGAACGTTTTTTTTTCCTTTGCAAAACACAGCACTCTCAGCCTCGTATATACACCGCGCTTTCCCTATTGGGCCTATTCTATGAGCACGTGCTTAGACATCTTTACTGACTCGTGGGCCACACGCCCACATCGCGGTACATAGGTCTCTCTCGACGAGAAGAAGACTATGAGTGGTGCATGACGCGGAGAAGAAGCGGACCAATAAGGTTTTCCAAATTAAGAAGAAAGCTCGAGGCTAATTCGATTCGAGTTTTTAAGATGGGGCCCAACTTAACCTCGGAGTCCATGAGCAACCCACACTAAATTCATCGCACATGTCGCATACGGGTTCGGTTTTTTACGTTCTATATATGTTTGGAAAGCTAAGGAGATAAGCTTTCCAATGACACTGGTTCCACCTCAAAATTCCTTCCGAGTCATCAGGAATCATCTAAACAAGTTGGCATCCAGAATCTGCCGGGTGCTGCGCCGCCATCTTTTGGCTGTTGGCCCCTATATCGTGTTGGGTCCATTGAGGACGTAGTTAGGGGGTTATGCACGCCCCAACCCTCATGTAACCAGTAGCCGCCGCCACATTAGGGTTTGGGTTATGCTTAAATTAATCTATCGAGAACAGTTTCATCGTCATCGGGTTGTAGAACCTCAATTTTTATGCTTAATCATTCATTTGTAGTGTCACTTCATATTGATAGTTGCGTTCTTTCGAGTTCTTGCTTGTGTTCTTCGTTTCGCAGACAGGGATCATCCTTCTTGGCGAGGTCAACCGAGTTGTGACGCGATTGATAACCAGAGAAGTCGTGGTGCTAAGATTACGGTGTTTGAGTTCGCCTGAGAAAAGATCGGGCAGTTTATCATCTCTACTCCCGATAACGTTCTCCTCCGTCGTGCAAATATATCGACCTACCACAGTGGCATAGCTAGACGACAGGTGGGGTAACAGACCACATGGGCCCGCATGTCATGAAAGGAAACCTAGCGGGAACCCTCCCACGTCTGGAACCTTCTGAACCGGCGACGGGGAGCAGCAGCAAGCAGCAACACTAATCCTACTGACTTGTGGGTCACACGCCGTTCAGGCCTCCATGTGGCCCACCTTGTCATCGTCTGCATAGCATGCAGCTGTGCCCGCAGCATTTTCCTGGCCCTGGCGCTCTCCAGAACCTTCCCCGTTAACCGCTAAACCCACCAGCCAACCCATACCCCCACCCGCCGACTGACACTTCGACCCCGCCACTGGACCCACAACGTCAGTGACCTACCTGCTCTCATCTTCTTGCCCTGCAAGGCGCACGCCATTTATACGCCTTCCCATTCTTCGGTTCTTCCCCGACCTCCCAAAACCCTACCCCTCCTAAACCCTCGCGGCGTCGTCTCCTCCACCGGCCACCCCGCCCCCCGCCCGCGTGCGTCCTCGCGGCCTTTCTCGCCCTTTGCTTGCTTGGTAGGAGAAGCGGAAGATGCTCGGGGCCTCCAGGCGATCCCTCTGCGCCGCCGCCGCCGCCCGCAGCCGCGCGGCCGCCGGCGCCGCCTCCGCCGTCTCCACCGACGCCGCCGCCTCGGCCCCGCCCCGCACGGTACGTGTCGCATTCTGTTTTTCCCCGCCTGCTTGGTCGTCATTTCTGGTAGCCATGTAGTGGCTCGCGATAAGCCGGAGTAGGTCCGTACTCGTTCGCTCGTCCGAATTGAAATTGGGCTGGATCAATCTGACGGGCATACTTGAATTCATGCTTAGGTTTAAAGGAAGGGTGCTGATTTTATTCACCGTTCTATTTACCATCCGTTTTTAGTGATTGCCTTTTACTTGATTATTAGTTAATTATTAGTTAACTACTGTGCAAATCTATGGTTCAATAGAGGAAAATTGCTATTACTATCTAATTTAAGAGTCCAAATTGAGTTGATCCAGTTACCTGTTAAGTGAAATCTGTTATGTTCTTTGATCTCAGGTGAGCAATGGAGCTCCTCAACAACAGAAAAGGTTGCTCTCAGTGCTTGCAGCACCCAAGGTTAGTGGGACCAGCAATGTGGCGTCCCTCAAGCTGATGGATGGTGCCCTTATCGGGAGGCGCTATGAATCTAGTGCAGCTGCAGTTGACTCCACAAACATGCCACCGGCTGAGAAGCATGAGTACCAGGCTGAGGTACTTGAATTTTTGCAACTTGGTGTGCTAACTTGTGCTTTTGTTTGGTTACAGTGATGTCATCGTGTTTCCTCAATTTTCTTCACAGGTCAATAGGCTCATGGATTTGATTGTGCACAGCTTGTATAGTAACAAGGAAGTTTTCCTTCGAGAACTGGTCAGGTGCGTCGCAGTTTTGAACATAAAGAGTTTCAGCTAGCTAGTGTTATGTCTGACATGTAACCTCAAGTATAACCTCCTGTTCCTTGTCATGGTAGTTAGTTGAAACTTGGGGTTGCAGCATGTTGTCAATTGTTATGTAATGGCTCCATTATGGATTTTAGTTCAATCCCTCTGACTTAGTTTGCGTTTCATTTTTTTTATTTGTGCTTCCAGCAATGCTAGTGATGCACTTGATAAGCTGCGTTATCTGAGTGTCACTGATCCTGAGCTTCTGAAGGATGGCCCTGAACTTGACATTCGCATCCAAGCAGACAAGGATAATGGGATAGTTACAATTACGTAAGTATTGATTACTTACAGCTTATCATAGACGTACCGTGCAGTTTCTTTGTTGGATGTGATTTTCATTCTGGCCAGCATTTTCTCTTCATCTTCAGTGATTCTGGGATTGGCATGACGAAGCAAGAACTTGTTGAATCTCTTGGGACTATTGCAAGCAGTGGAACTGCTAAGTTCCTGAAGGCATTGAAGGTTTTATCTTGCTGAAGATGTTCTCTGTTCGTAGTCTGAAATTCTGCAATATTTATGGTTTACTGTCTACTGCGCAACAGGAGAGTCAAGAAGCTGGCATGGACAGCAACTTGATTGGCCAATTTGGTGTTGGTTTCTATTCTGCATTTCTTGTTGCGGATAAGGTATAATGTTGTCTTGATTTATATCTGTATAATTGTTATTGAGCTATAAATTCCTGTGCCTTTTACTCTTGTTAACTATTTGAACTTTCCTTTCCTGCTGTCATTGACTCATTGTACCCTATGGATTGCCATAACATGTAAGTATTAAATGATTATTCTCTTCTTTGCAATAGGTGGTTGTGTCAACAAAGAGCCCAAAATCTGACAAACAATATGTTTGGGAAGGAGAAGCAGATTCCAGTTCTTATACTGTTAGGGAGGAAAAGGATCCGGAGAAGCTCATTCCTAGGGGAACTCGCCTTACTCTCTACCTCAAGGTCTGTGCACTTATTCCAATGTGATCTAACTTCTTTCTATTTGCCCTATTTTAATTATCATCGTACTTTCTATTTTCAGCGTGATGACACGGGTTTTGCTCACCCTGAAAGGATACAAAAACTTGTAAAGAACTACTCTCAGTTTGTTTCCTTCCCCATTTACACGTGGCAAGAGAAAGGCTTCACAAAAGAGGTGAATATTATTTTGTCTCTTTTTTTATTTTGTGCCAGGATACTACTTACATTTGGGATGGACTGATCATCTAGGTTGAGGTTGACGAGGATCCAGCAGAAACCAAAACAGAAGGTGATGCTGAAACCCCAAAAGAGGTAAATATATAAGAAGTTCGAACTCTTGATTTTGCACCGCTTTACTGTGAACAAAATTGTGTTGTGCTTTGTTACTAGTTGAGAGTATTAATCTCTATGTTCACAGACTAAGAAAAAGACAAAAACAGTTGTGGAGAAGTATTGGGATTGGGAGCTTACAAATGAAACACAACCTATCTGGGTAAGACTTATTTATGTTATCTTTGTTGATATAAGTTATGATTTTTATAAACGTACTTCCAAAAAATTGTAAATGTGTGAACCTTGTCGTACCTTTTGTGCTGTGGCAGCTTCGGAACCCTAAGGAGGTTTCAACTGACGAGTACAATGATTTTTTCAAGAAAACTTTCAATGAGTACTTGGATCCTTTGGCATCCTCGCACTTCACTACAGAGGTATGTTGTGTTAGCTATTTTGTTGTCTGCTAAGTTATGACCATCGTTGTTGGTCTCATATTATACATGGCTCTAAGATGATATGTGCAGTGCGCCCAGTTTTTGGAGTCGTGTTTTTTTTTCTTGTCACACTTCATACTTTGTCACTGCTTCAAGTTTATTTTTGTGTGTCTAAAGCAATAAAAATCTAAACAAACACCCCAGATCATTGTAGCATGACCAGAAGTGCGCATTATTGTTGAAGATGATATCACTATTGTAATCTTTTGTCAGTTTGATCTCCTTTTTAAACATCTACAACCTTGTGGTTAGTTATGTAACATTTGCATCGGATAGGTGATGCTCTTCGCTATCACCGGTTTATGATCCTCCAATATCTCCTACTATGATCTACTTATGTGGCCACTATGCTAAAGTCAATTTTATGATTGCAAAGGACACCATCACATAGAAGTGACCATACTTGATCTAATTGATGCAGGGTGAGGTGGAATTCAGATCAATTCTGTTTGTTCCTGCTACGAAAAAGGAAGACATAACTGACAGGAAGACCAAGAATATCAGGCTTTATGTTAAGCGTGTATTCATATCAGATGACTTTGATGGAGAATTGGTATGTTCAATTCAGTACCTTAGCAACCATTCTTCATTGTTTGTATAAAAAAATATTACCAAGTAAATCTGATATTGACAATTGTGTTTGGCCAGTTCCCGAGATATTTGAGCTTTGTGAAGGGTGTTGTTGACTCAAATGACCTTCCATTGAATGTTTCTCGTGAGATCCTTCAAGAAAGTCGAATTGTAAGTTGCTTGATGGAGGGTTTCCATGTCTTTGTCACTTAGACACTTCCAAATACTGATCTCATGAGTTTGTGGTATCCCTTCCTGTTATTTTTGATAGGTGCGTATAATGAGAAAGAGGCTTGTGCGGAAGGCCTTTGATATGATCCTTGGCATTTCTTGCAGTGAAAACAGAGATGTAAGTTTTCTCCTTTCCTCCTCATGGGAACTGGTGTTATGTATCTCCTTTTTCTTTAAGCTTTCCCATCCAAAATTTACTGTAGGATTATGAAAGGTTCTGGGAGAATTATGGCAAATTTTTAAAGCTGGGTGCCATGGAAGACAAGGAAAACCACAAGAGAATTGCTCCTTTGTTGCGATTCTTCTCTTCTCAAAGCAATGATGAATTAATTAGCTTGGATGAATATGTGGAGAACATGAAACCTGAGCAAAAGGACATTTTCTTCGTTGCTGCAGACAGTCTGAGCAGTGCCAAAAATGCTCCTTTCTTAGAGAAGCTCACTGAAAAAGAGTACGAGGTAAGAAAAGAGGATCTCTTACTGTGATTTCAAGTAGATTATTGATTCTAGAGTATTTTCTTGTTTAGATGTTTTTTTTGTTTTACTATTATAGAGTCATTCATTCATCACAGCTGCCGAATTTTTTCTTGAATATTGGCTGGAGTAGATTCAGGACCCGAGTCACTTATTCTGTTAAATTATATTATATGACTCTGTACCCCTTGTTTTGAACCTTAGTTCATTTTGGGCAAGTGTGTGGAAAGAAGCCAGTGGAAAGGATAAGAATAGGTGGTGGTCATTGGTCAGCTTGAACATACGGAGGGGCCTTGTGGATACAGGAAGTTGAAATTATCTGCCTTTGTCTTGAAGTATACCGTGAGTACAAAAATTTGGCCTAAAGAGATGATAATAAATACTTCCTCTGTTCCGAATTGTTGGTCGTTTTGGCATTTCTAGGTTCATAGTTTTTGCTATGTATCGACATAGCGTATATCTAGATGCATATCAAAATCTATGAATCTAGAAAAGCTAAAAAGACCTACAATTTGGAACGAAGGTATTAGTAGTGACCAATCTAACCATCGGAACTGGGGCACCTAAGGGCAGTCCCAACCCTCCAAGTAGGATGGTTTTAATGGCATTAACTACATTGCCACACATAATTTTTAGCTTATGTGGCACTATATTGAATAAGAGATAGTAGAGACAGGAATAAACTGGGTCTCATGTAAGACCCAGTTTCAACACGAGAACATCTGCACTTGACACTACAAGTTTTGCAGTGATGGTGTCTTCATGATAGATGAAGATTAAATGTAATTGGTAGAGAGGAGAGATGATGCATTTATTATGGATCCACACCCAGAAATTATGGGTTGTATAGTTTCTAGAGTGGTGTCTTGGTGATGTGCCACTTATCACTATGGGTTTGGACTGCCTTAAGGAGTAAGCAGTTTCCATGCAGAGCTAAGGTGCTCTGTTTCCATTTTGGAAATGCTGCTGCTATGGTTGCACAGCCTAGTGGTGTAATGGAACATTACTCAGTTATTAGAGAAAGTGGGCTTTATACTATTCCTGAGTCAATTTCGGGTTTTGCTATGTCCAGAGTCTGCATGGCTCTAAGCAAGTAAAGAGAATATAACACATAAATAGTTCAATTTCTCTGCTTCTCATTCCATTGCGACCATAGGTCTATATAGCAGTACAGGGGACCATGACTTGATGGTGTTACATAGCTAGAATAGAAATACATGGATAGTGACAGAAGTTTACACACACTGTTACATACACTTATGCATTCCTCTTCATCTTTAGTACAAGGCCTGACACAGTGATTATGCAGAATGTGAATTATACCTGAAAGGAGATGAGATTACTTTGGCAGATGTAGCTCTAAATTCAAAATGTAATGCTTTTCTTGTTTTTGTAGGTTCTACTTTTGGTCGACCCTATGGATGAAGTGGCTATCCAGAATCTGAGCTCCTACAAGGACAAGAAATTCGTGGACATTAGCAAGGAAGATTTGGACTTAGGTATGCACATAAATGTGTTGTGAGCCTCCTACTAGTTGCTGAGATCCATGTTATTAGTACCTGCTTTAATTGGACTTAGGTATGCACATAAATGTGTTGTGAGCCTCCTACTAGTTGCTGAGATCCATGTTATTAGTACCTGCTGGGGCAAGGCTTGTTCTTTTTGTTACCATCCGTATTAATTACCATGTTATATCGTACATTAAATGCGATCCATGATAGGTTGGATTTATACAATTTGCTAAACTTCTGTCTTGTACACATAACTTGTCTCTTGTAGTTTATATTAGTTCTTCAAAAGTGGGACAGCTAATCTTTTATCTTACTGATTTAATTTTCTTGTTTCTGACTGTGACATGCAAATGTACCTTAGGTGACAAGGATGAGGAAAGAGAAAAGGAGATCAAGCAGGAGTTCAGCCAAACCTGTGACTGGATCAAGAAACGCTTGGGGGACAAGGTCGCACGGGTTGACATATCTAATCGTCTCAGCTCATCACCATGTGTTCTTGTTGCAGCCAAGTTCGGCTGGTCTGCCAACATGGAGAGGTTAATAGTCCATTTTTACATCTGTAATGATTTCTGACTTTATCACTATATAACTCAACAAATTTAATAATTTGTCGCCGTTTGTGAACAGGTTGATGAGGGCACAGTCTATGGGCGACACATCTTCTTTGGATTTCATGCGTTCAAGGAAAGTATTCGAGATCAACCCAGAGCATGAGATAATTAAGGGCTTAAATGTAAGTTCTCAATCTGCTGTTGGTTATCTCAAATCCTGGTATTCAGGCTTTTAGAACAGGGCTGCCCTGGCGAAGTACGATGCTAAAAGTTGCTTTATATCTCTATGATTTAAATATGTTTACTCATTGTGATAGATTTATTATTTTAGGCCTTAAGGTACCTATCGGCAGGTGTTTGGCCATTGTAATGATTTAAACTTGAAAATACAGGTTGCCTGCAGAAACAACCCTGATGACCCTGAAGCTCTAAAGGCTCTGGATGTCCTCTTTGAAACTGCTATGATCTCAAGTGGCTTTACGGTGAGTACACTATTGTTTTCCATCCCATTAACATGGTTGAGAGAAATCGTATGTCCTTGAAACCTTGCTTTTGTTTTGGTGTGTGGAACCTTTATTTTTTATACCTGGAAACATTAGCATGACAGTGACCACATCTCATTCAAATGAAACGAAAATCAGCAGGACTGCTTTGCAAGCATCAGATAAGATGAGGCTAACTTAATGTGGTCACCACCTAAAATTGCCATACCCCAGCCTTAAAAACTGAAACGTGGTTAAATTAAGGTTTCTTATTTGCCCATGTTTCCCAATTTTCTGAACACAAATTGGGTTATCAATTGATTTGCTCTTAGTGGCACTCAGAACTATCGTGGTTGGTCTATTGTGTTTTCATGTGTTATCGGCCAGCAACTCAATATGATATTTACTTTGTTTTGACTAGCTGCCAAGTTTTCCTTGCTACTGGTTTGCTATTTTTGCACTCCAATTCTATGGATGCAGCCATGACTTATCTGTTGCGTAATCCATTCCCTATGAACTCATGCCAAGTTTATGTCTGGTTTTACAGCCTGACAACCCGGCGGAGCTTAGCGGGAAGATCTACGAGATGATGAGCTCCGCTATCGCCGGCAAATGGTCCTCACAGGCGCAACATGTCGGCCCGACCCCGCAGTACGCAGCGCCCGGCCCCGACAGCTCCAACGAGCCGCTTGAAGCCGATGTGGTCGAGCCTGAGCCCGTCGAGTCTAGTCAGCAGAAATAGGAGGGAGAGAGAAACCATGGCCGTCCGCCCGCGCGGAAACTTGTAGCTCACCTAGGTGTCACGAACATCGGATGCCAACGAGCATCGGATTTTTGAGGTTTTGTTCCAGCGGCATGTATAACGAGCTGTGTGATTGCTAATGTGGATGGGATTCTAGATGACATGAATAAGAGCTATATTCGGAAAACCTGAGCAGGCATATTATATTTTTTATGTTCTCGTAGTCGTTACCATGGAGTTTGTATTTGGGAGCCAATTTTTTTTTAAAATTCTTTACGAATTTGCCTACTCCTGGGTACTGTTGTGAATGGTTTATTTTTGTTGGATTAATTCCTCTCGTGTCATTATAATTTTTAAAAATTAGAAAAATGTCACTGTCGGTGACTGAGGTAGCCCTCATCTATCAGTGACACATCGATGATATATTTTTAAACTGTAAAAATTATAATGGTATGGATCTTGTCTCGCTTTTGTAATTGTGAATGGTCATCACCACGGAATTTGGGCCTTGTTTAGTTACCGAATCGGTACAGTATTACACGGTGCGCAATAAATACGCACTGTAGCATTTCGTTTGTATGTGTAAAAAATTGTCTAAAAATTGATTAATTAGGCTCAAAATGTTCGTTAGAGTCCAATAAAATTATGTAATTAGTTTTTAATTTTATCTCTATTTAATACTTCATACATGTTATGATATTTTGATGTGACGAGAATCTTCTTTTGATGTGACGAGAATCTTCATTTTGTATAGTAAACTTTGGGGTAGTGAACTTTGGGGGTAAAATTTAGGACGGCCATGGCTGCCTACCCGATAGTATCGATAGACAGAAGATGATGGATACGAGTCATGAGGCCACTTGACCTGCGCGGGCACGAGCGCGCGTACGCCGGTCAAACCTATCTGGCTATCACCGGCCGGCGCCACGCGGGCCCCACACGCCTCACCGCGTCGCCCACCGGTCAAACCGGTCGCCCTCCCCATCCCGCACCGCCCACAGCCGGTCTCCAGCTTCCGCCGCCCTGTGGCCTCCTCTGACCTCTCCCCACCCCCACCCAACCACGCCCACGCCGGGTTCCGTCTCGGTTGGACTCCCACTCCCATTCCTCGCGACGACTTTTTATTTTTGAAAAAAATAGAGAGAGAGAGAGAGAGAGGAGACGTCACAGCCCGGCGGAGACGAAGCTCGCCGCCCGCGTCGGTCAAAGGCGGCGGCTGCGGAGGCCGGAGGGTATCCCGCGGCTGCCTCAGCCCGCGCCGTCGATCCGGTTTGGTCCACGCTCCCGCAGGTGAGCAGCTAGCTTGATCCTCCGGTTGGGCCCCGAACCGCCGGCCGGTTCCCCCGTACGTTCGGTAGCTAGGCTATATGCGCGGGGATGCGGAGCTGGGACTCCGGGTGCTCGATTCGATGGCGCCGGCGGCGGGCTCTGGCCGGTTTGGCCCCGATTAGCAGGTTTCGGTATTGATTTCTGCTCTAGGGGGTTCCTTTGGTGAGGAATCGAGCCCATTAGTGAGCGATTGAGTAGGAGGAAATTTGTTCCCGCACTAGTTCTTGCGCAGCTCAGATCTAGGGTGGAGGTTTCCTTCTTAGTTTAGGGTACATGTGATTTTGTTTATTTGTTCCATGATGGTTAAATCAGCAGCTTGTTGAGTATTATGTCGTCAACTGCCATCCTCGTAATTAGAGACTGAACATGTTGCTCCTTGCAGGTTGCAGTTTGAGGTCTGTGGAAGATGGGGACCTCTTCCGGCGCCAATTTCCACCAGCAGCCGCCACCGGCCCAGGGGATGCTGCCACCGAGGCACGGCCCGCGCCCCTCGGGGCTGCAGACCTCGCTCTCGCTGGCCTCGTCAGAGCAGGTGGGCTCGCCGGACATGCAGGAGCCTGGCTCGAACTCTGACCCGGGGCACGACTCTGCCACCGAGAGCGCCAGTTCCAGGGACACGTGGCCTGCGGAGCCGAACCAGAGCAACGGTGGCGCTGCTAACACCAGTATTGTGAGTAAGGCTGTGGAGAAGGAGAAGGAGGTGGCGAATGGAGTGTCCAAGCTGCAGGTTATCCGTGGGCCCTCCTCCCGCGTGGGTGGGATGCTTCTGCGGGAGGTTGCGCGGGAGAGGGTTGATTTGGTCGCGGAGAAGATGAAGGTGATGCCGGAGGAGCACTTGGAGGAGGTCAAGAATGAGCTCAGGTCGATTCTGGAGGGCACCGGGGGTTCTCAGCACATCGAGGAGTTCTTGTACCTGCAGAAGCTTGTCCAGGAAAGGACTGATTTGACACCATCCATGCTTTCGTTGGCGCACCATGTGCAGCTGGAGATCCTGGTTGCGGTCAAGACTGGGATACAGGCATTTCTGCACCCCAGCGTTACCATCCCGCAGAGTCGCCTAGTGGAGGTCTTCTTGTACAAGAGATGCCGGAACATTGCTTGCCAGAGTGCTCTCCCTGCCGAGGACTGCAGGTGCACTGTGTGTGCTGGCAGGAACGGCTTTTGCAACCTCTGCATGTGTGTCATCTGCAACAAGTTTGATTTTGAGGTCAACACATGCCGCTGGATTGGGTGTGATTTCTGCTCTCATTGGACGCATACGGATTGTGCAATTCACAGTGGCCAGATTGGGATGGGGCAATCAGTGAAGAGTAGCATTGGCCATTCTGAGATGCTTTTTAGGTGCCGGGCTTGCCAGAGGACCTCTGAGCTGCTGGGCTGGGTTAATGATGTCTTCCAACAGTGCGCTCCTGGTTGGGACAGGGATGCACTGCTAAGGGAGCTTGAGTTTGTTTGTAAGATATTCCGTTTAAGTGAGGACCAAAAAGGTAGTGTGTTGTTCAGGAAATGTGCGGATCTGATTGAAAGGTTGAGGAACGCCCCTGCTGATTCCATCAATCCTAGGGTGATGCTACAGGCACTCCAAGGTTTGTCTATTTTTCCTTCACTAAAACATATGTTTGGGTTTTACTTGTTACTTCTGCACCCTTCATTTTCTCAATGCTCATTTCTCTGTCTGTGTTGTTCCTTGAACTGTTCTGTCAGGACACTGTTACCTGCTTCTATTACCACCATATGAGTTCTTATGCAGTCTGATTGTATTGGTGGGCAATGAAAATTGTTTGTTTCATGTAACAATATATGTTTCATCAGTCATATATTGCTTTACTACTTTTGGAATGAAAATGGGGTAGAGCCGAGAGCCCAGTTTGAAAAAAAAAACATTACATTCCCTTGTGAGAGCAACACCCTAATGTTATTTATTTGCCTTTTGGATTTTTTCCCCCTTGTATGTGCTTTGTACATCCACTGAATTGGGACAACCTGATGATTTGCCACTTTTGGGAGTGGGTATCAAGAAATTCCACTAACTTTCTATAACTAAGGAATATCACGTATGCCACTAAATTTTTCACCCACTTGAATTGACCTATTGCAACACAAGCCTTTGTTCCTGACCCTCACTGCTCTAACCAACACCGCCCTCCAGTCTTGCAAGCCTACCATCCCCTAATCATTGCAACCTCTAGTATTGCTACCTTGACCCTAATCTCAGGCACAGCTGTCATAGGCAGCCCTGACTTTCATCACACGCCAATGCCATGGTCTTTGCTGCCTTCATCCCGTCATCGCCGCACCCTATACCTGTAACATGCAGCCATCAGCCACTGTCCATCATAGCTGCTGACCCCATCCAGCCAATTGTCTCCATCGACCTGGGCAGCAGAGTGGTGGCACTCATCAATGGTTTTCTTCTATTTGTGTTCTCCGTAATTGTAGTTCATTTTACCTGCTAAGTGATACTGTAATAGTATGGGAAGATACTCAGAAAAATGAATCTGTATGGTTGATGTAAGACAAGGATTTGAAACACGCTATCTTTTGATGTAACAGCGACAGAAAGAACTCGTGTTGATACCTTCAGAATTTTCCAATTTAATGTATTTAATATCGTCACTTTATAGGTCGGCCACTAGACTAACAAATTGGTGTAAAGGTTTAAATAACCAATCAATGTTAATTCTGTATCCAGCATACTTTCTATTCTTTTTAACTATAAGCATTTCGTACTAGATTTTATTTGCAATGCTAAGAAAGTTGGAAGAGTTAGGTATGGAAACTTTTGATATTTTGAAAGCATGAGTACCATATGTTAGGTTTCTACTACCTCCGTTCTTAAATATATGTCGTTTAGGACAACCTATTTAGTTCAAAAATGAACTAATTTGCTTGTCCTAAACGTCATATATTAAAAAACGGAGGGAGTATCTAGGAGCTACAGGTTTCTGCTGAAATAAGTTTAAAGTTTATTTCCATAAACTTTTATTGGATCCATTGCTGAAGCGAATTATAGAATTTTCGTTTTCTGTTTCTATCCCCTATCACAACAAGATGCTGCTTGTCCCTTCAAGATGTCAAGATCGATCTGTCAGTTATTCCTAACTTATATAATCAATCAGTCGATCAAATGGGTATAGCGCCACATTTGGCCTCCGTCCTCCCTTTCTACATGTGTATTAACACAACCCATCAGATGAAGCATAACACACATTATGATAAATTCTGACAGATCTGGGATTTAGAAGAGAAGTATAATTTGGTTGGCTGAACACTGAACTATATATATGTTTTGGATATTCACTTTATGGATCTTGGTGTTCCTTTTCTCGTTTTGTGGACATGACATACTATCTAACCCTTTTTTACCACAATTGTGAATGCTACCTGGCTTTCTAAATTTTCTTTTGTGCCACTGGTTTTGGTAACTCACTAACAGCTGACGGATTGATGCAATTGTATGCAGAGCTTGAGATGGATTCCCCAAAGATCTCTGAAAATGAAGATTCAGGGCGCCTGATCACTCCACAGGAGGCATGCAACCGCATAGCAGAGGTAGTCCAGGAAGCCGTGAGAAAGATGGAGCTTGTGGCCGAAGAGAAAATGCGGCTCTACAAGAAGGCCCGGCTTGCTGTGGAGGCCTGCGACCGTGAGCTGGAGGAGAAGGTGCGCGAGGCGCAGGAGCTAAAGGCTGAGCGGCTGCGCAAGAAGCAACAGGTGGACGAGCTGGAGAGCATCGTGCGGCTGAAGCAGGCGGAGGCGGAGATGTTCCAGCTGAAGGCCAGTGAGGCACGGCAGGAGGCGGAGCGGCTGCAGAGCATCGCGCTGGCCAAGTCCAAGGCGTCGGAGCAAGACTACGCGAGCATGTACCTGAAGCGGCGCCTGGAGGAGGCGGAGGCGGAGAAGCAGTTCTTGTTCGAGAAGATCAAACTGCAGGAGAACCAGAAGCCCCCACCGCACCAGGCGAGCAGCAGCGTTGGCGCCGGGAGCGGGGACCCCGCGCAGGCGATGATGCTGTCCAAGATCCAGGACCTGCTCAAGAACGTCCGCAGCATGCCGCCCAAGTCGGAGGGGCACTAGGTGGAACGCAGTAGCAGCAGGGCGACTCAGATGAGATGGGTAACTTTATATGCGTGATGTTGTGCTGATGCATGCTGATTCCTTCGTCAGTGTAAAGTGTTAGGGGCGGAGTAATGTGTGGGAGTTTTCCGTAATGTTTCCATTAGGTGTGTTGGTTGGTGCTTCGCTACGATGTGCCGCTGTAGTTTACGCGTGTTGATTCTGCCGTTGTTCGAAAACCGTTAAAATTAAGCCGTGCAGATAACAGCTGGAGCAAAACAGTGATGGTTCTACATATATATTACATTACATTCCCCTTGACCAAATATATGCATATTTTGTGAATACATGTAATCTTGCTTGATACTAATAGATTTGGATCCATGTAATCATATGAGGGTGATGCCTCTCATATGAAGTAACCAGGGAGTGAAGCACAGGCTGGTTAGCAGCATCCTGACCTGATCACCTGAATAGGCTTGGCGACGGTCAGAAAGGCCGGGCACACGCACTTGACCAGTTGGTGTGGTTCTACCTAACTTTTACCGTGTCGGCAGGTATGAACGTTGCCTGATCGCCAGGGAACTGCAAATGCCACGGCTGCTGGCTGCATGTAGAACGACATGCGGTACAGACTAGAGACGAGCGCGCAAGTCTGGAGAAGGAGCAGGTCTGAAGATGGTCTTCAAAGACACTACTGCTGGTCCACTGTAGCAGCTTGCAGCGTGTCGGAGTCTCGGAGCTACATACTCTGATCCTGCGAACGTGAAACCGCCCAGTCTTTGTTTTCTCTCTCTCTCTTTCTTTCTTCTTGGATCTTTGTCTGCATGAGACGAATGAATAGTGGACGTGGTGGTGATCTGCCCACATGGCATGTTTTCCCTTTTTGGAGATGTGAAAGTGAAACTGCAGAGCAACAGAAGCGGCGCCGGCCGTCGATTATTTGGACACACACGGTGGTCTCAAGACCCCACTACGAGACGCCTCTCGTCGGAATTGTTATTAGTCTGCTACTGTATCTCCTTTTCCGTTCTTTTTTATTATTTTCTTTGCGAATGTTCCTTTTCGTTTCCTCTGCATTGAATTGAATGTTGCAAGTTTCGGAAATGACGAGGACGGGACGGCGACGGCGATGGGTCAGTCGTCGTTAGTAACCTTCAACCCGTCCCGTGATGGCTCAGCTCGTCGTCGCGTTTGGTTTCGAATAACAGGACATTTCCGTATGTAGTAGAATTCTATCGGGTTTCTTTATGACTACGTGACTCAAAATGATTCTAGTTGATTGTTCAGTATAAGATCTTAAAATAAAGATAGAACATCACATTTTTAGAAAAAAAATTTGTTTAACAGCACTCCTGCTAAATTCAGCAGAAAATCAACCCGGAGAAGTCTATGAAACATAGACTTGCGCTGATGCATATATTCTCAGACCCCAGCTACTACCTTTTCTATTTATCCCGGATTATTATTATGGTCGTATCACCAAACCAGTGGCCAAACTCTCGAAGCTGAAACGATCGAATGTCCTAGCTATATATATTTCTGACCAAACCAAACACATCCACAGCTCCTCAGAAAACGCTCGCCAGAGATGTCAGATACTACACCTGAGTACCATACGTATCCATATATTTTATAGAGATTATATATATATATATATATATATTGATCATAAAATCAGAGGATTTGATAAAATGATTACGATACGTTGGACTTCGACGAAATGGCCATATATTTCATATATTTCGTGAGTTGGTTAGCAGAGAGAGGCCGCCGCTCCCACTGGTGTGTGCAACCGTTTGTTTGTTTTCTCCAAAGTAGGCCTTGGCGTGCACACGTCCAACGTTATCCGCCTTTAATTTCTGGGAATGAGCTCCCCCTCCCGTGATGATAGCCATAATAAATAAATCCACCAGACGATCCAAAGCTACCCCTACACTAGTGCCACGCGCAGACACGTACAGAGAGCTTCCCCCACCCTCGCACTAGCGCCATCCAAAATCATAGTGGATCGGAGGAAGAAGCTTTTCCGCTATAAAAATGGCCACCCCACCACCGCCACCAATCAACCAAACCTCCCACTCTACTCAGGCACCAATCAAATCGCCATGGCGGCGGGCGGGGTAGCGGAGAGGAAGGTGAAGGTGGCGGAGCTGGCGCTGCGGGCGCTCCTGTGCGGGCTCTCCACGCTCGCGGCGGCGCTGGTGGCCACCGACAGCCAGACCAAGACCTTCTTCTCCTTCGAGAAGAAGGCCGCCTACACGGACATGAAGGCCATGGTGTTCCTCGTGGCCGCCGCCGGCGTCGCCGCCGGGTACAGCCTGCTGCAGGCGGCGCGGTGCTGCGTCGCCGTCGCCCGCGGCGGCACCGGAGGGGGAGGAGGCTCCGTGCTGGGGCGGGCCCTCGCCTGGTGCGTGTTCTCCTGCGACCAGGCGCTCGCGTACGCACTGCTGGCGGCCGTCGCGGCGGCGCTGCAGGCGTCGGTGATCGCCAAGCGCGGCCAGCCGGAGCTGCAGTGGATGGGGATCTGCAGCATGTACGGCGCCTTCTGCAGGCAGGCCGGCGGCGGCATCGCCAGCGCCGTCGCGGCCGGGCTCGCCGCCGTGCTCCTCGCCTTCCTCTCCGCCTTCAACCTCTTCAGGCTCTACGGCAAGAGCGCCGCCGGCGCGGCGTGGTAGCTTGGTGTGTTAGCGTGCCGCGTGTGTTCATCGAGAGGTGCTCCGATCCTCTCTTGCAATGCAAATATATATTGTAGGGACAGAGTACACTCAAGCTTAATTTGCTTGATTGCGCATCGATGCTTTTTTTTTTTATAAATGAAGTGTACCGCCACTAGCTAGACCGCAAGAAAGAGAGCTGTATGCCTGTATCTGTATGCATTAGCGCTGAAGAATTACACGACTGAAAAGTGAAACCGTTGTCCAGGAATTTGGTTCCAAGAATGCCACGCGGCCCCGTTCGGCTGGCCGGTGACCGCTGGTGCTGATTTGTGCTAAGAAAAAAATACTGCTGGTGCTGATTTGTTTTGAGAGAAAAGTACTACTGATTGATAACTGATAAGTCGGCTGACGAGCAAATGAACTGGCGCGCAAGATTTCTAATTTTTAGTTCCCGATGAGACGACGGATTGACGTTCACGGGTGGAGTGAGTCTGCATGTCAGTAATAACGAGTCCCTCTAAACTCTTATGGTAGAGGATTTGCTTCCACGTATGGTCTTGCGCACGTATCTCTCGATCAACGAGTTTCTTGGAACCTAAAGCTACAACCAGTACATATGGGCATATGGCCATTCCGAATTAAAGGTAGGATTCTCAGACCGCGACCGCGATACAATGAAAAATCTTTTTTTTCCTTTCCAAGGAAAGAGGACATTAAACTAGTAACGTTAAGGAATTCAGCTATGTGCAGATTATATTATGTGACCTGTTCTAGCACGCAAGAGGCACACAACACAATTAGGGGTTGTGACACAGTAGGCCGGAGGCCATGCATGTCCCTCCTATACTGCTTATCTACACACAAAGGTATATATACACACACAAATACAAAGATGCTAACAACAGGAAAAATGCTGGTATTTGAAACTATTTATATTTTAAAATTCTGCTAAATGTTTTCGGTGGCTCTCTGACAAATAATACAAAGCCCTAAAACAAAAGTACTGCGGCAAGTCGCATCATGGAAACGCCCATTTAGGTTGACCGGCCGGCCGGCGAGGCAGCTGCGCAAAATGGCCAGGCGTTGTGGTTCCTTGGCGTGCAGGCCGGGGCCCATCATTTCCGATGTGCTAAGCAACCCATGCGTGCAGCAACTCCACTACGGACACATCACCGTATTGGTGGCAGGAAAAGAAGCGAATCAAAGTGCGCCTTTTGATTAATTCCTCACGCCATGCATTTTCCGCAGCCAAACACCGCCTTTTTTTTCTCTCTCTCCCGGCCTTCAAATGATAAAAGGTCCTTCACTTCCTTTCCTCGAAATACATGGCGTTTTAGAGATGTGCACTGTACTAATCAAGGAAAATATTCAAATGGCATTCCTGCCTTTCATTTTATTCTACACACGAAGGAAGAGTTGTGCCACCTATTTCGTGAAAGTGATGGTAGCGCTTAGGGCAGTCCCAACCCATTATGTCTATGGATAGTGTCCATGCTGCCATGTTACCAAGACATCACCTTAGACACTATATTCTCCAACCCATAATTTCTTAGGATGGATCATTAATAAATTCATCATCTTTTCTCTCTACCAATCAAACTTGTTCTTTTTCTATCATGAAGACACTATCCTCTCCCAATGGAAACTTTGATAGTGTCCTAGTTCTCGTGTCGACACGGGGGTCTTGCATGAGACCCAGTTTCTTCCTCTTTTCATTCTCTCTCTTATTTAATACAGTGCCACACAAGCAAAAAGTCATACGTGACAGCCTAATTAATGCTATGAAAATCATCCTACATGAAGGGTTGGGACTGCCCTTATGCAACAAGGCTAAAGAAATGAACAAAAGAAGGAAAAGAAAAGAACATGCGTACAAGCTATAGAGCGTCTCTAAGAGATCAGCTAAAAACACTAGTCAAATTTATCGATTTAGCTACTCCAAAAAATAGATTTAACTAATAAATAACAACAGATTCTATAAGAGCAACTCCAAGAGACTCTGCAAATTCATCATAATTGCTAGTTTTAGAGATTTTGATTAAAAATGTACCTTCCAACAACTTCTTTATTTGGTTATGTAAACATAGCATTCTCTATTCCGGATTTCTCGCTTTTCAAATATAGAAAAGAGAATAGCTTTTCAGAGTGCACACAAGATATAGAAAGACTGTTGGAAAATGGAAACATATGGAAAATAATTTTTATACAAATGACTCTCTAAATGATGATTTAGAGAGTGGGATTTAGAGAGACTCTTGGAGATGCTCTAAATTTGGCTAACGAATGAGGTGGGATGGAGCGCTATTTATAGAATCATTTACAGAGTCTGTTGAAAACGTTTTTTCTCTAATAATAGTTAAATTTAACTTTAGAAAACGATTTGACTAGTCTTTTGAAGATGCTCTAGGTTTTCAATATATTTTGACTGAAGTCCAGAACAGGAAAACGGCATCTATTTTTGATTGGGACCTAAGAAAAATCAACCGCAGTTCCGACCACAATATGCCAAACTCAAGACCGAGCCGATCTGATCGACTGAGTTTAGACGGTTGGACGCACATTTCTGTTTGATTATTATACCAGGAAGGAGAAGAAAATATAAATAGAGACCGAAATGGCTGGCTTTACACATTGCAAGAGCAATAAGCAACGGCAGTCATTTTTACTTTTTTTTTGAGGGGAGGCAGTCATTTTTTACTTGGGTGGTGGGGCTGGGCTGTTCGCACTATCTCAACATGGGCCATCAAATCAAGCCCACGCGGGCCCGTCCATCCACAAGACGAAAGGCCCAGCGCGTGCGTAGCTCCTTTGCTTCCCAGGTCCACGCGTCAGGTCCGCCCAATGGTCTCCCGCCACGTCACCCCGACCACGTCCCAAACAGGCCGGGCAGTTATGAGAGGGAATCTTGCATAAAGCCCCTCGCCTCTGCCCCCAAATCGCGCACATCTCCCCGCTCCCTTGTTCCTCTCCGTCTCCGGCCCCGCCTCCCTCGCGCCGCGCCTCGAGCTGTCGACGCCGCTCCCCGTCCCCGACCATCACCGGAGAGATCGCCCGTGGAGGCGCGCGAAGATGGTAAGCGCGGAGAAACTCTTAGCCAAATGCTCACTTCCTTGAATCGTATGGCTGGCTCTGTGGCGTGGGATTGGGTGTTTCTGATCCGATCCCCGGCCGGGCCTGTGAGGTGTGATCTGGTGTGTGGATGCATGCGTTCCTTCTGCTGCTGTTCTGCACTTGATCTGGGTGGGGACTGGTTCGATTGGTATCTCGCGTCGGGGATTTGGGCGGGTCCCGTTCGGTGGATGCCGGCCGCGTGATTTCTTCGATTGCGAGTACGGAGCGATGCTGTATTGGGGTGTTGTGTCTAAGGATAGGCCTTGGGTGAGAGATTGTCATTCCGTAGGGAGAGCAACCGGAGGTAATTGCGTTGATTCGCTTTCCAGTCCACTCTTTGTTTGTTTTGGAGAGATCTAAAAGATGGGAAGTTAACTCTAAAAGTTTTTAGAAATGAGGATGATTACTTGAGCGTGATGCCTACAGGGGGCTGTAAGTGCCGCTGGGTTGAATGATTATTAGAAATATATTTTTGTTGTATATATATTTCACCTCTAATGTTTGCCTGTGTTGATTTGATATGGATATGGATGTTATGCCATGGATTAAGCAGTGGTGAGAGGATTTGTGCTTTCCAATTTGAAAGTCTGATATTTGGATATAGTTTCTCAAGTTGGAGATGATGTTTGTGATTTTGAATTCTGTCAAAACTGTACAAAACGATAAGAAATTATTGTCGAACAGTTGGGGCTGTCTGGCATGCATTGAATCAAAAATATGGACTTATCTATATAGACAACTAAACTCATGCTAGTTATGGTTTGCGTTTGTCCTATTTTAATTATGTGTTTTTTCCACTTGTATGAACATGGGATGTCATTTGGTTGGTGTTTGGCATCTGATAACCTTCAACCAAATACGTGCCTTTTGTATCAAGAATGATTCATAGTTATGCTTATTTTAATTCTCTATAAGGTTGGTTCTGGAAAAACCATCAGTGTCTCTAGACTTTTTGCCTGTTCGGTAGTGATCTCTGCCAACTTTAGAAGCGACGCAAATGCAAGCATTGCTTTTATGATCTCTGTTCCATTAGGTGCTCTGTAGCTGGTGTATTCTTTTACCTTCAATGTTAATGCTTGCCACTGGCACTGTCTGAATTTCTGATGTTGTGTCACTATGATCTAGGCTGATGCAAATTGGTATCCTATTTAGGGTGTGTACATTGTCTGCACCTCTATATGTAGCTGCTAGTTTCGGTTGTCGAACCAACCACCATCTTTTTGTGGACTGGTTTGTTGATATGAGCAGTTTTAAGTTCTCAACCACCATCTATTTGTACCTTTGTTCACTTAGAAAATGTTATGTTTGATTCTGTATACTAAATTTCTTTGCATTCACCCAGACTACTTCAAGGCGTCTTGCTGACAGGAAGAGCGCCAAGTTCCAGAAGAACATCACAAGGAGGGGTTCCGTGCCTGAGACTACTGTGAAGAAGGGGAATGACTACCCTGTTGGACCGATTGTGCTTGGATTCTTCATTTTTGTGGTCATTGGATCATGTAAGCATTGCACCAAACCTTTACTAGTCCCCCTTCTTTATTGATACTCTTAGGTATCCTTTTGTATTTTAGAGTTGTTTTCAATCTTTTGAACTCTTGGTTTTTAAGTGGCAACACATTATAGTACTCCATCCCAAAATAAGTTGATTTCTAGTTTTGTCCTAAGTCAAAATATCTTATAAAAATAGTATTGATATTGCCACCAAATTAGTATCACTAGACCTATATTTTGAGAAACACGGAGTACAGCTCTGTTATTTTGCATTCCTGAACTGCCTTTATAAACATAAAACTAGTTTGACTCATTTGTTGAGTTATTTGTAGCAATTCTCTTCGCTGTTTGTCAGTTCCTTATGACTGATGGAACCTGGCATCTTGTTAGTCATCACTACTATTAGTGCTTGAAATATTGTTAGACACATGTCTGCCCAGCTATATAGCAATGATGTTGGATAAAGCATGCTTATTTTCATTACATTATCCACTGCATGCTTCGATGGGCTGTACGATTATCTGGAATTCCATGGATTGCTTATTGACCATTTATCGTCCAAACTAAAATGGATACCGCAACCAGCTTTGTAGGCATGCTGCTCTTTTTCCCCTTATTTTTTCTTTGAAAATAGATTTTTCCCCTTGTCATTGAGGATATAGAAATCTTTGCTCAGATATATCTGCTATTTATTTCACTGTAAGTTGTTACAGTCAACCATACCAAGTTGATATTCTGGATTACGCAAATTTACTTGTCTAATGTAATATATGCTTCAAATCTACTTGCCAACTTGGTGTGTTTTGTCTGCCAGTGTTTCCTTTGTATTTGAGATAATCATCTAGCTTGTGTTTCTGCTGTCTCTGTTTACTTTTGCCTCCTGCAATCAGAAATCTGACTGCTTGTTCTTGTGGTCTCTATGCAGCCTTGTTTCAGATAATCAGGACCGCAACTAGCGGCGGGATGGCTTGAACTGAGCTAAATTCAGAAGCGTGTCCGTCCATGTATTCGGGAGCTGGGAGGCAGTATCTGTATTCTGTAGCAAACTTGTTCCTGGATGATGTCGTGTAGTGTGTGAGTCTTGCGTTTCTTTTCTGTTGTTTCGAGTATCGAAGAGTTTAAATTTAAACCGGTTTTGGATCATGCACAGGCTGAAAGTTTAAAGATATGAAAGAACCTTAATCTGTAGAAGAGTGTCTATAATTTCGTCCGTTTGGTGATTTCTCTGTCTGCTTTACTCTACTTCATATGTACTGTGCAGAGGCTTTGGTGCATGTTTGAATTAGTCTATATGTCTGCATGGCCATGAGTCTGGACGACGATGTTCATGGATCTGAAGGCATCATCTGTTGAGCTGGTGATCATTACACTTCAACCGGGTTATTCTAGATGTTGAGTCAATCTGCAGTTGGTTGAATTTTTGCTGCGACACATGCTACGTGGGTAGGAATGCATTATACTCCCACAGTTAATATATGACGTATGATGTTTAGGACAAGCAAATTAGGGTTTATTTTTAAACTAAATAGTTTGTTCTAAACGATATTTTGCACCACACGCCATTTTCCGTCCGCACGATCTATCATCTTCTCGCTATTTTTGCTCCTGGTGTTCAGTTGGGTTTGGATCTCTTTGCAGCATCTGAATAATCGTGGTGTTACAGCTTGGTGTTTTACCAATTCTAGTTGGTATGCTTGATGATCGTTCTGAGCTGCTGAAAGAAACAAGGCCACTAATCGCTGGAATTGGGGTAGAGATTATAGACCTTAGCAGGAAGGTTTGTGAAGGAGTTGTCGTTGAACCTCCCAGAGCCGAACTGGCTGAACTGCATTACGTGTTGGCTTCAGAAAGCAGCAGCCAATGATTGTAATTTGCATCCTTGATGAATGAAAGCCTATGCTATTCCAAAAAAAAAAAAGAAAAAAGAAAGAAGGATGTATTCGGTCTGCACCTGCAAAAAGAACGAACATTTTCCTGATTGCCCACCGTCTCTGCAAGCTGAAGCCATTTCCTTTTTTTTCTTTAGCTCTGCAATCGATAGTATATCATGGGCGTCACCAGCACTTGCACAATTGCACCACATACATGTTGGTTCAGCACTGAATTCGGTTGAAAAAAAAGAGATATGACGAGTTTCTGAGTATCAGGCTCGTTTCAGGTTAGCATGAGGCGATAGTTCATAATCAGTGAGACAAATACAAGATTAATTACTCTTGCTCGCGCCAAGTCCGATCACCAGCTAGGGCGGCAAGGGTCTGGAGGCATAGCGTCGTTGGTCAAGGCGATGCTTGGAGCGGATTGTGCGAAGTGGCACTAGGAGCGGATCCTTGCGTACAAGATCAGTGCCGGGCCCATAAAATGGATCACGTTCAATTTTTTTGGGAACTAAATTTCTGGAACTATGTGTAGAGGGGTTTATTTTTTTCTCCTAATAATTTTTGGGAAGGTACTCTCTCCGGTTCACTATTAGAAGTTGTTTAGAACAGCGACACGATCACCAAAGAACAACTTTAACTACTCTTTTCTATAAAAATATTTCTTAAAAAGTTATATATGTATATTTTTATGAAAATAATTTTCAAGACCGATCTATTTATATGATTTTGACATTTCCAAACTCAACGACTTAAATGTTATTCATAATTTATATTACTATAATGGACTCAAACCTTGTCCAAAACGACTTCTAATATGAAACCAGATGGAGTACTAGACTAACGTTTTGGGACTACTTTTTAGGTACTCGTAGATATACCAATAAGTGAAAAGTAGCATATGCATACCAGTAGAAAGTTAAGGCCAGTCTTAGTGTGCATAGTTTCATGACACCGTTACCTAGACCATAAATTAGTTAACCGAGCAAGATAAATTTTATGGTGATGAAACTCCCGTTACATCCCATAAAACTCTTCATTCTCTCTTTATAAGAAATATACCACATCGATATATTTAATGCCATAAGACTACTCATGAAACTTGTAGCTCCCACAAATATCAGTGAGGCCACGCCACCAACACATCATACATCAAAACTCTTTTTTATTTCACACACGTGCTCACACCTATAAATATCTACCAGATACTATCAAATCTTAAAATATATGGTCTTTTTCTCTCTCTCTTGTACATGCAGATGCTCACGCTCAGGCACACCTACCAGAGATTGACAGATCTTAAGACCCATAATATTATTGCGCACTAAAATAAATCTGAGTTAATTATTTTTCGAAATATCATTATGACAAAAGAATGGAAAATATCATAAAACAGCGGTCGGTTAGTGAGGGTTCAAACCATATATAAGGTGGGGCAGAGGTTCTTCGCCAACCACCTTGACAAAACTAAGACTTTCTTTTATCAAAAAAAGTTAGTACAACAAAAATGATTTTAAAACGGCATCCAAATTCATTTGTATAATTTGTGTTATCATCTTCACAATTTTTTTACCGCAAACCCTTGCTGCCATTTTATGTCAAACGTCATTATGTTACAAAATGATCATGTCTGTCTTTGAAGTTGCGTTAATTGATTATATTAGAAATATTAGCGATGCTTGTTCTACTGATAGTGATAACAAACATGATAATAACACTCTACAACAGTATCACAATGATAATGAAACCTCCACAAAGACCGTTGCGTGAAATCAACGGCGAATAATTTTGTAGAGGAAGTACAAATAGAACCCTGCATTTCTTGAGTAAGGCATCATCAACAAATCTATTTGAGCTAGCTATTTGGTGACATGGATGAGAGAACAAGAAAAATGAAGTCATCAGCTCTTAGTTCCTAGCAAGCTAGATGCACTCAATCGAGGTTGTCATGAGCTGGTGGTGTGGATTGGAGGAAGAAAGAACTAAAAGAATAAAAAAGTTCTTACAAGTAGAGCATTCACATAATGATGTGGATTTCTCGTAGCTAGTACTAGATTGGATTGTTAGAGACGCCCTAAGCAGCATTGCACGTGTGCTTTACATCTAACATTAGCTATCCGTAAGCAATTTTTCAGTCATCGTTCTTTATTTATGTGCCTTACATCCAACATTTGCCAGTCATCATTCTTTATTTATGTGCCCTACATCCAACATTAGCCAGTCATCATTCTTTATTTATGTGCCCTACATCCAACATTAGCTATCCACATGTGGTAGTCATGTATCTGTGAAGTGGCATCAATAATAGTAATCATCATGAATTGTGTTACTTCTGCGATTATTTTCTAAACAATGTACTCTTTCCTTTTAGTTTTATAAGGCACGACTTAACTTGGCATGGTCTTCTAAATTACACTTTAATTATTTATTTATCTTATTATATTATTTATGATTATAAATTTATAATTATTAGAAAGTACTTTTTATTACAAAATAATTCTAAATTTGCACTATAAAATTTAAACTTTATTGCCTAAGGCTAGACCCGACTCAAAACATTAGACATAGTTTTCATAGTATCCACATCATTAAGAAACTGGTAGTAGACACTAGTCTCTCTGTTGACACCAAAAATTAGCACCAGGAAGAGGCTGACATGTGAGCCGGATTTGGTGGAAGGATGCCATTCGGCTAAAGGGTTTTCTCTGAAGCATTCGGCAAAGATACTCTGCGGTCGGGAACGCGTCGTCATTCGGCTAAGAGGTGTTCTCTGAAGCATTCGGCGGAGATACTCTGCGGTCGGGAATGCGTCATCATTCGGCAGAGGCATTGTTCCGCAGGCGAAGAGTGGTAGCATTCGGGAAGACATGATGACGTGGATCAACATAAGGAAAAGGCCGGTTCGAACAAGGAATGCAATATGGGCACGAAGATTCGTCATTTATTTTTAGAAACAAGTGTTATAGTCGTGTCCGACTAGGAGTTGTATCAAGACCTGGGTATAAATATAAACACATGGCAATTGTAAGGGGGAATCGAATCAATCATACAACAAACCGGCCCCGTGCCAACATCGAGTCCTTTAGTCGAGTCGTCGAGTTCTTCGAGAGGAGTCATCGATCCGTCGACCTCCGTAAGTACCGGCAACCTTGTATCATGCTTAGTATCATGCGGTGGATTTAAGCTTTGATGCAAGTAGTCTTGTTACCATGCTTAGTATCATCCGGTGGATTTAAGTTGTGGTTTCAAGAAGGTTCCTCTGTTAGGTCATGAGCCATGCGGTGGGCTAAGATCTAGTATGGACCAAGTTATCGGCTCTGTTAGATTTCGGCAAGATCTAACAGATTCATTAAGTTATCCCGTGTTGCTTCGTTTTTACTATGTGCTTAATTCATGCAACACACCTTTGCCCAATCTAGATCGGCTAAATTCGGCTATACTTCATGACATGACGAATTATTCCCTCACAGCCGAATCCGAAACCGATCTAGGTTGCCACGTGTCGCGGGTTCAAGCTTGTCGGTATCGTGTAGGTCTTGACAGAACCGGGTATCATGCGGTAGATGCAGGTTTTTGGGTCGTCTTAGAGCTAATCATCCGGTGGATTAGAATTCGATTCGATCTGATAGATTTATCTTTACCGATTAGGCTTGTTCCTTCGCCATGGACCCCGATTCGGCTAAATAGCCGTATTCGGCAGTGCTCTCACAAGTGAACGTGTGTTCGTGGGTTTGCATTGGACAATGAATGCTTTTAGCCTTTCACGATTAGATCGTATCATGCGGTGGATTGATGTAATCTGATTGGTGGTGTGGCCTCAAACGAGTTGTATCATGCGGTGGATTAACTCGTTCGTTGCCATGCTTGACGGGTGCTGCTTTCGGCCTATGCATTCTTGTTTTCGATGTAAATCCGCGACTGTGTTGTGGGTTCGTAACTAAACACTGAATGCTTTTAGCTTTTCATGGTTAGATTGTATCATGCGGTGGATTGGTCTAATCTGATTAGTGGTATGGTCTCAAACAAGTCGTATCATGCGGTGGATTAACTTGTTTTGTTATCATGCTTGACGGGTGCTGCTTTCGGCCTATGCATTCCTTCTTTACTGCGAATTTATGATCATGTTTCACCCTTTTATTTATCTATCATGCTCTGTTTCTCGTTAATCGGCTATGAATATGTGTTACAATGTTCATTCGGTTGAAAGCCGATCTTTCGTCATGCTTACATCACGCATTCGGCAGTGCGCCCCTTGCATGCCTTGCCGATTGCCGAATGAAACTCTAACTGCCAACAGATAGCTTGTCCATAGCTATATGTCTCTCGAGATTGGCTTCAACGCCGCAAATATGGAACTGTCTGGTCTCAACCGGCACGTTCCAGGTTTTGATCTAAACTTTTTTATCCCTTTGTTAGTTTTCAGGCAAACTGACTGGCACGCTTCCGGATTCAAAAGCCTGGGACACGTGTGAAGCCAGCTAATTCGGCTTGCTGTGTGCTTGGCGTGAGGTGCGGATTTTACGTCAACACACTTTTTGGCACGCCCGGTGGGACACACACAAGTTTTCAAGATGCCTGAGTTGAGCGACATCATGGATGTCACTTTGGAAGAGTTGTCTGAAGAACATCAACAGATGGTAAAGGTTGCTGCCAACCAATTCATTAACAAATGCTTACTGTCTTTCGCCAAGAACAGGAGTGGTGCACCTTTTCTCAAGTCTGATCTGCCAAGAGTTCTCCTTCCTGGGCAATCTGATCTTACCGAAGAAGAAGAGAGGGAGAGATTCTCGGGCTTGTTATACAAAGCTTTGGGAGAGACAATGACCAATCACAATGCTGCGTTCTTAAACAGTTTTCGGCATATAATGATAAGCATTTTTGGTCAGCATGTGGATAAACCCTTTGAGCAGATACATGGGCAATTGGGTGGCCCGACATACTTCAATGTTCAAGCACCAGTTCAGAAACCACATGGTAAAGGAAATGCTGATGAAACTGGAGGTTCTGGTGCTAAAGATATAAATGGACAACCGATTCGGCAAGATCCTCAGCTTGCACTGCCGAAAACTCGCACATACGGTGATATGGCATTCGGCACCACAGGGAATCCGCTTGCTTCTACTTACAAGATATCTCCCTTGAACAACAGACTGCAGAGGGATTTATATGGAAACGGATATTCAGAGTTTATGGATTACAATGCTATCGACGCTCTCCCGAATCCTGGATATGTTGGTACTGCAGGTATGCTTGCTGGAAGACCAGGGAATCAAGATACCAATATTGACCTCATGGTGCAAAAAATGACCGATGTATTGCAAAATCAATTCGGTCTGAAGCCTAAAAGTCAGGGGTACATGTATTCATCTCCTTTCCCGGAATGGTACCAAAGGGTATCATTGCCGAATAGAGTCAAGGTGCCTACAGAATTTACTAAATTCTCAGGACAAGATGATACAAGTACTGTGGAACATATAGCTCGATATCTGATGCAGCTTGGAGAGGCTTCGGCAGATGAGGCTTTCAGAATCAGATACTTTCCTTTGTCACTGACGGGTCCGGCTTTTACATGGTTTGCTTCTTTGCCTGCTCAGTCGATTTGTACTTGGAAAGACCTGGAACAGAAATTCCATGCTCATTACTACATTGGCAGTACCGAGAAAAAGTTGGTTGATTTGACCAGCTTAAGGCAGAGGAATAATGAAACACCTACAGAGTTCCTCAGGAGATTTAGGGAAACTAAGAGTATGTGCTTTTCTCTGAACATACCTGATGATCAACTGGCTGGTATGGCTGTAGCTGGAATGCTGCCTGCCATTCGGGAGAAGCTGTTCGGGATGGAGTTTGATGATTTGGGCCAATTGTCGCACAGATTGGCCTTGATGAGTAACCAGGCATATGGTTTCAAGAAAGATGTCAGATTTGCTAAAAATAATGATGTAGCTGACATCTATAACCAATTCCTTGAAAGAGCAGATCAAGAAGATGAGTATGAAGATGGCGAGGAGATAGCTGCAGCAGAAATAGTGTGGAGCAAAGAACCAGTTACAATGACTCAAAGATGGATCAAACAGATGAAGGGAACATATGATTTTGATGTGACTAAGGCAGACAAATTGTTTGAGTTCCTGGTGAAAGAAGGCCGAATCAAATTGCCAGAGGGGCATTCTATGCTTCGGCCCGATGGAGTGAAAGATAAGAGGTATTGTGGGTTTCATGATAGAAATTCTCATTCCATTAATGAATGCAGAGTCTTTAGGATGAAGATTCAGAAAGCCATCCAGGAAGGACATCTGAAATTCGACAACAAGATGAAACTAGACAGTAACCCTTTCCCTCAGAATATGATCGGTTTCTCGGTTAATATGGTGAATGCTGTTCCATCTGGAGAAAAGGGAAGATTGAAAGTTTTAACCTCAAAAAAGGCAAGACAGGATGGTTCAGTTGATCCCACTCGGCAGATCACAATGGAACAGATTCGCCAGAAAAATTTTCGGTTCCCGAATAGCCGATTTGAAGTGGGCGAATCCTTTAAACCTAGAGTTACTACACGTATTCTCCTCAACAAATGGCAGCGTCAGCAAGAAAAAGAGCGTTTTCAAAGGCGTGAATACGAGGAGGAGGAAAGAAGGCGCGAAGAAGAAAGGTTTGAGGAAGAACAAGAAGAATATGCTCGAGAGCAGGAACGTGCGCATTGGGGGTGTGCATTCTTCAGACACTGTTGGAACGAAGGTTTGAAGCTTCCCACATGGAATAATTGTCCTGAATGCAATAATAGGTATGATGAATATAGGCAGGGAACTGTCAATCGCCGATCTGTCCATGAAAGAATTGGCAGGGTACATCCTAGTGATGATCGGCGTTTTAATGATCAACCAAGAAAGAGACATGCTGATTACAAGTGGGTTGATCGTGAAGAAGAAAAAGATCATGCTTATGTTTGGCAAGAAGGACAATGGTGCCCACCTGGTTTAAGAAGGAGTCAGAAGAGAAGAGTCCAACGCTTGAGGAATCAAGAATTAAAGCAAGCAAGGCCTAGGATGAAATCGATATGGCTCCCAAAAGACAGGCCTGACGAACATAGTCATTCGGCTCCTACATGCATGGTATGTTTCTTGCCGAATGAATTCATGGCTCCAGCTAATCAAATTGTACAGGAAGAAATATTGCCCGATATAGATGATGCCGAACAATTTGGGTTAATGGCACAATTGATGTTGAACAAACAAGCTGTTTTTGAGAAGCCAACCCAGAATCGGCACATGAAGCCACTGTACTTGAAGGGATATGTTAATGGCAAACCATTGACCAAGATGTTTGTCGATGGAAGAGCTGCTGTCAATGTAATGCCATATAGCACATTCAGGAAGCTTGGTATGGGCCCTAGAGATTTGACACCAACGAGCATAATTCTAAATGATTTTGCTGGAAATCCTTCGGACACCAAGGGATGCGTGCATGTTGATCTGATGATTGGGTCCAAGACTCTGCTTACGACTTTCTTTGTCATTGAGGGCAAAGGGGCATATAGCTTGCTGCTTGGAAGAGATTGGATTCATGCAAATTGTTGTATTCCATCTACTATGCATCAACAGCTTATTCAGTGGATAGATGATGAGGTGGAGATTGTCCAAGCAGATGATTCAATAAGCGTGGCAAATATGGAACCAGCTTTCTGGGAGTATCAAGGCATAGATTGTTTCTCAGGTAAAGACTGGGGAGAAGGTCCTGTGGCACCAGCCAGCAGTGATCAGCAGCCGATCGAAGCAGTCGGCTCTCATAGCAATTTTTGATGGAAAATCCAATTGATGGAACTGATGGAAAATTAGGACGTGGATTTGTGTCGGCCGATAAATTAGAAGAAGTGGACATTGGAGATGGTGACAAGCCAAGGCCGACATTTATCAGTGCTAACTTGGATTCGGTTTTCAAAGAAAAGTTGGTGACATTGTTAAAGGAATACAAGGACTGCTTTGCTTGGGATTATTCGGAGATGCCCGGTCTAGACCGTTCTATTGTTGAGCATCGGTTGCCAATCAAACCTGGATACAGGCCTTACAAGCAACCACCCCGAAAAATCTACAAGGAAGAAGTGTTGGCCGATGTGAAAAAGGAGATTGAAAGATTACTAGATGCAAATTTCATTCGGCCATGTAAATACGCGGATTGGATCTCTAATATTGTTCCTGTCTATAAGAAAAATGGAAAGATGAGGGTTTGCATAGATTTTAGAGACCTAAACAAGGCTACACCCATGGATGGATATCCAATGCCTATTGCTGATTCATTGGTTGATGCTGCTGCTGGATACAAAGTGCTCAGTTTCATGGACGGTAACGCAGGATACAATCAGATTTATATGGCATTGGAAGATATAGTAAAGACAACTTTCAGGTGTCCTGGACACATAGGGTTGTTTGAATGGGTTGTCATGACCTTTGGATTGAAAAATGCCGGTGCAACTTATCAAAGGGCTATGAATTATATTTTTCATGAGTTGATCGGCAAGATTGTGGAAATATATATTGATGATGTGGTGATCAAGTCATTGGATCATGAGTCTCATTTGGCCGACATAAGGAAAACTCTAGAATGCACCAGGAAACATGGGCTTAAGATGAACCCGAACAAGTGTGCTTTTGGAGTTTCGGCTGGAGAGTTTCTGGGATTTTTGATACATGAAGGAGGAATAGGAGTTGGTAAGAAAAGCATGAAGGCAATTGATGAAATTGTTCCTCCAACTAATCTTAAAGAGCTACAATCACTGCTTGGCAAGATAAATTTTGTGAGAAGGTTCATATCAAACTTGTCACAAAAGGTGTTGCCCTTTTCCTCACTGTTAAAAATAAAAAAGGATCAAAAGTTTGTATGGGGTGACGAACAACAGAAGGCTTTCGATGAAATAAAGGAGTACATGAAGAAGCCACCAGTATTGGTGCCTCCACAATTGAACAAGCCTTTTAAGTTGTACGTGGCGGCCGATGCCCAAACTATTGGATCGGCCCTCATTCAAGAATTTGAAGGGAAGGAAAGAGTGGTTGCATACCTTAGCCGAAAGTTATTAGATCCAGAGACAAGGTATTCGGCTATAGAGAAGCTTTGCTTATGTGTTTACTACTCCTGTACAAAATTTCGGCACTATTTACTACATGCCGAATGCATTGTGTATTCAAAGTTTGATGTGATAAAACACATGTTGTCTATGCCAATTTTGAACGGAAGGATTGGCAAATGGATTTTAGCTTTGTCTGAATTTGAGTTAAGATTTGAATCGGCAAAGGCTGTTAAGGGACAGATTATTGCCGACTTCATTACTGAACATCATGATACATCGATAAATTTGCTCAACATTGTTCCTTGGGTGTTATTCTTCGATGGATCTTCATGCAACAAAGGTGGTGGAGCAGGTATCTTATTAATTTCACCCAAAGGAGAAACATTTGAGTTTGCTGTTCCCATTCAATCTGCTGTTACTAACAATCAAGCTGAGTATGAGGCATTGCTCAAAGGGCTCCAATATTTGAAAGAAGCAGAGGCCATTGCGGTTGAAATTTTTGGAGATTCAGAATTGGTCATAAAACAATTGAATGGTGAATATGAGTGCAAAAGTGATACCTTGAGGAATTATTATGAAGAATGCAAAGGAATATTGAAGAGCTTTCGGTCAGTAATTCTACAACACATTCCTAGGGGGGATAATGGAGAAGCAAATAGATTGGCCCAAAGTGCATCAGGTTATAAAGAGCTTCGAGAAGTTTTTGCTAATAATGTATATGCATTCGGGAGTAATCTGGCAGAAGATGATTGGAGAAAAGAGATTGCCGATTATCTGGAAGATCCATCCCGAAAGGTTTCTAGAAAGCTCAGGTATAAAGCTTTAAAATTTGTTCTTCTTGATAATAATTTGTATTATAAATCCCTGGATGGAGTGCTGTTGCATTGCTTAAATCATGAAGAAGCAAAAAGGCTGATGAGTGAAGTACATGATGGGTTGTGTGGAGCACATCAATCGGCCTACCGAATGAAGTGGGTTATTAGAAGAACTGGATATTACTGGCCGACAATGCTGGAAGATTGTTTTGAATATTATAAGGGATGTCAAGACTGTCAGAGATTTGGAAACATTCAGAGAGTTCCAGCATCGGCTTTGAATCCCATTGTCAAGCCATGGTCATTCAGAGGATGGGGAATAGATTTGATTGGCCAAATAAATCCTCCATCTAGCAAGGGGCATAAGTTTGTGCTTTTGGCAACCGATTATTTTACCAAGTGGGTTGAGGCAATTCCATTAAAGAAGGTGACATCGGAGAATATGGTTGAATTTGTTAAAGAACATATCATTTACAGATTTGGGATTCCTCAAACAATCACCACAGATCAAGGGGCTCAATTTACATCTTCAGAGTTCAAAGATTTTGCTGAGAGTATGGGCATCAAATTGTTAAATTCTTCTCCTTATTATGCCCAAGCTAATGGTCAGGCAGAGGCTTCTAACAAGATTATGATTAAAATTATACAGAAGAAGATTGATCAGAAGCCGAGAAAGTGGCATTCGGTACTCAATGAGGCTTTATGGGCTTACCGGATGGCTCCACATGGGGCTACACAGACGTCTCCTTATGAGTTGGTATATGGGCATCATGCTATCTTACCATGGGAAATACAATTAGACTCAAGGAGAATAAAGTTGCAAAAGGATTTAAGTTCTAAAGATTATAATGATTTAATGATGGACGAATTAGAAGATTTGCATATGATTCGTCTCAGGGCCTTGGAGAATATTGAGAAGAACAAAATGCGAGTTGCTAAGTATTACAATAAGAAGGTGAAAGTTAAGCAATTTACAGAAGGGGATTTAGTCTGGAAAGCGATATTGCCGATTGGAACCAAATATGCAGCATTCGGCAAGTGGTCTCCAAATTGGGAAGGTCCTTTCAGAGTGGTTAGATGCGTGCCTGGAAATGCATATATTTTGAAGACATTATTGGGAGAAGAATTTGCTTCTGCTATAAATGGAAGATATTTGAAGAGGTATTATCCCAGTGTTGAAATCGATCGGTGATTGATATATTAATTTGCCGAACAGCCGATATTCGGGAAGAAATCGCCTTCAGAACAAATGTTGACAGAAAAGGAAAATGGCCAGTACTGAACGTATTGCCCTTAGCACAAAATATATTGCATCAGATGTTCATGCAAGATCACAAAAGATAAGTTTTATTGCCGAAATTCCATAAATCCCTAGTACAAACTAATGGAATAGCTTGTTCAAAACGGACTGAGGATGAATGGAATCGGCAATGGCGGTGCCATGAGCATCAAGGCGATCTATGGAAGCCTCGATGTCGTCGATCTCCTCCGGGTTACCATTAGCGAAGCCGGTCGGTAGCCTGGAGTAGTCGGTATTGGTGTGCGTCGACATGGCGACTAGGCCTGCGGCAGTGCCCAGACGGATGCCGTGCGAGGCCACCTCATCGATGCGGCCCGTCACCGCACCGAGACGAGCTTCTGGTGTGTCCCCAGGAGCATTCACCTTGTTCGCCAGCTCATCCACCAGCGCCTTCAATCGATCAAGTTCAGCATCACGCGCTGCAAGTTTACAAAAGGGGCAGCAGAATAATATCAGTTGGGGGACAAGATTGAGATTGAGCAGATTGCAGGACTCACCATCAATGACTTCGAGCAGTTGCTTGCGCTCGTGCTGCCATTCGAGGTCAGCAATCCCGGCTTGCTTGGAGATAGCCTCCAGTTCGCGACGAGAGTCGTCGCGCTCCGCCTTGAATCGGCGGGCATCGCCGTCCGTGTAGCGGTAGTCGTCCGATTCGAGAGATCGATTGGACGAACTCGAAGATGCCGCAGGAGCAGCGGCTGGAGCCGCAACTGGCGCACCAACGCCGGCGATCCATTGGATTACCCTGAAAGAACAAAGAGATTCGTCAAGAAAGAGGGAGGAAATCTCGAGAAGAACAGAGAGAAGCAAGCAGCTACTCACCTGCGGCGAGCGCCGGCACGACTTCCTTCGGCCTCATCGGCGGCCGGGCGCCTCCTGTTGTTGTCGGCCATTGGAAGTTCCTCGGAATTACTGTGGATGGAGAAAAGAATGGCTTGGGCCGGCAAGAACTTGGAAGACGAAGAACTTGGTGAAGAAACTGTGGGCTGCCTGGGTGTTTATTTATAGAACTCGCAGAGGAAATCGTGGCCAAAGATCGTGGCGCATATTCCGAAGAGTTAGGAAGGTGGAAAGGATTTTCCAGCCGATCGGTTCTCATGTCGTTTGGGATTCTTATCGAGTCATATTCGGCTTTGACTGGATGAGATTCGGCTATAGTTGAAGCGTTTTCGGGTCTGATGCTATTAAAATCAGCTTTGCCGAATGAGTTACCCACAATGGAGAGAAAGCAAAAATTGGTGAAAACTGCAAAGTTGGTAAGACGTTCGGCTAAATTAAATATTCAATACAATTACACACCCAAGTACTTGGAGATTACATCTTTGGCATCAGATATCATTCTATTAATGGTCTCCAAAAGATTTTTGCCTGCTTCTTGGGTTTTTTCCAGAGCAGAGAGCTTCGCTTTAAGTTGTTTGTCTTCAGTTAGAATTGCCGATGCTTCCTTTCGAATCCTCTCTGTCAGATCAGGGAGTTCGGCTAATTTCTTCTCGTCAGCTTCGATTTCGGCTGACAGGACCCTCAGTTCGGCTTCTAGTTCAGCTTTTCTGGTCTTCTTCAGATCAAGTGTTGACTGCAGTCTAGCTGACAATTCTTTGTTGCTCTGAGCTTGAGTATGCAGATCTTTCAAGGATTGCTTGGCTATGGCTCTTCTTTGCTCTAAAGCTGGTTGTAAAGATTGATCTTTCAGAGCCTGTCTGACTGCAGCAAATTGTTGATCTAATTTAGAGATTGGTTCCAAGGAAGCTTGAATGTCAACGGGAAGGTTGTGTTCAATGGGCTCGAGCATATCTCTTAGAAGATCGGCATCCTTGACTTGATCCTGGATGTCTTTGTGCAGAAAGGAGAAAATTTCCTTTAGTTTTGCTTGGGTTTCTTCTGATAAAGTCTGACTAGAAGAAATTTCCTCTGCTTGTTCGGCAACAAGATCATCCAAGGGAAATGAGTAACTGGGTGATGAAGTTATTTTCTCCTGGAAAAAGATATTGCCGAATTAGTGATTATCCATTGAATAAAGAATTGGGGAGACTGGGAAATTATCTTTACCTCATTTCTGATCTCTTGGATGGAAAGAGAGGATGGCTCAAGCTCAGGTAAAGGTTCTTGTGTATCATGCTGAGGAGAGCTTGGAAGGTTCTTTGATGGAGATGAGGCTTCTAGCTGAGGTACATCAGGTAAAGCTGAAACTGGTTCTTGATGAAAAGAGGAGCTCTCCGAAATTGGATCCATTGAAGCTTGCTCTGTGACTGAAAGAAAGTTAGTGCCGATGAAAAGAGTTTTTAAAAGGACAGGATGGTGAGAAATTTTACTAATCACTGAAGCATCGGCAGGTTCTGTGCTAATGGCCAATTGCTGTGATTTGGCCTGAAATCATAAAGGAACAGAAATGAGCAGAATGAAATTAGCATTTTTTACTCAAGGAAGAGGAAATTTGACCTGTGCAATTATTTTGCTGCTTGTTCTTTTCTTCTTTATAGATGAAGGGGCAGTTAGAGAAGAAATTTTTCTCTTGGCAGCAGATGGTGCAGCAAGAGTTGGATCCAGGTTGGCAGGCCTAGACATTATTTGAGCCAAAGAGGGGGAATGATGCCCCAGAATAGATATTGGGCCTGCAGTGTTATATACAATTGCTCTGGCCAGAGGGGCAGGGACTATGTCCTGCAAGATAACAGAGTTAAAAGTCGATGAACGAGGATGTCAGTGGAAAAACAAATGGATTATAAGCATGTTTACCTCTGAATTCGGCTGATAGTCAGGCATCAAATCAAGGCAGAGAGGGTGGACTGGTACATTAAAGATGTGATCATGGACTTCTTGCCACCAAAGAATAAAAGAAGAATGAGCAAGTGCTGTTGGCACAAAAGGTTCAATCTGATAGATGGCTGCACAACACTTATAATCAAAAATTCTTCTTGTTTCTGTGGAGTCTTTGATGATCTGCCTAGGCTTGAGGAATTCATGAAAGAATAATCTTGGGGGCACTTGGCCACATCCTAATTGCCTGGCTACTATGTTCGGCTGGTAATATTCATATGAACTTTGAACCGGCCTTCCTCCACAAAATTCAGCTGGTAAGATGCAAGGCCGAATGAAAGTGTTAAAAATTGCTGTGGACTCTGCATCTATGCATCCAGTCTCGAAGCTGAATTCACAAGGAAAAGTGAGACTATCATTGTCCAAATATAGGAACCAGAGGGGGTTGGCAAAGCCTTTGAAGAAAAGTTCAAACAGTTCTCCAATGCTCTTGTTGATAGCAATAGTGGAGGCTGCTTCCCCATAGGTTTGACAGCCTTTGGTGCTCTGGGTTTCTGCTTCCTGATAATTGACCGAAGGGAAGTGTCGGCTGTTGAGGTCAATGGAGACAATTTGGTGCATGTACGATTGCAGCCACATCTGGACGAACCACCAGGGACCATTGACGCAAGAAATTTTCTTGTTGGTGTGCATCTGATAAATGGTTTGATGGAGCGTGTGATAGACACTTCCCAAAAGATATTTCCCGAGAGGGATAAGTGTGCCTGCAGCCAGGTCTTCGGCCATTACTATGTGATTCAGAGTTGGCTCATTGGCTTTACCGCAGAAAACAAATCTGCACAACCACATATTCAGAAAGGCCCTGTATTCAACATCAGTCAGAGGACCATCATGCATGTAAGTCTGAATGTATTTCTTATAGCCGACTCCAGTCTTCACCCCTGTCTGTTTGGAAGAACCTTTGTATCTGTATGGGTGTGCTGTCCCTGTAATGTTCAGGCCGGTTATCATGTAAACATCGGCCAGGGTGGGAGTCATTGGTCCATGACCAAAAAGAAAGGCGTTCATGCCGTTGGACCAGAAGTGACAAGCTGCAATCAGGAGATTTTCATTCTTGGGTGTTTCGGCTAGAGATAGCTCCAAGCAATGAGAGATACGAAGACTGTCCCAATTCTGCGTCTGGGGGCTTTTATCTTCAAGAATCCTTTTGTACCAGTTTCTCCAGCCGGCGATTGGGGGGAGAGGCCAGTTCTTGAATGAGTCCTGCCATTCGTGAGGTCCCGACAGTGAAGTTTTGAAAGGGATCCTTTGAGACTCGGCCGCAATAATTTCGGAGGGATCTGGATTCCCTGAAGGGCCGAGGAAGAAAGATGCGGATTGCTCCTCCGTAGGGGTCAGGATTTCAGTGGTCAGAGCCTATTGAGGACGGAAAAAGAGCGATTCGGGGATTCAAAATGCAGCTTGAAAAGAGTAATGCCGAATATGATTGAAGAAAACGGAACTTACTTGAAGAATTTGGTCTTGGTTCGCCATTTGGAGATCGGAGCTTGAAAGATTCGACGGACTAGGGTTTGAGTTTGAGAACGCGCTCTGAGGATTTGGGAGCAGAAGACGGATGTTGAACGGGCTCAGGCTGGAAATGTTGGGGATTCCTGGTCAATTCCGAGATAAAAGTATCATTTATCCCGAAATTGAAGGGGCATGTGTTGACACCAAAAATTAGCACCAGGAAGAGGCTGACATGTGAGCCGGATTTGGTGGAAGGATGCCATTCGGCTAAAGGGTTTTCTCTGAAGCATTCGGCAAAGATACTCTGCGGTCGGGAACGCGTCGTCATTCGGCTAAGAGGTGTTCTCTGAAGCATTCGGCGGAGATACTCTGTGGTCGGGAATGCGTCATCATTCGGCAGAGGCATTGTTCCGCAGGCGAAGAGTGGTAGCATTCGGGAAGACATGATGACGTGGATCAACATAAGGAAAAGGCCGGTTCGAACAAGGAATGCAATATGGGCACGAAGATTCGTCATTTATTTTTAGAAACAAGTGTTATAGTCGTGTCCGACTAGGAGTTGTATCAAGACCTGGGTATAAATATAAACCCATGGCAATTGTAAGGGGGAATCGAATCAATCATACAACAAACCGGCCCCGTGCCAACATCGAGTCCTTTAGTCGAGTCGTCGAGTTCTTCGAGAGGAGTCATCGATCCGTTGACCTCCGTAAGTACCGGCAACCTTGTATCATGCTTAGTATCATGCGGTGGATTTAAGCTTTGATGCAAGTAGTCTTGTTACCATGCTTAGTATCATCCGGTGGATTTAAGTTGTGGTTTCAAGAAGGTTCCTCTGTTAGGTCATGAGCCATGCGGTGGGCTAAGATCTAGTATGGACCAAGTTATCGGCTCTGTTAGATTTCGGCAAGATCTAACAGATTCATTAAGTTATCCCGTGTTGCTTCGTTTTTACTATGTGCTTAATTCATGCAACACACCTTTGCCCAATCTAGATCGGCTAAATTCGGCTATACTTCATGACATGACGAATTATTCCCTCACAGCCGAATCCGAAACCGATCTAGGTTGCCACGTGTCGCGGGTTCAAGCTTGTCGGTATCGTGTAGGTCTTGACAGAACCGGGTATCATGCGGTAGATGCAGGTTTTTGGGTCGTCTTAGAGCTAATCATCCGGTGGATTAGAATTCGATTCGATCTGATAGATTTATCTTTACCGATTAGGCTTGTTCCTTCGCCATGGACCCCGATTCGGCTAAATAGCCGTATTCGGCAGTGCTCTCACAAGTGAACGTGTGTTCGTGGGTTTGCATTGGACAATGAATGCTTTTAGCCTTTCACGATTAGATCGTATCATGCGGTGGATTGATGTAATCTGATTGGTGGTGTGGCCTCAAACGAGTTGTATCATGCGGTGGATTAACTCGTTCGTTGCCATGCTTTACGGGTGCTGCTTTCGGCCTATGCATTCTTGTTTTCGATGTAAATCCGCGACTGTGTTGTGGGTTCGTAACTAAACACTGAATGCTTTTAGCTTTTCATGGTTAGATTGTATCATGCGGTGGATTGGTCTAATCTGATTAGTGGTATGGTCTCAAACAAGTCGTATCATGCGGTGGATTAACTTGTTTTGTTATCATGCTTGACGGGTGCTGCTTTCGGCCTATGCATTCCTTGTTTACTGCGAATTTATGATCATGTTTCACCCTTTTATTTATCTATCATGCTCTGTTTCTCGTTAATCGGCTATGAATATGTGTTACAATGTTCATTCGGTTGAAAGCCGATCTTTCGTCATGCTTACATCACGCATTCGGCAGTGCGCCCCTTGCATGCCTTGCCGATTGCCGAATGAAACTCTAACTGCCGACAGATAGCTTGTCCATAGCTATATGTCTCTCGAGATTGGCTTCAACGCCGCAAATATGGAACTGTCTGGTCTCAACCGGCACGTTCCAGGTTTTGATCTAAACTTTTTTATCCCTTTGTTAGTTTTCAGGCAAACTGACTGGCACGCTTCCGGATTCAAAAGCCCGGGACACGTGTGAAGCCAGCTAATTCGGCTTGCTGTGTGCTTGGCGTGAGGTGCGGATTTTACGTCAACACTCTCAATCCAAACCCTACTCTTCCACATTTCCATTCCAGGTCTCATCCAAGATCTAATTTTCTTCTCTTTGCTCATTTAACCATTTGCCACATCATTTTTTATCCTATGTGACAGCTCATTTAATTCTATGGACACCATCGTCATTGGGTTGGACTGCCTTAAATATTGGTTAAAGTTTGTAAAGTTTAAATCTTGATATACGTGCCTGCTTTGTAAAAATAAAAGGAGTGGGACATATATTGAAACCCATTCTATGACATCCAAAAAGATAATACAAAGGTAACATGTATAATAAGTTGTTTTTTTTTTTGCAATGAGCCGGTGTTCAGCTCCCCGCCTCTACTCTTATTTTCTCTGTCTTCGAGCCTCTAGACGAAACCACGCTCTTCAACAATCCATCATTTTCTTCATGTCTTTCTCCTCCATGCGAGCAAAACTGCCAATCTCTTACTATACTGGATCTAGTACATTATGATATAACGTAAAATTAATCTGTAACGAACCACGTGACGCATGAGACACCCTACTATTATTATTCTTTTAATTTGCAACAAAAATCGATCATTGCGACAATTATTATCGATTGTCATAGATACTCAAATTTCCTGTAGCGCGCGTTCAATTGGATGTAGACTAGTAGTATATCCGTGCAGTGTTTCCAACAACCCGGTTGTCCAAATAAAACTTTCACTCATGTGATATGTCAAGTCGCTTTCTGGTGTTTAGTGAGCCGTTGCCGTGCCAAGGATATAGTACATTATTGGGGACGTGCTTTTTATTCCGAACAACTGTACCTCTCAAAAAATTTGACGATAAACCTGTCAAATTAAGCTTCCATCATGATTAAGAGTGGATGTGTTCATCTGCAGACAACGTGTCGTTTTCCTATGTAAGTGCTGCCGCGACAAGTGATATTTTTTTGTCTGACAAATGAAATACGGCTACGGGAAACCCGACGTATGCCGAGTGTCCAGCCCTTTGCCGAGTGTATTCTGTCGGGCACTCGGCAAAGAAAGCCTTTGCCGAGTGCCCTTGGCAAGGCACTCGGCATACACGGGACACTCGGCAAAGAGGTGTTTTGCCGAGTGTCAGGCCTGCGACACTCGGCAAAGAGGTGTTTTGCCGAGTGTCAGGCCGGAGACACTCGGCAAAGAAGGCGCACGTGCTCGTCAGCCCCCACGCACGCCACCGGCCGTTCGCGGCCGTCCGTAGCCGTTTGGGCGGCCACCGGTTTGCCGAGTGTCGGGTCAAAGACACTCGGCAAAGAGCACCTTTGCCGAGTGTCAGGTCAGAGACACTCGGCAAAGGTGCGGCACGTGTCCAGCACGTGCCACGCGCGCCCACGTCCGACGACGGCCGTTTGAATCGTCACAGTTTTGCCGAGTGTCCTCCAGCCGACACTCGGCAAAGAGGTGGCAAAAAATTTGAAAATTTGAAAAATTTTGAAAATTTGAAAATATTCTTAAAAAACTTGGAATTCAAACATAAAAGTTTGAAAATTTAAAAATATTTTTGTAAAACTTGGTGGGTTTGCCGAGTGTTTACCAAGCAACACTCGGCAAAGCTATCCTTTGCCGAGTGTTCACCACTCGACACTCGGCGAAGCTATCCTTTGCCGAGTGTTTCTTGGTAAACACTCGGCAAAGTCAGGACCTTAGTTTTTAAACTTATGTTTTTGGGGTCCAAACTTTATTTTTTTTTCTAGTGATACTTGTCAAAGGCTCTTTATATATTATGTGAAGTCTGTGGGAAAAAGTTGAGATGATTTCGAAAAGTTTATATATACGACCCTTTCCAATCGGAGCATATCCCCATAGAAGTTTCGGAGAGTTGAGAAGGAGACAGCCGGATTTCGAAACGAAGTGAAGTTGAATTAGAGTTTGAGTTCATAACTTTTTCTATAGGCAATAGACGACGTAGATTGGTTCATTTGAAGTTATCATATTTTTTCGGACCCATTTGATATTTTTTAAATTATTTTTACGCCCTTCTCCGCATGAAATAATGAAATATATGAAGGAATTATTAGATATATATGCTTCAAATAATGAAAACATTTCATCTAAGCATAAAATGTGCATTGTTGAATGTATTTGACAAGATATTTTGATGTGTATTTGACCGAATTTGAAAAATTTGGTATGTAAGAATTGGTCTGGGAAATGTTTGCCGAGTGCCTGCACTCGGCAAAGGGCAGATTTGCCGAGTGCCCTGGGCAAACACTCGGCAAACAGGCCACGTGGCCGTCCCCTTCGGCCGCGCGCGGCCACGTCAGCGGCCAGCGCGCGGCCACGTCAGCGGCCAGTGTGCGGCCAGATCTGTTTGCCGAGTGCCTGGATCTGGGACACTCGGCAAACAGGGGGTTTGCCGAGTGCCGGATTTGGGACACTCGGCAAACAGGGGGTGCCGGGGGGACTTAACCGCCCACGCGCCCCCAACCCTACACACGCACACACGCACACGCGCCGCCGCTCCCCTCCCCACCCCGCCCGCCGCCTCTCTCCCCGCGCCGCCGCCTCTCTCCCCGCCCGCCGCCGCCGCACGCCGCCACCGCCGCCGCTCCCCGCACGCGACGCCGGCCGCCGCCTCCGCCCCGGCCGGCCGCCCGCGCACGCGCCCCGGCCGCCGCCTCCGCCCCGGCCGGCCGCCCGCGCACGCGCCCCGGCCGGCCGTCCCCGCGCCGGCCCCCGCCCCCGCCCCGGCCCCGGCCCCGGCCGGCCGTCCCCGCTCCGGCCCCGGCCGGCCGTCCCCGGCCCCGGCCGGCCGTCCCCGGCCCCGGCCCCCGCCCCCGCCCCGGCCCCGGCCCCGGCCCCGGCCGGCCATCCCCGGCCCGGCCCCGGCCGGCCGTCCCTGGCCCCGGCCCCCGCCCCCGCCCCGGCCCGGCCCCGGCCGGCCGTCCCCGTCCCCGCCCCGGCCCCGTCCGCGTCAGCCCCGGCCCGGCCGCCGCGCAGGCCGGCCCGTCCCCGCTCCTTCCCCGGCCGCCGGCTCGTCCTCCTGTCCCCGCGCCCGCCCATCTCTGTAGGTACCCCGCCCGTCCTCTTGTTACCTTTGTTAATTTGTTCATTTTGCTGCAAAACTAGGATGTGGTGGTTTGCCGGCCTTCGTGCCGTTGTGGTTTGCCGGCCTTCGTGCCGTGGTTTTTTGCAGGATGGGGTTTCAGAAACCTCCCCGTGCAGGGGAGGTGCTGCCGAATTGTCCATTTGACAATATTTTGCTTTTTTCAGGGAGAGGCCCTTTGCACCGTCCTCGGCTTGTAGCCCATAGTCGTGCCCGAAGCTCCGCCGCACGTCGTGGACGGCCGTCTGCACCGACACGAGCGTCACCCACTCGCCCGCCTTCGAGCCCGTAGGTGAGCACATGCAAAACCATACGCCCTCGGTATTTAATTCGTAGATTCATATTTAAGTTGTGTACCTTCTTCGTCTCTTGTATTTATCTGTACCGTGTGGCTTCTTTGCCATGTTCTTGCGTTCCTACAGTAAATAAGATTATATGACATCTTATTTACTGTAGGATACGCAAAAACATGACAAAGAATTCATACCGTACAGTTAAATACAACAGGCCAACATTGTGCACAACTGTGTCACGTAACCTAGTTAGGCGTCTCCCGTTCGAAAGAGATACAGTTGTGAATATGTGAATCATTGCATATGTCTAACCGTATCTGTTTCGAATTGTCCACGTTTTTGGACAGCTCGAGGATGTGTAGATGGGTAGTTTCCATGCTCTACTCGTACCGAGGCTGAGTTTCGGCATCATCTCCCTGTTGTTCTCCGAATACACAATCTCCGTAATTGGACGTGTATTTGGAGAACAGCGGGGAGGTGCTGCCGAAATTCCGTCTTGGATACGAGTAGAGCATGGAAACTACCCGTCTACACATCCTCGGGTGGGATTAGGACCTATCTTTACCTATTAGACATAAAGCTAGCATCCGGTAGATGCATTTATTATTATAAATTTGGTATGGAAGAAATTTATTGCTCGGTGACATGTAAAGGGATGGATGACCGTGAGTGGATGTACACTGGCCGCTCAAATAAAGGTGAATGTACAGATGAATGGATTGCCAAGACTGATGCATTCTTGAAGCAAGCTTTTGCCAATGCGAAAGGGGTGCCAACTACTTTCTGTCCATGCGCGGTTTGCGACAATCGTAAACGCCAAACAGAAGTTGTCATGGGTAAACATCTCGTCAGGAATGGATTTACGGAGAACTATACTCGGTGGACACGCCATGGTGAAGCCGTTGATCGTGTGAGAGACGAGGCCGTGAGGCAGCGCATCGAGGAGTTTGATGATGAGGCAGGGGTAGGGGACATGTTGCATGACTACGACGAAGCACACTTCAATGATGGACCTAGGGAGGAGGAGCCGGAGGCCACTGCAAAGGCTTCGACAAACATCGTCAATTTCTCCCTCTTGAACACGAATTCAGACAAGATATTAAGAACTTCACAAAAGGTGTAAGGGTTCTAGACCCTGCACCACACATGATGACAGGTGCGGATGTTCGTGCAGAGTTAGACGCTCTCGAGGTCGGGGAGGATGGCCGTTTTGTGGGATATGGCGAGCAACATGCCTGGACTCATAAGTTGGGCCTATGGAAGCTCCCGTACATGGCAGACCTTCTGCTTCCACATAATATTGATATGATGCACACTGAAAAGAATCTTGCCGAGGCACTTTGGGGTACAATCATGAACATTCCTGATAAAACCAAAGACAATACCAAGGCTAGAGTGGATCAGCAGCGGTTATGCAATAGACCGAAGCTAAATATACCACCTCCCAGGGACGGCAAAACATGGAAAAAACCTAAGGCCGATTTCGTTCTCGATAATGACCAAAAGAGGGAAGTGCTAAGTTGGTTCCAAACATTGAAATTTCCTGATGGGTATGCAGCGAATTTGAAGAGGGGAGTGAACTTAACTACTCTAAGGATCAACGGGCTCAAGAGTCTTGACTACCACATATGGCTTGAGCGGCTTCTTCCGGTGATGGTTCGAGGCTATGTCCCCGAGCATGTCTGGCAAGTGCTAGCGGAGTTGAGCAATTTCTTCCGTCAGCTGTGTGCTAAGGAAGTATCGAAGCCCATGCTTGCAGAAATGGAAAAGCTTGCTCCCGTGTTGCTATGCAAGTTGGAGAAGATATTTCCACCGGGCTTTTTCAACCCGATGCAGCATATGATTCTGCACCTTCCGTATGAGGCACGAATGGGAGGGCCTGTGCAGAACCGGTGGTGCTATCCAATTGAAAGATGTCAGAAGGTTCTTCGAACTAAATGCAAAAATAAATGCAAGATTGAAGCATCTATTGCAGAGGCATACATTCTCGAGGAGGTGTCAAACTTCACGACGAAGTATTATGCTGACAACCTCCCTAACGTGCACAATCCACCGCCTCGTTATAATGTTGACGAAGTTGAATCGAACCTCAGCCTTTTCCGAGGGCAACTAGGAAGTGCAAGTGAAGGCACCAACAAAAATTTGACAAATGCAGAGTGGCGCGCTATCATGCTCTATGTGCTCACCAATCTATCCGAAGTTGAGCCATACATGCGGTAAGTTCAGAACGATCTTGTTTTCAAGTACCTAGCCACTATTCTGCATCCAACACTCTTGTTTCTCGTTCATACAGGGAATTTCTTGATCAATTCTGGCGTAATAGGAGGGCTCCTACCCCACACGAAGTTGATGACCTTCTTAAACATGGAAACCCAGATTTTATTTCTTGGTTCAAACGGAAGGTACACTTAATTTCAGTCTTGTCCTAAATTCGACGTTACTGAAGTCGTGTCATTAATATAACAAACATGCCTGGTCGAACTCGCAGGGCCAATCCGATGGGCCTATGAGTGTCGAGTTGAGACAGATCGCCGATGGTTGTGCGTATAAGGTCAAGTCATTTACCGGATATGACGTGAATGGTTATCGTTTTCGCACAACAAGTCATGAGCAGAGGATGCCCAATCGAAGGACTACAAGTACCGGAGTCTATACTCCAGGCTCTGATGGGGTCGATTACTATGGGAGACTTGAAGAAATATACGAGCTTAATTTTGGTGGAAGCAAACCTCTTTCTCCTGTTATCTTCAAATGTCATTGGTTTGATCCTTCAGTGGTGAGACGAACCCCTAGTCTTGGGCTAGTCGAAATTCGACAATCATCTGTCTTACCTGGAGATGATGTCTATATAGTGTCTCAACAAGCCACCCAGGTGTATTATTTGTCATACCCGTGCAAAAAGGACAAAAGGCTTGAGGGTTGGGACGTTGTATACAAAGTGTCGCCACGCGGTAAACTACCAGTCCCAAACAATGAAGATTATAACATAGATCCAAACACCTATGATGGAGAGTTCTTCCAAGAAAATGGGCTAGAAGGGTCTTTTGAGATAGACTTAACCCAAGCGGTCGGAATGGATTTAGACTCAGAAATGTTTGTTGACGAGGACACTGGAGATGTGGTTCATAATGCTAAGGAGGTAGAGTTACTAGAGCGATTACAATTAGGCAATGACGAAGACGACGACATTTCTCCGCCTTTGGAGGACGACCATGAACATCTCGAAATGTACGATAGTGATGATGCGACCGTTGATCCAGATAATCCTGATCCGGATGATTATTTCTAATAAAAGTACGTTTATATATTGCATCATCTCTGTCTAATAGTTTATGTTGGGTCATATTTCTTATATATTACACGTTTTTCTAATTATTTATGTTTATATGTGAAATCTAATAATTGTATGTTTTTGTTGATCGCAGGTGATTGGACCAATATGGTGGGTCGTGGCGGTGCGATGAGGAACGTCATGTCGTTGTACCGGAAGTTTAAAGATGGGGGGTCCGAGGCAGCTGGGTCGTCTGGTGCCAAGGGGCGAAAGAAGAAGGCCGCAGGCGGGGGGCGAGGCAGGGGCAAGAGGCGAGAGCGGACCCCCGTACCTTCGTCGTCTTCGTCCGACGAGGACTTTGTTCCTTCGGCGGCGGACACTCGGGCCGCGGAGCACGAGGACCGCGAGGATGAGGAGCACGAGGCAGCGGAGCACGTGGCCGAGGAGCACGGGGCCGAGGACCCCGAGGGCGAGGACGTAGAGGGGTCCACCTGCTCTGAGAACTCGGCCCTTTGGCAGCGAGGCCCCTCGCAACTCCCGAAGCGCCCGATACCCATGGAGCGTCGCCCCGTGATCGCACCCAGCCCTCCAAGGTAAGTAATTTTAGATGTTACACAGACCTTCTCGTTTCATATTCATATGTTGGAAATCACAAGATGGACTAACAATTTATCTTAATCACTTGGGCAGGAATTGGGTGATGGTCACCCCAGGCGCTGGTCACGCCCGCAAAGTCAACGGCATCCTGGGTCTTCTTTGCAGGGAGCTGTTTCCGGGTCTGGTGACCATTGGCGGCAGGGAGGAGCCGGCCTACACCTTTGACCACTACGTCGCCGCTGGCGATCAGGAGGACCGGGAGCGCAGGATCTTCAACAACAAGGCCGAGCGGGTAAAGGGAGAGCTTTGGGTAAGTATTCGTTGCACTACACTGCTCAACACAACACTTTCATTGAACAATCTACAAATAATGCAACATTCATCATGTATATGTGCGCAGGACTTTTACAGATGCGCCCCGGGAGAGGAGGCTTCGGCGGATGCTGTGGCACACGCAGCCTGCTGGAAGCTTGTCAAGGACCTGCACTACGAGGCGCGCGTGCAGGCCGTAATTGATTATTTCGCGGCACTCAAGATCTCCATGAAGAAAACGGAGGCAAGAAACATGAAGTTGACCAAGGAGCAGTATCTGGCGGTATGTAAATCGATACTGTTTTATTCTAAGATTAAGTACTCTAAATTCGATCTTGTTATATGTCGTACACTTGATGTCTTTTAGGCGATTCCGTGGTGGTGCGCCCCGCATCCCACGTGCTGGGAGGTGATAGTCGACAAGTGGTGCAGCGCCGAGTGGGCCGCTCAGCACGACCTTTGCCGGGAGCGGCGTTTGCTGATGCCCGGTGTCTCACACCATCAGGGCAGCCTTAGCCTCGAGGAGTACAGGGCCAAATGGGTACGCCGAGTCATTTCTATATTCGCTCACTCTATTCTGTGTAATTACTAATTCATATTGTTTGTTTTTTCAGTCGGCGTCACATGGTGGTGCGCCTTGCTCACAGCTCGAGGCTTTTGCTATGGCCCACAAGGGCAAGGCGACCTCCGACGTCCGGTACAACCCGGAGGACGGGCCCGCGGCATACAGCAACGCCAGCGTCCACAGTCGCCTCACAGCATATCAAGAGGTCGCGAAGGAGGTCCACGGGCCAGACTGGGATCCGACCGCCCACGACATTGATGGAGAAGTGGTCATGAGGGCGGGAGGAGGCAAGAAGCACGGGCGGTACTTGATCGCCAACAACACCATCGACACGGCCTCTACCCCCACACTCTCCCAGATTCGAGCCAGGAGCACGAGCTCTTCAGCGGCTATCCGCCGGCCTCTTCCCGGTTCACACTTCGGGATGCAGGCACTCCAGGTTATTTCTATTTCTATCTTTGTACGTGAAGTTTGCTTACGTTTATAATGTATTATAACAATGTGATTGAATATTGCAGGCCCGGTTGGATGAAGAGACGGAGAGACGGAGGCAGCTGGAGTTGGAGGTGCAGCAGATACGGGAGGCGGAGGCCGAGAAAGACAGGCAGAAGGAGGAGGCCGAGCGGGCGAACCGAGTGTGGCAGGAGCAGGTATTTGCCTACCTGCAGAGCATTGGCCAGCACGTGGGTGAAGGTCCGCCGCCGCCGATGCCACCACCGCCTCCACCACCACGTGTTCCTATTTCTCCCATGAGTCACTTGAGAACCCTATGATTTCATTTCACAACTCATTTCTGTCCAAAATCTTGTAACACACACCACTAATCTCTTTTGGGCAGGCTCCTGGCTCGGCCGCGTCGAATGACGGCCCTCAAGACGAAGACCTTGCGGCGCGGGCGGTTAGATCGTTGTTCGGACCCCCTCTTCCGTGAGTGATGGATGTTGGACTTTGTAACATATGAATGATGGATGTTGGATGTTTGGATATTGAATTTGTGACATTTCTGTGATGTTGGATGGTTTAGTGACTTATATGTGTTTGTTTATGGTTGTTTGATGGTTTAGTGGCTATATATATATATGAATTGCCTGTGATGCCTATTATAAACTGCATGTGATGTTTTTGTTGAGGGGTCCTTTTAACGCAAAAAATTAATAAAAACAGGAAAAAATTTGAGCCTTTGCCGAGTGTTACACTCGGCAAAGAGGTGGTTTGCCGAGTGTATTGGCTTTAACACTCGACAAAGAGGCTGTTTCTGTCATTTCTGGAACAGCCTTTGCCGAGTGTCTTGGCTTTTACACTCGGCAAATATGCAACCTTTGCCGAGTGTTAAAGCCCTTACACTCGGCAAAGGGTTGTCCAGGGCCTGCCCCCTAACCAAGCTTTGCCGAGTGTCGGGGTCCAACACTCGGCAAAGGATGGTGTCTTTGCCGAGTGTGACACTCGGCAAAGGGTCCGTTAGCCCTAACGGCCGTCTGCAGACGGCAGCGGGCGGGCTGTTAGTGCTTTATTTTGCCGAGTGTTGGCTTTGCACTCGGCAAAGCCTTTGCCGAGTGCCCGACAGAAGACACTCGGCAAAGGGCCTGTTTGCCGACACGAGCTATGCCGTAACCCCTTTGCCGAGTGTTACACTCGGCAAAGCCTTTGCCGAGTGTAACACTCGGCAAAGCCTTTGCCGAGTGTATTTCGGGGTTTGCCGAGTGCCCCAGGCACTCGGCAAACTCCAGGTTTCCCGTAGTGCGCATGCATATGTTCGTGTAGGCGGATAGGCCGTTGCATCATTTAGCTCCGATGGTGCTGTAGAGAGGCCCAACATATAATTGAGCACGCGGATGGACAGTACGTACCTTTCGTTTTCGAGGACACTAGAACAATACTGTAATACTTTTCAATCAAGAAGCCCATGAAACCCCATTTATTTCACCGCCCCAATTTGAAACTTTCTTCAACATTATGGTTTTCATTTCATTCATTACTCGTCATTGTTGCATGCATGCTCAACACTCTCTGGCCCTCTTCCACGAGTGGAAAATGGGCTATTAGTCCCGTCGCAAACGGACTTTAGTCTCGGTTTTGCAATCGGGACTGCGGTCTTGAGACTAAAAGCCCGGGCTTCTAGTCCCGGTCGGTAACACTGACTAGGACTAGAGGGGCGGGCCCCAGCTGGCGCTGTGCAGCCTCCTTTTCTCTTTTGTTGAACGTTTCTCTTTTATATATGTTTTTATTTACTAATGCACCTAGATATTGAACACAGCTATTATACGTCCGTATATATTATAAATACTATACTATACATAATTACATATATAATTACCACAAGTAAAACTTATATAAATATATATAATTTACAAAATGAGGTAAAACTTATATATATATATTATTACAAAATGTCTCAGAGGACAACACTAAAAGTAGTCTTGGTCATATTGGCTAAAGTTATCTAATTGTAGTCCATTCCAGTAGAATGTACCGGTACGAAGGGCAACCTCGTTGTAAAGGAATCCGCAAAGAGGATCTTGAATAGCATGGACCCTTTCAGTCTCAATTAACTTACCTCTCATCCACCTTATCTAAAAAAACATTATGGAACTCGAATAAGTATTTTATTTTTCTAAAAGATATGAATGTATTAACAACGTTATAAAAGTAATAGAAAACTAAAATATATTAGTTGTATATACGTACCTTTTGTTCCCATTGTCTAGGTATGAGAGCTTCACCTGCAAAGCTATGCATGAATTCACATACATAGTATCCGCACAGGTTGTTGCCCTGAGCCTGCCTCAAATACTTTAGGAAAAATATGTCATCAAATCTATGCATGAGTAGTCATCAAATCTATAAATGTTAAGTCATCAAATAAAAATTTATACATACCGGAAAGTCATTCTAAGTGTAAGGGTTTTTTTGAAGTTGTTGCTTATATGTTGCGAGTAAAACTTTGCCCAAGCCTCATTGAGCACGTCAATGAAGTCTTTATACTATTGTATGGGCCTTGCTCCCCTAGGCTCGGCCTCGCCATGAACGCAACAGCTCGGTGTTCATGCGCGAGCCGGGGGAGGGAGAAGCACTGTTTATTCATATAGTCCCGAGCGTAGCCCCGGCCGGGACTAAATACTCCCTCCCAGCGACCAGTGGGCCAAGGGGGTCTTTAGTCCGGGGCGGAGCCCCCGGTCGGGACTAAAGCCCGCATGCCATTTGTAGTGTCGGCAGGCCGCTTTTAGTCTTGGTCGGGGGCTCCACCCGGAACTACACGGTGACTAAAAGCGTCGGGGCCACTTACTGACTTACCGCATGGCCCCGGCATCGCCACGTCGTCATGGGCTGGCTGCGTCCCGGCCGGGACTGCGCCCTCTGTCTCGGATAATAAAGCCCGGCCCCGACCAGTGCGTTGATGATTGTCGTCCTCGAGGGCCCTCGACGGCACACCGGGCCTAGCTTCTGCGACACGCTGCAGCCTGAGCCAGCGAACCATGGCGCACCGGCGAGACGACGAGGCGCCGCTGCTCGCCAAGCCCGACGCCGCCGCGTCCCCGCCGGCGCCGGTGAAGCGCAACAGGTTCCCCTTCTTCTGCGCCGTGCTGGCCTCCATGACCTCCGTCCTCACGGGCTACAGTATGCATATATATTATTAGCATCTTTGCATATATACAAATATGTATCTATGTGTACATACGCTGAAGTACGCGCCATGCCATGCCTTGCCATGGCGTACTATACTCGACGGCCGTCGGCAGACGTGGCGGTGATGAGCGGCGCGCAGATCTTCATGGCGGAGGACCTCGGCATCACCGACGCGCAGATCGAGGTGCTCTCGGGCGTCATCAACCTCTACTCGCTCGCCGGCGCGCTGCTGGCTGGGTGGACCTCCGACCGCCTCGGCCGCCGCCTCACCATCGTGCTTGCCAACGTCCTCTTCTTCGTCGGCCCCCTCTTCATGACGCTCGCCGGAGGCTACAACGCCCTCATGGTAGGCCGCTTCATCGCCGGCATCGCCGTCGGCTACGACTTCGTCATCGCCCCCGTCTACGCCGCCGAGATCGCCCCCGCCTCTTCCCGCGGCCTCCTCACCTCAGTTCCCGAGGTATGTATATATATATATATATATATATATATATATATATATATATATATATATATATATATATATATATATATATATATATATATATATATATATAGCTGTGTGTCAAGAACAATTGATAATAATAATTTGTTGGTTCTTGATGAAGATTTTCAACAACACGGGAGTGATGCTGAGCTACGTGTCGAACCTCGCCTTCTCGGGTCTGCCGGCGCACCTGTCGTGGCGGGCGATGTTCGCGGCCGGGGTGGTGCCGCCGGTGTTCCTGGCGGCGGGAACGCTCACCATGCCGGAGTCGCCGCGGTGGCTTGCCATGAAGGGCCGGCTCGCCGAGGCCAAGGCCGTGCTCCACAGGACCTCGGACACGCCGGAGGAGGCCGAGCGGCGGCTGCTCGAGATCGAGGACGTCGTCTCCGGCGGCGGCGAAGGGAAAGCGAGCGGCCGCGGCGGCGCGTGGAAGGAGGCGGCGACGAACGCCGGCGTCCGCCGCGTTCTGGCCATGGTGCTCACGCTGCAGTTCTTCCAGCAGGCGTCGGGCATCGACTCGGTGGTGCTGTACGGCCCGCGGATCCTCGCCATGGCCGGCGTCACGACCAACACCTCGCTGCTGGGTCTCAACGTCCTCTTCGGCGTCGCCAAGGCCGGCTCCATCCTCATCGCCATGGCCCTGGTCGACCGCGTCGGCCGCCGCCCGCTCCTGCTCGTGAGCACGGGCGGCATGGCGGCGTCGCTGGTGCTGGTGGGCTCCCTTTTCGCGGCATTCGCCGGCGCCGGGGCGGCCGGGCGCGGCGCCGCGGCGTCGGCGGCGAGCGTGGCTGCGGTGGTGGCGTACGTGGTGTTCTTCTCCATGGGGCTGGGGCCCATGGCGTGGGTGTACAGCTCGGAGATCCTGCCGCTCCGGCTGCGGGGGCAGGGCGCCGGGCTCGGCACCGCCATGAACCGCGTCATGTGCGCGGTGGTGATCATGACGTTCATCACGCTCTACAAGGCCATCACCATGGCCGGCGCGTTCTACCTCTACGCCGCCGTCGCCGCTGCGGCGTTCGTGTTCGTGTACACGTGCCTGCCGGAGACTAGGGGAAGGAGCCTTGAGGACATGGAGGAGCTCTTCCACACAAAGTGATTTGTATATGGTGGGATGATCCAACTATTTGTTCAAACAAATGTAAGTGTTTTTTTTGGGCTTTGCCCAAATAAATTCCCATCTAAATCCAAAAGCCTACTCATGCTTACATGGCATGGTGGGACCGTGTGAGGCACCGTTAGGAAATTCCCTATGCAGACGCTCACATACATATATTATTTTTGGTTTCCATTACATTACATGATATCTGGGATATGTTGTGTGATGCCAAACACATACTGTCTTGCTATCTGGGTTGCTTGTCTTGCCACCTAGCACCGCAGCTATATATCTATCTATTATATTAATATAATAGTGTTAAAAGGAGCATCACGTTCGTCGAAAGGGTCAAGACATTTCCACGTTAATCTAAAAAAAGAAGAATACGATCCGTCGGATTTTATGAAGATCTAAGGGTCAGTATTATTCAGTTAATAAAATAAGTGAAGAATATGTGCCATCGGATTCTGTGAAGATATAACGGTCCATATTATTCTGTTAATCTAAAAAAGCAAAGAATATACGCCGCCAGATTTTATGAAAAATCTAATGATCTATATTATTTCATTAATTAAAACAAAGAATACTACATGTGGTCGGTTTTTATGAAGATAACGGTCTATATTATTCCATTTAATTCAAAAAAGAGAAGAATATATGCCGTCAGATTTTATGATGATCTAATGGTGCAAACTAACCAAAAAAGTCAATGTCAAGATCACTGAGATTGAATCACCAATTTTGGTTTTCTTATTGATCAAAAAAGTAAAGCAAAATCATGACATCATTACCGATTCATGTAACAATACCAAAAAATGAGTCCATATCAAGAACAAGCTACATATATATGTGTTAAAAAACTAATCATAAGGCTAGGTGACGGGTATACTTACCAAGATACGGAGAATGATGTGTAAGATACGGAGAAAGATGTGTAAGTACACCATCGTCCAATTTGGTTTAGGGATTAAAGTTCTAATCCCGTCACATCGGAAGAATGCTAATCAGAAGTATTAAATATAGTTTAATTATAAAATGCATTACATAAGCGAGGACTAATTTACGATACGAATCTATTAAGCCTAATTAGTCCATGATTAGATAATATAATGCTACAGCAATAATTTGATAATTATGTACTAATTATAGGTTAATTAGGCTCGTTACTTTCGTCTCGTAGAGTAGATATGACTTATGTAATTAGTTTTATAATTAGTTTATGTTTAATACTACTAATTGTCACTTATTTTGAGGGACTAAACTTTAGTCTAGTATCAAACACAGCGTAAGGCATGAATGATGCAATCAGACTTGCTTAAACAAAGAGGACCACGCCAAGCCACGTGGCCAAGCAACCCGACTCACCCCAACCAGCTGCGGGACTGTTAAAAGTAGACTTTACTCAAATGCAAAGAGAGACAATAAAGGACACCGATGAGTAGGAATGAATCCTTGTATTGATCTGATGAAGTGTTTACATATATATATATACTAGTTTAAGGGGTGGGGACACACCCATTCAGTAACTGCCAAAAAGTTGTGTCCCTCCATCATTAGCAACTGCTAATGATATGATTAACTGGCTAATTGATCATTAACCAATATAATCATAACACTCCCCCTGATCAATTTGCTCAATATAACCTTCATTGATCATCCTTCAATTGAGTTAATAATTCCTCCAAAAACCCTGTGGGAAAAAAATATGAGGAAATATAGATATACCGGGTAAAACTCCTCAAAAACCCAGTGGGAAAAATAAGGAGAAAACCATGATACATTGTCGCTTCATTCGAACTCTTATGAGATAAACTCATAGTCTAGTTCAAAGAACAACTTGTATGTCTTCAGTTATCATCCATAAAAACCCCTGTGGGGAAAATAGATGATAAGACATATGATCTTGCATCTTGCTCCATCTCAAACTCATAACAATTTTAGAGAGCGATGCACGTCTTTGAATCCTCTCGAAACCTGATAGGGGAGAAGATATGACATGAATTGTCTTAGATATCTTCGTTAAAAACCCCGATGGGAAAAATTAGAGATATGACATATTTCTTATATTGATATTGCCTCATCAAAAACTTTATAGGAGAAACCTTGAGAGGAAAAACTCATAAAAAGAAAAGAGTACAATATAATGCTTAACATGTTATAATCATGGGGAGACTCCACCTGAACCTTGCAAAACATAAAGTCATTGCATACCAATTCCACAAACACTTATAAGTGTGAGAATCGATAGAGACTTTATAGATAATTTGTGAAGCAAATGCATTGTTGATTTTGCAAGAAGTTTATTCCTCAAATGTATTAAAATACATGAGAATAAAACATTTTATGGGCAACATTGTGATATTGCTCTCACATAACCTGTCTACATCCTAGTAATATAAGTACCATTATCTTGATAGATAATGATTAGTGATTTGATGAAATCATAGTTTATCACTCAACGAAGTGACACAATCATATGTAATACTTCGGAATGATATGTAGGAGTAGCCATTAGTGTCTACAATGACTCCCATGAGAACTTTACCACCGAGATATCGGTCTATGATATGACATTTATGTAATGGGGATTAGTTAGGCAATATCTTCATATCCCACTATGATCATGTCTCAACTCATCTAGTGACAAGTCAAGAGTCTTTGAGTACCATATAGATATCCGTTGATATCCTGTGACTCTCGTCAAAGGACGTCATTGGAGTAGCACTACTATGAGCTGGCAAGTATCTACAAATGCAATGTCAGGCCTGCTGCAAATTGCATGATACATAAGCGCTTTTATGGTACTATGGGTAATCTCAGGGTCACAATGGATATTGATCCATCTTTAGAGATTAAACGACCATAAGTGTTAATGGATATGATCACACAATATCAGTGGATATTGGTGGACCGATATATATGCTCAAGTTATAGACTTAAGCTTGATTTGGTTTTACCCAAATCTTCATCTCAAAATCCGTCTAAAGATGATTGCATGATTTGCTACGTGTGATCGGAGATGATACAAAACCCAAATAGGATTTCAACGCAATCACACATATGCGATCATCATGGTTAGGAGTAACCCTTCCGAGGAAGGAACTCACCCAATCAGTTGCACCACAATCAACTTGATTGTCTTCGAGTCATGAAGTGACTTGAGTTGTACACAACATATGTTGCGATTTTGATTCGAATATGAAATCCATAGGGACTTGAATCCGAATTTATCCAATTCATGAGATATGCCAATGATCTAATATATAGGAACTAATCTTCACACATACCATGATGTATGTTGCTAGGTCTCTGCGTGAAACCATATGCTACAAGCTCTTGCTATCTCACCACCTTACTTCCGTAAAGAAAGCATTATGAGAGTAAAATGTTACTCAATCATTTAGCGAGAGCAATTCTCCTCGATTGCCACCTTTGATTTGACCCAAAAGGAGTGTTGGAAAAACACTCTTTGCCTAGGACTTTTGGTCTGGATCCAGTAGGTGTACGATAATCCGAAACGGAGAATTGTCGACATGTGTAGACTTTGCATTGATTCAATAGAACCAATATAGCTTGTGAAAATATTAACCCTTAAACTCCAGCTCATTTCCCATTATGACAGAGTTAGGGCGTTCCAATGACCCAAAGCCTATATATGTGTACACACATGCTGGTCTTTTGGATGTTAAGACATCCATAGGCTTTGGATATGAGTATCCGTAAGGTGTTGATCAACTTGATGTTGAATAGCATTTACTGTCTCATCTATTTCCACATAAGCTTGCAAGAAGCTATATTTCTTGTGACCATACTTCTCCCATATTACTATGAGTTGAGTGGTTTTAGATGGTACCTCCACTCTTTCTGGCACAATGACAATAGGAAATCAGATGATACCTTTGACAAGCAAATGTATTGGCAGGTAATTTGCAATGTGTTGCAAATATAAGAATCCGAACTAACAATCCAAATTCTTCAGTACATGGATATATATATATGAGGAGAAACATCAAAGCGTGACATTCACTTTAGATTCATGGCATTCTATGTGTGGTATGAATCTCCCCCTAATGCCTGGAAACATCCTCAAAATATGATCAGCATACAGGCTATGCATAAATCCCCTATAGGTAATTCGAGGTATGTTGTCAATGACGGATAATTTTACCTCCAAGAACACCTAATGCCCAAAATGTATGTTGAGGTGGCAAGATCGATATGTGAAAAACATAATCAATACGCAGATGGGAATATTTGACTGAGGCCAAATATCCATGTACTCACTGCAACGGAGGGAGCCGTATGGGTGCAGTTTTGTTGAATTTGAAATGAATGTGGTGTGTACACCACATCCAACCAATTGATTTTGGCAATTTGCAATTCTATTTGGTCATACAAATAATTAGATTCTCTTGATGTGAAAATCAAGTAAACCATTATGGACATAAGGTACTTAACACCATAGTTCCCAAATGCCAAACAAGTCCATATAAATGGATGTGATCCCGCGTCCAGGATCTTTTGCTCCAAAATTGAATAATTTGAGCAAAGGATTTGGCAAATATTGCATCACCCTAAGGGACACATGTAAGACTATATTGTGCATAAATATGCATTATGAAGTACCTATTTGATCCACACAATGGTAGAATAGAGTCACATGCATAATCTTGAATGTATTCAAGAAATTACAAGACTCATATTCCAATTTTAATGTAAGAGGCCCTTAAAATTGATTTCCTTGCACATAATATGCACATCAAATCTGAGGATTTCGGGAATTATTATTGTGACCAAAAGAATTGATAATACTTTTCTCGTCATCCTAAGACAGGAAGACCAGACAATCAAGCCAAAATCTTGATTTTATCAAGAGAGAAAATTATTCGTACACATAATATTAATAATAATTTTCTCATCGTCCTAAGATAGGATAACTAGGCATCCGTGCCAAATCTTGATATGGTCAAGAGAAAGAAAGAAAGAAAAAATATTCTGTGTACGCAACATTCATATGAGATTTATATATGCATGATGCATCCCAAATGATATGGAAGAAATATCCACAAGTACTTGGTTTTCATATCCGTTATACCGAGTGCTGATTTTCATAATTACTTTAGGTAATGGGTTTTGATATCGAAACCATACAACTGGATATCATAAAAACACATAAGGGTATTTGTAGAATTAGATACATGTGTGTATCAATGATTAACTTAAGAATACCCATAGGGAGAGCGTAATCTCTGTTACTTGTGTTTGTGGGACACAGCTCCACAAAATAATTCCTTCACCATCTAGTAAAATCTCAAATGTTTCTATAGAGTAATAAAATTGATATAGAATGTGAATACCATGTATGTGGTACACGGTATTATTGCATAATGGATGATATACTACATGAGGTAGTACTATATGGGCTAAAAATATTTTCATGGATAACAATGGAGACTGGGATGTCTCAAAATTCGAAGTAAACTTCAAAATTCTCCCCCCTGAACTTTCAAGCCTCCAATGAGGTGGAGGTACATTTTAGCCAAAGATTTTGAGAAATTGTCATGGAGTGAGTGATGATTCACCACATCAACATAGTCATTATCTCAAATATTGTTGCTTCTATGAGATCCACCATGTTCTACATATCATAGAACAAATGAAACATATAAAACTGTCAAGGACTTGAAAGTCCCGATAAACAGATGAGTAAACATCCGGACAGTTGTACTTTCTTTGCTCAACATTCCATCAATGAGTGCAAAGAACAAGGGGATCATACTCCATTGAATACTCAGATTTCATAGAAATCGAAGTAAAGATAATGCAACAAAATGCCAAGTCGCATGGGAGGCAACTTTGGAGTTGGCTAAGCATTGGATTGGATTAGGCTATCATGAGCCTTTCCAAAGGGATAAGAGAACATCCAATGCAGGTCAGAGAAATTTCCATATTCAAAAATATATATAGCCATGTCCTACATGATGAAATCATGTATGCAACGAATTTACTTCAAAAGTAAACTATATAGCATGAAGATATTAGTGCCAACTTTGGTATCAAGTTGATACTTGAATTTAGATTGATTGCTCGATAATGTTGTTATAGTTCTAGTCTCTCCATTCCTGAGGGAATGGATGATGCAACAATCTATACCAAAACAAAAAAAATCTCTATTTGCCGATCACCAAAATGATGCTCTATTTTTGCTATTTATTTAAGTAAAAAAATATTGCTTAAACAATTGTATTCAAGATGAGTCTTGAACCGGTGTATGCAATATGCTGTAAAATCAAGATGAGTCTTGAATTACATGCAACGTAGTGTAAACCTCATAATAGATAGGAGAAGAAATCACAGATATCATCAAGGGTGAGCAAAGGTCACAACCAAGATTTATTGTATCACTGTATATTAGTTAACACATCGAGGTAGTCACCAATTCGGTGTAGACCTCACTATCACTGTGGGAGGGAGCATAATCTGCAGATAAATATGCAGTAGATGCTATAACCGCTGAACCATGTGTTAAGTAATATATCTGACATATTGGATTTTCACTTGGAGGTAGTCATCATATGAAGGCATAAAAAGATGTAGACCTCACAATAATGGAAGTATAGTCTGCATATGTGCAGTAGATGCGTAAATCCAGCATGAATGATGGTAACCGCTAATCATGGTGTAGACCTTACAGGATTCTACATCATATTGGGTACGCACATTGAGGATAGGCATTATGTGTCATTATGTGACACATAATGTAGATCCCGCAGTAGTACTAGAATACTACCTTGTGTATGACCAATATAAGAGAATCGAGATAAACACCATAAAAGGGTAAACCATTTGTTCCAAATTTGATATAAGTTACGCACGTTGAGGATAATCACTCACAAAGTGTAGATCCGCAGTAGTAAATAGTACTAACTTGTGCATGGTTAATATCAAAAAATTAGAATGTTATATTTATGTGATACAAAATGAGGTAAGCACATAAAAATATATATTGCATACAAATTGTGTAAATTATAACTCTACTTAAATTACACAATGAAGCATAAAAATGAATTGCATTAAATAATACCAAAATAATGATAATGGCATCCAGTACTATACTACCGAACATCGTGTATATAAAATACGGAGAACTGTAGGGTCCCACCGCACGTCGGTCTCTCCCGAACGAATCCCGCTGCTCCCTCTCTCCCACGCGTCCCCTTCTCTCTCCTCTCTCTCTGTCACCCGCCCCCCGACGCCGCTCCGCTCCCCTTCGCGCCGCCCCGCTCCCTCCCCTCCCATCCCTTCCGCCACAGCGCCACCGCAGCCCCATCGGCCCCACCACCACCCTTCCTCTCCCCAACCGGCGGCCCACGACTTTCAACTGCTGCGACGGCGGCGTAGGATGGCCTCCAGCTGCGGACGGGCACGTAGGCGAGGGTGGGCCTCGCGGCGACCGCCGTCCTCCTCACCTCTCCCTCAGCATCCCCCGTCGTCGCCTCCCACCCACCCCCTCCGCTACGGCGAGCCCCCGTCTCCCTCACTGGCCACGTGTCCCCCATGCGGCGCGTGGCTCATGGCTTCTCCGTCCACCTCTTCGTCATCGTCCTCTGCCCAACAAATCCCCGTCCACTCCTCCCTCCTCTATCTCTCAGTTGCCTGCGCCGGCTCCGCCTCTCCCCTCCCCTCCGGGATCCCCTTCCCTCCCCACCATGCCAGTCTGTCCACTACCCTCCCGCTCAGCGCCGCCACGACCCCTCTCCTCTCCTCCGACCCCGCGCCGCCCCCCTCACTGCCCTCTGGCTCGGTGCCGCCCCACTCCCTTCCCTCTCCTCCGCCCCTGGGTTGTCCCACTCTTGCTGCCCCTGCGCCACCGCCCTTCCCCTTCCCCGCGTCGCCGCCCTTATGCAATGCTTTCGCCGGCCGCCAGCGCGCAGCCAAAGTGATGACGACGGCCGGCATCACGTTCCGATGCAAGACCCCCGCCGCGGCTTGTGCGGCGCTGCGCAGCCACCCGGGATACCAACTCCTCGGGTCCGATGACGTGCACTGCCTCGGATTGCGCGCCCGGCCCATTCACCGCGACGCGCCGCACAAGCCCGAGAAGCTCGACTTTGTCGTGCAGATCCCACGCAGCGCCGGCATCTCCGGCGACGACGACCCGTGTGCGCCCCGCAAGGCATGGTCGGCGCACTACAAGCGGGTGCCCGGGAGCGACTGAAGGGCCTGATGCTGTCCCGGCGCATCGTGTCGGACGTGGCATCCCTCATGCCGCTGGGTCTCCCAGGCCGTTGGTGTGGAGGTCGGCGCGGACAGCGCCGGCCGACTGCGGAGGCGGCTGCCTAAGGTGGAGGTGGTGCGGCTGATGAAGGAGAGCCGGGACCCCGCGGAGGCCGCTGAGTGAATCATGCAGCTGTGCGCGGCTGCGGACCAGGGCACCGCCTCCGCCGACGCTGGTGTCATCCCCTGCCTACCTCCACGTGCATCAGGTCGGCGGCACATCTGAGTCTCCGTCACCGGCCCATGGATGAGATCGTCCCCGCCTGGTTTGCCATGCGGTCCTCGCCTCCAGTGCCATCACCTGGTCCGGCCATGGGCGATCGGTGGAGCCAAAGGTCCAAGCGACGCAGTCACCATTGATGCGGTCGTGTGGCATCGGAGAGAACTGGCCGGTTGCTCGGGCCGTCGTCTTTGCCAGGGGCGAGGTCCATGACCGCTCACAGCGCACTATTGAGATCGAGATGCTGCTATATAGTGCTATACTGCTATGCACTCCGTTCCCTGCTCCATTCCCTGTTCCTTCCTTCCAATCCTCTCTCTGTGCATGCTTCCTGATTGCCGCTCTATGTTGTGCCATCAAGCTACTGATGTATTGTGCACTAATGCTAGCATCACGTCGACCAGTCATGGCCGACATGATTTTGTTGTTGCACTTTAGGTGTTTGACGAAATGCCTGTGCATGATAATAAGTTCATTGCATTTTTTTTCAACATAATCGCAGTCACCTTTATGAAAAAGGATACTTATGAGATCTCACCATTTACAATTACTGGCTGCCTGATTCTCTTCCAGCTAACATTATTTATTCTGTTTTTCTTTTTCTTAGGATTTCCTTTCAAATCATGTCATATTGTGAAAGGTTAAACGGGAGATGGTAAATTTCAGTCTTCCTTTGGAAGGCAAGCTTCATCTTTTCCGCAGTGTGTGAAAATTCAGTTAAGTACTAAGTTCCTTTCATGCATTGTGGAGCAGATTCATTATTTAACCGTTCTCACTTATATGAGTTTACGCTCTCCAATTATTACTTTTTCCTACAGATTCATCTACGAAATGCATCACTTCATAAAACAAAAATGGCTCATATTTACAGACACATTAATAATAGTATGATTAGATTGTGCTTGCTGAAAGAATGGGACAAATTCTATTTCAATTGGCTACAACAAAGTGGTAATTTGAACATTATTATTATTTTTTACTTTTCCTCGAGACAACAAGGTTATTGGTTTTCCTAGAATAGGAGAATGAACATACCCATGAGTACAATTTAGTCAGGTGTATTTACGTGAATGCAAGGGTGCCCTCTATCATATTTGCCTGATATTTTCTTAGAATTCTTATGTGGTCCATGGATTCCCACGATCTTCAATTGCCCAAATAGCCAACTTGCTTCAACAACTCATGTTGGTTTTTCTTGAGTTTCAGAGAATCATTTTGCTCTATGGGACTGTTGAATTAAACATGTAACTATCGCTTCGGTTTTAATTGTTTTTGCTTTAGCCTAGGAGGTCTTACATTCTTGATAGGATTTATTTATTCTAAAGTGGGATCGGATTGAACTAATTCCACCCGGATAACATATACTCTGTTATTATGCGGGTTATTTCATAAGTGTTGGTGTTTCGAAATCGTGGTGCCGACACCAACCAGAAATGCGCTGTGTTCCCACCCTTGATGGTTGATGCAGAAGGTAATGCAATAACACAAGATTATCCTGGTTCCGGTCGCAAGACCGTACGTCCAGCAAAGAAGGTGTGTGCAATGTATTTTCCTGCACCAGACTGCGAGTAGTAGGGGATACAAGTAGGTTGGGAGAAGAGGCAAGGCCTCCAAGTCTAAGATTATGATGATTGAGGCAGAGTACCAATATCGTGGAGTGTGTGGTGTGGAGTGCGTGGGTTGTCTTTTGTTCTTTATTCGATCGATTGATTGTCCGTCGTCTTGTCTCTCCCCCACATGAGTGTGCGCCTCTCCTTTTATAGACCAAGGAGGAGGGGTTACAGTCGTGTGTCACTGTGCAGATATAGTTGTTACACAGTCGTAGGTGTGGCGCCGGGCGTGGCTCCTTGTCCTCTTGTCCTTGGCCACTGTTGCGCGGCGTTGCAATCCCTGTGATGGGTTCTTGTACTGGTGGTGATGCCACGGAGTGGTTTCGAGGGTCTGAGCTGACCGGCGTGCCATAGTGACTCATCTGTACGCCAATTAGAGGGTCCCCCATGCCTGTGCACAGCCTTTTCCGTGGAAAATTACTACGGGAGTTGGCAGCACAGGGAGTAGGAATGACCCGGCCCTGTTCGTGTAGTATCGGCGTGTTCGCACAGCGCCGGGAATGGTCGCAAAGTACTCGGGATGGTCTGCCATGCTTCAGCCGTCCTTCCTCCTTATCTTGTTACGTGCTCGAGGGTCTCTCCTGCCCGATCGAGGGCTTTGGGTCACCTCGAGCGAAGCGGAGGGCTTCGTCGTCAGCCTGGCGAGGCTGCATGAGCGGGGGTTCGGAATCCCCACTTCGGCGTTCTTTCGCGGGTTGTGCCTCCACTACGGTGTGGAGCTCCACAACTTCGCCCTCAACGGCATCTCGCAAGCGGCGGTCTTCGTCACCGTTTGCGAGGGGTTCTTGGGCATCGAGGCTCACTGGGACCTATGGGTTCACCTTTTTCGGGGTGAGGTCCATACGGCCGCCGGTGAGTCTCGAGGGGTCCGCCTGGCGGTGCGCGCCAGGGGCCTCACTCTCCAAGTCTGGGGGTAGCGTAGCAGGCTCTACATCCCGGCCACCATGACGTCCAACAACGCCGACTGGGACAAGGGGTGGTTCTACCTGCGCAACATCGACAACAAACTCCCAACGTACACCGCCAATGTGCTGCGGGAGCGGCCGGAGGCCTAGAGCTACGGTGTCTCCCCCGCCGACTGCCAGGAGCGGTTGAAGGTCTTCACCGACGCCTTCACCGCGCCGTCGCGGGCCGGGCTGACTGCGGCGGGCATAATCGCCAACTTCAATCAGCGGCATGTCTTGCATCTGATGGAGAGGGCATTGCGCCTCGACCAGGTCAAGGCAGAAGCGCCCTGGGAGGGCTCGAAGATGAAGGAGGGAAGCCTCCTCATCGAGCACTGCATCCACCGAGCGCGGCGAGCGGTGGAGGTGTCGAAGCTTGACTGTAATGAGGCGGCCCTGTTCGCCGTCAAGATGTGCCCCGATGCGGGGCACCTACAATTTGTAAGTTTTGGTTTGGTTTAGATTCAATCTAGTTTTTACCCTCAAGGGTTACTCATCGCTAATCCGCAACTTTTTCCCCAGGGGTTATCCCATAAGGGGGTATCGCTCCACCCCCTCTTCCCGAAGTCCGCGAGGCGAATTGCCTCTCCACCGAGAGGCAGAAAGCGCGGAAGGACTCGGCAAAGAAGAAGAAGGAGAAGAGGCGCCAGCGTAAAGCGGAGCATGAAAAAAAGGGCCACCGACGGGCAAGGGAGGGTCTCTCGCCCCCCACGACTTCGAAGAGCAGCCCGGAGGAGTCCTCCTCGGACGACCTCGTGGAGATCCCGCCACCTGCACCGGTGGCGGCGGAGGTGACCGTGTCCCCGAGGCGGCGAAGCCAGGAGACCCCGCGTCATCGCGGGGTAGGGGGGCCTCGAGCAGGTCGGCGCCCTCGACGGCGTGAGCTACCCCCCCAAGCGCCGCGGCGACCACCCCGGGGGTTCAGGCTCGAGATATGTTGATATGTGCTTTCCACTCAAATCACATGTCTTAGTATTACAAATTTACATATACATGTTGCTTATGCATAGGATGAAAAGACACTATGGCAAAACTTTTTGATAGACATATTACGGTGGTGAGGGAATGTGAATCGAAAGAGGCTTCCAAAAGGCATACAGGACTATCATGCTCGCATCACAGGCAAAAGTATTTGAAATAGAGATGTTATGAAAAACTATAATATTTTAAACTTATGTGTACCCTACAACATATTGATGCGTTACTGTGAGGTCATTTCATACAATTTTTTACTCTTCATGTTTATGTAATAACTTAATTAACATGGTATTTTAGTGTTAGTGTTCCAATTATGTGTATTGCAATATAGTTATTTTGTCACCGGTAGTAACGCATAGACATTTTATCTTTTCATTTAGAAGATTAAGCCTTCACTGTACATTATTATCCCATAGAAATGCACGAGCATATCTCGTAGTCAGCCAGATAACTATTAGAATGCAACTAGTTCAGTTTCCACCCATTAATTCTTTCTATGCTTGGAGTAACCACTTGAAAGTGGATTTCGTTTCATCTCCATTGAGGGCACAACAAAATTCAGTGTTCTGAAGATGATGCTTGGCACCCACAAAGATTGCCAGTGGTTTATCATAAATGTTTGTCTCATCAGTGTTGTCAAATATTATCACATCCCAAAATCTGCGTACTCTCCCTCCATGTTCGCATGACCCCAAAATAAGATGTTTATTTCACCTGTCAGATTGATCTGCACCACGCGGTCCAATGATCGGGGGCGACCAACCGCAACATGATCAGTGGGCCCTATCATGCAGCGCTATAAAGAAAGAGGTAGGGGCTGGGGGCACACACGTCAAGGTTCATCGTGGCCCACTTGCCCACCTACAACCCTAGCTGATCTAGCAACACTAAAGCGGTTAGAAGCACCACCACCCCTACATCGACGCCGCTTGTTGTCTCTTCTTGCTGTCCACCATGTGGCGGCCATGGCGTCTTCCTCCCCCAAGCTCCATAGTTGTATTTCCGTCTATCTTTCTCTCTCTCTATCTATCTCTCCTTCTCTCGGTCCATGTGCTATAGGTCTAGCATATGTGAATTAATCTCTAGTTGATATAGAAACCCACTGATCTACTCCTAGTGATCTTCTTAACACTATCAATGGTATCAGATTGCCTACTCCAAAGAGTAGATCCAGTCTGGGAAAGAAAAAGAAAGAAAAATTTTAATTCAAATCGGATCATAAGAAGAAAGTTGAACCCTACCCTAACCCTAGAAACAAAGAGGACGAGTGGGATCTACCAGCTGGTCTCACTGCCGTCACCACCACTGGCCAACGCGTCATCACCAAGCAAGAAGACAAATCAAGCCCCGCTCGACGTCGTGTCACTAGCACGAGGCTCGGGCTCGCTGGTCGCCCCGCCATGGTGTGCGTGGATGCCTAGGGCACTGTCGCATGACCTCTCAATAGCGGCGCGCTCAACATAGGGCGAGGGGACTGGCGGTGGCACTCGCCACCTTGTATCTCCCGTCGCGGGCCGCCGCTGAGAGGGAGAAGGGAAGGGATATGGAATATTATTCAACACCCCAGCCAGCCACCGAACGGCCAGTCGCACCGCGCCCCGAGTCACCCACCCCTTCACGGCCACGTAGCTTCCGGCAGGCTACGCGCCCAGCGCTGGTTTTTTTTGTTCTGGGTTTTTATGTTGGCGGTTGGCTGGTTTTTTTGGGCAGGTTTTTTCCTAGCAACAGCAGATACATGGCCTAATGGCTGGGAGAGTTTTTTTTCATCTTTTTTGGGTGGAAAAAGCACGTCTCTTTTCTTTCTCACGGCCGAGAGAGGTTTTTTCGGTCTTTTTTAGTGGGTGAAAAAATCGTGGCTTTCTTTTCCATAAATCAAATTTATTTCTATTGATACATATAGTTGATAGTCCTATTATATAATTGATTTATGTTTCGTGATGGATATACATTGAAATATAATATGTTGATAAATGGCATGTGTGAGCTATGCCATATATTAGTAGTTGATCGCAACCATGATAATGTGAAATCACAATAATAAATATTTTAAGACTATCACATTGAGCTTTCTTTATTGAAAACCAACGTACACATAGAACATTATATAGAAGAAAAAAAGGAATGTTGGAGGCGCTACAAAATCTTGGTGAGGAAATTTTGCGCCTTCTCAAACCTCCATGTCCTAGGTGATGGACATGTGATCTTCTTGTGACCTGATAACCAATATACCACGCAACGTCGTCGGCAATGGTCCATTTTAGCGCGTGGGGGGTCTTCCTCTCGTCCTTCTCCTCATGTCTTCAAGATGTTGCTTGTTAATTTCCAAAGTGGGGCATGTCCTAGCGTTGTGTGATGTTGTGTGTGCATCCATGTCCTCGGTGATAGACATGTGATCTTCGTGTGGCCTGATAACCAGTATACCGCGCAACATCATCACAACCTTTAGTTCCCCTAGTTCTTGATGCCTAAGCCCAGTTCCATGTCTTTTGATGAGTACTGGGAGTATTGGCGCCAACGTGAGGTCTTACGGGATGGCCCTGACACCTATGAAGGCAACTATATGTACATAAAGGCACCTTCCACCATCAGCGCGCGTGCCAAGATGAGTACTGAGAATGATTCAGCACTTCCTGTTGAAAATATGTCCCCTGACAATGCCGATTCAGATGACAAATCACATGATGACGATGACACTGATTCTGATTCAGAATTAGAAAGTGAAAACAATGTTGAGCCATCCTCCCAAGGTTTGTAGTTGTATTTCCTATATTCCACTCAACTGCCTTTTGTAGGCCCTTTACTAATACGTGTTACATCGTTTTGTATTTGCTTATCGAAGAAATCTAAAGGACCACCGAGATACAATGCAAATCCTGCTTGGTTCCATAAGATGCAATTATCTACAATGTCTGGTTCTAGTGCAACTCTATCGGAAGATAAAATAGATGAAATTCTCAGATGGTTCCCAACTGATGATGATATGAATGATGATACCCATTGGTACAATCGCACTTTGCCCGATGTTGAAGATCTTGATGATGGCGATTATTATGACATATGTTGGTTTCAAGGACATACGCGTACCCAGTGCCCATCGCCAAGGAAATGGAGGCTGGTGAAAGAAGGGAAGTATGAAAAATAGATGGGTTTTCTTTATAGTTTATGCCAATTTGTTTTTTTTTCCCGCTTTCAAATGGGTTTTTAATTTAATAAGTTGTGCTCCTTAATTCATATAAGTCAAAACCGTTGTTCTCACTATCCACTGATGCCACTGACTATTCACACATGCTCGAGCATTCTCAGCTTAGCATCCCATCCATCATGACATTGCGTGTGTATCCATGTCCTAGGTGATAGACATTTGATCTTCATGTGGACTGATAACCAATATGCCACGCAACGTCATCGCCAATGGTCCGTTCTTAGTGCGCGAGGGGGGGGGAGGGGGGGGGGGTCTCCCTCTCGTTCTGCTCCTCATGTCTTCAAGACATTGATAGTTAATTTTCAAAGTGGGGCATGTCCTAGCATTGTGTGACATGTATACTCCACATACAGAGCATTTCCTAGTTCCCAATTTTGGACCCTTTGGATTCGCCCGCAGAGGAGGTTCCCTAACTATATCTGCGGTGCCAAACCTCAGAACTGGCATCAATATGACCCATCAAATTTCTGTACTTCCCACAATATTTTTTAGTTTCCTTTAGATATTCCAAATAAAACTTACTCTAACACACGTACATGTGAATTGAGTGATCTCACTCAAAGATAAAAGGAAAAAAAAGAGTAATACTTACATCGGATGTGTCGCCATCTTCTTCTTTTGTGACAACTAAAATCCCGCTTTTGCCTGTAGGATTGGCCATACAAGGAATAACACAAAAGGTGTTCGTTAGTGGAAGGGTGCCTTTTAATGGGACCTTGTATTGAGAATATATAGGAATGCAATTGGTCCTCTAGAATTGAGGGGAGCCAAATGATCTACATGCAAAAAAGGACCTCGTCCATGGTAACTGGGTTGAACAATAAAGATTACTCAACAATAAATGGTTGGCCACTGCATGAATATTGTTCCCTACCCATCGTGCATGTTGACCTAGTGCCAGATTGCATAATTTGTGATATAGTTCTCACCTCTACATTTTCTCACATACCCCATTCAATCTACCAGTCAGACATGGATGGTTGCACCGGAGCAGGAATCCAAGGATCGAAAGAAGAAGGAATCATGTTGGTCCATGATGGCAAAGAGCAAGTTGTACGATAGAAGATCCTACTTTTAAAGGCAATGGAGGTGGTAAGGTTGGCGAGCAGGTCAAAACAGACATGCGATTTAGTGATGTAGACACTCAAGAGAGTACCTAAGTAAGGTAGAGAGTTAGTTTACTAGCTCTTCAAAGAAGTATGGTAGAGAGTTAGTGATAAAGAGGACAGTTACTGAGAAGTGCACTATTGGGGGAATCAGAGAGCATATTCTGAGGATGAGCAAAGCGACATCTAAGCTCACATATATGCAGATGGATCTCCCACAGTTCACTTGATTTTTCTTCACTTCACAAAGAGTTTGAGGCTTTTGAGGTGAACTACAACTCACAGGCTGACAAGTGGGGCATAGAAAAGCTCATTACCGTGTGTGTGCAAGAGGAGAGGCTAAAGGGCACATGTGGTGATTCTATCAACTACCTGCAGCACAACAAGAAAAGGTCTTACAACAAGTACCACCAACCTTAGGGGAAACCTCTATGGGATGGTAGCTCCTCCAAGTCACAAGGAAAAGCTCCTCAATTTGGTCACTATTAGAAAGTGGAGGTGGACAAGGACACTTGCAAGTGATGTCTAAAGAAGGGCCACTTTTAGAAGGATTGTTTAGATTTCCTGAGGTAACTAATGAAGAGAGATGAGGACATTATTGCATTTGTAGATGAGTCCCTATTTCTAAGTTATGAAAAATCTACTTGGTGGATTGATTCAGGTGCAACTGTTCATGTTGCAAATTTGTTACATGGATTCCATACAAGGAGGATGTTGCAAAGAGGTGAAAGAAGTATTAGAGTCGCCAATGACGTCGAGGCAGAAGTTGAAGCCATTGGAGAACTCCATTTATAATTAAATAATAGATTCATACTTTGTTTGCACGATGTCTTTTATGTAGCCTCTTTGAGTAGAAATTTGATTTCCATATCATGCTTTGCAGATCATGGTTATGATTGTCATTTCGACAAAGAACAATGTTCAATTCAGTTTAAAAATAGGTGTGTTGGTCTTGCCTTCCGACAAGACAACCTTTATATGTTGTCCATGCATGAGAATATAAATGTTGTATGCAATGATGTCAATGTTGTGTGAAATGAGAAGCCCTCTTCATCTATGAATGAAATAAAAAAGCGGAAGAGAATTGATGCCATGACATCACAATTAGTGTCTTAACTAGCCAGAAGCACCTTTAGTTCACACGCATATGTTGGTATATGTACCATGATTTGTATATTGGCCGCATACTTTTATCCACCAGCTAGTTGTATTGGTATGCATGAGCAACTCCAACAGACCCTCGAAATAACCTCTATCCTAAGTTTAGAAGATCTAGGTAAAAAAATACACTCCAGCAAATCATCTATTATGCCCCATGGGGAGCCTCCAAATTCCGCCCTCTACACTTTGTTTCTAGGAGTGTCTAGAAGCTATCTATTATAAGTTATAGCTATGAGTTATAAGAGCATCTCCAAGAGCTCCTTTATTTGCTTTTTGTTGGCTAAAAATAGACACCAGACCCAAAAAAAAAGGAATCTAGCAGATAGGCTATCCGGCTCGCTATCTTTCGTGGCTCACTATTGGCGGCCCTCCCATCACTATTTTCCACCCGTGCCGCATGCTCACCATCGCCTCCCTCGCGTGCCACGATTCTTGTTCCTGCCATGATTTTGCAGCTCCCGCGCTTGCACTAGCCCTTCCCGCGCATTTCCTTCCCGTACCTCTCGGTTTCCCCACCAAATCGCCGCCAAGTTCCTTTGCGGCGGCACCAAATCGGAGGCAGATTCTTCCACTGTCGGCACCGCCATGACCCGCCGCCGCGTCCCCCAGCTTAAGCTCCACTGTCTTCCACTATGATGTTGCGGCGTGGTCTTCTCCTGGCCGGTAGATCTCGCAAGGATCGGAGGGTCCGGAGACCGACGGCATGAGCCCTTGTAAGGAAAATTTTCTAGTGGGATGAAATGAGGGATTGTTGATTCTATTGGTTTTAGACCTTCTAATGGTATGGATTGGGTAGCGGTGCACCCAGATCAGTCATGCGTCCACATAACTAATTTGACCCAGATGATTAAGCGTATCCTCAACTATTATGTGCACGGCACCAGAAAGAACAGCTTTCCTCTCATCATCCGAAGATGAGGAATCAATCACTTTATCCATTACAAACTGATTGAAGTCATCATCTGAATCCATAGTGTACAATGCTGTTGTCCAATACTCAATCAACCATGCAAGAAATCAGACTCGATCAAAACATTGATGATAAAAAAACCACGTCAATATTGTTTAAACAGGAAACACGCACTACACGTACCTGATATCCACTTGATCGGTTCTACAACATGCAACAGGCATAGCGTAGCCTATGGTCTTCCTCTTCCAGGCGGCGTCATAGGAGAAAAGGGAGGGAGGCGGCAGCGTTAGGCGGCGTCGAAGGAAAAAACGGTCGCACTAGCGCCTGGACGTCCGATAGAAAACAAAAAATCTGATGGATGACGTAGCACAACCACAACCAAGCATTCTATCCGTGTGAGGGAGTTAAAACAGAGGGGAAAAAAGAGGGTGATGTGGCACAACTACAGCAAAGTATTCCTCTCCAATGGTACTGTAGCACAGAAAAAAAACCCGCCGCAACATGGGAATGATGTTGCATGCAACATGTAAAATTTTTGCAACACCTAACAATAGCGTATGCAATATCAATATCTGCAACATAAATAGTCATCGTCTGTAACACTAGAAACACGCACTCATGACTCTCAGCCACACACAACAGCGGTCAAAAAATTCCCAATAAAAATGCAACATCCGGATGAAACACTTGCAACATGCATCTGAAACATATGCAACATCGCAACATCAAAGATCTACTTTTGCAACATTCAAATCAAATAGTTGCAACATTTTTCTAAAACATCCGAAAAACGTGAAACATGCTCTTGCAACATGGAGCAAAACCCTAGAACATCCCAGATCTACTTTAGGAATATTCACATCAAACAGTTGCAACATTCTTCAGAAACATTCGAAACACGTGAAACATGCTCTTACAACATGGAACAAAACCCTAACAAAAAAAGAATGCGGCACCTACCTCCCTTGCCGCCCCTCCCTCTGCTCTCCCATCGGCGCACCACCCCTCCCCTGTCAGAGGAGATGGGCAACGGCGATGGCGCCCAGAGGAGCAGCGCGGCAGCGACGCTCGTGAAGGAGGGGCGTGGCGGCGCCGGCGGCTGTGCGGAGGAGCAGCGATGGGGGGTCGGAGGCGGCACAGAATAGGGGGCCAGAGGCGGCGCGTGCAGGACCGGGGCGGCAGCCACCCGGAGGAGCAGGGGAACGGCGGTGGTGCGGAGGAGGGGGCCGGAGGTAGCGCGCAGAGGACCATGGCGGTGGCGTGTCGAGGGCCGGGGATGCAGCACGTGGAGGAGCGGTGACGGCGGCGTGTGGAGGATGGTGGCGCGCGGAGGAGACGGCCGCGACGCTGTGTGGAGGAGCATCGGCACGGAGCAAGGAGACGGCGACGACGCAGGAGGAGGTGGCGGCGTCACGTGGAGGAACGGGCGTGGGGCGACATTACGCAAGGAGGAGCCGTAACGGCGAAGCGGTCAGGCGTCGGCGGCGGTGGCGCATGTGGAGGAATGGGCGTGGGGTGACATTACGCAGGAAGGAGCCGCAACAAGGGCGTGGAAATAAAAAAGGAAACATGGCGAAATGACGGGAGAGATGTACGATGCATCGGACGCCTGTATAGGAGCATTACCGAGGAAAAACACCAAAAAAAGCGTTAAAGGAAATACGCAGGGCAGCGGCGGCGTAGGACTTGGTGGCATTGGAGGAAAAAAAAATTAGATGACGTGGACCCAGTTTAACCTAGTATCTTGGACTACCCATTGAATTAGGGTGTTTTCTATTTTTACAAAGGAGGTATAATCTCCAAATTTAGCTAACAAAATAAAGAGCTCTTGGATATGCTCTAATTGATGGCTTTTGCTGGAGTTAGAGCAGGTTTTGAGACGCTAAAAAATAGGGGCAACACCTCCTATTTTGTATTTGGATGATCTAATTAGGGGGCCACCACTGGAGTTGCCCTCAGAGATGCATATACAAGGATATATGTATTCACGACCATGCATATATAAAGTTTATCTCTTGTCTGGTTGATTTTTCGAAACCTCTGGAAAATGGTTCCTTTGAAATGTTTATTTATTGGACACACAAATAGGATTCAGGCATAATATAAAGGCGACATATCTAGTGGAAACCAACCCCTCCGTGCAAACTTTGGAAATCAACATGCATGGAAGGTGAAAAGGGGAATTTGCAAAATCACATGAAAGGTGGAGGAGGGATTGGCAAAACCAACATGCATTGAGACATGCACGGGGACAAGCATGGGAGGTGGGAGGCCCATTGGATCAACATCGTGTGGACCAGATTGTGGTTTCCAAAGTTTTCACCTGATACGTTGCCTAATATAAATCTATATATTATATCTTCAGCCAACAGTACTTGAGTTAACTTAAAAAGGATGGTTGTTATAATTCAAAGGAAAGAGACCTTGATATTTGTCTATTATCCTGCTACAATTCATTAAAGTGATATTTAATTTCAAAAGGTCATGGCTATGGAACTACATGGCTATCATTATTCACACCTAGCACACCTACTACATACTGTCCCAGAATATAGCTGCGTTCATATTTTTCAAAAGTTAGATGGATACCACTATTCACACCTAGCACACCTACTACCACTGTCCGCCGAATATAGCTACGTTCATGTTTTTCAAAAGTCAAACCTTTTAACCTTGACCAAAAATACCTCAAATTTAAACTATTTTAAATAGAAAATGTTACATATTATAATATTAGTTTAATGATAAATCTACTAATATATTTTTATATTATTAATTTTATGATTATTTTCTATTTAAAGTCAAAATTGAAAAGATTTCACTTTGAAAAAATCTAAACATTTGAAAAAGATAACTTTGTTATATTCTGGGATAGGTGAAGTATATAAAACATGCAACAACTCATTTTATGTGAAGATTGTCGGATTGGATTTTGGGAGACACACCTTGGTCGGTTGGGTGCCTCCACATTATGTTGCCCAGTAGTCATGAAGGACGTAGGCTTCTCTGACCTTTCAATTGAAGAAAAGACAACATCGGAAGATGAAAACATAAGTCATGCAGATTAGATCAAGTGAGAAGGCAACAACTTAGTAACAACATGTGTCTATTTTAGCGCCACATTGGGCACCCCCAAACTGTGTTTATGGGCATTCTCTCATCTTATCCTAATAAGATTAGTTAAGTAATCAGGGGTGTCTTAGAGGCAACAAAATCGTTAGGATGGCTTAACCCAAGGGTGAAGCAAGAAATTAATATTGACAAGGTTGAGCATAATTTAAATTTGGAGAACGACGTACTATCATGCAGCTAAGGAGTTATATTTACCTTTGCCTACATCAAAGAAATATGATGCCTACGTAAATATGCCTATTGCTAGACAAAGATATATATCATAAAAGTATATATAGCAAAGAGAATAAGGCTATTAAGCTACATGCCTGTGTGTAAAAGCTAGCTTATTTATTCTTAAATATAGACTTGTTAAATTCTAATGTGTGGATGTAAACAAACCAAGCTTGCAATAGAGCCTCCTGGAATGCCAGCCATCAAGACAGAAGTTCACTTGAACAAAGCCCGATCACTATCAAATGGAAATATCAAAATAAAATTCTAGCATCCTCCCTTGGTCACGCACTGGTGTATAGTGACGCGAAGTTAACAAATCAGTTTGAGAAAAGATGTAGTTTAACAAACTAACATCAAAATTTCTGATCAAGCAAGTATGCTACTATTTGTCATGCAAAGTAGTCCTAATGTTCCAAATGACGATCACAGAGAGGAAACTTAGGGTACCTGCAAAGAAGGTCGGTATGGAAAATGAGTGTCAACGCACCGGAGCCAAAATCCATTGGTTCTCCAATCCCGGCCTGATCCTGAAAATATAATTAATGGATTCAGTGAAAGTATAGTGAGAACATAATAGGTTTGAAAGAAAGGTTGACAAAGGGAAGAAAGATATATAATGTTGACAGATCCAGAATTCGACACTAAACTTTTGGTGCCGAAGACAAAGGTGTATCTTGACTCATCATGCAATCAGTCAATTTGATGGAATAATGAGACCAGCGCAAGGGAAAGAGAATGCAAATTATAGTAACAAAAAGAAAATGTATGAATTGAACTACTCTGTACAAGAATGTGCATGCATGGTTTACAAAAAGAAAATATATGAATGGAACGTTTACATGCCTATATATGGGCGTATCATGGATCAAAATTAACATAGCCATCTGTAGCTCCACCCCAAACCCCCACCAAAAAGACGGCTCATGAATGAGACGTGACGGCGTGCTGACCAGATCGATAATTAACCATTTGCTTAACTAGCAGAATTAAAAATAAGCTATGTCAATGCTCGTGTGTTGTAACAGGAGCTCTAAAAAGGTTTAATTTCTTGATCTCATAATTTTGGGTGACCCTGATCTGATAGGAAGAAAGGATGGAGAAACGGGAGCAATATAATGGCTGGAAAACAATAACAATTATTGTAGGCAACCTTGGCGGAGGCGGAGCATTACCACATCCGGGAGGCGGCTGCATGCGACATTCAACTCTCTCTGGACTTCGATCAACGTACGTCAATATTGCGTCAACCAGGATGAGACAAACATCAATAATTCCCAGTCCATACCTGAAGATGAAAAGGTGGACACTTTTGATTAATCATCATCTGATGAACTCTACTGAAACACTACCCAGGAGTCGATCCCCCACGGGATTCAAAGATGATTTACCTCACCGAACAGCAGGAAACACCTGGTACCTGGTGGCAGTACGTGCAGGAAACGATCTGCATCTGCTCGTCATCCTGCAGCTGCTGCACCTCCAACGAACACTCGATCACTCGAGGACAGCCAGGACGGAGGCAATGGAAGGAGATCCGATTGCTAGCAGGCCATTGGAGGAGGGGTCTGCGTGGCTTAGCTTGCTGGCGGTGGCATCGATCCGACGCGATCTATGGCGGCGGGGAGAGGAAGGGGTGGAGAAGAAGATAGGTCACAAGAGATCCGATCGGCAGGCGATATCGGAGTCTGATGATATACAGTATGATGCAATATTTGTACGAGCAGATAGATAAATAGATCGTAGGTGGCGGCGACGGGGTCGATCGCGAGCGAAAATGACGCGGGCGAAAGAGGTTCCTGCGTTGATAACGGATCGAGGGAGGAGGGGATGGAAGGCGCAGGATCCGGCGGTAACAAAGTTTAGATGGCATGGCCCGCCTCGTGCATTTTAATAAGTATGTAGCCCCATCATTTCTTAAACCAAAATTCTACGTTAAGTTTATAGAACGATCAGTCGCGCTCTGTACGCGACCCACTCGCGGCCGCCGCCGGAGCCGGAGAAGGAGGTTATGGTGGCGTTGGGTTATTGTTCCGGGGTTACCTGGGGGCCTCCGGTCACCGGCGGATCTAGCGTGGAGGCGAGGCGGTGGGCGGCGGCGGAGGCGGCGCGGCGCCGCCGGAGCCGGGGCAGAGGAGGCGGCTGGGGCGGAGGAGGGGTTAGCGTGGAGGCGGGCGGTGGGCGGCGGCGGAGGCGGAGGCGGCTCGACCGCCGTATCCGGGGGCAAAGACGATGGGTCACGCTCTCCGCTTAGAGCACGACCGGTCGCTAACGCGCGGTCCAAATTCGTATAATACCGACTCAGATAAATGAATAGAACTACTATACTAGGACATAAAAAGACATTTTTTTTTCAGATGCATCTTTCTTGGCTAGAAAAAGCAACATTTAAACATGATGAGGGCATGTTATTAGCTGCTAGCTTCATGAGGAGGCATTCGTAGAAAAAAAAATCTGAAGATTGCCCCGCAATGGCATCTGTTTTCTCACGCACAGCACTTACTTTGTGTCTTCGTCGAGCTATATTAATTCCCCTTTTGCCCCGTGCTTGAACGACTTCGATCTATTTTCCTTATTGATGTCTTGGTTCTTCTTTTCATTTTTCTAATATTTACAACACGTCTTTTTTGGTGTTTGCTCGTCCAAGATATTCTCTGCATCCATGTGATAAACAACAATATATGCTAGCAAACATTTTTTTTATTTCGGATGATTACTTATCAGTAATCACCAAATCATCAAAATGCACTAATCTTATGCTACGATTATTGATTATTCAGTGATATAGGCTCCACATCCATGTAGCAGTTCACGATCTCCGTGATCTGCTGTCCCAATCACCGTCGTTTTGTACGCTAGCTACTTGCATTGTTAGCTTGGGCACCTGGACTTGCAAGAACATATCTCAGGAAAGGTTCAATTCCCCAGCTTCCAGAAACTCAAGCTCATTTAATTCATTCTATAAATATCTGCTCTTGACCTATGCTCGCTGCCACAAGAGCTCGGATGCACAACTCAACAATGTTCTTCCAGTATATACTTCAAAAAAAAGAGGGGGGGGGGGGGGGGGGGGGGGTGAAACAATGTTCTTCCAGCGCATATATAGGAGTGGTCCAGCCACTGTTGCGCGTCCAATTGTGACCAGGTACTATCTTGCTCCAAAATATCCAAGATTTGCTTCAACCACAAGTTATTCTTAAACTGGTGCATGGACAATGGAAAAGGTAAATAAATGGCTCACAATATCACAAAATTCATAGGCTCACAAATAATATGCCCCTGTATTTTTATTTTCGTTTTCTTCAAATACCCCTGCAGTATCATGTTTTGTTATTGCCTTCGATTGGACGTAAAGTCCTATACATCCGCGCATGGCTTCACCAGTGTCCAAGAGACTAACAATAATCCTAACTAAATTTAAATATTAAGAGGCTAGCTAAAAAATAAAATGCTTCTTAAAAGCAGGGGTAAATCAACCGACTCTCTAAAATTGTACTCTCTATATTTAAAATTGACTAGCGTGCCTGGCTAGGTAAAGATGGCTAGCGAAGGGGGGGAGATAGCTAGTATGAAAAGATAGTGTTGGGGACGGTCTTAAGGGGTCCCCTGACCTAATGGACAATCACCCGAGAAAAACGCAAACAAATCGCAACCAAATCCCCGTGAGTCAAAAAAGACCAAAACACGCACAAGGCCCATGGCCCATGACGGCCCAGCAGTCGCTCGAGCCCCTCCCATCAAAGGCTCGACACGCAGGCTTCATCTCCGCCTCGCTCGAGGGTCTCGACTCCCTCGACCGAAACACTGTACAAACTCTGCTTCGCTCGGGGGTACCGACCTCCCTCGAGCGAACACCCCAACTCCGCCTCGCTCGAGGCCACCGTTCCGAACAAAAGCGCCCGTGCGTCCGTCCACCTCGCCTGACAGGGGCATTCAATGTCCGGCGCTGCCGCAGGGCGCCAAAGTCAAAAGGCAAATCGCCACCCATGCCGACTGGCATTGCCTAAGGCACTATGCGGCCAACTCCGATCACTGTGCGGCTGACGCCGGTCACTGTGCGAGCACTGGAGCACCCTGTGCGGACAGACGAGCGTCACCTCGATGCACGGCTTTGACCATCCCCGTCCGACCCCCACAACGGAGCCCTAGAACAAGCATGGGGAAGCCCTCGAATGGGTGTACGGACGAGGACCGGGCGCGAGCGCCGGTCAGTGCAGCCGCACGGATAACAAAGGCCAGGTTCCATCCGCCAACTCCGGTCACTGCTCCGCCATCCCCCGGCATTGTGCATGAGTGCGCGACCCTGTACCACCGACTCCAGTCGCCATGCCGACTTGCGAAGCCCAGATCGGACCTGAGCTGAAGACTCTGGCGCTCCTGTGTTACCAACCCCCGTACGGATCCCATGACAAAGCCCTCGATAAGGCACGGAAGAACCCTCGAACGGGTGTGCGGGCGACGACCGGGCTCGAACACCGAACGGCATAACCCCTCGAAGACGCTTCAGGACAAGCACGAGGACACGTACCTTCTACAGGAGCCGTCGTACCACCATCCATGGAAGTTGGTAGAGGCTCAGCGATTTGCGCCGAGCAAAAAGACCCGATGGACAGCCTCCACGCCCGGCGCCATACTCTCTAGTACCTGATAACTGTAATTTTACTGTACGATGCATGTATCTCTGCCCCTCCTTGGACTATAAAGGGGGGAGGTGGACGCCCGGCCAAGGATCAGCGAACAGACGACACACACTGATTAACGAGCAGCTACACTCGCAAACGTTGCTCATCCACCAGAGTTCACGACACATCCACCCGGTACGTTTGGGACTTGGAGGTTTTCTCCTCCTCTCCCACCTCACTTGTAAACCCCTACTACAGGCACCCCGGTACGGCAGTGCGTGCACCTCCCTTGCTGGACATACAGCCCCGTGGCCGGAACCAGGATAAAACCCATGTCATTGTGTTATCCTTCGCACCAACCATCGAGAGAGTGGGCGCAACGCATTCATTCTAGTTAGTGTCGGGCAGCCGATCCGGACACCGATAGATAGCCATCCAGTTGGCTAGCCAATGGGATATACAAGAGTTCTTGGAGATGCTCTTACGGTGATCAGATTGCAGTTAATTTCAAACACTGCGGCTGCTGCAAAACCGTGTCAATAATCCTAGCTTGCGAGAGGCAAACTACTGTACTTCTCTGATTTTTACCCTCAACCTGTCCAATTAAGACTCCATTACCATCCTTGATTGAGTAGAGACGATGTGTTCATTTGTACACAACTTTTCTTTGTTTCTTCCTGCGTAGTAAATGCTGCTACAACAGATATTTGTCGTCTGGCAAATACAGTACATGTTCTTCTGTTGAGGACAACCAAGCAAGCACATGTATAGACTGCTGTAACACTAACCTCAATTATTGAGAGATACTCAATTGAGGGATTTGGTAGATCTTTGTAGGTTTGGACTTCGGAACATGAGGATACTACCAACCATGCGTGGTACGTGTGGCTTGCATGATTGCATTGCATCCACATCGAAAATGGGGTGAACATGACGAAACTATATTGCATCCCAGTACGTTAGGAAATTGGAGTACTTGATCGCGACCGCATTTGAACATAAACCAAAACAACATTATATACATAGGAAGAGTCCAAGCACAGTCACCATCATCAACAACACACACAAAAAAGAACTAACAAAAGCATAAATTGATTGATGCTACAGAAACAAAACCATATGCTTTCAAGGGATAACATGAATCATGTACCCACAGCGGCGCCTTAGCCCTTGTTTAGTTCCCAAAAAGCAATCCCAAAGTTCACTATGCAAAAAGAAGATTCCCATCACATCAAAATGCAGGCCTATACATGAAGTATTAAATGTAGATGAAATCAAAAACTAACTGCACAGTTTTGTTGTACTCTACGAGACGAACATTTTGAGCCTAATTAATCAATTTTTGGATAATTTTTCACACATACAAACGAAATGCTACAGTGACGCAATGATTACGAAGTGACCCCAAACCCCCAATTCCCCACCCCCTATTCTCCATCTAAACAAGGCCTTAGTGTCGATATCGTAACCACTAGGAAATGACCCTAGCTCAACTAGTTAGGGTAGGAGGTATTGTTGTGTACCCTGGCCACCCAGGTTTGAGGTCCCTCTAGCTCGAATTTGGATGACTATTTTCTTCAAAAATAAAAAATCGTGTAGTTCCTTATATGTATACCGTAAGCACTGAGACAGAGTGGTAATACACCTAATTGTTCCTCTCCTGTTTGGTGGTTTCCGTAGTTATTATATATACTCGTATAAGAAGCTCATGGAAATCTATTTTCTTTCATTTGCCACTCTCACTTCGACAATAAATATGGGTTTCCTACTCTTCATTGCTCATAGGATATACTCTATGCATCTTGCTTGAACTAGTTAAAATCATACTATTTTTCTATTCCCTCTATTTTAAATTGTAAATCATATCGTTTCAATTTCTCTAGGTACTTAAGTATCCTATCATATATTTAGATATACACTATGGTTTTAAAAAATCCAAACAATTTATAGTTCCAAGAGGATTGAACATAAAAAGATAGTTTTTCTCATCTTAATTTCTCTAGACCGTCTCATTTTTCTAGCTCCATCTAAAGTGGTGAATTAATTGATTGTTTATTTATGCCACCCTGTCAGCTCCACGCCACTTTGCCGCGTGGCCTCTGCTCTGCCACGTCATCGACCGGCCCACCCATATCTCCCCTCTCCCCGGCTTGTAGTAGATATTTAAACAATTATTAAGCTGTTATCCCTGCCAAGGACAACGGGCGCCGTCCAGGACACGCTGCAGCTTGAGCCAGCAGCCATGGCGCACCGGCCGGACGCCGTCGAGGCGCCCCTGCTCGGCGATAAGCCCGACGTCGCCGCCTCTCCACCGCCGCCGGCGAAGCGCAACAAGTACCCCTTCTTCTGCGCCGTGCTCGCCTCCATGACCTCCGTCCTCATGGGCTACAGTACGTACACGCACATCGCCTACTATACAGCATTAGCATCTCTGCACATATGTATCTTCGTGCTCAACTGTGCGCCACGCCATTGACGTACGTACGGCAGACGTGGCGGTGATGAGCGGCGCGCAGATCTTCATGGCGGAGGACCTCGGCATCACTGACGCGCAGATCGAGGTGCTCTCCGGCGTCATCAACATCTACTCCCTCGTCGGCGCGCTGCTTGCCGGGTGGACCTCCGACCGCCTCGGCCGCCGCCTCACCATTGTGCTCGCCAACGTCTTCTTCCTCGTCGGCCCGCTCGCCATGACGCTCGCCGGAGGGTACACCATGCTCATGGTGGGCCGCTTCATCGCCGGCGTCGGCAGCGGCTACGCGCTCGTCATCGCCCCCGTCTACGCCGCCGAGATCGCCCCCGCCTCCTCCCGCGGCCTCCTCACCTCCCTCCCCGAGGTAATTAAACTGTGTGTTTGTGTTGGAGTTGGAGACACTAAATTTGGCAAATTGTTTTTGTGCAATTAGGAGCAATTTGAATTTGATAATTTTGTGGTAATGTCGATTTCCTTGTTGGTTCTTGAAGATCTTTATCAACAGTGGAGTGATGCTGAGCTACGTCTCCAACCTCGCCTTCTCCGGGCTGCCGGTGCACCTGTCGTGGCGGGTGATGTTCGCCGCCGGGGTGGTGCCCACGGTGTTCCTGGCGGCCGGCGTGCTCACCATGCCGGAGTCGCCGCGGTGGCTCGCCATGAAGGGCCGTGTCGCCGAGGCGAAGGCCGTGCTCGACAAGACCTCGGACACGCACGCCGAGGCCGAGCAGCGGCTGCTCGAGATCGAGGGCGTCGTCAACAGCGGCGGCGCGGTCGGCGGCGGCGGCGGCGCGTGGAAGGAGGTGGCGACGAAGGCCGGCGTCCGCCGCGTGCTGGCCATCGTCCTCACGCTCCAGTTCTTCCAGCAGTCGTCGGGCATCGACTCGGTGGTGTTGTACGGCCCGCGCGTGCTCGCCATGGCCGGCGTCACCTCCAACACCCTGCTCCTCAGCCTCAACGTCCTCTTCGCCGTCGCCAAGGCCGGCTCCATCCTCATCGCCATGGTGCTCTCCGACCGCGTTGGCCGGCGCCCGCTACTGCTGATTAGCACGGGCGGCATGACGGCGTCCCTGCTCGTCCTGGGCTCCCTGTTCGCGGCGTTCTCCGGCGCCAAAGACGACGCCGCGGTGGCAGCGGTGAGCGTGGCCGCCGTCGTCGCCTTCGTCGTGGCGTTCTCCGTCGGGTTGGGCCCGCTGGCGTGGGTGTACAGCTCGGAGATCCTGCCGCTCCGGCTGCGCGGGCAGGGCGCCGGGCTCGGCACCGCCATGAACAGGGTCATGAGCGGCGTGGTCACCATGACCTTCATCTCGCTGTACCAGGCCATCACCATGGCCGGCGCGTTCTACCTCTACGCCGCCGTCGCCGCGGCGTCGTTCGTGTTCGTCTACGCGTGCCTGCCGGAGACGAGGGGAAGGAGCCTCGAGGACATGGAGGAGCTCTTCCACACCAAGTGATGGACGATTCATGTGATATGAAATCTTGCATAAGTGTCGTTCCTCGTTCCAGGATCGTTCCGGTTTCGGAAACGGGAACATGGGACCCGACCAAAAATCCCATTTCGCTTCTGTGGAATTGCCAATTTGCAATTTTTGGAGCTTTGGTCCTGATCTTGACTGTAAATTTGTATTCTTTGTTCGCAAGACTACGGAATAAAATAATTTTTGCACGTTATCACACTGTTTCCTTGATGGCAGGAATAATGTCGATTCTTGATCATACACCAGTACACCACTATGGACATGTTATCGATTAACGCTGCAACAGAGAGCTCTGAACTTTTCTGATCGAGTTGGCGCTGAAAATGGCTGCGGGCAAATCTTTATTATCTTAATCGATGTTTATAAGATGATATTCTTTATTCTAAACTTGCATTAAATGACCAAATCTTTTTATGCTCTCAAAATTTTGCATTCTTGATATCTCCCCCCCCCCCCCCCCCCCCCTTTTTTTTCTTGCCAAGTGCCTTGATTCATCTTTCTCCCTAATTGTTCTTTGAGAGCTCCCCCCTTGTTTCTTCTTCTGCTGCTACTTCTTCCTAATCACTCTTGGGCTGGGCCAAGGCCTGGAAAATATATTGGTCCACACGTCTCCACAATGGGCCATAGTGCGTTTAGAACAAACAGGTTTCAGCACTATATGGAAAATATATTAACGGAGAAGGCACTTGACAGACTTTACTCGGAAATAAATATTTTAGTTCAAAATGTTTGTCCCACATTTGAAGTAACAATTTCCTACCTTGTACAATATTGTCCATTATCACCACGTCACACCGGCAAATGTAATAAATCAAACGCCATTGAATATCTCTTCTCGAAGAGCTTTAATCGGAGTTAAATTGATAGCTTGGTATAATTTAGTAGCTAAAATTTCCATCTACCAGGTCTGTAATGGATGGACATTTTTACCTGGGAATTATAGAATCAAGGCTATTTTATAGGTCGATCTATGTATCAGTATCTGTTGGGGACTTTAGCTGCGAGAGGTCACCTCCCGCTTCGTTTCTTATTCAAGGATAGTCTGATTCAAAGATAAGAAATCATCAAAAGGTTTTGAAATGGCAAAAGCCAGGCAACAGTGGAAAAGTATGGAAGGTAACAAACAAGAATGATGCCTACAGGTTCGCAGGTGATCACCTCCGAATGAAGAGACCTCTAGGTTACGAGAGCTAGGTGTATGCAGCATGGAATCGAAGGTCTAGGTTAAAGCCGCAAGTTTCAACGCCATGGTCAATTACCTTCGAGTCTAATAAGTGGCATGATTGGCTAAAGGGCAAAGGTACCATCGCAGGTGCTGACACGAAGGAATCACCAAGGGTGAACGCGAAGGTAATGGGTGAAGGCGTGAAGGGCGTGACCGATGAAGCAAAAGGTAAATTGGACTCGCTAATCATGTAACTAGTAATTTAGGCGCGCCCATGCGCGCGGTGGAATCAAATGTTGGGATTGATGATATAGTTAAATTGCTTACATTAGTAACTTTTTAATAAAAGTTTGTGAAGGACAATATAGAATGGTATTACATGATAAGTAGGCACACAGATACACACACATGCATATAGGGTATATGCAGTAGTAGATATACATATGTACACACGTGGTTATAACAACATAATATATACACCTAGAGATACCGGTGATCTTACTCATGCTGTGACAGTAATCCTTCTAGATACAATATTCTGTTCATGCTCGTGGTCATAAACTTTAGCCTTTGCTGTTTGGCCTGTTTCATGCAATTGTTCATGGTAGAGGCTGATGTTGTCGTGGATTTGGACCAGAGAGCAGCCTAGCTTGTCCAATGGATTTTCCAACCAGGGATCACCGTTGTAAGTAACACTGTTTTTTTTCCTTTATTGTCCCATTGTCCTGGGTACTGATCCACTGATATCGGTAACATGGTCGAATTTTCCTTACAGGTAACATGGATGATTGCTACAAGAGTTGTATAGCCTTGTACTTTGAAGTTCACCTCATTTCCGTTAGGGCTTCACTTTCTTCAGTAAACGTTATCACAGTGAGGGGATCTGATCATACCAGGTTCTTATAGGTGCATCGATGGCAGCTGGTAGCGACTGCAAAGTTTGTCTGCTTGTAGCACCTATGGGGACACATAATTGGTGAGATCATCAGATGGGAATCAAATGTTAAGATATAATAATAACTCTTAATCAGATTCATGAGGTAAGCAACTTACTCGAGCCAGTTGACTTAACCCACTTGCCGGAACCAATTGGAAACACCATAGGCTAATCCATTGTCATCCGAAAACCTTTGTGGAACAATAGCAGTACATATAAAAGGAGCACACCGGTAAGAGGAAAGAGTTTCAGGAGTCACAACCCTACCAGGTTCTTCTAGCTGGTCCTTCTAGTAGTGGTATTCAGAGCAGGCACTAACCACAATCTTATCTGCTTGAGAAATATTCCAAGAAAAGACTGAACAATTGAACACATGCATATATAGAAGCATTGGCAAAAATAGGAAACAATTCTTACATTGGCGAAATAGGAAACAATTTCTGCAGCATGGATGGTTCAAGGAACACCAGCTGCGTTCTCTTTTACAAAGTTAAACCAAGCCTTGGAGTATTTAATGCTTAAATGGAAGAGTGTCCATATCCCTTGTGGGACAGCTTTGCCTTGCACAATTCATGTATGATGTCTGTGGAAAAGAATATGAAAGACTGGCTGTACCTTAATCCAAAACGGAGAAGTTACTGCAGCAACTCAAGCTGATGTAGCAAGGTTTAATGTTCGTGGGCCGACATCCACTACATGTATCTGTATGCAGATATAACACCCTGTATGTTAGCAGAGCAACAACCATGCAGACATTGAAAAAGCAGCAGAAAATTTGGAGTAAATATTTTTCCATTTCGTATATGATGTTAATATCTACATGTATCTGTATGCAGATATAACACCCTGTATGTTAGCAGAGCACTAACAACCATGCAGACATTATAAAGGCAGCAGAAAATTTGGAGTAAATATTTTTCCATTTCGTATATGATGTTAATATCGTATATTTTTCCATTTCGTACATTGAAAAAGTAGCAAGCCATGAATATGTCAATATCGTATATGATGTTAAGAGTGAATCATGAGGTTAAGCATCTAAAGGGAAACATCTTTGTGACACTATGGGTTGATTCCAAGTGTTCAGTGGAATCTGTAACCTACAGGAAATAAAACTAAAAAAATGCTGGAGTCATATTGCTGTAAAAACTCAATTCATATAAGATCATATAGCAAAATCTAGTGTTGTGAACTTGTGAAGGTTCATAAACAAGCAGTGGCTAACCCAAAGGGACATAAATAATTAAATAAACTGCTTTCCATGCAATCATCTAAACTCAGGTTACCAGGGGAAACTCTGAATAAACTAAATCAGTTCTGCTGATGGCAGAACAGCAGAGGGGATGGCTCATGGGCAAATATTTTATTATTATTAGTAGCAATACATCTTAGAGCACAAGCAATAATGCTAATGCATCATGAATCTAATTTATCAGCCGAGCAACTCAGCAGAACTAATCTGCTTTAACAGCCGAGGAGAACAAATTAAAACCTCTATAGAACACACATAATAAGATTTCTTATTTAGTTGAAGGGAAAAGTTGAGTAATGGAAAACAAATACACAATAGATAACAACAAAGCTGAACAATGGCTTTGACAATATGAGAAAAAAAAAAGATGAACTCACCGTGAATCTAACCAACCAGTCAAGCAACTCACCGGCACCATCCCTACTAAAAACCAATGGGTCACAGTAAGGCACGGCAGGCTCAGGGATATTGAAGCGGCGACTCCGCCAGCGACGCATGGCCAGGCAATCATTGACTGACGTGTGGACCGGACGGTTGGCTGACTGGAGGGTAGATAATTAACCGCGGGATCTAAATCGAACGGTGCACGTGATTTTTTAGTCATTTTTTAGTGTTTTATTTCTCATACTCATGACCTATACTTATTTGAATTATCATTTTGTGCTTTACTTTATATTTATTGCATGATTAATTAATTGCATAATGCTTGAACAACTCCTTCTGTCTTAAACATATTACCTAGTTACACAATCGAAATAAAATAAAAGATTAGCCATGCAATATATAAATAGAATCTAAATATGGTGGAGCATGGCGTTTGTGGTGTTGGTGTTGGCTTCTAAGCTGTTATATGGAGCCGAAGTTTGCTGGATCGTTTTGGTCAACATCTTGTCAATTATAACACAAAAATATAATTTTAATAAATAATATGCATGGCCCCAAGCAGTTAAAAACTACCAAAAGAAAAGATAAGATCCAAATAGATTTAAAACACTAATAAATAATTTATATTTTAAAATCTATTTGGTGTTGGTTTCATATTTTTCTGATTTAAAATGAATTAGTTATGCATTTTTTTATATTAAACCAAATTTTATTATTTTTTGAAAATACATATATTGGTAAAACCACCTTTGAAACCAGCTAAAGGGCCAAAGTGGTTCGGTTTTCTTAGTTCGATGGTAAAAAATATCCAGTTTTGAAGTTCGACGACCAAAACCAAACTTCAACAAATAGTTTCATGGTAAAAAATAGATTTCTTCCAAATATAAATGACTTAAGAGTCTATAAGAGTTATGCAGTCTATCCTATAAACAAACGATGCAAACTTCATAGGCAATAGATTGGGGAAACACATACGCCTAGACTTCCACACTAACTTCAATTCATAACTCTTCACAGTAACTTTATCTTTTTAGCAGCATTATTGATATGGAACTAAAGAGTATGAAAAAATAGCAAGCACGAATATTTTATTTATAAAACAACATTAAGTAGGACTCGGTCTTCATGACATCAAAACTTCCATCATAGTGCAAGCATTGGATCTAGTAAAATACAGAAACTTGTCAATCAATACTGCATCAGAAAAAATAAAATTTTATTTTGATCGGTTTAAAAGTTTGCCAGTAAGTTTATTTTAATGTACATGTGAGGATAAGCACCGGTATATTTAGGTAGCATACATGCCGGTGTACTGGTCATCGACTGAAGATACCAGTACAAATGCACTTAATGCACTGAAGCACTTTGGTCTGGCATATATGAGCCGATACGTGTGAGGGTCATCTATAGTAGGGAAGTTATAGTAAAGCGATGATGTGATCAAAATCTCCTAATCATAGCATGTCATAATTTGGAGATGGAAGATCTGTATTTCTTCACTTCATATGGATAGTCTTTTAAATTGCAGATTAGCTATTGAGGTTCTTCTTAATTTTCTTGAACTTTTAATTTTGTGAGTGTAGCAATAAGCTACTATTTATAGTAAATGCGGTACGATTCCTCACTCATGAGCCGGTTGAAACCAGAATACTCTTCCATTATATTAAAAAAATATTTTCATACGGAAGGAGTTTTCTAGCAACCAAACGATACATCTTATAATGAACTAAACATGAAGGTCAAATAAATAAATCATCAGGGTCTTGTTGACTATTATGCCACTCCGAATTTCCAAAGTTTGTCCGAATCCTGTTAGGTCAGTTGTAACATATTTGTGATAGGATCCAGTCATCCGGTATAAGTCCCCGACTCAATAAAGATGACGCATTTTTATGGAGTATTTTTAGGATTTAACCCGCGTTATTCTTTCAGTTCTAGATGATGTCCCCGTCGGACAGTGAAGCGGGTGTGTTGACTTTGTGAGTCTCATGATTTGGATCTCTTTGCCCGTTCTCTCGAAGATGTTTGTAGAGGTAGAGTTTGTGCGCATATATTTATAAAGATGAGTGTGTGTGCGTATAAGCTTATGTATTTAGTCTTTCACGACAAAATTGGGAACAAAATAACTTGTCTTTTTGAAAAAAAATTGAATCCTAAAATGACTTCTTTGGAGGAGCAGCCTCACTCTCCTCGGGTCCTTGGCATCTGCCTCCTTTGAGCCGTATGCCAACTTGAACAGGGAGCTGGCCATTGCCCCGGCCCATGTTGTCCCTTGTCTGTTCGGCTTGCCTGTATACGAAGGGTTAGAGATCTGAAACGACAACATTGTATATGTATCCAAGGTGATAGAAAGGATGCGTGGAAAGCAAGAAGATGTAAGAACCAGTTAAATATAATTGAGCCCGTGCTCCAACGGTGGAAGCTATATTGAGAGAAAAAAACCCCCTCAGAAAGCCATATAGGTTTCCGGTGATGTTCGGCCCCAGCTTTTGGGCTGCTGAGGTGCGACTGTCTGGACCAGGATGAGAGGGGACCATGATCCATGATATACAAGATCTCTATATATTCAGAAAAAAGTCCAGGCTACCTCTCTCAACTATCGTGCTTGTCTGCTTTGCCTTCCTTATCACCAAAATCAGGCATGGTACCTCCCTCATCTCACAATTTCGGTCATTTTTCATCGTTAAGGTGGTTTTAAGAGCAATTAAAAATTATAATATCTAACTTACTCTTAAAAAATTTGTTTTAACTCAAAAAGATATAAAATCAGTTTCATATTTTTGTAGATTTCATACCCTATATTCTAGTACTTAATAATAAGTTATTTAAATCTTTAATGATCATGATTTGATTTTTTGGCTTTAAGTTGCTCGTGTTTTTTTCGCTAAATCTTTCGGAGTGACATGTATACCTAGTGGCGAGCATGGTAAGGGGGCAAGCATAGCGAGCAATGACTATGGTAGGAGAGGTGGACATGCATGCGACAACAACGGGGTATGATTACACTCATTCTTTAAAAATTAAATTTAGATGATTTTTTAATAAAATGAAACTTTGACCTGGCTCGTTTAGCTTGTCTCAAATTGGGTTTCAAATAATAAAGGAGATCATAATAAATAAGAATAACTTAATTTTAAAGAAAGAACTCGGAATAATAATATGATCATCTTTGAGCAAAAAAAATCAAATCTTAATCATAAAAGATTTACGTAACTGATAATTAAGCACTAAAAGATAGAACATAATTTTAAAGATAAAATTGTTTCATATTTTTTATCTAAAACAAATTTCTATAGATTTACTTAAAATAAGTTAGATATTAGAATTTTTAATGACTCTTAAAACCACCTTTAAAACTGCTTAGGGACGAAATATGATCAGAATTATGAGACGAAGGAGATGTCATATCTAGTTTTGGTGACGAGGGAGGTAAAGAATATAAATACGATAGTTGAGGGAGGTAATATGGACGTTTTCCTATATTCACTGGCTCCTGGAATTCATGGACCAATGGCCCAGCCGTGGCTGCCCACAGCCAGGAATAGAAAACATTCACGCGCTCGGCCCGCGCCCGGCAACCCCTTCGCCTGCTGGGCCATGTCGTGTTGGGCAGACCAAATTGGTCGGAGAACCTTTATGAGTTACGGAAGCTATTTTAGACCTCGTTTAGTTTCCGAATTTGGGACCCAAAATTTAGTCTTTTGGGGTGCGTGCGACACTGTAGCATTTCGTTTATAAGTATGAAAAATTGTCCAAAAATTGATTAATTAGGCTCGAAATGTTCGTCTCGTAGAGTACAACAAAACTATGCAATTAGTTTTTGATTTCATCTACATTTAGTACTCCATGCATACTATGACATTTTGATGTGGTGGGAATCTTCTTTTTGCATAGTGAACTTTGGGGGTAGAATTTGAAATCTAGGCCTTACACATGGCTTAATGTTAAGCTTCGAAGGGTAACTGTGACGCGTCATTTTGTGTAACTCAAACAGTGGTGAATGGGATTCATAACACGCGACAGTGAATGGGAAACTGAATTATGTGTTTGATCTTTTTCACGCCGAGGTAATAGCTTCTTTGAAGGGGGTTAGAACGGCCATGGAGATGGGCATCGGTAAAATAGTTTTGAAGACCCATGCACTAATGGGTCATGTTTCTTTGTGTCAGCAAATTTTTTTTGAAAATCTTGTATGTATGAAGTATTAAATAAAGTCTATTTGTAAAACATTTTTAAGAATGAGCGTAACTTTACGCGACGAATCTAATGAGCCTAATTAACCCATGATTCACTACAGTAATGCTGCAGTAATCATACGGTCAGAGGTCTCATTAGATAGGTCTCGCGAATTAATCCGGAGGTTTTGTACGTAGTTTTGTAAAATGACTTTATTTAATACCCTTAATTAATGGTTAAACGTGTGCGTAAAAAATTTTACCCGAAAGAAACGTGGCCATGGTAAAGGAAGCTATTGAAACTGATTCCTATGACTTAAGTCTGTGTGGAGGTTTGATTGCGGAGCTTAGGGAGCTGTTTTATTCAGATTTCTTAGTTTCAATATCGTCTTACAAACCTAGAGAATGTAATAAGGTTGCTCATGCTCTAGCTGCTCTCGGGAGTTTGTGCTCGGCTGGTGCTCATTCCATGTTGAAGAGCTCGACGATTTGTATTCAGGATTTGATCGCAAGCGATTGCGCCGGACAGCAATAGAAGTTTCTTTCCATTTAAAGAAAAAAAATCCTGCAACGATTCGTGGCGATCTTATTAATTTTGTTGTGGCTACTGCTTCTTTCCCGGCATGCCTGCCGCCGCTTCTTTTACCATGTCGTGACTACTGCTGTCCTCGCGCCCTACCTCGCCGCCGCTTCCGCTCGTATCATGGCCACCACTTGTCCGCCTCGCCGTGCCCCATCGCGATTGATGCACCCGCTACGAGCACGGCATCAGCTCGTCCCATTCATTTGGCTTATCAACCACAGTCAATAGTACTTTTCTCTCAGAACAAATCAGCCACCAGTCAGTAATACTTTTCTCTCAGAACAAATCAGCATCAGTCATCAGTCACCATCCGCTGCCGTTACCGTGGAAGGAAGAATAAGTTTTTTAAAAAAAATATTGATGTAGTTGTTCCTAAATGTGGAATGTATTCTCGTAAGGTATTAAAATAGATAGACTATGATAAATGTTGAATGTACTATTTTCAAAATATTGAATTGTGTTTCTGAAAAATGTTGAATTTGTTATTTTTAAATGTTGATGTGCTATTTAGAAAATGTAGAATCTGTCTTTTTTAAAATGTTTGATGCTATACTTCCGGTGCCAGACATAGTTATTAGTAGTGAGACGTTAGACCTAACCGCTGCTAATAGAACGGAAACGTAAAAAGAGTATATTTTGATGCTTATGCGTGGGGTTAGTAATAGTCTGTTTTTAGATTTAATTGGGCCTCTAGAAATAGAGTATTATGTGGCGCACTGAAGTTGGTTAGGTTTGTTTGTCACATGCAAGTTCGTAACATAAAGCATTCCCATGCATCAGTCAAAGATTGGAACCGATGGCCAAGATTCGTACAGCGTGGCTTGCCATGATTTCGTTTCGTAGTCGCATCGAATATTCGCGTGCCACGGAGGAACGAATATCCGTATAATCTAAGGCATGCCGATCCAGCTCCTGCAATGATCAATATTTTTAAATATTTTTACGGTTCTACCGGCCCTCGAACGTTCGACGGTGAAAAATAGCGAACAGTAGTACTGTACCAGCCGAAATTCTCGCCGCAATATGGATACGATGTTGTGTAAAATTTTTACAACATAAAAAATAGCATATACAATATTAAATAATAGTACCCACAATATAAATAGTAATCATTTGTAACACTAAAAACGGCGCGCTCCCAACTCTCAGCCATGCACGCCCACAGTCAAAACCTCTCAATGAAAATGCAACATCCGGATAAAACACTTGCAACATACGTTTGAAATATATGCAACATCGCAACATCTAATCTACTTTTAAAACATTCACATAAAAAATTACAATATTCTTATAAAACATCCGAAATATGTACTTGTAATATCCAGCAAAACCTAGCAAAATAGAAAAACTACACGATTGAATGGAGGAGTATGACGAGTAGGGAGCGCCGGCACAAAAGAAATGGGCGGCGACGGTGGTGCCCGCGCGGAGGAGATGGATGGCAGCGGCAGCGGCGCGCAGAGGAGCGGAGACAAGGGACGGCGACGTGGAGGAGCAAGAATGAGAGAGCGGCGGCGGTGCGGAGGAGCGGAGACGAGGGGCGGCGGCGACATGTGGAGGAGCGGGCGCAGCAAGGTGAAGAAAAAGATATGAAAGGAAAGGGGGAATAGATGTCTCAGTCCGTCCATGTTCATTGGCACGTACTAGAGATCGAGGACACGATCCATCCGACCATCCTGAGTCACGTGCATGTCACGAACCAAGACAACTCACACGAGAGGCAGTTCTACCTGCGGCGAAATTATTCGAGCTAGTCTTTTTTTTAATTGGATTAGGCAAAAGGCAGGTTGGATTTGTTGCAGCCATGTACTCAACGCGCATGGATGCATATGTCTGGAGTGCTCAGTTGTCTTTGCTTTCTTTATAGCTGTCTGATCAATACCTTTGTACAATATAATCAATCAGATGTTCAGGGCATGCTAGCTAGCAGCTAGATTCACAGATCTCGGTACTGTAGTGTCTATGCTCTGCTGCTGCTAGCTTTGGTCCTCCTCCACGTGAAGGAAAAAACATATAGCCAAAGAATGCAAACACATGGCTAACTTTTTGTATCTAGAATGTAAAACTCTCATTATTCATTCCCTCGGCAAAAAAAAACAAAAGAATGTAAAGCTCGCAATTGCGTTCAGCTTCAATCAAGAAACTGTTACTTAAAGAAAAAGGATTACTTGCTAATTCCTACATATTAAAAATAGTTAAGACCCTGTCCTTGTTGTAAATCTCGTGCCATGTGTCCATGTAGCAGCAAGTGTAGTGTCTGCTTAAAACTCTTCCATTTTTATCCTCACAATTTTGTAGCTAAGCATAGATATTTCTTGCGGTACTATGGCCAGCATAAAAACGTAAGTCTCGTGAAGCTGGCTCACCTCATTCATATAGGTAGGTTCAGTAGACTCGGCTCAACCTTTATTTGAGCCAAGATTTCATTTCAGCTCGTGAGCTGGTGGATTGACTCATTAGACTTGATAAATATAATAATACCATTTTATTATATAATGGTACTATTATTATATTTAGCTAAAATAAATAAATTTGTTGTCATTCAAGATGTAAGTCTCTCTAAACATATACCCATAAGAAGAACCGCCGTATCTCATTATCAAACGGGCTAAACTGGACGCCTGAACGGACCAGCACCAAAATATCAGCCCAAGGTGAAACCTATACTAGACACTACTTCCCCGTCCCATAAATAATACAACTCTGTTTTCCCCGATAGATTAGGGTCGTTGGTAAAAGACCATCCTACCTTTAATAATTGTGTCAATCCCACCAATTTAGATACGGAGGTTACTAGTACATGCATATAATTATCTATTTTAAGAAATAAAAAAGTTAGTTACTACTCCCTCCATTCTAAAATGTAGCTCGTTTGACTTTTTTAGCCTCAAGTTTGATCACTCGTCTTATTTAAAAAATTTTATAAAAATATAGTCCAATTTAAGACATTTATGAAGATTTTATATTAATAAAGCAAACCACCACAAAAAATATGATTATTTGTACAAAAATTTGAATAAGACGAGTGGTCAAACTTGAGGTCGAAAAATTCAAACGACCTGCATTTTAGAAAGAAAGTACTAGAATTATACTCTTTTATAGGATTTTTTTTGAATCTTAGAACTGCACTATTGATGGGACGGAGGCAGCAGTGGAGTATTAGGGCCTTGTTTAGTTTCCAAAATTGGAAACCAAACTTTGATCTTTTGGGGTGCGCGCCATTATAGCATTTCGTTTGTATGTGTGAAAAATTATCTAAAAATTAATTAATTAGGCTCAAAATGTTCGTCTCGCAGAGTACAACAAAACTGTGCAATTAGTTTTTAGTTTTATCTACATTTAATACTCCATGCATGCTATGACATTTTGATGTGATGAGAATCTTCTTTTTTATAGCGAATTTTGAGGGTAGAATTTGGCATCTAAACGATGGCTAGGTTCGCTAGATCTCGGACACAGTCGACGCAACAGATTGGTCCGACCAAGCACCAAAAGATCAGTTTGGTTTTCATGGATACAGACAGTGCGACAGCCAGCTCGATCGGTACTGTCCCTTGGATCTAACTTCGTGACGTACCGACAAGCGTGCATGTGCTTATTAGTAGACGAACGACAGTAAGTACGTACATACGTAGTACCGACTACTCTAGCTGTTTGATGGGCCCACACGGGCACGCTGGGTGGAGCCCGCCGGTCGAGCAGCGTGAAATGCAACCAGCCGATACGGTTCACGTACCAGCGCGCGCGTCGCTACGGGAAACCCATCGTTTGCCGAGTGCCTGGGCACTCGGCAAACGCACAATTACCCTCGGCAAAGCCTTTGCCGAGTGTTACACTCGGCAAAGGACACTCGGCGTATCTCGTGTCGGCAAAGACCGTGTTTGCCGAGTGCTTGTCGTCGGGCTCTCGGCAAAGACTTTGCCGAGTGTTAAAATAGACACTCGGCAAACATTTTTTTAGAAATTAAAAAAGAGGACAGCCGACACTCGGCAAATGTTTCTCAAAAAAATAAAAAAAATCTGGCTGCAGCGCCGCGCCGCCCACGCCGGCCGCCTGCCCAACCGCTCTGCCCGGCTGGCCCCCCGCCCGTCCGCCTCGCCGGCTGACCGTCCGGCCGCTGCGCCTCGCCGGCCGCCCGGTCACTGCGCGTCGCCGCCCGGATGCCCGGCCGCTGCGCCTTGCCGGCCGCCCGGTCACTGCGCGTCGCCGCCCCGGATGCCTGACCGCTGCGCCTCGTCGGCCGCCCGTCCACCTCGTCGGCCGCCTAGCTGCTCGGTCGCCGCGGCTGCCTGCGCCTGGCCACCGGCCGCCCGGCTGCCCGGCGCTGTGCGTCGCTGGACGCCCGTCCGCCTCGCCGGCCGCGCGGTCGCTGCGCCTCGCCTCCCGGCCGCTGCGCGTCGCCGGCCGCCCGGCCAGCTGCTCGGTCACCGCGGCCGCCTACGCCTGGCTGCCCGGCTGCTCGTCCGCCTCGCCAGCGTCACCAGGTACCTCGAGGAAGACGACGGGAGTGGCCTGCCTGGGGCCGAGCATGAAGAACCCCAGGTAGCTCGCCGACGGCGGGAGGCACTAGGAAAAGAGAGAGAGAACAGAGCCAAGCGTGAGAGAGAGGAGAGAGAGAGAGGATAAAAGCCAGCCGTGAGAGAGAAGAGAGAGAGGACAAGAGCCAGCAGCCAGGCGCCACGCGTGAGAGAGAGGATGAGAGATCCATGTGCTCCCGTTTCAACCAATGAGAGGCCACCATTTCCAAGTTGAGGATTGATGACATGGCAAATGTGTTTTCTCTTAGCGTTTGTATCGAAATTTTAGATAGTTAAAAAATTCTAAATGAAAAAGTTGTAAACTACAAACTTCTATATATCTTCGAGAGCAAAAACTTTGATATAGAGCAAATTTACATCTCAGGTCATTTGAAAATTTTTAAAACTCAAAATTTCAAATTTGATACATTATATTGATATTTTAAAGTACTAAACAATCTCAAATTAAAAAATTGTCAACTACAAACTTTTACATCGTTTCAGGACCTACAAGTTTGATACAGAACATATTCACATTCGAGGTCATTTTCAAATTCTCAAATTTCAAATTTCAAATTAGATAACTTATAATAATATTTTGATCCATTGAACAATTTCAAAAAAAAAAGTTTTCAACTACAAAGTTTTATATTTCATCGAGGTGTACGACTTTGGTATAAAGTGTTTTTTCATATGAGATCATATAAAAAAGTTTGTATTCAAAACATACATCCACTAACTCTATGACATACAATCACCCATACACTTCTTGTGAGATGTTTAGATTTGATAAACATCGTTATGAAAAAATATACGAAATGTTCTCAACTTTTTATCACAGCCTCTATAAGTGATACAATCACTCCATGACAAATTCCATAATTTTTAGACTTAATTTGCTTGTTTTAGAATTTAAAAAACATTTGGACTCATATTTTTGCCGAGTGTCAACTATAATACACTCGGCAAAAAACTTCTTTGCCGAGTGTATTTTTTTGACACTCGGCAAACAATATGCATACAAATTTTCTACTCGTTTTAATTTTATTCTTTGAATCACCTATGGTTTAAAAACGAAAATAACATAATTCTTTGCCGAGTGTCAACTATGATACACTCGGCAAAGAGCTTCTTTGCCGAGTGTATTTTTTTGACACTCGGCAAACAACATGCATACAAATTTTCTACTCCTTATATTTTATTATTTGAATCACCCGCGGTTTAAAAACGAAAATAACATAATTCTTTGCCGAGTGTCAATTGTAATACACTCGGCAAAGAGCTTCTTTGCCGAGTGTATTTTTTTTGACACTCGGCAAACAATATCTTTGCCGAGTGTATTATGTTGACACTCGGCAAACAAGCTCTTTGCCGAGTGTTTTTGTTTTGCCGAGTGTCGAAGAAAAAACACTCGGCAAAGAAGCTCTTTGCCGAGTGTCCGTAAGAATACACTCGGCAAAGAGTTAGACACTCGGCATATACGAGGTTTCCCGTAGTGCGTGATGCAGTGATTATTGCGGCCACGGCAACACTGCAACGGGCGAACAGCTAGCTCAAAGTGGTTGCATCGATCCACGTCGGTTTCTAAATCCTGATCGGGAATGGACAAGTACCCGTGATAATAACTATTTTTCTATTTTGGGGGTTCAAGCTCAATTACCTCTTCAGAATATATACTTTCTAAAAAAAACTCTTCTCAAAATTGTTTCACTCATAGTCACGGAGTTTCCGAGGTGATTGGGTCGAGGAACGAGATCGAGTTTCACACCTTCACTCCCTCTCATCTTTTTGCTCTGACACAAAATCCGCTTGTGACACCAAACTAGGATCAGTATAACTTCTCTATTTTGACACCACAAGACTCTTCCGGTGTATGTGGACCGACTGTTCATATATACGTTGTTGGAGATAGAGATCGCTTGGCTGGCCTCCGTTCTCCAACCCTACGGCAGCAGACATCGATCAAACTTTTTCTCTGGAGTTGCCAAGACCAGATCGTTGGCGAGAGGTGCGTCGACCGTCGAACGCGTGCGAGCATTGGAGGATGACGTGGCAACAAGTTTTACCGGCCTCGTGTATTTTATCCATGAAACCGTGTATATTACACGATGGCTGCGTTTTTTGGGTGGAAATTTTTTCCACCCGTTTGACCAATAATTAAGGGTATTAAATAAAGTCAGTTTACAAAACTATCTTCACAACCCCGAGTTGATTCACGAGACAAATCTAACGAGTCTTTTGACCGCACGATCAGAAGATGATTGTTGTAGCATTACTGTAGTAAATCATGGATTAATTATGCTCGTTAGATTCGTCGCGTAAAGTTACACTCATCTCTAAAGAGGTTTTGCAAATAGACTTTATTTAATACTTCATACATGTAAGATTTCATTTGAAAAATTTTTCTAAAAAGGAAAGAAACACGGTAGATAGCAAATTGCTGTGATCGATTGCCCGAATTGATAGGTTATTTGTGATTTGGAGGGTTGGGGCTACAAGGCACATCATGACGAGAGGGTAAGATGAGGGTAAGACGAGGACATGGAAACAAGAGGAGGACGAAACAAAATGAAATACTTGATCAGGAGACATCCATCATTAGCAGCAAAGGAAAAGGTGTCGTGAATTGATGTTAGGGTGTAATCGATCACCGTGACTGCTGCGGCTGTGACGTGCAAGATCTTCTGTACAGTCGGGTTGTGCGTGGCCTGAACCGATATGGTACAAATCTTTTGGTTGTTTAATTTCAAGGTTGTCGCTCTACAAATTAAAGTTTCCTCTAAACAAACGAATGGAGGGAGTATGACTCAAGGAGTACGTGGGGAGTGACGGTGGATGCCCAAATTCATATTAGTCATTATTTCTATTTTTTTCGATCAACCATCATTTCTATTTGGGAGGTATATTATATTATTAATTATTATTTTCGTAATTGTGAACCCGTATATAGGCACATATCACAGCATTATATAACACATGAGGGTCGGAAGACGATACAAAACGAACCGCGAACCGCTTGATCAGGACGTACATCCATCATTAGCAGCAAAAGAAAAAGGGTGCCATCAAGTTATCCTGTAACTGATCATGAACGTAACTACCGTCTACTAGTTGCATACTTATATCTTCCCTGGAGTAGACGCAACGCAAGCACACGTATTATTATAAGCTAAGCGAATGAGACAAACGTGTCGTCGCTGCCAGGCTCATCAGTCATTATCGCCGGGACAAGCTGCTACGACGTATATGGACGGCGGCGGCGGCCGGCAGGGACCGCGCCGACGGCCGCCGTGCACGCGGGTGGTGCAGCGCCGCAGGTGCCGCCGGAACCTCCACGACGGCAGGGTTCATAATTTCTGCGTGGGCCCCACTCGCGTAATGACAACATACACAGGCCGGTTCTGCGCTCATCCAGAAAACCCCGGGCCGCCGTCAGCCGCGCTCTCGCTGTCTTAGGGCAGGGCAGATACATTGGTGTCGTCTAATAGACGATCTCATGCAGTAACACGTAATCTTGAGACGACTTATCAAACAACCTATACAATGGGGTGTTGTTTTGGCTGTCTCGTAGTAATGCAATATCTCTTAATTTATAGAAAAATAAAGAAATACTATTGGTTGCATGACAATAAAACTCATACAATAATGGATAAGTTGTCTCATAGTCTTAAAATTTAGCTCATGAAACAGTTGTTTCGTAAAGCAACGACCTCTTTCTCTCACCTCACTCTCTCTTCACCACGTGAGCAAAAATCCTACGTAACACTACATGAGACCATGTATGAGACTACTAACGCGTAGTACCTGTCCTGACCGTCGGCTCACCTAGAATTGGCAGGTTCATAGTCCGTTCGGAACCCGTCATACCAGACCAGCCTGGATGAAAACCAGCTGCAAGAAGCTCGTGCGTGGGACCGGTTGTATATATTATATATGTATATGCTGTGAAAATCACTCGACCCATTGACATGCTACGTACATACGCAACCGAAATTGTGTGCTGCTACCTGATGGAAAGAGAGAAAAAGAACAGCAGCATCATATTCATTCAGTCGTACTCGGTGGCACCTTCAATTGGGGTCAGGTGGTTCCAAAAAAAAAAGGGTCAGATGGTTAAAAATACTCACGTATCATCGGAGATGAGTGCACGTGCATGTGAGTGTGGTCTGTACTGGTATTTCTTAAAAATATATATAAACCTTTGGTTATAGACAGCTTAACTTGACCTCCTTTTGCGTGTTGAGTTAGTTCCGTTTAAAAAACAAACTTCCCTAAAACTTTGCAAGGGCTACTAGTGCTCCAAAAACTCCTATAAATTTAAGAGTCAGAGAAAATAAAGAAAATTAAATTCCATTAAAATCCTTAATATGATCCTACTCCTAATTACCCACAAGCTAGCCCTCACACGATCGAGGAGGCTCTTCACAAAGCCCCCATTTCTCTGCCCTCACTAGCTTTGATTAGCTGGCAGATAGGTAGTGGAGGTTTTACAACTTGCTACCGATGGCACAACTTCCAGAGCTCGAGAGAAGCTTGGTGAGTTCTTGGACGATGAGCTTGTGAGTTCACGGACGATAGGAAAGGTTCCTCTACTAACTACGGCTGTGTTTAGTAACTGAAAAGAGAGTAAAAATGGGGTAAAAAAGTTATAATCGGATACTATAGCACTTTTCGTTTGTTTGTGGTACACATTGTCCTACCATGATCTAATTAGACTCAAAAGATTCGTCTCGTCGTGTACATCAAAACCATGCTACTAGTTTTTTTTATTTCCATATGTTTAGTGCTCAATGCACGAGGATAGAGATTTGATGCGACACGTGAATAGTGAAGTTTGGAGAGAGGAAGTTGAAAACTAAACACAACCCTACTAGAGTTAGAATCCTTCAAAATTCCTATCGTTAGTTGTTCTGTACGTATTCCAAAGGTGCAGTTCACCTAGAGACCGTGCCCCGATGACCGACCCACACACACAAAAAAAAACATATTTCCGGGGCCCAAAGAGACCTATTGTTGTTTTTTTTTGACAGACAAAGAGACCTATTGTTGGAGAAGAGGGCAGCCTGGCAAACCCAACGGAGCAAGCGGCCATCCGTGGCGCGCCGCGCCCAGCCTGTCGTTGCGTCGGCTCACGCGCGCGTGTCGCCTTGTGTTTATATATATAATATATATAATATATATATATAGCCGTCGATCTGTTTGTTCCGCTTCCGCTGACACCCCCGTGTTTTATATGTAACCTCTCGATCGAGAGGAACAAGGGAATATATATACTTCTAGTAATTATCCAGCTGCAGAGCTAGCTTGCTACGTAATTCTAGGCTTCCTAGGTACCAGACTACCAGCAAGCGGCGAGACGATGAAGAAGGAGGAGGACCTCGAGTCGCCGCTGCTGCTTGCCGACGGCGGCGAGCCGGCGCCGGCGGACGTCAAGTGCAGCGCCTACGCCCTCGTCTGCGCGCTCCTCGCCTCCCTCACCTCCATCATCTACGGCTACAGTAAGCGCTGCCGCCCTCTTCTTCTCCTTCCTTGTTCGGCTGCACGCCTGCACCAGCACACCACGCCGTTGCAACGCTCTCCTAACCTTTCGCGCGCGTGCGCCGCCGCCGCCGCAGACCGCGGCGTCATGAGCGGGGCGCAGGCGTTCGTGCAGGCGGACCTGGGCGTCACCGACGGGCAGCTGGAGGTGCTCATCGGCGCCACCAGCGTCTACTCCCTCGTCGGCTCGCTGGCGGCGGGCTGGACCTGCGACCGCGCGGGCCGCCGCCGCACCGTCGCGCTCTCCGCCGCCATGTTCCTCGCCGGGTCCGCGATCACGGCAGCCGCCAACGGGTACGCCGCGCTCATGGCCGGGCAGCTCGTCGCCGGCGTCGCCTGCGGGTTCGGCCTCGTCGTCGCGCCCGTCTACATCGCCGAGATCGCGCCGGCGAGCTCGCGCGGGTTCCTCTCGTCAATCCCCGAGGTAAGTCGGCGGCGGCGCCGCCGCCGCGGTTCTCCGCGCCTCCCGTGCATGGCTGGCGTTCGTTCATTCATGAAAATGTGGTGGTCCTCAACTCCTGATTGCTAATTAGGGTACAAAAAGGCTGTTAATTACTGGTGACAATGAAGGAGATTAGATTAATATGGAGTTGGTCGAAAAAAAAATAAACTGGAAGTGGTCAGATCTGATCTGAAATCCTAGGTGAGCTTGATGCATGCATGACTACTAGTCCTAGATCACTACGTACGTCTGTCGTCTTCTAATAAAAAACAAAGGAACCTGTTGAAGTTTAAAAATGAATGAAAGTTAGCTGGAGTACATGCATGTTAATTTAAGTGGGAGCGAAATCAACTCGGACTTGTATGATGTTACGCATGCTGATTATTGCAGTTCGAGTCGCACACACTATGCATAGTCCGTATATATATATTGGCAAAGCACTGACAGCAGAAACCAAACAAAACTTTCCATGTTCAATTTTAAGACCCCCATGACGATTTTTTTTCCTTTGACCATCGATTTACCGTGCCTGTATAGTAATAAAACATGTAATGGTGACAAAATTTTCCATTTTGTTTACTGTACGTTGCTTCAATTCTGACGTGCACGTGCATGTGTGCTCCTCCATGTCAGATCGCCGGCAACTCTGGCATCCTGCTCAGCTACATCGCCGACTTCGCCCTCGCCGGCCTCCCCTCCACGCTCAACTGGCGCCTCATGATCGGCATCGGCGCCGTGCCGCCGCTCTTCCTCGCGGCCGCCGCCGTGCTCGCCATGCCGGAGACCCCGCGCTGGCTCGTCCTCCACGGCCACCCCGACGAGGCCCGCCGCGTGCTCGCGCGCACTGTCGGGGACGCCGACCGCCGCCTCCAGGAGATCGAGGCCTCCGTCCGCGAGGCCTCCAAGAACGCCGGCGCCGGCGGCAAGCCGTCGTCGTCGACGAGCGTGTGGCGCGAGATCCTGCTCCGCCCGACGCCGGCCGTCCGCCGCGTGATGCTCGCCATCGTCGGGCTCCAGGTGTTCCAGCAGGCGTGCGGCGTGGCGGCGCTGGTGCTGTACGCGCCGCGGGTGTTCGGCCACGTCGGCATCACCTCGGGGCACGCGGTGCTCGGCGCCACCATCCTCCTCGGCGCCGTCAAGACGGCGGCGATCGTGGTCCCGCTCTTCCTCGCCGACCGCCTCGGCCGCCGCCCGATGCTGCTCGCGAGCGCCGGCGGCATGGCGGCGTCGCTGCTGGTGCTGGGCCTCTCGATGCGCGCGCCCGCGGGGGCGGGGGCGGCGTCGTGGTGGGCCGCGGCGACGTGCGTGGCGGCGGCGGTGGCGTTCATGGCGGCGTTCTCGCTGGGGTTCGGGCCGGTGATCTGGATGTACGGGTCGGAGATCCTGCCGCTGCGGCTGCGGGCGCAGGGCACCGGCGTCGGGACGGCGGTGAACAGGGTGATGAGCGCCGCCGTGGGGATGACGTTCATCTCCATGTACGAGGCGGTGGGCATGGCCAACAGCTTCTACATCTTCGCGGCGATGTCGGCGGCGGCGTGGGTGTTCGTCTACACGTGCCTGCCGGAGACGAAGGGGAGGAGCCTCGAGGAGATGGAGGCGCTCTTCGACGGCAGTGGTGCGCCGCCGTCGCCACGGGCGAGGCTGTCGTGATCTTAACAGGTAAGTTGTCAAGGGTGTAAGAGCATCTTCAAGAGACTCTGTATCGTGTTAGCTAAATATGGAGATTATAGCCCCTTGTAAAAATAGAAAGTCATCTATAGCAACAGATTTTGTAAAGATGGCTAGTGAGGTAGTCTAGCTAAAAATGGCTAGCGAATGAGGTGGGATCGAGAGCCACTAAATTTAGAGAGTCATTTACAGAGTCTGTTGGAAACATTTTTTCTCTAACAGTAGCTAAATTTAACTTTAGAAAATCATTTAGCTAGTCTGTTGGAGATGCTCTAAGGCGTGTTAAACGCTGGGTTAGAGGTGGGCTGGTGTAATTTTTACCAGTACAGTATAATAGAAATATTTTGTTTTGCTAATGTGTAATTTTGCAATTTTGATTGGTGGTACATACTACTATATATACGTTGCTACTACTCGGAGATACTATACAGAGAGGTCGGATTAGAGTGACATGGCAGCCACATCCCCAATTTATAGTGACGTAGAACTCGTATACATACATACATACATACATACATATATATATATATATATATATATATATATATATAAATAATCATTCTCACTCCAAAGCACGGAAGGTTTTGGTGGTGGCAATTTGGAGTAAGCTGCTGGGCTGCTGTTGAGGAATGAGGAGGGAGGAAGAGAGTGAACCGGGGCCAGCAGCCTGCTGCCATGATTATTGGGCTGGGTCCAACCAATTCATCGATAAGGGCCTCCGTAACATGATTCCTCAGATTGGAATTTTTTTTTGGATAATCAGCTCACTATATTACATGGTTTTTGCGAAACATTATACATGCACGCGCACTCACTCCTATGCATACATGCACGTAAACCTATCTCTACGAGCAGCTTCGAAAAACTAAATTAAACCAATTAATCTCGAAGTCACTACAAACGTCTAGCTGTCAACGAACATGTTACTTACTTAGAAGAATGATCCATATATATAAGCAAATTAACTAGTGATGTACTAAAATACCTGGCTGTAAATATTACCAAAGTTTGAAGGAAATTTTAACACAAAAATTTAAATATAAAACCCATTTTTTATTATCTTAAAGAAGAAAGAGGTTTCAACTTTTATTATCTTACATGGTTTTTGTATTTGCACGGCTACCAACTTGTAAACTATAATTTGAAACAAAAATCAATCATGCCAGATGTTATGTCTATCACCAATAATCTCAACGCGCATTACAGTGAAATCTACTAAAAGACTATTTAAGTTAGGTATAATTTAAGGATCATGTCTGACCACAGAGGCTAGATATTCAACGTGTGGCGAGCTGACGCCCTGTTCGTTTGGGTTCGTTTGGCTTACAGCCATCAGCCAGCAGTATTTTTCTTTTAGAACAAATCAGCCACTAGCCACCAGTCAGCTAGCGCAGACCGGATAGAACGCGTACCTGTTTCACCCGTGCTCATTTGATTTAATAATAGCGTTGACGCGTGAATATCCATCCATGATCTGAGGTCGCAGAGATCCGAATCGTGGAAATAACGATTTGAACAAGCTGTTTGAGATTGATTTGTTTTGATTTGATTTGATGTAAAAATCCATCCCGGCACACGCTCGTCGTATAATAATAGCAGAGGAATTGATCCAGCGGCAAATTAAAGATATGTACAGCATAAGAATTTCGAAACACAGATTTAACCGGTCACCGGGCATGTACATATATATATATATATATACACATATATATATATATATATACTGAATTACTAATAATTCAGCAAAGGGTATATTTTAGAACATAATAACTGTAATGTACTCCCTCTGGTTTGGTAAATAAGGTCGTTTTGGACAAGGTTTGAGTCAAACATTACGAATATAAATCATGAATAACATTTAAGTTGTTGAGTTCAGAAATATAAAAATTATATAAATAGATTCATCTTGAAAATTACTTTCATAAAAATATACATATATATCTTTTCAAAAAATATTTTTATAGAAAAGAGAAGTCAAAGTTGTGCTTTGGTGATCGTGTCACTGTCCTAAACGACCTTATTTACCAAACGTAGTCTGTGAATCAAGCATGTAAATAAATGTTAAGACAATGGGCCAAATGAATTGTAGATGCCCGCAAAGATAGACAATTGAAAAACAGGCAGTAAGTAAAATAAAGATTGCAGCCTTAATCATAAATCAAGGTAAATTGTACATGTACAAGCAAGCTCTCTCCGATAATAACGACACAGCCGGTGAGATGGATTATATTAAAACAATTTAAAAAAAGAAAAATATTAAACATTTGTTCTTACTCACACACTGGAAATATCGGGAAATTAAGGGATACATAAATCGCAGGCATTCAATTCCAGGGAGGGGGCCTTTAATGCACCTCAATGCCTCGGAGCACGCATTCGGTTGTTCGGGTTCAAGGAATGTGCTAGCTCCATAGACCATAGTATTACCCTCGTGACATAGATCTTCGATGTCAGTAACCTTGCAGACTTCATTGAGGTCAATGCCCCTACCCTTGATTGCCTTGAGAATGCCACAAGTGCAAGGTTCTTCTGCTGGTGCAAGTGCACCGCCCTCGGCTATCAGGATATCGCAGCAGCCCTCAATATCTTTCTCTGTTCGCGATGCACATTCCAGCAGATTTGCTGCCTGATCGGGATCGCCGTGCGCAATGCAGGTAGAAATGACGCTGGCAGGGATCACGGCGCCATTGTTACCGTCCTGGCGCCCGGCAGCAGCAAGGCCAACAACGACCAGGAGCACAAAACCCCCTGTGGGCACGCCTTGCTTCAGGAACCTGCTGCAGGGCGCCATGCCTGCTAGCTTCTGGTGTGTTTGATGTGCGTCGTGTGCTTTCTGATATGAACTGAATGAGTGTGGTGCGGAGATGATGGGATGCCTGCTGCTAGCCTTTTTTATCGGCAGGCGCGCGCAATTTCGTTTCTCCTGGAGTTTGTGGAGATCCACCCTGTAAAATTAAGAGCTTATTTGGTAGAGCTCCATCTGATTCTGATTCTCCGTGGGAGCTGATTCTCTGAGAGAAGTAAAAGTGATTCTCTTTAATTTTTTACATAAATTATCAAAATCAGGATGGAGAATCACTTCACAGAATCAGGAGAAGCTACTTTTGTCAGCTACCAGCCCCTTAGTTCATTTCGGAGAATCGCTTCTCAGAATCAGCAGAGAATCACTCCTCGCTGGAAAACTGTTTAGCAGAGCTCCTCATGGATTCACCAGAGAATCCACTCAGAGAGCTCCGCCAAACGGGACCTAATAACGCATGCGTGCTCCCCCCCCCCCCCTCCCTTTTCAATGTTCATCCCTGTATGCGTTAAATATCCTTCCAGGATCATGCGAAGCCAGCAAATAGATTGATAGAACAAGCAGCGCTTTGATTATAAAGCGGCTGGCAAAGTCCCGGCCCGGTCGTTGTCTGTTTCTCTTTTTTAGTTGTTCTTATAAGGTCGTCTGGTTTAATTCTCTTCTTTTTAATAAAAAACGTGCTGTCAAAAAAAGAGCGGCTGACAGCTCATATATAGAACGTCTTCTATCAAAACAAGCTAGCCTGCGCATCGATCATCATCGATCAGGTGCTGGAATGTGCTGTTACAAAAATTAATTAGCTTTCATTAACTTAATACAATATCTGTAATAACCCCAGCAAGTTGAGCTCCAACAAGATTGATATTGATTCTAACCGATCACACCTGCACGTCGACGATCAGATCTTGGATAAGCGTCAGCTAGCACCTGCTAGACCAAAGTTCATCCCAAAAGAGGGGACGATGTTTGTTTCTCTCTCAAAAAAAAAGAAAGAAAAAAAGAAGAGGGAATGTTGTTCCATGCATCACCCACCACACACAGACAGGGCTATGCCTCTGTGCAGAGTGCTTAATTTCATGATGTCTTTCAAGTTTCACCAAAATGAGCCCACCCACTGCCGAAAACCACCTATTTGCCGTGCGCCGCATACGCACGATAAAGCCCAATATACGGGCGGTAAAGCCTTTGCTGCGCGTATCTAGCCGTTACGCACGGCAAACGTCGCACGGCAACAATCTGCACGACAAAGAGTTCTTTGTCGTGTGCTTTTTGTCGCGCACACGACAAACTCTTTGCCGTGCACCAAATCTAACACACGGTGAACATTTTTAGAAAAAACAAAAAAGGCACCCAGCCGGATTTTGGATTCCGGATCCGCCGCCGCCCCACCGCCGGCCAGACTCCCCCGCTGCCGCCGCCGCCGCCGCCACCGCCACCACCACCACCATGCCACACCCCGCCCCGCCCCGCCCGCTGCCAGCACCACCATGCCGCGCGCCACCGCTGCCACCACCATGCCGCCACCGCCATGCCGCGCGCCACCGCTATCACCCCGCGGTGCCTCCGCCATGTGTGGGAAAAAATAGGGAGAGAGAGAGAGAGAAAAAAGAGCTAGAGGGAGACAATGAACCTGAATCCCGCGGCCGCCGCCCGCACAAGGCACCGCCGGCCACCACCGCGCCCGCCATGGCCCGTCGCGCCGCGGTACACCTCCCTCACCACCGGATCCGGTCGGGGCAGCGCCGGATCCATGGCCTCCCGCCCCCCGCCGCTCGTCGGCACCGGCGAGCCCTCATGGGTCCGCCGTCCGTTAGCCGCCAGGGAGAGAGGGAGGGGAGGGAGGTGGCCGCCGGGAGGGAGGGAAGGAGTCCAGGGAGCCGACGGCGCATGAGAGGGAGAGAAGTGAGGAGGAGAAGAGAGAAATGAGGAGGTGGTGAGGAGATAGAGCCGGACGTGGGAGGAGAGGGTGGGGTGTGGGGCCGAGGGGTGGCAGGTGAGGAGGGAGTGCGGTGGGGTGGGTGGGGCCAGTTCGGAGTATTTGCCGCGTGTCTTGATGGGACACACGGTAAATTATTTGTTTGTCGTGTGTTCACAATTAGGCACACGGTAAACTAAGTTGTTTTATGATTAGACTAAATATATTAAAATATCAAATAAAGTCAAAAAATTACCAAAAAATATTAAATACGTGTCCCCAATCAGGCACACTGTCCATAACTTTCATTTAGGGAGTTTCTTCATCCAAGTTCATTTGAAAATTTTTAATTTGAAATTTTTGAAATTTAAATGTAGTTTATTATAGTTTTACATGATAAGATGATTTCAATTGAAATAGTTATCAACTACAAAGTTTCATAACGTTTTGAGATCTATAACTGTCATTTAGAGTGTTTCTCCAACCGAGCTCATTTGAAAATTTTGAAATTTAAATGTAATTTAACATAGTTTTGAGTGACAAGATGGTTTCAAATGAAAAAAGTTGTCAACCATAAAGTTTCATAACGCCCGCAACAAAAAATGTTTATCACAACTTTGTAGTTCAAAACATTTTCATTTGAATTCGTTTAGGGGTTCAAAATGTGCTTTAAAACACTTCTTTGCCGTGTGCCGATAAAAAAGCACATGACAAATTATAAATTTGCCGTGCGCCAAGAACAAGCACACGGCAAAGTATAAATTTGTCGTGTGCCAATGTTTTGCTGAGTGTTTTTTTTTCGCCGAGTGTTTTTTGGGAAACACTCGGCAAACTCCTTCTTTGCCATGTGCCCGAGGGAATGCACATGGCAAACCCCAAGCGCACGGCAAACATGAAGTTTCCCATGTGACCTCCCTTGAAGCATGAGGGACCTTTCCATGGTAGTAAGTGGACCCGATTAAGTTAACCAGAGGGTATTTTCTGCTTAGAATATAACTTATGTAAATGCTTAAGCAGCAAGACATCATTATGAATTCTCAAATTCAAAACGCCTAAACCTCCTTTATCTTTCGGTTTGATTACCTTTGGCCAAGCAGCCAGGTTGCCACCCTTTTTGTTAATATCATTATTTGCATGCCAAATACATTGCTTTATTGCTCTATCAATTTATCAATAGCTCCTTTACAAAATTTAATAACACATATCGGGGTGATGACTGAATTAGCTAATAACACATATCGGTTTCCTTTTGCTATTTCTACATCATGTTTTATGAGTTAATCATGATGATCTTGATGGTTACTAGTATATTAGAGTGTTGCATGCTACATTTAGTCCGTGCCATGATTAATACTGTTCGGATTTTGATCAGTATATTGTCTATATTTCCAACACATTGATGGGCACCATATGATGGATTTACAGTACGCGTAGTTAACTTCCAGTCCAGTCGATTTGGAAAATGTGTGCAACAGAGCTTTAAGGCAGAAAATCTGAGAAGCCTCTGCTTGCATTAGTGACAATTTATCATCAGCATACTGTATTACGGAGTCTGTATGCGTTTGGGGAAGGGAGCAGCCTTCAGGTTTAAGCTAAAAGATCCGTTGATCTCGAACTGGAGTAATTCTGCTGCTAGTACAAACAGCAAGGGAGATAGGGATCCACTTGTCGAACCCATCTTTTGCACTTAAACTGCTTCTGAGGAACACGATTAAGAAGAACCGAGGACTACCCTGAGGTGAAGGGAAGATGAATCCAATGTTGCCATTTCTCAGGAAAAACCATCTGTTTCAGCGTTGCTATGCTAGGATAATTATTGGATCCATCACGCGCTTTGCATCCACTAGGATCAGCTGGATTACCCAAACAGGTGTTGGCCAATTCATGTTAGGGATGATGAGCACGCCCTAACCTTCAATCAGCTCCTATATGGCTTCCAAAAGCCAAATAAGGGATGAAATTCCCAGACAATTTCTTGCCCATCTTCTCATTCTCCTTCTCATGATGAACCCGGCCTCCACTGCCCCGCCCCAGCATGCCGCCTACCTTTGCAGCCCCGCTGCTCCCTTCCCCTTCATCTACCCATGGCTGGCGGCTCTTGCTGCTGCAACCCCAACTCTGCCCACCGCTAACTGAGGCACCTCGCTGCCGTCGCCACTGACCCCACTGATCCAGATGTTTTCCACGCCAACCCCACCACCATCTTGCCAGCCACCACCGCCGGGCAGAGCAGCCGCCCCTGATCTCCGTTTATCTGACGGACAGCGGAGAAGGCCAACCCCCACATCCGAAACCAGAATCCTTTGGCTTCTCGCTAGCGCGGTCCAGCACGGCGGAGAGGCGGTGCGCGGAGAAGAAAGAGGCATAGAGGAGAAGGAAGTTGATCAGACGGCTGTTGGAAATTTTGTGATCTTGGCTAACAAACCGAGACCACCAACTTACGGAGTAGGAAGTGAGTTTCGACCAACTTAGAAATAGAGTCCCAAATTAGTTTTGTACCGTAATCGGCAAGTACGCCTAAGCGTAACCACTTTTTAACAAAACCCCTAGCCTGTTCTTTTCCTTGTGTCCGTGGAAACTTATGCCCAACAGGCTGAAATAATGGATCCATTTCCAAATATGCTCTCTTAGCATCATTCCTAATGTCATGATGGAAGTCATCAATAGGCTTTCAAAGTACCGGATCAGCAACTATGTCATCCATATTCAGTTCAATACGTGATATTTTTGTCTCAACAGAGCTTTCATTAGGTTCAGGCTTTCAGCAATTCTCTTAGAAATATACCTCTCCATCCTAGCAAAGTAGCAATAAATAGATATATAATTGAAAATACTTTCAGAGTTTCAGAAACAAAATGACCATCTACGAACACTACGGGAAACCCCATATATGCCGAGTCGGGCACTCGGCAAAGACAGGCTTTGCCGAGTGTCAACAAGAATGCACTTGGCAAAGACCACGCACTTGGCACATCCATTCCTTTGCCAAGTGTCTGATGAAAAAGCACTCGGCAAACACAAGACACTCGGCAAAGACGCTATTTGCCGAGTGTCACAGGCGCGACACTCGGCAAAGAGCACGCACGTGCCCACGGCCGCCAACGTCCGTTGGCAGCCGTTTGGGACGTTAGCTCGTTGCACTACATTGTTCAACACATCAAATTCATTGAACATTATTGAAATAATTACTGGATACATCGCGTATATATGCAGGAATTTACAGATGCTACCCGGGAACCGAGCAGAAGGCGGCTGTTGCGGCACATATAGCATGTTTGAAGCTCATGAAGGACATGCACTACGAGGCACGCGTCCAGACCATCATTGATTATTATGCTGCACTTAAAGCTAAGGTGACGAAACTGGACGCAAGAAAAATGATATTGACATGGGAGCAATACTTGGCAGTAAATTGTGAAAATCGATTATAATTTTTTCTGAGATTAAGTACTTTCAATTCGATCTTGTTATATGTCGTACACTTGATCTCTTGTAGGCAATTCCGTGGTGGTGCGCCAGTCATCCCCGGTGCTGAGAGGTGATAGTGGACAAGTAGGTAAGCCCCGAGTGGGAGGAGACGCACAACGCTTGCCGGGAACGACGGTTGCTGATGTCAGGTGTACCACACCATCAAGGCTGCCTTAGCCTCGACGTGTATGCCGAAAAATGGGTATGCCAGGTCATTAATTTCTTTATTCGCTCACTCCATTCTGTAAAATTACTAATCTTATAATTTATTTCCTCAGTCGTCGTCACATGGTGGCCAGCCTTGCAACCGGTTGGTGGCATATGCTTTGGCCCACAAAGGCAAGGCAACCTCTGATGTCCAGTACAACCCGGAGGACCCAGTCTCGGCATACAGCAACGCCACCATCCATAGTCACCTCAGTGCATACAGAGAGGTGGCGAAGGAGGTCCATGGGCCACACTTCGATCCAACTGCTCACGACATTGATGGAGAAGTTGTCATGATGGCGGGAGGAGGCAAGAAGCATGGGTTGTACTTAATCGGCGATAGCACAATCGACACAGCCGCTACTCCCACACTCTCCCAGATTCGAGCCAGGAGCACGAGCTCTTCCCCGGCCGTACGCCAACCTCCTCATGCAGCACACTTCAGCACACTTCAGGATGCAATCACTATAGGTTTTTTCTGTTTTGTTCATTGTACGTTCACTTTTACTTTACATTTGTTTTGTATTGTAACATTATGATTGAATATTGCAGACCTAGCTGAAAGATGAGAGGAGGAGGTGGGAGAACCTAGAGTTGCAGGTGTGAAAGGACCAACACTAGGCCTAGAGGGGGGTGAATAGGCCTGTTTAAAAATTCCTGCGAAAATCCTCCGAAAACTGTTAGAAAGTCGGATGATCCGACACAGTCTCGGATCTTCCGGCCAGGAAGATCCGACACTGTACAGGATCTTCCGACTGGGACAGAAAATCGGAAGATCCGATGGAAAGCCGGATCTTCCGACAGGCAATCCAAGTATACTTCGAGATTTGAAAACTAATGACCTTTTGACAATTCCACTTGAATACAAAGCTCACAAATGATGTAAGGAACCTTCTATATATGATCAATATCAGAGTAGAGCCACAAATAAGTAGATCGGGAGAAATCAAGATATAGAAACAATATGAACAAGAATGAAAGTGGAGACAAAGGATTTTCTTCCGAAGTTCACTCCACAAAGGAGCTACGTCTCCGTTGAGATGCTCACAAAGAGCCGGGCTGTCACACTAACCCCAAGTCTCTCCCAATCAACCACAATGGAGGATTGAGTTACTTACTATGTGCTCCCACGAAGAGAGAGGGTAATACAAACTTCCGGGACTCAAACCACAAGAGAATGGGAGTTCACCGGCACCTCTAACCGTCTAGGAGCAAGCTCCAAGAGTAATAGACGTGAATCGACGAATCCAAGTGCTTCAAGTGCTTGAGAGATGAACTAGTTGAGGGAGCTCAAGATGGCACTAGGTCTCACACCTCAAATCTTCTCTCTCACTCAAACCCTAGGTGAATCTTGGAAGAATCAAACCTTGGAAGGGAGTAGAGAGGTGGAGTGAATGCTCAAAGGAGTGTTTGTCTCGTGTTAGGTCAGAGTGAACAGCTGCAGTGAATGAAAGGGGGGGAGGGGTATATATACCAACCCCCCAAAAAAATGACCGTTATGTTCACTGCGAAGGGGTACCGGATCTTCCGACAATAGGTCGGATCTTCCGATAAGCAACAGAACCGAGTAACAAAAACTCCAGGTAAGTTCCGGGGGCCGGATCTTCCGACCAGATGTCGGATCTTCCGGGCGACCCCGGAACTTCCGGCCCAAAGAGATCTCAAGACAGAGCCAGCCGGAACTTGCAGTTGGATCATCCGGCCAGGGGCCGGAACATGTACCTAGGACACTTCCGAGGCTGAAAAAACGGCTAAGTCATGTAAGTTCCGACCAGGGTCGGATCTTCCGGCCAGGAAAAATTCCAAGGCCGAGCGGCCCGGAACATCCGGTCGGATCTTCCGGCCTAAGATCCGGCCACGCAGGAAAGGAGTTTGTGAAGTGTTTTTGTGGCTTTAAAGAATTTGTCATCTCAAGCAAAGCACTTTTAGCAACTGGAAATCATCAACTACGTCCTCCTTGATAGTACGGTGGTCCTATACTCAATTTCAAAAGGAAAATAGAATTTAAATTGCCAATTGAGTCTTCCACCATATCAAAAAGAATTAGGGTACTTTCTTTTGTGCTATCTTTCTCTTTATTTCATTTTATTCCTGCACAACTCAAGCACAACATCATATCCGAATTTCTATTGCCATTAATCACCAAAATAGATTAAATGCCTAGATGCACTTTCAATCTCCCCCTTTTTGGTGATTGATGACAATACAAATTTGGGTGCATAAAAGGAATAAAATACATGTAGTAGCTCCCCCTCAATTTGTGCATGGTGTGATAAAATCATCGTGATGCATATGACAAGATATTCACAACAATAAAGTGAGAAATAACATCACATCATCCATAAGCATATCATAATAATAGATAACGAGAATCACATCACACTAGCAATAACCAAATTAAAGTCTTACAAATAAAATTCTCGCTTGGCACACCATCCATAACACAAATTCAAGTCTTACAAGTTCACAAGCTCACAAGAAAAAAAAGATAGATAAATGATAGATGGCATAAGGCCCAAATTCACTCCCCCTTTGTCATCAAAGACCAAAAAGGGAGCTACTCGTCCTCGTCGTCGTCGTCGCCATCATCATCATCATCATCATCTTCTTCTTCGTCCTCCTCAATAGCGGGAGCCTTGCCCTTGCGACGCTCCTCATCCGTCTCGGGCTCACTGATGTATTCCTCTTCCTCTTCCTCAGATTCTTCAATATCAACCTCCTCTTCTTCTTCCTCTTCCTCTTCCTCAACAATATCCGCTTCACCTTGTCCTTGGGAGTGAGAAGCACCAAAGACAAACTCTTGAGAATAATCCTCCCATGGATTTTCAAAAGAGGGTGGAGGAGTAACTTCCCGGAGTTGATGAACCGGAGAGTGTGGCATGTTTAATTTGTCAAGAAGCTCCTTATGGCGCTTATCCGCCATATATCTATCATGCTCAGCCCGCTTCTCTCGCTCATGGGATCTCTTAACTTCATGCTTGCACATGTTGAAGCAAGAGAACATGCCTTGAAGAAGGAAATCCAACTTGCTCATTTTTCCTTTGGGAGCAAATGAGGGGCCACTAGAGGAAGTTGGACCACTAGATGGAGGAGCTTGGGAAGATGAAGCACCTCGAGATGATGGAGTTGGAGCACCATGATAAGGCTTAGACTTGATCTTCAAAAGTTGAGAAATCTTGCCTTGAGGAGATTTATAAGCTGGATGGATCTTGTCAGTCAATATGTTTACCCCAGTGACATGTATAATCATGTGAAAGATGTATGGGGCATAGTGACATCCACTAGAGGCATCATGTGAGCAATAAATAATTTCATTCCAAATGAAATTAAAAACCTTGAACTTGGGCTTCCCGGGGGCCATCTGAAATAGCAGATTCTTGGCCCTCTTGGAGATGTTGTCCGCATCTCCTGCTCTTGGATACATGGTCCCTCTAAACAGTTGATTCAACAACTTATAGAATGGAGAGAGTCCCTTGTACTTCCCAAAAACAACCTCACCATAAGCATGATCATACATGAAGGCTAGCTTGGTGTCATCCAAAATTCTCCCAAGATGGAGATCGATCTTGCTGCGATCATTGCTTGTGTGGGCATAGGCGGTCTCCTCAGCAAGCCCAAACAAACTAGCAAACTCATGCAAAGATATGGAAAGGCGTTTACCACATAGAGTCCAATGCATCTCATACCTCTCTTCATCTACCCAAAGAGTGGCATAGAACTGGGCGATAACTTCCTCATTATAGGAGCACTCAAAGGCCATGATCTTGTCCAAGTCCATCTCCACACACCTCTTGTATACATCATCAACAACTGGCTTGAGTGGTGGTGGAAAGCTCTTCAGGTATTTCCAGTCGACCCAATACATGGGAGTGCAAATCCGGGTCATCTTCAAAATTACGGACTCATACCAGTCTGCCTGGTGTGCAACCCAAAACCTAGGATCACCCCTGAATGACTTGTATTGAATGCTCCTGGGATCCTCATGTGTACTGAGTCTGAGTGGCTTCATGCTGTTCTGTGCCAACCTGAAGTTGACCACTGCACTGTCTTGTGCGTGTCTGAAGGGAATGGCAGTGCTGATGAAGTTCTGAGCGAGAAAAGATATATCAATGTCATCGTTGTACTGACTCCCCGGTCCTTCTCCTTGATTGGCCCTCTTAATTCTGGGGCGAGGAGGAATCTTGCGCCCCGGCACATTTGATTGGGCTCTTCCGCGAACAGAACGGGAAGTTGTTTCCTTCGATGTCCTCTTGCCCTTGCCAATTTCTCTAATCTCCCCATCTGAAGCAGTATCCGAATCAGATGATGAACCACTTGGAGGATGAAACGAGCTCTTGGTGCGACCGATACTTGGACGCACTGTCAAAGATGTGGTCTTTTTCTGTGAAACCTTTTCTTTAACCATCTGATAAGATAGAAGAAAATATGTATTTAGAGAGAGGATCAAAGATTTGCAACTAAGCAGACAGAATAGAACTCGACTCAGTCGGATCTTCCGGCCCTGAGTCGGAAGATCCGGGGGTCCGGATCTTCCGACTCACCGTCGGATGATCCGACAGAGTCGGGTCAAACCCTAACTACTTAGGAACAGGAGATTTAGCCCACCAAACTTTGTGAAATCATAGGGAAGTGTTCTAGACATGTATATGAGATGATTGACCATGGGGAAAACAACTAGAATCTCCTACATTGAGAGATCGGGCGATGGGGATTTTGAATCAATACCGTTGAGATTTCCCGCGAAAACTCCGGAAGATCCGATGGAGATTGAGTCTTGGAGAGTTGGGGATTCAAAAGATGTCACTCGATGAAGAAATCCACGGTCCAATCTTCAAATTGCCGTATGGGGTGAAGAGAGGGAGAGAGGAGGCGTCGGTGGAGGACAAGAGACCGAATGAGGTAAGTAACGGTTCGTTCCAGATATATATATCGCGCACAGGCCGGAAGATCCGACGACGAGCCGGAAGATCCGACCGAGACAGAACCAGAGATATCAGAGCGGATGTTCCGAGAGTTCCCAGGTCCGGAAGATCCGACAGAGAGTCGGAAGATCCGACCGGGTCGGAAGATCCAAAAATTCTTCAGAGAGGTTGATTCGAGACAGAGCCATCCGGAACTTCCAGGGGCAAGTTCCGGGGGTATGTCGGAAGATCCGGCCCAGATGAGATATGACACAAAGACGATTTTGCACGATGAGATTTGATTGAAGATTTTGAGAGAGCTTGCTTATGAACTAGTAAGATACTTGTCCCAAAGTTGATCAGCAACAAACAATCAACAAATTAACCATGATCAACTTGAGACAAGATGTGATCCAACGATCACAAGATCAAATATTTTGAAATACTCACACAAAACTAAGATAAAACAATTTTTCTCCTAGTCTAGGCATTAAACAATTGTGTATGCAACAAGTCAAGCCAAGTTACGAGAATCCAAAATATTTAGCTCACTCCTCAAGGAACAAAACCTTTGCTCATCGAGAGGCTTGGTGAAGATATCGGCTAATTGTTTTTCGGTTCCTACATGGCATATGGCGATATCTCCTTTGGCTTCATGATCTCTAAGGAAGTGGTGTCGAATGTCTATGTGCTTGGTTCTTGAGTGTTGAACGGGGTTGTTTGCAAGTTTTATGGCACTCTCATTGTCACACAAAAGTGGGATGTTTTTGAACTCACAACCAAAGTCCCTCAAGGTTTGCCTCATCCAAAGTAGTTGAGCACAACAAGCACCGGCTGCAACATACTCGGCCTCGGCGGTGGATAGCGCAACGGAATTTTGTTTCTTAGAGCTCCAAGACACCAAAGACCGACCAAGAAATTGGCAAGTCCCCGTTGTACTCTTTCGATCTACCTTGCAACCGGCATAATCCGAATCGGAGTAGCCAAGTAGATCAAAAGTGGAGCCCTTGGGATACCACAAGCCAAGGTTTGGAGTATGCACTAAATATCTAAAAATTCTCTTAACAGCCATTAGATGACATTCCTTAGGATTGGCTTGAAATCTTGCACACATGCACACACTAAGCATAATATCCGGCCTAGATGCACAAAGGTAAAGCAAGGAACCAATCATGGAGCGATATACCTTTTGATCGACGGATTTGCCTTCCTCATTTAGATCAAGATGACCATTAACCGGCATAGGGGTCTTGATTGGCTTAGCATTGGCCATGTCAAACTTTTTGAGCATATCACTTGTATATTTGGTTTGACATATGAACGTGCCATGCTTTAGTTGCTTGATTTGAAATCCGAGAAAGAATTTCAATTCCCCCATCATTGACATCTCAAATCTCTTGGTCATTATCCTACTATACTCTTCACAAAAAGTTTCATTAGTAGAACCAAAGATTATATCATCAACATAAATTTGACAAACAAACAAATCTTTGTCTATTTTCCTAGTGAAGAGAGTAGAATCGGCTTTGCCCATTACAAAGCCATTCTTGAGAAGAAAATCCTTAAGGCATTCATACCATGCTCTAGGTGCTTGCTTAAGCCCATAGAGCGCCTTATGGAGTTTGTAGACATGGTCGGGGTGCTTGGGGTCTTCAAATCCCGGTGGTTGCTCCACATATACTAGCTCCCCGAGAGGCCCATTCAAAAATGCACTCTTCACATCCATTTGATACAACTTGAAGTTGTGATGAGATGCATAGGCCAAAAGGATGCGAATTGACTCAAGCCTTGCCACCGGAGCATATGTCTCACCAAAATCAAGCCCTTCAATTTGAGTAAAGCCTTGAGCAACCAACCTAGCCTTGTTTCTTGTGACAATGCCATTTTCATCTTGTTTGTTCCGGAAAACCCACTTGGTGCCAATCACATTTTGCTTGGGTCTTGGGACCAACTCCCATACTTCATTTCTTGAAAAGTTGTTCAACTCTTCTTGCATTGCAATAACCCAATCCGCATCTCCAAGAGCTTCTTCTACCTTGAGAGGTTCCAAAGAGGAGACAAACGAGTAAAATCCACAAAAATTTGCTAAACGTGAACGAGTGGTTACCCCTCTTTGGATGCTCCCTAGAATGTTGTCAACGGGATGATCCCGTTGAACACTTTGATGAACTCTTGGATGTGGGAATGTTGATTGACGTTGGATGGGTCCATCACCATCTTCTTCCTGAGGTATCTCAACATCTTGAGTATCTTCACCTTGAGCTCCCCCTTGATCAATGCCTTGATCATGATCGTCACCATGATCTTGGACTTGATCTTGTGATGAGCTTGGTGGTTCAACTCTTGTTGATGGTGACGGGTCAATGTTGAACATGATTTCCGGATCTTGGTCTTGTTCTTCATCTTCATTTTGAGGCTCTTGGGGCTTCACTTCTCCTAAACTCAAGTTCTTGATTGCTTGATTTGGCGGGACTTCATCTACAAGGTCATTTATAACTTGCTCTACTTGAGAGCCGTTTGATTCATCAAATTTTACGTCTACCGTGATCTCAACACAACCGGTGGTTTTATTGAAAACACGGTAGGCGTGTTCGTTAGTGCCATAACCAAGTAGAAAGCCTTCATCAACCTTAGGTGCAAACTTTGAGCTTTTGGTTTTCTTGTTAAGAATGTAACATTTGCAACCAAAGACTCGAAAGTAGTGCACCTTTGGTTTGTTACCGGTTAGGATCTCGTATGGAGTCTTGTTCAAGTACTTTTGAAGATAGAGACGGTTAGTGGCATGGCAAGCCGTGCTAACCGCCTCGGCCCAAAAGTTATCCGGAGTCTTGTACTCGTCAAGCATGGTCCGTGCCATCTCAATCAAAGTCCTATTCTTCCTCTCAACAATGCCATTTTGTTGAGGTGTGTATGGCGCGGAAAGCTCATGCTTGATTCCCTCTTCATCAAGAAACTCTTCAACATTTGTGTTCTTGAACTCCGTCCCATTGTCACTTCTTATATGCTTGATCTTCAACTCAAACTCATTTTGAGCTCTTCTAATGAATCTCTTGATGATTGTTTGAGCTTCACTCTTGTCTTGCAAAAAGAAGACCCATGTGAAACGGGAAAAGTCATCTACAATGACAAGTCCATACTTGTTCCCGCCAATGCTAACATAAGCAACCGGTCCAAATAAATCCATATGAAGTAACTTGAGTGGTCTTGAGCTAGTCAAAATGTTCTTGGGTGGATGTGGAGCGCCAACTTGCTTCCCGGCTTGACAAGCACTACATAATCTATCTTTCTCAAAAACAACATTTGTTAGTCCTAGGATGTGTTCATCCTTTTGAAGTTTGGCCAAGTTCCTCATCCCAACATGAGCTAGCCGGCGATGCCAAAGCCAACCCAAGCTAGATTTTGCCACTAAACAAGTCTTCGGTTCCACTTTACTAGTTGTGAAATCAACTAAGTAAAGTTTTCCCTTGAGTCGACCCGTAAAAGCAATAGAGGAATCCTCCCTTCTTAGGATACTCACACCCTCGTTAGTAAAGAGACAATTGTAACCCTTCTCACAGAGTTGTGAGACGGACAACAAGTTGTATCCCAAAGAATCAACAAGATAAACATTTGAAAGAGATGAGTCTTGTGAAATAGCTACTTCACCTTGACCTATGACATCACCATGATTATTGTCACCAAATGTGATCTTCTCAACGGGTGAGTCATATTCTTGTAGCTTCGCAAACATATTCCTTTCTCCGGTCATATGATTTGAACATCCACTATCCAATAACCACGAAGGTCCACCGGAGGAATATGCCTACAAAACAAGTTTTAGGCCTTGGACTTAGGTACCCAAAATTGATTGGGTCCTTGAGAGTTAGCCTTAGATATTTTAGGCACCCACACACTTCTCATCATTTTCCTAGTGTGAGCACCTATATATTTTACCACCATCTTTCCATTTTGGTCCCAAGTGACCATGTAGTCGATGGAGTAGTTTGGTGATGGCTTGTGCTCAATAACCTTCTCTTCTTTCTTGGTCTTGATCTTGACATTTTGAGTGGATGCCTTTCTCTTTGGCAAGGACTCCGTGGGTCTTACCACCCCATGAGCCGCATCCATTAGTTCACCTAGATAGGTCCCCTTGGTGAACAATGTCACATCACGATCATTTACCCTTTTTGTGCCATTTGCCTTTCCTCCTCGAGTGTATCCAAGCCCATCCTTGATAGTACCATATCTACCGGCTTTATATGCCGGGTGGGTTTCGAATACACTCTTGTTCTTACTTTGATCTTGGCCAATGGCATTGGTCAACTTTTGGATTTGAGCATCTTTAGCCTTGACTTTCTCTTCTAGCTTTGAAATGTTAGTTGCACAAGCATCCAAATCAATTTTATAACATCTTGAGCAACCTTCACTAGTAGAGCCACTTGAGTCAAGAGTTGTTTTGGAGTCGTTCTTGGCACTTTCCCAAAGTGAGCTAAAATTGGCTTCTAGATCTTTGTATTTGACCTCAAGGCTTGAATGCCTTTCTTGAAGCTCATTTTTAGCATTCTTTAGGTTAGTGAGAGAGTCATTTGTCAAAGACAAGTTCTTTGACATCCTCTCCCGTGAGTCATTGACTTGAGATAACTCACTAGCCAACTTCTCAACCTTGAGTTTCTCCTCAACTAGAGCCTCTTCTAGGACAAGGTTTCTCTCCTTCTCAAGGATGAGCAATTCTTCTTGCCTTTCGAGACTCTCTTCTCTTTTCCCAATTTTCTCTAGTAGTTTTTTAATAAATTTGTAACCGTCTTTACCAAACTTCTTTATCATGTTTTTCTCATATTCGGCTTCTTCATTATCTAGTTCATTTTCAATGTTACTAGATGATGATAGAGTGGATGGAGAAGGTGGTGTGGTGTCAAGTACCTTGGTCCCTTGAGCCATGAGGCACATGGGAGCTTCATCATCGCTCTCATCAATGTTGTTGAAGAGTCTTGAGGTTGATGTAGGAGCATGAATGGCACAAGTGGCCATTTCTTCATCACCGGAGTCGTCACTTGATGAATCCCAACCTTCACCAACATGAGCGCTTCCAAACCTTTTCTTGTACTCTCTACTCTTCTCCTTGTATTTCTTGTCTTTGACATCGGCCTTGTCCTTGAGCTTCTTGTTATCCTTGTCATTCTTCTTGTGGGGGCAATCGGCAATGAAGTGACCTTTCTCCCCACACTCATAGCATCTTCGTTGAGAGAAGCTCTTCTTTTCACCTCTTGCCTTCATGAATCTCTTGAAGTTTCTAACCATCATAGCGGTTTCTTCATCGGTGCTCTCATGATCATTTGAATCTTCACTCTTTTTGGAAGTTGAGGTCTTCTCATTTGACTCAACCTTCTTGCTAGGTTCGGCCTTGAGAGCTATGGTCTTGACTTCGGTTTGTTGGATAGACCTTGTCACATCCAAGCTATTCATTTCATGATATTGCAACTTGTTGAATAGCTCCATAGGCACCATTGTCTTGAACTTGTCACTTTCTCTAATCATTGTGGCAAGCATTGGGTTCTTAGGTGCGTATGCTCTAAGCAATTTCTTTGTGACCTTGTTCTCGCCCCAATCATTGCTTCCAAGCATCCTAATTTCGGTGACTAGGAGCTTCAATCGATCATACATTTCTTGCAAGGACTCATCCTTCTTCATGACGAAAGCTTCTAGTTCTCCTTGTAGGAGATCCACCTTGCCTTCCTTGACTTCTTCCGATCCTTCATGAGCCATTCGAAGAGTGTCCCATAGCTCTTTGGCACTATCGATTCCTCTAATCTTGTTGTACTCATAAGTGCTTAGAGCACTCCTAAGCACGGTCACGGCTTGAGAGTTGCGGAAGATGTCGTATTCTTGTTCACAACTTGGCGTTGCACTCTTGTCAACACCTATATTCACAATAGTCCAAAGAGATGGATGAAGACCATGCAAGTAAATTTTCATATCATCACTCCATCGGGCATAGTCAATCCCATTGAATTTGGGGACTTTGCCCATTGGAATGGATGAGAAATTAAGACTAGAAGGATCAAAAGATTTGTTAGAAGAAGATGTCTCATATCGATAAGACACCGAGTGAAGTCCGTCGAGAGCGTCTCTTTCTCGTATCTTCTTCTTGAAAAGCTTTTGTGCCTCTCTTTCGGCCTTCTCCTTGATCTTCTTCCTTATCTTCTCCCTTCTTTGCTTTTTCTTTTCTTGTTCATCCAAGCTCTCATCAACATCGCTAATGTTGAATTCATCATCGCTTGAGCTTGACTCAACGGGCGTCGGATGTTTATCTTTGTGGGCGGAAGCCATCTCGGATACATCTCCCATACCGGCCATAGTGTTTTCCCTTAGCGGTTAAGCCTAAACAAGGGATTAGGCTCTGATACCAATTGAAAGGACCAACACTAGGCCTAGAGGGGGGGTGAATAGGCCTGTTTAAAAATTCCTGCGAAAATCCTCCGAAAACTGTTAGAAAGTCGGATGATCTGACACAGTCTCGGATCTTCCGGCCAGGAAGATCCGACACTGTACAGGATCTTCCGACTGGGACAGAAAATCGGAAGATCCGATGGAAAGCCGGATCTTCCGACAGGCAATCCAAGTATACTTCGAGATTTGAAAACTAATGACCTTTTGACAATTCCACTTGAATACAAAGCTCACAAATGATGTAAGGAACCTTCTATATATGATCAATATCAGAGTAGAGCCACAAATAAGTAGATCGGGACAAATCAAAATATAGAAACAATATGAACAAGAATGAAAGTGGAGACAAAGGATTTTCTTCCGAAGTTCACTCCACAAAGGAGCTACGTCTCCGTTGAGATGCTCACAAAGAGCCGGGCTGTCACACTAACCCCAAGTCTCTCCCAATCAACCACAAAGGAGGATTGAGTTACTTACTATGTGCTCCCACGAAGAGAGAGGGTAATACAAACTTCCGGGACTCAAACCACAAGAGAATGGGAGTTCACCGGCACCTCTAACCGTCTAGGAGCAAGCTCCAAGAGTAATAGACGTGAATCGACGAATCCAAGTGCTTCAAGTGCTTGAGAGATGAACTAGTTGAGGGAGCTCAAGATGGCACTAGGTCTCACACCTCAAATCTTCTCTCTCACTCAAACCCTAGGTGAATCTTGGAAGAATCAAACCTTGGAAGGGAGTAGAGAGGTGGAGTGAATGCTCAAAGGAGTGTTTGTCTCGTGTTAGGTCAGAGTGAACAGCTGCAGTGAATGAAAGGGGGGGAGGGGTATATATACCAACCCCCAAAAAAAATGACCGTTATGTTCACTGCGAAGGGGTACCGGATCTTCCGACAATAGGTCGGATCTTCCGATAAGCAACAGAACCGAGTAACAAAAACTCCAGGTAAGTTCCGGGGGCCGGATCTTCCGACCAGATGTCGGATCTTCCGGGCGACCCCGGAACTTCCGGCCCAAAGAGATCTCAAGACAGAGCCAGCCGGAACTTGCAGTCGGATCATCCGGCCAGGGGCCGGAACATGTACTCAGGACACTTCCGAGGCTGAAAAAACGGCTAAGTCATGTAAGTTCCGACCAGGGTCGGATCTTCCGGCCAGGAAAAATTCCAAGGCCGAGCGGCCCGGAACATCCGGTCGGATCTTCCGGCCTAAGATCCGGCCACGCAGGAAAGGAGTTTGTGAAGTGTTTTTGTGGCTTTAAAGAATTTGTCATCTCAAGCAAAGCACTTTTAGCAACTGGAAATCATCAACTACGTCCTCCTTGATAGTACGGTGGTCCTATACTCAATTTCAAAAGGAAAATAGAATTTAAATTGCCAATTGAGTCTTCCACCATATCAAAAAGAATTAGGGTACTTTCTTTTGTGCTATCTTTCTCTTTATTTCATTTTATTCCTGCACAACTCAAGCACAACATCATATCCGAATTTCTATTGCCATTAATCACCAAAATAGATTAAATGCCTAGATGCACTTTCAATCTCCCCCTTTTTGGTGATTGATGACAATACAAATTTGGGTGCATAAAAGGAATAAAATACATGTAGTAGCTCCCCCTCAATTTGTGCATGGTGTGATAAAATCATCGTGATGCATATGACAAGATATTCACAACAATAAAGTGAGAAATAACATCACATCATCCATAAGCATATCATAATAATAGATAACGAGAATCACATCACACTAGCAATAACCAAATTAAAGTCTTACAAATAAAATTCTCGCTTGGCACACCATCCATAACACAAATTCAAGTCTTACAAGTTCACAAGCTCACAAGAAAAAAAAAGATAGATAAATGATAGATGGCATAAGGCCCAAATTCACTCCCCCTTTGTCATCAAAGACCAAAAAGGGAGCTACTCGTCCTCGTCGTCGTCGTCGCCATCATCATCATCATCATCATCTTCTTCTTCGTCCTCCTCAATAGCGGGAGCCTTGCCCTTGCGACGCTCCTCATCCGTCTCGGGCTCACTGATGTATTCCTCTTCCTCTTCCTCAGATTCTTCAATATCAACCTCCTCTTCTTCTTCCTCTTCCTCTTCCTCAACAATATCCGCTTCACCTTGTCCTTGGGAGTGAGAAGCACCAAAGACAAACTCTTGAGAATAATCCTCCCATGGATTTTCAAAAGAGGGTGGAGGAGTAACTTCCCGGAGTTGATGAACCGGAGAGTGTGGCATGTTTAATTTGTCAAGAAGCTCCTTATGGCGCTTATCCGCCATATATCTATCATGCTCAGCCCGCTTCTCTCGCTCATGGGATCTCTTAACTTCATGCTTGCACATGTTGAAGCAAGAGAACATGCCTTGAAGAAGGAAATCCAACTTGCTCATTTTTCCTTTGGGAGCAAATGAGGGGCCACTAGAGGAAGTTGGACCACTAGATGGAGGAGCTTGGGAAGATGAAGCACCTCGAGATGATGGAGTTGGAGCACCATGATAAGGCTTAGACTTGATCTTCAAAAGTTGAGAAATCTTGCCTTGAGGAGATTTATAAGCTGGATGGATCTTGTCAGTCAATATGTTTACCCCAGTGACATGTATAATCATGTGAAAGATGTATGGGGCATAGTGACATCCACTAGAGGCATCATGTGAGCAATAAATAATTTCATTCCAAATGAAATTAAAAACCTTGAACTTGGGCTTCCCGGGGGCCATCTGAAATAGCAGATTCTTGGCCCTCTTGGAGATGTTGTCCGCATCTCCTGCTCTTGGATACATGGTCCCTCTAAACAGTTGATTCAACAACTTATAGAATGGAGAGAGTCCCTTGTACTTCCCAAAAACAACCTCACCATAAGCATGATCATACATGAAGGCTAGCTTGGTGTCATCCAAAATTCTCCCAAGATGGAGATCGATCTTGCTGCGATCATTGCTTGTGTGGGCATAGGCGGTCTCCTCAGCAAGCCCAAACAAACTAGCAAACTCATGCAAAGATATGGAAAGGCGTTTACCACATAGAGTCCAATGCATCTCATACCTCTCTTCATCTACCCAAAGAGTGGCATAGAACTGGGCGATAACTTCCTCATTATAGGAGCACTCAAAGGCCATGATCTTGTCCAAGTCCATCTCCACACACCTCTTGTATACATCATCAACAACTGGCTTGAGTGGTGGTGGAAAGCTCTTCAGGTATTTCCAGTCGACCCAATACATGGGAGTGCAAATCCGGGTCATCTTCAAAATTACGGACTCATACCAGTCTGCCTGGTGTGCAACCCAAAACCTAGGATCACCCCTGAATGACTTGTATTGAATGCTCCTGGGATCCTCATGTGTACTGAGTCTGAGTGGCTTCATGCTGTTCTGTGCCAACCTGAAGTTGACCACTGCACTGTCTTGTGCGTGTCTGAAGGGAATGGCAGTGCTGATGAAGTTCTGAGCGAGAAAAGATATATCAATGTCATCGTTGTACTGACTCCCCGGTCCTTCTCCTTGATTGGCCCTCTTAATTCTGGGGTGAGGAGGAATCTTGCGCCCCGGCACATTTGATTGGGCTCTTCCGCGAACAGAACGGGAAGTTGTTTCCTTCGATGTCCTCTTGCCCTTGCCAATTTCTCTAATCTCCCCATCTGAAGCAGTATCCGAATCAGATGATGAACCACTTGGAGGATGAAACGAGCTCTTGGTGCGACCGATACTTGGACACACTGTCAAAGATGTGGTCTTTTTCTGTGAAACCTTTTCTTTAACCATCTGATAAGATAGAAGAAAATATGTATTTAGAGAGAGGATCAAAGATTTGCAACTAAGCAGACAGAATAGAACTCGACTCAGTCGGATCTTCCGGCCCTGAGTCGGAAGATCCGGGGGTCCGGATCTTCCGACTCACCGTCGGATGATCCGACAGAGTCGGGTCAAACCCTAACTACTTAGGAACAGGAGATTTAGCCCACCAAACTTTGTGAAATCATAGGGAAGTGTTCTAGACATGTATATGAGATGATTGACCATGGGGAAAACAACTAGAATCTCCTACATTGAGAGATCGGGCGATGGGGATTTTGAATCAATACCGTTGAGATTTCCCGCGAAAACTCCGGAAGATCCGATGGAGATTGAGTCTTGGAGAGTTGGGGATTCAAAAGATGTCACTCGATGAAGAAATCCACGGTCCAATCTTCAAATCGCCGTATGGGGTGAAGAGAGGGAGAGAGGAGGCGTCGGTGGAGGACAAGAGACCGAATGAGGTAAGTAACGGTTCGTTCCAGATATATATATCGCGCACAGGCCGGAAGATCCGACGACGAGCCGGAAGATCCGACCGAGACAGAACCAGAGATATCAGAGCGGATGTTCCGAGAGTTCCCAGGTCCGGAAGATCCGACAGAGAGTCGGAAGATCCGACCGGGTCGGAAGATCCAAAAATTCTTCAGAGAGGTTGATTCGAGACAGAGCCATCCGGAACTTCCAGGGGCAAGTTCCGGGGGTATGTCGGAAGATCCGGCCCAGATGAGATATGACACAAAGACGATTTTGCACGATGAGATTTGATTGAAGATTTTGAGAGAGCTTGCTTATGAACTAGTAAGATACTTGTCCCAAAGTTGATCAGCAACAAACAATCAACAAATTAACCATGATCAACTTGAGACAAGATGTGATCCAACGATCACAAGATCAAATATTTTGAAATACTCACACAAAACTAAGATAAAACAATTTTTCTCCTAGTCTAGGCATTAAACAATTGTGTATGCAACAAGTCAAGCCAAGTTACGAGAATCCAAAATATTTAGCTCACTCCTCAAGGAACAAAACCTTTGCTCATCGAGAGGCTTGGTGAAGATATCGGCTAATTGTTTTTCGGTTCCTACATGGCATATGGCGATATCTCCTTTGGCTTCATGATCTCTAAGGAAGTGGTGTCGAATGTCTATGTGCTTGGTTCTTGAGTGTTGAACGGGGTTGTTTGCAAGTTTTATGGCACTCTCATTGTCACACAAAAGTGGGATGTTTTTGAACTCACAACCAAAGTCCCTCAAGGTTTGCCTCATCCAAAGTAGTTGAGCACAACAAGCACCGGCTGCAACATACTCGGCCTCGGCGGTGGATAGCGCAACGGAATTTTGTTTCTTAGAGCTCCAAGACACCAAAGACCGACCAAGAAATTGGCAAGTCCCCGTTGTACTCTTTCGATCTACCTTGCAACCGGCATAATCCGAATCGGAGTAGCCAAGTAGATCAAAAGTGGAGCCCTTGGGATACCACAAGCCAAGGTTTGGAGTATGCACTAAATATCTAAAAATTCTCTTAACAGCCATTAGATGACATTCCTTAGGATTGGCTTGAAATCTTGCACACATGCACACACTAAGCATAATATCCGGCCTAGATGCACAAAGGTAAAGCAAGGAACCAATCATGGAGCGATATACCTTTTGATCGACGGATTTGCCTTCCTCATTTAGATCAAGATGACCATTAACCGGCATAGGGGTCTTGATTGGCTTAGCATTGGCCATGTCAAACTTTTTGAGCATATCACTTGTATATTTGGTTTGACATATGAACGTGCCATGCTTTAGTTGCTTGATTTGAAATCCGAGAAAGAATTTCAATTCCCCCATCATTGACATCTCAAATCTCTTGGTCATTATCCTACTATACTCTTCACAAAAAGTTTCATTAGTAGAACCAAAGATTATATCATCAACATAAATTTGACAAACAAACAAATCTTTGTCTATTTTCCTAGTGAAGAGAGTAGAATCGGCTTTGCCCATTACAAAGCCATTCTTGAGAAGAAAATCCTTAAGGCATTCATACCATGCTCTAGGTGCTTGCTTAAGCCCATAGAGCGCCTTATGGAGTTTGTAGACATGGTCGGGGTGCTTGGGGTCTTCAAATCCCGGTGGTTGCTCCACATATACTAGCTCCCCGAGAGGCCCATTCAAAAATGCACTCTTCACATCCATTTGATACAACTTGAAGTTGTGATGAGATGCATAGGCCAAAAGGATGCGAATTGACTCAAGCCTTGCCACCGGAGCATATGTCTCACCAAAATCAAGCCCTTCAATTTGAGTAAAGCCTTGAGCAACCAACCTAGCCTTGTTTCTTGTGACAATGCCATTTTCATCTTGTTTGTTCCGGAAAACCCACTTGGTGCCAATCACATTTTGCTTGGGTCTTGGGACCAACTCCCATACTTCATTTCTTGAAAAGTTGTTCAACTCTTCTTGCATTGCAATAACCCAATCCGCATCTCCAAGAGCTTCTTCTACCTTGAGAGGTTCCAAAGAGGAGACAAACGAGTAAAATCCACAAAAATTTGCTAAACGTGAACGAGTGGTTACCCCTCTTTGGATGCTCCCTAGAATGTTGTCAACGGGATGATCCCGTTGAACACTTTGATGAACTCTTGGATGTGGGAATGTTGATTGACGTTGGATGGGTCCATCACCATCTTCTTCCTGAGGTATCTCAACATCTTGAGTATCTTCACCTTGAGCTCCCCCTTGATCAATGCCTTGATCATGATCGTCACCATGATCTTGGACTTGATCTTGTGATGAGCTTGGTGGTTCAACTCTTGTTGATGGTGACGGGTCAATGTTGAACATGATTTCCGGATCTTGGTCTTGTTCTTCATCTTCATTTTGAGGCTCTTGGGGCTTCACTTCTCCTAAACTCAAGTTCTTGATTGCTTGATTTGGCGGGACTTCATCTACAAGGTCATTTATAACTTGCTCTACTTGAGAGCCGTTTGATTCATCAAATTTTACGTCTACCGTGATCTCAACACAACCGGTGGTTTTATTGAAAACACGGTAGGCGTGTTCGTTAGTGCCATAACCAAGTAGAAAGCCTTCATCAACCTTAGGTGCAAACTTTGAGCTTTTGGTTTTCTTGTTAAGAATGTAACATTTGCAACCAAAGACTCGAAAGTAGTGCACCTTTGGTTTGTTACCGGTTAGGATCTCGTATGGAGTCTTGTTCAAGTACTTTTGAAGATAGAGACGGTTAGTGGCATGGCAAGCCGTGCTAACCGCCTCGGCCCAAAAGTTATCCGGAGTCTTGTACTCGTCAAGCATGGTCCGTGCCATCTCAATCAAAGTCCTATTCTTCCTCTCAACAATGCCATTTTGTTGAGGTGTGTATGGCGCGGAAAGCTCATGCTTGATTCCCTCTTCATCAAGAAACTCTTCAACATTTGTGTTCTTGAACTCCGTCCCATTGTCACTTCTTATATGCTTGATCTTCAACTCAAACTCATTTTGAGCTCTTCTAATGAATCTCTTGATGATTGTTTGAGCTTCACTCTTGTCTTGCAAAAAGAAGACCCATGTGAAACGGGAAAAGTCATCTACAATGACAAGTCCATACTTGTTCCCGCCAATGCTAACATAAGCAACCGGTCCAAATAAATCCATATGAAGTAACTTGAGTGGTCTTGAGCTAGTCAAAATGTTCTTGGGTGGATGTGGAGCGCCAACTTGCTTCCCGGCTTGACAAGCACTACATAATCTATCTTTCTCAAAAACAACATTTGTTAGTCCTAGGATGTGTTCATCCTTTTGAAGTTTGGCCAAGTTCCTCATCCCAACATGAGCTAGCCGGCGATGCCAAAGCCAACCCAAGCTAGATTTTGCCACTAAACAAGTCTTCGGTTCCACTTTACTAGTTGTGAAATCAACTAAGTAAAGTTTTCCCTTGAGTCGACCCGTAAAAGCAATAGAGGAATCCTCCCTTCTTAGGATACTCACACCCTCGTTAGTAAAGAGACAATTGTAACCCTTCTCACAGAGTTGTGAGACGGACAACAAGTTGTATCCCAAAGAATCAACAAGATAAACATTTGAAAGAGATGAGTCTTGTGAAATAGCTACTTCACCTTGACCTATGACATCACCATGATTATTGTCACCAAATGTGATCTTCTCAACGGGTGAGTCATATTCTTGTAGCTTCGCAAACATATTCCTTTCTCCGGTCATATGATTTGAACATCCACTATCCAATAACCACGAAGGTCCACCGGAGGAATATGCCTACAAAACAAGTTTTAGGCCTTGGACTTAGGTACCCAAAATTGATTGGGTCCTTGAGAGTTAGCCTTAGATATTTTAGGCACCCACACACTTCTCATCATTTTCCTAGTGTGAGCACCTATATATTTTACCACCATCTTTCCATTTTGGTCCCAAGTGACCATGTAGTCGATGGAGTAGTTTGGTGATGGCTTGTGCTCAATAACCTTCTCTTCTTTCTTGGTCTTGATCTTGACATTTTGAGTGGATGCCTTTCTCTTTGGCAAGGACTCCGTGGGTCTTACCACCCCATGAGCCGCATCCATTAGTTCACCTAGATAGGTCCCCTTGGTGAACAATGTCACATCACGATCATTTACCCTTTTTGTGCCATTTGCCTTTCCTCCTCGAGTGTATCCAAGCCCATCCTTGATAGTACCATATCTACCGGCTTTATATGCCGGGTGGGTTTCGAATACACTCTTGTTCTTACTTTGATCTTGGCCAATGGCATTGGTCAACTTTTGGATTTGAGCATCTTTAGCCTTGACTTTCTCTTCTAGCTTTGAAATGTTAGTTGCACAAGCATCCAAATCAATTTTATAACATCTTGAGCAACCTTCACTAGTAGAGCCACTTGAGTCAAGAGTTGTTTTGGAGTCGTTCTTGGCACTTTCCCAAAGTGAGCTAAAATTGGCTTCTAGATCTTTGTATTTGACCTCAAGGCTTGAATGCCTTTCTTGAAGCTCATTTTTAGCATTCTTTAGGTTAGTGAGAGAGTCATTTGTCAAAGACAAGTTCTTTGACATCCTCTCCCGTGAGTCATTGACTTGAGATAACTCACTAGCCAACTTCTCAACCTTGAGTTTCTCCTCAACTAGAGCCTCTTCTAGGACAAGGTTTCTCTCCTTCTCAAGGATGAGCAATTCTTCTTGCCTTTCGAGACTCTCTTCTCTTTTCCCAATTTTCTCTAGTAGTTTTTTAATAAATTTGTAACCGTCTTTACCAAACTTCTTTATCATGTTTTTCTCATATTCGGCTTCTTCATTATCTAGTTCATTTTCAATGTTACTAGATGATGATAGAGTGGATGGAGAAGGTGGTGTGGTGTCAAGTACCTTGGTCCCTTGAGCCATGAGGCACATGGGAGCTTCATCATCGCTCTCATCAATGTTGTTGAAGAGTCTTGAGGTTGATGTAGGAGCATGAATGGCACAAGTGGCCATTTCTTCATCACCGGAGTCGTCACTTGATGAATCCCAACCTTCACCAACATGAGCGCTTCCAAACCTTTTCTTGTACTCTCTACTCTTCTCCTTGTATTTCTTGTCTTTGACATCGGCCTTGTCCTTGAGCTTCTTGTTATCCTTGTCATTCTTCTTGTGGGGGCAATCGGCAATGAAGTGACCTTTCTCCCCACACTCATAGCATCTTCGTTGAGAGAAGCTCTTCTTTTCACCTCTTGCCTTCATGAATCTCTTGAAGTTTCTAACCATCATAGCGGTTTCTTCATCGGTGCTCTCATGATCATTTGAATCTTCACTCTTTTTGGAAGTTGAGGTCTTCTCATTTGACTCAACCTTCTTGCTAGGTTCGGCCTTGAGAGCTATGGTCTTGACTTCGGTTTGTTGGATAGACCTTGTCACATCCAAGCTATTCATTTCATGATATTGCAACTTGTTGAATAGCTCCATAGGCACCATTGTCTTGAACTTGTCACTTTCTCTAATCATTGTGGCAAGCATTGGGTTCTTAGGTGCGTATGCTCTAAGCAATTTCTTTGTGACCTTGTTCTCGCCCCAATCATTGCTTCCAAGCATCCTAATTTCGGTGACTAGGAGCTTCAATCGATCATACATTTCTTGCAAGGACTCATCCTTCTTCATGACGAAAGCTTCTAGTTCTCCTTGTAGGAGATCCACCTTGCCTTCCTTGACTTCTTCCGATCCTTCATGAGCCATTCGAAGAGTGTCCCATAGCTCTTTGGCACTATCGATTCCTCTAATCTTGTTGTACTCATAAGTGCTTAGAGCACTCCTAAGCACGGTCACGGCTTGAGAGTTGCGGAAGATGTCGTATTCTTGTTCACAACTTGGCGTTGCACTCTTGTCAACACCTATATTCACAATAGTCCAAAGAGATGGATGAAGACCATGCAAGTAAATTTTCATATCATCACTCCATCGGGCATAGTCAATCCCATTGAATTTGGGGACTTTGCCCATTGGAATGGATGAGAAATTAAGACTAGAAGGATCAAAAGATTTGTTAGAAGAAGATGTCTCATATCGATAAGACACCGAGTGAAGTCCGTCGAGAGCGTCTCTTTCTCGTATCTTCTTCTTGAAAAGCTTTTGTGCCTCTCTTTCGGCCTTCTCCTTGATCTTCTTCCTTATCTTCTCCCTTCTTTGCTTTTTCTTTTCTTGTTCATCCAAGCTCTCATCAACATCGCTAATGTTGAATTCATCATCGCTTGAGCTTGACTCAACGGGCGTCGGATGTTTATCTTTGTGGGCGGAAGCCATCTCGGATACATCTCCCATACCGGCCATAGTGTTTTCCCTTAGCGGTTAAGCCTAAACAAGGGATTAGGCTCTGATACCAATTGAAAGGACCAACACTAGGCCTAGAGGGGGGGTGAATAGGCCTGTTTAAAAATTCCTGCGAAAATCCTCCGAAAACTGTTAGAAAGTCGGATGATCTGACACAGTCTCGGATCTTCCGGCCAGGAAGATCCGACACTGTACAGGATCTTCCGACTGGGACAGAAAATCGGAAGATCCGATGGAAAGCCGGATCTTCCGACAGGCAATCCAAGTATACTTCGAGATTTGAAAACTAATGACCTTTTGACAATTCCACTTGAATACAAAGCTCACAAATGATGTAAGGAACCTTCTATATATGATCAATATCAGAGTAGAGCCACAAATAAGTAGATCGGGACAAATCAAGATATAGAAACAATATGAACAAGAATGAAAGTGGAGACAAAGGATTTTCTTCCGAAGTTCACTCCACAAAGGAGCTACGTCTCCGTTGAGATGCTCACAAAGAGCCGGGCTGTCACACTAACCCCAAGTCTCTCCCAATCAACCACAAAGGAGGATTGAGTTACTTACTATGTGCTCCCACGAAGAGAGAGGGTAATACAAACTTCCGGGACTCAAACCACAAGAGAATGGGAGTTCACCGGCACCTCTAACCGTCTAGGAGCAAGCTCCAAGAGTAATAGACGTGAATCGACGAATCCAAGTGCTTCAAGTGCTTGAGAGATGAACTAGTTGAGGGAGCTCAAGATGGCACTAGGTCTCACACCTCAAATCTTCTCTCTCACTCAAACCCTAGGTGAATCTTGGAAGAATCAAACCTTGGAAGGGAGTAGAGAGGTGGAGTGAATGCTCAAAGGAGTGTTTGTCTCGTGTTAGGTCAGAGTGAACAGCTGCAGTGAATGAAAGGGGGGGAGGGGTATATATACCAACCCCCAAAAAAAATGACCGTTATGTTCACTGCGAAGGGGTACCGGATCTTCCGACAATAGGTCGGATCTTCCGATAAGCAACAGAACCGAGTAACAAAAACTCCAGGTAAGTTCCGGGGGCCGGATCTTCCGACCAGATGTCGGATCTTCCGGGCGACCCCGGAACTTCCGGCCCAAAGAGATCTCAAGACAGAGCCAGCCGGAACTTGCAGTCGGATCATCCGGCCAGGGGCCGGAACATGTACTCAGGACACTTCCGAGGCTGAAAAAACGGCTAAGTCATGTAAGTTCCGACCAGGGTCGGATCTTCCGGCCAGGAAAAATTCCAAGGCCGAGCGGCCCGGAACATCCGGTCGGATCTTCCGGCCTAAGATCCGGCCACGCAGGAAAGGAGTTTGTGAAGTGTTTTTGTGGCTTTAAAGAATTTGTCATCTCAAGCAAAGCACTTTTAGCAACTGGAAATCATCAACTACGTCCCCCTTGATAGTACGGTGGTCCTATACTCAATTTCAAAAGGAAAATAGAATTTAAATTGCCAATTGAGTCTTCCACCATATCAAAAAGAATTGGGGTACTTTCTTTTGTGCTATCTTTCTCTTTATTTCATTTTATTCCTGCACAACTCAAGCACAACATCATATCCGAATTTCTATTGCCATTAATCACCAAAATAGATTAAATGCCTAGATGCACTTTCAAGGTGCAGCGGATGCAACAGATGGAGGCCGAGAAACAGAGGCAGATTGACAAGCTCGAGTGCCAGAACCGGGTGTGGCAGGAGCAGATGTTTGCCTACGTGCAGACTATTGACAAGCTATCAGTTTTAGTTTGTTACTTCGAGAACTTGTTTTTGTCATAAATCTTGTATCACACATGTAAAATGTTCTCTTTTGTGCAGAATCCTGGCTCCGTGGCGTCAAATAAAGTGGCTCAAGACGAAGACCTGTCGCGGAGGGCTCACGAGCTGTTCTCATCCCCTCCTCAGTGAGTTGCGGTCATTTGTGAATGTTTGGTGACTTGGTGTCGTTGTGAACGAGTGGAATTGTGAACCTATGGATGTTTAGTAACTTGTATGTGTTGTCGAAGTTTCTAAGATGTTTATTGCTGAATTATGGTTGTGGAAGGTTGATGTCTATATATATGAACTGTCTGTGATGCTTATTATCATATATATCAACTGCTTGTGATGTTTGTTTGAGGGGGTCCTTTATACGCGACCGTTCAATAAAAATAGGGGCACAATTGACGCTTTGCCGAGTGTTATACTCGGCAAAGGGCCTGTTTGCTTAGTGTTTTGGCGTTTACACTCGGTAAACATGTTGTTTCTGTCATTTCTGGACATGCCTTTGCCGAGTGTTAAATGTTTGCCGAGTGCTAAGACCAAAACACTAGGCAAACATGGGGTCTTTGCCAAGTGTCTGGTGACAGATAAGTGTTTGGTGACAGACACTCGACAAAGCTTGGCGTAGTCGCCGCGCCGGCTGTTAATGCTTTGGCAAAATTTGCCACTGAACATCGTTAGAAGGTGTCTTTTGCTCTAAACCACTAAAAAAGAATGACTTTGCTAGAAGACACCGTAGAATCATGTGTATTTGCCGAGAGACATTATATCCACTATTCTATTATATTTAATCAGAAGACAAGGGGAAATGACAAGTCTACCCCTGCTTACCACATCCCATCGTCCTCCCTCTCCCTGCCGCAAAGCTGTTCGCATCTTATCCTCTTGTGAACTCCAGGCGGCGGTGCGCTTCGCTTCACGGTGTGCGACCGGTGGCGCGTCGACGATGGCGCTGGCTCGACCAGCTTCTCCGCGGGTGCGTGTCCCAACGTCCCCGTGGCCAGCCTCGCATCCGGCGTGCTCCCTCCGGCCGCAGCAACTTGCGCCGATCTGACAGCGTTGACTCCGTAGCATCCAGCGCTGCAGCATCAGGCAGCCAGCGCTCGGCTATTCAGCAGTCTGAACCTGGCTTCGACGCTGGTGCAGAGGCGAGGAACGATGTCTGGTCTCCGGTGGGGGCTGCGCTCCGAGGTAGCTGCTGCGGGCTGCTTTGGGTACAAGCTCCGCTGCTCTCTCTCTGGATTCCTCTCTTGTTCTCTCTCTTTCTCTTCTGTTCCGTTTTGTGCCTGGCGGCAGATGCACGTCGTGGAGAGGGTATAGGTGTTTAGATTTAAGTGTTGTGTGACTCATTTGAGGAAAAAAATTATTTTATGGGGTATAGTGTCCCTTAGCAAATATACATGGTTTTATAGTGTCTCTCAGCAAAGACACTCTTTTTTAGTGGTTTGGAGCAAAACACAGTTTTTAACGGTGTCTGGTGGTAAATTTTGCCTAATGCTTTTTAATGCCGAGTGCCTGGCCCGGCACTCGGCAAAGCCTTTGCCGAGTGTCCGATAAAAACACTCGGCAAAGACGGCTTTGCCGTTACTCTGCATGCCGAGTGGTCTTTGTCGAGTGTTGCACTGAGTGCATGGGGCACTTGGCAAACCCTCAGTTTCTCATAGTGGAACTATGTGTCTACTTCCCATCTAAATTATGGATGACATAGTTGCTGATCCGGTACTTCGAAAGTCCCTCCGAAGTCATAAATAGGCTTTGCATACATAAACAGAGCAGGCCGGAGAGCCTGGTGTCCGGAGTTACTAGACGTCTGGAAGGAGCAAATGATCAGCCGTCAGCGGAGCCCGTGCTACCACCCCCAAGCACGGGCCGTAGCTCCGCCCCCTGGTTCTCATCTAATCTGATCTGATCCATTCTTGTTAAATGAGCCATTATTGTACCAAACAGAGTAGTATCAGTTAAGACTGCACCATGCATAGGCCTGTTTGCATATATGAAGCCCATGCTCGCCACACTATATAACGTCAGGTAGAGCGTCTGGTCCGATGGAACCATAAATACACAATACATCCGTTGTTACTGGATACCTTACGCCGTCGGTCCTAACTATGGTTGAAATATCTATTTGTACCCTTGTTTTTGTACCAACAGTTGCTATGTCGACCGTAATGACAATTTGGAACCAAGTCATGTACAAAAACTTAACACTTCAGTTCATACACTGTCCAAATCCCGTCACAATGGACTCTGAGGTGGAAAGGCTCCGGCTACGGAAAATGGCCTAGTTTGGCTCCGACGAACTACTGGCAAACTTGCCGATGATGCTCATGCACTGATATTTAGTTCTCTTTTGTGGTTTAGTATTCGGCATTCAAAATCAATCAAATGGATTTTGTAGTAGATGCTGCATTACTTTTACCGATAAATAAAACTTTATTAATGTTAGAAAATTACATCAAGATACTATAACTAAACTAAGACCACTTAAGATCTCTGTATATACAATAAGGATACAGACGCTACTACGTAATCGGTTCGTAAGAACGCCTCCACTTTTTCTAGGAGCAGATGACTAGAAGTCCTCCCACTCCTATTTCGTCAGACGGCACTTTAGCTTCTTCCATGATGTCCTTGCAAATCCATTTCTAGGGGCGAATGATGAGCCAGCGCACAGCTCCTAGAAATTTTAGTGCGGACCAAAATATCGTCCTCATCTAGAAATCAAAGTTTAAAGGGGTGGGGCACGTTTCGGTCCACCCACAGAAATCGACCAATTTACATGTGTGGACCACCCCGTAGCTTGCCCCTACTAAGTGATTTTTAGGGGCATGTTATCGGGTGATTTGTAAACAGATTTGAACGTGGTTACCTCTCTCGGCATTGCCACGGCTTCGTGTTTATATAGGGCGAAAGCCAACAGATATACATCAGCAGGTCGTTGAGATTTGGTTCAGTTGGGATACAACTTGAATTACAAGGAATCTATCTCTAATACTATCAACCGAACCAAATCAACAACTCCCTGAGTTTTACACAACCACGAAGCCTATATTCAGAGTCAACAATCCTGACTCTCAGGATATGAATACTAACTATTTCCAACAGCCTCCCTCAATCTAAAGCATCCTTTCTTTTGAGATTTAGATTGCTCCTGAATTCTTCAAACTTTCGTACTGGCAGAGCCTTGGTAAATCCATCTGCTAGCTGATCATTGGTAGAGATGAGACGAACCTGCAATTGCTTGTTTGCAACTCTCTCTCTTACAAAATGAAAATCTATCTCAATATGTTTGGCTCTTGCATGGAAAACAGGATTGTCAGACAAGTAGGTCGCTCCCAAATTGTCACACCAAAGACAGGAAGGTTCTGTTAATGGAATTGCAAGTTCAGCTAATAAAGACTCTAACCAAATTACCTCAGCTGTAGCATTAGCCATGGATTTGTACTCAGCTTCAGTGCTTGATCTTGAAACAGTGGCCTGCTTTCTAGCACTCCAAGAAATCAGATTGTCACCATAATATATGGCAAATCAATGCTGTCATCAATGCTGCCAGCCCAGTCAGCATCTGAAAAGGCACTAATGCAGGCAGACACTGACCGCCATATCTTTAACCCCATATCAATGGTAAATTTGACATATCTAAGAATCCTTTTAACTGCAGTCCAATGCACTGTAGTTGGTGAGTGCAAGAATTGACAGACTTTATTAACAGCATAGGCTATATCTGGCCTTGTTAACGTGAGGTATTGAAGAGCTCCAACAATACTCCTATATCGAGTGCTGTCCTCTGTCCCCAGAACTTCTCCTTCATAACACGAGAGCTTTTCTGTTGCTGACAGAGGAGTAGTTGACGGCTTGCAATTTAACATGCCGACTCGAGTAAGAATATCGCGCGCATATTTTTCTTGAGAGAGCAGTATTCCTTCCTTTTCTGTTTTAACCTCTATTCCCAGGAAATAATGAAGTTCTCCAAGATCTTTCAATGCAAATTCTTTCCTAAGATCCTGAAGTAAAGCTGAAATTGCTTCTTGAGAGGAGCTGGTTACTATGATATCATCCACATAGATAAGCATAAATAAAGAGAGAGGTGTCAGATTTTGAAGCCTTGAACCCAAGATCTATCAATTTGGAGCTCAACCTTGAGTACCAGGCTCTAGGCGCCTGTTTTAATCCATAGATTGCTTTGTCAAGTTTACACACTAGATTAGATGCACCTTTAGCTTCAAAACCTGGTGGTTGGCTCATGTAAACCTCCTCTTCCAGAACACCATGTAAGAACGCGTTCTGCACATCCAATTGTCGTAAACACCAGTCTTTTGACACTGCAATAGAAAGAACAAGTCTGACAGTAGCAATTTTAACAACATGGCTAAAGGTATCCTCATAGTCAATACCATAGCGTTGTCTGAATCCTTTTGCTACTAGTCGTGCCTTGTATCGATCAATGGTGCCATCAGCTCTCCGTTTTACCTTGTAGACCCACTTACAGTCAATAATATTTGCTCCTTGCTTGGCCGAAACGAGATGCCATGTGTCATTGCGAAGTAAGGCCGAATATTCATCCTCCATTGCTTGTCTCCACTTTGGATTCTCCAACGCCTCCTGAACTAACTCTGGTTCACCTGTGGAGCAAATGTTCCCATATCTGACCATGCCAGGATACAATTTCTTTGGTTGTACAATTCCATCTTGCAACCGGGTCCTTGGGCGAGGCGCTTCAACTGGAGCTTGTGCTGCAGCCGCATCAACTGGAGCTTGTGAAGTAAGCACAGAGTTTGAAGGAGATCCTCCGGAGCCACCACTCATCGCTGCAGCTGGATCAGTAGACACCGCTGTCGGAGCTGCTGTGCTTGCCCCCCCCCCCACACGGCGAATGCAGACTGGCTTCAGAAGGGAGAGAGCTGGAGACCGGCGCCTGCTGGGGATCAGCACCGGATCGCGCACCCTGCAGGTCTGACGAATCCACCTGGGATCTGGCAACAGGAGTTTCTGTGGGCAATACTGATCCGGAAGGAAAACTCCATGTTTCAGTTTGTGCTGCGCCTTCGCCTGTAGGATCCTGTACATCAACATGCTCCATAGAAATATTAGTAATATTAGGATCAGTACAATTTACATCTCCTGAGCATGAATCCGGTATAAATTCAGGGAGAAGGAGAATTTCTTTGCGAAGAAGAGCACCGGCGTTGGGATGAAGTGTAGCAAATGGAAATATAGACTCATCGAACACAACATCTCTCGAAATATAGACCCGTCCAGTGGAGATATCTAAACACTTAAAACCCTTGTGCATGGAGCTGTAGCCAAGGAAGACACACCGAGTGGATCTGAAGGAAAGTTTCCTGTTGTTATAAGGTCGAAGGTTTGGCCAACACGCACAGCCAAAGATGCGTAGAGATTGATAATCTGGAGTGAAATTAAATAGTCATTCTACAGGGATCTGATAATTGATAACTTTACTAGGGAGGAGATTGATCAGATAGGTAGCTGCCAAAAAGGCCTCATCCCAGAATTTCAAGGGCATGGAGGCATTAGCAAGAAGAGAGAGACCTACTTCCACAATATGACGATGTTTTCTTTCTGCAGCTCCATTCTGTTGATGTGCATGAGGGCATGAGACATGATGAGCTATGCCAATTTTCTGAAAGAAAGGATTCAACTTCTCATACTCCCCTCCCCAATCGGTTTGCACTGATATAATTTTCTTGTTAAGTTGTCTCTCCACAAGTTGTTGAAATTTGCAAAAAATTTCGAATACATCTGACTTTTTCTTTAGCAAGTAGAGCCAGGTATATTTGCTAAAGTCATCAATGAAACTTACATAATAAGTGTGTGTACCAACCGAGAGAGGCGCAGGTCCCCAAACATCAGAATAAATAAGCTGAAGGGGTGAAGTTGAGACACTGTTGGATTTTGAGTAAGGTAACTGATGACTTTTGGCCATTTGGCAAGAATCACACACTGACTCATGACTCGTATCACTAACAAAAGGAAGCTTATTATTTCTTAAGACACGATTGACAATAGAAAAAGACGGATGCCCTAGACGACTATGCCATTTGGATGAGGATGGCTTATTGACTCCATAAACTTGCTTGATCGACCTTGCTCCTAACGGCTGTGAGAGAAGAGGGTAGAGTCCACCTTTACATCTACCCTGATGAAGGATTTCCTTCGTTGCCTGATCCTTGATACAAAAGAAATCAGGATGAAATTCAAGAAAAGCTTTGTTGTCAGAGGCTAAGCGATGAACGGAAACGAGATTTTTATGAGCACTTGGGACATGAAGGATATTTTCTAGATGCAAATTGCGAACAGGAGAATGTAAAATTGTATGACCAATATTACTAATTTTCATACCTGCTCCATTCGCAGTGTGCACCTGATCACGCCCATTGTACTTATCACGAACTGTCGTCTTCTCCAATTCACTGGTAATGTGATCGGTAGCTCCACTGTCCACATACCAATTGGTATCTATACCGTAGCTAGCAGCGGCAGCAGCTCCTGCCATTTTCTCATGCTGTTCATCTTCATCATATCTGTACCAGCAAGCAGGTGCTTCATGCCCCACCTTCTTACAGATCTGGCAGGTGGGTTTAGAGCTTCCCTTGGTAGATCCCGAACTTGAACTGTTGTTGGTGGTGGTGGTGTGTGGGTTCTGTCCCCCACGTCCACGAGCACGGCCTCGATTACCACCACGACCACGAGGATTACCTCGTCCTCGTCCTCCATAATTTGCGGAGGATTGATGCTTACTTCCTTCATAGCTTTCCTGGTAATTCTCCATGCGAGCATCATAGGCAGTTACTGAGCATACAGATCGCTCATCTTGATGATATCAGCTCGACCAAGGACAGAAGATACGAATGGATTGTAATCGAAATTAAGCCCTTGCAGAATGAAAGTTATCATCTCATCATCATCAATGGTCTTACCGGCAGCTGCTAGCTCTTCTCTGATGGTCAGCATCTTGGAGAAGTATGCTGCCATTGTCATGCCTCCCTTCTTCAGGTTGGCAAGCTGAACACGCAGGTTCGTGACCCGCGCCCTTGAGTGTGCAGAGAACATGTTCGTCAGCACTTCCCAGGCTTGTGCTGATGTCTCGACGCTGATGACTTGCGACAAGATCTCCCTGGAGAGGGAGTTGAGCAGATAGCTCAAAAGCTGCTGGTCTTTCGCCAGCCGGGTGGAGTATGCCAGATTCCCGACAATCTCCTTGGTCTTGTCTGGTTTCTCCACCTCCATCATCTTGGCCGGCGCTTTGGAGGACCCATCTAGAATCTCCATCAGTTGAGCGCCGCGCACCGCCGGGAGAACTTGAGCTCTCCAGAGGAGGAAGTTGTCCCTGGTTAACTTTTCAGCAACCGTAGGGCCAATTTTCGTCAGCGAGGGAGAGGTGGAGGACGACGCCATGGCGAGGCTGGTAGTAGATGTGTTATTTGGAAGAGGGTGCTCTGATTACCATGTAAACAGATTTGAACGTGGTTACCTCTCTCGGCATTGCCACGGCTTCGTGTTTATATAGGGCGAAAGGGCCAATAGATATACATCAGCAGGTCGTTGAGATTTGGTTCAGTTGGGATACAACTTGAATTACAAGGAATCTATCTCTAATACTATCAACCGAACCAAATCAACAACTCCCTGAGTTTTACACAACCACGAAGCCTATATTCAGAGTCAACAATCCTGACTCTCAGGACATGAATACTAACTATTTCCAACATGATTCACCCTTAATAATTCTATACATATTCATATTCTTCCTCCTCGAATAAACCAGCACAGTTCTGACAAACAAAAAGGATAATTGCTACCAAAATTCCAAAAAAAAACTAAGGGAGGATGCATGGGAATGTTTTTTTTCATTTCCAGTTGGAGGCTATAGGCTGCTGTATGGCAAGGAAGAAAGGTTCACGGTGGAGTGATTCACATGCACTAGTCGCACATGCTACAAGCTAACGGGCCAAGGCTATAGCGGCACAGAGGAACCGTGTTGTTATTCTATCAAGGAGACATCAGATTCATAAGAACAAGGCGCAAAAACAGAATGCTCCGTCCGTTATAAATTATTAATCATTTCTTCTTTCTTCGAAAGTTAAGCATTTTAAGTTTGACAAAAAAATTATAACAAAATTTTAAAATCTATGATACCAAATAAGTATCATTAGTTTCTTTATGTATTTTATATCTTAAATCTTTTATAATCGTTTCTATTATTTTGGTCAAACTTTAAATGGTCCAACTTATTAAAAATGTCGGAATAACTAATAATTTCGAATGCGGGGAGTACATATTAGAGCCAAGATTAGACGAAGCACAAAAAGAGAATACGGGGGCCAAGATTAGTCGGCAACTCATCGTTGGGTTGTCAATGATAGTGATAGCTATTGCAATTGCCGACATGCCGCACCATATTCTATGTTGCGTTTAGAGTAAATGCACTAGCGCGGTTCATAACCTTGGCGGCGAGTTTCTTCTAGGTCTTCAAACTCTTAAGACTGCTAATCAGTTCAGATGAGGTCCAACTGCTGTCACACCCGATTTTCGAGAGAAAACCAAGTGCATCTCATATGTGCGCCAGGATCATGTTTACACACATATGGTAGACAAAAGAGTGTAATATCAAAACACAGTGTTCTAAGTACAAGGGATTTATTATAATATTCATATTACACTCTCGAGAGACACGAATGTCTTTATCGTAGAACAAGCGATAGCTAAACGAGGTGTCTTCAACTTCCATCTTCCACAGGCATCTTGACTGGGGGTAACGCAAGCCTCAGAACTCGTCGTAGTCGCTGTAGTATTCTTCTCCATTTCCTTCTTCTGAATCAGCAATGGCAAGTGTGAGTACACCTAACTAGGTACTCAGCAAGCGGGGTGAAAATGCAAGGCCACAAGGATAGGCTATGGTTCACAGCAGTGAGCTTTTTAGAGTTGATCAAGTTTTATTAGCAATTTCCTATTTACTAGATGTAAGTTTACACCAACCCACTTAAACATTTAAAAGAACATCTTATTCAAAAACCCACGAGTAAAACCACGATTTAGATTCCATCTTTAAGTTCAATTATCATGTGAGGGTCCAAGCCGCTCTTGACCGTGAGCACGGCTGATATATCAGTTTTACACTCTGCAGAGGTTGCACACTTTCACCATAGCTCGTGTTCCCCATGTTGCCCGGGTTAGCTAGACCCTTAAACACTTCCGAGGTGAGTGGCTAGGGGTCCACCCCGCCGATGGATCCCAGTGGAGGAACATCGACAGAGCATTCCCAGAGTTTGATGCTGATGCGAGGAATGTTAGGCTTGGTTTAAGTACCGATGGCATGAACCCTTTTGGTGAAATGAGCAGTAGTCACAGCACTTGGCCCGTGACTGTTTGTATCTACAACCTACCCCCCTGGCTCTGCATGAAGCGAAAGTTTATTATGATGCCAGTGCTCATCGAAGGCCCAAAGCAACCTGGCAACGACATTGATGTGTATCTAAGACCATTGGTTGACGAACTTTTGCAGCTGTGGAAGAATGAAGGTGTTAGCATGTGGGATGAGGACAAGCAGGAGCAGTTTGACCTTCGAGCACTGCTTTTCATAAGCATCAACGACTGGCCTGCACTAAGTAACCTATCAGGACAATCAAACAAAGGATATAAAGCATGCACTCACTGTTTAGAGGAAATCGAAAGCATGTATTTGAAACATTGTCGTAAAGTTGTGTACATGGGTCACCGTCGATTCCTTCCGGCGAAGCATGAGCTAAGAAAGAAATGTGCGCATTTTGGCGGGAATGCTGACCGCCGTACAAAGCCAAGACACCGGAGTGGAGAAGAGCTATTTGATATGGCGAAGGACCTACACGTGGTGTTTGGCAAGGGAGACGGAAGCCAGGCTGCTCCGACGGGCGAGTATGGTCGTGCCGCGATGTGGAAGAAGAAGTCTACCTTTTGGGAGCTACCTTATTGGCAACTTTTAGAGGTCCGTAACGCGATTGATGTGATGCATCTGACGAAGAATCTTTGCGTGAACTTGATAAGCTTCCTGGGTACTTATGGTAAGCCAAAAGATACACTGGAAGCACGTCAGGAGCTGAAACGATTGAAGCAATGGACTGATCTACATCCAGAAAAGAGAGACAAAGGACGCCAGTACTTGCGTCCTGCCAGCTTCACTCTTAGCAAAGAAGAGAAGGCAAACATGTTTGAATGCTTGAACAGTATCAAGGTTCCGTCTGGCTACTCCTCCAATATTAAGGGAATAATAAATATGAAAGAGAAGAAGTTCACAAACCTGAAGTCTCACGACTGCCATGTGTTGATGACACAGCTGCTTCCCGTCATACTCAGGGGTGTGCTACCAGTTAACGTGCGGAAAGCCATTGTGAAGCTATGTGCATTCCTCAATGCAATTTCTCAGAAGGTGATCAATCCAGACCATTTATATCAGCTACAGAACGACGTGGTGCAATGTCTTGTCAGCTTTGAGATGATATTTCCACCATCCTTCTTCAATATCATGACACATCTATTGGTTCACCTCGTCAAAGAGATTCGTATATTGGGCCCAGTATTTCTACACAACATGTTCCCATTTGAGAGTTTCTTCGCTGTCCTAAAGAAGTATGTCCGTAATCGTTCTCGTCCAGAAGGATGCATTGCTAAGGGATACGAAACAAAAGAGGTCATTGTTTTCTGTGTTGACTTTGTCGACGATCTTATGCCGATTGGTGTGCCCGAATCACATCACGAGGGGAGACTTGGTGGAAAGGGCACACTAGGGAGAAGATCGATGGTGATCAAGGACATTGAGACATTTCGTAAAGCGCACCTCACAGTTTTGCAACAATCAACCTTAGTTGCTCCGTACATCGAGGAGCACATGCAGATTCTTAGGGATGAAAACTCAACAAAGTCTGCGGCCTTCATTCAACGTCTGCACAATAGTACTTTCGCCGATTGGTTGCGAAGACGTCTTATGGGTGTCGAGGGCATTGATGCGCAGCTAGCTTTTGTAGCTAGAGGTCCATCGAGCACGATCTTGACATTCCAAGGATATGACATCAATGGGTATACATTTTACACAAGAGCCCAGGACAAGAAAAGCACCAACCAAAACAGTGGTGTCCGGATCGACGCGACAGACACCAATGGCAATACAAACTCATACTATGGAATCATAGAGGAGATATGAGAACTAGAGTACGGACCTTTGAAGATCCCACTGTTCAAGTGCCAATGGGTGAAGCTGACTGGAGGAGGTGTTAAAGTTGAAACGGACTATGGAATGACGTTAGTGGACCTAAACAAGATTGGCTTTCTAGACGAACCGTTCGTCCTGGCCAAAGCTGTCACACAAGTTTTTTATGTGAAGGACATGGCTAGCAGACCGAAGAAAGGGGCGGATAAGAAAGGTGGGGGTAAGCAATTGGACCCATCACAAGACGAGCCAAAGCGTCATATAGTTCTTCCTGGAAAGAGAAAAATCGTAGGAGTTGAGGACAAGACGGATGAAGATTATGATATGCTCGATGGCCGGCCTCCATTCTCAGTGGCTGATGACCCAAGCATCCTGTTAGCGGCGGAGGAGACACCGTATCTACGGCGTGATCACAATCAAGGAACATTTGTAAAGAGGAAGTTTATTAGTGTCCGAGTAAACGATGATGCCATGTAATTTAATTGCACTATGTTCCACCCAATTTGTAATGACTATATTTGCATTTATGTTCCACCTATGTTCTAAGATTTTCTATTGATTTATAAGATTATTTTTATTAATTTTAGCATTTTATATTGATTTTCTAGTGATTTATAAGATTTTCTAGTAATTTATAAGATTTTCTAGTAATTTATAAGATTTTCTATTAATTTATAAGATTTTCTTATTTAATATATATTTTTAATAGGTATTAATAACTGAATTAAAACAAGTAGAAATAACTACATATTAAAAACTATATTTATAAGATTCCCAAATAGTAGCCACCCGTGCTAAAGGCCGGTTTGGAAACTGGCGCCAAACGAAAATTGGGGGCCTTTAGCACCGGCTGTAGAAGACCCGGTGCTAAAGGGCCTTTAGCACCGGGTGGTGGGAAGACCCGGTGCTAAAGGGGGGCCTTTAGCACCGGGTGCTGTATAGACCCGGTGCTAAAGGGCCTTTAGCACCGGGTCGTGGCTGCACCCGGTGCTAAAGACGGAGATCTATATATGCGGAGACTTCTCTCCCCTCCTTCACTTCCCCCTCGTCTCCTCAGATCGAAATCGCCGCCGCCGCCGCGCGCCCCCTCGTCTCCTCAGCCGCCGCCCCGCCGCCGCCCGTCGACCTAGGCCCGCGTCACCGCCGCCGCCCGTCGCAGCGGCCGCGCCTCCGTCCACGGTCGTCGCCCGCGTCATCCCCGGCCGCGCCGACGCCGCCCATCGTCGTCCCCGCGCCCGGCCACGCCGCCGCCGCCCGTCGCCGCGGCCTAGCCTCCGTCGACGCTCGCCGCCGCCGCCACCCGTGGTCCCCGCGCCCACGCCGCCGCCGCCCTCATCCCGGCCCGCGCCGTCGTCGTCCCTGCGCCCGTCATCCCCGCCGCCGTCGTCGTCCCCGCACCCGTCATCCCCGCGCTGCCGCCCGTCGTCCCTGCGCCGCCGCCGCCCCTCGTCCCCTCGCCGCCGCCGCCGCTCGTCCCCGCGCTGCCGTCGCCCGCCGCCCGTAACGGTGAGCCCTCTGTGAAGCCGGCCTTCGTGCCGTGCGTGCATGTTTGTGAGCCGGCCTTCGTGCCGTGTGTACGTGTTTGTGTGTGCAGGTACCCGTTGCATGGCCGAACGGCCATGCACATTTGCTTAGCGAACGTGTTCGGCCATGCGTATTTGGTTAGCGAACGCGTTCGCTAACCAAATGCGCATGGCCGAACGCGTTCGCTAACCCATACATTGGAAATGCATTGTATTGGAAATATTAGAAATATATATGCTTCATATGTATTGAAAATATTAGAAAATATTAGAAAATTATTTTATTGGAAATGCGTTGTATTGGAAATATTAGAAATATATATGCTTTATATGTATTGGAAATTTATTTTATTGAAATGCATTGTATTGAAATATTTACATTTTAATGTATATTGGAAATTTTATATCGGAAATTCTATGCTTCATTTAAATGTATATTGGAAATTCTATGTATATTAGAAATATATGTGCTTCATTTAAATGTATATTGGAAATGTTATATGTTTGTATAATGTATACTATCGAAAATGTTTATTATCGGAAATTCTATCGCGTACCCGAACCCACCGTGCACCCGAACCCCTTAGCGAATCCGTTTTTCGCGCACCGACCCCCTTAGCGAACCCGTTCGCGTCACGCACCCGAACCCTTAATAAACCACTTTGCGTCGCGTACCCGAACCCTTAGCGAATCAATTCACACCGCGCACCCGAACCCCTTGGCGAATCCGTTTTTCACGCACCGACCCCCTTAGCGAAAATGTTAGAAATATTGGGAATATGTATGCTTTGTATATATTTCTTATCAATTATTTTTAATTCTATAGATGGCGGACAACAACAACCCCGTCCCACCCATGCAAGAGGACAACAACAGCCCTGTCCCACCCATGCAAGAGGACAACCACACATTCTTTGCGAATCAACTTTTTAATATTGTAACCCAACCAATGTCCATGGATGATGTGTTGGGGATCATTGGAAGGGACGACAATATCCAGGGCGACAATGTTGCAAGGGCCGAAAATGTTGAAGGGGCCGCCAATGTCCAGGGCGAACGTGTCCAGGGCAGCACTATTGAAGGGGCCGGTAACGAGCCCTCGTCTAGTCAGGTGTGTATATATATAACATAAATTTGTACTGTACATGTCAATTATGTATACCATCTCTATATCATCTCGTATATATGTAATTTATGTAGGCCGCCTCTGCTTCTACAAGTCGAGCTAAGAAATCAAAACGATCGACCACGAAGAAGCTGAAGGATGTCAAGTTTCACATCACTCGAGTGGAGGATGACGGGGAGTCAGTTGAGCCCCCAAAAGTGGCCAAGAAATTTGTATCTCAGTGCGGGGTAATTGTACGGGACAATGTGCCCATTAGTATCAGAAAATGGAAGTCCATGGACCCCACTGAGGAGTACGTGCTCCCCGATACAGAGAAGGAGATGCTATGGAGGGAATTAAAGGCAATATTCGACTGGCCTAGCACTCATGAAGCAGAACTGAGGGATTGGACAATGAAGAAGATGGCAGTTCTGTTTCAGGATTTCAAGAAGAAGTTGTACTCGCATTTTCTCAAAACCGGAGAGGCCCCGGATCCTGAGAAGTATAAGAAGATCACTGATGACGAGTGGGAAGCATTCCTTGAGTACAAAACCTCCGAAGAGGGTGCAACGGCTAGCGCTAGAAACGCTGGAAACGCCGCAAATAAGAAGTACTCTCATAAGATGGGTTCGGGAGGTTATAAGGCAAGCATTGCTAAATGGGAGGAGATGGAAGAAGATCTATATGCTAGAGGCATCACTCCAGCGACACATGACTGGCCCACAAGGACCAGACATTGGTACTATGGTCATGGAGGCACCCTAAGCCCAATCGACGGCTCCTTAGTTTTTCCCGAGGACTTGCGAGAACTAGCTCAGCGTCTCCTCGATATCCTCAGGGCATCTGAGAGGGGAGAATTTGTTGCTGATAGAGACAGAGATGAGCTAACCTATGCCTTAGGGAATAAGGAGCATCATGGACGGACGCGCGGCGTAGGCACAAGCATCTCATGGAAGAAAGGTTTCCAAGAGCACGCCGCCACCTATAGGAGCCGTTCGAGGAAGAAGGCCGAATATGAGCAGAGGGTGAGGGACCTAGAGCAAACGGTTGCCGCCCAGGGCTCAAAGCTCCAAGAAATGGAGTCAGAGATGGAGCGACGAATGAAGGTAGTATGGCTGCAGATACAACAAGCCACAGGCGGGACCGGTTCCACAGAGCATGCACCTCTCCAACAAGCCGCAGGCGGGACCGGTTCCACAGAGCATGCACCAAGCGGGACCGGTTCCACAGAGCATGCACCTCTCCAAGATGCGGCCCTTATTAGCCATCCACAACAATATCAAAGCAGTCACGCTTCCACACAGGCCGCCAAACCGGTCCGTTACCCCGTGGATGAAATAACTCAACGGACCGCGTGCGAGCTTGTCGTCAGACAGAAGAACTTAGCTGTGGTGGTATGTATGCGACCTTAGTTCGTACTGCATACATTTCACCGTAAATACCATTCATTTACTAACTTTCTTTGTGACTACTAAATTATCAGGTCGCATACGGTATGACCAAACGTGTGGAAGAAGGGCAAAAATGACACTGCAATGACATTCCACATGGTTACGTACCTGTTGAGGTGGAGCAAGTCGTCACCAACTGGGAAGACTTGGAACTTGACATCCCCGGAGGTGACGGAGAAACAAAACTCGGTCAGTGTTCTCACTGCATCATTCTATGGAGCAAGGCAAACGTCGTCATACCCGGTACACCTGCGGCTACCAACAAGCCTCCGTCACCTCCACCGTCTCCAAGAGATCCACCGGATCATGACGATTCTCCGGGAGCTCCTGATGCAAGCCCGTCTCCTCCGCCGAAGAGGTCTCCGTCTCCTCCGCCGCGGAGGTCTCTGCCCCCTCCGCCAAAGAGGGGACGCCGCACTAAAGCCTCTGCCCCCACTCCACCAGGGAAGAAGGCGCGGAAAACCAGAGAGAAGCCCGCACCAGAGAAAAGAGCGGGTGAGAAGACTCTGGAGGAGCTCGAAGCCTCGGTCAAAGCAGACACAAAGAGGCAAATGGCCGAGTGGAGGAAAAAATCAGAGCCGGAGCCGAAGCTTGATCCCACTGTCGTCAAGTCATTCCTCGGTAATTTAAGCAAGGGTCAACAGAAGGAAGTACTAATAACAGACTATGACCGCTCATTACTGAAATCTCGCCGGAAGCGGAAGGCTGCAGATAAGGAGGCGGGCACATTTAAAAAGGTTCCTCAGCTCGGCCAGCAACCTCAGCAGCCCTTGGCTCCATTGCCAACTCCGCACGAGCTACGGATCCAACAATTTGAGGCCAAGACTGGACTATCCAGAGCGCAAGTCCTGGGGGAAGCAGAGGTGCCTGTATGCACAACGTTGAAGTGGCTGTTTAAGCTTGGCGAGCCTATGGTCCCTCCTGAAATGGAGAGGAAGCTACAGACGAAGATGCGCCGATTCCATGAGTTGTACTTGGAAGAATCAAGAAGGAATAAACGGCGCATGATCAAAGTAGGCGTGAAGGACCATGATTTCTACAATGGCGACGAGGATTGGGTCTGGCTGAGGTTTCAGGATATATATGAGCTGTACCACCGCGACGCCATGGACGTGGATTTGATCACCTGTTGGACACTGTAAGTACTTTGTTGTTGCTTATAATTCACAGTTTGAAAACAATAATTCCAATTTATGCTGACGCGGGCTTTATTTATTGCTTAACATATGCAGAATGAAGATTCAAAAATGTCGGAGATCCTCAATATATGACGTTGGTTTCGTGGATCCTCGAAGGATAAGTGAACAAATGATATTGATGAATCCTGAGGAAACATATGGAAACCTATACAAGTATATTAAGAAACAAAATTACTGCGACTCCATACTAATTCCGTACAACATCGAGTGAGTACATACACAGGCTTCTTCTTATACTGTCTGTGTATTATTTCATTTCTGATTATAATGTATACATGTATACAGATTCCACTGGTTCCTAATAATATTGTGGCCTGACCGAGGTGTCGTGAACGTCTTTGATTCATTGCACACTCCAATAGAAAAACTACAGAACATCATGGACATGATGACAAGGTGATGTATATTTTCCCCTACTTAATTCACCCCTTACACTCGCAATGACTTAACTCAATTTTTTTGTTCGCAGGGCCTGGAATCAATTTCGTCAAGAACACCCGGGTATTCAACATGAAACACTAAAATAGAACATTGGCTTTCCGGTAAGCAAGTAATTTGTACATGTAGGCCTCGGCTAATATATTATATGAGTTTTACTTAATTTCTTTTGGTCGACAGTTTGCCAAACAGGAGAAGGGAAATAATTTACGTGCATACTATGTTTGCGATTACATGTGGAATTGGGGACATAAAAAGCTTACACAACACGATATTATGGTACGTAATAATAAACACATTTCCATTATTATTAAGTGCACAATTATTGTCTCCAACTCGGCGGATTAAATATCTTTCAATTATTTGTAAATTATAGATGTCGAGCCTGAAGGAAGAGTCTCTAGAGCGAGAAAGAATTGACGCAATTGCAGAACAGCTCGTCGGATGGATCTGGGACGAGGTCGTCAATCCCCGAGGAGAATTCCATATGCCACGGGAGGACGTGCCGGACAGTTCAACAAGTCGTCAATCTTAATTAAGTAGAAAATACAGTTTAAATATATATAACTCGAGTTGACATGCATGAATATCTACTTTTGTAATATATATGTCTTCTATTTTGATGAAATGTCAGCTAATATGAATATAGAGTCGGCCGAATACGCATTAGAATACACGTATTAGAATATATACGTATATACACGTATATAGACGTGCATGCATGGCTACTGAAAAAAGCAAAAAAAAAAGAAATCCGGGGCCTTTAGCACCGGTTGCAGACAGCAACCGGTGCTAAAGGCCCTGCTAAAGGCGCTGCGGGGCAGGCCCTTTAGCACCGGTTATTCAACCCGGTGCTAAAGGGGTACCCCTTTAGCCTCGGAAGATCTGCACCGGTTGGGATACCCGGTGCTAAAGCCGGTTCCCAACCGGTGCAGATGTTGATCATTCTGGTAGTGCGAGAGCTGCGTACTATACAGCTATATGTATAGCTTGCTAGTGAAGTGATGAGGTGTGGTGTACGTTCAATTCGCTGTAACGTACGTGCGGCGGCGACAGTGCTACGAGTTCAATGCGTGATAGCTACGTCGTGTAGGCTCTGATCCATGCATGGATAAAAAACAGTATGACCAATAATAATATATTCAGTAGAGTATAGCTAGGATATGCTGGCTTTATAGTTTGTATATTAAGTCTTTTTTTGGAGTAGATGATCGATATGCCCGTATGGTCTCTCTGTAGCCGGAATAATGTGTGTGTGCTTCCACTGCAGAGGCATGGGCTTGCTTGGGTGACTGATTGATGGTCACCAAGTTGGGCCGTACGTCATCTGCCTTTGCCCAGCAAGGCACCATCGATCTGAGATGGTTCACATGAGAATAATTAAGCTGATAATACTCACTACTACAAAAAAAACATTTGTAGCAACGGTTGAAATTGCATTTGAAAGGGCGGGCGAAACGGCCGCGCTCACTTTTCGCACCTAGAAATCGCGATTTGTGGGCGCGGGTCATGGCGTCACCCGCGCCTAGAAATCGATTTAAAAAACAAAAAAGCCCCCGCCAGAGCCGCACGGCCGCGCCGCCGCCTGGGAGCCGCGCTCACCGCCGGGCCCGCTCGCCGTCGGGGCTGGCCGCCTGCATGGCCCGACCGCGCCCCCGCCGGAGCCGTACGGCCGCGCCGCCGACTGCATGGCTCGGCTGCGCATCCGCCCGAGCCGCACGGCCGCGCCGCCGCCTGGGAGCCGCAATCGCCGCCGGGGCTGCCCGCCTGCATGGACCCGCCGCACCGCCGCCAGAGGTAGCGCTCCCCGCTGCGGCCGCCTGCCATCTGGTGCTCCTGCTGCTGCCGGTCATGGCCGCACGGGCCCTTCACGCGCAGCGCTCACCACCCCCACGCCTGGGCCATGCGGTGCTCCAGACTACCGCTGCTAGCTGCTCCCTACGCCAGCCGCGGGCCGCTGTGCGCCGCCACCCTCTAGGCCACCACCTCTGCTCCCAAGGCCGGCGATGGGCGGTCGCTGCTCCCTCCAGGCCGCTCCAGATGCCAGTCGTGGCCCGCGGGCTGCTGCACACCGCCGCCCTCCAAGCCACCGCCGCTTCCACCATCGTGCCCCTGCATGGGTGCCTAGGTGTGAGAGGATTGGGTGGGGATGGGGAGAGAGAGAGTGTGTGGGAGAGAGGGCGGGGAGAATGCCGGGGATGGATGAAGTGAAAGGAAAAGAGAGGTAACTGTCGTGCGGCAGCGGGTGGTGATTTCTAGCCACGGTCCGGTGATTTTTAGACATGGTCATACTCGCCCGCACCTGAAAATGGTGTTTTAGAGCCGCGGCTGATGCGGCGAGCCGCTCCTGGAAATGGTTAGCGTTTTAGGAGTGGGTGGCCGCCTGGTCCGGCTCTGGAAATACATTTCTTGGCGCGGGCCGGATGCTACAGGTACCCCCAGGATTAGTAGGGCGGGGCGGCTTTGGGCCCGACTCAAAAAAAAAATTGAGGCGCTCCTACAAATGGTTTTTGTAGTAGTGACGCTTGTGTTCCAAATAAACAAGCCATGTAGTAGTTCTATTAATAAGCTGGAAAAATAGGGAAATGCCGCACCAGAACAGCTGTGCTTGTTAGTTGTTACCACTGAAATGAAAACGATGGGCTGGGATGATGTGTGGATGGTTCTTTGGTTATTCGTTGCAATGTGTGACGCGTATGGATGTCGATTTGTATGGATTACCATTGATGAGACGATAGCTCTCGTTAATAATCCATCAGTAGACTCTCCAGATCGAGTTTTCGGGGTGTAATCAAGCTAGTGTCGAATGTCTTGGATTGTTGGCAAGACCCAATAGCTTTGCTAGCCTGTGGCATAATCTATCTAGCAAGTCAATTAATCCTGTGGTATGGTGTCAATCAACACCACACATCCTTTTGCAATTCAACGTGTATATATTTACTTTAATATTAGTTTATTGTAATTAACCTTCAATAACTGGCCCTATGTGTAATTAGTGTTGGCTCCCCCAATGTGTTGCCCCTGATAACATTTGTCATGTGTTTGGTTTTATCCTTTTGGTTGTAATAAGTGCTTGCCTAATAGCAGCGATATATGCTGTGCATATTTTTTATGGTATTAATTAGTTGATGCAGAGGCCGGGCAATCATATAAGTTAGAAATGGCAACACATAGCGGTGACTCACCTTAACATAGACATCAGGACATTGACTTGATCTGTGGCCATCAGGCTGTAAGCACTTCTTGATTGTTTAAATGCTGACATGGGAACGGGCATGGAGGGTGTTCAATCGATATGGACATTTAGATTGATCAAAGATGCATGGTTCATGTGGGTCACGTGACGATCCATATGGACAATGCCTCCTTTCTCAACAATTTTGACTAACTGAAGCCTATATAAGTTGAAAGTGTCGACCTATAAATTAAACTTAGCTTTCAGGTTGACAGAATTAATTAATAACATCTTGAAGCAACAGTGCTGTGGACCTCGATCTGATCCTATTTTCTCTATACTCAGAAATGTAAATATATATACATCGGGCTTATCATCAAAATGGACTACATAAGCCGTAGGAATCATACGAGTAAGTATCAATATGACCAACGATTCCAATAAATTCCTAATGTGATGAGGCACCGCAAAGATGACAATTCTGTAATTCTTGTGAGATAAGTGTGATGCATATATGTTTCCACTATATTTCATTCGAATTGAAACAAGCACTCACATTATGTAATTTATATAAAAAGGACATATATTAACGACCAGGAGCATTATATTTCTGAAGATCTAAATGAAATAGTAAAACTATTCTAAAGCATTAGTTAGGTACGGTTCAGATGATGCTCATTAGTTATTAGGCACATTATTGGCAATGCCTTAGTCATATCTAGAGATGACAACATACGTGCAGCGGCGACAGTGCTACGAGTTGTTCGTTTGGCTTATCAGCCACTAGCCAGCAGTACTTTTCTCTCAAAACAAATCAGCACCGGCCACCTGCCATCCGCCAGCCAGCAGTATTTTTCTCTCAGCACAAATCAGCACCAGCCACCTGCCACCTGCGACCGATTGATGATCAGCAAGTTGGGCTGTCATCTGAGATTGTTCACGTGAGATGAGAACCAGGCTGATAATCTTGTGTTCCAAATAAATAAGCCATATGTAGTCCTATTAAGTTGCAAGAGTAGGCAGGGAAATGACACCAAAACTGTAGTGCTTGTTAATTGGTTGTTACTACTGAAATGAAAACGTCGGGGAGGACAATGTGTGGATGGTTCTTCGGTTATTTGCTTGTTGAAATGTGCGACGCCCCGTATCGATGTCGATTTGTATGGATTTCGACGGAAGTATCAATCGCAATGGATATTGTTGGGCTAATGATCCCATAAATAACCATATGTCTTCGTCAGGAACACAATATGCCTATAAGGAACTTCTCGAGACGTCGCCATTGAGAGGTGGCTCTCGTTATTTAATCCATTCGTATAGAGTATCCAGAGTTTTCGAGGTGTAACGGAGCTAGTGTGGAACGTTTTGGATTGTTGGCAAGGACCCTATAACTTTTCTAACCTGCGGCATATATAGATCGATCTATCTAACAAGTAAATGTTGTGGTATGGTGCCAAATCAACACTATACATCGTTCATAAAAAACACTATACATCCTTTTGCAAACCAACTTGTATATATTTATTTTAATGTTAGTTTATTGTAATCTTCGATCACTAACTGGCCCTATGTGTAATTAGGGTCGACTCTACCAATGTGTTGCCCCTGACAACATTTGTCATGTGTTTGTTGGTTTTATCCTTTTGGTTGCAAGGAGTGCTTGCGTAAGAGCAGCGAGATGGTGTGCATCTTTTTTCTTAGGGCACCTACAACGCTCGTTGATTGCCGTCGACATGCAACGCACCTTTTGCGAAAAGCCCCCCGCACGGCGTGAGCGATAGCCGAGCCGGCGTCTCATTTGTCTACGAGCGAGGCTCGTGCTCCCAGGCGACTCGGCGGCGACGAAGGCCGTTGTACGGCTTGCTGCGGGGAGTCGACGGCGGTGCAGGATCCGCTGCGCGGGAGAGCTTCAGGTTCACGCGGGAAGAGGCCGGGCAGCGGCTGCTGCTGCTTGGAAGCCAGGGAAGCGGTGGCGGCGAGCCTGCGGCAGCAGGAGGCGACGGCGGACCAGGAATGCTCGGTGCCGGCGGAGCCAAACGAGGAGCTCGCCGCCGCCGCCAATCTTCTCCTCCTCCACGCATGCCCGGGCGAGCGCCTCCGTCGCATGCATGAGCTCCACCGTGCTGGCTGCGCGCGAGATCCACCGGGCCGGCCGCGCGCGTGATCCGCTGGGCCGGCCGCTCGCGAGCTCCGCGGCGTCGGCCGCGCGCGAGATCCGCCGGGCCGGCCACGCGCGAGCTCCACCGCGCCGTCACTCGGCACCTCCGCGGAGGGGGATAGGGCGGGAGGAGGAGGGCGTCGGCGAGTGGGAGGCGGTGGGCGGCGCGGCGAGTGGGAGGAAAGGAAGGGAGGGGATGGGGCGCCGCCGGAGTGAGGGAAGGGAGGGGACGGGGCGCCGCCAGAGGAGGGAGCGAGAGAGAGGAGGAAGAAGAGGGCGCCTGGGCGGAGTGAGCGAGAGAGAGGAGGAGGAAGATAAGAAGGAGAGGAAGCTCATGCCACAAAATGACTACAAAGATCAAGTATACACTAGATCATCATGTCAAAAGATAAATTAAATACTCTATAGACAGCCAAACCGGCAACCCATTGTATAAGCTGTTGTTTGTGTAAAAAAACAATAAGCTGTCTACACGGTTGTACTTGCCCTTAATCTGTTATTAGTTACTGGATATAATGCAGAGGCTCGGGAACCATAAGTCTGAAACCGAACCCATGGCTACACATAGAGATGGAAGACACAAATCAAGATATTGACATGTAAATTGTGCCCGTCAGCACTTGCCGATTGATTAAATGCTGACATCAGGGGCGGACCCAGAATTGAAGTTGGACCCAGGCTGAGCAGTGGAGATTAATGCAATATGTGTGTTACATGGGTTGATTTGGAGCTACATAGGCTGATCTGTATTGTAGATTAATGGAGTTTCATGGGCGAGACCCGGGCTGCAGCCCCAAGCCCAGGTCGTAGATCCGCCACGGGCTGACATGGCAATGGCATGGGAGTGCTGAATCGATATGGACATTTTACATTGAGATTATCAAAGATGACCCATGTGGGTCACGTGATGATCCTGTGTAACACCCAATATACATAAAAGATTAAAATACGTTTTGTTTATTAGAAGACGTAAAATGATAATTAAATTTTTTTTTTGATCCATCACTTTGATGAACCATCTGAGGCTACAAACACGTAGAGTTCATTTCGTTTGACTACCCACATGTCTTATTTGGAGTTCGAATCGTGAAGTTGTGTGCGGTGGGGCCGAACTATTTTTTTGGCGCCACGGTAACCACGGCTACAGTGCCCATGCACTACAGTACCTCCGTCGAAAAAAAAACTTCCCACACGGCGTTTCTGACCTCGCGCCACCACTCCCACTCCTATTGCCGTACACCAAAGAAAAGAGAAAAGAAGACAGAGGAGATTAGGGTTTGCCGTCGTTGATCGCCAACGTTCCTCCCAAAAAATTGGTTGGTCTTTGTCTTCCTCTCCGTTTTTTCCTCAATTGCAATCTTCCTCGCTGTTCATGGTGCTGCCCCATGCGTGTGGTGTAGTTGGAGGCAATCGATGGGGCTGCCGTCTTGTTGGTGGTGGGATTCATCATCGGGAACGTTGTCTTCGTCGTTTCCCTTGTCGTTTCCAAGAGGGAACTCTAGGTGATGCATGCCCCATCTGTAGAAAGTGTTTTCTCCTGTTTTCTTGCTGTTTTAGATCATGCGTGTAGTGGAGTTCGTCGTCGTTAAGACTAGGGTTAAGGTTTTGCCCTCGTGAATGTTTTCAGCATGTTGTCAATCTGTGTAGTTGTCGTTCATGTCAGTTTTTCATGGTCTTTTTAGCCTCAAAAAACTATTAAACCTTTCTATGTACACTCTAAAAATTCAGAACATTAACCATGATATAATCTCCTTAACTAAATATTATATTATCCCTTTTAAGCCATTTTGTTATATCATAAGACTTATGACCTATGTCCTCCGTCATGAGGTAAGCGGAATGTTTATCTATTGTGATTGTATATGGCATGTGTGTAGTGGTTTGTATTCTTGCAACTGCAGTATATTATCACATCATGTGCATTTATGTCATGAGCATTGAGCTAGGTCGGTGAGAAAGTTATATAACTATTCCGGAGCGTAATTGAACCAGACCGGTGAGAAAGTTATATGACTATTCCGGAGTGCTCTTGTGGATATTTGTCGCCGTCTTATGGCTACGACCATACCGGTATAGCATCGTACATTGCCCGAGGAGGGGTACGATGCAGTTTCATACCTTTTTGGGTATGGAGGTAGTGGACATGGCATATGCATTGCACTTGCATTCATCGTGGTTTATGTCTTATGCATTGACATGGGAGTGGATATGAGAATTCCTCTGGAGTTTTTAAGAAGTTGTGGTTCCTAGTTGGCCATACGAGGATATTGTCCATAACTATTTTGCTAGTACTTATACTATCCTATTTCGATATTTTAAGTTCATGCCCGACGAACATGTAGTTTAAATAACTTGTTAAAATAGTTTACTTGTTGAGATTTATTCTCACACCCCTTTATCTTTCCAGGTTGTATGAGTGGATGCTTTGCTTGAAGGGATAAGACTAGCAACACGTGTGCACAGACTTCTCTCTATAAATGTTTTGGACAAATGTTTTATAATAAAAAATGTTTGGTTTTCAAGTCTTGTTTCGTTTTTTCTCTTGCAGTGCTTCTAGCAGTTGCAGCGTAGTGTGGTAATGCTCCGGAATGTTGCTGCTGTTCCAAGGTGTTACAGATCCATATGAACTATTCCTCCTTTCTCCCTAAACCACAACAATTTTGACTAACAGAAACCTCTAAAGTTGCAAGTGTTGACCTATAAACTTAGCTTTCATGTTAACACACTTTATTAATAAATTTTTTTTTAACAAACACAATGTCATGGACCTTTGATACTATTTTTATCTTAATACTATACACACATCGGGCTTATCATAGACATGTGTAAACCCGAATGTTGCCATAGGTGTGCCCAGGATGTCCACAGAACACATACAGCTTACAAATATGGAAATCAGAGTACATATGCTCGAATAAAACATTTTACATCAGAGTTTACCTAAACAAAACACAGCGGAAGTCTATGTATTAACTCTCTCAACAGGTAGAGCCTCAAGTCCACAGGGACACCGACTGGTTGACCACAGCTCAGAAGTAATGGAAGATCCTCAGGAAACTCAGTAGCTGTCTCAGTCACTGATCCATCTGTTACCCGTCCGGGATTTTGTTGAATAATGGCAAGTGTAAGTAAAACATTTACATTTGCAAGTATAGCACGGGTGTATGAAGGCTCAAAATAAGGTTAGACATGGTTTAACTGCATTAGCACTTTTAGTTGGTTCATTTTATCATTATCCAAGTTACTACATTGAGTGAGTCCCAGTTGCAACCCAATTAATGAAGTGTAAGTGACATGAAGCATAAATAAACATAAAGGATCCAGGCCGCTCGTGACCTTGAGCAAGGCTATCATGATAGATTTTACACTATGCAGAGGTTTCGCCCTTTACCCACCAGTCGCGTAAAAATTCATGGAACTTTGAGCCCAACCACGCACATCAACACTTCTGAGGTGTGACTGCATAGGGACGCTACGAGGTTTTTCACAAGACACCCTAACAAAACAGTAGCCACTATGGTACAACACAGGCACCATGATCCAAGGCACCGAGATTGACTGACTCTCAGGGCGCAGCGATAAGAGGGTCAATGGCGTGCAGAGCGCGGGCACGCATGCCAACAAGTACAAGAGCGCGACGTGCGGAGTTCCCATACCACAGGGACTCCCGACACGGGACTGTGCCTGACAAGACATAGCCGACGGTACCCCCGTCCTCGATGGAACAAACCATAATCTCACGAGTGCTTCCCATAGCGCCGTTGGCCCCGTCGGTAACTACTGTCAAGCTAGAGTCGTACAAGTTACTTCACCAAGACCAGCGCCATAATAGTTCTAGCGGTGGCGACAGGCTCCTGGGTTGCCGCTTTAAGAACCGGACCTTACGGAGAGACACTAGAGCAAAACACGAAGCACATGCTCTAGCTCCCTAAACCAAGTTGCTAAAAAGCATGTTTTATCATAAATGTTAAAGTGAACCATTAAGTCAAGATTAATAATTAAATAGTAATGACAGTAGCTACACATAGCAAAGATTCTACCCATATGCAGTAACCCAAGGTAATCAAAGTATAGGAGTAAACAAACTAGGTACAACCTTAATACGACAACAGTTTAGGCACATGCATATGAAAGTAAATAAATGTAAAAGGTGGTGTTTAGGTATCAAGGATTGTCCGTGCTATAACTTGCCTCAAATCCGTTATAATTACTCATAGTCTTCAAATTTTGATCTTCAAACTCTTTTGCTTGAAATCTCTCGATTACGTTCCTCTACTCGCAGCAACTATCGAGCACAGCAAACAATATACAACTAAGAACAGTATACCAATCAAAATAAAAGCTTTAAAAGAGCACACTAAAGGATAGGGCTCGATTCTAGGATCACGTGAGCGCAAGAATCGCTGAAAACGGAGCTACGGTGAAAAAGATAAAACTATCGGAAGATTTGGATTATAAAAGAAAATAAAAGACTACATGCTTGATTAATTTTAATTAAGTAAATAATATAAAAGATATTCCAGGGATACACCTTATGTTATAATTAATTCAAATTATATTTGAATTTATAAAACCGAGGTGGAACCTAATCACATTTTATAATTATTTATGTATAAATTATGCCACATTATATATTAACTTAAAATAGAACATGTGAGAGCATCTAATCGAATAATAAGATATTTCGTGTTGACTAGTCAATTTTATAATAAAAATATATTCATGTTGGTATTAATCAATGTTGATAATTATTTATGAAAACTCAGAGTTTAACTCTTAGTAGAATTTTAATTAGAAAAGATAGCTTTAAGTAAACATTAATCAAATTTAAATTTCATTTATGAAAAACTGAGATATAACCTAGTCAACTTTTATTTGTAAATGTAATTGAATAAATATTAATCAAATTTATATTAGCATTTAAAAGCCGAGTATAATTCTTACTTAATTTTTAGCATAGAAAACATATTTAAATAATATTTAGTCAAATTAATATTTAAATAAAATCCAGGAATAATTAACATGGTAAATGTTAGTTCTAACGCGTAGTTCATGTCAATATGAATCTAACGCAATTTGAACGAATCGAATCGGAGTTAAAACGTGGAAACTAGAGCTTAAACAAGATTACAGGGATCTAATCGTAATTAACCGTAGATTTGGAGGGTTAGCAGAAGAGTTTTGCAGGACTCAGAGAACAGTGGGCGTGAAAAGGGTAAAACCTAGGGTTAGATCTGAAAAGAGGCTCAGGCTGGGTTTATGTGCAAAAGGGGAAAACTTGCAGGGGGTTTTCTGAGAAATCGCCAAGACACAGGCTTAGATCTAATATTTAAGCGATTCTCTAGGGGCCTAAACGCAAAGTCGTCATCTCCTTCCTTCAGACATCAGAGGGGTGACTCGCGGCGCTAGTGGCGGCTCGGCTCGCCGGCGCTGCGGTGGGTGGCGGCCCTAGGCGACGCGCGTAGGAGGGAGAGGTGAGCGAGGGGAACTCGAGGGAGTTCTCACCATCGACGGGGGTAGTCGGGATTTGCGCCCGCGGCGGAGACAGGAGTCAGCGGCGGCGCCTTCACGCGGGGAAACTCCTCCGGCATCGATTCGTGGACGCCGCGAGATGGGAAAGACGTGTGGCGGCCTGGGGAAGCTCGTGGCGGCCGTGCCTTGCTCCAATGGTGTCGAGATGCGACGAATCGGGCGGCGGCCGGCGCGCCTAGCTTGGAGCTCCGGCGGCGGCGGGATGGGCAGCTGCGCGGCGTGAGCAGGAGGGAGCGAGGGCGGCGGCTAGGGCTCGGATGACACGGGGGGGGGCTCGGGTTGCGCGCTAAATAGGCACGGGGTGCCCCGGCGTGCGTGCCTCGGACGACGCGGCGGCGGGCGGAAGGAAAGCCCCGGAATCCCTGGCGCAAGATTGGGGATGACAGGTGGGGCCCATCCGACGGGAGGGGCCCGCGAGTCAGTGGCACGAAGGACCGACGGGTGGGGCCGGGCTGCGGAGAGGGGGCGGCAGCGCGCTGGGGCTGGCGCGGGGTTGGGCCGGGGGAGACGAGCTGGGCCATCTGGCGAGCTGGGCGCTGGGCCGCGCGTTGAGGGAAAGGGGGTGGGCCGAGCTGGAGAGTTCAGGGGGCAGAAACAGGCCCGGTCGGAGGAAAGGGAGAGGGGTTAGGGGTCGGGCTGGGTCGGCTGGGCTGGGTTTCGGCCCCGGTAGGTTTTAGGTTTTTCTTCTTTTTATTTTCAGAAAATATTTTTGTGTGCAACGATAAATCCAGAAAAGTCTAGATAAATCAATTAAGCCACGAAAAATACCCTGAAAATTCAAACAATCTCAGGAAAAATCCCAGAGGATAAGTTGGACATGAGGAATCCAAATAAAATATTTGGAGCTCATGAAAAAGATTTTAGCACCTTCCAAAAATTGGAATATTCTCTAGGAAAATTAGGAATAAATTCCAGAAAATTCCCAATAGGTTTCTGAACGCATTTTAGAAAACTTGCACACCTAAAACCACTAAATGCAAGCTGGCATGAATGCAAAGCACACAACGTTAAACCTATTTGTTTTATTTTAATCTAGGAAAAATTTGTTTTTCCTGTACTAAATTCCCTGTTAATTATATAAAGCTTGAAAACATTTTAGAAAATTAGGAAAATCATTGTATTAATTATGCTAACAAATCACATCCCAAAATCCAAAAATTTTGGGGTGTGACACCTAGCCAACAAAAGCTAAGAACCATAAGAATAAGTATCAATATGATCAAAAGGATCCTGAATTCGCAATGTGATGAGACAGTGATAATTTGTAGTTCGTGAGAGATAAGTAACATATTTCCACTAACTGTATTTATTTCAATTAAAACCAGCCCCACGTAATGTATTTTCCCTAAAAAAGGCATAAATGAACATGATCATTTATGAAGATTTGGATAATATAGTAAGATTATTCAAATGCACTAGTTAGATTTGAATATATATATATATATAATTGAGGGATGCAACTTTTTTTGTAGAGATCCCGGTATTAAGAAAGAGGTATATATTTGGAATTATTGTTTGGATAACATTATTTTTATCGAGTTTTCGCAAAACAGGTTTTACGAGGATTTATAGCAAAACTTGTTTTAGATTGTTATTCTGTTACAACTTGATTTATGTATCACGTTGTTTGGGTTATTTTAACTAAAGCTTGGTTTCGTTAATTATGTGTTGCATCGGAAGTCAAATCTCATCTCCCATGCAAACACCTGCATACCAAAAAAATAGGAACACGAGCGAGAAAACAACGGAGGGCCGGAGACTGTGGGAAAAAAGAAGTTTGTTCGTTAGTAATGCAGAAACGATCAGTTTTACTAAAATCGACAAATACTCGTTTTTGTTAAAACTCAAAATCCTGGTTTTATAGAAACCAAGTCCTACGTGTACCCGAGTTAGTTGGGGTATCCAAACAAAGTTTTTGTGGTGGTTAGGCTAAAACTGATTTTATAAATCTAGTTTTCGTTAAACCCAGCATCCAAACAAGGGACTATCCATCTTTACCATTTCTTCCTTGTCCATAAATAAGGCTACTCTCACAAACGAATGAGTCATCTTTTCCAAAGCCGTATAAATTAAGGCCACCAATCTCTTTGATATATACTTTTCTTAATCCTTGTGCACATGTCTAACACAACCCACATAGTATAAATGGAATTAGAGGGAGGATGTGCCTTTTAAATTTTTCCTCCTTGCCCCTGCTTAATGAATGTTTCCGAATCAGAGGGGATGAGTCATTTTCCCAATGTTGTATAGTAATGGTGGAAGGACACCACCTCCACTTGATGTAGTTTCTTAATTCTTGTGCGTAAGTCTAAAAGTACCTACATTTCAAATGAGAGGGACTATGCATATTTTACCTACACTAATTGGAAAGAGTACTATGCAGAGTAGTATGTAGATGTCAAGTGAAAGGTATGATGTCAATTAACACTGCATCCTTTTGTGAATTGCCTAGAATTTATTTATTTTTGAAGTCAAATTGCCAATTCATGAGTAGTTTGCACATCGACCGGTAATTTTGGTACACAGACACATTGCTGACTATTCCCTTCATTTCTAAATATAAGAACTTCTGGCATTTAAAATTCCGTCCCAAAATATAAGGACTTCCAAGGTATCTAATGGAGGCCATCATTGTGCCTACCAAATCAGGAGCTAGCTAATCAGGAGTTGACCCAACCATTAATTGCATCAATCAGGAGCTGGCTCGATTGCTTTATTGAGGGACACGAACATGAAATTACTAGAAGTTCTTATATTTAGAGATGGATGGAGAGTATGACATTTATCACATTTGGTATTGGCCTTTAGGTTGTAATAAGTGCTCAACATATGGCTGTGCAATGTGATTCTGTGGTTTTTGTTTTAATAGATTGTGTGATTGGTGCAAATGTTGATCATTCTTCTTATGTTATCATAAATACACCTATTTCCATTGAGGTCCCATATGAACAGTATGGGCCATGGGATAGGATCCACACTGGCGTGAGTTTGAGCATATACCACAGTTTTCTAGACGTGCATAGTCAGCATCGGTGATCATAACCATAAGTTGAAAAGCATGGCAGCAGAGAGCAGTGAGATCGACGGGACATGGCGGTGACTCTCAGTATTACATACACATCAAGACATTGAGTTGTAATTTTTGCATAGTCTTTGTTGATTGACTAAAAATGCAACACGGAATGACATGGAGCTGCAAAACAGATGTGGATCATTTGGATATATAGATATCAAGATGGGGGTCATGTATATCCATGCGGGTCATAAGAATTTTGACTAACTAGTACTATAAAGCTTTGATGATGAAAGACCACATAACTGCAAAAAGGTCTTGTTGACTCTTGCATTCTTATTATTCACAAATAATCTATAAAAAAAATTTATAGTTTGAAAGAAAAATGAATTCAAATATCATAATCTAAATGGAATCATTCCTAACCAATTTATATATGTCACCAGCCACGTGCCGACAGTTGTCCCCATACATCTCTCTCGCTGCTATTAGCTCTCCACCTTGCATCAATCGTGTTGATTTATCCAATCTACACAAATCTCAAATTGCAGCAGGATGTAATTAAAAAAAATTTACAGAAGCTCCATAAGTTTGCTGCGAAACCGCCGGCGAGTGGATGAAAAAGATCCAAAGACTATGGCTTCTTGTGGTTTATGGGCCGTTATGGGCCTGTCAGCGGCATATCTAGCAACTGAGTGTAGCAGAGATGCGTAGGTTGCGTTGGTTTTGTGGGCACACAAGAAGGGATAGGATACGGAACGAAGATATACGGAATATGGTCGGGGTGGCACCAATTGAGGAGAAATTGACTCAACATCGGTTGAGATGGTTTGGACATGTCGAACGGAGGCCTCCTGAGGCACCGGTGCGTAGTGGGGTTCTACAACGGGTCGATAATGTTAAGAGAGGTAGGGGTCGATGTAAACTGACTTGGGTTGAATCGGTCAAGAGAGACCTTAAGGAGTGGAATATCTATAAGGATTTAGCTATGGATAGGAGCACTTGGAGACTAGCAATCAATGTGTCTGATCTTTATATCATTTTCTATTTTTCTCTAACTCTAATCTCTGTTGACTTTTTGCTTTTTGGGTTTCACCTCTAGGCTACTTAACTTGCTTTGGATAAAAGATTACGTTGTTGTTGTTGTACGGGTCTGTCAGCGTGCACGCTGGGCCGCTGCTGAATCATATATCCATGACCGCGTCGGCCGCTGCACTCACAACAGAGATAGACGCTGAGATGGGCTAGTTGCATTTGGGCCCAAGATACCAACGGACCGACATATAGAAATACCAATATACCCTTCGTATTTTGCTTCCGGATTCACTATTTTTGGTTGCTGGTTCTTCTAATTAGTTCCTCCTACTTTTTATCCATTAGATCTGAACCCATCAACGACTCTAATAATTTTCGAGCACTAAAAAGACCCTCATAAGTTAGCTTTCACAACATAGGTGTTTCCAAACAGGGCCCAATTGAACCCATAGTATCGTCATAAGCACCGGTTTCATTGAATTCACCTTTTAGAAGAGCATGTGCAGATTACAAGGCCCTACGACGTACTCGTGCTACTTGCCCTCATTTCGGTAACAAACATATTTACAAATCTGAACGTGTTACATGGTCCGTATAGTTCAGTGGAAGGCCAATTCACTAAAAATTTAAATCAGTAAACTCTCTGTAATAAGTCATCTGGCAGCATTCACTTTAGCTTTCAATCAGCCTTTGATTGTTTTGACGATGACTGTGGGAGGTTATACAGAATCAGACCCATCAGCAATACCACAGCACCAATGACGAAAGACGTGCTTAACTCTGCGCCATGAGGGATGTAGGGTAAAGGAAGCGAAAGGATGTAGATTGATATTGGCACTACAACAGAAAGCAAACATGATTCAGCATGGTCGTGAATAACTGAAATGACGATGAAAATTCAAGGTGAAAGACAAGATGCCAGAAAAAGGAACCTGCTGAAGTTGATGTAAGAGAAGCAACAACGGCAGATGACATCTTCACCAAATTGAGGAGTGAGATATTGAATGCCATATTCACCACTATAAACAGCAAAGGCAGGAATGGTGCTCCTCCACAGTCTATAGAAACAGTAGCAAGTGAGCAAAAAATGCATATAGATTTTCAGTTTTCCAAAAAAGGAGACGTACATACATGTAAGTTAGAAAGAAAGATTCCAACAATATGGCATCCTGAAATAACTGTTATAAATCACAAATATAACCTAAGCAAGTCGGTCAGTCCACACAAGCCCAAAGAATCATGTAGCCAGGAGCCCTTAACTATGATTCGTATGCATTTACCTATTGCTACTCAGCTAACCAAAGTGTACATATTGTACTACAAGAATATATATAAATTACATGACAAAAATTTCGACTATGTGCAAAAAGCATTACCAATTGGACTTTCCCCAACATTTAAGAAACACTCAGCACCACCATTTAGATAACCAGGAAGCTCAGCAAACTTAATTCCCCTCAAGTTAGAAAGAAATGGAAGAAGAAGAAAGACAAAAAGGGCCTGCAAACAATTACAAAATATACAATATTTAATCAAGGTTCAAAGACATGATGATGCAGTGAAGCATTAAGCCGGTAACTATAGAGCAATTTTATAATAAGGTCACCTGGAATCCAGATCCAAATGAATTGACCACAAAGATGTCTGGACGCTTCCCCTGTGCAAATATTTAATAACACAGTAGTTATGAATGATGATTTGACCATGATGTCATAAATCAAACTACTGACCAATCAACAAAACGAAGTGCCAAAAAATATGCCTCAATCTCAGAAATATGGTCATATACAAAATGCACAATTACAGAAGAGAGAAAGAACCTTAAGACGTTTTGCACCATCAATGAAAACAGCCTCCTGTCATACGCAATATACCAAGTCTCAGTACCAGCAACAAAAGGAATAATATGAAATGACTTAAGCAGCTATACCTTCAGAATAGACGCACCAGCTTGAAATGCTGACGAAACGATCATCAGTGCCGGCCAAATTAACTGGACTTCAGACAGAAACTGACCCTTATTCGCTCCACTGAAATATCAAAAGATTTTGCCATCGTTATAGCCAATCAATCATAATTTATCAATATGGCAATAGCCACTTTGCAAATTAATAGGATAAAATAACAATTCTTTAGCAGACTATAGCTGATAGCAGTGTAAAACCCAAATGTATGAATACAACTTTCCCTTCAAAAATATGTTATGTCACAAGGACCAGAAAATACAGCAGAGTTTTCAAATGGCAAACCTTGCAACAGCAAGAATCACACCAGAAGCTACTAGGAGGCAACCAATTATTTGTCTCAGAGAGTACGTCCTTCCCAAGAGCAGGGCAGAGAAGATAAGCTGCCACACCAGGAATGACTGCAGCATACATTCAGAAAAATTGGCATCATTACAGAGCCGCAGCTGTTTTCAAACTAATCGTTGAACGGATGGCACTGGTAAAATACTGGGTACTGGCCACCTAATATTAGGATGGATCTAGAAAACCAGGAACACAGTTGCATAAGCATTTTAACAAATGATTAGCAAAAACAAATGAGGCAAAAAGAACTACACATATAGCTTAACAAATGTAAAGGGCAGATCAAAACCAAAAGCAACCAGAGGGCATACCTGGGACAGTATAGGGATAGCAGGTCCAGGCAGCATGGCTGCACAATTCAGAAATGACAATCAGTTAAGCGATCAAATATGAACAATGAACATTGTGCAAGAAATGCATGGGATTTTTTATCCTGTCCTTTCCGATCGAGCAGGAAATACAACTTAATCTGCCACAATTGATTACACCATCCTGCGGAGTGTAAAGAAGGTACCTCCAGCGGACATGCCCAAAGCGACTCCAAGCGCCTCCAGCAACCCGATGGCGACAAAGCGGCGCTTTGGGAGCGCTAGCATGTCCCGGGTCACCACCCCCGCGCGGTACCTGGCGTATAGTATCGAGAAGTACACGGCGACGTACCTGCACGGCCAAACCGCGAAGAAATTAGCTAGCGCACCGAAAGCCGCCTGCGCATTTCGTCGAACACCAAGCTCGCGGTCCGTCCTCTGGCTGGGAACAGGAGAGAGAGAATGGAGGCTTGGCTTGGCTTACTTACCCGAAGGTGGTGAGCTGGGCGAGGAAGAAAGGGTACGCCTTGAGCGGCACGAGCGCGAGCTTGTACAGCACGCGGTTGGCGACGGCCAGAGCCACCACGGCCGCCGACGCCGCGGCGTTGGCCACCGGCGAGGGGCCACCCATCGCTCGCACGCGGCAGCGTTACACCGCCAAGCTATTCAGCCGATCGAGAGATCGTTGGGCTGAGATGGGGAAAGGTTTCGAGGGGAGGGAGGACATTGAAATGGAATCGCCGGAGTGGGGGCCGAGCATGTAAAACAGTGGGGATCGCGGCGGCGGCGGCGTCGGCGGCCGCCGCGTGGATTTGCTTGCTGTGGGAGTGCGGGAAGGAATCAAAGCGTCTCTGCTCTTCTCCCCTGTTTTTTACGTATTTACAATTAGGCCCTTCAGCTTTGCCCGTTTGGCCTTTTGTTGATGTAGTACGGAGTAGGAAGGAGGGATGGAAAGTTGCGGGAGGAACCTCAGGTGATTCGAGAATTCCAGTGCAGGCCTTTGACCGTGCGCTTCAATGGTTGACTTATAAATAATTTCGTGTCAAAAGCCTCAAAACATTAGCGCTCGAAAATAACTTTATTGGAGTATCTTTTAAGAAAATTTTAGACATATGAGGTTTACCTTTTCCAAACTAAATGTTTTCAACGGTTTGATCGTAACTGGTTCAAAAGATTAAGTATTTATGACAAAAAATAGTAACAAAAAAAAACTGTCCACATGGAACTCTTGATTGGTCCTTTTGAGGTCTGCAGGTAAGAATTTATGGAGTAGGCACCAAAAAGATTTATGACAAAAAATAGTAACAAAAAAAAACTGTCCACATGGAACTCTTGATTGGTCCTTTTGAGGTCTGCAGGTAAGAATTTATGGAGTAGGCACCAAAAAGAAGGCCACAACACAGAATAGAACCACCAAAATGCTCATTTATGAATTTAAATGGCATCTGCTTAACATAACATTTCCCATTTGGCCTTACTTTTTTCGCCAATACCATAGACAAGCCAATATACATTTACAGCTTCCTATGTCGATATATAATTACAGTCTTACATTTGAGTCAAAACCTACACTTGCACAGCACTCCCTGTCAGGTATGCAAACAGATGCACGACGGCATAACAAGGCACATCCGCATTTGCCGCAAAAAGAATACACAAATGAACACAAACATCTGAACTAGAAATTTCATCCCTCAAGTAACTGACATCTCGGGCTCTGCACCAACTAAAACCGGACCACTTGATAAATGGGAGTAAACACGGAGAGCAGAAGGGACAAGCGAGAATTTACAAAAGAATGGCTTGTTGAGCACCTCTATCACCCGCAAGAACAAATCAAATGCACCACCACCAGAAGATTTTGTAGGTCGCTGATGCTGATTGAAATAGGCGGGTGTAGATTCTTTCTGTGTTACTGACTTGCACACAAATAATAACTAGCACCTTAGGCTGATAGGAAACTCTACATAATTGCACAGTTGCACTTTGATTCAATCTTTGGAGGCTTCATGCTATCAGATGTCCTTGAAAATTCAGGGACCGGTTGCACAGGTACAGGATCTTTAGCAACAACTTCCATCTTGGCAGTTTCTGTGACTGTTCCACCTCCTGATAACTTCCTATGTCTTGGCATTCGTCTGTGGGACGGCTTCAGTGAATTATCACCCCTTGGAATGGACTGTCCTACCATGGTAACTGTTGGACGAGGAGCAGAAGCAAGTTCTGACTGGTGCTCCCGCTCCAGTCCAATAGTTGCAGCCTTGTATGCAATGTCATGAGCAATGGAACTGCAGAAGAGAATTGTATCGGTAGCCTCTTCTAAAGTGAAGCATCTCTGAATTTCTTTCCTTGATCCCTCAAGTGTAGCCAGCGATTCTTCTACAGGTCAGACATAAATCAGTTCAATTAATTTACATAGACAATAATAATCAAATTCAAATGGGAAAATGTGCTGGATTTGCAGCATAACTACATTGAGGATAGACCAAAATGTGTAACTGGCCTCATTTGGCAGACTTTAAGCACACACAAAAATGCATTAAATAATTGATATCGTGTCAAACGAGTATGCAATGTAAACAAGTATGCAATGGATACCCATACAGCACATTTCTCCCCGTATATTATCTAAACTTAATATGGATAAACATGCAGTTGCAAACTACCGTGTTTGTATGTAAACTAAACAAAATATCCTCAAATATTTGACATGGTAACCATGCCATAAATAGCCCATACAGCACATCTCCCTCCCTCTCTCTCTCTATCTATCTATCTCTCTCTCTCTCAAAGTATCGTGTTTGTTTGGTTTTTCACAAGCACTAACACTATAACAACATAAGAAAGGTATGTGATCACCTTGTACTGGCAATAAAATCACTTGAAAAGAAGCTGCTACCTTAAGTCCTTAACTCCCACATCTAAATCTTGAGAAAAGAAATAAGTGCTATCAAAAAGTCACTACAGTGCCAAATGGAGCCTAATCATCAGAAATATGTTTATGAAATAAGTTTGTATAATGTTCATATAAAAAATGCTTGCAATATGCACACCTGCAAGAACACTGAACATTTGAGAAAACTAACTTTTTGGAGCTAACAAGTGAATATGAAAATTAGCAAGTATGAGTACATACCATTACTAGGAAGCTTTACTGTGCTAGCCTCTGTTGTAGAAATCAACACATCCTCCTCAGAGATGACAGAAACACAACCATCATCCAACCTATTTGCCTCATTAGAAGCACGAACTGCTTCATACTGCATTTGATGATTATCAATGCCACACTCACCATCTGCATGCTCTGTTTTTTGTACGCAACTTCCCTCAGGAGCCAAAGACAGTGGGGTATTGCTATGTGCTTCGGTATCTAATGAACATGAGTTGGCACTTAAGTTATCTTTGTGAGCCACCCCACCTGTACTTTGGTTCTGAATAGCATCTCCAAATGAATCAATGTCATCATTAACAATAGCCTTTGCAGCAGACCAGCACTCTATAGCGCTTGAGGGAGTGCACTTACACGAGTCGTCATATTCCTCAGTACAAATCATTGTTCTTGAAGCACTGCTTTCTGAATTGTCGGATAGGAAGCCAGTATCCACAATCGCATTGCTCTGAGGACAAACTGAACAATTGCTGGTTGACATATCTGACATGGATGCAATGCTTTGACAACTAATGGTACTGCTTATTTGGGACTTCTCGAAGTCATAACAATTACTACTTTTAAGGCGCTCAAAATGTACTGATTTCCTTGAAGACCCTTGATCGATGGAAGAAGCAGCTGACGAGCTGTCCCAACCAATGGTATGCTTCAGCGTACTGACGCTATCCCTTGAATAATAGGGTTCTGAACAGAGAATGTTGGTTGCGGCTAAGGGTCTCCCTTCTACAACAGGCCATTTGTTGCTCGTTGACTTCTCCAGCAAAAGTACTGAAATCCCGGCTACCTCAGTATTTTCAGCCTTCAGATTTAGATGCTCAACTGATCCCATTTTATGAGTCGTAAGTGTATCAGAGACAAATTCGATGCTTTCATACAATGACTCAGGCAGGGATTTGGATACCTCATTATGGTGGTTGGCAGTTTGATCTCTTAAAATATCACACTCAATTACAGATGCTGGTTCTTTTGGTTGACACTCACTTACACTACATTGATGAGATGACATATCAATGCTGTTTCCTAGTAGAGAGTTGCCAATATCATGTGGCTTTAAATTTTGAGTGGCAATTTCCCCATGTCGCCGTGATAGCATTCTGTCAGTTGTATCCATTGTTGATTTTGATTCAGGGCACTTCTGCAGACAACCAGCTTGAGGTTTCTCATTCAGCAGCTGATTGTCAAGAGACAACTTCTTGATATCTTCAATGCAATCCGGGGATATATGAGGAGCTTCCAATGCTAGGCAAGGTTTAGAATTTCTAATTTTGTGTTCTTGTCCATGTGCTTCTTCCAAAGTTTGTATCTTGGGATCCACAAAAAGAACCTCATCTACTAAAGCACATTCTTCACAGAAATCAACTTCTCCTTCATCTTCTATTGCACTGAATAACTTCCCACACCTAATGCATGTTGCCATTTTAGTGTGTCCGACCTCAGAACTACTTGCAATATTACATGATGTCTGAGACATTCTACTTCTTTCCAAATCGAGGCCCTCTATGGTACTTTCTGCATAGTTAAGTGTTCTTGGAGATTCTGGGCCACTTTGAGTAGTTGGTAAACTGCATTGATTGCAATTGGGTCCTTCATTCAGTGCATCCAACTTATCAAACATAGATATATCCTCATGAATTACGGAACTAGGTGTTGCTTCACATTCACTGACTACATCATTCTGGTCTTGGTAATTACCCATACAAGGGTCAAAAGTGACACCGTGCTCAGAGCTTAAATTACTGCTTGTCATAAGAGAAGAATTGTGCGACAACATAGACGATTGTACATTATCTCCTTTGACAGCACCAAATGTGGTGGAAGGAACACTTGATAGAAGTGGCCTGAACTTATCCTGAGGAGCTTTGCGTTGATCCTAGAAAAGGAGTATACCATTTTGTTATATTGCGGACAATTCAAAAGGAAGGCATCAAACAAGAAAAGGTTCTCTCACTTGCATTAAGTAGATCAACTGCACAAATATATCAGTCTATGTGAACAGCAAATGCAGTTTTTACAAGAGAATTATATTGAACGATGAAATGATTACAGAACTTATGTGTAATCATGTACAATGTCAAAAGGAAGGCATCAAACAAATTATATTGTGGACAATTCAAAAGGAAGGCATCAAAGAAGAGAAGGTGCTCTCACTTGCATTAAGTAGATCAACTGCACAAACAAATTATATTGCGGACAATTCAAAAGGAAGGCATGAAACAAGAGAATTATATTGAACGATGAAATGATCAACTGCACAAACAAATCAGTCTGTGCACAGCAAATGCAGTTTTACAAGAGAATTATATTGAACGATGAAATGATTACAGAACAACTTAAGATGTGTAATCATGTACAATATCATTTGAAGCCAGCAATACAACCAACTAAATATATCGTTGGCCACAAAATACCAGCAAAGTACAAACCATCTCTACTTTTCAGGTATCATGTAAAACAAAGGCAATGCCAACATAATTTCACTCAGAGTGTAAATAGAAATGTTGTTTGTAAAAATGTGCATCAGCTGGACACAATCAGTAAAACTGCTATCAGTAAAAGAGAAACTATAATGATAGCAAGGTTTTCAACTTTTACTAGACAAGTCACTAATTGGCTTCAAGGGGGATTCTACCATGTGATGCAAAAATAAGTATTTCATCATCATACCAAATACAAAAGAAACAGAATAATGCTTACCATCAACCAGACTGCAGAATCAAAGGACCTCTTTGGAGCAGAACTAGGATAGAAACTCTTGGATGGCTTCTTAGGTGATGCAATAGTTCTGGATTTCATTACTGACAAGTTCTTTCTTACAGGTGGGCTACTGGAGTAACTAATTGGTATAGATTGCATGGACTCATCATCTTCAGCAGAAGATGCTGCAGATGCTTTGCTGTATGAGCTGAAACGATCTCGGTCGTTGCTGTGGGATGAACTGGCTCTTCTTGATGGAGTAGGAGACATAGATTGCCTTCTACCTCTCCAATTCACATCCAATCCACTGAAAGATGAAGGAGATCCACCCCTAGAACGGGATACTGAACGGTCTGACAGAGATGTGCGTAGGTTCGGAGGTGCGTCAAAGGAGAAACCAGGGTCACTTGATTGGCAACCTTGAAGTTTTGGTGAAGATGACCTTTGACTAGGTTTAACTGGTGAGCTTCCCCTTCTTCCTTTGGAAATTGGGTCGCTTGAACCAGTACTCATCCTCCTTGAAGCAGGACTCGGTGACCTTCGTGGAGGTGTTGATGTCTTAGAAGCTGGAGGAGTTGAAGATCTTCGTGATGATGTTGCTGGCTGTAAAGAAAGTGGTGTGCTGCATTGTGAAGATGAATTTGATGACCTTGTCCTAGTCAACACAGTGCTGCTACATGAGCGTGGTGATGGGCTAAGCCTACTTGGGCTTGCACTGCTTCTGTTAGATCTTCGAGTATTTTCCATCTGTACAAAATCAGAAACGAATGTTCACATTTGATAGGTAGGTCTTGTCAAATGAAAGTTTTGAATACCAGGAACCTGTCATTCGGTAAGCACTCACGGTGGATGACCTCGAAACTGATATCGGCTTAATCTGCGCCCTGCCCCTATGAGCCATACCAAGGCGCTGGTCTTCCTCATCATCCAATGAAGGAAAAAGTGGGGTCTCTGGTGGAGTCAGCAACCTGTTACGCAAAAGGTAAGATGGCTGGCATGTGATAGCTTACACCAGACATATAAAATAACAGGAGGCGCGAAGGAGACACAGTGTTGAAACTCAAACTCCCTAACTTGATGGCCAAGGCAAAGCCAGACCCAGCTGCAAGCCCTAGTCCGCATGGCCCTGGATTCTATGCCAGCTGTAGCTGCCCCTCCGCACACAACAGTAAACCCCACATGACACAAGAACTAAAGGTAAATGGAGCTTTGCTGTTTTGGACAGGACAAAAGCTTATAAGCCAAAGAAAATATGTGAAAGGTGAAGTCTGCAAGAGTCAGAGTACATTTCTTGCAAGGCTCCAAGAAAATATGTGAAAGGTGCAGTCTACAGCCTTGCAATATTTTTTGCGTGCACTTCAGATAAGAAAACCTAAAATGAACTGACAGAAAAAGAAGAAAATCTAGCTCAGGAAGCTTCTTGAGGTGTACAGGAATCACGCATCAATCACTCAATAATGTTTGGATAAGTCAACAACAGAATAGCACATACCATTTTTGCAATACGGGAGAACTCAATTATCCATATAAAAACATTGAATGCCAAGAATGATCAGAACTAAAGAGAAAGGTTCTAATCATGGTTACTACTTAATTAGAACTCAGATTGATAACCTCTATTCATTGATCAAGCACCTAGTTGATGATGGGGCCAAAACGGCCTAACTGTGTGGCCTAGCCAGCAATTATACAGTGACAGGTAGAGGTACCCGTTCCTTGTATGCGGCATGGTAGAATAGTTTTCAGTAGACTGAACAAAAGCACCAATTTTATTGAAAGTCCAAAACATTAACAGAATGCTTAGTAGCGAATAATAAAAGACCGATGCTGTTCCGGGTGGGCCTACAGCACAACTGTAAGGCTACAATTGGTTTGCGAACCCAGTTAGCTCCAAACCTAGGGGAGCTGCACACTAAGTTGCCGCATGGCTAGTTTCTTGGCCATCAAATAAGGAGTGTCTGATTTTGCTATATGATGTTGTTGCTTTCTATGCAGTCACAAATCATTGTTAGGGAACCCCTCTCTAAATAATAGGGAGGAATCAACAATAAAGGGTAAGAAGGAATTAGCAAGCAAGACCCCCCCCCCCCCCCCCCCCGAATCCCCCTGCAACTATCTCTCCTATCTCTCTCTGGTGGTCAGGGCTGAGGGGTGCTTTACTTTCAGAACCACAGCTCCTGCCTGACGTCAAGGGCCATCCACTCTCAGATCCTGTGTTTTGCTTTCAAATTGCTTGGTTTTAGGAGCAGTATGCATTTGATGTCAGGATAAGATGATGAGGGTACATTTCATCTGCTGAACTACATACGCCAGTGAGCCAAATGACATAATTGCAATTTGTAACTCGTTGCTTAACTACTCAATATCAGATGAAGATAGCCAAACTGAACTAAACATAACAAAGCCATATTAAGCAAGAGGTAAGACATCCCTCACATAGCTCCATAAACTATAGTTATTTAAACATCTAATACAAACTATATTTGTTGAAACTAAATAAAGTAACATGCATATCAAGTAAGCAGTAAACCAAAGAAACATGTGCTATTAAGTGTACATACCAATCATAATCGTTTCTTTCACCATCAACATTAAGCAAATCACGGTGCTCCCCCCGTGCAGCTATGTTGACACCAAGCTTTAAATCCCGAAAATAGCTCAACTTTGCTGATAAGCAGGGCCAGAAATAAAGACAGATAGTAAATATCGATCAAAACACAAAGTTCACACTAGGAAGTACAATTTCATGAAAAACTGTATGCAGATTACAATGATGATATTTATGAGCCTTACAGATCGATTCATCAAAATCCTCTGCCGATTCCAGTAAGAAGTTATCCCTCTCATGTTTCTGCATATCGGTGAACAACGTGAGTTCGTCATCCTTTGATTTAGCAGGCAGAATGCTTCCAAAACTATGCCCCCTTTCATAGGAAATTCCTTTGCGAGATCTCCTAGGTGATGGTGAGGGGGGCATCTTTGTAATCTTTTAGCCTCTCAAAGGGAGTGTAGCTATGCTCTTTCTCTCTGAGATATCAGACTGAGACTAATCCATTTCAAATATCTGCAAATAGGCTTTTATTAGTAAAGAAATAGACAAACAAAAGGTGCACCAAAGTTCAAAAGGCATTTGGCATATATCACTGCGAAAGAGGACCAGTTGCTGATATAGTGCAAACAAAGGGCAGGAAATGGAAAGTAATAAAACAAGCCTGCGTTGTGAAGTATGCATTGCCCAAAATAACCAACCCATCTCATTGCCACACAAAATTATCCACCCAATACCTACATGCTAACACCATTACTACCTTCCAAAAAGTAACCAAACAGGATGAGCCAAACAAAAAGGCCCCAAAAAGGACCCCCAAAACTTGAAGGCGCCCATATTTGCTGCACTTCAGAGCCCAATCTGTCCAATCCCTCACATTCTGGATAGAAAAATTCCACCGAATCAGGAGAAAATAGCCAGCCCAGTGGCAGGTCTCCAAAATGACCGGACAACAAGCTAAACAAACACCACACTGTGGAAAAGCTCATACTCAAGCTCACTATTTCGCAATCCACAACCAAAATAATCAAAATCCACAACGAAACAAGCTGGGTCTCTTGCAGGGGGGAACCTAGCAGGACATGGGTGTACACATGTACACCCGGTAATTTTGCAAACAAAATCGAAGTCAGTAATAACTGGGTCAGATCCGAATACATTTAGCATATGTTAGGGATTCGGGTGCTCCGTTTCGCACGGCAGGAAGTGAAGACAAGGGGCGGGAATACCTGGTGGGTTCTCGTCGCCGGCAAAGGCGGGGCGAAGACGCGGCAAAGGGCGCCGCCGCTCGCCCAGTCGTCGGGGGCTGACTAGCCGCGGTCGGCCCCGTCTTCGGAGGAGAGTCTGAGAGGCTTGGAGTCGACGGGGCGGTGGAAGACGCGGTCGGAGGTAGGGTGTCAGCGAGCGCGAGAGGAAGCAGCGAGCGAGACGGAGGGGCGGAGCAGCGGCGGCCGCGGAAGGGAAGGAAGGAGACGGTGACGAGGCGCACAGAGAATTTTATTTATTTTTAATTGGGAAGAGGCGCACCGAGATTGTGTTTGATCAATGTAGCACACATCTGAGAGCTGAGAAAGCAAAACATATATATTTTACTCGACTTGACGTAGGTTTCTAGCTATTCTATATCAAGTCCCTTCTTTGTGGTTAATGATTTTTATTGTCAGAATATAGAATATATAGTTGAAAATGGGAGAGAGATCTAGGTGCTGTTCACTGGTGAGTTCCAATCATGACTAGGAGCTAAAACTTCTTGCTTTGGCGCAGCTTTTGGCAAACCGATACATGTATATGACATATGAATGCGCTCTTCACACCTAAATTGTGGCAAGAAACTAAGTAAGGATCGTAAATTGGAAGCCATTTGAGATATACTTTGTATATGTAGAATCATCTTTTCTACAAGTATGTCACGGATTGAGGAGGTGGAAAGTTTTTGCTCAGCCAAGTTATTTTCCTTTATTGTCGGTACTAGATTGGCTAGATGCTACAAGGAAGATAATGTGAAGGTTAAGATTAACTTCTTTAAAAACAAGCTTTTAAAGTTTGCATTGTTGAGAGAATAAAATTCAAAAAGGTAAAGAGAAAATTTGCTATAATTAGTTATTTTTTATAAACTAAGAAAATAATACAATTCGTCCGTCAACAAAGTAAACATGCATTGTCGCTCACTCGTAGGGACGTGCGGACGTATATTTGCTAGTAGAGAGCTAAAAAATGCAGTCCATCAGGCTATTCGGGTCCCTGCCCTACATGGCCCCTACTTTTCCTCCTCCAGCTCCTTCTCCCAAGGGTGGAGCACGGAGGCCCCTAATCACCCTTTCACGGATGGCTCTCCCTCCAGCACTGCTCCTCCTTCCTTCCAGGCGCTACTTCTCTTCCCAGCGCACCACGGCTGACCTCCATCACTTTCATCGCCGCCATGCCGAGCTCGGGCACCTTCGCCACCACCTCCCCGAGCTCAAGCTCCACCGCCCCTAGCTGAGCTCGGGTGGCTCCGTTGTCACCCTCCCCCCTCCTCCCCAGCTCGGGCGGACCCTCAGCCACCGCCCAAGCTCGGGCAGATCCGACGTCCCCGCCTCGAGCCAGGCTTCATAGTGCCGAGCTCGCGCTAGGCACCGCCACCCCGAGATCGGACTCCACCGTGCCAAGCTCGCGGATCCATGCGGGGCTCCGCTGGGCCAAGCTTGTGCCACTTCAAGCTCTAGCCAAGGAGCCGCGCCAGGCGGTAGGGGGCAAGCGGCGGTGAGGAACCGTTGAGGGGGAGGGGCGAGGAGGAAGAAATAAAAGGAAAAACAAAATAAAAGAATGAGAGGCTGACAAGTGGGACCAATGTGTCATAAGAAAAGTAAGGACCAAGAAGTAGGAACAGTTTCTGTAGTTATGGATAAAATTTAGGCCCCTGGTAGGGTCCTAAAGTAGGGGCTATTGATGGAGTTGTTCTAAGGACTACAATCGATCTTAGCCATCCATTTCCCCCTAACGGATCAGATCTAGCGCTACAAGAATATACGTAAGTACACAAGTACAATGATCAGTTTCGCCAAGTTGCAATTGATATGGCGTCGTAGTTGCAATTGTTGTAGTCTTACGGTTGCAACTATAAGATCTGTACATTCTATCTCTATCTTTATCATTACTCCTAATAATAATGCAAGGATTGATTTAGTGATACACCATAATTTTGCAAAAATCATCCTAACTTTTCAACAAATCAATCTGTGATCCATTGTCATCCCTAGTCGTCTCGTTCCCTTCCCTCCCAAGCGCTCCAATCCAACGACGTCTTCATTTTGGTCGGTTACTTCCAAAAGACAGAGAACAAGTCCTCTTGTTTTTTTCGGATGAGTCCTAGTCCAACTAACCTTGGCTTACACTAAGTCTTGGATTCAATCTTGTCTATGGTTCCTCCTTGTGGCACAAATAGAAGCTAGACTACTAGAGCTCCGTCCTCCACAAATAAATCTTGTCGGGATCAAGGGACGTTGCTCTAGACCAAGCCCACCTTGCCGGCGGCGCTAGCGCCCAGGGCGAGCATGTGAAGCCCAGGGCGAGAAGCTAACTACATCACGACTGTAGCATTGACAACAACTCTAGAGACACTTCTAGATTCTTGTAGTATTTTTGGCTTCTAGATCAATCACAAGGGAAGTCTGGGCGTCGCTTCTTGAGGTAGAGGAAGGATGCTTTAAGTGTTCTTGGTGCCAAAGCTAGATTGAGCTTCCAAGCTAGAGTTAGAGTTGATAATTATTGTCTTTTGAGTTCTCAACACAAACAACAGTCTAGATTAAATTGTACTGAATGAAATAAATATATAGCTCTCGACAAAGCAAAACAATTTGCATTAACTGTCCCGACGCACGGACACTATGCTACTATACAAAATACACCTTATTGCATTTAGCCTCGCTCTATACAAAAATAATTCATGATTCACTCTACCGTTTTGTATACTTCTATCTATTTAATATGTATACACAATAGCTAAATAACAAAATTAGTTGATTAATTTTTTTTAATTTGAACAACTAAATTCATCCTAGAATTTTAGATATTTTAATGAGCTTTTTAAAGGAAATCTAATGCATTTTCTTATTGTTATTTTGTTTCTTTGTTTTTTTGAAAAAAGTGAGAAAATGGGGAATTCCCTTATTAATAGAAAACATTAGGTATGAAGTATATGTTCAGAATACCATAATATCCTATACATGTATGTTTTCATACATGCACCTTCTTAACTATATAAAACATCCTTGACTAATTTGAGCACTGGTGTAGCCGCATTTAGACTAACCTGGTTGTGCCCCCCTTGCTATGGAGAAATTTCTGAAGTAGTAAATAGACTCAAGACTCAAGAGCACCGGCAACTATTGCATGGCAGCTAAGAGCAGCTCTAAATCTAATGGGTACATGCATGCATATCTACATTTACACATTTTACTCCAACACGCACCTGACACATGCACACAATACACAAGCATCATCCAATCTTTAAAGGTATCGTTGGCTTCTCAACTAGTAATCATGAAACTTCACCGTCTCTGCTAGCTCATAGGTTGCGCCATGGCAAGACTATTGTATGTTTGCTTACTATCGGTGTTTAGCTACCGAGTACCTATCTAGGGTACCTCAGAGAGCAGATTTCGTGGGGATCGTCGGACCTGAAACTTGATGGTTAACGTGAAGACACAACACAAGGATTTAGATAGGTTCGGGCCGCCAGTGTAGCGTAATACCCTACGTCATGTATGGGGGTTTTGTATATTGTATCTTCTAAACATTGGTTGGTTCTACCGAGCTAGGACCCCTGCCCTCTTTTATATATCCCAGGGGGCAAGGTTACATGGCCAGTCTCCTAGTCGGTTATAATATGAGAGTCCTAGTAGGAGTACACGAGTAGTTCTCTGAGTAGTTCTACTAGGACTCGATCTTCTTCCTTAAGGGTACCCGGGGATGCATATCCCAAAGCCCCCGAGCACTTCATAGCCAAACAACAACCATCCTTCGAAGTCTTTTAGTCTTTTGTCGAGTGCTTGTGGTTACTGAGAGGCTGTGGAGAGCTTCATAAATGTCTTCAATAAATATGCTCACCAAAGGTGAAGCATATATGCTTAGCCCTAGAGCCTCGAGTTGATTAGGATAATCAGGTCGAGGGTCTTGAAAAAATCTTCAAGTCTTTGTCTTGAATTGATCAACAACAGGCACAAAAAATGTGTATCCCTTGAATATAGCCCGCGAGCCTCGAAGTGAATTGTTGTTCATTCGGTTCGAGGGTCAAGAACAAAATCTTCAAAGTAGCTCATGTTTTGATATCCAAGTACTTAATTAGTCATCAAGTTGTCGTAATATGCAAGCACCGACTAGTTAAAGTACTCGGTTGGCATTGTAGGGCCGCGCCATTTGAGTACCGACTGGTTCTAGTACTCGTCTTCATGTCTTGGCTTGCGTTGTGTAGCCCCCGAGCTTCAAGCGACTAGTTGAAGTACTCAACATGTGAGCACCGACTAGTATAAGTACTCGAGTGACTCTGTGGTGTCATGAAGAGGCGAAGAGGTGCCAAATCTCACTGGTGTGAGTACTCAGCTGTGAACCCTATAATTTAAATACATAGGATGTGTAGTATCCGATCAAGAAAAAGGAAATAATAGCATATTGTAATACATGTTTAAGCTTGTTGCTCATTGCTCTTGTAAGACTCGTAACAACTCGAGTAGTAGCCCTGTTACGTTTAAACACTTGGTCCCGCTTAACCAGTCCTTTTAAGGTGCATATGTGTTGCAAAGGAGCCGAAGTTTCACGAATCAAGATGCATGCTACCGAGCGGCATTGGTCGTTAAGAGTTGAGAGAAATAATAAAGTAGTCGGTTAGGACTTTTCTCCTATTGGAGAGGTCGCGCGAGGGTTTGTAACCCGTTGGCGAGAGGTCAGACAAATGTTTGTAACCCGTTGACAAAGAATCTTGAATCTATAAATATAGCCTCTAAGAGCCCTACGTAGTTCAATGCACCAAGTCCGCGGGCTAGTGACTTTCGTAACTCGATTTACCAAATACGTGGGCTTAATCATGGCATGTTCCATAGTCGGCGATAGTATGGCCCTCGAGAACTTTTGTTGTCGAGTGATGTACTCTTTTGGAGTAGTCGGTTCATGGCCAAGCGTGTGTAAAACAAGCTGAGGAAATAAAATAATTATTAAATATGACTTAGCTTGATGCGGGGACAATTGTCGACGAAGCCGTGGCGGACGGCGATGGAGCCGCGATGGTTGTTGAAGTCGACTAGTCGAGGTTGATCGCAACTAGTTGTTGATGGCACGGTAGCTGATCTCGACTAGTTTTCTAATCGAGACGAGTAGTCGAAGTAGTCGTACGGTGAATTGATGCTGCCGGATGTAGTCATAGCAGTACCCGCATACATCTTTCCGTGTGCAGCAAGCGGAGATTTGGAGGTCTTCTTGTGTATCTCCGTGCGTGTAGCAGAACTACTTGACTTGCTCTTGGTAGGAATTTAGCGGCAGTAGCAGCTTTTCTAGTCCCTTGGTTTTGCGGCCTTTTCTTTTTTATATTTGACGCAACATCTTGTGACGATTCATGGAAAAGACAACCAAGGCTTCTGTAAATATAACTGGATGTTCTCGTCTCTGCTTCTGATACCGAATCTAATGCACATGTCGCTAGGTCGGACAAAGAAAACATAGGTAACCCAAGTTGCAGTCTGAGTCGGACGGTAGCATGCAGATGATGATAGTCCGTGCGGCATTGTTCCTTGTCAAAACCAACAAGTAGTAGGATGCCATCGAATCTGTAGTTGACAGTACTCTAGGTCGGACATTGCGGATGCTGATTCCTCTGATCTCGCCGACTAGATTAATCTTGATACCGAGTGCCTATCTTGGTACCTCACACAGTAGATTTCGTGGGTCTCGTCAAGTTATAGGAACCATGGTGTGGAACCAGGATCCCTAGGGCCATTCATTTACAGGATTAAACTACTCAGCTATGGGAAGTTTGACCTGGTTATTCCAAACTAGTCGACTACGGTGCAAGACGACGTAGTTGACTAGGAAAACTAGTCGTGTACTGTTAGGAGACTCCCTAAAGTATCATGTTGTAGTACTCCCTATTGTATACGACTAGGATCATGGAACCGACTTGTAACTTTGCTTCCCGGATATATAAGGCGGAGCAGGGACCCCTCCAAAACAACTCAACCTCATGTGCAATACAATCAAGCATACATGACGTAGGGTATTATGCAATTTACAGCCTTGACCTGTCTAAATCTTTGTATTGTGTATGCACCATCGTTCCTAGAACTCGGCGAGACCCACAAATCTACTGTCTAGGATATCCCTAGACAGACGTACTCGAGATAAATCTTCGACACTTGACGCCCACTGTGGAGCCACTCATCGGAAGCTCGCTATTAGGCGCGATGGAATCAACCAACTTAAACACCTGCGGCATCGAGGAGGGCGTGCCCTTCATCTTCGGCGCCTGGACTTTCATCGCCTTAGGCAATGGCAAATTCGCAAGCCATCATGCGGATTGCCCGGGCCCGGGGCGGCGGTTCCACTAAAGCCGCTCCGCGACCTCGTCAAGAAACAAAACTTGACGACTACGGCCTCGACTTCGACCTCGGCTCCGACATGCATCGTGACCTCGAGTTCGACTTCGACTCCAACTCCGATCGGGACTCTCCAAGTCGAGTCTGGGTACAACTCGCTTCCAATTATGGAAGGAGCAGGGAACTCCGAGTTGGCTACGCTATTAGACAACCTCCCGGATCGATTCCCATTTGGACTCACCAACTCCGCGAGTGTATATCAGCAGATACAATCCACGAAGATCTACAAGACCTCAAGTCAAGAGCCCAGCCCGATCATGGATCGTTGCAAGAACTTCGAGCCGGCTCATAAGCCATCGAAGGACGACGATGAAGATGACTTCACGACCCTGATAAGCGATGCTGCTGACAACATTGTGCGCTTACACTGTCGCGCACAATTCAACACCAACTTCGAGTTGGAGGAACCACTCGTTTGTCTCTCGTCAGGACTAGTCGTAACCAGGACACCAGGAGGACTCATTGTTCACTGGTCCGGTGCAATCCTAGCTGACACCTGCCGGGATACCGAGTCAAGACTTGTTGTGGTCATCCTAGAGGATCTACCTTACCAAGACGGCAAGACTGCTTCACTTACCGCCTCAACAGAGAGCTCGAGCGACAACTTCTCCACCACCCAGATTGTTCTCCCCTCAGTGATCAAGACCCTGGTCGACAGGTGTTCATGGTAGGCAACGACGACCAAGGCACCTAGTACAACCGTGAGCTCATAACGGACATCTCCGAGGAAGAACATACTGCCAACGGAGAAACTAAGGAGCAAAAAACGTCCCGACAAGCGAGGAATGACAAGCGCAAGCAGAGGCGCTTAAACGCTGCCCTACGCACTGATGTGATGCGCAATCTTGCACAAGACTTCGACATGGTCGGAGACCGGCCAGTACTCCAAGAAGCGCCATTCAACATCATCGCGGCGGCAGAACTCATCAGGGCCATGCCCGACACTCCTGCAGTCAGACAAGTACTCACGCTCCTGGAAATGGCGCGCAAAAGTGTCAACCCGGCGAACCCTGCCTCAAGCCACCACACGTTGGGAAGCAGGCGCACTGGAGCCACGGCAGGTGCTCCACGCGAGGCATCCACCGCCACGACAGGAGGCCGCAGACATGGTCAAGACGCTGGCCGTGGTCAGAACCAAGACGGATGACGTGGTCGCAGCCAAGATGGTGGAAGACCACGCGACGGAGATCTTCGCAACACCATCAACGGCAATCGTGATGCTTGTTCTATAATCTAGACGAGTAGACAACTACACATTGAGTCAGAACTACGCCGACGCGAAGAATACGACCGCCGCTACAGACCTCCTCCTCGCCAACACGATAAAGATCGCCCCCCGCGACCACGATCGCCCACGCCACCATGATCGTCCTAACAACAACGACAGACCATGTGATTGTGATCGTCCGCGGGACAACGACCGTCCACGAGAGCGTGATAATCCGCGCGATCAGGATCGTCCTCGACACCGCAACCAAGATTCACCCCGGCATAATGATCGACCGCGACAAAATGAGGGGGACCGAGGTCGACAGTACGACTCCGACCACAACAACTCTAGTTACCAAGATAATTGCTTGCTGAGGGACAAGTACGATGGGTTCCCAGCTTTCTCCAAGCGCATCAAGGATATCCAGTGGCCAAGCAAGTTCAAGCCGTCTGGAATCGAGAACTTCACGGGCAAGCAAGACCCTGAACAATGGCTGAGGATCTACTCGACTACAATCCAGATGGCGGGAGGCTCCAATGACATCAAAGTCAGCTACTTTCCCATCATGTTGGACACTACACCTCTAACATGGATCGAGGGCCTCTGCCTCGGGTCCATCGACTCCTGGGATGACCTCACCAGGAAATTCACCGCCAACTTCCAGGGAACCTGGGCACGACCCGGAACCCGGTATGAATTGGAAGCTTGCAAGCAAGAAAAAGGAGAGACCCTAAGCAAGTACATTTAGAGGTTCTTCGATAAAAGAGCTACGATCGTAGATATCTCCGGCCGCGAGGTCATCAACTACTTCCACGATGGTCTCTACACAAGAGAACTACACCGTGAGTTTGGAAGACGATGCCCAGAAGACATCAGCGAACTAAGGCGGATAGTCGCCGAGTGGGCCAATCAAGATGACCGCGAACGCGAATGCTTTGACAGGCATCGCGACAACAACAATAACAATAAGGACAACAACGATCGTCACAACGATTGCTCCATCAATCGCGACAGTTCAGCGCCCTCCTCGATGTCGCGGGTGTTGAAGCTTGATTCCATCGCGCCTAATGGCGAGCTTGCGGTGAGTAGCCCCATGGTGGGCGCCAGATGTCGGTGTTTAACTAGCGACTACCTATCTAGGGTACCTCAAAGAGTTGATTTCGTGGGGATCGCCGGACCTGAAACTTGATGGTTAACGTGAAGACACAACACACAAGGATTTAGACAGGTTCGGGTCGCCAGTGTAGCGTAATACCCTATGTTATGTATGAGGGTTCTGTATATTATACCTTATAAACGTTGGTTGGTTCTACCGAGCTAGGGACCCCTGCCCTCCTTTATATATCCCAGGGGGCAAGGTTACATGGCTAGTCTCGTAGTCGGTTACAATATAAGAGTCCTAATAGTAGTACATGAGTAGTTCTCCGAGTAGTTCTAATAGGACTCGATCTTCTTTCTGGAGGGTACCCGGGGATGCATATCCCACACCTACCGCCAGCAATTCATTGCATTGACACCTTGATATGTTTGATTGCCTTTAATTTCTTGCGCTAGTTATATTTTTAATGCAGTTAATTAGTTTCACTTTACATAATATAGTACTCCCTCTGTTCCAAATTATAGGTCGTTCGACTTTTTTTACCACAAGTTTGACTGCTCGTCTTATTCAAAATTTTGTGCAAATTATTATATTTTTGTGGTGGCTTGCTTTATTAATAAACATCTTTAAAAATGATTTAAATTTAATTATATTTACATAAATTTTTTGAATAAGACGAGTGGTTGTTATGATGAAATCCCCCACTTCAATCCTGGCTCCACCACTGAATTTGAGTTGTGCTCTCCTCCCACCACTGGCGGAGCCAAGTGAGGGCCAACCTGGGCCGTGGCCCCCCTTGCTCTCAGCCAATCTGCTCACGACAATCCATGGAAAGCTCTGTATTAGCATAGGGTCTTTCCTTTTAGTATACACCACACAAATGTTAATCTCTATGCTATGGGTATTTAATGAATGTGTGGATGGTTAAAATTTAGTCACCATACAATAATTTTTTTGTGTTTCTTGACACATTTAGAATGTCAGCCTATTTTGCCCCCTCCCCCCCCCCCCCCGGTACAATTTCTGGCTCCGCCACAGCCTCCGACCATTATTGTGTTGAGTGGATCTTTTTATGTTGGCTATTAATCCAAGTGATATGCACATTGACGTATCACATTGGGTTAGAGTTATATGAAATAGAATCACTATAATACTACAAATGTCTTATGAAAGATTTGATAGAGTGTCCCTTTTATCTACATTGTCATCTCTTTCTAGCTGGTCTTAGCAAAAATGACTCCATAAATCATAAAACATAATACAACAAAAATAAAATACAATAATGTGTATAAAAATTGAGAGATCGCAATTTAACTAGCATAATACAACAAAATATATGTACAAAGAACCGAGAGCTAACATTTGAATAAACATATTTTTATCAGTATTTGTAATATTTAGAAATAAGGTTGCAACGAAATTAACGTGCTCTTAAAAACGGAGCAGAGAAAGTTATCTTCTATTAAAGTTTACAATATAATTTTATTTATTAAAAAGCCATCCATAATATTTCAAATAATATATGGTAATAAATTATATCAATTTAAAATAGTCTTATATTAGTACAGTATTATAAAACATGCTATGAAGTATTTCAAATCATATAGCGGAGAAAAAAATCGCATTGATAGATATTTTACAGCAAAAAATTGCATTGATGCTACAAATATAGGATTAGACCCCATATATAAGGCATGTGAAACCTCTATCATTTGACCTTTACAAGTTATCACTTGAATAGTACTAAAATATAGTAAACCATATTAAGCTTGTTTTAGAAAGATAAACAAAAGAAAAACAATCAAAACACTCAATAGAACTTTAGACAAGAAAGATTCAAAAGTATATTACGTAATATATACAAACATACATAATGACTTGTAGTTTTGTATCTAAAATCCTCCGGTTATAAATTTAAATGATTGTATCATAACCATGTAAATAAAATATGTTTTTGTAATGATACACAAAAATCATAAGTAACGCAATAATTTATTTTGTGAAATAACTTGTAGTCTAAGAATATCACAATAATTTATATTTAGAATATGATAAATTATAAAAATATGTTTATAAGCGATGTACACCCAATCTTCAAATTCTAGTTCTGTCATTGGTCTCATGGATCAAACGAGCTAGATAATTAAAATAATCTACTAACCCAACAATTCAAGAACATTCTAACGCAAAGCCCCCGCTCTTAATCTACTACACTAGCACACCCAATCCAACTGCTCGCCCCCGCGAAGCCCCCGATGAAGAGCTGGGCCGCTTGGCCGAGGGCGTCGGCACTCGCGCTGCCATCGCCGCTAGGAAAAGAGGCCGAGAGAGCAGAGCAGAGAGTGTCACTCAGGGGAGAGAGGAGAAGAGAGAATAGAGAGAGCATATATCTTTTATTAATGTCTTTTTTTCATGTTTATTTTATGTTGTTATTGGATTGGATGCTTGCTGCAATTTAATTTCTTTGTGTGCATGTGTGGTGATGTTGCAATGGATAAAGACCAGTCCAATGAGGAGTTTTATTCTCTTGCTTTTCTAGAGTATACCACGTCAATTAAATTGGTTTCATGTTGATAAATAAATAATCAATTCCATATATTTCATTTTGTTGTTTCGTAAGTTATTTGTAAAATTTAAAACGTAATACCTCAGGATTGAGATTTGCTTGGCGAAATGAAATTTTGTAGTCAATCTAAGTATCATCTTGACTGAACATATCTCTCTCGTTCTCTATATAGCTCTAGTGCTATATAGTTAATTTGACTTATATGCCACCTTAATTAATAAGAAAGAAATCATCCTTGATACTTAGCCTTAATTACAAAATACTAATAAAATAGAGGCGAGTGGAATTTAGAAAGGCAAATATGAGAATTGGTTAGAAGTGAGCATAAAAGTATGAAGCTAGAATCTTGATGAGGGCTTCATTGGGTTCTGGCCCCATCTTGGCCAATGGGTTTTTCTGAAGATCCAAGCTAATCCATGTATTCAGTAATTAAGTAGAGAATTTGTTTATTAATGCAAGGATTAAATCCAAACCTAACACGGAAAAATAGGAATCAGCTAAGCCAAAATGCTTCAAGCAAATGTGCCCACAACAACACCACGCTATCGATTACTTTTTAGCAAATGGCCCACCCAATGTTTGGGAATGGAGAAGAGAAAGAAAAAAGTTTATTTTACTACTCAAAGAACCTCACTTGTTGGTGAACTGAAAAATAACTTAATTAAACTTGTACACGTGAAATTACATATATACTTTTCTAAAAAGAGTATATTATATATCTTTTAGTGTTTCATATTCGTCGGATGGCTGAGATTGAAGACTGATGCAAAAGATAGAGCGGGTTATTTATCGAGAAAAATTCTTTTTTGGTACAAAAATAATGAAATTCCTTTTTGGCCTGAAAAATCTTTTCACTCTTACTCCCTACGTACTATGAAAAATGCAATTCTAATATTTTCAGTCAGATTAGTGCCACTGGCAAAAGAACATACTATCCTTAATAACGGTCTCAATCCCACTAATTTAAGCATTAAAGTTGTTAGTACATATAGATAATTATCTATTTAATGAATAAGACAGTACTATTACATCTACAATTGTGTTCTTCTGTGTGATTTTTCTGTTGAATCTCATAATGCACTTTGGCATCAAGTTCTGACTTTTATTTTTTATTTGACATTTTGTAATTTTTATTAGATAAGTGGACAAAACAACCTCAAAAATACCTCTAAAATTCATAAATTGTTATCTAGTGATAGAACAAGTTGAGATGAAACCATTTTTCTTAAAAACACACAAGTATCTTTATAGCTTTAAAAATAAAATTCATCAAATTAGGCTACTTTTGAAACTTGATACTTCATGGCACCAAAATATAATAATTTGGAAAAACTGATTTAGAATTCTACTTGTGTGTTTTTCACCTAATTTGATGACACTTATTGCATAATTTGATGATTTTTACACATGTTACACATGTTTGCATGACGCTTATTGCTGGATGCAAAAAAAATGAACAAACAGTGTCTTTTAATATATTGGTAAGATAATTCAATGTTTTTTACCGTAAGACTTAGAATTTTCTCTTAATATTATTGAGCGCAGAAAAAGTACAAACAATGTCTTTTACATAAATACTTTACTAGCAAATATGCACGCGCGATATGTGCGTGCTACCTTTATTATGTGTGTTATTTTAGACTATTTAATTAGTGGGTAAGTGGGGTGGGTAAAGAAATTCCATGGTGAGAAAAGTACTGTCAAAACGGCAGAATATCTTTAGAAACATTTTTTTTCTTGTTTGTGAAAACTTTCCACGCATTTTTCAACGTTGGACCTGACATGTGAGTTCTTTGTGAGGGGTGGGTAGCAATTATTTAGGTGAGAAATATTTTTAAAAGAACTGGATCCCTTATAGTATAGATAGATTAACACAACATTAATATGGTACTAATTAAAAAATGCGAGATAAGTCGCATAGGATAACTTTCTAGATTAGAGGAACTTGCGATACACAAGGGGAATTTCATGGTCAATCTAAACAATAAAAATCTTACCATATCTACTGTAGCAACAGGCATTCAAGAAACCAGTACAAATTGGAGGTCGCAAAGACTTGTCCAGTATGACTGTATTATTGAATCCATAGCTCATTGCTCTTCCTTTTGTCCAGGGTCACTAATAAAGCTAAAGATATTTATAACAAAATTAATCCGTACAACAGATAACAGAATTACCACAACAACGTACAAATAAGGCCAGTTCTAACATAAACAGAAAGCAACCACAATCCACTACCGGCACTTGCTTGAACTGAAACTTGACAAAAGTGTTTTGGCCTATATAATGGAAGGACAATAATTATATCCTTGATGGCTTGATGCTCTCCCGCGCCACGGTTTGCTTCGGATTTAAACAGCCGATAAGTTGGCACAGAATTGATCGACTAGTACATTAGCGAAGAACTGCTAATTGATCTTCCATTTTCTAGGGACCACTACTCCCAGTTTTGGTAGAATTGACAGGTAGCATCAGCATTCAGTCTTTCAGTAGCACCAAACGCCAACCTTGAGTGTTGGCAGTTTGGAATAAGACCAGACCAGCGCCCTCGTCCTGCTCGATCCCTTGCGTATTAGCAGCGTCCCTGACATTATCCAAATTCCAAATCATGTGGTGGGACCCGATTGTGATGTACTGATGAGTTCATCTATGCTGTCGAACTGTGACGAGAGTATATGATGTGGTGACCTGGGTTCCTTCCTCTTTTCCGACAGAGATGGCACAAGCCACCGGCTCTATTCGTGGCCTGTTAATTAACTGAAAAAAAAAGAGAGAGAATAAATACTAGATCTTGTCTTTTGCGGTCAAAGTGAATGCTAGTCATCTCGCATGTTAGGTCCGAATTGTTTTCCTCTTGGATTATAGATTATACAGAGTAAACTATAAATTATTTATAGTTTTGAGATAATCTCAGAATGATTTATTTATACAAACGGGCTCTTATATATAAACCCTAACTTTCGACACAATCAATTGATGGGGGTATGAGCAAGATACTACGCTTATATGCTCTAGTTTTATACAGATCGATGATCCGGGTCGCCGGGAGGCGGAGCATGACGACCCGTCGCTGTCGATCGATTCCAACCAGCTCGACCATCTGCTCCCCACATCGCTGAACGCTGACCAGCCGGTCCGATATCCACGCTGCTAGTTACCGTTGCCACGTACAGTTTGGACCTTCCAGCTGCTCCTGCTCGAATGAAAAACAAACAGGATAAAACAAAACTAGTATTTTGTCCATTCTGTTTTAAAACAGTAAATTCTTTTCTTGGCTCTAATTTTTTTCGTTCTTTATTTGACACTGACTTTTAATTTAATCCTTATTTGACATTTCATCACTTTTAAAAGTTAAGGAATATAACCTCCAAATCACCTCAAAAATCTGTACAACTTTTTCTAACAATATAACAAATAATAGACATGAATATATTTTATTCAAAATAATACATGCATCTTTATAGTTTTAAACTTAAAATTCATCAAACTAGACCATTTTAAAAGTTAATATAAATTTTATGGCACTAAAATACTTTCAAAAATTTAAGGAAAAATAGCTAATATTTATCATATGTGATACAATAGTGTATAAAATTATTTGTCATCATAAATTAAATAAATAATTATGAGTTCCATCTATAATTTCTCAAATACCATGTTCTTCCCAATTCTATATTTAACCTATATCAGAAAATAATTTTGTAAACTACCACATTACACATGATTAATAATTGTTATTTTCAATAATTTTTTGAAAGTATTTTGGTGCCATAAAATACATATTAGTTTTAAAGATACTGTAATTTAGTGAATTTTAATTTTGGAACCATTATGGTAGATGTGTCCTTTTAAATAAAATACGTTCATATCCATATGTTATATCATTAAAAAAAGTTTCATGAATTTTGAAGGTTATTTCGAGGTTGTATCATCTAACTTAACTGACGGAAGTGTCAAAGAAGGAATAAAATTTAGAAGTCAGTGTCAAATAGAGGAGGAAAAACTTTTCAGGGCAAAAAAGAAACAATCATTTGTTTTTGTGTCAGATAAGAAATTTTCTTGTTTTAAAACTAGTAAGAATGCACGTGCGATACGCACGTTTAATAGAAAATAAGATTACATAATAGATAGTTGGCCGGAGACCGTATTGGTTACGAACTCGACGATTTCATACTACAGAGACAGACAAGAGAGGTGGAGGGTTTGACAAAAAAAATATCTGACAAATGGGGTCGCTAGGAGGGGAGTGTTTTAATGACTTGTGGGTGCGTCGGTTGTCAAAAATTTGATGAAAAAAAGGCTTAACAGGTGGGGTTGCTAGGAGGGGTAGTCTTTCAATGATGACTGGTGGGTCTGTCGGTTGTCATATATATATATATATATTCCATTCAAAAGAGTGTGATTAGTTAAAAACACTTGAAGATTAGAGTACATCAGCGGTTCTCTAATCGCATGCTGCCTCAGCAGCAGCTGCCCCCACCATTTTTAATTAATCAATTAATCGATTATTTAATCAATTAAGCAACCGATTGTTAAATACTCCCTTCATTTTATCGAGATATCAAATTAGATTTGTCTAAAGTCAAAACTATTCAACTTTGACCAAATTTATGGAGAAGTATAATATGATCCACAACATCAAACATATGCATTATGAAATATAGTGCATGATGTATCCAACGGAACAAATTTGGTATTGTAGATATTTCTATATTTTTTTATAAATATAGCAAAAATTCGATTGTTTTGGCTAAATACAAATTTAATTCGATAGTACTTGGACGGCTGGGCTGCCTCTGTCCAACGCCCATCCTTTTTGTGTCTTTTTTTATCAACGCGTACGCCAAATCCCTTGCTTTGAGCCCGGCCATCATCTTTTTCTCGACGTGCTACGCGGCTCAATTCCATTTCACCATGTTTTGTTTCGTGCCCATCATCATCTATACCTCTGCGCCAATATCATATAGTGTCGGCAGGATCATATATCACATACATGTACGAGAGAGAACACAATCTCTGTATGGAAACGTGATTCTTCCACGAGCATGTGTCGCGAGAGTATGGATGACACACACGCAGAGACCACGCGATGGACAGAGTCATCCTGTCCTGGTATTCAATTCGCGTGTGTGATCCATCATTGCGCCAAGAGATGGTCTTCTGCGAAGAAACATTCCAAATCCTAACGGACTTTCATAGTAATATGAAATAAAACACCATTTCCTAGTATATTTGCAGCAAATTAAGCTAAACTAGGTATACATTTCCATGGTTATGGTATGTATACCGTATGTCTGGGCATGCATCACTTTTAGTATATTACATGTGGATCTACATATGACTTAGCATAGATATATAACCACGAAATATACACTTACACATGTTGTGTACAATGGTTTTTATTTCAAATAATATTCATTTAATGTTCTAGTACCGATAAATGGAATGAGATCTTTTTCGTGTGTGCAATTCTTTTCACTGTTTTCACACTTTCACTTGCCACCGAAAGGCAAGTGATCCAACTATCACTTGACTTATAGAGTTATAGGTATACGTAGCATGCGTCGGGCTCTCGATTACATGGGGAAGCATGCAGCTATCGGACTTGACTTGGACCCAAGAGCTTGGAGTTCTACTTGGACTTAACTTTATTTGTTGCTGCTCAGAAAGCAAGGGGCCATGGCTTCCTGGACGTACAGGTGATGGTAAACTTTCGACGACGTGGTTAGACAAGGGAAACTGACCGGCTTCAGCCTTCTATGACAGGCTACGTACATGCTCAAACAAGGCAAATCCGAAGCAGGGGCGGGCCCAGGGGGTTTCAAGGGTATTCATTGAATACCCATTATTTATGGTAATCAATGATATTCAAAGAAATATTCTCAAAAATAGAATTAAAATATGCAATTTTGTGTGTATTTTTTAACTTTATTTGTGTGTATTTTATTTTGTGTGTCTATTTACCATGGACTGTCCCAACACTTCTTTTTTTGGAAAGATCTGATAATAATTTTTGTATACTATTTGTTTCAGGCTTATTGTTCTCCACTTCCAAGGCTACAAAGATCCGATAGCTGTTTGATTCACGCGGAAAGCTTGCAGCCCCTAAATTAGTTTCCGCTCAGTATTATTTGTCACTGATGCTTCGATGCCGGAATTAAGAGGATCAGTAACCCTGTAATTCTGCAATTCTAGTTTTAGTCATCACCATGATGCTTTGGTAGGTGCAGGGATTCAGAGGATTGTTCCTCTTTGTTTTGCTGGTTAGCTATCGTGACACCAAAAAGATTGTAGGCTGTGGTTTGCTATGTATAATTTATGTGACGTGGTTCGGTTTTGATAATTTTGGTGAGGTTATTTTGGTGTAATTGGTTAGGAGCTCTTAACGGTGCAGACGTATTTCAGTTAGAGCACAAAGAATCCTGTAGATGACTAAGAAGCAGACATTGCCATGTTCTTTTTATTTTGGTAAAAACTTGTTCCAGGTCGGCCGTGTTTGTCACTGTAATTCAATCATCAATGTAGATGGCTGCATACAATTTGAAGCTGATGCACTTTTAGTTTGGAATCAATGAGTTTAGCCTGCGTGTAGCTCGTCTTGAAATAGACAGGTGGAGACGGGAGGCGCATCGGTCGGATGTGGGCTGCGGTAGCTGCTGGGTTGTGCCGTCTGCTCTGCGGCCTGCAAGCGTCTGTTGGCATTGCCACGTCACTGGAAGCCAGCAAGGCAGCCTCAAAGGGAAAAAAATTACTCTAATCCATTTCTAAGCGTCACACAATAATAAATGAAACTCACACATTTATGAATCCAACTTATTTAAAACATTAAAAACAAATGCAACAACATGAATGCAACATGCAAAACCATAGCCGCATAAGTCATATTTATTTTGATATAATTATTTACTACACTGGATACCTTGATAATTATTCAAGTCTTGGAAAATTTTAGATACATGCCAAAATTCATTATGTTAGTGAATATGCCAAAGTTTTATAATTTTGGGTTGTGACAAGTATAATGCTGTAATCAACATTTGCTACTTGAAAAATTAAAATGCATTGTTAAATATTTATGTGCAACTGTTAGGTTATAATCCGGTAATACCATTGATCACTACCGTTTTTTGTAATGCAGAAACCGTACGTCATGCTAAAGAATGTGTCCTTTCATGTTACCTTTTCCCTATTGCATCTCTATAAATTTGCCGATAAACTCATTCTTGCATCGGCGAACACTAGCGGACAGTACAAGTGTTGGGGTGTCAATGCCATCTGTAAGAGGGTGGCTGCTAGCTTCGTATTGGAGCCATGAAGCTTTTGCGCACCACCAGCCTTCCAGCTTTGCCATGATTTAATCTTCTCAAGGTATGGAGTCCATGCTTTCTATGAGGATATGAGAGGATGCTACTTTGGAAGGATTAGACCAGAGGTCATATTATATTAAAAGTTTCATTAGTTTTACCCATATTTGAGCTAAAATTCGTTGACATATTATGCATTTGTTATTATTGAGATTTAACGGAAAGCGTACTCGTGCTATCAAAACCCCAACACTTTCATTCATTGCTTGAATGGAGTGGATATCTTCCATCTTCCATCCATAGAACACTTATGTTTTGTTTTGTTGAGCTGCAATTGGATCATTAGTACAAATGTACATTTGTCCATGTTACTTCAATAAAGTGGAAATTATATAAGAAAGATTTTTAGTTTCCTACATCAAGAAAAATGAAAGGATTCCACTAGACAAAATGGTGAACATTTTAAACTGTGGCTGCACATAACCAAACGTCATGGCATGCAAGCCTAAAAATTAGGTAAAACTGAAATATGAGCTTCTCAGGCGAAGAAACATCATATTTCTGTAACAGAAGGGACTTTTGCTCTTGAATTCCTCAAAAGAAAGCATCTTTTCTAGTAGGCACGTTTTCCCCCCTTTTATTTGAGAACACAACAAGAGCATTCCATCTTGGTAGCTGTCAATATGGTAGCTGCAAGCATTTAGTAAAAACTGCTATGTTGAGAATCTTGGGTGTATGGAAGTAGAGATTGCAGTGCTTAAATATGTACCATGGATAGCTTGGGATAAAAGTAACTCTTTCACAAAAACAAGCATAACCAAAAAAGCAACCCTTCTAGTGAAGTAATTTCAATGCTTAAAAAAGCCAACAAGGCTTCTACAGGAAAAGAAGCAGAAATTAAGGACAGTATAAGAGGAACTGAAAACGGCCAGTAAAAGTAACAGCCACCTTTTCTCCTCAAACTAAGGAAAAGGAAGATCATACTATACAAACAGTGTTCTGCTGTATGGGACTTGGCTCAAGCAATCAATGTGAACCTCCTTAAATTGCATAGTGTATCAACTGCTTCCAGAAATCTTGAAATGTTTCAGCATATTTCTCGTAGAAACTGAAAACTGCAAGCAAAAGAAACCATTATCGTGACTTCTTCCCTAAAATACATACTTTAGAGAAGGAAATGCATAGAAAGAGTTGAGCCATACTGCCTATAAATAGGCCCAACCATTCTACAGTTTTTGCAAAGCAACAAGTCCTCAACTTCAAAATAGTTCTAGTCACTGATCACCTAGTATACTTGGATATGGCCCAAGGAGGTAAGGGTAAGAAGGCGGTGTCTTTGCTAGAGACGAAAGATGCCGCCACCGTCGCCATATCATCCATAAGGAGAGAGGCAGAGGAAGTCAGTTATATGGTAAACTCCATCGCTACACCGAGCTTTAATGCGTTACTTTTACATAATTTGGCATTCCATTTTTCCTAAATGGAGCGTTCTCACACCGATTAGAAACGGATGATACAAGTTATATATGTTATCTATAATCTTTCCATCATGGGTTTGATGTACACAAACTAATAAGCTGTTGACCAGATAATTTATATTAATGGTACCGCCCATAGACTGATAAGTAATCCCTTGACAGATAGACAAGATCGAATCATTGGAGGGCCAAGAACTGAAGGATTATATATCACAAAACAAACACGCAATGGGCAGCAAAATTAAAGCTGTAATTAAGAAGGTCAGCAAAATGAAAGCAGCAATAATTAAGAAGGTCAGCACTCAACGATCTTTTCTCTATAACGTCTTAGCCGTTCAAATTTATTTTCAACACCTGTTCTGTAGTATTGTTATATGTGATATGTCATATAGTTAGTTATACTACATGCTGTCTCATTACTTTTAATCTATCATCGCAGCTTTTGCCGCAGAAAAGTAAGCCTAAGAAGAAGAGAATTGTGCTACACCCGATCGTAGGTGCTGCCCTCAAATTTCATAAAGATGATGATGTGGACCCTGCCGATGCTGGATCTACAGGAACTGCATAGAGATATGGATAGATTGATCATGAATGAGTATGAAATGCATGGCCATCTTTGTAATCCAGCGAATGCTAGTACCTGATTGTCATCTCAAAATATCTTAGTGTTTAGTTTTCTCCATCGTCATGTGGGTCCATATATGTTGTACTATCCTTGGTGCAAAATATATTTATATAATCTTCTATTCAAATAATTGATTGTCCATTGGATACTTTTAAGATGATATTTTCTCCAGAATTCAAAGAAAAAATCTATATTTTAAACATCATCTACTATATATTTAAATAGAAATAAAAAAACCTACAGAATATGAAGGTGAAGTCACTATATCAGATATCAGGAAGAGTTTACAAGTCAGTGTGTTCAAGCAGATATGTTTGAACTAGTTTGGACTGAGTTTCTCAACATGTCTCTCTCTCTTTACAACTACAAGTTCTTCCAAGAAATGTATTTGAGCTACCGTGGGCTTACTTACAACTGAATGAATTCTAAAAGGAAGCCCAACTCGCACGAGCCAGCAAAATGTCAGTTTCTGAGCGTAGTGAGTGCTTAGGCCATACAGCCCACTAAGCTCTCGGCCACGCGCTTCGCATCCTCCCCGTCAGCTGCCGCCATCTTCTCGCCCCTGTTCATCTCGCCGGTCACCGCCGCCGCCGCCTCCAAACTCTCATTTACCTCTCTCATGTCGAGTATTTTTGTTTTTACCCTTGCCAAACTCTTCCATTTCTTCATTGGATTATTAACAGCTCCTATCCCCTGTCTGAACAACAATTCACCGCTATAGGATTCAATGTCATATGTGTCCACCTACCACTCGCTAACACCAGCTAATATGTTCTCCATAGGGATAGGGATAAAGTATAGAGATAGGGATAGAGTATAGAGGTAGAGATAGAGATAGGGATAGAGTATAGAGATAGAGATAGAGATGGAGAGTTGGTAATAGAGAGAAGAGATAGAGAAGAAAAGATACGAGTTTTTAGTAGCATAAAATAGATGACAAAAGAAATTTGATGTGTTGTCTTTCCACATCTGGGGACTATCATGTCTGTGTTAGGGTGTATATATGAGTCATTCAACACCTCAAGCCATGATTGTGGTACGGTGTCCATTGCGACCAGATCATTCACAAATCACAACAAATGTTTCAATGTTGACATGAGAACTTGAATGTGTACTAACTAAGAAGTCATAGTATATGCTAACTAATAACCTGTATAAGAACTCTAGTATATGCTAACTAAGAACCTATATATTGCATCTGAATTTTTGGGAAGGCATGTGAACTTTTTCTGAATAACTAAGAAGTCTAGTATATGCTAGAGAATGGCAGGTCTAGTACTTTGATGCCTTGTTCTCGTCAAACTGAATCCACAACCTCAATCCTTTCTAGTGCATCTGAATGTTGCAGGCCTCTTATAACAGCTTATAGGTTGCATCTACATGTACTTCATGCATTTTAGCTCTGAAGCTGCATTTCTCTGTGTATCTGAAGCTCTGCTACTAAATGTTTTTCATCATTTGAGGACGAAGCTATTTACCATGGACTGTCCCAACACTTCTTTATTTGGAAAGATCTGATTATAATTTTTGTATACTATTTGTTTCAGGCTTATTGTTCTCCACTTCCAAGGCTACGAAGATCTGGTAGCTGTTTGATTCACACGGAAAGCTTGCAGCCCCTAAATTTGTTTCCGCTCAGTTTTATTTGTCACTGATGCTTTGATGCCGGAATTAAGGGGATCAGTAACCCTGTAATTCTGCAATTCTAGTTTTAGTCATCACCACGATGCTTTGGAAGGTGCAGGGATTCAGAGGATTGTTCCTCTTTGTTTTGCTGGTGCGCTATCATGACACCAAAAAGATTGATGAAGTTTGTTAGGCTGTGGTTTGCTATGTACAATTTATGTGACGTGATTCGGTTTTGATAATTTTGGTGAGGTTATTTTGGTGTATTTGGTTTGGAGCTGTTAATGGTGCAGACGTATTTCAGTTAGAGCACAAAGAATCCTATAGATGACTAAGAAGCAGACATTGCCATGTTCTTTTTATTTTGGTAAAAAGATGTTCCAGGTCGGCCGTGTTTGTCACTGTAATTCAATCATAAATGTAGATGGCTGCGTACAATTTGAAGCTGATGTACTTTTAGTTTGGAATCAATGAGTTTAGCAAGGTTGATTATAGGGCAGGTGGGAGCGCGTACTGTCGTGCGAACACCTGCAGGCAGCCGCGAAATCCGCAAAAACAAAGCGGCGGCAAGGGGACAGCCGCATGTGCCCATGACGGGAACGCGGCTTGCGCGGACGTGGGATGGGCAGCCGCAACCTGCCGCGCTTGCAACTTGAGATACGTGTATCCATTTCTAAGCGTCACACAATAATAAATTAAACTCTCACTTTTATGAATCCAACTTATTTAAAACATTAAAAACAAATGCAACAACATGAATGCAACATGCAAAACCATAGCCGCCTAAGTCATATTTATTTTGATATAATTATTTACTACACTAGATACCTTGATAATTATTCAAGTCTTGGAAAAATTTTAGATACATGCCAAAATTCATTATGTTAGTGAATATGGTAAAAAATTTAATTTTGGGCTGTGACAAGTATAATGATGTAATAATCAACATTTGCTACCTGAAAAATTAAAATCCATTATTAAATATTTATGTGCAATCGGTAACACCATTGATCACTACCGTTTTTTGTAAAGCAGAAACCGTAAGTCATGCTAAAGAACGAGTCCTTTCGTGTTACCTTTTCCCTATTGGATCTCTATAAATTCGCCGATAAACTCATTCTTGCATCGGCGAACACTAGTGGACATTACAAGTGTTGGGGTGTCAATACCGTCTATAAGAGGGTGGCTGCTAGCTTCGTATTGGAGCCATCAAGCTTTTGCGCACCACCAGCCTTCCAGCTTTGCCATGATTTAATCTTCTCACGGTATGGAGTCCATGCTTTCTATGAGGATATGAGAGGATGCTACTTTGGAAGGATTAGACCATAGGTCATATTATATTCAAAGTTTCATTAGTTTTACCCATATTTGAGCTAAAATTCGTTGACAAATTATGCATTTGTTATTATTGAGATTGAACGGAAAGCGTACTCGTGCTATCAAAACCTCAACACTTCCTTCATTGCTTGAATGGAGTGGATATCTTCCATCTTCCATCCATAGAACACTTATGTTTTGTTTTGTTGAGCTGCAATTGGATCATTAGTACAAATGTACATTTGTCCATGTTACTTCAATAAAGTGGAAATTATATAAGAAAGATTTTTAGTTTCCTACATCAAGAAAAATGAAAGGATTCCACTAGACAAAATGGTGAACATTTTAAACTGTGGCTGCACATAACCAAACGTCATGGCATGCAAGCCTAAAAATTAGGTAAAACTGAAATATGAGCTTCTCAGGCGAAGAAACATCATATTTCTGTAACAGAAGGGACTTTTGCTCTTGAATTCCTCAAAAGAAAGCATCTTTTCTAGTAGGCACGTTTTCCCCCCTTTTATTTGAGAACACAACAAGAGCATTCCATCTTGGTAGCTGTCAATATGGTAGCTGCAAGCATTTAGTAAAAACTGCTATGTTGAGAATCTTGGGTGTATGGAAGTAGAGATTGCAGTGCTTAAATATGTACCATGGATAGCTTGGGATAAAAGTAACTCTTTCACAAAAACAAGCATAACCAAAAAAGCAACCCTTCTAGTGAAGTAATTTCAATGCTTAAAAAAGCCAACAAGGCTTCTACAGGAAAAGAAGCAGAAATTAAGGACAGTATAAGAGGAACTGAAAACGGCCAGTAAAAGTAACAGCCACCTTTTCTCCTCAAACTAAGGAAAAGGAAGATCATACTATACAAACAGTGTTCTGCTGTATGGGACTTGGCTCAAGCAATCAATGTGAACCTCCTTAAATTGCATAGTGTATCAACTGCTTCCAGAAATCTTGAAATGTTTCAGCATATTTCTCGTAGAAACTGAAAACTGCAAGCAAAAGAAACCATTATCGTGACTTCTTCCCTAAAATACATACTTTAGAGAAGGAAATGCATAGAAAGAGTTGAGCCATACTGCCTATAAATAGGCCCAACCATTCTACAGTTTTTGCAAAGCAACAAGTCCTCAACTTCAAAATAGTTCTAGTCACTGATCACCTAGTATACTTGGATATGGCCCAAGGAGGTAAGGGTAAGAAGGCGGTGTCTTTGCTAGAGACGAAAGATGCCGCCACCGTCGCCATATCATCCATAAGGAGAGAGGCAGAGGAAGTCAGTTATATGGTAAACTCCATCGCTACACCGAGCTTTAATGCGTTACTTTTACATAATTTGGCATTCCATTTTTCCTAAATGGAGCGTTCTCACACCGATTAGAAACGGATGATACAAGTTATATATGTTATCTATAATCTTTCCATCATGGGTTTGATGTACACAAACTAATAAGCTGTTGACCAGATAATTTATATTAATGGTACCGCCCATAGACTGATAAGTAATCCCTTGACAGATAGACAAGATCGAATCATTGGAGGGCCAAGAACTGAAGGATTATATATCACAAAACAAACACGCAATGGGCAGCAAAATTAAAGCTGTAATTAAGAAGGTCAGCAAAATGAAAGCAGCAATAATTAAGAAGGTCAGCACTCAACGATCTTTTCTCTATAACGTCTTAGCCGTTCAAATTTATTTTCAACACCTGTTCTGTAGTATTGTTATATGTGATATGTCATATAGTTAGTTATACTACATGCTGTCTCATTACTTTTAATCTATCATCGCAGCTTTTGCCGCAGAAAAGTAAGCCTAAGAAGAAGAGAATTGTGCTACACCCGATCGTAGGTGCTGCCCTCAAATTTCATAAAGATGATGATGTGGACCCTGCCGATGCTGGATCTACAGGAACTGCATAGAGATATGGATAGATTGATCATGAATGAGTATGAAATGCATGGCCATCTTTGTAATCCAGCGAATGCTAGTACCTGATTGTCATCTCAAAATATCTTAGTGTTTAGTTTTCTCCATCGTCATGTGGGTCCATATATGTTGTACTATCCTTGGTGCAAAATATATTTATATAATCTTCTATTCAAATAATTGATTGTCCATTGGATACTTTTAAGATGATATTTTCTCCAGAATTCAAAGAAAAAATCTATATTTTAAACATCATCTACTATATATTTAAATAGAAATAAAAAAAACCTACAGAATATGAAGGTGAAGTCACTATATCAGATATCAGGAAGAGTTTACAAGTCAGTGTGTTCAAGCAGATATGTTTGAACTAGTTTGGACTGAGTTTCTCAACATGTCTCTCTCTCTTTACAACTACAAGTTCTTCCAAGAAATGTATTTGAGCTACCGTGGGCTTACTTACAACTGAATGAGTTCTAAAAGGAAGCCCAACTCGCACGAGCCAGCAAAATGTCAGTTTCTGAGCGTAGTGAGTGCTTAGGCCATACAGCCCACTAAGCTCTCGGCCACGCGCTTCGCATCCTCCCCGTCAGCTGCCGCCATCTTCTCGCCCCTGTTCATCTCGCCGGTCACCGCCGCCGCCGCCTCCAAACTCTCATTTACCTCTCTCGTGTCGAGTATTTTTGTTTTTACCCCTGCCAAACTCTTCCATTTCTTCATTGGATTGTTAATAGCTCCTATCCCCTGTCTGAACAACAATTCACCGCTATAGGATTCAATGTCATATGTGTCCACCTACCACTCGCTAACACCAGCTAATATGTTCTCCATAGGGATAGGGATAAAGTATAGAGATAGGGATAGAGTATAGAGGTAGAGATAGAGATAGGGATAGAGTATAGAGATAGAGATAGAGATGGAGATTTGGTAATAGAGAGAAGAGATAGAGAAGAAAAGATACGAGTTTTTAGTAGCATAAAATAGATGACAAAAGAAATTTGATGTGTTGTCTTTCCACATTTGGGGACTATCATGTCTGTGTTAGGGTGTATATATGAGTCATTCAACACCTCAAGCCATGATTGTGGTATGATGTCCATTGCGACCAGATCATTCACAAATCACAACAAAACATGAATATGAGGGACATGTGTGGAGCCTTGATTCTTATAGTACTATTCCTCTTTTCCTTCCCTACGGAAGGTAAGTATCTCATTATCTAATATTCTACGCTGTCCTTGAATTCACATCCACGCCAACAAATTCAAATTATGTGAGAGTTCTGAAGTGTGGAGCACCAAATAAAGTGTGCTACTGCTGCTGGAATCAAAAGCCAAAAGTAATGTGTTACGACGCTTGGGATGAGTGTTCAGACAAGTGCCCTCGACGTAGCTCCGTCCAGCCGATGATTATTGCATGATTTGTACCAATCTATCTAAATAATGTAGTGCACAAGATTGATAATAATAAGAGAATGTTCTGTATATGCTAGTTCCAGCTATCTGCACTTGTTTTTGTTTTCACCAAAACAATATATATATATATTTGTGAAGAATTATGACTTGTTTTATACTCTGTACTTAAATATCTTTGTGTGGGGGATTGGATGACCATGTCCAGGGGATGAAAGGGCGCCTGCGAGTACGCCGGCTCACCCTGGCTCCGGCGGCTCGACCGGAGTTGGGAGAGATCGGCGGTCCAACTCTCGATACGGAGGCGGATCTTATCCTGGCGAAGGAACGCATGCGCAGGGAGGCGGAGGTGGTCTCGGTGGCTTCGACACGTGCGAAGAAGGTCGTTCATGGTGTGGAGCATTTCAATGGATCGCGATTCTGGGCACTCAGAGATGAGGATTCAGAATCGGAGGCTGACGAAGATGATAATTCAAGGGGAACTCCACGTTCCGATGTCTCCATCGACACGCCAAAGCTGTGGAAGAAGGCGCAACAGGCGGGGTTTTTGATCCCCGTAATCCAACTGGCGGAGAAGGAGCTGGAGACAAGCCCTCGCAGCAGGAAGCCGGGGGAAGGAGTGCTGGCGAAGCGGATCGTGGAGACGTTGGTTCAACATAGATCAGCCATCAAGCCGTGGAGAGGGCCTTTGCCGGCGCCGCGAGTGTCACCGCCGCGGACCCTGGAAGATGCGTTCGCCGGTGCTAAGGTAATATCTCGTCCTAGCTCTTCTTCTGGCCACAGACCTTACGATCTTGCTCCACAGCACCACGTTTCTTCTCCGGCGAGGTTCCGGTCGAGGCCGAAGATGACGTCCAACGGCTCGAGAGTGGATCCTGGCGGTCTTCTCGGGCAGGTTTCGGTGCAGTATTCAAATTCGAACACAGCAAAACTACAGGAGCTAAATGGGCTGGAAACAAAAGGGCCACTAGTTCATGTCGGCCCAAAGCGGTTGTGGCTAAGCCCGGTGGTACCGTATCGGCCTACCCCGGGTCTGATTGCCTTCTTCGCGCGGACGGGAACTCGACAGCAAAAACCTAGGGCTATTCACGCTGCCGCCGTACACTCCCACGGGCGATCGTATGCGCAGATCGTGAGGGAAGCCATGGAGAATACCGGCCGTGGTGGTTCGTCGAACCGGGGAGGAGGACATGCCAACAGCCAGGGTGGGTTGTTTGGGCGTGGGGGTTTTCAGGGAAGTTTCCACCCCGACCATGGCGGTGGCTATGCCGGCGGCTATTCCGGCCGGAGGGGAGGAAGATATGGTGGAGGCGGGAACAATGGAGGGCGCTTCGGTGGCCGGGCTGCTGGAGGTCGCCGGCCTTTCGGAGGACAGGACACGCACGCCGGCCATCCGCAGAGCAATCTTGCTGGACATGCAGGAGGCGCCAGCATTAGCACTGGCCGGTGTGCCAACAGCGCCGGCACCGGCGCAAGAAACCGAAGCTGCAGCCCTACTCCAGCAGATGTTCTCATCATCCATGGCTGTCAAGCATCGGAGGCGGCCGTGTTACTGCAGCAAGCATTCACGCTCACGCAAGGGGGTGTGGCAGCCGAAGGCAAGGGTGATGTATCAAAGCTATCCACGCCTGCTGTTGTACCCAAGAATGACAAAGCTTATGCTCAGAACAAAAGTAGAGGTACCAGAGTCGTCTAACATGGGGGTGGCAAAGGCAACAGGCAAGCTTCCATATTGTTACAGATGCTACACAAAAGGGCATGCTATGGCAGAATGCACCTCTGAATTATACTGCAAGATTTGTGATAAAGTTGATCACTTAAAGGTCAGGTGTCCTAGGTTCCGAGCGGACAAATCTTTCGTTGTTGCATGTGGGTATGCTGTTGATGGTTTGGGCTTTTATTATATCCCGGCGCCTAACACCCACAAGCACAAAGGGGAGACAAAGACTGGAGTGATCAAGGTCAATGGGGGATCCCTCACAGCACCAATGGTGACTTCAGAGCTGGGGCCTCTGATTCCGGGACAATGGAAATGGGTGGTACAGGAAACGGCCACGAACACTTTCAAGGCTGTGTTTCCTACAAAGGGGGAATTACAGAGGATGAAGGAGTGGGGTGTGCTGCACACAAGGTTTTCCAATATTACAATGAAAATAGAGGAGGCTGGATGTGGTGTAGCAAAATGTGTACCGCCTAAAATTTGGGTTCAGTTCACTGGACTGCCGGACGATCTGAGGGAGTACAAGGTAGTATGGGTTGTTGGCTCGATTATAGAGTATCCAAGGAGGTTGATATGAGCTTTGCAAGAAAATATGATAGATGCCGGGTTCAGGTTTCGGTCCTTGATCCTAACATTATTCCACAATTTGTGGATGTGGCTATTGGGGACTACCTGTATGAACTGCATTTTATGATTAAAGTAAATATGGATGAGGGTAACCAGGATATGGATAGCAATGGAAATGATGGGAGCTCCGAAGGTGATGGTATGGGCAAGAATAATGGCAAAGGACGTAGCGCTTCCAAGGAAGAGAAGAAGAAATTTGGTTCTGACAAATCAGGGGTGACGTGGGAGCAAACTGCACCATCGGGTGGAAATACAGGCCGGCGGGGGGGAGGTTGGCACCCCAAATTTAGGAGTTGGAAACCAAGGCGCACTGTAGTATTTTATTTGTATGTGTGGAAAATTGTCTAAAAATTGATTAATTAGGCTCAAAATGTTCGTCTCGTAGAGTACAATAAAATTGTGCAATTAGTTTTTAATTTCATCTACATTTAATACTCCATGCATGCTATGACATTTTGATGTGATGAGAATCTTCTTTTTCATAGTGAATTTTGGGGGTAGAATTTGGGATCTAAACAAGGCATAGTTTGGGTACTGCAGTGACCATTGAGGGCAGGCCCAACGCAGTGGCTCCGGTAGTGGCCTCATCAGGCCAGCTAGGTTCGGACTCCAGGTGGACAAAAGTCGTATGCTCTAAACTTGTATGAGAGACCTGCAGAAGATGTAGGTGCTTAGGAGAGAGAAAATAGAGATACAGAGATGGAAAAGTAAAAAGTATCAGCAGTGATGGGACAGAGAACTAAAAAGAAGAGACCCAGCGTTGGAAGATTAATAGCCTTGAGATTACTGAGTCTACGTGGAGATGAACTTTAGCCTGAAGCCACCGCTTTTTGATATTTGCGTTGGGCCTGCCCTGATGGGCCGGTTGCTGTGCTGCAGCAGTCTGGGGGTCCATCGCCTGTGTTACAGCAGGCTGGGGCGTCAGCACTGGAGATACAGCAGTTCGCTCCGGAAGACAATGAGGCCTTGTTTAGATATCGAACGTGGAGGTCGAATTTGGGAGTTTGATGTCACTTCGTAATTATTGCGTCACTGTAGCATTTCGTTTGTATATGTGAAAAATTGTCCAAAAATTAATTAATTAGGCTCAAAATGTTCGTCTTACAGAGCACAACAAAACTGTGTAATTAGTTTTTGATTTCATCTACATTTAGTACTCCATGCATGCTATGACATTTTGATGTGATGGAGAATCTTCTTTTTACATAGTAAATTTGGGAGTTGCTTTTTGAACTAAACAAGGCCTGAGATGGGCAGCATTTCTGTGAAGCATATGGCCCCGGCGGCTATTCCAGAAGCGCAGGACCTTAGACCTTCGGCGTAGCAAACACCGTGCTGGGTCTAGCAGCGGCGATTCGATGGACATGGCTATGAAGCGAAAAGCCGGGACATCGGATACGGGTCTGCCCACAAAAGGTGAACAAAAATGTCATTATTTTATACATTTTCCAGATGATTCTATTTCTACTAGTTTCAGTAACTTGGGTATTATGTTGGGTACTGATGCTACTAGTATTAGGGAATCAGTAGCGTCTATTAAAAATGTAGAACATAAAAGATTAATAGAGTCACCGGTAAGGGATAAATTGAATGACATTTTTGACAAGAGAAAATTCTAGCAGAGGAGGACGAAGTGGATACTTTTATTTTGAACCATTTGTGTGGAGAGATTATGGATGAGGTGTTGGATTCCAGTGGTGATCTACCTGATCTTACTACTGCGTTACCAAGCAAAAATACACACACATCAATTAAAAAGAAAAAGAAACTCTTCACACCAAAAGAAAAACATAATAGTAGGACTAGATGAAAGGTGTTTTTTGGAATAGTAATGGGTTTGGAGACCCAAAAAAATACAGATTTTTATCGGAATTGACCCAGGAACAGAATCTCAGTTTCATTGCCATCTCAGAAACAGGGAGGAGGAATTTTTCAAATCCATTCCTAAAAAATTTGTGTGGTGGTAAAAATTTTAGTTAGCATTGTAAGGAACCAAAAGGTCGCTCTGGGGGCATTCTGTTAGGAATTGACTTAGATATGTTCCATATCGGGGCAATAGATGAGGGAGACTACTATGTAAAATTCCACTTATGCAACAAAAATGATAGCTTTAAATGGGCACGGTAGTGGTCTATGGTCCTGCTCAGAATGAGCTCAAGGAGAGCTTTTTAACTGAGCTAGTTCACATGTGTAGTCACGAGAATTTACCAATCCTCATAGGAGGTGATTTTAACATATTGCGAAGCCCGAATAACAAAAATAATGATAATTTTGACCACGTTGGCCATTCCTTTTTAATGCCGTAATTGATGGTATGGATTTGAGGGAGTGTCACACCCGGATTTACACAAAAACCCGAATGCTGCTATATGTGTGCCCAGGAAGTCCACAGAACACATACAGCTAACAAATATGATAAACATAGTACATATTCTTGAATAAAAAAATAGTTAAATCAGAGTTTACCAAAATAAAACACATCGGAAGTCTATCTCTCTCGACAGGTAGAGCCTCAAGTCCACAGGGACACCGACTGGTTGACCACAGCTCAGAAGTATCACTGATCCATCTGTTACCCATCTGGGATTTTATTGAATAATAGCAAGCGTAAGTAAATGTCTTACTTAGCAAGTATAGCACAGGTGTATGAAGGCTCAAAATAAGGCTAGACACAGCTTAACTGCATTAGCACTTTTAGTTGGTTCATTTTAATATTATCCAAGTTACTACAAGTGAATGAAACCCAGTTGCAACCCAATTAATAAAGTATAAGTGACATTAAGCATAAATAAACATCATCTTCTAATCAAAAAGGATCCAGGCCGCTTGTGACCCTGAGCAAGGCTATCATGATAGATTTACACTCTGCAGAGGTTTCGCCCTTTACCCATTAGTCGCGTAAAAGCTCAAAAGAACTTTAAACCCAACCACGCGGAGGTGGATCAGACCTCACAAATCACACTACCGAGGTGTGACCGCATAGGGACGCTACGAGGTTTTTTCACAAGACACCCTAACAAGACAGTGTCCGCTATGGTACAACACAGGTAGTATGGCCCAAGGCACCAAGATAGACTTACGTCTACGGAGTCACACCATAAGGGAGTCGATGGCGTCCAAAGCGCGGATGTCACACCCAACAATGCGCAACGTGTGGAGTTCCCCATCGCAGGGACTCCCAGCACGGGACTGTGCCTCACGGGGGCATAGCCAACGGATCACCCGCCCTCAGTGGATCAAACCATACACTCACGAGTGGTTCTCATAGCGCCGTCGGCCACTCCGGTACCACTGACAAGCTAGAGCCGTACAAGCTACTTGACCAAGACCAGAGCCATAATAGTTCTAGCGGTGGCGACAGGCTCCTGGGTTGCCGCTTTAAGAACCGGACCTTAAGGAGAGACACTAGAGCAAAGCACACAGCACATGCTCTAGTTCCCTAAACTAAGTTGCTAAAAAGCATGTTTTATCATAAATGTTAAAGTAAACCATTAAGTCAAGATTAACAATTAAATAATAGTGACAGTAGCTGCGCATAGCAATGATTCTACCCATATGCAAAAACCCAAGGTAAACAAGGACATGATAATCAAACTAGGTACAACCTTAATGGTACATCAATTTAGACACATGCAGGTATGAAATAATGTAGTACATAGTGGGTACGTAGCAAGGATTGTTCGTGCTATAACTTGCCTTAAATCCATTATAATTACTCATAGTCTTCAACTCTTGATCTTCAAACTCTTCTGCTTGTAATCTCTCGATGACGTTCCTCTATCGCAGCGACCATCGAGCACAACATGCAGTCTAAACAAGCAAGCAAACAATATACAACTAAGAACAGTACACAGATCAAAATAAAAGCTTTAAAAGAGCGCACTAAAGGATGGGGCTCGAGGCTATGGTCACGTGAGCGCAAGAATCGCTGAAAACGGAGCAACGGTTGAAAAGATACAACTATCGGAAGATTTAAATTATAAAAAGAAAATAAAAGACTATATGCTTCATTTATTTTAATTAATTAAAATAATATAAAGGATATTTCAGAGAAACACCTTATGTTATAATTAATTCAATATTATATTTGAATTTATAAAACCGAGGTGGAATCTAATCACATTTTATTTATAATTGTTTATGTAAAATTATGCCAAATTAAATGTTAACTTGAAATAAAATATGTGAGAGCATCTAATCGACTAACTTTATATCTCGAGTTGAACTAGTCAAATTATTATTTAAAACACATTTTTATTGATATTAATCAGATTAACATTTACTTATAAAAAGCTAGTTATCATAAACATTAGTCATGTTAATATTATTTATGAAAATCGAGATATAACCTAGTCAACTTTTATTTATAAAACTCACTGAATAATATTAATCAAATTAATAGTTAACATGTAAACCGAGTTTAAACCGTAATTATATTTTAAATTAGAAAAACACATTAAAGTAGCCTTTAATATAATTAATGTTAAATAAAATTCAGAAATAAATAACATGGTAAATAACAGTGCTAACATGTAGTTCATGTCAATATGAATCTAACGCAACTTGAACGAGTTGAAACGGAGCTAAAACACGGAAACTAAAGCTTAAACAAGATTGCAGGGACCTGATTGCAATTAATTGTAGACTACAGGGGTTAGCAAAGGAGATTCGCAAGACACACTGAATAGTGGGCGCGAAAAGGATGAAACCTAGGGTTAGATCTGCAAAAATTGCTCGGGCTGGGTTTAAGTGCAAAGGGTGGGATTCTCTAGGGGATTTTCTGAGAAATCGCCAAGACACAAGCTTAGATCTAATATTTACGCGATTCTCCAGGGGCCTAAACGCAAAGTCATCATCTCCTTCTTTGAGACAGCAGAGGGAGGCTCGCCGGCGCCCCTGGAGGCGCATGCTCGCCGGCGCTCCGGTGGCCTAGGGCCCAGGCGAAGTAGCTCAACAGGGAGGGGAGGAGTAGGGGGTCGCATGGGGGATGCTCACCACGGGGAAGATGGCCGGAGTAGGGGGTCGCATGGGGGATGCTCACCACAGGGGCCGGCGGTGAGGGGCTCTCGCGGGGGAGCGGCTCGGGTGGACGTCCGGTGACAGGGACCGGCTGGGGAGCTCCGTCCCAGCGAGGAGAAGCCCGTGGTGCCCTCTGTCCGACCCAGCGACCGGCGGAGGTGGCGAGCGGCGTCAATGGTGGTCGCGGCTTTCGTCTCCGGCGGTGCCGTTGTGCGAGGGCGGCGGTGGCTGGGTGCCGAGAGATGGCGGGGTGGCGGCTTAAAATAGGGCCGAGGGGGGCGCGGCGAAGCTCGGGGGGCGAAGCGGCACCAACGCCAAGGCGCGGCACGCACGCCGAGGAGGCGGCGGCGCTGCTGCACCTCGGGCGGCCAGCTCGCGGGCTGCGATGGGCTGAAAGGGTTGCGTGCTAGGCCGAGCGCTTGGGCCGCGAGCGGAGCGAGCGGGTGGGGTGCGCATGGGCCGGGGCGCGCGCTGGCGGGGGACGAGAAGTAGGGAGGGAGAGGAATCAGGCCGGGGAAAGAATTTAGGGGGCGAATGCGGACTTGGCCGGATTGAGCCGGGCTGGGCTTGAAAGGGAGTTGGGCTGGGTTTCGGCCCGGGAGGGTTTTGGGTTTTTCTTTTCCTTTTTATTTTCAGAAAACATTTTCTAAGGCAAGAATAAATCTAGAAAATTCTAGATAATTCGTTTAAGCCACGAAAAATACTCTGAAATTTCCAAAAATCTCAGGAAAATTCCTAGAGGGTAAGTTGGACATGAGGAACCCAAATAAAATATTTGGAGCTCATGAAAAAAGTTTTAGCACCTTCCAAAAATTGGAATTAGCTATAGAAAAATAGGAATAAATCCCAGAAAAATCTGAAAAATTCCTATGAGGCTCTTAAACGTATTTTAGAAATTTTACACGCATAAAATCACTAAATGCAACCGGAATGAATGCATAGCACACAATGTTAAACCTGCATTGTTTTATTTTAATTTAGAAAAAAAAAATTCCCTGTACTAAATTCTTTGTAAATTAAATACAGTTGAGAAAAATTTTAAAATTATGAGAAATTCTGTATTTAATTCTTCTTTAAAATCACATCCTGAAATCAAAAAATTTCAGGGTGTGACAGGGAGCTAGAGATGTGGGCAGAAAATTCACTTGGGCTAACTCATTGCAGAATCCAACGTATGAGAAATTGGACCGTGTGTTAATGTCCACGGAATGGGAACAAAAGTTCCTGTTATCCACGGTTATTGCACTTAATCGGGACATCTCTGAGCATACCCCTTCTACTCCTTAACACTGGCGAATCTTCTTCAATTTGTAGCCAATCCTCATAGGAGGTGATTGTAACATGTTGTGGGAGGAAGAAATTAAGTGGTATCAAAGGGCTAAGGTGAAGGAGTTACTAGAGGGAGATTCAAATGCAAAAAACTTTCAGCTCATAGCGAATGGGAAACATATGAAGACAAGAATATACCAGTTGCAAGATGGGGATCGTATACTACATGGTGACGATGAGTTAAAAATTATATTAATACCTGCTACCATGGTTTATTCGGTTCTCCAGAGGAGAATAATTTCCAGCTGGATGAGTCTCGAATAGTGTGCTGGAAAAAGAGATTCTTGTATCTATGTTTACTGAGCAGGAAGTAAAGGAGGCTATTTTCTAAATGGAACATAACAAAGCCCCTGGACTTGATGGTTTCCCAATTGAATTCTATCAGCCTTCTGGGACTTTATAAAGGGAGACTTAATGCTTTTATTACAGGAATTCCATAGTGGGAACCTGCCTCTGTATAGCCTAAATTTTGGTACAATCATTCTGTTGCCGAAATGCAAAGAAGCTATCAAAATTCAACAATATAGACCCATTTGCCTGCTAAATGTGAGTTTAAAGATTTTCACAAAAGTGGCTACAAATAGAATCTCACAGGTCGCTCAAAAGGTAATTAGCCCCACACAAACCGCTTTTTTACCGGGGAGGAGTGGTAGTTCTACACGAAACAATTCATGAACTTCATAGGAAGAATCAGAATAGGGTAATTTTTAAGATTGATTTATGAAAAAGCATATGACAAGGTGTGATGGCCGTTTGTACAACAAACCTTGAGGATGAAAGGGTTTTCACAAAAGTGGGGACAATGGATTGAAGCGTTTACTCAACGTGGTCACGTTGGTATTAAAATAAATGACTAAGTAGGTCAAAATTTTCAAACTTGGAATGGGTTAAGACAGGGGGATCCATTATCACCCATTCTTTTTAATATTGTTGTGGATATGTTAGCAATTATCATAAATAGAGCGAAAGAAAAGAGGGACAAATCTCTGGGGTTGTGCCACATTTGGTTGATGGAGGGCTTTCCATCGTACAATATGCAGATGACACAATTCTCTTTATGGACCATGATTTGGTCAAAGCCACAAATATGAAGTTGTTGTGTGCGTGTGAACAATTGTCGGGTCTTAAAATAAACTTTCATAAAAGTGAGGTATTCTGTTTTGGCCAAGCTAAAGAGCATGAACAACAATATGCGGAATTTTTTGGGTACCAGTCTGGATCCTATCCTTTCAGGAACCTAGGTATACCGATGCATTATAGGAAAATTAGCAACCTGGATGGGAAGATGATAGAGGAAAAGTTTGAAAAGAAATTGAGTAGCTAGAAAGGAAAACATATGTCATGTCAGTAGGTGGGACAATAGTGTTAAGTAATTCTGTCTTAACTAGCTTTGTGGTGTTTATACTTTTTTTCGAGGTTCGAAAGGGGGTTCTGGAAAAATTAGATTAATTTAGATCAAGATTCTTTTGGCGATCGGATGAACACAAGAGGATATATCGATTAGCCAAATGGAATATACTATGCCAACCCAAAGAAAATGGGGGATTAGGGATCAAAAATCTAGATGTACAAAACCAATGTTTGTTAAGTGGCAGTTTAAATTTTTCAATAAAGATAGTTTATGGCAGCAAATGTTAAAGAATGAATATTTCCGATCTAATACTATCATGCAAGTTGTGAGGAAACCTGGGGACTCCCATTTCTGGTAAATGAAAGTTAAACAATCATTTACTAATTTTGGTACTTTCCAGTTAAATGATGGCAAACAAGTCAGGTTCTGGAAAAACAAATGGTTAGGTAACTTTACTCTGAGGCAACAGTACCCGTCCCTATACCATATTGCTAGGAAGAAAAATGACACAATAGCTAAGGTTTCTTCTAGGATCCCTCTTAACGTGTCTTTTAGAAGATAACTAGTAGGACCGTGATGGAGACTAGGGTGCCCGATCTTCCGTCAGGTGAAGGATAACTCGTTTTGGGCGGAGCACGACACACCGATCCGGCTTCAAGTCAGCAAACTCGAACCCTATAATCTTAGCACCACGACTCCTCTGGTTATCAACCGTGTCACAACCCGGTTGACCTCACCAAGAAGGCTAATCCCTGCCTGCGAAACGAAGAACACAAGCAAAAACTCGAAAGAACGCAACACTCAACAGGAAGTGACAAACTGCAGATGTATGATTAAGCATGATAGTTGGGGTTCTACAAACCGATGACGGCGAGACTGTTCTCGACAGATTAGTCTAAGCAAAACCCCAAACCCTAATGTGGTGGCGGCTACTGATTATATGAGGAATGGGGCGTGCAAAACCCCCTAACCACGTCCATAATGGACCCCAACATGATACATGGGCCAACAGCCCAAAAGATGGTGGCACGGCACCCTGGCAGATTCTGGACGTCCACTTGTTTTGACGATTCCCGATTACTCAGAATGAATTTTGAGGTGGGACCGGTGCCATTGGAAAGCTTATCTTTCCAAGTATATGTAGAACGTCAAAAACCGAGCCCGTATGCGACCTGGGAGACGAATTTAGTGCGGGCTGCTCCTGGACTCCGAGGCGGACTCGAACTTGAGTTTCTTTGGGCCTCCACCTTGGGGACTCAAATTGGATTAGCCTTGGGCCTTCTTCTTGATTTGGAAAACCTTGTTGGTCTACTTCTTCTCCACCCAATGCACCCCTAATGGACATATGTATGGGTGTCATGTCCTCATCATCCTCCCCTTCTTGATGAAAAGCCGTCCTCGGCGTCGTTTGTGCTCTAAGATGGCCCTGCACAACACGAAGAACACAAGGTTGTGGAAAATATGGGAACTGAGAATATTGAGGGGAGTGACATGACCATATTTGCAATCTCTCAAAGCATCTTCTCCTATAGAGTTGTCGGCAAATACGTAGGCTCCTCTATCGAAATGCACACGATCTTTTTCAATACTATCCTGCAAAAGATTAGCACTAACCAAATACAATGCAGGCATAGATGGTTGCATAACCGCTAGTATCTGTTCAATACAAGAAAAACCAGCACTAGCACACATAGGTAATAGCCAACAATGCTCCCCATCTTGAAAGTGAACCTGATTCGTTATAGTAAAACTAGATAGACAATCTAGTTGATCACAATCTTGTACATCAAAAGGAGATTTCATATTTGCACAAATATAGACTCGATGCACCATATACTCTCCTTTAAAATTATATTTACCAATAAAATGATATGTACAAGTATACAAACATGACAACTCAACACATCTAAATTTCTCTTCCAAACCACTAAGAGCACATAAATTATCAAACTCAACATAACCCAAAGTGTTTAAAGAAGATAATAATTTCAGTTCGTCATGTGCACAAGTAATCGGTATAATAATATTATTTCCAGCAGATGTATATTGCTTCAAATCAAAAGTATCATGCTCCTTCTCTATTTGTGACAAATGTAATACAAGAGAAGGTTCTAGTATAACATTATTTGCATCATTTGAGGGCAAATTCAGCACATCAAGAGAGCATTTACCTGAAAATTTTACATGTTCCTGTTCATTTGTATGGTCATCTTCATTATGTACATGTTGCAAAAATATCATAATGTAAAAATTCAGATTTAGATGAATTTGTTGTGTCATTGAAAACAACCCATTCTTTTCTAAAAGGTTCATTTTTTCTTCTCTCCGCCCTTTGGAGATCAGCTTCTAAAATTTCAGCAATAGTCAAAGGTACAAGTGTAATTTTTCTACCGTTGTACTTGAATGAATATTTATTAACATCCTTTTTGTGTACCGCATTATTTATCTTAATCCAAGGCGTGCCTAGCAACAAATGACATGCTTGCATAGGTACTATGTCAAAATCAGCACTATCCTTATAAGAACCAATGCTAAATTCAATATGTGTAATTTTAGTTACTTTTATCTTATCATAAGAATTTACCCATTGCATGTAGTATGGATGTGGCTTTGTAGTCAAACCAAGCTTCTCAACTAGCTTTAAGCTTGCAAGGTTGTTGCAACTTTCACCATCAATGATGACTCGGCAACGTCTCTCCATCACAACAAAGAAAATCTGGAATAAATTGTTGAATTGATTTTGCTCCGCTTTCTCCATTTGAGAACTTAGTACTTCTCGAACAATCTCATCGCTCCCTACCATTGTTAGTATGTAGACAAGAGAAAACACAAAAGGTTATCCCTATCAACTACTATATGTGTGTCAGTGGAAACACTCTCTCACATGCTTTACCAAATTCTTACAAATGTTCTTACAAAAGCAAAATAGTGGATGGTACAACCGGTGGCTGGTTTGTGATACCTGTGAGAAAGTAGTACCAAGATTGCAATGGTCTTTCGCTGCACTGACCTGAAGTATAGTTTGTGGAGCTCGGAAGGCTAAATATGTAGCAAGGAGTAGCAAATAACGAATGCAGAATAGCAAAGTTCAATAAGTATCCAAAGCACAAGTCACAATTGCTGACTTAGACGTGTCCTAGGCATAGCACAACAAATTGGAACAAGAAACGATGGATAAAGCTCACAGAACAAGCAAAACAACACTCTATGCAATTGCTTTTTAATCTTTTCAGTAATTTCTCTGTAGGACTAGTAGGAATTAAGATGTTTTATTTTTCTCAACTATTGTTTTTATATTTTTCTCTGAATAAGGATATCAAAAGCTCCAACCATAAAAATTTGCATCCATTTTTTAGGTGAGATGCGGCCTAGGGAATTTCAGGAATAATCTCTGAAAACCCTGAAACAACTTGATCAATTATTTATTTATCTTCCTGATTCTTTTTGAATTTTTTGACTTGACCAAACAAGCCTAAGGCTAGTTTGGGTCACCTCCGAATGAAGTCATGAATCTGCTATAAAAATTTGAGCTAAAACGGAGCACCGAGTGAAAAGTTATACCTGTTGTATGGAAGGTATCTCAAATTATGTTTTCCAAAGGCACGAAAAACAGCAGCAGCTAGGGTAAACTTCCTCCTAGTGTCTGCGGCAGCAAGCAATAGGTATTCGCTAGATGAAACAAGGATCAAGTATGCAATGCAAAAGCGATCAAAGTGGCTTGCAACCTATCTAGGGCTTGCACGACGAGAGTTCACACAAGGCGGCTAGCGAGGCAAATCGAGTAATGTGGTGGCTTGAATTCTTGTATGGCTAAACGTGGATGGGATAGCGGCGGAAACAAACGAATCACAGCAACAGGCGATTGAACTACGACACGAACACTACTAAAACCAGCAAGGAGACTTGAGCACGGACACAAACTCAACAAAGAGAATCTGAAACGAAATTGCAAAGGCTAAAAGGGGTACTAGGACAGCGGAATTATTTTTGGGGCTATTTTCTGGACTATAGGACAAAGGCGAAAGGACGAACCTGACGGTAAACCTGCTCTGATACCACTTGATGGGGACTAGGGTGCCCGATCTTCCGTCAGGTGGAGGATAACTCGTTTTGGGTGGAGCACGACACACCGATCCGGCTTCAAGTCAGCAAACTCGAACCCTGCAATCTTAGCACCACGACTCATCTGGTTATCAACCGTGTCACAACCCGGTTGACCTCGCTAAGAAGGCTAATCCCTGCCTGCGAAACGAAGAACACAAGCAAGAACTCGAAAGAACGCAGCACACAACAAGAAGTGACAAACTGTAGATGTATGATTAAGCACGATAGTTGGGGTTCTACAAACCGATGACGGCGAAATTGTTCTCGATAGATTAATCTAAGCAAAACCCCAAACCCTAATGTGGCAGCGGCTACTGATTATATGAGAGTTGGGGCGTACATAACCCCCTAACCACGTCCATAATGGACCCCAACATGATACACGGGCCAACAACCCAAAAGATGACGGCGCAGCACCCTGGCAGATTCTGGACGTCCACTTGTTTCGACGATTCCTGATTACTCAGAACGAATTTTGAGGTGGGACCAGTACCATTAGAAAGCTTATCTCCTTAGCTTTCCAAGCATATGTAGAACGTCAAAAACTGAGCCCGTATGCGACCTGGAAGACGAATTTAGTGTGGGCTGCTCCTGGACTCCGAGGCGGACTCGAACTTGAGTTTCTTTGGGCCTCCACCTTGGGGACTCGAATCGGATTAGCCTTTGCCCTTCTTCTTGACTTGGAAAACCTTGTTGGTCTCCTTCTTCTCCACCCCATGCACCCCTAATGGACATATGTATGGGTTTCATGTCCTCATCAGACCGGATTTAAACTTATGGCACAATTTGGTAAGTCGTATTAGTCATATACAACATAATGCGAGGGTGGATACTTTTAGATTGAATCTTACCCAATCTGGTCTGTTCTCTGTTAAGTCAATGTATATGGCCCTTATTAGCAATGGTAATAGACAACGAAATTCTATAATATGGTAGTTAAAAATTCCTTTGAAGATTAAGATTTTTATGTGGTATTTAAAAAGAGGGGTGGTCCTCACGAAGGACAATTTAGTTAAGAGCAATTGGAAAGGGAGTAAACTCTGCTCTTTCCGTTCAAAGGAGGAAACAATCCAACATCTTTTTTTATTGTCATATGACCAAATTTCTTTGGAGAGCTGTATGAATTGCTTTTGACTTACAAACTCCTCATAGTTTTAATTATTTGTTAAGTAATTGGCTTGTGGGGATGGATGGCAAGTTAAAGAGTCAATTGTTTGTTGGTGTTGCCGCCCTATGCTTGTCACTATGGCTCGGCAGGAATGATGTGGTTTTTGACAAATCTCCGATAAAAACTTACTTGCAGGTATTGTTCAGAGGGACTTACTTGCTCCGGTTTTGGGCACAGCAACAACGGCGTGAACAAGAAAGACAAGTAATAAAGGATGCATGTCAGGCACTGGAGGTTTTGGCTATGTGTCTATTTGCCCACCATAGATGGAGGTTTAGCGATAGGATTGCATTGTAACCTTCTTATCAAACTATGCGGTGTGGTTTTTTGGTAAACTTTGAAGTTGCATACGAAAGTGCTGCAGTTTCGTAGTTAAGGCCGTAGCCAAATTTGGTCAAGGCTGGATTTATTCTATTATCTAAAAAAAACATGTCACTTCCTTAGTTCCTTTGTCTCCTCGACTGTCATGTCGTAGCTTTTCCCCTTTTTGTTTATTCCCAGATACTTCATGTTAGGCAAAAAAAAAGAAAGGATTGCGCGGAGCTACATGATGATAACTGGAACTAGCATATATAGAACTTTAATTTCTCTTATTATTATTATCAATCATGTGCATTAAATTATATGCCACCATCATTTATCTGACCATTTCTTTTGTGCTCGTGGCAATCGCCATTACCATGGCGTGCTGCACTGCCTGATCTGCTCTTAAGTCTGAATATAATCTAGGAATTGAAGAAAATTTTCAGCAGCGTGTGGCAAGGAAGACATGGAGGCATCGGTTTCCTTCAGATCTGAGATGGCGCGCTGCAGGTCATGAAAAAATAGAGATGGTTGTCAGAATCCTCAAATTTAATGATTTTGTGTAAATTGATCTTCTTTTGCATTATGCATTCACCTGGCAGTTCTAGTAGACGGCCTGTCATGCGCCATGTCACGCTTTTGTTTCGTGAGGCCGGCATGCATTAATTTAATTGTCACTGTTGTTAGTAGAAATATCTAAAACAGAGTAATTGCATATGGCTATCGAGTATTACTGCTGGGGGTTGAATTTCAGGTTTCTGTGTTTCAAGATTATTGGTATGTTCATGAATCTTTTAACAAATATGATAACATGGTTGAGTGAACACACTTGCAAGTAATTGTTCACAAAACAACATTGTGGGTGAATTCACAAAACATACTTACTCTTTTGTGAGTTCAGCTTTTCAAGATTATTTTGCTTTCCTTTTCCATTTTGCAGAGATGCTAGTATAGTAGTCCACTTGCCACCATTTTTACATAGTCTAGATGGTGGCATTGTACAAAGTTATTTTTGAAAGGGCATTATATATGGAGAATGAAAGAACCACAACTGAGACTTTGAGATGCTGTGGTAATGCTCTTGAGTCTTGAGCTAAAATATGATATTATCATATCACCTGTTGACTGTTGTTACGGGAGTGTGCCCTGGCCTTGGGCAGCGGTAAATCCAAGTTGGCCTCCCATGCATCCTCCGATCAGATGGCCTAATTAACATGGATCATTTCCCATGGGCCAGGGAGGTTCAACTATGAATCATCGACAAATGCTAACTGACCGGGTGATGGCGTGGCGCCATGGATGCGCTGCATGTGTTGATTGTTAATCAGCGAGAAGAGGAAAACATTATGAAGAACAAAACTGTTTCATGAACTGTGACCGAATGACAGGTGGGCCCGACTGATATATTTTCAGTCGCAAAGGTTTCGTTGTTGTTAGGGAAGTGAAGATATGGTCGTACGTGCTACAGATGTATACGGGGTATATACAAGACACCTGGTAGGTTAATATATAGTGGATACAGCATTGAGATGATTATTTTTTGCGCACTGAGATCAAGGGGTTTAAAACAAATTACTATTCATAATCTAAAAAATAAATTACTTATCTCTCTCTATCTGGACAAATTACTTAACAAATATGATAACGCTTAGTCTTTATAGCGCTTTCTTTTGTACTAGCTAGTCTTTTAGCTGCCTATTATGTTGCTTCTTTGTTTAAGATTTTGAGTCTAAGAACTCATGTACTTTTGGCTGTATATATCGGCTTGCGGATACAGAGGCCAGATTATATCCAATATCTAAAAAGATGGAGGGTTGATCAGTTCCAGACTTGAAGCCACCGGAGATATAGGACATAGGAGTATTCTTCTTTATGTTTGATATTCAGGATGCAAGATTTGCTGAACCAACTAGTTCAGCAGCACCGGTCGTTTCAAAGAAAACAAGTTCAGCAGCAGCTTAAGCAACAAGGGATTAGTAGTTTGTTAGCTGATAGCTAGGATTAGGTTAGCTATTGGGATAAGGATTGTTAGGGCGCCTTGCTATTGGTGGGTATATTATTGATGAACAAGGGGTTCCATAACCACAATTTTCTAGTATGTGTTGCTCAGTTTCTCTTCCACCCTCAGAAAATGTGGAGTGACAGAACTCACGCATCCGAGTTGGGTCTGGTATTAATGCTCGAAATTTTATATCAAAGTTTGGAAAAATAAATCTTCTTCTTTAACAACTCAATTTCAATCAACGTGGAGCAGAACGAGACCGCACCTTCAGCAAGATTAACGTACTGCCTTGCCTATTCTCTCCTACTCCGTCCAATCGAGTACCTACTGCCCAAAAGCAGAGCAGAGAAGACATTCATAATCTGCTGTACATCAAGAAAGACTCTGCAACACAAGTTCAGAATAACGTTAGGTATCTGGTTCCTGCATTGGTGATGATATGTGATCAACAATTTAGGACGAAACTGAATCATCTAGCCAAGTGGTAATTTTTTTAGGTCTAGCTCATGTAAAACTTTCCAAATAAAAGTTGAAATAAACCAGGCAACACATGGCCCGCTGCAAGTCCCAAACAAAATTAGATTAACGCAGATGAAATGTTGGAATCACACCTACGATTTTAGCACTGATGTGTGTGTTGGAAATATAGACAATATATTGATCAAAATCCGAACAGTATTAATCATGGCACGAACTAAATGTAGCATGCAACACTCTATTATACTAGTAACCATCAAGATCATCATGATTAACTCATAAAACATGATGTAGAAATAGATCTGAACACGGCGTACGTACAGTGGATGCGCTGGCGCAGCCGTGGTGACGAGTGTTGAAGGAGCAACGTTCACGTTGTGGACGGAGTGCAACAATCGGCGCTGCAGACGACGAGCTTGTACAGCGCCGGACCTTGGCGGAAGACGAGCCGTGGCGAAAATTTGGAGCAGTTGTTGGCGGTCGTTACAACCCAAATTCAACCACCAATACGCGGGAATAAATGAGAGACTATGCAACATTCCATGTACTTAGGTTTTATTTCTAATGGAGTTCCACGAGTTTTGGTGAGTGTCGCTTGTGCAGGTACAACATTGCGAAATACGTGTTATAGGGGTCGAAAATGACCAATTCGGCCGAACGTGTCGTTCGGCCGGTTACCCCCCTTAGCCGTACAGGCCAGCGGGAGCCGTCCACGTCAACCAAACGACAACACACGACACGTGGACGACCGCCAACACATCCCGGAGCACCGACACGTCATCCTGGGCCGAATCAACTCAAACCCAAGCACCAGAGGCCAGCCCAAGGGGTCCAGGAGCAAGAGGCGGTGCACGGGGGGCGTTCTGGGCTGAAAGCCCAGTTCGGTCGAACCCACCAGTTCGGCCGAACCGCCCCCAATGCACCAACCGCCTCCAGGAGTGCATCCATGCCGTCCAGAGCCAAGGCGGTGGATCCAGGGGTTCGGCCGAACCGACCTGTTCGGCCGAACCCGGTCTCTTCCCCCGAATCAACAGGGAATATCCCCTAGATCCCTTGGCGGTTACTCCACTCCAAACCGCCTTAGGACACCTATATAAGCAGTGGCATACACCTTGTATCAACACACAACACAAGAGTAGAGTGCAGGCGAAGCACTGTTAGTTTTCCACTTGTATCAGTAGAGATAGGGAGAGAGGAGAGGTGAGCGTCCCGGAGAGGAGCCGAAGTGTCGGCCCCTCTTCCTGCTGTACCTCTACGGATGCGGCTTCACTTCGAGTAACATCCGGGTCGTGTCTGGTAACTCTTGTATCTCTCTCAGATTAATTGAGCATTCAGTTCTTACTTTTATATGCTTGCTGGTTCTTCGTTCAATGCTTAGTTGATTGGTATAACTGTATACTGGTTGCTTAGCTTGGGTGCTTATCTTGCTATAGGAGATAAGTAGTTATTGACTAGTGTAGGAGTGGTTCCTAGACTTGCCAGTAACCTTAGTTTCTGCCCGTCGCAACGGAGGTGGTAGCCGTAAGGTGGTGACAACCCTCTCGGTCTTCGTAGTCCATCACGTTAGTTCCGGTGTCCTAGGACCCAAGGTTCCGGGTAACCGGCACCCCTTCTCATCCCTTTCTGTGTGTCGGAGGCTCTGTAGTCCCGAAGCAAGTATCTATCTGTATATTCTGCTCTGCTCAGTCAATCGGTAGAATACCCTTACCAGACCTGTACCCTCTCTACCCTCCTACCTCTTCTCTTCTCTCCTTGTTGTCGTCATCCACCTCATCCATTTCATTCATCCACTCCATCTACCTAGGACAACTTAGTTTAGGATTAGTACACTTCTCGTTCCCCGTGGAAATCGATACCTTGGAATACTCCCGGGTGAAAGCTACATCGGTATCCGTCCGCTTGCGGATTTATCTGTAGGCCGTAAGGAGTGCCAACAGCAGTCGCGCGGAGCGCTTCCCAAAAATCTTATTCTCCCTCTCCCGGTGCAGGATCACAAGGACGAAGGGTTCCGGAGACTTGCTCTCCCGTTCGCCGGTGCACGCCGGCGATCGGGATGGAGTAGGACTAGAGCGGCGGCGTAGCAGCGAGAGAAGGCAGAAACCCTAGCTCGATTAGATGTATTTTGGCAGAAGCTGACGGGTCCAAAAAATTAAAACAACAAAAGGAAACCGCGCCCCTGCAAGGCGAGGGGCCGGATTTCGGCGGACCATTCACGCAGACGTCGTGCGCCCGCGCCCTTCGCCCCGCCCCGCCCCGGCGAGGCGAGGCGAGCGAGCGCGCGCGTGTGGAGCTTCCCTTCTCTCCCCACACACATAGCTTGGAGGAGTGGAGACAACTTCTATATTTAAGTTGGTCATCCCTCCTCTCAACTAGCAATGTGGGACTAAAGGTTGCACCCATCCACCACTTCCTCATGCACATATGGGCCTTTGAGATTTATTTAGGAATTTAGGAATTTCTTCATGGGCTTTAATGGGCCAAGCCCCTAAATTCCATCAATCCCCCACCAGATCTCAAATACCCATCTGAGATTTTGCCTGTCTCTCACTACTGTTTATATACCGGTGTTTCAGCAAGGACTGTTAAGTTGAACTCTCGCCTAGAGCTTCAAGCTACACTCATCCACAACTTGACAATGGACTAGGCCTTGAATTGCAAGTTTTGTGCGAACATGTTTCACTTAAAGTCAGAACCAGTACGTGGCTACCAGTAGCCTACCCCGCGGGTGGAGCATATACGTCGTACTTCCAGGTCTCTTCATGAGTTTACTAGAGATCACCCAAATCTCATAGACTGCGACGTTATACAGTCAGGTTCATATAGGTGTGTTCTTTCAAGAATGTCCTGTAGGATGACATCTTTGCTTAACCAAGCCAACAGAATCACATGAAAGCATAAAGCTATCCTGCCATACAGCATCTGAGAGTATTGCATCTTCACTTAGAGAGGGTTTCGAAAAAGGTTACTCTCCTCAGTCAACCGACAGCTCTTTCTTCCCAGGTCCTAATTCATGGGATCTCCGATCACATAGGTTGGGTTACCACTTCGGCAACTTAAACAGGTCTCAAACCCATCTCCCTTGATGCACTTTCTATCACGTTACGTGATAGCCCTTTGGTAAAAGGATCTGCCAGGTTTTTATCTGTTTGAATATAAGTCACACTTATTACTCCGGAGTTTCTCAATTTCCTGACAGACTTCAGTCGTCTCTTGACGTGTCTTCATGACTTTGCATTATCCTTAGCACCGTTTACTTTGACTATCACCGTCTGATTGTCACAGTTCATAAGGATAGCCAGTATCGGTTTTTCAACCACCGGCAAGTCCATCAAGAGCTCAGGCAACCATTCTGCCTCAACAGTGGTTGTGTCCAAGGCAGTAAGCTCTGCTTCCATGGTTGACCTCGTCAAAATGGTCTGTTTGCAAGACCTCCATGATATAGCACCACCTCCAAGGGTAAACACATACCCACTCGTAGCATACAACTCATCAGCATCCGAAATCCAATTCGAATCACTATACCCCTCTAGCACGGCAGGATGCCCGGAATAGTGTATCGCATAACTCATAGTCCCCACTAAGTAGCGCATAACCCTTTCAAGTGCATGCCAATGATCAGAACCCGGGTTTGACATGAACCTGCTCAATTTACTCACAGCATAAGAGATGTCAGGCCTCGTTGCGCCAGCTAAGTACATGAGTGAACCAATGATCTGAGAGTATCTCAATTGGTCTTTGGCAATTTTCTTGTTCTTTCTGAGTATCACACTGGGGTCATAGGGTGTTGGAGCCGGTTTGCTGTCCAAATAGCCAAACCGACTCAAAACCTTCTCTACATAATGGGATTGAGAAAGAGTGATCCCATTCTCATGCTTAATGAGCTTAATGTTCAGAATAACATCAGCTACCCCCAGATCTTTCATATCAAAACTCTTTGACAGAAAAGACTTGACCTATCAATGTGTGTGCCAAAAATCAGTATGTCATCCACATACAAGCACAATATAACACATTGACCCCCACCATGGCGATAGTACACACATCTATCAGCCTCATTAATGACAAAGCCCGCAGAAGTTAATGTTCTGTCAAACTTCTCATGCCATTGCTTAGGTGCTTGTTTCAGGCCATACAAGGATTTCAGCAACTTACACACCTTGTTCTCATGACCCTTCACTACAAATCCGTCAGGCTGATCCATGTAGATCACCTCATCCAACTCTCCATTCAGGAAAGCTGTCTTTACATCCATCTGATGAATGATAAGACCATATGAGGCAGCCAACAAAAGTAATGCTCGAATGGTGATCATTCTTGCAACAGGTGAATAAGTATCAAAGAAATCTTTGCCTTCCTTCTGTGTGTAGCCTTTTGCCACAAGTCGAGCCTTGTACTTCTCAATAGTACCATCAGGCCTAAGCTTCTTCTTGAACACTCATTTACAACCCACCGGTTTGCAACCATAGGGTCGTTCAGAGAGCTCCCACGTTCCATTAGAAAGAATCGAGTCCATCTCACTACGGACTGCTTCTTTCCAATCATCTGCATCCGGAGATGCATATGCCTCATGGATAGATGTGGGTGTGTTGTCCACAATTTACACAGTGAAATCATCACCAAAGGATTTTGCAACCCTCTGTCTCTTACTCCTTCTAGGAGCTTCACTGTCATCCTTCTCTAGGACATTCTCATGTTCAAGCTCATCAGGTCGCACATAAGTCTCAACATGTACAGGAGGTTCAGGTGTTATCTCAGTAGAAAATCTAGAAATGCTATGCATATCTTTTAACAGAAATATGTTCTCAAAAAATGTTGCATCACGAGATTCCATAATAGTATCAACATGCATATCAGGTATCTCAGATTTAACTACTAAAAATCTATAAGCAATGCTTCTCCGTGCATATCCTAGAAAGACACAATCCACTATCTTAGGTCCCAACTTGCGCTTCTTTGGAATAGGTACATTGACTTTTGCCAAACATCCCCACGTGCGCAAGTACGACAGTGATGGTTTCTTCCCGCTCCACATCTCTATAACACCCAAAAATTTGCCTATTTAAAATTTTCAGTAATTAATTGGCATTTATTTAAGTTGTTCATATTTAATATAGGCTAAATGAATTATTTATGGAAATTAAAATCAAATATAAGTTGTAGAAATATTTTTGTTGCATTCATGCTGCTGCATTTAATTTTTGTATTGCTTGTGATTCAAATGAGGGTTTAAATTTATTTGAATTCAAATTTGAATCACCTTGTTTGGAGCTGTAGAAAAATTGTTAGGCCCATAGTTCATTCTTGCTCCCTGGACTTTCCCCTTCGGCCGCTTTTGCTCCCCTCTCTTTCTTCCCTGGCCAGCCCGACTCACCCCGAGCCGGCCCAGCATCGTGCCTAGCCCAGCCCTCTCCCTTCTTTCCCGCTCGGCCCACCGCGCCATAAAGCACCTCGGCCCGAGCGCTCGCCAGCCCAACAGCACGCGCCACGCACGGCCCGGCACCGCGTCGGCCCGTTACCCTGCCTCCCCGCCCGCGACCACTGACCGCTGGGTCCCACCTGGCGAGTTCATCCCCTACCTCCCGCCCGAGCCGCCCCCGTGCCCGGCGCAATTGCCACCGCCACGGCCGGCCACCCCAGCCCGCTCCGTGCCCGTGGGTCCCCGCCGAAGCTTCCTGGCGCTCCCCCCCCCCCCCCCCCGCACGTCCCCTTCCTTTTGGCTCCGCTCCCCACAAGGAACCTCCTTCCCCCGCATGGAAAGCGTCGATCCGCCGCCGGTCGTCCCGATCAACGCGTGCATGCCAAGGCAAGCTCCCCGGGCTATAAAAGCCGCATCCCTGCGCCCCTAGGCCCTCACCACAACTCGCCTTGAGCGCCCAGCCACAGCAGCGCACCTCCCCACCTTGCGCCGCCGCCCGAGCTCGGCTCACCGACGAACTCCGCCCCGGCACCGCCACACACCAATTTGGCCCCCCTAGGGGCTTTGCGCGAAGGTAAGGATCCCCCAGAGCTGGTTCCCGCCCTCTCACTCGCCCCTGGCACGTCCATCCGCCTCGCTGGAGATCGACGGTCGCGGGTCATCGTCGCCCGCCGCCTTGGAGCTGTTCCGACCGCCGTAGAGCCCTTAGATGAACTCGTCGTGCCGCCCCACGGCCATAGAGCCCTCTTGCGCCACGAACCATGCCCGGGAGCCCGAGTTCGAGCTTCGCCGGTCAGCTCTCCGCCGCGTGCGCAGGCGGCGCCGCCGCACACCACCGTCGGCCGGCCATTTCTTTCCCCGATCGAATCTGGGCCGACAGATCTCCACCCAACGGCCCACAAAACCCCCGCCCATGAGTCAAACTTTCCCCTCACTGGTCAGCCTTGCGCTTTCGCTAAAGAGCCCCTCCACTTTCTGAGAATCAACCCGCCATCCACCCGAGTACAAAAGTATTTATGTTTAAATCCTGAATTTATTAGAAAAGCCCCCTGAGCTTTTAGGAATTAGAACCCGCGGTCCGGAGTTGCATCTTTTACGCGTAGGCCCTCGAGTTTTATACAAAATAATGTTTAGGTCCCTGTTTTCTTTCAGTAAGGCCCCTGGAAACTTGTAAAAATTGCCAGCAAGTCCCTAGAACTTACAAAAGCCATATCTTTTCCGTTTTAGCTCCGATTAGTGTGATTTTCGCGCTCATGTGTTCGTAGTGAAGCGTAGAATATTTCTAAAAGCTTTATATGTACTGTTTCTACTGTTTGGTGTACTGTTCTAATAGATTATTATTTGTTTGCATGTATTGGTTTGCGTGCTCGCTTGTATGGTGATTCGTGTCCAGTCGGTGAGCCGTACGCTTTGGAGTTCGAGTACGCGGGAGACCTTCCGGAGAAGGACCCACAGCAGCAGCAGCAGCCGCCCTTCGAGGAAGGCAAGTTATAGCACGGACAATCCTTGCTACCTAAACACACCTTTTTACATACATTCACTTTCATATGCATGTGTCTAAATTTGATGTCCTATTAAGGTTGTACCTAGTTTGTTTACTCATATCCTTTGATTACCTTGGGTTTATGCATATGGGTAGATTTTGCTATGCACAGCTACTGTCACCATTATTTAACTGTTAATTTTGACTTAATGGTTCACTTCAACATTAATGATAAAACTTGTTTTTTTAGCAACATGGTTTAGGGAGCTGGGGCAAGTGTTGTGTGCTTTGCTCCAGTGTCTCTCCGTAAGGTCCGGTTCTTAAAGCGGCAACCCAGGAGCCTGTCGTCACCGCCAGAACTACTATGGCTCTGGTCTTGGTTAAGTAGCTTGTACGACTCTAGCTTGTCAGTGGTTACCGTCGGGGCCAACGGCGTTAGGGGAAGTAAGGCGCGAGGTGTTTCCGGATTCCACCGAGGACGGATGATCCGTCGGCTAGGTCACGTTAGACCCAGTCCCGTGCTGGGAGTCTCTGCGATGGAGAACTCCACACGTTGGGCATAGATGGGTGTGATGCCCGCGCTCTGGATGCCATCGACCCCCCCTATGGTGTGACTCCATAGGCATACGTCGATCTCGGTGCCTATGGTCTCACCACCTTATTGTACCTTAGCGGCCACTGTCTTGTTATGGTGTCTTGTGAAAAACCTCGTAGCGTCCCTATGCAATCACACCTCGGAAGTGTTGATGTGCGTGGTTGGGTGCAAAGTTCTTTTGAACTTTTACGCGACTGGTGGGTAAAGGGCGAAACCTCTGCAGAGTGTAAAATCTATCATGATAGCCTTGCTCAGGGTCACGAGCGGCCTGGATCCTTTTTTATTAGAAGATGATGTTTATTTATGTTTAATGCCACTTATACTTTATTAATTGGGTTACAACTGGGTATCATTCACTTGTAGTAATTTGGTTAATGTTAAAATGAACCAACTAAAAATGCTAATGCAGTTGAGCCGTGTCTAGCCTATTTTGAGCCTTCATACCCGTGCTATACTTGCTAAGTAATTGTCTACTTACACTTGCTATTTTATTCAACAAAATCCCGGATGGGTAAACAGATTGGGCTGGGCATGAGTCTGCTGCTGAGTTTCCAGAAGATATACCGTACTACTAAGTTGTGATCTCTCAGTCAGAGTCCCTGTGGATTGCGGCTCCATTAGTTGAGATTTTTATTAGTCTTCCGTTGTTATTGTTTAGATCATTTATGAAGCACTTTGATGTAAACACTTTATTTCATGAAGAATTTATTCCAGCATATGTTCTCTGTTTATCATATTTGTTCGCTATATGTGTACTATGACTTCCTGGGCACACATATGGCCGCATTCGGGTTTTTGTGAAAATCTGGGTGTGACAATCTCATATGGAGTTTGATCTTTATTCTTGTTCGGAACTCTATTCAGGACATGACATGAAGTCAATACAACCTCCCCCCACTATGCCTTAGATAAACCAGCAGTGTCCAACATGGCATTAACCAATCAGTCAACGTGCGGTTTTTCCTCTTGGCAATCTCGTTTGACTCGGGCGAATAGGGAGGCGTCCTCTCATGAATAATACCATGTTCCTCACAGAACTCATCAAAGATCTTAGGAAAATACTCGCCACCACGATCAGAGCTTAGACGTTTCATCTTTTTCTCAAGTTGGTTCTCAACTTCGGTCTTATAAATTTTAAAGTAATCTAACGCTTCATCCTTAGTGTGCAACAAATAAACATAGCAAAATCTAGTCGCAGCATCAATCAATGTCATGAAATATCTCTTTCCACCTTTTGCCAACACACCATTCATCTCGCACAGATCAGAATGTATGAGTTCTAGAGGTGCCAAGTGTCTCTCCTCGGCCGCTTTATGAGGCTTCCTAGGTTGCTTCGATTGCACACAGCTATGGCACTTAGAACCTTTGACAATGGTGAAGTTCGGAATTAAACATAGACTGGAAAGTCAAGACATCAAACCAAAATTAATATGACATAAACGTGAATGCCAAACACTTGCATCATTACTAACGTCGCCACAAATATGGTTCACCGACTTATTACAAAACTCTGAAAGGGAAAGGCGGAACAAGCCTCCGCAATCATAACATTTACCAATGAATTGTCCATGTTTCGACACGACTAATTTATTGGACTCTAAAACTACCTTAAACCCGTCCTTACAAAGGACCGACCCGCTCACAAGATTCTTGTTGATAGTAAGGACATGCCGCATGTTCCTCAGTCGCACGATCTTTCACGAAGTAAACTTCAGATCCACCGTACCAATGCCACGAACAGCAGCAGGTGACCCATTCCCCATCAGCATGGAGGAATCTTGGACGTCCTGGTAAGAAGAAAACAAAGCGATATCAGCACACACATGAACATTAGCACCTGTATCTAGCCACCAACTCGTGGAAAGAAATACTGAAAGAACAGTAGGTAGATTACCGTACCCGTCTCCAGTGTTTCCTGCGGTCACCATGTTGACATCCTTTGAGCCATCAGACTGCTTGCCCTTACGGTCTGCACGCTGTGGACACTCCTTGGCGAAGTGCCCAACATCACCACAAGTGAAGCAGCTCAACTCAGCCTTGTTCACCTTGTTATTCTTCTTCTTAAAGGTAGTGGTCTTAACAACCTTGTTGTTGTTGTTCCCTTTGTTCTTGCCGAAGTTCTTACGTGGGAACTTGTTCTGAACCAGATTGGCACTGGACTGACCTTGATCTCCCTTCTCAGTAGTATCCTTCTTCCGAGCTTTCTCCTCAACATCAAGAGACGCTATCAGGTTGTCAACCGATATCTCCTGTCTCTTATGCTTCAGAGCAGTGGCGAAGTTCCTCCACGAAGGGGGCAACTTTGCAATCATGCACCCAGCCACAAACTTGTCCGGAAGAACACACTTAGCGAGTTCAAGATCCCTGACAATGCACAAAACCTCATGCGCTTGTTCTACTACAGAACGGTTATTCACCATCCTGTAGTCATGGAAACTTTCCATGAGGTATAGTTCACTGCCTGCATCTGCTGCATCATATCTCGCAGACAGAGCATCCCACAGCACCTTCACATCTGGCATGTCTAGGTAGGCATCGACCAGGCGATCAGAGATAACGCTTACGAGACATCCCATGAAAAAGGTTGTTGGCATTGGTAAACTTTTGCTGCTCTTCAGCATTTAGTTCACCCTCAGGTTTGCCCAACCTCGCGTCCCAGATGTTCATAGCGGTAAACCAAAGACGGATCTTAGCCGCCCACCTCTTAAAGTTCACACCATTGAACTTATCAGGCTTCATCGCATCAACAAAACCAGTCCTCATATCAACAGATTGCCTATAATAAGGTTTTTGGAATGTTGGAAATATAGACAATGTATTGATCAAAATCCGAATAGTATTAATCATGGCACGAACTAAATGTAGCATGCAACACTCTATTATACTAGTAACCATCAAGATCATCATGATTAACTCATAAAACATAATGTAGAAATAGATCTGAAAAAAGCGTACGTACAGTGGATGCGCTGGCGCAGCCGTGGTGACGAGTGTTGAAGGAGCGACGTTCACGTTGTGGACGGAGCGCAACAATCGGCGCTGTAGACGACGAGCTCGTACAGCGCCGGACATTGGCGGAAGACGAGCCGTGGCGAAGATTTGGAGCAGTCGCGCGGAGTGCTTCCCAAAAACCTTATTCGCCCTCTCCCAATGCAGGATCACAAGGACGAAGGGTTCCGGAGACCTGCTCTCCCGTTCGCCGGCGCACGCCGGCGATCGGGATGGAGTAGGACTAGAGCGGCGGCGTAGCAGCGAGAGAAGGCAGAAACCCTAGCTCGATTAGATGTATTTTGGCAGAATCTGACGGGTCGATTATATAGGGAAGCGGTAGCCCACGATCTCTAAACCGATAAGGACTCCGTAAATCTCGCCGACTTGATAGCCAAGGAAACTAAAAAATTAAAACAGCAAAAGGAAACCGCGCCCCTGCAAGGCGAGGGGCCGGATTTCGGCGAACCATTCACGCAGACATCGTGCGCCCGCGCCCCGGCGAGGCGAGCGAGCGAGTGTGGAGCTTCCCTTCTCTCCCCACACACATAGCTTGGAGGAGTGGAGACAACTTCCATATTTAAGTTGGTCATCCCTCCTCTCAACTAGCAATGTGAGACTAAAGGTTGCACCCATCCACCACTTCGTCATGCACATATGGGCCTTTGAGATTTATTTAGGAATTTAGGAATTTCTTCATGGGCTTTAATGGGCGAAGCCCCTAAATTCCATCAGTGTGGACTCTGCGTCTTTGTACAGGTTCAGCAAATCGCATCCTGTCTGAAACTGAACACTGCCTGATGTTCAGACAGGGAAAGATAGACACAAGTAGTGTTCATCTGAATCAGTGCACAGAAAAAATTCATTTTAATGTCATATCTACTATTAATAACCTACCAGTTTATGGTACCCTTGTATACACCCCCATACATATATCTGTAGCACGATCACAGCTTCCCTTCCTAACATCCCATCCATCTAACAAACCTTCATGGTGAGCTTGGCCAACCTGTCATTCAATTCAATCACAGCTCATGAATCTTTTTCTAGACCAAATTTCATGAAGTTTTCCTCAAACACCCAGCACTGCTTTAACCCATCAGTCCACCTAGCATATACTAGTTTCGTGTACAATTCCTTGAGGCCTCTTCTTGCTGATTCATGGCGCCACGGCTCCGCCGATCACCGGATCAGCACTTGTCGACGTCCCTCCATTTGAGGTACTCGACTCCGGCGAGGTAGTGCGCGTAGGCGCCGGCGACGACGAAGAGGTGGAACAGCTGGTGGCTGTGGCCGACGAGGTCGAACCTCCCCGGCGCCCACCGCTCCGGCACCCGCGCCGCGTAGACGACGACGCCGAGCCCGTAGAGCGCGCCCATGAGCGCCTCGTACGCCGCCGTCGCCACCGCCCCCGGCGCCGTGCCGCCGTAGAGCACGAGCTTGTGGGCGATGGGCACGACCCCCGACACGCCCATGCAGGAGAAGAGCGCGGCGCGGAGCGGGCGGAGCTCGGGCGCCTGGAACGCCGGCACCAGCGATACCGTCGCGGCGACGGCGCCGAGGGCGGTGATGGAGCCCATGTAGAGGCGCCGCAGCGCCGGCGCGCAGAGGAAGGAGTAGTAGGCCAGAGGGTAGAAGGAGGTGACGATCAGGGCGGCGATGCCGGCGTAGTCGAGCCGGAGCGTCACGTACGCCGTGCGCTCCGAGTGACACAAGATCAGGTGGCACGCGCTGCTCGTCAGGAGGCACACCATGGCGCCGGCGAGGTACGCGAACAGCGGCCACCGCGTGATGGGCTCGCCGGCGCCGGCGACGGCGGCGAGGGCCGTACCGGTAGTACTAGTGTCCTGCAGGCACACATAGGCATAGCACGTACGTTCAGATGCAGTTGTTGTCGGATTTACTACAGTGACAGTAAAAACTGAAGAAGGTTTTGACTGCAGTGAAACAGAGTGGATGGTTCAGGAGCAGTTTTCTGGTTGGAGAAAATTTCGACAGTAAAATGTACAATTGATTTGCTACAGAGATATACGGGGTGTTTGGATCTAAGTGCTAAAGTTTAGCACTTTAAATAAGTGATAATTAGATGTATTAAACATAAACTAATTATAAAACTAATTGCATAAGTCATGTCTATTTCACGAGACGAATCTAACAAGCCTAATTAAGCTATAATTAATGCATAATTAATGTAGGTTTACTGTAGCATTATGCTGTCTAATCATGGTATAATTAGGCTTAATAGATTCGTCTCACAAATTACTCCTCGTTTATGTAATGAGTTTTTAATTTAATCTATATTTAATACTCTTAATTAACATATTTACATTCGATGTGACGGCGCTAAAGTTTAGCGCTAAAGAAACAAACAGGGCCATAGTAATGGATTTGTGGTCCAGTGTGTGAGTGTCAGGTGAAACATCCAATTTACTCCTGTTTGGAGGTCTGCTCTTCTGTATGAATTCCAACAACAGAGAGGTCCAGAAGGTACAATGCTTTCGATGCTTTGTCACCATCTATAAATAATGCACAAACGTGCGCGCGTTTATGCCTTATTTGTTGCTGGGTCAGTCGAAATCTTATGATTTGGACACGATTGGAAGAAAAAAAATCAGTTAACTGTTGTTCGCACTATGTTTTGTGAACAAGCAATCTCTATACGACTTTTTCATGGTATCAAAAATATATATTCAGTTGCAAACACAAATCTCGAAGCAAATCAAGTGTAGATCATGATTATATGATACTGTTGACCAGAAGAAATCAAGGCTTACATAACCAGATTTGGTTGTTGCGCATCACATCAACAGAAAAAAAAACAGCTACAGTTGCACTACTACACTGAAAACCGTTATATGTATCGATCAATCACTCCCAGTTTGAGACGCGCGTTTGCAAATTCCAGCTGGTTCATCATCCAACTGATTTCAGCTATCTGTTGGCATGATTCATAACTCTTCCAGCACTATAAATAATCTCTAATAACACTCTGGCTGGCAAAAACATGAAAAGATTGGTTGAAGTGAACCTAAAAAAATAGTACTATTTGTTTCCATCACCCTGATGAAATTATGAAAAGGTTGTTAAGAACCCTAGCTAGCAGGGTAGCATGGGGGAGTAAAAGAAAAGGACTTGCTGTTGTAAATGCAATGGAGATGCAAGCCTGCCAGCAGCTAGCAACTCATCCATTAAAGCATGCCAACTAACCACAGAAGTTAATATGGAAGCCTCAAGCCACCTACCTGAGATCAGTACCCTGACAGGCCCCATTAACTATAGAGCACATAATCACATGACACTGACAGTCTACTCCTCCTGCTACAGCTCTATGGTCAAAGCCTAAGACTGAATTAAGGAGCTTATAAACTACTCTCTCCCATCACAAATGGGTATATATATATATATTGGTATTATTTAGAATACTAATTACTCTCATAAAATATATTGGATATAGCGACATTGTTAGTACTATGAAAATGCTTTCCAAGACTAATCTAACCGTACCTAGCACATACAAATAACTTCATCAGTCGACATTCAGAAAAAGCATATTGAAGTCAAAGTTTTAAAGTGTTAAGACAGCACATGCAACCCAACTAACGACACAATTTGTGATTAGTGTGGGTATATATATATATACATACAGTAGTGCTTAAGAAACAAAGAAATGGTGGTAGTAATAAATTTAGTACCTGGATCTGAATGGCATGATGACCATGAGGGGAGGATGTGTTGGGTGGACAGCTGGTTGGGATCTGCTGACCATCTTCAGACAAACCGGCTCCTGCAGCTGCAGATGGTGGCAGCAGGAAACACGCTGCAAGTGCCTCGTGCCTCAGCGCCACCGTCATGTTGGCCATCTCCACCAGATCTCCCCAGCATGTAGCACTACTGCTCATCCAGCTGCTGCTGCTGCTGTTGCTGCCGTCGTCTGTTGGGATCACCATTGCTGTGAAGATCGTCAGGCACAAGAACAGCAGGAACCCTATCAAATGCCTGCAGGGGATAGTAATAAACGTGAGCTGAACATATATATGTGCAGGAATTATTATATTGTCTGAAGTATAGATCAACGGATGGATAAAAAGGAATGGAATTTTGTGGAAACTGTTATGAGGGGTGCAGGCAGCAGGGTGGACTTACGACCAAACGTTGAGGGTCTCGTTGTGGATGGAGAAGATGCTGAGGATGGTCTCCTTCATCGGCCACTGGCATCGGTAGTAGCCATGGATGAACTCGTTGTCCTTGAGCCACTCCGGCAGCGCCTCGTACCCGACGAGCTCACACTTCCTCTTATTCTTCTCCTCCTTGTCGTCGGCGCCATGATTCCAAGCTACGCAGGAATTAGTGCTAGGAGAAGAAGAAGCCATGGGTTGCTAGCTCCTCCAAGCTCGATCACCACCAAGCTCTTCTTGGAGATGTATCTCCAGCAGCACCTCTTGGTGCCAGGGCCCTGGCCTTTCTTGCACACATACAAGAACAAGACCACAGCAATGTGGCTGTGTAGCTAAGCTCGTCAGGACAAGGAACCATGCATCAGAAGGAAGCTGCTATGCTGGCTGGCAATGGCAAATTGGCAATGGTAGTTAGCTTGTATAAGTTCAGAAGGTTGGAGTTGTGTGTGGAGAAGTGGACGTATCTGCCTCTTATATGCATCCCTCTCCTAGCAGCCTTCTCTTGTGCTTGGAGCCAGCCATGTTGCTCTCTCTTGAGCCAAACAAGGAGTGCAAGCAATTGGGGATCTTTTGAGGCCCAGCCATATACTAATAATATTCCAATTTGAGTAGTTGATCCCTCCACGTAGATGCGAAGATTCCCAAGGCTATGTGGCATTGGCATAGTAGTTGGGGTGCGTTGATGTTGAGAGAGAAGGGGCTGGGAGTAGTGGTTGAAATTGCTTGTCCCATACTCCCATGTGTGTTCAAGAGGGAGGAGAAATAAAATGTGTCCCATGTGTCCCTTTTCTGTTCTTATGAAGTGCGATTGTATATATCTTTATGACTTTGTTGCAGGGTTTGATTTATTTGAATGGATTACCGAGCATTGACGATGCATGCGTGGTTTCTTTTTCTTCCAATAAATCAAAGAACCAGATCAGATCAACCTTTCTTTATTGTTGTTGGTTTGTTACTCGATGATGATGGTGTATCATCCCATCATCTAAACACTGTTTCTTTGGGGAAAGAAATCGTGTCAGGATAGGTGGACGATTAAGCAAGAAAGGTTAGTCGCAAAACCCACGCAAGAAAGAAACAAGAATTAGCATTAGGAGAATTAAGTGCCAAACCTTTTCTTCTGTCGTTAGTGCCGTATATCTAGACCACGAGTAGCTGTCAACTTTATTCTTTTTTTTCTACCTTGTATAGTGTTGGGCTGTCATCAAAATAAACTCTCTGAACCGATAGATCTAGTTCTGCACATGCTCAAACCTTGACATCGTCCCAGCGCTGTGAAAAGCGCAATATGCAGTAAACAATTCCAGCAACTCGGGAAATGGCATTCTCTGTTCTTCACAGTATTGTACAGTCGTACAGACATGAGCAGGGATATATTAACTGAGATTCAAGAGAGCTTCGCAGCAGGTTCAGGGTGAAAGGACGAAGGAATTAGAAGGGTCAAGATCTGCAGACCGCAGTGAAAATTTTGTAGTATGAACTAGTTTATAAGTCCTTGTCCCGATTTTAATATAAAGAGAATCATTATCGAGCATGTGAGATGAGAACTAAATTATAATTTGGGAGCTACTGCCTTGGTTTGGTCAGTAATCTAGGTAAACGTGACAGATGAGTTTTATGGGGACGAAACTCCTATCACGAACCATAAAACTCTCCCTTCTCTCGCATCTGACGTATCAGCAAATTTAAGTGTGTAAACCTCTGAAAGAATAATATTGGTTAAATCCTAAAATAAAAACTTAAAAAATATGACATTAATATTGAGTCGAGGACTTGAACACACATTTTATACGATGAACCTTACAACCGACCTATATGGGCTTCTATCGGTTCGCCTATATGGGCTTTTTAACACAAGGTGTTGCACATGCTTCCTTCAAATCAATCATCTAAAAGAAAATATATATGTATATATACTTCCTTGGGTCATGAACGTGTAGCCAAATACTTGCTTCAATAATCAATCATCTAAAAGAAAAATATGCATACTTCCTTCGGTCATGAATTAGCACGTCATTTTGAATATACATGTTGGCAAACATTTGAAACTATTACAATAAACTTTTAAACTATCGGAAAATCAAAATGATTTGTTTCAAGACGTGTACTTTCCTGTTGAACACAATCGTGTTGGACCCTTTAGCTGCCCCTTACACTCGTGTTGCCTGTTGGATCAGGTAAAGATTGATCCGACAACAACAAAACTTGGGTCAGCATGAATATGCCCGTTGATAAGGCAGACCAACAATCACTTTTTTCAGGGCATTCAGTCAGACCTATGGAGCTTAATTGGAGATTTGACGAGAGCAAAATATTTGAAAGCTCCGAGAGGTTAATGAAAAAAAAGATTTAACGAAAAATAGCACCATAAAGTTTCACACCAACGACACAAGTAAAGGCTCCTTGCAAGATTTAACGAAAATATATAGCACGAATGGATACATAGATGATACTATAACCCTCGAACTCCTTGTATACTTGGCAAACTTGGAAGAGAATCTTTCAAGTCGAGATCGAGGGGACAACCAACTCAACAATCATCAAGTTAAGGAAATAATGGTCAAGCAAGGCCCATGCACGAGCAGCATTTATATGTGTTATTTTGGGCCCAAACAAACCCAACTGACAGCTGTAGGTTCGGGTGTCTGCCTGTGGACAAGGAGAATCCCCATTTGTTTAGCCATGACAATCCTCCTTATGTGTTTGTGTTTTTACCTTTATTTGTAATATCACTCCGCTTGCTTCTCCTTCTTAAATGAATTGATAGTGCTCCTGCCTTAAGTTAAAAAAAAAAAGAAAACCAACTGACCGCTTTTGACGCCTCAACTTTTCTGGTCGGTGGCATTGGGGCTTCATGCAAATCCAACTATCCAAGGTGAAGTTGCATTGCTCTCCGATGTCAATGGTGCTCTGCAAATTAGCTTGTAGTCCAATAACAGAATGGTCCAGTGGGACGCTACCCACCAGGGTTCAAATCCTGGTGCTCGCACCTTTTTCTGGGATTTTCCTAAGATTTACCGGCGCTATGCGTTAAGTGGTAAGCGGCGTTCCCATCAACAACGAGGTACCAATGGTGACTTCGAAAATCTCCAGATTTACTGGGTGCTCAGTCCTTCGAATGTGCTCATAGGGGTAGGGTTTGCGTACGTGTATTCATAGGGGTGAGTGTACGTGTGTTAGCGTCTGCGTTGTACCGTGTAATTCTAAAAAAAATGTCAATGGTGCTCTATATATTGTACGTACAAATTAAAGGCTGCTGCTGCCTCGTGCTATATGTACGGTGTGCAAACAATGCAAGAAGACCTGCACGGACAAGAACTTGTATTTCTACTTGACTTTTCCTTTTTTGCAATACTATACGCAGTGATCAGGCAAGCCAAAGCACGCATAGCGCCGTCCATCCTCCTTCCCTGCGGCAACCGAGACGGGGTCCCACGAAAACTTCCACACAACCCACTGACCTGCGGGCCAAGACGACGGCCGCACCGCCTCTTGGTGAGGGCCCACGCGTCGGTGGAACCACACCCGAGTATTCCACTCGCTCCCACAGGCAACAGCGGTGCCACAGCTTCCTCTCCTATACTCTACCCGAAGAGAGAGAGAGAGAGAGAGAGAGAGAGAGAGGGGCAGAGATACATTTCTACCTGTAGGACACAAGGAGAATTTCCAGTGTCCATGGTAAAAAACAGGGACATGGTTGATTGAGAACTAAGGACAAGTATGTCATTCGCTATTGATTAAGGCTTCAAAGGTTAACCTTGTCATACTTTTGTCATAAGAAAATTGACCACCTAATAAGTTAGGCAAAGTTAGACAATAAAATTCTATTTGAAAAAGAATCATCTATAACATGTCAGAATTCTAGACCGACTAAAGTTACCATAACAATCAAATATAGAGTAAGAAAAATCATAGTTGTCTATAGTCATGGGTTATGTTACCCTTATAGTGTACTATCTCCGTATCAAAATATTTATTACTATTAAATTTTTTTAACAACGTTTGGCTACACATTTTATTAAATAAAATGTGTTGTAAATATATAAAAATATAAATTATACCTAAAGTAGCTTTTATAATAAATTAAGTCACAAATAAGCGAATGATACTGGTACAATTTTTGAATAATTCGAATGTGACAAATATTACGATTACGAATATAATACAATGGCAATGTTAAATCGCAGAGTTTAAGAGTTATGAGACCTTTTTCTTCTGGAAGATTTATCAGACCTTGGGAAAGGAAATCCACAAGTGGATCATCTCATCTTCACATGGCATACGGGTGCAAATGACCGTAGCATAGGCGGCGTAGCCACGCCAGAGGCAGATAAATTTTTTGAATGTAAAGGCAGGAGCACTGCCATATCATTTAAGAAGAGGAGCAAATGTACCTAACGAGCCAAAGCTTACCCAACACCACACGACAAACCCACACCAACACAACACAAACACTACACCACCACCACCTGGGAGAGGAGCTGAAAGAAAGCTATTGAACTACGCCGTTGTCACCAACGCTGAGCCACGTCGAAAGCCGCAACTCGCTGCAAGCTCGAGCAACCACCGAGACACCTCCACCACGGGAGTATCACCCTCAAGCTGCACACCCACGATCGTCGATCACTCTGCTCCAGTGTTGCCTAAGAAGAAAATCTCATCATGGTACCAATAAGAACCACTGATCCTGGCCACTCTGCGTGGGGGGCTCGCCTCTTCCACCGCCTCACTCCTCTGCCAAGGACTCAGATATCTGAAACCACTTTAAGAGCACCCCCTCCGCCCAACTGTTGCCGAGATCCCCACTGCCATGTGCGCCAACTCGAGACCTCCAGCACCCGTAGGCCCTCTGCACCTTGCCGCCAAAACAAAGACCTTGCGCACCTTCTCAAACGCCGCACACAGGCCAACCAGACCACCTCCACACTGCCGCAAGCCGAAACGAGTCTCCATAAGTGTCGCCTCCAAGGAGGGAAACGACGCCGTAGGCGCCGTCGACACTCGTCCAGCGAGCTGGACCGGGTTTTCACCCAAGACCCCGTGCAACATGACATGGCTCCCCATAGTGATGTCCCCAACAGGAAGACGACGCCCATGCAGAACGCCGCCACCACTACCACCTGCAGAATGCCGGTGGAGGCTTTCGCCTGGAACCACACCACGCCATGCGCACAAACTCAGACAAGCAGCAGCGCACTAAATCCCCTCCCATCTCCGAACTCCACGGCAGGGACAATGACTCGGGACCTCCTAGGGATGCCGCCACGACATCGCGAGAACGAACCAGTGCTGGAAGCACCCAGCACAAGCCACCTGGCCCCGCCACCGCGACGACGCCGAACCCGCACGAGGAGAGGAGAAAGAGGGCACCGACCACCATCACACCTCCATCCCGCTGCCCGCTTGCAGATGTCCGCCGGCTATACTCGACCACCATGGCCAAGGGCAACCAGCCACTCGGGCGCCCCCCGCCCAGGGCCTCCCACGAGACAGCCGCCATAGTGCCCTGCGTCTTGCAGGCCGCCGCCGCCATCCCTGCACGAGAGACGTCAGCGCACCCCCGGCCTCCGCATCGACCGCCGTCCACACCAGCGCCGGCAGCTAGCATCTCCGAACCACCGCGCCAGCCGCCTCCACCGCCAAACGCCGGCCGAGGCCAACGCCGTCGCCGTCCCCCACACCTCGCCCCGCCACAGAAACGCGCACCCCGCCGCGCATCCACCGGATCCGGCCGGGACGACGCCGGATCTGGCGGCACCATCCTCCGCCATGGCCGGGACGCCGGCGCCGGCGAAGGCCCCTCCCAGGTGACCAGGCGGCCGCGCCCAGCCCCAGCCACCCGAGAGAGAGGGAGATGGCCCCACCGCCGCCTTCCCCGCGAGGCCGCGCGGTAGCCCGGCGACCTGCTCAGGCGACGGCGTGGCGAGGAGGTGGAAGAAGCTGGCGGCGGGCTAGGGTTGGGATCCCCTCGGTCGCCCGCGCGGGGGCGACGCGAGAGGGAGAGGGCGTTTTTGCTCTTTCGATTCCAGATAAATTTTCCCACCTAAAATTTCTCCATGTGCAAGTGCTAGCACACCCTCTGCTGCCGCCCGCGCCACGTCACGTGCAGCGCCGCGCCGCGCCGCGCCGCGCCGTCCATCCTCCTCCCTCTGCAACGAAACGGGGCCCACCCTCCCCGACCCGGTTTCTTCTCCAAACCGGTGAGGAAACGCTGCACGCACGCGCCTTCCTTCCACGAAGCTTCCACACACCTCGCTGACCAGCGGGCCACGCCAGCCGCCCCGCCTCCAAGGGGCCCACGCGTCGGCGACTCCGCAAACCCCACCCCCCGAAACGCCTCGCCGCCCGCGGAATCCACGCCCGAATATTCACCCGCTCCCACAGCCCCTCTCTCTCTCCGCTCTTCTTCCTCCACGCGCTCCTCCTCCGCCCATTCCAAATTCCCAACGTGCACGCATCGGCATCGGCACCGGAATCTCACGAGCACGGAGCACCCACCGCCCGCACCGACGCGAAGGGAGAGGCACCCCGAGCCCCAGATCAGAGCACAGCGCCACCATGGGGAGCTCACCGGCGGCGGCGGCGGGGCCGGGCACGGCGCTGGAGGACCTCCCCGAGGACGCGCTGCTCTGCATCCTCGCGCTCCTCGCGCCGCCCGACGCCGCCGCCGCCGCCTGCGCCTGCCGCCGCCTCGCCGCCGCCGCGTCCTCCCCGGCGCTCCCGCCCGCCCTCGCGCTCCGCCTCGGCCTCCCCTCGCCCCCGCCCGTCCCGTCCCCGCCCTGCCCCGCCGCAGCCCGCAGGCTCCTCCGCTCGCTCCACCGCCTCCGCCGCCTCCTCGGCCTCTGGCGCCGCCTCCCGTCCTCCTCCTCCTACTCCCACTCCCAGTCCCCGTCCCTCGCCGCGTTCGAGTGGGCGCCCGCGCGCGCCGCGCTCGCGGCGTCCCTCCTGTCCACCACAACGCACGGCGGCGGCGTCGCCAGGTCCCCCTTCGTCACGCTCACCATCGCTGACTCCGGGGACACGGTGGCGGCGGCCGGGGACGTGCCGGTCTGCGTCAACTTCGTCGGCAACAACCACATCGTGGTGGAGCCGGCGGCGGCGGGGGAGGACGAGGAGCTGGAGATGGTCAGCGGGTCCCCGCCGGAGGAGATGTACGCGCACTTCGCTAACAGGAGGAGCCCCGGGGCCGGGAGGAGGAAGCGGGGCAAGCATGGGAGGAGAGGAGCGTTCATGGAGCCCGAGCACTTTGTCAGGATTGCGGATGCTGAGCCGACCCAGGCGCGCCCGCTCCAGGGCCTGTGGAAGGTGCTTCCCCTCGCACAGAGCTTGCTCATTCCTTGTCGCACTATATTTGTTGAGTGCTCGTGATGTAGCTGCTGCGAGCAGTGAAATGCCATTGCTTGTCCGTGCAATTGTCCGTAAATGAGACGTCTGAGACTGCCACGATTTGCCCGCCAATTCCCATGAACATGCCTCATTGCACAGTTGGGATAGGATTGAATAGAGGATCAGTACCTTGCACCCTTGTGAATGTTGAGGAGCATTGTCCCTTCGTGCTTGATGATTTTCCTATTTGAGGATCTGTAGTTCACATTGATTGGCGCAAATTATCAACACAGCTATTGCCTTATTGGACATTGAACTGAGTACTGGATGCATTAGTTTGAGTTTGTATTGAATGGATGTTGCAGAGGAATTACATTCTCATGGCATAGTTTCATGGAGTCAGATATGTCTACTCAGGTTGAAATTTTGCATTACAGCACATGTGCATTGACCTGCTTGGTCCTTAGCCATGCTCCTGCTTGACATGTTTGGAGTTGTGTGCTTATGGTGAACTACTTCTAAAATTTGAGGGATGGTTGTTTTTGATTGGCTCAGTTGAATAACATCAAGGAGAGCATGAATCTATTTCTTTAGAGTTGACTATTGGTATTGTTGCGAGCTTTGTCCTGTTAATCTTTAAGCTGCACTTGTATGCTCAAGCAGTCATGAGTCATGACAGCTTTTAATCTTCTGGGGTGTAATTTTTTAGGACAAAATTTGCCTGCTGGTGTTCATGTAGATTTTGAACCCTTTACTCTTACCAGAACTGCTTGTCCTTGTCACAAATTAGGCTCTTCAAATGGCAAGTATTGGATATGAGATGGAGTTTTGTTTGCCAGTATGCCAAGTTATATCTTTCATGGTCTAATGAATGCCGTTTCATGAACCCTCGTGCAACTTGATTCTCATAGCATTATAGCCATTGTTGATTAAGACAGCTGTGAACTGGAGTGCTTTAGCCTTACTGTGATTCTCTTCACCCTAAATTGATGTCATCACGAAGCAAAATAGTGACCAATCGCAATATGCAAATGGTTACCCAGGACAACCCTAGGGATTTAGATATTTGTTTCATTGGATCTTAATACTTCAGAAATTTGGTGAAATCTCATTCGGTCCTTCCAAAACATTTCTGGACACAGAAAACCATCTGACTGGCTAGTTCCTAGCGTTGTTTGTATGTGTCAAAATAATCATGGTTTTCTGGGTTTCTTCTGTCAATGAAAGCTGGGGAATTAACAATTAAAGTTTTTTCAATGTAATAAATTTGTTGTTATCAACTATTATCGTTTATGAGAGAACCATTATGGAGGCTGGATAGAATTAGCTGTGCCTTTAGTTGCATATTATCAGGGTGACTTAGTTGTGGTTTAATTGATCACGATCCTCATTCAAAATCATACAATATTTTGCAGTTAATTTGTTTTCTTGAACATAATGTCAGCTTGTTCAGCCTTTTGCATTTTTATCTGTTATTTGGAGCAACATTTTATCATTTTATAGGATTTGGAAAGTACAGGCTGATCCGTGCTACTGTGTAGCAGTTGCGATTCTCTAGATGTGAGATTTCGAAAAAGGTTATACATTTTCATTAAATTTGTTAATTTTTACCTCATTTTTATCTGATGAATCATGGATGTCCACATTTTTTTATTTTTTAATGTTCATTTTTCAAACAATTATTTTCTTCCTGTTGTATAATTGGTCTTTTACCATTCACACATAATGATGTTAACTTAATGGAATGGCTTTTTTACAGTTCAATGATTACTTTATACTACCTCCATTCCAAATTACTATTCGTTAACTTTTTCGCTACACATTTGACCATTCGTCTTATTCAAAAATTTGTGCAAATATCATTTATTTCATTTGTGACTTACTTTGTCATCACATGTACTTTAAGTATGACTTATTTTTTCGTATATTTGAACAATTGTTTTTAAATAAGACGAATGGTCAAAGGTTGTAGAAAAAAATCAACAGCGAATAGTAATTTGGAACGGAGGGAGTACATGATTTGTATGATCTAATATCGTAAATCACCTATTTTATTTAATAGTCGAGCTTTGTTGTGCATATTATGTTAACTTCCATGTTCTCCAGGGTATATGCGAGGATAGGACTCTGGAATTTTACCTTGTCACTTATGATGACATTGGTGGAGTAACTTGTCGACGATTTAGTGATACAAGGAGCCAAAACTATGGATACTCTCCTGTGTTTTGGACAACAGATACTACATTTCTTGAACCACCATTCTCTGAGCAAGAGCTGGACAATTATAGCAGCCGTGACCACATCCATGGTGTGACTTCCAACCATGCAGGCACTGAGAACAAGGGTATCTCTCGGATATTATGCATCAATTCCAGCCATGATGTGGTTGATCCTCATCTATCGACCCCCTTAGATGATGTGAGGAGTGTGGAGGGAAGGATTTGGCTATATGAGGATGGAACCTTCGGGTTTGGATTTGTTGGCAGTAATTCAGTTATAGATTTGAGGCATGTCTCCTCAGCTGGTTGTATTCTTGATACTTAACATTAAATCTGGATCTTGCTGGCACATAATTTTTGCCAGCAAACCCCTTGTACAGTACCTTAGGAAAATTCAATCGTCGGCATTGAGGCATGTTGCCTCCAGTTGTTGTACTATTGACGATAAGTCGCTGAATACGGGTACCTTCTGGCATGTAATTGCTGCTAGAATACCCATGTATCCTGATACTGAACTAAAACTTGGTCCCTTCTGGCATGTACTTGTTGCTAGAATACCAATGTACATTATCATTTCTTCATTGAATCCCAATAAATTACAACTGTTACTTCCTCATGAGAGCTGGTACATCCTTATAGATGACTGCTATGTCCTTGTTGCCAACTTCACAATTTAGTAATAAAGAGATGTTTTCTGACTTTACCACTTTCATATGTCCTTGTCCAGCATAGGAAGTTTGTTAAGTTGTCATTTGCTATTGTCCTCTCTTGAGATTTGAAATGTTATTTTCTCTTCAGTTCCTTTTGGTGTTTAAGAAGGTGTCTGTCTTATATAGTAAATACTTTTGCTAACTTGGAACTGTATTGGATAGTAGTAGCAGAAGTTTCATAGCTGTATATCAACATTATTGATTTACTCATGTAACAACTGCTTTTTGTCATCTTTGTAAAATAATTGTTCCAATCATAGTTGCATATTTCGAAGAGCAAATAATTTGTGAGATTCCATATATGTGCCAGGTGGATTCACTTGGGCTCTGAAAATGCATGTTTTATGCCCATGAAGTGTAGTAAGTCACTCGTCCAGTTTAATTGTCCTGAAACCATATGTTTCTGTGTAATTATTCCTCAGGTTTCTGGTGTTTATTTCCTGGCAGATTGTTGTCTGATCTCTCCATTGTTCAGGTACGTTGCTAAGGGCCTAATATTTTGCATCCTTGTGATGTAACTTCATCTGGTTTTGATCTTGTCATACAGTGATTTACATATGTTATAATTTATCCTGCATACTAAATATATGGATGGTATTAACATGTTATGTTGTTCTAATAAGGTCTTTATATTTCTGCACTAGGTGGAAATCTGATCAGCAGAAGCTACTCTCTGTTGCCATGGAATCTAATTGAAACCTGAATACACTGACCGGTTCTTATGACTTGTTCGGCATCAAATTAGGTGAGCAAATTGAGACATTTGCTTGTAGGGATTGCTGCTTCACTGGTAGAAAATGCTACTGCAAAATTGCTGCAGAAATAGTAAGCTCATCTACCAACTTCTGACTTGAGCAACAACAGTAATAGATACAACTAAGGACAGCTCTGGTGCATACGTGATACAGGCTTTATCATTTGTCTGCACAGTCCACAACAATACAATTAAGATGTAGAGAACTTTTTCTTCCTTTATTTATTTTTACATTCTTATAATCCTGCCTCTTTATTTCCTTACACACTGGCATAACAAGATCAACAAAAGGTCTACTATCTGTTCATTGGGGTTGCTGACTTTAGTACATCCTAAAATCAGTTAATTACAGGATGATGTTATGGTAATTCGAATACCAATTTGTGCTAAAACATTTCTGTTTAATATAAAATTCTGTACAGCTTGCACATTATGCACTGAATCTTCCTTTTCCTTACCGATATCTACTTGCAGTAATTTTACTGTACTGCATTATTCTTTCGTTCTGTACACTGTAGTAGTTATGGTTGTCCCAGGACATGCTTAACTTCGGTACTATGTATGGAAAATTCCTTACTTTTCTCCCATTATTGTATACATGCCCACCAGATGTGGGGTCCAATTAAGGGCCCTCGCAATAATTGTTACTGTCCTGTTTGCAAGAAAACAAACCGAAATGGTTGATGGATGGGAAATTGTCACTTTAATTGGTCTAGGGGACAGCTAGTAAAGGAAATTGTCAGGATATCCAAGCTGGTGCCTGGGGATCTGATGGGAATTAGGGTTTCCCGATCTTCCGTCAGGTGAAGGATAACTCGTTTTGGGCGGAGCGCAACTCACCGATCCGGCTTCAAGTCAGCAAACTCGAACCCTGTAATCTTAGCACCACGACTCCTCTGGTTATCAACCGTGTCACAACCCGGTTGACCTCGCCAAGAAGGCTAATCCCTGCCTGCGAAACGAAGAACACAAGCAAGAACTCGAAAGAAGCAGCTCTCAAAGGAAGTGACACTGCAGATGTATGATTAAGATCAAAAGTTGGGGTTCTACAAACCGATAACGGCGAAACTGTTCTCGACAGATTAATCTAAGTAAAATCCAAACCCTAATGTGGCGGCGGCTACTGATTATATGAGGGTTGGGGCGTGCATAACCCCCTAACCACGTCCATAATGGACCCCAACATGATACACGGGCCAACAGCCCAATGCACCCTGGCAGATTCTGGACGTCCACTTGTTTCGACGATTCCCGATGACTCAGAACGAATTTCGAGGTGGGACCGGTTCCATTGGAAAGCTTATCTCCTTAGCTTTCCAAGCATACGTAGAACGTCAAAAACCGAGCCTGTATGCGACCTGGGCGACGAATTTAGTGCGGGTTGCTCTTGGACTCTGAGGCGGACTCGAACTTGAGTTTCTTTGGGCCTCCACCTTGGGGACTCGAATCGGATTAGCCTTGGGCCTTCTTCTTGACTTGGAAAACCATGTTGGTCTCCTTCTTCTCCACCCCATGCACCCCTAATGGACATATGTATGGGTGTCATGTCCTCGTCATCCTCCCCTTCTTGACGAAAAGTCGTCCTCGGAGTCGTTTGTGCTCTAAGATGGCCCTGCACAACACGATGAAACACAAGGTTGTGGAAAATATGGGAACTGAGAATATTGTGGGGAGTGACATGACCATATTGTAATCTCTCAAAGCATCTTCTCCTATAGAGTTGTCGGCAAATACGTAGGCTCCTTGATCGAAACGCACACGATCTTTTTCAATAATATCCTGCAAAAGATTAGTACTAACCAAACACAATGCAGGCATAGATGGTTGCATAACCGCTAGTATCTGTTCAATACAAGAAAAATCAGCACTAGCACAGATAGGTAACAGCCAACAATGCTCTCCTTCTTGAAAGTGAACCCGATTCGTTATAGTAAAACTAGATAGACAATCTAGTTGATCACAATCTTGTACATCAAAAGGAGATTTCAGATTTGCACAAATATAGACTCGATGCACCATATACTCTCCTTTACAATTATATTTGCCAATAAAATGATATGTACAAGTAGACAAACATGGCAACTCAGCACATCTAAATTTCTCTTCCAAACTACTAAGAGCACGTAAAGTATCAAACTGAACATAACCCAAAGTGTTTAAAGAAGATAATAATTTTAGTTCGTCATGTGCACAAGTAATCGGCATAATAATATTATTTTCAGCACATGTATATTGCTTCAAATCAAAAGTATCATGCTCATTCTCTACTTGTGACAAAGGTAATACAATAGAAGGTTCTAGTATAACATTATTTGCATCATTGGAGGGCAAATTCAGCACATCAAGAGAGTTTTTACCTGAAAAATTTACCAGTTCCTGTTCTTTTGTATGGCCATCTTCATTATGTACATGCTGCAAAATGTTAGGGACAAGAAAAGGGATGGTGTCCTCCTCAAAATATTGTACCTCATCTTGGTAAATAGGTGCAATTAATTTTGACACATTATCATCACCTAAAAGTTGTTTTTCAGCCATATAAGCATGTTCAAATAATTGTGAAAGAGAACTATAAGAGTGATCAACAAGAATATTCTGAATTTCAGGTCGAAGACCATACAAAAATCTATTCTCTGTTACTTCTACATATTCCTTAATTTCACAACATAGTCTACACTTTTGAAACTCTTTATGGTATTTCTGAACAGACATATTGCCCTGCAATAAGCGCTGCATTTTTCTAAGCAAATCACGTTTATAAGAAAGATGAATAAAACGATCACGCATTGCTTCTTTAAGTTGTTCCCATGTACTAGGTAAAGCATTAGTTGTAGCTAGCCCGTACCACCAAATAAAGGCAAAATCCTTAAACTTATTTGTAGCTTGTTGAACTCTGTGTATCTCAGGAACTAGATGGGAATTAAACATATGTTCTACAGTCATCTCCCAGTCAAGATATTCGTCTCCATCATAAGATCCAGAGTAGGCTGGTATGGTAATTTTACCTCTCATACCTTGATGACTGTCGGCTACATGTAGTTGTGGCTTGTTCTTTTGTTCCATCCCTGCAAACATCTGTGCCTTGATTTCCTGCAATTTAGACTTTAAACAGAACTATTTGTCTGGTTTTGATCAAAATAAATCTCTATGAGCTATTATATTTGTTGGTGGATACACACTCTCACACGTCTTACCAAGCTCTTACAAGGTTCTTACCACCGCAAAGCAGTGGATGGTACAACAGGTGGCTGGTTCGTGATACTTGTGAGAAAGTAGTACCAAGATTGCAAGGGTCTTTCGCTGCACTGACCTGAAGTATAGTTTGTGGAGCTCGGAAGGCTAAATATGTAGCAAGGAGTAGCAAATAACGAATGCAGAATAGCAAAGTTCAATAAGTATCCAAAGCACATGTCACAATTGCTGGCTCAGACGTGTCCTAGGCGTAGCACAACAAGTTGGAACAAGAAACGATGGATAAAGCTCACAGAACAAGCAAAACAATACTCTATGCAATTGCTTTTTAATATTTTCAGCAATTTCTCTGTAGGACTAGTAGGAATTAAGATGTTTTATTTGTCTCAACTATTGTTTTTATATTTTTCTCTGAATAAGGATATCAAAAGCTCCAACCATAAAAATTTGCATCCGTTTTTGAGAAGAGATGCGGCCTAGGGAATTTCAGGAACAATCTCTGAAAACCCTGAAACAACTTGATCAATTTTTTTATTTATCTTCCTGATTCTTTTTTAATTTTTTGACTCGACCAAACAAGCCTAAGGCTAGTTTGGGTCACCTCCGAATGAAGTCACGAATCTGCTGTAAAAATTTGAGCCAAAACGGAGCACTGAGTGAAAAGTTATGCATGTTTTATGGAAGGTATCTCAAATTATGTTTTTCAAAGGCATGAAAAACAGCAACGGCTAGGGTAAACTTCCTCCTAGTGTCTGCGGCAGCAAGCAATAGGTATTCGCCAGATGAAACAAGGATCAAGTATGCAATGCAAAATCGATCAAAGCGGCTTGCAACCTATCTAGGGCTTGCACGGCGAGAGTTCACACAAGGCGGCTAGCGAGGCAAATCGAGTAATGTGGTGGCTCGAATTGTTGTATGGCTAAACGTGGATGGGATAGCGGCGGAAACAAACAAATCACAGCAATGGGAGATTGAACTATGACACGAACACTACTAAAACCAGCAACGAGACTTGACCACGGACACAAACTCAACAAAGCGAAACTGAAACGAAATTGCAAAGGCTAAAAGGGTACTAGGACAGCGGAATACGATGACAAATACTTTTTGTAGGGCTATTTTCTGGACTATAGGACAAAGGCGAAAGGACGAACCTGACAGTAAACCTGTCTCTGAATACCACTTGATGGGAACTAGGGTTTCCCGATCTTCCGTTAGGTGAAGGATAACTCGTTTTGGGCGGAGCGCAACTCACCGATCCGGCTTCAAGTCAGCAAACTCAAACCCTCCAATCTTAGCACCACGACTCCTCTGGTTATCAACCGTGTCACAACCCGGTTGACCTCACCAAGAAGGCTAATCCCTGCCTGCGAAATGAAGAACACAAGCAAGAACTCGAAAGAAGCAGCTCTCAAAGGAAGTGACACTGCAGATGTATGATTAAGATCAAAAGTTGGGGTTCTACAAACCGATAACGGCGAAACTGTTCTCGACAGATTAATCTAAGCAAAACCCAAACCCTAATGTGGCGGCGGCTACTGATTATATGAGGGTTGGGGCGTGCATAACCCCCTAACCACATCCATAATGGACCCCAACATGATACACGGGCCAACAGCCCAAAAGATGGCGGCGCAGCACCCTGGCAGATTCTGGACGTCCACTTGTTTCGACGATTCCCGATGACTCAGAACGAATTTCGAGGTGGGACCGGTGCAATTGGAAAGATTATCTCCTTAGCTTTCCAAGCATATGTAGAACGTCAAAAACCAAGCTCGTATGCGACCTGGGCGACGAATTTAGTGTGGGGTGCTCCTGGACTCCGAGGCGGACTCGAACTTGAGTTTCTTTGGGCCTCCTCCTTGAGGACTCGAATCAGATTAGCCTTGGGCCTTCTTCTTGACTTGGAAAACCATGTTGGTCTCCTTCTTCTCCACCCCATGCACCCCTAATGGACATATGTATGGGTGTCATGTCCTCATCAGGATCTCAGTGGCTGGGCAGTGACTGTCATGATTCATCATCCCTCAGAAAATGCTTGCAGTAGAGCTTCCCCTTGTGCAAGATGTAGCTGGAAGGGCTGATGGTGCATCCTCCATGGCAGCACTTCAAGCAGCTCTTGTGATACATGGTGTTGTTGAGTGCATCACAATCAGCATAGTGTTATTCGTGCTAATTAACTCTCAAGAGGTACGATGTGCCTATGCCAACTTTTCTTATCTTTAAGCAGAATTCGTCAATAATTGAGCTGCCAACATGGAAAGCAGAGCTGTCTTCATGGATGTGAATTGAGTGACCGTTGTCAAGTACTGTGTGTGATATTTGGTAGCATGCAACGCTCTAAATTGTCATAATGGATCTGTTGACTTGCTTTACACCTGCACGAAAGCCTTTTGCTACCTTCCGGCATACAATTATCTTTGCTTTACACCTTGTTGTATGGTCTATTCGGTACTGATTATTAATTCGGTCTGGATCTATACCTTTTCCTTTTGATATGGTGCCAGCTAAATGATGTTTTCTCTCATTTTTGAATGGTTTGCTTGTTCAGAGTTAGTGTCTTTCCTTTTGTTGGACCTGCTAGTTTTCTGTCGTTATGCATCCTTTAGCCAAATATCATCTGAAAGAACTTAGAGTTCTTAGTCTTTGTATATTTCTATATGCAGATGCATCTTCTGAACAATGAAAATGGTCAAACCAGGTAGAGATATTCTGACTCAAATATAACACGGTTTACACGCAGATACAAGACAACGTATCATTGTTCTCTGAATGCACATGACCTCCATTGGTAAAACTGAAACCGAACCGTGCCATAGAAAGATATAGTGCTCTCGAGCAAATGCAAGAATATTCATTATTCATCTGTGGAAGTGCTCAAAGATTAATACTCTGCTTCATCATCCTCTAGTGACCCAGCCTGTGACGTCTTCTCATGGTCATTCTCGAGCTGGCTGAAGTTCCCCTTCTCCTTGATCAGCTGAATGTGGTGGTGCTTGCAGTAGAGCTTCCCCTCATGCGCGATGTAGTTTGAAGGGCTGATGGTGCATCCTCCATGGCAGCACTTGAAGCAGCTCTTGTGATACATGGTGTTGTTGACAGTAACCTGGAGGATTATTGAGCACATCACAATCAGCATAAAGTTATTCGTGCAAATTAACTCTCAAGAGGTACTATATGCCTATATCAACTTTTGTCATCTTTAAGCTGAAAGTATCAATAATTGAGCTTCCAACATGGAAAGCAGAAAATGTTGTATTCATGGATGTGAATTCAGTGATTGTTGTCAACTACCAATAATTGAACATTCAACTTGAAAATGCTTCTAATGTGTCTTCATGGATGGGAATTCCGTGACCGTTATCAAGTATCAATAATTGAACATTCAACTTGGAAATGCAGCAAATGCTTTCTTCATGGATATAATTGTTTTACATATTTATACAGTTTTTCTTGAAAACTTATATGATTAATGAATGGGAATTCAGTGACAGGTTGTCAAGAAAAGGATGCTCAAGCTAGAGACAAATGATTGACATAGTAGAATATAGAAACGTACCCTCTCAATTGGATAGACTGTCTTGCTGCATCCAACACATTTCTCTCTGGTGCCAGCAAAGGCGCTGGAGACTTTAATAGCATTCTGCCAAAAACATGCAATCATGATGAGCATCACCAAGTGCCAGTTGTTGATAAAGAACAAAAGATGGACAGTGCCAACTACACTGGATGGTATGTGAATCATTAAGACCATACAGCTCTGATCTAGTGATGTGCTTCAGAGGGGCCAAGGTTTTACCAATATTTTCCTTCTCTCTATGCAACACTCCTTATTAAGCTAGACTTATTACTCTGTTCAGATCTCTAACTACTGTGTATTTGTGTGAACTCAACCTATGATCACTTCAGATTTGAGGAGTTGGTGTGCATCTATTCTGACGAAGGATTCAAATGCCTAAACTTTCAAAATTACTGAAAAAGACAATGCAGTTTAATTACTTAACATGCAGCTATTCAAAAGTAAGGCATGAATCTTAGATTGCCGCGTACCTCATTCTCAACATTTCTCTCCGGCTTGACAACCTTTGGGGTTCCTGAACCATTTGCAGGTAAAGACAGGCTAATCAGGCTCAAGAACCACCGGATCTCTGCATGTGTCACAAAGGAAGCAAGGGAACGGGGTGATCATCATACCTTCGAAGCTCTTGTCGAGGCTGCCAGTCCTCTTGAAGAGCTGGTCGAAGTGAGGCCTGCAGTAGAGCACCCCCTCGAAGGAGTTGTAGTTGGCAAGCTGCAGCAGAGAGACACCGGTAACTCTAAACTGCCTCGTTGCATATTACTCCAGCATCGATGCAAATCTGAGAGAAGCTGAATAGCAGCAAACTGAATCCATTGTGTTACAGGAGGGAGGAGGTACCTTGAGTGTGCCCTTGCAGTGGTGGCATCGGAAGCATGCCTTGTGGTAGACGCGGTTGTCGGCGGTGAGCTTGTCGACGAGGTACACCGTCTTGTCGCAGGCCGTGCACTTGGTGGTCGTCCCCTGGAACGAGGTCGCCATTGCCGACGAGGTACCCCCCACTCGTGCTTCAGACTAATTTGCAGCACTCGGAAGCCGGCCACGCGAGCTGCCGGTGCTGGTGGCTGGCTATATGGGGAGAAGGGGACGGTGGGGTGGTTGGTGGGTGCAGTGCAGAGCCAGGTATTGACACCGCTGGGCGGGCAGGACACGCACAGCACAGCTAGGGATGGGAATGTTGGGGTTGGCACGCCGCCTGGCAGTGGCAGATCATATCAGCCGAGCGGGAGGGAGGAGCAGGGGATGGAGGGGTACGAGGTGGGGGACGGTGGCGCGGTGGTTGTGGAAAATTTTGCGGAGGGGCGAAGCAAAACCCAAGCGAGGGAGGCCGACGGTGACAACAGGGGGAGAGGGAAAGGAAACAGTTTGCCACAATCATTAGAGAGAGGGAGGGAGGGAGGGACAAAGGCTTTTGCTTAATGGGTGGGTGAAAAATTGTTCAAAAACCAGCTTGGATTGGATTCTATCTTGGGGTGGGGGTAGGTGGTGATCTTGACGAAAGGCTTTTGCTTCGTATTCCTCCTCGAGTGAAACAGGTTCTGGGGATCTCTGCCTGATTGGAACATGGTTCCATACGCCCACACCACACCATGTGCACTGAACCAGAGCCTGCCCTTGACGTGGCTGCAGCCTTTCCGTCTTCACTGCCGCTCTCGTTGCTTCTAGTCACGGTTAAAGTTAAACAGTCAATTTTTGTCCCTTTGCTTGCTTGCTTGCTTCCAGTGAAAGGTGGGGAAGAAAAGAAAGCATCCTTTTGTCGATGGATTACCTGTGCAGACACAGTTTATAAAAAACTAGCTAAACGTAGCATCTTTGGTACAAATATCAAAGATCAATGCGTTAAAACAATCGGAAGGCGATGTTCACATATTTGCTTGTAAAAATAATCTCAATTTCCATACTTCTCCGTGGCTTAATGACTTTAGTTGCTCCTGTCCCTCTTAATATGCACGGTGCAGGGATCTAGTGGCATCTTTTCTAAAGCTATGGAATTCAGCCTTGCAATTCCACCTCTTTTATTTGTCGGTAGTTCCTTGGGATGCTGGCAAGCTCATAGCAAAACAAATCTCACAGCTGATGTCGAAAACAGATGCCTCAGTTTGGTCAAACAGATAAAGTTTATATTGTCACTTATCATGTATTTTTTGCAGGCATAGGCGCACAGCTACTCCCTCCGTTCTGAAAAAACTGACGCGACACGGTCTCCAAAACACAACTTTGACCTCTTGTTATTATAAAAATATTTATCAAAGAGTGATATACGTATACTTTTATGAAAGTATTTTTCAAGACAAATCTATTCATATAGTTTTCACATTTGCAAACTCAACGACTTAAAAGTTATTGATGATTTATATTTCCAATGTTTGACCCAAACCTTGTCCTAAACGTCAGTTTTTTTTGGAATGGAGGGAGTATTAGCTAACAAATCTTGACGGCAGGTTGTTGTTTTTATTATAAAAGAAAACAAATAGATCTCAGACGACAATGCCACCCCATCAGACATGGAAAGTTAAGCCTGCATAAGCACCCTGTCATGTCACATTCTTCTGTTGCAACCTTCAGCCTTACTCATTGGCCATGATTTGTTCTGGTAAAGACAAGTACTGCTGATCATGATTAAGATTGATGTTTGCATATTTGTTGGCGTGTAAATCTCCGCCTGTGTGGGCCCAGCTACTAATTGCATTTCGCAGCTGTGTCTGCAGATCCATCGTGCCGTGCGTGCATGCATGAGGCGATGATGATAACAATTTTTCCTTTCTTTTTTTTTATTTTGGTGTAGAGAATACGAGCGATGGTGGTTTGATTTGATGAACGTGTGAGGGTGACATCTCTGTTGTGTTGGTGTCGGCGTGATGTCTGTGCGAGAACGCAGAATTAATTGGCTCGGTGCAATTTATATTGATGATTTAGTTCGGTGCAAATTTATGTTTGTTATCCCTCAAGTCAGATGGGCTGTTATGTCTCTCATGTTGTTGCGTTTTGGGTAGAAGGTACTTCTCAGATGACGTGATTTTCTTTTGTTGTGCTCAAGTTGGCAAAAAGAAGGGCAAAAAACATGTTTAGTAAGGTCTCAAATAGTGGATAATAACAGGCCCAAGTGTAATGGGTCCTGGCAAACAAGAACGCGCCCGATATGAATCCTTATAGGGCGTGCAACACTGAAAATGCGGACCCGAAAACAGAACACATTGTAGCCAGCAGAGCTGTACGATGGATAATCAATGGGCAAAATGGGTGACTGATAGATTTGTTAAATCTCAGTCGACTGACGGGGATTGCCCAAACATTGATTTGAATTTGATTTCCCCTTCTTATGGAAAGGAGCGCTGAGATGCCCGCGAGATGACAAACGAGATTGTTTGTTCCGTTTGCATGTGCTTACTGATTTTTTTCCTTGTACTCCCTCTGGTAAAACAGGTCGTTTAGAATGCACAATAATGATACATATTTGGGGCGTCATGGTATACAGGTTCATACATGCATGCAAATTAAAGTGTTCGAAGAATATATAAATGCGGCTGGCAGCACAACATATAAAGATTATACACTCATGTGATATCATAGCAATTGATAAGGTGATCCAGGTTTCGGACAGCTTAGAGTTGAGCCAAGCACTATCCTCCAGTTGCAACAGAGAAGTGTATGATAAGTTCATAAGAATTAACTTGACTGCTCATTCACAGCTCAGACACCATATACCTAGAATCCGGGTCGGCATAGACCATGAAAGACGAGCATAAAAAATAATACATGTAAGGAGAGGAATCATGAATCTCAAAGTCTAGAGCAGAAAAGATAATCCTTCAATGATTTTCTTGAGCCTTTAAGGCAGAATAGTAAGTACCATAATATGCTCAAGACAGGCATAACGAGAGAGAAGAAACAACTACATGGGGTTAAAACCACCATTGATGGAAGCACAGGAGAAACTTCCATCGAAAATGCAATTCCAAGAGCAAAGCTCCTTAACTAAAAACTTGCAGTCAATAGAAGTGCTTAAGGTTACAGAGACTATTATACCTCCTTGCAAGCATCATCCTACTTGTCTTTGTTTTCTTCTGCTTCCTGTTCATACCGGCGTTTGAACTTCGCAATCTGGCCAAGGCTCTGAGCCATTTGACGCTTGGCCCTCATGTGGTACACTTTGCCGGTATGGTTCACCTTGGTCATCATGATATTGATCAGCCTACCACTCTGTGTCACATATGAAATCCATTGCATCTGAGGATGAAGTCCCTTCCTCATCGTTCCAACCTAATCAGAAGGTCTCAGGTGAGGGCCATCAGTAAAAACATGTCACATATTTATGCAGCACAATTTTTATCACTTATAACCTTCGATCACTCCAGATAAACAACATGTAATTAGTAAATATCTACCATCATGGAGTGGCACTGAGGTGGGTTTACAAGAAAGGGAACAAAAGGGTGGGCAGACCATATGGCAACAAGGGCGACGTGATGTAGGAACTGGTGGTGGTAATAAGAAATCCCCTAATTCTGAAATTCTGTTGTGCAATAGTTAAATGAGAACAAACAGATTGAAATATCCAACTCTTCATAGTTATACTTCCAATAAATTTTAGTTACAAGGTCATATTAGGAGAAGGTAACAAACAAAATTGCTGGCATAAAAGCATGGCATCAGCAGGGACATCTTCATTTTAGTCAAAACAAATGAACATAAACATCATAGCAGTCATTACTGTTTAGTCAGTCAGTCAGGAAAACAACTGTAAGCACAGCATATCCAAATTCCTCCATACAACTCAATGACATAACACTACCGATTTACTTTAAGCCTTAAATACCATCCCATGCACCATAAATCTGATGGCATGATATAGCTTGAGGTGAAGGTTTATTTGGGCTACACAAAATGGGCAAGTGAAAATTGTTTTTAAGTCCCTGGTACCCATGGATAATAGCTCTAAGTAAAACTCTGCAATATTTAAAATCCATTAATAAAGTTAGAAAGTTTTTTTTTCCATGAGAGAGCTGACACCATAACCAAACCATTTATCTTCACAGGCTATTTCAGTTTTGAATGGAGGTTATGCCTGGTAAACACAGTTTTGAAGGCATCGTGGCATCCTGTGGCATCGGGGACACACCTGGACGCCTAGGTAACGACTTAGCGATGCTTAGGTGACGCCTCAAAACCCTGCTGGTAAATTGTTCCAGCTCCCAAAAAACAGGATACCCACGTAAATTCGACAATTTAGAAGCCAATGCATTGGTGTTAAAATGTTGGTACATCAAGCTACCAGATAACCCTGATTCTGTTTTATAAGGAAATACAGACAACCCTGCATCTTAAAAGCAAAAGCTATGAACCACCAGATTCTACTCTATGTTCACATTGTCCATACCAATGTCCAGACTAAATGAAATTGCTAAAACTAAAAACCAGAGCAGTCATTGCTCATCAGTCACTCACTTGCAAGGGAGGTCTCAATTATTATGTCGAAATTCTAGCACAGGGCTAACTAATTCAGGATACTGAATGATACACAATTGATTACTTCCAAGATTCCATTCAAACAGGTAGCATAATGCACACAATGCTTAAGTTGCTTTGGACAAGAACAAAGAGAGAGATAAGCGATGCTGGTCATTCCCCTGTTACCTATAGATGCTTGGATAATGGCTCTAAACAGAACCAAGCAATGTTCTTAATACATTAGCAAAGCTAGCTAGCTCTTTCCATGAAAGCAAAGATAGAAATCAATCCCATTCGTTTGAATCATCAGTGGAAGTTATGCTAAAGAAATCAAACACTGTCAGCAAACAATAGGTATAGATTGCCAGACCGAAGTTGGCAACAGATTGATGGCGCAAGTTCCTTTCTGAAAGAAGACTTTGAACCAAATGAAGCTACAAGGTAATTCTGCTTCTTACAAGAAGAACCCACAGACCAGCAAACTGTAGTCCATTTCCATGCTTTCCAGACTAATTCACATTTGTTTGGCAGTGCAATGTCACAAACAAGCAAAATAGGTACAATCACACATCATAGGATAGTTGTATTATGAAGGAATTACAAAGTTCATCAATTCGGTTTGCACGATTCATTAACCGCTAGAAGATCGCAATTCACAAGCGCAAAATAAGGCTCTAGAAGAAAACCAGAACATATAGCTACTAGGTCGGGCACAGCTATCTGAAACCAGATTGAAAACAGTTAACGCAACATAATGAACTGAATGAACAGATTTCACAGGCTACCTAGACTTGAAAAAACTCCCCTAATAGCTTTAGCAGTACACAGTACAGCCAATCAGCCCACCAAATGAGTCAGCAGCCATTTTCAGCTAATCCACAATTTCCACATCAGGGAAAAAAAACTCACGAAATGTGCCATCGCCCCTCAGATCGCTCACTAAACGCTCTGCTACTGACAAAGAACGCAGGCATTGAGTGGAGTTCGGCGCCCCAGAGTAGGGGCGGATCCAGGACATGCGACACTCCTTTCCCGCAAAAAAATCGTAGTGGGTATGTAATTGGGATTCAGATCCCAATACAGACAGATTACGGTCGAGTGCAGGTAATTGGGTTCACACAGCTGGAAGGCAGGGGAAGGGAAGGGGCGTACCTTGTGGATGCTCGTCGGCGGCGGAGGGAGCGGCGAAGACCGCGGGGAGGGGCGGCGCCGCCAGGGAAGAAGACCACGAGAGAGTGTGTGGGAGGGCACCTGCTGGGCCGCGACGACTCTGCTGAACCTTTCCTTCCTATATGGGCTGCGGCCAGATTCCGGCCCAGCTGCGAGGCCCAGCAGCGCACGGAGGGGAAACCCTTTCGTTGGCGGCCACACACGTGTGAGGCCACGTGGGTGGTAGAGGGCTCTCAATTTTATACCAGAAATTTTAACGATCATATTGGGGTCGGACCGCAATACTATTAGTTTTTAAGCTAAAATTTATTAGGACCAAGTTGAATTGTGAAAGGGATAAAGGGCCATTATTCGTTCCCACCCTACACGGCCGTACACACGCGCGTCTTCTTTCACGGGTAGGTCGCCGGTCGACGCGGCGGCAGCGGCACCCCTAAGCTGTCCTGCCCTGTTGCCCATCGACGCAGCTCCGCCAACAGACCGCCACCGGCTATTTGAGCAGGCGATTTTCGCCGTCCATTCGAGCAGAGAGCACACATAGGAAGCAGGAGCTAGCGGCAGAGCAGGAGTACAGGGTACAGACAGCATCTTCACGAGCTCAGCTAATCAAGCATCGTCTCTCGCTTCGCAAGATCGCGGGATCTCGTCGGTGTGGTGCGGCCATGCATCTTCTCCACTGGGCCTCGGTGATCGGCGGCGGTTGCTGTGGCGGCAGGGCAGCGCTGCGGCGAGTCGGCAGCTCCCCGAGGGCGCCACCGCCGCCGCCGAGGCAGAGCCAGAAGCTCTTCTCTAAGAGCGAGTCCATCAAGAAGAGGAAGAAGGGGTGCAAGCGTGTGAGGCTGCACGCCGGGCTTGCCGCCGCGCTGCAAGACCTTAGGCTCGTCGGTCGCGGCCGGAAGCACGAGGGCCGCAGGCGGGAAGTCGCCGGAGCAGTGGGGACCTGTTACGACGACGGGGAAGCAGTAGCACCACCCTGCTTTGCGTCCGCATCTGCCTCCGACACTGGCGCTGCTCCTTGGCTATCCGTCGTCGCCGCCAGCGCCTAGCACCAAGGCCCCGGCGAGTAGATCAGGAACAACCGGCGGTGGCCGTCGCGCAGGCGGCGGCCCGCTGCTCTTGCTGATGGCGCTGGTGGCCCTGGTCTGCGTGGTGGCGCTGGGCCAGACGCCAGCCGTCTGCTGCTGCACCGGTGCCGCCTGGTTGCTGTGCCCCGGCCCCTCCGCCTGAGGGCGGCCGGCGCCGAAGCGCTAACTCTATTTAAAATATAACTCGTTTGATTTTTTTTATTATAAATTTGACCGTTTATTTTATTTAAATAATTTATGAAAATATTGTTAAATTTAATTTAAAATAAAGATTTTTATAAATAAAGCAATTCACCATAAAAAATATGATAATTTGAACAAAATTTTAAATAAAATAATGATGATAAAAAAAAATTAAATGGACTATAATTTAAAATGGAGGCAGCTCCGTACCACCAAAATGATTGCGTCGTGTTCGCTCTTCCGATTCTGGTGTTGCGTCGTGTTCGCTCTTCCGATTTTGGTGTCCCAAGATTCATTCTAGACGGCAGAGTTGGGCAGACTTGGCTACAGTTTTGTTCGGCACTTTTGTTTGGGCCTTGTTTAGCCGATCCTAGATTTCATCTTCAAAGTTCACTATGCAAAAAAAAATTCTCAATCACATTAAAATGTCATAGTATATATGAAGTACTAAATATAGATAAAATCAAAAACTAATTGCACAGTTTTATTGTACTCAGCGAGACGAACATTTTGAGCCTAATTAATCAATTTTTAGACAATTTCACACTGTGCAGAATCGGACCACCCGATTCTGCATCTAAACAAGGCCTTAGTTAGATCCAAATTTTGGATCCAAACTTGAGACCAAAGTTTGGCGTTTGTAATAAATGCGTCACTGTAGCATTTCGTTTGTATTTGTGTAAAATTGTCCAAACATTAATTAATTAGGCCCAAAATATTCGTCTCGTAAAATACAACAAAACTGTGCAATTAGTTTTTGATTTTATCTACATTTAGTACCACGTGCATGTGCCGGTATTTTGATGTGATGGAAATCTTCTTTTTGCATAGTGAAATTTGGGAGGCAAATTTTAGATCTAAACAAGGGCTTAGATGTAAAATAGGGGTGAGGATTTGGGGGTTTGGGGTCACTTCGTAATTATTGCGCCACGGTAGCATTTCGTTTGTATGTGTGAAAAATTATCCAAAAATTGATTAATTAGGCTTAAAATGTTCATCTCGCAGAGTACAACAAAATTGTGCAGTTAGTTTTTGATTTCATCTATATTTAGTACTCCATGCATGGGCCGATATTTTGATGTGATGAGAATCTTTTTTTTCATAGTAAACTTTGGGGTTGTTTTTTTGAACTTGCTTGGTTTTAGCTCGGTTACAGGAACAATCACGGCAACTTTGCCTGTGTTTGCCACTGCTAGTAAAAGGTTCATCTACCATGAATATATTAGTTCTATATTTGTCCATACAAATTTAAATACAAGCCCCCACAAAAAAACCTGTCAAACATTTAAATACTTGTACATATAGAAAGAAGCAACAGAGGGATATATAACATGTTTGGAACGGGAAAACTCAGTCGATCAATATAATCTTAGGCCTTAGATCCTAAATTTCGCTCCCAAAGTTCACTACGTAAAAAGAATATTCACATCACATCAAAATGTCGGCACATGTATGGAGTACTAAATGTAGATGAAATAAAAAGCTAATTGCACAATTTTATTGTACTCTGCGAGACAAACATTTTGAGCCTAATTAATTAATTTTTACATACAAACGAAATGCTATAGTGACGTATAGTGACGTACGCATCAAAAAAACCAAAGTTTGGATTGAAAAATTGAAAACTAAACAAAGGCTTAGCCAAGAGCGATATCTATCATCTTCGTCGTTGCCGGCCTGTAGGAGGTCCAGGCGGCCCCGGAGTCACCAGGAGGCCTGGTGGCTGCTCTCGTGGACGCGCCGGTAGCCGTGCCAACCGATGGGCCGAGCAATCTGGTGCAGCTAGCCGCGGTGCCCCGGACTGGGCCGCCAGCATGAGAAGAGCCGATGCCGCTACGAACAAGAGCGGTGTCAGCATTGAGACGGCCCATAAATCCGGGGCTGCAGAGCAGTGGTGGCGGCGACGAGTACGTGTTGCAGGAGAGGTGGTGCAGCGGCGCAAACCAAGTCCAATACAAAATACTACGCGCACTAATTTCAAACACCGAAAACTAAGTTAGTAGTTAAAAAACATTTTTGCAAACTTAAAGCTTCCTATTGATGAAAACTGAAACGAATTATTCTGCCTACAACAAAACATTTCATATCTATGCATACAATACGTACCGAAATGATATTATTCTATAATAGTTACACACACATTTGTTTTGCTTCAACCCAAAGGCGCAAACAACAATTAGAAATTACAAGACATCACGTATATAAAACAGTACAGCATGCATCATGGACGTATACGACTGGTTTATACATGGCTCAAAAGCCAAACCACTTTATTCAATCTATACGAGTGGAGAACAAACAAGTACGACCTGTGGGGCTGTGCTAACTGCTAATACGGTGTTGATCTTCGTATTACTGGCTCTCAGCACCAACCTGTATAATACAAAGGAAACAATATGGGATATATGTCGGTGACAAGTACAATTAAGTAAAATATGTTTTGAGGAAATAAAAGAAAATAAACAGTGAATTCGAAAAGCCACGCAGGTTGAGTACTGGAAATATACATTGTAACTTGTTCTTCTTCACAATTTCTTATCGGGTAGCCAAGAGATTTCTAGTCTAATTTGGACTTTCATGATGGGGAAAACAGATTAGCAATCAAAACTACCTTTTCTAAAAGAAAAAACGTAGGCCGCTTGATGAATAGCGCGCCCACGGGAACCATAATATTGAATTTAGAAAAAGAATTAAAAACACACATATAGTCTCTCTCTCTCTCTCTCTCTCTCTCTCTCTCTCTCTCTCTCTGAATTCAATCAGGTCCATCTATATCGCTCTGAATTTTGCACTTACAGGTGGTGGAGTGTACAACGCGTGGATGGTGAGTTTCAGATAAATCTCATCAGCATTGGTAACTTGCTTGACCGTCTCGTACTTGATGGTGCCCCGCGCGAAAGCAAGTTCTCCCGTCCCGCCGGCAATGGCCCGCTCGCCGACCGAGCTGATCCCCATCACTTCAAGAGTAGAGCCCTTAAACCTGCAGTCACGTTGTTCATATATAGGATATCATGTAATACAGCAATTAAACCCAGCGGTAACAAGCAAGTAATCATCAGTCATCACTAGCTTATTGGCATCTGAATTAGTGTAATACGCTAGTACAGTAAGTCAGTAACTAGCTATAAAAGGGATGAGTTCATTCCCAGTCTCTGATGAAGATGAACGTACACGGCCAAAAAGAGAAGGGTTGAGTGATGCAAGCTAATTAGATCGATGAAGTCTCATTATCATTACCGGCCGGCCGTGAACAGTATGGTAATCGTTGACGGTGATGGAGCCGAACCCCATTGGGCTCATGTTAGGGTTCAGCACGATCAGGAAGTTGGGAGGCGTTTGGTTAGACGGATCAGTCCGTCCAGGTCCACTCCGCTCCGGACGATGCGGTCAGACATTTTTTCATCGGATGAGTTGGTTCCGCACAAAAGAACAACAACGCCCGTTAGGATGGATGCGGTGATGCCAGACGAGCCGGTCCCGTTCCGCAATCCAAACAAAATGACAGGTTCGGTTTTAGGCTCGGATGACTCTAGAGTCAACCAATTCCGCAATCCAAACGCGCTGTTGGTGTTGGGTCCGCTGCGGACGTCGTGAAGGTACACGACCATCTTCAGCTCACTTTCGCATGCGGCAGGACAGTAAATGGGAGGAAGATCGGCCATGGCTAGGGCGAAAAGGTGGGAGATGATGAAGAGGAAACACAGGACGACATTATTGCTAAGATGACCGGACATGGTTGTTGGAAGAAGAAGAAGAAGAAGAAGAAGAAGAAGAAGAAGAAGAAGAAGAAGAAGAAGAAGAAGAAGAAGAGGGGTCGATGCTTTAGGTCTGGTCTTTCCTTCTTCGTCTATGGTGGTGCATTGGTGTACTGGTGTGGGAGATACCAAATGAGGGTGTGTCGTATTTATATAGGGTTTTAAGGTACATTATACGTGGGAAAATTAATCCATAAGACCGAGCAAAGAAGAACAGGTTCGTCAATATCTATCTGTGTTTCTTGGCTGAGCTGAGCAGCAGGCCAGCAGGGCTTTGCTTGGATGAAGATGCGTGAGGACTACTCGCGTTGTACACACAAGTTGCAAGAACGTACAAGACGTGATACTGCTCATATATATGCCACTTGCACTGCCAATCATACTCTCGTCACTAAGATGAATTATTCTAGCTCATGCTATTGTTACACGAACGTCATAAACTAGTCCTCTACATTAGTTCTTCGTTACGGATTTGTACGTGCCCTGTCCTTTTTTTATGTAAAGCGTATTAGCATTTGGAAAGGTCTCGGAAATAGACTTTGATCATTAATTTCTTTTATACTATATTGTCAATTGTTATTAAATCAATATCAGATTTAAGACATGTGAAACAAAAATATATTGGTACAACTTTTAGCCACTAAATATGCATATAATATAATTAATTTTTGGTCAAAACCTGATAACCGAGAGGCAGATAGATTTCAGGGCAGTCCCAACCCACTGGCTAGGATGATGTCCATAAAATTAAATGAGCTGCCACCTAGATAAAAGATGACGTAACAAGTAATGAAATTAAATGGAAAAGGAGAAGGAAACCAGGTCCTATGAGACATAGTTTCTACGCAACTCCAAGACAAGATGTGAGATGAATAGTATTAAATTTAATTGTCAAAGAGTGATCTTTGCATTAGGAGAGTAGTATCTACTACTAGTATTTTAATGATGCGGAGACTATGGGAACTATATCTAGTATCTTAAGTTGGGACTGCCATCATGGAGATGAAACTACTCTCATTCTATGAAACTCTAACTTTTCTCTTCTCACACTATCACCTCAACAAATTTGCTGATGTGATATGAATTTAATGACATGAAACTTCCCATAAATCTCCATTAACATCATTATTAAATGGCTTTAGTAACTATATTCATTGGCTGACTCGAACAATTTAGGCAGTCTTTATATTCCTCCTAATGTCAATCGGATAAGTAGGGCCCTGTCAAATCTGTTTTTGCCACCTAATTAGACATGCAAGGCAATCAAGCGTTTGTGGGATTTATATTTTTATTGAAAAATAGAGTAAATTCATTTGCGGCCCGTGTTGCAAGGCAATGACATTTAGGTTCTAAACTTAGGATTTTTTATATTTGGGTCCTGAACTTGTACGGCGGGTCATCTAGATCCTGAATGCATGATTTCTTTTATATTTAGATCCCTAAACTTATATGATGGTGTCATCTAGGTCTCAAGCCCAATATTTTTTATGTTATGGTACGATAACTAATATCTGCCACTCGCAAATAATCATATGAGCATCATCTAAGTAGTCAATTGATTGGCCCACGATAAACTCAGCGAACGTGAGTAGCAAATATTCGGCCATTGTGACTTGGAGATCGAAGAAGCTGGCAATTAAATCAACAACAAGGGTAAGAGATTGACGCCACCAACAAGCGTTGGCTATACACTTCTTTTTATCAACGGGATAAATTACACACGTATAAGTTTAGGGGGGGGGGGGGCAAATATCACATATCATAAGTTTGGGACATATATAACACAACCATACAAGGATCTAATATAAAAATCTTCGGTTTGAGACACTACTATATAGGAGCGGTACAAATAGTATTTATAGCAACGGACTCGGCGCCCGCCCCTCCGTTTCCGCACCGAAAAATCAATGGTAGCGGGAGCATGGTGCAATGGCGTCTTCTCATACACTACTATCGCGTCCTCAGGCCTGGCCCGTCTCGTTTGGGCCAAAATCCCTGTGATCTGCATCTACCCAAACAGTCTGAACGTGCCATCCCGGCCCGCCTCGCTGATTCGTCAAAATTTCCCAAACAGGGAGCTGCCTGCAACTCACAAAGCTTCATATTTCTGACCTTTTTACTGTATCATTGTTTATGTCCGTATTTAGGAATGTAGGCAAGTTTCATATTGAAAATTTCGTGGTTGTATAACAACAATTCCTCTGTAAAAGTTAGTTTTAGAGAAACTTTTATGACATTGAGATATCCTTCTTGAGTGAGTTCCTAGATGGGATCATGTTTGTGTTCATTAGGTGCATTAGGCAAATGGTATAAATGGAAGCAATTATGATAGCAGATATGACGATATAACCTTAAAAGGGGATATACATGTAATCAACAATTATATCCAAATTGCACTTCCTATGCTATTGCCTGGGTCCAACATATGGAAATATTGAACTAGTCGTCTTGTAAAACTTGGATGCATGTAAACAAGATTCATAATATTAATTATATATATGAGAGATTGTGTAATCATGTACTCCCTCCATCATAGAATATAGAATATTGTTACTTTTAGTTTTTCTCAGACAAATTAAGAAAATAGTAAAATATTTAATATACAATTTGTTAAACATGTTCCTAAATACACACATGATTTGTGCATGATAGGATTACCTTTCATTATCTTCACTATCAAAAAGAAAGTTTGTGCATACATTTTTAAAAAGACCTTCATTTACGGTGCATTAGCATTTAACCATTTATTTTTGGAGTAGTAGTATTGTAGACCATCTGCTAATTATATCAAGTTTTAAACCCTAAACATAACTATATTTTAAGATAGAGGAAGTATGTATCATATTAGAGGGACATATAGGTAACATCTTAGATTTTTACCACCATCAGTCAATTATTTGATTTTTTATAGCTATTTTCGCCCTGTACGTTAAGTAAAAAAGTTATTACAATATAACCAATTTATATATATATATATATATATATATGTAGCTATACTATGTTTCAATTCGTACAAAAGAGAGAAGTTATGCTCTGTTTCAATTCGTTAAAACAAAAATGGTCTACTCTGTTTGGAACTGGAAAAAAACTACATGTGGTTTAACAATCAACGGTCAAACCAGAAAAAACCGCCCAGGCGGCACGGTGCCACTGCTCGGCGGGCCCCACACGGCTTTCCGGAACCTCGAAAGGCCCTTCTTTTGGGTGTGCGCATCGCCGTCGCTGCATCCGCCGCCCTGATTCGTATATCCCCAAAGCAACGGCGACCGCGAGCGAGCGAGCGAGAGGAAACAAACGAAGCGAGCAAGCCCACCCACCAAATCAGACGCCAGCGGAGCTGCCCGCGGCGAGCAAAGCGAGGACGAGAGAGAGGGAGGCGGAGGCGGATGGGGCAGTGCCCGTGCTTCGGATCGGCGCAGGCGGCGGAGCAGGAGCGGCGGGCGGAGGAGGGCCGCCGCGAGTCCCAGGAGGCCCGCGCCAAGGCCGCCGAGGCCGCGCAGAGGAGGTACGTAACTGCCTCCGCTAACCCCCCCGCCAACCAATCCTCCTGATTGCGCAGGATTAGCTCGGTTCTTGGGTGTACGAAGCTGTCGTAGTTGGCTTCCAAGATTGGTTCTTGATTGATCCGATCCTCTTCCGCGCTCCCTTGTTTGCGGCCGGCCACGGGCTGTGGGGGGTGGGGTTTATCGGATTGGGGGGATTCGATTGGCCTCCGGGGTTTACGACGCTGGATCGAACGGGTTTCCATCGAATCGATCGGATCTTGATCAGATGACGATGACTCATTTCCTGAATCGCCCTCGTTATCATTTGAATGTGGAGATGTGTCGCTGCTGCGGCAACCAGTACCACTAGTTAGTCGTTGACCCGGAGAAGGGTTGCTTCAATGGCGCAACTTCAGCCTTGCTCTCCAATCTTCGTGTCTGCACTGCACCTACTTGCAAAAAAAAGGGTATACATCTTTGTCATTCGGCGTGAATCTGGCAAGCTCCTGCTGTCCTGAAATATGGCAGCCAACGCCGGCAGGACAGGGAGAGCTGGGGAGGAGAAGGGAGAAGTGCCCGTCCCGTCCTTTTTTCAGATCTCTGAAACTTCTCTTCCTGTTCTGATTCGGACCAGGTCGGGTTCTTGTTACAGGCTGATATCTCGCGTCATCTTGCTAATGCTTGGGACGGTCGTGTTGGATACTTGAACAGCTGTCCAAAGATACGTTTTTGGTTAAATCTGTTAATTTGAATTGTATCTGTCACTGAATTAGATTGTCAGGATTGTCTGTCAGACACAAAATTCTACATCTGGATTGTAGCTTGATAGGAGGCACAAGTGTCCCACTTTCAGGTGTCATTACCGGTATTGTTCGAGAGGGGTTGACTCTAGGAGAAAGAGAATTTAGATTGCGGAGACTTATTATTCTTGTTTGACAATGATTCTTAACGATTACTTGATTTAAGATGGCTTAGTCCCAATTATGACCATTTTTCCCTCAACGTGCAGACAAGAAGAGTTTGACAAGTCAGCAGCTGGAAGAGCAGCAAAAGCACAAATGAAAGCTATGAAGGAATCCAAGACATCAAACCAAGGAGAGCCGGTTCTTAAGGTACAGCTTCCACTTTCCACTGACATGGTTTGAACAAATGTTAGACTTTGTAAAATTATCATTTCTTTTGTTACAAGTATTAATCATTAATCTCTTCGTTTGTTGCAGTGGCAGATGGGATCATAACTCTTATTTGTGTTTATTTGCATCCTTCAGAATGTAAGTATGCATAATCATTCTCAAATGCATTTATTTCTCTATAATTTAACATAAATGGTGATCAGTCTTCGGCAAAATCTAAACTCCTTGATGTCCATGTCTAAGAATGTGATTTTCCTCACATTTTCACTGCTGAATTGGAGCATAAACAAGTGATGTGAATCTGTGAAAAATTAAAGATGTAAATCGAACTGGATGATGATTTTACTGTCTCTAGTCTCTACCATGGGCTGCAGAGCATAACAGATTTGTGTTTGGCTGTTTGCACTGCTGAGCAATTATAAATGCTTCATTGCCCCCAAACAAAGGACTTCCGGAACTTTAGTTCCCCTGTTCTTGGCACACTTTCTTTCTCGTCGTAATAGATTTAATAAACTCTTAGAGTTGAAAAATGGGTTCTTGTTGCTTTGCTCATACTCGAACCAGGGGATGTGTTTTTAGTAGTTCTATTCTGCTCCATGTTTTCAGTTAGGGTGTTAAACCTTTGCCTCACATATTCGATGTCTCTCTCAGGCTGTTTGATGGTGAACAAAAACTCGATTGTTCCAAATTTCCCAGAGGATGCAGCGCCGCCTTCGTGTTAGTGATTGCGTCTGCTATACTGTACATGCTGTCCAGGGAATGCCCAACTTTAAGCTACTAGTTTGTGCTGTATGAATGAATGAACAAATGCATATCTTTATCAGTAGTATTAGTCTGGTAGCATTTGCGTAGAGGTTTTTAGCCCTCTTCAAAGTTTAATGCTCTCTCCATGACATCGGTGTGTAAATAATCCAGTGATCTAGATTTAGTTACTCGACAGCGCACAATGCGTAGTCTTTGGCTAAAGGTTTTACCCATGCGCATATGTCGCCTATAATAAGGAATAAAAATATTTCTCGCGCTATTTATCTCTCCTCTATCCTCCATTCCTCCGCCTCCACGACAGTGTTGACAAAATGGGCCAGGCCTGGCCAGGCAGACCAGCTCGAGGCCAACTTTTTAACACGGCCGCGCAGCCTGGTGGGCCGGGTGACATCACAAGCGACATGGCCCAAAACATATATTAGTACGCATGGAAAGTACTGTTCCATACTTCGTTATATCTGTTTTCTTCAATTTTTTCATTCTTCGAGGTTTCCTACTTTTTTCGCCCTTTATGAGTTTCTAAAACATTTTCTGTCCTTTTTCTTGCCTAAATGGGTGAATATACCTGCCTACAGGGATACCGCCGGTTGCAAGGTTAGAAGGTCCGTTGGTTGCATGCCATTAGGGCTTTGTCAAGGTAATTTAGATTTTTTAGATAAATGGAAATTTATTTTATCAATTAAATGAAACTATTCCGGCTGCTACATCGTGAGATGTATGGGGCTAATAATTATTACAAGTTTGAACTAAGTGGTTGACACCGTCGTCCACGTAGTTAACACACTCAACAGCCAAGAGAGAACAGGGCTCAGATAAAACTAAGAAGTTCATTATAAACTTAATCTATTACTAAACCTCCACCCATTCCTGACAAAAATCTCCATTGTCAGAGACTCCAAAATGCGGCATGCATGTTGCATAAGTCCCCTTTCCTCCTCCTTTTGGAAGATGGATCACGTCCGTGTCTAGTGTGAAGGCCTGGAAATAATCCGCGTAAAAGAATAAGTTGGTGCTTTGTCAAAAACTATATCATTTCTGCTTAACCATATGGCCCAACATATGACGTCTCCTCCCACCAAAACTAGAGGTTTTTTATCCTATGGTAAATTATTTAACCAAGTACCAAACATATGAAATACGTTAAAAGGGGTGAGACCAAAGGCTAAATGTATCATTCTTCAGACAAACTTAGCAAGAAATGAATAGAGAGTGTCACTAAAAACATAGAAAAGGGCATGACAACGGCTATAGCATACTGGAATGATTTGTATTAAGTTAAAAAAGAATGATGTATACTATATACGAAAACAGACGATGATTTCGGAAAGAGTTAGCACGGCACATTAAAAAAAAGAAAATATCTGTGAAAAACCGAAGAAAAGGACAGAAGCGGAAAACCCACAAAACGAAAAAAAAGCCAAATCCAAGAAATTCGTCCCCCTCCTCTCCCTCACTCCCCCACTCTCTCTCCTCGCTTTCTCTCTCTAGACTAGACTCTAGAGGAGGACAGGGACAAGACGACAAGGCCGCTCCCCCCTCCTACTGGCCGGTGGACTCGTGGTCTCCCTCCGCTCCACACCAACCACTCGCCCCCGCGGCTCCTCCGGCCGCCGGCCATGGCGCTCCGCTGCCCGCCGACGCCCCGCGCCGCCCCGAGACCCAGGTAGCGCGCCCCGACGACCGGGGTGTAGAGAGCGAGGTTGGGGGAAGAAGCGACCGGCCGGCCGTCGGGCGGGCGCGTGGCCTGGTGGGCACTCCGCTCCGCGCACGCGCACGGCGCCGGCTCGGAAGGTGGCGCGAGGAGGTAGGAGCTAGGAAGCGCGAGGGGGCAGGGAGAGGGAGGTCCTCCCCCTTTCTCCGTCTTGTCCGCCGCTGGATCCTCCCCCCGCCGCCGCGGCTGCTCCTCTCGCGGCTTAGTGGAGTGGAGTGCAGGCGGAGATCTGCCCGCGCGGGCTTCGGTCGGGTTCCCCTTTTCGCTGCTGGTGAGTGAGTGATCAGTTCGTCCTAGCTTGCTTTCTTGGATGGATTCTCCCCGTTGTTGCAAGAGCTGGACTGGTCTTCCCAGTCAGATCCAAACCTCTCGTGCTTCCTCCCCACGCAACCAGTAGTGGATTCGCGTGCTGCGCAGTGGCCCAAACCCATCGTAGAATCATTCAAGTGAATACAAATTAGGCTGTTCGTTTTCGTTGAGCGAAAGATCGACACTAGTTGACGCCGGCACTTGGTAGTGGTATCCAATTGGGCTGGGGGAGCGAGTGTAGTTTGTTCTCCCAAAAGTTTTTTTTTTTGGGGGGGGGGGGGGGGGGGGTTGTTAAGGAATCGATGTGGGATTTAGGCCAGCTCTAGCTCTAATGTTCTTGTAGATTTGTAACATTCTGTGTAGGAAGTTGGATTAGAGCCGTCGATTAACTGACTAGGTATTGCGCTCCACTTTGCCGTTTGCTTCAGTTATAGTTCCTATGACTTCTCATGTTTGACACAAGTACAAAACTATGACAACCCCAGGTTCTTTTCTAACCCTGTTTTGTGTACTTGTTTAAATATATGTTTTTTAAGGGGCAAAACTTCTGATTTTTTTACGTTAGCTTGCATGATTGGCATGGAGTCAGGTAGTGGCTCCACTGTAGAGCAAAAATATCTTGGTAGAATGGACGCTCGCTTTAGTTTCTGATTGCGGATAGGATAACTAGAACACCAACTAGCTCTACTTTTCCATTTCTAGGTCTAGGTACCTTATTACCCCGTGATTCGCGCTGTTGAAGATCCATGATTCCGTATGGAGGGGTATGTGCTAAGAAATACATCTAAATGATCGTTAAGGATCTTGCATCTACTGATTGGTTGATTGGTATCAATGTGTTTTGTGTTTGTTGTTTTGTGAGAGCTTGCATCTTGGCACCTCTAGTGTGCTGGGAAGAATTCCAAACTTGTATAATTTTCCCTTTTTGTTGCTCGTCCATCCTTGGATGTTCCGGGCTATGCATTTCCACTGTAAACATGTTTTTGTGCCCCATAAGATGTGTACTATACTCCTCTGTTCGTCTTCCCAAACTCCAGATAACTTGGAGGGGCATCATTTAGTTCTAATTTCATTACTGAATGCATTCCTTCGTTTCAACTTTCTAACCAGTTATTTATTCAAGTTCGTCTGTCGTGTCTGCTTCCCAATTGTTTGATCCTCCATCTTTATAGGCATCTTAGCTTCATTTATGTTTCTGATTAATATAACAGAGGATAAGGTATGTTCTTGTTGTGTGCCTTATCTTCCCTTCAAGCAGTTGCACATTGATAAATCCGCAGAATGAATCCTTTTTAGTCTGCATGTTTGTACCAAATCCTTGGAACATTTGCTATTTCCACTCTGCTTTCCTTCCACCCTTTTACTAGCAACATGTTTTCATTTCATTTTGGAAAACTTTTACCACTATGGTATTCTTGATATTTCATCCTTCAAGCTTTTATTATTCCACTGCAAGGAATGGTACTTGGAGAGAACTTTGCACTTATTCTCTGCAAATAGCTTTATTCTTTAACACCATTCCTATTGCAGTGCCTTTTGTGCTGGCTGTACGCAACCACTTTTGTATACTTATTTTTGTTTGGACAATAGGGTGTTGTGATTTTAGTTTTATATTCTCTGCTTCATTTACTGCTTGTTCATTCTTATAGAACTTGTCGATCAATTCTTGATGATTAGTCATTTCTGTTGACCTATGCAATTTTTTCCTTGGCCAGTCCTGCATCAATTTAAAACTGAGTTATCTACCATTTTTTTTTCTTTAGGATTCTGCTCTCCCATGCTATACAACATTGACGGCTTTAAAAGTCCACAGAACTAGATGATACTTGCATAATGCAGCCCTCAGATATTTGGAAGGCGCATGCAGGTACATCACAGTCAGAGGGTTCAGCTCTGGATATGGAGAGAAACGGATGCAGTCATAATTGTTGCCCATCTCCTCTCCAACCAATTGCCTCAGCTGGTCAGCACTCTGAAAGCAGCGCTGCATACTTTTCTTGGCCTACATCTACTCTAATGCACGGCTCAGCTGAAGGCCGTGCTAATTACTTTGGGAATCTACAGAAGGGTGTACTACCAGGACATCTTGGTCGATTGCCAAAAGGGCAGCAAGCCACCACTTTACTTGATTTAATGATTATAAGAGCATTCCACAGCAAGATCCTGCGCCGATTTAGTCTTGGTACGGCAATAGGCTTTAGAATCAGGAAAGGAACATTGACTGACACACCTGCCATCCTTGTGTTTGTTGCTCGTAAGGTTCACAGGAAGTGGCTCAGCACTACACAGTGTCTTCCAGCTGCCCTTGAGGTAGGCAAGATTTTTGTATCATGTAGTTTAGAAAGTTATTTAAGCCATCTGAAATCACATATTTAGTTTTGTACCATTCCATAAACAGGGACCTGGGGGTGTGTGGTGTGATGTTGATGTTGTTGAATTTTCTTATTATGGTGCACCAGCCCCAACACCAAAGGAACAACTGTATGATGAGCTTGTTGATGGATTGCGTGGTAGCGACCCTATTGTAGGTTCAGGTTCACAGGTAACATTCCTTTGTTTTGCTGCATCTTGCTTTGACTGCTTCGTCACCTGACCATTTCTTTCATTCATCAAATAATCTGCTTTGCTATAGTAATACAATGACCAAGCTTGCTTCAGGTCCGCAATGTTTTCCTATGCATCAAGATCATTAGCAGATAACTGATATACAAAAAGTTCATGAATTTGACGTCTTCAGCTAATAGCTGTTTTGTTTTAATCTTCAGGTGGCTAGTCTAGAGACCTATGGGACTTTGGGTGCCATTGTGAAGAGTCGAACTGGCAATAAGCAAGTTGGATTCCTCACAAACAGGCATGTTGCGGTTGATCTGGATTATCCTAATCAGAAGATGTTCCACCCGCTGCCTCCTAATCTTGGGCCAGGAGTTTACCTAGGTGCTGTCGAGAGAGCAACATCATTTATAACAGATGATGTTTGGTATGGGATCTATGCAGGAACAAACCCAGGTAAGATGCTAATAACAGCTTTGGTCAATTTTTTTTGCACTGTGCATCCACTACTGCTTATTTTTTATATTTGTTGGAGCGCATAATTGATATCCTTATTCCCTAACATATCCTCTACCCTGTAATGCATCTGCAGAAACTTTTGTCCGAGCAGATGGTGCATTTATACCATTTGCTGATGACTTTGAAATTTCTAGTGTCAGCACCTCAGTTAAAGGAGTTGGAGTCATTGGTGATGTAAAGGCAATTGATCTGCAGTCCCCAATTGGCAGTCTCATCGGGAGACAAGTTGTCAAAGTTGGAAGAAGTTCTGGTCTTACGACAGGGACTGTTGTCGCGTACGCTCTTGAGTACAACGATGAGAAGGGAATTTGCTTCTTTACTGACTTTCTTGTCGTTGGGGAGAACCAACAAACATTTGATCTTGAAGGGGACAGTGGAAGCCTCATAATCTTAACAGGACAAGATGGTGAGAAGCCACAGCCAATAGGGATTATATGGGGTGGTACAGCGAATCGAGGAAGGTTGAAGCTAAAGAGTGGCCAGGGTCCGGAGAACTGGACAAGTGGAGTTGACCTCGGCCGCCTTCTTGATCTCCTGGAGCTTGATCTGATTACAACAAGTGAAGGGCTACAAGGTTTGTGTTTTTACCAGATGAAAGTATCAATCAAAACTAGATATGTTAGCCTTCTTTTTAGTATCATCTTCATTTCCTTCGATGATCTCTGTTCTTGTGTACACAGCTGCCCTGGAAGAACAAAGGATCACTCTAGCTGCTGCTGCTGTGGCTGCTAATTCAACTGCCACTGAATCATCACCTGTTGCTGGTCCTCAGGAGAATGATAAAGTCGAGAAGATCTACGAGCCTCTTGGCATCTTCCAGCCAATTCCCCGAGATGGCTCTGCCACCACGACGGACCAACCCAATGAGAATGTTGAAGAGCATCAGTTCATCGGTAACCTGATTGGTATGTCTCCTACGCGCGATGGTCAAGAAGGCAATGGTGAGTTGAACAACTCTACGGACTTCGAAAATCCGGCTGATGACATTTGTATCGGCCTGCATCTGGGAGAGCGGGAACCGAAAAGGCTACGCTCTGATTCGACACTGGACATTGACCTGCAGAAGTGAGGCTACTATGCAGTAGACGTGTAAGCTGCTGTGGTTTATTCCATCACCCAGGCTTGTATGGATCAATGGAGGGAATTTGTGACCATGAAGGAAATAATCTATTTCGGTATGACTGGACTTTTTCCCTGCTTGGAGCCAGTTTGAGTTCAGCTGTGAAGCTCCTGAAGCTGGTTGCTCCTGCAGTTTTGCGTCTAGTGTCTAGTATGTAGTAATTGCGTAAGACGTCGTGCCTCATTTAGATCGAGGCGCCTTATTCCTTGCCATGTAATCCTATCATCTGTTGTATGCTTCGTGTTTGTACAGCATGAAGCAATGTGAATTGAGCAGCGACAACCAGAGCTTGAGAAACTTAGGCTTTAGCATTGCAACTGCATCCAGATGGATTGCAATAAAGCTGGATTTTTAGGAACTAAATACTTGAGATATGGATCCAAAATGTCCAATATGCAAGCAGGAGTTTACACATGCATATGGTTACTGGTAATCTGGGCTCTAGGCAAGCTGACAGAGCCATGCTTTTCTGAGCATATAGTACGTCTTTGATTCTGTTCTGGACATGCGTGTATTGTAAGACCAACAGCATCAAGGATCGCTTGGCTTGAAAACATGATGGACAGCAAGCACAGCGCAGCTTTCCCATCAGATCAGATCAGATCATCCGATCTTATTGGTGTTTCTTTTACGGGAGAGACCGTGGCAATGTTCGTTTTTCAAAGGCAAGTTTGATTCTCTTATCGTTGTTGACATTTGGCCTCTTAGAGCCCTCATTTGACCTCGGATGTGTCCTTAGCTAATTATTCACGGGCCATGACAAACTAAAATTACAATCTTGACACCTCCTGGTGCCTATTCAAAGGCTAAAAGAAATGCTGATCTAGTGTGGCTTCATTTCGGTTCTTGTTTCAGGGACGTTATTGAGAATTTCTTATCATGCTGACCAGAGGCTTGTATTGGCTGTGGATCTATGAAGGATCAAAATGCGGACTAGAGGGATGTGTGTTTGAATGTGAGGCTAAAAAATTCTCGTTGAAAATCGTGGAGTATGTCCTGATTATAGCCCGACACATCTCTTTTCTAACCGTCAAGTTGACACTAAGTCAACTAGTGATAAACCCACAGTGTCGTGGAAGCAAAGTGAACTACCATAAGATTGATTTGACACAAATTAAACTGGATTAAAACTTACACGACACAACAAATAACTAGGAGCTAATTAACTAGGCAAATAACCCTTAATTAACATGGAAATGCATTAATTTATCACTCACTAACAAAAGCAAGGAAAACAAGAATTAATTAAATTAACATGCAGCCAACCAGCGCAAGCTCGGACCAATGAAGCTACAGCATCGCACATGTCACTGAGAAAAATACGCATATGCATGTATCTGTTGACGACAAACGAGAGCTCAAATTACTAGGCAATGATTAGTTACTGTTGGATATAAACGACACTGCATTTTTTTTTGTTTTGACTTTCCTGCGTGCATCGCTGGGCCGAGCGGCTCTCCTGCTCTGCACCAAGCCGCTGCTGCTACTGAGCAAGGCCTGGCCCTCCTGCTGCCGACCTGGCCTGCTGAGCCTACACGCGCGGCTGGGGCCTTGTTTAGATGTAAAATTTGCACCCTAAATTTGGCCACTGTAGCATTTTGTTTGTACGTGTAAAAATTGTCCAAAAATTGATTAATTAGGCTTAAAATGTTCGTCTCGTAGAGTAAAAAAAACTGTGCAATTAGTTTTTGATTTCATCGACATTTATTACTTCATACATACTATGACATTTTAATGTAATGAGAATCTTTTTTTACATAGTGAACTTTGGGGTAGAATTTGGGATCAAGCCCTCGCTTGCTCACTTTGGCCGCGTGCTACGCGCAACACGAGCAGCGCTGGCCTGCTGTTATTCCTTGGGCCGCGAGCGCCCCTCGTGCGTAGCTCGCTAGGCCTGCTGCCGCTTCCAGATGGGCCGGCCTGGTGAAGCCGGAAGCTGCGCGTTGGTGGTCTGCTTGCCAGATCTGGGCCACCGCGCCCACGCAGAGCCTGCGCGTGCTGTGCTGGGTCGAGATGGCACGGATACAAATTAGGAAAAAGTCCATTTGAGGTCCCTCATATATCGCCGTAGTCGGACTTTCATCCCTCATGGACAAAACCAGATATTACTCATCCCTCAACTTCAAAAACCAGTTATTTTTCATCCCTCGACTGTTTCGATGGTGGTTTTACTGACATGGCGACACATCAGTCGTCCTACGTGGCACACCGTCAGCTTTAGGGAACCTAAACAAATATACTTTATCAAAACAATTACAAATAATTTCTCAAAAAACTATCCATTCTTTTTCTGTCCAGAAATCTAAGTTGCCTTTTAGAAATTTCATATAAAAATTATTTTACCTCAAAAAATGAAACCGAGTTCAATTTTTTTTTCTAAAACCATACTCTATCTCCTGGTACCTAGCTTAGAGTTATTATTTTCTATAGTTATCTACACTAATATATTCATAGATATGATCAAGTGACAGTTGTGTTGTCATCAAATGGCACGACATCATTTATCTTTCTACGTAGTCTAGGCCATCAATTTTGACTAATTATAATAAATAAATAGAGCATCTTCTAGCAAATAAACACGCAAAAGGTCATAGAAAATTAAATAATTTTTTGTTGTTTGCTATAATATAGAGTATGATTTTAGGAGAAAAAGAGAACAAGGTATTTATTTTTCATTGATAAAACAAAATTTCTATGATTTTTTCTAAGATTATATTAGTTTTTAATGTTTTTAATTGCATAATTTTTTCTTATAAAATATTTGGATAATATTTGGATAAATTATTTGTATAGTCTTTTTGTTAAGTGTATTTAGCCCCTGAACTACCAGCATAGTTCAATTTAGGTCCCTCCGGGCTGACGTGGCGCCACATAGGATGGTTGATGTGTCACCACGTCAGCCAAAACCACCATCAAAACAGCTGGAGGACAAAAAATAATCGGTTTATAAAGTTGAGGGATGAGTAATACCTGGTTTTTTTACTTGAGGGATAAAAACAAGACTAGAGAGATACATGAGGGACCTTAAAAGGATTTTTTCCTACAAATTATCCACCTGCCAGTGGACAGAAAAATCCGATGGACGCGGATACGTACCTGAGTCTGTGCCTACAGGAACGAATGTGGGCACAACTTATAATCCAATGGATATTGCTCATGGATATAACAAAATAATATCCGTGCCCGCAAATCTGCAAGACCCGCTACGACAACTGACATGTGAGCCCGTAAATTCTCACATATAAAAACTCGAATTAGGGTTTCCCACACCTCAGCCCCTCACTTCTTTCCTCCTCCTGGCTACCACCTCGGTACTCGTCTCCTCGAGAGGCCAAGACCCCGACTCCCCGTTCCCACTCACCCGCACCGGCGCGCCCCATTCGTCCTCCGCCCTCCCCAGTAGGGGTGGGCATTCGGGTTATCGTGAAAGTTCGGGTCGGGTTTTTCGGGTTTTGAAAATTGAAACCCGAAATTTATCCACAAAAGTTCAGATCAGGTTTTTCGGGTTTTTGATAATTTCGGGTTCGGGTAACCCAATCTACCTCATTACAACATAGTGAAACAAAATTTTAGTAATATTTGAGAGACTTAATATCATTTAAGCTTAAAAATGACACAATGATGTATCTATTAACCATAGAAAAATATCATACTAACATAGAGCAATAGTATTTTGACATAAGAGGAAAAAAAATAAAAAGATAAGACCTTTTGAATTGTCTTATGAGTTACAATATATATAATTTCTAACATATTTCGGGTAAATCAGGTTATTTGGGTACCGTGGACTCAGACCAGAATTACCCTAATTTATTTAATTCGAGTTACGGGATTTCAAACCCGATCTAACTTAGGGTTTTTCGGATTCGGGCTCGGGTTTTTCGGGTTCAAGCTTCAGATATCGGGTTTTGTGCCCAACCCTACTCCTAGTCCCCAATTCCCCATCGACAAAAAAGGCGCCCCCCTCCAGTTGCTCCGCAAAACCGGTGCGCCTCCTTCTACTGCTTTGCAAGACCGCACGGGCGCGCCTGCGCCCAGGACCAGCGCCGAGGCCCCGACGGCCTTCCCCTGACGTTAGCGCGAGCTTGGTTGCCGCCGCTAGGGTGCACCAGAGCAGCGCCCCCTAGGTACCTGACTTCAACCCCTAAATCTCACCGTCACCGACCGAGATCGATTCGCCAACAGATCCTTGTCTGTTGTATACTTGTTTGCTAAGATTGCGGGCACACGGGCATACCCACAGGCATGATATATCCGCGGATTCCGGGCACAAGCATGGTTCTCTGCCCGTGGCGGATGGCTGATGCGGAGGTGGGTGTGGATTTATGCTTGCGGGCATGGATATCCAGAGTTTGTATCCGCGCGGATTTTGCCCGTTGCCATCTTGAGTGCTGGGCACCCGCCTGCATAGGCCTACAACACTGCTCAGTGGTGCCGACCTGCTCGCCTCGTGGGCTGCGCGAGCCTGCGCCATTGCGCTGCCCGCGCTCGCCTTGGCCTGCGCGCGCACGTCCTGCTGCGCTCGAACTCCACCGCACTCGACTCGAACGTCCTCTCCTCTCTCCTATTTTTTAATCCTAAAAAACATTCTCACACCTAGTAAATAAGAGCCACTACCTAAGATAGAGCTCAAGAGCTTACTGCCCCAACAACCACTCCATGTATATATACACGCCCCTCAGGGGTAAAACCGTATATATTTTTCTTGAAGCATCGGATGGACCCAACACCTTCACGACTCTTCTTCATCTCCGTGATGGTGCCACGCATCCTCCGACTCGTCGTCGCTCGGTTTTGAGGCCCAAAACGGCAAACCCCCCGGTATTGAGGCCCAAACTGTCAAACCCGCCCACGCCCGATTTTGAAACCCAAACCGGTAAACCTGCCAACGCCCGATTTTTAGAACCAAATCAACAAACCCTCTCACACACTTCGTAAGACGCGAATCACCCCCGATTTTGAGGCCAAACCGGTGAAAACCCATGATGTTGACGCTTGTCTGACCTCGACCAAGATCCTGTCGCCTTCAAGTCTTTCGCAGTCCCACGCACGGACAGTCTAGTTGAAGTTGTCATCATCATTCTTCTTGACTTGGCCGACGCCGTCTTCATCACCATATACTCTTATTCTTCATATGCATGATGCCGATCACCCACGACATCACGCGGGCTCCTCAGGTCCCTCGGTCCCAAGCCCTATGTTCATCCTTCACCATGCACAGTACCTCAGCATGAACACCTCGCTTGACCTTCACCTCATGTCGCCGACTACCATGTTGCATCCAACACTTGCACATTCAAGCCAAGAGACACAAAACACAATATATGATTTACACAAACACACTGCAACCCGATCAACGCACACACATATAACACCTCCAATTAGCCATAAAGACTCATCTGAAAAAACTTCAAATCATTCATTCAATCACTCATCATAAATTAGTCGAAGGCACGTCTCAATTTGTTTCTCAAACTATTGCGACTGCTATGCGAGGGTACGGGGCTCCGGCCTGGGATCACGTGACTATTGACATCAATCATCACTACCGTCCATGTCTAGACCCATGCACTACACCTACCGCCGCACTGCGACCGAGACGTCGTTACCCTATACTCCTCCGGTTTGGTAAAAGAAGTCGTTTAGGACAACGATACGGTCATCAAAGCACAACTTTTACTTCTCTTTTCTATATAAAAATATTTTTTGAAAAGTTATATATGTATATTTTTATAAAAGTAATTTTCAAGACCAATCTATTTATATAATTTTTACATTTCTAAACTCAACGACTTAAATGTTATTCATGATTTATATTTTCAATGTTTGACTCAAACCTTATCCACTTCCTTTATAAAATCGGAGGGAGTACTCCTCCCTGGCCAGGTCCCTAGACTCGAGGTCGCATACAAGGGTGACTGGATCAAGGTCAAGTCCGTGCCCCGTGCTTTCATTGTTAAATCCGGCCAACAACTTGAGGTTGTCATCAATGGGACGCTCAAGTGCATAGAGCACCGTGTGATGGCCAACTCAGCATGGGCGCGGACGTCGGTGGTGACGTACATTGTGCCTACTGCAGATTGTCTCATCAGCCCCGAGGAGTTCCTCAGCGAAGACAATACGCCATGCTGCCGTACCCTCACGTTTGGTGACTTCAAACACATCCGTGTTTCTTTGTGGTCGAAATTTTTTTCCACCCCGTTTGACCAATAATTAAGGGTATTAAATAAAGTCAGTTTACAAAACTATCTTCACAACTCTGGATTAATTCACGAGACAAATCTAATGAGGCCTCTGACCGTACGATTAGAGGACGGTTACTGTAGCATTGCTGTAGCAAATCATGAACTAATTAGGCTCATTAGATTCGTCGTGTAAAGTTACACTCATCTCTAAAAAGGTTTTACAAATAGACTTCATTTAATACTTCATGCATGCAAGATTCTCTTTGAAAAAAAATTTCCGGGGAGTAAAGAAACACGGCCATACAATGTTTTGAAACTGGGAGAGTAGGCCTTGTTTAGATGCCAATCTGAAACCGAGGTGCACTGTAGCATTTCGTTTGTATGTGTGAAAAATTGTCCAAAAATTGATTAATTAGGCTCAAAATGTTCGTCTCGTATAGTACAACAAAACTGTGCAATTAGTTTTTGATTTTATCTATATTTAGTACTCCATGCATGCTATGATATTTTGATGTGATGGAAATCTTCTTTTTGCATAGTAAACTTTGGGGGTAGAATTTGGGATCTAAACAAGGCCTCAATCTCACAACCAATCTCAAGAAAAGGACATATCAAGACGAACCACAAGTAGTCCTTCAAGATTGTCATTTCCTCATTCCGAGTTGTCAAGTCTAGGCACAGGCCATGGACATCACTTGCTGTGACGTACTTGTGGTCCGTCTTCATATGTCCTTCCATTCCGTGTTTCTTTACTATCGGTAAAAAAATTTTCAAAGGGAATCTTGCATGCATGAAGTATTAAATGAAGTCTATTTACAAAATCTTTTTAGAGATGAGTATAACTTTACGCGACGAATCTAACGAGCCTAATTAGTCCATGATTTGCTACAGTAATGCTACAGTAACCATCCTCTAATCGTACGGTCAGAGGCCTCGTTAGATTTATCTCGTGAATTAACCCGGGGTTGTGAAGTTAGTTTTATCAACTGACTTTATTTAATACCCTTAATTATTGGTCAAACCGGGTGAAAAAAAATTCTCATACCAAAGAAACACGGCCTAGAGTTAAATAAGTATTCTAGTTAACTTGAGGCTGGTAAGAATAACTATGAGAGTACAGTTGCCCACGAGGTGCACATCTCATTAAAAGATAGGTCATTGAATTTCTTAGGGCATGCACGACCCACAGACAGCAAGTGTCTTTTTGTTGCCACATAGATCAAATGAGCTGATATCATTTAATGAGAAAAGAGAGTGTTGTTGTCTACTATCTCGTCTACTGCTTTGGCTCGTGTTCTCATGCAAAACATCAGAAACCAGAGTGCATATTTATTATCACATAGACAGCTAAATAGACAACAACTGTCTAAACTATTGTAGAGCTGACTATTTAACTGTCTGTATGTGTTAAATAGACAACAGCTGTCTAAACTGTTGTACATGCCCTTATGGTTGTTGATGGTGGCGTCTCCCCCGTTCCCTAGCTAAGGGCATGTTCAGCCCGTCGACTGGTCACGTCTGTATAGCGGTAAAATTGCAAAAAACACTCCCGCGCCTCCCCACCGATGGCTTTGGCGTCGCCTCACGAGTCGACGCAGGTGTCCGTTCCCCGATGCGGAGCAGACGCGTGACGCCGGGCTGTAGAGTCGTCTTCACCAAGCGGCGACGGCTTGGATCCTGCGCGGCCGCTGCTGGATCCCGCGCCCCCTCCCCGCCAAAAGCTCCTGCGCGCGCATATGCTTCCCCCGGCAAAAGGTTGACCACACAAAGCGGGGGCTGGTGGCGCATGGCCGGCCGCGGAAGAAGGGCCGGTGAACAGCGAAATGGATGCGCAAGGCTGTGAGGAAGCTGTGGCCGCGACTAATTGGATGGAGGCTCACCACAGGCGATAAATCGGACCGCCGACGGTAAGGTGGCCATGGCGGCCTTGGAGCTCAGGCGGTTGTGGGATTTCAAATCTCGGCGGTCCAGGCGCCAGAGCTCATCGCGGATGCGTCATAGACGGAGCTGGGGAGGTGGAGGAGGCTCAGGCGCGAGGGATTGAAGGAGGACCGATCCGCGCCGGAGACGCCAGCCCGAGCTGTCCAGCCGAACACCGCCCCTCGCCGTCTCCACCAAATCCGCTAGTCCGGCCACTGGCTTGATGTATATCAATACTATAGCTCTCTTACTTCCTCTGATTTCCAAACTGTGGTCAGAAAATTCACTCGGTCCACGGAATCGAAGGAAGAAGATTGAAATTGTGGGCACCCTGCTGTTGTTTTGGAACATATAGTCCTTTATGAATTCCGTAGCTATTTTGGCAAGGATCTACTAATTTAGCTGATGCTGTAGTATAAACAACGCAAATTCATTCCCCAACAAAGAGATCTATACAAGATCGAGTATAGCTTTTGCCAAGAGATTTGCCAAGCGCCCAATCAATAGCACCATCAGCTCTGGTGGTACTCACACCCACTAGGACATGCCCTAGGGTTACGCGCCTCCATAGTCACCGCCGGGTCGCCGACCGCCGCCGCATCAGGGGATGCGCCCCAACAACGGTGCTGAACGAACTCCAAGCGCGACCGGAACGAACACCAGGCGTATGCCCCGTCGTCCACTCAGGAGCATCTCCACGCCGCCCTCGTGGGCAAGCTCCATCGCCGGCGAGCCTTTTCCCCGCCTAGATCTGGTCATGCAGACCAAATCCAGGTCTACCGCCATGGCCTGTGGCCTGGGGATGATGCTCCTATCCTATTCGTGCCGTCGGCCGCTTGGGCTGCACCGGATCTGCGAGTGGAGGCGCCGGATCCGGCCTCCACCTGCCCATGGCCGGCGTCCAAGCCACGGTATAAAACTTTATGATTATTGTTAAAAATATCCTTATTTTTATTATTTGACTCACAAACTAACATTTTATGCTTCGAGTTATTGAACACTAGATATGTTTATATTTTGTGGATGGTATCTAGAAGGAATATCTAATCGCATTTACTACGATTTGGTACTGATGGGTAAAAACTTTGTTATGTATGATCACCGTCAAGCTTGAAATACTTAGTTTTCCCATCTCGGCTTAATAACGGTTTAGTGTAATTGGACACCTGTTTATGCCATGTGATCAATTGACTAGTGCCTACTTAGCCATGTCATACACTGACTAATCCATGATAATGTGCCATCCTAATTATAGATTGGACCCATCCTCCATCAATACGTCCAAACAAATAACTCTAGGAGACCAACAACACCCGCAACACGAGCCTTCCATTAATTTTCTTGCGGTAGAGCACGCAAGATATATTATATACCATGTGGTGTTGATGGTTTGGTGTGGAGATCAATTCCTTCCTTGATTATTTAATAACGCCACCAGCTAATCTTAAGATATTTCTAGTATAATTCTTGTTACAACTCAATAGTGGAACAAGAACATTGGAAGGCAAAACAACTACAAAGTCAGTGTGTGACATGGCTAAGTAGACATTAGTTATCTAATTACGTGGCATAAACCGATGTACGATTATACTAAACTATTCTTAAGCTGAGGTGGAGATGATTAGTGCACCAGTTTATATAGTTAAGGGGTTATTTTGCACCAATTAAAACATTAAGGATGAAACTCACACTTCCATAATATTTGAGGGATGAATAATACACTTCTTCCATATTACGAAGAATACATATATATAATATATACATTTCAATATTAGAAGTACAGCAAAATTTTGCACACTTCAAAATTAAAAGTAGAGACATTACAAAACGTCATCTTCTAGGGCATCCCTATTAGAATCTAGTTCAGCCACGCTCTTACATATGGATTGGTATAAAATTCCCTATTGGAATTTATGACCTCATCGAGCATGAATCCACATAGTTGTTCTTGAATTGCCGTGACTCATTCATGTTCAATGAGGTCTTCTTTCACATTCGAAAGCTGCATATTTTCAAATAAAAACATGAGCAGAATGAAAAATAATGACTTAAAAATAATGAGCAGAATTGATTGTGCTTACGTACCTTGAATGCGTATGGCGTCATTTTCCCCTAGGACCTACAAAGTTGTCGATGAACTCTCGCATACGTAAAATCTACACAAGTTGTTTCCGTCCTACTGTCTCAAACACTACGGGCAACTGGGTTATGAAATAGTCTAGTGTTTGAGTAAGAAATGACACTAGAATTCTGCGTGAACATTGGTAAGGTCGCTTCTTCGTCGTCTGCAGAGGAGGTCCCGTCATCTAAATCACTGGAGCCGGCTGCAGCTTTGCTGGTACCTCCAGAAACAGCGGCTTCGGAAGCTTCTGGGGCACCCGATTCGGCTGGGGTTGTTTGTTCGGAGATTTCCCCCTCTTCAGCGCCTTCGACTAGGTGGGTGGTTTTCATGACGTGCGCTAGGCTGAAAAAGGGGTTATTCGTCGAAGCCAAAACAACAAGAAAATAAAAACAAGCAAGGTAATCAATCGAAGCTACGACGGGGAGCTTACGTCAAAGGTTGGAATCCAACGGCGGCATAAAATCTTGAGGCGGTAAAAAAAATTTAACCGAGCAGGTCGCTTGCAGTGCGGAGAAAGATTTCTTTCTACCGTGCCCCCTCCTTTTCTAGGCAGGGGAGGGGGGGGGGGGGGGGGACCTTCGGAAGAAAGAGCAGGGTAGCGGGTTAAGGCCGCCCCAATTGCCGGATGTGACGCTCAAAGACAAGAATGATTGTAAGAAATCGATTGTAGCGGCCTATTTGGGATGAGCTTTACATTCGAGGGGCTACTATTAGGGGTTTTGCCTTCTGAAGCTCACCTCCGGCACGGTAAGCTATTAGGTGCAAAAGAGTAAAAGGAGGTATTGCTTATGGGTTTTGTGACAGCAAGGACCTTTGACAGTGCGAGAAGAATCAAAGGACAACCGGTAAATGTTCGCTTATGCTGAAGCACCTGGTCACCTTCGATCAGGATTGAGGCCTCGAGGAAGGCCGCAAGTTGGATGACCCGAAGGTGGTATGAATAGTTGAACTTCAACCAAGGAGCTACTTTAAGAAGGTGAGAGTGATCGCCGAAGATGAACAGAGGTGGGCCTGATGTCGTGTGAAGCGTGACGAAGGAAGCAAAAGTCAAATTGTGTTCGTGTATCAAGTAGAAATATAGGTGCCATAAGTAAGGGTATTTGTGTACTATGAGCAAATGTTAATGGGGGCCTTTTTCCCAGTGGAGGGGGGGGGGGGGGGGGGGGGCTCATATAGAGCTAATATGAGGAAGGGAATGTGTTTGTGACTTTCTAAAGCATCTTTGTCTTCAAATCTTTGTACTGCTGGCTTCGGTTCGTGATAACTGAAACCAACAATCGCTTTGGATATCGACGCTAATAATAGATGTAAAAACAATAATAGACTTTGCTTCTGATTATTTCCTTTTCTGTGAACTGTTTTCTTTATTTTTGTGACCAACTTTCAAGCTGAACATTTTATTGCAGAGGCCAAAATCAATTCCTTTTTCTAGAAAAAGAATCATATTTGCATCCAAAATGTCGACATTGTCTGCTAATTACAACCACCATTACAAATTACTATTTGTTATTGATTTTTTCTCATAAGATTTTATCATTAGTTTTATTAAAAATTTATGTAAGTATCATTTATTTTATTTATCATTTACTTTATTATTACCAAAGTTACTTATTTATATATATATTGGACTAAATTTTTATTAAGACGAATTATATGAGGAAAAAATCAATTTTAGAACGGAAGGAGTCAATTAGCTGATGGGTACAGTGGCATGCCAACACGGATGTGCCCTCCAACAATAAGGGAGCAAACGCATATACTCTCTCCGTCCCGTGAAGAGTGCCATTATGAGATTCAAAAAAAAATCCCACAAAAGAATAATGCAATTATAGTTGTAACCACCTGTTTTATTTTTTAAAATAGATAATTATCTGCATGCAGTAACAACCTCTATGCCTAAATCAATAGGATTGAGACAGTTACTAAGAGTAGCATGGTCATTTACCAATGCCATTAATCTGTCAAAAAAACTAGAATTGGATTCTTCACGGGATGGAGGGAGTACATGAAAAATGACATCATCTATCCTCCTCCAAAGGCCGAAGCCAGCTTTATATATAAAGCATAAAGGAAATAATGAGACAACACGGAGCTACTCTAGATGGAAAACCTAAAACGTCATGAATCCGATACAGAACCTGCAAGACTAGGCCGGAAAACGGGTCCAAAGCACCAACAACACGGCTGCCGAAGAACTCTAAAACAACACATTTAGGAAGGCAAAGGCGCCGAGCCGACACCAACGTTAGGTTTTCACCTAGGAGACCTCCGCGAACCGCCAAAGGGAGTGGTCCATGAGCAACGCCCCCAACAAGGAACACATCGTTGCCCGATCCGGTCCACCAGATCAAAGCTTTCGCTAACGGATCAACACCCAAAAAACCAGCAGCACTAGCCTAACCACGACTACCACCAAACGACCTCCACACCGCCACCGCCGAAACCGTCGTACAGGGCCCCATAAGGAACTAGATCCACCACCAACATCACAAGCGTTAGCGGAGCATGAACTTGCCAGTGCCCCGGAGGCCGCCCACCCTCAATTGGTGACGGTGCCGAGCAATCTAGCGACGCCTTAGCTCCCAGTACCCCCCCTCCCAACAACACTTCAATCCCAATGATTGGGTTGATCGGATAACTGATGTGATACAGAACCATTTTGGCCTCAAGCCTAAAGAACAGACTTACATGTATCAGAGGCCTTACTCGAAGCTTATGATCAGATCCCAATGCCTCATCGCTACAAGGTTCCAGAATTCACTAAATTCTCTAGGCAAGACAGCATATCTACCGTGGAACATATCGGTCGATTTCTAATTCAATGCGGAGAAGTTGCTTCTCAAGATGCTTTGAAGATTCAATTGTTTCCACTGTCTCTCTCTGGATCGGCTTTTGCTTGGTTTACATCGTTGTTGACAAATTCTATAATTCGATGGGCTGATCTAGAGAGGCAATTTCACAAATATTTCTTTGCTGAAATATATGAGATGAATTACAGATTTAATAGCTATCAAGCAAAGGAATGATGAGTCTATGCCTGATTATATTCAGAGATGTGAGGAGCCGATGCTACAACTTAAACTTAACCGATGGTCAATTGACTGCGTTGGCTTTCGAAGGGCTTTTACCTCACATTAAGGAAAAGTTTTGCAAAGAACTTAGATGGATTCCCAAAAATACTTGTACCAATTTTTGTCAAGAATAACTTGCTGGAGAAAATACATAGGAAACTTAATTTGACATCTGGAGAATGTCTACTGGAGTACAGTCGTTGGGATTTGAACGTGTGATTAGTAAACGACCCTTCAATTTGTTTTGCTGCCGATAGTGATGACTTATCAGCATGCAGCGGATGATGGCCTATATTAAGCTGTGAACAAGCAGCCAACAAGGCTGAGTCACTACATTATCCTCATGACGACGGCAGCAAACATTTCTTTATACCATGGGGAGCTGCAAATTAACATTCAGATAAGATGGAACAACACGCAAAATATTTCTTTATACCATGGGAAACTGAAGAAGATGTAGGTCGGCCTAGATGGAGAAACTGCTTGTCAAAATTTGCTCACTGAAAACCACCTTGAATTAAATTCCTTACTAGTTTGAATGATTTAGCACTAACTAGAGAGAATCATACCTTATGGTCATTTATAGGAATATTCAAAAAGGTATATGATCACATAATTCATACATTAATCTTTGAGATAGAAAACCGTACCTTATGGGCATTGGTAAGAATTACACACAGTAACAATTCGATATCTGTGAGAGGTAGAATAAACTATCAGCTTTGTATTTAGCTGGCGTCATATATAATAGTGAAGCCTAGCTAGTCGACTGAATAACAACTTGCATTGTCAGTATGAACAAAACAATTGTGGTTACAATAGTTCATACAGTACAGTTTTGGACCACTTTAGCTAATAATTCATTACATTGACTCCACTAAATGCTACATGGACCAAAAGTACTCTGCCTCTGTCGGTCATAGAATATATGCATGATTGCATATATATAATATGTATTCTAAATATATATCCAGTGATAGCACCACTACAACTTTTTAAGGCGTGAAAATGACACCGCGCTCAAGAGTGCTCCGAGCTAAGGTAGAATGGAGCATTATAGAGCCACTATAGCTAGTAGTACGCCAAAAACCTGTTGTTCTAGCATACCATGCAAATGTTGCTTTGTACTTTTCTAATTAAGAAAAAAATCTATTTTTACAATCAACATGAATTTTGTCATTTTTATAAATGAACCTGCAGTCATTTGAATCTCAACTTCTGCGGCGAAGTATATCAAGATGTGAACTATGAATGTGTCAAGTTTGCTTCGTTTTTGGAAACATTAATGTACACTTTTGGATGAGTTTTCACTGTATCCAAAATTTGTTCTATTATCACAGGATATTCACCCACCATCCTACACGGTGATGACCTCCAAACTGCCTTAAAAATAGGCTGAAGAGCCAAAGTCCCAGATTTTAACAATTTGAGGACTGATTTTTATCTGTTATTGAAGTTTGAGAGCTAAAACTGGGCTCTCACTAATTCAATCACTAAAAATAGACCTGCTTTTAGTTACATATTCTGATCTTTACATCTGATGTATACTTGTACTATGATAGTGTTAACGAATATATACCAACAAAATGTTTGCCCAGCTTGGATGCAAAGTATTTTTTGAGTTTTGAGGGATAACCGTGGTTTCCAAAAATTACCATAGTATCAAATACTTTGATGTGTTTGGGTATATCTTCTACTGTGGTTTCTAAAAGTCTGTTTCCTCAAATACTACAGTATTTTTTGGAGTTTTAGAACATCCCCCCTCTTTTTCTAAAACTTTGGTATAGCGTGTTTCCTATTCGTTTATTGCATCCGGGTGGGTCCATTGTTGACTACCAAACTGTAAAAATCTTGCAACCTCCAAACACTTTGTAGTTTTACTGAAACTGCAAAAATCTGTAGTCTTTATTTTTTTTTCTCGAACATGCAGGAGAGCTGTGTATCTATATATTAAGAAAAAAGTGGGTGAAAACACCTCAGGACCAGTACAAGGGTTTGTTTTTCAGGACAAAATCCTAGAAAAAAACTACCCTAAACCCCCCTCAAAAAACACACACACCAAACTTTTTTACAGAAACAACACAACAGGACCACATAACCCCAATAAGGTAGGCCGGCTAACCTATCCTATTGGTACCTGGGCGAGGATGTGAGCCAATCCTCGAGCCCCGACCAACAGCCACATATGGAATTCATCTCTAACAGCTACCAGTAAATCATTAACATCAGGTTGTCGTCCATCAAATACACATCCATTGCGATGGTTCCAAATCGACCAAGCCACCAAGATTATGACTGAGTTGAGCCCCTTTTTATCCCGCCCCTCAACTCTCTTACTTGCCTTTTCCCACCAATCCTCGAAAGAAAGATCATCAGACTGTGGAGCTAAAGCCTGCAGTCCAAATTTTTGCAGAATGGTGAACCAAACCTGCCGAGTGAAAACACAGGAGACCAGCAGGATATGTAGTCTTTATGGATTGAAGTATTTTATCTCTTCTTCCAAACTGTGGTTTACAGATATTACGGTTTTCATAAACCATAACACCCAAACAGGGCGTTAAGGTGGAACAAATTTACGATTTAGATATAGCTTCCACGACAGCAGCTATAGCTGTTATACTGACCTTACCCTTGTTGAAAAAATCCATTATTCAAAGCCTTCCCTTCAAGTCTACAGCCATCCATTTGACTATACAATGTGAGCACGAAAGATTCCGCATCTACTTGACTATACAAAATGTTTTTCTCCAATTATAAATCTCAAAGCTCATCCTTTTGAAGACTCAGTCATTCACCTTTTGAATAAAAGATGGTGAAAAGGGGCTAAATTTGGAGAAGTAAACGTACTGCATAGAGTCTGATACTAGAAAGTAATGGCACTTTTTATGAACCTTTCCAATATTTCTGGATATAATTGGTTGTTGAAGAGATAAAAGAAAAGACAAGATGATGTCATCGAGCAGTGCCGAACCCAACATATATACAGCTGCACCCTTTGCAGCTCTTCAGCCACAGAAGCATCCAAAGCAGAGAGAGATGGGGCAGTGTTCGTCTTCCCGCCGACCCAAGGCAGAGAAGGTTCAGCCGCAGCCGCCAGCCCATGTTATCCTGAAAAGGTTTCATGAACCATACAGTCCAGTGTGACAAGTGGCAAACCATGTTGGTTGACCTTTTCTTCTACCTCCTCCTACTTGCAGGAAGGAGCAGCTGCAAAAGGCCGCCGCATCAGCACACATGAATCAGCCATACCAGGCATCTAGCTACGACGAGCTGGTCCTCATGGTGTCACTGGATTCCATCACCAAGATTGGGTGATGAATTGCTTTGTGTATAAACCCAGATGTGCTGAGATCATCAATCAGGTACATATTACTTTCCTCACTACTGGGCTGTTAACTAATGAAAAGATTCACTATTACTGTTTAAGCTGGGCGATGAAGCAATCCAACTACCAAAATACTCCTATATTTAGAAAACAAAGTAACAATTCTGCTCATTCTAACCTATCTCATAAGCCTATACCAGATCCTAGTAGTGAGTTGAAGTGTTCAAATGCATCATCTGCCTTTCTCGATAGCTAAGCTTTTAGGTGAATGCAAATTCCTCGGAACATGTTCCTACGGTAGTTATCTTGATCCTCTTTTTATTAAGGATACAAGTACAACTGTCTCGGTCTGTTTTTGAACCACATAAGTGTTAAACTTACCTTACAGCCGCTATCTTTATCTCTATTCAGGATCCAATGGTGATTGCCATGGTGAGCATCACCTCTTGTACGTCTGCTTCTACAGAGGAGGATGCAGCTGATGGGCCCTGTCTGTCGTCTGTTTAAAATTCATTAATAAAACTTAAAACCGCACTGCCCTTGTACTTAGTGAATTATTTGTCCCTTGAGCCAGTGTACTTTGGGAAATGTTTTGCAGAACATATATGTTGAGAAATAGCATGAAGGCCCTTACATCAGTCCATTGTTGTGGAGTGTTTGATTGTGGCCCTTCAATATTTTTCTTGTAGTCTTTACTATATTTGGGTCATTCAGTGCGGGTGCGTATATATGCAATGACGAAAATCAATAGCAAATAAAATATAACAGGAAACAAAAGTCGATTATGCAAAAGGGTAATCACAAGCATATAACCAAATGAACCAAGAAACTTGCAACCTCCCAGTAAGTATATGCTGTATGGGATAATTTAAGTTGTATGCTGTCATGCATGGTATATGTCAAATTTATCAAGAAGAATCCATATATCACATCAATGTAGAAACATTCTAATATTTACATGTCATTCAGAACCTGCAGGATGACCTCTACAAAATATTCCAGCACATATTTGTCAAATTCTTCTCAGCCATTTCATGATTTCACTAGTCAAACCGGTGGAGCTGCGTCGACACCTTAATTTCGTCATCCCAGTCTATGTAGTCTTGAGAAATTACGTACGTCATTAATCAGCAGCAACAATAAAACATTAGAGCAACTCCAACAGACTCCCTTTTCTCTTTCCTTTTTTCTTGCTATAGGAGAATCTCCTTTCAGATTTTTGAGTATATTGGGGAGATGTGCTCTAGCACATCCCCTTTCTCGATTCCCCTTTCCATCTTTCCTGACATGTGGGACCCATATGTCATTGAGCCAATCCATTTTTTTCTTTTCTATTCATCTCTCTCCTCTCCGAACGAGCATCCACCGGCGCTCGAACGGGCATGGGGCGACGTGGCGTCCACGGTGACATGGCGTGGGCTCGCCGGCGCCCATGCGTGGCGCGGTGCGGGCTTGCCGGCGCCCATGGCGGCAGCGTGCAGCATGCCGGCGCGGGGGCTGGCCGTGGCCTGCGGCGGTGACGCATCGCGCGGGATGGCGGCACGCAGCACACCGACGCGTGGGCTGCCGGCTTCCTGCGGTGGCAGCGCGGCGGCACGAGGGTGGCCGGCGGCCGGGTGGGTGGGCAGTGGCCTGCGGCGAGGAGCGGCCAGCGGTGAGGGTTGGACAAACGCAGCTCGCCAGCGGCGTGCGGGAAGAACGGGGCGAGCGGGCAGGAATGACCGTGGAGAGAGAGGAGAGGAAAGGGGATTGAGAAAAGAGTGGAGATGATTGAGAAAAGAAAGGAGAGAGGTGGGGAGATAAAGGGATTGAGAAAAAATATAGGGAAATGAGATCCATTAGAGCTAAAATTTTATCCCTCAATCCCTTTAACGAAAAATATAATGAAAGGGGATTGATTTTCTCAATCCGTTGGAGCTGCTCTTATATCCGCAACCCAGCTCACGCAATCGCCAACGGAACATTCAGCTAATCAACGGAGAGATGGCTATACATGTATCTCTGTTACTTGTTTCCGTCTGCTTGTGTGTGGATATATGAATCGTCTTTGACAAGTTGCAAAAACCTTGAATATATAAGCAATATGTATTTCATTGGGTTTTTCATGCAAATCCCATAGTTCAGCTACTCTGGAAGTAGATATATATGTAATATCTTTCTTGCTGCCCGACACATCCCCAGATTCCCAGTCGTGCATATAGATCAACCAGTAAACTTCTTGCTACTTTTTTTTCGCTGCCCAGTGCATCCATGGAGAAGATGCTCCACGCAGCCCCGGCCCCGACGTCCCTCCCGGACTGCTTCGTCTTCCCTCCCGACCACCTCACTCCGGCCACCTCCGCCGCCGTCTCCCTTCCCGTCGTCGACATGTCCCTCGGCCGCGACGAGGTCCGCCGCGCCGTCCTGGACGCCGGCAAGGAGCTCGGCTTCTTCGAGGTGGTCAACCACGCGACATGGAGGCCGTGGGCGCCGAGTTCTTCGCCTTGCCGGCGGCGGACAAGGCGGCGTTCTACTCGGAGGACGTGACCAAGCCCCACCGCCTCTACTCCGGCACCATCTACGACACCGGCGGCGAGAACTACTGGCGCGACTGCCTCCGCCTCGCCTACGACTTCCCCGCCGGCGACCACGTCGGCGACTGGCCCAACAAGCCTCACAGGCTCCGGGAGATCGCCGGCGAGTACGTCGTGAGGGCGAGGGCCGTCGCGATGGAGCTCCTCCGGCTTCTGTGCGAGGCCGTCGGGCTCCGGCGAGACTACTTCGAGGGCGCCATCAGCGGCGGCGACATGACCCTCCACGTCAACCACTACCCGCCGTGCCCGGAGCCGAGCAAGACGCTGGGCCTGCCGCCGCACTGCGACCGGAACCTCATCACCGTGCTGCTCCCCGGCGAGGTGCACGGGCTCGAGGTCTCGTACGGCGGGGACTGGATCAAGGTCCGGCCGGCGCCCGGCGCGCTCGTCGTGAACTTCGGGCAGCAGCTCGAGGTCGTGACCAACGGGGTGCTGAAGAGCGTCGAGCACCGGGCGACGACCAACGCGGCGGCGGCGAGGACGTCGGTGGCGGCGTTCGTCATGCCGGCCGGCGACTGCCTCATCGGTGTTAGATTACCAAGTATATGTATCGTGGCATGTTTGTTTTATGAACCGTGTACATCAAAGATTGACTAGGCCAGGAGATATGGTAGTTAGCACTTGTAACGGAAAGAGATAGGTAGTTGCTATTTTATCTCCTCAATTATCTCCTGGCCATCCATCTAGGTGATACACATCCTATGTAAGCCACGGCTTGGGGCTTTTCCAGCCATCTCATGAAATCAACACGAAACACGCTCGTCCCGGCGTTTCTCCACTCTTCCGAGCGCCTCTGAATCTCGCACATGGTAATCAGAGCCTAGGGTTCCATGGCGTCGAGTTCAAGCATCACCACCACCAATCCCTTCTTCGGTTTCCAAGTGACCGAGAAGTTGTCCAAGACCAACCATACGCTATGGAAAGCGCAGGTCCTCGCCGCCATCCGCGGTGCTCGTTACGAGGGGCACATCAATGGCAAGACCAAGGCCCCTGATGCTGAGATCGTCGAGCAGAAGACAGACGGCACGACCGTCACCAACTCCAACCCTGCGTTTGAAGCATGGTATGCTAGGGATCAGCAGATCCTCTGGTTCATCCTGTCCAGTGCCGGGAAGGATGTTCAGGCGCAGATCAACTCTGCCGAGACGGCAGAACAAGCCTGGGCGGCGGTGGAGAAGATGTTCTCCGCGCAGAATCGCGCCAAGACAATGAACGTGAGGCTTGCCCTCACCACTACGAAGAAAGGTACCATGTCGATCACAGATTATGTCTCCAAGATGAAAGGTTTTGCAGATGAAATGGCTGCCGTCGGCAAGGCTCTAGATGATGAAGAACTGGTGGCGCACATCTGCAATGGTCTTGATGCCGATTACAATCCAGTGGTGACATCAGTTACTGCTAGATTGGATCCCATCTCGATCCCTGACCTGTATGCCCAGCTGCTCAGTTTTGAGACTCGGCTGGAGCTGCAGGATGGCAGCTCCTACGCTCACGTGGCAAATCGGGGGCGTGGCCATGGCAACCGTGGCTCGGGCACTGCCCATGGCCGTGGTCAGCGTGGGCGCGGCCAGGCGCGTGGCCAAGGAAGCGGTGCACCGAAGCAGCGTAACGGCGGGCGGCAACCACGACCTGATGTGGCGAGTGGGTCTGATGATCCGCCGTTATGTCAAATTTGCTTCAAGACAGGCCACAGGGCGAGCCGGTGCTGGCATCGGTTCGATGAAAATTATGTTCCAGAAGAACGTCACGTCAACGCCGCCATCGCCATGAACGCCTACAATGTCGACACCAACTGGTACACCGACACGGGAGCAACGGATCACATTACGAGTGATCTAAACAAGCTGACGATGAGGGAGAAGTACCATGGAAATGACCAGATTCACACCGCATCTGGTTCAGGTATGGAAATTAAATACGTTGGTCATACTACTGTTCCAACTCAATCTCGTAGTTTGCATCTAAACAATGTTCTCCATGTTCCTAAAGCTGCAAAGAATCTAGTCTCTGTTCATCGCCTTGCCAAAGATAATTCTGCCTTTATTGAGTTTCATCCTGATTTCTTTCTTATCAAGGATCAGGCTACGAGGAACACGATTCTTGAGGGACCATGTCGTCGTGGGTTATATCCTCTTCCTGTCAATTCTTCAGTCAAACAGGCAAATGCAGTTGAAAAGCCAACCGTGTCTAGATGGCATAATCGCCTAGGCCATCCCTCGCTTCCCATTGTTACCAAAGTCATAGACAGTAATAATCTTTCTTATTCCTCCATGTCCAATAAGAAATCAGTTTGTGATGCGTGTCAGCAAGCAAAGAGTCATCAGCTACCTTATAGTAGATCTGTTAGCTCAACTAGTTTTCCTTTGGAACTTGTTCATTCCGATGTTTGGGGACCTGCAGTTGAATCAGTGGGAAGAAAACGCTATTATGTTAGCTTTGTTGATGACTTCAGTCGCTTTACGTGGATTTACTTTCTCAAGTATAAATCTGAAGTTTTTCAAAAGTTCCATGAATTTCAAAAAATGGTTGAGCGGCAATTTGACCGAAAAATTCTTGCTATCCAAACCGATTGGGGCGGGGAATATCAAAAATTAAATAGTTTCTTCTCCCAAGTTGGCATCATTCACCATGTATCATGTCCTCATGCTCATCAACAAAATGGGGTCATTGAACGTAAGCATCGTCACATAGTTGAAGTCGGGTTATCCCTCCTAGCTCATGCCTCAATGCCCCTAAAGTTTTGGGATGAGGCCTTTATGGCTGCAACATTTCTTATCAATCGTTTGCCTAGCAAAGTCATTAACAATCATACACCGTTTGAGCGCCTACTCAAACAAAAACCGGAATATCTTTCCCTTCGCACCTTCGGTTGCGCATGTTGGCCCAATCTCCGACCCTACAATCGCCATAAACTTGAACTTCGTTCTAAGCAATGTGCTTTTTTGGGTTATAGCAACCTCCACAAAGGCTATAAGTGCCTTGATATTCAATCTGGCCGGGTGTATATTTCTAGAGATGTAATCTTTGATGAGGAAGTTTTTCCCTTTTCCACTCTTCACTCCAACGCAGGTGCTCGTCTACGTGCAGAAATTGCACTACTTCCATCCGGCCTTGTACCATCCTCTGAAATGGAACAGCTAGTTGATCACGCATTTAATTCCACTAACCTCACTAATGATGGTGCACATGCAGCGTATGATAACAGGGGGAGTCCTTTGCCTCTCGGCATGCAACCTGAAGCAGACTCGGCGTCTCACCTTGTTGAGCCTGCCGGTGATAATACTGCTACTGCAGTTTTACCTGCTGTTCCAATGGCTGCCACGCACACTGGTCCATCGATATCCCTTGCTCGCCAATCGAGCAGAGTCACACACCCTGCTGTTGATGTGGTGCCTTCTACATCTTCGCCCGGGCTGACACCGACCATCCATCCTGCTGCTGCAGCAGGCACGGGGGGTACAGATGACATCAACAATAGTTCAGATGACATCAACAATAGTTCTGCTGCGAATGTTCCTCCTATGCAGTCAGAAGCTGGACCGTCTGTGGTTGCAACAGAGACTCCATCGCGACCGCGAACTCGACTTCGTGATGGCATTCGCAAGCCGAAAATCTACACCGATGGTACAGTCAGGTATGGGTGTTTCACCGCATCTGGAGAACCACAGTCTCTTAATGAAGCTCTGAACAGTAGAGACTGGAAGCTAGCCATGGATGCAGAATATGATGCTTTGATTAATAACAAAACTTGGCATTTAGTCCCACCAAAGAAAGGTATTAATGTCATTGATTGTAAATGGGTATATAAAGTGAAACGTAAATCTGATGGGAGTTTGGATAGATACAAAGCCAGATTAGTAGCAAAGGGGTTTAGACAACGGTATGGTATTGATTATGAGGATACTTTCAGCCCAGTTGTGAAACCATCTACCATTAGAACTATTTTGTCTGTTGCTGTCTCTAGAGGGTGGAGTCTACGACAGCTCGATGTTCAAAATGCTTTCCTTCATGGGTATCTAGAAGAAGATGTGTATATGAAACAACCACCCGGTTATGAAGACAAGTCTAAGAATGGGTATATCTGCAAACTTGACAAGGCTTTATATGGGCTTAAACAAGCACCAAGAGCGTGGTATTCACGGCTGAGTAATAAGTTGTGTCAGTTAGGCTTTAAAGCATCAAAGGCGGATACATCTTTGTTCTATTACAATAAAGGAACTGTCATTATATATATTCTTATTTATGTTGATGACATAATCGTTGCCAGTTCCACTCAAGAAGCCACAACATGTCTGCTACAAGATCTGAGGAAGGAATTTGCACTCAAAGATCTAGGGGATCTTCACTTCTTCCTTGGTATAGAGGTAAAGAAGATAAATAATGGGATTCTGCTAACACAAGAAAAATATGCTAAAGATGTGTTACAGCATGCCAATATGATGGAGTGCAAACCGGTCAGCTCACCATTGTCCACTTCAGAGAAATTATCTGCTCATGAAGGTGATCTCCTTGGTCCCCAAGATGCTACGGCATACAGAAGCATTGTAGGAGGTTTGCAGTATTTGACTTTGACTCGGCCGGATATTTCCTTTGCGGTAAATAAGGTTTGCCAATATTTGCATGCACCTACTACTGTTCACTGGGCTACAGTAAAGAGAATACTACGGTATCTCAAACATACTGTGCAGATTGGACTCAAAATTTGTAAGTCACCCTCCCTTCTTGTAAGTGCATTCTCAGATGTAGATTGGGCAGGAGATCAAGATGATAGGCGATCAACTGGAGGGTTTGCCGTATTTTTGGGATCTAACCTTATTTCTTGGAGTGCTAGAAAGCAGCCTACCGTATCACGATCAAGCACAGAAGCCGAGTACAAAGCGGTTGCTAATGCCACCGCTGAGGTAATGTGGATACAAACGTTACTATATGAACTGGGCATTCAGGCACCAAAGAAGGCAAAATTGTGGTGTGACAATATTGGAGCTAAGTATCTTTCGGCAAATCCTGTCTTCCATGCTAGAACAAAACACATCGAGGTGGACTATCATTTTGTTCGTGAAAGAGTAGCAAGAAGATTACTTGATATTGAATATATCTCTACAAGGGATCAAATTGCAGATGGCTTCACCAAACCACTAGCAGTACGGAACTTGGAGATGTTCAAAAACAATCTCAACTTAGGAAGTTTCAATTGAGGGGGAGTGTTAGATTACCAAGTATATGTATCGTGGCATGTTTGTTTTATGAACCGTGTACATCAAAGATTGACTAGGCCAGGAGATATGGTAGTTAGCACTTGTAACGGAAAGAGATAGGTAGTTGCTATTTTATCTCCTCAATTATCTCCTGGCCATCCATCTAGGTGATACACATCCTATGTAAGCCACGGCTTGGGGCTTTTCCAGCCATCTCATGAAATCAACACGAAACACGCTCGTCCCGGCGTTTCTCCACTCTTCCGAGCGCCTCTGAATCTCGCACAATCGGCCCCGCGGAGGAGTTCGTCGGCGAGGACAACCCGCCGCTGTACGGCACCATGGCGTTCGCCGAGTTCAAGCGCACCTACAACGTCGTCAAGCTCGGGGCGTCCATCAATCTCACGACGGATCTCAAGAACGCTCAGAAGAAGATATGAAGGAAGCAAAACAAGAAAAAAAATGTATGAGGAGGACCTCGTCCATTCCCAATTCCTGCCATCATGTCTCTGTCGTGTACACGGGTCATGTCTATCTGTATGTATCTGCTACTAGCTGTTCATGGAATGAATGAAGCAATAAAAACGTCAAATAAGTGAGGACATGAGGGAGACATGTGTGTACATATCCATGCAACATCCAAACAACTTATGTGCTAGAAAATGAAATGTTTGATCTACTTTTGAGAGCAATGGATTGTAGTAATTTTTTTTTGTAATGCTCAAATATATGCATCGAAGACTATTTTTGTTGTGATGCTCACGTATACTCCCTCTGTCCCTAAATAATTGTCGCCGTTAGTTTTCGTGCCACGACTTTACTTCGATTCGTAGAAAATACATGCAACATTTTAATCTCCAAATAAATTTATTAAAAAACTAGATTCAATTATCTATCTAATGATATTTATATATTCGGTCATAAATTTTTCTTGGGAAGCGAAAACGACCTATATTTAGAGACAGAGGGAGTATGCATCAGAGGTTATGTCCACGTCAAAGACAGAAAAATTAGTTTTTTTTGCAAAGTACTGGTACACGTAGACGCTCATATACGTATGCACACTCACGCTTGAGCATTTCCGAGAACCAGGGTCGGTAGATCCGATTTTGAGATTCACGAAGTGACGGCCTGATGCTAAGTCCAGGACTTGGAACCCAGGTGAACAGATTTCACTACAAAGAGTATTACTACCTATGATTAGTTCGCAAGTTAGTTAATTAATCAAAGTAGATATACAATGTGTTCCTACAATATTAGAGCATATATATCAAAGTCTTCCCAGCCCTTTCAAGTGGACTTCAGTTTCACTACTCAATATGGTGGGGATCTATGTGTCGACATCTTTCGTCATCCCAAGTTGTGTAGTCACGACAAATTATTACATTATTCGTCAACAGCAAAAGCGTGTCTTTATTATCTTACAATCCAGCGTTTACAATCGCCAATGAAACATTATATTCAGCTAATCAGCTACATGCCTACATGCATAGTCGTCAATGTTGAATGGCTGGATATGAGCCAGTAGCTCATTGAGTCAGTCACTTGTCATCTGCTTTCTGGGAGGGTCTAATTTTATCACGACATGATCGAGTTCTTGATGTTAAATTGGTTGAAACAGCTAAATATAAAATCCTTCCGTTCATGGATATATATGAATCTTTCACAAGTTACAACCTTTAATAAGCAATACTATGTATCATTGGTTTTCCTACTAATTTCATACTTGTGGTATTTTGGAAGCAATTTTTATGAATACAATTATCATTGGTTTTCCCATGATGTTCAGATAATTAACTTTTACTATACTATCCATAACTTATAATCCAGTTTATATAATCAGGAGGGCAAACAAATTAAGCTAGTTGTTAAATGCTCGACATCTATGTTCATGGATCCTTGGAGAGACAAAAGGGGGAGATATCGTAATTTTAGCCTTATAGGATTGTTTTAATTATCTAAGGCTGGTTTTTAAGGATCATGATGCCTTGAAACTCAGGCCATTCCATAAATGTCATATTTGGGTTAGTTTTTGGAATGTTGGATTAAAGCAATAAGATACACTCTTGAATTCTGAACAGTAAAAACAAATTCATGAAAGAAAACTCTTGACAAGCCATAATGCAATGCTAGTCATTAATAATATTTGGCAAGGTAACTTTGTTAGAAAATAAATGTACTGTCATCGATATTTTACTCAAGGAGATGTCACAAATGAAAAAATTAAGTTAAAACCATATAACAATATGTGCTATATTTATTTGGGAACAAAACGTGAAAGATAAGATGGAATGTATCTCTGAATAAAGACAACTTCAGTGGAAACTGTCACTCTTGTACTGATGATTTAGGTGCATCCCCATGTTGACGCTGTCGTAGGCAAGGGGTGCGTACATCCACATCTCATCCGAACTCAAAAACTGTGCATCATAAAAACAGGGAAGAAAATGAGGATACAGATGGATCAAGGGATAAAATGTCCTGAATTATTTCTTTCGGAAACATTCTCATCCCATATTCCCATCTGAATTAAGGGAAGACTGGACACGAACCTTGATTTGCATATGAAGAAATTTTACATACTGAACTGCTTCGTCCAACATTGTACTGATGTCAATTTTTCTGCCATTAGGAATCAGTTCTTGAAGTACCCTTAGCCTTGCATTGATCCTCTCCCTCCTCATCTGCTACAAACACGGCAATAAAGTGGTCAGAAACCAAACAAAAAGACTTCAAACTCAGCTAGCACGAAAGCTATAAACTTAGAAGAGGAGAGCAAATCGAAGAAATGAAATTAAATAACAAATATAACAAAATTCGACTAATTAGAGACCTTTGCGTAGCAACTTTGCGATTTTTTCGTTTTAGATTGCTTGCCAGCTCTTGATGCCTGTAGGATCAAATCAAGTCCATCAAACAAATGCAGCAGTAGCCCGGGAATAACAATGAATCAGATAAGATACAGACCTTAACTTACCAAGGGAGTGCCATGGCCTCCCATGCCATGGTTCTTCTCCTCCTCCATCTCAGCTTTCCTCATGCTGCCTACCTTTTCCCCATGTGCTAAAGGGAGAGTGTCAAGAACTGAATTTGGGGTACTGCTCACCAGTGTAATGTAGTTATTATTGTCACTGATGCAAAAGGGAGAGTTGCCCGGCAAACAGTAAGGAACTTTTGAAGAACAGAGATCCGGAACCAGATCAACATCACTGCTGCCCCATAACAGTGACTGCAGGGACGCAATCATCTCAGACTCCTCACAGACTGCTGCATCGACAGAGCACCAGTAGGATGCACACTCGGCTTCCATGTCTGTTGATGAGTCTTGTAATCAAAGCTTTGGAGAGCATATCCATATAGACCATGAGGGTTTGTGTATATATACTATGTTGCAGACACCCTACATGATATTTTCTATGGCAACCCGGGAATCTTATATTCCTTGATTAACCGACTCCATCTAAAGTGACAGTGCAGCTATATATGTGGATTCCAACAGAGTATAAATAGAGTTAACAAAAACTAGAAAATGAAAATAAAGACTAGCGTTTGTTTTTTTTCTTGCCCGCTTCTCTTCCTTTTTTTTCTCTTGTGTACAGTGCCAGTTACTTTGGGCGGTGACAACTCTTCCTCTTTTCAATATAGCGGGTAGCTCTTCTACCGGTTTGTTTCAAAAAAAAAAAATCTGCAAGACAACGAAAGAAAGAAAAAAAAAATCTGTGATTGATCATGGAGAAGTGATATCTGACCGTTGGTGAATCATCAGCAGTATATTAGAGAAAAATGTAGTACAAATCACAGTTAGTTTAAGTTTGTCAAAGATGCTTATGCGCAAAATAAATAGCGTGAGGGTGTAGTATATTAGAGAAGGATGTAGATATACATTACAAAGGGTAGCAACAGCGCAGAGTATTCCCATGGTGTGCTGCATGAATCATGACGCCACGGCTCGGTTTCTCTACTTTCTTTTGTCAAGAGCTGCCTGCTCAAAGAAATGACACTTGCGCAAGGGGGGGCCTGCAATTTGGTTAGGAGGCCAGGATGCCCAAGACAGTTCTGCTAGTCGAACCCAGTTGGGTGCATGAAGGTAACAAATTCAGCATACTCAGCACTAAAAGTTTACCAAACTCGCATACACTTACACTTGTGGATTGAAGGGGTAGTGGGTTCAACACAAAGGTAAACAGGAAATTATGTCTATTTCGAAAAAAAGAAGAGGAGGAAAGTAATTTAGAACATCGACACGGTCACCAAAGCACAACTTTGTCTTTTCTTTTTTATAAAAATATTTCTTGAAAAGTTATATATGTATATTTTTATGAAAGTAATTTTCAAGACCAATATATTTATATGATTTTTATATTTCCAAATTCAACGAATTAAATGTTATTTATGATTTATATGCTCAATGTTTGACTCAAACCTTATTCAAAACGACTTCTGATACTAAACTGAAGGGAGTACAGTCGAATCTTTCAAACTTTAACCATTACTAGTTAAAGCCGTCGGGTGGAAATCTAGTGGATTTATCCTTATCCCATACATATGGCTTTGCTATTGGAGTAATTTTTTTTGTCGCAAGCCTGTAATCTTATATTTATCCTTATCCCATCAGTCAAGCCACCTGATGGGCTCTTTATGAATTCCAATTGAGTAGTGATAATGTAAGCAAGAATCAGAGAAAAATAATGTCTGCAATGGAAGGATATAGTACGGATTGCAGTTAGTTTACATTTGTCAAAGATGCTCAGTGGGGAAATCTGGTGCTGCATGAACCATTCTGTTAATGCTACAAAAACAACTTGGATGGCAGTCTAGTTTCAGAAAAACTTGGATGTCAGTCTAGCGTTCGGTTAGAAACGATTAGGAAGCAGGGGAACGAGTAGGAAGATATAGCAAAGCCAAACACCACGCCAAGATTTGACAAAAACCATGGTTGCAATGGAGACGAAAGCCAGCTCAGCTTTCAGTAGATTTAGGAAACCGTTTCAGCAAGAGAACGTAGGACGACCTACGGAAGAACATGGAACGTAGGATGGCCTACAGAAGAACATCGAATTTGAATTTCATGTCACTGTACTAGTAACTACTGCAGTTATTACACCATTCGAATTGAATTTCAAATCACCCGCTCATTAGCAAAATCATTCAACACAACACGGTTCCTAATATAACTGCAAAAAAGACACAAACGATGCTCCGTCTATATTTGCATCTACATAACACGTTCTATATCCCAGGAACCAAAGCACCACAAACAGGCTTTAATGGAGGGATAAACAACGCAGGTTTGGCCATAAAACGGTGAACAGGCCACATATAAGATGGCTGTCACACAAGGTATCTCAAATTCTGCACATATGCAGGTAACTCATTGTTCCAACATTACAGACTAAGTTCACCACCAAAAACACAAGCCAGTGACTTTACTTGCAGAGTTCTGAACAAAACATCTAAATTTCTGGAATTCAAATTATCACTTCGAATCCATCACCTGGCCCATGTCATACCAGCGGATGGCATACTTGTAGCCCAGCTGACTTCAACGGTACTGCACGAAAATAGAGAAAATTCATAAGCTACCAAAGGATTGCCAGGTCTAACAAAAATTTATTTGCAGAATAAACATGCTTTTCTGCAAAAAAAGGAGATGAGGCTTCACATTTATTTGGATCAAAGAAGGATAACTACATAGCAGTGGTGGCAATTCAACAAATTATCATAGTTGTAATTGCAAGACAGATATTATAGAATCAAAGGAAATGGAATCAAAAGAAAGGGCCAGAGTGTAAATATGTGTTCCAACAAGGTAGTAATAGCATACAAGATGCGGCAACATCATCAAACTACTCCCTCTGTTTTTCTTTATATGACATTAGGACAAAATGTTTAAACTGTTTTCTGTACAAAGTCTGGTCAGAAGCATCAATTAATCACAAACAGAGGTAGTATTAGCAAAACATCTATGCAATAGTACCTTGAGTCAGAATCATATGACATTTATATACAGAACTCACAGGTCAATGTTACTGTCTGAATGTCATATACTGACAGGAGCAATTCTTTAGAGATCATTGGTCACCATTGAACATCACCATTGATTCATATGGGAAAAAATACTACTAAAGTTGTGCATAACAATCATTAAATAAACACAACAGGAACTTACGCTTGGTCCATATTGTGCAAACTAGAACAACATCGAAGGAGATAGTACAATATATGCAATCTAAACATTCAATACACAATACTGAGAGTAGGCATCGTTGACACTAGCTTCTAAAGTATACCTTGATGAAGCCAATGTCCTTGGCATTGCTGCGGAAGCACTGCCTGCAGCACATCAGCCCGTATTTCCTGATCAGTCCATGAGGGTTGGCGCAGACCCGGCTGACAAAGCAAGCAAAGTTCTACTCAGTACAAGCAGTTAGCAGGATGGCTTTCAATAACATCAGCACTCACATGAACTAATAAAATTAGCACAAGCACTGGCTGAACAAAGAAAGAGCACAGCAGCACTTGTTTACCACAATTAGTTACAAGGACCAGCTTTGTCGCATCTAATGCGTTGTAACAATTTACCCCAAGGCATGCCGTAATGTATCCAAAAAATCAACTCAGCCGACTGCCTGCCCCCCAGCTGCTAAATGACCCATATACGAGCAGGCAAGCATAATACACCAATTCAATTTAACTGGCTACCCTCCCAAAACGCTCCATAGCAAATGTTTAACGGTTCCAATCTCATCAAACCTAGCACAAATTTCCGAATTAAACAACTGCTGTATCACCTATCACCGATTGCCGAACGGACAAAAAAAAGACCTTTCCTATCCTAAAGTCCAAGCCGCCATGCGCGAGAGGAACCAAGCCGACCTCCTAATTGCCTACGCCGCATCACGAACATGCTGATGATGTCGATTGGTGAAGAAGGGAGCGAGCTAGCGGACGTACCAGACGCGGGATCCGGGCCCGTAGTTCTTGGGGTGCGAGTTCCACACGTTGGAGTGCCCCATCGCCGCCTTCCTTCCGCGCCGCCGCAGGAAACCCTAGCGCTCGTGAGGAGAGAGAGAGTTGGTGGCGAGTGGCGGCGGCGGGTGGGAGAAGCGGAGGATTATATAGCAGAGGAGGCTACAGGGCCCCCAAACCCTAACGCACGAGCAGGTCTTATTGGGCCGATGTTGCCCGTAGTTTCGTGGGCCTTATGGGCCTGTAATTGAGCCTCATGAGCCTGTTGGGCCGAAGGTCTGTGCGATTCAGTCCAAAGAGCTGGCCCGAGCAGCACGACGACTCTCTTCTAAAAAAAAAAAAAAATCTCCTCTTCTCTTGGCCGCCGCCGCCGTCGCCGCGTCTCGCCGCTCCGACCATGTCCTCCGCCGGCGGTGAGGACTCGTCGTCGTCTCGAAAGGTGCGAGCGTGAACCATACAATCCCCCCACCTGCTATCTCTGTTTTTTCCTCTCTCTTACCTCCCTCCTGCCGCGTGCGTGCGTTGTTTGGCAGGGGAAGGGGAAGGAGAAGGAAGGCGACGACGCCGACCGGGAGGAGAGGGTTGAGGTGGCGGTGGGGGAAGTGGATATGGGCGACCTCTACGGCGCGGCGGCGGGGTGGGTGGAGGCGCGGACCAGCTGCCCGCACCTCGGCGCCATGCCGCCCGCTGGTGCCGACGACCTCGCGCGCGTGCCCCCGCCCGACTCCCCGTGCTCCAGGTTCAGATCACCTCCCTCCTGCTCCCATCAGTTCAATTTTCGTGACCAGCAGTGAGATGATCGGTTTAACATGTAGAGGAACATTTGTTTTTACTTGCTGACAACGTGAATGTGGGTTCAGGACAGTGACTAAAAATGTTGTGAGAAGCCAAAGTACAAGTTTAGAACCTGTCGATTGTTTCTTTGGTTGGACGAAATGTATCGGGTTATTAACTGGATGGAACAAAGCCTAGCTAAATTATGTCAAAAAAATCGTCTGTGGGCCTCACAAAAGAGTTGATCAGTGATTTACTAGGGCTGGTTGCTAAACCAACCTGGGTGGTAACTGGTTAACTGCCTACTGCTCAGACTGGTGTAGATTGCATCGGTCTGAGCATTGCACGTTCTAATAAGTGATAACCGGTTTACCCTCTTTAGCAAGGGAACCTGCATTAAGTTGCTTCGTTCTAGGGAACGAATTTTGTGTCACTAAGCAGCTAAGGAGGTGGGATGGGACCGAGATGACTTTGATTTTGGTTGTTTTTTAGCTGATTAGTTACCCTGCCCGCTGCTGGACAATTACATTTCATATTAATAACCAAGGCTTTATTGAGAAGGAATGATCCAGACCTGTCAAGAGGGGTCTGCAAGAGGGCCTTGTTTAGCCTACTAAGAATTCATTTCATAACTTGCTTACCTATAGAGTGCAATATAAGTGCATATAACCCTTCAAGCATATTGAGATTGCTGAGTGGTAATATTTTCGTACATATGTAGATGATACTCCCTCCGTCCACCTTTGATATATGTATAAGTGGGCAGCACAGAGACCAAGGAGAAATTAATCTCCTTCCTTTAAGCATCAGGAAACATGTAAAACCATTACTACATTCTATATTGATGCTTCGTATCTCCCGCCGTCATGCCTAGCATGCAAATCTATTGGCCTAGAAAATTGATGCATTGAATAGTCCAAGACGGAACAGACTCCAACAATAAATACACATATCAATTTTGGACTTTATTTTTTCCCTAATACGTATATCAAACCTGGACGGAGGGAGTAATTGTTAATTTTTTCTTCAATTTTAATGTGATGATGAAAGGTTATTAAGATTACTGTCCAGGAGCATCAATTGAATAGATTTCCTTTTTTGTTTGAGTTCCAGTTGAAGAATTTGTTCTTTCCATGAATGTGTTCTTGCTATCTCTTACTCCATGCAAAAGAAAAAACACATGTCTTCGATACCATTCTTGTCTAACAATTTTTCCAGTGTAATATGACACCCAAGGCACCAATTACGAGGGGATGGTTAAGTGCACTGATTTTGAAGATGCTAATCGTTTTTTTACCATTGCTACAATACTGGCGTGCACCTCAATGTTATTCCTTATTTGAAGTGCTGAACATCTGATGAGATGGTGACGCTGTGATGCATTACTCACTTTTCACTATATTCTACAAGTGATATGTTGTGGCATGGCATGGATGGCGTGTGAAAATTCATCCCCATTTTAGATATGATATCTAGTGTTATTTCACCTTAAAATGTGTTTAAGGTGTTTTTGATGCACTGTAGACATAAAAAGTCTGTCAGATGATGTATTGACGTCTTTCGGGTTTTATTGTATGTTAACTTCTTGTATGCTTGTTGATGCATTAACTCCATTGAGACGAGTTGGCGCATAACAGTAACATGCATTGTCGACATTTTCCTCTACTGAAACTCTAAAAGTTGGCCCCTGGAATTTTCCATGGTTATGGATGGAAAATCTGTTGTGACATACCTCTCTCTTGGTAATTTAAAAATGCCATCTTCATTGAATTTATTGAGTGCATCCACACCAAATGGCACCATAGGTTTATAAATGTTCATTACAAACTACTGCAGAATCTTCATGTCTGAGATTTTTCTCATGAGGGGATATTTCCATTCCAGATGTCATCACCCTGCTGAAAACTGGCTATGCTTGATCTGCAAAGATGTGATGTGCAGTCGTTTTATCAACAAACATATGTTGTGCCATTATCAAGAAACAGGTCACTGTATTGCTTTGAGCTTCAGGTAATTCATTGAACTTGCTTTGATCAACTATTACTTTTATTGCAAATAGTATTCCTTGGTTCCACACAACATTGTTTCATCCCAGTTTCATGACTAACCATGATCTCAGGCTTTGCCTACCAATAAGTCTGAATAAACTCTCTAGCATTTGATCCCTACTTACTTGAATTCATAGAAGAGATAATATTGCCACAATATCTTCTACTAGTTTGACAGGTGGACTGCTGGTCAGACCAGTGACCACTGAACCACTAACTTAACTGGCCCTTCTATCCCTATGCTTTTTAGAAGCCATTGCAATGCCAAATGTAGCCTTTTGTGGTGCTATGATTCATTCTTTCATGCAATCACTCATTGAACGCATCATCAGTTGATCCACTTGCTGTTGAGCTAATCTGCCTAATGAACAGTGAAATGATTGATCCTGTGAGTCTGTGACTAGAAAGAACTTGAAAGGAAAGTTCCGAACTTGCTACATGACTGCATTATTGTTAAAAAAACATGACTTTTCAAACCCCAAATAGGAAACTAGCCACAAAAATTATATGAAAAGACATTAAAAATCATGATCTCTCTCAGTTAATATTTGTTTTCTTTTACGAACTTCCTGTGGTATGCTGTTTCTCTCATCTTATGTATCCAGCAATGATTTGCTTGCTTCCATGGCTAGTTGTGTAGCTTGTGCACGCCATATGATTACTACTACTTAGCATTACGTGTAAATGTTTTGCAGTGATCTGTCAGTTTGGTGTTTCGCATGTGACTCATACCTAGATGTTCAAGCCATCTTAGAACTGCGCCCAGTCTATGAAGTTGCACATATGTTGAAGTTTGGAGAAAGTCCACCTTTTCGATCACTTGAAGTACTGGATTTGAGCACTGGTGAAAATGGAAGTTCATCATCAAGGACCTAGTTCTCTTCTTCTCTATATTCTGTTGCTGAGTTTCTTTTCGTGATGCTTTGATCAGATTGAAACAGACAGTTGTCTACTAACCTGGCACTTGTTAAGCTTCGGTGCATAATTCATCTGAGTGGCCCTGTGTTTTCCTTTTACTTTCAGTTAGTACATGTGAACAACTCGCTTCCTTTAGATAGTTATATGGTGACGTAGTTTGCTTTGAGTGGGCATGAAGCAAACAACAGGTGTAAAATTCTGGTCATCTTTGAAAATGATAGAGGCATTATAAATTGAATTGATATAGACATTCAGAAAAGTATTCAACTCTGAATATCTTTGGCTCCGATGACTGATGCACTTTATCTTATCCACTAAAAAACTTGAAGCTTTAGGTATGTATCATTTGACTTTGGTTATGATGTAACACTTGGCTCATCATCCTCTAATAGGCCGCAATTGTGCACTTATATATGCAGCATTTGAAACCAGAGTGGATGCTTTTTCTGATCCCAAAGGAACTATGTGTAGATGAAAATACAAGTGTGCATGTCACCCTTATGGAAGCTATCTAGTCGCGTAAGCTTTAGAAACTGATTAATATTTATTTTGCCTTATATATGATTCAGAGCAATTATTTAAAATTGAGAAATCTATATGAGGGTAACAGTTGAACTTCAGGGAACTATCTCTGGGGCTTCAAGGCCAGCCAGTGCACTTTCTGATAAGCATCTATCAAACTTCTTCGCATCTCAAAAATAGGTCACTACTGTTAAAGCTGATGAGCTTCTGGGAGGATAAATACTGACATTAAAGTTGTTGCATGGCCTTCTTTTTTTTATGTAGAATGATTGATAGATACTCATTCTTTGAGTTAGTGTGATGCCATCTGATATTCCCTGGGATGATAGTGATGTCTCGCAACTTGCCTAACACTGTCTGTCCAATCAGATGTAAAAAATATCTGGTCTTTCATTGTCACTCGCGTGCTAGGTGAGGTGTGGTGTATGGTCATTCCAAGTGTGTGATGGCATTTTCCTTAAGTAGCAGTAGCATTTTCCTCAAGTACGATGAAGCATTAGATGCACCATTAATTTAAATACTACCATTGTCATGTCTCTTGCTAGGTAAAGCTGGTTTGATAATTATTATGATCTATAATCATCCTATGTTATGTAATATCAAATATTAGTGATTTTTTTGTCTTCAAATCCAAAAGGTTGGCAAACAATGTGTATCAAGTGAAATATGACATTACTTTATATTTATTTTTGTGTCCCTGGCTCCCTGCTATATATATAATGAAGAAACATCCTAGTTCTATGTTCTTGTTATCTTTTTGAAACAGGTTGATTTGGACTTCACACAGAAAATGACATATTGGGTCACACAGTTTTCTCTCTATTGTGCTGAGTATGTGATAAGTAGCTTTAGTTTTTTTTAGCAAACATTCATTTCCTTTCAGATTTTAAACCATCTTATTAAAAACTTGAACTGTTAACAAAGTTTCAAGCTTGTCAAGTTTTCAAGTATGTTACTTCTTCCGTTTCAAATTATTGGTCACTTTAGTTTTGTCAAGTAAAACCTCTATAACTTTGACCAAATTTGTAGAAAAAGTATCAACTTTAACAGTATCCAATTAGTTTCATTAAATCTACCATGAAATGTCTTGGATTGTGTATGTATTTGGCACGATAGACATAAATATATTTCCCTAAAACTTGGTCGAAGTAAGAGCAGTTTGACTTAGGATAAAGCTAAAGGGACCGATAATTTGGAATGGAGTAAAATGTTGCCAAATTCTTCTCCAACTTGTCGAGTCTTCCGTTTCGTGGCCCAGCTTTGAATAGTGACACTCTTCAAATGACATGTAGTGCATAAAGGCACCACTTACTGTTCACTTTATCTAGTGAGATAAGTTTTTTTAGTATGCATTATAGGACCAGATTAAGCATCTGCTGAACATATGGTTGCTGAGATGCTGCATAGTACATGATCAGTTAGGACAAGTGCGCATTCAGTAGTTGGTATTGGACTGAATTTTCATCACTGTTGAGGACAGAGGCAGAGGGAGGGGTTGCTTAGGGCACCTACCAAAGGCCTCTGATTGTTTGGTCAGATGTCCATGTCAGGAGAACAGCAAATGCTGCCATTATGCACTAAGGACTCCCATTAACTGGTGAATGTCAATATCAGTGGAATCAGATCCGCTGACTTTCAGTTGAACAGGTATTGCGTGCCTTTCGTCATGGGCTTTCTGATCATAATTTGGACGGGTTGATATCGAGATGCTTTTTGTCCGTTGTTTGTGCCATCTGATAAGAACTTGAACGGTCGATGGAGTTCTGAAATTGCGGTGACTTTTGAGTTTCTTATGTTGATTTGAATTAAGATATGCCTTCTGAGTTTCATGTGTTATTTGGATTGAGACCCTCTTGTTGCTTGTGCCATTGTTCATATCATGGATACATGCGTGTCGCGCATTCATGGAATTGTGCCGTGTTGGGCCATATAAGTGTTCACATCATGCCGGTGATGTGGAAGTGCATAATATTTCTGCCAATTATGCAGAAAAGAACATGTTCAAGTGTCATTTTTAGGCTGATGAAAAGGTTTTCCCGCTATCTTGATTTGCTTTGTAGAACCAAAAAAACAAGTGGTCCTTTTGAGCACTCAGATCAGATCCAATGCAATGTGATTGCATCAGGTGAGAGACCATACATCTGTGCAGTCTTCAGTGCTGACGCTTTGGGACCATTCATGCCATACTCTCTTTACATGCCAAGTTGGAAAGGGATTCCAGTGTACTCTCTTTCTATACGTGTCAATACATGTGTTGTACGTTATCTAGATCTATGGCCAGTGCTAATGTACTTGTAATAAGCACGCCACAAAAAGAAGAGACGAGATAAAACAAAGGTAAATAATGCACGTTTGTCTGGTTTCTCTATTGTCAAGAAAAGCAAAGATTGTAACTTAGCCATTTAGGCGCCGGCTTGAAACGTGGATTTCTTTCACGGGAATAACGTACACAAGAGAGAGTGCTATGTACAATAGATAAAGAAAAGGACAAATACATCGACCACGATAGCACTAGAACTTGTAGCAAAGTAGTAACTAACTACAGAATTAAAGATGGTTCTTCACTTAAAGTCACTAGAGAATGAAAATGTTACTAGTATCTGATACGGTTCTAATATTACGTCTTCGTTTAGTAGCCTCGAGCAGTCGAGCTCCTACACTGAATAAGGCAGTGAACGGGTGCAGCATCCTTGCCACCCGGTGGCTGCAAACAATGACGGAAAAGTTTTGGCTTTTAGCATCTTCCGATGCATGCATACAGCATCTGTATACTATAGCTCATCATAAAAAACAAACAAAAACATAGAAGAATTGCGTATCTATGCTTTTAATATTTTTTCTGGAGAGATCTGTCAATGTATTATTAACAAACATGTGTTGCACGTCGTGTGACAGTGGATGATCAATTAGATCACGGGAGGTGGATCAGCATAAGTTGGCGGAATAGATATGCTTGTTTTTATGTCTTGATTGAAGAGGAATAGTTCTACACGATCATTGAAGTGGTTCTGTTAAATGATGTATGCACCTTAGCTTGTACCCCTAGTGTAAAAGCCACTTTTGTGTCGGGGATGTTATAAGGGTTGTGGGGGGTGTAATATATATGTGGTGTCTATGATAAGGTCTATCTTGCTTTTGGCCGACCAGAAAAATTTGATGAAAACATGCATGCTGATGAATGAGGTCACTGCACTTTGGTGTCCCTTCTCATTCAGTTATTCATCTGCAAATATAATTGCTGACTGATCTCAACAACATGCGAAGAAATCAATGAGACAAGAGTGCAATGGATATATATGCTAATAACCACTCAGACTCAGTGACCGACTTCCCATAGTTTTAACTTTTTTCTAGAATTCCCAGGTTCTCAAGTGACTCTTATTAGAAGACCAACAGGGAGATAGAGAAGTTTCCCTAATTCCTACAGAAATTGGAAGCGTGAGAAAATTTCCTGATATTACAAGATTTGAGGAATTCATATGTTCCAAATGAAACACATCCCAAACTTAGCCCCAGCACAATTGGGTAAACGTACAGGACCAGCTAGCTAGCACAAGATGCATGGCTGCACCCGAACCAAAAGCTGCAGAGATAAGAGATGAGTCATGAACCATGATAGCTACAGTTCGTCTCCCGGCCCTTTGCTTTTGATGGATCACTGCACAATGTATTGGAGGCACCGAGAAAATGCAGCCAAAAGGGGCTGGGAATGAATAATTCAAACGCCGCTACAGCACAAACAGTGAGCAACTGTGGATCGTCAGGATGACTTCACGGATGGATATATAACAAAGCTGATCTCGGCTAGCGATAGATATTGGTTCTGGAACCCTAAGCTAAGCTAAGCTTTTTGCAGCAAACTGATCGAGCCCGTCTTTGTTGACCGAGCTTTTCATGCGACATGAACGCACAATTCCTTCTCTGCCGGCCATCTTTCTTTGTGCTTTTGTGGATTGGATGAGCAGTTCATTCCACTAGCTCGGGCCGCTAGTTTTCACCGGAATGACGTCACGCGAGTTTATCGTTTGAACTTCTAAAGGGTTTTTAAATAAACAAAAAAGTGCTGTACAGATTAATAATGTTCCTTAATTACAGGAAATAGTTTATTTTATGTTGAAGAATTCGCAAAGAACTGCTGTCGATCTATTGAATGAGACATAAATATTATGGCACCAAATTTATTATTATCTAACTAAAACCCAGCGAGCGGGACATATATGTATCTCAATCGATCATGGCCACTGTGATAAAAAAAACCTTGCGGTAGGTATATTACCAAATCCTCTTCATAAAAATGAGCATATATCCCTAACAAACAGGAAACTGATTCTAGACAGAGACGTGAGAATCCCTATTAAACAATTAAGGATTCAGAAATACATTGTTTTTCGGATTCTACCAGAAACAAGAAAAACATATACAGTAAAACCAAAATCAGTTTCCCTCTAGAAATTAACGGTTTCTTCGGAAAACACAATCCATACTAAACAGGGCTTAATTTGTCTTCACAGAAAAAAAAAACACCAAACCATTTTGCCTGTCTGGCCGGGTAACCAGGAGTATGGACTAGCTCGAGAAGAAATTCAACAAGAATCACCAACAAATAAAAAAGAGAACGAAATAATAGTAACACACAGCCACTCAAACTCCCCTCAGAGGATTAGCGCACACACTGGAGTGACCAATGATATGATGGCGCCTGCAATCTATTGGAGCATGCAATGCATAATGGATGAGGCAGGCGATGTGCCTCCTCAACCCGGCAAGGCGTGCTCCACTGTCTGGGGTCCCTGATCTGAAGCGAACAACAAGGGGGCTGGGGCTTCCAAGAGAAAGATTCTCCCTACACCATCAAGTGGCTTCAATTCCTTTCCCTCATGCATGTGTCTCACTTGGAACCATCCCCCGTTCTTTCTTTAGAGGAATATGAACCACCTGTGCTAGCTACTTGTTTGATGTAATTATATATATAATTAACTAGTTTGATGTAATGTGTTGCAGTCCTACAGTGTTAGTATTATTAGATAAACATAGATATCCTGTTTAGTTATCTTATTATATCTAGCTATCTCAAACTCCTTTGCAAAGAAGAAGATAAGGGTAGTGCATAATATATATACAAAGGTGAAAGTAGCTGTATACTCCAGAAAATGTTGAACTTATCAAACAATCTTGTGCGGGTCCATGGGTAGGGTATGCTCAAATTGGTGAAGGGATTACATATGAAGTTCAAATATATTATTATGTTTATAGAAAACCCTAAATTAGTCAAGATAAGATCTAGATTCAGCATGACTTAATTACAAAATTTAAAAAGTGTAGTTTAAATAGAAACAGTAGGATGCAAGGTGTCCACCTACTTTGAGGTTTGTGAAAGGAATATTGATAATACACATGGTCCTATAAATAATTTAAGCATAAATGTTTTGAATTGAAGAAAAGGCAAATTTATTGCCAAGTCCTAGGTTATTTCAATTCAAGCGTTGTAGACAACAGCAAAACTGCTAGTACTGTCATGACAAAGATTGTACAGAAGATCTAAAGCTGCGATTTGCTAACTAGGGTTTAGCTTGATCTAAACCGTGTGTTAATTATTGCATAATTTCTGTCCTTATTGGCTCAACAATAATCAGTATGTATTAACAAGCAAAAAAATGATTATACACGAACCCTTTTGTTTATATATATTACGTAATAAGTGCTAATGAAACATCAAGCATCTAATTAATTCTAATTGGTACATAATTTTAGCAATCATTCCTGTTGAGCCTCTCACATGGAATTCTGCAAGAGCTATCTAATATTCACATTTATAGTACACACTAGCTAGAACTTCAAATCATATATGCATGAGAAGCATAATTGGGTTTCTTAGGATTTCAAATGCTCATAAATATGAGATCAAAGACATCTCACATGCATGGGCCCATGTGCAATCTCAACTGCTATTTGTAAGTAAAAGAGATGGGCTAGGATTGAGGTAGGTAGATCTAGAGATTTTGTTTTGTTGTGCCAAGCACTCAAGGTAGACCCTGGCGTAGCATCGTCTTATATGCTGATGTGATGCCATGACACAATCATACACCAGCTATTATACGGGAGTGCATATTGTGGGTGTTTGTAGTACACATATGCCCAGCTTGGTGATGGTACTCTGGATGGTTTACCATATGAACACGCCTCGACTTCTAAATGTGTTCATGCAAGTCAGTCCTTGTTTCCCTGTTGCTGCATAGCTAGATATATCTTTTCAAATAAGCAGTGAATCGTGAGACTCTCGTGGAGGGGAGTATAGCCACGATCTAAGAACACGCCAGAAGCCTCGCGATCGCTAAACAACTCCTAAATTGGTTATTGATTGTGTCCAATCACAGTCGACGACGTATTCAAGGAGAAGAATCCAAATTTGAAAAATGGAGAGCATAAGAAAAGAGCTTGTTCGATTTTAAATCAGATAGTTACTTGGCCGAGATGTGACCCTTAACTCTGTTTTCTTTTGGTTGGATTTTCTTCTGTTTTACCCCACTATTGTTATATCTGTATATGTTGGATAGATTTGGTCACTTGAAACGTTGTGCTTTGTGATTATGACACTCGGTCCACAATTCAGAGACACAGTTGGACCCACATTGTCATTCACTGGGAGTGTCATAATCACAAAGTCCACATGTTTGGAATCCTAAAATCACAATTTTTTCCATAATTAATTTATAAGTTGACTGCAGATGAGTTAACTTGACAAATTATATATGTCGGCATTTATTTCATCTGATAAGCCTTATAATCCAAGAAAACATCATCACACGCGTGGTCATCCGCCTACCTTTTTTGAAGGCTTTTCTGCACTGCACAGATCCCTTTAGTTTTCTGTGGTTTCCTTGGGTAGAAATAGTTAATTTTATATCGCTAGCTAAATGATAGCTACCCCATGAACTAGTTGACAAGGGCATGATTTTCATGTGGGTGATTTCCATATTCCTGGGTGTTTTTGAGATGGATTGGTAGAAGTTTTTATTGTAAAATAGTGCTACAGAATTGAGCTCAACAATATGTCAAGCCCTTTTTTACATCTATGAGTATTGCAAAAGCAATTTAAATTTGCACAAAAATTTATTCGGTATTAACCAACAGGCAACATTCATTTCCTATATATGAGTTAGATTTCACATGGAACTGTTGTCTGGCTCTCAATGAGTTCTTTGATTGTAATTTTTTCTATGCAGTACCTGATAGTTGGTAAACCATAAATTTTGAAAAGAACTTTGAACTGATCGAGAATTTTGTGCATTTACTTAAGCTGAGAATTGCATGTGCAGGAATAGAGTCAAATCTGGGACGCATCGTTAATTGTTCTCAAACTTGTAATGGGGACTAGATAGAAAACTACAGCTCTGTCTTTAAGTTAACCACATGCATATGGATGGTGTACCAAATAACAACTAAAAAACAAAGAATAGTGCTTCCAATAATACAGGCAACAAAAAAGTGTGGCTGTGAACAACCAAAGTATCAAACAAAACCACACATCCTCTTAACCTTAAGGTCAAGTAGTCTACAAGCATCTACAAGATACATCCAGCTAATCCCTGGGGAGAGGTGACAGAGACCTGCATTTGATGGCCATGAGATAGAAAATGACAGGGCTGACACCATGGTCTGGAACTAATCATGCAGCCCTGGAGTTTTCAGGCCCCGACTTGTCCCAATCCCTGGAATGAGTCCAAACCCCCAGTGAGAATGAGCAGTTGTTGCTTGCATTGCATGGCATGCCTCACAAATCTGAGGGTGTGAAGGAGGGGACCAGGCCAACTCATGTTATTGTTACCAACCACTCCACATAACTCGCCATCCAATCACATTGCCCAATCTTGAGGCTGCTATATGAAGCCAACACAAGATCCAACTTCAATTCTGAATCTGGTCAGGATTGACTGCTGGATCTAGGTTTTGCTGGTACAGATCAGAGGTACAGATTCACAGTAAAAAAATATACCTGACGTGGTGAAAATGGTAAGATCTTGCGCTTACATTCCTCGTGCTATCACAATCATCAGTGGGCAATTTTATATATATTTAGCATGTGATGCTAACTTTCTTAGGTAGATGTTCTGACTTTGAATGACAGTAATGTAAGTGCATACATTATTTGAGACAACTGGGGATGTTAATCTTAATCCAATGAACATGTGAGCATGAGATCCAAAACATTGCATGCCTAGTTGTCCGTTCACTGATCCTTCTGATGTGCTGATCCAGAAATAACATTCAAAACCAACATGGCTACACAACCCCAATAGGAGCACCAAGAACTGCACAATCAACACAGAAAGAGTAAAACCTTGCATATATCATCATGGACAGGGCAAATAAATGCTTGCACTATAAACGCATGGTTTCAAGCTATACATCAGTGAATACCGACAGCAAAATTCCTGCGAGATGTAGCACCAGATGGGGGCGCATAAGAATTTTAGCACTGCAAGCAAAGAATATAATAGCTGGGGCTTCTTATCTTGGTCCTATCCTTTTCTTGGCACTACATAGGAGCATCTTGGGGGCCTTTATCACATATGAACTCCATTGGCTTAAGTGACTTGGATTTGTTTGGCATGCCCACAGGGGCCCCACCATGACAGTAAAACTAATGACAAGAGAGAATCTTAAATCCCCTCCCCTCCCCCTGCTGCCTCACCAGATTTGATACATATGCAAATCCTGCTGGCTGTTGTTTCTCAGCAGGGCCAAAAGCTGTGCCTTTGGCCTAGCAGTAGCTACCAGGAGGTCTTCCTCTGAGAGGTGTCTAACAGCTTCAGGGGAATCAACACTACAGCAGCGGGAGCTCTGAGGCAGAGGTGAGCTCAATCAAGGCCCCTGTGATCTTCCTTGTTCTTGGCCTGTTTCTCTCTCGTGATCCTTGTTGTTTCCAAGAACACCTCTTCGGCATCCATGGAGCATGCTGAAAGCTTACGAAACATTTCTTTGTCTGGTCTTCCTGTTTTCGTAATTTTTTGATCAAGGAGCTGTTGATTCTATAAAAAGTTTAATATCGTCTCAGTTTGCAAAGAAATGAGGTTTTCTTCCAGTTATTCTTCTTCAACTCTGTCATCTTTTCAGAGTTTCCTCCAGCAATGAATTCATCGGTAGTTTCTCTGAGGAAGCACGATGACACATATTGACATGCAGGCGCAATTCTGTTAAAAAATGGAAGCACAATTATGATATATATTATCTTCCTTTGCTTCTTCCAGAATTCTGTCTGCAATAATTAAACATCAGTACAGTACATCTTAAGGGTGTACCTTTTCTAGCTTTCATTTTAGGCATAAAGATGAGGAGAAAAGTTTCTGTTTTGGTACCACTCTGTTAGTGGAGGACAACGTTTGGTTACTTGCAGGAAGTGCAGACTGCCACAACAGAAATATTTGTGGAAAAACAAGATCCATAAACAACGCAGCCATGAAAATCACATCTCTGACTAGCCTTTATAAAATGCTTCCCAACTGCTGTCCAAATATATGACAATAGGTGAAAATAATCTAAGCTTAACCATATGACCCAGAAAGATATCAAGTTCCCTATAGTCCAGGGCTACTCCATTTTCTTCTCCAGAAATACCTCATTTTTCTCTAAATATATCTTATCAATATGCACCAGCACTAATCAGCTCAGCCTGATTACAATTAGTTTTAGTGTCTTAAACCACTGCATTTGAAGGTGTACAAGCACATAGGGCGAATTGTCAGTTTATTTTTAGATTGTACATCGCATACATATATAACCATAACAATGTAGCACATTTATTATGATATCTTTGCCAAACTGACGCAAATTAAATGTGTCACCGTATCATGTACTTCTTGGTTATTCCTATCTGAGGAGCAAAGTTCTCCTAAGATTCAGAAACTTCACTTGAAAGGTGCTAACACCAGATATTCACATGCACCAGATGTGCTAGTATCTCACATCCATTTCCATTTTCTGCAGGCACGCTGTTCAGGGCAGTGGTGTGAGCTGATACTTCTGTGTGGGTTAGGAAAAGATGGAGAAGGAACACATAAAGATGGCCATGCTGAAGCAAGAACAGACGTTCAGACAGCAGGTAAGCCGCGCTTGCTCAGAGGTTGTATCAATCGACATCGACTTCAGAAATGCTGAAATTGTTCAATGGTCTCTTCTTTAGGTTCATGAGCTGCACCGAGTATACCGGGTTCAGCAGCAGCTGATGATGCAGATGCAGGTTACCGAGACGAAAAATTTTGGCAACATAACTGCAGAGGGACAAACTGAATCGACAGTAAGGCTTAGTCGCCAACAATGGTGTGGTAGCTCAGGTGAGAAGGCGGCTACCTTGGCGGAAGACTTCAACCTGGAGTTGACACTGGCAACTGGCGCTGGAAAGAGGAAGCAAGAGAAGCCTTCCAACTCAGACTCCGAAGCAACAATGTCATCGTCAACATCTGCAGAATCAGAGTCAGGTCGGAGATTTGTGCCTGAGTCCAATGTAACAACCCTGAGGCTTCAGAATGAGAGCAATAGGCATGATGATAAGGTCATGCAATCTCCTTGGCTCTACCAATGTTTAAGTCTCAAGATGGCGTGAAGGATTAGCTAGGGTTGGCATGAGAGTACCTCAGGACTCAAAAAAAAAAAGCTCAAACAAAAGCAAATGCATTGTTGTATGTATATTACAAACGAATTCGTTGCAACTATAGGAGTGAGCTCAAAAGAAGATAATCAAGCATAAAAGAACAACGGGATCAATTGTGTCTGGTCCCGTCTCGCCTATCACAATGATTAAACTGGTTCTCCTTACATCACCGTATCTAGATACAGAGAATTTACTTCAAAAAAGTTGTAGCTTTTGAGCTGTAGGAGGATTGAAGTCTTGAAGGCCTTGGGAAGATAGATGGATGCCTAGTATAATTCTGCCATCCAGACAAAAAAAAAAAAGATTTCAGCCAAAACCGTAAGCAAGTAGAAGCTCTGTGAACACTATAACCTAACATTGCCAGTTGCTAACATGACATATAACGTCATAGTTCCAGGAGACATCTATTAAGCCCGTCTTGTACAAAGAATTGACGGATAACAGACATGTCGAGTCATTTGACAACTAGGTACTTGTGGCCACCTCCACATCTGCTTTCTTTAAGCTGGCCATATATGTTATATAGATAGTCCAAAGAAAAGAGAATGAATTGCTCACTAGTGGCTGCGAAAAACAAAAACTTCAGGTCAGAGATGCTGCCAAACAAACTTTGAACCAAACAGATAGAATGCATCAGGAATTTAATTACCTGTAAATGAACAGGGACAAACTTGAAAGTAATAAAGTCACAAGCTGGCCAATATACAATCCCACTTTTGATGGTCGGAACTAGGTCCCTCTTCAATCTTGCAATTATCTCAGGGACAGTCTCACCTGTGTATCAAATCAGAAAAGCCATTGAAGTGTGTATGAGGCTGCATACCATAATAGTTTGCAACACGAAGGTTTCAGATCACTAAAGTTGGTGGAGAGGGTGTACTGGATGTGAGCTTATCTGAAAGTTTCTTCTATCATGCTCAACAGTACAAAGTAGGCATAGATGACAAAGTAGGCATAGATGTTTACTACATGCAACCTTATCATGAGACCAGTAGTACTGTGGTCCATGGTGTTAGGTCATAGACTTTACCAAAATTGAATTGAAATGACTAATTACAAACAGCATCAACTATGAGCTGAACAAGAACATTCAAACATCACAAGCAAAGTAGGTGGTACGGAGTGGCAGCATAAAACTCAAACATTCACATCAGAATGTTCACCAAGAAAACAATAGCCTTGTGCGGAGTGTTTTAACTATGTTGGCTGATAGTCAATTTGGTTGATGCGGCTAAGGAACAAAATGAATCAAAACAGGCAACATAAGGACATACTGCAGTTTTTAGGTAGAAATCAGTGCACTTATGGCAAAACTATGACTCACAAATAGTTATGACTCCACAGATATGTTGAAAAGTAAACAGGCGATAACAAAATGTTGTCTTTAAGCATCTTATACAGAATATCCCTGTGTAACTTGTAAATATCTACATCTGACTGACACAGATAATCAATCAAAAAAGCAAACTGAGGTTTGGAAGAATCGTAACTCTAGAAGGCATGAAATTCACATTAATCCCCGAGAAAAAAAATGTACTGGTTGTACCATGATTTTTTACATTTTTCACACAGCCACTTAAATGCTTTAAAATTTGGTTACTGCCATCCTCGGTCTAAAATTCTAGCGCGCAAGATACATCTGATGACCAGTTGAGGACTTTGCTTCGAATTTAACGGACTGAAAGTACAAATGGTTGGATATATGCAACAGTTGGACCACAAAACTACAGTGAATGTGATGCAAGTTCCTCACTTTTGTGTATGAGTCTCATACATTCAGATTTATTCAATTCTAAATAGCCTATAGAGCTGTACCTTTGGTTGCATTAATTACACCTACAAAGCCTTAGAGCACATTGAGTAGCAGGGCAAGCATAGACTAGTGTGAGGTTGAAATCAAATATGAAAAGTGTGCAGTGCGTAAGTTTGATAGTTATTGAGTCGAACTTCAGAATGATGCATGAATTATAAATCAATCATATAAGGTAATAAGGATACATAAGGAGTCTGAACCATTAGTCACCAGTCCACCAAAATCAAAATAGGAAACAGCTATAAAATAGTTTTCCAAAGTAATCAGACCAAATCAAATATGCTAACACAACTGCATGTCTGCAGTCATTTCTCATTTACATAAAATGAAATATGAAAATATGAAAGGAATACATGTTTAGCATAAGTGCAGGCCTGTTTACAGATGGCTGGATTGCTTTCCTTTACATGATGCAGACAGAATAATAAATGCTAACATGTGTAGCGTCAGTAGTTTATATCCAGTATATTGATAGGTGCATCTTACAAAAATCATATAAAACAAGAACGCACTACATCAATGATATGCTATATCCGACACTGCACCAATTTGGTAACAAGATTATTGCAAATAGGCCCATCCATATGGTTACAGATAATCGAACAGAACTTATATATTTTCTTTTCTTTGGAACAGGGAATGCAATGCCATATGCTGGCATAATCGTTTCTATTAATATTAATGCATCATCAAGACAGTGACCGTCAGCACAGGAACAGCAAAGCTGGAGTTGATAGCTTAGCATTGTCAAGATAGGGTAAGAGAAGCATGACCCAAGATAAGTACTGAAATTCAACAAATGCTTTTGCACAACTCAACCAGAACAACAAGCCCACAAAATCATTTTAGTGAATCTCAAGCATGTTTATATGGATGCATGTGAGCAATAATACCTTGTAGTCCTGCATTGTATGAGAAGAAAACTGAGTTAATAATTGGTCCATAAACCGCTTGCCCTAGAAACATCTTCTTCAATGTGTTCACTACATCCTTTTTTGGGAACACTTTAGAGATAAAGTTGAACCAAAGATGGAGGGTAGGTCCTGAGATCAGCAAGCCATAACTAGCCATACGCATGGTCCTAAGAATATCAAGTGATTCCTCAGGACCAAGTGTGAACATCTGGCAAGGCAATAGCAAAGACAAATGAAACTGTGTGAGAAGCGATGTCTAGTCATAAATATTGAACTGCCAGAATAGATAGCATCGAGAAGTCCCAGCCTAAGGAAAATGGCAGTGTTTGGTTGGGGGTAAAAATTTTTACACACGTGTTTGACCACTAATTAAGGGTATTAAATAAAGTCAGTTTACAAAACTACGTACAAAACCCCCAGGTTAATTCGGGAGACCTATCTAATGAGGCATCTGACCGTATGATTAGAGGATGGTTGCTGCAGCATTACTGTAGTAAATCATGGGTTAATTAGGCTCATTAGATTCGTCGCGCAAAGTTACACTCATCCTTATAAAGGTTTTGCAAATAGACTTCATTTAATACTCCATGCATGTAAGATTCCCTGGGGAAAAAAATTCACCCCACAACCAAACAATGCCAATATAGTGAAGTGATGAAACCAAATTTGATAGGGCAAACAAACATAAAACTATTGATGACTGCAAAATTGATACTACAGTCCATAGCCCATTTCCTTCAAAGAGTTTCGAGAAGCAAAAGATAAATGTTGGACTTGCATGATAAATGATAGCTATCAATTGATTGAAATAGAATAACTGTAGATCAGCTATTCAGCTTGATCACACATTTAAATGTCTGTCCACTAAACAGCAAACAGACATATAAATGAATGCAGGACAATACCATAATAGCTGAGATGATTACATCCTACCATTTTCCACAGACTGTAACATTTGGGGGCAATAAGAGGAGAGGTATGCAATATGTTTGCACATATTAGTGGTAGCAAGCACGGTCGAAATGGTTAAAGTAGTAACTCACAACGAATCACCGTGACAACTATACCATCAATCACAACAGCAGCTAATAATCCACCACACTGAATTCTACAGATGACGATGTAACACAAATCCCACCACGCAGAACAAATGCGTCGGATCAATTTGAAGTGACCCAAGCTCCGATTTCCGCGAGATCAGAAAAGGTAAAGCACAGAAGAAGAGCCCCGACCTGGGAGGTGAGGTCCGCGGCGGTGAAGATGGCGGCGGCGGTGACGCTCTTTGTCAGCACAGGCCGCGCGTCCAGGAGCCCGAGGTACCACCCGACGACGCCCGCCCCCGCCCCAGCCCCAGCCCCGACCGCGCTGGCCTTTCTGGTAGGAGGCCCGAAGGCGGGCCCGGCGGGGGACGGGCGCGGGCGCGCGGGCGGCAGCGGCGGCGGGAGAGGGGCGGAGGGCGATGGCTTGGAGGAGATGAGGTGGCTGCGGAATTGGGACCAGGGCGAGAGGCTGGGCCCGTGGGGGCTGCGGCGGAGCGGGAGGAGCAGGCGCCCGCCGGCGTGGAAGGCTCCGGCAGCGGCCATGGCGGCGGCGGCGGCTGGGTTGGTGGACGCGCGGCGGTTGCGGGGGTTTTTTAGAGGGTTTGTGTAGAGCGAGGCGAAAGCGGGGGTTGGGACCCACGCGTCAGTCTCTCGCTCTCCTCTAAACTTGGAATGTTTCCCAAGAAAGAATGGACATGGACTCATGGTTTAATTTTTGCTAATCTACATCAGCGCTGTTCTACACACTCATGAACTAATTTTAAAATTGAGGGATACGAGACCCAAAAAAAGGACAAAATTGAAGATAGGAGGACGTGTTCACTATCCTCCTAACACGCGTCATCTCTCAGGATCGCGTATTCGCGTCCTTTTTTAATTAAATATCGCATGTCAAATTTTCCAACCGGCTATAGCCTGCCATCGCTTTCGACTAGATATGTTCCACCTACTAAACGCGTCCGTGTTGTGGCAAAAATACAGGTATGGCACGGTTGAATAAAGGCTTTTTTTTAAATATAAGTAAATTGATAATAATATCTAGAAATTAGTCTCGGTAGCATAAAAAACCTTGAGCCAAACTTTCACCTACGGCCACCATAGCCGATACATTGAACCTTTTTTTTTTTGCTGTGATCGCATACCTAGGCTACCAATCTTAAGAAAACTTCATATCTCTAAATATTTGTTGTGTTTTTTATACTCCCGTTTTACAAATCGTATTTGTAAACATTTAATTTGAAGCATGCTTATATGAAAAGCTTTATTTTATAAGTGAAACGAACGTTTTAAACACCAAGAATCATATATAAAACTAGAACGTTTGTATATCGTGATTTGGTGGAATTTGAATGCAAAATAATGACTACTTTACATTTTAGATAACCAAATCCATTCTCAAAAATTGCAAACTTTTATGAATATAGGCATATGGATAACCCACTTAACTTGGCATATGTCAAAAGACTCCCCTTACGAATAGACAAAGTTTAGATAACCCACTAAACTATGTTTTAGTTCATTTTACATCGAAAACTATCAATTGGTTCAATTTATAAAATTTATATATTTTTTGTTTCTTCATACATAATATTATTTTAAGTTAAAATTTTTCAGGGCAGTAGAGTACATCCTAAATTATGTTTAAAATATATTATGAATTTTTATAATTATTTGAAAGGTTATAATATATATAATAATAAATTAATCATATTGATACAAAATTTTATAAGAAATAATTATGAAAAATTCATATTAAATTTTTAAAAAATATTATGATGCATGCTATTATCCCACAAAATTTTAACTCAAAATATGACTTATGATTAGAGGAATAAAAAATAATTCTTATGAAGGAGTAGATCGAACCGATTGACATAGTTGTGGGGTAAATAATTCTTATGACAAAGTAATTTGGACTTTGTACAAGTTTAAATTTTACTAAAAGTTATGTAGCCCTACGTAATTGCTTGTTTATTTTGCGAAAGACCCGAGATTAACGAACTCACCACAAGTACATCGCTGTCGACGAGTGTCGGGGACAAACCCCGGGGGTCCCCTAATCATTGGGGCAAATCGCCCTTAAAAAACGATATGCCACGAAAGGCCGAATCATCGACAGCCAAGAGGGGCCGCCAAGGCAGCTCGGCCCGTCACGGCCTATCGCGGCCCAAGAACGGACGTCCGAGCTCACCTATCGAGGGGACCCGAGTCGCTACCCCCGTCTCCGCCTCGCTCGAGGGCCGCGCACCCTCGAGCAGGCGCAACGCAAAACCCGCCTCGCTCGAGGGCCGCGCACCCCCTCGAGCGGGCGGGCCATCTCCGCCTCGCTCGAGGCTACCCCTCTACATAACGCGGCACACTCTGGCGCCCCGCCCGACAACGGCATTCAATGCCCGCCCCATCAGGCGGGCGCCGAAGTCAAAAAGGCAATCTCTCCCCACGCCGCGCCGCTGACACCACAGAGCTCGCTGTTTCAACTGCTCCGGTCACTATGCGTCCTCACCACCACTGTGAGGACGCATGCGGCGCTGCACGAGGCCCTGTGCGGACTTGCAGGCGTCAATCCGCACCACTATTCCACCCGCTCCCGTCCTTCCCCCGCCCCCCGGCGCAGCCCTCGAATGGGCGCGAAGGACCCTCGAACGAATATACGAGCAGCAACCGAGTACGGACTCCGGTCAAGCGTAGTCTGGTGATGACGAACGCCGGGTCAAATCCACCAACTCTCGGCCATTCCCCGGCAAACCGGGCACGCCGCGCACTTTGGTCGACAGCAAGCGCCATGCCGGCCCCTGTGCTGCCAACTCTCGTCCTTCATCACCTGCCCCGCCCTCGAAGTCAACCAGCGGCGGGCAGTTGGGTGCAGATTACGACAGCGCCACCCCTCGAAATCACTCCAGGAAAAGCACATGGACGGCCATGACGCCCGCGGAAGCCGGAGCTCGCCATAAATCCCCCGCCTGAGTCAAGGACGGCCGCACGCCCAGCGCCACGTTCTCCAGTACACATCTCTGTAGTACACACTGTATCTGTACTTGTAAGCCCCTCCCCCCCTTCTCTCCTTAGCCTATAAAAGGAGGGAGGGGGCGAGAGAGGAGGGGGGAGAAAAAACAATCACACACACCGTCACACACGATATTGGCACTCGCCTCAATCACACTCGCCTTCAGGGACTTGGAGACTCCTCCTCCTCTCCCGCCTTGCTTGTAGCCCCCCTCTGCAAGCACTCCGGTGCAAGATAGTACAGCGCCCCGAGCGCACCCTGCTGGACGTACGACCTCACGGTCGGAACCAGGATAAACGCTTGTCTCATCGTGCTAGCTCTTGCATCAACCGTCAAGGGACGGGACACAGCGCATTCTGTTTGGCGCTGGGGATTGGCCGACCGATCCCAGCACCGACAGTGGCGCGCCAGGTAGGGGGCTGCGCTGTGGTCAATCACACCCGATCAGTCCCCTTGACGGCAGGCCGCGCCAAGACCATGCCACCACGATCCGCCACGGGGTCCCCCGGCCCGCTTCCGCGCGGGTACCGGATCACGTTTGGGAGCCTGGAGTTCGAAGCGACCGGTGAGGGCCTCCTCATGCGGCACGCCTCCGGGCCACCCAACATGATACCCGTTACCCCGACACCGCCGACGCCGGCCCAGCTCATGAGACGACGAAGACTGCGCGAGCTGCAGATTCGCGCGGAGCGGCGCGTTGCTCCGCGCATCGTCCTCCCTGACTGGGACGCACACCTGCTGCTCCAGCCTGCTGCCACATTACAGGGGGGCGGACCCCCGCTGGCGGCTCCCGCGGAGGGAGCACGCTGGGAAAATGTGGCCGGGCCGGCGCAGCTCCCCCACGGGATGAACAACGCGGCCGCAAGCTACTCCACGACAATCAGCGCCAACCCGAACGCGCACGAGGATTCGCCGGGTCACCAGCCGGGTTCGATCCGCGGCCTCAGCATTTCCACGCCCGGCGGGCCCCAGTCCGAGTCGGATGACGGAGAGAGTGTGCGCGGGCAGGAGCACCCGAACTTGGACTACTCCGGGTTGCGCGACCGCGAAGGCCTTACGTCCTTCCAGGCCGTCGCGGACTTCTGCCTCACCTGCTCCGACGATTCCAGCGAGGGGGAATACGACCCCACGCGGGAATGCTTCGTCCTCGACGGCGAAGTAGAGTCCGTAGGAGAGGATGAAGAAACGCGCGACGGGGCCGGACACGACGAACCGCCACCGGCGCCCGCCGAGCCAGCGACCGAAGCCGCACTCGCGCAGGCACAGCTTGCGCAGGTACAAGAGCTGGAAGCCAAGCTTCAACAGGAGCGCCAGCAGGTACAGGAGCTGCGCGCAGCCCTGGAAGCCCGGCAGCCCAAACGCGGCGAACGCGCACGAGCTGCCGGGCGTATTGCTCAAGCGCGCATCATGGGTGACGGCGACAATGCCGGCCCTGCCATGCCGCCACGAGCAAGCCAGAAGCTCGTCGCCGCAGCAACCCTGATTCGGGCCATGCCCGAACCATCAACACCAGAAGCGCGCAGCATGCGGCGCCAAGTGCAGGCCCTTGTCGAAGAAGCGGCCGTTCAACAAGCGGAAAGTTCCGCCTCCCGCATGCGCCACCAGGCCAGTTCGAGAGCCGGAGGAAGCAAGTGGGACAAGGAACAATCCATCCATACCCCACCCAGGGGCGCGTGGACGCCTCACCGTCCAACGAACGACGGAAGGGCGCTCGTGACCGGCGACCGCGAAACGAGGAGGTCCGCGAAGGACCGACTCGTGGACATGCGGGGCGCCGTCGACGATGGCGATGCGCGCAACATCCTGAACAAGAAGAGGCAGGACGCGGCGCCTCCTCGCAGCAGGCACCCCCGACGGGGAGGCCGCTATGACAGCGAGGAGGACAGGAGTCCGACGCCGGAACCCCCGGGAACCCCTGTGTTCAGCCGGAAGATCCGTTCGGCCGCCATCCCGCCGCGCTTTCGCCAGCCGACCACCATCACCAAGTATTCGGGTGAGACGAAACCCGAGACGTGGCTCAACGACTATCGCCTGGCTTGCCAGTTGGGCGGGGCCACCGACGATGCCATGATCATCCGCAACCTTCCGCTTCATCTCGCGGACTCGGCGGGGACATGGCTCGAACACCTACCCGCGAACCAAATCCACGACTGGGACGACCTGGTCAAGATGTTCGTGGGTAACTTCCAGGTCACATACGTGCGCCCCGGAAACTCCTGGGACCTACGCGGGTGCCGGCAGGCGGCCGACGAGCCGCTGAGGGACTTCATCCGCCGCTTCTCCAAGCGCTGCACCGAGCTCCCGAGCGTGGGTGACTCCGAAATCATCCACGCCTTCCTCGAAGGCACGACCTGTCGGGAGCTGGTGCGCGAGCTGGGGCGAAACCACCCCACCAGCGTCAACGCCCTGTTCGACATCGCCACCAACTTCGCCTCTGGGGAGGAGGCTGTCGGGGCGATCTTCGACGGCAAGACCAAGGGGAAACGCGCGGAGGAGCTGCCCGCGGAGGGCAGCAAACCCAAGGCAAAGGCAAAAAAGCAGAAACGAGGCGGTAAAGGCAAGAAGCCTCGGCAAGCCGCGCAGCAGCAGCAGCAGGGTGAGGACTCTGACGACGCCCTCGTGGTCGAGCGAGGCCGCAAAGGCCCTCGAGGCCCCCCTCAGGGGGGAGGCCTGTTCGACGAGATGCTAAAGAAGACATGCCCGTACCATAAGGGCCCTGTCACCCACACCCTCGAACAGTGTGGGATGATCAAGGGTTACTTCAGGCGCACCTCCGCGAAGGAGGATGGCCCGAAGAAGGATACGGGCGATGGCGGCAACGACGAGTTCCCCCATGTAAAGAATGTATTCTTCATCGTAGGAGGGCCCACAGTGAACGCGACGTCCCGGGAACAAAGACGTGAACGCCGAGAGGTCTTCTCCGTTCACCCCGCAACGCCAACCTACCTCGCCTGGTCGGACGAGACCATCTCCTTTGGCCGCGAGGACCATCCGGACTATGTCCCGAATCCGGGGCGCTATCCGCTTGTCGTCGACCCCATCATCGGCAACACGCGATTCTCCAAGGTGCTGATGGACGGGGGCAGCAGCCTCAACATCCTCTACGTCCACACCTTAGAGCTCATGGGCATCGGCACAAACCAGCTGAAGCCAAGCAAGGCGCCGTTCCACGGCATCGCGCCGGGAAAACGGGTCCAACCCCTCGGGCAGATCGACTTGCCCGTTTGCTTCGGTACTCCCGATAACTTTCGGAGGGAGACCCTCGCCTTCGAGGTGGTGGGATTCCCAGGAGCGTACCACGCTATTTTCGGGCGACCGTGTGATGCCAAGTTCATGGCGGTCCCCAACTATGCCTACCTCAAGATGAAGATGCCAGGGCCAAAGGGCGTCATCACTGTGGGATCGTCGTAAGAGCACGCTTACGCGTGCGACGTCGAGTGCGTCGAGGACGCGGAAGCGCTCGCCTACAGCGAGACCCTGGTGGCGGACTTGGAGAAGATGGCGAACGAGGCTGTCGACTCCACCAAAAGGCACGCGGGCACCTTCGAGGCTGCCGAGCACTCCAAGGCGGTGCCCCTCGACCCCAATGCCCTCGAAGGCAAGGCGTTGAGGGTCAGCACCACCCTCGACCCCAAATAGGAAGCTGTGCTCGTCGACTTCCTCCGCGCCAACGCCGACATCTTCGCGTGGAAGCCCTCGGACATGTTGGGGATCCCGAGGGAGGTCGCCGAGCACAGCCTCGACATCAAGCCTCACTCCAAGCCGGTGGTACAGCGACTGCGGCGGTTCGACGAGGAAAAGCGCCGCGCCATCGGGGAGGAGGTGCGCAAGCTCCTGCAAGCCGGATTCATCAAAGAGGTATTTCACCCGACCTGGCTTGCCAATCCTGTTCTAGTTAAGAAGAAAAATGGAAAATGGCGCATGTGCGTAGATTATACCGGTTTGAACAAAGCATGCCCTAAGGTTCCATTTCCTCTGCCTAGAATAGATCAGATAGTAGACTCCACCGCTGGGTGTGAATTGCTATGCTTTCTTGATGCTTATTCCGGTTATCATCAAATCAAGATGAAAGAGTCCGACCAGCTCGCGACTTCTTTCATCACCCCGTTTGGCATGTTTTGCTACGTCACTATGCCGTTCGGCCTCCGAAACGCTGGAGCTACATACCAGCGATGTATGCAACACGTTTTCGGAAGCCACATCGGGCGGACCGTTGAGGCATATGTTGACGATATCGTTGTAAAAACCAGAAAGGCGAACGATCTAGTCAACGATTTGCAAATCACATTCGGTTGCCTTCGGGCGAACGGGGTAAAGTTGAATCCGGAAAAATGCGTATTCGGGGTGCCGCGAGGCATGCTATTGGGTTTCATCGTCTCCCAACGAGGCATCGAACCCAACCCCGAAAAAGTCTCGGCCCTGGAACGAATGGGGCCAATTCGGGACCTCAAGGGGGTGCAAAGGGTACTGGGCTGCCTCGCAGCTCTCAGCCGCTTCATCTCTCGACTTGGTGAAAAGGGCTTACCTTTGTACCGGCTCCTAAAAAAGCACGAACGCTTTTCGTGGACCCCCGAAGCCCAAAAAGCCCTCGACGGGCTAAAAGCGTCGCTCGCGCGCGCACCCATCCTCACGCCGCCGCAGAACGGCGAACCCCTCTACCTATATGTGGCTGCGACAACGCAAGTTGTCAGCGCCGTCATCATTGTGGAAAGGATAGAGGAGGGCCACGCTCTGCCGGTCCAGAGGCCGGTGTACTATGTCAGCGAGGTGCTAACCGAAACCAAGATGCGGTATCCACAGATCCAGAAGCTAATCTACGCTGTAGTGCTCGCGCATCGAAAGCTGCGACACTACTTCGAGGCCCACCCGGTCACCGTGGTCTCATCCTTCCCTTTGGGGGAGATAGTCCGCAACCCGGACGTCTCGGGTAGAATAGCGAAGTGGTCTATGGAGCTCGTAGGGGAGACTCTCTCCTACGCACCGCGAAAGGCGATAAAATCGCAAACCTTAGCGGATTTCGTCGCTGAGTGGACCGACGTCCAACTTCCGCCGCCGCAGATCCAAGCCGAATGCTGGACCATGTACTTCGACGGGTCGGTGATGAAAACCGGGGCAGGCGCGGGCCTCCTCTTCGTCTCACCCCTCGAAGAACATATCCGGTACGTGGTTCGCTTGCACTTCCCAGCGTCGAACAACATGGCGGAGTACGAAGCCCTCCTCGCTGGGCTCCGCATCGCCATCGACCTCGGCGTCAAACGCCTCGATGTCCGGGGGGATTCTCAGTTGGTCATCGACCAAGTGATGAAGAACGCAAGCTGCCGCGACGAAAAGATGGAGGCGTATTGCAACGAGGTTCGTCGTCTCGAGGACAAATTCTATGGCCTCGAGCTGAACCACATCGTACGCAAATACAACGAGGAAGCGGATCAGCTGGCCAAGATCGCGTCAGAGCGAATCACCGTTCCTCCGAACGTCTTTGCCCGCGACCTCGATCAACCCTCCGTCGACTTCGAGCGAAGGGCCGGAACCCTCAAGACACCCTCGGGGGCTGCGGGGGTTGGGCCCATGGAAGAGGACCCCTCGAAAGAAGGGCTCGAAACCCTCGACGTTGAAATTTCTTCGGCCGAGGCCATGGAAATCGACGAAGACACGCGGCCACAAGACTGGCGTGATCCGTACCTCGCGTGGATCGACCGTGGGGAGCTGCCCTTGGGCCGAACCGAGGGGCGCCGCATCGCCAGAAGGGCCAAGACCTTTGTCTCGGTCGGCGGTGAGTTGTACAGGCGCAGCGCCTCGGGGATCTTGCAGCGATGCATCCCCATCCCCGAGGGAAGGCAATTGATCCGCGACATCCACGCCGGGGCGTGCGGACACCACGCAGCGCCGCGTACCCTCGTGGGTAACGCATTCCGGCAAGGCTTTTACTGGCCCACCGCCGTATCCGACGCGAACGAGGTCGTGCGCACCTGCGAAGTGTGCCAATTCTACGCACGAAAAACGCATCTCCCGGCGCACGCCCTGCAGACCATCCCTGTAACATGGCCTTTCGCGGTCTGGGGGTTGGATCTCGTGGGGCCCTTCCGCCCAGCGCCCGGGGGATTCACCCACTTGTTGGTAGCCATCGACAAGTTCTCAAAGTGGATCGAGGTCTGGGCCATCACCAGCATCAGATCTGAGCAGGCCGTGTTGTTCTTCACCGACATCATCCACCGATTCGGGGTACCCAACTCGATCATCACTGACAACGACACCCAATTCACCGGCAAGAAGTTCTTGGAGTTATGCGACGACCATCACATTCGCGTTGATTGGTCGGCCGTGGCACATCCACAAACGAACGGCCAAGTAGAACGTGCCAACGGCATGATACTACAAGGCCTGAGGCCAAGAATCTTCAACAAGCTGAACAAGTTTGGCCGGAAGTGGGTTGCTGAGCTGCCATCGGTGATCTGGAGTCTCAGGACAACCCCAAGCAGGGCCACAGGCTTCAGCCCGTTCTTCCTCGTCTATGGCGCCGAAGCCGTCCTCCCAACAGACTTGGAGTACGGGTCTCCGAGGCTCAAGGCCTACCAGGAAGACCAAAACTAGCGGGACCGCGAGAATTTGCTGGACCAGGTGGACGAGGCTCGCGACGTAGCGTTGCTTCACTCAGCACGCTACCAACAATCGCTCCGGCGATACCAAGCTCAGAAGGTGCGGCGTCGAGACCTCCACGAAGGGGACCTGGTGCTGAGGCTACGCCAGGACAATCGAGAGCGCCACAAGCTCACTCCGCCATGGGAAGGACCATTCATCATCGCCAAGGTCCTCAAACCTGGCACTTACAAGCTGGCGAACGAGAAGGGCGAGGTCTTCACCAACGCCTGGAACATCCAACAGCTATGTCGCTTCTATCCTTAAAACTCTCAGTATTTCTTGTAAATACTTCATGTTCTTAGTTAACAATAATGAAAAGTTTGCGAAAAACATGAAAACATTGTTACTAACAGTATGAACAAGGGGGACTTGGTCCTATTCTCAATAGAGCCAAGCCCCCTCGGGGGCTGCAGGGGGGTTTACCCCCCTAATCGTCCCAATTTTCAAAAATTGTGCTGAAACTCGAGGCGCTTAGAGAGATGCGCGGGGCGCGAGCTAACTAAAGCTGGAGCCGGTTGAGCCGTGAGACCGCCTATGCCCGCGAAGGGATACGGCACCTCCCTCTCCACTCCACGCCTTAATTACTCGCGGATTCGAAATACCCAGCTAAAATCTCTCCAAGCCAAGAGTAGCACAATAGAACAATTGAACAAATTTGAAATGCACAACCAACTTTCAATCTTAGTTTATGTACAGAGCTAGTCTCCTAAAAACTAATATACACCTAGATACTAAGCCTGAACCCTTCAGGCTCCACCTTCCTGCGGGGGCGCGGGGGCTTCGGCGGCAACGGTCGAGGGAACCGATTCAAGCGCCCCAGGACCATCATCGTTGTGGCACACCGAGGCGATGTCCTCCTCAAGGGACGCCACGGCGTCGGCCTCAGGATCAACCTCGGCTTCGGTGGCGGTCGCAGCCTCAGGCCCAACATCGGCGCGCGCATCTTCATCCTCCTCGGGGAAAAGATCGCGCCCGAACTTGGCGGCAAGTGCCGTGGCGGCATCCTCGGCGCCGTCATCGGCCTCGTCGAGGGCAGCAAGGGCGGCGTCGTCGTCCAGGTCTGCATCGATGAAGTAGCCGCGCGCCACCGCCGCGAGGTCGATGTCGTAATGCGTCGACACCACGCCGAGTGCCTTCTTCACTCCAAGGCGAAGCGCGCTCTCGAGGCGCTCCGCCACGCAGCTCTTCAGAGACCTCAGGCGGCTGGGCAACGACGACCCCGACTGCACGTCGACGCATTGGACGTCCCGGCACGCCACATCGGCGGCGACCTTCAGCTCCTCGAGCTCCCCCTGGGCCTCGGAGTAGGCGGCCTGAACAACCATCACTTCATCCGCCTTCTCCGCCTCGGCCCTCCGCAGCCCTGACAAAGCTCAAGCACGTCAAGACGAACTCCAACACAGAAAGCCAGGAAAGCGTAAAGCCATACCGTCCACCAGGGCCCTGGCCTCGGTAAGCGCTGCGCGTTCTTGCTGGAGCAGGCCCTCCGCGGTCGCCAGCGCAGCCTCCTTCTCTCGAAGCGCGCGGCCCAGCTGTTCGGCCTCCTGGGCCTTTTGCCCTGCCCGGGCCGCCGCCTCCGCGAGCTGGGACTGCGCGGCCTCGCGCGCCTTGCGCTCGAGCTCGAGCGGCTCCAACGCCGCGACCGAGGCTCAGGCCTCCCGCTCCGCCGCGCCTCTCTCAGCGTCGCGCTCCCGCTCCGCGCGTGCCTTGGCTTCTCCGTGTGCGCGGGCGGCCGTCTCTGCCTCCCTCACCCGGACGGTGAGCTGGGTCACTTCCGTGCCCAGGTCCGCGTTCGCCTGGCGGAACCGGCGAAGATCAGCGTACAAGCCCGCGATGCACGCAGTCTTGTCTACCGCCTCTTGCAGCAGAAGCTGCACGAAGAGCCATCAAGAATAAGACACAGACTAAAAACAATCTCGAAGTGCTGGGATGAGTGCGGGGATACCTCGAAGAGCTCCAGCGCCTGCCTGGAATGGAGATCGGCGGCGGCTGAGATGGCCCGCTCCAGGTCCGTCCCGACCCGTTCGGCCTGAGCCCACAGCTCGTTCTCCTCCGCCATGCTCTGCCAGACCCGGGCGGATACGCCAGGCTCCTCCGGCCACGCGCTCGGGCCGCGACGACCCTGAAGCAGCGCCACCTCGGCCGCATCCCACTCAGCCGCTCCCCCGGCCACAGGCATCTGCGGTGGCCCCTGAGACAAGAAGCGCGCCGCCGACACCTCGGCCGCAGGCACCCCAGCGGGGGGAACGCGCTCGTCACCACCACCCTTGGCCACGCCTTGTGCGCGACCCAAAGCCGGCAGGACGACCGCGCCGCCGACCGGCACGACCGCCTCCTGTCTCCCTCCAGTAGGGGCCGCGGCAGGGGCGTGGCCTCCCTGCTCGCCCGCTTCCGTCGCCGGGGCGCCGTGCCCCGGCGCCACCTCAACCACCGGGGCGTCCTGCCCCGGCTCCGCCGCCAGGGGCGTCCTCTCCCGCTCCTCCTCCACCGACCCGGAATCTCGCGCCCCCGGCGCCGGCTCCACCGGCGTCGCTGCGGACATCGCTGCGGGACGCGGAGTCCCGCGCGAACGCGAGCCCCCGGCGTGAGGGGAATCCGACCCCCCAACCTTCAACGCCTTCTTGGGCGCGAGGTTAGGGGCGGCCTTGGCGGCACCCCGCGTGCTAAATCAAGAAGAAAGAGCGGAAATCACGAAACGAAAAACCGAACAAGGATGGAAAGCTACGAAAAAGTTTGAGGCGGAACTTACCGGATGCAATCCTGCAGCACCTGCAGCTTCCGCTTTGAGCCGCCCGTTGAGGGAGCCCTCCTCGAACTTGAGGACCCCCTCAAATCGCTCGGGGGCTGCGAACCCCCCTAGCCCTCGACACTCAATCCGCTGCGGCGCGGCGCGCCCGCAGCAGAGGAGAAAGTCGCTCGCGCCCGCGGCGCCGCGGGTCGAGCAGGCGCGACCACCGTCCGCGCCGCCGCCGGCGCAACATCGCCCGGGGCCACCACGCCCGCCTCGGGCAGCAGCGCGGCCATCTCTTCCTCCTCACCGGCAGGCGGAACCCCGCCGGCGTCGATCTCCTCCTCATCCTCCCCCTCGCTAGGAGGGTCCGGGGAGTCCTCGGGGGACGACGGCGGGGCCCCGCCGTCCCTCCTCCACCGGCGAAGCGCCGCCTGGTGCGCATCCCGCCGGGCTTGCCTCCTTCGGCTGCTGGCTCTCTTTGCCTCCTTCGCGTCCCTCTCGCGGTCACGGCGAGCGCAGTTCGAAGCGCGCACCTCCGGAGTCGGCGCAAGGGAGCGGTAGAGGCCGCAGTTCACCTCCTGAAATCACGATGAATTAAGGAAGGGAATTCTAAACTAATCAATCCGATAGCCCGGAGAGGGGGAATGACGACTCACCGACAAAACATGGCCCTCGTCGGGGCGCAGCCGGAACGACCGGAGGTCGCTCAGCATGGTGTCGGGATGCACCGCCGTTCGCACCCTCGTAACGACGTACTCTTCAAGCAGCGGCTCCGACAACATGCGCGAAGCCGCCAGTGCCGCCGGGTCGGCGCCCTCCGTCATCCGGAACAGAGGGAGCTGCCTCTCCATGAGGGGAACCACCCGGCGGCGATGGCAGTGCGCGAGCACGTGCGCCACGGTCAGGCCCGACCCCTTCAAGGTACGAAGGGCGTCGACGACGGGGCGGAGCCTCTTCCGCTGAGCTTCGCCGGAAACGCCGTAGCTCCAGGAGTCGGCCTTCTCCGTCAAGACCTTGCCGGTGTACTCCGGCAACCCCAGGCCGTCGTTGCGCAGGTAAAACCATCCCTTGGCCCAGCCGCTGTTGTTGGTGGTCATCCTGCAGGCCGGGTACAAGTGCTTCCTGGACTCGACCGGCGCGAGCGTGAGAACGCCGGCACACGAAGAACGGCGCACCCCCCTCCCTGCGCCGGACGTGCTGAGCTCGGCGCGGAAGAGGTGGACCCACAGGTCCCAGTGCGCCTCGATCCCCAGCACAGCCTCGCAGACGCCGACGAAGGCCGCTGCCTGCGAGATGGCGTTGGGAGAGAAGTTGTGGAGCTCTACGCCGTAGTAGTGGCAGAGGCCCCGCATGAACTGGCTGGCGGGCGCGTTGAAGCCCCGCTCGTGGAAGCGGATGAAGCTCACCACGTACCCCGCTGGCGGGCTCTGCACCCTGGCCGCCAGCGCCGAGACGATCCACGCCGGCCGCGCCGAATCGCCCCGGGGCGAAAGCTGCCCGCCGTTCACCAAGCCCTCTAGGAGGTGCTCGGTAGCAGTGGACGGAGTCCACTCCGTGACGCCTTCGATGATCACCATGGCGGACGGCGGAGCAGGGAGCGCGGAGCAAAGGCGACGAAGGCGTGAAGGACGAACAGAGTGCGACTAGCGGGCTCGGAAGCAAGCGAAAGGCAGAGGCGAGAGCTGGTGCGAGGAATGGCGAAGGTAAAAAATCCCCCTCCTCCCCCGCTTTCCTTTTATAAGGGAGCGGGCTCGTCCCTGCCGCGACACGCCAACCCACTGACAACGGGCCGAACGCACGCGTGGCACGTCGCTGACAACCGGGGACCCCCCTCCCCTTTTTCCCGTGGAACGGCACGCGTGAGCGGCGGCATTTACTGCGGCACGGTAAAACGAAACGACGCGGCAGCGGCGCCTGACCGCCCGTCGCATCGCCTCTCCCCGGCGCACGCCAACTCCGCCTAAAAAGGCGCGCCCACTACGCCCATCTCGCCCACTCCGCGACACGTCAGCCACGACCACGCCCGCCAGCGGTCGTGCGCGGGCCCGCAAAACCGAAACGACCTAACCGTTGGATTCCTTCCCAGGTAAGACAACGACCCCCCTCCGCCTCGAGGCGCAGGGCGCTACTGATCAGGGGCTCGAAACCCGGGCCTCGAAAAGGTTCGACGGGCGCCCCAGATTAAGTGATGCGAAGGCTGCCGGTCACGCTCGACCAACCCTCGAGCCCGCTGCTCGAAGGTGACCTGCACCTTTCGCAAGGCCCTACTAATCAGGAGTACGAAGCTTGGCCCGCGAAAGGGTTCGACAGGCACTCCAGATCGACAGAGTTAGGGACGATTCGGGCGTGTCCAACGGACTTTACCCCGAACGCGAAGTTTGGGGACGCCCCTGTTGTGTTCAAGGCCGGACAAAGGCAGCTAGTGGGGGGATCCCAACGAGGGAGAGCTTTCGCGCCCTCGGTCTCTGCGAAAGGGACCGAGCCCCACCTAGCAAACCTTTGCAAGCGCTACATGGACGCGTCTCCGGACCACGAGCCGACCCCTAGCGAACGGGGCACGGGCGTCCACTTGAACTACCCGCTAACAGCTCACCGAGGCATCCGTGTACGCTGCCCGATTCGAGGGTTGCGCGAATGACCTCACCCCTCTCCCCCGCGAAGGGGAAGCGAGGGTCGCAACTCAAAGACAAGAAGCCCCTCCGATCGCCTCCGCTCGGGCCAGGAGCTCGGAGGCTCCTTGCAGCATGTCCTCCTCCTCTTATGCACAAAACACGTCGAGGCCGGGCAGGGTCCGCCCCCCGAATTCCGTATAACTCGGTCTCACCCCCACCACGTCGAAAGGGGAGCGACTGACACAACCCTCGAAAGTCAAAGCCCTTGCACGAGTGAATTCACTCCTCCAAGGGCTCGGGGGCTACACCCGCGGGTGCGCTCGCGCGCCCCCACAGAAGAACATGCATAATCAAAAAGGAGTAATCCCCGCAAAATGCCCGGGAACGATCCCGCGAACCATCAGCCTCTGCCCGACTGATCCTTAGTCCGGCAGAGACTCGGGGGCTACTGTCGGGGACAAACCCCGGGGGTCCCCTAATCATTGGGGCAAATCGCCCTCAAAAAACGATATGCCACGAAAGGCCGAATCACCGACAGCCAAGAGGGGCCGCCAAGGCAGCTCGGCCCATCACGGCCTATCGCGGCCCAAGAACGGACGTCCGAGCTCACCTATCGAGGGGACCCGAGTCGCTACCCCCGTCTCCGCCTCGCTCGAGGGCCGCGCACCCTCGAGCAGGCGCAACGCAAAACCCGCCTCGCTCGAGGGCTGCGCACCCCCTCGAGCGGGCGGGCCATCTCCGCCTCGCTCGAGGCTACCCCTCTACATAACGCGGCACACTCTGGCGCCCCGCCCGACAACGGCATTCAATGCCCGCCCCATCAGGCGGGCGCCGAAGTCAAAAAGGCAATCTCTCCCCACGCCGCGCCGCTGACACCACAGAGCTCGCTGTTTCAACTGCTCCGGTCACTATGCGTCCTCACCACCACTGTGAGGACGCATGCGGCGCTGCACGAGGCCCTGTGCGGACTTGCAGGCGTCAATCCACACCACTATTCCACCCGCTCCCGTCCTTTCCCCCCCCCCCCGGCGCAGCCCTCGAATGGGCGCGAAGGACCCTCGAACGAATATACGAGCAGCAACCGAGTACGGACTCCGGTCAGGCGTAGTCCGGTGATGACGAACGCCGGGTCAAATCCACCAACTCTCGGCCATTCCCCGGCAAACCGGGCACGCCGCGCACTGTGGTCGATAGCAAGCGCCATGCCGGCCCCTGTGCTGCCAACTCTCGTCCTTCGTCACCTGCCCCGCCCTCGAAGTCAACCAGCGGCGGGCAGTTGGGTGCAGATTACGACAGCGCCACCCCTCGAAATCACTCCAGGAAAAGCACAGGGACGGCCATGACGCCCGCGGAAGCCGGAGCTCGCCATAAATCCCCCGCCTGAGTCAAGGACGGCCACACGCCCAGCGCCACGTTCTCCAGTACATATCTCTGTAGCACACACTGTATCTGTACTTGTAAGCCCCTCCCCCCTTCTCTCCTTAGCCTATAAAAGGAGGGAGGGGGCGAGAGAGGAGGGGGGAGAAAAAACAATCACACACACCGTCACACACGATATTGGCACTCGCCTCAATCACACTCGCCTTCAGGGACTTGGAGACTCCTCCTCCTCTCCCGCCTTGCTTGTAGCCCCCCTCTGCAAGCACTCCGGTGCAAGATAGTACAGCGCCCCGAGCGCACCCTGCTGGACGTACGACCTCACGGTCGGAACCAGGATAAACGCTTGTCTCATCGTGCTAGCTCTTGCATCAACCGTCAAGGGACGGGACACAGCGCATTCTGTTTGGCGCTGGGGATTGGCCCACCGATCCCAGCACCGACAACGAGCATAATAGCTACCACTGAAAGAATAAGACCAGTTAAATTCTGGATTTAATTAAGAAAAATGTGACACACATGCTAAATGGAGGACTCAAACCCATATAGACAGGTTTTACTATAAAAAATCTTACCAACTAACCTATAATCAGTTTGATGCTTCTATTGTTCCTTGCTGTGATCATTGCGTGTATATCCACCTGTGCTGTTATCAATAGACATGTACCATTTCTCTTGGAAAATGCTTACGGTTTTTTTGTAATGAAAATGTAATGGGTTGATCCATCGCTTCCTCCCTTTGTCGCGGCTGCAATCGTGATACCAGTTTTATTATGTAACTTGATCATAAACTTGTACTCCCTCCATGTTAATATTAGATGACGTTTAGGACAACGACACGGTCTTCAAAATGTAACTTTGATTTTTTTTATTTTTATAAAAATATTTATTAAAAATAATATATGTATACTTTTATAAAATATTTTTAAAGATAAATCTATTCATATGGTTTTCACGTTTCCAAACTCAACGACTTAAAAGTTATTCATGATTTATATTCCTAATGTTCGACTAAAATCTTGTCCAAAACGTCATCTAATACCAATACAGTGATGCCCCAACCTGTTAATTGCATTGGCACGAATTTTGCATTCACTTTACATACTATCAAACAGAGACCTGAGCTCCATTCGCAGAGCCAGCAAGATATATCAAGCATCGTACCTTAAAGTCTCCTATGTCTGAAAAGCAAACACGATAAATAGTTGCATGTTGGATAACGTAGGACGCAGCAAACCTGAAATTACAATCAGGGCATCCATTTCCCATCCATTTACACGTAGTTGACGATTCAGAATGAGAACTGATTGCACTATTTAAGATTTTTCACTTGAAAAGTGGTATTAGCCAGCGAATTTGGCATCGAAAGATTTCTGTATCTCTGTAGTCACAGCTTCCAGCATAATTTCTTCTGGAAAAGGAATCCACAAAGTGTATAGCAACATACCCAAACAGCACGGAACCTTTCCTGCCCTTCCACTGAAAGCAATGGAGCAAACAGAGGAATCGAAGCCGATGAGAACAAAATCAGGAGCTTTATTCCACTCTCAGACACGTCATAGTACAACTCCTGTTCATGCTTTTTCTCACAAATCATAGTGCCGTGCTTCCTATGACTGCACTGTCAAATCTGGAGGGCCTGGGGAAATAGCAGCATGAGGAAACAAGAAGTGATAAATGCTTGTCTTTAGTTTTGCGCCACAGCTATACATTCAGGAAGGGGGGAATCGGATCCTGCTCTCCATTATTGTGCACACGAAACTGGTTATTGATTGTTCTCATCAGATAAGATCAGATATAATGTATGGGGAAAGATGGATCAGGTTACAAGTGCAGTGTGCAGAAATTCTGGAGAAAGTTTCCCACTAAGTAAAAAATAACTTTACTGTGAGGACATACAGCTTGGAATCTGCATGAGAAATCAATCCCAGGTGGATTTTCACTCTGAGTTCACATATCATTGGGTCCACATGTCAATCTTATTCATATGTAATCCACAAGAAATTTATAACAAAATTATTAGCACCTGACAGCAACGCTTCACCAAGGAATTTCAGTAATTTCTTTCTATTACATGTGATCATGTTCCCCATTTTTTGTTCTTAAGCCAAGGTTCCTCTTTGCTAACAATGCTAGCTACAGCATTGGTGGTGCTGTCGCATGATCCCACAAAGTAGCAAGTAGAAACAGTAGTGTCCAAAACTGCATTTATCGCCACAGTTGACTCTAGATTCTGGGAGCATCAGTTCCAATGATGTTTTGTCCAGAGGGGTCCAATCAGGGGCTCAAAACCATCATTTTAGTTGCCCAATCGAAAGCTAGCGACAGCGAACAAAATCGTTTGAAATCCCACAGACCAGAAGTAAATCCCAATCCTAGTTAGCTTTACAGCATGTTAATCATGTTCAATTCTCCATAATCCAATAAATGTACGGTGTATGTTTCATTGCTCGGACCATGGTGGATAGGTTCCTAGGTGGTAGCATTGCGTCTGTAACGGTACAGCCAGTGTATATATACCTGGGTTGAGGATGAGGGAGGTACCAAACGAGGAACAGCCATCAGCTCATTGCTACCAAGGATAGCCACCAGCACATCTTGGTTACCTCTGCAGCCTGCATCAATGGGTCGCCATGCAGTTGTGAAATCGACAGCTCTCCTCTGGTAACTAGTCAATCACTCCAAACTACAATAACAAACCAACAGTAATCAGCTAGATGTTCATTGTGGTTGTTTCCAGCTTGATGCTCTAGAAGCATGGCTGAACAATGATGATAGATCTCATATTATACTGCAAAAGACTTGAATAGCCACATGCAGCATCATTTTCAGCTCTTTGGAGTAACTGCTTAAATTGCTATATGCAGGGGAGTTAAGAACAAGCAAAGCACTAACCTTGTGAGGCGACTGGAGCCTGCAGAAGCACAGTCAGCAGAAACATCACTTTGGGTGCCACACCCAAGGACAGGGATATACTATCCCAAGGGCTTTGAATGGGTCATGGAGGATGTCCCCAGCGGTGCAGCTTCATTCCGGCAGTCATACTGGTTCAGGACTGGGGAGGCAGAGTCAGCAAGCTCTACAACATCAAAGAACGATGCTGCTTCCCTTGACCATCCATTTGTTTAAATGTATGGGAGGCTTTGCACTGGAAGAATCACTGAAAGACAGCCATGTCTTCCAGAGATTGAAGAAAAAAAGACACAGCTGTGCAAGCCGTCACAATCAGGCCAGGTCCATGGATGCTATGACATACTTACCAGTTGTTATGATTCCAGTGTGCAGTTGCCGCATCCACCAACAGACGATGAACAATGTCCACTTTCCTTTTATCTTTTCTTTCTAACCTTCTGTTGGCTCTACCTAAATAAAACCTGTGCTTAACTGTACCTTTGGAACATTCTGGAGTAGCATTTTTTTTTACCTTTTTTAAGCTTGTCCCACTGATTTGTTTCTCATACTGCTAAGGAAGAAGCAAGCATGGGAGGTCATAATACTATGCTTTCAGCAAACTTATATTCAACAAGATTATGTCTATATTCAAATTTCAGTGAAGTATAGAGATGATAACTGTATAACATATAAATAAAATCAGAGTAACTAACAAAAGTAATTCGACCATGAAATGTAAATGAGTACCATGTAGGTCTAGTACTAGGGTCATTCTTTCCTTGCTGACATTTCCATCCATTAACATCATTCTTGTTACAACAGAATAAGTGTAGCATAACATTGCTACCAAAGAACACGCAGGTATGAAATTAAACTGCAATCCAGAGGACACATAGAACAAGGTTTCTGTGAATAATATGGTGACAGGTATACTAGCCATAAGGTCGAGACTTTTCAGCAATCTCCGTTGAAACAATTTTTGGTGCTTCATCTCCTTCAGCCTTCTTCTGAAATTCAATCCCCTGGAACTGGACTCTTGAAGATCGATACTGACAACCATAAGCATTGCCAAAGCCCCATCCTAGCCCAAGGCCAACTCCACAGCCCCCACCTATTTAACAAGACAAATTTTAGTCCACTAGCAAGTAAATATAAGTGATATAGAATAATATAGTAATTGATAAGATTAGAAGTAATACCGATGCCCAAGCCGAACATGTTGAGAGGCATTCCTGTTGTAGAAAAGCAAACTCATGTCATTTCTTGATCATGAATGGGCAGTATCATTGAATACTACTCCCTCCAGTTAAAAATAACATTTTGGGTTTTCTTAAATCAACTGTTCTAAACTTTGGTTGCATATTACTTTTTATATGTTGAATTTAGATATTTGAAAATGACACAAAAAGATCTGTCCGAAATGTGGTTTCATAATAGTATACTTTTGATATGTTTTATAAATATTTTGTAACAAAAAGTATATTCGAAGTCATGTTTTGGTGTCAATGTCCATAGCATCACTTATTAATGTCAAGCAACGGTTGCTAAGGTATGATAGTATCCTGTGTTCAGAAACAAATATAGCAGAATACTCGCAAAACCAAAGTTAAGAGATGGCTCAATGTAATTTAGTAAGAGCATGTTGGTTAAGTAACTGGTTTCAGATTGCCTTGCAACTGCTTAATAGCTCATCTATGAGTTGTGAACTGTATACTTGGTAAGTAAGGTAAACACCTATGCAAGTTTCCCAGAACTGATCCATGCCGTGTGCACAATGTTACTTATGTATATATGCTAAAAAAATGTTAGTTATGTATAGGGAATTCTGTAATCCCATTTGTAACTAGTTAGAGAAAAACAGACGCTAACCAAGTCGCATGTAGTACCATCATGAACCAAACAACATTCTGCCCCAGTCATCAGACCAGAAACAAGCCATCGCAAACTACAGGCTACTGATGAGTTCAGACTGAACTGAAGCAACTCCAGTCCAGTCCATAATTTGATAGCCATTTCTACCGCTGAAACGGCGCATCCCAGATTACAGCAACACGCAGAACCCCAAGCGAACAACCTCGTGAGTTCAATTGGACAAGTTAAGACTCTTTTTTCTTTAATTCAGCGACGCGAATTGCCCCCCAGAAGTTTCAGCGACGCGACGAAACAGCAGTTTCTCACCTCCGAATCCCCATCCGACGCCGAACCCGCAGCCGACGCCGAGCCCTGCACCGAATCGGACAGAAAAAAAATCAACAAACCTAACAAGGCGCGAGAATCAAAGCAACCGCGAGATCTGATATTCGACGCCTGAAAGGATGGGGGTGTCCGGGGTCGCTCACCGATCCCAATCCCGGGGCCAGTGAACGTGCTCAGCACCATGGCTCGCTCCCTCGCGCTCCCGCCCCGCTGGGTGGATGGATGAGAGGGAGAGAGAGAGGAGAGGAGGAAGCCAAGGGGGGAAAGCCGACGAACCCACTCCCGTGGTGAAGACGAGCTGACGTCAGCGCCACAACGGGCCAGGCCGTATGGCACTTCTACACTTGGGCTTGCTTGTCCCATCGCTTTGGGCTGGGCCCATCTTCCTGGTGCAGCACCACGCACGAAGGCCCATAGAGAAACCACCGTCTGGCTGACTAGTGGGACCAACTTCATGGGCCCCACGGTCAGCGACCCCGTTTGGGTCCACTCCAAGTCGTTACCGTTGCCCCTCTCTCCCACGTTGAAAAGCGGATAAGGAAGGATCGCAGACGCGCGCGCCTGCTGCGATCCTGTCCGTCCGATCCGTCGCCTTTTCCATTGGACGGCCAGGATGCGCCCCACCGGTCTACTTCCCGGCGACCTCGCTACCCAATGGCCGCACCCGGCTCACCGCAAAACCTTATCCCCAGAACCACGCGGATAAACCCTAGGGCGCCCGGCGATGTCGGCGGCCATCCGCTCCGGCGAGCTCCTCGCGTGCCCCGTCGCGCTGCGGCGGGCGCCCGCGGCGGCGTCCGTGGTGTCGGTGCGGGCGGGGAGGGCGAGGTGCGCCGTGGCGGTGCGGGCGGAGGCGACGGCCGAGGGGGTCGGGAAGCCCAAGGGGAAGAAGAGGACCGCGAGCGGGATCACAAAGCCGAAGCCCATCTCGCCCGAGCTGCAGGAGTTCGTCGGCGGCGCGGAGGAGCTGCCCCGGACCGAGGCCATCAAGCTCGTCTGGGCGCACATCAAGGGCAACAACCTTCAGGTTGAATCGAATTGAATCCACACTCCCTTTGCCGTCTCTCTCCCGGCGCCGTGACGGCGTGTTTGTTTAGCTTCTTTTGTCGTGAATGGTGGAGCTCTGAAAGTCTCTGTAGATTATTCTGGTTATGCTTGTCACCATGGGCCACATTTTGCTTTTGCTGGGTTTATTATGCATACTGTCAGTGGTTCAATATCATCTGATTATGTCTTGTACTTTTGTTTGTTTTAAGCACGAAATCATCCAGAATAGTGAACTTAAGCTTGGGTCCTTAATCAAGGGTGGCTCATTGGCCTCTGTTCCTATGTAACTTGTTTTGGAGCTACCCAATGGGTCTATCTCAGTGATGCTATAATTAACAAGATGGAGTGGCTTAACATTGTGGGGGTGTGCTGCTAAGTTATGCACTGTAGAGATGTGTGGGTAAACTCCAGTATGCATACAGATTATAAGATTGGACAAGTGTTTCTCTATCATAGGCAGTCACGATTAATAAGTTAGTTTGCAAAACCATAAACGCCTTTGGCCATAGTTCCTGTGAGGTCTAAAATGTTGAGTGGTGCCCCATCAGCGAGCCAATGGTATGGCATGCCTACAATCACAGACGACCCTGAAGCAATAACTGTATGAACCACGAACACAACTGCTTTTGTTTGCAATGGCTTACCATTAACTCATTGAACCTTTATTCTATCCATCAATTTTCTCCTGAGTTCATGTTTCTTGGACAATTAGAATAATCACCATTATGGATCTAAATTTAGATGATTTACTTCATTTCGCCATATCATGACAACTAAGATAAATAAACCCTAGCTCAATTATGTTCACGTGCTATTACTTATGAGCTATGGTCCTCGTATTTCAATCATTCTTAGCCGCATCTTTCTTGTAGCACTTAATATTTCATTGCAGTCATGCTAATATGCTATGGACTTTTCTGGCCAAACAATTGATTATTCTTTTTTGTTTCTACAACCAGGATCCGAATAACAAGAAGATTATAGTCTGTGACGACAAACTGAAGAAGATATTTGGAGGCCGTGACCGTGTTGGGTTTCTCGAAATCTCTGGGCTGCTCAACCCCCACTTCCCGAAATGACAGGATTTTTGTAGATCGCCCTGTTTTGTTTTGTACTAGCTTGGCTGTTGGGGTACATTTTGCTAAACAATTAACCCTTTTGCTAAACCTGGTCCAAAGGGTGTCCTAATGCTGCTTTAAGAAAGCAAATGTGTTCCCTGACAATGCATGTCCGTCTAATATTTCCATAAATGGGTGCTAGCTCTTCCTGCTTCATCATTCATGTTTATATCGTATTCACCTACCATCATAGACCTGAGTAGTGGATCATCACATTAATCCTCCGTTATATGCCTCTTGGCCTGCCTTGGGTGATATCTTAATGCCAAACACCGGTCCATGATGACCATGGTCTACAATAAGGATCTATATATGATATCCCTTATATTTGGCTTACCAATAATTGCACCACTGAACTAGCCTCACTGGTCTATCATTTGGCAGAAGAGAATGGAATATTAAAGATTTCTCTGCAGAAGCCCCTCATTCAGCTCAAGACCAGGAAGAATGTCTTCCTTCCGTTGGACACTAACAGCGGCGTCACCTTCTGAAGTTGGTTGATGTCTTTGACAAATTGGCTCAGGGAAGCACAGGCCCGTCCTTGTCACTCCGTTCTAATCCTGTAAATGGGTGGCAGCCTGGGCTTGCCTTCCATGCAGGGTTACAGCCTTACAGGCCGTCCTGAAACAGGTGAGCTGCTCCACATGCTCCTATCTGTGGTTTCCAACAGAATCCATGGTGTCTGTCTCTACAAAAAGTACAGGGGCAAGATTCGTGCATTCAGCCATTAAGGTAACTTACCCAACAATTATTTCATATGCCGATTGTCTGTGCAATTGCTATTTCATGGTTTGGTCATTCCGAAAGAATGATTCCAATAGTGACTCGGAGAACATAATTGCTATTTTGCGGTAATGATGGCTTAGATTGGAAGGATAATTATGCCCCCATTGGATCATGGTATGTGGTCTGATTTTTTTTTTTTTGATGGCATGGTATGTGGTCTGATGGTGAGATGTGAGCCACTATAAAAGGGATCATGTGATGGGCCATCACACTAATAACTGAGTAGTGTCGGCGATCAGAGCTCATGTCGGTCAATTGCGGTCGCGTAGGAGCTGAATAAAGTTTGGTGTAACCTTTTGATAGCGAGTGGCTGCCAAGGAGGACTGATGACTGGTACCTGACTAATGCCTGCCTCGATTTTATATGTGCTTTTACAAGTATCAAGCTCTTTTTATGTTCTTTTTGACAAATGCAAATGTCTGGCCTTGTTTAGTTCCCAAATTTGATGTATCAAATTTAGGAGTTTGGGTCTCTTCGTAATCATTGCGTCACTGTAGCATTTTCGTTTGTATGTGCGAAAAATTATCTAAAAATTGATTAATTAGGCTCAAAATGTTTGTCTCGCAGAGTACAACAAAACTGTGTAATTAGTTTTTTATTTCATCTACATTTAGTACTTCATGCATGTTATGACATTTTGATGTGATATGGAATGTTCTTTTTTATAGTAAATTTGGTTGCTTTTTTGGAACTAAACAAAGCCCCCAGTTTTTTTTGTACTCGTTCTGTTGGCGAAGCATGTCCGACTGAGACAGTTTATGAGTCCACCTTTTTTGTTACCTGCCGAGTTCAAGACGAACGCACTCACACATACACAGTGAGTGTAGGACACAGCCGGAGTGAGGGGTCCACTACTAGAATCCTTTTCAACTGATGCTCTCTGACTTAGAGTGTCCCTTGTGCCTGTGAGAACTGAAGTCTATGTTATACAAATTTTTGAGGTTGATAAAACTTTGCAGTCGATGGATGAAAATGACTGGACGGTTGCAAAGGGTACTACAAATATGAAAATGGTGATATACGGTATGGGATTTTCCCATATTTGCGAAATGCACTGTCAAGTGGTAGTTGCAACTTTACTGTGAAACCAATTGAAAAGGACAAGTTTAATATGAACCAAACGTAACTCAATTGGCTAGGTTTTTGTTGATTATTTCATCAATCTTAAGATCTATTCGTTCAGCCTCTCTCGGATGTGTTGATAGATGTAGAGTTTGTGTGCATCAATATTGCGTATGAGGTCGTTATGCATGCGTGTATACTATGATTCGAAAAAATGACAAGTATTATATACTTTTGCTAAAATCAGACGAAAACGGTTCTGGATGGTACAGGAATTTCTCACGCCGTTTTCAGGCCCTGTTTAGATCTCAAATTCTACCCTCAAAGTTTACTATGTAAAAAGAAGATTCTCATTATATCAAAATGTCATAGCATGCACGGAGTACTAAACGTAGATGAAATCAAAAACTAATTGCACAGTTTTATTGTACTCTACGAGACGAACATTTTGAGCCTAATTAATTAATTTTGGACAATTTTTCACACATACAAATGAAATGCTACGGTGGCGCAATGATTACAAAACCCAAAGTTTGACGTCCCAAACTTTGGATTTAAACGAGGCCTTTATTTGTCTACCTTACCAAAATTTGTGCTGTGCTATTCATCGGTCAGATTGAAAATCAGCTGGGGTAATTACAACAGTCGACCAAAACTTAGGTGCCACCTTATCACATCAATTCATCTTTGAGTCAGAGCGAAAACTTGTTCGAACTTTCATGTGTTTTGATGTAGGTAAATAAAAAGTCTCGTCACATTACATCAAATCTCTCTCCTCATACATAAAGCATTAAATATAGGTAAATAAAAAAAATTAATTGCATAGTTTTAATGTACACGACGAGACGAATCTTTTAAGCCTAGTTAGGTCATGATAGGACAACAATTAACACAAACAAACGAAAAGTGCTACGATGCGCTACAACGACCGATGTGACTTTTCGACCACATTTTTAGAGATCTAAACACAGCCTTTGAATACGAATGAAACAGTCTCGTTGTCCTGCCACCTTTCTCGTACTGATGCACCACATTAAAAAAACACCTTTTTGACAAGTTCAGAATGACGCACGGACGTACATTTCTGGAGGCCGTATCTAAACTAAGGTGCATGTGTACGTGATTTCCTAGTGAGCTGTTGAGACTCGTTGGCAAGAACAGCTCAGATCATCAATCTGTACGGAAGTACCAGAGCAAGAGAATGTGCAGGTAAGGTGTCGTTACAAAATCCAGTGATTACTTTTTTTGAATGAACAACACTCGACGAGTGCGTTTCTATTAATATAGCAGAAAAAATACAAGACTACAGCCCTGGAAGGCCATAGGCAGGAAATAAAAAAGAAAAGAAAAACAACAAAACTCGACCGGTTGGATTGGGGCATCAACACGGGCACCCGCAGCTCAAAACGATTGTCCTTTGGCTGTACATACGAATGGTACGTACAATTTGATGCCTTCTAATTTATTTGAATATTATATACACGTTTCAAATTAACCGAATATCGCTTTAGATTACACAGTAAATTTGAAGGCTCGTATGTATGTATGCGTGGGGCTGGATTCTTTTCGGACTGTAAAAGTTCCCTTTTAAAGTTTATGTTTGCTGCTTTGTTTGTACATCAATCAAATCATTTACCTACTGATGAGTGGGTTGGGAAAATGCACCTAATTACACTGACCAAGGAACTACTCAAACTTCGCTCTGAAAAACAAAAACACTACGTCGCTAACCGATACATTGATTCTGTGATTGCTGTGCTTCGAACCCACTCCACATTTTCTTTTCTAATATATATACTTCTTCCATGTCCGTGCGTGACTAATCTTTTGTCTCATGGGCTTATCTCGTGTAGGTTTTATGAACACTTGATTTTCTTAGAAGATTGGAGTGAATGATGTTTGTACTGCATTGCTTATGATTTCATAGCACTGCATACCATTGATGCAGAAAGGACAAGGCCACGTCAAGCCATTGCTTGTCTAAACGACCATTTAGCATGTTTAATTGGCCGTTTAGTCTGATAATTGGCTAAATGATAAGTGGGTAACTGTTTAGTGTTTAGCCTTTAGTTGAACATTATTGTATCTAGCTATGAAATGTTATACATTTGAATAAAGATGGGCCCAGAACCAAAAACTAATGAAACAATATATAAGGGTGACATAAAAGGAAATAGGAAGAATGAATAATATAAGAAGTCCCTCTATTCTCTTCCAAACTGAATTCAAGCATGGATTACAGAGAACAAATGTGCTAGGCTTTACAATTCCTAGAGGCCGCATTAGAAGGTGAGGATGGGGAATAAGAGGACCCATCACGTTGAGCTTTACCCCCATTAGATTCCCAAAATGTGAAAATGAAGCATTTTACCTCGGGAGTAGCTAGGGAGGGGACCTAATAACGACAACTATATTGTAATAAGTAATACCATATTGTAATAAAAACAATATAATTAGTGTAAAAATGTAGCACAAATATTTTTATTCGGTTTTATCATACTAAAGGTCCACATGAGTCGGGCGAGAATGCATATATGTGAAAGAACATTCATGTCCCACCAACCGAGAGGAGGTTTTAACCTATTTGATCCCCATAGTGGAAAATTCCGCACCCATCCCTAAATAGGTGAATTCACCTTCAAGAAGCAGGGGATGGATGCACCCACTAACCTCATATCACTCACTACTCCGGGCAATACCACACCTTATTGAGAAATGGTTCCCACTCTCTACTGCTCTACCTAAAGCAAAACCTCCAACCCCTCCCATAAAACCAAATCCCACTGAAGTCCTACCATGTGAGGTACAAGTACAACATTCAAACACTTAAACCACACATACCCAAATACACTCCAAACCACATTCCCAAATTCCCAAACCCAGCTCAAGTTTCTTCTCTCCAACAAAACCACAAATCCATCCACCCAACACCACACATATAGCACCAAACGATCAACCAAAATCTCTCCCTCCGCACTACCAATCACACCAACACCACAAGATCGAACCACCCCCACACATTTATAAACATATATATATATATATATATATATATATATATATATATATATATATATATATATATATATATATATATATATATATATATATCGAGCAAGATCAATGCGCAAGATCGAAGCACGAGAGAGGAAGGTAGAGGCCGGGAGCATCGATCGTCGGAGGCCATGGCCGGCAGCGCCGGCAAGATGGTGCGCACGGCGCTGCACGCCTTCTTCCGGCACTACCACCCGGCGTCCTCGGCGGCGTCGCTCCTAGCGCTGCCCTTCTCCGCCGCCGCGCTGCTCTCGCGCTCCCACCCGGCGCTGATCGGGCCGTCGCACCTCCTCTCGCGCCGCCTCCGCCGCGTCCTCGTCGCCGCCGGGTTCCCGCCGGCGTCCCAGCTCCTCTTCCTCCTCAGCCACCGCCTCTCCCAGCGCGCTTGCGCGTTCCTCGCCGCGCTGCCCTTCTCCCTCTCGTTCCTGCTCCTCGCCAAGGCCTGCGCCGTGCATTGCTGCTGCTCGCCAACGACGACGCCGCCGGCGCCGCACCGGCCGCGATGGCGGAAGCTGCCGTCGTCGGCCGCCGCCGTCGCCGAGCTGGTGCGGTCGTCGTACCCGGCGATGGCGCGGACGCAGCTCGTGAACTGCCTCGCGCTGCTGCTCGCCAACGCCGCCGTGTTCGCCTCGCTGCTCGCCGCGTTCAACGCCGCCGAGGCGCTCGACCTGCTGGGCGGCGGCGCTCCCTCCGGCTCCGGCTCCGACGGCGGCGGCGGCGCCAGTGGCAGGGCCGTGCTGGCGCTCTCGTCGGCCGGCGTGATCGTCTACTCGGTGGCGCTGGCCAACGCGTCGGCGGTGTGCAACCTGGCCACGGTCGTCGCGGCGGCCGAGGGCCGGGGCGGCGCCCACGCAATGCTCAAGGCGCTCCTGATGCTGGTCCGCGCCGGCGACGCCGCCACCGCCGTCGCCGCGTCCCTGCCGGCCAGCCTCGCCGCCGCCGCCATCGAAGCGCTGTTCCAGCTCAGGGTGATGCGGCCTTACACGCTCACCGGCAAGGTCACCGCCGGGATGCTCTGCGAGGGGCTCCTCGTCGCCTACATCCACGCCATGATCTGTGTCCTTGACACCGTAATCACCAGCATGGTCTACCAGAGCTGCAAGGCCAGCCATTCTTGCCACCTCTTGGAGCTGGAGCTTGATGGCAAGGAGGACTTGAGAGTCTAAGTTTTTTTTTGTTTTTCCTGCAATTTTAATTGCTAGAACATAGAGGTCATAGAGGTCAGACATCTCATGATGGCGATGCTTATCGATAAAAAGTCTTGATTTTTGGTTTCCTCTTCTGTCCTTTTCCTTGAACTTTATAAGGGTTAATTGCTGCTCTTTGGGACATAGGTTCTGTTACTGTTAGTTAGTGTTAGGACGGGCATCAGGTACATCAGATTATTGCTAGTGGGGCAGTTTGTAAATAATTACAGTGGAGGAGGGGTCTATAATATTTTCATATGAATAATCTTTAACTTTACATGCATTATATTACTTGGGTTACTATGACATTTGATATATATGTTTAATGTTGTCGTGTCGTTTTCTGATGATGTTCAGGAACTTGAATTACCAGGCAATACTAATTAGCAGATAAATAGTCAATGTTTACAGGATATAAGTATAAAACAGTTTGCAGGTTAGGACAGTCTCAACGGGGGTTTCATGAGAAGTTTCATGACACTAAATACACTGATGTGCATAGGAGAGAATGAAGAGTTTCATGGTACGTGGGAGGAGTTTCATCGCTATAAAACTCTTTTCACCCTAATGATCAACCTTAAACCATGTCGTGTGTTTCGGGCATTTAATGCTCGCTTATTTTTCTCTACTCCAAGTGACTGCAACTGCATCATCTGATGGATAAGATCCCCACCCTGACATGCCACCCAAAGTGGCCCCAGCAATATGGGCCAGTTGTTGAGATCCTGAGCCCAACCATTTTCAAGTGCATCTTTCCTTGATTCCAAAGCAAAGCCACAGGAGCAGAGGGCATGCCACTATACACATGCATTTGAACAGCTCCAGATCAGCTTGGGGAGAAATCAGTGAGTGCTACTGAGCAAGTGGTGAAAATCTCAATGATTTCGTACCAGCTTTTGTTTGTGTAACTTTATTCATAGACTCCAATCCAATCCAGATCTGGGAAATATGTGCAGATTCCTAGTGCCACAATGTTACAGCAGCTTTGATCCAGTAAGACATGGACTTTGGGCACCTGACTGGGTTACATAATAATTGGGAGGAGGAAAGCTAGGGCACAGTAGAGAAGATAGGCTTTTGGTATGGCCCAATGGGAGATGAGTACAAAATGTTTTGCATTTGTCCTTAGAGTAGTGTCATTTTGCTTTGGTTTTTAGTACATTTTTCAGCGTGAGAATGCACAGGCTTGCTTCGAAACATTCAGAGGAAAGAATGGTGCTCCCAGGTTCAGGGTCCAGGACCTCATATTGTTATCATTCAGATTTCTGGAAAAAGAAACAACTGTACAAGGTTGCTGAGATGCAGTATCTCCAATTTACATAAAGAAAAAAAGTTAGGAAATTCATGGTAATAAAAATATCATCTGCATTGGTCCATTAGCAAAACCAGTAGCAATGAACGCTGAAAGCCTGAAACCGAATGAATTTCAACAAAGAAAGTAATACGGATATATACTAAGTGCAAAATTTCTTGGCCGGATAACATTTGATATGCATGGTAAGCAACAGATAAACTGTTATCCAGGACCACCAGATGGCCTGCCGGACATTATTCGGAAGTTTAAGACAACTCACTGTTCGATTGACATTTCAAAAAGTTGGATTTAGAGGCTATCAGAAAATATGTGGGTCTAGCTAAATTATTCCAGAAGTCACATTGATTAGTTCCTCCAGATTCCACTCCATCTGGGGGTTCAAACAAATATGATATAAGCAGAAATGCATCATGTTATATACTCGCAAGATACAATACTCAAAGATGCTATCACGCATGATTAGTTTGGCTGAATGTCAGGACAGAAGCATTCAGCCAAAGATAACTTTGGCTTCAAGTGTTGTTCAGGAAGCCTCTACCTAAGAGGAATAAACTACGTTAAGGCACTACTTACAGTAGGATCAAATGTCCTTATCAAATTTCACTCTGAAACTATTCATGGAGGGTGTGACCTAATGATATTTTTTTCTTCAAAGGGTTTATGCTCAACTAACCCAATAGTACCTGAGATTCTGCAGCAGATGCAGCAACACTAGATTATGACATTTTGGCAGATATTGACAGTGATGTGCATGTAACTTTTGCAGTGATAATAGTGTCCATGAGATTAGATTGCAAATATGCTTAGGTGCAAATATGCTGGTACAATTAGATTATAAAAATATTTCGTTGGGCTACTGTCTTTAGGCTAGAAACAGAGGAAGTGCCAAAGTTGAGAAAAAGCTATTGTACTTCATTTAGTGGTGGGGCAGAGATGCCTATAGTTGATCTGAGAGAGTTGTAGAGCCTGTATAGCTGTACACATGAATCATTTGTACTTGCTGCTAGACACTGAGTATTACTATTTACTAGAAAGAAAAAAAATAACTCAATCTCGTGGAGACATCCCTTTGTTTTTGTTTTAAAAATGTTGGTTCCAAGATTCAAACCCGGACTCGAATATGGTTTCATCAACCCTTAGAATTCAACGCTCTATTTACTAGAAAACGAAAAAAAAGGAAATTAAGATATTTATTCTCAAGCTGAATTTACAGAACCTAGAAATTGATCTCACAAGAAATAGCAGCACCTGAAATAAAAAAAAATTGCAAGCGGTGGTTGCCAACCAGATACTTTTGCACTAAAAGAATACTAAGGGCACGCAATATTTCAAGGAAAATATACAAATAAAAACATAACAAACTGGATAATATATGAAACAGATCCATAATTGCCAAAAACTGGGGTGGCTCAGATTAATTTTACAAATTACAACAAGGAAGCTTAACTAGAGAACATCTGTACATTCACATCTCTTTTCAATCTTATTACAATACATACAAGATCTTTTGGAATGAAATCATAAGATAACATGTATACCACTTATCCATCTATAAACCATCATAAACATGTATAAATAACTTTGACCTAGCTCGTATTACATTTGCATGCTTCGACTTAATAACATGTACAAACTAGAAAGGATGGTGCTGTATCAGCTATCCTGTGTATCTATGGGGAAAAAGAAACTGCAAACTGATACCATTGAATTATCAAACTTTAAGAACCTTCGATGCCTTATGACTGTACGAAATGCAGGCATCTGATATTTGCCAAAAGAACATCATCCAAATAACATTGAACGGCAGGGTTCTGAACGAAGTCAAAATGGATGTTACTATTGTTCGCTCTTGAATTGTAAGAGCCCAATTGGCATCTGGTTAGTGTTGCTGTAGTCTGCTCTTGAAAGTGAAGCTTGATTACTAGATATGCTGTTCTGCCCTTTCTGTTGTGACATTCCTGCATTCTGGTTGCCGCCCCTACCAACCGGTGGTTCATGGTTATGTTTTCCCTCGTAGGTTGTTATGACAGCCTTAGGGTCTGAGGATGCTCTTTCAATGTGCTTCCTAACATTGCATCCAGCAAATGTGCACTTGTAGTAACTCCTACAGGTAGAGGGGTATATCATGTAGGCAAACAAGTGAATGGTGAAATATTTTTTTTAGAAGAAAGGGAATGGTGAAATAAATAAGCTACAAAAAGCACATGTCATGTTTTTCTTGTAAAGAATTTAACCTAAATTAAGTACCAAGTTTGGTCACGACTGATGAATCAGCAAATCAACCATAATATTCCATTAGGTCAAACAGAAAGTGCAAAACCAAGCAATATTTTCTATTACCTAAAGATAATAATATAGAGAAATATGCATTTTGTAAGAATTATATCTGCAGTGTAAGGGGGATCATTTTTCTTCAATTGACTGCAACTGCCCTTTACTTTTCTTCAATGTCAACTAGCCTAATATCATGGTTCAGACAAACGAGAAAGTTCGTGATTTAAGGTTTAGGAAACTGATGGTCTCTGACAGTGAGGTTTCACTTTGAGGGTTTACTGTGTACTGTGTAGACACTGAATGTTTAAAGAGAATGATAATGCTTCAGAATAGCATGGAGGAGTAGGCGCTCATTAGGATCATCGCAAACACCATAATTCAGATATGGTAAAGCTTGATAAGAGTGGCTGTCATCAAGCATTCAAACTGCCACCATCTAATTAGAAGCAATTTTTCAATGCGAATATACTGATGCTACCCTAATCTCATATGAATAGGATAATCTTCTCTAATATTTATGATTTCTTTTTTACCAGCAATCAACAGACCAGTGATATGGACAAGCCAGAAATTCTGAGGGGTACTTTTTTATTGTTTTTGAGGTACTAGCTATCTGAGACTAAATTATGTAAATAGATGAGATGAGTCTATTGACTATTGCTGAAACCGACAGAGTATGGGCTGAAACATTCAAAAAAAGCTGAGGCTACAGTTAAAATTACCACTGCATAACTAGGGTCTTATTTGCATTTTGTATTGGTTGCCTACCATAAGCACATAATACTGATCCAGCATCACACTATGTTGATTAAGTATTTAAGTAAACATGCATGTATACTGGCTACACTCATGTACTGCACCAAAAATACGTTGAAATTATTTGCTTTGAGGTGAATACCCATAAAATAAAATGAAAAGGAATGTTGCCAAGGAAAATGAGGTAGGATCCTTTTGAATGAGGTGTTGTGATATGCTGATACCATGTAGCCATATACCGATCCTATCAAATTTGTTTGTGGAGAAAAGCATGCATTAATTAACAAGATAACATCAAGGAGACATAAACCAAGATAGTGTGCTTCATCAATAACACAAACTGAGGCATAGCAATAGCATTACATTGTCATGGTATAATTGTGTACTTTGTTGTAATGATGCATGAATTAGTGAATATTATTATCTGTATAATAATGAATACTCTAAAGGGCCCTGCTCATGCTATTTCTAACAAATTTCCTAAAATGTTTATTATAGGATTCTTAGAAGATTATAGGAGACATGAAAATAAAACCAAAAGATATGACATGCAATTGCTTAATTGAAAGATTGTATCATGAAGTACTGAAAGTAGATGGCATGAGTTCAATAATTGCATTTCCCCACAAGTATACTACAATATCAACACAAAAACAGGAAAAATGTCAATGTTGCTTACACCTTACAAACCATATAGGCATTCCAAGAAAACGAATGAAAGAGCAACAGATATGTAAATGATACAAACCACAGTGCCAAGGTAAAAAGAAATTACCTTGGATGAGGATTTCCTTTGACTACCTTCTGCCCATACTTACGCCATCTATAACCATCATCCAAAAGATCAACTTCACTGGTTGTTTGAACAATAATCTTAGGCTCCAACAAGGTCCTTTGCGAAGAAATTTGTATATTTCTGAACAGTGAAAGAATAAATCTTATGAAACAACAATCTAATAGGACAGTGGAGTTGTATTGAGAGCTGAAAATACCTTCTTTTGCTCTCATTATCAGCGTCATCCGCTTCTTGTGGCCTTGATTCACCATCATCCATATCATCTCCATCACTTAAACCAGATACCTGTTCAGACACCCCATATATAGCGTCCTGATCTCTCTTGGCTCCTGACAATCCAGATGCTGTATCATTAGATTGTTCATTTTGATCGGCTGCCGAGGAGTTGGCATCTTTTCCCCGCTTATTTGGTGGACGTTGATGATTATGTTTTCCTTTGTATATGATCTCAGATATTTGTCCATCTTCTGCATGCTCTACCTTTTTCTTGACAGGACAATTGGGATGAGTACATTTGTAATAGCTCCTCGGGCAATCACTGCCCTTCACCACCTTCTGACCATATTTCCGCCAGTTATAGCCATCATCAGCAGGCTTATCAACAGGAGCATTGACTTGATACCTCTGAGATGCCTCAGCGGATTGAAAAGATGTATTGTCATTGTTTGCTGTTACCATTGCCATATCTGACATTCCGGTCATATTGGCGATAGAATTCATATGTTGTAGAGCTCCAGATGATGCTGCAGCGGCTGAAAAAGATGGTTGCTCGGTGTGGTCAAACATTCTGAGTGGAGAATGGCTTGCTTGAGCTGTAACTTGAGCAAGAGCCTGCTGGTGCGACATTCCAAACCCCCCCTGTAAAAATACAGAATAGGTTGTCATCAGAAAATTATCAATTCACTTTCTTTCTTCAGGACTAAGCTGATGCTCTAGAAATGGATACCACTTGAGAAGGAAAATACTGGATCAAATTTATGAAATTTTGATTGTTCTAACCATCAAATCGTCAATTACGTATCTCCTTGATACTGGTTTCATTAGTTCAGGTTTGACATTAACAAAAGTTGTCAAAGTACAAGTTTAACGTTCACATTGCTCTACTGCTCCACCCACTACACATTGTGAATATTGAATAATGAATACAAACTATTAACTGATTTGATAGCTTATCTATCAAGAGCAAATTGGAGGCCAGTATAACAACCTCAAACTGAGCCACATGTTTCCAAAAGAATGCAATCAATAGATCAAGATTCTCAAAAGCAAGAAACAGATATATTATTTCTACTGGAAAGTTGTCCCATCAGTCTCAACACAGCATGCCAATTTGCAACCGATCACGCTGCAGTAGTACAATTATTGATACTGTCAAGGCAAAGTACTGAATCACCACTTGCCATATCCAAAAGATCAAGAAGCATCGCCTGTCTGTCTTAGTAGGCTGATATTATTCAGTTCACCGCAGGGCCACACACAAATATAGTAAGACGGCTTTATGCGTTTTGGGGCAAACCTATAGGGCCAATCAGTACCATAGATGTGTCAATCTTGCTAAAAGCACGATGAAACTGTAAAAGCATTACCTTTCAGAAGTTCCAGATTCCAGATATGTAGTCCTCTACAAGCTTTTAAAACGCAAAGGAATGACTATGTGTCCTTCAGATTACTCAGCATCACCCAAAAGAAAAATGAGGATGCTTATCGAATTGATAGAGCCTATCCAGATTATAAAGTAGAAATGGAGCATGTTTTACTAACAATCCATGAACTATTGCACTAGGTAACCTGTTAAACTCTTTATTTTACACAAACACAACTGTAGTGCTAACTCTTAAGAAAATAAGTGACCCGACATGTTTTTTTTTTCAACTAATGATGCATCCAATTTTACACAAACAAAATTGAATTCACCGAAGCTGATTCGGCTCGCCAGTAACCAAGAACCCCAAACAAGATCCAAAAGGCCAATCTTTGACGGAAGAAGTCGGAGCTATGGTCACACGACATACCATGGCCGGCGAGAAGAGCAGCCCCGGGGAGTCGAGAAGGCCGGAGGGGCTGAGGCCGGGCGGCACCGTGAACACGGACGCGCCCGATGACGCCGAGGCCGGCGGCGCCACCGACAGCGCCGGCCCGGCCCTCGCGACCCCGCCGCCTCGCCCCCTCTCATGCTGCTGCTGCTGCTGATGCTGCTGCTGTTGCGGAGGCGGCTGCTGCCCGAGGGAGCCGGTGAGGAGCTGCGTGAAGCTCGCGGCCCCGGCCGCCCCGGAGGATGCCCCCCCGCCGGCGTCGGCGTCGGAGGGGAAGAGCGCGGAGGCGAGCGTGAGCGGGCCCGGGCTGGCGTCGCCGGCGCCCGTGAAGAGCGACTCCGCCGCCGAGCGCGGCGGCAGCGCCAGGCGCGGGCGCGGCGGCGGCGGCGGGCGCGCGGACATGGTCGCCGGACGCAAAGAAGAGAGAGAGAAAGCGAAGAGACCAAGTCTAGAGAGAGAGAGAGAGAGAGAGAGAGAGGGAGAGGGAGAAGGGATTCTCTCCTCTGCTTCTTCTTGGTTTCCGGCGTTGACTTTGGTTTTGTGGGTTGGGTGAGCAAGAGTCTGACTTTTGCCCTCGCCCTCCGCCTCCCGTTTGCCTTCTTGAGAAGAGAAATGGAAGAAAGAAAATGGCTTTGTTTCTTTGGAGAGCAGGGGGAGGGAAACCAAGCTTTTCTTTTGCATTTGCCAAATTAATTTCTCGCCAAGATGGGGGAGGAACAGATAGATATCCTAGTTGAGCTGTAACCGGAGCACAAAAAATCTGAGATTTTGGATGAAATATCTCGTGCTGTAACTGTATTTGGAAAAGACACGTAAGAGGATCGATTCGAATTGAATAAAATACTTAGGGCTATACATTACTTTAATGTGTATAAGTATGCGATAATCTTTTGGTATCTCCATTTGTCGCGCTTTTGGATTGTAGTAGAGCACGTATTCGATAAAACAAAATGATGGGGAGAACAAAATGTCACATCGCTTACAATTTTAATAGTTGTGTTTGGATTCTACAGATTAAAGTTTACTCCCTCAAATAAGTGATAATTAGTAGCATTAAATATAAACTAATTATAAAATTAATTGTATAAGTCATATCTACTCCGCGAGACGAACCTAACAAGCCTAATTAACCTATAATTAGTACATAATTATCAAATCATTACCGTAGCATTATATTATCTAATCATGGACTAATTAGGCTTAAAATATTCGTATCGTAAATTAGTCCTGACTTTTGTAATGCATTTTATAATTACTCTATATTTAATACTTCTCATTAACATTCTTTCATTCGATGTGACGAACCAAACACCCCCTAACAAAGATATCTACGGACATCCGCCAAATGGGAGAGTTAGACAGTTCCACTTCATCTATCTTGGCCTCAACTTGTCGTTCGGAAGGAGTTCTTGTTGCACAGGGCCAAAACGTTAAAATGTTCCATCTTAAATACTGTCAAATGAGCGTGTATGGCATCAACAAACCACGTAAGCATAAACTTACTGCAGGACTTTTCGCGTTACCCTGCATATCCCAAGTTTTGTGGAAGGCTTAAAGTCTCGGTCTCACTGGATTTCGAAGAGTTATCTCAAATGCTTGTCAAACCTAGAAATTAGTCTTATCCTTTTCTATAAAAAAAACTTTATAGCACCACAAATAAATCATTCAAGAGCACACAAAAAAATAACTTTCTAGCACCATAAATAAATCATGCAAGACCAATATGGCAGCATCAACTGATGAAGTCGGCTGGGACTAGTTGTCTCGTTCCTGTCCAGGAAAATCAGATCGAAATATCTTTGCTCATTTCATTTTCCTTTCGACGAGGGCCGTCGGCTAGACGTCGGAGAGCCCCCACCGCATTGAATGGGGCCGCATGCAAGAAATTCCAGCCCACCAGCCTGCCTGCCTCACGGATTAATTGCGGTACTTTGCAGCTTCAATAATTGGGATGATGATGGCTCTCCGTATCCTATTCGTGCTAGGATTATTACCTGCGGTATGGTATGATGTATATTTGGACCATTTTCTCTTTAGGAAATATTTTTCTAAAGGGAATCTTGCATGCATAGAGTATTAAATAAAGTCTATTTATAAAATTTTTTTAGGGATGAGTGTAACTTTACGCGATGAATCTAATGAGTCCAATTAGTCCATAATTTACTACAGTAATGCTACAGTAACCATTCTTTAACCGTGCGGTCAAAAACCTCATTAGATTTATCTCGGAAATTAATCCGGGGTTGTGAAGGTAGTTTTGTAAATTGACTTTATTTAATACCCTTAATTATTGGTCAAACGGAGGTGGAACATTTTTTTCACCCCAAAGAAACACAGCTGAGAAAATACAAATCAATTTTTTTAGAAAGAAGCTATATTCCAAAATCAACATTTGTAATGATTGGCTAAAATTCGATAATCCCGGGAAGTGGAACATTATTACTTCAAGCCGAACTACCCATCTTCATTATATCCACACAAACTCCTAAACTATTGTGCCAGCCAAACTACCAAACACTACCGAAGTATCTTGTCCCTACCAACCAAAGTGCCAGGCACTACTGAAATGAATACACCCTTGCTTCAAATGAAAAAAAAAGCTAATAATTGAGTGATAATGGACATCCGCGTCCTTTACGAATTTTCATGTTGAGGCTACCAATACCATCCTCTGTTTTTAAATATATAACATTTAGCGTAATTTAAAATAGTTTACTTTTAATTAATTAGTTTAGTATAATTCATGCTTTTCAGAAGAAAAAAAGTTAGTTTGGTATAATTCGCATCCAAAACAGTGCGAATAAAATGGTTGGCACAAACAGTAACCAAGTTCAGGTGCAGCATGTATCCACAAGATGGTTGTATCTGAAATTCTAGATCCACGCCATCATCCTCGTTTTTTCCAAGAGGATGCATCACCGGATCCCATTATTTTAGCATGAACAAGGTGACGCGCGTGCGCGTGACTTTCTCCCAAATGAACCACACGGACCTGACAAAGATGGGTTTGGATTTGCACACTCAAACTTGTAAAAAGGGCATGTTGCTGATCCTTGGAAAAAAATAAAGGCTGTGTTGTCAAATCAGAAGAGCTGGATCGCACATAAAAGGTGGATAATGGAGATCAAAAGGGGCTGCAGAAATGTGACAAACATGGTGTCGTTTTAGTTTCCACTTTGTAGTGAGTTGATATCGGCACGTGCAATCATCAAACTTTCTTGAGGTGCAGCTAATCTGTCAAGAGAAAAATGAAAAGGGAGGTTTGTGAATGGAGAGGATGTAGCAAACTCGGCGTTTTCAGGCACGTACTCGTTCGGAGCAAGAATTATGGGGCAAATAATGCTTATTTGTTTAGATATTTTATTATAGGAGGATGACGTTTAGAGAAGAAAATGGTTTCCAAAGATGGGTGAACTGGAATTTTCATAAACACGAGCTCAAGTTTTCATAAAAAAATGCTGAGTACATTATAATTCTCAAATACACAAACTGCTGCTTTGTAATAAATGAATACAACAATCAAATTTATTGTAAAATTACACAGGATCGGAGAGTTTTTTGTGCAAATCATAAAACTGTGAGTATGACCAATCCGAACAATTATTGTTCAAGCAATATTCAAAGTTGAAGGTCTTCATTTACAAACAAATGGGGTGCATTTCATAAGACTCGGAATTCTTTCAAATTTGGCGTAATGAGCAATTTGGTAAACCGTTACGTGGTCCTTAATTTTCATAAACACGAGCTTAAGCTTCCATCAGAAAAATGCTGAGTACATTATAATTGCTCGTTATCAGGCAGTGCTGACTGTTGAGCAACAACCAAATTCACCACCGCCTGAAAGCGACCCAGAAATTACTAAAACTGTAATTTCGCGAAACTCTTACGCCAGTGGAAAAATCGCACATCTACAAAAGCGACCTCGGCAATTGCGGGCTGCAGATGAGATGCCGTACAAGAAAAATCTGACAGCAACAGTAATGCAACTCGGTGACAATTCCATCACTTCACTACAGCACGCCAGTGCAAGGGCAAAAATGGCACAAAATGATGCACCTTGTGCCCAACTGAAAACATCACAGTTTTTTTTTTTACTTTCTTTTCTTCCCCTGCAAGGTGCTAGCAGCTGTAAAAACAGAAGAATCATAAGGCTCCAATGTGAGGCAGTACAACTCCACACAGAAGGCTACGCAGAGGGTTGATAAGCCTGCAGGGTTTAGGATTACAGAAACAGGTGGAAAATTTTGGATAAGGTAGTGGACTCCAGATGAGTAGTCCGAGATCTGATGAAGCTACACCATACAATCCCATACAGCTTTGATAAGCCTGTTCCGGTACACGATAAAATCCCCTACTGGTTGAGTAATCCATGCTCCTCCATACCCGAAAGGCCAAAACGATCCCCGACCAAAACCAAGCAGACGTGAGGAAATACATGGGGGCGAAATTAGTTCCTCGGGCCAATATCCTTCAGCGCGCAGATTTGCTCCTCTCCCATGGCAGACATGACTGTCACCACCAGGTCCTTCCCTTCGGCAAAGCCATCCTTGATCTGCAGCCACCATGAAAATAAATGTAACGAATTAAATGCTTAAAAAACACAATAGTATTGCTGCAGAGCAGATAAAATAGAGATATAAAATTGTATGAACTTCCTCAACCAGCAGCAAGTTGTAAGCATGTGTTTTTTTTATTTAGCCCATTTAAATCTATTATATTTTAATAATAACCCATCTCCAGCTAAATTTTCAACATCTAGCCCCTTTGGTCAAACCACCATGGGCCTTGATGTGGAGATACATATAGCAATGCCAAGGCCCATGGTGAGGCAAAATGTGAAAATGGGTGCCAGGCCTTGGAAATTTAGTTGGGCCAAAAATAATAAAAAATCCTGAAAGGATGCACATGCACTCCATGAGGGCAGCTAATGATGAAAAGCCAATCTATCCAGAATCCATTACTGATTTCTTAAAGCCGATGAACATAAGCTACCAGGATAATTGCTAATATAATTAATGATGGGTGCTAGCTGCTAGCTGGCAGCTTTTTAAAAGAAAATTCTTGACGCCATCAATTTCATGATAAAGAACAGTAGTTAGTCATTCATATTCTAACTTCCTGATTTACTTTCATGAATGGAAAACAACTGCGCAAAAAAAAAGGAGTAAGCTAGTATATACCTGACTAAGCAGGTTGTCGTCAGTTGGGAGCCTCAGGTCGTCAGTTGGGAGCCTCACCTGAAAAGGTTAATTTCTCATGTCAATATGAAATCACAACACGAACATACAGGAACATTATAAATATTTACTTACAAATCCATCCTCAGATATATCAATGAGCTGGTATTCAGTGCGATTCACATGAGGAACCTGTAAACAGATCGCATTATATCTTGCTCGCAATGAAAGCATTGCTAATGTTAACGAGCCCAGGAAAAGTAAATGCACTGACATCACAGTTGTGAGAAGATGGGACAATATCTTCAAGCTTCTTGCCATTGAAGATATCAATAGCAACAAAGTGGCACTTAGCGTGACCATGCTTCCCAGTTTTAGAGGTTGAGACCTCCACAACCTGCACAATTATTACAAATTCATATGATTAGGAATGATTCCAGCAAAAGGGAAAAAGATCCATCAACACAGTAATGAAACAAAGCATAAGCATTTGCACCTTAAATAGATAAAGACAACCCAAACCCAGAACAGAACAGGTGAAGGTGTTAACATTTAGTACTTTTGAAGTCGCAACTAGAGTTAAAGAAAAGGAAATTATAGAGTGATAGCCAAACAAGATCACTGCAAAATTTCCATAATTAGTCCTGAGAAATTTAATGATTAGACTAGGAGGCATCACGAAGCAAATACTGAATATGCACAGGACATACAACAAAACTAGTGAAGGTATTAACATTGAGTACTTTTTAAAGTGGCAACCAGAGTACAAAATGAAATTATAGAGTGACAGCTAAACAAGATCATTGCAAAATTTCTTAGTGATTTGGTTCTCAGGAATTCGATAAATAGTTGTGAGGCATCAAGAAGAAAATACTAAATACGCACACAACATACAATAGAACAAATACAACAATGCAGGCAGTGGAAGCACCAAGTCCCACGCAAGTTTACAGCCCAACCAGTGTTCGCTGGTGGTCCAACAATATAAATTATATGGACCACTGGGAGGCAGCAGTTACTTAATATAAGTACACCAAGTCAGCAGTACCTGCTAGAGGAATAATACTCAGTGTATTCCTCCAAACCCTAGAGGAATAATACTCAGTGTATTCCTCCAAACCCTAGAGGTGTGGTTGTCGAACTCATGCCCGTTGTCACACTGGACGGCCTTAATGGGAAGGCCGAACTGAGTAGACACCCAGGCAAAGAAGTGGACGAGGGTAGGGAACGTCTCAGACTTGGCGCGCAAAGAAAAAGTCCAAGAGTAGTGAGAAAAATCATCGACCACAACCAGATAGTATTTACAGCCAGCGATACTAGGAACAGGGGAGGTCCATAGATCACAATGAATAAGATCAAAGGCATGCGTCGCATGCGAAGAAGAACAAAAGGGAAGACAAACATGGAGACCCAACTGGCACGCATGGTAGAGATGCTCATCAGGAGCTCGAGTGCAAGGAAGGTGTGAACTACGACTGAGCTGAGCCAAAGCGTCGCGGCCGGGGTGACCGAGCCGGCGGTGCCAGGTAGTGGAAGAAGGGGTCGTGGCGAAAGCAGCGGACATAGGAATTGTAGAGGGTGGAGCAGCGGAAGAAGGAAAACGGAGGGTGTAAAGGGGCCCGTGCTGTCACATCGGAGAAGAGGACGGCGGGAGGCCAAATCTGACATAGCGGGGCCAGCGAACATGGCCGCCAGCTGGGCCTGAGGACGAGGACCCCCGCTGGGGCAAGAAACAGCCACATCGAGATGCGCCCTGACAATGGGTCGATGTAGGATGGCCAGGGCATACCGGCAGGAGCAGAGGGAGGTGCAACCGCGCTCCAGTGTACACCGACAGGAGAAGGTGGAGCAGCTGGTGAGCTCCGACGACGCCCCCGCCGCCGACAACGCCCATTGTGGGCGCCGCCACCCCCGCTCAGCCAGGGCCCAGCAGCGGCGGTGCAGGGAGCGCCCGGCGCACGCAGCCCATGCAGGCGGAGGCGCGGCGCCGGCGAGGAGAGCCGCAGCAGCGCCCGCGGCGTCTAGCCTGGCGACGCCCGCGGCAGCGGCGGCAGGTCGCCATGCGCCAGCAGTGGCGGTAGGATGGCCCCTGGCGAAGGGCGAGCTCGAGCAGGTGGAAAGGGGCGTGGCGGACCACGCAACATTGCTGGAGAAGGGGGCGGATGGGGTAGGCGCGCCCAGGTCAAAGAGGACCTGCGCAGCCGGCCCACCAGTAGCAGGCGGAAGCAGTGCGTCCGCGGCGACCAGTCTGGCGGCGCCCATGGCGGCGGCGGCCAGAGGAGAAGCTCGCACGAAAGGAAGGGAGGCGGCCGGTGCAGGAGGGGCCGCGGCGCCTGAGGGGGAGGGCGTGTCGGCCGGTGCAGGAGGGGCTGCAGCGCCCGTGGCGCCCGCCCGCGCGGTAGAAGTGGCCGCGGTGGTGATCGCGCCCAGCGCGGAGCTAGCCGCGATGCGCAGGTCCGTGTGGGAGGGACGTGTCGCGGCGGTGGCCAGCAGGAGGGGCTCAACGCACGGGGCCGCGCAGGAGGAGGCCAGCGGAGCAGAGTATCCTGGCGGAGCGGAGGGGGCCTGCGCGCCCACGGGGGCAGGGGCTGGGGCAGGGGTGAGGGCGTCCGCTTTGACGACGGCAGAGGGCGCGCCGGCGACGCCCACGCTGGCCGCGCCAGACACGCTCGCGGGAGCGGCAGCGGCAGAGGATGCGCCCGTGCGCGAGGAAGAAGGGGAAGACGCGCGCGAAGAGACCTCAACAGCGTAGGAGAAAGGGAGGGCCGGCGGCCGGCCAGCCATGAGCAGGCGGCGGCGGCAGCTAGAGAGTAGAGAGGAAGAGGCTAACTGATACCATGCTAGACGAATAATACTCGGTGTATTCCTCCAAACCCTAGAAGGGTGGGTAATATAGTAGCTGTACATGGGTCTAGGGCTGGATATCGAGCTGGCTCGGCTCGGCTCGGTCCAGCTCGAGCTGGCTCGTTAACAAAGCGAGCTAGAGAAGCAGCTCGGCTCGGCTCGTTTGCTAGCTCGAGCTGGCTCGATTAGCTCGCGAGCCAGCTCGTTTATTATTAGCACACATGTATTTCTCGTACAAAAAATATTTATAGCACACTGAAATAAAAAAACAATTGTTATATATATATATATATATATATATATATTCAAACTAAAAAATCAGATAGAAGCAATAGTAGTTCACAACATGATAACATGATAACACAAATTACTATAATTATATAGCATATATATTGCCACCATTCACTATTTAAGAATCAGGACATCACACAAACAAAATACATGTTGTGCTATAGGCTCTGGCTTGTTATAGCTCGCGAGCCGCTCACGAGCTGGCTCGAGCTGGCTCGTTAACACACCGAGCTAAAACCTTGACTCAGCTCGTGAACAATTTAAAACAAGCCGAGCCGAGCCACTAACGAGCCGAGTCGAGCGAGCTACCGAGCCACAAGTTTTTTGTCCAGCCCTACATGGGTCTCTAGATGGGCCTTTACACAAGACCATATGGCCCACACTCATATACACTAACAGTACCAAGTAAGCAGACAAGCTTGTAATCTTTCCACTCTCAGAAACATTTACAACCAAGAAAAACCATGGACGGTATGCACAACCAAGTAACCAACCAAGAAAAACCATGGACGGTATGCACAACCAAGGAACCAAGTTCCAACTATTGGCATGATCAAGATCAACCAAAATTCACATCAATTGTTAATGTATCAGTACCATCAGTTCTGCAATCCATATGTGAGTTTCAAATCCTCTCTGAACAATGTTGATAAGGAACTAAAGTACTAAACTAACCTGGTTCAAGCTGTAGAACTATCAGAAAAAAGACAATTTTAGATTAAGTATGCACCACTCAATTGCAGGATTCAGAAATCAGAACAAATGGGAAAACAACACCAATATGCACACTGAACCCAGAAAAAAATATAAATTTTGCGCTAGCTATAATTCACGAGCACAAAACAGCATACACAATAATTGGACCCACAGAAAAAAAAAAGAATCAGACATGTCCACTTGTCCACCTAGGATCAATCTCCATACGACCATACCACCGCCATACCATACTGCAACTCTTCTTCTTCTGAAGATAAAGATTGAAACTTTGCACGCAACAGCATTCAGGCTGCATTGCCCGCAACCTAGATCCAACATACGGTAGCAACGAGATCGAGATCTAAACCTAACACGTCACACAACAAAAGCACGGAGAGAATGAAAGGGAGGGGAGGGCTGGACCGGAGGATATACCTTGCAGGGGCGGCTCTTGATAACGAGATACCCGCCCTTGCGGACGGCGCCGGCCTGCTGCGGGTAGGTCTTGGACGCGCCCGCGTCGGCCTTCGACTCGAAGTGGTGCTCCTCAGAGTCCGACATCTCCTCTCCAGTTTAGGGGCGGAACAGAATTCCCCTGAAGATTACTACAGAATCGGGGAGCAGGGACAACGAGTTGATCAGCACGCGAACGAGATCAGTGGCAGGAAAAAAAAAACTGAAGCTTTGATCCGCTAAAGGGAGAGCGGGACTGAGGGAGAGGGAGGCTAGGGTTTTGGACCTTGGGATGCGTCGGTCGGCGAGCGAGACCGGGAGCCGGCGCAGCGTCGGCGAAGGGAATGACGGAGGCGGTGGGGAGTGGAAACAAGATCAAAGAGAGGGTGGTTTTATACTTTTATTAGTGTTGGGGCACTTATGCAAATCAGCCCTCGAGATTGTACGGTATTGGTGTCGAAATTTAGAGTGTATAAGGTTGGCAACAATCGATTTATATTATGGATAAAGAACTTTATCAGTTGATTTTAGTGCTAATAGAAATGGTGATAGTTCTAGAACTTCATTTTCAAAATAAAAACAATTTGCTAGATCCGATTGTGAGGTATCCAAGGGACTAGGGAGCTTTGATACTTTCTATGGAACATATATTTGCTTTCATTTTATTCTATCGTGTAATGTGGTTATTTTGCTTGCCTATGCTGTGTAGATACGTATCTTCAGTGGCGAAGGGCCCGGTAGGGCAAGGTATGGCGGCAGCCATGCCTCAGATTTACTTTAAGCTAAATATTTTCTGAAGTGTTAAGTCTTGTATTCACTAATTAACTGTTATATGTTGCAGCCTGTCATTCCGTCGGTCCTTGAGCCATACCTCAATTTTGATTTGTCCTCCGCCACTGCGTATCTTTGATGATTTGCAATACATATACATAGCACGAGAAGATGTGTCTAAACAAAAAGGAAAACAGCTGATTAGATCGATGCTATAATTGAAGAAGGATTCGAGGGTATATTCCAATAAACCTGGACCAAGGATTTTGGCTCAACATAGCGGTCGTGATTTTGCAAAAGGACTGAAGTAACGTTATTAAATTTTAAGAGTCATAGCTGCTAATTTTAATAATACGACTTGTCAACATATTAGTACTAGTGCATGCATCTTTTTCTAAGATAATATATGAAAATATTTGTTTCTTTGAAGCATTGCACCTTCGAGCATTAAAAAATAAGAGAACTTATTAGACACATACTACGTTATTACTAAAATTTCCATAGGTGGATGCGCCTGCTAAGATGGTTGGAGTGCTGATTGACATTAAGGTGTATGATACACCATCCAATTGATTGGCTTGGGCACCCGCAAAGAGAAAGAATTGTCTGGCTTGGTTGCTTGCATTTCAGGTTAAAATGAAGTTATCACTAGTTTCAGGGGTGTTGGCGCGAAAGAGTCCTCTGCTCAAAATATCTCGATTCGGTCAGATGTGGGGCCGCGACCTGAAGCACAAAAGCAGCAGCTTTGGCGTCCCAGACTCGCACCGGACTTCTCCGTTCCATCAGTGCAGGGACCTGATGTAAAAAAAAGTGCAGGGACCTACATGAAAAGTTATACGGAAGATCGCCCAATTTATAAAATGTAAAAGCTCAGAAAAAGCTAACTTTATACGAAAAGTTGAAAAGCTCAATTTGATAAGCTTTCTTAGCTTTATGAACTCAAAAGGCTAAAAACATCTTATAAAAACTAGTATTAGGTCGTCAGAACCAAAAGACCGCAACAATTTTTCAGAAAACCTCCAAAAGGGTCAAACAAATAGGCCATAAAACAATTTCATTTGGATAGGCCAGTTTTTAAAATTTTGAGGAGCGATTATTCCACTTCTAAAGTTGCATCACTATATCCGTGTTCAGGATTTTATAGCAACTAACAATATAATGTGAGACAAATAAAAAATAATAATAATAATTTTCAAGACCTTTTTAAAGGATATGAACATTAGTTATTTAGAAAGAGATACATGTCTAATTTACCGTTCAAAATTGCGACACAAAAGTTTGGAGGCAAATCAACCCAATTATCAAACGGTAATGCTTCAGCTCGGCCGTCCGACTCGTAGCGTCCAGACGGACGCTGACCGAGGCCACGTGACTATTTCTCATCCACATCTATCCATCGTTATTCCCTCCTCCCGCATCCATTCCATTCCATCGTTATCCACGGCTGCCCCATTTCTCTCGTCCTTCTCTCGCACGTGCCGCCGCCGACCGCTCTTCCGCACGCGCCGCCGCCGCCGCCGCTCCTCCGCGCGTCGCCGCGAAGCACCTCCGCATGCCGCCGCGCCGCCGCCCTTCCTCTGCGTCGTCGTCGCCACACCTCCTCCGCGAGCTCCTCCGCCGGCGCCCGTCCTCCGCGAGCTCCTTCGCCGGCGCGTCGAGCTCTTCCTCCGCCGCCGCCCCTCCTCCGCGTCTAGCTCCTCCTCCACGCCGCCGCCGCCGCGCTCCCTCGTCGCCACTCCTCCACGCCGCCGGTGAGCACGCGGAGCTCCGCCGCCGCCCCTCGTCCCCGTCTTCCCACGATGCCGCCGGTTCCTCTCCTCCGCGCCGGCGCCAGCTCCCATCCCTACTCCTCCACGCCGCCAGCTCCTCTCCTCTGCGCTGCCGCGGCTCCCCTCCGTCTCTGCTCCCCCATGCCGGCGTCATCCTCTCTGCGCGCACCGGCAGCAGTGGAGCTCGTGCCGAGCTCATGGCGCCGGACGTGGGGAAGACGAATGCGAGCTCACGCCGCCATGGATCTGTCGTCTCCGGCCCGATTTTTCTTATGTTGCAATTTGTTGTCTGAAGATGTTGCAGTTACGATTTTCTGATGTTACATTTGTGATTTTCTTATGTTACAGTATAATAGTCGACTATTGCAACACTTTTCTCTTGCTTTTTTTGCTTCCAGTGTTGCTGTGCAAGATTTCGGATGTTGCGGCAAACAAATTGAGATGTTGCAGGGCGTTGCATGAAGTTTGATTGGATTGGATGTTTCATATGAAATTCGATTGGATGTTTCAGATGAATTGGATGTTTCATGAAACATGCTTTGATGTTGCGGCAGGAATTTTTACTCAACTCCCGTAGCAACTAGATGATATCTGATGGCGTACGTTTTGTACGTGTCCCCGATGTTGCAACTGATGACTTTTAGTGTTGCAGATATTGTTCTATGGTGTTGCATACGCTGTTCTTGGATGCTGCAAAAAATTTACATGTTGCATGCAACATCGTACCCATGTTACGGCGGGAGTTTCAATTGCTACAGTACCATCGGAGGAGGAACGCTTGGTTCAGAATGCGCCACGTCACCCGTCCGATTTTTAGGGTGGCGTCGTACGTCCGGACGCTAGCCTGACCGATTATCAAAAGAAAGAAAGAAACTCAATCATGTCTACGTTGCGGTTTTTTAGATGATAACTTTGGATGGAAATGGGTACAGAAATTCCGTACTGCTGTCTGACCTGCGAGATTGTTTAAATTCGATATCACGCACTAATCCAAGATATTAGTTTTTGTCGCTGGTATGGCTGCTGCAGCATCATAATCAACGGAGGAACGTCCTCTGTGACTATTATCAGAATTATCAGACTCAAGAACACAACGGGGTGGTGGCGCAGTTGGCTAGCGCGTAGGTCTCATAGCTATTTGATGAGTAATCCTGAGGTCGAGAGTTCGAGCCTCTCTCACCCCAAATATACCAGCGATGAAGAAACGCTCTGTGGCTACTCATGGGTCGCCACGTCCATCTGCTTTGCCAGATGACGCGAGCTTAATTGAGCTGGTTTTTTTGGTAATATTTTTTTGTGAAAAAAGATATTTCTTTTTATTCTTTCCTTTTTTTCTAAACAGATATTCTATTAAGATATTTATTTTTATTTTTTCCTTTTTTTTCTAAACAGATATTCTATTTATTTTTGTTTCGTTTTGTCCCTCTTTTTGTTTTCAAGACAGATTTTAAAGAGGCAAAACTCTATCCACGCAAATACACCAACGCATTATATATGAAGGTGATTTGGCATAAACAATGATTTACTATAGAACCTTAGGTTTTGTTAGCCCACTCAAAACAATTGGGGCTCAAGAATTTCAGCATTTCCTCTATCCACGCAAATACACCAACGCATTTATATAAAGGTGACTTGGCATAAACAATATATGGTCAATATTCACCTGCACGTTTATGATTTACTATAGAACCTTAGCTTTTGTTAGCCCACTCAAAACAATTGGGGCTCAAGAATTGCAGCATCTCCTGTTGGCAGATGCTACGCAAGGCAAAAGTGCTAAGAACAAAGAGACAAACCTCAAGGAAGTCGGAAGGAATTTCCAATTAAGCGTTTTTTTAAATCTAACATAGGGAAACCCCAATAATTTGACCAGGGTGGCAAACACATATCATACACACGTGAAACAAGAACATGGAGCACAACAACATGTCCATTTCCTTCCCGTGTATTGAATACTTAATTACTCCTTGCGCTCGCTCGACAGAGTGCCCACGAGTGAGTACCTCTAGTCTAGAGCAACTCATATTCGTCCGCTTATATCAGTTTCGGGCACTAATTAAAGATGACATAGAGTCATTTTAGTACGGGGTTCAAATTTGAAACGTCCCAAAGTCATTTTAGTACTGACTCAAAATATTTTAGTATCAGTCGGTGTTTTGTTCCGATATTAAATGGGGCTCTATGGATTATTTTAAAGAAAAGTATCTCCTGCTCAATCACATGTAATGCACGTATAGTATGGTACAAATACAACGCGTGAGGCTAAAGTTTGTGGCTTAGAATACTCGCGGTTGCGCGCACACATTTACGCGTGAAAAAACCGTGTGACTTGTGGGCCTCTCGGTGGTTCGATTTTTTTTATTTTTTCGACGCAAAATCATTTAGTACGTTATCCTAAGCAAGATGTTAGAGCAACTCCAACAGATCCCCAAAACCAATCACCTTTCCCTATGTTCTTGGTTAAAGGGGATTGATGGGTAAAATTCTAGCTCCAACAGACCCCCTTTCACAATCCCCTCTCCCTATATTTTTTTCTCAATCGCCCTTTACCACCCTCCTTCTCCCCTTTCTTTTTTCAACCATCTCATATTTTCTCAATCCCCTTTCCGTTCCTACTCTATCTCCACTGCCTTCCCTCCCCTTCTTTCCGGCCACTGGCGAGTCGCACACCGCTCAACGCCGCCTCGTCGCCGCCCGCCCCGTGCCGCCTCGCCACCGGCCGGCCGCACTCGCCTCCGCCTGCCTACCCGCTGCCCCGCACCGCCTCACTGATGGCCGCCCGTACGCCAGCGAGCCGCGCCCTACCTAGCCGCCGCCATGCCTCCCCGCGCCGCCTCGCCGCCGGCTTCTCGTGCTGCCCCCACAGTGTGTCGTGCTCGCCCTGCGCCGCCTCGCCGCCGCACACTCGCGAGCTGCGCGCCAGCCCACGCCTCCGGCCGCTAGCACGACCGCACGCCACGCCGCCCCACGCCTGGTTGGGTGCCGCCGAGCCCGCACCTGCGCTGCCCATGCCCAGCTGGGCGCTGACGAGAGAGAAAGAGAGGAGAGAGATAAATAGAAAAAATAGATTGATCCAATGACAATCGGGTCCCACGTGTCAGGGAAAATGGAAAGGGGATCCGCTGAAGCACCTCTCCCTAATATATTAAAAAGATGTTTTCTCAATCCCTTTAGCCAGTATAGGGAAATATGTTTTCTCGATCCGTTGGAGTTGCTGTTAGATAGAATAATTGTTAATAATAATAGACCGGTAGCCATGGGTTCTTGTTAGTACAAAACGGGTACGCATGCATCATGTACTGATGTCGAGTTTAGTGGAGTTAGTCGTGGTCCTCCTTTCATGGGTCATAGAGTTTTAAGGTAGTTTTTGGTTGGGGTAAAAAATTTTACACATATGTTTGATCACTAATTAAGGGTATTACATAAAGTCAATTTATAAAGTTACTACAAAACCCCCAGGTTAATTCGCGAGACCTATCTAATGAGACATCTGACCGTATGATTAGATGATGGTTAGTATTAATGTAGTAAATCATGGATTAATTAGACTCATTAGATTCATCGCGCAAAATTACACTCATTCTTGAAAAGATTTTACAAATAGACTTCATTTAATACAACATGCATGCAAGATTTTTTGAGAAAAAAATTTCCCCCCCCAAACCAGACATGACATTTATTCGAGGATAGGGTCATAAAGTTGTACGACATAAAACAGTCAGTGGCGCACTGGCACATATGGCTAGTGCGTGACTTTGGAGGTGGGGAGGGTTCGAACCCCCTCGTCGCAAAGTCTTCAGTTGTGATGAAACGCTCCAGTGACTACTTTGGGTCGTCACATGAATCTGATCTCCAGATGACAAGAGCTTAACTGAGCTGTTTTTTTATTTCTTTTTGTCATGACAGGAGCTTAACCGAACTATTTTTTTTCGTGACATGACCTTAACGGAGCTGTTTTTTTACATTTCTTTTGCCATGACAGAAGCTTAAATGAGCTGCTGCTTATTTATGTAATTAATGGTTTTGCAAGTATTTTGTATCTTCTTCTTTCTTCTTGAGATTATGCCAATGATTTCTCGTTCTAATACGGAAAGGTCCTGGATTTTCTAGCAAATGGATAATATCTCGTGCGAAGAGTAATTAAAGATTAAAAATATACCTTTTCAAACCTTTTTAAAGGACAAACATTATAGCTATTTCAAAAAGAGATTTTTTTAGATAATGAAAAAGTTTCGGCTTCTTACTCCTTCATTCATAGAAGGAGCGTCAGTCCCAAAATTATTATAGACTAATCCATAATTTAAAACAACTAATGGTTTAACATTATTGACCAATGCGTAAAATAAATGGCCACACATGGGACGCGAAGAACTCCATGGCTTTTGACTCTAGAAATTGACATGCCTTGACAAGCTCCTCCTTTTGTCATCAGTGCGTTGTAACAGAGCCGAAAGCCAAAGCCAATGCGTTCTTCTAAATAGAACCTGTAAAAAAGATTTTGGTTTGCTTTTATTAAACATATTATCATTCCTTGTGAGCCACATTGCGCAACAGATGAAAGACGCACCTGTCAATAACAATAAATTATGCTTAGGACTCCCTAGCTTAGACCAACTGTTAAACAAGTCATTTGTGTCTTTTGGTGGTGGGATCCCAAACACAAAGTAAACCGTACGCAATAAAAACTTAGCATAATGGCATTCGAAAAATAGGTGTTGGATGGTTTCTAATTTACTGCTAAAACAACAAACTTTACTTCCATTCCAATTTCACTTGGTTAAATTATATTGAGTAAATTGCATCCATGATACAACATGATACAACAACCTGTCACGTGGGTGTAAATTAGTCCAAAAACTATCAAAATTCTCAATTTAGTACAATAACATGACAAGTAGATGCAAATTAGTCTAACAACTTATAAAATGCTCAAGTTGGTACGATAAGTTGACACGTGGGGTGCAAATTGGTCCAACAACTTGTGAAATGCTAAATTTAGTGCAATAACTTGACAAATAGGTGCATCTATAGTCCAAACTTTACAACGACGATGTATTAAGTATAGTAGATGGACATGTAAATACCGTTTGTCTATTATATTTACATAACTTTATTTGTTCATCGGTCCAAATTCAATAAATTCTAGAATAACAATATTAATTACTATTATCAAAAGACTAAAGTACGTAAGAGAGACTTTGAGATCTAAAGTTTGTTTTCGGCTACTTCTCATGCATTCAACAATTATGTAGAAAACAATTTCATTTATGTCCTTTTAGCTACTTTTTCATTATGAAACTAGTCTTGGAGGCTTTAAAAATATTTACGTTAAGCTACTAAAGCACATATATTGGTTTCCTTTTAAGCTGAAAAATGCATATAATCAAATATGTAGAAAACAACAAGGATGAACTTATCAATATTGAATATAAAAATTAATATTCTTAATCAAAATTAAATCACTATATAAAAAATAATAAATTTGAAGACACAACGTTACTTCCCTATGCATTGAAAGTTCTTATCTTAATCAAATGCAATGACATCGTGATGCGAACAACAATAGCTAATTAATACGTGAACATACTACGTTTTACAGTCCGACGTTAGGAAATACGTTATAGTTGTGGCGTTTGGACTATAGATGCACCAATTTGCCAAGTTGTTGCACTAAAATGAGCATTTTATAAGTTGTTGGACCAATTTGCTCCCACCTATCAAGTTACTGCACTAACCTGAGCATTTTGTAAACTGTTGGACCAATTTACACTCACCTACCAAGTTGTTGTATGATGAGTGTAATTTACTCAATTATATTTTGTTAAGATCACTCCCTTTTTAACGTACCACGTGAAAATCTTTATTTTGAGAGGAATCTTTATATGCCAAATTTCAAAAAGAGATAAATGGTACCTTTTATTCTTTTGTTGGTTCAAAAATGTACCTCTCGAATTTTGCCACCAGAAGTTCCTCCTTCCAATCCCCACCTGGCTGCCTCCATCTCCCTGTTGGCCTGTTGCAGTGGTGAAGCTCCTGGCGTGCGTGATGACCTTCGTGTTGATTTGACTCGAGCTACTTGGATTTGCCTCTACAAATATAATGTATGCATATCAGGTACTCATAGGATTTTCTAAATGAATTCGTCAACAACCAAGTCCAGATACTTAAATGAAATCCCACAATTTTCCATTGCCTGATGTGCAGTCGTCCATCTCTGGTTTCAAACATTATAGAAAGATAAACTCCAATGGCAGTACAAAAAAAAAGTTCAGATCCTAAATTACAAAAAAAAAGTACACCAATTACAACCCATAGCCTTGTTTAGATCCTAAATTTCACCCCCAAAGTTCACTATGCAAAAAGAAGATTCCCACCACATCAAAATGTCGGTACATGCATGGAGTATTAAATGTAGATGAAATTAAAAACTAATTACACGGTTTTGTTGTACTGTGCGAGACGAACATTTTGTGCCTAATTAATCAATTTTTGGATAACTTTTCACACGTACGAACGAAATGCTACAGTGATGCACGTACCCAAAAATAAGTTTAACTTCTAAATTTGGGAACTCAGCGTGACTGTAACTTCTCGCGGCGCTTTTGCCATTCCCGTTCGATTTGTTACTGCAATGGCACGAATTTCTACCACCTGCGACACTGATCGGATGACGATCTTTTATTTGGATATATAAAGGATTATCGGACTCACTGACACAACGGTGGTGGCGCAGTTGGCTAGCGCGTAGGTCTCATAGCTATTTGAGTAATCCTGAGTTCGAGAGTTCGAGCCTCTCTCACCCCAAATATTATATATATCAGCGAAATGGGTTGTCACTTTAATCTGTATCAAGATGATAAGAGCTATACTGAGCTGATTTTTTTTTCCTTCTAATTATTTGTTTGTCCTTAAAAAAATCTCGGTAACTCTTGCATGATATGTTTTTTCTTGTCCCTCTTTTTGTTTGCTCTTCCTGATGTAATCACAAAAGGCCGTGCATGCTCACCGAATTAAAAGTATTCAAAATACGAAAAATGCCCGTTTTAAGTTTTACATGGCAGTAATTTAAACTAATTACATAATACATAGCCAACATCATTTTTTCATGGCAATAAAGTTTTCAGATCTAGCGCAATAATAATGCATGGAATCACCTGATGATCTCTAGTTAGCTATAAGTGATAAACCAACTTGATTAGCTAGCTTATATATTGCTGTTCTATGGGTGTCCTTGGATGCCAGCCGCATCCAGCCACGCCGCAACCGTTGCGGCCACAAAGCCGTGGCGCAAAAAACTGCCGCCTAAGATGCGGCGAGAAAATCTACTGCGTTTGTACGTAAAAAACTGTGGCAGCCGCAATTTAGAAGCCAACCAAGCAGCTGTTTTTTGCATGTGTGGCCGCCGAACTCGTGGCGAGTTATGGCGATACAGGCCCTAGACTTTTGATGCTGCGTTGAGCTTAGATAATAAACCCCTAACTTGTCTACGGCAATACTTTTTTTCACACTGCAGGAGCATAGTAGTCTATCAAGTCAATAATTTTGGCAATAATTATGCGCTGATCACACTGCAGGAGCACAGTAGTTTATCAGTGTGCTAACTTGATTAGCTTTATTAATGTTGGTCTACGCGATACTTAATTGACCCAAACCATTCTTTCAAATCTGTCGGACTCGCTCATGTCCTTTTACCCTCTTGTGTTGCGAGTACCAATCAAGCTCACCTTTGTTGGTCGGATCTTCACGACTCGAGCGATGAGCTATCTTTTATTGCCGGTAAAATTGAAATTTATTCAACAACTTAATTCCTCTGTTACCACGGATCGAGCATGAACCCTAATTAAAGCGGTCGGATATGGCTTGTCCGGAAAAACAAGGAATCCACATGAATTTCGCCGGAAACAGTCCACGGACACAACATAATCCAGAAACAGATTCTCCTGTTCCAAACAAAGGCATGAATCGTACCTGATGTGTAAGCTAGCGTAACCACGCGACTGTCCCAAAAAGGTGGTCAAACGGCGTGTAAATCTAGCGCAAAATTTATCCGAACTATGACGAAATGATCTGCTGGCAACATGGGTCGTGTCTCACTTGCAACTGAAATCCAGATGACAGGAGCTTAAGTGCTTAACTTGAGCTGGATTGTTTTTTTTGCCAATACTTATCTGACCTCCAGATGGCCGGAGCTTAACCGAGCTGTCTTTTTTTTTTCTGGCAATTTGCTGCTACAAAAATACTATAGTAAATGAGTGAAATCATATTGTAGTAGCATGGTAGTAATCGGTGCACTAAATTGATTAGCTTGGTGTTGATATATACCTAATTAAGGGGCCCATGTACGAAATCTTCTATAATAATATTTCTCCACAAATCTTACTTACCAAAGCGTGTCAATTTAAAGTCATAATGCGTGTCAATTTAAAGTCATAATACGCCCTTACCAGCGTCTAGTTTATTCGAGTGAATCACGGTCCCCATCTTGTATAGTTTCATAATTCTTTTAGCACGAGTGGGTTCACGGCACAGTTTGTTAGTATGCGGAGCGTCTCTTGTCTTTGACAATTGAGATCGCGGTTTCGAAACCTAATTTACTTCAAAAAAATTTCTCCCAGCTAATCTCCAGATGACAAGGAACTTAACTGAGCTGATTCTTTTTTTTCTTTTTTTTTTGCTTCTTCTATATTAATGCACCGAGGTTTTCAAACTTCAGCTTGGGCTGACGATGCCATGTACTCCGTAGATAGGCTGAGTGGACAACAAGATGGCAACAAAAATTTTCAAGTCAGCAAAAGGGTAATTGCCAATATTTTGCATCTTCTTTATTCTTGAGATCATGCCAGTAATTTCTCCCTTATAGTAGGGTAAAGTCCGGATTCATGGCTTGTACACGTCTTGCAGATTTTTGTTGAATATATGAATTCGATAGTCCACCGAGGCTTGAAAATTTCAGCTTGCGCTGGTGATGCCATGTAGATAAGACTCTGAACACTAGACAAGTAGACAGGCAAGAAATTTCCTTCAAGGCAATAACTCTAGAAAGTCATTGCTGGGGACCGATGACCGATAATCACGTCGTCATATCAAAAAATTGTAAAATGTATAGAATCACGGTGCAGTAGCATGTGTGGCTCACTTGATTAGCTTAATCAAGGTTGTTCTACACGCTACTTAATTGATTGATCCGTACCATTCTCTCAAATCTGTCGGCCTGGCTACAAAGCACAATGGGCCCATATCCTTTCACGCTCTAATAATGTGTGAAATCATATTGTAGTAGCATGGTAGTAATATAATCGGTGCACTAAATTGATCGATTAGCTTAGTGTTGATATATAACCAAGGGGCCCATGGGACCAACATGTCAATTTATATTCTTACTGACGTCTGGTTTCTTGATCCTGTTTTGTATGGTTAGTGCACGTAGCGTCCCTTTGAGAATTGAGATTGAGTTCGGGGTTCGAAACCCCGGCCCACCCTGAAATTGGCTATGATGAAATGCTCCGGTGGCAACATGGGTCGTCACGCTTATCTGAACTCCAGATGAGAAGGAGCTTAACTGAGCTGATCTTTTTTTTTTGCTTCTTCTTTATCAATTGACTGAGACTCGAAAACTTCGGCTTGGGACGACGATGCCACGCCGATGGGAGGCCGAGGACAAACGTCCTGCTCGGCTGGCCGGTGACAGGTGGTTGGTGCTGAGAGAAAAATACTGCTGGGTGGCTTGTGCTGGTTTGTGCAGAGAGAAAAATACTGCTGCCTGGCGCTGATAAGCCGAGCGAACATGGCAAAACAAGATGGCAACAGAAATTTCAAGTCATAAAAGATCATGGTAGCAATACGTGTCGTAACTTCTAAGCTAATCAAGCTTAGTATTTGTCTATATACGCTGACGGCTGTGGTGCTCCCTTGACGCGCATCAGTATATTCTCCCAAATCCGTCGGTGAAACCGGCACACGAACCCTCACGGATTGAGTGAGATCAATGAGCTAGTTTATTTATTTATTTGTTTTTCTAAATCCAGCGCCCACCAACCCGCTGGTGGTGGCCCAAGGAGCACCCATGAATGTCCTCACAAACCAGTCAAACAAACCCATTCAAAATTCAAACGTGCCCTGCCGGTGGGCCCCGCCGGTCGGTCAAATGGCGCGAACCCCGCACCTACCAACAGACACCCGCGTGCTCGCCTCCCGCCGTCTTTGACCTCCTCCTCCTCCTTCCTGCTGCCACCAATCTCTGACCGAGAGACCACCAGCTTAGCTTCTTCGGCCAGCCGGGCCCGACCGCCGTCCGCATCCACACCACGCCGTCGCCGCGCCATTAAAGAAAGAACGCAGCCTCTGCCGACCGTCCTTGACCGGGTCCGCCTCCGGCTCCGGCTCCTACCACGGCAGCACCGGGCCCAACGACCGGCGAGCCCATCCGTTCCCCATCTCGAACCGAACTGGTATATATGCAGGCGAGACCAGACCAGACCAGTCCACCCCAGGAACCAGCCACGAAGAGGCGAGCGAAGCGAACCCACCGGCGGCGAGCTCTCCTTGGCGGCCATGGTGCGCGGCGAGTGAATCGAGTCGCCGCGGCGGGGCTGCCGGTGAGTTCTTGATCGGTGCCACTCTGGGCTCTGCTCCCCGCCTTCGTTCTCCAGGTTCTTTGAATTGGGTGTCGTAGATCCTCTGCGACTTTTTTTTTATTGCCCAACCACGATTCATGCCAGGGGTCATTCATTCATTCATGCATTCTTCGTACCTATAGACTAAATTCGAATTAACCTGAACTGGTTACAATTCAAGCTCGAGATATCCGGTGTTTGCTCGATCGCGCGGACTCCATATTGAAGCCACCTTCGTTCTTTCCCTGCAGATTTACGCTCTCCTTAACTTTTTGCAACTCGCTCTGCTTGACGGAGCAATCAGCAGCAACAGCGTGACCTGGTCTCCGATCGATGGCGAAGGAGGTGCAGATGGCCGCTCGAGCTGCTAACTCAACGGGACGCAGCACGCCGCCACATCATCACCACCACAGCGGCGGCGCCGCCGCCGCCGAGAAGCCCGTCCCTGGCTACCTCCGGCCGTCGGCGGGCTCCTGCCACCACGTCTGCAAGTACGGCGGCACGCACACCTTCGATGACAAGGAGGCCAAGAAGCCCCACCACCCCAAGCCCCGGAGGCAGCCGCCACCGCCGCCGGCACCGGCACCGGCACCGGCACCGGAGAGACAGAGCAAAGTGCTGGTCAAGGTGCGTTCGGTGTTCCGGCGGCGCGTCGGGGATTCCAGCAGGGCTGAGAAGGCCGCCGCCGGCAAGGCAAAGGGATCCGGCGAGGGCGTGGAGTGGAAGGACATCGTGGCCTATGATTCTACGGTTGTTCCACCCCATGGATCCTCATCTCCACAGCCTGAGAGGATCTCGGCTCCGGTGACCGTCTCCGGCGACGGCAAGAAGAAGGATGTGACCAAGGGGAAGAAGTCACATGACAAGATCAAGGTCACCGGGCAAGTTAATGGTGTACTACAAACTCAAGATCAAAAAAAGATGGACAAGAACGCCAAAATTATTGACATCAAGAGTGCAAAACCTCCCAAAGGGAAGAAGAAACCCAAGTCATTGATGGTCGAGAAGCTGTCCATTGCTGATCAGGACAAGCCGCTCCATGGCTACCAAGTCCTCTCCCATTCTCTGCTACAAAGCCGCGCAAGCCTCTTGCGCGACCTCGAAGAAGAGATGGTCAATGAAGATACAAATTTCAAAGAAACCAAACCAACATACTCTCTTGATGAAGAAGAGTGTGCTGCTGCAGCTGAAACAAGCAGCAGGTCGATCCCGGCTCACCGGAGGGCAAAGAGCATGAGCATCAGCAGCAGCCGGTCAGTGCGGTTCCCGTTCGTCCGACAGGCGAGCAAGAACTCGGCCACCTTCAAGCTGCGTTCCAGGAGCACCAAGGCGCCGATTCTGCCATTGGAGGAGGAGAAGCCGGCGAGGCTGAGGTCAAGGACTAGGGGTGATGATCCTGCAGGGGGCACTGGGAGAGGTATTCAGCTCAGGATCAGGAGCCTCCGGAGGCGAGGGGTTGGTGGTTCCGGTGGCGCAGGCACCGGATTTGTCGTGCCGGCGGTGGCGCTCAGGCATCAGAAGACGCTGGAGAAGAAGAGGAGCCAGAGGCTGTACAACAACATGATCGAGGAGACGGCGGGCAAGCTCGTGAAGGCGAGGAAGAGCAGGGTGAAGGCACTGGTCGGGGCTTTTGAGTCTGTCATCTCCAAGATTGCAAAGTAGAAGTACGAAGCAGCAGGCACGTCACATGTGTATCTAGAAGTCAGAGTTTTTGGGCGATGTCTCGTTGCTCTGGAGTGAGTTTGTACTCCTGATGGGAACGTTGGCTTTGATAAGCATGTTCCTTTGGCTTATCCGCCACCAGCCATCAGTACTTTTCTCTTAGAATAAATCAGCTACCAAGTACCAGCCAACATTACTTTTCTCTCAGAATAAATCAGCACCAGCCATCAGCCAGACGAACAGAGCTACAAGACATTGATTATTGTTTTCTTTGAATAAACTTCTATTGTGATGAGGAACAAAACAGAGGTTCCATATTCGTCCGCTTTCCGGGAAAGAGGCCATGTCCTCATTGACCCCTCATGATACCTGAAGATCTTCTAGGTTGGCTTGCTACCTCTCATCATAATCTTTTGTTCCAGCTCTTGACTTTTCTCCACTGGACGCAGGATCCTCCCGTTCTGTGCCAGACAAGCAAACCTGTGAGGAGAGGAAACTAAATCCTTTCCATTGCTCATTCTTGAAACAGAGGTTATTTCTCAGCTTCCGAAAACCTCACAAGGCTGTAGACATCAAAATATTATCTACCAGCTGCTTCTTATTACTAAGCCAAAGTGTGCCTGTAGATTCAAAATCATATATTATCACGAGAAAAACTGCCATCATAGAGATCTCAGATCACTTCAGCCTAGCTACCACACATTCAAAAGACAATGTGTTGAATATGATCCGAATTATAATGTGAGTCTTGTGGGGACGCCTGTAGGGCCCACAGTTCGGGTGATGTGTTTGACGGATTTGTTTTCGTATTGGACTGCAGTCAGTTTAGTCCGCCCTATATATACATCTCGTAAGCCGCAAGGGAAGAGTTGACGACTCATTGTATTCTCTGCGTTGTGACTCTCCCACTATAGCGAAGATCGCCGGTTGGCGCCCGTGGTTTTTTCCCGCAAGGGTTTTTCACGTTAAAATCGTGTCTCGTGTTCGACCTTATTTTCACGTTATTTACTAACAAGTGGTATCAAGAGCTTGTTACGAGATCAAAGAAAAAATTAGGGTTTCATGAGAAGCCCTGTTGATCGCGCCGCAGCCGTCCCCCCGTGGAGAAATTTATCGTCGACGAGCCTGCTGCTGCTGCGCGTGAGTCGGAATCCCGAGAGGCCAGAATTGTCGCTGCAAAGTACTACGTACTGTCTTACACGCGAGAGCGCGGACAGGCTCGTGTCCCCTGCCGCCGCTGGTCACGGCGCTGCGAGAAACAAAAAAAATTTGCTGCTGTTGCACCCGGATCGAGAAGGAAAGAGCGCCGGTCTGCTGGTCTTCGAAATTTGGCAGATTTTTTGCTAGGCGCACGCCTAAGCCGGCTGCTAATCGTACACAGGAGGTGTACAGGCTGCAGGTTTTTTTGCTAGGTCTACATAGTAACATACCTAGTTTTATTACTGCAGATTATTCTCTTTTAGTTATTTCTTTCACATGACTTCTATGAAATATGATATTCCGCTGCTCGATCGAGATACAAGATTTGCATTGTGGCAAGTCAAGATGCGAGCTGTTTTAGCGCAAGCTGATTTGGATGATGCGCTTGAAAAATTTGGGAATAAAGACTCGAAAAATTGGACCGACGATGAGAAGAGGAAAGATCGTAAGGTCTTGTCTCATATTCATCTTCATCTCTCAAATAATATTTTGCAAGAGGTTTTGCAAGAGAAAACTGCAACTGCTCTATGGCTCAAGTTGGAGTCAATTTGCATGTCAAAGGATTTGACAAGCAAGATGCATATGAAGATGAAGTTATATACGCACAAGTTGCAAGAAGGTGGTTCTGTGCCTAACCATCTTTCGGTCTTTAAGGAGATCATTGCTGACCTACAGTCTATGGAGGTAAAATATGATGATGAGGACTTGGGTCTTATTCTTTTGTGCTCACTGCTTAGTTCGTTTGCAAACTTCAGAGATACTATATTATATAGCCGTGATACACTAACCATGAATAAAGTTTATGAGGCGTTGCAAGCCAAGGAAAAGATGAAACAGATGGTGTCTTCTGATGGTTCTTTTTCACATGACGAAGGTTTGGTTGTTCGAGGCAGGACACAAAAGAAATCCAATGATGGTTATAGGGGCAAGAGCTCCAATGTTTACAAGGGCCGTTCAAAGTCAAGAGACAAGGATGAGAAATTCTGCAGATATTGTAAGAAAAACACTCATTATATTTCTGAGTGTTATAAGTTGAAGAACAAAGAAAAGAGGTTTGGCACATATAGACCGAAAGGTAAATCAAATGATGAAGGTAATGCTTCTGTTGCTGCTACTGATAGTAGTTCTGATGGTGCTGAGGTTCTTGTTGCTTTTGCTGGATGTGCAAATAATGGTGATGAATGGATTCTCGATTCTGCTGCTTCTTTTCACATATGCATTAATAGAGATTGGTTCATTACTTATGATTCTCTTCATGGAGGTTCTGTTAGAATGGGTGATGATAGACCACGTCAGATTATTGGTATTGGATATGTTCAAATTAAAATGCATGATGGTATTATCAAAACCTTGACAGATGTGATGCATATTCCAGATATGAAAAAGAATATTATTTCTTTGAGTGCTGTTGATGGCAAAGGGTACAAATTCTCCAGTGGAGATGGAGTTTTGAAAGTGTCAAAAGGTTCTCTTATTGTGACGAAAGATGATTTGAAATCTGCCAATTTATACCGTCTTCGTGGTACTACAATTACAGGTGATGTTGCTGTAATTTCTAAATCATTATCGAATTCTGATGCTACAAACCTTTGGCATATGCGTCTTGGGCATATGAGTGAGATTGGTTTGGCAGTACTCAGTAAGAGAGGACTTCTCGATGGGCATAGCATCAGCAAGTTGGATTTCTGTGGGCATTGTGTGTTTGGAAAACACAAGAGGGTGAGATTTAATACCTCGACTCATACAAGTAAATGTATTCTTGATTATGTACATTCTGATTTATGGGGACCATCTCGCAAGCCTTCTCTTGGTGGTGATCGTTATATGTTGACCATTATTGATGATTATTCTAGAAAGGTATGGTCATATTTTTTGAAAGATAAATCAGAAGCATTTTCTGCATTTAAAGAGTGGAAGACTATGGTTGAAAATCAAACTGAAAGGAATGTTAAGAAGCTTCGTACTGATAATGGGAGGAATTCTGTTCTAAAGCATTTAATGAATATTGTAAATCTGAAGGCATTGTCAGGCATTACACTGTTCCTTACACTCCTCAATAGAATGGTATAGCTGAGTGTATGAACAAGACTTTCATCTCTAAGGCCCGTTGCATGTTGTCTAATGCTGATTTGCATAAGCGTTTTTGGGCTGAAGCTGCTTCCACTGCTTGCTATCTTATTAATCATTCACCTTCTATTGCCATTGATAAGAAAACTCCAATTGAGGTATGGTCTGGTTCTCCAGCTAATTATTCACAATTGAGAGTTTTTGGTTGTACTGCTTATGCTCATGTTGATAATGGTAAATTGGAGCCTAGAGCTGTTAAGTGCATCTTTCTTGGTTATCAACTTGGTGTTAAAGGTTATAAATTGTGGAATCCACAAACTCAGAAAGTTGTGATTAGTAGAAACATTATCTTTAATGAATCTGCTATGTTATCTGACAACCTATCTACTAATGCTTCTCCTGCTACTCCTATTGAGAAACAAGAGAAAATAAGTTTCGAGGTGGAGCATTTTATTGATGTTTATACACCAGTTAATGATGATAATGCCGCTGTCCAAGATGCACCTATTATTGATAATTTGCCAATTGTTGATGATTCACATGTTGTTGAGCATTCTTCTCCAGTTGTGCAGCCTCAACAACATTCTATTGCAGCTGATAGGACCAGAAGAGGTCCTAAACCACTTAAAAGGTTAATTGAAGAATGCAATATTGCTTATGCTTTGAGTGTTGCAGAAGAGATTGAAGGTAGTGCAGAACCTTCTAATTATTCTGAGGCTATTACTTCTGCTGATTGCAACAATTGGATGGCCGCTATGCAAGATGAGTCCCAAGTAAATTTGCCCAAGGATAAAAAGCCTGTTCGTTGCAAATGGATTTTCAAACGAAAGGAAGGTATCTCTCCAAATGAGCCAGCAATGTATAAAGCAAGGTTGGTTGCTAAAGGTTATAGCCAGATTCCAGGTATTGATTTTAATGATGTCTTTTCTCCAGTTGTGAAGCATAGTTCTATTCGCACATTACTCAGTATTGTTGCTATGCATGATTATGAACTTGAGCAATTAAATATTAAAACTGCATTTTTACATGGGGAGTTAGAAGAGGACATTTATATGGACCAACCTGAAGGTTTTGTTGTTCCTGAAAAAGAAAACCTTGTTTGTAAATTGAAGAAATCTCTTTATGGCTTGAAGAAATCTCCTAGACAATGGTACAAGAGATTTGACTCATTTATGCTCTCTCATGGTTTTAAGCGGTCTGATTATGATAGCTGTGTCTATTTGAAGACAGTTAACGGTTCAGCTATTTATTTGCTTCTTTATGTTGATGATATGTTGATTGCTGCAAAAGATAAATCAGAAATAGTAAAATTGAAGGCTCAGTTAAATAAAGAATTTGAGATGAAGGACTTGGGTGCAGCTAAGAAAATTCTTGGTGTGGAAATTACCAGAGATAGAAAATCTGGTATGTTATACCTCAGTCAGCGAGGTTATATTGAAAAGGTTCTTCGTCGTTTTAACATGCATGATGCAAAACCAGTGAGTACTCCATTAGCTGCACATTTCAGATTATCTTCAGCTTTATGTCCAGAGTCAGATGATGATATCGAGTACATGTCTAGAATTCCATATTCGAGTGCAGTTGGTTCACTTATGTATGCCATGGTTTGTTCTCGTCCTGATTTATCTCATGTATTGAGTGTTGTCAGTAGATACATGGCTAATCCTGGCAAAGAGCATTGGAGGGCAGTTCAATGGTTTTTCAGATATCTGCGAGGTATTTCTAGTGCTTGTTTGCAATTTGGGAAATCTAGAGATGGACTTGTTAGTTACGTTGATTCTGATTATGCGGGTGATTTGGATAAAAGGAGATCTCTCACAGGTTATGTGTTCACTATTGGTGGTTGTGCTGTTAGTTGGAAAGGAAGTTTACAGGCTACTGTTGCTTTGTCCACTACTGAAGCTAAGTATATGGCTGTTTCTGAAGCCTGTAAAAAAGCTATTTGGTTGAGAGGTTTATACTCTAAACTTTGCGGGGTTTCTTCTTGCATTACTATTTATTGTGATAGTCAAAGTACTATTTGCCTTACTAAAGATCAGATGTTTCATGAAAGAAACATTGACGTGAGATATCATTTTATTCGAGGTGTTATCGCTGAAGACAATGTTAAAGTATGCAAGATAAGTACTCACGATAATCCTGCTGATATGATGACTAAGCCTATTCCTACAGCTAAGTTTGAGCTTTGCTCAAATTTAGTTGGTGTTAAAGTTTAAGTCCTAGTGACTTTTGGCGCCGGTGATTATTTATTGTTGAAGTGAGTTCACTGATGATACTTCATTCGCTACAAGATGGAATTCGTCTCAAGGTGGAGTTTGTTGAATATGATCCGAATTATAATGTGAGTCTTGTGGGGACGCCTGTAGGGCCCATAGTTCGGGTTATGTGTTTGGCAGATTTGTTTCCGTATTGGACTGCAGTCAATTTAGTCCGCCCTATATATACAGGAAGAGTTGACGACTCATTGTATTCCCTGCGTTGTGACTCTCCCATTATAGTGAAGATCGCCGGTTGGCGCACGTGGTTTTTTCCCGTAAGGGTTTTCCACGTTAAAATCGTGTCTCATGTTCGATCTTGTTTTCACATTATTTACTAACACAATGCTTCACTGTTTTTTTTCTATCTGAACAGAACAGATAGGAAACGTAGTCTAACTTATTTGTTCTGCTAAAATTATCTCTAGTAAGCACTTTATTTTGAGAAAACAGCTAAAGGAGAAAATGTATTATTTGGAGAATTTTAAGAGATCGATTGCCCATGGGCAGGAAAAACACTTAGAAATGTATTCCGGATCCTACCGAAAATGATATATTTACACCCATCACATGTATTCTAACTCCGCCCTCATTGAAATCCTTATTATTATGACAACAGACATGCTGAATCGAAACGAGATACCTTCAGCAACTAATTCATGCTAACAGGCAGCTTGAACATACCTTGTCACATGTTTATTATTCTAACACCCCACTCTCATATATATTGGTGAAATCCTTACCGTTAATGATAACTGAATCCAAACTATATATACCTTGTACATAAAACTAATAATTCGAGCTAACATGCAATCATGCATCATTATCGTCTATACACGATGATGGAGATAACCAAGCAAGGCTCGGTGTAAGCCAACAAGGAAGTGGCCAATTCATCCATGGCTGAGGCGGCGCTTGGAATTTCTTGAAGCTGCCGTCGCCGACGTTGTAGACGCCGACATCCCTGGGGCTCTCCGGGTAGTAGAGCGCGTAGCACTCCTCATTGTCCGTGTAGTAGATGTGGCCTGGCAGTGGCAGCACCCCTGTGTGCTCGCCGCCGCCGTCCCCGGCCGGCACCCAGAACGCCTGGTTACACCCGATGAACAGCGCGTGGTTGCTCTTCTTCTCCCCTCCAAAACCCGCCGTCTCCACCAGGGCCTGGTTGCCGACGTCCACCCGGAACACCTTGATCCACACCGTCGTGAACAAGTGTGTGCTGCTGCCGCCGCCTTCCAGTTCCACGGGTTCCATCATCCTCCACACCTGCAGCCACTCCTGGGCGCCGCCGCCGCCGCCGGGTGCCTGGACGAGGTACTTGGTGTCCGTGTCGATGATGTCGTGCACCTGGTTCGCCAGAACGGTCGTGCGGCGCACGGCGGACGCGCCGCCGGCGAGGTCGTACGCGTGGATGCTGCCGGCGTACGCGTCGCGCTCCCCGATCCATGTCCACCGCTCGTCCACGCCCACGCGGGCGAAGGAGAGGTTGCACTGGGGGTTGTGGAGAAGGACCACGACGCAGCGGCCACGGCGACCGGACGCCGACGACGACGGGTCGCACGAGAGGAAGGCGCGCATGTGGAGGTGCCTCGCGAGCTCGCCGGCGGTCACCGGGATCGGCGGCTGGTAGTTGGGCCGCCGCCGCCGCTGCTCCTCCTCCAGCCTCCAGTCGTACTGGTAGATCTCGTAGCCGCCGCCGTCGATGGGGCCCTTGACGCGGGCGATGGTGGACACCGGCGGGAGCGCGTCGATCTGCTGGCCGGTGACGGGGTTGACGAGGCGCACGGTGGCGGCGTCGGCGTCCGCGGTGACGAGCCAGCCGTGGGCGGTGCCGAGCCAGAACCTGCCGCCGACGGGGGGATCCGGCAGGGTGACCTCGTACGTGCTCCCGGCGCCGGCGAGCGTGAAGACGGTGACGGCGTGGGCGTCGGAGGAGGCGGACGTGTAGACCATGCACCCGGAGTGGAGGAGGAGAGGAGGTCGTGGCGCTCGCGGACGGACGCGTGGGCGGCGCGCCAGTCGCGGCAGACGGCGCCTGAGCGGACGAGGTCGGCGGGGTTCTTGAAGGTCTCGAACACGGCGGCGAGGAGGTCGGACGGCATGCCGGACCAGTCTGCGGCCGGTGGTGATGGATGATCCATCATATATTCATATCGCGAAGCGCGAGTACGTTTGTTAATCTGGCTATTTATTATCTTTATAACGTGGCCCTTGGGCATACAGTTTGGAGCTTCAGTCGGACTCGCATGGGATCTAGTACTGTAGTACCAATTTCCATTTCCGAATCGAACTCTCTCGGCCGTATATATCTGCAAACTCAATTTCTTTCTAGAAAACTATATTGATTCATGCAATCGGCTTTCATGTGGGCAGTTAGTAAGTAGCTGGGTCACGACTTTTGACCCAGATTCTGGTTCTAGACCTTCAAAAACCCTGATAGGACCCTCGTTCGCTACGGCGCCGCGCCAGGTGAGGTGAAATAAATACAACCCAGAGGTGAGGTGAAATAAATACAACAGCGCTATACTACGAAAAATTGTAGCTTTGCCGAGTGCCACGGAGACTCGATAAACCAAAAAAAATCGATAAACTGCTACACGGTAAACAACAAACAGCTATTTGTCAAGTGTTTTTCATCGAACACTTAGCGAGTGTCAAATCCTACGCTCAACAAATTTTTTTGAAAAAAAATATAAAAAAAACCAGCCGGCTGCCAGAGCACACACCGACCGTGGGAACGCCGCCGCACGCTCCGCGCCCAAGCGAGCCGCGCCGTGCCGCCAGCCTGCCGCACCGCGCCACGCCCCAGCCCGCGCCGCCGCGCGCCGCCCCGTGCCACCGGCCTGTTGCACTGCGCTCTGGACGGACGGCCCCACCGCGCCGCGACGCCGCGCGCCCGGCCCGCCTCGCCCACCACTCCGTGGCGCGTCGTGCCGCCGGCCTGTTGGGAGAGGTAGAGAGAAATGAGAGAGGGGAGGAAGAAAAGAGGGATCCGTGGAGTTATTTTTGGACCAATGGGAGCCGACGATTTTAAAAGCACAGATCACTTACGTGGCCACTTGTGTGACTTGTGTTTTCTTCGTGTGCTTGTGATCAAATTTTGAATGGCTAAACAATTTAAAATAAAAAAATTATAAACTATAAACTTTTACATCTATTCGAGACCTACAACTTTGGTATATGTACAAGACCATTTGAAAATTTACAAAATTCAAGATTTCAAATTAGATACATTGTAATAACATTTTAAAGTATTAAACAATCACAAATCAAAATGTTGTCAACTACAAATTTTTATATTTCATGGATATGTACAACTTTGATATGTAACTTATTAACATTAGAGATCATTTGAAAATTTAAAATTTAAAATTAGATAACTTATAATAATATTTGGAGTTATTAAACAATCTCAACTGCAAAAGTTGTCAACTACAAAGTTTTATATTTCGTCGAGGTGTACGACTTTCATATAATGTTTTTTTTCATATGAGATCATGTCAAAAAGTTTGTATTCAAAAAATACATTCACAAACTCTCTCACTTACAATCACATATATATACTTCTTGTGAGTTGTTTTGATTTTGTAAATATCGTTATTGTCATGCAAAATCTTCTCAACTTTTTCTCACAGCCTTTATGTATGATACCATCACATCACAAACAAATTTCATGATTTTCAGACTTAATTTGCTTTGTTTAAAATTTAAAAATCATTCGGACACATGTTAGTGATCATATTTCTTGACATAAGATGTTTGAAATTTCTTTTCATTTCACGGGTAAGGACTCAAATTAGGCTAAATAACATAAATATAATTTTTTTACTGATCGTATTCTATTATTTGAATCACTTGCGGTTCAAATTTGACTTTATTCAAAATATTGCTTGAAATGTAATTAATTAATTAATAATAGCAAACAAATACAAAAGTGTATCAAATTTTAACATGGCGCAACACATGTTGTATGTGGAGAGTAGAAAAAGTTTTGAGGCGAAAAGGGAAAAAAAAATAAATTTTTGCCGAGTGTCAAAGAAAACACTCGGCAAACAAGCTCTTTGCCGAGTGTTTTTTTTCACTCGGCAAATAACATGAATACAATTTGTCTACTCATTATATTTTATTATTTGAATCACTTGTAGTTAAAGTTTGACTTGATTCAAAAAATTGCTTGAAATATAATTAATTAATTATAGCAAATAAATACAAAAATTTACCAAATTGTAACATGGAGTAACATATGTTGTATGTGGATAGTAGAAAAAGTTTTGAGGCTAAAAAAGAAAAAAAACTTAATTCTTTGCCGAGTGTCAAATATAATACACTCGGCAAATATCTTGTTTGCCGAGTGTATTTTTTTTGCGCTCGACAAACAAGCTCTTTGCCGAGTGCATTTTTGGCACTCGACAAACAAGCTCTTGGCCGAGTGTATTTTGTTTGCCGAGTATTTTTTTTGATACTCGGCGAAAATGTTGTTTGCCGAGTGCCTGAAAAAATACACTCGGTAAAATTGAGACACTCGTTAAATATGGGTTTTCCCGTAGCGAGCATTTGGATACGCGTACAAAAGAAATGCGCAATAGCCTCCCAAATCCAAGCGCGTGATCATTGTACGGTGATGCACCATTGCCAGCCCAATTTACAAACACGGTGTTGACAGACCAAACAAGTGAAAATTCATAGTACATCAGATGTTTGATGGATGAAATTGAACAATGAGTATCTGAGACACCGATTAGCTCTTCCAGGTATTGGGCAGGAGTTTATCTCCTTTCTCATAACTCAGAGGCAAGGCATTCAGTTCGGATCTCACTGGTTCCTCCCAAAAGTGTTTGTTTGAGCCTGTTGTTCGAAGACTGCAATTCTGCATGGTAACAAGTTTAATTTGTTACAACAAAAAATATTTTTATCTGGCCAATGACAAGAACATGTATTGAGATACCTGCTCCCCTCTTACAAGTTGGTCAATGTCTAAATAGTCCTAGTTTCTACCAGGTTTATATCCTCGTAGATAAACTCACACGGCTGTCATCACAAGCCTGTTAAATTCATCAAAAAAAATGCAAACTGTTAGATTATGCAACATAGCATTCTTGGCATTCTAAGTTATCATTAAGCTGGAACGGAATTACATGCTGAACAAATTCTGAAATAAGTTGTAATATATGGAAACAATCATCTAGCCACTACCAACCTACAGACCAGTAGATAGGTTAATGTAAGGCTACATCTCTAATACTTGATATATTCACAGATTTCAACTTATTGCTCATGAAGCCTGTCGAGTTTGTAAACATTGTGTAAAGACGATCTCATGTCTGAATTTCCGAAGTTATATTTTCATTAACCCTTCTCATCACCAAGGAGTTTGAAATTCAGTATATATATTCTGGGGTGAGGAAACTTAGGAAACCTATATAAAAATATTGTAAAGAATTTTGTCCTATAACATGGAAGGGCCAGTATGAAGATGACTATTTAATTTATAACACTATATGACTATTTGTGGTGATGGATGATCCATCATATCGCTCGAAGGCAGTGGGATGATGATGCGTACGTTTGTTAATCTGGCTATTTAGCTTTATAATAACGCGGCCCTTGGGCATGCAGTTTGGGTGCTTCGATCAGTCATGACTAGTGTGTGCTGCCGCCGCCACCTTCCGGTTCCTGCACGGCCACGGGCTCCATCATCCTCCACACCTGCAGCCACTCCTGGGCGCTGCCGCCGCCGTCGGGAGCCGGCGGAGCCTGGACGAGGTACTTGGTGTCCGTGTCGATGATGTCGTGAACCTGGTTCGTCAAAACGGTAGTGCCGCGCACGGCGGAGGCGCCGCCGGCGTGGTCGTACGCGTGGAGGCTGCCAGCGAGCGTCAGCGCGTAGAAGAGTCTGTCGCCGTCGTTGTAGGCGACGTCGGCGTACGCGTCACGCTCCCCGATCCATGTCCACCGCTCGTCCACGCCCACGCGGGCGAAGGAGATGTTGCACTGGGGGTTGTGGAGAAGGACCACGACGCAGCGGCCACGGCGGCCGGACGCCAACGAGGACGGGTCGCACGAGAGGAAGGCGCGCATGTGGAGGTGCCTCGCGAGCTCGCCGGCGGTCACCGGGATCGGCGGCTTGTAGTTGGGCCGCCGCCGCCGCCGCTCCTACTCCGGCCTCCAGTCGTGCTGGTAGATCTCGTAGCCGCCGCCGTCGATGGGGCCCTTGACGTGGGCGATGGTGGACACCGGCGGGAGCGCGTCGATCTGCTGGCCGGTGACGGGGTTGACGAAGCGCACGGTGGCGGCGTCGGCGTCCGCGGTGACGAGCCAGCCATGGGCGGTGCCGAGCCAGAACCTGCCGCCGACGGGGGGTCCGGCAGGGTGACCTCGTACGTGCTCCCAGCGCCGGCGAGCGTGAAGACGGTGACGGCGCGGGCGTCGGAGGAGGCGGACGTGTAGACCATGCACGGCGGGAGCGCCGCCGCCGCCGGAGTGGAGGAGGAGAGGAGGTTGTGGCGCTCGCGGACGGACGCGTGGGTGGCTCGCCAGTCGCGGCAGACGGCGCCGGAGCGGACGAGGTCGGCGGGGTTCCTGAAGGTCTCGAACACGGCGGCGAGGAGTGTTGGTACGTATTCTCTCCATTGCTATAGGAACCAGCAGTGTAAAGTGCAAATCGTCTCTCTCGATCCTTTCAAAAAGCTCCCCTCAAAAGGAGGGCTAGGCCCTGCTTTTATAGGGGGTTACAAGGTCGTTATTTTACAACAATACCCTCTTGCCTTGCCCCACTTGCAGGCTATTCTATTCATACTTTACAATATTTGGGGACGGGCAAAAAGGTAATTTCCTATACAATGCCGTATGTCATTTTACTTCCTCTTCTAACTAAAGGATAACCACTAAGGTGATTGGCTTCGCAACACCTTCGGACCCCGAACTTCGCGACCTTTCCTGTTTGCTTGATCACTCGCCCCATCGTCGAGGCCTTGTAATGACGAGCGAAGGTGACCTCCCACTTAAAGGCACTCAAAGCGTTGCCTGCTGACCTCCAGACGACCATAGCGTGCTTACATGGGTCAACAATCATCGACCTTCGTTCGACTTGCCCTTCCAAACCTCTAAAGATGTCGAAGGTCCTGTGCCCTTGCGCCTTACATTGCTCTGTTTGAGGATAACCTTCGATTCGTTCAGAGAGAACCTCTCTTCCTGCTTCTCTTGTGCCAGCTCCTATTTGACCATTCCGGAGGTGCGGTTCTCAAAGGTCCGTTACCCCAACAGAAGCCTCTCGATTGTTCGGTCCTTCGATGTCCTAGGCCGTTGCAATCGTTCCATTGTTTATGCTGCTCACGGTCTTCACCTCTGGAATATTGTTATGGCCCATATTTGACCGTTGTTCCGAAGGTGTCCCCCTATGCCAATAAAAGGGGCATACACGGTAGAAAGAGGCGTACACGGTAGAAAGAAATCTTTCTACCGTGTGACAGCGACCCCCGTTAGTCAATTTCTTGCTGCCTCGTAAATTGTGCCGGCTTTTGATTGGGCCGCAGCTTCTACTCTCGATTTGAGCAATCAACGCGTTTCTTGGACTTCGCCGCTCTGGATTCCGTGCTGCCCCTTCGTCTTCTAGGGTTTGACTTGGTCTTGGCTTTGCTTTTGCCATTGTTTAACTTTTGCTTGTTTTAACTTGTGAACCGTCTTTGCTCTTACCTTAGGATGGCTCGCATAAAGCAAACTGCTCGCGACACCACTCTGGCTGCCACAGACGAAGCTCCTACCGCTGATGTGCCAGGCGTCGGAGGGAGTGTTCCACCGGCGGAACCCCCGCCGATCGTTGCGTCTTCCGAAGGTGCCGGGACCACTGTCGCCGAAGGTTCTGGGCTTGCTGGCAGTGACGGCGGCGAGGAATCTGGCGAAGACAGCGCTGAAGACTCTGGTGAAGACTTGTCGAAGGTGGTTGCTGACCCCAGCGAACTTCTGGGAGGTAAACTTCCAATTCAGAAAACCACCCGATTTGGGCAGTCCCTCGTCTCGGCCACTCTTATTGTCTTTTATGAAAATAAGTCTTACATTCAAAAAGGCCAAGGCCGGGCCCCTGGATCAGAGGAATACTCAATTCCCCTTGCTCATGAAGTTGTCGTTTTTCAGGATTTTTTGGTTGCTGCGCTCCGCCTCCCGTGCGACGATCTGGTCGGCACTATTATCGATCGTTATCGGATAAAGCTGCACCAACTAACCCCGAACGGTATCACCCAACTTTTCAAATATTTCTATGCTATCCGAGGCCAAGGTGTGGAGTCTGATGCTGACGCTTTCTGCCGACTGTATGAACTCCATCACCAAGCTAAGAAGATTAGCTTCGGAGGTGATGCGGAGGTTTACAATGCTCAGTTCGGCTGCCTAACTTTCCGACCTCAACGGGTGAAGAAGAACTTTGAGAAAATAGAGCTAGTGTCAGCCCAGAAAAACAAGTGGGACTCGGATTGGCATCGGTACTGGTTCTATGCTAGCATTCCCGGAGGACCGGAACAAGTTACCAAAAGTGGGGTGCAGAGTCATTATGGCCTTCATAGCAGGCCCGAATTGTTGAACGTTCTTCATTCTCCACCCTTCACTCGAACTCAGAACTTCGAAGCCAACATCAATGTCTTCAAGTTGATTGTGTGACTCTGCACTGGTCGTGATTTGTACGAAGAATGCCTTGCCGCTGGTATTTTGGCTTTATCTCCTGGCTGGAGGCCACTTAGCTTCAAGACTGTCGAAGTTGGAACCGTCGGGCATTTCCGCTTCCCGGTTTTTGAAGTTGCCAAGCCTTCGGATCAATCAGATGCTACATATGTTGCGGAGATTGAGCGGCGAGTTAACGATATCTTGGGCTACTATACCCTTGACGAGTTCGAAGCCGCCGAACGAATTCTTCATCACAGTGGCCGATTGAATCGGGTTTTCGAAGTTACTAGTATAAAATATTCTCCTCGTGTGAAACCCGTGAAACCTTCGAGACGCGGCCAGGCCATTATCCAGCCGGGAACCGAGCCCGTTGGTGCTTCGAAGAAGAAGGTTACCAAAAAGGTAAAGGCCGGGGACAAGCGTGACCGAGATGCGGCCGTCGACCCCTAAACCAAACGTGTTAAAGTTGTGTTGAAACCGGATGCCATGCCCTATCTTGGCGGCAGTTCCGCTGCAGCCGCTCCTCCCAATGTCGAGAGTGCACAGACTTCGAATGTGAAAAATCCTGTTATCTCCGCTCCTCCGATGATTCTTCCACCTTGTCCAGCGCAAGGGACAAGCTCTGCCGACGCGCCCAAACAAACTGTTGAGCAGCCCCCGGCGTGCAGTGGGAAGACAGTTATGGAGGAGGTGCTTGGTGATCTCGACTTAGGGGATCTCCATGTGCAATCTTGGCCAAATTTCGATTTGCATGCCCCGAAGGTCCTCCTCGTGATGTGCGGATGATGGATCCCTTGGATTTGGTTGATGTGAATATGGAAGATTTGTTTTCTTCTCCTGCCGGAAGCCCTGATGCTAACAAACGAGCCGATGAGCTTGCTGCGCATGCCCTCGTTGGGATTTCCGGGGCTAAACGCTCCGCTGTCGCGCCGACAGGCAAGTCTATACCGCTGCCTGACCCTGTGCCATTACCCCCGCTATTACCTTCTCTATTTTTTACCAACGTGGGACTATTCGAAGGTTCTTCCCATGAAGTTGATATTACTGGTACCCGGGGAGATTCTTCTTTTAGCTCTAACGGACCCTACCCTTACCGCGGCGGGCTCCTGTCTCCTGGCGAAAGTGGCTCTGGGTCTGAATTTGCCCTGCTTTCCATAGGTGATAATTCCCATGCCGGAGTTCCTCCGCCTTCGGAGAAAACGGAGGCAAGCCGACCCGAAGCGGAGGCTTCAGCTGCTCATGGTGTGATTGCTGACACCGAAGCTGCTATTGCCACCCGTGAATAGGTGCCCGGTGCCGGTGCTTCTTCGAGGGCGGTTCCGGACCCTCACAGCCCTGCTCCCTCAGGTTGTTCCTGAGACGATCTGAACCACCTTGCTGATTTTACTGCTTACCTGTGGTCTGTTATGGAAGAGAGTAACCCCGATGTATACTCTCGCTTGATAGAATACGAAGATGAAATGGAGAAACTGTGCACTGAGGAAGCTTGCCAAGTTGTTGCCCATCATGCTTTCAAGTTATTCGAATTACTTTATGCTTCTATCGTTAATTATCGACACTTTGATTAACTGGCTTCCTCTTTCCCTAGGTTATTGATGAGGACATGACACCCATACATATGTCCATTAGGGGTGCATGGGGTGGAGAAGAAGGAGACCAACATGGTTTTCCAAGTCAAGAAGAAGGCCCAAGGCTAATCCGATTCGAGTCCCCAGGGTGGAGGCCCAAAGAAACTCAAGTTCGAGTCCGCCTCGGAGTCCAGGAGCAGCCCGCACTAAATTCGTCGTCCAGGTCGCATACGGGCTCGGTTTTTGACGTTCTACATATGCTTGGAAAGCTATGGAGATAAGCTTTCCAATGGCATCAGTCCTATCTCAAAATTCGTTCTGAGGCATCGGGAATCGTCGAAACAAGTGGAAGTCCAGAATCTGCCAGGGTGCTGCGCCGCCATCTTTTGGGCTGTTGGCCCGTGTATCATGTTGGGGTCCATTATGGACGTGGTTAGGGGGTTATGCACGCCCTAATCCTCATATAATCAGTAGCCACTACCACATTAGGGTTTGGGTTTTGCTTAGATTAATCTGTCGAGAACAGTTTCGCCGCCATCGGTTTGTAGAACCCCAACTATCGTGCTTAATCATACATCTGCAGTTTGTCACTTTCTGTTGAGTGCTGCGTTCTTTCAAGTTCTTGCTTGTGTTCTTCGTTTCGCAGGCAGGGAGTAGCCTTCTTGGCGAGGTCAACCGGGTTGTGACACGGTTGATAACCAGAGGAGTCGTGGTGCTAAGATTGCAGGGTTCGAGTTTGCTGACTTGAAGCCGGATCGGTAAGTTGCGCTCCGCCCAAAACGAGTTATCCTTCACCTGACGGAAGATCGGGAAACCCTAGTTCCCATCAAGTGGTATTCAGAGACAGGTTTACTGTCAGGTTCGTCCTTTCGCCTTTGTCCTATAGTCCAGAAAATAGCCCTAAAAAAAATTTCCCGCTGTCCTAGTACCCCTTTTAGCGAGTCTAATAACTCTCGATTTGGTGGAGTCGTGACTCAAATCGATCCGGCTTCCGAACCACACATTCCGAACCCCGCAATCGCAGCACCACGTCTCCTCAGGTTATCAACCGGTGTTGCACGGTTGACCTCGCCCAGAAGGCTCATCCTTGCCTGCGAATCGAAGAACACAAGCAAGAACGAGAAAGATTGCAACACAATTGCCGATGTATGATTAAACTCACGAAGTTGGGGTCTCACAAACCGACGAGCGCCGACACTGTTCTTGACAGAATTGATCTAAGCAAAACCCGTTTATAAGAAAGAGGAATAAAACGATCACGCATTGCTTCTTTAAGTTGTTCCCATGTACTAGGTAAAGCATTAGTTGCAGCTAGCCCGTACCACCAAATGAAGGCAAAATCCTTAAACTTATTTGTAGCTTGTTGAACTCTGTGTATCTCAGAAACTAGATGGGAATTGAACACATGTTCTACAGTCATCTCCCAGTCAAGATATTCGTCTCCATCATAAGATCCAGAGTAGATTGGTATGGTAATTTTACCTCTCGTACCTTGATGACTGTCGGCTACATGTAGTTGTGGCTTGTTCTTTTATTCCATCCCTGCAAACATCTGTGCCTTGATTTCCTGCAATTTAGACTTTAAACAGAACTAGTTGTCTGGTTTTGATCAAAATAAATCTCTATGAGCTATTATATTTGTTGGTGGATACACACTCTCACACGTCTTACAAAGCTCTTACAAGGTTCTTACCACCGCAAAGCAGTGGATGGTACAACCGGTGGCTGGTTCATGATACCTGTGAGAAAGTAGTACCAAGATTGCAAGGGTCTTTCGCTGCACTGACCTGAAGTATAGTTTGTGGAGCTCGGAAGGCTAATTATGTAGCAAGAAGTAGCAAATAACGAATGCAGAATAGCAAAGTTCAATAAGTATCCAAAGCACAAGTCACAATTGCTGTCTCAGACGTGTCCTAAGCGTAACACAACAAGTGTGAACAAGAAACGATGGATAAAGCTCACAGAACAAGCAAAACAACACTCTATGCAATTTCTTTTTAATATTTTCAGCAATTTCTCTGTAGGACTAGTAGGAATTAAGATGTTTTATTTGTCTCAACTATTGTTTTTATATTTTTCTCTGAATAAGGATATCAAAAGCTCCAACCATAAAAATTTGCATCCGTTTTTGAGGTGAGATGCGGCCTAGGGAATTTCAGGAACAATCTCTGAAACCCTGAAACAACTTGATCAATTTTTTTTATTTATCTTCCTGATTATTTTTTAATTTTTTGACTCGACCAAACAAGCCAAAGGCTAGTTTGGGTCACCTCCGAATGGAGTCACGAATCTGCTGTAAAAATTTGAGCCAAAACGGAGTACTGAGTGAAAAGTTATGCCTGTTTTATGGAAGGTATCTCAAATTATGTTTTTCAAAGGCACGAAAAACAGCAACGGCTAAGGTAAACTTCCTCCTAGTGTCTGCGGCAGCAAGCAATAGGTATTCACCAGATGAAACAAGGATCAAGTATGCAATGCAAAAGCGATCAAAGCGGCTTGCAACCTATCTAGGGCTTGCACGGCGAGAGTTCACACAAGGCGGCTAGCGAGGCAAATCGAGTAATGTGGTGGCTCGAATTGTTGTATGGCTAAACGTGGATGGGATAGCGGCGGAAACAAACGAATCACAGCAACGGGCGATTGAACTACGACACGAACACTACTAAAACCAGCAACGAGACTTGACCACGGACACAAACTCAACAAAGCGAAACTGAAACGAAATTGCAAAGGCTAAAAGGGGTACTAGGACAGCGGGAAATTTTTTTAGGGCTATTTTCTGGACTATAGGACAAAGGCGAAAGGACGAACCTGACGGTAAACCTGTCTCTGAATACCACTTGATGGGAACTAGGGTTTCCCGATCTTCCGTTAGGTGAAGGATAACTCGTTTTGGGCGGAGCGCAACTTACTGATCCGGCTTCAAGTCAGCAAACTCGAACCCTGCAATCTTAGCACCACGACTCCTCTGGTTATCAACCGTGTCACAACCCGGTTGACCTCGCCAAGAAGGCTAATCCCTGCCTGCGAAACGAAGAACACAAGCAAGAACTTGAAAGAACGCAGCACTCAACAGAAAGTGACAAACTGCAGATGTATGATTAAGCACGATAGTTGGGGTTCTACAAACCGATGACGGCGAAACTGTTCTCGACAGATTAATCTAAGCAAAACCCAAACCCTAATGTGGTGGCGGCTACAGATTATATGAGGATTGTGGCATGCATAACCCCCTAACCATGTCCATAATGGACCCCAACATGATACACGGGCCAACAGCCCAAAAGATGGCGGCGCAGCACCCTGGCAGATTCTGGACATCCAATTGTTTCGACGATTCCCGATGACTCAGAACGAATTTTGAGATGGGACTGGTGCCATTGGAAAGCTTATCTCCTTAGCTTTCCAAGCATATGTAGAACGTCAAAAACCGAGCCCGTATGCGACCTGGACGACGAATTTAGTGTGGGCTTCTCCTGGACTCCGAGGCGGACTCAAACTTGAGTTTCTTTGGGCCTCCACCATGGGGACTCGAATTGGATTAGCCTTGGGCCTTCTTCTTGACTTGGAAAACCATGTTGGTCTCCTTCTCCACCCCATGCACCCCTAATGAACATATGTATGGGTGTCATGTCCTCATCAGTTATGGCGGGGGCTCGCATCATTGATCGCAAGCTGATTGCCCACACCAAACAAATGAAAAGTGTCATGGACACTTATGATCGCATGAAGGAGGAACAAGAGAGCCTCAAGAAACAATTGCAAGAAGTCCGAGAATCTAAGAAAGAACTCGAAGAAGCGCATCAGGACCTTCACAGACGGCTTACCGTTGCCTCGGTTCAAGCTCAAGAAGCTCAGGATCTTCGGGCTCGTAATCAGGAGCTTGAGAAAGAGCTCCAATTGCTTTGTGATCAAACCAGTAGTGACGCTGAACTTGTGACCTCCTTAAAGGATGAACTAAAGCTATCTCAGGCTTTGATTCAGCCTAAGGATAAAAACTGCTCCCGATTGCAAGAAGAACTGATGATTGTGAAAGGTGTGATAGATCGTTCTCGCGACTTGGTCGCTGAACGGGGGCTTCGAGTTTACCGATCCTATCAAGCCACCCTTCGCCGCTTCGGAGCTGAACCTTTGCCTTTCCCTGAAGGTGGAAATGAGGCGCGATTCTCTGACTGGCTTGATGCAGAGTTTAAATCCATACCCAACGTGATGGAGGTCGTAGGCGACTACGGGGCGACATTCAGTTGTGGTAATCTTCTTGCAATGCTGGAGAAGGAGGGTTGCGCCCATCTTAAGACCTTTGGCAAGCAATATAAATTTGGCTCGGCTCTCACACCTGAAGCCTCCTCACGCATGGTACAAGCTGTTCAGCAGATCTTTATGCGAGACTTTTGGAAAGTATACGGTCGTGATGTTGCACGCCAGTATGCTGCCGACCGCTTGATGAAGGTACCTGCTTTCCTGACGCTTGGTCACTTTTATTATCGCGTTCTTTACTAACCCCTTTGCGCCTATTCAGTTCAAGATGCTACAAGCTCGCTAAGAACAAGGTTCTGCTGCCATGCCCTCGACTGCTGAAGGTGGTGCTGCGGGGACTACTTCTATTCCAAAGGTACTGGGGGCCGCTGCTCGCCCTTGATTTGATCTTGTAATGAATTTTGCCTGCTGTAATAGGCTTGAACTTATGTGATTTGATGATGTAAAGAATTTTGGCTGCGCAGGTTCCTAAAGGACCTGCGCGGTTGGTTGTGCCTCGTACTCTACGGAATAGCTATTTGTGCGTATCCGGTCGTGTGTGGGTTGCCTATTTTGAACGGTTTCCCGGAGCTAGTTTTTCGAAGTTCTGGGACTATTGTTGCCGGTACTTTGCGGATCATGCCTTTCTTGTGGATCAAAGCTTCTTGGTGACCGGGTTGCCTCTGAGCGCCTTCCGGCTCTTGACCTTCTCTGTGATGAACAAGAAAGCCGCGACGACCTCTCCGATTTTCCCTACATGTATAGCCTTCGTCGTTATACGTCTCAACGTCTTTATGTACTTGAAGTATCTTTTTGAGATTTCGTTTTTGTAACTTGGCTTGCTTGACCGCATAACATGATGGTGATTCAGCTGCGAACACAAATGCGTACTCTGAAGGTTTTGTCTTTTGCTAGCTCCTTTTGACCTTTGAGAAACGTCGCCTCTCCTTAAGGAGGTGAAGGAAGAACTTATATCAATGCTACTGTTTTCGTTTTTCGTCCGGTTGATTGTCCCAGTCTAGCTTCAAGCTCTCTCAAATGAGCCTCTAGCGTTTCTTGCAGGGCTTTTTCCTTTGCGAGCTCCTTTTGAGCTTCGAGAAGCGTCACCTCCCCTTTCTTAGCGAGGTGAAGGAAAAATTTCTTGCGTCCAAGCTAAAGTTTTTGTTTTTCGCGTGGTTAGTTATTCCGATTTAGCTGCGAGCTATTTCAAATGAGCCTCTGGCTTTTTTGTAGGGCCTTTTCCTTTGCGAGCTCTTTTTGAGCTTCGAGAAGCGTCACCTCCCCTTTCTTAGCAGGGTGAAGGAAAAAATCTGTGCATCGAAGCTAAACTTTTTGTTTTTTGCCCGGTTAATTATCCCGGTTTAGCTTCGAGCTATCTCAAATGAGCCTCTAGCATTTTTTGCAGGGCATTTTCCTTTGCGAGCTCTTTTTGAGCTTCGAGAAGCCTCACCTCCCCTTTCTTAGCGAGGTGAAGAAAAAAATTCGTGCATCGAAGCTAAAGTTTTTGTTTTTCGCCCGGTTAATTATCCCGGTTTAGCTTCGAGCTATCTCGAATGAGCCTCTAGCATTTTTTGCAGGGCTTTTTCCTTTTCGAGCTCTTTTTGAGCTTCGAGAAGCGTCACCTCCCCTTTCTTAGTGAGGTGAAGGAAAAAATTCTTGCATCGGAGCTAAAGTTTTTATTTTTCGCCCGGTTAAATATCCCGGTTTAGCTTCGAGCTATCTCGAGTGAGTCTCTAGCTTTTTTGTAGGGCTTTTTTCCTTTGTGAGCTCTTTTTTAGCTTCGAGAAGCGTCACCTCCCCATTCTTAGTGACGTGAAGGAAAAATTTGTGCATCGCAAAAAATTTTGTTTTTCGCGCGGTTAGTTGTCTTGAGTGCGATGAAAGCCAAGTGATTTTGCCCTGGCATTCTTCACTTGAGCTTTCTTCGTGCTGTCGAATCTGCTGCCTTCTCGAAGGTTGCTTTTTCGGCTATGATTGGGGAAAAAGAAATTTATAACTTTAACACAGTTACAGAGGGCCCGCCTCGTTAAAAACCTCACCCCGGAATGGGGTTTCCCCTGTGAGGAAAAGAGTACGGGACCTTGAAGATGAAAATGGAAAGAAAATTCTAAAAACAAACCTAACTTATTCCACTACTATATTTTACACGTAAAACCTTCTCAAGCTATCCACATTCCAAGAGTGTGGCAGCTCCTTTCCTTCTTCGTCGGATAGATAGAAAGAACCCGGCCTGTTGCTTCTAGTAACCACGTAAGGTCCTTCCCAGTTGGCCCGGAGCTTTCCGGCCTTTCCGGCCTTTAACTTTAGCACCAAATTCCCGACTGCGACGTCCTTTCGTATAACTTTTTTATCTCTCCACTTCTGGGTTTCCTGCTGATACTTTGTCAAGTTTTCCACTGCCTTTAGCTTGTTGCCCTCGCTTAAGTCTTTGTCAATACTCTCGCTTTGTTCTTCTTGCTTTAGGCTCATTCTAGAACTTTTGAACTTTAGCTCTTCTGGACTCATGGCTTGTTCGCCGAATAAAAGCTTGAAAGGGGTGAACTGCATTGCTTTGGACTTGGTGGTATTGTGCGACCATATTACTTTGGGCAATGCCTCCACCCAATTGCTTTTCTTTTGCTCAACTAAGCGCTTCTTGACACCTTCGAATATGATACCGTTGGCTCTTTCGACCGCTCCGTTAGATTGAGGGTGATAGACCGAGGCAATTTTTACTTTTGTGCCAATGGAGTGGCAAAAATCTTTGAATACTTCACTGTCGAATTGCCTGCCATTATCTACTATGATTTCCCTAGGTACCCCAAAACGGCACACTATGTTTTGCTAGAAGAACTTTTTGATTGATTCGGAAGTGATGTGGACCAGAGGCTTAGCTTCGATCCATTTTGTAAAGTACTCGACTGCCACTACTGCAAATTTGTAATTGCCCTGTGCTGTTGGTAATGGTCCTACTATGTCCACTCCCCATCTTTGTAGAGGACAAGTGGGTGGGATTAACTGAGATGGAGCTCCTGGGGCTCTTTGCTGTTTCGCGAACTTCTGGCAAGCTTCGCAAATTTTAACAATTTGCTGGGCGTCCCTTAGAATCGTAGGCCAGTAGAACCCTTGCCTGAGTGCCTTTCCTGCTAAAGCCCTTGGTCCAATGTGGGATCCGCAGCAACCGTTATGGACTTCTTTGAGCAACTCCAGACCTTCCTCTGTTGTTATGCATTTCAGTAATGGAGTTGTGACTCCCAGCTTGTAGAGATTCTCTCCTACGATCTGATAGCTTCGGCATCTTTGTTCCATTCTTTTCGTTTCTGTGACCATCTCAGGTTCACAGGTGCCTCTCAGGAACGCCATGATTGCGGCTCTCCAATCTTCACTTTGAATTGCGGCTATCCAGGACACTTTGCAAGCTGTATTTCTGACCGAAGGTGTTCTTAAGGTTTCGAAAAAACACATCCGAAGGTAATTTCTCTGCTCTGGCTGGCGCCTTGGCTAATGCATCAGCTTCGCCGTTCTTGCCTCTAGGCCAAAACTCTACTGTGTAGCCCTTGAATTGCTTCTCCATTTTCCTTACTGCTTCCAAGTATTTGATTAGCTTCGGGTTTCTAGCTTCGCAGATCTTTTCTACCTGATCGGTAATCACTTGTGAATCTGTTTTGATTGTGCAAATTCTTGCTCCCAATGCTCTGGCTTTTCGAAGGCCTAGTAGCAACGCTTCGTATTCTACTATATTGTTTGTGCTTTTGTCTTGTTCTTTATAGAAGTCCAGCCTTACTGCATATCTGAGCTTGGCCCCATTTGGGGATGTTACAATTGCTGCTGCCCCTGCTCCATCTCTTCCCCAAAATCCATCACATGTGATGAACCATTCGGGCTCTGCGACTGGCATCTGATCGCAATTTTTAGAGGTCCAATCGGCTATGAAGTCCGCCAAGACTTGAGATTTCATTGCGCTCTGTTTCTCGAAGGTTACGGGTAAGCTTGACATTTCAGCCGCCCACTTTCTGATGCGGCTAGGAGCTTCTTTGTTGTTGAAGATTTCCTTGAGTGGTTGATCTGAAAGGACCACTATTTGGTGTGCGCCGAAGTAGTGTCTTAACTTCCTTGAACTCATTACAACTGCATATGCAATTTTCTCCAACTCTGAATATGATTTTTTGGAATCCGTTAACGCCTCTGAGACGAAGTATACCGGGGATTGTATCTTGATACCTTGGACCTCTTTCTCTTGAATTAGCGCTGCGCTTACTACTGATTGGGTTGCGGATATGTACAATAGCAAAGTGGCTCCGGGTTTGGGAGAAGACATTGTAGTAAGTTGATGTAGGTAATCTTTGAGTTCTTGGAAAGCTTTCCTTTGTTCTGGCCCCCAAGCGAACTTGTTTGTGGAACGCAGAGCTTTAAAGAATGGGAGGCTCCTCTCGGCAGATTTTGCAACAAATCTGTTCAAGGCTGCTATTCTCCCTGTTAACTTTTGAACATCATTCCTTGTCCTTGGCTCTTCCATGTTTATGATGGCTTTCACCTTGTCTTTGTTTGCCTCAATACCTTTGACGGATACCAAGCATCCTAGTATCTTGCCTTTTCTCACACCGAAAACGCACTTCTCCGGGTTCAACTTGAGTCCTGCTTCTCTCAAGTTGGCGAAGGTCTCTGCGAGGTCCGCAATATGGTCTGATCTTAACCTGCTTTTGACGACAATGTCATCGACATATGCTAGCAGATTTCTTGGAATTTGGTCCTTGAATACCACTGACGACATTCTGGAGAAGGTCGGACCTGCATTCTTTAGCCCTTCTGGCATTCTTACAAAACAATATGTTCCCATGGGTGTTATAAAACTTGTGCATTCTTCATCTTCTTTCTTCATCCAAATTTGATGATAACCCTAAAAACAATCTAAGAGGGACATCATTTCGCTGTTGGCAGCTTCGTCCACAACTCTGTCAATTCTTGGCAGAGGAAAATCATCTTTTGGGCAAAACTTGTTTAACTATGTGAAATCAACGCACATTCTCCATTTCTCGTTCTTCTTTTTTACTGGCACAGTGTTTGCCAGCCAGTTGGGTATTTGACTTCTCTGATGACGTGAGCTTCGAGCAACCTCTGTACTTCTGTTTTGACTGCTAGTACCTTGTCATCTGACATTTTCCAAAGCTTTTGCTTCCTGGGCCTTACGGCTTTGCTGATGTTGAGACTATGTTCGATGATGGATCTGCTAATCCCTTGAAGGTCTTTAGATGACCAAGCGAACACGTCTTTGTTGGCGCAAAGAAACTTGACCAGCTTCTCCTCTTCGTTCCTTCCTAAATCTGCTCCTATGATTACATGCCTATCGAGGACCGTTTCATCTAACAGGACCCTTCTGGTTTCTAGGTCTGGCTTGACCAAAATCTTCACGTTATCTATCTTTGATTCGGGATCTTGCTGAATTGAAGCTTGCTCTGGAGTCTTGTTTAGAGTGTGAACATTGCGATGCCCTGGAGTTTCTCCTTTCTCAATATTCCTTGCCATTTGTTGGTTACCGAAAATTGTGATTACCCCTTTCAACGCCGGCATTTTCACACACAGATAAGGCTGATGTACGACTGCCTCAAACTTGTTCAGGAAACCTCTTCCGAAGATAGCGAAGTATGGAAAATAAATGTCCACTACGTCAAAGGTAACATACTCCGTTCTGGCGTTGTTCAAATCCCCGAATGAAACTAGGAGCTCTATCTTTCCCAAGACTGGCACTCTCTTTCCGCCGAAGCCACAAAGAGGGTTGTCTGCCGGTTGCAAGGAGCTTCGGTCCATTTTCATTTCTGCGAAGGTGTTAGCGAAGATGATATCAGCCGAGCTTCCGGTGTCTACGAGTATTCTCCCTATCATCCATCTTGCGATGTTGGCCTCGATTAACAGAGCATCATTGTGAGGATAATTTGTTAATTTGATATCTTTTTCTGTGAAGGTAATGGGGATATGCGACCACTTTGATCTTAGGATCGGTCCTTCGACTGAAATGTTGTTCACGCTTCTGAAGTAATCTTGTCTTTGCCTCTTATTCTCGAATTGCATGGATGAACCTCCTGAAATTGGCATGATCATTCCAACTGTTGGTAAACCGTTGGTTTGGTGCTCTCTTCCTTCAGCTTTTGGTTGATGTAATTCTTGGGCTTCTTCGCAAGCAGCGTTGTTCAGGGCCGGGGCCGAAGGTGTTTGATAACCTCGAAAGGGAGGAGTCACTTGATGATTGAAAGCAAATGCTGGTGGATTTGTACTGGCTGATTGAACAAACGAAGCTTGGTGTGGGTAACCCTGGTGGTTGTGAGCCGGCTGAGCTGCCCAGTTGCTGCTAGAGTTACAATTGACACTTTGACTGACCAGCGAAGGTGTTGCCTCAGCTTGTGCTTTTTCTGCTGCCATTCTTTCCAGAACCTTTTTGCTTTCTGAGCAATACTTGGTTCCGTGCTCTGAGTTCTCTCCATGAAATACACAATAAAATCTTCTATCTTGAGATTGCCTTCTGCGACCTCGGCCTCTGCCCCTTGTGGCTCTTCCGCCGCGGCCTGTGTTGTTTTCTCTCTCATTTGATCCCCAATTTGAGTTTTCTTCGAACGAAGGTTGTGTTGGTTGGATATAATTTTGGTTTTTTGACTGAAAAGCTTCGACTTGGTATATGGTTTGCTGATATGGGGCAGGCCCTCTTTTATGATTGAAGCTCTGACTCTCCCAACGTTGTGTTGGATTGCTGTTATGTCCTTGGCGAAGCCTTTTAACCTCCTCAGCTCTTCGGCGATAGTCTTTGTTTGCTCTACACCACATCTCAAAAGCAATGTAAAGTTCACTCATACAGCTCGGTGGATCTAGAGCGAAATGATTGGCGCAAGGCCCAATTTTTAGTCCTTTAATGCAAGCTTCGATGGCCACCTCGTCGGGTACCTTGGGAGCCTGAGCTCTTAACTGCACGAATCTATGAAAATTTGTCTGGAGAGGCTCTTTTTCCTCCTTGAACGCAACTGAAAAGATCACTACTGGTCAGCGAGTTTCTGCTGATGCCCTTGAAGTTTTCCATGAATTTATCCCTTAACTCTTGCCAAGACTGGATCGACATTGGTTTTAGGAGTGAGTACCAATTCAAAGCTGCTCCTTCACATGCTATCACAAAAGATTTGGCTAAGACAGTGTCATCCCCACCTGCTAAAGCTATTGATGCTTCGTATGCCATTAAGAACTGTCTAGCATCGCCAGTGCCATTAAACTTTGGAACCGGAGCTCCGCGGTGAGTCAAAGGCCAAGCTGTTAACTGAAGGCTGGGTGCTAGAGGATCTGAAGTGTCGATTGCTCTTGGGGTGATCATGGTTCTTTGAGAAACCGAAGTTCGGATGCCCGTTGGAGTACCAAAGAGTGGCTGTTCGTGATTGCTCCAATGTTGATCCAAAGAGTCTAACTCATTCTGCTTCTGAGCCATTTCTTGCATTTCTGCTTGAAGCCTAGACAACCTTGCTTTTGCTGAAATTAACTCATGCTTGAGTGTGCTTGCACGCTGTGTGGCTTGAGTTTCTACTAACATTTTTTCCTTCTCCTTCTGCAATCTTGCCAATTTTTGCTTGGTGGCTTCTAATTCTTGTTCTTCGGTTTGCACTTGGTTTGTTTGAGAGGGTTGAGTCGAAGCTACCATTTTTAACTTTTCGGCTCTTGAAGTTTTGGCTTCGGTTCTTTTCTTTTTTGTAGCTTCGTCAAACTTGGAAACCTTTGATTTGTCTACTGTCACAGAGGTATCTAGATCTCCGGTTTGAAGAGACTCCGGGACCTCCAACTCAGCCTCTTCTGTCAGAACATCCTTGCTTATCTCGGATAAATTTTTGGTCTTAGGTGCCATGTGAGTATGCTTTCCGTGCACACACAAACGGTGGGCGCCAACTGTTGGTACGTATTCTCTCAATTGCAATACGAACCAGCAGTGTAAAGTGTAAATCGTCTCTCTCGATCCTTTCAAAAAGCTCCCCTCAAAAGGAGGGCTAGACCCTACTTTTATAGGGGTTACAAGGTCGTTATTTTACAACAATACCCTCTTGCCTTGCCCCACTTGCAGGCTATTCTATTCGTACTTTACAATATTTGGGGACGGGCAAAAGGGTAATTTCCTATACAATGTCGTATGTCATTTTACTTCATCTTCTAACTAATGGATAACCACTAAGGTGATTGGCTTCGCAACACCTTCGGACCCCGAGCTTCGCGACCTTTCCTGTTTGCTTGATCACTCGCCCCATCGCCGAGGCCTTGTAATGACGAGCGAAGGTGACCTCCCACTTAAAGGCACTCAAAGCGTTGCCTGCTGACCTTCGCTCCAGACGACCATAGCATGCTTACATGGGTCAACAATCATCGACCTTCGTTCGACTTGCCCTTCCAAACCTCTGAAGATGTCGAAGGTCCTGTGCCCTTGCGTCTTACATTGCTCGATTTGAGGATAACCTTTGATTCGTTCGCAGAGAACCTCTCTTCCTGCTTGTCTTGTGCCAGCTCCTATTTGACCATTCCGAAGGTGCGGTTCTCAAAGGTCCGTTACCCCAACAAGGAGGTCGCACGGCATGCCGGACCAGTCTGCGGCCGCCGCCGCCGCCGTGGCCGGTGGTGATGGATGATCCATCATATCGCGCGAAGGCGGTGGGATGATGCGAAGCGCGAGTACGTTTGTTAATCTGGCTATTTATTATCTTTATAAAACGTGGCCCTTGGGCATTCAGTTTGGGAGCTTCAGTCACGAATCGGACTCGCATGGGATCTAGTACCAAATTTTCCATTTCCGAATCGAACTCTCTCCAAAGCATATATCTGCAAATTCAATTTCTTTAGAAAACTATATTGATTCATGCAATCGGCTTTGACGTGGGCAGTTATTAATTGGGTCACGACTTTTGAACCCGATTCAATCATGGATGTAGCATGTGGACGGAAGAATTATACAAAAAAACTGACAACAAAAACAATAAATACAACAGGAACCATGCGTCTACAGTGTCGGCGATGGCAGCTTCGAGAAATTCCAAACCTCACACATGGATGAATTGGGCACTTCCGTGTTAGCCGTTTTAGTTGTAGGTATTGGCCGTGTTTGGATGCGTGGTGTTAGTGTTAATGTTAGTGGGAGTTTTTAACACCCCCAACTAACGCATAAAAAACTAGCATCAAAGGTGTTTGGATTCCTGTGTTAGTTTGTATTGAACGCTACTTGTACAATCATTAGAGGATTCAAGTTGACGATTTAGGTTGTTGGGGGCCATGTTGCCCTCCGTGTGGCCACAGAGACAGATGACCGGCGGCGGGTTGCTCACGCGATGAGGCTCCTCCGGCAGCTTCGCGACGACGTTGTTCGGTGGCGGTGCTTCCTTGGGTGACGCCGCAGCTCTTCGTGGCGGTGGACGGCGAGCGCGTCTGGTGATGGCGCTCGGGTTCACACGGGGGAAGGTGCTCCGGCGGTGATTTGTCAACGGCGACCGGCGGCGGAGCTGTGGCTCGTCGTTGTGAACGTCGTGGTGGCTTCGCCTCACCCCAACGACAACCGCAGTGGCGCATCGGCAACCAATGGCGGCGGCGGCCCTTGGTCGTCGACGCGTCCGGCAGCGTTGTTGGATAGGGGCAGCGGCACTGGGGATGGGAGCCGGTGACGCTGGGGATGGAGGCCGCCGACGGCGTGTGTGGATCTGGGCGGCGGCGGTGGAGGATGCAGGCGTCGGGAGCCAGATGGTGCGGCGGATGGATCCAGTGCGGATAGAAAGGAAAAAATTGGAGTAATGAGCATGGACCCCACCAAAAGTAACACCAATTACCACCTCTTGGAGGGGTTAGTTTTTTTTTTGTGGTGTTAGTCCCAACTAACACCAAAATAACACTTATGTTTGGATCCAAAGTGTTAGTTTAGTGTTATTTTTACTCCAAACTAACACTAACACTTGGATCCAAACGGGGCCATTGTTTGGATTCAGTTAGTGGAGTTAGAGCATTTCCAAGAGTGCCTAATATTTATACTCCTAATAGTTTTAGAATGGGACATTGCCAAAAAGTTTTAGGTCTAAAAGATACTACTTTCTCCAACAGTAGTCCTATTTTCAATTCCCAAAAATTTTAAAATTTTCCACATCATCACTAGTGGGACTTCCTCCAAGGCCTTTTTTCTGTTGCATCTAAAGACGCGGACCAATCAAAACTCTAAGCTTTTTTTATTATTTCTGCTGCATCTAGCGCCAACACTATCAATGCTCTATGATTTTTTTTTATCATTGCATCTATCTGGTGCAACTATCAAAGCTCGCGTGAGGCCTCCTCTAACGACTGTCTTAATCCGTGAACAATGCAAAAGGTTAAGAGCTAGCTCTTGTTTAAGAGATAGTCTCATACACGTATTTTTAGATTACGTGAGGATAATAATGGGTCATTCATGTTATGAGCTAGGTGCTAAGAGCTAGATCATTGAATGAGCTGTGTCTTAGAGTGCTTAAAGTTGACGTGCTAGCTCAACCATTGGAGAAGGCCTGAGGTGCCTGCCCGTCGGCGGTGTAGATGCCCAGACGAAGAGAATGAGAAAAATCAGAGATTTTGATGGAATAAATGCTATGGTCGCATGACCTTCTCAAGAGAACGGTGCAACTAGAAATGCCAGCACGAGAGAAAAAGCCGCGGAACGGAAAAAAAATTGATGGAGATTGCTGGATTGGGAGTGCCAAAAGAGCTCAAATTTGGCTCAAAATAACTCTAGTTTTGGGTACACCAAAAAATTGGGTACGAGATTGGACTGCTATTTTTTCAGTTTATACCCAAAACAAATTATTGTGAGTCTTTTTGAGGCACTCTTAGAGATGCTCTTACAACAATAAACATGTTATAGAAAATGCGAATATTGTAGTTGTAGTACCTGTTAGAATGACTTAGTTTTCTGAAGGCTTACATGTATCATTTCGATTCAGTATGTGTGTTAAGAATTAGAAGGATTTCAGTGAGTGATGCTCGGATCCCTACCAGAGGCAGAGGGTGGATTTGCAAAGTCACTCAATTCGGCTCCCCAAAACAAACTGGCCTCTTAAATTGGAGAAGGCTTCCTAGCTAGGCCAGGCAACACCCTATATTCCCAGGGCTTATTCAGATACAGCCCATCCAACCACAAGCACTCAAACAACATGTCCTCTTTGTTATTAGCTTTTCCATGTTCAACCCAAAATCTTGTCAAAAGATGTACACAGCAACAATGTTCAATTCATCTTGATATGGTCGTTCCAGGGCATACAAATTACCAAATAAGGTAAAAGAACACTACTCTATCAATCGGTCGTGTGGACAAGACAACCCAGAGGTGAGGTGAAATAAATACAACAGCAGCACTTGGATACGAGTACAAAAGAAATGCGCAATAGCCTCCCAAGACCCATACGCGTGATCATTGTACGGTGATGCATCATTGCCAGCCCAATTTACAAACACGGCGTTGACAGACCAAACAAGTGAAAATTCATAGTACATCAGATGTTTGATGGATGAAATTGAACAATGAGTATCTGAGACACCAGATTAGCTCTTCCAGGTATTGGGCAAGAGTTTATCTCCTTTCTCATAACTCAGGCAAGGCATTCAGTTCTGATCTCACGGGTTCCTCCCAAAAGTGTTTGTTTGAGCCTGCTGTTCGAGGACTGCAATTCTGCATGGTAACAAGTTTAATTTGTTACAACAAAAATAAATAATTTTCATCTGCCAGTGACAAGAACATGTATTGAGATACCTGCTCCCCTGTGACAAATTGGAGTCAATGTCTAAATAGTCCTAGTTTCTACCAGGTTTATATCCTCGTCGATAAAGAGCATCACGGCTGTCATCACAAGCCTGTTAAATTCATAAAAAAAAAAGCAAACTGTTAGATTATGCACCATAGCATTCTTAGCATTCTAAGTTAGCATTAAGCTGGAAGGGAAATACATGCTCAACAAAATCTGAAATAAGTTGCAATATATGGAAACAATCATCCAGCCACTACCAACCTAATGACCAGTAGATAGGTTAATGTAAGGCTACGTCTATAATACTTGATATATTCGCATATTTCAACTTATTGCTCATGAAGTTTATAAACATTGTGTAAAGACGATCTCATGTGTGAATTTCCCAAGTAATATTTTCATTAACCCTTCTTATCACCAAGGAGATTGAAATCAGTATATTTTTGGGTGAGGAAACTCAGGTAACCAATATAAAAATATTATAAAGAATTTTGTTCTAAAACATGGAAGGGCCAGTATGAGGATGACTATTTATAAGTGTTCAATAATGTCCTAGGTATTTATGAATAACTGGGGCAAATTTAGCACTCGCAAACAGATGCATACTGTACTCCAATCACACAAAATATTAACTAAAACTCTAAAGGAAAAAATTGAACTCAAACCTGTAAATAGTTATAATAAATAGGCAGAAGTAGAAGGCAAGCTTGATCATCCTGTACTTCTTCTCTCCATTTAATTGTCTAAAAATTTCAGTGACATCTACAAGGTGTTTCCGAGCCATGTACCTGATTACAAATAAATCATATGATTGTGTTTTATTATCATAACACAACAACCAACTAACATGAAGGCACAAGAAACAAAGAAACATTACAGGTTAGGTTTGTTATATAGGCAGCCATTAAAAGGGAATATGCAAACATCTACTTTGCTTTGCTTTAGAAAAAGTTTATTACACAAACAAATAATTATCATTTAGACATTACCGCTCGGGCAAAATTTAATTAGAAAAGCATATCAGACATCCCGCTAAGATGAGATCACCAATTATGATCCGAACTAGCCCCAATGCCAAGGGAGGATTAATCCAAAATCTCAATAAAGATTGAAGAAATATTCAAACTGAGAACTCAGATATTCCTGATACTCTATTTCAGCCGAACAACAATTGGGCAGGCTACAACCTCCATACCTATCATGTCTGTTAAATTGCATAAAGAGGGGGAAGGGGAATTTCTATTGACATGTAACAATTGAAAATGGAGCGCTTGCCTTTATTCAAGGGATTAAAATCAGTTGTTTTACCCAAACTAGAATTCTGCTACATTATATCTGTACCTTATACTCGAACATACTAAGTTCCACTTTCATTAACCATTGTCATGGTTAACTATATGTGGAATCAGTGATCCAAAATATCAAATGGTTCTTTTCTAGCAAATAGTGGTCAAAAGGAAACTTCTCATGTTGACAAATGAAGTGCACATGGCAGCTTCAGAGTTAATGTAATCATATTGCAGCAATAAGAAAAGTTAATTACCCAACAAATTTTGGTATTAAGGTTATAAAATCTGGCCGGGTATAACCCTAGAACAGGTGTACTGTCTTCTGACCTCTAATACCTAGACCAATATTTTCAGAGAAGGAAGTGCTGCAAAACCAGAGAAAAAAAACAGATGGCCCAAAACAAGCAGAAAACTACAAATTCTCACCCTAGATAGGAGTACAATATCACGATTTCAAATCCCATAATTGATTATATCCTTACTTAGCTGTTCCAATAAGGATTCTGGATAGTTTCAAACTACTATTTATATGTACAAAAAATCAAGATGTAAATCCAGCCAAATAATATTGCCCTAACAGCAGTATCTAATGACGAAACAATTATGCCAGAATTAATATAAAGATTGAAATCAAGTAGCACGTACAGTTTGACATGGTAGTACGTTACAGGTGCCATGACTAGAAAGGGGAACCAATGCAGCGTGAAGAGGAAAGAAGCACACAATGCTGCTTGAAGTGAGTATTCTATAACGACCACTGCGTTGATGCGTGCTGATGAATCATATGGGTTGATATAGTCATACTCCAAATCAGACAAACAGATAAGCTGGTATAAAAGAAGAAAGCAAAATCAGTGGAATAAATCAACAAGATTGGACAAGCTAATAAGAAGGCAGGCTGTTTGGTGTATAAATTACTAAATTCACTTATAAGACTGTAAGAAATCATAGAATGCAGCGATTTAAAGATTGTTGGATGAGTCATCGCATAAAGCCTAACAATCATGGCAGCTGGTAGAAACACATTAAGACCATTCAACCACATTAGTCATTTACAGATCATGTGGTGAGATTAAAGGATCAATGATCAATTATGTTGAATTTGAGGTTTAGAACCTACAGCCATTGCCACTGACGACCAGGTTGGTTTCACACCAACTGAAGGAATAAGCTCATGGTGTGTATGATAACATCCACAAGTCCTAGCTGCTGCCTGCTGGCAGCTAACACTCCAAACAGAACAATAAGAAGCTTCAAGTATGTGTTTAACAAGATACCAAACCCTTACTGTCAACAATTTACATATCAAAGCACATAAACATAAATATGGTTATATCTAAACAACGAAAGTTGAAATATTCTAGCCATATATATTGGGAACATTTGTACAAAGATGATTTCTTTTTGCGATTAATATCTCTAGGACTAAAAAAGAAATTTCTTCTCCCAACAAAAAAAAATCTATCTGGCTGTTCATCTCGTCCCCATCCTCTAAGGTACGAATGACACGCCAAGAACGGCGCCGTTGACCGAACCCGGCATCGAATTCCGTCAAATCCCCACAGAATCCCGGCAGCCTTATCCCAAAACCGGTTATCGATTGGCCCCTTCCGCGCAAGATTCAGAGTGGACTCGGCGTAGTCAAAGAGTGAGCTTTTAAGAGATGCAAAGGGGGTCATGGTCGGGCTTGCCTGGTACGCGGTGAGGCCGATGAGGACCATTACGGAGGCGAAGGAGAAGAGCCACAGTATGAGCTCCACAGACATGGCTGCCGCGCCGGAGGACTAACAAATACCTCGCTAACAGCTCGGGAGCAACTCGATCCAAGAAAGCTCGCGAACAGATCCTCTGCTCCTCGCGGGCGTCACGGAGAGAAGGGCCCTCGAACAGCCCGGTCGCTCCGTGCCCCGCGCGGTCACAATGGACGTGGTGGCCGCCGGGCGCGGGAGAGGCGGCGGCGGCGTTGAGGTGGGGTGGGGGAGAGGGGAGACGAGCAGGTGGGTTTGCGGCTGGGTGCTTGCGTTGCGTGCGAGGAGTTGGTCAGAGAGGGTACACACTGATGTAAGGTACCTGGACTGCCTGCCATTCGAAGGCAATGGAAATTTCCCCGAAAAATGCTTGTGTGACCCGGCGATCGCGTGAGCCACAATCGTGGCGGTGGGTTGTATAAAGATGCGTGTTCTATTGTCATCTGTGTGTATTTTCATCGTATCAGTTTTATTTTCTATCCGTATGAGACTGCGTCATAAAGAATATCTCTATACCGATGTGATATAAAGTAAGAATCTTTGCCGGACGTACGTGACATCAAGCTGTTCTACGCGTTGTTCGAGGTAATGTTTAAAATTTGACCGTTGTTGGGGCTGCGCGAGTGCAGTGGCAGACCGAATTTTTTATATATGGAGAGTCGTTTGGATGTGTGGTCTGGAAGATCTCTAGGAGTATTTTATTTAATGTTAGGAATATGTGCCACTAATTGTTGACACGTTTAGGTACTGATATTATATATTTATTATGTTGGGCTCACCTAGTCTTATTTGTACTCTCTTCCATTCTAGTACACCTTTAGGAGATATCAGTACATTTTGGTACGTTTCGAATAATATTAGTCACTGACATAAAGTTGTTCGGCTCTTTGTTTGAAGTAATGTTTTAAGTGTTGACCACGCTACGGGTCTGCCGGAGTGCGGATGCAGAGCAAAATGTTTATATATTTTATGCCTTTATGATGTGCGGTCAGGAAGAGCTCTAGGAGTATTTTATTTCATCTTTGGAACATGCAACATTAAATGTTGACACGTTGCAGTATTATATTATATATTTCTTGTGTTTAGCATATATATATATATATATATATATATATACTCGGTCATTCTTATCTGTAATCTGTTCGATATCTGGTACACCTTTAGAACATGTCCTCATCGTTCTCGGCCACAAGAAAAACCATCCGATAAAGCAACAACATCATCTAGATCCACAACTCTCTACTAACAAGTATTGTCTCAGACAAACTACTGAATGATCAAACATCAAGTTCAGATAGGAAGAATGCTTAGGTGCTCACAATAGTGCGGGCCGGGGGGGCACCATGAAGATGCAATAGACAATGACTAATAGCAAGTTAACACATGTCTTGTATGAACATATCAAAATGATTTATGAACAAACTAACCGACACACACGTTATAGCAGATGCAGAAACATAAACATTTTGTCTCCATATACAGGTACTCCGTACGTGTTATGCTGAGATTCTTGTAGAAAGCATGACTGACTTGTGAATGAAATTTTTCTTACTTGCACATGGCTAATGAAAATCGCAAATAGGCTAATTTTTTTTGTGCTTGCCATGTATGCTATAGGAAAAAAGAGTTTCTGAACACTTTTAAACCCTAAATACGCTTTATACTATTAAGTAATTAAAATTCAAAGATATACCATATTGAAAACTAAAATGTTTGTGAATAATATCTTTTGTCGTAGATGGTCAACTAATTACTTTAAAAACAACGAAAAGGAAGGAATCGGTACCGGTACCAATATACTAGCTGACAGATCTAAATATACGAGTTTATTTGCATTGTACATGATAATTTGTTACCTAACATATTGTCACTCGAAATTGGTACTTGTACCAACTCGGATTTAGGATAAAATAAGTACACGTAATTTTTTTTGTAGTCACTGTATCAGTACCTACTTGGAATAGGTACCGGTACCTACTCAGAATGGGCACCAGTACCAACTCGAATTTGGGATAAAATAAGTATAGGTAGTTTTTTAGAAATGATTATGTACAGTGATCAAATGACGTGTTTTCCTGTTATAAGAACAAATAAAACAAATAAGAAATTTATGTGTGAGTTAGAGAGAAATAAAATTATGTGGATCGTGTACATTCGGCTCTCAAAATTCTATGGTACAAGGACATATTTGCTCAATTCAACAGAAATTGAATTACAGAAATAAAATTAACTACGTTCTACTACACACATGTTTTATTTACGCAATTCGGCCACGGTGGACGCGGGGGAGGGAAGGGAGGGAGAGAGAAAGAGAGGAGGAGAGGAAGGAGAGTTAAAAAATTATATAACGTGGGTCCCATGAGTTGGTAGTTGGTACAAAGGATGAAGTTTGGAGTACGACGAGTGTGAAGATAATAAAACTGTACTGGAAATCTTGATGATCAGGACATAATATTCCTTTTAGGGATACGTTTGGAGTACGACGATCGCGGATAGGCTGATAGACCGGCTACGGGAAAGGCCACGCGGCCCACACCTGGCCGCGGTCAAAGGCCACGCTAGCTTTCGTTGACTGGAGTCGCCGTCGTCCTTGTACCCTCGCCGCCTCCGTGTCCGCCGGCCGGTGGTTTCCCTCCGTCTCGCTGCGTTTTCTAATGGCGCCGTGGCGGGGCGATGATGTTGGCGCCGAGCCACGTACAGCAGGAAGAGACTCTTCACGAGCACCGCGTGGCATGTTGCCTGCCGCTTCCGCGCCGCGCGTCAGCAGGGGAGGAGAGCAGACGACGTCACCCACCGCGTGGTCTCATCTATCTACCACGTTGCCCTCCTCTCGCCCCTCTCGGCATCCGCCGCCTGCCGGGCAGGCCACCTGTCGTCTCTCCATGCCGCTCACCAGGTGCTCGACGAAATAGCTGCGAGCTGCGCTGCTGCTTGTTCGTGCCGATCGCAGCAGGGCGTAGTTGGTTGCAGGTACAATGATTTCTGCTTACAATTAGCTCGTACCTTAGGATTGCAGTTTCTGCTTTTTCAGCAGCGCGAGCTTGTTCAACGTGTATGGACCATAGGAAGTTGAGCACACGCGCTTCACCTGCATCTGTAAGCTTGTTCCAGAACAGAACAGGGGGGGAAGCTGCTGTTCCTGCACTGGACTTTAGTGAAGTTCAGTGGCATTCATTTTTATCAGCAAGTGGAAATAGATAGTTAGTAGAGTAGCTGCTGGAAGATTTTGAACCCCAGTGGATCCCATCATCTGCCCACTTTGGGAAACCGTACAGTCCAACCATGTACTGTGAACTAGTGGGTATAATGGTTAATAAGCATCAGGTGGCTCTTTTTTTTCCCTGAAGGAAAGGGTCTGACTTCATAACTGGGTAGTATTGTGCAGCCTGCATGTAGAACACTAACCACAAACTTTACATTTTATGTTTGTATATCAAATGTCCCTTGGACATCAGTTCGTTTTTCGAGTGCTGATCCCAATTTGCTATTCTGATTGCGAACATTCGCCTTTTTGTTGACCTGAGTTTTAAACCTCATGTCTTTTCCTGTTTGCAGCTTTTTTTTTATAATCGGTTGCCTGGCCCCTTATCATTGCAATGGCAGAGTCCCATGTTTCTTGTTCACCTTCAGTGGTAAGGTTTATTATTGTAGAAGGGTTAGATTAATTTGTTAGAGGTATAGCATTTTGTTTTGCTGGCATCTGCAAATATTCTTACAATATGGAAATTGTGATGAGTTTTGATTTATTTCCTTGGTTTAGGACGCGAAGATAGAGAAATGTACTGAGGTGAATACAACTGAGGTGAATACAACTGGGTTTCTGTCAAATCTTCAGAATTTCCTACTCAAGTGCCTCATAGCTGTCCTCTCATATGGTCCAATGCCCAAACATATAGCATTTATTATGGATGGTAACCGTAGATATGCTAAATTTAGAAGCATCGAGCAAGGAACTGGACACAGAAGGAAACTGCAAACAACAGTGTGCATTCGGAGATTTCAGTGGCTGATTTGGACCGCCACATGTATAGTGCTGGTTGCCCAGAACCTGATATCGTGATCCGGACTTCAGGTGAGACTCGACTGAGCAATTTCCTTCTGTGGCAGACAACCTTTAGCCACCTTCAGAATCCACACGCTCTGTGGCCCGAATTCTCGTTCAAGCACCTTGTTTGGGCTATATTACAGTATCAGAGAGTTCACCCTTATTTAGTGCGAAACAGAATGCTAGCTAAGAAGCAACTGTGATCCCCTGTTCTTCGCAAGGTGTCACCACAGAACACATCAACTGCCCGAGAGTTGCTTTCTTTTGTTGTTCCTTGTGTTTTGTAAATGGAAATGTCAAACGGCACATTGTGTATGCTCTAATGGACAGGCGCAAACCTGGGGTGAAAACAAGCGTGGCGTGGTAAATCATGTAACAATTAGTCGAACTTGTAAACATGTTGTGACTCATGAATTTACAGGCTGCCTGAGGAAAACGGGTTAAATGCAAATTTTTTATCGCAAACGCTTGGTCGTCTATGCAAAATACCTCTCAATAAATTATGTGTGGGCCAGTATTGCTGCACTGGCTAGCATTTCGTAGTTACAGAATTTGCAAGACAAATAAAATGGGAAATTTGTATGATCGACATCCTTGGTCAATATAGTAGTGAAGTAGCACATGCAACTCTAGTCCACATTTGAAATGCTGGAACCTCCATGTTTTTTTACGAGAATCTGTTTCTTATGAAATTCTGTGAAGTTCGTACCAAATTCTGACCAAAACGTGATGGTATCTGATATATGTATCCTCCAAGAAAACCAACAATTTAAATGCAAAAAGGGAGTTGCAATGAGGCACAAATGAGATGTCAGGTTAGGAAGTTGTATAAAGAAGAGTGATTAGTCACAAAAACTTCCTTTGATGACCATCAGGCCATCAATCTATGATAACTTAGTTTTTCTTCTGTCATCACAATAATGTGTTGGAGAAACGATGGAGGACCGATGACGGAGGCACGAGCTGGACCAAAAGCTTAAAACTTGCGAGTTAGCTCGGTTCCTTGTAGCTTGGCTCGGTTCAACTCTTTTCGCGGGATTTTTTGACCGAGTGAAGCTTCTATTTTTGTACGTTTAATTAACGAGATGGCTCGAGTCTCGCAAGCTGCTCATAAGCCAACTGAGCTACAAACTGATAACAGTGTACCATTAGTTTCTAAAAAGATGTGTGTTGCTACTGTTGTACTTATGGAAGAGCCAAAACTCCATGTACATTTGTAAATTTTGGATGTTTGAAACCTTATAATTTCTATAATTTTTTGTGTTTCATATATGTCGGGTGGTAATTTTAAATTTACATCTAGCTCATGGGCTACCAAGCTAGCTCGAGCTATTAATGAGCCAAGCCAACTTTTTTCTCCTTTTTTTAAACAAGCCGAGCCGAGCCGGCTCCTTAGATGATGAGCCAAATCGTGCGGCGCCAACCGGACGACCAGACAATGGCGATTCTAGGCCTAAAACCTAAGGTCGTCCAATAAATGATTGGGAGGGAGTCTGTGGTGCTAACTATCTGGGCCGGATAGTAGGAAAATCAAAGGGTGAAAGTCTGTGGGCTGAATCTTAGGGTGGGCTGCGGGCTGCGGCCCACCCAACCCACCACCTAGGTTCGCCCACCATTCAGCTGCACTCATAACATTGCAAATAAACCCTAACATTATTTCATAATGATTGTAAATCAACAAGAGAAGCGCAGAATTCATGGCCTACATAAATCATTTGGCACCTTTTTTTAGATTTGATGGCTTAATATATTGGTTCGAGTTCTGGCCGGAAAACGAGGAAAAAAGATAGATGAAGGAGAACAGGCTCGTATTGGGCATATGGATGCGCCTCATCAATGGGTCCGGTTTCATTTAGGCCCATTAGAGAACCGCGCATGGGTCTCCTACGAAATGGCAGAAAAAATATTGAAGACTTGTTCTACTTAACCTTTGCGATTGCTAGTTTTAATTACTCATTTGAAATTGCATTTTCTCTATAAGTACGGTCCAACTCATGACCTAACTGCAATAAACGATGTGGGCATATAGTATGTTTTGCCGCGACCGTCGCCCACCCCGGCCGTCGCACGCCCGCCACGACCGTTGCCTGCCTCCGCCGGCCATGACACCGGCCGGCGCGCGCCCCTGGTCCCTCCCTCGGCGGCGGCCTCCTCGTCGTCCGGCCGTCCGCGCGTCCTCCTCCTCCGGCCGGGTGCGCTACCCCGATCCCCGGCCGGCATTGTGCGACCCCTGCTCCGGCCGCCATGCCCCCAACACCGGCGGCGCGCCCCCCTGCTCCGGCGGCCCTGAACCCCCGAGCGGCGCCTGCAGGTAATTTGTTTTTTGGTAATTTTTGTGTTGTAGTTAATTTAGTTTAGGAAATTAGATATATAGTTAAATTAGCAATTATAGATATGTATAGTTAGCTATGTGATGGCTGCTCGTTGTATATAGACTTAATAATGCTTGCCGATGACCTGTGTGACTTGTGGATGAATTGTGAGCTTGTTTGCGTACTCAGACACTCGGCGTTGGCCAATTTGTGTATTTATTTATATTTCTGTGTTTGTGGATGGTTTTTTGTGATATATATCATGCCTGTGATCTCTATATGTTTCTATATGATGCCTGTGAAAATGTGATTTGAGGGGGTACTTTTAAACGCAAAAAACAAAAAAACAGGGATTTTATGGTATGTACCTGCAAACATGCCACAGTTTGCCGTGCGCCTGCTAGCTGGCGCACGGCAAACATGCCATTCCCGCGTCGTCCCCGCCCCCTGTCATGCCCGCCGTCATGCCCCCGCCGTCACCATGCTGCGTTCGGGAAGGATGAATCGCTCCGTCACCATGCTGCGTTCGGGAAGGATGAATCGCTCCCGAAAAGGAGTCTATTGATTCTCTCCCAATTGGTTGGATCGTAGGGGCGATGATTTACTTCACGGGCGAGGTCTCTGGTTCAAGTCCAGGATGGCCCAGCTGCGCCAGGGAAAAGAATAGAAGAAGCATCTGACTCTTTCATGCATACTCCACTTGGCTCGGGGGGGATATAGCTCAGTTGGTAGAGCTCCGCTCTTGCAATTGGGTCGTTGCGATTACGGGTTGGCTGTCTAATTGTCCAGCCCGTGCCGTCGGACGCCGTCACCGCTTTAGTTTGCCGTGTGCCAGGTTTAACGCACGGCAAACGTTTTTTGTCGTGCGTGCGATTTAAAGCGCACGGCAAAGATGGCTTTGCTGTGCATTTGTGTGCCGTGCTGCCTTTGCCGTGCGTATGGAAAAAAACGCACGGCAAAGTCTTTGCTTGCGTATTCAGGTTCCGGTAGTGAGCGGCGGTGCCGTTGTTGCCTGGATTCATATTTTGGAGGTTTCCTTGTCTCCTCTAGCTAGGTTATTGCTTCGTCTCGATCTCTAGTGTTTTCCACACAGAAACACGGACGCATATGTATCACCCTTGATAGGAAGATGGAAATAATAAAAGGATTTTATACTAGCTAGATGGGTGGGTACTACAGTAATAGTACACTTGAATGCAGCACAATTGTTATATTGTATTTTTCACATGCGACCTTTACGGTGCTGTTTATACTGGTGTTAAATTGGTGTACTCAAGGGTATCAGCTACTAATTTCATCGCACGTCATGGAAGCCGTACCTTTCATTAAGTTTGACAGACCCTGATAAAATAATTACTATACAGCTGGATGTAAAAGATGCTGTGCTAAATGGATACAACTTGTATGCTTAACATAATCATATCTAAGAAATTAATTAATTCGAGGTAGATTCAGCCCACTGTGTTTAAAGAAAAATGCACAGAATGGGAAAAAACTTGCCCCACGATTATATGCCGTTCTTTTTCATATATAGTTCTTCAACTTGTTACGGCTCAAGGCCCACAACTTGGTTTCGTGATCTTACTTTCTGCTCAATGGCTGCACCTACCATTGGGCAAGCAATTTATAAGTGGTCTGTACAATTGAACAAGCTAGGGAAGTGATTACCTTAGTAAGGTTCGGCGCCAACATCTACGGTTGCTGGTTGGAGCATAATCGGGGATTGAAATTAATCACGAGAAAGAAACTGAATAACAATAAGGTAGGCCCAGAAGTTTCATAGGAATGGCCCTAAAAAAAAGTTTCATAGTAATCTACTACCAAGAGAAATAACCGAATGATGACCATAATAAATTTGCATTTTTATTTTTTTTCTAGAAGGACCTCAGCTCCCTTTCGGTAACGTTCGCTCTAAAATATTTAATTAACCTGACAGCTACTCGTACTTATCTACTTACTTTTTTAGATGAAGGGAGTTTAGCAAATGAAAAACGTCCCGGCTTCTGCAAACAAGTTTGCATCCGGCCAAATTATTACAAGATTCTTGTTATTTTAGAGACTCCGTCTCCCTCATAGCACACTCAGACACCACAACACAAAACTCTAGCATAAAAAGTGAAGATGAAGCAAAACAAAGCTTTAGTCGCCCAATTTATCTACTTACTTGGTCACTCTATCAGATACTTTCGGGTACACATTCTTTCTAATATAATGTTCACCAGGTACCGTCTAGTGGTTTATCCTATACATATATTTTCACCCTATATAATAACCGGGCAATAATTTAACTACTATTCTTGCCCAGACTAGCACTGGACTTTTTATGTTCGTCATCATTTGTATCGGTAGCATAAATCACGGGTCTAACTTTTATGGAGATGAGAGGTCATTTTGTCCTGGTTGGTAACACCAATCGAGACTAAAAGTATCTTAGGTTGGTGTTACCAATCGGAACTAATGTGTCGAGGCCTTTAGTTCGGATTGGTAACACCATCCGGGACTAAAAGATGACATTTTAGTCTCGGTTGGCACCACCAACCGGGATAAAAGTTCCTTTAGTCCTGATTGGAGTTACCAATCGGGACAAAAGGGTCCTCAACGGGCTACATAAAGTCACATGTTCTTTGTAGGTGGGGTGGTAAAGGTGCTACACGCGAGGTAAGAAATGGGTTCGAATCCCACAAACTGCAATAATTTTTTGACCGCGTGGAAGCTAACCGGGACAAAAGGTCGTGGCCTTTAGTGGATTCCTTGTCCTGGTTGCCAAAATGGGGACTAAACGGGATTGGCAACCGGAACAAAAGCTCATTTTACTACTTATGTAGTCTCAAGAATTATAGGATTATATAAGCCCTCAAACTCATACTTTACAAAAGATATATTAGAAAATATGTATGTTTAGATTGGCGAGACAGCGAGAGTTTGTGCCCATGATGTGTGGTTGCTAAATGCTGCTAAGGCCTTGTCCAATGGCATAAGATAGGTGGTAGCTCTAAGAAGAGAAGTGTCGGACTGAATGACTAGCAATCCACTATGGGTAACAAGTGGTAGATTTGTAAGGAGGGGATTGCATGGTTAGGGAGCTTAAGGTAACACAAGAAGCAAGGTTTAGACAGGTTCAGTCTACCCAAAGATATAATATCCCAAGTCTTGTGTTCGGTGGTGTTACTATTGCGTGTGCTCGATAAAGCTTTGGGAAGCTATGGCCAGTTGGGGTCTACAATAGGGCGATCGAATCACATGCCCTCTGAGAGTCGCCCTTGGACGTCTTATATAAGCTGACAATCTAGGGTTTAGAAGTCGGTTAAGATCTAAACCTACTGGATTACATCAAGGGAACTAATCGTATAGGATTACAGCAAATACTCCTAGATATTCAGGCGCAATCCGGTTGCCGAATTACGCGTCTTGCGAGCCACGTCATCATCAAGCTTGTCCAGCAAATTGGCAGTTATGGACCACCTCAGAGTCGGCCGGCTGCCACCCCTATCAGTGGTGGGTCCAGGGGTACCCATATCTCACACGAAGGAGAGAGAAGGAAAAGAAGCAACAAACCTAACACATTGAGAGATAAATACGTGACAGAACGTGCAACACTATTTCTTCTTTTCACGCTAGCTTTTCACTTCTGTTACTATTTATAGAGTACAAAATTAATTTAGCAAGCTTAGAGCTGGACCATTTGAGGCCTAATGACCACACACATGCTCCTCGGTAACATTCTTTATTTTATTGCCTGGGCGCCGTTGTCATAGTTGTTTGCAATTTCCTGTTGCCTTCCACACCTAAATCAATGAGTGAGTTGTGACATAAGGTTTTGAGAGGGACAGGAGATATGCATGATGTATCATCGGAGAAATGGAGCATAAAAGAATTATATATTATGGATTCGAATCCAATACGCTTTGAGTTGAATATGGATAATAATTTTCATATTTTAATTATATGGATGGCTTGAATTCGGATATATACTCCCTTTGGATATAGAAAATAGCAATCGTTGTATTGATGATTGTTTAGAACAAAATTATTACACAAATAGCAAGGTATGAGTATATAACACATATCCACAAAGACATCTCATTGAAGATAACATATTTATCATTAAATAGTCTAATAATTAAATATATATAAATAAATGTTTGAATAATAATATAAATATCTTAGTAGTAACATGTATATTTTTATTAATTAATAAATAATCTTAAGTACTTGAAATTAGTATGATTAGCCATGTTGAAATGAATAAAACTTAAAATTTATATATAATTAATATTAAACTCAATATCATTAGTCATAGAAATAAATTTTTTCAAAATTTTACATTCTTTCTTTAGTACTTTATTCTTCACCGATACGTATGGCATAGGATATTTCATATATTTGTCGAATATGAACATAGAATCAGATAGATAAAATTAACAAATAATGGATTCGGATTATTCGGATACATCCATTTTAGTATCCATATTGAACTTGGATACGTATATGGATATCCATATTGACATTTTAGCATATACGAAAGGTGGATATTTTCATATCCAAATCCATCTGTATATATCGTGGGTGAGCAGTAAATTTAATGGGGTGGGAGTACAGTCAATTGAAACGTGCATTGAATTATAAGGCAAGTGAAGAGCATTTGATCGGTAGCTAGCTTCTTCAGCATTTGTGGCAGATAAGTAAAACTGAATCAGCCATGACTAGTGTTGAGATTAAGTACACATTGGTGCCAAGCTTTGGATATGGTTGTGACTGGTGAGGAAGCAGAGAGTTAGAGACGTTAGAAGTAGCTGAATGGTGGGTGATTATATACGTGTTCTTCTCGATATATGTACAGCTGAAAAATACACAGGCTGATAAATAAGAAATTGCGACATCATCCATGAATGACCGAGGGATCAAAACCTGTTTTTGCTAATTATCATGTTTATTAAAGATCATATTGGACCTCTGAACATTGAGTGCCTGTTCGCTAAGTGAAAAAAAAGATTCAGGTGCTTCTAGGTGCCGCACCTCTCGCCGCCACCGCCCACCGGCATGTCGCCGTCGACCACCACCAGTGCCACGACTCGCTCTTCCCTCCTCCGCTTGCCTCCAGCTCGGCTGCAGCGCCTTCTAGGCCGACGTCTCTGTGCTTCGTTTCCACAGGCTGCTGGGTCTCCAACGCAAGCAAGGATCTAGTTCCTTTGCTCTGCCGGTTTCGTGGATGAAGCTAAGCTCGGTGATGATAAATGCCGAGGATCCCAAGGCCTCCCAATCCTAGAAGACCATACATGTAGTGGACTAGTGATCGACCTCTCTTGCTGTACCAAGCCACCCATATGGGAGTCTAGGTATCGTGGCGCAAGTAATATATATATATACCCTGTGCGACCAGAGGACAAGGCACATAGTTTGATTGGAGATATCTAATATATAAGTGTCTGGACGTCAAGATTGGACACAACATAAAGGTTGTACATCATAATCAGAGACAGAAAGTTAGAGACACAAAAAAAAACATGTCTCTGTGTCTCGAACCACGTCTCTGATGATTAATTTTGGCATAGTGTGAAAGAGATAGCGATGTTGCGGACCATCATGGAGACTGGTGGTAGTATGGTACAAGGGGTTCTCTCGATAAAAACAACAAAAAATAAAATGAAGCATCAACATTTTTTATATATCAAGTAAATAATATATCCATGCTCGGTTATGTAGAAGCAAGTTGAATGGTGAGCCTTCTTTGTTAGATAAAACCGGCACTAGCGTCGAGATCCCGACGGATCGACTAGCGCCATCGCAGCGGAAGCAACAAGATCACAAACGACATCGCCAAGATCAACACGAGAACGACAACGAGGCACGATATTTTTAACGAGGTTCGGCCATGTGCCTACATCCTCGGGGCATGACTACGGGCGGTCCTCCCCATAAACAGCAGCTACACCAGCATCTGGGCACCACCGCGGCCACGCCGCCGCCCACACCAGCCGCCAAGTCGTCTCACGGTTACACGGTAGTGCCCTCATATTTATGGGCCCGAGGGATACAAAGTACGACCCAAACTCTATCCCTAACCTACCAATTACAACTCAAGTCCATTCGTAACGAAAACATACACATATTCGACATAACTCTAACAAACTCCACCTTGGCGAATATGCTCGCCACACCTTGAAGTTGTCGATGCCAAACCTCCGTGTATCGAACTTGAGTTGACTCCTTTGGCTGCTCATTCAGAACAACCCGATGAGTCGGAACTGCACATGGCTACGATTGCTCTCCCGTCCATGACTCCACCTTCAACAACGCTTCCTCTCAGCTTGTACTGGTGTGTAGTTATTCACTTCTCACCAATCATAACATTCTTGCCACCTTGCATAACCCTCAAAGTCTTCTTATCAGGAGCCGCCTGATATAGCAAGCCTTCATTATGCAAAATCCCCAGCGATATTAGATTCCTCCGCAGCCCCGGCACATGCTTCACACCCTTTAGTAGTATATCTTGATCATCATACATCTTGAACATGATGTCGCCAACACCAATGACCCGATAGCGTGAGTCATCTCCCATGTAAACAGAACCACATTTATCTTGTTCAACGTACGACGAGAACCACTCCTTTTTGGATGTTGCATGAAACGAGCTAGCTGAATCCAATAACCACGCTCCACAAGACCTTTCACTTGACACCGTGAGAACGTCGCCATCACTACTATCCGAGTCATCTTTTTTCTTTGAGAACACAACACTAGCAGTTCCTCCCTTCTTCGATTCCGGGCAATCCCTCCTCATATGTCCATACTCCTTGCATCCATAGCACTGCGGCCCCTTCTTTTTCTTCTTCTTGCCAGTCTCTCTGTCTCGATCACCTCGGATTAGCAAAGCATCTCCAGAAGACTCTCCAGTTGCATTGTTCTTTCTCCTCTCTTCATGTGAAAGCAACGCAGCAACAACATCCTCCACCTTGATGCTCTCCTTGCCATACGTCAACGTGGTGACCAAGTGCTCATACGACCTGGGCAAAGAACACAAAAGAATAATAGCCTTGTCTTCATCATCAACCTTTACCTTGACCTTGACAAGATCCGCGATAACTTGATTGAAGACATTGATGTGCTCTGCAAGATCCAACCCTTCTTGCATCTACAAGCCATTCAACTTCTGCTCCAAATACACTTTCTGGGTCAACGTCTTGGACATAAATTGATCGCCTAACTTCTTCCAAATCTTTCCAGGATCGGACTCCTCCATGATAGTGTACATGATACGATCGTTGAGACACAATCGAATTGTCGCAGTCGCTTGCTGTTGCATCTCCTCCCACTTATCATCGTCCACCTTCACCGGCTGCTTCCCGTTGAGAACCTTCAGGATCCCCTGCTGAGCTAGCAGATCCTTGACCCTTGTTTGCCACAGCCCAAAGTTGCCGGTCCCGTCAAACTTCGTCACCTCGAACTTGGAAGCCATCGACGTCATGTTGACCTGCAATTAGAACAGCTGAATAACCTGGTCAGACCGCAGCACCCTCGCTCGTGCACGCCTCCTCGCCGCTGACCACCGACGAACACCGCCGAGCCTTGTTGTGCACGACCCGTGCACCACGAAGCTTTCTCCTCAAAGCTCCGATCACGCAGCCTCCGAGCCTCCCGTCAAACTCCACGCCGTTGCACGTCAACGATGTGACCTTTGCTCGAACGCCGCCCGCTATTTGCCTTCAACCATGCAAGCACTGGTTCGCAAATAGCCAGATTGCTTCTGTTGCAATCTCCTATCTGTTATATGGAGGGGAAATTGAATAGCAAATCCGAATCGAGTCGGATTCCCTCGTCCTTTCCTTTTCCTTGTCTCGCAGGATTTTTCTGTCCGGTAATGATTGTCCACCAAGCAGCCATGCACCATGGGGCCCTCATGATTAATTGCCACACAGAAACCGAGTCCTAGGAAGCCACGTTTGATCGAGCGTAGGGAAAAGAAAACAACTCTATTTCAAACTCCGATACATGCACGTACCAATTTCCTTGTACCAGCTTGATCACCAATGCCTCCTATCTCGTGATCGTACACGCGTCCAGCTGCCTATGCCACATCTGCATGATGCCCTCCGCCGATTCAAAAAAAAATCAAGCCAACTGCTCTTGTTCGACCCGCACAGACCCCAACACAGTCACACAATCCTCGAACAAATCGTCTCCATCAACACGCCGAGTCCACCATGGCTTTCGCCACCGAAGTCGTCACCCTTGGTCACGACGTCTTCTGGCCGCACCGTTGAACTTGGCCATCACGTCTGACCGGTCCCTATCGAACAACAGCCAAACAGCTCAATCAGCCCCGATCTCCACGTCTGGACGAATCCCGCTGATGTCTTGCTCATCGGATGGTTCGAGTCTCCTCCTCGAAGTGTCCGACTCCACAGATCGAATCGTCGACCGCCACCATGCTCCACCTTGCGCCATGTCCCTCCGTGGACATTGTGCTCCCCCACCATCAATTTCTGATGTGGGACTAAACATAACAATTTCCCCCGTCAGACATCAGGCCCAACTCTTCCATCACATAACCCCATGTGATATATCCCGGAAGACGTTATCCCAGGCCCCGAGTCCAACTCTCCAGTCACAACACCCGTGTGACCCTCCGGAGACGTTCACGGGCTCCCCCGTCACCATGTGACCTCTGAGATTTTTCAGGTTTCCCGACATTCGGCTCTGATACCACTTGTTAGATAAAACCGGCACTAGTGTCGAGATCCCGACGGATCGACTAGCGCCATCGCAGCGGAAGCAACAAGATCACAAACGCCATCGCCAACATCAACACGAGAACGACACCAAGGCACGATATTTTTAACGAGGTTCGGCCATGTGCCTACATCCTCGGGGCATGACTACGGGCGCTCCTCCCCATAAACAACAGCTACACCGGCATCCGGGCACCACCGCGGCCACGCCGCCGCCCACACCAGCCGCCAAGTCGTCTCACGGTTACACGGTAGTGCCCTCATATTTATGGGCCCTAGGGATACAAAGTACGACCCAAACTCTATCCTAACCTACCAATTACAACTCAAGTCCAGTCGTAACCAAAACATACACATATTCGACGTAACTCTAACATTTTTCACTACTAGAGATTAGTTCATCTATACATACTACTAACCCTTGATAGAATTTGCCTACAAACATCCGCAGCACATTAACCACAAGATCTTTACATAACCCACACATAATGAATCTCTAATGCGGAAAACTTATCTAATCATTACCAGTGTTAGCAGAAGCCGTCTCAGATGCCTAATTAAGCCATGGAGGACGTAGTCGTTCTTGTTGATGTAGTGGTCGCAGCAGGGTAGCGGCGTCCCTCTAGACGCCAGCAGCAATGCCCCTGGACGAGGGCAAGAACCTCAGCTCCCCTCCAGCACCCGTAGCAACCGTATTAATGGTGGCTAATCATGATACAGACTAAATGACATGATTAGAGGCTAGCCACCCTCAAATTTATAGTGTTGTGGGGCAGGGCCTTGCCCTTAGAGGGAAACTAATTTGGGCCCACCGATTACGGCCTAGATCATGATTAATTACCTTAATCATGAGATAATCATGTTTAAGTGGTTTAAATGGCTTTTCCTAATATGTTGCTCTTCTTGACAGGAAGATCACTTTCCCAACAACCCCCATCCGTGCTGATTAATGCACCATCTAAGGAAATCTATGCAGTATAAGCAGTCGCAAAAATATGCTAAGATTATTGTGGGTTCCATTTAATCTTAGCTCTCTATTAAATGGAACCAACAATAATCCAGTGTGTTTTAATACATTTAGTTTCAGGTAACACCTCACCCTACATGACGTGGGATAATGACTGCGTCCTATCAATTTTGGTGGGATAACTACATCCCTTGTACTAATGATTAGCTTGTAGGGGATGAGGTGATAGCTACCTGAAACCAGGTTAAGTAAATGGACTGGTAATATGACCATGATGGATATTATCAGTTCTAGATAGTTCAAGCTTGTGTAAATTATATAATTTAAACAAATGAAAGTGCTAAATTCTTCAGATCATCAATTCTGTTAACCCTGCATCCCTTTAATATGGAAATGGAATAGAATCATCCTAGTTCATTTGTTTTTCTTTCCTATGTTCCTTATCAATAGATTAACTGCCATAGTGGTTACTTGTGGTGTTCTGTGTTCTCCACTCGCTATATTGTTTGCAGATGGCATCTTTGAAGCAGTAGTAGTGCTAGATTTAGCCATGTGACAGAGATGCCTCGGGGGCTTCTCTCCTGCTGCGCTTTCATCTAAGCCATACGTTAGGTGACTCATTTATCCATGTTGAGTTCTTTCTAGCAACATTCATCAGATCATAATTAAAAGAGGATGACGCTTTGGCATTATTACTTTCTTTTAATTAATCTGGTCCCCTGATTCAAGGTAGAGACCTATATGCAAACTGTTGGTGATATGCCCAAGAGCCCATCATCACAATGCGGTTTAAAGTCCCAAGAGGATATTGATCCAAGAGAGATTAGGGTTACTAATGGGCCAATGAGATAGAAGCCCATTAGTACGCCCTATATATACGAGGCAGGGGCTAGGGGGCAAGATGACCTGATAGCCACGCCACCACCCTAGCCGTCGCCTCATCCTCTCTCTTGGCCGCCGCCCTTGCCGTGCGTGCGGTGCTAGCACACTGACGCCCGGCGTTCCATCCCCGTACGTGTGGACTCCGTGGAGGCGCTGCTGCGACTGCTACACTGATCGGCTGCTGGGATCAAGGATGAGGAGCTCGGTTCGTGGGACGTGATCGACTACTTCCTCTACATCGACGCGCGACTTCTTCCGCTGTGCTGCGCGTCTAGTGGTAACGATCTATGATCTTCTACTCGCAAGTATCTTAGGTGTATACGGTAGTGATGCTAGCGTAGCCTACCTGTTGTCTACAGTGGTACCAGAGCCATCTTGCGTAGTTTTTGGTCTGGATCATTAGCATATAGGTGATATGTTGTTGTAGTAGATTGGATCTATTACCTTTGCATGGTTTGATTAGATCAATTGGTCATAAGGGGTTAAAACTGGAGCGAGTTGATTGTGCGGCATCTGACCAAAAAGATTAGTTCATGTTCTTTCTCTGTTGTGCATACAACATGTCCCTACCGGCTGGAATCACCATCAGGGACTGACTGTGTGCATAGTCAGCTGATTGAACCAAGAGATCGAGATCATGTGTAGATGCAGTCTTCTCAAGTGCAAAGGTTGCACGGTCAATGTGATTGACCTAGTGAAAATTGAGGCATTATGAATGGCTCGGATTTGTGCTGATGCGATCACTCCGATGAGATTTTCATAAGGATTCCATAGATGCAATCTGTGCAATTCCGTGAGGTTTTCAGGGCACTGCCCTGAGACCCGCGGGGGGCGGCTCCCCCCTCGACCCCCCGCCCGCTGACCGCGTTGCTTTCTCGCTATAGCGGCTTCCTTGGCGCTACTTTGGTAGAACACGTCGTACGACTAACTTGTTTTTGCAGGGTATGATGTGAATGGTATGGCCTCAATGGAATGTGATGATATATGTGATGATTTGTGCGGCCTGCGTGTCGCAAGTTAACACAACTGGGTTGAGGTTGCACCATTATTGTATAACGACCTGCGTGTCGACTTGTATTGCTTGAATCCTCATGTAATTATTTCACTAGCTATTAGATTTAGTAGCTTAGTATCTTTTCATGGAGTCTTCAAACATGACGGCGATGATGATCACCACAAGACAGGACGGATGGCAATGGAGGTCACATTAGAGCCATGGCGATGGAGCCCATAGTGATGCAAGAGGCCATACTATTCACAATATAATATGATTATATGCCTGTGATGTTTATTTTTCCTGTCATATTATTCTTTCATGCTTTTACATATGGTGGACGTTTTAATCATGATAGAATAGCTTCCCTCGGAAAAAGTTGAGTTTTCTTATGCCTTTTATCAATAGCTGCACCTATAAACTTTGATCGTTGTGTGGTATGTTTACCAAATTAGAGTACCCTCAGCTATCTCTTTTGTATAGGGTGGATGTCGGACATTCACAAGCATAGTATTGGTTTACTCAGCAAAGCTATCAAAACAGTTTTGGGCTTTAAGGCATAGGGTTGGGGCCGGGGCATTGGATGCCACCCAACAAACAAGAGTCGTATAGAGATATGATTAGCAATTTTGTTGCTTACATGCATGACTACTTTTCTAGCCGTGATGCTAAAGCTCACTAGGATTTTAGTGATTATGGATCTTGAACCACTATATGTCATTAAAGGGAAGATGACTTAGATATAGTCGGTTGTCTTTTGTTAAATCAGTTAATGAAAGTCTTTACATACACTTAGTGCTGAAATTTTGCCTTACTTTAATGTTGTAGATCATGTCTGCCAGTAACAATTCTATTTTCAACTTGCATTCTGTTCTTGAGAAAGAAAAGTTAAATGGAACAAACTTTATTGATTGGTACCGCAACCTGAGAATTGTTCTCAGGCTAGAGAAAAAGGAGTATGTTCTTGAGCAGCCATATCCTGATGATCTCCCTGACAATGCAAATGCTGCTGATCGCAGAGCTTATGAGAAGCACTGCAATGACTCACTTGATGCCAGCTGTCTGATGCTCGCCACCATGTCCCATGATGTGCAGAAGCAGTATGAGCATACGGATGCTCACACCATGATCGAGGGGCTGCGTGGGATGTTTCAGAACCAAGCCAGGACTGAGAGGTTCAATATCTCAAAGTCCTTCTTTGCGTGCAAGCTGCCATAAGGTAGCCCGGTCGGTCCTCATGTGATCAAAATGATTGGTTACATTGAGACTTTGGACCGACTTGGTTCTGAACTTCACCGTGACTTGGCTACTGATGTTATTCTCCAGTCGCTCCCGGCGAGCTGAGCCTTTTATCTTGAACTTTCAGATGAATGGCTTGGATAAAACACTGAGTGAGTTGCATGGGATGCTAAAGACAGGAGAGGATAGCATTAAGAAGAATCCCAATCATGTGATGATGATTCAAAAGGGGAACAAAAAGAGGAAGCGTTGGACGCCTCCTAAAGGTAAAGGCAAGGAAAAGAGTTCCAGTGGTGAGTCCTTGGGCTCTAAGCTAAGGCCAGCACCTAAGGCCAAATCTGGCCCTACTTCTGAGGATTAATGCTTCCACTGTCATGAAAATGGACATTGGTCTAGGAACTGCAAGAAGTACTTGGAAGAAAAGAAGAAGAAGAAGGGAAGTGAGACTTCCACTTCAGGTATAAATGTTATAGAAATAAATATTGCATTATCTTCTAGTGAATCATGGTTATTTGATACTGGATTGATGATTCACACTTGCAAATCGTTGCAGGGCCTAAGTGAGACTTGAAGATTTGCAAGAGGCGAGTTGGACATTCGTGTCGGCAATGGCGCAAAGGTTGCGGTGTTGGCGGTCGGCACCTACCACTTGTCTCTACCCTCCGGATTAGTTTTGGAATTAAATAATTGTTATTGCATTCCTGCTTTGAGCAAGAACATTATTTCTTCTTCATGTTTGGAAGAAGTTGATGGTTTTAAGATTGTAATAGAGAATAAACGTTGTTCTATTTTTTGCAATGGTATTTTCTATTCTCATTGTCCATTAGTGAATGGATTATATGTTCTTGATCTTGAGGATAAATCTGTCTGTAACATTAATAATAAGAGGCTTAGACCAAATGATTTGAATCCCACTTTTATTTAGCATTGTCGCTTGGGTCATATAAATGAGAAGCGCATTGAACAACTCCATAAAGATGGATTGTTAACTCGTTTGATTTTGAATCATTTGACACATGTGAGTCTTGTTTGCTTGGAAAGATAACCAAAGCACCTTTCACTGGTCATAGTGAGAGGGCGAGTGACTTGTTGGGACTTGTACATACTGATGTATGTGAACCAATGAGCTCAATAGCCAGAGGTGGTTTTCAGTGCTTCATTACTTTCACTGATGACTTTAGTAGATATGGTTATATCTACTTAATGAGGCACAAGTCTGAATCGTTTGAAAAGTTCAAAGAATTTTAGAATGAAGTACAAAATCAATTAGGCAAAAAAATTAAATTTCTATGATCTGATCGTGGAGGAGAATATTTGAGCCTTGAATTTGGTGATCATTTGAAGCAATGTGAAATTGTTCCGCAGCTAACTCCGCCCGAAACGCCTCAATGGAATGGGGTATCCGAATGGAGGAACCGAACCTTGTTGGACATGGTTAGGTCCATGATGAGCCAAGCTGATCTTCCATTGTCATTTTGGGGTTATGCTCTTGAAACTATTGCGTTCACACTGAATAGGGTTCCAAGTAAGTGTGTTGAGAAGACACCATATGAGATATGGACTAGGAAGCGTCCCGGATTATCTTTTCTCAAAGTTTAGGGATGTGAGGCTTATGTCAAACGTTTGATGTCAGATAAGCACACTCCAAAGTCAGACAAATGCTTCTTTGAGGGATATCCTAGGGAAATTAAAGGATATTATTTTTACAATAAGGCGGAAGGCAAAGTGTTTGTCTCTTGCAATGGTGTTTTCTTAGAAAAGGAGTTTCTCTCAAAAGGATTCAGTGGAAACAAGGTGCAACTTGAAGAAATTCAGGAAATGTCCGAAACTATTTCAGCACCCGCTGAAGATCCACGGGATGCGTAAGATGTTGCACGACCCGTAGTTGAGGCACCAGCCCCATGAAGGTCTATAAGGGCACATCGCACTACTGACAAGCTCAACCTCCTCATTACGGAGGAGTGCCACATATTATTGATGGAAAATGATGAGCCCTTGACCTACATGGAAGCAATGATGGGACCTGACTCCGACAAATGTCTTGAAGCCATGGAATCCGAGTTGAAATCCATGCATGATAATCAAGTTTGGAACTTGGTTGATCAAATTGACGGTGTTAGACCTGTCGACTGTAAGTGGATTTTTAAGAAAAAAATAGACATGGATGGAAATGTTCACATCTATAAGGCACGATTGGTGGAGAAAGGTTTCCGACAAATTTAAGGTGTTGACTATGAAGAAACCTTTTCGCCCGTCGCAATGCTAAAGTCTGTTCGGATTCTCCTAGCAATTGCCGCATATTATGACTATGAGATATGGAAAATGGATGTCAAAATCGCTTTCGTTAATGGACATCTAAGTGAGGATGTGTATATGACACAACCTGAAGGTTTTGTCGATCCTAAAAATGTTGGGAAAATATGTAAGTTTCAGAGGTCCATCTATGGATTGAAGCAAGCATCTCAGAGTTGGAATATTCGTTTTGATCAAGTAGTCAAAGGGTTTGGCTTCATCAAGAATGAAGATGAGCCTTGTGTTTACAAAAAGGCTAGTGGGAGCGCACTTTGTGTTTCTGGTCCTATAAGTGGATGACATATTACTGATCAGAAATGATATTCCAATGCTTGAAGCCATTAAAACCTCATTGAAAAAGAGTTTTTCGATGAAGGATGTAGGAGAGGTGGCTTACATTCTGGGTATTAGGATCTATAGAGATAGATCAAAAAGGCTAATTGGATTAATCCAAGACACGTACATTGACAAGATACTGAATCGGTTCAATATGCAAGATTCCAAGAAAAGTTTCTTGCCAATGTCACATGGCATTGCTCTAAGCAAGAGTCAGTATGCTACGACACCTGATGTCATATGGTCGATCATGTATGCCATGCTTTGCACGCGCCCAAATGTTTCTTTTGCTCAAAGTGTCACTAGCAGGTATCAGTTAGACTTTGATGAAGCTCACTGGACAATTGTAAAAGGTATTCTTAAGTACTTTAGAAGAACTAAGATTATGTTCCTAATTTTTGGAGGCGAAGATGAGCTCGTTGTAAAGGGTTACACCGATGCTAGTTTTCAAACAGACAGATGACTCCAAATCGCAATCCGGTTTTGTTTTCTGCCTCAATGGTGGGGCAGTGAGCTGGAAGAGTTCCAAGCAAGATATGATGGCTGATTTGACGACAGAGGCCAAGTATATTGCAGCTTCCGAAGCTGCAAAAGAAGCTATTTGAATCAGGAAGTTTGTTTCTGATTTGGGTGTTGTTTCTAGTGCCTCCAGTCCAGTGGACCTCTATTGTGACAATAGTGGTGCCGTTGCACTAGCAAAGGAGCCTAGAACAACTAATAAGTCTAGACATATAATGTGGAAGTATCACTTCATCCGTAACTTTGTTGAGAGAGGTGATGTGAAGGTTTGCAAGGTGCACACGGATTCAAACGTTGCTATCCGTAAATGAAGCCTCTCCCACAACCAAAGCATGAGGCGCACATGAGATCTATGGGTATTAGATACTTACATCAGTGATTCCAGTGTGCGTGGGAGATTTTGTGTCATAAGTATGTTTATGTAATAATTACTAATTGTTATTTATTCCATGGATGATTATCTTTTACATTGATTATCAAGTATGTGACTTGTTCGTGAAACTTTTTGTTGACAAGGATATGATTCTAAATTATCCCTAGTTTATGTTGTTATGTGGGACAACAACGACGTTGAGACTAGCACTTGCATTAATTGATGATCATGTTTTCATGGATATGGAGATATCAGATTAATGATGTGGACACATGTTGGTGAACATGGTGTTGGATTGACCCACTCCAAGACAATGTTGGGATTGTTATCTTGTATGTGCCATCAGTTGTTCTTGAGTGTTGTACCTACTGGATCCTCAGACCTAAGATCGTCATTGTTTCTCATTGTGTGTAGTGGTGCATCTTGGGGCTGCTAAACGCTACTCTGTAACTGGGTAGTTACAAAACTAGCTTACAGGTGTGTCATGAAACATGGAATGGGACGCGAGCGGATCAAGATGAAATTTGCCCCTCCTAGATAACGGGAGAGATATCTCTGGGCCCCTCGAGATAGTTGGATTGAAAAGTGCATGGCCATGCCAAAATGATTAAAGAGTTAATCATGATGACTAAAGGTTAGTTATGAATAGAATCCACTATTAGATCGAGAGAATGGTCGAGCTATCACAAAGGTGGCACGCATCTCGCCTTGAGCTTGACTTGTATCGTATGGCAAAGGGATTCAGTGTATGAGTATATCTAAGGTTCGGCCGATATAATCTTTATGTGTATATGTGAGTCACTATGCCCTGCTAGGTGCCGCTATTGACTTGTGATTCGGAAATAGTTTCCGTTCATGACCATCTACACATGAACCTAACGGGTCACACACTTAAGGGGTTTGGAATGTTGGAAAGCTTGCCTATATGATTGTCTCTAGTGCAAGTGGGAGATTGTTGGTGATATGCCCAAGAGCCCATCATCACAATATGGTTTAAAGGCCCAAGAGGATATTGATCCAAGAGGGATTAGAGTTACTAATGGGCCTATGAGATAAAAGTCCATTAGTACGCCCTATATATATGAGGGAGGGGCTAGGGGGCAAGATGACCTAATAGCTGCGCCACCACCCTAGCCACCGCCTCATCCTCTCTCTCGGCCGCCGCCCTTGCCGTGCGTGCAGTGCTAGCACACCGACGCCCGGCGTTCCATCCCCGTACGTGTGGACTCCGTGGAGGCGCTGCTGCGACTGCTGCGCTGATCGGCTGCTGGGATCAAGGACGAGGAGCTCGGTTCGTGGGACGTGATCGACTACTTCCTCTACATCGACGCGCGACTTCTTCCGCTGCGCTTCGCGTCTAGTGGTAACGATCTATGATCTTCTACTCGCAAGTATCTTGGGTGTATACGGTAGCGATGCTAGCGTAGACTACCTGTTGTCTACACAAACAAATGGCTTTTGATGTATATATTCGTTCAAGAGTAGTCATATTATGATGTATTCCAACAACATCCAGAAGACGTACTTTAGCAAATGGGATCACAGCGGCACATCCCAAAGTATCTTGTGAAGTTCTATAAATTCTGGTTCAATGACACCATCATTCACCAAGCTTCTCGCAGAACCGGTTAAAGTGTTAAACTCCAGGAGTCGTTGAAATTCCTATTCTGACCCAGGTTTGAAGGATGGCATGCACCCAATGGTCGAGTTTTTTTTATGACGCAACCTTTGTCACATGTGTAGGAATTCACGTTGTTGGGAGTTTCATGATGCCTTCCATGCATACAAGAATCAGTCAAGACCTTATATGCACATGAGATTGGTATTGACAACGGTGTTTTATGGTTAGGATACATGGATGACGTCACCTATACGTAACAAGACCATGAATTCATCATGGAAGGGACGGAGCAGGAAATATATGTAGCCGGGGGTGAGCGAGTGAAATTAAAATGGATAAGTGGAGTAACTGGGAGTAGAATATCATAACATACAGCTCAATGTTGTCCATACATATAGTTGGGCTGGAAGGTAGACGATATTGGTGCTGAATTTTTATCTTTTCAATGAAATACAAGCTTAATGAAAGTCGAATCGACTAGACTTAATCTCACATGTTTTTAGTCATAACTAGGAAGACAAGTAATGGTGATAACGACTGTGATCATGATTTAATTAGGGATGGAGGATTCTTTTGGCTCAAACAACCCACTCCTCTCCACTGCACCACACGGACACTATGAATCTATGGGGTATGTTTTTCTTTTGTATTACTTTAATAAGGATTCCTAGGTGCGGGTGGTGGCGTCAACCGCTCCTAGAAATGATTTATAGGGGCTGGTGATGGCGTCAACCGCTCCAAAAAAAGTTTATAGCGGCGGGTGATGCCATTACCCGACCCTACAATTATTTCTCCATTTTTATTTTTATTCTTTTATTTGAAAACATAGACATATATCTATATATATATAATCATTACATATATATTTTGCATACCTCAAGTGTTTTTTAAATGGTCAAAATATTATAATTGCAATACATATGTTCAAATTGCATTCACTTACACTACATTCATAATATAGATTTCAAAATTAGTTAAATTATAATATTTTTTTGGACTATTAAATGATCATAAGTGAAAAAGTTATGAAATATAAAGTTTTAGATATCGTAAGTCATATATGTTGTGTAGGTGGAGTGGTTAGGAGGAATATATTAAAGGCAGGGACTGTGTTAGGAAAGATTCATTTCCTCGCTAGTGTACTGAGACATCTATGAAACCAGCAGTTGATTTTTGCATCCGTGGGTTTACATGCTATTTGTTGGCCCTAACATTACATATGTGAAACGAACTCGTCGCTGACTCAGATCAAATATCAGAATTAAACACTACGGTATTCTATGACTGAATATGGTTGTAGCTATTTATCTCTAGAAACACTTGCTAAAATAAAAGAGTTTGGATGTAATGTGCATTTATTAGAATGAAGGCAATAACGAAAATTTATGAACTTCTTAACAAAGACATGGCATGGATATCTATTGGTTGCAACTAAAAATATAATGGATAAACATAAAAACTTAGCCCTTGTTTAGATCTCAAATTTCACCCCCCAAAGTTCACTATGTAAAAAGAAGATTTCCATAACATCAAAATGTCGACACATGCATGAAATACTAAATGTTGATGAAATCAAAATTTAATTACACAGTTTTGTTGTACTCTGCGAGACGAACATTTTAAGCCTAATTAATCAATTTTTAGACAATTTTTCACACATATAAACGAAATGCTACAGTGGTGCAACGATGATGAGGTAACATCAAACCCCCGACTTTGTCCCCCCCCATCTTGCATCTGAACAAGGCCTTAATGAGTTTTGGAGAAAATTAGTAATTTTGCCCTTCCTTGACATTTATGCTAGTTACAATATTTTTACAAGAAATTAGTGACCAGAGTATCTGTTGATAGCAACAGATTCATCCATCAGACAACAAATTCATAAAATGATTAAATTGATGGCCTTTGTTTATGTGCGTTTGTAATCGAAATCACTGAAACAATCACGGAGTCAACCATCCTTGAGGTTGCTGGAGGAGATCTCGAGAGCAAATGAATCCCAGAGTCGTACAGCATCACCCTCCCGTCAGGTCAACATGCTAGTTTGACCAGCGCCTCTCGAGATCTCAGCTCCGCGCAGTTCTTCACGCTCGCACGGAATCTTCTGCAGATATCCAAGATCTCTCGGCGTCCGTTCTTCTCCGTTGCCGGCGGCCGAGATGCCGGTCGCCGTCGAGGACAGAGGCGGCGCCGTCGCGCTGATGCTGGCATCCCTCTTCCTCCTGGGCACTTGGCCGGCTCTCCTGACTCTGCTGGAGCGCAGAGGCCGGCTGCCCCAGCACACATACCTCGACTACTCCATCACCAACCTCCTCGCCGGTGTCCTCATCGCCGTCACATTTGGGCAGGCTGGAGAAAGCAGATCAGGCATGCCAGATTTCTTCACTCAGCTCAGCCAGGTTAGTGTCTTGCAAGTTTCAAGCTTCTGAAGTCACTGCTCTTTAAGCTAGTACAACATCAATGTTTCAAGTGTGACCATGTCATCAGATGATAAATAGTATTTTCTGATCCATAAGCATTCATAAAAAAATTGGGTCATGCTTAGCAAATATGTGACGGCAGGTGCAGGATAACTGGCCTTCAGTCCTAATGGCAGTGGCCGGCGGCCTTGCCCTGAGTCTCGGTAATCTGGTGTCGCAGTACGCGTGGGCGTTTGCCGGTCTGTCAGTGACAAACATCATCTGCTCAAGCATGACGGTAGTTGTAGGTGCATATATACAGGCATCTCTGAATCTCTGTCAGTATGAAACTCATCAGCCTCTTGAAAATTGCTGACTGAGCAATTTATAATTCACTCTTCTGCAGGCACAACTATCAACTATTTTCTTGACGGTCGCATAAATCGAGCCGATGTACTCTTCCCCGGTGTGATGTGCTTCCTTATCGCGGTGTTCCTTGGCGCCGCAGTCCATTCTTCCAACGCCAGGGATGACCAACAGAAGCTAAACATGTTAGGCAGCCATTTCTGACCAAATAATGTCTGCATTTTTAGTCGGAGGCATGTTGTTTATGTCAAGAAGCTCTAAATGTTTGCAGAAAGAGTGCAGAGACCGAACTCAGCAGTGAGGTTTCTGACGAAGGTAGAATTTGACCATTTTCGGAAGATGAACAAACTTGGTTCACAATTTCAATCATGCGAATGTGAAGAAGAAACTCGGTTGCATTTTCAGCAAAATTGCTGCCTGATCCTGAAGAACTGGAGGGTAACGAAGAAGATTACAACTCTGCCAAGGAGGTGAAACCAGGAACAGCAGAGTTCATCATCCAGGTCGAGGAGAAACGATCAATCAAGGTTGGTTGCTCATGTTTTCCAGAAAAATTGAAGCCTGAACCCATGCAGCAGCATGTCTGACATGGTGTGATTTCCTGATTCAGGTATTTGGTTCCCACAGGCTGCTAGGCCTCAGCCTGGTCTTCCTCGCCGGAGCCTGCTTCTCCCTCTTCTCGCCGGCGATCAACCTGGCCACCAACGACCAGTGGCACGCCCTGAGGAAGGGCGTCCCCCACCTGGTAGTCTACACCGCCTTCTTCTACTTTTCGGTCTCGTGTTTCGCGCTCGGGGTCTGCCTCAATGTCTGGTTCTTGTATCACCCAATGGCCGGTGTGCCGGCATCTACTGTCGGAGCATATGCTAGGGACTGGAAGGGCAGACATTGGGCACTTCTAGCAGGGTTGCTCTGTGGGTTTGGGAACGGTTTCCAGTTCATGGGCGGGCAGGCTGCTGGGTATGCAGCTGCTGATGCTGTCCAGGTACAGTATTTATTTACTCTTCAGAGTTTCACTTTACATTTTATCTGATTTTACTTCTGATTCAAATATTTGGTCTTCCATGATCAGGCGTTGCCTCTTGTAAGCACATTCTGGGGCGTCATCCTCTTTGGGGAATACCGAAGGTCATCGAGGAAGACATACCTGTTGCTTTCAGCCATGCTGCTGATGTTTGTCATCGCTGTCGCTGTTCTCATTGCTTCAGCAGGGCACAGGAAGACATTTGGTACCAATGCTAAATTCATTGTAAACAGCAGTTCACTCTAACAATTTTAACATACCCATCATCCATTGTTGATTGCAACAAATAACAGAATATAACAGAAGGATTTCCACAGCACAAGTAAAACTCAAAAGTATCTCAGTCAACAAATTTAAAAAAAAAGAGAGAAATAGAGAACATTCCAGTATCCATGAGCAATCTAAAACATAAAAAAAAAGGAGGAATCTTCTTCCAAGTACACCGGCTGCTTGCTGCAGGAAAAACCATGTTAGAAGAGGAATCTTCTTCAAAGCTTTCAGGGTATCCCGAATTGTTTCTTCAGCCTGCGGATAAGCTGCCAATTTTCATCAGTAATCTCATCCTGCAAAAAAACAAATTCATACATGTTAGATTCATACATCAAAAGAGTAGAGGAGTTGCTCCAAGCTTTACTGGTACCACCAGCACTAGCAACGCACCCGATAGTACTCTTTCAGCATGTCAATAGATTTCCTAGAGATTTGGCTGAGCAGCTCGTTGTCAGTATTAAAATGGCGTCCATATAATCGGGACCTCTCCTACGGATTCTCCCCAATTATCTGGCAGTGGAGGCAAAATTTGTTAGTGTTTTTGTTTTCTGTTTTGACATTTCACTTGTCATAACTACTATCTCCGTTCCAAATTGTAGGTCGTTTTAGCTTTTCTAGATTCGTAGATTTTGATATGCATCTAGATATATATTATGTCTAGATACGTAGCAAAAACTATGAACCTAAAAATTCCAAAACGACCTACAATTTGGAACGGAGGAAGTACAATATTGTATTGAATGCACTTACCTTTATCGACACTACTCCTTTCTTGGCAGAATCAATGCGTGTGCCATTGGATGTTTCCATTGAGGAGATCCTCCCAAGGCTATGAACCACGTCTGCACCTCTGTCCTTGCTTGGAACAGAGACACAGATTGGGGTTCCCACCTGAAATACAAGTATTCACTCATTAAGTGATAGTAGTCAATTTTGCAGTTTTTAGTCTAAAGCACAGTATCCAAAGATTATCATTATGAACAAACAGACTTCAGAACAAAGGGATCATTGAAGTACCTTGACAATGCCTTCCAGCACTTCAACATCGCAAACAATTGGATCCTTTTTATGGTAGACACGGTTTGGCAGAATCTTAAGGGTGCATGGGAATACTGCCTCAACTGAATATAGCTTCTTCTCTTCCTTCAGATTCTTAATGTGATCAGTATAGCTGTCAACAAGCTTGTATCCGTATCAGCCATAAAAATCTTCACCCCTGACTCAGCTGCAAGGTCAAAAGCCTCAGGCATTACTTTGACATCAAAGGCCAATATGGCTGCATACTCTTCTTTCCTCTTCAGCATAGCAGTTGCTTTCATGACATCCTGCTTGTGGACTGGGCCTAAGTTGCAACCACTGACAGGAATGTCCAAAGAAAGGGTCTTCAAATGCTCAATAATGGCTTCCAAGCTTCCAAGTCTAGATGCTTGCACATAGACACCCTCCTTGCAAGTTTTAATCCTACTTATTTCTTGTATTTCGGTTCCATCATCACTCTCACCCCTTTCATCCTCATTGATGAGGCTATTGGCCTTGCTGATTTCCCGCACTGCAGCTGCTTCAGCTCCTTCCAGATCATCCCCTGGCTTCACCACAATTAGAGAAGTGCCTGCAATAGCATGGCGCAGTCCCTGGAAAGATAATATAAGCAAATGATTACTTTTGAACTTGGATTTGTATTTTTTCATAAAGAAATGAGAATAAAAATTAAACTTACTCTCACTGCGATTTTTACCCCTTGGGCAGCTTTAAGCTCCTCATGGTGCTTATATACTCCCTGATGAAAAGTCAAAGGGATATGTTAGCAAGAACACCTGAAGTCACGTTTGCTATCCTGAGGCAAACAAACTACAAAGATAGCTCAAATAACTACGAATATTGAATCTGCCAGCAAGGACTACATGAAACACACACCTTTCTTTCGGACTTTACAGAGTTCAAAATGAGGTACATGGAAGTACGTAATGGAAACTTAGAATTCTACATATTTTGGGATCAAGTCTTATGTTTTCAAACCAGATATCATCTGTATGTGATAGTCATTCAACCACACCAAGAACTGAATCAACTTTTGCAAACAATTCTTTATAGTTAGTAGTCATATATTCGTAGTAATTATCTACATTATACTTTTTATGACCATTTGTTCCTTGGCTTGCATGTACCTATGAAGTTTCAGGTTTATGTCATACAGATGTGTATGTCTGCTGTACTGATAGCAGGGCATGGATGTTGTGGCGACTATAGTAACGATTACGGTCTGTCAACACCAGCCTACCTACTATACCAAAGAAAGAAACATAGAAGCACAGATCTCTGAACGGCCTTGTAAAATTTTTCCAAACAAAGAAACAAACAGAATACTGGTTACGAATAACTTGATTTCCACACAGCTGAAAAGCCAGAAATAAAGTATTGGGGAAAACTAAATATGTTTCAACATCAAGGTTAACAATCTTGATGCAAGAATCAAACACAAAAGATTTTGGTGTATGCAAATATATATTAGCTATTTGATGAACGAACAAAGTTGTACCGTGAATCATTCATTGTTCCCAGATGGCTATGTCCAAAAATTTAATCCTAGATGTAAAACCTAAGCTTTGGCACCAACTATATGCATCATAATAAAAATGACCAATGGTTACAGATTGTATCAGAATCCTTTTACATCTTACGATTAAAATATGAGCCATCCTGACATTTGGATGTTAAGGATCTAGGATAGAACTGCATTCGCAGCAAGCACCACATGACTAGTGCATCCATGCTAAGATTCTAGAGTCGTACATTAGAGCAAATTGTTTATGCTAACTGTTACATCTAGATAATGGTAATACTCATGTCCATTGAATTTTGTAGATCTTTGCGACAAGGTACAGACTAATATTGTAGTGTAGACAGCAAGACAGCATGATATAGTTGATAAGACATAAACATATGAAATTGACACCCACATATCTTAGTATTTGCAGATAACCTCATCAAATAAAAATGCATGAAGAAAAGAAAATGATTTCATCATTTAGTAACCTTAGCCTTCAGTTCTTTCATGGGATAAGGAGTCAACAAATATCTTATGTTGGTTGTGACAGCACCCTGTAGATAAAAATGAAAAGGTTCTACAATCAGATGAGGGTTCAAGGCTGCATGTTCAATTTTTAACTCAATAAATAAAAGCATACCTGTTTGGTGCAAACAACTATTCGATCACCTTTCCGAAGTGCTCCATTAATCAGCACTACGTCAATAGTAGTTCCAAAGTCTTTATCTTCATTGACCTCCAGCACCATACACTGACAAACAAACACATGGTAACAAAATCACATTTTCATCACCCTAAAATGAATAATGATCCATGTAATAAAATCATTAGATGAAGTCTCCCACAAACAGAAGGGTTTGCAATTTTGCATACTCATAATTCAACAAAAGGTTTACTAACTGGAGAGTAGAAAGAGTAAAGGCTCAAGACCAAACCTCCACATTATTGACATATGTCAGTCTCTCTATCATTATTTCTGGCACCCATCGCACCAGCAGCAGAAGAAGGTCTGGAATGCCTTCAGCACTGGAGGATATTAAAGTACAAGTTAGACAGAAGATAAAACTGTAGAAATATATTGAAAATTTAGCCTAAGTAGAACATAGAAACAAAGAATGCTAACACACCTTACAGCACTGGTTGGCACAATATTGACCACTTCTTTAATCTTCTTGTTTTCATAATACAGGGCTGCATTGAAGCCACTTTCCTTGAGTTGTGTCACAGCCTATTATATAAGAAAAATTATGAAAAAATATAAAATCAGAGTTGTGTTACAGCCTATTATATAAGAAAAATGATCAAATCAATTCTTTCTGTTTCAATTCAATTGATCAGTAGCAGTACCTCAGTTACCCTCCATTTGAATTCCCTTTGAACATCTTCAGATTGGTTCTTGAGTGCTTTTGCTATTGGTGCATTTGGACAAGTCTTCCACCCATATAGCCGATCAACCTTGTTCAAGGCAACAATAAACCTCACATTGCGGTGCTTCAAAAGGTCAAGGGACTCAATGGTCTGCTTCTCAAGCCCACGAGTAATATCAACAACTACTACAGCAACATCACACAAACTTGATCCCCTGATTCGCATGTTACTGAATGACCGGTGGCCAGGGGTGTCAATTACAAGCAAACCAGGAACTTCGATGGCGACCTCGGCTTTCAGGGAGGTCCTCTCCCTGATGTTCTCAACTGGTAAGTAGGTGGCACCAATTTGCTGCGTAATGCCCCCAGCCTCCCCTGCCTGCACATTGCTTCGCCGAATGCAATCAAGCAGCTTTGTTTTTCCAGCATCTACATGCCCAAGGATGCAACATATCGGTGCACGAAGCTCCCTATCGACCCCATTGGTTGCACCTTCATCCTGAAGGATACAGACCACATCTTCCCCAATATCTTCAGTTAAACTCATTGAGGGAAGAGCAGAGACCACATGCTTTTCCTCTGTTTGGTCATCTTCCTCCTCTCCAAAAGAGGGGGATTTACCAACCGGCAGAGCATCAAATTCAAAGCTCATGTTCTCCCAAGCATCATCATCATCATCAATTCCATCGCTCTCATCCGATGATTTTTGGCCAATTTGTTCCTCCCTAAATTCCAGGGCATCAACAACCACTCCATCATTATCCTCCAGGGATACATTGCTTTGCTCATCTTCCAATTGCCACTGCTCAGATACCTGAGTTTCACCTAAATTGGCTTCAGACTTGACATTCTCATGATGGTTGGGCTGCGATTTAGACTTCCTCGACTCATACACGGGCCTTCTCTGCGTACCACTGCCTCCATCACCGCCGACAGCACCAGGGACGGCGATGCCCAGACGCCTCCTCGCATCCTCCATCCGGCGCTTCTCCTCCCGCTCCGCCCGCTTCCGGCCCTCCTCCTGCCTCCTCCGCCGCTTCTCCTCCCGCGCCCTCCTCTCCTCCTCGGCGCGCCTCTCCGCCTCCTCCCTGGCCCTGCGCTCCTCCTCCGCGCGCCTCGCCTCCTCCTCCCGGCGCCTCTCCTCTGCGCGCCGCTCCTCCTCGCGCGCGCGGGCCAGCTGCTCCTGGATCATCCGGACGTGCCTCGGCGTCGAGCACGCGCCACTAGCCGCCGCAGCCTTCCTCCGGGCCCCGCCGCCGCTGGCGGCGGCGCGGGACCCCGCGGGCGTCCTCGACGACATCGGGGCGGAGACGGGTCCGGTGCCGGCGGTCCAGGTTGGCGAAGGGGCGTACGAACATACGGCGGTGGGGAGCACGCGCGGACGCGCCGGCGAGCAGATCAGACGGCGGCGGCGGTGGAAACCCTAGATGGGCGGCGGGCGGCGGCGAAGACGGCGAGGGGAAGCGTGTTTGGCCGGGTACGTACGGAATACGTTAGGGGAGGAGTCGTGTGAGCGCCGGAGGGTATAAAGGCGCCCGTGCGGGACCCACCTGCAGAGACCGTGACGGGCACGCGACGAAGTCGTGGTCGTGGGAAGAAAGAACGGTGGATGACTGAATGGTGGGACCGGGGAGAGGTCTTCGTTACGTGACGGGTTTCGCATCTGGCCCATTGAACTTGGAAGCATGAATGGGCCACAAACTTAAAGTAGTAGGCCTGTTTCATTTTATCGGCCTGAGCGGGCAAGGCCCAGAATGTTGGTTTGCTGCGAGAGCGCTCGAGGACGACGTCGCAGAAAAAATATATATAGTGAACAGGATACATACAAAGTGAGAGAAACGAGTATATATAGTTCTTGTTTACGAGGCCCGAGGGGGCTTAAAATTGGATCACATTTGTTTATTTATTTTCGGAATTAATGTTTTTTAAAAAAAATGAATTATCATATTTTTTTACTGTGGTTTGCTTTATTAATAAAAATTCTTCTAAAATGACTTAAATTTGACTGTATTTATAAGTTTTTTAATAAGATGAGCTGTCAAACTTATGGTAAAAAAAGTCAAACGAACTATAATTTAGAATGGATGTAGTATTTTGCAACAGTGAGATATATTTGATCTGAAAGAAAAGAAGCTATGAGATATATTTTGCAACAGTGAGATGTATTTATTGTTGATGTAGTATTTTCTGAAGGCTTAGATTAGCAAGCACATACTCCGTAAAAATTTGTGTAGTGCAAGCAAACTAGCTTTCTATGCTCATCCATGTGTAGCCTTATCCTCAGTACGTCCTCACTCAAAATAATACAATCACAACACGCGTCCAACCAGATATGTACTCCCTATGTCCCTTATTATTTGTCGCCATCGATTTCCGTGCCACGATTTAGATTCGATGTGTAGAAAATATGTGTAATATTTTAATCTTCAAACAAATTTGTTAAAAAATAAATTCAAATATCTATCTAATGATATTTATTGTGTACTATAAATATTAATATATATTTTTTTATATTCAGTCAAAGTTGTTTCTCGGGAACGTAAAGGACAGATAAAAATGGACGGAGGGAGTACGTCAGAATATAATCGTCCTCCAACACTTGAATAATAGTGATAGAGATTGGCGACAGCTCGATTAATTAAACCTACTGATCCTGAAGCTGACGTGCAACAACTCGTCCTGGTTATCGCAAGTGCTACAGTACTACTACATACTGTATATACATATGCTCGCACATAGGCCGAAATGTCATCCACATGCATCCAATACTTCTGGTCTCCAAATTAATTAGAACATGACGATGATCCAAATTGTTTTCATGGTGGAGTAGCAATAAATCAATATTTTACATTGTCAATCTTAATATTTTGATGGTCGATAAATTAATAAATAAAGAAATGCTTGACAAGCCAGAATAGCTCATTTTCATGGCGCATAATCGGCATGTGGCATCCATGGGTCGTGTATACTGAACATCATCAACTTTTTTTTTGCAAGTAACATCATCAAGTATTTGCCAACACATAATCCCGTAATACTTACTTTTACATTCGACTCGCTCTAAGCCTAAGAACTGCACCCAATTATTATACAGAGTAAATTTCACAATAGGTCCATGAACTTTTCTCGAGATCTCATCTAGGTCCGTAAACTAAAAAAGCGGTCATGTAGGTTCATAAACTTATTCCGAGATCTCATCTAGGTCCGCAAACTAAATAAGTGGTCATCTAGGTCCATAAACTTTTAAAAGTGGTCATCTAGGTCCATGAACTTTTAAAGAGCTGTCGTCAAGGTCAGGCTCGTCGCCACCGCCTTGGACCTGGACGACAACTCTTTAAAAGTTCATGGACCAAGACGGCACCTTTTTAAAAGTTCATGGACCTAGATGACCACTTATTTAGTTTACAGACCTAGATGAGACCTCAGAAAAGTTGATGGACCTAGATGACCATTTTTTTAGTTTGTGGACCTAGGTGAGATCTTGGGAAAAGTTCATGGACCTGCAGTGAAATTCACTCTATTATATATATCGTCATAAATTTATTATAAAACAAATACCAAATCACTACCAGAGAAACCATCATCCGTCCTCCTCATATGCCTCGACACTATGCAACATTAACACCGGAACCAAAATTCGGATGCCCTGCGGGTCCCCGAGGGCATCCAAATTTTGGTTCCGGTCCAAAGTTCCTCGAACCTTTAGCACTGGGTCGTAACACCACCCGGTGCTAAAAGGACCCCGGTGCTAAAGATTTTTTTAGCACCGGTTGGTAAATACGAACAGTTGCTAAAGGGGGGTGTTACATGCTACTTCAATAGAAAATCATCTTTTACCCCATCACATGTGCTGTGTAGGCGAGATGAAAAGGAGGGTACACGCAAGCTAAGAGATCCTGAGTTTGAATTGTAGCAGCAACACTCAATTTTTTAGTGAGTGGACATCTTTAGCCACTACTAGAAACCGTTTTTTCCTTGTGTGTCGGGTATATTTTCTGACGGTATCGCGATGGCACACAGGGAAATAGGAAATTATTCTGTCGGCCATGGTGTACCACATAGAATAATAAACTGCGGCACACAGGGTAATATGAAGCTAGCTTTTGCCGCCAACATTTCGTTGGTGCCGCCAAGTTGCCCGCCAATATTTTGCTAAAGCGGCAAATTTGGCGCCGTTGGCTTCTGTACAAAGCGAAAGAAGAAACTCCCGCGCCTAAATACCCCCCAGAGACTCCCAGCCGGCCTTATCCTGTCTCTATTCTCTTCCCCACCCCCTCCAACTCCTCTCCTGTTCCCCGACCGGCGCCACCAGAGGGGCGGCGAGGCCGCCCCATCTCCTTCCTCGCCGGTGGAGCTCTCTCCCTGCCTGCCGTCTCTCGCCCTGCCCGTCGCCTCTCACCTTGCTGACCGCCTCTCGCCGTCAAGGCCTGACACAGACCCATCTAGGGTTTCGAGGGCCCCAAGGACGAGCTGGCCAGGCGCTGCTTCCTCGACGACGGGGCTCCAGACTGCTGAATACGACGCCCCCAAGGTCCAGCGTCCCATCCCTTGACCAACTCTGAGCCCTCCATTCAATCTCGCTGGAAAGGACATCCACATGTACTGCAGAAATAACTCCATGCCATGCGCCATTTTTTGCATTCTGGTCCAATGTTTGTTCGATGGCCTTGATATCCTTATGTTGTGGTGCAAGGATTTGGCCTTTTGCAGGGTACCTCCAACCCCGAGCCCATGAAGGCCGTCACTGGATCTGCATGTCAGCTGACCAAAGGTTTCAGATTTTTAATCATTTGTGTACTGAAGTCAATTCTGTAATACTTGAGATGTTGTATATTTTTTTCCTCAATGTCTGAAGTAAAAGTTTTTGGGGGGTGATATGTGACCTACATTATCGCCATAGTTGCTACTTGTGATTGCTGTTCTTTTTCTGGTTGTTTATTAAATTTTGCAATAACCAATATTGATACAAATCCTTGCTCAGATTTAGTTATTTTAGGATCCGGTTCTATTAATTGTATTGACAACTGAAGTTCGTTTGATGATTGTTGGCACTTTATCAGTTGCCCTGTGTGGTTATCCCTATGAAAATGCTAGTGTACTACTTGCACAACATACTGATTTGTGTAAGCTTCACTACAACTGACAATGAATTATTTATTGGCTGCAGGTTAAATTGCTCACATAGTGAGGATTTCTGTTGCAGTGAACCAGCTGATTACACTGTAGGAGGGTTGAATTGATCTGTGTCTCAAGGTAAAGCTCTTCTTTATGGTATACTGATTATAAACTATGGTTCGTTATTTTTGTATGCATTTGTCTTCTGTTATGGAATGATAGGACAAGCTTGGCTTTATGTTTGAAATACAGAGATAATTGAAATGTCACGAACATGGATGTATAGTGGTTGGCAGCGTGGTAAAGCTCCCTCTAATGAATGGGCTGATGAAACGACTGAATTATTGAATTTTGCATTCTCTGCATTTGGTGTGGCTGAAAATGATAGCATTAAGTATCCCTGTGCCATGTGTCGGAACTACTTTAGACACAAAAGGCATACTATAGAGCTTCACTTGTGCAAAAATGGTTTTAAAGAGGGTTACGAAATATGGACAGAACATGGTGAGGATATCGCTAGTCACGATAATGGCAGCCATGCAGCCAATGATGAGGGTTTAACTGAAGTTGATAATATGGATCATATGCTATATGATTTGGCTGGTGAGTGTCCACCAACGCTGGATGATAAGCCAACATCCTCTACCCAAGCCTTTTATAGAATGGTTGCTAGTGCAGATGAAAAGGCTTTGAAATGATGTTCATCTTTATGTTGATTATTGACCATTAGTTCAGAATTTCAGATTTTTATTTGATTCCCTGATGTAAATGTCTTCTGTTCTGATTTTTTTGTATGCAGGATAAAACTTCTTAATTCACTCATGTTCTAACATTTTCATTCCTTGATGCAGATGGTGAGTAGCTTTCGTCACAGCCGCAATGGTCATTCAAAGAGGGGCACTTCTCATACAAACTCATGTGATGGTGCCTCTCAAAGGACAACTGTTGAAGGTTCCTCCCGAAGGAGTAAAGAGACAAGACCTGTCAATAAGCTACAGCCAGCTAAGCAAAGAGGGAGGAAGCAGGGGTGCCTAACAAAGCTAAAGATGCCAGTGCGTGGCCGTAAGGTGCTGCTTGAACCACTTGGTGACATGTGAGTACAAAAATGTCTTCACATCAATGCATCTTACTTTTTTACATGTGTTATCCTTTAATAACAGCCGGCGAGCTGCATATTTTATTGTGTTATAGGCAATTTGAGTATCTTGATCGTCGTGGGGCAAATTATAAGTACACTTCTCAACTTGGGGTCATTATCAAGAGAGAATACCCAGGCTTGGTGCAGGACAAGGATCAGCATGGTGTAGTCCTTAGGACCCGTGCGGCATTAGATTGTTTGAGTTTGTTTGAACTTGCGCTTTGACTTATCTTTTCACATGCAGCGTTTATTTGAGGTCAATGGAGGACAAGAGGAAGAAGCTGATCGTGTTCTTGAAACTTATTTAAAGAAAAGGGTGAAGGACATGATGTACCAAGCTCGAGTAGATGCTGTGAAGGTGTACTACAAGAGGAAGCTGGGCCAGAAGATAGATGACAAGCTTGCACGGCCTATAGAGCTTAAATATGGAGAATATTTGGATGGCAAACTGAAGTGGTGCAGTACTGATGTATGGCCTAAGCTTTGTCGTCATTGGTGCTCAGAAGATTTTTTTAAAAAGCGAAAGAGAGGGCAGCAATCTCGCTTTTCTTCTGATGATATTGCTCAAAATCATGGGGGATCTAGACCATTTGGGGAGACAAGACAAGTTCTGGTATGGGTTCTTTTCTGTATGAAATTTGTAAAGTTGTTCAGGATTTCATGGATCACTCAATTACATATTCCCTATTGCAGGGTGACAAATTTGGCCCTGAGTTTGCAACTGTGATTAACACTTAGTAATGAAATCTGGTATACGAAATGTGGATGAAAATGGCCGAACTGGTCAAATGGTTAGCCGCAAAGCTCAAAAGATTGTGGTATGTTTCTAATCCTAACTATGCACATCATTTCATATGCATCCAAGAGTATAGGATGAGTATACTATAAAATCTAATCCTTTCATTATAGGATGAGTATACTGCAAAATCTAATGCTGCACATCCAGAAAATTCTGGACAGGAAGAGTTGGATGCAAAAGTGCTATATGATGTTTCTGGTGGAATGCGCCATGGACGTGTAGCCATTGGAAATGGTGCTGTTAGAAAGGCTGATGTTTTGTCTGCTGTCAAGGAAAAATCTGTTGCACCATCAAAGTCAGTGTCTTATCGACGCATGGCCAAAGAAAATCGACGGTTGCGCCATGCAAATAGGTGCTTACATGAGCGTGTTGACCAGCTGTGTGAACTGACCAATGACTTGATATTGGTACATATCTAATTTCATTTTGAACTCTAGTAACTTATGACATGAACACCCTATCCTATTAGTCATCTTAACCATGGTATTTCCTTGCCTGCAGAATCTTTACAGTGATTTAGGGAAGGAAGTTCCAGCAAGTCTAAAAAGCCGCCTTGCAACACTGACAGCAAATGTAAGTATGCTAGTGACTTGGTGCTCACATATTTGAATCCACCATTAACTATTATGAAGAGGGATAAGATGTTTTCTAGCCAATTGAACTAGACAACTGATATATTTTCATGTCAAAATGACAACACGAAGTGCAGCAGTGAGGAAGTGGCCTCATGTTGAGGGTTACTGTAGTTTGCAACTTTGCATCTTAGTTTAACTCTGATGGTAAGCTATAGTGTCCTACCCCTTGTGCCAAACAAAGTACAGTTCCTGCACCTGTCTAGTTGTGACATAAATACTATTGCCATTGACAGTTTGAGTGCTTCATGTATGGTGCTGGTAGGGTCTTAGAAAAGTTTAGTTAACCAGTATGAAATTCTATAATATAATTGATTATTTACATGATATTGATTAATTTCTGCAGTTACCCACTAGTTCATCCCATGTTGACGATGAGGACACAGAAGGCGAGGACATGGAAGAAAGTGACAGAGATGAGGACTTGGATGGGGAGGACATGGATGGAACAGAAAATAACTTGGATGGCGAGGACGATGGAAAGGATTGGAACGGCCTGGACATAGATGAGGCAATGGAGGGGCAAGATTGGGGTGGCGAAAACATTGGCAGCAACAATGGTGGGCAATCCTATTCTGATGACATATGGTAAGCATGGTTGTTGACAAACATAGTGCTAGACTGCCAGCTAACTTTTGTCTTTTGAACATATGGCTGTTGTCTTTGGAACACCATATGGCTCTTGGGTGACTTCACTTATCAGTAGTAGAATGATAATGGACTTGTGTGCTCTGTGAGGGCAAAGACAATTTAAGAACTGGTTGATTAGAGCTTTGTAATCTGGTTGGATTCTAGCTTTGTAATATGGTTGAATTCTAGCTTTGTAATGTGGTTGAACCTATGTGTGTAATGTGAACTATACTATTGTTACCCTTGAGCTTGAACCTGAAATGCATCCTTTGTGTTTGACATGATTAAACTGTCGGTACCAACTGACAGGAAATAACTATTTTTCTGTCGGTAAGCCATATTTTTTCTGTCAATTCCTACCTCTCAGAGAAAGAACCGATAACTTTGACGATTGGCTTACAGGGAAATAAACTTGTTCTCTGTCGGACAATACACAGGGTAAATAATTACCTTGTCGGTTTCCGGAACTGAGGAGGTTCAATTACCTTGACAGTCACCCGTCAAAAAAATACCGACAGAAAAATATTTCCTGTCGGTCAACCGACAGGCAATTTTATTTTCTCTGTCATTTTATCCCTGTCGGTATTTGCCTGTCGGTTGACCGACAGAGATGATTTTTCTGTGGGTTTTAGACTATTTCTCGGAAAAAGTGGTTTCCAGTAGTGAGCACCGGTTATTTGAACCGTTAAAGGGGTTCTCAACGTGTTTTTTCTACCGGTGAATTATGTTTTGCAATGAGATTTGCTTGATGAGACTAGAACATGGACTTGTTATCAGGATTAGACAGAGAGACATTATCGACGTGATTTGTCTTGGGAGTAGAGAGAGCCAAAAGCACTTGCATCAGCGAGATAAGATCTGACCTATGGAAGAAAAAACCTATTTGGATCAGCATGAGCAATAATGGAGGGGTACGTTGTCTTGCTGCAAAAATAAACTAAAATAAGTAATGGAAAGTGGTGCCTACAAACATGACCAAACGAACATCACCTTCTTGTCATCCTCATCACAGATCCTCTCACTCGCAGGGCAAGAACGGTGTACACCTCCAGCCACTGGCCATTTCCAGCGTTGCCGAGGCCAGCCATGCCACCGTGTGACGCTGTTCATACGTGGACCTGCTGTTCGAGGTGGTGAGAAGAGAGAGGGCAGTGTAGATCCAACCTAACTCGATCCGAAGGATAAAAGCATGGCAGAATCAGACCCCCAAAATTATAGAATTTTCAGCCCCAGTATCAAATGCCAAAAAGCTTGCGAGTTGGACCCTAAATTCTGTTAGGCTTGAGTATGTAATAATTTGTCAACCATGGTGTTCAAACAGCAATTGGCATTTTTATAGTTGCTTGATGATATTAGTAGGATAAGCACATGATGGAATTTCGAAATTTGGTAGTGCCACTTGAATAAGTTTTTATGCATATATGAAAAATAGTATTATCCGGGACAACATTACACCTTTTTCTTTTTTCTCACCGTAGCTGGCCATGGAGGAGATTCAAAGATAACCACCGGAGTGCTTTAAAAGAAATATAACCAGCGGAGACCATGCACCCCATAAATAAAACTCTATAGGATTATAGGACGGCCCACATGCCAATTGGGTGGTCTGAAGATAACAATCTCAAATTCAAGTGTACTCCCTCCATATTGTTAAAGGAAGCCGTTTAGGATAAGGTTTAAGTCAAACTTTGGGAATATAAATCATAAATAATTTTGAAGTTGTTGAGTTTAAAATTGTAAAAGTTATATGAATATATTTATTTTGAAAAATATTTTCGTAAAAGTATACATGTATCACTTTTCGATAAATATTTTTATAGAAATAAGAGGTCAAAGTTGTGTTTTGAAGACCGTGTTGCTGTTCTAAATGGCTTCCTTTACCAGTACGGAGGGAGTGTGCATCAAACTCATTTTACAACGATTTAGCATAAAACTTCTTACTTTTATAGAAGAACTAATTAAGTTACCAGTTGCTCATCCAATCCATATGCAACCTTAGCCTTGCTCAAAACAAACATATGTTTTGAAACATACTACCTCTGCTCCAAAATATAGGTCATTTTGGCTTTTCTAGATTCATAGTTTTTGCTATGTATCTAGATATACATTATGTCTAGAATCATAGCAAAAACTACGTATTTAGAAAAGCCAAAACGACCTATATTTTAGGACGGAGGGAGTACATCATAATCCTCCCGGCGCGGCTCGAAATCTTAAACAACAGTGATGGAAATAGGAGACGGCTTAGTAGGAACAAGATGTGTGTGGGCATCCTGAAGATGACATGCAAATGCAACTTATCGTGATTTTCATAAGTTGTACATGCACACACATTGGCTGAAATGCCATGTAGATGCATGCACTGAATATATTTTATCCCCAAAATTTAGCCATACCCATGTGTAAAACTTTTTAGGAGTGACTTATTAATCAGTCTCCAGATTTCATTGTTAACAATGGAATCCACATTGCCTTATTGTGTATTGTGTTAGGCTACGTCTTTTTCATAAAAAAACAAATCAGATATAGTAAAAAAGCAGTTGCAGAAAATGTCTCCTGTAGTTTATTTTGGAAAATTAACTTAAATTTAGATCAATTCTATTCACTAAGTAGAAAAATGACCTTTCATCTCCTACCTTTAGTCCCGGTTACGTTTTAAACCGAGATAATAGGTCTTTGGTCCCGGTTCGTATTTTTCTAGGTCCGAGGGCGGTGGTTTCACCCGGAACTAAAAGGGTGACTTTTAGTCTCGGTTGGTGGCTCCAATCGGGACAAAAGAGTCTTTAGTCCCAGGTGTAGGTGCTTTATGGGTTACAATAAAGAGAAAACATCTCACTTTTTATCACGTGTACTGTGTAGGTGGAGTGGCTAGATTGGTATGCGTGAGACCATGCAAGAGGTTATGTATTTGAATCCCCTCAGACACCACATTTTTTAGTTTTAGGGACTTTTAGTCCCGGGCGTTTTAGTTTTAGGGACTTTTAGTCCCGGGTGTGGGGACCAGGACTAAAGGTCCATACGCTTTAGTTCTGGTCTCCTAGTCCTAGTCCGTTAGTTTTAGGGACTTTTAGTCCCGGGTGTGGGGACCAGGACTAAAGGTCCATACACTTTAGTTCTGGTCTCCTAGTCCTAGTCCGTTAGTTTTAGAGACTTTTAGTCCCGGGCGTGGGGACTGGGACTAAAGGTCCAGACGCTTTAGTTCCGGTCTCCTAGTCCTAGTCCGTTAGTTTTAGGGACTTTTAGTCCCGGACGTGGGGTCCGGACTGTTTAGTCCCGCTCTCCTAGTCCTAGTCCCGGTCTCCTAGTCCCGGGCGCCACGCCCGGGACTAAAGCCCGGTTCTCTACTGGTGATTGTTGGTCCTCAAATACTTGTAGTGTAAGTTGGCATTGTTAGAAAAATGATTTGTAATTTTTTAGTATTTTTTGCTATTTCCTCGTCGGTTTTTTATTCTCAGGAAAAGTCACACAATTTCCGGTATGAAAGTGAAAATTGGTCCGCTTAGCTGTCTATGCACATCCGTTCCATGCACCATGCCCAACCTTAGCCTTACTGAAAACAATGCACTCCCACCATGTGTCCAACTAGAGATGTCAGAATCGTCCCGGGCCCGCGTGTCTCCAACATTTGAATAATAGTGATGGAGATTGGAGACGGCTTGATTCAAGATGTGTGGGCACCCTGAAGATGACAAGCAACTGATCCTTGTTTTCAGAAGTAGTACATGCATGCACGCTCATAGTCCGAAATGCCATCCACATGCATGTACCGAAATAGCTAGTATCTTTTATCCCAAAAGTTAGCCACTGGCAATTTTATAACTGCTTCATGGTATTAGCTAGATAAGCACGGGGTGAAAATGAATCTTTGGTCGTGCAACTTGACCAATTTTTTACATATCTATGACAAATTGTATTATCCAGGTTACCAAAAAATATAGCCACTCTGGAGAACATGCATGCGCGCCACAAATAAAGACCATATACATATATACGTACACCACCAGGATCCTTCACATCCGCCCGCCTCGGCCATTTTTGGACCCGGTGCTGATGGGGCTTCAGCACAGCCCCATCAGCACCGGGTCCAACGGCTAGGAGCGGGGGCGGCGCTGCGGGGTGTCAGGGCGAAGACATTAGCACCGGGTCGTGGCAAGACCCGGTGCTAATGCGCCCCCTTTAGCACCGGGTGCAGCCAGCAACCGGTGCTAATGTGCCGAGGCCATTTCGCATCGGTTGCTGGCTGCACCCGGTGCTAAAGGGTGCACATTAGCACCGGGTCTTGCCACGACCCGGTGCTAATGTCTTTTGAATATAGGGGCTTCTTCCTCCCCCGGCCGAGCCAGCTGAACACTTAGGCACTGTGTTCATGCTGCTCGGCCGTGGGAGGGGAGGTGCTGCCCAAATTTTTTTCAAAATTTGTGAAGATTCTACTCATCTAAGGAGCACTACAAGGTACACTCTTTCATTCTCTAATGTTTTATTTAGCTTGTAATCCTTCTATGATTTAGAAATAGAGGGATTTGTGAATCAAAGTAAAGCTGGCTAGAGAGAGCTTGTGTTCTTGGAGGAGAGAGAGGAGAGAGCTTGAGTTCATGGTGGAGAGAGTGTTCATGTTGTGTTTTAAATGGAGAGAGAAGGCAAGCTAGTTAGTATTTTGTTTTGTATGACTTGTGAATAGTTATAAGGCTTATAGTAATGTAGTTTTAGAAATTACTAGAAAATCAATATAAAATGCTAGAAAATCTTATAAATTAATAGAAAATCTTATAAATTACTAGAAAATCTTATAAATTACTAGAAAATCTTATAAATTACTAGAAAATCAATATAAAATGCTAGAAAATCTTATAAATTAATAGAAAATCTTATAAATTACTAGAAAATCAATATAAAATGCTAGAAAATCTTAAAAATTAATAGAAAATCTTATAAATCTTATAAATTTTATAAGGCTTATAGTAATGTTTTATGTAATGAATATAGTAATGTAGTTTTAGAAATTTATTTATATAATGTAATATATATTATAATTTGTATTTATTTATATATTAAATTTTTTTATCTTTAAATTGTATTGTATATTTGTTATTGGTTAATAATGCAGATGAATAGACAATGGATGTACGGGGACCCCCACGCTCAGGCGTTCCGTGATGGCCTTAGGACGTTTCTCGATGCCGCCAAGGCTAACAGGACGTCGTCCGGTTTCATGTTCTGCCCATGCACCCATTGTAAAAATATACAATCGTACAAACAAAGAGGTTGTCTTCAGGTGCATTTGATGAGGCACGGTTTCATGAGGAATTATTCTGTTTGGACGAAGCACGGTGAAAGAGGAATTCTAATGGATGAAGATGAAGAAGACGAGGCCGATGACGACATTCCGTTATTGGCTCAATACTACGGTTCCTTTGCATATGCTGCAATGAGTGATGCCGATGAGGAAGATGTTGCTCGGGAAGGCGATGCTCAGGAAGATGTTGCTCAGGAAAATGAACCTACTGATGGACTCGGGCAAATGTTGCGTGATGCCGAGAAAGACTGCGGCAATGATAAGGAACTGAAAAAGATACAACGCATGTTGCAGGACCACAAGACTGACCTGTACCCAGATTGCAAAGAGGGGCTAAAGAAGTTGGGTAGCACACTTGAACTTCTCTAGTGGAAGGCAGCAAATGGTGTTACTGATAAGGGTTTCGAGGAGCTACTGAAACTCGTAAAGAAGATTCTTCCAGAGGGTAACAAATTGCCATCGACGACGTATCAAGCAAAACGTGTTGTTTGCCCTCTCGGTTTGGAGGTGCAGAAGATACATGCGTGTCCTAATGACTGTATCCTCTATCGCGGACAGTACGAACACTTGGATCGTTGTCCGGTTTGCACCTGCGCACGATACAAGATCAGGCGGGACGACCCTGGTGATGTTGGGGGAGAGCGTTCTAAGAAAAAAATCCCTGCGAAGGTGATGTGGTATTTCCCTCTGATACCCTGTCTGAAGCATTTGTTCAGGAACAAAGACCATGCCAAACTGATGCGCTGGCACAAAGAAGAACGTAAGCAGGATGGCATGTTGAGACACCCCGCCGATGGATCCCAGTGGAGGAACATCGACAGAGCATTCCCAGAGTTTGATGCTGATGCGAGGAATGTTAGGCTTGGTTTAAGTACCGATGGCATGAACCCTTTTGGTGAAATGAGCAGTAGTCATAGCACTTGGTCCGTGACTGTTTGAATCTACAACCTACCCCCCTGGCTCTGCATGAAGCGGAAGTTCATTATGATGTCAGTGCTCATCGAAGGCCCAAAGCAACCTGGCAACGACATTGATGTGTACCTAAGACCATTGGTTGACGAACTTTTGCAGCTGTGGAAGAATGAAGGTGTTAGCATGTGGGATGAGGACAAGCAGGAGCAGTTTGACCTTCGAGCACTGCTTTTCATAAGCATCAACGACTGGCCTGCACTAAGTAACCTATCAGGACAATCAAACAAAGGATATAAAGCATGCACTCACTGTTTAGAGGAAACTGAAAGCATGTATTTGAAACATTGTCGTAAAGTTGTGTACATGGGTCACCGTCGATTCCTTCCGGCGAAGCATGAGCTACGAAAGAAATGTGCGCATTTTGGCGGGAATGCTGACCGCCGTACAAAGCCGAGACACCGGAGTGGAGAAGAGCTATTTGATATGGTGAAGGACCTACACGTGGTGTTTGGCAAGGGAGACGGAAGCCAGGCTGCTCCGACGGGCGAGGATGGTCGTGCCGCGATGTGGAAGAAGAAGTCTATCTTTTGGGAGCTACCTTATTGGCAATGTTTAGAGGTCCGTAACGAGATTGATGTGATGCATCTGACGAAGAATCTTTGCGTGAACTTGATAAGCTTCCTGGGTACTTATGGGAAGCCAAAAGATACACTGGAAGCACGTCAGGATCTGAAACGATTGAAGCAACGGACTGATCTACATCCAGAAAAGAGAGACAAAGGACGCCAGTACTTGCGTCCTGCCAGCTTCACTCTCAGCAAAGAAGAGAAGGCAAGCATGTTTGAATGCTTGAACAGTATCAAGGTTCCGTCTGGCTACTCCTCCAATATTAAGGGAATAATAAATATGAAAGAGAAGAAGTTCACAAACCTGAAGTCTCACGACTGCCATGTGTTGATGACACAACTGCTTCCCGTCATACTCAGGGGTGTGCTACCAGTTAACGTGCGGAAATCCATTGTGAAGCTATGTGCATTCCTCAATGCAATTTCTCTGAAGGTGATCAATCCAGACCATTTAGATTAGCTACAGAACGACGTGGTGCAATGTCTTGTCAGCTTTGAGATGATATTTTCACCATCCTTCTTCAATATCATGACACATCTATTGGTTCACCTCGTCAAAGAGATTCGTATATTGGGCCCTGTATTTCTACACAACATGTTCCCATTTGAGAGGTTCTTCGCTGTCCTAAAGAAGTATGTCCGTAATCGTTCTCGTCCAGAAGGATGCATTGCTAAGGGATACGAAACAGAAGAGGTCATTGAATTCTGTGTTGACTTTGTCGACGATCTTATGCCGATTGGTGTGCCCGAATCACATCACGAGGGGAGACTTGGTGGAAAGGGCACACTAGGGAGAAGATCGATGGTGATCAAGGACGTTGAGACATTTCGTAAAGCGCACCTCACAGTTTTGCAACAATCAACCTTAGTTGCTCCGTACATCGAGGAGCACATGCAGATTCTCAGGGATGAAAACTCAACAAAGTCTGCGGCCTTCATTCAGCGTCTGCACAATAGTAATTTCGCCGATTGGTTGCGAAGACGTCTTATGGGTGTCGAGGGCATTGATGCCCAGCTAGCTTTTGTAGCTAGAGGTCCATCGAGCACGATCTTGACATTCCAAGGATACGACATCAATGGGTATACATTTTACACAAGAGCCCAGGACAAGAAAAGCACCAACCAAAATAGTGGTGTCCGGATCGACGCGACAGACACCAATGGCAATACAAACTCATACTATGGAATCATAGAGGAGATATGGGAATTAGAGTACGGACCTTTGAAGATCCCACTGTTCAAGTGCCAATGGGTGAAGCTGACTGGAGGAGGTGTTAAAGTTGAAGCGGACTATGGAATGACGTTAGTGGACCTAAACAAGATTGGCTTTCTAGACGAACCGTTCGTCCTGGCCAAAGATGTCACACAAGTTTTTTATGTGAAGGACATGGCTAGCAGACCGAAGAAAGGGGCGGATAAGAAAGGTGGGGGTAAGCAATTGGACCCATCACAAGACGAGCCAAAGCGTCATATAGTTCTTCCTGGAAAGAGAAAAATCGCAGGAGTTGAGGACAAGACGGATGAAGATTATGATATGCTCGATGGCCGGCCTCCATTCTCAGTGGCTGATGACCCAAGCATCCTGTTAGCGGCGGAGGAGACACCGTATCTACGGCGTGATCAGAATCAAGGAACATTTGTAAAGAGGAAGTTCATTAGTGTCCGAGTAAACGATGATGCCATGTAATTTAATTGCACTATGTTCCACCCAATTTGTAATGACTATATTTGCATTTATGTTCCACCTATGTTCTAAGATTTTCTATTGATTTATAAGATTGTTTTTATTAATTCTAGCATTATATATTGATTTTCTAGTAATTTATAAGATTTTCTAGTAATTTATAAGATTTTCTAGTAATTTATAAGATTTTCTAGTAATTTATAAGGACATGCGCAGCTAGATTTTCTAGTAATTTATAAGATTTTCTTATTTAATATATATTTTTAATAGGTATTAATAACTGAATTAAAACAAGTATTAATAACTATATATTAAAAACTATATTTATAAGATTCCCAAATAGTAGCCACCGGTGCTAAAGGTCGGTTTGGAAACTGGCGCCAAACGAAAATTTGGGGCCTTTAGCACCGGGTTGATCTAAAATCCGGTGCTAAAGGCCCCCAATTTTCGTTTGGCGCGATTTACGGCCTTTAGAACTGGGTGTAGAAGACCCGGTGCTAAAGGGCCTTTAGCACCGGGTCGTGGGAAGGCCCGGTGCTAAAGGGGGGGCCTTTAGCACCGGGTGCTGTACAGACCCGGTGCTAAAGGGCCTTTAGCACCGGGTCGTGGCTGCACCTGGTGCGGAGGCCGTGCGGCGGGGGCAGAGACGACCGGGCCGCGGTGACCGTGCGGCGGGGCCCAAGACCGGGCACACAAGCCACGTCACCGGGCACACATGCGACGTCACCGGGCGCATACGAGCCACGTCACTAGATGAACAAGAACAATTTTTCTTTTTAATCTCTGTATAAAAGTTGTAACTAGTCATTCTCCCTCGTACAAACTTCAAAAAAAGATCATTTTTCTTCCTAAAAATTCCTAAAATCATACTCTATCAAGTTATGAAATTTATTAATGTTATTATTTTGAAAAATCTTCTCGTGTGAGACTGTTTGAACAATCCAAATTTTGAATTAAAAATGACAACTACAACCAAGGTTTTTTTCACACTAGGTGATGTCAAATGAAAAAGTGATGAATACCAAAGTTTCATATTTCATCATGATCTACAATCTTTATTTAGGTCATTTTGTCATTTTCAAAAGTGGTAATAACATGTAGTACAAATTTGACAAGTCTCTAACAAAGTTTTAGAAACTATGCGAGTGAATCTAGGATTAATGAACAATGTATACTACCACTTTCTCAAATGCAAAAATGACTTAAATAAAGATTGTAGATCTTGATGAGATATGAAATTTTGGTATTCATGACTTTTTCATCTGAGACCATTTAATGTTCCAAAATCTTTCTTTTAGTTATCAATTTTTGAAATTCAAAATTTGAATTATTCAAACTTTGTCACATAGATTAATGACTTAATTAAAATTTGTAGATCTCGATAAGTTCTACTACTATTGTAGTGACAATTTTCTCATTTGAAATAATTTTTGATGTCTTAGAATTTAATACATTTCTACTATCAAAAGAAAATAAATGTTAAATTTGCTTAAATGGGCCCAAATCTATTCATGGGCTGTTTCCGGGCTCGATTGCCAAATAGCCCAATTATTTTTAGCCGTCCATCACCGATTCAACGACTCTGATCGCGTTCACATGGTATATATTCCACTGCAAACCCTAACTCAAGCTCTCGGTCTAGTAATTTATAAGATTTTCTAGTAATTTATAAGATTTTCTAGTAATTTATAAGATTTTCTAGTAATTTATAAGATTTTCTATTAATTTATAAGATTTTTTATTAATTTATAAGATTTTCTATTAATTTATAAGATTTTCTACTAATTTATAAGATTTTCTAGCATTTTATATTGATTTTCTAGTAATTTATAAGATTTTCTTATTTAATATATATTTTTAATAGGTATTAATAACTGAATTAAAACAAGTATTAATAACTATATATTAAAAACTATATTTATAAGATTCCCAAATAGTAGCCACCGGTGCTAAAGGCCGGTTTGGAAACTGGCGCCAAACGAAAATTTGGGGCCTTTAGCACCGGGTTGATCTAAAATCCGGTGTTAAAGGCCCCCAATTTTCGTTTGGCGCCAGTTACGGCCTTTAGCACCGGGTGTGGAAGACCCGGTGCTAAAGGGCCTTTAGCACCGGGTGGTGGGAAGGCCCGCGCTAAAGGGGGGGCCTTTAGCACCGGGTGTTGTACAGACCCGGTGCTAAAGGGCCTTTAGCACCGGGTCGTGGCTGCACCCGGTGCTAAAGGCCCCCACCAATTTTCGTCTGGCGCACAGTTACGGCCTTTAGCATGGGGTGTAGAAGACCCGGTGCTAAAGGGCCTTTAGCACCGGGTGGTGGGAAGACCCGGTGCTAAAGGGGGGGCCTTTAGCACCGGGTGCTGTACATACCCGATGCTAAAGGGCCATTAGCACCGGGTCGTGGCTGCACCCGGTGCTAAAGGCGGGGGACCTATATAGGCCGGAGACTTCTCTCCCCTCCCTCACTTCGCCCTCATCTCACAGATCGAAACCGCCGGCGCCTCGTCTCCTCAGCCGCCGCCGCCCATCGTCCCCGCCGTTGTCGTCGTCCCCGCGCCCGTCGTCCCCGCCGCCCGGCCGTGGTCACCCATGGTCCCTGCCGCCGTCGTCGTCCCCGCGCCCGTCGTCCCCGCGCCCACGCCGCCGCCGCCCGTCGTCCCCGCCGCCGCCGTCGTCCCCGCGCCCGTCATCCCCGCGCCGGCATCTCCCAAGTTATCTTCTAAGTGTCTGCCTGCTTGATTGCTTCTTGTTTCATTGACATAATTGCTAGAAACCATGGTAGATTACTTGGATAATTAGCTCACTCCCTTAAACAACCGGTATGTGCATTGCCAGCAGATTTTCTAGCATGAATCACTGTTCCTGTGTGTGTTTTGGAGGTTGACAATGCATGAATGCTGTGTTCCGGATTGAGTTTTGATGAGAAGTTCATGCAGGGGATCAAGGTGGTTGGGTTTTTGGGGATTGAGTTTGACAACTACTTCGATTTACAAATAGTAGTTTTTTTGCATCAATTTATATGCAATAGCATTGTCAACTTATATAGAGGATGAACCAAAATACTAACAAGTTCAAACAAAATGTAGAAGTTTAGTGAGTATGGTATCAACATATGTGCCGCCGCATAGTACCACTGTATCTACAAACATTTAGTGTCAATATGTGTATACCGTATCAATTTGTGCACCAATACCATATCAATTTATTTTTGTATTTAGTGCAATCAGCGCGCCTTGCTATTTTTCATGACAGGCCACTATAAGCATGTAGTTTTACCCATTCTATTCCAGTGCCTATTTCATGCATTAGCTAGCTTCTTATGTCTGATTTTTTGGCACCATGCCAAGGAAATGAAAAGCCAAAAATATTGCAGCATATGCTTTTTCATTTAAATGTATATATTTCTTATCAATTATTTTTAATTCTATGTATATTAGAAATATATGTGCTTCATTTAAATGTATATTGGAAATGTTATATGTTTGAAATGTATATTGGAAAATGCTTCATTTAAATGTATTGGAGATATTTACATTGAAATGTATATTGGAAATGTTATATGTTTGAAATGTATATTGGAAAATGCTTCATTTAAATGTATATTGGACATTCTATGTATATTAGAAATATATGTGCTTCATTTAAGTGTATATATTTCTTATCAATTATTTTTAATTCTATGTATATTAGAAATATATGTGCTTCATTTAAATGTATATTGGAAATGTTATATGTTTGTATAATGTATACTATCGAAAATGTTTATTATCGGAAATTCTATGGCGTACCCGAACCCACCGCGCACCCGACCCCCTTAGCGAACCCGTTCGCGTCACGTACCCGAACCCTTAGCGAATCAATTCACACCGCGCACCCGAACCCCTTGGCGAATCCGTTTTTCACGCACCGACCCCCTTAGCGAAAATGTTAGAAATATTGGGAATATGTATGCTTTGTATATATTTCTTATCAATTATTTTTAATTCTATAGATGGCGGACAACAACAACCCCGTCCCACCCATGCAAGAGGACAACAACACCCCTGTCCCACCCATGCAAGAGGACAACGACACGTTCTTTGCGAATCAACTTTTCAATATTGTAACCCAACCAATGTCCATGGATGATGTGTTGGGGATCATTGGAAGGGACGACAATATCCAGGGTGACAATGTTGTAAGGGCCGAAAATGTTGAAGGGGCCGCCAATGTCCAGGGCGACAATGTTGCAAGGGCCGAAACTATTGAAGGGGCCGGTAACGAGCCCTCGTCTAGTCAGGTGTGTATATAGCTAACGTAAATTTGTACTGTACATGTCAATTATGTATACCATCTCTATATCATCTCGTATATATGTAATTTGTGTAGGCCGCCTCTGCTAAGAAATCAAAACGATCGACCACGAAGAAGCTGAAGGATGTCAAGTTACACATCACCCGAGTGGAGGATGACGGGGAGCCAGTTGAGCCCCCAAAAGTGGCCAAGAAATTTGTATCTCAGTGCGGGGTAATTGTATGGGACAATGTGCCCATTAGTATCAGAAAATGGAAGTCCACGGACCCCACTGAGGAGTACGTGCTCCCCGATACAGAGAAGGAGATGCTATGGAGGGAATTAAAGGCAGTATTCGACTGGCCTAGCACTCATGAAGCAAAACTGAGGGATTGGACAATGAAGAAGATGGCAGTTCTGTTTCAGGATTTCAAAAAGAAGTTGTACTCGCATTTTCTCAAAACCGGAGAGGCCCCGGATCCTGAGAAGTATAAGAAGATCACTGATGACGAGTGGGAAGCATTCCTTGAGTACAAAACCTCCGAAGAGGGTGCAACGGCTAGCGCTAGAAACGCTGGAAACGCCGCAAATAAGAAGTACTCTCATAAGATGGGTTCGGGAGGTTACAAGGCAAGCATCGCTAAATGGGAGAAGATGGAAGAAGATCTATATGCTAGAGGCATCACTCCAGCGACACATGACTGGCCCACAAGGACCAAGCATTGGTACTATGGTCATGGAGGCACCCTAAGCCCAATCGACGGCTCCTTAGTTTTTCCCGAGGACTTGCGAGAACTAGCTCAGCGTCTCCTTGATATCCTCAGGACATCTGAGAGGGGAGAATTTGTTGTTGATAGAGACAGAGATGAGCTAACCTATGCCTTAGGGAACAAGGAGCATCCTGGACGGACGCGCGGTGTAGGCACAAGCATCTCATGGAAGAAAGGTTTCCAAGAGCACGCCGCCACCTATAGGAGCCGTTCGAGGAAGAAGGCCGAATATGAGCAGATGGTGAGGGACCTAGAGCAAACGGTTGCCGCCCAGGGCTCAAAGCTCCAAGAAATGGAGTCAGAGATGGAGCGACGGATGAAGGTAGCATGGCTGATGATACAACAAGCCACAGGCGGGACCGGTTCCACAGAGCATGCACCTCTCCAACAAGCCGCAGGCGGGACCGGTTCCACAGAGCATGCACCTCTCCAAGATGCGGCCCTTATTAGCCCTCCGCAACAATATCAAAGCAGTCACGCTTCCACACAGGCCGCCGTAGCGGTCCGTTACACCGTGGATGAAATAACTCAACGGACCGCGTGCGAGCTTGTCGTTAGGCAGAAGAACTTAGCTGTGGTGGTACGTATGCGACCTTAGTTCGTACTGGATACATTTCACCGTAAATACCATTCATTTACTAACTTTCTTTGTGACTACTAAATTATCAGGTCGCATATGGTATGACCAAACGTGTGGAAGAAGGGCAAAAATGGCACTGCAATGACATTCCACATGGTTACGTACCTGTTGAGGTGGAGCAAGTCGGCACCAACTGGGAAGACTTGGAACTTGACATCCCCGGAGGTGACGGAGAAACAAAACTCAGTCAGTGTTCTCACTACATCATTCTATGGAGCAAGGCAGACGTCGTCATACCCGGTACACCTGCGGCTACCAACAAGCCTCCGTCACCTCCACCGTCTCCAAGAGATCCACCGGATCATGACGATTCTCCGGGAGCTCCTGATGCAAGCCCGTCTCCTCCGCCGAAGAGGTCTCCGTCTCCTCCGCCGCGGAGGTCTCCGCCACCTCCGCCGAAGAGGGGACGCCGCACTAAAGCCTCTGCCCCCACTCCACCAGCGAAGAAGGCGAGGAAAACCAAAGAGAAGCCCGCACCAGAGAAAAGAGCGGGTGAGAAGACTCTAGAGGAGCTCGAAGCCTCGGTCAAAGCAGACACAAAGAGGCAAATGGCCGAGTGGAGGGAAAAACCTGAGCCGGAGCCGAAGCTTGATCCCACCGTCGTCAAGTCATTCCTCGGTAATTTGAGCAAGGGTCAACAGAAGGAAGTAATAGTAACAGACTATGACCGCTCATTACTGAAATCTCACCGGAAGCGGAAGGCTGCAGATAAGGAGGCGGGCCCATACAAAAAGGTTCCTCAGCTCGGCGAGCAACCTCAGCGGCCCTTGGGTCCATTGCCATCTCTGGACGAGCTTAACGTGCAACGAGTAATGGCCGAGACTGGACTAACCAGAGCGCAAGTCCTGGGGGAAGAAGAGGTGCCTGTAAACACAACGTTGAAGTGGCCGTTTAAGCTTGGCGAGCCTATGGTCCCTCCTGAAATGGAGAGCAAGCTATAGACGAAGATGCGCCGATTCCATGAGTGGTACTTGGAAGAATCAAGAAGGAATAAACGGCGCATGATCAAAGTAGGCGTGAAGGACCATGATTTCTACAATGGTGACGAGGATTGGGTCTGACTGAGGTTTAAGGATATATATGAGTTGTACCACCGCGACGCCATGGACGTGGATTTGATCACCTGTTGGACACTGTAAGTACTTTGTTGTTGCTTATAATTCACAATTTGAAAACAATAATTCCAATCTATGCTGACGCGGGCTTTATTTATTGCTTAACATATGCAGAATGGAGATTCAAAAATGTCGGAGATCTGGGATATATGACGTTGGTTTCGTGGATCCTCGAAGGATAAGTGAAGATATGATATTGATGAATCCTGAGGAAATATATGTTAACCTATACAAGTATATTAAGAAACAAAATTACTGCGACTCCATACTAATCCCGTACAACATTGAGTGAGTACATACACAGGCTTCTTCTTATACTGTCTGTGTACTATTTCATTTCTGATTATAATGTATACATGTATACAGATTCCACTGGTTCCTAATAATATTGTGTCCTGACCGGGGTGTCGTGAACGTCTTTGATTCATTGCACACTCCAAAAGAAAAACTACAGAACATCATGGACATGATGACAAGGTGATGTATATTTTCCCCTACTTAATTCACCCCTTACACTCGCAATGACTTAACTCAATTTTTTTGTTCGCAGGGCCTGGAATCAATTTCGTCAAGAACACCCGGGTATTCAACATGAAACACTAAAATGGAACATTGGCTTTCCGGTAAGCAAGTAATTTGTACATGTAGGCCTCGGCTAATATATTATATGAATTTTACTTAATTTCTTTTGGTCGACAGTGTGCCAAACAGGGGAAGGGAAATAATTTATGTGCATACTATGTTTGCGATTACATGTGGAACTGGGGACATAAAAAGCTTACACAACACGATATTATGGTACGTAATAATAAACACATTTCCATTATTATTAAGTGCACAATTATTGTCTCCAACTCAGCGGATTAAATATCTTTCAATTATTTTTAAATTATAGATGTTTAACCTGAAGGAAGAGTCCCTAGAGCTAGAAAGAATTGACGCAATTGCAGAACAGCTCGTCGGATGGATCTGGGACGAGGTCGTCAATCCCCGAGGAGAATTCCACTCGCCAGTACTGGAGGACGTGCCGGACAGTCCAACAAGCTAGTCGTCAATCTTAATTAAGTAGAAAATACAGTTTAAATATATATAACTCGAGTTGACATGCATGAATATCTACTTTTGTAATATATATGTCTTCTATTTTGATGAAATGTCAGCTAATAGGAATATAGAGTCGGCCGAATACGCATTAGAATACACGTATTAGAATATATACGTATATACACGTATATAGACGTGCATGCATGGCTACTGAAAAAAGAAAAAAAAAAGAAATCCGGGGCCTTTAGCACCGGTTGCAGTCTGCAACCGGTGCTAAAGGGTAGCACCGGGTGCAGCCACGACCCGGTGCTAAAGGCCCTGCGAAGGCGCTGCGGGGCAGGCCGTTTAGCACCGGGTCGTGGCTGCACCCGGTGCTAAAGGGACCCTTTAGCACCGGTTATTCAACCCGGTGCTAAAGGGGTACCCCTTTAGCCTCGGATTAGTTGCACCGGGTGGAAAACTCGGTGCTAAAGGCATTTCCCACCCGGTGCAGATGTTGATCATTCTGGTAGTGGTAGGCCCACGTGCCCAACTGAACATCGCCTGAATTGAAGATATATATATACCAATAATCTCAAACTCAAGCATAATATAGTGCATCCACAACTGTTTAATATCACAAAACTTCTTTCAAACGACGAAATTAGTTAAGTAGTTGTTTTGTTGTTTCTCCGGCCTCGACAAATCTATAAGGACAGAGTTGCAGAAAGCCTACACACAGATGCATCTCATCGTATCGCAGCAGGAATTTCTTCGGCTAATAGTTCAATTTGCGGCGGCGGCAGCCGATCTAAAAGCTCGTCGGCGACGCAACTCCGTGCAGCCTCCGCCGTACTTCCTCATCCCTAAAATAGAAAGGCGGCATCTCATCATCAACCGGTCCATCATCGCTTGGTACGGAAGCTTCCTTTGCCTCTAGCGCCACGTTAGCGGGTCTGGCTGCCATGCGACGCGTATACATCGCGGAAGCGGCCGGTGATGATCCTGCATGGGCAGCCATGCATCCTAGTGCTTGCGTACTCCTTCTAATACAGGTCATTTTCGTTTTCCGAGAAAGACCGAATATATAAAAATATATATTAATATTTATGGTACATAATAAATATCATTAGATAGATATTTAAATCTAGTTTTTTAATAAATTTATTTGGAGATTAAAATGTTGCACGTATTTTTAACAAATCGAAGCAAAGTCGTGGCACGAATACCAACGACGACAGTTATTTAGGAATGGAGGGAGTATGCATTGCCGTGTTAAACATTTTAAACTTTGGCCATCAATATATTAAGTTCTGTATAGATTGACAACCCCAAGCTTTGTACACTATGAATGCATTTTTCATAGTTGGTTTCAGCAATTTCAATTTGATGTTGTTGCTAATCTACAAAAAATTATAGATATTAATGATAAAAAAATTGATGAAGCGGGTTAAAAGCATTTCTAAGAGCTCTTGTATATCTCGTTGACTAGCTAAAAAGAGAAAAGAGAGGAAAACTCGCATCCAACAGACTAGCCAACTAGATGGCTATCTTTCCACACTAGCTATCTTCTCGCCTTTGCTAGCTATATTTGCAGAGCCAGGCGCGCTAGCCAGTTTTACTATATAGAGAATCCAGTTTTAGAGAGTCTGTTGATTTACCTCTGCTTTTAGGAAGCTTTTTATTTTTTAGCTAGCCTAGCTAAGATTATTGCTAGTCTATGCTCTAACTTGCTCCAAATGGAGGGTGTTAATTTCAACCGAGACCCATATTTGTCGTAGCTATATAGATAGATAGATGTGTTTCTATAAACCGAGACCCAACTTCTTAACCGAGACCCACTAGATGTGTTTATAGGCTACTATTTTTATCAGCCGAAAACTGACCCGCACATCATATTATCTATTATCATGTAAATCATGTAAACCAAGAAGATACATCCTAGTAGTACAACCAAAGCATTTGCATCAGCTTGATGAGGTATGACAAAAAAAAAAAAACCGATTGGATGGGCATGAGCAATAATACAGCTTGTCCACATCCCCGTACAGGTGGACCTAACAATTCACCGCATCCACGTCACGGTTTGTAAACGGGCTCGAGTGGGTCCCACTCCGACCAGCCTCTTCCAATCTCCATTCTCCTCGTCACATATCCGGTCGCAAATACTACCAGCGCAATCTGTAGGCTTTGAATTCCCACACTAGATCCTGCGTATAGACACACACGCTAACACAGACAAAGAGGTCTAGAACATAGTAATCTCGGGTTCAATCATAAATATGAGGATTTTAAGTTTGTGCCATCAATCTCTTTCATATTTAACTAAATTTACATAAAAGAATAAGGATAATGATGTTTACAATCTAGGAGACCATTTGCATAAATCATTACAATTTAATTTGATCTACAAAATGCATCCGGTCTTATCTCACAGCTGGAGCCATAGCTTAAAGGCCATGCGTATATGCATGCATTTTAGAATGATGTTGTGTGATGGAGTTTTCTCCTTTAAGAAAGTACTGTATCAATAGCTTTACTCTTGTAAATGCTCGTCAGAGCAAGTAAAGAGAATTACTCTAGAAAGTACGCACTGTGGAGTACATGATTGGGTAGGAGTATAGGACACCTTCTAGGCAAAGATCTGAACCGATTGGAGGGCGGGTCAATTTCCACAGAGACCCACATTTGTCGTTGCTTTGTGGCAGCGATGGAATCAGCAGACATCATATGCGGTTTTGTAGAATATGCTCCAAATGCTTCCGGTGGTATATCTGCATCTGAGCTGAGATCATTGAACCATCTTGAAACATGATAGTATTGATCTTTTGTGAAAATGAAGTAGTATTGAATTCAGGTAACTACTTTTACAGCAGACTACGTACTACACTAAGCTCTATACAATTATACGTCACCTTTTTTCCGAATGCAAGATTATGTTTTGCTACGACATCTGCTTGGTAAAACTTTTTAATAGAATTTAGAAGAGACAGAATGGAATAGTTGAAGTGATTTATATCCTAGCAGTATAACAAACAAAGCATTAGCATCAGGGAGCGAGATCAATCAGATCTGACAAATATATGAATGAATATAAACTATTTGGATGGGCATGAGCAATAATAGAGTGGTGTCCACAAACGGGTGGACCTAACAGTTCACGTCCTCGTCATCCGGTTGGTAAACTGGCTGAAGTGGGCCCCACGCCAGCCCCCCTCCCAATCTCCATTCTCCTCATCACATATCCATTCGGCTCAGTCCCAGCTCACTGCCGATGAAGCTTCCAGAGTGACGCCACAAGTACTACTAGTAGCTGCTACATATAGAATAGAGTGTAGACATAGGCTGACAGAGAGCTCGAGAACCAAAGCTGGAAAGGCTTCCGATCCTTCTTGCTTCCTGTTTGGTGGAGTATGTTGCATCTCTCTCAATTTACCTATGTCAGCGTTCCTTTGCTTCTCTGTCAGTGTTTTTGCTGTTTCATAAGGATCTTACTCGGTTTTCGAATCTCTGTCGGTTTTCATGGTTGGAAAGCTGTTTCACCTCTTGAGAGTTCAGTTCTTTGGATCAGAAATGCTCTTTGTCAAGTCAGAGTCCCATCTCTGATGCTTATTCTAGCTCTTGCTCTGTTCCGTTCAGAGTGACTTTTACGTACCTCACTGAAGATCATGTCTGAAAGCGAAAATCTTCTGTGTTATGGTTTGATGTCGTGTTTGGAAGTTCATTGACCTGAAAGCTCGTAACTGTGAATTTATACTTTCCTTTTGCAGGTTTCAAGTTTGGCATCTTCTGGATTCAGAGTTTTCGTTTCTATCTAGCTCCTTTGCTTCTTCAGCAGACTCATAGTTTCCTTTGGATAAAAAAGGCAACCAGTTTGAGGATTGCATTTTGCAGTTCATTTATTTTTTATTTTCTAGCGGAGGTAATGGCATAGATATGCAAACCCCACTTGCTCCACTCAATTAACAATATCTAGTGGGATAGTGGCTTCTTTTGTTTTTTTGGAACGAACGTGATCTAGATTGGAGCGTTCTATTAACATAGAAGAAGAAATCCAAATAACAGTCCCCGGGGCAGCCACAGGTTAAAACTTACGACATCATAAACTGTACACATCTTCGCCCTCGAAGCGTAAAACGCACACTATATAGGAGGGTTATAGTGAAAAAAGAGGAATAACAATCATGGCGCCATGACGAGCGCCTCCACAGATCTTGCCCCCGCTAGACATCAGGTTCTAGCCTCCTTAATTTTCTGGAACACCGAAGGTGTGGGCTGTCTTCGGTGCTGGAACGTACGCAGTTCCTTTCCTTGCAATGCTTTCAGTTCACAAATAGAATTATCGATAGACATGAATTGTTTAGGACCCCGTTCAATAGAGTATTCTCTGCAACTCTGCATTATCGGTTCACGGAGACGTGCTTAAAGTTGTTCAGCTTCCTCTGCATTTTCGTTTTCTGTGTACCAAGCGCGCCTGCCTGACAGTTTCTTGTACCAGGTGAGGGTGATCCTGCCATCTTCGTCTCCGATATGTACTTGGTGAAGGACATTAGCGGCGCCATCGGCCTGATGGCGGTGGCGCTGGTGCTCCTGGGCACCTGGCCGGTGGTCCTGGCCGTGCTGGAGCGCCGGGGCCGGCTGCCGCAGCACACCTTCCTGGACTTCTCCATCACCAACTTCCTTGCCGCCGTGCTCATCGCCCTCACCTTCGGCCAGATCGGCCCCGACACGCCGGAGACGCCCAACTTCCTCACCCAGCTCACTCAGGTCACTTTCCATTATTTCAACCGTCGCACAATAGTTTCAGTTTTCAGTAGATCGAACCCGAAGTGGGAACATGTCTGAAACTCTGAATATGAAACTCTGGTTTCGTCACCAAAGAACATATTGTGCCATGGAACTCCTGCTCTGGAAGAAAATGACGTGACTTTCAGTTGAAACAATGCAGAATAACTGGCCTTCAGTCTTGTTTGCGATGGCGGGCGGCGTCACCCTCAGCCTGGGGACACTGGCTACGCAGTATGGCTGGGCGTTCGTCGGGCTTTCAGTCACTGAGGTCATGGCATCAAGTCTGAAGGTCGTCATAGGTACATATATGTACTTGCTAAAGTCGTCACATGAAACTCTGCTCCTGCATCATGAAAATTTCTGAATCTGAACATTGTACGTATCACTGGAACTTCTCTCGTTTAGGGACAACGCTGAACTACTTCCTTGATGGCCGGATCAACAAGGCAGAGATCCTGTTCCCTGGTGTTGGGTGCTTTCTGATTGCGGCAATCCTGGGGTCACTTGTCCACTCTTCCAATGCTGCCGACAACCAGGAGAAGTTGGCTATGTCCCTGCATAATTACAGCAAAAGCACTAGGTAGTACAGTCATCTGCCACTCCGGGTCACCGTTACGATTGTTGAAATTCTGCCCAAGTTTACCACTACAGAAGCTGAAATTTTGGCTTATTTTCCCAAAAATATTTGTTCTGTGAAAGCAGTTTCGTTCCATATGATTTTGATTATGAGTAAGTGTGTTTTCTGTAACTGTCCACAGGAACACTACATATGAAGATCTGACCGAAGTCCTCATTGACAAAGGTAGTAGTGGTATCAATGAACAAACTCTCCTCATTACTCTGAAACTGATCTATATTATACGGATGTTCACCTGGATTTTTTTTATTGCCAGAGGCACCAAAGGATCTTGAAGAAGCAAAGCTGGATGCATCAGAGGCTACACAGAATCTGAAAGTAGAGGCAGGCACAGCAGAGTTCCTGGTTCATCTGGAGGAAAAGAGATCAATTAAAGTAGGTTCCTATTCTATTTTCAGAGTACTATCACCCACCCATACATATCACTAAAACTTGAAATATAGCTCCTTTTGTACATGATATATAAGTAGCCAAAAGCGTAATTTGCCATCAAAATAAAACAAAAACATATTATTGGAGATCAAGATTCAAGACTGCCCCTGTTTTCTTGACGCCCCTATTCTGAACCTTCTCGACCAGGTGCTGGGGTCCCACACGCTGCTGGGTCTCGGGATCGTGGTCTTCGCGGGCGTCTTTTACGCCCTGTTCGCGCCGGCGTTCAACCTCGCCACGAACGACCAGTGGCACGTCCTCCCCGCCGGCGTGCCGCACCTGGTGGTGTACACGGCCTTCTTCTACTTCTCCCTGGCCTGCTTCGCCGTCAGCGTCGGCCTCAACCTCTGGTTCCTCCACCGCCCCATGGTCGGCGTCCCCAGGTCCACGGTGGCGGCGTACCTCCGCGACGGCGAGGGCAGGGGCCTGGCGCTGCTGGCCGGGATGGTGTGCGGGCTCGGGAACGCGCTCACGTTCATGGCCGGGCAGGCGGCCGGGTACGCGGCGGCGGACTCCGTGCAGGCGCTGCCGCTGGTGAGCACGCTCTGGGGCGTCGTGCTGTTCGGGGAGTACCGGCGGTCGTCGCGGCGGACGTACACGCTGCTGGGGAGCATGCTGCTCATGTTCGCCGTCGCCATGGCCGTGCTCATGGCATCCTCCAACCACAGGAAGCCGCTCTGACAGTGATTCAGATGCTCATCTGTACACGGCTAATATAAGCTGGATAAACACCACGGCATGTGTGGCCGTAGGTGCGTAGAGCAAATCAGCAATGGGTGCAGCAATCCTATATTTGGACGTGGGATGAGGAGAATGGGGAGTGGGGACATGGCTGGTGGTGGCGCCCAATAGCTCTGGTTCAGTTCACCAAGAAGCTGAGATTGAGTTAAACTGTCATTAGTTAACTGTACTCGTTTAATTTGCTGGCTGCATTAGAATAATGTTTGCTCTATTTCTCTTGTGTTATGTTTTGTTTCCTACGAGTAGGAGCTAGGTACCAAATTTTCCAATCTATTATATAGTATTAATACAAAAGTGTTAAAAGAAGCCACCACGTAATAAATTCTCACGTTAATCTAAAAAAGAGAAGAACACGAAGCATCCAATTTTATGAAGATCTGGCGGTCCAAACTAACCCAAAGAATCCATGTCCAATACAATTAATGAAAAGATAATTAATAAAACTAATAAAGAATTATTGACCATGGCTGAGTTGGACTCGGCTATAGTTCACCCTGGGCATAATTAACCGATGACCGAACCGAATTAACCAAAACCGAATTGTCCGGTCACTAGTTCGGTCCACAGTTGCAGTACCCGTGTGGTACTGTAGCAGACATGGTTCGTGTACTTGCTTTTTTTTAATCTAGCGCTAAGTGTAAATCCATGATTTAAATTTAAACAAATCGTGTGAATAGTTAAATGTAATGTATTCCATGAGCTATATGCTCTATGGTATCTGATCATTCATTCAATAAACGATAAAAAACTTTTATATCTCTTATAAATCGTCCGCTCAATCTTCTATATATTTTTTTATCAATGGGTCGAAGTGAGTAGAAAATTTTAAAAAATAGCAACCCACCAAAAAGTTAATGTCAAATGTGATTAATAAAGACAAATTTGGAATCTACAAAACTAAGAAAATTAGCAGTTGACCAAATAGTTCATGTCACATAAGATTTACAAATATATATTCATGTTAGATAATATTAACAAACTAGCAAAAACGCACGTACGACACACACGTTTAATAAAAAATAAAATTACATATTATAAAATTGGTCGGAGACCGTATTGGTTACGAACTCGACAACTCTACTATAAGGACGAACAGGGGGGCAGAAGGTCTCACAAGTGGGGTCACTACGAGGGGTAGTATTTCAATGACTGCTAGGACCGTTGGTTGTCAAATTTTCAACGAAAAGTGGGGTTACTACAAGGGGTAGTATTTCTATGACTGCTGAGTCCGTTGGTTGTCAAAATTTTAACGAAAAGAAGGTCTGACAGTTGGGGTCGTAGGAGGATTATGTTTCGATGACCGGTGGGTCCGTCGATTGTCGAAAGTTTTGGATCTTTATAGTATAGATAGATAAATTTGAAAACAATTTGACAAACAAATTTTCTATTGATCAAAGAGCTCATGTTAAATATAATTAAATTATAACCAAATTAGTAATTTATTTTTATAAAGAATGAGAACAAAAATAGCTGATCAAAGAGACTATAAAAATTAATTTAGAATAGAACAATGGAAATAGCTATTTTTATTTATATTGATATTGGAAATAAAGTACTTACATGTTAGCTTATCTAATATAATTAATTAATAGCTCAATTTTGAAATAGAACTACCACACAAATAAAAATTGACTTCCACCATTATTTTTGTGATGTTCTAGTGGTCTATGATTAATACAAAAAATGCATGTTGAGTCTAATTAATAAATTTTTAAATTGAAAATTAAGAATATGGGAAATTAATAAATGAAAACATTTGAAAGAAACGTAACAAAAAGTTCGATTTCAATATTTGTTGATATTTTTAGGCAAAATACTTAAATATAAAAATGATGTAGAACATAATTAGTTAATACATAAAATTGTGAATAAAAAAACATCTCGATACCTATATCCAAGTCACCATATTAATGTAGTTGGACAATAAATTATTAATTGGTGAAATGATACAACATTCTACATTGTTGATCATGATAGATCCTGGTTACAACTGATAAATGTATTAGAAAAATAGGAACGTATCTAGTGCAAACCAACCCTTCCGTGCAAATTTTTGAAACCAACATGCATGGGGACATGCATGGGAGGTGCGAGGGAAAATTTGGAAAATCACAGGGAAGGTGGGAGGGGGGATAGGCAAAACCAACATGCATGGGGACATGCTTGGGAGGTGGGAGATGCATTGGATCAACATCGTGTGGACCGGTTTCCAAAGTTTGCACGGAGGGGTTGGTTTTCACCTGATCGTTGCATAGAAAAATAGATATAAACATACGATGGGAAAAGATTTGGTTTGAGTTATGCACGGAAAGTTTCAACTTGGATTTTGGATAAAATTAAAATCCACATTGACTCGGATAGAAATTCTGATTAATAGAATGGAAACAAAAGAAAAAAATTTGGTAGGCGGAAATCAATGCCATCTATCTATTATTACAATCACACAATTACTATGTGAAGGATTCCACATCTATGAAGGCTTCAACTTCTATGATATCACCACCTACATCGAAGGTCATGGAAGGAAGAGCCAACATGGATGCCACTTGTTGCCGTGGCATTTGTAGCAACATTACGGATGCTGCTTCTAGCTACGAAAATGATTTGGTCATTAAGAAGCACAATACCCTATAAAAAATCATTGCAACCATTAAATATGGGAATAGTATGTGCTGCCACCGTCAAATTAAGATACCTCCTCTGACCATGGGAACAACAATGCCACCAACCTTGGATGTTGTTGAAGGCCATTAGTGGCACCTTGGGCCTTTGTAAGAATACAATATTATGTAGCCACAATTGATTGCCATGAGGGGAGGTCTTGGTGTGTGGTTTATGAAGACACATCCACTGATTCGTCAGAGAAGAGGAACACCTACTCGTCAGATCATTAGAGAGAACTTGAGAACAGCTCAGTCCAGGCAGAAGAGTTATGCAGACACAAGAAGAAGGGAATTAACCTTTGAGGTAGGTGATTATGTGTATTTGAAAGTTTCTCCTATTCGAGGTTTGAGAAGGTTTAAGGTAAAAGGCAAACTATCTCCTCGTTTTATTGGACCTGTAGGCACGTGGCTCACAGTGGGGCCATGGAGCGGTTCGCTCTGTGAGGCCATATGAAGGCACGACGGTAGGTCGAGCTGAGTGGCGCATGGCAGCGGCTCAGCTCACTATGTGTAAAAGTGGCGTCGATAACGTGGCATTGGTAATGGACAAACATTGGGTGTTACAAATAATACAGGTAACGGACGTCAATAATGCACATTGCCAATAAGGCCTCGAGGTCGACCCTGCCACAATGGCGCCCGTTGCCTTTGACAACAGATTGGTAATGGTTGCTGACTACGTCGGTTACTAATAGCAGTTGTAATGGATAACACTAATTTCTGTTACCAAAGATGGACACATTGCTATTGTCTTTGACCGTTGCCTACAAACACAGATTGGTAACGGGCATTCTTCGGCTGTTACTTGTAAACACAAATCAGTAACGGTCTTCATACGCTTGTTACCTATCTGTCACAACGTCAGTTACATATTCGATCAGGTCAATTATTTGAGCATGGGATCTGCCTTGCGCTCCCGTAATCAAAGTTCCACACATAGTATATGGTTTGTTGTATTGTCAATCTACGACCTTTTACCATTGATAAGTGGACAAAAGCGACCCGGTGATAGAATTGATGTGTCCCTGCGGCCAATTACCAGAGTGGTGCTCATGGCCTCCTACAACCACCGGGAATCACTCTGACAGTCCAAACCGCCTGAGGAAAGTGATTCCAGATGATTGAAATAGTGAAACACAATTTTGCCTATTCAATTGATGAAAATAGGCACTGCAAGTTATGGTCCCACACCCGATGCAACTCATAAACCTCGCAATCAGTCTGACTGGATTGAGGATCCTGTCTAATTGTATTCTGGGAGGTTTCCATGACGAAGTATGAATGCCAGCCCATGATCGATCCTATTGGGGTTGGTGCACCGAGGGTTGCACTGAGTTCGACAGGCGACTCATAACACCCAATGCTATGAGGACGCAAAGGAACAACAACAGATGAAGTGACTTGGGGTTTATAGGTAAAAAGTAAATGTATGTGTTTTTTAGTGGATAAACCTTCCGTCTGTCAAGACCCTTTATATCTATATTTATAGTGTTATAGAATTTAATTTACTTTGATGGTCATCAAATTAAAAGATGAAAGAAAACTTCCATGCCCAAGAAAGTCAGCACGATCGCAATACCTACTTTGGTGGTTTCAATCAGCTGAACTTCTTTCATTTTGGCAGGTGACAATCAGCTGAAAGTTGTTGTATCTTTTTTATCGCTTTTCCTTTTCCATTGTATAAAAAATCTCTTGCACCTTGAGAACTCCCAACATCCTCCCCACCATGATCGAGTAGGCTACCGCATTGTGCTCCAATAATAACATTCACTTAAAAAGATATCAAGTCAACGAATGGAACGAGAGAATGATACCTGAATAAACCAATATGTGCATATAGTTTACCATTACAAATAAATGTTTTAACAAACAATGTATTGAGTTTTGACACTATACAATACGTCAATATAGTTAACTAATCAAAATCCTTGGTCACAGATGCGTCACCGGATATAGTGTATTGATAGGGGTGAGTATGCGTGGGTACGTGTGAGCGTCTGTGTTTGTGTTGATCTTTCAAAAAACCAAACAGTCTAACAGAACTGGATAAAAACAAAAAAAACTCGGCCAAATCAACTAATGGATGTAAAAAATATGACGCCAACATAACCAGAGTACCAGACCACTGTTGACTACAGTGAAAGTGAAAAAAATAAACTGAGCACAAACATTAAACCCTTTAGAAACAAATTAACTGGGTTTGGATTAAAAAATATAAAAAATAGGTAGGGGCTTCCCTGCTGACTTGGATACAAAAAATTGTCTCCTGCATGAATAATAATAAAATAGAAAATATATATATGCAGCAGTATCAATATGTCCAGAGTGTTTAAGTATACACCTGCATGAATTAATTGTGCACCCGATTCAATGCAGATTCCTTGTGATTTACATTTGCATTGGACTTGTGCTGTACTCCATGCGACGATATGCGGTTCTCATGTGTGAATGAAAATCAACTTCCACCCACCATTTTTTTGTTGGATTGCATTGTCATCCCAAGACAACATATATGTGTCCCATCATGGCCTCCTGTATCAAATGTCTCCCAATATATGTTATCCTTCCCTCGATGTCAACTTATCTTCAACTTTCTTCAATTTGAGACACTGGAATCAGGAGGACTGGCCGGTATACCTTATTCCTTTTTCTGAAACGTCGACATCAACAATTACACACACGCCTTGCTTCCCCGCCATTCCTAGCCAACACACCATGAAAAACTTGGAAATGAGAGGTATCAGAAAGGTATTTAGTCCTATCATGACGTCAACATCAACCAAGCCAACATCATTTTGCACTAGAGTACCGTTGATGTTGGGTGCTGAACTACACATGCACCTTCTCTACTCAATTGCTCCCGTTGTCCTGATCTGGTCTATGCTGCCACAGCCAATGTGGTCGAAAAATCCATTCATAGCTTCTACACATTCTCTTTCACTAGCGGTTGTGACTGTAATCAATGTGCACAATAGAGCACACAGCGGAAGGTGGACCTTTCCTGGTACCTCATATCTCAGTGACTCCGCAAGAGCAAGAGCTGCTGGTGGACTCAACCGGCAACAATGAGCACTATCGTCAATTAGACCACGGAACAAGAATGAGGTTGTAACCCCGCCCTCCATAGCCACCCGGCACAGCCCTTCCGAGGGGCGTGCCACCAGCCCCATCGAAAACATACAATGCCTCCACACACAGAGTCCTAATTACTTAGCCAAGACCAGAGCCTGTTGGTCTTGTGGTTGTACTGTTTTTTCAAGTGGTCACTCCATGTTCCTATTAATGCAAGTGGTCTTGAGATTAACAGCAACATATATAGGAATATGAAAAAAGGCGCACAAATTTATTATCTTCGATCTTATTGTAAACCAATCCAAGTGGAGTGACTAAGCATCATCTACCCAATATTATAGTAAAAACCCGGGGTTGACAAGGTATGATCAAAAGACTAGGCAATCCTTAACATAGGACCCATTAGATTAGTGAAGTTAATCATGTTGGTTTCAGATACAATCAAGCTCTATTAATTAATATACAAGTGTTTACCAAAGTATCTTTCTAACTCTTTTGTACAAGAATATCCAAAAATTATAGTTGGTGTCTTGCAGTACCTATAAATATAATAGATCTATATTGATTTCTGCTTGTGTTGATCTCTTGCCTCTAGTTCCATTCCTTGTAGGGGCTTGGTCTGAAGGTCCGCGACAACAATCAGAAGAACCAAAATCAATCTGCAATTTATCTACCACGGGGATATGATTTGTTAGGGTTTGTATCAAATAACCTGTACACTTATGGTGTAATCAAGCCTTTTGTTATTAGAATCTTATGATGGGGTATCGTTTCCTCCTCAACATGGTCAACTTTTACTTACTAATCGACTTTTTATAAATTACAATATTTAATGATTAATAACTGAAAAATAGATGGAGAAATCATGCTGAGCTACTACAATATGCAGTAACACTAGTAATGGTACGGAAAAAGTTAGATATCACTTATCAGTACCACTAATCATCCCATGCATTGAAACGAACAGACAACCGCTGTAGGGCTGCCTATTATATTGAGAAAATAACTTAGTCGTTGACAGGGCAGTATAGAGCTTACAGCAACATTTAATTCACGTGTTGCTCGTCATTATACTAAGCCCTTGTTTAGTTCCCAAAAACCAACCCCAAAGTTCACTATGCAAAAAGAAGATTTCCATCACATCAAAATGTCGGTCCATGCGTGGAGTACTAAATGTAGATGAAATAAAAAATTAACTGCGCAGTTTTGTTGGACTCTGCGAGACGAACATTTTGAGCCTAATTAATCAATTTTTGGATAATTTTTCACACATACAAACGAAATGCTACAGTGGCGCAATGATTACGAAGTGACCCCAAACCCCCAAATCTCCACCCCCATATTTTGGATCTAAACAAGGCCTAGACTATCTCCCACGATAAGAAACACTGAAGCACGAGTGCAAGGTCGTTGTCCCTGGCCTTGTTTAGATGCCGATTCTTGATCCCCAATTTCGGTAGATACTGTTGCGAATACTGTAGCGTTTCAAAATGATAGAGTTTGGGATGTAAATGTACTGTAGACTCCCAAAATCTGGACCAACTTTGGACAATACCAGACTAGAAAGAATGTGGGTTCACACCATAATAAATGTAGGGAAAGTTGCATGCAATTGGACCATCTGCTTCATCCAAAGAGGCAAAGAGGACAACTTTGAAGCTGCAAACATAGCAAATGGGATTCATGAACCGGTCCTCATCACATCCATGTCCAAGTACAGAAGAAATCATCACATGTACAGCACATTTACAAGCATATGACAGCCACAATCACAGCACATCCACCAGCACATCGACAACCACAAGACATGCACAAATGACCACCTGCCTCATCCCATCAAGGATATCAAGCTTAACAATGATGATGCATAAATATGTAAACGAAGCCATTGCAATGACATGTAGGTCACGAAAATGAAGCATTTTAATTTATTGTGGAGGGGAAGCAAATCAAGATAAAGAGAACAACCTCATTAGGAGCAGCCCATTTCCGAGAGTGCAGGTACCTGAAATGACAAAACTAGGCAGCATCAAAACTTCTATGTGTTTCTTACTCACAACACCTACATGGTTTATGAACAGAAAAAAAAATGAACTAGTACCTCAGTAGCATAATATAACATGTTATTGGGTTGAACAACATCATGGAAGTTAAAGTGGAAGGAATAAAGTATGTCAAAGATCGTAAGCCTGCATGTATGAGTCAAATTGGTAGGTAATCGGGGGCCTATCATCCCTAAAAGTTAAACACACCCTCAATTAGCCGAAAAATGTCACTTACATAGTGTATGACGGCCTTGCTCCTAGCAGCCTGCACCTGGGCCCCTCTAATCAGCAATCTGTTCAATTTCATCACAACAAATAATCTAAGAAGCAACAATTAGATGACCTTCAGCAACAAGCAATGTTTTTCTCCACTAACTATAGCAAACAACTATGAAAATTATGCAGGACAAAACAATCCTAATGTGCTCGGCTTACAAAGACCCTTATTATCAAGTTCACTGAAATTTCCTACACACTCAAATAAATTGAAAATTTGATACAGATCCTCGGACCCTCACAATTTACATTGCCGCACTCAAGAATTATACCTATTGTTCAACTGTTCAGCAAGACGATCTCTAAATGCATTCATTTTTGCCATGTCCTCACTTGCCGGCGCTGCCTCTTTAGCGGGCTGATCTAAAGTTGCTTCTGCGGGGACATAGTTCATGTTGCTGTCAACTACACCAAAGTCATTGTCAAAACCACCTTCCTTCCTAATGAAGTTGTGCAACGCCATGCAAGCACATATAATATGTGTCTGTGTTTTCTCTTCATTGGCAGGGATCTCCAACAATATGCGCCACTTCATTTTGAACACTCCAAACGCCCTCTCTATGACATTTCTAAGCGACGAATGTGCATAGTTGAAAGTCTCCTTCATATCTCTAGGTTGTTCGACGACGTTTTGGAAGTCTTGTACGTGCTACATGGTCTGCCGGTAAGGAGTCAGAAAGCCCTGCCGCTTTGCATACCCCGAGACCACCAGGTAGAACTTCCCTACATGATGCAGTACCTGTAAGTTTCGAATGCAGAAATTAGAAAACAATAATGATTAAGCATCAGGTGGTACCTCTTGGTGGCATTGGGAACGAGTCTTTGTATGTTGACATTGCATCGTGAAACACAGCCATGTCATGGACGGAACCAGGCCACCCAGCCAGCACAAAAGTGAAACACATATCAAAGTCACACGCGGTCATGACATTCTGTGTACTCTTGCCCTTGCGACACATGTGCTGGACAAGCTTTTCGTGAGGCGCGACCACAGGAATGTGGGTGCCATCTATTGCCCCTATGCAATCCTTGAATTCAGGGAAGAACCGTCTATTCTGCAGAGTTGGATGCATATCGGCAAAGTTTGGGTCCCTAGGTTTAATGATGTCTCCCGCAAGGTGAACCAGACATTTTAGGACTTTGTGAAACATATTGTGCACTGTGCCTAGGGATCTCTCAAACCTATCCTCTGCTTGCCTAACAGACTGTGGTGCACCACACATCCAAAGGAACATGCCTAGAGCCTCAATAGAAGTAGACTTGGGGGATGATTTCAAGACATATGATGCTGTCAATAGTGAGTGCAGGCTATGAAACATTAGGGTGTCATCCTAAACATGTTGAAGCAGGATGTTGGATCTGCAAGTTTGTTCTGAAAACATTGCAGGCCAGTCAAAGCTGGAGTCCTTATGGCCTCTATTACAATACTTGTCGACATGTTTAGTAGTTTCGTACATACCATAGATGAATCGAGTGTCTTCTTCGTCTTCCATCACGGTAGCGACAAATTCTTGCCACCACTCCTCGGACGCCGCCTCACTGTCCTCACTGCCAGTGCTTGAATCTTCGTCTTGATGAACTGCAGCAGTTATGTCATGTCCAATGCAAGAGAGCACACACGTCAGCATAGTACCTCAACATAAACCTTAAGATACGTCAGCACAACATGATAATAATCAGCACAACCTGACATACTGCAACATACAACAAATAGTTCACAGATGCTTAGCACATATTCCCACATAAAACAAATAGTTCCTACACAGCAACACATACGACACCATAAATCAACCCTACTCAAAAGCAACTACCTAGCCATGGTTGTAACTACAGGACATCTATGTGAAAAGCATTGACGCAAGGAACTAGGTGTCCACCATATCAGCATAGTCCTCAATCATGCCCAGCCTCCATTCATTCGGGCTCATTAGAAAGGTCTCCATGGCATCATGATCTTTCATAATGTTCGTCACACCACGCCACAGGTGCTTTTGCTCATGAGCCCCCAGTTGTTTTGCTGCTGCAACCACCAAATTCTTTGAGGCTGCCCTAGCGGCCTTTGCTTCTTCCTTTCTCCTTGTCGCTTCTGCCTTCTTGCTCTCTCTCTTCTCTGCCGTCTCTGTCTTCTTTTCCCAGATGCCGCTGAGCATCCGGCTCCTGTCGTCAAACATGGCATTGAACCTGTTGAAGTTCTTGTCCACTGCTTTCTTAGTTGTGTTCTTCTGCCTCTTGCCAGGACTTGATGCAGTGTTGTGGGTGCTTCCGGCATTCCTCTTGCTTCCGCTGATGGCAGGGGTACCATGCATTGGAGGCGAGAAGTCCTGTAGTAGGGTACCACGGCTGTCAGGTGTGACACTGTCGTCGCCGTCATCTTGCTCACCATTGCTTTCACTGAATTTAAGCTGTCGGCTCACCCCCGGCACAAAACCAGTGTCCCCGGTCACAGCAACGTTATCAAACATTCGGTCCATTTCATCAAGGTACGATGGCCAGCCGTGCTTGAGCTACAACCACTCTTGCTTCCCCTGAAAACCAAAACGAGAACCATGCTGTTCATAAAGTAAAAGCTTGACAATGGTTAGGAAATAAATAGGTGGCAGGTCCTGAACCCTATGCTTGGCGACAGTCTTGTCCCACCAACTGTCCTCGGCAAGCACAGATCCATCACTTATGCGGCCTAGGCCCGTGAACTTGTTCTTCAACTTGTCGATGAATACCCACCGCTTTTTCAACTCCCTGAACCTGGAGATGAATTGCTCACTGTTGTGGCGCTTGTTAGTTGCTAGCAGAAACTTGTCCTGCACTTCTTTCCAACCGTCCTTGTACATGATACCATTTTTGCAATGGCCCTTATCTATTTGCTGGCAGTATAGCTCACAGAAAATCTTTGTGTCAGCCTGGGTCCAGTTGGCCCTTGTCCAAGTATCATGCTGTGCAAATGGTTAACGAAACAGTAATGCATGAACAGGTATAGGTTGAGCATGAACAAGTAATGCATGAACAGGTATAGGTTGAGCAGAGAGTAACATGTAGGGAGTTGAACCTCATCGTCCGGGATGTTGATGGCGTCGTGCTGAGCTTGGGCCGCGCGACCTCGACGCCCACCGCGGCCCCTGTACTGCCGTCGACGCTGCCGTCCCAAGCCAGGAGCCTGATCTCCTTGGCTACCGGAAGTCATGCCGACCGGAGGTTGGGGCCGGCTGCTGCTTCCTCCTCTATGATACGTGCCGGCTCCAAGGAAGGCTTCGTACTCCATGAGGTGCTGGAAACCGGAAGGCGCGTTGAGGGACAGGCGCGACAAGCCAAGTTGGCTTGCCGTGGACGTCGCGTACGGATTCGGGCCCATGTACGGGTTCACCGGAGGCCCGGCGAACCCTGGCGGCGCCGTCGTGACGACATGGTATGCACCGGTCCCTGAAGGAGGCGGCCCGGCTGCGTACGGGTTGAAGCCGCCAGATCCGGACGCCCCAACTGGGGCGGCGTAGGGTTTGAAGGGTCCGGATCCGGAGGCTCCCGTCGGGCCGGGGAAAAGGTTGAAGCCGCCGGCGTTCGTTGGCGGCGGCGCTCTGTCGAACAGGTTGAAGGAGCCGGCACCTCCTCCCGGGGATGCCAAGGAGAACAAGCTCCGTGTGCCGCGCCCGTCGTCGGTGGCCGGGCCCTTGCCGGAGTTGTACTCCGACGCGGGCGGTTGCCGGTCGAAGCCGTCCATGGCCGCAGGCGGGGAGGACTACGGTGGATCTGGAGCGGCACAAGGAGCCACCACCGCTACAGCCCGGCGGGGAGGAAGACGGCAGATCTGGAGCGGCGGCGGGGAGGAAGACGGCGGATCTGAAGCGGCGGCGGCGAGAGAGCCAGCGGCGGGGGATCTGAGGAGGGGCTACGGGGGGAGGGAGGGCGAGTTGGCGGGGTCAGGCTGGAATGAGCCCGGCGTGCGGATAGGGTTGCAGGTGCTAGGGTTCCACCCCTATAATCTTCTCGAGTTGGGCCTGCAGCACTCCAATTTGGGCCAAAATTTGAGCTACCCCGTTTAGATGTTGCAGGCTGAATTCCTATTCAATTCCAATTTTGGCGGCCCAAAATCCGCATCTAAACAAGGCCCCAGCATATAAGCACAATAGTGCAATTAATGCGCTTGTCTCCACTCTCCAACATATAATTGCCCAATCGTGCCAACCCCTCCAGCTCAAATGAATGAATGGCTATCCTCGCACGAAATAAAGCATATATTTTATTTATTTATATATATATATATACACACACACGGTGCGTCTATTTGTAGCGTTACGTGTTAAATAATATTCAACCAGCCAGTTCTCCGGCGACGTATTTCTTGTCTTTGTTTTACTGCATGTCCGTGCGCTGGAGTAAAAAAGGATGCCAGGTGTTTTCTTTAGGAAAATTTAATCTGAGTTGTTCCATCCCGCATCAATGCCTAATAAATCATTGTGGCAACAGATTCCGTACCTTTTTTAATGCTAGGGTTAGGCTACTCAACATCGTGCTGTGATATGCATTGAGAAATTAGCGCACCGGGTGCATATATTAATATCTTTGGTTATTACTCCTTTTCAACTCTGTATTATGCAAAATTATGCCTCACAGTCGGCATAAACGCAAATTGTTAGACATCATTGTTTTTCGAAGAAGTAATATTCAAACAAAAATACTATCCCCAACGAATAAGTAATTCCTAAAAATAAGAGCAGTATTTTGGTAATGACTTGGGGGTAATAATCTTTTAGAATCTCATGATTGTGCCACCAAATAGGAAGTAATATCCATTGTTTGCACCAAACAAGAAGTAATTGATCATCAACCCGTGCTACAGCAAACATGAAGAAAATCGGAAATGGAAGCGTCATATATATATATATATAGCCAATCATGCTTGCATATTCCATCAAACATCAGCATATGTCATCATTGTTGCTTCCGAATGATACTTGGCCACGGTTGGAGTGGGATCAACAACAATACCGCGAGGTACAGCTAATCAATGCAAAGCACCGTAGACCTTCACCCTAACAAGACACCATACATGTCCACCATTTCTGCACCACAAGCTGAAAGTAGACTACAATGAAGCATACGTGCACATCAAGCATGTTCCTCACGATATGTCAGAAACTGAACTCAATATAGTTATCAAAAGAGGAGTCATGCTGCTCTCTGTTTAGGCGTATAGTCCTTACTAAGCAGCATTACACATATATCAAAAGAAATGTGAAAACATAAATTTTAATTCCAATAAATATCAACATGGGAGATCGAAATGGATGTAGAGAAAGTTGGTCACACAAGAACCATGATGCTCTGCTTTTAGGAGTATATTTACTCCTTGCTAAACAGTATTATTCTGCTCTGTTCAAACAAGTAAATTTCAAAAAGAAAGAAGCATAGCCATAATACTATCCAGGTTTATTCTTGCACACACCATGGCAATGGAACAGATAAAATTGGATTGAAAATTACTTCCTAGTTTTTGAATTACCTCTATTGGACAGATTTGGATTATCTTGTAGTGTATCAAATTGAGCAGTAGAGAAATAGTCTTGACAATAATGATACTACAAACTGCAAGGTGAAAGAAAGAACTCTCTTGGTAGAAAAATAATACAGAGTCTTCATAGAATAAATTAATTTTCACAACAATATAGCATAATGATCCGGTGATCTACTGTATGTCATAGGTGTAACCTTCTAGTTGTGTGGTATTGCTTGTTGTATATCCATATCGAAAACTTTCCCTAATTATACACCCCCTAATGTACTTATCTAATAAATATACTACTTTATCAAGCAAGAATAATCACTGCTGTCAACAAATATACTACCTGACAAATGACATCATGCACCATTTGCTGGCCCAAGAACCAGCGCCCTGTTGGTCTCTGCGTGAAACAAAAATAGATAGGAATGAAATTATCCGATGGTCTATGACCTACACACCAAAAGGAAAGCAGAGATTCACAATCAAGTAATCACTCATTGCATCATCTGCCCAACAAATTTCATCACCCATATGCTGGTAATACGTAAATTACTTCTGTGACAGTGACTATATACTCCTCCCTAATCAGTATTATACTGTTCTATTCAAAGAAGTGAATTTCAAACAGAAAGAAGTATATCCCTAACACTATCCAGGTTTACTCTATGACATATCATGGAAATGGAATGGATGAAATTGGATTTAAAATTATTCCCTAGTTTTTAAGTTACCTCTATTGGACAAAACTGGAGGATATTGTAGTGTATCAAATTGAGGAGTAGAGAAGTAGTCTGACAATAACGATACTACAAATTGTTAGGTGAAAGAAAGACCTGTCTTGGTAGAACAATAATACCGAATCTTCATAGAATAAATTAATTTTCACACCAATATAGCATAATGATCTCGTGATCCACTGCATGTCAGAGGTTACCTTCTAGTTGTGTGGTATTGCTTGTTGTATATCCATATCGAAAACTTTCCCTAATTATACTCCCCCTAATGTACTCAACTAATAAATATACTACTTTATCAAGCAAGAATAATTACCATAGTCAGCTAATATACTACCTGACAAATGACAACATGCAACATTTGCTGGCCCAAGAACCAACACCCTGCTCCTCTCTGCGTGAAACAAAAGCAGATAGGAATGAAACTATCCCTCTCCAATGGTCCATGACCTACACACCAAAAGGAAAGCAGAGATTAAGAATCAATTAATCACTCATTGCATTATCTTCCGGACCAATTCCTTCACCCATATGCTGGTGATACTGAAATTACTTATGTGACAGTGAAAAAAAATACTCCAACCATTACTTATAGAAATAAGGTCTATGGAAATTACCTCTAAAATATTTCAAAATGCTTCTGTAGCAATGAGAATATACTGCTGGGGAATGGTTTAGGAACACTTCTATATGGTTTAAATTCTTTCCTCTCCTCTAGCATTATTACTACTGGATTTGCAATATTACTACTTTATCAAAAGAAATGATTATGTATATACAACCTTTCCAATATTAACATTCTGAACATCATTTGCATTGACGACAAAAATCACAAGAACAAAGTAAGGAAAATAGCGTGCGTGTGTACCATATGAAAAATCAAATATTGCTACATTCTTTGATGGCATATCCATATGGCGGAAGGAATGCTCCAAAGCACCATCGATGACCTGCCACGGTTCTTCTGCAGTAGGAGCTCCACTACCCTACTGCACAAAAGGAAAACTCAATTTGGTGCAAAACAGATCGACGGAGATGGGCAGTTTGAAAATGGTGTGACAAGTACCTGCATGCCGCCACCGACCTGAGGGCCTCGTTAGTGGATCGATCTGACCCTGCATCCAAGTCGCGGCCAACGATCTGCTTCAGAATCGCAGCCGCCGATCTTGCTATGAAGATCCCTGGATCCAGCCATATCCCCACAGGAGAGGCCACATGGAGCTTCCGATTGGGAGAAAACGTAGAAATACTCTGATTGGGAGCCTGGCTTGCCAAGGATGGGGACCCTCTGTTGCGGAAAGCCGATGCAGATTGAAGACTGACACATCCAAAGCGAACCTGCCTAACCTGCCTGGTATCGTGGGGAACTGGCCGACGACATCGGCATGGGTGTCTGTGCGATGATCGAAGGGAACCGGTGAGGGATTCTTCAGGGAGCATTGCCGGCGCACCGTTGATGCCGACGAGAGAGCCGCAGAGAGGTTGCTGCAACGTCTGCAGCCGCGTTGCCGTCGCCAGGATAAAAAATTAGTGGAGGTAAAAGTGAGCTAATTAATGACGGATTAGTTTACGGGAGGGAATTTTTATTGAAGTGTTTTTATGGAGTCATTGAGGTATTTACTGCTGTGAGGGCTTTTGGTTGTTTGCTGGTGCGAGCGGCGCTCCGCTGTGCGCTTAATATTATTCAACACAGTAGACACTGAATAGCATTTACCTATATATATCAATGAAAAGGTTGAGTTGGGTGGTTCTGAAGCGAGGTACCAGTCGGGCAGTACCTTTGTTTGTTGTGGCGCATGAACACATTGCTCATCTTCCCCGTCGCCATGATGGTGCTCAAAGCATCCTCCAAGCACCGGGAGCCAAGCTGATTGCTGAAAGCTTGGTCATTGGCAAGATGGTAATCAATGGATGTGTGACGATGAGGGGTAAGGGCTGGGAACAGTGATGTTACCTTGACCCACTAAGCTCTAGCATTAGCCTCACGCAACGTCTTCGCATGGGGCATCACCTGCACTCACTACGTAAAAAAAGCACATCAGAGATGGGTCTAGATTCACTTTAGAGACGGAAAAATTTTGCGTCTTAGATTTGGACAATATCGGTGACGGGTAAATCCCCGTCTCTAATATCTCATCTTAGAGATGGATTTTTTTATTTCCGTGTCTCCAATATGCCAAATCAGTGACGCGTTTTGTCAATCCACGTCTCAATATCACATATTTGAGACGGTTTATTGTCTATCCGCTGTTAGACTTAAACATTGGATCTCTAGTAATAGATCTAACTCGGGTGCATAAACTTGAATGATAAACATATCTTTTACAGGTCTGCTAACTACCAAGAGAGCACAAGCACTAGCACTACACTACTAACAGAGAGAAACGGGGGTCAGACCATCAGAGGTGGTAGGAGCTGTCGGTGCTTGCGCAGCCATGTCGAGGGCGAAGGTCGCAGGGGTGGCCGGAGCTCGTCGGCGTAGATCGGGTCGGTGACAGCGGCGACGGGCGATGTAGCAGGACGGCGGTGGAGGTGAAGCTTCCCGCCACTCCAGTGCTCTCTCAGGTCGGATAGGGTTTGTAGGTGGGGTTTGTGGTGGCTCGGTGAACCTCATACTAAGCGCCGTGGCCCCCACCCTCTCTTTATAGAACTGTGCGATGGGGGCCCACCAACCATGATTAGGGTTGGGCGCCCCCGACTAGGGCGCAGAGAAGGGCCCGTTACGGCCTTTGGGCCGTAACGGGAAGAGATCGAACTAACAATCTCCCTCTCGATCTCTTCTTAAAACTTGCATCTCAGCCTCTCGCTGTGTATCCACTCCATCACAGACAACCATACCGAGCATGGGTCATCTTAATCGTAATAACAACCAGATTAACCAGCCACAATACACTCATCCATTCTGAAGGATCTGACTAGGCCCTGTGCAGGAATCACAGGCTTTCCCTTAAACCCATACCGGTAATGTGTTCTCTAAACACACCAGGTGGTAAGCCTTTAGTGAGCGGATCCGCAAGCATTTCTTTGGTACCTATATGCTCCAGACTTATAGTTTGATCCTGGACTTTGTTTTTCACCATATAGAACTTTATCTCTACTGGTTTGTTAGCATCGCTCGACCTATTGTTGTGAGCATAGTATACTGCTGGCGCATTGTCGCAGTACAACTTTAATGGTCTGTCTATACAGTCCACAATTTTCAATTCAGGTATGAATTTCTTTAGCCACATCACCTGTCCGGTTGCCTCATAGCATGCAACGAACTCTGCATACATTGTAGATGTTGCAACTAGCTCTTGCTTAGAGCTTCTCCATGAGATAGCTCCTCCTGCGAGAGTGAACACATATCCAGATGTAGACTTTCTATCATCTCTGTCTCCCGCATAATCAACATCCGAATATCCTCTTCTCTAGGACATCAGGTCTTCTGTATGTTAGCATGAGGTCTTTTGTGCCTTGCACATAGCGTAATGCTTTCTTTATCATCTTTCAGTGTTCTTCACCTGGGTTAGACTGATATTTTTCGAGTACTCCTGTAACGAACGCTAAATCAGGGCGAGTGCACACTTGTGCATACTGTAAGCTACCAAATGCTGAAGCATATGGAACCTATTTCATTTGATCGAACTCGTACTGGTTCCTAGGACACTGAAATAGTCCAAACTTATCGCCCTTCTGAATAGGAGCAGGTGTGGCTTTACACGTATGCATACTATTTTTCTTTAGGATCTTCTCCATATATGCCTTTTGAGATAAGCCTAAAACCCCGTTTCTTCTATCTCGGTGAATCTGAATCCCCAAAACATATGAGGCTTCACCAAGATCTTTCATGTCAAAGTTCAAGGACATAAAACTCTTTGTCTCCTGTAATAGTCTAATATCATTGCAGGCGAGCAAGATATCATCCACGTATAGTATGAGGAAAATAAATTTCCCTTTCTTAAACTTCATGTATACGCAGTTATCTTCAACATTGGCCTTAAACCCAAATTTCTTAATTGTCTCATCAAACTTGATGTTCCATTTTCTTGAAGCTTGCTTTAAGCCATAAATGGATTTCTTTAGGCGACATCCCATACGCTCTTTGCCTTCCACAACAAAACCTTTGGGTTGAGTCATGTAGACATTCTCATACAAATCTCCATTTAGGAATGTCGTCTTTACATCCATCTGATGTAACTCCAAGTCAAAATGCGCCACTAGAGCCATTATGATTCTGAAAGAATCCTTGCAAGAGACTGGGTAAAAAGTCTCATTGTAATCTATCCCTTCTCTTTGAGTGAAGCCCTTGGCCACAAGTCGTCCCTTATATTTCTCAATATTCCCTTGAGAGTCATATTTGATTTTGTAGACCCACTTACAGCCTACTAGTTTGGCTCCTTTAGGAATTTCTTCTAAGTCCCAAACTTTATTGGTACTCATGGACCTCATCTCATCCTCCATGGCTTCTTGCCACTTGGACGCATCAGGACGTCTCATAGCTTCTTCATAAGAAGTAGGATCACCCTCTATGTGAACTTTACTGTTATAGACTTCATAGTCATCTGGGATAGCAGATTTTCTGACTCTTTGAGATCTTCTCGGTGCCTGAACGGTTGGCACCACCGGCTCTTGGGGCTGTTCAGGTTCCTCCTGCGCGACAACCGGATTCTCAGGCTCCTGAGGGACAGGTTCCTGATTATCCATTGCCTGCACTGGAGAACTGTCAACAGGTTCTGGCACCACAGTGGGCTGAACTGCAGGTGTCGGAACAGCATACGGTAGGAAGACTGGCTCCTGAATCATTGGAGTGGGCACATATACCTGCTTCTCTTCAAGGTCAATCTCTCTACGCACCATGCTCCCTCTGATCTTCTCGCTCTCTAGGAAGATGGCATGTCTCGTTTCCACGAACTTCGTGTGTCTGTCAGGACAATAGAAATGATAACCTTTTGATTTCTCTGTGTAGCCAATAAAGTGGCAACTGACTGTCTTGGGATATAACTTCCCAATATTCGGGTTAAATACTTTAGCCTCTGCTGGACTTCCCCAGACACGAATGTATCTTAAAGAGGGTTATCTACCTGTCCATAACTCATATGGTGTCTTAGGTACTGACTTAGAGGAAACTCTGTTTAAAATGTGAATGGCGGTCTTCAGTACCTCCATCCACAAATTAACTGGCAAAGTAGAATAACTTATCATGCTTCTAACCATATCCATCAAGGTACGGTTTCTTCTTTCAGCTACTCCATTCTGCTGTGGCTCGCCCGGTGTACTATATTGGGCAACTATGTCATTCTCTTGCAAATACTTTGCAAAAGGTCCGGGCGCTTGACCAAATGGGGTGTGACGACCGAAGTACTCCCCTCCACGGTCGGATCTTACTTAGTCTTTGAGTTATGCTGATTTTCTACTTCAGCCTTGAATATCTTAAATTTATCCAACGCTTCTGACTTTTCTTTCATTGGATAAATGTAACCATAGCGCGAGTAATCATCTGTGAATGTGATGAAGTACTCAAAACCATCCACAGACATCACATTAAACGGACCACAAATGTCCATGTGAATTATCTCTAACACGCTTGTGCTATGCTTCGCGCCTTTCTTTATTTGCTTAGCAAACTTGCCTTTAGTGCAACTTATGTACTGATCTAAGTCTGAAAATTCTAAGGGCGGTAGAATTGATTCTTTCACTAAGCGTTCTATCCTTCTCCTCGAAATGTGGCCTAAACGACAGTGCCACAATTTCGAAGAGACGCTATCAATTCTCTTACGCTTTCTATTTGTAGATGTGGAGACAATCTCTGTCTCACACGCATTCGAGTCGCAAGCATTCACAGAATCACGTGTTGACAACATATAGATTTGGTCTTGTCGGATGGCAAGACCCACACAAACTTTATTGTACTCAATAATACATTGTATCTCATCGAAATGACACTTAAGCCACTGTCTGCTAAACGTGATACTAAAATCAAACTTCTATTTAATGAGGGCACAAAAAGGACATCATGCAGCTGAAGAGTGAAGCCATCCTTTAACTTGATGGGGAGTTCTCCTATGGCCTCCACTTCAGCTTCGACGCCATTAGCAACTCTAATGCTTCTTGCGCCTCTTACTAGGGTCTGACTCGAACGGAATCCCTGCAAAGAATTAGCAACATGAGTAGTTGCACCTGAGTCAATCCACCGTGTGGACCTCGAAAAACTTAAATAAAAGGATTCATCTACAAATGTGATTACATCCTCACCATTAGCCATCATATACTTGAGCCACTTGGGACACTCTTTCTGCCAGTGGCCTTCCTCCTTGCACCACAGGCATTGATTCTTGCTGACTTTCTTGGACTGGTCGTTCTGAGCGGGACCTTTCCCATGAGGCTTAGCGTTGACATTGGAAGGACCACTCTCATTTTGGTGCTTCGCTTTGTAGCCCTTACTACCAAAGCCTCTTTTCCTGTTGTTGTTATGCTGCACAAAGGAGATGGAGCCTCCATTCTGTGCCTTCAATCTGTCCTCTTCTTGCTGACACATGGACATAAGCTTATGCAGGTCCCAATTCTCATTCTGAGTGTTGTAGTTGCACGCCAACACACCAAAATCAGTTGGCATCAACCTGAACACTAAGTGCACTAGGAACTGCTCTAGCAATCCCATCTCCATGGCGGTAAGCTTACCGTTCATGTTGCTCATCTTTAGAATGTGGTCTTTCACACCACCTCCAGTATACTTGGTAGTGATGAGCCTCTCGATCAGGGTGCTAGCATAAGCCTTCGAGTGCGAATGGTGCTGTCGCTCCACTATCTCCAGATACTGAGCAGCTGTGTGTACATTACCATTCGCATCCTTCTCTGGAATGGATGTCCTAATCGCCTCAGACATCTTTGTCTGTATAATCTTTAGGCACTTCTAGGTTCCGTGCAGCGATGGCATCAGCATTGGCGCGCTGTCGCGCCTGGAAAACTGCAGTCTCTTCGTTCTCAGCTCTCACGACTGGCTCAATGACAGGGGGACACGGTGTAGTCAACACCAAGTCGATCTCCAGCAGCAGTAGAGCACACTCTAGCAGATTGCGCCATGCCTTGTAGTTGCTTCCAACTAGTTCAGGGATGGAGCCAATGTAGCCGGGTCCTGAAATTAATAGTCCAAAAAATTATGGTGAGAACATAAAACATTATAATTGTTGTATGTATTAATTTAACTTTGGTCAAAATTAATACAGACAACTCTCTACATCAATTCTATATCACCTTTGGGTGGAAAAATAGAATTAATGTATGAAAAAACTTTAAATAATCTATTTATGATATTGCAATAATCAGTTTTGGCCAGAAAATAACAATATCATAAAAAAACATAAACTTGATTTTCTTTCTCTAAATAAATATCCTGTTGGTTCAATTTAAATAGAGACATGACTTTGCAGCAGAAAAACTCATAAAATGCACATAAAATAGTAGCAAAATTCTCTAATTTACCTTCTGAAAAATTATCACTTTGGTTCAAATTTAAACACGGGCAAATTTGACTTAAACTATACTCAAAATTGATTGAAAAAGATTCAAACAATTAACAAAAGCTATTATGCATTAAAACTCCAGAAACGGCCCGCGGATACTTTTGGCCTGCTCGGCCCGCTCGGCGCGCAGCGCCTTCTCGGGCGCTCACGCGCTTGCGCAGCCTAGCTGGCTGCCTCGGCCCGCTCGGCTCCACGCGCGTTGCGGCCCAGCTTCGCGCGATCGCACTGGGCCCAGCTCGGCCCGCTCGGCCGCAGCTCACGCAGCAGGTGGCGTGGCCCGGCTGAAAGCCGGCCCGGGCAGCAACGAGCGGGCCGCCAATTCGGCCCAGCTCACGCGCCCGCGCTCCGCCCGCCTCAATCGCAGCCGTTGGCTCGATCGGACGGCTCGGCGACGATCTCGGCCGTATAAAAGGCCTCACCGGCGGGCTCGCCCCCGAACCCTAGCTCATTTCTTTCCCTCTCGCGCAGCTGCTCGCCTCTTCCTCTTCTCGCAAGCTCTCTCGCTCGCCAGCATCTCGGGCACCGGCGGCCTGCTCCGTCGTGCGCCATGGCCGGCGGCCACGTTCCGCCGCGCCATCGCGAGTCCGGCCGACGGCCTCAAGCTACCGAGCCTTTTCTCCCCTTCCCCCTGTGTGTCATGCGCGAGCGCCTCAGCGCAGCACCCCCACATCGCCATGGCCGGGCGGCCTCATGCCGCCGTGCCACCGTGCGTGCACCACCGCGCCATGGCCGGAAAGCCATGAGCGTGTGCGGCCGGCCTCCTTCCCCTTTCTCTACCTTCCTCTCCTCACTGCCTCTTCGGCAAGATCCAGAAGGTAGAGCGCCGTCGTGGCCCCCCTCGCCGGTGAGCGCGTGCACCCGAGAGTGCGCGCGCCGCCATCGATGGGTTCCTCGGTGGTGCTGCTCGCGCGGTCTTCACTGCGAGGTAAGGGATTAGGGTTAGGGTTACGAGATCTGATGTTTAGCTCAATTTGCATGTGATTCTCTTGAATTTTTCTCTGTTTGTATGCGATTCACTTGAATCTTGTCTCAATTTCATCGATTTGCTTTTAAACCGATGCGATTTTGTGGTGTTCTTCTCCTAATCCTCTTGATTTTGGGTCTGTTCACATGAACTAACACCGCTCTAACCCGAAAAAGATTAGATCTACTACCTAGTATGCGTCTGATACCATTGTTAGACTTAAACATTGGATCTCTAGTAATCGATCTAACTCGGGTGCATAAACTTGAATGATAAACATATCTTTTACAGATCTGCTAACTACCAAGAGAGCACAAGCACTAGCACTACACTACTAACAGAGAGAAACAATGGTCAGACCATCGGAGGTGGTAGGAGCTGTCGGTGCTTGCGCAGCCATGTCGAGGGCGAAGGTCGCAGGGGCGGCCGGAGCTCGTCGGCGTAGATTGGGTCGGTGACAGCGGCGACAGGCGGTGTAGCAGGACGGCGGTGGAGGTGAAGCTTCCCACCGCTCCAGTGCTCCCTCGGGTCGGATAGGGTTTGTAGGTGGGGTTTGTGGCGGCTCGGTGAACCTCATACTAAGCGCCGTGGCCCCCACCCTCTCTTTATAGCACTGTGCGATGGGGGCCCACCAACCATGATTAGGGTTGGGCGCCCCCGACTAGGGCGCAGAGAAGGGCCCGTTACGGCCCAAAGGCCGTAACGGGAAGAGATCGAACTAACATCCGCGTCTCCAATATCATATATCAGAGACGAGTTTTTTATATCTGTGTCTCCAATATCTCAAATCAGAGACGTGTTTTGTCTATCTGTGTCTCCAATATCCCATATCTGAGACGGTTTTTTGTCAATCCGTGTCTCCAATATCTCATATCAGAGATGGGTTTTTGTATATCCACGTCTCTAACATCTCAAATCAGAAACGTGTTTTGTCTATCCACGTTCCAATATCCCATATCCGAGACGGTTTTTTATCTATCCGCGTCTCCAATATTTCATATCAGAGACATTTTTGTATATCCGCATCTTGATAGGTTTTTGTATGTCCACGTCTCCAATATCCCATAACCTGGTCATATACCATCCATCCATACAGCATCACAATACACACATGTTTAACATCACATACAACATCATAGGGCCTTTCATCCATACAGCATCACAGGGCCATCAAGCATACAACATCATGGGGCCTTTCATCCATACAGCATCAAAAGCATCACACTAAACACATGTTTAACATAACTGCATGACCCATAATTTGAGTCACAGATTAAGAAAGGCAGCAATGGTTCACTACAGACATCCATATAGTTTGACATCCATGTATAGATTCTTTACAGGGACATAAATTAAGTCATTGGTTTGATACTTAGTGTAGTTATTACTATTGAAGAGCCTGGTTGGGACAATGAAGCTTTTCCTTTTTTTCGATAATGGGAAGGCAGCAAGCTCTTCTAAAATTCCACACAGCACGCTTTAGCTGAGGGGGTCCATAGACACTTCATAGTCCTTCATATTAGGGGAAGAGAGACACCATCAGCAGCTGAAACAACACAAATATATAAAGCGTATAGCTTATATAAGATAGGTAGAAATGATAAGATCACAAGAAATTAGACAAGTTCTGTGCAAGCCAAAAAACAATTTTACATTGTTAATATAAAATGTTAGATAGCTCAAAAAGTTAGTTCAACAGAGCGTAACATTTACTGTCCTTCATTCAGTTATTCTCTAGGCCTGAACTTTTGGCAACTTCTTATTAGTTATTCTCTAGGCCTGAATTTTTTGCAACTTCTTATTAGTTATTCTCTAGGCCTGAATTTTTTGCAACTTCTTATTAGTTATTCTCTAGGCCTGAATTTTTTGCAACATCTTATTAGTTATTCTCTAGGCCTGAATTTTTCGCAACATCTTATTATGTAATTTTTGGCTAAAAGAAAACAGAGAATGAATTAGATATAAGCTCAGTACCACTATCTAGTTATGTAACATGCTGCACAGCTAAAGCCTTATTAATTGATTTCACTTCCTATATATGAAGAAATCAACTTGGCCTACTTAGCTCAGCTCAGTCAAGCACCACCAATAGTTTCAGATATAGTACAACTCAACAGAAAATTAGTATTTTTGTTGATCATGTATGCAGGAACCAAACTTAAGAGATCTGCCTATTAGTACACTCACTTCTAATCATATAAATAACTGAACAATTAGTGATTAAAACTTAGTTCAAGGGACTATCGTAAAAAGAACTGAACCCCCTCTACATAATCAACCGGAAGAGATGTAAACTATGTTAGTTCCAGAAAGATATATTTACCTATAAGTATCTAAACTATTTCCAAACTATGTTGTGAATTTAGTTTGATCTATATTCTATTTCCAAAATATGTTGTGACTTTAGTTTGATCTATGCAAAAAAAATTATGCCAGCAGGGATACATGTTTCAAAGGGAGAACTAATTGGAAGTACTAACAATATTTCATATGGGCATTCCATGAAAGCAATTATATACAACTCCTTTATTAGCATCAATCACATGCAGATGCAGTGAAAAATCTCATGGTCAGCTGATTGAACAACAAAAGAATTTGCAGAGATTTGTCAAAAAAAAGCCTCAGATCTCTATCCTACAGCGAAGATGGAAAAAAAACCTATTACCCACATTAAGATGAATTGCATCACCTATCCATTGATCCATTCATGGATTAATAATCATTTGAGAAAAGGTATCTGGGAGCACCTGTTTAACAATTCACAATTGTCCATGCTCCGTTCTAGGCAACGACATCAGCCAGCCCTGTACGCCGGCAGTGAGGTCAACCTCATCCAGAGCATGATGGACACTCCCGACCTAATCCGGCGCAACAGCCTCCATTCCTGTCGCTGCAGTTCTGTTGAACCAGCTGAACGCAGCTCAAATATAGTCGTATAAACTCAAGCACAAAGGGCACGCTTAACTTGCTGATCCCACGCATTCCTAGAAACTTATGATTGACGAGGAGCAGAGGATGAGATCGCGTGAAGCACCGGGAAGACATCAACCAAGAAGATATATATCAGGAAGACTGCAACCTGTTGCTAATGAAAAAACTGTGCAGGGGCAAAGGGGTGACACTTTTACTCTAACACACAAAGTGCAGTTGCTCGGAGATCATATTATAGTCAGCGAGCACAGGGTTGCAGTGGGTATCACACCCGGTTTTAAAAAGAAAACCAGGTGCATCTCATATGTGCGCCAGGATCAAGTTTACACACATATGGTAGACGTCACAAGTGAACATCCAAAAACCATGCATACAAAAGAGTATTAAAGTAGCATTATTACAATCTCAGAGCAGACTTAAATGTCATAGCGGAAGACTTAAATAAATGTTTATCTAAAGTATAGCAAAGTAACTCCATCTCCACAGGCGTTGACTGGGGGAAACTCGCATAGAACTCCTCAAATTCAGTAAAGTCCTCACAATTCTCCCAATCTGAGCAGCAGTCCGAGTGTGGTCTTGCAAGGTAAAGAAACAAGTGTGAGCACGCGTCGTACTCAGCAAAATATGAAAATAAATGACATGCAAGGCTATATAGAGTGTGTGGTTAAAAGGATAGCAGCATTAAGCACTTTTAGTTGGTCCAATTTTATTAAGCATCTATTTTCTAGCAGATATAAGTATATATCAACCACAATTAAATGATAACACAAACTCATCATATTCAAGTAACCACAGTTTAGATCATATTCAAGTATATTAATCATGTAAGGGTCCAGGCCGCTGATGACCATGACCACGGCTGTTATAACAGTTTTACACTCTGTAGAGGCTATACACGTTCACCATATGCCACAATTCCCATTGCCAAAGCATGTACCCTTCCCGCACCACGTGGACTGAATACTGGGTTTCACTATGAGACATTTACAGAGATATTCTAATAAGTGATAGCTCGCTAAGGTTTCCGGTTCAGGAGCAAAGTATAACCCTCCTAATGAGATATGTCTCTTAGCTAAGCCCACAGCTCAAGAGGACCGGGCTATACCTCGGGTAAAACTATCACCAACTAGAACACCTAATTAGTCAGTCAAAGTAAGAGCCACATGGCATTTATTGTTACACTACTTTCCTGGGTGGTTCTCCATATTCCAATTAAAAAGAGTGGTCTTGCCATTTAATTAATTAAAAGAGTGTATATGGAACATGGAGTAGGGGTTCATTAACCAATCCCAGTTGAGCAAACTAAGCATCATCTACCATCAAAATTAATTAAGTAATCCCAGCTTCAAGGTATAGTCAAAGGAAACTAGGCAATCGATAAGTAAATAGTGTAATTGAAATGCATGTCATTTAGGTACAAATGGGTATGATCAAATAAAACTTGCCTTCCTCCAAACCCTGTTGCTGGTCAAACTCTTCAACACCTAGATCTGCAAAGTTCTCCTTGAATAGCGCACTTCCTAAACGCATCACACATACACATGCAAAGGAACAATACAACAAAATAAGAAATATTATACCGAACAATTCCAACAGAACTAAACAACAGCACAAAACTATTTTACACATTACAAGGAACGCGTGAGCGCAAGAATCACTAAAAACGGAGTTGAAATGAGAGAGATATGAGATAAACGAGTTCAAAGTATAGATATCTCGGGAATTTTAGAGGTAAAGAGGAATGGAGAGTTACTTAGCAGGAGTGACATGATCATGACACAGTAACAAAGAAAATGAATTAATTAGATAATGGCCACGGATTGGATTTCTTGAAAATAAATGATTGGTCTACTGATCAAAGACCATAGGGATGGCACAAGGTTTCTGAAATCTTAATATATATACACGGAAGGAATTCATGAAGCATTCTAATTATTTTGTTGAAGGAAAAGACCTCGATGCTTGCTGTGAGCTGCTGTATAGGAGACATTGCACTGAAGTGCAAACAAATGGGTTAGTGTCCCCTCGGCTTGGAACAACATACAGCGCTGCAATTGCCAACGCTTGGCTTGGCATGGCTAGCTTGATCGGTAGTGGTGCAAGGCCGGAGATGCCTGTATACACGTTGCACAGAACAGCTCTATTTGCTAACTTCTTCATGGCGGCTGTTTCATTTTGCAGGGGCAAGTACTAGTCTAGGGTTTGCCGCAGACCAACGTACAGATAGAGAAGGCCGAAAGGAGAGAGCAAAGTCACCTCGGTTGGTTTGACGGCAAGCAACTAGGCAGCACCGCGCAGGAGGCAGCGGCCGGGGAGATGCTTGGCAGCGGCGCTCAGCAACAACTAAGCTATGTGACCTGCAATGGCCATAGCAAAGAGAGACGAGCGATGGCAGCACAGCAGCTCTCGGATCAGACGGAGGCAGTGGCAAACAGAAACAATCACGTAATACGTGAGCTAGAAAAACAAGGAAGGGAGGCATCACGATGGCCAGCCGACCGGAAGCTAGGGACACGAATATATGAGATGCAAAACGGAAACAGGCCGGGCTGAAGGAGAAACATGATCAGGTCCGTACCTAGAATTTTGAGGCCCCGTGCGAGACACAAAATGAGGCCCTATACTAGAAGAATTTAAACAACAAAAATATATGGAGATATATATGGGTTTTATTATATAATTGTTTGGGTTTTCTTTAGAGTTACAGTAGGCATTTGTGCTAAAAAACACAACTAAACAAAGAAAAAAGGTATGGTTACCAATAAAATAGAGAGAAAAAATTACTTGTGATCGTCCTGATGCAAATTGTATTGACGCGGTTAATATAACTGAAGTTCAAGCATCCACGGATGCATTAGATGAGTAGTCCAAGAGACAAGAAGCCAATAACACACATACTAATACACTGTTTGCACCTTAATTCTGGCAGCCGAGGTGTCACGTGGGTATAGCTAGGCTTTGTAACCGGAAACGGCGTGGAAAGATAATTGAACTAATGAGCTAATCAGGTTTAGAAACTAATTAACTACTAACTGGTTAGGGGGCCCCTTGATTTTTGGGGCCTAGTGCCGTCGCTCCGATTGCACCGGGCATTGTACGGGCCTGAACATGATGATATCTCACCTTTGACATTCGACAAACGCGGTGACCTGAAACCGAATGCAACGGCTGGAGACCTATCTCGACGAGGCCGGCTGCATTACAAGTATGGTTCGACCTTCGCACGGACGGCGAGCTCCCATGATGCAGCAGGGACTTGATCGACGGCCTTCACAGCAAAGAGAAAGAAGGATGGGCAGGACGGGCTTTAACTTACTCATGGACTTTCACGTGCAAAGAAAGGCTAGAGAGTTACATGCACGATTAGCTTATCAGGCTGGAGCGGCTTCCAGCGGTCAGGAAAGACAGCACTGTGATGACAGGTTACAGAGATAGTTGCACATCGATCCTCATGTGGATGTGCTCCTTGTTGCGAGTCCGAGACGACGGGTGCCAACTTGGCCCCAGCTGGGCCTAAGCGGAGGGAGAGAGAAAACCGGGCCGGGTGAAGGACTGGTGCGAGGGGAGCTGGGCTGGTTAAGAGAGAAGGAAGAAAGGGGAAACCCAGACCTAGGAAAAGACAAGAGGGTAAAAACGAACATGTCAGGAAATAACTATTCTAATACTCGAACAAATACAATTCAAACTTAAATTTAAATTAGATTTAATTCTAATTTGAACTACCAGCAAACTTATTTTCGCTAAAATTATTTAATATAATATCTAAATTCAATTAATTCAAAAACATTTAATTAAAACTCAGAAAATTTATTTGGACCTTAATAAATCCTAAAAAATTCAGAAAGTTGCTAGATAATGTATTGTGATGAATTTTAGGGTGTGACAGTGGGACTATATAAAATTTAAGGTTGTGTGAGAATACTCGAAGACGGTGGGCGGGAGTGTATATAAATTCATCAATCAAATCTCCAGATGAGTGGATTGGGATGATCTGTCAATTAATTCCAGCATAGTACTGTGAGACTAGTAATTTTGCATGTACTTGGCCCGATAGTAACCATTTCAAATCTATTACGTCACACTGTATGAATCTATTATGTAACATGACTAGCTGCATTTCAGTCTTGATGAATATTAGGTCAAGACTTGTTCCGAGAAAGTACTGCTACATGGATTGGACCAAGCAATAATTGACAAAAATGCCCCAAACATTTGTTCATTTCCATCATAGAAATGACATTTCTGTTCGTTGTAATTACTGCACCTGTAATGATTGTGGTAATTTTGTCAATCTCAACGTCTACCAAGTACCAAGCCCAGTCTTTTTGGGGGTGAGGTTTGAATTCGTGTAGGCATTACGCCATACCTTTCACTCTGTACGTTAATTATCATGTTACTTTGCTTCAAATCAGTTATAATTTAATGCTTTCCCACAACATGCATCCCGTTACTTGCATATTATCTATACTAATCATGTAGTTAGGAACCGGAAGTATCCTGAACTTTCCACCAAGGAAAATCGTGATAAAGTTCGAAGCTAGAGCTTTGGCCCATACTGCTATCTAGGTCCCCATGGAGTTTCCATCGATGCACGATTCCAAAAGGAGCCTTTATAAAGTGTCAACAAAAAGCAAGCTATCAGCTCTCGTCACATATCATCTTGTATGAACTAATTTAAATATTATTGAAATAGCTATCAAATGGTCTGCTGCACGAATAATAATAACATAGAAAATATATATATGCTTGATCGAACCGATATGTCCAAAGTGTTTTAAGTATATACATGGACCCGATTGAATGCAGATTCCTTATGATTTACATTTGCATTGGACTTCTGCGGTACCCCATGTGACGGCATGCGGTTCTATATATGAATGAAAATCATCACCCACGCCGACCATTTGTTTGTTGTGTTGCATTCTTATCCCAAGACAACAGTATACGAGCTTCCCATCATGCCCTCGTGTACCACATGTCTCAGCCCGCCATTATATGTTTTCCTTCCCTCGATGCCAACGTATCTTCTATAACTTTTTTCAATTTCAGTCACTTGAGTCAGGAGCACTGGTATACCTTTCTTCATTCCTTTTTCTAAAACGGCAAAATCAACAATATAATTACACACACGCCTGCTTCCCGGCCATTCCTAGCCTGCAACATAGAAATGAGAGATATCAGAAAGGTATTTAGTCCTATCATGATGTCAACATCAACCAAGACAACATCATTTTGCACTAGAATACCATCAATGTTGGGTGTTGAACTACACATGCACCTTCTCTACTCAACTGCTCTCGTTTTCCTGATCTGGTCTTTGCTGCCACAGCCAATGTGGTTGAAATATCCGTTCCTAGCCTCTACGGATTCTCTGTGAGCAGCAGTTGTGAGCGTGACCAATGTGCACAATAGAGCACACAGCGGAAAGTGGACCTTGCCTGGTACCTCATATGTCAATGACTCCGCGAGAGCAAGAGCTGCGGCTGGTGGAATCAACTGGCAACATGAGGACTATCGTCATCAGTTAGAACACGCAACAAGAATGGGTGCATATAATAACAAAACCTAAAATGCAAGGTGCATGAATACTTTTTTTTGTTTATCTATTAGTAGAACAACAGCATTCACTTGCAGCTTATAACCAGTACATTGACCTTTATGTGTTGAAAACTGGTTTCATGGCACAAACTGATATTAGAAAACCATTTGCACCGTCACCAGTATCCATGATCCTAAAAATCAACAAGCACACATTGTAGCATTTCGGCCGTCCCTGCAAATCGATTTGCATGGCTCAACACGGCATTGTCCATCCCTCAAAATCACTTGCAGCAAAAGATGACCCCACAGCACATCCATATAAAATCATGAGGGTCCCATGCACACCATCTCTCAGCTCCCTCTCCCATCCACTCAACACTAGCTCACCTGGCTTCTCTTCATTATCTTCTCTCACACAAAATTATTCTCATTCTCTCCCTTATCTTCTCTGCATCCACACATTCCTAAGCGGTGAGGCCCTGTGAGCCCATGGTTCAGCTCACAGGTGGGACTAGGAGCGAAGCCGCCGGTGAGGACCCTGTAGGCGTGTGGCTCACGGTGGGGGCCATGGAGCGTTTCGCTCTGCGAGACCCTATGAGCACTCTGAGTGGCGCATGGCACGGGTTCAGCTCACTATGTGTAAAGCGGTGTTGATAATGTTGCATTGGTAATGGGCAAACATTGGATGGTACAAACAATAATACAAGTAACAGACGTCAACAATGCACCTTACAAATAAGGCCTCGAGGTCGAGACCGACCTGGGCCACAATGGCGCCCGTTGTCTTTGACAACACATTTGTAATGGTCGCTGACTAAGTCTCTTACTAATAGCAGTTGTAATGGATAACACCGACTTCCGTTACCAAAGACGGACACATTGGTAATGGACATTCTTTGACCGCTGCCTACGAACACAGATTGGTAACGGGCATTCTTCGCCTGTTATTTGCAAACACAAATCAGTAACAGTCTTCGTATGCTTGTTATCTATCTGTCACAACGTCCGTTAGGCATATTCAGGTCAATTATTTGAGCATGGGATCTGCCGTGCGCTTTGGTAATCAAAGTTCCACACATAGTACATGGTTTGTTGTATTGTCAATCTACAACCTTTCACAATTGATAAGTGGACAAAAGCAACCCGGTGTTAGAATTGATGTGTCCCTGCGGCCAATCCCTGCGGCCATTGGGATGCACCAGAGGCTAACCAGACATTGAAGAATGTAGAGCCAGAAACAGTTTAGTTCCTAGTTCACCTGGAGCAGAAGAGATCAATTAAAGCAGGTTACTATCGTATTCTTATACTACTACTCATACATATCACTGATAAAAAATGAACGTTTTCTATGATGCCAGAAAGCGTATTTTTTTGGAAAACTATGAATTTACTTATGGGAATTTTTTAGCATGCATGAAGCACATAATATCTATGGGTGTCACTATGACCCCTGTTTTCTTGACGCCGCCGAATTATGAACATTCTCAGCTGCTTAGATTCCGACGTGCCGCTGGGACTACCACTTCCTCTTCGCCCCGGCATTCAACAAGGTCATGAACGACCAGCGGGACATCCTCCCCATCAGCATGCTGCTCCTGGTGCTCTACATGGTCTACTTTTACTTCTCCATCGGTAGCTTGCTTCACCCCCAACCTCACTCTGCTAGCTTGCTTCACCATCAATCTCACTCTACATGGTGCTCATGTTCCCCATCACCAGAGTGGTGCTCATGGCCTACTCTAACTACCGGGAATCACTGTGACCGTCCAAACCGCCTGAGGACAGTGATTCAAGATGATTGAAATAGTGAAACCCAATTTTTCCTATTCAATTGATGAAAATAGGCACCGCAAGCTATGGTCACGCACCCGAAAGTGCTTGCACCGATGTGTCACCCGGTTTTAGAAAACAAACCAAGTGTACCCTGTATGTGTGCCAGGATCAAGTTTCACATATACAGTGAGCCAGTAGTGAATAACAGATACAATATCACGTAAAATAAATATAAATGACTTACATTTCTATCAGAGTTATACAACAAATCCTGGAAACGACGGCTCCAACTTCACAGGCAATCGACTGGGGGTTGCGTACGCCTCGAACTCAGTACCATCTTCATCAGCTTCACACAATTTCTTCTTCTGAGCAGCGGTTAGCAATGATGAGTACACTTATGGTTGGTACTCAGCAAGGCCACAAGAAATAACCAGAGACAATTTAATATCAACTTTAAGTAAAACTTATGAGTACACTTATGCGAGGGTCCAATCCACACTTAACTGTGAGTACGACTGATATAACAGTTTTACACTCTGCAGAGGTTGTACACTTTCACCATAAGCCGCGTAAAAGTTCAAAAGACCTTTAAACCCAACCATGCTATGCGGATCAGGCACGCATCACACTACTGAGGTGTGACTGCATAGGGACGCTACGAGGCCTTTACAAGGATCCCTAATAAGTGCAGTCCGCTAAGGTTTCAAAATCCAAGCAAAGCATAACCCTCCCTAATGAGGTCTGTCTCTTAGCTAAGCCCACAGCTCAAGAGGACCGGGTTATACCTCATCGAAGTCTCCCCCACTTGCCCTTTCGGTAAGACATGCACAAACTAGAGTCTCTAATTATTCAGCCAAGGCCAGAGCCCATTAGCACTCATGGTTGTAATGTTTTCCTGGGTGGTCACTCCATGTTCCAATTAAATCATCATGATAGTGTAATTAAAGCATAGGTAGAAATATGGTTAGGGACACTTGCCTTCATGCAACATAAATACCACTGCTCAAAGTCTTCAACTCTTACTATTGCTCTTTTAATCTTCAAATCACTTGAATCGTGTTTCTTCTTCTCAAAGCAATCATCAAGCACAACCATACAAACATGTAACTATACAAACAAAAAAAAAAAGAACAACTAAGAACAATACACCAATCCAAGGAAAAGCTTTAAAAAGAGCGCACTAAAGGACAGGGCCGAGTCAATTCTCGTCACCATCTGACATAGTCTGTTTGTTTATTTTATATCTCGAGTTCTAGACATCCGATTAACGTGATTCCAACTGGGTTAGCTTCATAGTTTGATAATCTATCTTATGGAAAAATTTCACGATTTTAGGAGCTACTGTCTAGAAACGACACAAGATTTAGTGCATCTTTCAGAATCTGTTTTTGAGGGTGAAAATCTCCTATGTGACTTATTGCTATTTTTCACCTCCCTCTGATAGCTTATATTAGAGGTTTTTGATCCTACAACAAGTTAAATAATACTTCTAATCGTAATTCATGTCGATATGAGTATCGCAACGAAAACGGATTAAAACGAATCTAAAACGTGGAAACTATGGACTAAACAATATTTCCGACGCTTAAAACTAGCAGGGGCTTTTCTACGAAAGAGTATAGACTAAACGAATATGGTAGAAAATTACAAGATTCGCTGAGGGTCTTACTAAAAATGTTGAGGCCAAAAACGATGGAAGGCTCGGCGCGACGACGAGACGAAGAATGGGCGGTAGTGGAAGATATGATGGAAAAGACTACGTTAGGGAATCCTAAACGAAGGGGCCTCCCTATAAAGGAGTCTATGGTGTGTCTTTTTCAGAGGAGAGGTGGTTCATATATATAGAGAAAAACTCATCATCTCCATGTCCATTAGCAATATGGGACTAATCGATAGATTACCCCCTTTTAATGCTAATGGGCTTTAGAGATATCCCACAACACTAATGGGCTTTGAAATTTGGCCCAATAAAGTGATGGGATGGATTTGGGCTAAAATTGGATCAACTTTGGGTCAAGGCTGGTCTAGTAATATTTATGGTGATTTTTATTCTCGGAATAATTATTTTACTGGTTATAAAATAATTCAGATAAGTCCAGAATTCATATTTCAACCATGAAAAATACTCAAAAAATTCCAAAAATACTAGGAAAATTGGTAGAGATAGATTTGGTCATGAGGAACCCAAATAATGTATTTGAAGCTCATGAAAAAGATTGTTAGCACCTCCCAAAATTTGGGATTTGCGCTAGGAAAAATTAGGAATAATTTCTAGAAAAATCTAGAAAATTCCCATTGGCTTTTAAACAAAATTTTTGAAAACTTGCACACATTATTAATACCTATTTTATTTAAATTTAATTGGGAAACAAAATTTTCCTACACTAAATTCCCTGTAAATTATATAAAGCTTGGAAAATTATTAGAATCTTAAGAAAATTATTATATTAATTTATCTTATTTTTCACATCCTAAATTTTGGAAATTTTGGGGTGTGAAAACCGACAGATGCAACTCAAGAACCTCTCAAATCAGTCTGACTGGTTTTGAGGATCCGGTCTAATTGTATTCTGGGAGGTTTCCATGACAAACTATGAATGCCGGTCCATGAAGGATACTATGGGGGTTGGCGCAGCTAGGGTTGCACTGAGTTCAACTGGCCACTCAGAACACCCAATGCTATAAGGACGCAAAGGAAAAACAATAGAGGAAGTGAATTGGGGTTTAGAGGTAAAAAGTAAATATATGTGTTTTTGAGTGGATAAACCTTCCATCTGTCATGACCCTTTATATCTATATTTATAGTGTTATAGAATTTAATTTACTTTGATGGTCTATTATGCAAGGATTGGTGGTTGAAGTCCCTTCAGCAAAATTAAAAGATGAAAGAAAACTTCCATGCCCAGGAAAGTCAGCATGATCCCAATACCTACCTCGGGGGTTTCAATCAGCTGAACGTTTTTCATTTTGGCAGGTGACAATCAGCTGAAAGTTGTTGTATCCTTTTTATCTCTTTTCCTTTTCTATTGTCTAAAAAATCTCTTGCGCCTTGAGAACTCCCAACGTCCTACCGGCCGTGATCGAGTAGCTAGGCGACCGCTTTGTGTTCCAATAACAACGTAACATTCACTTAAAAAAATAACAAGCCAACAGATGGAACGAGAGAATGATACCTGAATAAACGAATATGTATGCATATAGTTGCCCATTACAAATAAATAAATTAACAAACGATGTATTGAGGTTTTACACTATACCATACATCAATATAGTGAACTAGTCAAAATCCTTGGTCGCAGATGCGCAGGCGGATATAGTGTGTTGATAGGGGTATGTATGTGTGCCTGCATGAGAGCGTATGTGTTTGTGTTGATCTTTCGAAAAAAACAAAGTCCTGTGCACCAAACAGTCTAACAGAACTGGATAAAAAAAAGCTCGGCCAAATCAACCAATGGATATGAAAAAAAAGATAGGCCAACATCGACCAGAGCACTGTTGACTGCAGTGAAAGTGAATAAAATAAACTAAACACAAACACTAAATCATGTGACACCACTAGGATTAGCAACAGAATAATGTGTGCAAAAAAAAGAATAGAGACAATAACTGTAGTAAATATAATGCAATTGAAATGTCCTAGGACTGAGATTACATATCTGCCAACAGTGTGATCGTCATCGAGACCAAAGAATTACTAAATGTCAAATCTTGTTGAGAGAACATTAAGTTGTCGGACCTTAGCTGTTACTCGAGAGTCTATACATACTTACTGTCTCCCAAGCTTCCTGCTGTGCTGCGTAGGCCTCGATAGATAGGAATGGGAGGAATCGGTAAGTTCAATCAAACGAAATTTTATGTTGAGACCTATTGTTCCTCAAGATACAGTTGCTACTGTTTCACAGATAGAAATCTGGAATACTCTATCTGGAATACATGTAGTATACTATGGGTGAATGAGTGAATAAATAATGCGAGGATATATTGTAATTCTGGATGGTAACTCCCTTCAGTAGTTAGTTCCCTCCTTTCGATTCCGTGCTTGACGAAACCATCCCCAGAGACAGTTTCTCATAGCTCTAGTATTATATATTGCACTCCTGCGTGTTTACCCAGCAAAACAACAGAGCTAAAGTGACTCTGATGCAGTCGACAACCTATGAACGCACGCATGCACACTCTATATTAATGAGAACTTCTGACTGTCCAAGCCGCTAGAACTAGAGAGAAATCAATTTTTTTTATCAGTGGAGATGAGAGCAGTAAGGGATCCTCAGTAATCATGGAAATATCTATATTTGCAGCCTGTATACACTAACAGAAAGGCCTCCATCTGCACCGGTTGGGAAGGACCTTTAGCTCCGGTTTTCCAACCGGTGCTAAAGGTGCTCATTCGCCAAAAAATATGTGCGTTGTTGCGGGGATTCAAACTCATGACCTCTTGGCTAGCGTGTACCCACCTAACCATCTCAACTACGTAGCACATGTGATAGAATAGAATATGCTTTTATTTTGAAGTAGCATGCAACACCCCCTTTAGCACCGGTTGGTGTTGGTGTTACCAACCGGTGAGCACCCCAATTTTACACCCGGTGCTAATGTTGCGTTAGCACCGGATCTTGAGGGCACCGAGGCATATGAGAGGGGCGGATGTGAAGATCTCTGGTAGTGATATCTAAGGCATGCTCAGTGAAAACGTAGTATCTGCCTTAAAACACGTTATACAAAACTGACATGTAAAATATAGCTTTTGTCTGCTTCCTAGTAGTGCCAGTGACCGCTGGTCGTGTGCCCCGCGTACCAGACAAATGTGTCTGCGACACAGTCGTTTTCTAGATTTTCAGACTGTCATTTTGGTACCATTTACTTGAACAATGAAACAAGCCATTTTAGCCATAAGCATCGGGAGATGTAAAAGGACTCAACTGTTTTCCTTTATCTTAATTGGAATCTACTTCTCAATTAATGGGAGAACGTATCTGGACATTCTGGAAGGACTATGTAGTTTTGGGGCATTCGGCTACCGCATTTCTCACTGTCACTATACAATTGCCCCCATGCGTCGTGCAACAGTGTCACAAAGTTGAGCAGGTGTGGGGCAAAACTCAGGTCGCAACTACATTACGTCCCCATAATATCTGTAAAGTCCAGTACGTGAATCACGCTGGCGACATGGTGCCATAAAGGTTCAAAGAAGCGTTTGAAACTAGCAGGAACTCTCAGAGTCATCAATTGAGCAAACAGATGAGCGATTGTAAAGGACGACGAAACCTGTTCATTGACAGAATGGAAAAAAAATTGTACGGCAACCAGAAACACTTCTCTAATTGCATATATTATACACTAAGTTAAGGCATCATATGTACGCCAGGATAAGTTTACACCGAATGATAGACGGCGTGAGTCAATATCCATAACCATGACAAACGAAAGAGTATTAAAAGACATTTATTACAATCTAAGATTCGACACAAAAGTTATAGCGAAAGATTAATAACGAGCAGTAATCTATAACATAAAAAAATAAATCTCCATCTCCATAGGCAGATGATTGGGGGACTCGTTTAGAAATTCTAAAAAAATCTCCAATCAAATCCTCCAAGTCTGAGCAGCAATCTGAATATTGTAGTTGCAATAGAAATAAACAAGTATAACCACATGCCATACAAAACAAAGTTTGGAAAAAAATGATATGCATGCTTTATAAAGTGGATGGCTGAAAAGATAGCTGCATTTAAAACTTTTAGTTGGTCAAATTTTATTAAGAAACTAATTACTAGCAACAAATATAAGTATATACCAAACCATAATTAAATGAACATCATAAACCCATGAGCATATTCAGGTAACTACAATTTACATAATATTCAGAGCACAAATGCGAAAAATATTGCTTTTGTAAGGTTCAGGGCCTTGATGGCAAGTTTAAGAAACTTTCAGGGTCTTAGATGTGAGAAAACAGGACTAAAACATAATTTTGTAAAAACATGAGGACCTATGAGTAAAAAGAGCTTATCTGGACCGGGTATACTATTTTCTAGTGGTTCAGGGGGGGTTTCATAAAAACAATGCTTAATTCTAATTATTTGTGAATGGGCCAGAACAGCTGGTTGATTCACTAAAAAGGCAAGGCCTGTTTAGCAAAATTGCCACGCGGACTTGTATGTGGCAGCTTTGACCTATGACAATATTGGATCTGGGCCGTTGGATGCAGGTCTGATGGCTAGATCCGACAGCTAGCATTGCATCTAGAACGTAGGGTCGCCGCCGACGATGGGGAACAGTGGCACCACTCGCTCTTATGGCGGCGGGTCACCGGACTTGGCTCAGGAATGAGCTTGGGCCACGGAGATGTGTATGGGGTTTGGGGCTAACAGGCGGCGGGTGACGCCGACTATCATATGACGAGATCTGACGACTAAATGGCTTTGCCGGAATAAATTCTTGCGTTGAAATCGTGACGACCAGACGCTTCTTTTGGTTATGGTCCTAGCTCAAGAAGATTCGTGGATCATACTGTATGACAACGAAAAGGTGCCGCATCACCTGTTTTGGGCATTTTCAGGCTTCGTATCGTGTCGGGCCACTCGGCCCATGTTGTGGACGCCCCCTGGCGCGCCCTCAACCCTAGCTGGACCCTAAACTATTAAATTCAGTAGCCGCCGTCGTTTAGACTTGAATTTTGCTTAGATTTATCTGTCGACAACAGTTTCACCATTATCGGTTTGTAGAACCTCAACTTTGATCTTAATCATACATGTGCAGTGTCACTTCATATTGAGAGTTGCTTCTTTCGAGTTCTTACTTGTGTTCTTCGTTTCGCATGCAGAGATTAGCCTTCTTGGTGAGGTCAATAGGATTGTGACACGGTTGATAACCAGAGGAATCGTTGTGCTAAGATTGCAGAGTTCGAGTTGCTGACTTGAAGCCGGATCGGTGTGTTGCGTTCCGCCCCAAACGAGTTATCCATCACCTGACGGAAGATTGGGAACCCTAGTCCCCATCATTTGGTATTAGAGCTGGGCCTTCATTTAAGGGGGTGGGAATGATGAGGACATCCTAGGGCACGATTTGGCCAGGCACACGACAGTGTAGGCGGCATCCGTGCAGCGGTTTGTCCAAGCGCACGACAGTGTAGGTGGCAGTTGTGGCCCAGCGGGAGCACGATTTGGCCCTGCGCACGACAGTGTAGGCGGCAGCCGCGTGCACACGGTTTGGCCAGGCGCACAACAGTGTAGGCGGCAGTCGTGCACATCTGAATTATCCCACCTCGCTTAGTGAAGGAGGAGGAAGCCACCTTAAAAGGGAGAGCCACACCCTTCCCCTATCAGAGTAGTCTTTTGGGGCGATTGGGCCTCTCCCTGAGTGGTGTGTCTAAAAACTGTTGGGGACTGGACAACCTTAATTTGTTGGGCATCGGCCAACCCCACTCCTGGGCCGGATGCATCACCTCTCCTCTTCTCTTCGTCCTCCTCTCCTCTTCTCTCCTCTCCGATCAGTTCGTCTTCTCTATTGGGATGCGAGGTGACGAGCGCAAGTTGAATTGCCGCTGGCCGGTTTGTTGGGGGCATGGGATGCATGAGGAATGCAAGCTTGACGAAATGGTTGTCTCCTTGATCTAGCTTTGGTGTTATTGCCCGGATCCTGAGATCCTAGGCAAGCTGCGGCGCCCGTCCTAACTCAGTGGCTAATGGAACGAGAAGCACTCACAAATGCTGGTCGCACCCTGCGCGAATAGGATCGACACAAGGAGCCCACGCACTGTGCGTCTGCTGCGGTTCAAATCGCAGAAGCCAAGGAAGAGGCCGTGGCGTCGTTCAATTGGCCAATTAAAACCCCTTCTCTTCATGGCGCTGCACCGTGTTCCGGAAAAATCACCCGGCACACCAACTCATTGCAGTAATATTACTCAGCAAGAGAAATAAACCAGCGGGAGATGTACGGAACTGGCGTACACTACCAGAATCCTTCACATCCGCCCGCCTCCTCCGCCTCGGCCATTTTTGGACCCGGTGCTGATGGGGCTTCAGCACCGGGTCCAACGGCTAGGAGCGGGGGCGGCGCGGAGGTGTGTCCGGGCGGACACATTAGCACCGGGTCGTGGCACGACCCGGTGCTAATGTGTTTGAATATAGGGGCTTCCCCTCCCCCGCCCGAGCCAGCTGAACACTTAGGCGCTGTGTTCATGCTGCTCGGCCGTGGGAGGGGAGGTGCTGCCCAAATTTTTTTCAAAATTTGTGAAGAATCTACTCATCTAAGGAGCACTACAAGGTACACTCTTTCATTCTCTAATGTTTTATTTAGCTTGTAATCCTTCTATGATTTAGAAATAGAGGGATTTGTGAATCAAAGTAAAGCTAGCTAGAGAGAGATTGTGTTCTTGGAGGAGAGAGAGGAGAGAGCTTGAGTTCATGGTGGAGAGAGTGTTCATGCATGTTGTGTTTTAAATGGAGAGAGAAGGCAAGCTAGTTAGTATTTTGTTTTGTATGACTTGTGAATAGTTGTAAGGCTTATAGTAATGTGGTTTTAGAAATTACTAGAAAATCAATATAAAATGCTAGAAAATCTTATAAATTACTAGAAAATCTTATAAATTACTAGAAAATCTTATAAATTACTAGAAAATCAATATAAAATGCTAGAAAATCTTATAAATTAATAGAAAATCTTATAAATTACTAGAAAATCAATATAAAATGCTAGAAAATCTTATAAATTAATAGAAAATCTTATAAATTAATAGAAAATCTTATAAATTACTAGAAAATCAATATAAAATGCTAGAAAATCTTATAAATTAATAGAAAATCTTATAAATCTTATAAGGCTTATAGTAATGTTATATTTAATGAATATAGTAATGTAGTTTTAGAAATTTATTTATATAATGGAATATATATTATAATTTGTATTTATTTATATATTAAATTTTTTTATCTTTAAATTGTATTGTATATTTGTTATTGGTTAATAATGCAGATGAATAGACAATGGATGTACGGGGACCCCCACGCTCAGGCCTTCCGTGATGGCCTTAGGACGTTTCTCGATGCCGCCGAGGCTAACAGGACGCCGTCCGGTTTCATGTTCTGCCCATGCACCCATTGTAAAAATATACAATCGTACAAACAAAGAGGTTGTCTTCAAGTGCATTTGATGAGGCACGGTTTCATGAGGAATTATTCTGTTTGGACGAAGCACGGTGAAAGAGGAATTCTAATGGATGAAGATGAAGAAGATGAGGCCGATGACGACATTCCGTTATTGGCTCAATACTACGGTTCCTTTGCATATGCTGCAATGGGTGATGCCGATGAGGAAGATGTTGCTCGGGAAGGCGATGCTCAGGAAGATGTTGCTCAGGAAAATGAACCTACTGATGGGCTCGGGCAAATGTTGCGTGATGCCGAGAAAGACTGCGGCAATGATAAGGAACTAAAAAAGATACAGCGCATGTTGCAGGACCACAAGACTGACCTGTACCCAGATTGCAAAGAGGGGCTAAAGAAGTTGGGTAGCACACTTGAACTTCTGCAGTGGAAGGCAGGAAATGGTGTTACTGATAAGGGTTTCGAGGAGCTACTGAAACTCGTAAAAAAGATTCTTCCAGAGGGTAACACATTGCCATCGACGACGTATCAAGCAAAACGTGTTGTTTGCCCTCTCGGTTTGGAGGTGCAGAAGATACATGCGTGTCCTAATGACTGTATCCTCTATCGCGGACAGTACGAACACTTGGATCGTTGTCCGGTTTGCACCTGCGCGCGATACAAGATCAGGCGGGACGACCCTGGTGATGTTGGGGGAGAGCGTTCTAAGAAAAAAATCCCTGCGAAGGTGATGTGGTATTTCCCTCTGATACCCCGTCTAAAGCGTTTGTTCAGGAACAAAGACCATGCCAAACTGATGCGCTGACACAAAGAAGAACGTAAGCAGGATGGCATGTTGAGACACCCCACCGATGGATCCCAGTGGAGGAACATCGACAGAGCATTCCCAGAGTTTGATGCTGATGCGAGGAATGTTAGGCTTGGTTTAAGTACCGATGGCATGAACCCTTTCGGTGAAATGAGCAGTAGTCATAGCACTTGGCCCGTGACTGTTTGTATCTACAACCTACCCCCCTGGCGCTGCATGAAGCGGAAGTTCATTATGATGCCAGTGCTCATCGAAGGCCCAAAGCAACCTGGCAACGACATTGATGTGTACCTAAGACCATTGGTTGACGAACTTTTGCAGCTGTGGAAGAATGAAGGTGTTAGCATGTGGGATGAGGACAAACAGGAGCAGTTTGACCTTCGAGCACTGCTTTTCATAAGCATCAACGACTGACCTGCACTAAGTAACCTATCAGGACAATCAAACAAAGGATATAAAGCATGCACTCACTGTTTAGAGGAAACCGAAAGCATGTATTTGAAACATTGTCGTAAAGTTGTGTACATGGGTCACCGTCGATTCCTTCCGGCGAAGCATGAGCTACGAAAGAAATGTGCGCATTTTGGCGGGAATGCTGACCGCCGTACAAAGCCGAGACACCGGAGTGGAGAAGAGCTATTTGATATGGTGAAGGACCTACACGTGGTGTTTGGCAAGGGAGACGGAAGCCAGGCTGCTCCGACGGACGAGGATGGTCGTGCCGCGATGTGGAAGAAGAAGTCTATCTTTTGGGAGCTACCTTATTGGCAACGTTTAGAGGTCCGTAACGCGATTGATGTGATGCATCTGACGAAGAATCTTTGCGTGAACTTGATAAGCTTCCTGGGTACTTATGGGAAGCCAAAAGATACACTGGAAGCACGTCAGGATCTGAAACGATTGAAGCAACAGACTGATCTACATCCAGAAAAGAGAGACAAAGGACGCCAGTACTTGCATCCTGCCAGCTTCACTCTCAGCAAAGAAGAGAAGGCAAGCATGTTTGAATGCTTAAACAATATCAAGGTTCCGTCTGGCTACTCCTCCAATATTAAGGGAATAATAAATATGAAAGAGAAGAAGTTCACAAACCTGAAGTCTCACGACTGCCATGTGTTGATGACACAGCTGCTTCCCGTCATACTCAGGGGTGTGCTACCAGTTAACGTGCGGAAAGCCATTGTGAAGCTATGTGCATTCCTCAATGCAATTTCTCAGAAGGTGATCAATCCAGACCACTTAGATCAGCTACAGAACGACGTGGTGCAATGTCTTGTCAGCTTTGAGATGATATTTCCACCATCCTTCTTCAATATCATGACACATCTATTGGTTCACCTCGTCAAAGAGATTCGTATATTGGGCCCAGTATTTCTACACAACATGTTCCCATTTGAGAGGTTCTTCGCTGTCCTAAAGAAGTATGTCCGTAATCGTTCTCGTCCAGAAGGATGCATTGCTAAGGGATACGAAACGAAGGAGGTCATTGAATTCTGTGTTGACTTTGTCGACGATCTTATGCCGATTGGTGTGCCCGAATCCAATCACGAGGGGAGACTTGGTGGAAAGGGCACACTAGGGAGAAGATCGATGGTGATCAAGGACGTTGAGACATTTCGTAAAGCGCACCTCACAGTTTTGCAACAATCAACCTTAGTTGCTCCGTACATCGAGGAGCACATGCAGATTCTCAGGGACGAAAACTCAACAAAGTCTGCGGCCTTCATTCAGCGTCTGCACAATAGTACTTTCGCCGATTGGTTGCGAAGACGTCTTATGGGTGTCGAGGGCATTGATGCGCAGCTAGCTTTTGTAGCTAGAGGTCCATCGAGCACAATCTTGACATTCCAAGGATACGACATCAATGGGTATACATTTTACACAAGAGCCCAAGACAAGAAAAGCACCAACCAAAACAGTGGTGTCCGGATCGACGCGACAGACACCAATGGCAATACAAACTCATACTATGGAATCATAGAGGAGATATGGGAACTAGAGTACGGACCTTTGAAGATCCCACTGTTCAAGTGCCAATGGGTGAAGCTGACTGGAGGAGGTGTTAAAGTTGAAGCGGACTATGGAATGACGTTAGTGGACCTAAGCAAGATTGGCTTTCTAGACGAACCGTTCGTCCTGGGCAAAGCTGTCACACAAGTTTTTTATGTGAAGGACATGGCTAGCAGACCGAAGAAAGGGCGGATAAGAAAGGTGGGGGTAAGCAATTGGACCCATCACAAGACAAGCCAAAGCGTCATATAGTTCTTCCTGGAAAGAGAAAAATCGTAGGAGTTGAGGACAAGACGGATGAAGATTATGATATGCTCGATGGTCGGCCTCCATTCTCAGTGGCTGATGACCCAAGCATCCTGTTAGCGGCGGAGGAGACACCGTATCTACGGCGTGATCACAATCAAGGAACATTTGTAAACAGGAAGTTTATTAGTGTCCGAGTAAACGATGATGCCATGTAATTTCTATTGATTTATAAGATTGTTTTTATTAATTCTAGCATTTTATATTGATTTTCTAGTAATTTATAAGATTTTCTAGTAATTTATAAGATTTTCTAGTAATTTATAAGATTTTATATTAATTTATAAGATTTTCTAGCATTTTATATTGATTTTCTAGTAATTTATAAGATTTTCTAGTAATTTATAAGATTTTCTAGTAATTTATAAGATTTTCTAGCATTTTATATTGATTTTCTAGCATTTTATATTGATTTTCTATTAATTTATAAGAGTTTCTATTAACTTATAAGATTTTCTAGCACCGACCGGGGGGCCTTTAGCACCGGGTCGTGGCTGCACCCGGTGCTAAAGGCCACGACCGGGCCGCGGGGGCCGTGCGGCGGCCGGCCACGTCACCGGGCGCACACGAGCCACATCACTGGCCCGGTCGTGGCCTTTAGCACCGGGTCGTGGCTGCACCCGGTGCTAAAGGCCACGACCGGGCCGCGGGGGCCGTGCGGCGGCCGGCCACGTCACCGGCGCACACGAGCCACGTCACTGGCCCGGTCGTGGCCTTTAGCACCGGGTCGTGGCTGCACCCGGTGCTAAAGGCCACGATGCGTCGGGGCCAAAGACCGGCCTGGCCACGGAGGCCGTGCGAGAGCTGGCCACGTCACCGGGCCACGTCACTTGATGAACAAGAACAATTTTTCTTTTTAATCTCTGTATAAAAGTTGTAACGAGTCGTTCTCCCTCGTACAAACTTCAAAAAAGATCATTTTTCTTCCTAAAAATTCCTAAAATCATACTCTATCAAGTTATGAAACTTATTAATGTTATTATTTTGAAAAATCTTCTCGTGTTTGAACAATCCAAATTTTGAATAAAAAATGACAACTACAACCAAGGTTTTTTTCACACTAGGTGATGTCAAATGAAAAAGTGATGAATACCAAAGTTTCATATTTCATCATGATCTACAATCTTTATTTAGGTCATTTTGTCATTTTCAAAATGGGTAATAACATGTAGTAGAAATTTGACAAGTCTCTAACAAAGTTTTGGAAACTATGCGAGTGAATCTAGGATTAATGAACAATGTATACTACCACTTTCTCAAATGCAAAAATGACTTAAATAAAGATTGTAGATCTTGATGAGATATGAAATTTTGGTATTCATGACTTTTTCATCTGAGACCGTTTAATGTTCCAAAATCTTTCATTTAGTTATCATTTTTTGTAATTTATAAGATTTTCTAGTAAGTTATAAGATTTTCTAGTAATTTATAAGATTTTCTATTAATTTATAAGATTTTCTATTAATTTACAGGATCTTCTAGTAATTTACAAGATTTTCTATTAATTTATAAGATTTTCGAGTAATTTATAAGATTTTCTTGCATTTTATATTGATTTTCTAGTAATTTATAAGATTTTCTTATTTAATATATATTTTTAACAGGTATTAATAACTGAATTAAAACAAGTATTAATAACTATACATTAAAAACTATTTTTATAAGATTCCCAAATAGTAGCCCCCGGTGCTAAAGGCCGGTTTGGAAACTGGGCGCCAAACGAAAAGTTGGGGCCTTTAGCACCGGGTTGATCTAAAATCCGGTGCTAAAGGCCCCCAATTTTCGTTTGGCGCCAGTTACGGGGCCTTTAGCACCGGGTGTAGAAGACCCGGTGCGAAAGGGGGGCCTTTAGCACCGGGTCGTGGCTGCACCCGGTGCTAAAGGCCTTCGTCTGGCGCACAGTTACGGCCTTTAGCACCGGGTGTAGAAGACCCGGTGCTAAAGGGCCTTTCGCACCGGGTGGTGGGAAGAACCGGTGCTAAAGGCCCCCCCTTTAGCACCGGGTCTTCCCACCACCCGGTGCGAAAGGCCCTTTAGCACCGGGTCGTGGCTGCACCTGGTGCTAAATGCCCCGGACCTATATAGGCCGGGGACTTCTCTCCCCTCCCTCACTTCGCCCTCACTCGTCACAGATCGAAACCGCCGCCGGTGCCTCCTCGTCTCCTCAGCCGCCGCCGCCCGTCGCCGTCGCCCGTCGCCGCCGCCGCCCGTGGTCCCCGCGCCCACGCCGCCGCCACCTGTCGTCCCCGCGCCCACGCCGCGCCGCCGCCCGTCGTCCCCGCCGCCGTCGTCGTCCCTACGCGCGCCTGTCGTCCCCGCCGCCGTCGTCGTCCCCGCGCTCACGCCGCCACCACCCGTGGTCCCCACGCCCGTCGTCCCCGCGCCGGCGCCCCTCATCCCCGCGCCGCACGTCGTCCCCGCGCCGCTCCTCGTCCCCTCGCCGCCTTCGCCCGCCGCGCCCGTCACTGCACGGTACGCGTACGTGAGCCTCTGTGAAATGTTTGTGAGCCGGCCTTCGTGCCGTGCGTGAATGTTTGTGAGCCGGCCTTCGTGCCGTGCACGTGCTTGTGTGTGCAGGTACCCGTTGCATGGCCGAACACGTTCGGCCATGCACATTTGCTTAGCGAACGTGTTCGGCCATGCGCATTTGGTTAGCGAACGCGTTCGCTAACCAAATGCGCATGGCCGAACACGTTCGCTAAGCACATACATTGAAAATATTAGAAATTACATTGAAATGTATATTGGAAATGTTATATTGGAAATGTATATTGGAAATGTTATATGTTTGAAATGTATATTGGAAAATGCTTCATTTAAATGTATTGGAGATATTTACATTGAAATGTATATTGGAAATGTTATATGTTTGAAATGTATATTGAAAAATGCTTCATTTAAATGTATTGGAGATATTTACATTGAAATGTATATTGGAAATGTTATATGTTTGAAATGTATATTGGAAAATGCTTCATTTAAATGTATTGGAGATATTTACATTGAAATGTATATTGGAAATGTTATATGTTTGAAATGTATATTGGAAAATGCTTCATTTAAATGTATTGGAGATATTTACATTGAAATGTATATCGGAAATGTTATATGTTTGAAATGTATATTGGAAAATGCTTCATTTAAATGTATTGGAGATATTTACATTGAAATGTATATTGGAAATGTTATATGTTTGAAATGTATATTGGACAATGCTTCATTTAAATGTATTGGAGATATTTACATTGAAATGTATATTGGAAATGTTATATGTTTGAAATGTATATTGGAAAATGCTTCATTTAAATGTATTGGAGATATTTACATTGAAATGTATATTGGAAATGTTATATGTTTGAAATGTATATTGGAAAATGCTTCATTTAAATGTATATTGGAAATTCTATGTATATTAGAAATATATGTGCTTCATTTAAATGTATATTGGAAATGTTATATGTTTGTATAATGTATACTATCGAAAATGTTTATTATCGGAAATTCTATGGCGTACCCGAACCCATCGCGCACCCGAACCCCTTAGCGAATCCGTTTTTCGCGCACCGACCCCCTTAGCGAACCCTTAGCGAATCAATTCACACCGCGCACCCGAACCCCTTGGCGAATCCGTTTTTCACGCACCGACCCCCTTAGCGAAAATGTTAGAAATATTGGGAATATGTATGCTTTGTATATATTTCTTATCAATTATTTTTAATTCTATAGATGGCGGACAACAACAACAACGTCCCACCCATGCAAGAGGACAACAACACCCCTGTCCCACCCATGCAAGAGGACAACAACACCCCTGTCCCACCCATGCAAGAGGACAACGACACGTTCTTTGCGAATCAACTTTTCAATATTGTAACCCAACCAATGTCCATGGATGATGTGTTGGGCATCATTGGAAGGGACGACAATGTCCAGGGCGACAATGTTGCAAGGGCCGAAGATGTTGAAGGGGCCGCAAATGTTCAGGGCGACAATGTTGCAAGGGCCGAAACTATTGAAGGAGCCGGTAGCGCGCCCTCGTCTAGTCAGGTGTGTATATAGATAACATAAATTTGTACTGTACATGTCAATTATGTATACCATCTCTATATCATCTCGTATATATGTAATTTGTGTAGGCCGCCTCTGCTAAGAAATCAAAACGATCGACCACGAAGAAGCTGAAGGATGTCAAGTTACACATCACCCGAGTGGAGGATGACGGGGAGCCAGTTGAGCCCCCAAAAGTGGCCAAGAAATTTGTATCTCAGTGCGGGGTAATTGTATGGGACAATGTGCCCATTAGTATCAGAAAATGGAAGTCCACGGACCCCACTGAGGAGTACGTGCTCCCCGATACAGAGAAGGAGATGCTATGGAGGGAATTAAAGGCAATATTCGACTGGCCTAGCACTCATGAAGCAGAACTGAGGGATTGGACAATGAAGAAGATGGCAGTTCTGTTTCAGGATTTCAAGAAGAAGTTGTACTCGCAATTTCTCAAAACCGGAGAGGCCCCGGATCCTGAGAAGTATAAGAAGATCACCAATGACGAGTGGGAAGCATTCATTGAGTACAAAACCTCCGAAGAGGGTGCAACGGCTAGCGCTAGAAACGCTGGAAACGCCGCAAATAAGAAGTACTCTCATAAGATGGGTTCAGGAGGTTACAAGGCAAGCATCGCTAAATGGGAGAAGATGGAAGAAGATCTATATGCTAGAGGCATCACTCCAGCGACACATGACTGGCCCACAAGGACCAAGCATTGGTACTATGGTCATGAAGGCACCCTAAGCCCAATCGACGGCTCCTTAGTTTTTCCCGAGGACTTGCGAGAACTAGCTCATCGTCTCCTCGATATCCTCAGGGCATCTGATAGGGGAGAATTTGTTGCCGATAGAGACAGAGATGAGCTAACCTATGCCTTAGGGAACAAGGAGCATCCTGGACGGACGCGCGGCGTAGGCACAAGCATCTCATGGAAGAAAGGTTTCCAAGAGCACGCCGCCACCTATAGGAGCCGTTCGAGGAAGAAGGCCGAATATGAGCAGAGGGTGAGGGACCTAGAGCAAACGGTTGCCGCCCAGGGCTCAAAGCTCCAAGAAATGGAGTCAGAGATGGAGCGACGGATGAAGGTAGCATGGCTGCAGATACAACAAGCCACAGGCGGGACCGGTTCCACAGAGCCTGCACCTCTCCAACAAGCCACAGGCGGGACCGGTTCCACAGAGCATGCACTTCTCCAAGATGCGGCCCTTATTAGCCCTCCACAGCAATATCAAAGCAGTCACGCTTCCACACAGGCCGCCGAAGCGGTCCGTTACACCGTATACATGTGCACAGATTCCACTGGTTCCTAATAATATTGTGTCCTGACCAGGGTGTCGTGAACGTCTTTGATTCGTTGCACACTCCAAAAGAAAAACTACAGAACATCATGGACATGATGACAAGGTGATGTATATTTTCCCCTACTTAATTCACCCCTTACACTCGCAATGACTTAACTCAATTTTTTTGTTCGCAGGGCCTGGATTCAATTTCGTCAAGAACACCCGGGAATTCAACATGAAACACTAAAATGGAACATTGGCTTTCCGGTAAGCAAGTAATTTGTACATGTAGGCCTCGGCTAATATATTATATGAATTTTACTTAATTTCTTTTGGTCGACAGTGTGCCAAACAAGGGCCGGGAAATAATTTATGTGCATACTATGTTTGCGATTTCATGTGGAATTGGGGACATAAAAAGCTTACACAACACGATATTATGGTACGTAATAATAAACAACATTTCCATTATTATTAAGTGCACAATTATTGTCTCCAACTCGGTGGATTAAATATCTTTCAATTATTTGTAAATTATAGATATTCAGGCTGAAGGAAGAGTCCCTGGAGCTAGAAAGAATTGACGCAATTGCAGAACAGCTCGTCGGATGGATCTGGGACGAGGTCGTCAATCCCCGAGGAGAATACTTCTCGCCAGTACTGGAGGACGTGCCGGACAGTCCAACAAGCTAGTCGTCAATCTTAATTAAGTAGAAAATACAGTTTAAATATATATAACTCGAGTTGAGATGCATGAATATCTACTTTTGTAATATATATGTCTTCTATTTTGATGAAATGTCAGCTAGTATGAATATAGAGTCGGCCGAATATGCATTATAATACACGTATTAGAATATATACGTATATAGACGTGCACGCATGGCTACTGAAAAAAGCAAAAAAAAAAGAAATCCGGGGTCTTTAGCACCGGTTTCAGGCAGCAACCGGTGCTAAAGGCAGGCCCTTTAGCACCGGGTGCAGCCACGACCCGGTGCTAAAGGCCCTGCTAACGGCGCTGCGGGGCAGGCCCTTTAGCACCGGGTCGTGGCTGCACCCGGTGCTAAAGGGCCCCTTTAGCACCGGTTATTCAACCCGGTGCTAAAGGGGTACCCCTTTAGCCTCGGATTAGTTGCACCGGGTGGGAAACCCGGTGCTAAAGGCATTTCCCACCCGGTGCAGATGTCGATCATTCTGGTAGTGCCCTTATTATTGTTCTTCTTCTTGAGGGTTTCTCCGTCCTCGATCACCTCGGATTAGCAAAGCATCTCCAGAAGACTCTCTAGTTGCATTGTTCTTTCTCCTCTCTTCATGTGAAAGCAACGCAGCAACAACATCGTCCACCTTGATGCTCCCCTTGCCATATGTCAACGTGGTGACCAAGTGCTCATACGACCTGGGCAAAGAACACAAAAGAATAATAGCCCTATCTTCGTCATCAACCTTTACCTCGACCTTGACAAGATCCGCGATATCTTGATTAAAGACATTGATGTGCTCCGCAAGATCCGACCCTTCTTGCATCTTCAAGCCATACAACTTCTGCTTCAGATACACCTTCTGGGTCAACGTCTTGGACATAAACTGATCACCCAACTTCTTCCAAATCTTTCTAGGATCAGACTACTCCATGACAGTATACATGATACGATCGTTGAGACACAATCAAATTGTCGCAGTTGCTTGCTGTTGCATCTCCTCCCACTTATCAGCATGCACCTTTGCCGGCTGCTTCCCGCTGACCACCGTCAGGATCCCCTGCTGAGTTAGCAGATCCTTGACCCTTGTTTGCCACAGCCCAAGTTGCCGGTCCCGTCAAACTTCGTCACCTCGAACTTGGAAGCCATCGACGTCATGTCGACCTGCGGTTAGACCAGCTGAATAACCTGGTCAGACCGCAGCGCCCTCGCTCGCGTACGCCTCCTCGCCGCAGACCGCCGACGAACACCGCTGAGCCTTGTTGTGCACAACCCGTGCACCACGAGCTTCTCCTGAGCTCCGCAAATGCAGCCTCCGACCCTCCCGTCAAACTCCACGCTGTCGCACGTCGACGATGTTGACCCTGCTCGACTGCCGCCCGCTGTTCGTCCTCGACCGTTGCAAGCACCGGTCCTAAACAGCACGATTGCCTTTTTATTGCAATATCCATAGACTACTTTTTATTATATGGAGGAAAATCACGTCTGCAGCAATAAACCGAATCGAACTCCTCCTAACAGCGCTTCCGTATGAAATTCATACGCATATCCTAATCGGAACCATGCACGAGTGGGCCTCTAGGTGACCAGTAGCACACGGAACTGAGTCCCTCATGAAGCTGTCCAAGCAACGGAATAAATAATTAATATGTATGCATGCATGAAACATGCACGTACACGTCCAATTCCTGCCTCCCTGCTCCAGCTACAGCTTGCCTTGGTCCACCTGCACGCCTAATCCTTCGGCCGTAGGACACCAATGCCTGTGTTCTAACCGAGTTGACCTCCGGTTGCCTCGCGTCGCCATTTCCACAGCTTCGAGACTCCACAGAATCTACGTGGCTGTTACGACCAACGCCTTCACGACAGCTGCGAGCGTCGCTTCACATCATCGCGCATGTCTCAAACAAGCCGCCTCAATAAACACGTCGAGTCCACCGTGGCTTTCGCCATCGAAGTCGTCGTCGTCGTCCACGACGTCTTCCAGCCGCACCGTCGAACTTGGTCGTCATGTCTGACCGACCCCTATCGAACAGCAGCCAAACAGCTCAATCAGCCCCGATCTCCACGTCTAGACGCATCCCGCTGATGTCTTGCTCATCGGTTAGTTCGAGTCTCCTCCTCAAAGTGTCCGACTCCACCGATCGAATCGTCGACCGCCACCATGCTCCACTTTTGCGCCATGTCCCTCCGTGGACATTGTGCGACTCCAACGCGGTGTGTAAACATACTTATCGCACCTCTCCGAAGATCTTCACAGCTCTGGCTCTAGTACCACTTGTTAGATAAAACTGGTACTAGCATCGAGATCCCGACGGATCAACTAGCACCACTGCAGCGGAAGTAACAAGATCACAAACGCCTTCGTCAAGATCAACACAAGAACGACACCGAGGCACGATATTTTTTAACGAGGTTCGGCCATGTGCCTACATCCTCGGGGCATGACTACGGGCGCTCCTCCCCATAAATAGCAGCTATACCGGCATCCGGGCACCACCGGGGTTACGCCGCCACCCACACCAGACGCCAAGTCGTCTCACGGTTACACGGTGGTGCCCACATATTTATGGACCCTAGGGATACAAAGTACGACCCAAACTCTATACCTAACCTACCAATTACAACTCAAGTCCACGTCGTAACCATAACATACACATATTCGACGTAATAGCTCTCTAGCTACTACGAAAGAGTAGTTACATTAACTCACAGTAATATGCTCTATGTTATGGGAACACGGTATTGTAGAATTTCCAATCTTCAACTTCAGCGGATACCGGTGACATCTGCGTCGGCGGCGCCAAGCCGGCCTTAAGAGAGAAGTGGCCACGATGGAAACAGCAGGGATCCTCATTTTCACACTCCGATAGTACAGTCGACGCATCCTTGAACTGTCTGACCGGCAAGTGTCTTTGAGGATTAAATATGCTGAGCTGTAGATATGTAGTAACCTCACCGGACTCATAAAACTGGCTCGTCGCCTGCTAATGTCAAATATGAGAACCATCATCGATTCATATCGGAAGTCAACACGAAGTAACATTAGCAGACGCATTGCCACTTAGTGGTTGCCCGTAGGAAGTTGCTGAGTAATTTCCATATCACAACAACAACCACGGCTTGACCTTGCATGGCCAACACACGTAGGCATACGCGTCCAGCTTCCATGCAATTTTCACCGTGCAGTCTATGAACCACATTCATCTGACTGGATGCCAGGCTATCAGCAGGTTCAGCCTCGTAATATGGTATTGTGTGTGTGTGTACAGCCTGTAGTTAACTACATTAATTCCTAATATTTGTAGTATTAACTAGTCGACAGTAAGAAAGTTAGTAGGTATATATGTATATATACATGAACCAGACAGCGCAACATATGTTAACACGGATTGGTGGCTGCTAGTGAGGACCTGATTTATATTTTCGTCTCTAACTGACCACACATTATTATCTTTTCCTTCTGCCTGGCTCTTTTATAAATCCTGTGCAGAAACGTCTCCCATAGAAGGTACATAAACATGCAACACGGAGTAAATAGTTGCTATCTAGGAATGGAATGCATCAGCAAATTTGCAACAATATGTTTGCGGTAGCATCACAAAGATTCAGTATACAACCTCTACCAAGGAGACCAAAGGGAATGGTGGTCATAACTCTGTGGTCACGGTAATGGTTGAAATGGTGATGCAGCTATCCTAGAAGCAGCATATGGTTGAAATGACTCTCACCGTTATGGTTGATGCTTTCCTGCCAGCATCACAAGTCACATGATCTACTTGGCAACAATTGAAGGAGCTAGCCAAGGTAAATCTTGTGAGAAATGTTGCCAACAAATGTGAGAGTCATTGACAATTTCTGTGGAGAAGCTAGCATTGTATCTCAACCCAACAATTGTGTAATGAGATGATGAACGGTTGTTGGGTCAGGTGAAACCAGTGCGTAGACTGAACAATAGACATTGTTGTCTCAAGGCTATCTTGCTGGAAATGTCACTTCCTATTACTAGAAGGAAGAAGTCTAGATAACCCCCAACTATTGGGCCTAGAACACTTCACCCACCAAAGTACAAAACCGGGTAAGCAACCCCCTAAACCATAGAAACCGGTGCACATAACCCCCTCTGAGAAATACTACACCAATGGTAGTCTGCCGGGACATTCTAGAAAAGGCTCCTTTTGGTGGAGAGACATCATCAACCTCCTAGATTCGTTTAAAGGAATGTCGTCAGTTATTGTTAAAGATGGGTTGACATGTACCATGTGGTCAGATTTGTGGAATGTTCATATCCAAAGGTTAGAGTTCCCTCTGCTCTTTTGAGTGCAGATCAACTGGGTCAGTTATTTCATTTGCCACTTTCTGTGGAAGCACATGAGCAGTTACATATCCTTCTGCAGCTACTTGATGATGTCACATTAGTGGAAGATCATGACGTTTGGTGTTACATTTGGGGATCCTTCAATTTCACTGCAGCCAAAGCCTATAAACATCTCATAGGCCATGAACAAACCCATCCTCTTTTTTTGAAGATTTGGCAATCCTCCTGTCAACCAAAACATAAAGATTTTTTTTTTGGCTTCTATTATGGGACAGACTTAGTACCAGAGGACTGCTTCGAAGGAGACATATGAATTTACAGTCATACAACTGTGTGCTTTGCAATCAGAGTACAGAAGAAACAGTTCAGCATCTTTTTCTACATTGTCCTTTTGCCCAGTCTTTTTTGGTCTGCCCTGGGTGTCCTACAAATCTTTCAGCAATCAATGTGGGAGGAGCTCATGATCAATAAACAGCAATTCCTGACTCCATGTGCAATGGAAATTATTATCTGCAGTTGCTGGGCCATTTGGATGGCAGGGAATGATCTCATCTTCAGAAGCATGCAGCCGAGCATTCAGAGTAGCAGATTTCTTTTCAGATCGGAACATGCAATGGTTATCCATACCTCATCAGCGTTAACCCAATGGCTAGAAGTCTCATTGTGATTCAGCTGATCTTTTTTTATCCTTCTTTGTTTCATAAACTTTCTTATAACATAAACTTTGTACCTCCTTTTCTTGGTTCTTTAATATATAACTAGTAGGGGTAACCCTCCTGGTTCATCAAAAAAAAAACATAACCCCATCTGGTGGTTTTCTTGGGTGGTTTTGCAAACAATTTTATAGAAAACCCCTAAACATTCCTAAAACCTTGCAAATAGGCCCCTCCGGCCTTAAACTAATCCCGACAGCGGCCGGCCGGCTCAATCTCGCCAGTGGTGAGGTCTCTAGCGACGGGAAGTGGTGCGGCGGCATCGCCCCGACATGAAGAGTCTATCTATGGGTCTATCCCCTAGCAGCGACGGCTTTACGGCGGTGCGCGACGGCAATAGTTGGGGGTTATCTAGACTTCTTCCATTACTAGAATCATTATGACATCACCGATTGGAATAAAACCACCATTAATTTGTTCTCTCAATAATCTACATAATCCGACCTTGATATGCTTGGTAATGATTGATTATGTTTGAACAGCCTATACGAATCATAAACTTTCAAGAAAATCCCACATTAATCAGAGAAAAAAGATAAACTGCTTCTAAACCATCTATTTACCATAGTGCCAAATTTCATGGGTTGAGATTAAGGAAAATAAAAGTTTGCACAAAATAACCAACCATGCCATGGATTACCTACACAACAAATAAAAGTTTTCTCTCATGGTAACAACGGCGCCCCTACCACCTGCACACCTACTTAGGAACCAGTCCATCTGGGTATCTTTTTGGTCGATTTCTTCCGGGTGCTACCACTGTATCATCGTCCGCTTCACAATCATATACTCCAACGTAACTCCTATCTTGCTAGGAATGCAAGGGATCAGCAAGTTAATAATGCTCTTTGTGCCTGATGAGTTGAGACGACCATATTTGAGCTGCATTACACGGCTGCAGCAGAGAAGTGCCAGAGCAATAGAGAGAGAGAGAGAGAGAGAGAGAGAGAGAGAGAGAGCCACCCCATCAAATCAATCTGTTCAATAGGGAGAGGGACAGCGGCGGTAGAACGGCTTCATGATCTGGAGGGACAGTGGCTGTGCTTGCTCGTTGCCCAAAAGCTCCGGGTCCGTGATGTTGGCCTGTTCCTCAAGCTGGTCATGGGTAGCGGCAGAAGTGGAGGACGCTGGCCGGAGTTGCTGAACGAGAATTCAGTAGATGTGATGATTGCCCGACCAATAATGCCCTCGTCCGCTATGCCGGCGGCGGGAGTACTGTGATGGACTGATGGTTGGCGCAATCGAGCCCAGAGAGACGTAAGACTACCCATGGAATTTAGCAATTTTTTGTCTAGCCATTTTGCTTCCGTGGTTCTGTAGCAGAATTGGAGTTTCAAGTGTCTTCTTCTACATTTTTACACAATGAGTTTTCATCGTGTGCAGATTGAATCCAACACATGGTTAGCTTTGCTGCGAATTTTAAAACTAAATATGAGTTCTTCGATCAATACAACCGATTCATGGAATCACAATATATATGACGTGGCACATGGATTTGCAGCAGTGGTCGGATGCAGCACAGCAGCTCACTCTTGCAAAGTTCGTTGATGGGCATGCACGCTGCCAAGCTCATTAGATCTGTGTGTTTGCCAGTTATGTAATGATTGATGATGAAGATCTCCTATGGGATGACTTATTGTACGTGTTATTAGTGCAGCACTCCATGCACTGTAGTAGTATATTCCTATCTTGCGTATGAATATTTGTATTTTCATTAAGCTTCATGCATGGTTAATTAGCTGAGCTGGAAAGGAATGGATATGTCACCAGGCCACAGAATGGAGATTCAAGTGGAGCTACAGTGGGCCCATTGTTTCTAGTCACCGACCAGCAAACAGTTTTGCTGAATTGATCCAGCACATGTAGTTGATAAAATGATGACCCTTGCAAATTTCTGGTGAGTGCCGATATGATTTCGGAGATTCCATACAAGCATGTGCCCGTGCCAACCAAGGGAAACACTACCAGAAACAGAGCCTTTGCCGTGCATCCCGGGCGCACGGCAAAGGCTCTAAAACACACGCAAAGCCTCTGCTGTGCATTTTTTTTGCCTATGCGCACAGCAAAAACTGCACGGCAGTGAAAGGCACGGCAAACAGACCTTTGCCATGCGCTTTATATTGCGCGCACGGCGAAGGTGTTTGCCGTGCGTAAAAGAAGGCGCACGGTAAAAAAAAGTGGTAACCGGCCCGTCACGGTGGGGACTGACGGCGCGCGGCTGATGGCGCGGACTGACAGCGGTGGGGAGGGCCTTGCCGTGCGCCGTGGACCCAGGCGCACGACAAAGATTTAACCTTGGTCGTGCGCCACCCGGCAGCCGCACGGCAAATAATGGCATGTTTGCCGTGCGCCAGCCGCAAGGCGCACGGCAAACTATGGCATCTTTGCCGTGCGCCCCAGATTACGCACGCAAAGGTGCCGTTCTACTAAAGATAAATGGTCACTTTGCCTTGCGCGTCACTTTGCCGTGCGCCCCACTATTTGGCGCACGGCAAAGTGACCAAAATGTTCCTGTTTTTTGTTTTTCACGTTAAAAGGACCCCGCTCATTCAAAATTTACAGGCATCATATATATATATATCATAATAATCATCACAGACATCGTATATATCACAATAACCATAAATAAATGCAGAAATATAGATAAATCCACAAATTGGACAACAACGAGTGTCCGAGTACATAAACAAGTTCACAATTCATCCACAAGTCCATAGTTTATCGACAAGCATTATTAAAGTCCATCCACAAGTTCATAAACACGAGCATCCATCACATAGTTCAGAGACAGCTCACTGAAAAGGAGGTGGCTGGAACGGGGGTGGTGGGGTGCCGATAATAGGTGGGAACAGCTGCTGTGGGTTCAACCATGATGACACAGTCGGCGACATTTCGACATTATTCGATGCCACCGATTGATTCTACAAAAAATGAGTAAATTATATGTGATACAACAATCATGTTCTCTAAGTTATAATCTAAATTATCTAAGTTATAATGTAAGTTCTATAAGTCTCTACTATCTATAGGTCTCTAAGCGAGTTTATTTTTTTACGTTCTCTATGTCTCTTCTAATTGAAATGAAGCAAAGGTTGTCAAGTGACTCAAAATAGGAGTTGTCGGAACCGTAGGGAAGGCGGAGTGAACACCATCTGGGCATCGGAGGCATTGCTGGCATTGGTAGACTGCTCTGAAAAGCAACCATGCATGCCTGCTTGTGCTTGGCCATCAGGTGCTGCTGTCACACCCGGCCCAGTTTATATGGCCCAGTAGTGGCCCGTGAGTGCAGGATGCACGTGTTTAGTGCCACATTGCTAGTTTAGCAAGGGTGGAGGCAACTTATAAGCCATTGTCTTCCAGCCATAGCACCTTCAGGTTAACCCTTTTACACGAAGCGAGGACGAAAGTGTAAGTAGGGTGCTATGTGTACGCGTGCACGTCCCTCGGAGGGCTGTGCGGGGCGGCTTTGGAGGGCGGGGTGTTACAGCTGCTGGGCCAAGTGCTGGGCCATTAGCTGCTACTGCTCGACCACTTGCTAGGCCACCCACTGCTCAACCTGGGCTAAGGCCACCTGGTGTGCCACTGACAAGTACGACAACTCAAATTGAGAGGCATGACAAAGTTAAAATTTTATAACTACAATTGCTAACTAATTATAAATATATCCAACTATATATCTACAATTGCTAATGCTATCTAATTATAACTAATTTGTTTATTTAAAAAAATAAAAAAACAAACGTTCGGCCGCGGGCAGGGGCAGCGCCGGGAAGGGGAGGGGCCAAAGGCCACCGTAGGGAGGGGCAGCGCCGGCGTGATGATGGGTCGCACGCCACCGCAGGGAGGGGCAGCGCTGCCGCGGGCAGGGAGGGACCACGCCGGGCCAGGGAGGGGCACTACCGCCGCGGGCAGGGAAGGAGCCATGGGTTGGATGCCGCCGGCCACGAGGAGGGGCGCGGCCGTGGGAACGGGGTGGCGGAGGCGGGCGTCGGGGGTGGCGGTGGCTGGCGTCGGGGGCGGCGTGCGTGGGGAAAATTAGGCACAGTGTGAGAAGGCCGGCCGGGGCCGTGTGTGTACGTTAAAGGGTGGCCACGTTTGCCATGCACCTAGATCCAAGGCGCATGACAAACGTTTTGTAATCTTGGCTGAGGCTGCCTGGTGGGCCCAGTAGTCTTTGTCGTGCTGCCCGGACCTATGAGCATGGCAAACAAGAGTGTTTGTCATGCGCCTAGGACATGGTTGCACAGCAAAGACTGCCGGGCCCACGTGGCTGGGACATGAAATAAATAAATAAAACTTGTTTGTTGTGCGCATAGGTCCGGGGCGCACGGCAAAGACTGCTTCCATTATTTCATGCAACTCTCAAATTCAAATTTTAATCCAAATTCTTACTTTAATTCTCAGGTGGAGCTTACTACTTCAGTCAATAACATGAATATCTTTTTTACAACCACTTTGTTCTATTTTTTTCATTGACTTATTGCTAAAATTATAATTTATGTCCATTAAAATTTCATAATTAGAGTTAATGTACAAAAATTATCAAATAGATGCAAACAATTACCATGAATTAACATGAGACAATCTATGGTGTACGTTCACTATAGAAAAAGTTATGAAATCAAAATCCATTATGAACTTTTCTAAGACTACAAACCTAATCACGACTCTAACACTCTGAAACTTCTCGTGAGATGTTTCAATTTTGAACACTATAGGTAACGAATTGTTCAAAATCTTATCAATGATTTACCACAACCTCCACATAGGATATCATGAGCTCTGGACAAATTTTATGATTTTCAAACCTTGTTTGCATTTTATATAATTAAAAAACAGTTCAACCGCACGTGGATCTTCATGCTTTGCTAACAAAATGTTCAGAATTTCATATAATTTTATGGGTAAGGTCTTAAAAATGACTCAATTATATGAATATCATTTTTCCATGAACTTTACTCTATTATTTTATGCACTTGCAGTTCAAATTTGACTTCAACAAAAAAATCCTTTAAAAGACAAATTTTTTTAGATATAGTAAACATATTGAAAAATGTATATAATTGGACTATGTAGTATCAAATAATATTTTTGTCTTAGATAAATAGAAAGAGTCACAAAAATCAATTTTTTTTGTACCTTTGCCGTGCGCTAGTACGAAACGCATGGGAGAAGTATAATTTTGCCGTGTGCCTACTGGAAACGCATGACAAACATCTATCTTTGCCGTACGCTACCCAGTGGACGCACGGCAAAGACCAACACGTGTAGGCCACGTGCGCCGTCCGTTACCAGTACAAGTGACGGCCGTCCACACCGTGCACGAGCTGCGCACCTAAGGGCCTTTCACCGTGCACCGTGGCGGGGGCACACGGCAAAGGCCCGATGTTTGCAGTGGGTCTTCTTGCGGCACACGACAAAGCTTAACGACCGTCACCAGCCGTCGCTCACTAGACGGGCGAGGCAGGTGCCATGCACGTGCCAGGATGTTTGCCGTGCATCCCACGTCCGACGCACGTAAAGTATTGATTTGCCGTATGCATTTTATATGACGTACGACGAAAGGAAGTTCTGCCGTGTGCCAGACTTTTGCCGTGTGTATTTCCTCGTGCGCACGGCAAAGGTGGGGCTTTGCCGTGTGTCCGATATAAAGTGCACGGCAAACAGTTAGGGGCACGGCGAATTTGCGTTTTCAGGTAGTGGAATGGCTATCTGGTTGACATGCGGAAATCAAGAAGGATTTGTATAGCACGGCAGGAACATCTGAGCTTACATTGAAAGCTCAAAACACCAAAGCATCAGTGAAAGAAACTCATGCTTTTGTGCTGGCGGATTATTAAAACTCTTTAGTCTTTACTATTACTCAAATATTGTTCTGAAGTTTGGCCTCATATATTTTATATGCACCTTTAGATTCATTTGATGATTCTGGAGTCTGGACCACCACCTTCAGTTATACAACTTTTTCTCGGATCATTTTTCATCCCAACACAAATTCTTTCTGCCTGTTTCTAGATGTCGTACCTGCTCTCCTAGCTACACATCACAAGTTATTTGACCTGTTACGTCGTAAGAGACAATAGGAGTACCGCAGCGCTGAATCAATGATAGGATTCAGCAATTTGATAACCAGTGAACCGTTGTTTTTGTTTGAGCAGGCATTGTGCCAATCTTGGCTTACTAAGGCGTGGCACATAGGCTCCCGTAGTAGAGGCGTTGCCCCAGTTGGATCAACGGAAGAGGATCCATGACGAAGAAGAACAGGTAGCAATAATATATCTGTTCTCCGTAACGCTCCATGGTTGGCCGTGAAGAGCACGCAGTAGCCGGCATACCCTATGCTGGCTCAAACAAAGTCAGTGTCGGCATTATCACTGCCGTAGTCATTGGTGTTTTCCCTTCTCAAGACCAGTGTGATTACACAGTGCAGGTTTCTCTTGTGTGCATCGCCAAACCATGTTTGGTGATCCGCTTGAGTTCAAACTTATATTTTCAATGTTTTTGGGACGGATGCCGGTACACATTTTGTTTATTAGGTAGTCCATGTTTCACTTCCATATATCCACCATAAGTGTGACCATCCAGACGATAAATTTACATCAATGCAAATCCTGTTAAGAGAACATTAAATCCGGCATTGTACTTAAAACCTAAAAATTTTGGACCTTCGGTCATTATGAAACTTAAACAGTTGCATGCTTAGGTATGGCAGAGGCCAACGGACCATATATCTTGTGAGTCTATATATATATATATATCATATTCCACCACCCACAACTCACCAAACCTGCAAAGCCTTTCTAGTCAGGATACAAAATAATCCTAGATGTTATCGTCCAAGGACAACCCCTTGCTGCTGACATCATCACAATTGCTCAATAACATGCCTGCCTGTAGCTAGAAATGAGAGAGATCAGAATGTCAAACGATCCTTTTTACCGCTGGTGATAGAGAAGATCTGTACTGCATTGAACATTTCCTTTGTGATTATTAATTCCAAATGAAGTTTGGGCCTCTGTCAAAGTGACATGACATGGAGCTGAGCTAAAGGACGGTTTAAGCAGGAATATATAAGCATCCGGAAATTGGTACTGACCTTCCTAACAAGGTTGGCAGCAACTACAGATGAACTTTACATCGCAATCTCCCTGGCTTCTCGTGTAATGATATAAGAATGACATGGTCGGAGCTAGCAAGCAGAGTACAGGGAATTCTACCATTTGTGCTTGGTTCACTCCTGGGCATCTATTAGTTCCTAGTTTTTGACGGTCCAAGGTGTTTGTGATGTATGTGTTCATTCCTTCCTGTACACATATTGCAAGGGTCAACCCACTTTAGAGAAAGTCTTTTCCTTCAGGGCCATTCGCAATGTTGAAATCTCGGATAAATTAGGTAAAATACTTACAAGATGTCCTAACATGCATAAATCATTTGAGTGGTTAATATATACTATTTCCCTAGCTAATGCTAAAGGGAATTGGTTTTGCATCACTGTTAAAGAGAGGTGATCATGTTTAGCAAGCTACGCATCTATATGCAACACTGACATGAAAGCCGATGAAGATGTAACACTCAGCATGCCCCTTCACTGATGGCAATTCACGGACCTGTTTGGCACAACTGCACGCCACCTACCATGGTTTCGGTTATTTTACTTGCTGCTCATACAACGGATATAACACTAAGCATACTTACTAGAAAAAATTATTATTTACACAAACATGTTTGGGAACGGCAGCAGCCCGATGGAGGGGATTAGGTAGTTATCTTCCGCAGCTTGATTGCAAGCACGTTCTGGGTGCACTACCGGACTTCCATATTTCGCCGTGTGCCTGGGGCATACGGCAAAGCCCCTCAGGCACACGGCGAAGGCTTTGCCGTGAGCGACACATGGTGAAGCCCCGACGGCGATGAATTCGCCGTGTGCGAAACCACGCCACACGACAAACAAAAGCAAGAGACGGCGCCCGTCCACGAGACGGCACGTCTCTTCTTTTTTATTTTTTTTATCTTTGTCGTGTGCCACAGTGCTGGTACATGGCAAAGATTCAAATCTTTGCCGTGTGCCAGCCCTGTGGCACGTACACGACAAAGTTTTGGGAAAAAAAATTTCACCGCCCATGCGGGATTTTTTCATAAGGCTTCGTCGTGTGGCTCGGGGGCTAGCACACGGCAAAGATTCAAATCTTGCCATGTGTCAGCCCCTGAGGCACACGACGAAGCCTTGGTCATTTTGCCATGTGCTGGCCTAGGCACATGGCGAAATGATCATAACCAATGACAGAAATTGTCACTTCGCCGTGTGCCAGGGGTCTAGCACATGGCGAAGTGACCAATAAATTCCTATTTTTATTGATTATTGATGTATAAAAGACCCCAAAAATCACACAAACATCACATGCATGCATATACATCATAACAAGCATCTCAGGCATTCATATATATCATATCAAGCCTCCCAAGCATACATATAGATAAATAATCCACAAATGCATACTTTTATTAAAATTCACAAATGCAAAGCAACGAGTACTAGAAGTTCATGACTGGAAGCTCACACACTCAAAGATCAATGAAGCGGTAGAGATGGGTCGAATGGCGGGAGAGGTGCGCACACCGGTACATCCGGCGACAAGTCTGGTGTATTCGATGACGCCGATTGATTCTGCAGAAAAGAGAACATATTGCATGTGAGGCAAGAATCAGGTTCTCTAAGTTACAATGAAGTTGTCTATTCTATAATCAAGTTATGTAAGTTATAATGTAAATCATTCACAATTCCATCGAACTAAGTGATAATCTAAAACATTCAAAATTTGATCGAAGTTTCTAAGTTATAATCTAAACATTCAACATTTCTACTTCTCTATGTTCTCTAAGTCTCTAATAATTGAAATGAATGTAGAAGGTTGTGTTGTGGCTTATAGGAGGAGTTGCAGGAACCAGAGCCCGAGGGTGGTATGCCACCGGTTGAATTGGTGGCATTCGTGGCATCGAATGGCCCATCTGAGCGAACTGACCGGAGAAAAAGGTGTACATTTGGGATATCTGCAGCTGAAGATTCGCCTCTATTCTCGTTACCTCCTCCTCTCGTAGCCTCTTCTCTTTGGCCATCGCTGCCTCATGTGCCACTTTTTGCGCCACTAGCTGGGCCTGCAATTTGTCATTTGAACGTTACAAAGCAACGCAAAGCAAGCATATGCAGAAATTGACTGAACGATGAATAAATCCAAAATAACCTGAAGTTTGCCGTGGGCGTATGGCTGGCTAGTGCTCGTGCTCATTGCTCGAATCTGAGCGAGAGTAGGAGTGTTGGCCGTGTCTACAGTGTCGTCACCTATATAGTACTAGTCGTGCTTTTGGCCTCCTCCCACCCTCATGATGACATCTCCATCAAGGTCATGGCGGCTCGGATCCCAATCTGGCCCATGGACCTGCCTGCCCACCTCTGTGTACGCAACGATGCGGGGGTGGATGGAGGGATTGTTGTACGCCGAGGCCGGGTCGTCGGGGTTGTATGTGACCTCGGACGCCTTGCCCTTGCGGGCCAAAGCCCATCCCATGAACTGACCGCACTCAGCACCTCCATGTGTCTCGGACTACATAAAAACACCAAATACATTACACATTATCCATAATTAAGGGTTAGAATAATGAAATGACTCTGCGTACCCATTTAGCCCTGTATTCGGCGTTGCTACGGCTGCCTTGATGGTGTGCTGGACCTGGCATCAGCAAACGCCGCTCTCGGCCAGCGTTGTGCAGGGCCTCCCACTCGGGTCTGAACCACTTATCCACTATGCATTCCCAGCACACGGAATCATGACGGCACCACCACGTGAGCACCTACACGTGATCAAGTGAATGACATGTAAGAATATCAAATTAATCTGGATGTAGTTAATCTTGCGTATAAACCTAAATATACCTCCAAGTATTGCTCCCTAGTTGGCTTCAAACCTCTTGCTTCAGTTTTTTTGATCTTCCGGTGAAGGAAGTTAGCGTCGTACTTTATGACAGTCTGGACTTGCACCTCGTAATTTATGTCCTTCATCAGCTTCACGCATCGTTCTGAGCTACAACCGCAGCCTCATCCTCGCATCCTTCCGCACACTTGTAAAAATCCTGCAAGATGTATACACTCATTATTTATATAAATGATCAACGAAAACGATTTATTAAAAAGTGTAGTGCGAATGAAGACTTACCCACAGGTCGCCTTTCACCTGCTCCGCACTATTCTTGAACGACCTGTTTTCGCGATCACGAAAATCGGGGGCGGCGATGTAGTAGCTCCACGTCCAGGGCGGCTCGTGCCTTCCAGCAAAATGGACCAAGCCTGGGTGTCACACCCGGATTTTCACAAAACCCGAATGCGGCCATATGTGTGCCCAGGAAGTCCACAGAACACATAAAGCGAACAAATATGATAAACAGAGTACAAATGCTCGAAATTCAGAGTATATCATAAATGATTATTACAGTCCTCAGGGAACTCAGCAGCAGTCTCATGCACAGCCCAATCTGTTTACCCATCCGAGATTTTGTTGAATAAATGACAAGTGTAAGTAAACAATTACTTAGCAAGTATAGCATGGTATGAAGGCTCAAAGTAGGCTAGACACGGCTTAACTGCATTAGCATTTTTAGTTGGTTCATTTTAACATTAACCAAATTACTACAAGTGAATGAAACCCAGTTGCAATCCAATTAAGGAAGTATAAGTGACATTAAACATTAATAAACATCATCTTCTAATAAAAAAGGATCCAGGCCGCTCGTGACCCTGAGCAAGACTATCATGATAGATTTTACACTCTGCAGAGGTTTCGCCCTTTACCCACCAATCGCGTAAAAGTTCATGGAACTTTAAACCCAACCATGTGGAGGTGGATCAGACCCCACAAATCACACTTCCGAGGTGTGACCGCATAGGGACGCTATGAGGTTTTTCACAAGACACCCTAACAAGACAGTAGCCGCTGTGGTAATACAAGGCTGTGAGACCATAGGCACCGAGATCGACGTACGCCTACGGAGTCACACCACAGGGGGGTCAATGGCGTCCAGAGCGCAGGCATCACACCCATCCATGCGCAACGTGTGGAGTTCCCCATCGCAGGGACTCCCAGCACGGGACTATGCCTAACGAGACATAGCCGACGGATCACCCGTCCTCGGTGGAATCCGGAAACACCCCGTATCTTGCCTCCCACAACGCCGTCGGCCCGTCGGTAACCACTGGCAAGCTAGAGACGTACAAGTTACTTGACCAAGACCAGAGCCATAATAGTTCTAGCGGTGGCGACAGGCTCCTGAGTTGCCGCTTTAAGAACCAGACCTTAAGGAGAGACACTGGAGCAAAGTACACAGCACATGCCCCAGTTCCCTAAACCATGTTGCTAAAAAGCAAGTTCAATCATTAATGTTGAAGTGAACCATTAAGTCAAAATTAACATTTAAGTAATAATGACAGTAGCTGCGCATAGCAAAGACTCTACCCATATGCATTAATCCCAAGGTACAAGGACAGGAGTATACAACCTAGGTACAACCTTAATAGGACATCAATTTAGACACATGCATATGAAAGTAAATGTATGTAAAAAGTGTGTGTAGGTAGCAAGGATTGTTCGTGCTATAACTTGCCTTCCTCGAAGTGCTGCTGCTGCGAGTCATGTTCTGGAAAGTCTTCCACGAACTCGAAATCCAAAGCTAACGGCTCACCGACTGGACACGAAGCACCACACAAGCAAGCACGCAAACCAATACATGCAAACAAATAATATTCTATTAGAACAGTACACCAAACAATAGAAACAGTACAAATAAAGGTTCTAGAAATATTCTACGCTTCTCTATGAATACATGAGCATAAAAATCACACTAATCGGAGCTAAAACGGAAAAGGTATGGGTTTTCTAAGTTCCAAGGACCTGCTGGCAATATTTAAAAAGTTTAGGGGCTTATTTTGAGGAAACCAGGGACTTATATGTAATTAAGCGTTAAAACCCGAGGGCCTATGCGTAAAAAGGTCAAAACAGGACGGCGGGTTCTATTTTTATAAAGGTCAATGGGCTTTCCATAAAATTAAGGGCCCACTTGTAATTATATGTTTGAATAGGAATGGACCGCGGGTTGATTTGCAAGACTTGCAGGGGCTCTATAACAAAATGTGCTTCGCTGACCGGTAGGTTGAGTATTGACTCGGGGGCTCGGGCGGATCAGGGCTGTCCGATCCAGATCGTGCTGCTGGGTTTGCTCGGGGGGTGTGCTCGCCGGTGGCGACACAATGGCGCGGCAGCGAGCATCGATCAGGCGCTAGGGGGCACCAATCTCGACGTGGTCTAGCCCTATGGCACCAGCGAGGGATGGGGAGTCTACTCGGGGGGGGGGGGGGGGGTCCAAGTCGACGACCGGAGCTCGATGGCGGTCCTCGACGGTGAACCGCAGCGATGGGGCTCCGGCGAGCGATAGCGAGCGCTAGGGGGAGAGAGCGGGCGGAGCCCCTGGGGGACTTAATTGGGCCGGAGCGACGCTGTGGCGGCCGGTCGACGGCTGCCGGCGCTCGAGCGGGGATCGGCGGCGCGGGGAGCTCGAGTGGGGGGTGTTGCAGTGGCTTGAAGGCTCGGGGACGGTCGGGTGAGGTGTGGGGGTGCTGTGGGGCTAGTTAAATAGGCTGGAGGGGGGTGCATCGCCGCGAGCCCGGAGAATCGGCGGTGATCGGGTCGGCCGTTAAAAGGAAGGGGGAGGCACGGGAAGCTTCGGGGAAATTTCGTGGGGGCCCACGAGCGGGGGAGGGCGGCTGGGGCGCGGCCGAGGCGGCGAGATTGGAGCCGGGGAAGGAGGCGCGTCGGGCGAGAGGTAGCTGGGGAAGCTGACGCGCGGGCCCGTGCTGCCAGCGAGAGGGGTAGGGGCGCGCGGGGGAAAGGGGGTTTGGGCCGCGGCGCGCGCATGGGCCGGGCGAGCGGAGGGGCGTGTGCTGGGCCAGCTCGGCTGGCCGAAGGCCCAGGCGTGGAGGAGGAGGTTGGGCCGGGGCTTTGGGAAAAGAAAGGAGGGAGCGGAAGTGAGCCGGGGAAATAGTTGGAGGTGCAAAACTAGACTCGAGTGAAATGAACTTTTCTAAGGATTCAAACAAAGTTATTCCAATTTGAATTTAAATAAATTTAAACTCTAGTTTTGAATCACAAGCAATACAAAAATAAATGTAGCAGCATGAATGCAACAAAAATGTTTCTACAACTTATATTTGATTTTAATATTCATAAATAATTTATTTAACCTATATTAATTATGAGAAAATTCAATAAAAGCAAATTAATTATTGAAAAATTTAAATGGGCTATTTTTGGGTGTTACACTGGGAAGTGCTCCCTACCAAAGCACCCAAGATGCAGTTGACCTTGCGTTTGTGAGCACCTACAGTGAGTTGTATCCAATTCCTACCAAAAGTGATTGAGATGCTCTTTGCCGTGTGCCCGATATTTGGCTCACGGCAAAATTTAGGGCACATGGCAAAGAACGGCTTTCCGGTAGTGGTGATCGTCGGCCTGTACCACAATCGGAACCCTAGGAACTGCCCAAAAAAATTGTGGTGCATGCGAAGCACTCGATTTGAATATTGAAATTTGAATGACACCGACTAGCTAATCATAGCATTGGAATGTCCTGTGTTGACATGTACTGCCAGACATCATAGTATTTTTCATATGTGCTGCATCTTTTCATGTGTCTTGATTATAAGTCTTCCCCAAACGACACCTTCAACTATCGCATGTTGGTTTATTTTCCACGTCTCAGCACTAGTTGTTAAACGACCTTTATTAGTCCCATTTTTTTTCACAAGTCACACTATTTTTCACACAAAAATATGCGTGTGTAGTTCGTGGGATTCCAACCTAGGACCCCTCACCTTGCACATAGTTTCCTTACCATCTCGCCTACACACTACTGAGTGTATTCCTTTTATTTTAACCCATAGAGGACTTTTAGTCCCAGTTAGTAACACCAACTGGTGGGCCAAAAAGTTACCCTTTAGTCTGGATGGTGTTACCACCCGAGAATAAAGGTCACTTACTACGGATGGAATGAACGCCAGTATGAATATATATTTGGACGATTATATAAGAAGAACCAAAGAGTTTAGATTAGGTCTCAAGTATACTAGTGTTGTGGACAAAAATATCAGTCTAGAGCTGTGAGTAATTGGCTGTGATGTGTAGTATGAGTATGTTATGTCATTGCATATTATGTGTCTTCCTCAATTTACAGTTTTCGAAACAAATACTGTATGGAACTATGATATATTTAGTGCTGAATGCATACCGTCTAGACTAATTAATTTGTGGCATACACCGTTTAAACAATAAATGGAGCTAGACTATTCTGTGCCATACACTGTTTACTCACTAGATATATGGAGGTTGACCGACCGTCTAACATTTAGGGCCCACACGCCACCTTTTTTATTATCACGTTCTTTCCGTCTCCGTACATTCCTTAGCTTTCACTTTATAACAGACTCTCCGTGCAACTGCCTTCTCATGTCTCATTGAACACACCGGCAACACAAAAGCTTACATATCTACCAAGCTTGACCTCTTCTAGTTTTGGCGTTGGTAGGACTGAGAAGAATCGGCAAGTTAACTACCACATAGATAGAAAAGATATGGGATAAAAATCTTCTTGATCAACGACAACATGTTGAATGGTAACCATTGGGTACGTGGACCACGATGCAAGACGAACTGGTTTCCGCCGTTTCCCCACAGCATCTGTCGACAGCCACGCATGCAACTATGGGCAGCGCATTTTTTATGTCGTGGTAAGGTGGCCGGTGATGTAGGGGCTGGAAGAGGGTTCACCCATCCATATCTAGTGATTGGATTTTAGGTTTGATTTGGTACTTAGTTGCGAAAGTATAGATGAAGGAGGGGTGAGGATGGAAAAGGACAATAAAGTACACACTTTTCACTGTTAATTAATTAACGTTCTAATTATCTTTATACTATCCATCTGAAAATAAGTATTTATACTGTATCCCACACAGAGAGTGCATTTTTAGCTTGAAAATAACCCATTTGAAGCCCGATCGACCAATTGATGCAATGCCCACACCAATAAAAAAAATTCTGACGATAAGTGCATGGCGCAAACCAAATGATTAAATAGTGTCAGTTTCCTCATTCCACTATATGTGTATTTATTCATGATCTACAGAATGAAACACCAAACAGATAATATAGACTTCAATTACAGTTCCCAGGAGTAATTTGGGGCAACAAAGACATGTTTCATCAGTAGTGTGCGCTGTCTCCGATTTATTGTAACTTCAATGTCAGGCAATTTATCGAAACTTCTGAACCATTTATAGATACCTTTAATTGCTAGCAGTATGCTGAGACATGGTCATGCCACTCAGTTCAGTCACATTTGTTCCCACATTTTGTTAAATGGTGAACCTGCATTATTATTTGCCACCCACCATATTTGTTTGTCGTGTTTTCTGCGATTTCCCTCGTCCTAGTACCTCCTTTTGGTTGCTCTTTACAGAACACAATTTATCTCTCATGTCTCATGTAAAACACACTGCACAACACAGAACCATACATTTTTTTTAGATAATGGATAAATGAATACCCGGCCTTGGCCAAAGTGGCTACAACCATTGTTAACAAAAGTGCAGCCCTTCGGTACGCAATAACACAACTTAATCAAAAAGCCACACCATACAGTTCGATGAGAGAATCAGTTTGTAATCCTATTACTGAACCTACATCCATGGTGAGCAAAAATGTGCATGGCCAAAACCTCCAGAGCTTGGCAAGCGTCTTTTATTACTTGTCTGTCCTGCTCAAGCCGATGTAGCTGCGCCTAGAATCGAAGCCAGTAGGTTCCTCTGAACAGTACCTGCAAGTAAGATTTTTCCGGAGTTTTGTCGTAAACCAAATCATTCCTGCTAAGCCATAAGGATCAGCATAGAGCCGAGGCACCAACTAACAGTTGTCTCTTTAACTTTTTATTCAAACCTACTAGCCAATTAGTAAACATATAATTGAAACTATGAGGTTTTCGAATATTGAAAGTAATCTGAACAGCTCTCCAGAGAAATTTGGCCATATGACAATCAAAAAAGAGGTGTTGAATTGTTTCCTCTTCAGAATAGAAAGAACATAATTTACTCCTCTTCGCTAAATTATCCTTTGTTAAGATAACACCTCTCTTTAAATATCACATAAATATCTGAATTTTTAGAGGCACCTTCAACTTCCATATTTGCGTATTGTGATGCACGTTTTCGTTGGTGATAAGAGCCATATACATTGATTTGACAGAAAACAAACCCGTTGGACTGAGAGTCCACTTAAAAGTGTCTCTACTGTCATTCAATTGTATATGGCTAATTTGACTCACCAGGTTGTACCAAAGGTTTAAATTTGGTCCTACTAATGATCTTCTAAAAGACACATTGAGAGGAATCCTAGAGAAAACCGAGGCTACGGTATCACTTTTCCTTCTAGCGACATGATACACGGATGTGTATTGCTGCTTCAAGGTAAAATTACCTAACAATTTATCTTCCCAGAACCTGACTTTTTTGCCATCGTTTAACTGGAAAGTGCCGAAGTTGGTAAAGGTTTGTTTGACCCTCGTCAATCCTTACCGGAAATGAGAATCTCCTGGTTTTCTTTCTACTTGTGTTATTGTCTGAGAATGCATACACTTGTTCCTTAAAAGCGGTTGCCAAATACCATCCCCATTAATAAGATTAAACAACCATTTACTTAACAAACATTGGTTCTGGATCTCCAAATTCTTTATACCTAACCCCCCAATTCCTTTGGTTGGCATAGGATATTCCATTTGGCCAATCTTTATTTTCTCTTATGATTATCAGATTGCCAAAAGAATCTCGATCTATAGTAATCCAATTTCTCCAGAACCCCTTTCGGTACATCGAAAAAACAAAGCATAAACACAGCTAGGCTAGATAAGACCGAATTGATTAGCACTAATCACAGAACCATACATAGCTCACAAGCTTGACCTTTTCTAGCTTAGGACATTGTAGGAATGAGAGGCAATCAGTACATGCTCAGAATCCATAGGGCAATTGGTCAGCGATGCTGGTCGGTTGGGTTTCACCATAGACACTAACCGTCAACTAGTGCATTCGCACTGGCTATACTAAATTATGGACTTATATTTTGAGGCCTTTCTTATCAGCAGTTCATTGAACTTAGATTTTTTTTGGTTTGCTCATAATAATATTTATTATTAACACAGGTTCTGTAATGTTTTCATGACATTCAGAAATAGAAATTCCGAATTTGCAACTGCAATGGACTTATTTGTATAATTATGTTTGCTTGTATTATAGTTGTGTACTGTTCATAACGTTCATTTGGGCCCAATACTGCAGTTAATTTGAACCATATACACAGTAAGTTGTTTCAGATGATAACAGTTGTTAAGCCTTGGGATGGAACCAGATTTCTATATAGTAATTAATTTCATAGTGGACAACTATATGGTGTGCAGGTGTTTTTAGGAATTACATATTGAAACAATTGAACACATCCAACAAATCACTTAATTTTATTATGCAGCAGTTGGAAGAAACTTAATTTTGTTAACATGGTTTTTTTTGTGATAGATTGCACTATAATTAATAATGCCTAATGGCCATATAAATTTAGGTAAATCTACATCTACAGACGGCACTGTGGATTCTTCCTTTTGAAAAGACATGCTTTATATAAATTTGCAGCCTCGTTTTTTTACCACTTTGACTCGCTAAACCAAAAACACACAGATATTTGTTTGTTTAACTAATTGATTCATTTAAACAAAGCTTGTGAATAGTATGCTAATAATTTTTTAGGGAAATAATATGTTGTTAGTTTACATGTTCACCAAATACATCTTTCTTTAAATGGAAAAAACAAAAGAACTTTCTATTGTCCATGTAGTCATGCATCGAAGCTCTTGTTGCAATTAGCTTAAACCTTTTTGGTCCCACCCGTTCTGATCCCGGAAGAAACTCTTCTATGCGACGCAGCACCCCCGAAAAATCTCTCCTCTGAAACTACCTCCACGATCTGTCCACCATCGTGCCCCGCCCGGCAGGAACACGAGGATCACCGTCGGTCGGCACGCCGCGAGTCCTTGTCCGGCTGACATGATCGTCATCAGGCCCAGCAGGAACCAAGCCTCACCTCTGTCGTCGTCATCAAGCTAGGTCTAGCCCAGCGTGGAATCTTGACCCTACCTGTGTCTAAAAAGGACCAGGCATCCAGGCAAAACTGAGACAATCAACAATCAAGGTAAGTACTAGGGAGCGATCAGGTATTCGATTTTTGCCCGAAACTAGTTTGATCTACAAAATATTCATGCTCTGAAACTACGTGCATAGATCTGCAAAGAATTGTCCACTACGATCCATCAGGTATAAAAACGTGTAGATGTATATTAACTAATCTGACAATACTAGAAAAGGAGAAAATATTACATCGAGGAGACCCAAGTGCAAGGTTATAAAATAAATTCTATAAATTTAAATTTGATGGGTTGAACTCAATGGTCTGTGACTGATACAATTGTAAAGAATTCGGCCACTTGGAAGTATTATTGCTCATGCAGGTAAATTCTTGCTAGTAGTCCATGCCACGCAAAAAATTTTGCCCTTTGTCTATTATGCACTCTTAAATATATACCCTTCCTCTTACGCACTCTGAAATTTTACGAATTATATTTTTTTCTGAGAAAAACTGCTCCCATATGCAATCTTAATTTCTACCTCTTAATTTCAGCATGCATTCTTAATTTTGAGCATGTGTCTTTCAGTATTAATCTTAATAACTGTTTCTATCTCAGACCTGAATTTTTAGGATGACCTGATTTGAATCTTCAGCATGTTCTGATCTGAATTATACAGTCTCATATATAACATGCTGTGATGTAACATACTGACATGTTCCTGCAAAATTGGAGATGCATTCACTCTATTAATCTGAAATTTGAAATCTATAACAGGCATGGTTAGCTCAATGTAAGATATAGTATTTAATCTCTGTGTGCTTCGGTTTACCTATTATTTTGATACTCCATTCATTCATGTCCGTTAGCTAATTAGCACAGCTGAGAACTATGGCTATTATTTATTATTACGGACTTGTTAATTTCTCATTGTGTTGGCTGCTGGGAGAATTACAGCTTTTATGCCTTTTAGCTTATTTGAGATAAACATATGACCATATCCATTTATTTGTGATTCACTATTTTTTCACAATATTGCAAATATTGTTGTTTTGCTTACTGTCCATTCTGTAATAGGAACAAGCATGCTGCCTTATTGAGACTGTAGGTGATTTTCTCTGAATTTTGTATGATGATTCTTATCTCAATCTTGTTACTTGCATCCATAAATAATTCATAAATAGGAAAATATTCAAATTGAATTATGTAGATGGGATTGGGACAACGTAAGCTGTGTATATGTACTAATAGAATTCGTCTTTTTTCTTCAATGTAGTGAGCATAAGGAAGAACTCCAAAAATAGAATTCCGGGTTCCTATTGTGATTCAATTTTATTGTGCTTTTACAATTTTCAGCAATAACAAGATTCCATTGCTGTACTACATTGACCAGTGTCTGATCTGCTGATGCTGTTGGAAATAGCATCTATGTTGCATCATTTTTTCCTCTAATATTGACAGTAACATCTGCATTCTGGGACAAGGTGGTTTATTTTATGTTGTTATAGATAGGTTCTTTTTCTTTTTTATGTAGGCCTAGGTTCAAATATAGGGGCTGTTTGGCGTGGCTCCGCTCTAACTTTTACAACTACCGCTCTCAATTTTTTACAAAAACACATGCAGCTCCAAAAAAAAGTGGAATTGGGGGGGGGGGGGGGCAACTCCCAGCAAAAACATCAATTACATGTACCGTTTCACGTAAAAATATATTTCGGAAAAAAAGCATGTAAACAAAAACGCCGACTCTATTCTGCCTGACCCCTCCCTCCCTCACGTCATTTTTTTCTTCCACCGCCTCCCTGCCGCTGCCACTTCTGCCGATCCAATCTATTAACTACAACGAACTGATAGGCAAAATGGATGGCAACCTCTCCTCCTCCCATACAGCTGCTACCCATGGTTCCTCCTCCAACCCACGAAATCCATTCCATCCTGGGCGGCGGCGGTGACCGTCCCTAGCGTAGGCCCCCCATGGCCACGACAAGGGCGACCAAACTCTACGCAGCCAAGGTCTAAGTAGGGATGCCATAGGCCTGCGAAAGGGCGGCCAAGTGCCGGCCAGCACCAGCTGCGGCCTGACCACAGGCGGCCACAGCCTGGCCACAGGTGGCCACGGCCTGGCCGAAGGAGGCTATGGCGTGGCTAGTGGTGGCCATCACCTAGCCGAAGGTGGCTATGGCCTTCAGGAAGATGGCTTGAGCCTGGCCGAAGGTGGCTATGGCCTTCAGGAAGATGGCTTGAGCCTGGCCGAAGGTGGTTATGGCCTTCAGTAAGATGCCCCTATATTTCAATTTTCAATTTACGCAGATATGGGTGGGAAAATCATTTGAGAATTATACTGTAGCAGCATACTGTAGCGTCTCTCTAATGTAGCAGCATGAAAGAAACTTCACCAAGCCAACAAAACAAATCCAAGGGCAAGAATGATATTTCCCATCAAATCCTATATTTTATAGAGCAGGAGTTGTATTTGTAGCCAAACACGTTGAGCAGCTTTTTTAATTGAAGTAGACAGAGGAGAGCTCCCCCAGATAGCCTAATAATATATCGTGTCAACATTCAGCAAAAGAGTTGTAGTGTAGTGGTTTATGATATGCTTCCTCTTCTAAGTCAAGCTATCCCTAGTTCAAGCCCTCGATGACCCATACTTTTTTAGTTTTAATAATTATTTAGTAATCTCCTAGTGCACCCTTTTGCAATGACAATAAACATTATTGCAATGGAAGGAATTTGTGGAAATATTACCAACTAATCGCAACCATTTTATTTTTTGTTGTAATATAGACCAACCTTTTGCAACGATACTGAATATTGTTGCAACACAAAAATTATGTGGCTGTATCCTCATTGCAACTATTTTGGATTTCGTTGCAATATAGACCAACCTTTGGCAACGGAATTCATGTTTATGACAATACAAGAAATTTGTGGCAATAATGTCAAGTAATTGCAACAATTTTGCAAAACGTTGCAACAACACCTACCTATTACAATGAAAAACATGATTAACACAACACAAAATACTCATGGTACTAGCTTCTACATATTGCAACAATTTTGCAAAATGGTGGCGACAACATCTACCTAATGCAACGAAAACAAAGAATACTGCAACATACGAAATTTGTGTCAATATTGTCCACATATTGCAACCATTACTCAAAATTGTGGCAATAACACCTAGCTATTGCAACCCGAATTCATGTTGTTGCATTGTGTTTCGTGGCAATAGGGCCTGGTGTTTTTACGTCCGTTACTAATTTGGTGCACCCATTACCAATGATATTTGTAACGAACTTTAACAATGTCCATTACCAATGTGCACCACATTGGTAATGGCCGTTTGATGTGCGTACGTTGTTAATGTCTGTTTCCATTGATGGTGTTGTTAACATCCGTTACCAATGTGGTAAATATAACCTTTTTATTTCTGTATTATTTGTTTGATATTGTTTCTTGAACTATAAACATATAAGGGATGATTATAAAAGCATTAGACCAATTGGATTGCATCCTCGTCCCAAGCACAACAATGTTTATATAAAAAGGATTGCATCCTCGTCCCAAGAACAAGTGATAGTGTGGTGCAGTGTTTGGGGGAGGGGCGAACCAATAGGTCTTGAGTTCAAATCCAAACAAATCACAATATTTTAAAGGAGTGATAAAAATTGTGGCTGTTAGGAAAAAAAAGATGGCCGGTCAAGTGGGGTTGTGTACCTGGGTTTTCTTCTGACTTTTTATTATTGACTATGAAACTAGAATAACTTTATATAGAATTCAGAATGATTAGTCTATAATGTGAAGAAGAAGGTGGTACATGCGAACACATTGTTCTTATAAGTGAACAATTTTGTCTACAAAGAGAACAAATAATTCAACACCACGAACAAATTAATATACACAGTGTACAAAACACCTCACGTTACGAACAAATTAATTTTACACACAAACAAAATAAATACACATGGTGAACATATTTGTATGTCAAATTAAATTGATCTATCTACATAATCAATGATGAAAATGAAACAAAAAGTAAATATAATAAAATAAAATTAAAAACGAAAGGGAAACAACAATTACCAAAAATATTAAATAACAAAAAGAAAATTAGGATGGAAATAATAGAAACAAAAATTAAATACGGAATATCTAGATGATTAAAAATAAAAATAAAACATGAAATGAGTAGAAAAGGAAGATACAACAAAGGGAAAGGAGATAGGTAAAAGGAAAAAAGCAAGCAACTGTAATCTTATTGTGCATTAGGAACCACGGTATAGGACTTTTCTGGACCCGTGGTGTAGGCGCAAAAGGACCTTGCTTCCACCACCTAGGCCAGGGCAAATGCCTCGCCGTCCGCCATGGCCAGGGTGTCTGGGATCCAGTTCTATTGCATCCTTAACTTCAGTGAGGTTTAGGGTAGAGCTGATCTAGAGCGGGATCTCACATCCCGATATTCTTGCCTCCCCTTCAACCCAAACGTTTGTCACCGGCTGGGAATGACGGAGGTGCGACCAGTGCCGTGATGGCGATGCAAGCATTGCCACGCTTTTGTTGTGGCGATGTAAATGCTACCGTCCTTTTGCTCCACCGAAGTAAGCAACAAGGGTGTTATGAACAAATTGCCCTTTTACCCAGTTAGGATTTATCGTTCTGCTTTTCCATGTTCCCCTGGTTAGGATGATGAACTGCATTGCTTTATTCCCTACCTAGGATGATGAACTGCTAGACATACATCAGTTTAAAGTTCATATTATATTCTTGTGCAACCACTTGAGGTTTATGTTCTTGTGGAAGTGTGAGTCATGTGAGTGTTTTATGTGCTTGTGAATTTTTATGTTGATGGCGATGTTGATGTTGAGGCTAATCTTTTTTTGTTCTGTTAGCTTTTTTACCATGTCTAAAAATAACAACGATAGTAATATATTTGTTGTTATGATGGTCTAGCACGTGCACATACTTATTTATTTCAATGACCATCGGTTGTGTGTGCAATTCGTTTATAACAAAGCATGTTTACTCATGGATCTCATTACACATGATTAATTATTAATTAATTTTGTTCCGTTTTTATAGTATTCTAAGAGATGTTGAATTACGCTGATGCAGATTGTTCAAACAAAAGCAACGGGTTAATAAATATCTGATACGTTTAGTACCAAGTAATATGTAACAGCGTGAAGTAATCACTGGTACGAATAGTAATCCTAAATGTAATGGTGCTTAAATGGATCGGTAGGAAAATTAAACTCTAACGTACTAGATTAGGATAGTGAAGTTATTTGTGACGGTTTTGATACCGGCATGAATGGCACACCATATTGGCATCGGGTCCATGGTACCTGCCCGTCACATAATTAGTATCATTCGTCTACTATTCTATATCTGAGTTAACAAACATTAACATTTTTCATATTTTATAACCTAACATGAATAACAATTAACTTTTTATAAAATATTTGTAATTGCAGAGTTGTTGATATGTAATATATGGCATGAACGGTTTTAGAGTGGTGGAATTATACACATGAAAGCTGCCACGTGGTTACAGCTTGATGCAAGTACCACAATTCATCCCTTACCGACGACCACCCCATCTCTTTTCCTTCCTATCCCTTTGCGTGAGGTTGTTCTATATATACTTGTGCGAGCCCTTGTGAGTCAACTAGTTGTTCAGTCGCTAAACTAATACTACGTCTTGATACTCCTATAGTATTGCCTCTACCACAGCATCAGACACAAAAATGTCTCCCATATTCACACATTCATATGTAGCAAGTGATTATAAATAACCATTTTATTGGAATGTGATGTATCAGCAAGTCATGTCTACAGCACTACTACCAAGATTCTCCCTACTGCCTCTCGTGGAGGGGACTGGGGAACGTTAGCCACTCTTCAGGGTCTTTGCAATCTCAGGGACAATGGACGTGCACCTTCGTAAACGAGGCTGTGCTTTTCTACACAGTCTGACCTTGTTGCATTGCTTGTAATCCAGGCATGTAGCCACAATTACCTGTACATGCGGTACATTACTGAACAAATAGTAATGTACGGTATGAACCTTCGTCGGGACACGATCCAGCATGCCTGAAGAATGAGCTAAACAAAAGTAGACGAACAAGTTTAATTCTGAACTATCCAAGAGGCAAAAATAGCAATTGTAATGAAGATTGTTGCTATGGAGCGATAAAGTATTACAAAGCAACACGGTAGATGTGGCCAATGAAGGTATGGAACCTGTTTAAAGACCATGAAGACCGTTTGCTCACTATGCAATCAACAGTACAATAAGCATTTATACTGCATAGTTTATGTTAGAAATCTAGATAATTTTTGGTACATTTTAATTCTAAAAATTAACAGTAAATTCATGATAATAGTGAGTGATCTAGTGAGAACAAGGCATGTGCGTGTGTTCAAGTTAAATCTTATAATTAACATAACACCATGAGAAACCAGAATAAGTCATAGTTTAGGGTGTACCCAGAGGCGGGACCGGGACCGGAGGCACCGGGTGCGCCGTCACCAGCTGGAGGAATCATCCTCGACTTGCCTTGCTTGAAGTAGTCGATCTAATTCGTTGCAGTGACGAGTTGCTGCAGTGGAGTCCCTCGAACGGCCACCAGGACGTAGTCATTCAAGGCCACCGGGACATAGTCGTTCGCGTGAGGGAGACGGCCACCAGGAAGCAGTCCTTCGGGTTGACGAAGACGGCGTCGGGAAGCAGTCATACTGGGCGAGCAGACGCGTACGAGTATGCTCCCCAAAAACCTTATCGTCCACCTATCCTGAGGAGGAGGCAACTGCTCACGTAAGCAGATTGCACGCAAAGCTTGCGTTGGGAATGCAAGAGAGTAGCAAGCAACATGGAGAAGAGAGAGGTCTCTTAAAAGTAGCACCAGAGAGGGAGAGTGTTCGAGTGTGTCTATACCTGGGAGGAGAGCCCTCCTCTTAAAGGCACACGGGGAGAAGGAGGGATGAACCTAGATGCTCACAGCAGCCAGCAATTGTCATTGACAATGCCATTTACTCATGTAGCTCGAGCACGACTCGACTTGACTCGGCGAGGCGAGTCAGCACGTGTGACACGCCCTTCTCCTTTTACTAGCTTCACAAGCGGTCCACGGTTGGTCCACCATTTAAGTTGGTTAGGATTCCCGTCGACTCTCACTCTAGGATTTAACTCTTAGCATTTATTAGTGGACCTTTTTCTTTGATTAATTGAGACTAAAATGGGCTAAGGCCCAATTAATCCAACAGTTTATTCTGCATAGACTAAAGTATAGAAATTGTAATGTTGATAATACATCATGTTGCAAATAAACATTTGTAATGCATAGTTTGTGTCAGATAAATTAACCAGCACCATAAATTTTGTTGTTCTTCTTTTTTTGCAAAAGTTGTTCTTTAATAAAGCAAAGAGTAAATTACATCCATGATACAACAACTTGTCACGTGGGTGCAAATTAGCCCAACAACTTTCAAAATACTCAATTTTTTACAATAACATAACAGGTGGGTGCAAATTAGTCCAACAACTTATAAAATGCTCAAATTAGTACAATAAGTTGACACGTGGGGTGCAAATTTGTCCAACAACTTGTGAAATGTTCAATTTAGTGCAATAACTTGGCAAATAGGTGCATCTATAGTCCAAACCTTATAACGGTGATGTATTAAGTATAGTAGATGGAGATATGAATATATTTTATCTATTATATTTACATAACCTATTTGTTCATTGGTCCAAATTCAATAAATTATAGAATAACAACATTAATGAGTATTATCGAAAAACTAAAGTACATAAGAGAGACTTTGAGATCTAAGGTTTGTTTTGGGCTTCTTCTCGTGCATTCAACAATTATGTAGAAAACAATTGTGTTTATGTCCTTTTAGATACTTTTTCATTACGAAACAAGTATTGGAGGCTTTAAAAATATTTATGTCAATCTACTAAAGCACATATATTGGTTCCTTTTTTAGCTGAAAAATACATATAATCAAATATATAAAAAACAACAAGGACGAACTTATCGATATTGAATATGAAAATTAATATTTTTAATCAAAATTAAATCACTATATAAAAAATATTGAATTTGAAGACACAACATTACTTCCCTATGCATTGAAAGTTCTTATCTTAGTCAAATGCATTGCCATCGCGATGCGAACATCAATAGCTAATTAATACGTGAATATACTATTTATTACAGCCCGACGTTAGAAAATACATTACAGTAGTCACGTTTAGACTATAGATGCACCAATTTGCCAAGTTATTGCATTAAAATGAGCATTTTACAAGTTGTTAGACTAATTTGCTCCCACCTATCAAGTTATTGCACTAAATTAAGCATTTTATAAGTTGTTGGACCAATTTGCACCTACACACCAAGTTGTTGTATGGTGAGTGCAATTTACTCTAAAGCAAATGGACGAAGTTATTTGGACGTGTCTGTTTTCACTTGTGACGGGTATTTACAGATTTAAGAGCTGAACTTTAGAATTGGCAATAGGTTATATATGGCTTTAGAACCTAGTCAGTATCTCAATCCCTCACTGTAAGAAGTTCCAGGTCGTTGTATGTAACGTTGCAACATGTCCGTTCTGTCAGTGGGATTTACAAACGAGATCATAAAACCCATTACTTGCATCCGACACAACAACTCATGCAGTGTGAGCAGACAACATTGCAGCAGTACTGGGACCCATAAATCCGGTAATTGCTGCAATATATGGCTATGGAATCTTAGTTATCTTATTTGCTTTACTACTTAAGATATCCCAACTACCACTGTCTATTACGACATTTTCTTGGAATTGTTTCATTCTTTGACATCCCTTTGCTTGTCTTGTGTTAATCATCATCTCCAGTTGTTGCTTTGTTACAACTCGTGCACTCATCATAAAATTTAAGATTCATCATATTTTCATGCTGAAATCTCTTCCGACGCAGCCCTCGGTCTCTACTAATATTTCTGAATATTACGCCTAGCTAGGAATGTGAGGAATCAGGAAGTTAAGAGACAACTTCGCTTCCTGATGACAGCGTACGAGTTGGATAGGTGGCTGCTCGCCGTTTGGATCTGAAGGCTGAGCGAGCCATAAAGAATAATTGCTGCCACGTGGCTAGCTATATATTCCATCTCGATCATTTGTACATGATTTACGTCTTTAATTGATGAGGGGAATCAGCTAGCAGGATCATATCTCTTCCTGATGCTTGCAACTAACTACTAAGAGACGTAGGCAACAAACTGGGTACATGCATCCATGGAAACAGAGGTGCCACAGGATGCTTCCAAGGTGCCACATCCCCCCTTCTCATGCAAAGATGGCACTCACAGTCATGGTCGTCGCTCAAAATCAGCTGCAAGGCTCCCTTTAGCACGGCTCCGGCTCCTCCTAAAACAGCTTTAGCTCCAGCTCTTTTGGTGAAGCAGCTTTTTTTAGCTCCATCTCGCCTAGTTGAAAAAACGTTTGGTAAAACAGCTCCTTCTCATATTCACAGCAGATGAAATACCCATAATACCCCCTATCTTTTTTCTTTTTTTTCTTTTTTTCCTTTCCCTCTCTTTCCTTTCCATTTTCTCTCCCCTTATCCCTTCCTGCCTCCACTCCTCTCGCCCGCGGCCTCGTGCTGGCTGCCGCCGGCCGCTCCATACCGCCGCCCCACGCCTCCAGGCCGCCGGCCACCGCGCGAGCTCGCGTGCCCCGGCCGCCGGCCGCCGCGCATGACCGCCGGCCCGCAATTGCTGGCCGTGGGCGAGCTCTGACCGCGCCGCCGGCCCGCACCTCTTCGCCACGGGCGAGCTCCACGCCACGCCGGTGGCCGCCGCAGGCGACCTTGCCCGCATGTCTAAGCCCATAGACCTTTTCATGTCAAACCTTGATGTTCAACCTTTTTGTAAGCACTCTTGATAGTATCTTCGCATAGGTCCTTAAACCTTGTTTAGTGCATCGTTCCATGTTATACATCTGTTTTAGTCCGGTGTCCATGCGTTAGCTTCATACCTACTTAAACTATGATTTAGCACTAATATTTATCATGTGTATTTTTCCTCAATTTTAAATACAATAGTAATTTGATTAAGTCTGATACTTTCGTATTTCATAATTAATGTTATTTTGAATAATATTTATTCAATTATTTTCCATATATAATATAAATAGGATATATCTTGGTTTTTAATAAACAAATGTTAATTTTATTAATTTTATTAAACTAGCTTTTCTAATGAAAAGCAAGCTAGAGCTTTAAAATATGATAAATTCTAATGTATGATAAATGCCAATGTAAATGTGTTTATCTGATAATGACAATGCTAATATATGATAAATGCCAATGTAAATGTTTTTCTATAATAATATGGTTAGATCAGCATGGCTCCTAAAGGTTTTCGGTTAGATGGACTCAATGTTTGATTTCAAATTAAATGTTTAATTTGGTATAATTTATATATAAACAATTATAAATAAAAAGTGATTAAGCTTACCTCTATCTACAAATTAAAATAAAATTGAATTAAGTATAACATAGGGTATTTCTCTACATTAACATTTAAATATGATTTTATTTAATTAAAATTAATCACAGATATAGTTGTTTTCGTCTATAATTCCAATGTTACCACAATTGTATGTTTTCAACCATACCTCCATTCTCAACATTTCTTGTGCTCACATGACCGTAGCTTCAAGCCTTATCCTTGAGTACACTCTTTCAATGTTTTTGTTTCGACTGGTGTACTATGTTTTGATTGTGTTTATTTGTGTATGCTTTTGTTCGATGACTGCTACAAGTAGATGCTATGCGGTATGAGGGTTTGAAGCTTAAGAGTTCCAAGAGGAAAAGCAAGAGTTGAAGACTCTGAGCAGTTGTATATATTGGAGAAAGGCAAATGTTTTATATTCATGCAATGCCCTAACAATTCTTAACTTCACCATTCATCCCTCTTTATAATTTGATGTGTCCAAATTAAGAATATGGCTAGCCACCATAATAACCATCCATGGAGATATGGGTGTTTTTACATTTGTGTTGAGTAGCTATGTTTAGTTGATTTCATTGGGTTATGGTGATAGTATGATCAAGATAATAATGTTGTTAACTTCATGACCAATGAAATTTTTATGTTCCTACCTGCTCTTAAAATAAGATCATCAATTGGGTATAACTCGGTCCACTTGGGAAGTATGCCTTGTTAAGGTACTATGCTCAATAGGGAGAGCTATGCTCTACTTTTGTTGGAAATCATAGTGGGTTATTGTTTACTATAAAATCTATGTAAATGCCTCATGGCGTCCCTATGTGGTCATACCTTGGTATTGTGATTTAAGATGTTTGGCCACCTTGGCATAGCATATGCAATGTGTAAAACTGATATATCAAGTTTGCTAATAGTTTAGATTGGCCTTGACCCTCATATGATAATTGAACATACATATGAAACAAATCATGGTTTATGTTTATGCTTTATTTATTTATTTGCTTTTGCGAGAGTGGTTTCGTTTAAATTCATATCATAGTAATTAGAAGCTAATAAAATTTGACCATCTTAAAAGTGCTTATCGCAGTATGTCAACCAACCCTTTCCTTTGGCTTAGCCTTTTAATTTTCTTAGTTTGTCATGTACACACTTTTGCTATCTCCAAATTTTTTTGTGTTCCACATAAATAAATGTTGCTCGGAAGAGAAATGTTCTATGGAGTTTGCAGTAGATGTTGCTGAAGTGTAGGGGTACGCAACCACAAGTTTGGATCATTTGCTTCAAGTTTTATCTGTATAACTCTCGTAGTCGATCTTTTAATCATTTGTAAGGTTCTTTATGTGATATTGTAACATTATTTACCAATGAAGTCGTTGTATGTATGAAAACTTAATATGTGATTCATATGGTATGCATCTAATTTTGTTCTTAAAACTGGGTGTGGATGGTTTCGAGACCAAAGGCAGCCAAGCCTATTTTCAAAGGGACATCGTGAGGTGATCCGTTTTCCGATCTGTATGTTCTAGTACTTTGGGTATCGGACAAAATTTACACGAACGTTGTCCATGACCCATTAATCTTTGTAGAAATGCAGAATTTTGTTAAGACGCGGAAACCAGGTTTCCGCTGAACGTTAAATTCCAGAAACGTCAATGAAGCAAATACAGGTTTTCCAACGGTTATGTACTAGTACTATACGTATTCCAGCCCCAAAAACGAAGAATGTACTCTTACTAGTATTACTGCAATAGTGGCGGAAATAAATCCTGTCCACCACCTGTATGATATTTTCTTATTTGTATCGTCCAAGTAAATCCCTTGCCGGTCGTTTATATAATATGTGGAATTTTTTATTTGGCCTAACTCAAGCTATCCTAAGTTCAACCTTGCTAGCTGGACGATGAGTGTTTTGAGGCTCCATTATATATGTTCATATTCTCAAAATTACATTTTTAAGATATTTTTTAAAGTTTCGGTTGGTGTCACCGCCCGGGACTAAAGGTCCTATGATACTCATGGAAATTAGTGCATGCCTGAACCTACCCGAGACAAATATGGTGGATGGGAACTCGTTTTCTCTACTAGTGGATAAACCATCTTTTTCTCTTACATCTTAAAATGAATATAAAAGCAGGGACAGTATGCAAGGAATCTATACTATGAGGAATGATATATAGATTATAGTTAAATTAGAAAATGATAAACTATATTTACGTGTCTGCATGGAAATGTCTTAAAAGTTTATAGAACGGCGCGGAACTAGATTTTGACAACGGACGGCTCCGTACCATACTTGATTCCCGCAGTATGATTTTGCACAGGTCGTATGTCGTCTTTTGTCCATTTCAATTTCAGCACTGTATTTAATTACTGTTGGCCAGTCTTCGTGTCTGCTTTCTTCTCCCTTGTTCTGAGGCTCCGCGGCTGCAACCCTTGCTCTTGGATGAACACGTACAGTTTGCACCGAGACAATTGCAAGACTAACGTTGCGGGTGTCATTGGACTGAACTACTTGTTTGTAAACTCGATCATGGAACTCATTCTACCAAATCCCGGAGAGAGCACGGCAGCTTTGGCTCACGTGTCGAACATTGGAGCATCTCACAGAGGGCGGCGACGGCCAGAACATTGTCTAGCATAATTTGATGGCAATATTTTTCTACTCTATGCAACCATCAGAACTACATAATGGCTCAATGTACACGGCTAAGCAACGTGCTTGGTCTCTTGTAAGAGCTTGGGATAAAACCCATCTGGGATTATTAGCTCCCACGCTTGCCTCTCCTCTGCAATGCACGGCATCGTCGCATCTGGGATGAGAAATTCCTGTACGGTATAAAAGGGTAACTAATTACACACAAACATGATAATAAACGTGAGTTTTTTTTTTCCGAAAGAATAAACGTGACTTGTTATCAGTGCTTGGGATCCACGTGGGTCTCCGTCTTCTCAAGAGCGTGTGGAAGCAAAACTCACGGGAAAATCGGTGATCAGAAAATTAAAAGCGGCAAGGTTGAACAGAAAATCACATGGAGCGCTGTAGCACATATACGGAGTATTGGAGTAAATCACAACTCCAAGGTGATCACGGCTGCTGCTGCCGCAGCCTCACCTACGCGCTATAATGTCCTTCCGGTATTGCCGATAAGTTAGTAGGAAGCTACTAGCATGGGCGTTTTGCATTACGGCCTTGATCAAATATATCATACATACTCCAGTTATGTGAGAACACACACTCCTAGCGTCCGCGTCGCCACGCTCAGCGACTCGGATGGCTCGCACACCCCCGCCTCCGCCACTCAAATCCCAAGCGCCCCAGCTTCGCCGCCACCAGAGGAGCCGGCCGGAAGCCCACGCTGGCCCCTAGGACGGTGGCGGCGAGGGCAAGGCGGGGTCTCCTGCCCTGCGGCGGCGCCGGCAGCACCAGGCCGCGGATCCGGTGTCCTGGGGGCCGGATCCGGCGAGGCCGGCACCGGATCCGCGAGGAGGAGAGTCCAGCTATGGAGCTGGGCACGGCGACGGCGGTGGGCGCTCGACCGACGGTGACGCGTGGGCTGGTGTAAGGCCGGCGGCCGGCGGTGGAGGCCCTGCGTGCGGGAGGCCGGCGGTGTGCGGGACGGCGCAGTGTGCGGCTGGTGGAGGCGCGCGGGCCGGCGAGTCGCTTGGCCGGCAAGGAGTGCGGACGGCAGTGGAGGCCCTGCGTGCGGGTCGGTGAAGGCGCGCGGAAAAATGCCTGATAGAGGAGGGGACGACCCGGTCGACAGGCGTGTGGTGCGGGTCGAGCGGCGATGCGGCCGGGCACATCTTCTGGCCTGTGGCCTGGCGCGATGTGTGCGGCAGGCAGAGGCCGGGAGGTGGCTGGTGCTGGCGGGAGCAGGGTGGAGGTGCGTGGGTGCGGGCGCGTGAGCTCACCGACGCCCGGCTGGGTGCAACGACGGCGGCGGGTAGATGAAGTTACGACAGCTGGCTTGTGGTGCGACGATGGTGACGCCCCCCGGTTGGGACGGTCGCAGCGGCGGTGTCGTCTTACCGCGACGAACGCATGCAGCAGGGCTATTGAACTCCGGGCGAAAGCCCTCGCCAGTTCCCTCTGGCAGAATGGCGGCGGCGCCTTCGGTGTCGCTCTCCCTGTTGAGGGCGTCATTTTGGAGTTGCAACCCGGCTGCATGAAGTCTCTGGGTGAAAACTCGGTCCAGCTCCTGGACGAGCGACGGCGGCGCCTGTGGGCGCCGTGACCTCCTTGGAGGCGTCGTCTCTAGAGACACGTTCGATTGGCGCGGCCGGCCTACTATTCGAGATTGCTCCGGCTGGTGGGGACAAATCTATCGGAGGGGATGCAAACATGGGTTGTCTACCTCACGCCAAGACGCCTACTCTCCGGTTGGTGGACGACGGTCTTCGCTCGGGTGTTGTTCGGCTGCGTGCAGCGTTCCGCGGCGCTTGGAGTTTCTTGGCAACCTCCAGTGTGGTGCGGGGCATCGTTGCAGGACGGCACTCGTGGCAACGACAACCGGTGATGACTTGGCCTGCAGCGGTCAGGGCGGGGTGTTCAACACGGCTGAACCACCTGGTGCGGTACATCGTCGGAAGACGGCGTAGGCGACATCTTGTGCGAGGGGGAAAGCAACGTGATGATTCGAACCTCAGCGGTGGTCTGGAGGCCTGAGATGGTTCCCGGGGGGCGGGGCATCTCTTCTCGCTACCTTGATGGCAATTCTTGAAATGAGTCCAGAGTGTGGAGCCGTGTGGCGGGGTTGAGGCCCCCGCGCACGAGTAGGTGTGCCGAGTGGCGGGTTGGAGGTCCCCGCGCACGCGAGAGACGGCGGATGTGGCGAGGCCCCCGCGCGTTGAGTTTCTTCGGACTGGATGGTTTTCATGACATCGGGTGGTTGGTTTGGGGTGAAGCGGCACGACAACGGTGGGTCCTGCACGGCAGTGGCCCTCTAGGTGTGGTGCTGTCTGCCCTTCGGCTCCTTTATCGGGGCTGGATCGCTTTAGAGGTGTCGATACCCGTAGGTGTGCGGTTGTAGGTGGGAGCTGCGGTTGTGCTTTGTCCCCTCTGTCGTTGTTGTGAGTAGTGTGTGGCCGTGTTGAGGTCCCAATCCAACCGGCCAGTGAGTGAGCGGTAACCCGTGTTGATGTCCCAATCCAACTGGGTGAGTTGTTGTTGTTTGTTTTCCTTTTCTTTTTTGTTTCCTGCCTATGGCCTTCCAGGGCCGTAGTCTTAGTATTTTTCTGCTATATCAACAGAAACGCACTCGTCCAGTGTCGTTCGTTCAAAAAAAAAAGAACACACACTCTCGCGGCATTGGATTGCTCATACACACCGATATTACACACAGACATATTGTACCTAAGAATGGGAAGTATAGGAAAGTCTCTTACCACGGGAAGAAAAGTAGTGTCAGCATTGCCCTTTAAGTGGGTTCGGGCATAGGATTGCTATCACGCTGGAGACGTACAGGTTGCAGACCGAAGCCATGATTCAAGAAACCTCTGTGTGCAATATGGTGGATCGGAACTTGGGGACAAACTGTACAGTGCTGGCATAGATGGTGTACCACGCTTCAAGCGAGAATTATCTGAAGTTTTTCTCCAGAAATAAACATGCCATCTGCTATGTAACCACATATTGCAACAAAATAATAATTCAAAACACTCAATTCTCTAAACGTACAGCAGGCTGAAATCGCTTGTTTCTATGCAACGATCAAATGCTTAAGTCCAATGGCAGGCAAGTATAGGGGATTTTGGACCTATTGAACTATTTTTAGGCTGGTCTATTAAGTACTACATGTAGTTCAACTAGTAAACTGACGTGAGAAGGACGCTCGAAGTACCCATTCGGTACGAGAATTAGTTGATGAATTTTAGTCTAATTCGGTTCTCACATTATTTAGTAAAATTTGACCTGGGTTCCCCTGTAATGACGATGATCTAGAATACACGACGACACAAGAAAAAAAAACTAGCTTATGCTGTGCTTTTTCAAATGATAAGAATGCAATTTTAGGAATTCTAAGACAAATTATTGTGGATGTAAAATCATATGATCCAAATTTGTCTTAGAACCTTAAACGTATTTTCATGAGCCTAGCTTGGTAGGAGATTAACTAATAAATATTTTCAGCGCTAGAAATTTACTACAAATTAACCTAAGGTTCCAACGGTATAATTGCCATGAAACTTAACTTCCTAGGGTGTTATAAAAGGGCATAGACTCAAAGAATATGCCAGATTTGCTATAAGGTCCTTATTGGAAAAGCTCGAGGCCAAGGTGGAGTGCCTCTAGGCAGCTACGACAGTGGATGGGTCAGCGCGATGATGCGGCATGGAGCGGGTGTAGCGCTAGGAGATAGGGTAGAACCTGAACTTCAAATATCACGTTAGGATTCCTTCATGTGAAGGAGTCTGTGATACGTCTTTTCCATGGGAGAGGTGGTCTGCATATATAGAGAGAAAAAACTCTCAAGTCCTGATCCATTAGCAGTGTAGGACCAATAGATGATTTATCCCCTTTCAATGCTAATTGGTTCAAAAGGTATGCCCTAGCACTCATAGGCCTTTAAATTTGCCCGCATAATGTGGTGCCGATTTAGGCTAATAAAAGGTTGAATCTGGGCCAATGCTGCCATACTAAGGTCTAGGACTTTTTTATTATTTGATTAATTAATTTTGTGTTAACAAAATAATTCTAGAAAAGTCTGGATTTCATATTTAAAACATGAAAAAATATCCAAAAAATCCAAAAATCCTGGATTGGACAAGTTGAACCCAAATAAAATTTTTGAACCTTATCAAAAAAATTCTAGCACCTTCCAAAAAATTATAATTTTCTATAGGGAAATATAATTCTAGCACCTTCCACATATTCAAGAAAATTCTTAGAAAAACTTATTAGGCTTCTAAACGAATTTTGAAAACTTTGCAATCATAAAACACTAAATGCGACCAGCATTCATGCAAGGCACCCAATATTATTACCTATGTTGTTTTAATTTAATTGAGCAAACAAGAAATTTTCTTGTTCTAAATTCCCCTTTAATTATATAACTATTGGAATAAAATTTTATAAACTTAGGAAATCAATGTACTAAAATTTGCACTACCCAATGACATCCTAAAATCTAAAATTTTTAGTGTGTGACACTAACTAATGACGGAGGAAATAATATACTACAAATAGGCTAGGGTTGTTCCGAGAAGGAATCAGTATAATTTATGGCATTTGTTCAAAATGAGCCAAAGCATTTCAGAGATGGCTTTTCTATTTCGCCTAGTAAATATGAATGCTACATTTCTTTATTTAGTGGATCTACTCTGCTGCTATCCTATCGATAAGGTGACGCACATAAGCAGGTTATACGTTTTACAAACTATAATGATTTCTAGGCAGTTTAAAATTAAATATTTGTAAATTACAATGATTTTGACCTCGTTGAGAGCTATAATTATCAAATATTCGTCATCGATGTTCCTAAGACAAGCTGCGCATAGAAAGAAAACTACTGAATGAGGGGTAACTATTTTTACCATGAACCAAAGACTAGGTAAAACTGTTCTTTTTGCTGTTGGCTAAAGGCTAAATCCACTGAATGAAGCATTACTACATATGGTTTCAGAACAGAAACTTACAATACATCTTCCTTGTACTTTATAGTCACTTAAGATAACCGATACTTAATTTGTTGTTAGCACAACATAAACTATTGTTCGATCTTTCACTTAGGCGTCCTAGTGCAAGATTTCATAGAGTTTCATGAACATAAATTGAGTGTCAAGTCAGCATTTTAGATGACATGACAAATAGTTAATGAGGAGAGAGATGAAATGGGTTTCATCTAGATGAAACTCTGTATACACAGTTTTCAATAAGTTTGTATCTTGCATGCATTGCCTATGAAACACCAAAATGAAACATTGCATTATATGGACCATTTCATCTATGAATTAATTGTCTAACTGCTTATGTGGTATTCTTGGAAACATAAAAATGAAATCCCCACCGCGAATTGCTTAAGGTTAGGCTCAACATGCAGAAATTTCATTGTAGTACGTATTTCGTTGGAGCCAACAATAACTTTCATTTACATGGTGTTATGGAATGCTGAATGACCCGTGGTCATAGGTTTGTCTACTACTACAGAACCCAAAGCAAAAATGACTGCAATAACCTGTGCAATGGGTATTTATGTTCTATGGCTCAACTACCATCTTCTTGATGTTCGGAACAAAATCATGTTTTGAACTGCTTTGTTTGATTGTTTTCCATCATTGTTAATCACTTGGATGGTGTAATAAGCCATTATGGCCATCAGTATCGAAGATAATAAAAAAGACCACAAATGCAAATGTTGGATTTCTAGAACTGGCAACTTTCCACGACTGGCCATAAAAATGGTTATTGGCATAGTGAGAGTTAGATCAAGCCCGGGCCACATGGAGAACACATATACATGAAAGCACAAACAAGGTCACAACACTCTGCAATGACCATCATTAATTCCTGCCTCGTAGACAAAATAGATTCAGACACGAATAAATACTTGAGTCAGAAAGGTTACGTTTGCCCGGTCCATGTGTGCTAAACCATGTGATGGACACAAGACACAACCTAAATCAATAAGTAACCTTTGAAGAGTTAGATCAATGATAGATCATGATGCATCGGCACACTCAAGATCTGATGCTAATGCAACATTACCACCGGGTGTAAAATTGGGGTGCCCTCGGGGACCATTTAGCACCGTAAAAGTCACCTTTAGCACCGGTTGGTAAATATGACCCGGTGCTAAATGGGGTGTCGCGTGCTACTTCAAAAGGAGCGCATCTTCTACTCAGTCACATGCATTGCGTATGTGAGATGGAAATGTGGGTACACGCGAGCCAAAATATCATGAGTTCGAATACCCGTAGCAACACACATTTTTTCTACCGGTGGCCACGTTTAGCACGGGTTATTTAACAACCGGAGCAAATGGTGCCTTTTCGGGTCACATATATACATAGAAGCAGCAACATGGTCATAACCATTAATTCCTCGCTTCCTCAAAGGTCACGACACCTTTTCGTTCCCTTCTCGTGAGCTTGTTCCACATATAATGTGTTGGGTAACGTTGGATGCTACGCTAGCTCACACAAAAACTCGTTCACCCAAAATAGGAACAGCAACAGTTATAGATCACAGATTGTTACCACTAGACGCGCAGTTGCAGCGGAAGCCGTCTCGATGTAGACGAACGCGTCGAAGTGGCAGTGCAGTGCAGTTGCTTACGTCCGTCTGGTCCTGCACGTGCGGTTCGTCCTTGTGCTCCAAGCGCAGCACCTCCGAGGTATCCACACGTACGAGGATTGAAACGTCGCGCACCGGACTGCTAGGTCCGCGAGCACGATGGGGAGAAAAGCAACTATTGCTTGGAAGTCGTGTCTTTCTCAGGAGGGGTTTGGTCTCTATTTATTTGGATGAAATTCTCCACACCATATTCCATTAGCAATATGGGACTAATAAATAAAGCACCCCTTCCCCTGGTAATGGGCTTCACAACATTTGTGGCCCATTAAGACTAGTGGATCGAATCCAGTTGTCTCTTGGGCATATTCCCAACAATCTCCCACTTGCACTAGAGACAATCTCATAAGCAAGTTTTCAGTGTTCCAAACCTCTTAAGTGTGTGACCCTATGGGTTCACATACACATAGACATGGTTCGAGTACTCCTACTCGTTCCAATAGTTGATAGCGGCCTCTAGCAAGACGTGTCAACTCCCATGAATACGTAAAGATCATATCAGACGAACCGCCACAACATCACGTACAAGCTATTCCCTTTGCCTCACGATATTTGGTCTAACTCCAAGTAAGACCTCCCTTTCTCGAATCTGTGAGTCGGATCCTTCAAGAGGTTAACACTTAACCTAGCACGGCCATGCATTTCTTGATCCGATCACTCGAGGGGCCCAGAGATATCTCTCTCGTATAGAGAGGGGCAAATCCCATCTTGATTGACCATGCCTCACAACATGCTTCCCGACAAACCCGAAAACCACCTTTATAACTACCCAGTTACGGTGCAGCGTTTGGTAGTCCCTAAGTAGGTCAATTCACATCTTGAGTACATACGACAATCTCAGGTCTAAGGACAAAGCATACGCGTTGTGAAGAAGAGATAAACAAGTCTCAAACTGGGTCAGTCCAGCCCCATGTCATACATGTGCCCACATTATTAGTTTGACATCTCCATGTCCATGACTTGTGAAACATAGTCATCAACTAATACATGTGCTAATCAAATTAGGGACAATCCTTTTGAATAACCATACAAGTATTGAGTTTCACAAACAATTCACATAATTGCTAATCATATACAAGTTGCCTTTCATGGATATTCAATAAATAAACAATATGTAATAGATACAAAACATTGTCCACTCACACTGGAGCTAATCTAAATGATATCTAATACCCATAGCTCTCGTGTGTGATTCATGTTTAGGCCGTGGAAGCGCCTTTGTCAAAGGATCAGCAATATTCAAATCCATATGTATTTTGCATATCTTTATCTCACCACGTCTAACGAACTCTCGAATGAGGTGAAACTTCCGCAGTACATGTTTGTTTTTCTGGTGATTCCTCGGCTCCTTAGCCTGTGCAATTGCCCCATTGTTGTCACAGTAGAGTTCCAATGGGCTAGATGCATTGGGAAACACACCAAGCTCAATGAGAAACTTCCTCATCCAAACACCTTCCTTCGCCGCTTCCGAAGCTGTGATGTACTCTGCTTCCGTTGTAGAATCAGCCACAGTATCTTGCTTAGAACTTTTCCAGCTTACAGCACCACCGTTTATTGTGAACACAAATCCTGATTGCGACTTTGAATCGTCTGGATCAGTTTGGAAACTAGCATCAGTGTAACCCTTTACAATAAGCTCTTCCTCACCTCCATAGACTAGGAACACATCTTTAGTCCTTCTAAAGTACTTAAGAATGTTTTTCACCGCTGTCCAGTGACTTTCACCTGGATTAGTCTGGTGTCTGCTCGTAACACTTAGAGCATATGAGACATCTGGACGAGTACTTATCGTGGCATACATGATGGATCCAATTGCTGAAGCATAAGGAACCTTACTCATGCGCTCCCGCTCATCAGTCGTCGTAGGACACTGAGTCTTGCTGAGGTGTATGCCATGTGACATAGGCAAGAACCCTTTCTTGGACTGTTCCATGCTGAATCGATTCAGCACCTTGTCAATATAAGTATCTTGACTTAATCCTATAAGCCTCCTTGATCTATCCCTATAGATCCTTATGCCCAGAATGTATGCAGCTTCCCCTAAGTCCTTCATAGAAAAACTATTTTTCAGCGAAGTCTTAACGGATTCTAGCATAGGAATATCATTCCCAATCAACAATATGTCATCCACATACAAGATTAGAAATACAACAGAGCTCCCACTTTCCTTCTTGTAAACACAAGCCTCTTCTTCATTCTGCCGGAAGTCAAACCCTTTGACTACCTCATCAAAACGAAGATTCCAACTCCGAGATGCTTGCTTTAATCCATAGATTGATTTCTGAAGCTTGCAAATTTTTCCAGCATTAGTTGGATTGACAAAACCTTCTGGTTGTATCATGTATACATCCTCCTCTAGGTTCCCATTGAGGAAAGCTGTTTTGACATCCATTTGCCATATCTCATAATCGAAATACGCAGCTATTGCTAGAATGATCCGGATAGATTTAAGCATCGCTACTGGAGAGAATGTCTCGTCGTAGTCAACTCCTTGAACTTGTCGAAAACCTTTTGCAACAAGTCGTGCTTTATAGACGTTAACATTTCCGTCTACATCTCTCTTTCTCTTAAAGATCCATTTGCACTCGATGGGTCTCACACCATCAGGCGGGTCAACTAAGTTCCAAACTTGATTTTGCCCCATGGAATCTATCTCGGATCTCATGGCACTTTGCCATTTCTCGGAATCTGGGTCCATCATAGCTTCCGCATAGGTCCTAGGCTCATCGTTGTCCATCAACAATATGTCGCGCTCTCCCGTAACTAGGAGATTCATTTTCTGTGTTGCGCGACGTGGCCTTTCCGACCTTCGTGGTTGTGGCGGTTCTTCTCTTACCACAGGTCCCTCAACTCGTTCTGCTACATTAGCATCACTCGTAAAGTCTTGCCTCATAGGCTCATCTCGAATTTCTTCAAGATACACCTTCTGTCTACTTTTCTCGCTTTTGAGAAACTCTTTCTCCAAGAAAACACCGTTCCTAGCGACAAACACTTTGCCCTCTGATCGGTTGTAGAAATAATATCCAATTGTTTCATTTGGATATCCCACGAATATGCACTTGTCCGATTTTGGTGTAAGCTTGTCCGACTGAAGTCGCTTGACATATACCTCACAACCCCAAATTTTCAGAAAAGACAAACTGGGAGTCTTGCCAGTCCATATCTCATATGGTGTCTTCTCCACGGACTTAGATGGTACCCTATTTAGTGTGAAAGCTGCTGTTTCTAGAGCGTAACCCCAAAATGATAACGGTAGGTCTGACTGGCTCATCATTGATCGCACCATGTCTAACAAGGTTCGATTACGTCGCTCGGACACACCGTTCCTCTGAGGTGTTCCAGGTGGCGTTAGCTGTGGAACAATTCCTCAACTCTTTAGATGGGTGCTAAACTCGTGGCTCAAATACTCGCCTCCATGATCTGATCGCAAGGCTTTAATTTTCTTACCACGCTGATTTTCAACTTCATTCTGAAACTCTTAGAACTTTTCAAAAGTCTCTGACTTGTGCTTCATTAAGTAGACATAGCCATATCTACTAAAATCATCAGTGAAAGTTATGAAGTACTGAAATCCACCTCGAGCTGTCGTGCTCATTGGTCCACATACATCAGTATGTATGAGTTCCAACAAGTCTTGCGCCCTCTCAGGAAAACCTGTGAAAGGTGCCTTGGTCATCTTGCCCAGCAAACAAGCTTCGCACGTCTCGTATGATTCAAAATCAAACGAAGTTAAAAGTCCATCAGAATGGAGCTTCTTCATGCGCTTCTCACTTATATGACCCAAACGACAATGCCACATATAGGTAAGATTCAAATCATTTAGCCGAGGCCTTTTAGCAATTATATTACATATAGGTGAATCATCAAGATTTAAAATGAACAACCCATTCACAATGGATGCAAGAGCCACAAACATGCCATTCTTTGAGATCACACAACCATTGTCTTTACTCGCGAATGTATAACCATCCTTCATCAAACATGAGGGAGATACAATGTTTCGACTCAAACTAGGAACAAAATAACAATTATTCAATTCCATGATAAATCCTGACGGAAGGTGGAGTTGCATCGTCCCGACGGTCAAAGCAGCAACTCTTGCATTATTGCCCACGCGGAAATCAACTTCGCCTCTTCCCACGCTTCTACTTCTTACTGATCCCTGCATCGAATTGCAAATATGAGCAACCGATCCGGTATCAAATACCCAGGAATTAATAGAAGATTCAGCGAGAAAAATGTCTGTAATATTAATGTCAAGTGTACCCGATGCGGAAGTACTCTTACTACCGCCTTTCTTCAGAGAAGCCAGGTACTTCTTGCAATTCCTCTTCCAGTGACCAAGTTCCTTACAATAAAAGCACTCCTCTTTTTCTGCAGCTGGTCCAGACTCAGTCTGGGGCGTTGAGCTTGGCTGAGAGATCATATCTTTAGCCTTGCCCTTCTTTTTCTTCCAAGATTTGCCCTTCTTCTTGAAGTTAGGCCTGTTTTGGATGGCCATCACATGGCTGCTGCTAGCGCTTTTCTTGATGTCAGTCTCTGCTGTCTTGAGCATGCCACACAACTCATTCAATCCCTTCTCCGCCCCATGCATATGGTAGTTCGAAATGAAGTTCCCAAAGCTAGGCGGAAGTGATGCTAGAATAAAATCAGTGGCTAACTCTGGGCCAAGTGGGAAGCCTAGCTTCTCCAACCTCTGTGAGTAACCAACCATCTTGATCACATGTGGCCCTACAGCTGCGCCTTCTGCTAGCTTGGTTTCCACAAAGGCCTTTGAGACATTGAACCTTTCAGTCCTGGCCTGAGTTTGGAACATGTCCTTAAGCGCCTCGATCATATCGTGCGCCTCATGGTTTGTCTCAAACTGCATCTGCAGCTCGGGTTCCATGCAAGCAAGCATAAGGCAGCTCACTTTAAGATTGACATCACATGCCTTCTTGTAAGCATTTTTCTCAGCAAGGGTTGCGTTATCATCAGGCTCAACTGGTAATGGGGTGTCTAGAACATCTTCCTTTTTCTCAGCCCCGAGAACAATTCTAAGGTTTCGGATCCAATCCGCATAATTTGTTCCATTCAACTTATCCTTCTCAAGGATCGAACGCAAAGAAAACGGTGTGCTAGGTGCCATTGATCTACAACAGAAAATAATGCAAAAATACTAAGACAATATATCTATGACAGAGCAAAATACATTAAACAATTTAACGGAATTTACTCCCACTAAAATCAATATCCCTCCATTGATACTTAGTGATTCAGGATCCACAACTAACAAGTCGACTAGTGAGCTTTAGCATCACCGCTAGAAGACATGGTAGATCGGTAAGCAACTTTCGCTAATCATATCACATATGACTCCTGTTGTTGGTTGACATCCCTATGTCTCGGCGTCCAACCTTTATGTCCCAAGGTCCTTAACCGTTAAGATGACCTTGTTTAAGTTAACCAACCCTTTATGCGAGTATCCGATACAAACCCATCTAGTCAAGGAAAACTAGTGGCACCCTAATTTCATAGACCCACCACTAATTGTACAAGACGTGTGATGGTGCAAGATTTAGTTGGGAGGACATTCAAAACTTAAACATTTCTGAGGGATCGTTTTCAAAATTTTAATTTCGCCGGAGTGTCCGACGTTCCCTGCGGACCGTCCGCCGCTTCCTTGCGGACTGTCCGACCTGTTCTGGCGGACCGTCCGACCCTCTGGAACGCTGGAAAACGCTTCTGTCAAAATTCCGACCGAAATTACGGACCGTCCGCCGCTCTTTCGCGGACCGTCCGCCGTTCTTGCGCGGACCGTCCGCCGTTTTCAACGGACTGTCCGATTCGCTCTGCGGACTGTCCGACGAGCTCTTGCGGACCATCCGACCCTCTGGAACGCTAGATAACGTCTCTGTAAGATTCTTGACCGAATTTACGGACCGTCTGCCGTTCTCTCGCGGACCGTCCGCCGCTCTCTCGCGGACCGTCCGCCGTTCTTGCACGGACCGTCCGCCGTTATCGCTACCGTCAATATACCTAAATTCGATCCGACCAATCACATTGATCTATATTTCACCATGCCTGGGTTTACGTGTATCACTTAACTCCGGTGGCGGAATTCCGACCGGTAGGAGTAATTCGTTACACTACCATCATAGTGGATCCAGTCAACATTGTCGTATATCGACATGCGACGCGGTCATTGATCTAAGTTCGATTCGACCAATCCAATTGATCTATATCTCACCATGCCTGGGTTTACATGTATCACTTAACTCCGATGGCGGAATTCCGACCGGTAGGAGTAATTCGTTACACTACCATCATAGTGGAGATTACAAACCGATCAGAGACTAATCTACATCCAAGCATATCTCTATATGCATATATCCGAATCTATAACGAAACAGCTACGGCTCTGGTACCACTGTTGGGTAACGTTGGATGCTACGCTAGCTCACACAAAAACTCGTTCACCCAAAATAGGAACAGCAGCAGTTATAGATCACAGATTGTTACCACTAGACGCGCAGTTGCAGCGGAAGCCGTCTCGATGTAGACGAACGCGTCGAAGTGGCAGTGCAGTGCAGTTGCTTACGTCCGTCTGGTCCTGCACGTGCGGTTCGTCCTTGTGCTCCAAGCGCAGCACCTCCGAGGTATCCACACGTACGAGGATTGAAACGTCGCGCACCGGACTGCTAGGTCCGCGAGCACGATGGGGAGAAAAGCAACTATTGCTTGGAAGTCGTGTCTTTCTCAGGAGGGGTTTGGTCTCTATTTATTTGGATGAAATTCTCCACACCATATTCCATTAGCAATATGGGACTAATAAATAAAGCACCCCTTCCCCTGGTAATGGGCTTCACAACATTTGTGGCCCATTAAGACTAGTGGATCGAATTCAGTTGTCTCTTGGGCATATTCCCAACATAATGTTCTGCCGTGTTTGTGAGCCACCTTCTTGGTCTGTCGCTGCCCTACTGCTACGTCTCAGTATTCCTATAGCCTTTACCTCTAGCATTACAGTCTATAAATTTAAAAATAACCATTTCCTAGGAATGGGATGTATCGAAAAGTTTCCAACCACATCTCCATTCCCAGCATCAAGATTCCACCATCTGTCTCTCCTGGAGGGGAATGACGAACGTTCGCCACCCTTCAGGCTAGATGGAATGGTACAAGAAAATGTCAGCATCTCCCAGAAGGAGACTGAGCTTTTTGTCAGGGTTAGACCGTAGAGGATAGTCGTGCGGCCATAGTGTTTATCACAGTTATCCACGCTAGTATATTTGAAGGAGTAGTCACTGGGTTGTCGGTAAGAGCTCAGGTGGCAACTAGTTTAGCGGTGGAGCATGTGCGTCTGCTTGTGGTTCCAGCTCCATCTGTGGCTATGTCGGGATTAGAACCAATATTGTGGAATCCAGTGACCTTGCAAAGAAGCAACGAGCTAGCCTGGTGTCTGATACTCAACAATTGAGCCTGAAGTGTGGCTGAATGTGCCAAACAGATTCATCGGCACAATGGCCGAATTGCTGCGAAGGACGTTCAAAAAACACATTCCAAAATGCAGATAATTGACACTGAGTTAAAGCGTTGTTCTAGGTTCGACCAAAGGAAAAACAGCCACCAACAATTTTTCTCTGGAGATTGATACAGAAAACAATATGCAATGACTCCAACAGAATCAGGATGAACGTGGTTGTCCGCTGATGAAATCAGTGCCGAACAGAGGATAGAATCATAGAATTGATCGGGGTACCTGTGTTTCCTAGCAGCTATCTTGGCACCCATGAGAAAATTATTGCGCTGAGCGTCGATCTTTTATCACATTTCTGAATCTGGGCCGAATTTGATTCAGCTAAAGCATTCTTTAAAAAAGAATGATCTAATATGGATTCATTTCAGTGAACAGAAACCAGGTGTTAAGGACCTAATTAACAGTGCATTACTCTTTATGAGATGCACGCTACCAGTCGTTCATGACAGGAGTGGAACCAGCCGGAAAATTAATGGTATGACACGGGCAGTTCTGTGCTTCCCAGCCACTCCTTCGGTTGCCAGCTTTAGAATTTTCCCTACACAATTGCCACTCTTAGAAGGGCCTCCCGGGTTTTTACCATTTTGGCCGATGTGGCGCGCCATGTCAGCTGTCCAGCGTGGAGAGGCAACGTGAAAAGACCGGCTTGCCCCTGGCCCTTATCCACAAAACAAACGGTGAGCACGTGTCGCTGCCGTTTTCCGTGTTCTCCTCCCCCTTCCCCCCTTCCCCTCCCCGTCCCCATCCCGACGGCTCGCCGTGCGCAGTGGGATTCCGGCAGATTCAGCGAGGACGGACACCGGACGCCGGACGCAGGTCGATTGAAGAAGGGAGGTCGTAGGTACATGACTTCTCTACATGTTTTCCCGGTTGTTGACCATGGATTAGGGATTGGATGAACTAGGGTTGGGGTTGAACTGTTAGGTTTCGGTCTAAAAATGTGGTTTTGTGTTGTGGTGGCAAGCCGGTCTTTTCACGTTGCCTCTCCACGCTGGACAGCTGACATGGTGCGCCACATCGGCCAAAAAGGCAAAAATCCGGGAGGCCCTTCTAAGAGTGGCAATTGTGTAGGGAAAATTCTAAAGCTGGCAACTGAAGGAGTGGCTCGTGTAAATGTGGTAAATATTTAAATTTCCATCCGAGAAGCAGAGTTTAACGAATCCTACTGCAGCGAAGACAATTTTTTAAATTAATTGCCCTGTAGGAAGCGTTGATGACTCCGGATGGACAACCAGACGCCACTCGTGCAGCCACCTAGCGCCCCTTCACCCCGTGCACTTACAGAATATGCTTCCTGGCAGCCTGTTGCTATTCCACAGCCATGGCTGCTTGTTATCCTGCGTACAACAAGGGTGGTCTAAAGAATTCGCTAAAGGTCGCTCGGAACAGATAGATGTATGCCGGACAGTGTCGCCCTCGCATAAAGTCTTTTTATTACGGCGAAAGAAAAATGTGGCTATGAATTTCTCTCTCTGTTTGTGAATCCCTGTTTGTATTGTTTGAGCACACCCATATAAGCAACGATAAAAAAATATCAACCGCTCCAAATACGGTGAAAGAGAAACTTCTCAGATCTAAAGAAGCTTATCATAATGAGCTTTAAGAAGGCATTTTATTCGTTCATTGAGCAAAATAATAAAGATCGGATAGTCACTTGCAATTCCAGAGGTAACACTAGTACATAATGTGGTTTTAGTCCCGGCCCTGAACCCCCTTTAGTCCCCGGCGTGGCGCCCGGGACTAGGAGTGCGGGACTAAAGGGTCCGGACCTTTAGTCCCATCCGAGTCCCCACGTCATGACTAAAAGTCTCGAATGCTAAAAAATATCTAGTCACTCCACCTACACAGTACATGTAATGAAAGGTGGGTGCGCTACGTGAAAAATAGACATTTGTAACGGGCGCGGATGGCCATTGGTAACGAGCACCGTTTTTCCGTTACTAATAATCGGTCAAAGGTAACGGGCGAGTTGCCCATTACTAATGACATAAACTTGTAACCCTCGTTTAACAACGACCGTTACAAATATCAGCAACCAGTAACCAGTAACCTAAATTTGCTGTTTTTATGGGCCCACAGATCTATTTAGAAACGGGCACATATAAATGAACGTTACTAAAACACTACCTTGTAACAAGCTTTACATAATAACTGTTACGAAACCACCGTCCTTGTACCGGGCTTTACTTAACAACCGTTACGTTTGCGCATTGACCGGTCTTCTTCTAGACCCATTGGTCAGAACTTGTAACGAGCATTCATCCACAACGGTTACAATATTGTCCTATACGTAACGGTTATTACTCGATGCCCGATACAAAAAGGCATTACTCATAGCCCAATGTTTCTTTTAGGGCCCACTGTTGAGCTTTTGTAACTGTTGTTAACTAATGCCCGTTATGTTTATTTAGTATAGGTAACAGTCTTTATAAAATCTCGTTACTACTACGTTGTGTAGGTAACAGTTCTTACTTGATGCCCGTTACCTTTGTGTTCAATGTTGTAACGTTCTTTACTCAACGCCTGTTACCTTTGTGTTCAATGTTGTAACGTTATTTACATAATGCCCGTTACCTTTGTGTTCAATATTGTAACGTTCTTTACTTAATGCTCATTGCCTTTAGTTGTTCCACCCCCAGATGATATGGCCAGATGGCTGCATCCTGGAACCAGCAAGGATTTGGCAGCCCCCAGGTTATTCACATCACATACAGATTGAGATACACATCACATACAGAATGAGATACACATCACATATATACACAACTACACATCAAGTTTGTCCTCATCATCATACACATGCAACAAGTTTCAAGTTGGATGAATCTTATCCCCTACTAGGATAGGCAGACTGAATCTTATCCCCTACTAGGATAGGCAGACTGAATCTTATCCCCTACTGGGATAACGATCTACAAGTTTATGAGAGCAAAGACCATAAAGATCATCAAGTTTCAACTCTACAAGTTTCAAGTTGGATCAAGTTGTTTACATGCAACAAGTTTCACACGGCACCTGCTGGACCTCCATAGAATTCGCCTTCTGGCTTGATGGTCTTGTTAAGAATAAAATCGCACAGCATCGCCTGGACCACCCTTAGTGTTGTTTCATCAAACGGTGCTTTGGGAAGCTTGTAATCCTGCATAATACAATTCTTACGGGAATACAAGTAAAAATCAATCATTTTCTTAAATCAAATGGAGAAGGCTGAGCAGTATACTTACAGAAGCCTTTTTAAGTATGCTCATGTCAGAGATTAGGTCCAAAATGTACACTGAAACATAGAATCCACACAAGTAGCTCCCCGATGGCTGTTGAGGGCACTGAATGAATGTACCAAAATGACACAAGTTAAAGCAATACCAAATATGTATGAAGTTAACAAGAAAAAACAAACTTGATATTCTCTTTCCGGAAAATCTGTCTTGTGCGTGAGTTTAGGTGGTTTGCTTTTTGAATTGTTTTTCCTTTCTGTGCCGTGTGATCTGAATGGGCCCTGCTTGATCAAAAAGATCGATTATAAACATTACGAGATTGAATTTTTCTGAACAAAACCTACAGTATATATACTTACTAGTTGACAATTTTTACGACGTCGTTGAACTTCCGCTTTGGCCAAACTTTCGCAGAACCTAAATACCGAGCAACATTCCGCTTCATAGAAATGAGCACCAGTACCCAGTGGCCACCGGTGTTGTAGGTACCCAACATAGAGTCGTGTTCATAGCCTTTCTAAGTGCTTCTAGTAGAGATTTTGTTTGGAATTGAATCATTGTGGACGAGAATACCTGTGGGTCCACAAACCCAACACTATAGTTTATCTCCTCTGCTTGTTTCTTCATTCTCCTACAATTTGTTAGCATAAAATTTGTTAGCATGAAATTTGTGGTAAAAGATGAAGAATATCTATTGTGGTGTGAAGGGACTTACAGTGTCCAGCACCTCAACAAACTAACGTCCAGAAAAGGTCATAAAGGTCATTGAATTGAACTATGAAGCTTAAATCACCATCACTTTGGAAGTAGGATGTAGGCAACTTTGCAGGAATGCCAGTAGCACCATTGGCACTTTGATTCATGAAGTAAGCATGCAAGGCTTCACAACTTGGTCCGTCAGCTTTTAAAGCTTGTTCTGACAACATAGGCTCACCAGGCTTGTATTTTGGATTAGTCGTGGTCCAAACAGCGACAACTTCTGATTCTTTTCGGGTGAGAATGAGTTGCTTCTGTCTGCTGTGTGCTGCTGTTGATCTGTCTGCTGCTGCTGTCTGCTGCTTCTATTTGTTGTTTGTTGCTGCTTCTGTGTGTGCTGCGGTGTCTGCTCCTGCTGTGTCGAAGGTAACGGGCTGTTCTGCTTCTACGGCTGCTCCTGAGGCGGAGGTAATAGGCTGTTCTACTGCTGCTGTGGCTGCTCCTAAGGTGGAGGTCGGATGATCTCCTGCTGGCTGTTGTTTGCCTGATGGGCTTTCGGCATTAGTAGTTTTTAAGGTGGAGCCCCAGTTTCTGTTGGCACTTCTTACGATCCGATATCAAGATTGTGAATCCAAGTACTGGGGTACAGAGTGTATCAGAGGTTTTTCTTATGGCTTAGTAAAATATATAAATATTCTGCAAGCGCACAGAATTACCGCTGTAGAACTTCACCAGGGAGTAATCCGAGGTATCGTAATTTATATTTCCACATGGAAGCTTTGGCAAGAATACTAGTAAACAGATATTCGAGACTATCAGAGAAGGGTACACGACCAGACAAGATGGGGGACAATGGTACTGGATAGGAGTGGTTGTACCGTGACACACGGCTCAAGGATAACTTGGATAGAAAAGAGAATATATAGTTAGCTGGGAGGACAACGAGAAGAGATAGAGGACTCCTGGGTACTTTTTCTTCCTGGGTTACTCAGGTCTAGAGATACAGGAGTGGAGAGAGAAATTCTACAAGCTATAGGATAACTCTATTGTCTTAATATCGGGAAGCGGAACCACCAACACGTAGAAAGGGATGAGAAGGGGCGTTGCCAATAACCACTGGAGGCTCCTGTAGGCCGGAACTAACGTGATGGACTAGGAAGACCATATAGGGCTGTCACCACCTAACGGCTACCACTTTTGTTGCGATGGAGACAATCTAAGGTTGAGTTTAGTCTATGAACCACACCTACACTATCCAACAACTACTTACTCTGCTAGCAAGAGCAAGCAACCCCGTCAGTACTCTTGGTGACAATTCACCTCAAGCATTGAACAAGATCGAAGAACCAGTCAAGACAAAGACTTAAACAAGAACCAGAAGAACTATAACTACAATTCACTGTAGTCTAAACACAAAATACTTACAACTGGAATAGAGTAGAGGCAGGGTATAAATAACTCAGACAAGATGACAAAGATAAATATATTGATAACTCAAAGTCTTACGGAAAGTAAAGGAAAAGATACAAGAGCTAACGTGTGTTACAAGTGAAATGTCACTGCATTTATAGGTGTCCCAAGGCGGTGGAGAGGAGTGGTGGCCAAGGGAGCTAGGGGGAACCCCTTGGGGATTCAGGCGAATTGCCCGGATTCGGCCGAACCCCTTGGATCCACCGCCTCTGCTTGGGCTAGAAGCCCAGGCCTACCCCCTGCACCGTCTTTGCTTCATGGACCTCCTGGCTGCTTGTTTGTCGTGATCTTCGTGTTGGTTTGGCCCAGGCGTGATGTGGCAGTAGTCCAAGTCGCTCGCACGATCATCGCTGACGTGGACGGCCTCCCGGTTGTGCTTCGCATCATGTACGCCTAAGGGAGTAACCGGCAAATCGTGTCGTTCGGCCGAATCGGTCATTTCCGACCCTATAGCACGTATTTCTCTTTATTGGACCTGCACAAGTGAAACACACCAAAACTAGTGGAACTTTATTAGAAATAAACCCAAGTACATGGAATGTAGATATAACCTCTTTTATTCCCGAGTATTGGTGTCAAAAACGTGCCGTAACGACCACCAACAGTAGCTCCATCTGAAACTATACTAAGAGATGTGGCTGCAAAGGTGGGAGCTCTCGACCTGGGTGGTATAAGCATCCTCATCCTTGGCCACTATATCCATTGCAAGAGAGAATCACCTAGGGTTGTGATCTCATCCCCTACTGGGATAGGCAGACGAATGTGCATCGCATTGGCCCACACGTAAGTATGATGCACCACTGCATACCCACACTCTACCGGTACTATATGGCAAACCTCTTGATTTGGATAGACAGTTGCAAATGTGACCTCCTTTTGGAAATCGCTGCCTTTCATCAAAAGACTACACTTGGTTGGCTCTGTCAGCAGATGTATTGTGTGCTTAGGTGATGGACACCCACTGTAATCCACATTGATAGGTGATGAACCCCTGTTGTCATCCTCATTGACAGGCGCTTCTTCGAAACAGCTACTACTTTTGTGTATCAGCAGATCTAAATTATCCGGTATGTGCACGCCTGCAACTTTAAGCAGCTCCACAACTCTACTGATTGCTTCACCAACTATTTCTTCCTTGTCCACATCAGACCTCTTCCTCTTCTTCTTCCAGTACATCCCAGCAAACTCTTTGCCAAACCCTTTACCCCAGCCAAGTGAACTAGACATGCCTCGAACCCGACCTCGATGCTCTGGATTCTCAAGTGCCTTGGTCAGAATATCATCCTCCCTAACCCGAGTGAAAGAACCTTCGCTAGCTTGAGCTGCAATTCTTTTCACCTTATCAGCTACATCCGCCACCAGAGGGGAACTGAATGTTATGTCCCCCCTCGCTTTCACTAGTGGCCCGCCTCGATGCCCTTGCCTGCAGATATGGCCTCGTACGGTCGGGACATTGGTCCCAAGGGTTCTCTTTTCCTTCTCCAGCTAGCTTTTTATCCTCCTCCTGTCACTCTTTCATTTTACCAGCATAACCTTTTCTGCCCGTCCTGTGCGGCTTATCAAACATATTTTTTTATTTTTAACTTTGATAAAGAAACATTTAAAAGGAATCTTTTACAGAACATATTTTACTAATAACTATTAAAGAAAACCTTTTAACATAATTTTTTGTTTTTAACATATTTTACTAATAACTTTTAAAGAAAACTTCTTCAATAACTTTTTAAAGAAAATATATTTACAATAACTTCTTGACTGAACTTTGCCTGATTAGTATGAGTACTAATAATGACGGGTTCGATAAGTAAGTTATAAGCACGTGCTCAAAAAAAAGAAGCAATATTTTTAATAAAATTTAGAGAACAGAGTTATTGTTATAATTTTTCACAAAAAAGTAACAATCTTCTGAAAATAGGTAGAATCTAACTATCTGAGTTTAAGGGGAATGTTTGAATTTAACTATAAGATTAACAGTATATTCAACCCAAGATGCTGCACATTTTGTAAGCTAATTCATTGACAGATAATCTTTGTGCTCAAAGCTTATTGTGAATTAAAAATGCTAAAGGTACACTCCTATAAATAAAATTAGAAGCACTGCAAGGATACTAAAAAGCAACAAAACTTTAAGGAAGTGGAATCTAACTAATTAATGCTTCTTCCAACAATAGAATTACCTTAAAACTAAGTAGAAAACTTCTGACAGAAAACTGTCCATATAACTCTTTCATATACATTTTTATAGATAATTATTTTATAAACAACTTGTCAGGAAAATTTTCTATAAATATATTTTCAAGAAATAGTTTTGAACTACTATGGAAATCTTAGATACAACTTGTCGTCAAAACTTCTACAATCAAAACTACCCAAACTTTTATCTACAAAAGTTATATAAAGAACTTCCATAGGCTTTAGGCCTGCATTACATGTGGATGCATCCAATGATCAACTAGTGACTAGAAAAGGCGTACCTATCTGCATACGTTATTTTCTTTTTGCAAAAAAGGGCTACTCCATAACCTAAGACCTTAATTGGAAAGCAAAAAAAATAAACATTATATATTCTACTGGGCAAAGATCATATATAATGACATGATCTATAAGCTTTATTCCATACCTACGCTAGCCCAAAACGTATAAGAAGTTTTATTTCTGCAAAAACTGAAGTAGTCAAGTAAGCTGTACCCATCATTTTGAATTGAGATGCAATGGTTTGTCAGATCATACTGTCTCGGTAATACGGAAAATACAAGCAAACATAAATACAAAAGTTAATACTAACATGCACTGTCTATTCAAAGTTGCAAAAAGGACAGACGCTTAGCTATTGAAGGTAGGAAAGAGTTACTTAATTCAGCAATGACATAGCATTATACATTGTAACTAAACGCCCGTTCATATAATTTCACCATAAAATTGGCAAGCAGAAATGTGAAATAGGTAAGTGCTCAAAAAAAAATGTGAAATAGGTAACCTGGAGCCTGTGTTGGGGAGGGATCCAGCGCCAATAGCGCGGAGTGTCATCCCAAGCAATGTTCAGCTAACCCTGCTGTGAGCACAGACAGCACGACAGCCGCAGGAACCCAGTCAATATATAGACAACTCTGAACCCAACTCAGTTCGTCAGGCACCTTCTTCTATTAAAAAATAAGAAAAAACTCCTGCACAAGTGCGCAAGGCCAGAGTGTTCCATTTTTTCTAGATTAAAACTAACAAAGTCTACGGCCATTATAACAGTAAGTCTTTTAATGAAAAATGCATAGCACCTGTCCAAGGTTCCTAAAAAATTTTTCTAACAGTGACCCTGACCACACAAGAGTCCCTGCTCCAAAATGCAGCTCCTGTACCATGCAATTCAACAACACAGTATACATACATGTTGATTCACCGTATGATTTGCAACGTAACCGGAAGCGAGATGGAGAGAAATCGACAAATTGTTGAGCAAACCTGCAGGAGTCCGCGAGAGGGATCCAGTGCCAGTACTGCAGCATGTCGCCCCAGGAGATGTGCGGCGCCCTCACCGAGAGCATGGAGCCACTTGGCGCGGCTCTCCCTGTCCAACCACATGCTCTGTGAACACGAGCACCGGTTAGCCAATCAATTGAGAAACCTAACAACCGATCGGTTAAGCCAATCAATTGAGAAACCCGCCGCTTTTGTTGGGCTAGCATCTTGCGGATCGTACCGTTAGGCCGTCGGCGAGGAGGACGGGGTTGTGGGAGCGGTGGAGGAACCGCACCTTGTTCGACGCCTGAGCGGGGCCAGAGAGCGCTGGTCGGCAAGCGGCGGCAGGTTGCGCGGCATGAAGCAGGCTCAGACGGCGTTGGAATCTGCTGCGACGCGGAAGTCCTGGGAGACCGCGGCGTGATGAAGGAGAGCGCCGCCAAGATGAGATCCTCCGACAGCCGGGCGATCTCGCAGGCATTTGCCGCCTCCATCGATTACACCGTCAGGTAGTAGAACTTACGAGTCGAGTGAAACGAAAAAAGGAGAATGGGAATGGAAAACGGAAAGAAAATGTAGGAATCGGCGTGATGGTGGGGGCCACGCACGAGCGTGCGTAACAGGCGTACGTGCAGTCACCCGCAGAATCAACGTTGTGTCAACGATGATCCTAAGGCAAACACTCTATAGCAAGATTGGACAGTTTGGAGATCGGCGAACAAGGTCGGTCAGATTATGTTATGGCAAAAATGACCGTGACAACCTGTGCAATGGGTATTTCACATCAGAATAATGACATTCTTTTTTTTTGGACCTCAAAAATTTTTCATTCCCTATTTGACATTGAATTCAGGTTTCCTTCCCTATTTGATACCGCCGTGAATCCTGTAACACTGCTGTGAAATACATAACAGTTTTTACGTGAGCTGACAAAAATACCCCTGGATCCTCTCTTCTTCTCTCATTCACGAATCCGCGTCCACCCAACGTCGTCGCCCATTCTCACCAGTAGAAAAACATCCTTTAGCACAGGTTTGGAACCTTGGGTTTCCATCCGGTGCTACACATACGGGGCACCTAAGGTGTCCACTCGCTAAAAAAAAATATGTGTGTTGCTGTGAGAATTCAAACTCAAGGCCACTTGGCTCGTTTGTACCCTCTTTGCCATCTCACCTACGCAACACATGTGACTAGGTAGAAAATAATTTTCTTTTGAAGTAGCATGTGACAACCACTTTAGCACCGGTTCGTATTTACCAACCGGTACCAAATGGCCTTTAGCATCATGTTGCAACACCAACCAGTGCTAAAGGGTTTCTGGGGGCATCCGAATTTTTGACACAGTGCTAATGTTATATTAGCACCGGATTTTGATGGCGTCGAGACATATAAAGAGGGCGGGTCGCCCGCCCCTCTCACTAACACCGAAACCCTAAGGGAGGCACCCAAATCGGCTCCGGTGGCAGCTCTGAATCGGCTCGTGAGCGGCTGCACTTTGATTCCATGGCTCCAGATGGTCCGGATCCAGAGGCCATGGTCCCCGGCGACGCCGTGGATGAAGCGACCTTGGTGAAGGCCGGGCAGAGGCCGTGAGCCGCGACGGCCGAGTGGAGGCTTCGAGCTGCGACGGCCGCGTGGAGGTGTGGGGATTGGACGGCCTCGTAGATCCGATCGAGGAGGCACCGCGTCCATGTGGATATCGAGGGCCAGGACGGCCGCGTGGAGGTCAGGTGCCTGAACGGTCGCCATGAGATCGGGAGCTTGGACGGTCGTTCGTGAGCTCGGCTCCCGTGATCATCCACAGTCAAGTGGACAGCTCCAACTCCCACGACAACGTGCGGACTGCGGTTCCCCTGCGGCGCATGACCGTAGGTATTGTGATGCTGTGTTGATTTTGTTTGTGTGCATATACTCCGTGTCTTTTAGGTTTCTAGGGGCGGGCTAAAATCTTTTTGTAGGGACAGCCTTAATGTCCGTCCCTGCTCTTTGCACCTAGAAATATCTATTTGTAGGGGCACACTCGGAGCCGCCTCTGCTATGGTCATTTCCAGGGGCAGTCATGCCGTGCCTCGCCTCTAAAAATAGTTTTTTTAGGGCCGGACACGGCATGACCGCCCTTGAAAATAGGTTCAAAATAAAAAAAAAGAAAAATATGAAAACAGCGATAATAAAAAAGGAAAAAAAATCTCATCTAACCAGGAACCATAAACAACACTTAATCCGAGGGTGGTAGTAATTTCGGACAAAATATGCACCAAATGTGTTCACTGTGCTTCGAACCGCTTACCTTCGCCATCGCGCCTAGCTTCCTCTCCACTACACCACACAGTCACTTGTGGCTCCAAAAGATATGATTGTCTTTTATACTAAATCTAAAAGGATTTCCAAGGCCGGGTCACGCCATCACCTGCCCCTGCAAATATTTCTCCATTTTTAGTATTATTTTTTCTTTTAAAATATAGACATTTATCTATATATACCCATGCATGATATGTTTCACATATCTCATGTAGTTTTAAAATGGTCAAAATATCACAATCGCAAAACGTATATTCAAATTGCATTCACATTCACATATTCTACATTCATTCTATAAAATTCATAGTTATAGTCGTGTATGGCACAACTTGTGTCTAAATAATCTTGTGATTTTAAACTATCTTAATAAAAAAATAAAATAACCATAAATTTTCGATCTTGCTCACCGATAGAATTTTCATATAGAGAAGCTCTACATTTGAGGTTATTTGGAAAACTTAGCAATTGTAGATTGCAAAACTAGTATCATTGTATTGATTTTTTGGACAATTAAATGTTCTCAATGAAAACATGTTCAACAACAAAGTTTGAGATCTCCTCGAGATCTATAATTTTGATCTAAAGTTTTTATTCATCTTAAATCATATGAAAAGTTATTAATTTATTCATAGGAGGCCATTTCCAGATGCGGGCCATGCCTTCAACCTCCCCTAAAAATAATTCTAGGCGTTGTTGATGGCGTCATCCGCCCCAAGAAATGGTTCTTATTTGTAGGGGCGGGTGATGAGTGACCCTGCACATAGAAATGGACATTTGCAGTGGCAGGTCACCCCATGAACTGTCTCTAAAAATTACTCCATTTCCAGGGCGGGTGATGCCACGGCCTGCCATTTAAATGCTTCTTTATCGGCGGGCTACAAGCTATGGTAACTCATTCCTTTTTTTATAAACAGGTGACCTTTCAGTCCACCGCTGAGCAAAATTATGTGCCCCTACAAATCCTTTCTGTAGTCATCCAAGCCCATGTATATGAGCAGAGATGCCCCGTCTCGCTCTCATTTGCACCCTACCTGCCAGACGAGGCGCGATGCTTTCAGTTCAGTCCCGTTTGCGCTCAAAGAGTCAGCCACAAAGTAGTAGCTACAAGTTCTTTGGTATTCTGCCTCTTTATTCTTGAGGAGCATAAGAAAACTGCACCACTCAGGAAAGTTAATTCATAATAGGTCCCAGGCATGCAGCAACGACAGTTCTTTCAAAAGTAAATCTAATTGAGGACTCCCGTCTGCAATCAACAATAGTTATTGGCCTGTCTTGTTGTCCTCATTGGGGCATCTTAAAGAGTGAATTTCACTGCAGGTCTATGAACTTTTTCCAAGATCTCACCTAGGTCCGCAAACTAAAAAAAAGTCATCTAGGTCCATCAACTTTTCTGAGGTCAAATCTAGGTCCGCAAACTAAATAAGTGGTCATCTAGGTCCATGAATTTTTAAAAAGCTGTCGTCCTGGTCCATCAACTTTTAAAGAACTGTCGTCTAGGTCCAAGGCTGTGGTGACGATCCTGACCTTGAGGATAGTTCTTTCAAAAGTAAATCTAATTGAGGACTCTCGTCTGCAATCAACAATAGTTATTGGCCTGTCTTGTTGTCCTCATTGGGGCATCTTAAAAGGTATCTTCGGTTTGATAGTGTTACATACTCATCGTTCCTGTTGAGGTTTCCACCACTGGAATATTGTCAAATAATTCATCAATCAGCTCTTTCAACCTCGAAACAGGGTAATCAAAAAGTAATTTAGAAAACTAATTTATGCTAGTGTTTGTGAGGAAAATGGCCTATGCCATTATTTATGATTTTGGTGATTGAGTGACAACATGATCATTGAGACTAATGAGTTTGTCTAGATGAACATTTACAGATTTTATGGCTCCCAAGGTTAGATTTCAAGTCATCCAAATGAATTAAATTAGAAATATTTTGTAATCCTAAATCATGATGTATGGACTCAAGTGGTACCAAAATACTAGAGAATCAAGATGGCACGATCAAATAAGACGAATTTGAACAAAGAATCATGGAGAACCAAGATGAGATTGCACACACCGACTTATTACACGGATTCAGTCGGTGTGGGATTTTAAGGGCACTGAATCGGTCGGTGTATGAAGGCAAGTTGAAGTTATTCTCTGGATAGACCAATGTATTTGACCGATTCATTCGAATGGTGTTGGCCTTGTGTTGCACAGAATTAGTCGGTGTTGATGGCCAAGATGAAATTCGTCTCTGGAAAGACAGTTGTGTTTAACGGATTCATTCGGTAATGTGAATGAGTTGGTGTTATAAGAAGGTATCGACTTAGGAACGTCCACTGATTCATTGGGTGTACAAGGAGAGGGTAGGACTGAATAAGTCGGTGTTTGGGCCTAGGCATCAGTGGGTGTAAGAAGTGCAACCGCTAGCAGAGGTAGCATAGTCCGATTGATTTGGTGTCCCCTCATGTGCATCACCGAATCAGTCGGGATTCTTAATTTTGGTCTAGTCTGATTAATGTCAAAGACCAATTCATAGAGATAGGAAAGTTCTTGTTACAAGATGCCAATCAGATACGGTTTTGAGAGGACAAATGGTTAGGAGATAGTGCCTCGATGATTCAATACCCCATACTATATAATATAGTAAGAAAGAAACATAATATATTTCTTTCAGGCGATCATTGATAGGCAAGAAGTTTAGCATGGAATGGGCTAGTAGAAAGAGTATCAAATATACATTTAACGAATGTGTAACACCTTGCCATCCAAAGCCGCCCCGCACAAGTGATGTGCACGCACACACATCGCACCCTACTTACACTTTCGTCATTGCTTCATGTAAAAGGGTTAACCCGAAGGTGCTATGGCTGGAAGACAAGGGTTTATAAGTTGCAGCACTAACACACGTGCATCCCGCACTCATGGGCCACTACTGGGCCATACAAACTGGGCCGGGTGTGACATACACCCGCCTCAAAGAACCCGGCGTCCTCGTCAGCAAAACTCACCCGCAAGGGGAAATGTACATAAACGTTCCCTCTTAGTGCACTCATGGGCCACTACTGGGCTATACAAACTGGCCCGAGTGTGATAGAATGAGTCCAATATTTTTGTTTTGGCCCTTACTACATCATGGTGTGTTCACTATTCAATCAATGTACAACTACACTCTTAATCGAACTATGGTACCTCGAAATAATCTTTTATGGAAGCTAAAGTTACTCCTTAAGATTAAAATTTCCTATGGTTCCTCAACAAAGGAGATACACTTACTAAGGATAACCTAGTTAAAAAGGATTCGGAAAAGGAAATGGAATGTGGCTCAATGGTTTTGATATGATGGCAAAAGGAAAATGTTTTGCAGTAGCGGGCGCCATGTGCTGGGCAATATGGTTAAGCCGAAATGATATATATGGTTTTAGATAAAACATATTTATATTCTCCTTTGCCATGGACGCTCCTCTAGAAGGAGGGGGAAAGAAGGTCCATAAGAACGGTGTGTCACCACTTGGAGTCTTTGTCCATGAAGGTTTTCAGCAGACACGGGAGGAGGTTTAACAATAGATTGAGCTAAGCGATTGTTAGCTTTGCCATCTATATCACTACCTTTTATGCTTGTGTCGTGTGTGTTATTCTACCAGAGGAAGCCACATCCGCACCGGTTGGGAACAGGCTTTAGCACCGGATTCCCAACCGGTGCTAACCTTTCGGTGCTAAAGGGGTGCCACCCTTTAGCACTGGGTTAAATAACCGGTGCTAAAGATGCACATTCGTCAAAAAATATATGCGTTGCTGCGGGGATTCGAACTCAGGACCTCTTGGCTCGCGCGTACCCACCTAACCATCTCACCTACGCAGCGCATGTGATAGGATAGAAGATGTGCTCCTTTTGAAGTAGCATGCGACACTCCCTTTAGCACCGGGTCGTAACACCAACGACCCTTTAGCACCGGGTGGTGTTACGACCCGGTGCTAAAGGGAGAGTACCTTCAGCACGGGTTGGTAACACCAACCGGTGCTAAAAGGTGACTTTTAGCACCGGTTGGTGTTACCAACCGACCGGTGCTAAAGGGTCCCCGGGGGCACCCCAATTTTGCACCAGCGCTAATGTTGCATTAGCACCGGATCTTAAGTGCACCGAGGCATATAAGAGGGGCGGATGTGAAGATCTCTAGTAGTGTTATGTGGAGATGGGGTCTCCAAAATAGCAAAATTGCAATAATTGTCAAGCCTCGTGCATTTGCAGCGGTCAGGATACATTCATTTACTCAGTGAAATAGACTCCCTTCAAAAAAATATGAATTTTCTGCCTATGTTAGGTGCAACTGAGAGCACTGTTGCGAATGCAGGTTTTCATCTAGCAGCTTTGCAAGGAAACAGTCCTGAAGCAACATAGTCAACAACAACAAGTCCATCATCACTTACCACACATGCGATATCTGCTGCGACATACGTGTTAATATTTCACATATATTTTGTGACATAACTTTCTTCAAAACATATATATTGTATATATGTGTGTGTGTTTTTTTTGTTATGTTCTGCCGTCCTAATGTTTCAATTTTACATGTTCCCGTTTAACTAATAATGGTAATCCAGGAACTAAATTGTCTAAAAAAAGGAGGGCTAAAAGTTGTCTAAAAATTAGCCAACCTCTCATCTAAATTTTAGTCCATTAGCCCTCCAAACCCAGCTAATGAGGGATAATGCTACAGCTAAAAATTAGTCCTCCCATTCAAACAGACCAGGGCTAATTTTAGGTAGTTAAAGTTTATACGTCTAAACTTTATCTATGGCTAAACATTAGCCCATCCAAACAGGCCCAAAGTCAATTAATAGTTGAAATTGTAGTTTTATATGGAGCTAGCTCATGCAAATGTATAATGGTTACGCTAGTCGAATGTATATATCAATGTTGCACCAATGTCACAAGCTGCCAGATATTTTTATGCTGCCAGATAGTTTTATGATGTTCAGTCCTTCATCACCTACTGTATCATGGAATGGCTTCTATATAATGCAGTACCGCACTGCTACTTAATTCCATTTGTTAAATAGTAGGTGATGCTTTAGCCTCCAGATATTTTTATGTTACTTTAGCATAATCTGCGTTCCATTAGCTCAGACAAAGTACATGTATCGATCAATTCTTGGGAATTTTGTGCTACGAAATATTGGACTCACCATGGTTAGTATTGGTTGCATGTCAGAATAATAAATTACACCCAACATATTTCTCGTTCACTCGTGCCACAGCCTTCTTGCACGTTATTCATGCATAGAAATTCTGAGGCACAGAAACACCGTAAATTTCAAAGATACGCTCAAGAAATAGTTTGTCTTTTCTTCTCCATTGACAAGCAATCATTTTTTTAAAAAAACAAGGATATTAAATCACTTCATTATTTGTCAGAGAAGAGTTTTACATATTCTTGTATCATGTTATATAACAGCGCTTAAGCACTGTTTTGAAATGAAATTGAAATTACACAGCGAATCCTCAAAGGCCATAAACAATCAGCTTCATTTTAATTTCGAAATTTTATACTCTGTTTATTTTTTATTTTTCTTTTTTTGAGGATACTCTGTTTATTTTGCATATAGGTAATTTTTTGTTTAAATAAGAATTAGCATATATAATGAAGCATATATCAACCGCAACACGTTCCAGACATTCATTTGAAGCATAACTATTGTCTGATCCAAGATAACGCGAGAGCGCATAAACTGTTTAGTTGTTGACCATACCATAGACATGTGACTGTGTGGAAGATACTTTCATTTTGAAGTAACTCGTGGATGACCATTTAGTACTGGCTGGTAACACTAGCCGGTTCTAAAATATCACTTTTAGTACCGGCTCAAACTAAGGTGGCTCCGTGTCACTTTAGTACCGGGTCTTTTCACGCCCGGTACTAAATGTAGTGGACGAATGTGAGTTTTTATAGCAGTGCTCATCCTTAGAAATTCAAATCTGTGTTACACATGCAATCTCAGTCCTGCTGTATCGGTACTCCACCCATAATGTGTATCGGTCTGTGTATCTAGCATGGTTACTCCATCTATTAATTAGTGTTGTATGGGGAGAGACGGAGAGGAGACCGAGCGGGCATCTCGTGCTTCAAGTGTGGTCTGTGGAGGAAGACCTAATGGTGAGGAGGGTGCTGCATGGAGAGAGAGTTATAAGCAAATAATAATTTATACTACCTCCGTTTCCAAATTAGTATTCGTTATGACTTTTTCTTGTAACGTTTGACCATTTGTCTTATTCAAATTTTTTTGCAAGCGTCATTTCTTTTATTTGTGGCTTATTTTATCATCACATATATTTTAGGTATGACTTATTTTTCGCATATTTCGATAAATTTTTCAAATAAGACAAATGGTCAAACGTTGTGAGAAAAAATCAATAACGAATAGTAATTTAGAACGGAGAGAGTAATATTTAGAGATATTTTACTTCATTGTAATATAATGACACCAGACTGAACAGATAATTATGCTGCGATTGCGACAACAATATCAGCAGAAGCCAGTCACACTACGTGGCACACAAAACTCAAATTGCACGATAGGAATTATAATTCAAGCACTGCACGCTGCTTGATTACGAGACACACACAGTGCGTAGCATAGTAATCTTGCTAAGTTTCAATTATGAAATTCAAAACATATATATATATATATATATCTTGTATAAGCGTTTTCTCATTATGTTTTGCGGTCCTAATGTTTCATATTTACATGCTCCTCTTTCACTAATAAGTTAGTTAATAGTTGAAATTATAGTTTTATTGATCGCTTGTGCAAATGTATGTGGTTGTGCTAGTCGAAATATATATTGAAGGATTGAAATGGCGACCAGAGAGATGACTTAATGGGAGCCGATAAAAATTTTTCTTACTAGAGCAAATCTGGCCTATATCCTGAAATCACTTCCGATCGTGTCCAACTCCTTTTCTTGCCAAAACCACGAAGCCACTGGAGTGCTTCTGATCCTAGGAACAAGAGTCAAGCAACTCACTAGCAATCACACAATGGAAACTCACAACTAAACACTTAGCTCAGCACACAGAACCAAACCGGTCAGACCGGGTTTGGAAACTGGTCAGACCGAATTTGGTATGGAAATCCCAATCAAAGCAACAACCTCACAACAGAGACCACACTACTTCAGAAACACTCCCAAGACAACAACAAGTCCATCCGCAGCCAAAAACTCGTGAAACGACACAGAGAAGTTCTTATGCCAAAACCGGTCAGACCGGTTTGGAAAACCCGCGAGTAAATCCAACCTTATCTCCAACCGATCTCACGATTTGTCCCACGGATTCAAAGGGAACTTTGGGGATAGCTGGGATACATCATGAACTAGTCATGGCTCCGAAATCTTCCCAAAATTCGCACTAAATCGAGAGGAATCGAGGATCTAAGACACAACCAACTTTTTGCTCGGATTTCTCCAAAATCCACCAAATTCGAGGTTCTTCCCGAGGATTAAGAAGGGCAAATCACTAGAAAAGTATCACTAAAGTCCCAAGTGAATCCCCAACGAAATCCCCCCAAGGAAACGACCTTAAACTTGATGAACACAAATTTGCCCAAAAAGCCTCCGAAAATTCCGAAAAAGAAAAACGTGAAGGAACAAGAACACAAGACTAGATCATAAGGAAATCACTATAACATCACGAGGTCAACATCTTTACAAAGGGCTAGCCTCCTCCCTTCATCCTACCCACTTGAAAGTGGAGGAAATAGAAGCGGAGAGAACCCCTCCTCTCTTCCTCACCACATGAAGCACTTGGCTAGCCTAAGAGAAGAAGAAGCAAATGAACTAGGGTTCCAAGAGATGGCTGCCATCACCCACCTAGGTGAGTATATATAGCCGCCACCGAAAGACTAAACTACCCCTACAACTTAAACCTAAGATACACGCCCTCAAGGGCAACAGTAAAGCTACAGATAATTTCCTCCGGCTAGGCACGCATCCATCTGGAGTCGCTTCCCTCCGACGCAACCTTCGAGATCACGCCGCGCGTCCTCCGCTTCGAAGCTTCCGACATCCAGACTGAAACCGGTCAGACCGGTTCTGCAAACAGGTCAGATCGGTCCAGGCTCTCGTGGTCCTTTGGCCTTGGTTTTGTGGCCCAAACCAAGAAACCCTCCTCCTCTGGTTTTGTGGTGAACCAGTAAACCCAGCGCACTTGGTCCGGCTTCCACGCCAAGCCTCGAGCACGCCAAGTCTTTCACCTCCGGCTCTCAGACGGTCTACTCAGTCTTGCCTCGTTCCTTGACTCGGCCGCACCCAATGTACCGGCTCGAACACCTCATCCAAGTTACCTTGCTTGTTCTTGCACCATGTGAACCGCACTTGATCCCACTGGCCACCGGATCCCTCGAACCAACCTACTTGTCTCTCCGCTCCTGGGAGGCCGCTCCGTCTAAGACCTTTCGCGCCTGTTCTTCACCTGCACCAATGCAAACCAAGCCGCATCCTACACCTGCAACAGTTGAGCCAAGGCGAACGTTAATCCACACCACATTGTCAATCACTCATCATAAGGAAAGCGACCATCCACTCGGTCCCTCGGACACACATGGTCCTCATATATATATATATATATAAATGCAGCACCGCAGTGGTACTTAATTCCATTTGTTATAGTAGGTGCTCCACCAGCAATACATTTTGAGGTATTGCTTTCTAGGCATGGGAAGTGTCAGCAATTACAGAACAACTTGAAAGATGGCACCGTCTAGATTAATTTTATGGCTACCAGTGAATGAGCTTGCGTTCTGTTTAGTTTACAAAATAGGGTGGTTCATTAGTTTATTATTCCTCACAGTACACAGGACGACATGCTCTTGCTGTTGCGTGCAGACATCGGATCAGTACGCAAGCTCAAAGACTTCCTGGAATCCTCTGCAGCAGCAATGGACTCAGAGATCCAAGTTTCACCTGTTCTTGGACATGTATATCATAGACCTTTAGTTTGCAATTGGGTCAGCCTTTCTCTCTCACGAGAAACTATCAAACTTATATGCCTGTATTTGGCACGTTAGAATCCAAAATCAATGTATCCTATATTCAATCTCATTTCCAGTCGCGTTAAGTTGAGGGTGTGCCATCGCGGTCGATGATGGATATATACAACTCAATATACTGCTATGTACTGCGCCTCCCCTGGCGTGGCGTTGCTCATACATCATAAGGTGTGGACACAGAAAGAAGAAAATTTCAACTACCTTGTCTATGAATGGGAAGTACGAGAGAGTCTCTGACCACTACGTGTTGAATCCATCCGGCTGGTTTGCGAATAGGCAACACGCTGGAACAAGTGAATATTGCAGCTAGGCTACACATGCAAACCTCACCATGCGACCATTAGCCACTGCATGGCACGTAGACATCCACCGGTGGCATCTAAGAAATGGCTCCGGAGGTTGAGCTCGCCTTCTTCTGCGCGCCGGCCACCGTTCAGGGTGCTGCATGCGGAGAGGAGACCGTGCAGGCATCTCGTGGTGAGGACGGTGCTGCATGGAGAGAGAGGGGGGGGGGGGGGGGGGGGGGGGGAGGGGGTGGCGGCGGCGAGATGAATAGGGGCGTTGCGCCGGACGGCAGCGACAGAGCAAGGACATATATGGACCCACCAATATGGGCAGGTAATTAACTGGTTGCTTAGGGTCGAGTATATATGGTCATAATATTTGAAGATATTTTAAGGACATATATCCGATCCTCCGATCCTGGCCTGCTGTGTTCTGATGATGGTCTAAACAAGTGAAACACACCGCAACACTTTCTGGGAGCACATAGCTCTGTGTTTTCTTTCTTCACCCGCTCGCACATACACGCTTGTGGCAGCGTACGCTAATACATGTTGAATTTTCCATCCCTAATTTGTCTAGGATAACTTTTGAACCGAAACTAATTTTTTTTTTTAAATTTCGATGGCTATTTCGGGGGTCCAACAACACTTTTAGTCCCATTTGGTAACACCAACCGAGACTAAATTAAAGGGTCAATTTTAGTTCCGATCTGTGTTACTAATATCAAGCTCCATTGGTGTCTTCTAATAGGCCATGTGTTATGGGGCCATACTGGCCGTGTTGCAGAAGTACCTTAGCAATTGCATTCACATTATTTACTATGCAGTATAAAATGTATCATATCTAACCGCACATTCGATTATTAGAAATAATGGCTAATATTCACTTGAGGCTACTGTTACCAGCCTAACTATATACTAAAATATATATAGAGATTTTTATCGTCTTTGTAGAGGCACCAATCTGAACAGCTTTGTTATAACACAAGATGTTTTACAAAGATGGCACAAAACCCATTCTTTTGTTACCATACTATATCTGCTGTTCGACAGAACAGGGTTGGGACCAACCAGTAATCGAAAAATGGCACCTCTCAGCAGGATGTGGTTTTGGACATGTGCTGGACCCTGTCAATACCCATGTGATGCAAAGCCTTCCATTGATGAATCAAATTCCCAAGTATATATACAACAACCCTTGTTCAAATTAGAAACAGTAAGGTTGTCACCTACTTCTACATTGTATAAGATTAGAGCTGTGTTACAATGTTTGAAGAGGTACCCACCGGTACATGTATAAAATTAAATTGAATCAATGGTTGGTCTCACTATTTTTTGTTATTTGACCCACAGATTTGGTACCTCTATTTAGGTACTCTGGGTGTCCCTTTGTTTCCGCCGTTCGATTTCTCGGAATGGATGACTCTAATTAATTTCAGATATTTTAAAATTCCTCATACGATTAATGTAATTCTTCCTTGGTGGGCTCCTCTGGCGTGCCATATATATATATATATATATATATATATATATATATATATATATATATATATATATAGCGCCTCCGCCGGCGTGGTGTTGCTCGATACATAAGTTGTGGATACAAAAAGAAAATTTTCAACTACCTTGTCTATGAATGGGAATTATCAGATAGTCTCTATAACCACATGTTTAGTCCATTATGCTGGTTTGGGAATAGGGATGATCATGCTGGAACAAGTGAACTGAAGCTACAACATTGCAAACTTCCCTGTGCTACCATTAGCCACTGCCTGGCACCTGGAGATCCACCAGTAGCGTCGAAGAAACGGTTCTAGCAAACCGTGTTTTTGCTTGCTGGCTAGTTTGGTGGTAGGTTGTTTGAAGTTGTGGTCCAGATCAACTAAATGTGATGGCTACATGACAGAGACCATCAACAGTATGATTCTGCATTTAAGTTTCTAAGGAGACTATCGATGTAAAGAAGAGCTTCTTTAAAGCAATGATTTAGAAAAAGTCGTGAAACTTAGTTTTTCTAGCTTTTTTAGTCCTTTTAGCTTTTTTTTGTCCTTTATAATCCTCTAGTTTGACATATTGAATCTAAGAACTCTTGGAATTTCTGACTATATATATTCACATGTGGATATAGAAAATAAATTGGTCCCCAGGTAGGGGACTGCGGTCGTGTCTAACTCCCAGCCAGAACACTTCACGCCGCTGGTACGGTAACGCCTAATTACTTGGGCCGCCAAAAGATAACGCCTAACTTGCGGCGCCAAAATCAACAGAAAATGCTGTGGCAGCCGCAGCTTTGCTCTGAAATAAGCAGAGCCACAAGTTCTGAGTAACTGCCGCACTTGAGGCATGGCTGGGTGTGGCGGCAAACCAAGCACCACCCGCTACAAGCTTCAGTGTCCATCATTTTATCAAAGCTGAAAAATTTTCAGCCCTGGAGCGAGTAAATCTGGTTATGGAGCTATTAATTATTTTGAGGGAAAGGTGGTCAGTTCTGAAGGTACTTGTACAGTTGTACTGAAACGTGTATGTGATGGACGCTCTCCGTTCCCATTTGGTTTTATTGTTTTCATTATTGTTCAACTGACCTAAACCAAATACAAACTACGAACGACAAATTTATATCCTCTGCCAGCATGATTACCTAACGTAGACGTATTTGTCCTGTTGTCTCATGAGAAACTAGTAGACTTCTTTTAAATGTGCTGTGCACGTATGTATCCTAGTCGGTTAGGTCAGTTGCTTTTATGTTTTCCGTGGCATCTCGTGTTTTTGTTGAAACAAGAGTGGTTGCCCCCTACTGATTGAATATATTAATTATGGAAAGAAGAAAAACAGCAACAGACCAGGAGGAGGAAGTTACAACAAACCCTATCTAGCCATTGTTCTATATGAGGAAAGTATGACTTCATTGCTCGATGGAACATCAGAACAAACAACTTCCTAACGACCATTGTACTACTGCCAATATTCGGGGCAATGTCTCTAAAAATCTGATCATTTCTCGACAGCCATATGGATGCTCCATGTATTCAGTCTGTCTTGCAAAAGTAGCCAGAAGAAAACCTTGTGATTGGGCTGGCAAGACGATTTCCATAACCATTTAAAGATTGGATGAGTGTTTGAATGCCCCATATATGCACTATGTAAGCCTTAGCTGGAGCGAACAGTGGCGAATTGCAAATGTACCCCCAAACATAATTCTATGTTGTTACCTGTAATCCTTGGACTGACTCATGAAATTCGAAATATTGCTGGAAGGTCTCCTCAGTAAATGGTAAGTGAAACAAGCTGTGGATTTGGAGTGCAGTTCTTGCTTTGCTTACTGAAATATGCTTACTTTTCACAAAGGAGTAGAGTTCTGGGTAGGCTAGCTTTGGTACCCGGTTATCCCATAGGTCATCCCAAAGAAGGCAGGAGGTTCTATCCTGCAAGTGAATTGAGCTCATGCCTTCATAGGAGTCCAATAGTTTAAGTATGTGACTAGGCAATTTGCCATTTTTGTAATGTTTTCCCAAACCAATTTGACCCATGGAATGTCTGCCCTGTTGAAGAACTTATTAAAATTCTTGAGTAGCAGTGCTTAATTTTGTGTGTTTGAGATTTAAGACTCCCAGACCCGCTTCACATTTTGGTTTTGTTACTAGAGGCCATGCTGCCTTGGGGGCTACTTGGCATTAATGTCTGCTCCTCTCCAAAGACAATGCTTTCGAAATTTGTCAACTTGTTGATAACCTACCCTTGTAACCAGAAGGTGCAAATGTAGAAGCTGGGGAATCTCGTGTTATTGTGTCTTGTATCGCCAGTGGTAGAGAATCTATGTTAGTTGCTTTGTTTGTTTTAGATCATCAGTCCTGAGTTCATCACCAGCAGCGTGCTAGTTCAGACCAACCTCACTCGAAGTCAACACGACACGGGCAGAACCAAACCTGGTACGTGCTGGGCAACGGCCAACTCCCAGATCATACGAAATGCAACGATATTATCGAGTCTTAGGGTGTGTTTGGTTCAAGGGGTAGGACAGAGTCATCCCCTATTCACGAGTGTTTGGTTCATAAACGAAGGACGGAGTCACCCAGTGAAGGAATATTCCGCAAATATGCGGGATGGTCTGGTCCGGTCAAAATTGATGGACCAGCTCGTCCCTTCATGACTCCATCAGGCATCCGTTCGCTCTCCCTTTCCCCACCTATTCACGTGCCGGAGCGAGAGCGGCTGACACTGTTCGAGCACAGGAGTGAGGGCGGCAGCGGGAGCACGGGGCGAGCCACGGGAGTAGGGGCGAGCTGTGGTGGGCATCAAAGAGCGGCGGCGGAGCAGACTGGGTCGGCGAAGGGAGCGGGAGCAAGCTGCGACGGAGACGGGAGCATGCCGCGAGCGCAGAAGCAAGCGGCTGTGGTGCAGGCTGTGTCGGCAATGGGCGACGCGTGGGCAAAGCCGGCGGCCAGAGCAGGTCCTAGGCACGGGGGCGAGTTGTGGCGGGTGCGGTCGCGGAGCAGACCAAAGGCGCAGGGCATGCTGCAGGCGCGGGGGCGAGGTCCGACGAGCGCAGGGCAGACCAGGGCGGCGGTGGGAGCGGGGCTAGGGGTGGTTGCGGCGGGACCTGTGGGTGGGGCGGGTGGCAAGGGGGCTGTAGCAGCTGGGCGATGAGGTGAGCAGCGAGGGGTTGGAGCGGCCACAGCTGATGGCGCGAGGGCCGAGGGCGCGGTGGCTGCAACGGACGGCACGGCGGCGGCGGCGGAGCAACGGATGGAGGGTGGAGTCTGCGGTGCTGACAAGTTTAGGCCTCATGTTTTCAAGTCGTTGACAAGTGGGCCCCATGGCTAATAGTATGTGGCAAATGGGCCCAGGGCTAACAGAATGCAAACACCGTCTATTCCGTCCTCTTTCCTTCCCTCCAATGAAACAAAAAATTTGGATGATCTAATCCCACGAACCAAAACAACTAGTGGGATCATCTCATCCCTAAAAAGAGGGATCACTCTGTCTCGTTTCTTTCTTAACTCCCAACCAAACATATATTTATGGTTTAGCCGAAGTAAGCTAACAAGTAGTAGTTATAAATGCTATGGGATTCTGCCTCTTTTATTTTTTTTAAAAAAAAAAGAGAGGATAGAGGCGAAAAAACAAAGAAACAAAAAACTGCACCAGCCAGTTAATTCAAGACTAGGTCCCAGGGTTACACGCATGACACATTGTGGCCAATAAAACTAGGCTGTGTACGGAATAATGAACAAACCGCAAAGCCGGTTCAAATTTAAAGCATATGGCTCAACAAAAAATCACAACGGCTTGGAGATCACCGCTGTTGCTGCACTAACCCGCCTACTATTACAGGAAGGTCACTGAAGCAACTACCAAAGTGGGCGCTACACCTGCACTACTGTGCCTTGATTGAAATACAATGCTTCAGTATAATGAAAACATATATACTTTAATTGACCTACGATGTGCTGCATATAGCATCATAGCGCCTCCTCGGGTGTTGCATTGCTCATACATACGGGCGTGCGCACACGAGAAATGTAATTTCAGCTATCATCTGAGAATGGGAAGAATCAGTAAGTCAATGACCACAGATTAGATGTAAGGAGCAAGATTATCTTTTCAGTAGTGCTCCTATCCTAACGTCCGATGGTGCGGAAAAAAACGGATGCTTCCATACCCAGTGCAAATCCACATGCTCTTTATCTTGCTCGCAATCAACGGAAACAAGCCAATGCTCCGTTCAGCACATAGTGGACCCTAATCCTCCTTATCTCTTTCCCTATCCACACAAGCTCCATTTCCCGAGGTGAGTGGCGCTCAAAGCAGAATGACACATGGGGCGCAGCATGGTGGTCAGGGCCGTATAGATGATATCGTGAGGATGGAGGCCGAGGTGGCTTGATGTGATGTGAGGTAGTCGCCAAGCTCGCGGCCGATTTCAGCATGCTTCCGGAGCACAGGATCAAACAGTGACATCATCATCCACGGAGCAGGTGGCTGTTGAGTGTGTTAACTATATGGACTACGGAGTCAAACACTTAGTTCAAATCTGTAACAATTATTGACCTCATATATCTTACGATTTACCAGCCAGGATAGTTTCATTTGCTTGGTGAAATAGATTATCTTCATTCGCTTGATGAAATAGATTATCTTATCTAAAAATCATCATCGCCTTATTCCTCTTCCTCATCGATTACATCTGCATCTTCGAAGCTCTGCTTGCCATCAACTTTGTGAGCGTGGAGGCTGACATCAACTTCGTATTTTGTGGATGGAAGCCAAGGTGGGTGCCATGTGTTGGTCGAGTTCGCGCTTCACAGGTAACCTGAGGGCGCTGCCGAAGCTCAGGGTCGTCGTCGATCGACATAGCCACACATGTGTGTTCCTCTTCCTGGCTGGCCTCGTTCGCCCAGCCAACTTTGAGGTCGAGACAATGAAGATTTTCATGTTGCGAGTACATAAATTTTATGCTGCAAGTTGTTTTTTCTGAAGTTGCAAATATCTATTTCTATTCTTTCCCCTTCCTTGTTTATGTGTCGGTGGTTGCAGTGCTTATAGAATCGTTGTTGTAACAGTTATTTTCTAATGTTGCATCTTGTTTTCAAATGTTTCAATACAGTATTTGTTCTTATCCTTATGTTGCAGACATTCATTTTAGCTGTTGTGCTAGTCTTTTCTTGATGTTGCATAAGGTGATATCAGATGTTCCAATATCTGATTTCTAAGTTGTGATTTTTAAGAAGGGGGAATTTTGCATTGGATGTTGCATAAAACATTTGTAGTTGTTGTAGTGGGAATATGTCTTCATCTTGCGATAGGAGTCATTTTTACTATATATTATTTTTATAAGTTGAAAGAGGTAAAACTAAATGTTGCAGGCTTTATTTATTCATGTTGCAATGGATCGTCCGATTTGAAATTTCTCATCGCCGGACGTCCAAGGGCTAGAAACACCGTTATCTTTTAGGATGGTTTTGGCATAGTATTGCCATCATGTGGGGTTGGTTGAAGCAGACACCACAAAAACTCACCATGGAGCCATTAGGCCCATGGGCTCGTGATACTTGATACATACGTGATGACTGTATAGTAATTGATACTCAGTGTTATATAGCAACATAGTGAATCTACCCAAATTTGCATGGTGATCTCTAACAAATGTAATTTGTCTTTACTTTGAAACTTTGTCAAAAAAACAGCATCGTTCCCACGACCACACTTCGCACAAACAAATGTTTTAAATTCTGCAAGAAGATCTGATCCGCTCGATTATCTTCATCAGAATCCGCCGTTGTTGGTTCCTCTGCCATCAGAATTCCTGGCGGCGGGACTGTAGATCTCAGTTCTGACACCGAGTGCTTCCACGCATGTAGACGTATTCGTCCTCATGTTTTAGGAGAAGCTTTTTTTTGCGGGCATGTCTTACGAGAGTCTAATTGTTGATGCTATTTCCTACCAACACACGAGTGCGCTAGACACGCGGGTCACGAACAGACCAAATGGCAGGATACCGCCCAAAGCGGTTAGTCCGGTCTATCAACCCAGTCAGACCAGTTCCTAGGGTTCTGCCTAGATCGATCGTTCGTGAAGATAACTTCCAAGCATACGTGTTGGAGAACGGCTAGACCAGCAAAGGGATAACCAACGCACATACGTAGCAAAGAACGACTAGTTTACGAGCAAACTAGCAAAGACCGTCGAAGCTCTCACCCGGGAGGGACCCCGTCAGGGTGCGAATGTTGCCGGCATGCCCTAGGTCGACCAGCGAGCCTTAGGACGTCATATCTGATCGTGGAGATCAGCGGATGAACAACATGGAGATTGGAAGAGATTAGGGTTTGAGAGATAAAAAGTAAAGATAATTATGTTGGTTCGATTGGTGTTTTCTCAATCGGCCTCTAGCCTTTATATTTATAGGCCGGGGAAGTCTTACCCCTCATGAGTCAGTTACAAGAAGGAATTACATAAGAAAACCTAAACCTACTCGAAATACAGCTCCAAACCGGTCTAACCAGATTGCTAAACCGGTCTGGCGTGTCTGCTGGGTGCAGATCTTCCGGATGCCATCACTCTCTCATCTGGAATCCAAATCAGGCACTCCACATTTGCATTTTGATCATCTCGACGAGAGCTACGCAATGGTGAAGTCTAATTTGCATTTTGACAAAATCACACAAACCGGTTTGACCGGTTTGTGCACACCGGTTAGACCGGTCTGCATAGTCGTGCCAATTTTGGTCGTCAACATATGCCCCCTATTTTTTGGCAAAGCTTGCATGCCAAAAAATAACCTTGTGGACCAAAACTATCTGCTTGGTTATTGCAGACCTTGTTGGTACAACCTCTGCAAAATGCTCCATTGATTCTTGTTTGCGCAATTGTTGTAATCTACTCTTCCGAGTATGAGATAAACCTGAAGGACACCACTTCGGCTGTAAATATCTTGAACCTTGCTTCATATTCTTCTCACCCTCTTTGCTGCTATCAAGCTTGCTCTTGACCAGATTATTCCTAGAAGTAATTGGTCTATGCATTGCACCACAATTTGGATATGTAGTAAAGCTTGCATACCAAGAAACATTTATCACAACCAAGATTGCACAGGAGCAATGTTAAGCACAAATGCACCAACTAAATCCTTCTTTTAAAGACGATAGTGTCTATCGGCCATATTACTTGATTCTGTCCAATATGAAGAATTCAGCATGCTGCTACTTACAACTAATAATATCCGGATTACTCATGAACTCCTCTTGTTTGTTTTTCTCTTGATCTTGCAATGCATCTTAGATCATGCAAATATTCGACAACAAGCCTTCTCTAACTACTAACCTCGGCCTCAACAAGTTTTGGAGTTTCAACTGCTAGAGTAGTAGCCATACATTGGTCAGACCGGTCCCAATAGCGGTCAGACCGGTTAATCCAGGATATGCACCATGTATCACTAAACATTGGCTCTTTCTTATGAAAACGTCTTATCAACACCATGGCCAGATGCTCATTGTTCCATAATGCTAATCCTGATTTTTTATTTTTGTGTCTAGATACATGATGCATAATAAATCGAGAAGATCCTCTAGATATCCATCAAGAAAACATCTAGTGACTTATATAAATATAAATAATCGCTGCACCTCCAACAATGAATCGCCAGATATCTCAACATGATTTATAACCATGGAACACAAAACTCCTAGCCTGAATAGAAAACCTGATATCCGGCTTGCCCTTTGAGGCTAAATACTTCAACTGGCTAAATGTCTCAAAAAATGTCATTTGATGAAATAAGGACAGCACCAATTTTCTGAAATACTTTGTAAGCCTGATTTAGCAAATAAAAACTCCATGGTGATAAATTGCTCATCTTTTCTAATATCCCCCCCCCCCAAGCACTTAAGGCATCAATAAGGCCATAAGTGATTTCGTCGAGAAGTTATTACTTTAGGATGATGATTAAAGAGATTCATCGACCATATATATTGCCAAGGACGATAACAAATTATCATCCATGATGAATCCATCCACAAAAGCATGCACAACCGAAATAAAAAGTTTGGACATATATTAATTCAGAAATTAAAACTGTCTCTAAGAACTAAATATTTCGGCTATTCATTAATTAATATGTATAACAACTTGGTAATAACCCTCCATGATATAAAGATCCATGTAGAACCCAAGGATCAAAATAAATGTGTGAGGGATAACCAAACATATCTACGGATGAATTCCATGACATAGGCATATGTGGCATTTGTAAAGTAAATGGGTAATGTAATGACCAATAATTTTGATGATTTGGTGCAAACCTCAATCTTGGAGATCGTCTTTTGTAGATTTTCTTCTCCTTCAATTGTGCAGCACATTTTGCTTGAACATCACCCTTGTCTTGAGTCTCAACACTTATTTTAGTAATCCATGCCATGCCGCTCTTTCTCAGCTCTTGAGCATTAAGCTTTTGTAACTTCTTCGTATGTCAATTTGATAAACCGAGTGGATGACTTGGCTTTGCTTCAGTTTTGGACAGCAACGCTTTCATCTTAATTTTCGGAGCTTTCAACTCATTTTGTTAAGATTTGGCACTTGAAGGATCAATGGCTGATTCTTCCTCTCCTTTGTCTTTAGTAACCGAGGTGGTTTCCACATGAATTGGCTTTTCAGTAAATGAATTCAGACTTGAACTTTTATCTTTGCAGCCATCCTTTTTTATTCTATAAACTTGCTTCACAACCTTTCTCTTGTTTTGAACTCTAGACCGATCTTTACGCTCAAAACGGTCATTCTTAACATAAGGTTGTCTTGCACATGATGATTCTTTTGGAGCTTCATGCTCTACATGATATGGCCTTAAATATGAAGGAGAATGTGCCCGTGCATCATTCCACCCCCGTGATGAGTAAGGATAAAGATTAGCGGGATGTGGAGTATATGGAATTGGCATTGATGGTCCAGAAGGAGAATATGGTGCTGAATTAAAACTCTTCCTTTGCCAATTCCAATTTCCAGAATTATGTTTAGGAGGTGATCTTGATGATTTAGCACCACCCAACTGATTAGCACGCCCGGCCTTATTTTCTTTTTGATACTTAGCCAGAAGTTCATCAAAAGTGAGCTTCGGCCTTTTACCATTGTGCTTAACAAGGTCTTTATTTCCATTCACCACAGGATGCTCAGATCTCAATACTTTTGAACCTTTCAGACCTAAACCGGTCTGACCGATTGGAGAAGCCGGTCTGACCGCTATGCCCAGCATAGTAAAGGCAACAGGTTCTTGGTTTGATGGAGAAAAATCCATGTGCCCCCAGTAACTTCTGTGGTTTTGATAGGCTCGTCGTTCTCGATAGTTGCATGAATTTGGAAGTCATGGACGATGTCCTTTTCATCACTTGGGAGTTTTGAATCTTCCTCTTTGGCAATATTCTCATCATTACATGAATTGGCCAGTGCTGGCCACTCTAGTAACTTTTTCTCAACCAGACCAACTGGAACCAATTGGTCATCCTCAGGTGCTGAAGAAAATCTCAATTGTCCTGTATTAATGGCCGATTGTATAATTTGGCAAAACATATTGCAATTACTAGTATCATGATCAAATGAATTATGCCACTTGCAATACTTTTGATCTTCTAATTCAAGAGGTGATTGAATAACTTTGTGATCAAATAGTTTAATAAAATTATTCTCTAGCAAAATATCAAATAAATCATCACACAAAGTTAAATCAAAGGTGTAATTTATTTTCTTCCTCCGATGCTTTTGTGGAGAAGGCTTTAAGGCCAAGCAAACGAATGGTTCAGATTTCTCATCAACCCATTCAGCCATAGGTTTCCTTACACTTCTCATACCCGATGCTTTGGAGCTCATTACTATATTAGCGTCAGATCCCAATGCGTCAGAATTCCCCTTTATTAATATAGTCAAGCCTGCCTTAATGCTAGCAATTTCAGCATACCAAGCATTAGAACCAACCTCAAGAAGAGCACCTGTTCTTGCTGAATTTTCATTAATTTGGCTAGAATTATTAGAAACATTTTGAGCCAAATCATGATTATTAGCATTTGCATGTTGTGCTGAAAAAGTAGATGCAACCTTCACTTGAGTGACATGTTGTGCAGCATATGATGGTTGAGAATAATTGGTCGGATAGCTAAGTTTAGCATGTCCAATTTTCTCATTTGGCGATATGCTTGTAGAGATCTCACTAATTTAGCCATAACTATTGCTAGAACAAGGAGCCAAATTGTAAGTATTGACATTATAGTCCATGACATTATATACGACACTTGTTTCACAATATTTCTCATTAGGCTTTTTAAAGAAGCGGTAAAAACATGTTCTAACTAAGACCATGTGTGAATGAAATTTGGTGTCATGGTAGCAAACCAAACGAAAGGAGCACAAGTCAATGATAATGGAAATAATCTTAATCTCAATATCGAATTAGAACCAGCTTCTCCACATTGTATGAGAAATTATTTTATGTGTTGCATAGCCCCTTCCCCTTTTCCAGATAATTTGACCAAATTAGGTATTATAAAACCGACGGGGCACAAAAATGAATTATAATGCTCGGGGTATGGACTTGAATATTCTATACCCCTCGATTCTATTTTAGAATGCTCTCTTAATATGCTAGCCAATTGATCATGAGTTTGAGGCTGCATTCAAGGTTCAAAATAATTGGCCAAACTCATCATGTTAATTTGGCCTTTATAACTGTTCAACGGCTCCTGAACTTATTGTACAGCCGATGTGTGAGGATAATGTTATATGTTGCTAGTATCATTAAAATTTGAAGCATGCATATTATTTGGCAATGACTTTTGCATATAAAATTCAGAATTATAATTTACATAAGAAACTTCATCTAAACAATTACTAGCCGATTCAATATGCCTACTAGTATCATATCTAGCAACATCAACATGAGGATTCATGGTACTTGCATAATAATTATTATACATACGTAATGTATTTGCAGATTGTACCTCAAGCCCGTTGTAGTTCAACTGATGTGAAGTATATTGATAGCCCGCCATAATAGGTCTTGATGCTTCTAGTCTTGATTATATTAGCTCCAGATCAACAAACGCTAGACCACATTGTCGAGGCCCTTCGGTATGATTTCGTCCGAGGACTGATTATATTAGATCCAGATCAATGTAGTTCTACTGTATTCTACATTGTTTTTGCGAAAAATTCTAGATAAATCATATGAGCCATGAAAAATACTCTGAAATTCTAAAAATCTCGAGAAAAATCACAGAGATGGAGCTGGACATTAGGAACACAAATAAACTATTTGGAGCTCATGCCCAGGATTTTAACATGTTCCAAAAATTAGAATTTGTTGTAGCAAAACACGAATAAATGTCAGAAAAATCTAGACAATTCATAGAAAAACCTATTAGGCTTCTAATTTGAAAACTTTGGGCACATAGAAACACTAAATACAACCAGCATGTATACAAAGCAGACAATATAATAACGTATATTGCCTTAATTTAATTTATAAAATAATGAATTTTCTATTCTAAATTCCATGTTAATTATATAAACCTTGGAAAAATTTTAGAAAATTGAGAAAATCATTACATTAATTGTTCTTCCTAAATACATCCTGAAATCCAAAAAATTTACGATGTGATAGATCAATTATTGTCATCTCAGTCCGCCCTTCTTGGTTTCTCTACCATATCATGGATGAGAATTCCTGGTAGTGACAAGAGAAGCTAATACTCTTTAATGGGGCTGTTTGGGAGAGCTCCACTCCAGAATCTTGTAGCCATACATGTCCAACTCTAAAAACTCTAGCTCCAAAAAAAAATGGATCTAGGGTCAACCCCAGTTTTTTCTCGAGATCGAGCTCCTCATGGGGTGCTCGAGTTCCATACCTCATGAAGTTAAGAGAAAATTAGCCATAATGAGCATGTCCAAGAGCTCTTGTAGCTAAAAAAGAGAAACGAAAGAAAAAATCATATCCAACAGACTAGCCGACTGGATGGCTATCTTTCCATGCTAGCTATCTCCTCCACTTCGCTAGTTGTCTTTGCGTAGCCAGGCGTGCTAGCTAGTTTTAAATATAGAGAGACCCAGTTTTAGAATGTATGTTGTTTTACCCCTGCTTTTAGGAATCTTTTTATTTTATAGCTAGCCTCTTAATCTTTAAATTTAGCTAGGATTTTGTTTTATAAAAATTAATTTGGATTATTGCTAATTTCTTGGAGATGCTCTATGTACAGGTTCACCAGAAAAAAAACAATTACGGCACTTCTGTCCCGCCCCCTCCTCTTCTGACGCTTCTCCGGTGTCACCGCCCCATCTTCCGCCAATCTAATGTATTAGGCTAACTGCAACGGTGTCCTCTAAAAATCACCCACTAAAAGACTATTTCGAGGGTCCTTTAAAAAATTTGATGCCCTAAATCTTATTTCACTACGACGGTGTCCTCAATATATCCTCCTCAAAACGAATATTCTCAAATTCTTCTCCCAACCCCTCCCCCTCTCCCCCGTTCGCCCGCCCGCCGTCTCCTCCCCTCCTCCCAGTCCTTCCCAGATCCAAATCCCCGAGCTCTCTCCCATCCGCCATGGAGCTTGCCGTTTTGGTTCCGTGCCAACAGGGACTTGCTGGTGTCCATCATGCCGGCGCCGGGCACCAACAGGTAGGAAAACGAGCGAAAGAAGCCTCTACCACTTTGAGTTTCATACTTTTCATCAAAAACGAAAACGATACGATATTATCGAAAACGGGAATGGCGTCGGTATTTCAATGTTTTTGAAAACGATCGAAATCCAACAAAATGATATTTTAAAAACGATAAATACCTTAATCCGTGGAGTACTACATTAGTAATATAGCTTACTCACCTTATATTCACATATAACATAAGCAAGTACCAGACTACAAATTTCTTAAAAAAACAAACTACAGATTGAATTGCCTTAAAAAGACTGATTACAAAACTATAAAAGGTAACAAAATCAATTTAGTATTTTAAAACCAAAACAAAGGAAAAAAACTTAGCTGTCAAGGCCGACATGTTGGTTCTTCCGTCTTCCCATGCGTTGTTGTAGTGTTGTCACTACCGGAATCTGGTACTTTGCCGTGCGCCTCTAACGCACGGCAAGGCTCTGTATACACACGACTAAGGTTTTGCCATGCGTTTTTCTATTCATCTTATATTCACATATAACATAAGTTAGCACGACAACGATGGGCACGGCAACGGAGCTTTGTCGTGTGTTTTTTTATCGCACGTACGGCAAAGAGGTTAGCCATGCGTTTATGGCGACACACCGCAAGAAAACGTAAGAGACATGGACGGCAGTTACAAACGGTGGCACAGTGATGACAGCTTTCTCGTGCACAAATACACACGCACGTCAAACATTTTCAAAGGAAATAAAAAATGAAGCAGCCGCCACCCAGTCGGTCACGCCGGGGACCCACCCGCCCCGCCGCCGCCCGCGCCAAGACATGCCGATCGCCCGCGCCCGGCCGTGCCGGGGTGGCCGCCTGTGCCGGGGGGCTGGTCAACCGCGCCGGGCTGCGCCCGCACCGGGTCACACCTGCGACGCCCGTGCTGGCCACCCACGCCTGGCCGGCCGCGCCGGGCCGCACCTGCTTCGCCTACGCCGGGGGGCTGGCTGCCCGCGCCTGCGCCGGCCGCGCTGGCCACCCGCACCGGGCACCAGGCCGCGCCGCACCTAGCCGCGACGGACGCCGGGCCGCGCTGGCTGCCCGTGCCGGCCGACGGCCGCCCGCATGCCAACGCCGCACCACACCTAGCCGCGCCTGCGCCGGCCGCCCGCATGCCGCTGTCGCGCCTCTGCGAGAGAGTGAGGAGAGAGATAGATGAGAGAGAGGGAGAGAGAGTGAGAGAGAGCTACCGTGAGGATAGAGATGAGAGAGAGGGAGTGAGATATTTTGTTTGGATGTTGGAGGGGTGATCCATGTGCTCATGAATGGACCAATAGGAGCTCACAATTTTGAAGGGTTGGATCGTTGACGTGGCGCTGATGTGGCGAGTTGTGTTTCCTCTATGCGTTTATAACAAAGTTTTAGATGGTTAACAATTTCAAATGAGAAAGTTGTAAACTACAAACTTTTACATCTCTTTAAGACCTACAAATTTGATATAGAACATATTTATATCCGAGATCATTTGAAAATCTTAAAAATTTAAGATTTCAAATTAGATACATTATAAGAATATTTTAAAGTATTAAACAATCTTAAATTAAAAATATGTCAACTATGAAGTTTTATATTTCGTGGATATCGACAGGTTCTATATATAACTTATTAACATTCGAGATTATTTGAAAATTTTAAATTTTAAATTTCAAATTGGATAACTTATAATAATATTTTGAGTTATTGAATAATCTCAAATTCAAAAGTTGTCAACTACAAAGTTTTATATTTCGTCGAGGTGTACGACTTTCGTATAAAAAGTTTTTTCATATGAGATCAAATAAAAAGTTTGTATTCAAAATGTACATTTACTAACCCTCTCATATACAATCACATATATACTTCTTGTGAGATGTTTCGATTTTGTAACATCATTATGAAAAAAATGTGTAAAATCTTCTAAACTTTTTATCACATCCTCTGTGTGTGGTACCATCACATGAATATAATTTATTGACTCGTTATATTCTATTATTTGAATCACTTACGGTTCAAATATTACTTTATTCAAAAAATTGCTGAAATATAATTAATTAATTAATTATAGAAAACAAATACAAAAGTGTACCAAATTTTAACATAAAGCAACAGATGTTGTATGTGGAGAGTAGAAAAAAGTTTAGAGTATAGAAGATAAATATAGGTATGAGTTGCTTCACGTGTGTCTATTTATATATTAAACACGTATTTAGAGTTTAGCCGTGCATCAAAACAAAGACGCACGACAAAGGCACATCTTTGCCGTATGTTCTAGTGGAGGCGCACGGCAAAGGGTAAAAAAAACTTGTCCAGCCTGCCAGTCGCTAACGGCCGGTGGAAAAAAAACATTTGACGTGCGCAAAAAAAACGCACGGCAAAGATCGAGTTTGCCGTGCGTTTTTCTTCATCGTGCGTCCTATAAAAAGCGCACGGCAAAGAAGCTCTTTCTCGTGCGCCCGATAAAATGCGCACGGCAAACAAGCTCACACACGGCAAACTCTTATTTTCCGGTAGTGTGTGCTGCTCTCCTTCTGCCTCGTTGTCTAAATGTGATTGGGCCATGGCAGGTTTTGTCGATGGGCCATGGTAGGCTGTGTGATTCCGTGTTCCAAGCACATGGAAGATGTACCAGAGCCCGAGAGTCATACTTAACTCAGTAATTATCGACGGTCGGAAGAGAATTAAATCGTTCTCGTTTTCGTATTTTCGGTAATTGATATCGTTTTTGTTTAGCTCCAAATTTCGGTAAAATCTCGAAAATGATTTCCGGTAATCGGAAATTACCGTTTTTGTTTTCATCCCTACCGGCAAGTAGTGCTTGCCGTCGACGGGGTCGTCGTCGGGGTACTCCTGATCTTGTAGTGCTCCTTACAGCTGAGGCAGAGGCACCCGTCCTTCTGCGCGTCGAGGTAGCAGTCGCGACAGATCTTGAAGCGGCACTCGCAGGGGTCCACGTCTTGGCCGTGCTCGTCGTGCATGACCTGGCCGTCGCAGGCGGGCATGGCGTAGCGGGAGCCATGGGACCCGGCCATCTGCGGGCTGGAGACCTCGGACTCGATCACCTTGTCCGTGAGGTGGGCGCGGGCGACGCTCTTGAACCCGCCGGTGAAGTGTGAGCTGGAGACGTATTGCTCATCGGCCTTCATGGCCACAGACGCCGGCTCACCGCCGGCCGCCCGTGTCGCCGCCACGCCGTGCTGGAGGCAGCCGCCGTCGCCGCGCTGGGAGCCGCCGTCCACTGCAATGCCCGCTGTGGCTCCATGAGCTAGTGGAGGCGGCGGTAGGCGTCGGCGTCCTCGCCGCGGAGGAACACGACGCAGGCGAGCCGGTCGCGGTGCGTCCATGCGCAGGCCCCGACCCATGGGCCGCCGGGGACAGCGCGGCCAGCGGTGCCTCATCGGCAGCCGTAGAGGCCGGCTGCACTCCAGGTGCGGCGGCGAGGTGGCCGTCGAGCGTGGTGGCGGCGGAGAGGGACGGCGCCGCAGCGCGGTCGAGGCGCAGGGAGCGTGGCGGTGGGGGAGACAGAGGACGCGGGGAGGCGGCGCAAGGGGAGCACGGCGGCGATGGGCCGACCCAGCGCGGGAAGATGGGGTCCAACAGCGTCCGCTGCGAGCAGGCGAACAGCACCCGGCGCCGGCTGGCGGCTCGCTCGGCACGGGTGGCGGCGGCGCGCCGCCGACGAGGACACAGATGCCCATCGACCAAAAAGTGTAGTAGATGAGCGGCATGGGGAGGAGCGCGTCGGCGGCGATGCGGAGGCAGGCGAGCGCGAAGCCGATGGGGAACCAGAGCGCCACCAGCGCCATCGGGCGGCGGACCATGCAGCCATCGTGGAAGATGACGGGGCGGGGGAGGCGCTCGTGCGAGGCAGACGAGGAGGAGATTTGGAGGAGGCCGAAAGTACAGGAGGCTGTAGGGGATGCCGCTGCAGACGGGATTCGGGGGTAGGAACTGTACTGTAGCGGCCTAGGAACTTTTAGCTGTAAACAGTCTTAGCTCTGACGTGGCTCCTCCGAGGGGCAATGTATGGCGACATCTCCTCCACGCATGCAGCTCCTGCCGGTCCTTCCTCCTCCAACCCCAGAGTCCATTGCATTCCAGGGGCACTCGTACTTATATATATCCTTAATTCCTTACCCGGTTAGATTAGTATATTCCGTGACACCCCCTCGCATATATTCTGTAAAGCCAGTAGAGAATCTAGGCTAATCGCTTGTTTTACCAGATCGGTCCTGAGTTTGTCGCCGGTAGCGTTAGTTCAATTCGGACGAATCTCGCACGCCGTCGATCGACGGACCGACCAACTCTCTCACCTGCAAAGAACTTCCAGAAAGTCACACGAGCTAGGCAGAGAGAGAGATTCAACGCTCGACGAAATTGCTCTGGCCCATCGGTACGCTTTCGTCTCAGTTCTCACTATAGTAGATGCGCGCAGATCAGTATTGTTGTTCTACTGTATTCTAGATTAAGTAGGCCAACATATACGCTTTCTTTCAGTCTTCCTTCCTGAAACTTATATTTACCATTAGTATCTAACAATACCCACGTCTAAGATAATCTTTATAGACCACACCAGGGGATAGGATAGTGAATGACAAGTTAGTGAATAATCTTTAAGTTCGTAGGTATTAATTATCAAAATGTTGAACGGAATTACTTTGAATCTAGGACATGAATTCGTTAGCTTTTTATCCAGGACATGAATTTTATTGACAGATGCTGATAATTCTCTCACCAAGAAAAAATATAATTAGTCCAGTAATTATACAGAAATAAAACATCTAGCCCATAATGTTGTGTCCACGTGTGATCTCAAAACATAGCTATCCCTCATATGCTCTCTCCTCATGATCATGCATATCTGGCTTGCAAAGTCACACGTACTCACCCTCAAATGCTAGGCTATTGTAAACAACTAAATTTACTGAAATGAAACCTACAAGTCAAAATAATGTTAAACACTCTAATCGGAGATGAATGGCTCTTGTATATACTTATATGTGGATTTAAACCCGAATCCAAATAAATTTTGAATATAATGATTGAATAAGTAATGAATGACTTCTAAAACCCTTACCGTACCTTGACCAGAAACACCTGGCTAGCATCTAAAATAAAAAATTCGGCCAACACAATGAATAGCACTAAACTGTGGGATTGCAAACGGATCTAATCGACTTAGCCAAATACGGTCGGACCAGTTTTCTAGGTGTTATGTTTTTCTACAACATTGCAAGGAAACTTTAACTTAGATATGGGTATCAAATTAAATACGTTTTCAGTCTGAGATACCTAATTTCACGATGTCAGTGTGTTGGAGCTAATTTTCCCTAATATTTCAATATGACAATTCTTTGAATGCATTCAGGCTAATGAAATCATTTGTTCGCTGATTTCACTCAGGACATGAATTTTATTAATAAATGCGATTGAAAGTCAAAATTAGGTTAAACACTATGAATTGGAGTTGAATGGGTTATTTTATATTCCTGTCTGAAATTTAATCCTGAATCCAAATCAAAGTTCAAATCTAATGATTAGACCCTTAGCGTACCCTGACCAAAAATCTCATGTCTAAGGATTTCTTTGCCAAGTGAAACACTCGATAAAAATAAAACACTGCCGAGTGAAACACTCGGCAAAAATAAAACACTCGGCAAAGAAAATATTTGCCGAGTGTGTCAAAAAATACACTCGACAGAGAAAATCTTTGCGCAACACTCGTCAAAGTCATAATTAAAACCATATTTTGATGTAGTAAATCAATTCAAATCAAAAGGTGTTGAACTATAAAGTTGTGTAATTTCTCAAGATGTAGAACTTTTAGTTTGCTCATTTCTTCATTCGATAAATTCATTTGAATATTGTTCATAAAATCTATATCTCTCGTAGAGTTTCTGAAACTATAAGAGAGATCTATAAGATTTGTGAACAATGTTACTCTCGCTGCATCGGATAAAGAAATGACATATATCAAAGTTGTAGATCTTCAGAAGTTTAAAACTTTTTAATTTGAATTTGCAACTAATGAAAAGTATGTTTGTAGGTTCTCGAAATTTAAAATTTGAGTTTTTTCAACCAACCTCGGATGAAGAAACTTTATAGTTGACAACTTTTTAATTTGAAATCATCTAGGGCCTCAGACAGTCAATTTACACTCGGTTTAGTATAATATGGTAGGAATCAGAACGGTATATAGTCAAGCGCGCGAAAAATGGCTTGGATGGTTGGTGGCCTTCCCACATTAAAATAAATTTTTTGCTATTTTTAAGGTATTTTGGTGCGTAGAAAAACGACCTTTGCCGAGTGTCGTTTTTGGCACTTGGGAAAGGTTTTTGGCCCTCAGCGTTTGTCGTGGGCCTTTTGTCGTGGGTGGCACACGGTAGAGCCTTTATCGTGTGCAATATGGCCTTTGTCGTGTGCCGCCGGCACATGGTAAATACACGGAATCCGGTAGTGCTAGCAACTACCTCGAAATTAGACACTACCTTACTACTTAAACTCCAATTTGAATTACGTCATAGTAAGCTAACTTCTCCTTGATATTGCAATCAATGCATGGTTTGCCTCAATTACCCACATATACATGCATCCAAATGGATAGGACAGGAGTATAAAGTATCAGCAAATTTCCATCACTAGTAAGCAGAACATTTTGGCTTTACTGTTCAATGGAGGAACCTCATAAATGCTCCGTCTTAGTGCTTAGATAACTAGCTAGATGGTCTGTTATTCTATATGGCGTTCTTATACTTAAAGTATAGTTTACAACTAAAAAGGTCCAGATCGTGTCTTCTGTTGTCTTCTCTGTATCACTGTGTGACGCAGTGTCCCGCCCCCCCCCCCCCCCCCCCCCCCCCCCAATAGATTGAAGTTGACATATATAGTTGCAAACGCAACCTTGTAGTCTATATAAAATTCTCAACAACCAATATAGATGCATCAACCGGTTCAACACAAACATTTAGGCTGATAATAAACAACAGACCATAATCCAATGACACTTCAACATTTCCCCTGACGTGCAGCTTCTCTCAGGCCTCAAATGCAGGCCGATACCATATTAAGTTGCAACCACCAACCAGTCCAAGCCCCTGTTTAGTTCCAAAGTTTGGACACCCAAACTTTAGAAAACGGCATAAATGCGACACGGTAGCATTTCGTTTGTATTTGTAAATAATTGTTCAAACATTGATTAATTAGGCTTAAAATGTTCGTCTCGTAAAGTACAACAAAATTATGCAATTAGTTTTTGGTTTTATCTACATTTAGTACTCCATACATGTGCCGACATTTTGATGTGATAGGAATCATTTTTTTGCATAGTAGAATTTGGGAACTAAACAAGGCCTAAACAAAAATATTACTCCCTCCGTCCTAAAATATAAGGCACGGTCAAACTTGGCACATTCTCACATACTAACGTTTGACTCTTAATATCTTTAATACTATAAGGAAGAAGTCTACATAACCCCTCACCTATCAACAGTGGACTACTTAACCCCAAAACTATAAAACCGGACAGATAACCCCCCGATCTTTTCAAAACCGGACAAATAACCCCCCCCCCCCCCAAGCGGTTTCAGACGGTGGTTTTCTATTTTTCTTTTTTATTTATTTATTTTGGTTAAATCTTTGAAAAATCATAGTAATTCATAGAAAAATCATAAAATAGAAAGTTTAATTTTGTTGGACTCCACATGAGCAGAACTACACAATAAACATATAATATGGTATGTTTTACTACAAATTGTTTTCTGTAGATTTTGATCTATTCTTTTCTATAATTGATTGGAATAATTCTTAACTGCTGTTTTCATGGTCCGATTGTGGTGAAATTTTTATGGTGGCCTAAATATTGTATGCTTGAATAGTAGTAAAAAATTCATACTCATTGGATCATGCATTACATAGTTATAAATTTATTTAGTGTTTATGCTTGTTAAATCTATAACTAAGTTAAATCCGATCCAATGAGTATGAATGTTTTTACTACTATTCAAGCATACAATAGTTAGGCCACCATAAAAATTTCACCGCAATCGGATCGTAAAAACAGCAGTTAAGAATTATTCCAATTAATTATAGAAAAGAATAGATTAAAATCTAAAGAAAACAATTTGTAGTAAAGCATACCATATTATATATTTATTGTGTAGTTCTGCTCATGTGGAGTCCAAAAAAATTAGACTTTTTATTTTATGATTTTTCTATGAATTACTATAATTTTTCAAAATTCAACCAAAATAAATAAAAAAAGAAAAATACAAACCACCATCTGAAACCGCTTGGTGGGTTATTTGTCCGGTTTTGAAAAGGTTGGGGGTTATCTGTCCGGTTTTATAGTTTGGGGGTTAAGTAGTCCACTGCCGATAGGTGGGGGGTTATGTAGACTTCTTCCATAGTATAATGTTTGTAGCAACAAAATCATAATTATATAAAAGTACATTTAAATACAAATCTAATGGTATTATTTTTGTTATATAAAATTTTTATTATGAAAGATTAACTATTGGTCAAAACTTTTAAAGTTTGAATTTTAAATTACGTGCGCGCCTTATATTGTGGGACGGAGGGAGTAACATGATAGAGAAAGGTGAGCAGTTCGCTTATAATAAACACTGTATTTAACTGTCGATAGATTTCTTTGCAAAATTTTGTCAGATTTGCAACATTCCAGCCCAAGTAAAAAAACTATTTTAGCAAAAAACAAAATATTCCACAAAGAGAAAATATTTTGGCATTAAACAAAGGGTGCCAATTGTTTTTATGAAAAATCGGATTTCAAGTGTTCTGGGCTTCGTGCATAAGATGTAGGGAAACGGGGAGGGCTACGCTAGCAGAATTCATAATCGTTTACCTCTAAACCAGGAACAATAGCAGTTACAGATCATGGATCGTTACCACTAGACGCGTAGATGCAGCGGAAGCCGTCTCGATGTAGATGAACGCGTCGAAGTGGCAGTGTCGTGCAGTTGCACACGTCCCTCTGGTACTGCACGTGCGGTTCATCCTTGTGCTCTAAGTGCAGCGCCTCCGAGGTATCCACACGTACGAGGATGGAACGTTGAACGTATGTGTACTAGCACCTCATGAATGGATATGATCTAAAGGATATAGATGGAGGAGGGACCGCAGAAAACACCGTTCACGCAGGGAACACTGTTTACCGTGGGCACTGTTCACCTCGCGGCTACTATACATGCGGGTATGGTAGCGGTGTCGGCACTGTAGCACCTATTAGGGTTTGGACGTCGACGACAGGTGTACACGACCCTAGCCCCTTCCACATATATATAGGCCGTACTAATGGGCTGCCATCTCATGGACCCCATCAGTTAACTTAATCCCTCGTGGATCAAGCCCATAAGCGAGTCCAATCCAGTTGTCTCTTGGGCATATATCCAACAGTCTCCCACTTACACTAGAGACAATCACCTAGATAAGTTTTTCAATGTTCCAAAACTCTTAAGTGTGTGACCCTATGGGTTCACATACACATAGACAACGACCAATAGTTGACAACGGCCTCTAGCAAGACGTATCAACTCTCATGCATACGTAAAGATCATATCAGACGAACCACCACAACATCACATACAAACTATTCCCTTTGCCTCACTATATTTGGTCTAACTCCAAATCGACCTCTCTTTCTCGAACCTGTGAGTCGGATCTTTCAACAGGTTAACACTTAACCTAGAACGGCCATGCATTTCTTGATCCGATCACTCGAGGGACCCAGAGATATCTCTCTCGAATAGAGAGTGGCAAATCTCATCTCGATTGGCCACGCCTCAAACCATGCTTCCTGACAAACCCAAAAACCACCTTTATAACTACCACCTTGGTAGTCCCTAAGTAGGTTCACATCTTGAGTACATGCGACAATCTCAGGTCTTAGGACAAAGCATACGCGTTGTGAAAAGAGATAAACATACAACAAGATCTCAAGTTGTGTCAGTCCAACCCCATATCATACATGTGCCCACATTATTAGTTTGACATCTCCATGTCCATGACTTGTAAAACATAGTCATCAACTAATACATGTGCTAATCAAATTAGGGACAACATTAGAATAACCATACAAGTATAGAATTTCACAAACAATTCAGATAATTGTCAATCATATACAAGTTGTCTTTCATGGATATTCAATGAATAAATAAAATGTCATAAATATAATACAATAATCCACTCACACTAGAGCTAATCTACCTGATATCTAATACACATAGCTCTCATGTGTGACTCATGCTTAGGCTATGGAAGAGCCTTTGTCAAAGGATCAGCAACATTCAAATCCGTATGTATTTTACATATCTTTATCTCACCCCATTTAACGAACTCTCGAATGAGGTGAAACTTCCGAATTACGTGTTTGTTCTTCTGGTGATTCCTAGACTCCTTAGCCTGCGTAATTGCCCCATTGTTGTCACAGTAGAGTTTCAATGAGCTAGAGGCACTAGGAAACACACCAAGCTTAATGAGAAACTTTCTTATCAAAACACCTTCCTTCGCCGCTTCAGAAGCTGCGATGTACTCGGCTTCCGTCGTAGAATCAGCTATCGTATCCTGCTTAGAACTTTTCTAGCTAACAGCACCACCGTTTATCGTGAACACAAATCCTAATTGTGACTATGAATCATCTGGATCGGTTTGGAAACTAGCATCAGTGTAACCTGTTACAATGAGCTCTTCCTCACCTCTGTAGACTAGGAATACATCTTTAGTCCTTCTAAAGTACTTCAGAATGTTTTTACCGTTGTCTAGTGACTTTCACCTGGATCAGACTGGTGTCTGCTCATAACACTTAGAGCATATGAGACATCTGGGCGAGTACTTATCATGGCGTAAATGATAGATCCAATTGCCAAAGCATAGGGAATCTTATTCATGCGCTTCCGCTCATCAGCCGTTGAAGGACGCTGAGTCTAGCTAAGGAGTACGCTACGCCATGTGACGTAGGCAAGAACCCTTTCTTGGACTGTTCCATGTTGAACCGTTTCAACACTTTGTCAATATAAGTATCCTAGATTAATCCTGTAAGACTCATTGACCTATCTCTGTAGATCCTTATGCCTAGAATGTATGGTCCTTCATAGAAAATCTATTTTTTAGTGAAGTCTTAACGGATTCCAGCATATGAATATCATTCCCAATCAAAAATATGTCATCCACATACAAGATTAGAAATGCAACAGAGCTCCCATTTTCCTTCTTGTAAACACAAGCCCCTTCTTCATTTTGTCGGAAACCAAACCCTTTGACTACCTCATCAAAATGAAGGTTACAACTCCGAGATGCTTTCTTTAATCCATAGATGGATTTCTGAAGCTTGCATATTTTTATAGCATTAGTTGGATCGACAAAACCTCCAGGTTGTATCATGTATACATCCTCATTCAGGTTCCCACTAAAATAGGAACAACAGCAGTTATAGATAACGGTTCGTTACCATTAGGCGCGCAGATGCAGCGGAAGCCGTCTCAATGTAGATGAACACGTCGAAGTGGCAGTGCCGTGTAGTTGCTCACGTTCGTCTGGTCCTGCACGTGTGGTTCGTCCTTGTGCTCCAAGCGCAGCACCTCCGATGTATCTACACGTACGAGGATGAAATGCTGAACGTAGGTGTACTAGCATGAAGGTGTCACATACTCTCACATTAAAAAAATTTGACCACGCGAGGAGACTCCACGTAGGCTTTGTTCTAAGAAGGTGCCGTGCTTCGAACCCGGATCGGGACGGAAGTTTCAACGAGTTCCGGAGTTCAACGCTCTGACCTGTCCACCGTCAGAAGCTAGGCACATACTCTCATATTACTAACTCGATCTTCAACAGATATAGCAGAAATTTTCCCTTTCTTCTGAGCAGGCTGCACACTAAGATAGTGTCTATATAAGTTACCGGCTACTAGCTTGCATATATATTACATTCTGACTAGTTTTTTTTACTTCGCTCTTAGATTCCCATGGCTCCGCGATATTTCACACTTATGCACACTGTGGTCGCCAACTGGCACAGACATGCACATAAAACAACATACACAGAGCAAACGGGGATAGGAATAGGAAGTATCAGCAACATGCTGACCGCAATGCAGCACGTAAGGCAAAGACCCGGGCCACAAACACCACCTCAGTGCCATCAAGAATGAGCAGCTCTCAAGCGGTCAATTTCCACTACCGGTACCTCGCAGTACTGTTTCTGATGCTGTCATTACCGCCACATTGGTGCACCAATATAATTATCATTTTCTCTGCAACCATCTGAAGAAAGTCCTCTGCAGCGTCAACGTGATGACTAAGAAGATACTACCTACCTTGTGCAAGGAAACTTATTGCATGCGTGGCTGTAACTCATGATATACTGCCATAATTTAGTAGCAGTTTTGTGCCAGTAATAAAGGAAAATATACCCCAAAAAGAGTGAAAGAAATTATTTATTGAATCAATCCACCAAAAAGGTGAATTAACTTTGCACATCAGAATGTTCCTGGCTTCTTTTCAAATAAAAAAATCTTGAAACATTATTGATCAACCGATGAATTACCAGGTTGTTTTGTTTGAGGAGTCTTGAACCTTGTTTGGATGAGGAGATGATAAAGAATGCTACCGTGCCCATTTGTGTATTTTTTTTCATAAATTTCATGCAAATGTTGTATAATCATGCAAAGGGCACAATGGACTTTTACGACTCCTAGAGTATCCTAGACAAGACATGAATCCATAGTGTTCTATAGCCGAACCAAATGTAATGATGTCGTGGAGACAAAACCACACTCTTTGGTAGTATCCTATGGACAAATTTCACTAAAAGTTACTAGATATATAAAATGGGACAAGTTCCAGCCAAGAGCCATCCTTTTTCAAGCATAACTATATAAGTAATTAGTTCCAAAGTACTGCAGGAAGTTTAGGTGTTATCAAACCATGGTTCAAGTCGTCTAACGATGGCTGGCAGATAGCAGCAAGCCATGGCCACAGCCAAACGTCCTATCCATGGTTGGATCATCTTTGCCTTTGACAACATAAGTTCTGAGCAGAGGTTACCAATCGGGTCAGGGTCAGGGATGAACACAAAGAATTGAATTTCCCACAACGATAACAACATATCCATTGTTTCCAAGATGAAAATTAAAATCCACAGTGACAGTAATAGCCATTGTGTCCAAGCAATAGTACAGAGCCATTCAAAGTTTAGAGTTTTTTATGGTACAGTACACAGCCGGTGAGAGTAGAAATCAGATTGATATTTTGATTTTACAGAGTTATTAATGTCGTAGACCCTTTTGTGAAAACGAAATTATGCTCACTTACTTTCTTTTGGGGATGCAATAGATCTCTTTTGCGACACATATTGTTAGAATCACAACCGGAAATAGGGTGTTTGCCGTGCGTCCCAGGCGCACAGCCAAGCCCTGAAAACGCACGGCAAATTCTTTACCGTGCGTTTTTCGCCCATGTACACGGCAAAGACTGCACGACAGCTAAAGACACTTTTGTCGTGCGCTTTATATGGAGTGAACGGCGAAGGTGTTTGCCGTGCGGCAAAGGCGGCGCACGACAAAAAAAAGTATAAGCGGCGTGGAAACGGTGAGACGCGAAGCAAACCGCGCAGGTTCGAGACTTTACCATGTGTCATTGTCTGGGCGCACGGCAAAGAATTTTTCAAAAAAAAAAGTGGACTCCGCCGCCGCCACGGCCTTCCTTGGCGTGTGTGCCGCGGCCGCCCCAGCATCCGCGCCCATAATGGGCGAGCGCCCCTCCTGCGTGCCCTAGCCCTCGCCTTCCCTCTCGCGCCACGCCACCACACCCCATCGTGCGCAGCGCCACCGCCTCCTTCAGCCGCTGGAGAACGAAGCGCCGCCACCGGCTTTGTCGTCGATTCGCCGCATCCCAAGCCCGCCGGGCGAACCCGTGACCACCACAAGCTTCGCGGCGCCGAGCCGCATCTCCTCCGCCCTTCCTCGTCGCCGTTCGGCCATCGGAGGAGCACCCCTACGTGGAGCTCGAAGTCGTCACCGTGGGACCAGGCCACCGCCGCCCTGTTCTTGTCCGATTCGCCGCCTTCGTCGCCGGCTGGAGCGAACGAACACCAGCACGAGCTTCCCCTCGCTGAGACGCGTCGATTGGCCACTTCTCGTCGCCGTTCCACCGCCGGGGCACCTCCGCCCCCGTGAAGCTCCACGCCGCCGCCGACGACTGAGCTCAGCGCCGTCGCCGTCGATCTCCCAGCTCGGCGCCGCTACGCCTCTTTCGACCTTCGAAGCAGCTCCGTGTCACGCCAGGGGAAAAGGAGGGAAAAGGCCCCGCCCCTGCCCGCTCGCCGCGCCTGCAGCCACGCTGCCGCCACTGCCCGCCCGAGGCCGCCATGCCCGCTGTGTCGCGCCAGAGGAAAATAAGGAGTCAGAAGAAGAGAGAATAGCATGAGCTTTTGGAGAGTGGGGGGATCGATCCACGTGAAGAGTTTTGGACCAATGAGAGAGCTCCATTTTGAAGCTCTGGATTGATGACGTGGACAAATGTGTTTCTTTTATTGCCTTCCAATATATTTTAACACATTCAAATCAGCTCAAATAAAAAACATGTAAACTAAAAACTTTTATATCTCTTCGAGATCTACAACTTTGATATATCACTTATTTACATCTGATGTAATTTAAAATTTGAAATCGGAAAGATTATAATGTTTTTTAAGCATGAAACAATCTCAAATAAAATAAATTGAAGTACAAAGTTTTATATTTCGTTGATTTGTATAACTTTGAGATAGAACTTATTTACGTTCGATATCATTTGAAAGTTTTAATATTTATGATTTCAAATAGATAACTTATAATAATATTTTGAAATATTAAATAATCTCAAATACAAAAGTTGTAAACTGTAAAGTTTTAGATTTCGTCGAGGTGTACGACTTTGGTATAAAATGTTTTTTCATATGAGATCATATAAAATAGTTTGTATTCAAAACATACGTCCACTAACTCTCTCACATACAATCACACATACACTTCTTATGAGATGTTTCGATTTTGTAAACATCGTTATGATAAAATATGCAAAATCTTCTCAACTTTTTATCACAGCCTCGACATGTGGTACCATCACTTCATGATAAATTTCATGATTTTTAGACTTAATTTGCTACTTTTAGAATTTAAAAACTATTTGGACACATGTTAGCGATCATATTTTTTGACATAAGATGTTTGAAATTTATTTTCATTTCATGTGTAAGGATTCAAACTGGGCTAAATAACATGAATATATTATTATTACTCATTGCATTCTATTATTTGAATCACTGGCAGTTTAAATCTGACTTTATTCAAAAAATTGCTTGAAATGTAATTAATTATTTATTTATAGCAAACAAATACAAAAGCGTACCAAATTTTAACATGGAGCAACACATATTGTATGTGGAGAGTAGAAAAAAGTTTAGATTATAGAAGATAAATATAAGTATGAGTTGCTTCATAAGTGTCCCTTTATATATTGAACACGTATTTAGAGTGTTTTGCCGTGCGCCAAAACAAAGACGCACGATAAAGATACATCTTTGCCGTGTGTCTAGTAAAGGCACACGACAAAGACACCTCTTTACCGTGCGTCTAATGAAGGCACACGGCAAAAGAGATCAAAAAAGCTACCCAACCTAGCTGCTAACGGTTGCTAATGGCTGGAGAGAAAAAAAAGTTTGCCGTGCGTAAAAAGAAAGCGCACGGCAAAGATTGAGTTTGCCGTGCGTTGTAAAAAAGCGTACGGCAAATATTGAGTTTGCAGTGCGCTAAAAAAATGCACGGCAAATAATGAATTTATCACGTGTTTTTTCTTCATCGTGCGCTCTATAAAATACGCACCGCAAAGCCTCAGACGCACGGTAAAGTGCCCTTTTCCGGTAGTGAATCGAACTAAAAGTTTGCCGCTTAGCAACAGAAGTAAGAAAACCATGATACTCTAAAACAGTTCCGTGTACGTTGTTTCCAGAGATTGTAAAACCTTTGCGTCTCCACAGTTTGAAGGCCTGGCTATCCAAAAAGATCATTCGACTGTGCACCAGCACCACCGGACGGGCGTATAGCTGACATGAGGCGGAGGGAGGGAGGGAGGGGCCGAGGGGGCCTGGCACCCCAACATTCTACTAATTCTCTATATATCTCTATATTATATAGCTAATATATATATTTAATATTGTTTTCCCCCTCTAGTATAGCTAATATATGTCTTCAATTTAACACAAACATCTTGTACTTGAGAGTTAAAGATCAATTACTCAGTTAGGAACATTCTATTTATATCTTCCCGATGGCTCAAAAAATACACCGTAAATGTGATGTGTCGCGCTCGATGACCTACTCGCTTGCTACTTGTATTCTATTTGATTTTTGCACCTTCACTCCTTTAGTTTGTACTTTGCTTTGTTCACATCCCCTTATACTCAATTCCTGGCTCCGCCCCGTATATATGTCCGTATAAGCGGTTATAAGAAATTTGGGGAGCATATGATCCTCTATTAATATGGAAAATCTAGTTATAGCTTTGTGTGAAGAATTTACAGATTTGCCCTCTGGTTCAGGAAACATCAACTAGTAAACCATCAGAAACAGAAAAGAAAAACTGCTCGTCAGGAATTATCATTCACAAGAACTGCACGCTGCATTACGAGATATACAGTGCGTGCTGCGTAGCTCTATAAACATGCCTCCGGCAATTATAAGCGCAGGAACATGTGGCTCAAGAATAATGTCAAGAAAACAGATAACATGTCGAATTTGTAAAGTAATCACGGATTCACAGCTGACGCCCTTGCTACATCCTCAGCAACCCAATCTGTGTCTTTTCCTCCCCAGCCACGTCTATATAAGTCTCTTATCCTAGGCACAATCAACCCAAAATCTAGTCTATAATAAGAGTACGTGATCACGCATGAGCTGTATATAGCGTCCCTCTGGCATTGCAGTACATGTCTTCAAATACATGCAACCAGAAATTAGGGCTGGTAACGGGGAATGGGAAGTATCAGCAAGTTTATGGCCACCTTTTGATGGGTAGAATCAAGATATTCAGCTTAATTGCAGCGTCAAATGGACGGGCATGAGGAATGCTCACTATCCTTTATGCTGTTTTAAAGTCAAATTTCATTCAAGCCGGACAAAGTGAATCCATTGGTGCTCATCAACATGCTAGTTCCTGGAAAGACGCTCCAACCGTGGTCAGAACATGGTCCAGCAAGAAAATTCTTGAGGGTGTGGCATGCATCAACTGCTTACGAATACAGGGAACGTACAGGGTAATGTGAGCGATGGTGACGTTGTGCTGAGGTGTTGCCTGGTGCCCTATAGGTGACTCTGCATTAGCGCATTGTTTTGGTATACTGAACAAAAACTCCCAATTCGAAAATGTTACCACCACCACACACCCAACTGAGGAGTATCACGTATAAGCATTTTGTACTAATAAAGGAAATTTCCTAGTTATGAGGCGTCTGCTAGTATCGTGTTAATATTTTTTTGAAAAATAGCAACAGATTGTTTTATCAAATTATAAGACTGTCAAATAAATAGATGTTCCCAGTCCAAAAACAGGGGGGTTGGCTAATTTCATGGCACGCATTGGTTAAATTCAAAGACGGCCACATAATTAACTTTAGTTTTCGACATATGGAATACACATGTTTAATGCTTGTTCATTTGTCAATGACATGTGCATCACCGTGGTACCACTTGATTTTTATCCTATTTGATCATATATGTTGGTTTGCTTGATTTTTATGATAAGAGGTTTGTTACCGTGCTTGGCCGGAACCGTCGGTTCCTACCTTCAGGATTTATTTCAGCCGTGGATACCTCTAGAAATTGTTTCAGCGGGTTCCTTTATAGTCAAGGGTAAATTAGTCTTTTCAACCCATCAACCACGACTGATCCCAACGCATCGAAGACACGAGGTCGTCACCGCCTTGGCCGCTATCGGTCGACGGCCAGGGAATCGCCATCGCGAGTAAGCGCTCCACACCTAGGGAACTCGCAGGCCAGGTCGTCGGCGTGGCAGGGGTTGACGGCCTGGTGCCCTCCGCCACGGGCCTCCCACTGGCCTAGGGGCTGATTGGTTAGCTGTACGCGGGTTCGGCCAGGCTCCTCGGATGCAAACAGCGGCGAAGCCACGTTATGACACCATGGTGCACAGGCACCAGGGTCTATACAAATTTTACTATAAAGTTAACTAATGTTCACCGTATAACAGAAATATTTTTTAGTGTTACTTGAGTTGTGTACAAATTTCATTTTGATGCTAGCATCTCCTCTAGATGCAAAGATGTTTTTATTGGTTGCCTGACAACAAGTTGAGGCTGGCTCGTTGGGGCAAAAGGTGCTTGCAGGATGGGGGAGGCATGCTAGTGGCGGCGGCGCTCCTTGCTCTTCCAATCTACTCCGACGCCACCAGGCGTCTAGGCTGAGGAGGCTACCAGCCGGCCCATGTCGGATGTGGCGGTAACAGCAGAGAGGGACGAGAGATGCGGCGGCGACGCTGGCGCGTCGAGCTATGCCAGACTGAGACGGGCCAGTTGGGCCGACGGATATCATATTAGCCAACATTTAAAAAAACTACAAGACCATTATATCCTTCTGATTTTTTTAAATAGTTCCTAACCTATAAATTTGGTTCCTTTAAATGGGTTCTTGGTTCCTTTTACCCGGTTCCTTACACTTTTTAACGATTAGATCTTGACCTATCAACGGTCTCTAAAATTCTCAAGCATGATAAAAAATCCTCTTATGGTAATAATTAGATAGAAACAGTACCAATGGTCGACTAAACACACAAATATTCACCTCGCCCCAGGGGCGGAGCTACATATAACCATCGGTGTTAGCTAACACCAATAACTTCTCGCTAATCCTACTTAACTCTGGTAGAATTTAGGCATTTGCACCATATAAATTGCAAATTAGTATGTAGTTGTATTGAGGCTGATCGATATTGGCAAATTGTTCTACCTCGGCCTCTGCTCGGCCCCATACGACGTCCCACGGAAATTGACAAGCGCAGGCACCACGGGGATATGAGCACAGGCAAGCCCTAGAACCACGATTTTATGGCTTCCCACAGGGAAGGAGACTGCACGAACCATCCCTAAGGAGGCTGCAGTAGCCTGCATGTCCGCGGAGTCGCCGGCGCTGGGGCTTAGCAGGGCAGGGATCCGCGATGTTGAGGTCCAGCATGGCGCACAATGGGGAAGACGAAAAATGCGTCACATAAGAGACATCAATATATAGGTACAGCGCAAGACTAGGCGCCCGGCGACGTATTGACGTTCGTGGGGGATGGAGAAGCACTAGCGGTGAATTGGGCGACTCAAGCTTCGAGTCTTTTCAGAGTAGTGATACTGTTTTCATTTGGGAACGGTGTGGAAGCCCACAACCTTCTAACCAGCGAGCATAATTTTTCTCTCAGCAGAAACCAGCCATCAGCAATCAGTCAGCAGTATTTTTCTCTCAGCATAAATCAGCACCAGCCACCAGCCAAGGAAACAGGACGCATCGCTAACCAGTACTCAACCTATACTAGTCATTAACGAGTGCATCATGGGCATTAATCATACATATATACACAACCAGCTACTTGAAAACTCGATCCATTCTATGATGAGGCTTTATTCTTCCAATCGATAAAGCTGTTAGAAATTTAGGCATCATTAGGTATATTTTAATTCCAGAAATTAGCAACAAATTCATGACAACAGTGAGTGATCCAGTGGTAACATAACATGTGCCAGTCTTCAAGTTAATTCTCCTAAATAGCATGAACAACATGAGAAATCGAAACAAGAACAAAATGATGTTCAGGATGTACCCAGAGGCGGGGCCGGTACCGGAGGCGCCGGATGCGCCGTCACCAGCTGGAGGAATAGTGTTAACCATCCTCGACTGGCCTTGCTCGAAGTAGTCGATCTAATTCGGTGCAGTGGCGAGTCGATGCAGTGGAGTCCCTCGAACGATCACCGGGACGTAGTCGTTCACGTGAGGAAGACGGCCACTAGGAAGTAGTCGTTCGGGTTGACGAAGTTGGCCACCAGGAAGTAGTTGTTCGGGTTGACGAAGTTGGCCACCAGGAAGTAGTCGTTCGGATGATGAAGTTACCCGCCGGGAAGTAGTCGTTCACAGCAGCGAGCAGGCGCGTACTCGTACGCTCCCCAAAAACCTTATCGCCCGCCTATCCCGAGCAGGATCACTAGACAGGGAGGTTCGGAGGCAACTGCTCACGCAAGCAGAGTGCGCGCAAAGCTTGCGTTGGGAATGCAAGAGAGCAGCAAAAACAGGGAGAACAGAGAGGTCTCCTGAAAGGGAGAGTGCTTATGTATCTGGCTATGGGAGGGAGCCCCTCTTATATAGGCGACCAGAGGAGGAGGGGGATGAACCTGAACACTCCATTGGTCATAATGACGTCAGTTATTGGTCAGCCCAATAATGCCATTAAACGTCATCAGTTACTCTCAGCCATCAAATCGACAGTTACTGGTAACGTTTAAGACTCAATCAATGTCATTTGTGGCAAAAGGTTCATCACACAACACACACAGAGTGGCACGTCACGTCTCGTCTCGGCTCGGCTCGGCTCAGCACGGCACGGCCACGGCCACGGCCACGGCCACGGCCACGGCCTCGGCCACGGCCCGGCTCGGCGAGGCGAGCGAGCGCGCGCGCGCGTGTTGCACGCCCATCTCCTTTTACCAACTTCACAACTGGTCCATAGTTGGTCCACTATTTAAGTTGGTTAGTATTCCCGTTGACTCTCCATCCGGGATTTAATTCCCTAGCATTTATTAGTGGACCTTTAATTCTTTAATTAATTGAGACTTAAATGGGCCACGGCCCAATTAATCTAACAATCCCCACCGAGAATTTCAAGGTACACAAGAAAATACTCGCGACTCAACTGTTGTTTTGATATACTGGCCTCATTGCGGGGACTGTTAAGTTGAACATCCACCTGGGGCAAGAGCTACACTTGTTCACAACTGACCAATGGACTATGCCTTGAATTGACAGTTTTGTGCAAATAAGCTTGACTAGAGCCCCCTTGCCAGTACTAGGCTGCTATAAGCGTCCCCTCGGGTTGGAGCGTATAAGTCATACTCCGTGCCTTTCATGGGTATCTAGAGATCACCCTATCTCATAGATTGTGACTAACAATCGAACCCATATAGGTGCAATCCTTTGAGATGATCTGTAGGTCAACATCTTTGCCCTCGATGAGCCACTCGGATCACATTAAGGTTTTCACCAACCTGCCATACAGACTTACAAGAGAAATGCACCTCCATTGGAATGAGCCCTTTTCAAAGGTTCTCTTCTCTCAGTTAAACAGTAGCTTGTTTCACCATCCTAATTCACGGGATCTCTGATCACATAGGACAGGTTATCACTACTGAGTAACACACATGGGTCTCAAGCCCAATTCCCTGGATGCATTGTCTATCACGTTACGTGAAAGACACTTTGTGAATTGATCTGCCAAGTTCTTAGCCGTTTAGATGTAGTCCAAGGCTATCACTCCGGAGTTTCTCATTTTCCTAACAGATTTCAGCCGCCTCTTTACATGCCTAGAGGACTTCATGTTATCCTTTGAACTGTTCACCTTGACAATCACAGTTTGATTATCACAGTTCATGAGGATAGCCGGTATCGGTTTCTCAACTACCGGCAAATCCATAAGGAGATCACGAAGCCATTCGGCCTCAACAGTGGCGGTGTCCAATGCAGTGAGTTATGCCTCCATAGTTGACCTCGTTAGGATGGTCTGCTTGCAAGACTTCCAGGAGACGGCGCCACCTCCAAGTGTGAACACATATCCACTTGTGGCTTTAATCTCATCTGCATCGGATATCCAGTTTGAATCACTGTAACCCTCCAGTACTTTAGGGTACCCGGTATAGTAAATTCCATAGTCCACAGTACCTTTCAGAAAGCGCATTACCCATTCAAGAGCTTCCCATTGAGCATCTCTCGGATTTGACACAAACCGGCTCAGTTTGCTCACAGCGAACGCGATATCGGGTCTAGTAGAGCTGGCTAGGTACATCACTCAACCAATGATCTGGGAGTGTCTCAGCTGATCTCTCATTATTCTTTTGTTCTTCCGTAATATTTTACTAGCATCATAAGGTGTTGGAGCTGGCTTGCAGTCATTATATCCGAACAACCCCACCATCACCTTCTCTCACTAGCTTTATATTTAGGATCACATCAGCCTCTCCCAAATCTTTCATCTCAAAACTCTGAGACAAAAACTCTTTGACTTCCTTAATCACATTAAGGCTTGTCCCAAATATCAGTATGTCATCTACATACAGACACAAGATCACTCCTTCGCGCCCACCATAGCGATAGTACACACACTTGTCGGCTTCGTTCACAACAAAGTCAACTAACGTTAAAGTTCTGTCGATCTTCTCATGACACTGCTTAGGAGCTTGCTTAAGGCCATACAAAGACTTTATCAGCTTACACACCATTCCTTCTTGACCTTCCACTACAAAACCTTCTGGCTGATCCATGTAGATCTCTTCCTCCAACTCTCCATTTAGGAAAGCTGTCTTAACGTCTATCCGATGAATGAGAAGACCATGGGAGGCTGCCAGAGAGAGCAGTACTCGAATGGTGGTCAATCGGGCAACCGGCGAGTAAGTGTCAAAGAAGTTATCTCCTTCTTCCTGACTATATCCCTTAGCCACTAGCCTTGCCTTGTACTTCTCAACAGTACCATCAGGCCTAAGCTTTTTCTTGAACACCCACTTGCATCCTACAGGTTTGCACCCATACGGACGTTCCACGACTTCCCAAGTACCATTAGACATAATAGAGTCCATCTCACTCCGAACTGCTTCCTTCCAATAGTCAGCGTCTAGAGAGGAATATGCCTCTTCAATGGTTATAGGGGTGTCATCCACGAGGTACACAATGAAATCATCACCAAAGGACTTTGCAGTCCTCTGTCTCTTGCTCCTTCTAAGAGCTTCACTGTCATCCTCCTCAGGATTTTCCACATGTGTGTGTTCATTGTGTTCTATCGAAACAATAGGTTCTCTAGGTTCTTTATTAATAGACAGTTCATGACTAGATGTGCTAGCTTCCTCTTTCATAGGAAAAATGTCCTCAAAGAAAGTAGCGTCTCTGGACTCCATAATTGTACCAACATGCATGTCAGGTACTCCAGATTTTACTATTAAAAATCTATAACCTACACTGTGGAAAGCATAACCAAGAAAGACACAATCAACAGTCTTAGGTCCCAATTTACGTTTCTTGGTTATGGGCACATTCATTTTGGCCAAACATCTCCAAGTCCGTAAGTATGAAAGGGTTAGCTTTTTCTTTTCCCATTCCTCGAATGGTGTTATCTCATTGCTCTTCATAGGAACACGATTCAGGACATGACATGCAGTCAATATAGCCTCACCCCACCATTCCTTGGAAAGTCCCGCTGTATCCAACATGGCATTAACCAAGTCAGTCAGAGTGCGGTTCTTTCTTTCGGCTACCCCATTTGACTGAGGTGAGTAGGGAGGTGTCCTCTCATGAATTATTCCATGTTCCTCACAGAACGCAGTGAATACATTAGAAAAATACTCTCCACCGCGATCAGACCTAACTCTTTTGATCTTTCTCTCAAGTTGATTTTCTACCTCAGCTTTATAGATTTTAAAATACTGTAACGCTTCATCTTTAGACTTCAACAAATAAATGTAGCAAAATCTAGTAGAATCATCTATTAAAGTCATGAAGTGCTTTTTACCACCTTTTGTCAACACACCATTCATCTCGCACAGATCGGAATGAATTAAGTCTAGAGGTGCCAAGTTCCTGCCTCAGCCGCGAAATGAGGCTTGCGAGGTTGTTTTGATTCAACACACACAGGACACTTAGAATTTTTGACTAAGGTGAATCTCGGAATTAAGCTCAGGTTTGCAAGACACATCATACAACCAAAATTAACATGACAGAGTCGCGAATGCCAAACATTAGATTCAGTATTAACGTTTGCAGCATGGTTCACAACTTTATTACAATTGTCTGACAAAGAAAAGCGGAACAAGCCTCCGCTATCATAACCATTTCCAATAAAACTTCCAAATTTAGAGATTACACATTTATTGGATTCAAAGACTAATTTAAAGCTGTCTCTATACAGAAGAGACCAGCTGACTAAGTTCTTTTTGATGGTGGGGACATGTTGCACGTTCTTCAGTCGAACGGTCTTTCCCGAAGTAAGCTTCAGATCGACCGAACCAGCACCAAGAACACGCGCATGTGATCCGTTCCCCATCAACACGGAGGAAGACCCGCTTGCCTAGTAAGAAGCAAACAAGGAAATATCAGCACAAACATGAATATTAGCACCAGTGTCAATCCACCAATCGGGTGAATGACATACTAAAAGAACTGTATGTAAAAGATTACCGTACCCCGACGTTCCACCAGTCTCACTAACAACCATGTTGGCACTGCCACCATTGCCGCCATTGTTCTTGTCCTTGCGGTGCGGGCACTTTGCAGCAAAGTGGTCCGGGCTACCACAACAATAACAATGCCCCGTCGGCGTTTTCTTCTTCCTCTTGAACTGAGCCGTCTGATTAGCCTTTGTCTGGTTCTGTTGCGGCTTGTTCTTCTTTTTGTTGGATGCATTGAATTTCTTCTTTTGCACCAAGTTGGCACTAGAAGATCCAGCAATCCCTTTACCACGTTGGTCTTTTGCCCTCGCCTTCTCTTCCACATCAAGAGTGCCGATAAGATTGACAATAGTAAACTCTTGTCTCTTGTGTTTCAGAGAGGTCGCAAAATCCTTCCAAGAAGGTGGAAACTTGGAGATAATACCTCCAGCCACAAACTTGTCAGGAAACCGACATGGAGCATCCTTGCTATAGTTCTCAAGATCTCTAGCCAGCGCCTGGATCTCATAGGCCTGCTCTACCACAGGACGGTCTTCAACCATCTTGTAGTCAAAGAGCTGTTCCATAACATACAGCTCGCCACCAGTATCAGAGACCCCAAACTTAGCCTCAAGCGCATCCCAACCATCTTTGCCACTCGGCAGCAAGAGGTATGTGTCCACAAGGCTTTCAGCGAGAACACTCATGATGGCACCTTTGAACAGGTTATCGGCCGCCACGAAAGCCCGCTCATCCTCTGGAGTGAACTGTTCGGGCTTCCCCTGTATGACATGCATGATGTTCATTGCTGTCAACCACAGCGTGACCCTCTCGCGCCAACATTTGTAATTAGACCCATCGAAAACATTTGGTTTCATTGATGCGGCAAAACCAGCTACCGAAAGCCTATTATTAACATAAGGTTTTTGGATTGTTAGAAATTTAGGCATCATTTGGTATATTTTAATTCCAGAAATTAGCAACAAATTCATGACAACAGTGAGTGATCTAGTGGTAACATAACATGTGTTAGTGTTCAAGTTAATTCTCCTAAATAATATGAACAACATGAGAAACCGAAACAAGAACAAAATGATGTTCAGGATGTACCCAGAGGCGGGGCCGGTACCGGAGGCACCGGATGCGCCGTCACCAGCTGGAGGAATAGTGTTAACCATCCTCGACTGGCCTTGCTCGAAGTAGTCGATCTAGTTCGGTGCAGTGGTGAGTCGATGCAGTGGAGTCCCTCGAACGGTCACCGGGACGTAGTCGTTCACGTGAGGAAGACAGCCACCAGGAAGTAGTCGTTCGGGTTGACGAAGTTGGCCACCAGGAAGTAGTTGTTCGGGTTGACGAAGTTGGCCACCAGGAAGTAGTCGTACGGATGATGAAGTTACCTGCCGGGAAGTAGTCGTTCACAACAGCGAGCAGGCGCGTACTCGTACGCCCCCAAAAACCTTATCGCCCGCCTATCCCGAGCAGGATCACTAGACAGGGAGGTTCGGAGGCAACTGCTCACGCAAGTAGAGTGCGCAAAGCTTGCGTTGGGAATGGAAGAGAGCAGCAAAAACAGGGAGAAGAGAGAGGTCTCCTGAAAGGAGTACCAGAGAGGGAGAGTCTACTTGTGTTCTGGCTATGGGAGAGAGCCCCTCTTATATAGGCTACCAGAGGAGGAGGGGGGATGAACCTAGACACTGCTTGGAGGCAGCAATGGCCATAATGACGTTAGTTACTGGTCAGCCCAATAATTCCATTAAACGTCATCAGTTACTCTCAGCCATCAAATCGGACTCAATCAATGTCAGTTGTGGCAAAGTGTTCATCACACAGCACACGCCGAGCGGCTCGGCACGGCCACGGCACGCCACGGCCACGGCAAGGCGAGCGAGCGCGCGTGTGGCACGCTCTTCTCCTTCTACCAACTTCACAAGTGGTCCACAATTGGTCCACTATTTATGTTGGTTAGGATTCCCGTTGACTCTCCATTCGGGATTTAATTCTTTGATTAATTGAGACTTAAATGGGCCAAGGCCCAATTAATCTAACAAAAGTCCCACCTCATTTCTCCTGACCGACCTATAACTATTTCCATTCAATGCTGGTTCTCTATAAGTTATTCGTCCTAAATAGCGGCACTGACTACTTGGTTCATGCTTATTGGTATTTGATTTACACATGCACCCACACTGATCATGGATCGCTCAAAAGCTAGCTAGTCGTCTGACGTTCCCCGTTGCAAACATGTTAGCAAACTGTTGTCAAAACTCCAAACATATGTGCAAAAATATGTATAGATATAGGCACGGGAAGCATCAGCAGCTCAAAGGACAGGATATAGATATTACTTCCAGGATTCAGGTCCTGTTTAGCTTAGTCCCCTCCTAGTCACTGTACTAAACTTTAGTCACTACCTGTTTAGTTTCAGATCCGTGATGATGTCTCCCACCATGCCTTGCCTCTGCCCTGTTGTGCCTTGACAAGCTACTAGCCGGCTTCGGGGTACACAATTTTTTCATATATTCAATTAAACAATGTTCTTGCAGTACATAAATCTCATTATTACAAATTAGCACATGTAATCTACTAAACAAACCATCAGCTATCTAATCCCGAAACCGGTTCATATGATCTTCGTCCCCATGTCGTGTACAAGCTATATTTTCATCATGATAACACCGACGACGGTTTGGACGGTGGAACATAGTTTTCATCAAGATAATTCCGATGATGTCATCATCGTCCATAGCACCCTCTCTATTGAAATTATGAAGTGACATGCATGCCATAATTATTTGGCTTTGCTTAGTTATAGGATAACTAGGTAAATTTAGCAAAATCCACCATTTCATCTTCGAAACTCGAAAAGACCCGTCCAGGACATTTCATTGTGACGAATGTGCATAATTCAAGAGCTCCGTTTTACCTCTTGGCATTGGGCCTTGTCGAATCTCTAGAAGATAATACTTTGTACCCTTGTACGGTGAAACAAAACCCGGTCGGTTTTGGTACCCTGAGTCTACTTGATAAAACTTCCCTACACATTCAAGTTATTTCATTATATCTTATAAAATAATTATTTTCCTCTACTAAATTCCCTAATAATTATATCAATCTTGGAAAATTTACAAATTGAAGAAAAATATGATTTTTAATTATGCTTACTAATCACAACCTAAAATCCCAAAAAAATTATGGTGTGATAGTAACCTGGAAATTTTTTGAAAAGGCTAAACTATCGTGGCCTCGACAACCTTTGTGCTCATGTGTTTCTAGTGTTTGCGTGCATGTAGATCCGGGTGACCTTTCCTCTCAATGTTCATTTACCTTATAAAAAATTAAGTAATTATTATTTATTTTGTTTGTGACTCACTTTGTCATCAGAAGTACTCTAAGTATAACTTATTATTTTGTATATTTGGACTAAATTTTTAAATAAGATGAATAATTAAATATTATGAGAAAAATAAACATTGAATAGTAAATATGAACGGAGGGAGTAAGAACCACTGCCACTGGGGCATGCTGCCACATGTGAACGTGAAATGAAGGCAAATGTTTTTATTGCTATCTTCATTTTTGTTGTTTTCTGAGGCATGTTGTGATGGCTCTTACCCTTGAAAATGATGGTCCAACTTGCATTGGCCACGTCCTTTGAATCTGAAGTAGATACCATCTTGTCTGGCATTACATAATCAGTTTTCTATACTACACTACTCCGTACTATGTAGGTACATGTATGGAGAAATAACTTACCACAATGAATGGGGTCATGAACAAGTTTACGACCAGACCACAACTTAGTAATTGCTTTCAACATGATAGAGCATGGTGGACTGCTCCTACCAGTGTTCAGTAGTCAAGCGTGAAGCCCCAGAGGATACCAAAATCGACTTCAACAACAGTTTCGTCTCTTTTGTATCTAATAATGAAACATTTGTTTTCCACTCGGAGCATTTTCCATCTATATTGGAATTTACAATCAAGCACTAATATATTGAATTGAAAATAAGAAAAATATGATCTAAAAAAATTGAAAACTGATCAAGGGGCAAATTAGCGAGGGATGAAGGCATGGAAGAAGCGCACATTATGACCACATGGGGACAGGCTCAGATCTGGCTGCTGAGCTGAAACTACTCACGTTTGGTATAATGCACAGCCTACAGAGTCGATGTTTACTTACCTGCAATAAATGGATATTCTTATAGTGTACTCCCAATATAAGACATTTCAAGATTAAAAATTTGCACCAATATAACTGTGAGCTACAGAAGAGAGAAGGAATTCCAGATATTGTCCAAGCCACTCTACCGACTACTATAGATGCATTTTTAATTTAGGTCCAGTTAAATATGCATTTGTAGGGGTGGATGTGAGGCCCGCTCCTACTCACATGTAAAAGTCGTTGCAGGGACAAGCCTTCAACCAAGATTAAAAATTCATTTTCCAGGAGCAGGCGTCGCCTTTGAAACTGGAATTCTGAGGACAAACTAGCCTACCACCCAGCCCTAAACATGGACCAAAATTTAAAAAATTAGCTGCCCGTGGTGGCTTGCCACTTGCGTTGCAGTGCCCGTCCCTGCGCTGCTCTTTGCCTCCACCTCCACTCCTCACAGCCTTGCTGTTGCCGTCGACTCGCAATGCCCCGCGAGACATGTTATCCTGACACTTGCGAGGTACTCAATCCTAACAGCTGATCATGTTTTTATATGCATGCATTCGTGTCGCATTAGATGCATCTTAAATTTTCTCATGCTGTATCTCAACCAGGATAGGAATCTTTAGTGGTGTGGATAAAACATAAAGGGAGAGGACTCACGTGTTTCGATTCAATTGGTTTGTACCTCTCCGTTTTTTAATCTGCACCAAATTCCTTGTTTCTGTCCTGTGGTTTACAAGAAAAAGATGCATCAACCAGATTCCATTTTTTTATTCTGCACGGATAGATTGAAGTTGACATAGATGCAATTGCAACCTTGTATTCTACATAATAATCCCAACAACAAATATTATTGACTAAGATGCATCGAGCAGTTCAACACAAACATTTAGGCGGATAAAGAACCGACGACAATCGACTTACAGCTCAACATTTCCCCTGATACCATATTAAGCTATATAAGCACCAACCAATCCTAACAAAAATATTAACATGATAGAGAAAAGTAAGCAGTTCGCATATAATAAACAATGTATTTAACCGTCGATAGATTTCTTGGCAAAACATTGTCTGGGTTGTAACATTGGAGCCCAAGTAAAAATATATTTTAGCATTAAAATAAAATGTTCCATGAAGAAAAAAGGCATTTCGGCATTAAAAACAAGGTGTCAGTTTTTTTAAAGAAAAAACAGATTTGAAGTGTTCTGGGCTTCTGGCATAAGAAAATACTAGATGATACCCTGCACGATGCTGCGGGAATTTTTTAAATAAAATTTAAGATGAAATTTAAAAATAGATACATTAAGCTAATTGCATGCAACATTCTTCTGTAAAAGACATTATACATAAAAACATGTTTATTTTTATGAGAGAGGATGGCTCTAAAATGATTGATCATCCATGTATATCTTTCCTGTTGCACTAGCAAGACTAGTAGATTGTACACATAGATGTTATTATACATAGAAAATCGGTAGAATACATAAATATATGGTCCTAGTTAATGGTTACGTGGCATCTGACATAGTGATTTCCTATATGACATGGATATCTTACATGTTGAGAGAAATAGAGCCAATGACTTTTAGTGGGTGCATCTATATAGGTTATATAGATATGTTTCAGTAATGAAGTAAAATATTTCAAGTAGACAAAAAAAACGTTATAGTTTTAATTTAGTTTTTCTGCAATAGAAGAAGACTGAATCAAAATTGCTGGATATTATGGTCTTCAACAGATATGGCAGAAGTTTTCCTTTTGTTCCGAGCTGGCTGCAAACTGAGATAGCGTCGATATAAGTTCCTGACTACGACCTCGTGTTAAAAAATATTGTGCCTCGGTGTCGTTCTCGTGTTGATCTTAGCGAAGGCGTTTGTGATATTGTTATTTCCGCTGCAGTGGTGCTAGTTGATCTGTCGGGATCTCGACGCTAGTACCAGTTTTATCTAACAAGTGGTATCAGAGCCAGAGCTGTGAATATCTTCGGAGAGGTGCGATGAGTATGTTTCCACACCGCGTCGGAGTCACACAATGTCCACAGAGGGACATGGCGCAAGGTGGAGCATGGTGGCGGTCGACGATTCGATCGGTGGAGTCGGACACTTTGAGGAGGAGACTCAAACTATCCGATGAGCAAGACATCAGCGGGATGCGTCCAGATGTGGAGATCGGGAATGATTGAGCTGTTTGGCTGCTATTCGATAGGGGTCGGTCAGACGTGACGGCCAAGTTCGATGGTGCGGCCGGAAGACGTCGTGGACGAGGACGACGACTTCGGTGGCGAAAGCCACGGTGGACTCGGCGTGTTTAATGGACCTGGCTTGTTTTCAGGTTACGTGATTGCGATGTGGCGGACGGTGGCCAAGGGAACATGGACGTGCTGGCACCTAGGGCGCAGCCAGGAGGGCAGACGTGGGCAGCCAGGACGGCGTCGTGTGTTGCGGCGCCGAGGAGCTGGAGCACGATCTCGTATTGGCGTGGTGGAGCTAGGGTCCTGCACGTGCCCATGAGAGCTTGGATCCTAACGTGAGGGTGCAGGCCACATGCATGTGCATGGATGGTGCATGCCATCGTGAGGAAAGTCCACTTCAGACTTGTTTTGTTTAGTGGTATCAAAGCCGAAGGTCAGAAAATCGTGAACGTCTCTGGAGGGTCACACGGGTGTTGTGACTGGAGAGTTGGACTCGGGGCCTGGGATAACGTCTTTCGGGATATATCACATGGGGTGTATGTGATGGAAGAGTTGGACCCGATGTGTGACGGAGGAGATTGTTAGGTTTAGTCCCACATCGGAAATTGATGGTGGGGGAGCACAGTATGTAAGTCGGGGGCAGCCCTCACCTAACGGACTAGTCTTTTGGGTTGAGTTATGCCTTGGCCTTGGTTGGTTGTGGCTCCGGTGGATCTGGGCATGTTGGGACGCCGACCCGTGGGTATAGCGGGTTGTGCCGGATTGCGATGTGCACTATAACAGCAGCACTGAAGGGACAGCTCAGATCTGGCGCTACTGATCTGAAACTACTGACGTTTGGTATAATGCACTAGCTTGCAGAGTCTATGTTCGTTACCTGCAATAAATGGATTTTCTTACCGTGTACTCCCACCATCTGTAATATAAGACATTTAAGGATTAAAAATTTGCACCAATATAACTGTGAGCTACAGAAGAGAGAAGGGTTGTGTTTAGATGAGGTGAAAAGTGGGTGAAAAAGTCACATCGGACACTGTAGCGTACTGTAGCACTTTTCGTTTGTTTGTGGTAAACATTGTCCTATCCTAACCTAACTAGGCTAAAAAGATTCGTCTCGTCGTGTATATCAAAACTATGCAATTAGTTTTTTTATTTACCCATGTTTAGTGTTCCATACATGTGTCATTTACTATATTTAATGTTTTGGTGTGATGTTGATGTGATGTCGATGGGATGGAAAGTTTTGGAATTCAAGGGAACTAAACACAGCCAAGGAATTTCAGATCAGGTCCAAGCCACTGCACTCACTACTGTATAGGCTCTGTTTAGTTCCAAAAAATTATCTCTTCAAATTTCACTATTCACCTATCACATCAAATCATATCATATCTCTTCTCATGCATGAAGCATTAAATATAGGTAAATGAAAAAACTAATTGCATAGTTTTGATGTACACGATGAGATGAATCTTTTGAGCCTAGTTAGGTCATGGTAGGACAATATTTATCATAAACAAACGAAAAGTGCTACAGTGCGCTACAGTGTCTGATGTGACTTTTCTTCCCACTTTTCACCCCCTCAACTAAACACCCCCATAGAAGCATTTTTAGGTCTAGTTAAATATGCATTTGTAGGAGTGGATTTGAGGCCCCACTACCAGAATGATCGACATCTGCACCGGGTGGGAAAGCACTTTAGCACCGGGTTTCCCACCCGGTGCAACTAATCCGAGGCTAAAGGGGTACCCCTTTAGCACCGGGTTGAATAACCGGTGCTAAAGGGGCCCTTTAGCACCGGGTGCAGCCACGACCCGGTGCTAAAGGCCCTGCCAGCGCCGTTAGCAGGGCCTTTAGCACTGGGTCGTGGCTGCACCCGGTGCTAAAGACCCTGCCTTTAGCACCGGTTGCTGTCTGCAACCAGTGCTAAAGACCCCGGATTTCTTTTTTTTTTTGCTTTTTTCAGTAGCCATGCGTGCACGTCTATATACTTATATATTCTAATACGTGTATTCTAATGCGTATTCGGCCGACTCTATATTCATACTAGCTGACATTTCATCAAAATAGAAGACATATATATTACAAAAGTAGATATTCATGCATGTCAACTCGAGTTATATATATTTAAACTGTATTTTCTACTTAATTAAGATTGACGATATCGAGGAGACGCTGAGCTAGTTCTCGCAAGTCCTCGGGAAAAACTAAGGAGCCGTCGATTGGGCTTAGGGTGCCTCCATGACCATAGTACCAATGCTTGGTCCTTGTGGGCCAGTCATGTGTCGCTGGAGTGATGCCTCTAGCATATAGATCTTCTTCCATCTTCTCCCATTTAGCGATGCTTGCCTTGTAACCTCCCGAACCCATCTTATGAGAGTACTTCTTATTTGCGGCGTTTCCAGCGTTTCTAGCGCTAGCCGTTGCACCCTCTTCGGAGGTTTTGTACTCAATGAATGCTTCCCACTCATCATTGGTGATCTTCTTATACTTCTCAGGATCCGGGGCCTCTCCGGTTTTGAGAAATTGCGAGTACAACTTCTTCTTGAAATCCTGAAACAGAACTGCCATCTTCTTCATTGTCCAATCCCTCAGTTCTGCTTCATGAGTGCTAGGCCAGTCGAATATTGCCTTTAATTCCCTCCATAGCATCTCCTTCTCCGTATCGGGGAGCACGTACTCCTCAGTGGGGTCCGTGGACTTCCATTTTCTGATACTAATGGGCACATTGTCCCGTACAATTACCCCGCACTGAGATACAAATTTCTTGGCCACTTTTGGGGGCTCAACTGGCTCCCCGTCATCCTCCACTCGGGTGATGTGTAACTTGACATCCTTCAGCTTCTTTGTGGTCGATCGTTTTTATTTCTTAGCTCGACTTGTAGAAGCAGAGGCGGCCTACACAAATTACATATATACGAGATGATATAGAGATGGTATACATAATTGACATGTACAGTAAAAATTTATGTTATCTATATACACACCTGACTAGACGAGGGCTAGTTACCGGCCCCTTCAACATTTTCGGCCTGGACATTGGCGGCCCCTTCAACATTTTCGGCCCTTCCAATGATCCCCAACACATCATCCATGGACATTGGTTGGGTTACCATATTGAAAAATTGATTCGCTAAGAACGTGTCGTTGTCCTCTTGAATGGGTGGGACAGGGGTGTTGTTGTCCTCTTGCATGGGTGGGACGGGGTTGTTGTTGTCCTCTTGCATGGGTGGGACGGGGCTGTTGTTGTCCGCCATCTATAGAATTAAAAATAATTGATAAAAAATATATACAAAGCATACATATTCCCAATATGATTCGCTAAGGGTTCGCTAAGGGTTCGCTAAGGGGGGTCGGTGCGCGAAAAAACGGATTCGCTAAGGGGTTCGGGTGCGCGGTGGGTTCGGGTACATAGAATTTCCAATATACATTTAAATGAAGCATTTTCCAATATACATTTCAAACATATAACATTTCCAATATACATTTCAATGTAAATATCTCCAATACATTTAAATGGAGCATTTTCCAATATACATTTCAAACATATAACATTTCCAATATACATTTCAATGTATATATCTCCAATACATTTAAATGAAGCATTTTCCAATATACATTTCAAACATATAACATTTCCAATATACATTTCAATGTAAATATCTCCAATACATTTAAATGGAGCATTTTCCAATATACATTTCAAACATATAACATTTCCAATATACATTTCAATGTAAATATCTCCAATACATTTAAATGGAGCATTTTCCAATATACATTTCAAACATATAACATTTCCAATATACATTTCAATGTAAATATCTCCAATACATTTAAATGGAGCATTTTCCAATATACATTTCAAACATATAACATTTCCAATATACATTTCAATGTATATATCTCCAATACATTTAAATGGAGCATTTTCCAATATACATTTCAAACATATAACATTTCCAATATACATTTCAATGTAAATATCTCCAATACATTTAAATGAAGCATTTCCCAATATACATTTCAAACATATAACATTTCCAATATACATTTCAATGTATATATCTCCAATACATTTAAATGGAGCATTTTCCAATATACATTTCAAACATATAACATTTCCAATATACATTTAAATGAAGCACATATATTTCTAATATACATAGAATTAAAAATAATTGATAAGAAATATAAACATTTAAATGAAGCACATATATTTCTATTATACATAGAAAAGGTGCATGACACACAACTAAACTTTATTCATTCCAATATCTTTTATCTGTCGCAATCTTTTTTAAAAACCACTTTACCTCTGCTTCTTTTTCTTAAATTACCACGCCCAATTATCAATTATTATATGCAGGCAATGTTATCTATGGTGAAATTCCACAAAGCCAGATAGCACGGCATGATCCAAAAATACAAGAAAATGGCATCTATGCTATATCAGGCGTTTCAAAGTTACAAATCCTCAACCATCATTTAGGCCAGTCCATACGCCTTATATGATTGAGTTCACCTATTACAAAGAGATCAAGAGTGTTCACAGAGGCTCACCGTGATGGGCGGCGGCGGGGACGACCGACGGGCGCGGGGACAGGGCGCGGCCCGGGACGAGGGCGGCGGCGCGGCGTGGGAGTGGGGACGACAGGCGGCGGCGGCGTGGGCGCGGGGACCACGGGCGGCGGCGGCGACGGGCGACGGCGGCGGCGGCTGAGGAGACGAGGGGGCACCGGCGGCGGTTTCGATCTGGGAGGAATGAGGGCGAAGTGAGGGAGGGGAGAGAAGTCCCCGACCTATATAGGTCCGGGGCATTTAGCACCGGGTGCAGCCACGACCCGGTGCTAAAGGGCCTTTCGCACCGGGTCTGTACAACACCCGGTGCTAAAGGCCCCCCCTTTAGCACCGGGTCTTCCCACCACCCGGTGCGAAAGGCCTTTTAGCACCGGGTCTTCTACACCCGGTGCTAAAGGGGGTAACTGTGCGCCAGACGAAGGCCTTTAGCACTGGGTGCAGCCACGACCCGGTGCTAAAGGCCCCCCCTTTAGCACCGGGTCTTCTACACCCGGTGCTAAAAGCCGTAACTGGCGCCAAACGAAAATTGGGGGCCTTTAGCACCGGATTTTAGATCAACCCGGTGCTAAAGGCCCCAAATTTTCGTTTGGCGCCCAGTTTCCAAACCGGCCTTTAGCACCGGGGGCTACTATTTGGGAATCTTATAAATATAGTTTTTAATATATAGTTATTAATACTTGTTTTAATTCAGTTATTAATACCTATTAAAAATATACATTACATAAGAAAATCTTATAAATTACTAGCAAAATCAATATAAAAGTCTAGAAAATCTTATAAATTAATAGAAAATCTTATAAATTACTAGAAAATCTTATAAATTACTAGAAAATCTTATAAATTAATAGAAAATCTTATAACTTACCTGAAAATCTTATAACTTACTAGAAAATCTTATAAATTACTAGAAAATCTTATAAATTACAAAAATTGATAACTAAATGAAAGATTTTGGAACATTAAATGGTCTCAGATGAAAAAGTCATGAATACCAAAATTTCATATCTCATCAAGATCTACAATCTTTATTTAAGTCATTTTTGCATTTGAGAAAGTGGTAATATACATTGTTCATTAATCCTAGATTCACTCGCATAGTTTCTAAAACTTTGTTAGAGACTTGTCAAATTTGTACTACATGTTATTACCCATTTTGAAAATGACAAAATGACCTAAATAAAGATTGTAGATCATGATGAAATATGAAACTTTGGTATTCATCACTTTTTCATTTGACATCACCTAGTGCGAAAAAAACCTTGGTTGTAGTTGTCATTTTTAATTCAAAATTTGGATTGTTCAAACACGAGAAGATTTTTCAAAATAATAACATTAATAAGTTTCATAACTTGATAGAGTATGATTTTAGGAATTTTCAGGAAGAAAAATGATCTTTTTTGAAGTTTGTACGAGGGAGAACGACTAGTTACAACTTTTATACAGAGATTAAAAAGAAAAATTGTTCTTGTTCATCCAGTGACGTGGCTCGTGTGCGCCCGGTGACGTGGCCAGCTGGCGCACGGCCGCCGCGGCCCGGTCGTGGCCTTTAGCACCGGGTGCAGCCACGACCCGGTGCTAAAGGCCACGACCGGGCCACTGACGTGGCTCGTGTGCGCCCGGTGACGTGGCCAGCTGCCGCACGGCCGCCGCGGCTCGGTCGTGGCCTTTAGCACCGGATGCAGCCACGACACGGTGCTAAAGTCCCTGTGCTAGAAAATCTTATAAATTACTAGAAAATCTTATAAATTACTAGAAAATCTTATAAATTACTAGAAAATCTTATAAATTAATAGAAAATCTTATAAATTACTAGACAATCTTATAAATTACTAGAAAATCAATATCAAATGCTAGAAAATCTAATAAATTACTAGAAAATATTATAAATTACTAGAAAATCTTATAAATTACTAGAAAATATTATAAATTACTAGAAAATCTTATAAATTACTACAAAATCTTATAAATTACTAGAAAATCAATATAAAATGCTAGAATTAATAAAAACAATCTTATAAATCAATAGAACATAAATGCAAATATAGTTATTACAAATTGGGTGGAACATAGTGCAATTAAATTACATGGCATCATCGTTTAGTCGGACACTAATAAACTTCCTCTTTACAAATGTTCCTTGATTGTGATCACGCCGTAGATACGGTGTCTCCTCCGCCGCTAACAGGATGCTTGGGTCATCAGCCACTGAGAATGGAGGCCGGCCATCGAGCATATCATAATCTTCATCTGTCTTGTCCTCAACTCCTACGATTTTTCTCTTTCCAGGAAGAACTATATGACGCTTTGGCTCGTCTTGTGATGGGTCCAATTGCTTACCCCCACCTTTCTTATCCGCCCCTTTCTTCGGTCTGCTAGCCATGTCCTTCACATAAAAAACTTGTGTGACAGCTTTGCCCAGGACGAACGGTTCGTCTAGAAAGCCAGTCTTGTTTAGGTCCACTAACGTCATTCCATAGTCCGCTTCAACTTTAACACCTCCTCCAGTCAGCTTCACCCATTGGCACTTGAACAGTGGGATCTTCAAAGGTCCGTACTCTAGTTCCCATATCTCCTCTATGATTCCATAGTATGAGTTTGTATTGCCATTGGTGTCTGTCGCGTCGATCCGGACACCACTGTTTTGGTTGGTGCTTTTCTTGTCCTGGGCTCTTGTGTAAAATGTATACCCATTGATGTCGTATCCTTGGAATGTCAAGATCGTGCTCGATGGACCTCTAGCTACAAAAGCTAGCTGCGCATCAATGCCCTCGACACCCATAAGACGTCTTCGCAACCAATCGGCGAAAGTACTATTGTGCAGACGCTGAATGAAGGCCGCAGACTTTGTTGAGTTTTCGTCCCTGAGAATCTGCATGTGCTCCTCGATGTACGGAGCAACTAAGGTTGATTGTTGCAAAACTGTGAGGTGCGCTTTACGAAATGTCTCAACGTCCTTGATCACCATCGATCTTCTCCCTAGTGTGCCCTTTCCACCAAGTCTCCCCTCGTGATGGGATTCGGGCACACCAATCGGCATAAGATCGTCGACAAAGTCAACACAGAATTCAATGACCTCCTCCGTTTCGTATCCCTTAGCACTGCATCCTTCTGGACGAGAATGATTACGGACATACTTCTTTAGGACAGCGAAGAACCTCTCAAATGGGAACATGTTGTGTAGAAATACTGGGCCCAATATACGAATCTCTTTGACGAGGTGAACCAATAGATGTGTCATGATATTGAAGAAGGATGGTGGAAATATCATCTCAAAGCTGACAAGACGTTGCACCACGTCATTCTGTAGTTGATCTAAGTGGTCTGGATTGATCACCTTCTGAGAAATTGCATTGAGGAATGCACATAGCTTCACAATGGCTTTCCGCACGTTAACTGGTAGCACACCCCTGAGTATGACGGGAAGCAGCTGTGTCATCAACACATGGCAGTCGTGAGACTTCAGGTTTGTGAACTTCTTCTCTTTCATATTTATTATTCCCTTAATATTGGAGGAGTAGCCAGACGGAACCTTGATACTGTTCAAGCATTCAAACATGCTTGCCTTCTCTTCTTTGCTGAGAGTGAAGCTGGCAGGACGCAAGTACTGGCGTCCTTTGTCTCTCTTTTCTGGATGTAGATCAGTCCGTTGCTTCAATCGTTTCAGATCCTGACGTGCTTCCAGTGTATCTTTTGGCTTCCCATAAGTACCCAGGAAGCTTATCAAGTTCACGCAAAGATTCTTCGTCAGATGCATCACATCAATCGCGTTACGGACCTCTAAACGTTGCCAATAAGGTAGCTCCCAAAAGATAGACTTCTTCTTCCACATCGCGGCACGACCATCCTCGCCCGTCGGAGCAGCCTGGCTTCCGTCTCCCTTGCCAAACACCACGTGTAGGTCCTTCACCATATCAAATAGCTCTTCTCCACTCCGGTGTCTCGGCTTTGTACGGCGGTCAGCATTCCCGCCAAAATGCGCACATTTCTTTCGTAGCTCATGCTTCGCCGGAAGGAATCGACGGTGACCCATGTACACAACTTTACGACAATGTTTCAAATACATGCTTTCGGTTTCCTCTAAACAGTGAGTGCATGCTTTATATCCTTTGTTTGATTGTCCTGATAGGTTACTTAGTGCAGGCCAGTCGTTGATGCTTATGAAAAGCAGTGCTCGAAGGTCAAACTGCTCCTGTTTGTCCTCATCCCACATGCTAACACCTTCATTCTTCCACAGCTGCAAAAGTTCGTCAACCAATGGTCTTAGGTACACATCAATGTCGTTGCCAGGTTGCTTTGGGCCTTCGATGAGCACTGGCATCATAATGAACTTCCGCTTCATGTAGAGCCAGGGGGGTAGGTTGTAGATACAAACAGTCACGGGCCAAGTGCTATGACTACTGCTCATTTCACCGAAAGGGTTCATGCCATCGGTACTTAAACCAATCCTAACATTCCTCGCATCAGCATCAAACTCTGGGAATGCTCTGTCGATGTTCCTCCACTGGGATCCATCGGCGGGGTGTCTCAACATGCCATCCTGCTTACGTTCTTCTTTGTGCCAGCGCATCAGTTTGGCATGGTCTTTGTTCCTGAACAAACGCTTCAGACGGGGTATCAGAGGGAAATACCACATCACCTTCGCAGGGATTTTTTTTCTTAGAACGCTCTCCCCCAACATCACCAGGGTCGTCCCGCATGATCTTGTATCGTGCGCAGGTGCAAACCGGACAACGATCCAAGTGTTCGTACTGTCCGCGATAGAGGATACAGTCATTAGGACACGCGTGTATCTTCTGCACCTCCAAACCGAGAGGGCAAACAACACGTTTTGCTTGATACGTCGTCGATGGCAATGTGTTACCCTCTGGAAGAATCTTCTTTACGAGTTTCAGTAGCTCCTCGAAACCCTTATCAGTAACACCATTTGCTGCCTTCCACTGCAGAAGTTCAAGTGTGCTACCCAACTTCTTTAGCCCCTCTTTGCAATCTGGGTACAGGTCAGTCTTGTGGTCCTGCAACATGCATTGTATCTTTTTCAGTTCCTTATCATTGCCGCAGTCTTTCTCGGCATCACGCAACATTTGCCCGAGTCCATCAGTAGGTTCATTTTCCTGAGCAACATCTTCCTAAGCATCGCCTTCCCGAGCAACATCTTCCTCATCGGCATCACCCATTGCAGCATATGCAAAGGAACCGTAGTATTGAGCCAATAACGGAATGTCGTCATCGGCCTCGTCTTCTTCATCTTCATCCATTAGAACTCCTCTTTCACCGTGCTTCGTCCAAACAGAATAATTCCTCATGAAACCGTGCCTCATCAAATGCACCTGAAGACAACCTCTTTATTTGTACGATTGTATATTTTTACAATGGGTGCATGGGCAGAACATGAAACCGGACGGCGTCCTGTTAGCCTCGGCGGCATCGAGAAACGTCCTAAGGCCATCACGGAACGCCTGAGCGTGGGGGTCCCCGTACATCCATTGTCTATTCATCTGCATTATTAACCAATAACAAATATACAATACAATTTAAAGATAAAAAAATTTAATATATAAATAAATACAAATTATAATATATATTCCATTATATAAATAAATTTCTAAAACTACATTACTATATTCATTAAATATAACATTACTATAAGCCTTATAAGATTTATAAGATTTATAAGATTTTCTAGCATTTTATATTGATTTTCTAGTAATTTATAAGATTTTCTATTAATTTATAAGATTTTCTAGCATTTTATATTGATTTTCTAGTAATTTATAAGATTTTCTATTAATTTATAAGATTTTCTAGCATTTTATATTGATTTTCTAGTAATTTCTAAAACTACATTACTATAAGCCTTATATCTATTCACAAGTCATACAAAACAAAATACTAACTAGCTTGCCTTCTCTCTCCATTTAAAACACAACATGAACGCTCTCTCCACCATGAACTCAAGCTCTCTCCTCTCTCTCCTCCAAGAACACAAGCTCTCTCTAGCTAGCTTTACTTTGATTCACAAATCCCTCTATTTCTAAATCATAGAAGGATTACAAGCTAAATAAAACATTAGAGAATGAAAGAGTGTACCTTGTAGTGCTCCTTAAATGAGTAGAATCTTCACAAATTTTGAAAAAAATTTGGGCAGCACCTCCCCTCCCACGGCCGAGCAGCATGAACACAGCGCCTAAGTGTTCAGCTGGCTCGGGCGGGGGAGGAGGAAGCCCCTATATTCAAACACATTAGCACCGGGTCGTGGCAAGACCCGGTGCTAATGTTCACCCTTTAGCACCGGGTGCAGCCACGACCCGGTGCTAAAGGCCTCGGGCACATTAGCACCGGGTCGTGGCTGCACCCGGTGCTAAAGGGTGAACATTAGCACCGGGTCTTGCCACGACCCGGTGCTAATGTGTCCGCCCTGACACACCTCCGCGCCGCCCCCGCTCCTAGCCGTTGGACCCGGTGCTGAAGCCCCATCAGCACCGGGTTCAAAAATGGCCGAGGCGGAGGAGGCGGGCGGATGTGAAGGATTCTGGTAGTGCCCGCTCCAACTCACACCTAAAAATCGTTGCAGGGACACAGGCGGTATTCCCCACCGAATGATACTCTTGTATATCCAGGACACGTGTGGAGCTAGCACAATATCTGAAATTACTTTCTTCGTGTCTAGCTTGACCACCGTGCATATTGATTGAATGAAGCACAACCATACCAGCAACTCGTACTCCAAATTGTCAAGTCCAGGCCACTGCACTGCAGTAGAATTTGTAACTCTATATAATCACGGGCGCACAGCCGTCCGCCGGTGTGCGAGATCAACCAATGCCTGGCATCCGCAACAACGCCGCGTCTTGGTTCTCCGTCCAGTCCGTCCATGACCCACAGCCACGCATACACCAGAGACAAGGACTGGAATGAAGAGCTGGGATAGCTGTTGGGACTTTGATGTTATCCTGAAAGTATGTGGCCGAAAAATACTTAATTATGTGACCCAGCACTTGTGAGTGACTCAATCCTAACCGCTGATCATGTTTTGATATGCGTGCATTCGTGTCGCATTAGAGTGTACTCCGTATCTCAATTTACCTCATGCCGTATCTCAACCAGGCTAGGAATCTTTAGTGGTGTGGATAAAACATAAAGAGAGAGGACTCGCGTGTTTCGATTGGCGTGTAATCCATCAATTTAATAACTTTGTACCTCAGTTTTTTATTCTGCACCAAATTCCTTGGTTCTGTCCTGTGGTTTAGAAGAAAAAGATGCATCAACCAAATTCCGCTTTTTTATTCTGCACCAGATAGATTGAAGTTGACATAGATGCAAATGCAACCTTGTATTCTACATACTAATCCCAACAACAACTATTATTGACTAAGATGCATCAACCAGTTCAACAAAAACATTTAGGCGGATAAAGAACAGACGACAATCTACTTACAGTTCAACATTTCCCCTAATACCATATTATGTTATAAGCACCAACCAATCCTAACAAATATATTAATATGCTAGCGAGAAAGGTAAGCAATTCGTTTATAATAAACACTGTATTTAACTGTCGATAGATTTCTTGGCAAAACTTTGTCAGACTTGTAACATTCGAGCCCAAATAAAAATATTTTTTAGCACTAAAATAAAATGTTCCACGAAGAGAGAAAAAGCATTTCGGCATTAAAAACAGGGTGTCACTTTTCTAAGAAAAAACAGATTTGAAGTGTTCTGGGCTTCTGGCATAAGAAAATATATGCTTCAGCAATGAAGTAAAATATTTCAAGTAGACAAAAAAACGTTATAGTTTCAATTCAGTTTTTCTGCAATAGAAGGAGACTGAATCAAAATTGCTGGATATTATGGTCTGAAAATTGATAGGTTTCACCCATGAAGTGTCTCCATAGATATATATAGGTATCACATCACTCGCTCTTCAACAGATATGGCAGAATTGGAGTTATGGCAGATTTTTTCCTTTTCTTCTGAGCAGGCTGCACACTGAGATGGCCATGTTTCTTTGGTTTCTTTGATTTACTACAGTAATGCAACAGTTGCCATTCTCTAATCATGCGGTCAGAGCCCTCGTTAGATAGGTCTCGTGAATTAGCCTAAAGGTTGTGAAGTTAGTTTTATAAATCAACTTTATTTAATACATTTAATTGGACAAATATGTCTCTAAAAATGTTCACCCACCAAAAGAAACACAGCCGTAGTGTCTATAAGCTCCCGGCTTCGAGCTTGCTTATATAGCACATTCTGACTTGTTATATTACATCAGCTTTTGTTCCCCATGCCTCGACGATATTACACTAACTTATGCACAATGTGACATATATACATATGATAACATATACAGATCAAACGGGGATAGGAATTGAAAGTATCAGCAACATTCTGACCGCAATGCACCACCGAAGGGACAGGCTCAGATCTGGCTGTTGAGCTGAAACTATTATTCAGTGTCTATGTTCGTTACCTGCAATAAATGGATATTCTTACCGTGTGCTCCGACCATCTGTAATGTAAGATGTTTAAGGATTAAAATTTTGCACCAATACAACTGTGAGCAGAAGAGAGAAGGAATTTCAGATCAGGTCCAAGCCACTACACCCACTACTAAACATGCATTATTTGTAGCGGTGGATATAAGGCCCGCTCCAACTTACACCTAAAAATCGTTGCAGGGAAACAGGCCTTCAACCACGATTGAAAAATTAGTTTCCATGCAGCAGGCGAGTGCCTTTGAAAATGGATTTCTAAGGACAAAATAGCCCACCCAGCCCTAATGGACCAAAAAGTACAAAAATTAGCTGACCGTGGTGGCTTTCCATTTGCGTTGCATTGCCGGCCCCTGCGCTGCTCATTGCCTACACCTCCACTCCTTACAGCCTCGCTGTGGCCGTCGACTCGCAATGCCCCAGGATGGACTAGCCGTGTCCAGGATGCAAGTAGGCCATGGCAGATGAGACCTCCCATTCCAGATGCACCGTGAGTGGCCACAGGAAGTTCTCTCCGACTTCCTGTCTTTCTTGCATTGAGGTGCTGAAGATTGGATCATGGCCATGCGTGCAGATTACTGAGTGTTGTTATCGTCAGAGCAGATGGTAGTCTGGCCGTAGTCCACGGCCCAGCTTCTGTGTCCACGTACTAATTTTCCTCTCCACCGTGAGATCACCAGAGGATTTCAGTTGCCGATTAAATTCCTTTGCTATATTATTATTTTATTATTTCTTAAGTAATCTGCTGGTGTCAAGCCTACATCATGCTTAAGTAATAATTTGTAATTCTCTATTTTCACTCTATTACCAGAGTTCAGCATCCAGGAGCCATGCAAGCCTTCATGCACGCAAGCACATAAGTAGCGTGCCACTGTACCTGCATGGTATGCACGTCATCCTGAGCTTCTTCTTGCCATGTTTCTTGTCAAAACCCAGTACCACGTCAATATTCTTACAGTCAAGTGGCCCTGTAATTTAACCGTTGTTTTCTGTAATAATGACATCACTGCCGCCACGTCCTGATGATTCAATAATGATTATCTTTCCCCTCTGAAAATCCATATGTTTCTCATTTTAAATCTAATCACTACAAGAATAACTCACATCCGCACCCCTCATATGCCTCGGTGCACTCAAGATCCGGTGCTAATGTGACGTTAGCACCGGGTACGAAATTAGGGTGCCCCCCGAAATACTTTAGCACCGGTTGCTAACATCAACCGGTGCTAAAGGGTGACATTTAGCACCGGCTGGTGTTAGCAACCGGTGCTAAAGGCCCTCACACTTTAGCACCGGGTCGTAACACCACCCGGTGCTAAAGGGCTACCCTTTAGCACCGGGTTGTAACACGACCCGGTGCTAAAGACCCTTTCGCACCGGGTCGTGTTACGACCCGGTGCTAAAGGGGTGTCATATGCTACTACATAAGGAAAGCATCTTTTATCTCATCACATGTGTAGCGTAGGTGAGATGGTTAGGTGGGTACACGTGAGCCAAGATATCCTGAGTTTGAATCCCCGCAGCAACACATATTTTTTTGGCGAATAGGCACCCTTTAGCACCGGTTATTTCACCCGGTGCTAAAGGGGCACCCCTTTAGCCTCTGATGATCTGCACCGGTTGGGATACCCGGTGCTAAAGCCGGTTCCCAACCGGTGCAGATGTCTGTCATTCTAGTAGTGAATCTTAGCGATTCCTAAGCTCTTGGCAATCGTTGTATTAACGTGTATAATAATTTAGCTAGAGTGCTTCTTTAGTTCCGTTCATGATGTTTGTTGTACTGTTTCAATTTATTCTATTGTTTCCTTGTATGTTTGCCTTGGATGCTTGTGGTTGATTGATGCGAGTAGAACAAACACGATTTGTGAGATTTCAATAAGAAGATTTTGAAGACTATCTGAGCAGCTATATTTTGGATAAAAGCAAGTGTATTATGTTTATGCAATGTCCTTATAACTTTTAATTTCACCATCCATGCTTGTGCTTATTTTGATGGGTCCTAATTGAGGATATGCCTAGCGACCATAATGACCATCCATGCAACTTGGGTTTTCACATTCATGTCGGGTAGCTATACTTAGTTGCTTATATTGGGATATGGTGACACTAAAATCAAGATAATAATATTGTTTACTTTATGTTCAAAGGTATCTTCATATGCATAACTTTTGGTTAATACAAGATCATTACGCTTAATTGGAACATGGAGAACCACCCAGGAAAACAGTGCAACCACATGTATCATATGACTCTTATCTTGACTAATTAATTAGAAAGTTTAGTGGATGGTTATCTTACTTGAAAAGGGCATGGGGGAGGCCTTGATGTGGTATAGCCTAGTCCTCTTGAGCGGTCTGCTTTGCTAAGATACTTGACTCACTAGGGAGGGTTATGGTCTGCTTGGACTCGAAACCTTAGCGGGTTACTGTTTACTAAGGAAACTTTGCAAAGGCCTCGTAGCATCCCAATGCAGTCACACCTCGGTAGTGTGATGAGTGCCTGATTGGGTTTAAAGTGTACAATCTCTGCAAGCGTAAAACTGATATATCAGCCGTGCTCACGGTCAAGAGCGGTCTTGACCCTTACATGATTAATTTATCTGAATATGATCTAAACTGTGGTTACCTGAATATGATTATGGGTTTATATTTTTCTGTTTAATTGGGATGGTATAAACTTATATCTGCCAGTAACTAGGTGCTAATAAAATTTGACCAACTTATAAATGCTTACTGCAGTATGTCAGCCAACCCTGTTGCCTTAGCCTTGCATGTCATATTACATTTGCTAAGTATGTCATGTACTCACGCTTGCTATTTTTCCAAACTATTTTGTTCCATATCTATAATGCTGCTCAAAAGGGGAAGTCATTGTGAAGTTGGTGCTGAAATCTAGGCGTACGCAACCCCCAGTCAACTACCTGTGAAGTTTGGAGCCTTTGTTTCCAGGATACGTTGTATACTCTGATAGATTAGTAGTAAGTCATTTACATTTTATTTTAAATGATTCTATATCTCTTATTCAATACTGGCTTACTGTATGTGTGAAGCTTGATCTTGGCACACATACAAGGTACACTTGATTTGTTTTCTAAAACCGGGTGTGACAAATACTTGGGATTAATTAGAGCCATCCGTTCCAAGAAATCGAAAGATGGAAACAAAGTGAGTACCCAGAGGTACCTAATAGAGGTATCTTAATAGAGATACCAAATTCGTGGAACTATGTACCAAAAATAGTGGGACCAACCGTTAATTTAATATGGAAAACACCAGGTACTTTTAGGTACTGGTGGGTACCTCTCCAAGCATTGTAAAACAGCTCATTAGAATTTGCTATACTCCCTGGTAAAGGAAACTGTTTAGGACAAGGTTTGAGTCAAACTTTGGGAATATAAATCATGAATAACTTTTAAGTTGTTGAGTTTGAAATTATAAAATTTATATAGATAGATTTATTTTGAAAAATAATTTCATAAAAGTATACATGTATCACTTTTCGACAAATATTTTTATAGAAATAAGAAGTCAAAGTTGTGTTTTGAAGACCGTGTCGCTATCCTAAACGACTTTCTTTACCGGTGCTGAGGGAGTATATAGGTATGCCTCGAGAAATGCATAAGTGTGGAACCACTATAATCACATAAGACACGGTCCAGATTCAGTCTATAACCACTAATTATGGTGCTGGAGGAATAGTCGTCGCATTGCATCCATAGGGGAAAGGCAATGTAGATTCCAGAAAGCATCACAAATCTGAGAGGCTATTCTCCTGAACATCATGAATGTAGTTTGCTCACTCTGCACTCAGTATTTGACCAGCGGACCGATTAATTACATTGTCCTCTTAAATACAGGCAATATATGTACGGAATCTAAGCACTGGTTTACATGATAATGCTAAAATTATCTTTACACCCATATGCACCTCAACTGAAAGATTATTTTTAATCATCCCATGTTTAGAATGGGCATGTAGATGATGCAGATTGTATGCCTCAGTATCTCACCGGCTCCGAATAAGATCATGCATGGTTTTATGGTGTGTTCACTACTACAAAAACTCACATTGGTCGCTGTCAATTAGTACCGGCCGTTGCAGAACCGGTACTAACGCACGCGGTTAGTACCGGTTCTGCAGCACAGTGCCCCCCGGGGCAGTTTAGTACAGGCTCGAACCTCCAGCCGGTACTAAACTGCCCCGCACCGACGCCGCACCGACGCCGCCAAGGGTTTAGTTGGCAGTTTAGTACCGGCTTGTACCTCGAGCTGGTACTAAACTGCCACCGGGAAATTTATTACCAGCTGGTATCCCTAGCCGGTACTAAGCTTCTAGAACTAGTACCGGCTAGGCTCTCCAGCCGGTACTACATGTGTTTACCGGCTATAAATCCACCGTACCTCTTCCTCCCCGAGAGCTCAAGAACACACATATCACATTGCTCGAGCTCTCCTCTTCATGCATGGCAGGTTAGAGGGAGTGCTGCCCATTTTCGCTCATCTAAATACGCCAAAGGTAATTAGCAACTTCATCATCTTCTCTTTCATTCTGTTTCATTCAGTTTGTTCTTCGTTTCATGCATCATACTTAGAGATTTTTTCTAGTTTTTTTAGGGATGGGAGAATAATGTGCAAATTTTCTTTATATAGACATTAATTTAGGGATCATAATAGAGATCACTAGAAAAAATTTGATCTTCATAGTATTGATTATAAAACACGAAAAACTTTGATCTTCGTATTATGGATCATATTTTTTATTTATACATTAATTAATAGGAAACACTTGATTAATCATGTAGGACCGTAAGTGGGAGAGCCAACTATACATATATGATGGTGAGGTGACTCAACATGCTGGAGTCATGCCGAAGTCTGGACCGGTGTCATGCCAAAGTCCAAGTTATGTGCAAGGTTTTGACTTGGGCATGACACCAGCACGTTCACCCATCTCTGGGACACCCTATCATGAAGGAATGATGTCGCCAAGTTTCCTGATGAGTCCAAACGGTACCAAGTATATCAATAGTACAGGGACAACAGTAACCATCTGATCATGAACATCAATGGTTTCGATCGGATGGTTACCTGTTGTCCTTGTCGTATCAATATTCTTATGACACATTAGAGCCAAGAGATTTTTTTGGAGTCCCGCATGATATGTATTTTGGAGTTAACTGTTGTTTAGATAGTAATGGTATAGTTGATATGAAAAATATTGCAATTTACATAATTTATTATTAAAATAATGCCAAGACAACGACAGAGAGCTAGTCGTGGTGGACACTCCATGCACAATGTGTTGCCGGACCTTCCCCCACCACCGCTACCACACCGTCTTGGGCCGGTATTCGATGACCTCAACTTCATTCCTGTCGAGGCTAACAACCGTCAGAATCGGGTATGAGATCCTATTTTTAATACTTGTAATACTACAATCATATATTGATTATGTCATAATGATGATATATTCATAATTATATGTAAAACAGGCTATTGATGCAATGCAATGGTTCAAAGATATAGTGTACCATATCTGTGGCTCCCGTCCTTTGGTGGTGAGATAGAACAACGGCTTATACAATGGGAGTTATGTGGTTTCTATTGCACTCCAAGAACGTGCCGTGCGTGACCCAAATCCTGGTGATACAGTTATTTTCCACGTCCAATCAGGCTCGTACCAGCAAGAATATGTTGCTGCACGCGATGCCGTGAGGAAGGCACTTGAACAGATGGAAATTCATACGGGGCATGTTATCCCAGACTATAGTTTCTTGAAGTTGAAGGCTCTTGAGCTCAATGAACCAGACGACACACAAGTTCCAAAAAGGATTTCCCCTCCTTATCAATAGGAATACATAAGTTACTATACATTTGATTCTATTCATACTCTTCTTTGTTTCTACATATACTCTCTTATCAATTGTACTCTTATTTGTTTGTACATATATCTCATGTATATGTAGGACATCTGAATTGTTGATTTCTACACAGAGTATGGTTTCGGAGAAGTGTTGCGCCAGATTCTGTCGTCTTTGGGATACTCATTTGTGCCGCCATATTCGCGTCGAGTAGAAGGTGGTTTTCAGTCATCAGTATCCTTGATGTCAAGTCAAGGCCCATTTACAATATACGGTGAGACATTAGATGCACCATACAAGGCAAAGGATAGTGCATTAATATACACACTAAACTATGTGGACAAATATCTAGGGGTTGATATTTTGGATATAAATTATTCTGTCTACCTTGCTAGGCTTCATAATGTTGATCCTTAGTATGATCTTGATCATGTGTGTTATCGGAATGATATTGTAAGACCTTGACAATGTGTGTGTTATTGGAATGATATTGTAAGACTCTAAAAATGTATTCATGTTTTTTATTTTTTTGCTTCCAATTATTTGTTAAGATTTACAAAATGGTTGTGCATACTCGCCAAACCAAGCTTAAGGCCTTGTTTAGATCCCAAATTTCACCACCAAATTCCAATATGCAATAAGAAGAACCTTTGCGTGAACCTGCTAGGCTTCCTTGGAGTTTATGGGGTGCCAAAAGATATAATTAAAGCAAGATGTGACCTGCAACTATTGGCAGAGCGAAAAGACCTACATCCAAAAAAATAGAAAAGGACAACACTATTTATGTCGTGCGAGCTACACACTCAGCAAAGAGGAGAAGCAAAGCATGTTTGATTGTTTGAACAATATTAAGGTCCCCATAGGGTATTCCTCTAATATACAGAACATAATAAACATGAAACAGAAGAAATTCACAAACTTGAAGTCCCATGATTGCCACGTCCTGATGACAGAGTTACTTCCGGCGGTTCTGAAGAAATATGTTCGAAATCATTCTCGACCAGAAGAAATATGTTCAAAATCGTTCTCGGCCAGAAGGATGCATCGCTAAGGGCTACGGAACAGAGGAAGTTATTGAGTTTTGCATTGACTTTATTGAGGATCTTAGTCCGATTGGACTTCCTGCGTCACGCCATGCGGGGTGACTGAAGGGAAAGGGCACACTAGGAAAGAAATCTAATGTCAACATCCATTACAGTGAAATCCGCAAAGCAAAATTCACTGTTCTACAGAATTCATCTTTGGTATGCACAAGGAAGAGCACCAAAATATTTTGCGGTGTGAAAACCCGGGGAAGTCTGAGGCATGGATTGCACTCGAGCACATGGATACCTTTGCCAGTTGGCTCAGACGAAGATTCTTGGGCGACAGCACTATTGATAAACAACTTCAATGGCTGGCTAGGGGTTCATCGATCACGGTCTAGCAATACCAAGGCTACGAAATCAATGGATATACATTTTACACAATAGCCCAAGACACAAAAAAGCACTAACCAAAACAGCGGTGTTCGTATAGATGCACTAGACAACAATGGAAAAAATGACAGCTATTATGGTGTCATAGAGGAGATCTAGGAGCTTGACTATGGACCCATTATCGTCCCTCTGTTTCATTGTCAATGGGTGAACAATTATGGAGGTGTAACAAAAGATCAGTTTGGGATGACAATAGTGGACCTCCAAAAGATTGGATATAGAGATGAACCATTCGTCCAAGCCAAGGATGCGGCACAAGTGTTCTATGTGAAGAACCATTATGGTGTATTTGACGTTAAATAATGGCTATTATATGTTGTATTTTACGTCAAGTGCTGTAATATAATGCATTCTATCGTATTTCTCTGAATTAATGGTACTGTTTGTCCAATTTAGATAAGATATCATGAATTAACCGTATCAAAATAAAAAATTATAATACTGCATGTTAAAAATATAAGTACTTCATTAATTTGGACGTTAATAGAATCATTGAAACGTTAAATTAGACAAAATTAGGAAAGTAAAATATGATTTGACTAAAACATAGTTTATGTTCATAAGGATAACATTTATGTATATTTTTGCATGAATGAAAAATAACTTTTTCAATTTATTATGAATTAATAGAAACATAAACACACTAATACAAAATTGTATAGAGAAAATAGCAATAGTACTATATTATATAATTTAGTTTAATTAAAATTATAGGTGTATAGATATAATTAATAATATAGTAAAAACATTTACGTTGTAATTTTCCCAACATGTTTTAATTTATTAACCAATTGTAGAAAAGAAAGAAGATCCAAAAAAGAAAAAGAAAATGCATTTGGCCGGGAGTCCAAAATTTGGCGGGCCCTTTACTACCGGGCCACAAAACAGCCCGGTACTAAAGTGCACACCATTGGTACAGTGGTGGCACATTAGTAACCAGTACTAAACAAGCCACCCTATATAAGGCGCGCCCCCTCTTCTTCCTCAACCGTTCGATCTACACACACGCCGCCGCCCCCCGCTCTCGCCCTCGGCCGCCCGTCGCCGCCGCGCCGCGCGCCGCCCGTCCTCGACCGCGCCACCTTCGCCCGTCGTCGTGCCCCCTTCGCCGCGGGCGCCCCCTTCGCTGGCGCCGCTGCCCGTCGTCGCCCGGCCCATCCCCACTGCCGCCCGCCGGCCTCCTCCCCACGCGCCCATCGCCGCCCGCCGGCCTCCTCCGCGCGCGCCCTTCCCCGGCGGCCGAGCCTCGGCCCTCCCCCGCGCGCGCTCCCTTCCCCGGCCGCCGCCCGTCGTTGTCCCACCACCCGGGTCCCTCCCATCAACGGCAGCAGCCCGTTGTTGACCCCGATCCGCGCGCCCGGCCGCCGTCGCCCGCCCGCGTTCTTTGCTTGTCGCCCTAATGCGTAAGCCCTGGCTAACATCATATATTTCTAGTCATTTGCTTATTAGAAACATTTTTTACTAGAAAATATTATAAAAATATATATATTTTGCTTATTAGAAAAATTTCTAGACATTTGCTTATTAGAAAGCATTTTTTTACTAGAAAATATTAGAAAATGACTAGAATTTGCTAGAAAATGACTAGAAAATTGATGATATATATATATATTTTTTGTTTATTAGAAAATGACTAAATTGATATGTATATATTGCTTATTAGAAAATAGTAGAATTTACTAGAAAATCCTAGAAATTGTAGAATTACTAGAATATTGATGATATTTGTATTTGCTTATATATTTGTTTGTTAGTGTTGTTGTAGTGTAAAGAAATAAGCTATGAATAATCCTCCTTCGAATCCCGATGATGAGCTACTTATGGCCGCAATAATCCGTGGTTATGATGATGTGCTTGATGCACCTGATGATGGGATCTAGTATCTAAACTTGCATGTTGAGGAAGAGGCACATGAGGAAGAGGCTGCACCAGAGGAAGATGATGCACCCGAGGAAGAGGATGCACCCGAGGTATAAGAAATTCTTTCATATATATATCATTTGAATTATATAAAATTATCAATAGAATGCACTGATATATAATTTGTTAGGCATCCGAATCAAGGAGACCAAAACGGAAAAGGGGCTACAAGAGGAAGACGGATGGAACCACCATTGTCGGTGAAGTGGCTGAAGATGGCGAACCGAGGCCTAAAGCTGTTAAGACAACTAGTCATTATTTTTTTCATTCCGCTAAAGTTTTGATTTCATTGAAATTTGCAGAAATGGTGCATGAAAGAATATCTCATCCAATCGGAACAAGTCAGGGCAATTCAAGAACAACTACGTGGATTCCTGCTCGATGAAATCATAAATACCAAAGGGGAATTTCATGCCGATTTTATGTAAGCGTGGCACAACTAGATCCTAGTAGGGGGTTATTTGATTAGGACACTTGATTTGTAATATCTCGATTATTTTGAAGTACTTGTAACAATTCAAATATAATACTTGATTTTGAAGTATTATATGTGACCGATGATGTATATACATATTATAAAGTAATATATTATACATCATATAACGTAGTATCAGCCGTATATGCATACAAATATAATATATATACGCGTACGAATAATATAAGCATAAAAATAAAAATGATAATGGAATGAAAAAAAAAGAAAAACAAAACAGGTTAGTGCCGGCTGGTAAGCCCAGCCGGTACTAAACTGCGTGCCCTGCACTCCTGTGCGGGCGGGTTGTTTAGTACCGGCTGGGGTTACCAGCCGGCACTAAAATTAAAATTTAGTACCGGTCTGCTCAACCGGTACTAAATGGCCGGCACATTAGTGCCGGCGAGCATGTACCGGTCAGGGAACCCCTGACGGTAGATTTTGTAGTCATGGTTGTGACTCCATTTGATCAGAACAGTGTTAGTTGTTTTTGGTGTCATCCATCTTCTTTCACCCCTGCTTATGCATGAACAGAATTGGCTCTGCAAGAATTTGCAGACTAGTGTTGAGGGTGGCATTGCAAATTTGCAATAAACTTCTCGCAAACCAGATCATGGTACACAATCTTTGCCCGGCGTGATAGATACAGCATCTCACCCTGAAATCCTTAAACCCTCCGCAGTTGGCACATCCGCACCATCCTGCGCACGACGTCATTTGCGCATCTATAGCATTCTGACAGCCATCATTCCACGTTCACATCGTAGTGGCGGGAAGCCGGCCTTCACATGAGAGGCACTTCATTACTGCATATAATAATAAAAATAAATACTGCCTCTATTATATATTTCACTAGTAGAGAAATGACTTTTCATCTACTCCATTTTGTCCCGATTGCATTTTGGCCAGAGACAAACAACATTTTAGTCCCGGTTCGTATTTTTCTAGATTCAAGGTGGCCCTTTAGTGCCGTGTGGAAACAGTAACCGGAACTAAAGCTTTAGTCCTAGGTGAAGGTGCTTCATGGGTTACAATAAAGAGAAAGCACACCACCTTCAATCACATGTACTGCGTAGGTGGATTGGCTAGGTTACTACTGGATTGGGCACTAAACTACTGCTTTAACATGACGGCTTGAAGAATAAATAGCATTTCATGAAAAAAAATGTGTGTTTAATGCACATATATTATATATACATACAGAGGAATAAGGAATTTCTAATATGTAAGAATAGGAAGTATCAGGAAGTTCGCAACCGCAGCACTGAATGTTTTGTCAAGATTAGGCACGCAGCTAGTGATGCAGGGGCACAAGGAATGTTTCTGATCCTTCTGGTTCATTGCCATGATGCTAGAAATCACTGCAGCTCCCAGAAGAATCCTCTGCTTGCTGGTTGGAATTAGGCCATGGAGCCCAGCCACTTAGGCATGCAGCCATTGAGGTTCTCCAACCCTTCAGCTTGTCGCTGCAACCTGATGACTGTTCATGGAGATACTACTCTGCAGCACGATGAGGTGCATGGTAGTAGCTGGTAAGGTTGATGAACTTGGTGGCACAAGCTCTGTTGGAGTGCCAAAGCCTAGCTGGACAGGATCATGGTGCCTTGATTGGGCAGGGGAAAGAGGATAAAGGAGCAAAGAGACAACGCAAGAGGATCATCGAACAAGAACGGAAGCATCTTTCACTACGTGGAAAAACCCTAATCGATAAAGGATGAAGATAGACATTTGTAATGGACATGACAACAGTTACCTTTATTTCGTTACTAATGACTCATCATTGGTAATGTTCAAAGGCCATTACCAATAACTGTCATTGTTAACGGGTATTATATTTAAAATTTGCATTTCAAAAATATCAAATGATAGCAAAAAATATTTATGTCTTTGAGGGGGCACAACACCACCTGCCCATTATGTCACTCCTCTGAAGTATATTGCCTTCTCAGGATTCGAACCCAAGACCTGTTCATTCCCACGCCTCCCATAACCACTACACAACACTATCAATCACTTGTTCTTTCAAGGATGATGCAGTCCTTTTATATAAATATGTTTGAATCTTTTTTTGTTATGCTTGTAGTTCAAGAAACAATATTAGAAAAGTAATAAAAAAAATTATGTTCATCACATAATTGATGCCCGTTACTAATGTGCACCACATTGGTAATTGATGTTGTTAAAGTCCATTACCAATATCATCATTTGTAACGGACGTTGTTGACGTCTGTTACCAATAACAAGTTGATGGTAGCAGACTTTAATATTGACAGATGGGGCGAACCTTATTCATAACGGACACTAATGACGTCTGTTACCGTTATCTATTTTTATAACGGATAACCTATGCCCGTTACCCAGACCGTGTTACCTATCTTTGATTTTCACGTTGTGTTCATGTTGCCTTCTTCCTCATCTAAACTCATGTACTGCTGTATCTTGTACTGCAAACACTGAATCTTTGCTCTTCCCAATCTAAACTCGGTTCCAAATACACTTCTGACTGTATCCAAACCACCAAGTAATTGAGTTAGCATGATTTTGCAGTAAAGGATCATAACAGCACTATGTGCAGTGCAGAAAGACAGAGTCTTATCAAAGATAGTGTTACACTACTGTTGCATATGCGTGGATATGTTTATAATGTAAATTTCTTCAATATTCATGTGTATGTCCTGGTTCCCTTACCGTTCCTGCAGTATTGCTACCCGTATTTATTCACTTCCGTGAACCTGTATATCCTGGTCCCCATCCCGCTCCCGGTGAAAAAAAATATATAGCAATGGAAATGGATCAGTATATTATACCAGTAAGCTAATAAAAAGTGTGTCGGACCCAACCAATATTTATGTTAGGAAAAATGTGCTACAGGACATTCAAAGTGATGCCAATTTGCTGAAAGACACCGTTGATCATGTTATATACTTATATGCTAGTGGACACTCTCATTTTGTGCTAATTTATTGGAAGACACCGCCTCTATTAGAATAATATTTTTTGGCTGAGGAGGAGAGAGAAATGTGAGGAAATGCCCATTTTAACCTTGGTTTCATTAGTCACATCTTTCTTCCTCCCCTGTCTCCCGTCTTCCTTTTCTTTTCTATCTCCCACCTCCCACACTCAAGGTAGGGGGCTTCGTAGGCAGAGGTGGGGCACCACGGCGCCGGACTCCTAGGAGAGGAACCGGTGCGCGGCGTCTGATGAGGCGAAGGAGGCGAGGGCGGAGACGACACGCTCGCGGGTGGGCGGCAGGAGCTCCCCGCTGGCGGCGGAGTCGAGCATCGCCGCCACCGCCGAGAACAGGATGCGGTGCGGGGGCAGGCGGAGGATGCGGTGCAGGGGTGGGCGTGGCGGCGGCGGGCGGCATGGAGCTTGGGCGAGTCGATTCTCACGTCAAAGGAAGAAAGAAGAGAGGGGGAGGGAAGAAGAACTGACCAGTGGGCCAAGGATAAAACAGATATTTCCTCATCTTTCTCTCTCCGCCGTGATACAAATTGATACAAAACGAGAGTGTCTAGCAGCATAGATGGTGGTCAACGGTGTCTTTCAGCAAATTGACATCTCTTTGGATGTCCTATAGCAAATCCTGCCTTTATGTTATGGGCTGCTTTATTTCATTATTAATAAATTTGGGTTATTTGGTTCACCCACCTATCTTGTCTTCGAATAAAAACTTCGGAACCATGGCTAACTCGCGGTCACTACCCATGTTGTGCTGATATACATATCTACCCTCCACGGGCACTGCTGTGCTACAATGGTATCCATCTATCCTACACATCCAGTACATCCCATATTACTCAATTACATGTCTAACCTGGAATCAGAGGTATCAGGAAGTCTGGATGCAGGCAGGCGCGTCTGCAGGCAGCCAGCCAGCCACCTGCAATGCCCATCAGCTATTTTAACTTTTGTGCAGGAGTCTGTGTGCCTACGCAGGCAGCCCACCTTGCTCCTGTCGGGCGCTGCAGGAAACAGCTAGCAGGCCAGGCGGGTGCCTGCTGCAAAGACATGACGCGTCATCTGCTTATCCGTTGGGCTTGGCAGCGGCGCTGCCGAGCAGCTGAGAAATCACCGGAGAAATCGGAGCATGCAGCGGCGACGACGGTGCGGCAGGTGCAGCGCGATACTCTTGTCGATTCGAGCGTGCAGGTGGTGCTCACACAGCCCGCACGCTTGTCCTTGCAGGCGATGCAGGGGACACGGGCTCGCCGGCTAAACCTGCTAGGCTTTACAGGCTGACCTGTTTATACCTGTATAACAATTACGGGCCTAGCGGGTTGGCAGGCACTCCTGCGCCCGCTTGCATCCTGATCCGGAAGGCAGCAAGCGACCTAGCCCAAAAGCTGTAATGAATCTGAGTAACTGTGATTACACGCCACCAACTACATTCCTCCACAACTCTCCTCCGTAGTTTGGGACGACAGAGCCTGTGGAACCAGGTGGTTCTGGCGTGGTCGCCAGGAGGGTGGAACGGTGGGGTCGTCTGCACCGCTGATCGATATGCTAGACAGTTTAATTACTTGCAATGCTTAATTAGATGCAGAAAGTAAACTACCGAAAGAGTGGCAAGTTAATCAAAGAGTAATAAGGTGGTGCGCATATATTGGCCGGGTTGGCTTACTTGCAACACAGAGGGGTAAATTAAAGTTCCTGCAAGATGCTGTCATCCATATACTCACCCTATATTGGCCTTCAACAACCATTTCATCTCTTTTGCATATAAGAGGGAAACATTTTGTTTTTCATGCGGAGCATTTTTTTCCTTCCAAATTAGATTACAAACAAACACTGTCAGATTTGAAAAAATAACCAAAATATCATATAAAAAGTTCAGCAAACTAATGAAAGAATAAATTGGCAAGTGATTAAGGACGAAGCATAAATAGTTATGGCCACATGGGGCTTGCTGTGCCACCCTAGTCATTTGATGAACTGACATTAACCAAGCTATACTTCAAAAATTCCATGATATATAATTTCCTCTCACCCACCCGACATTTATTTCCTTTCCGCGCGTCACCAGGTCCTCTATGTCACGTCACTGCTCTAACTACATTCATGATGTTCACACAACTAAATGGTCAATCATTCTAAGCGTCCGACGTTGCATCCGTGCTTGCTTGCAAACTATTGCGCACACATACGTGCAAGATGGACGTAGATAGGTATGAGAAGCATCAGCAACTCTCAGGGAACAGTGGAGAAGTTACTGCCAAGCTTAAGATAGCATAATCTGATGGAGGATCTTACAGATCGATCAATATTTTCTAAATTAGCAAAATACTCGTGTTTCGTAGGCTGGGCTAGAATTAACCTGGCCTGCAGAGATAGTGCTCGATCGATAGGTTGCATAAACGGATATGCTTACGATGAACCTACTGGGACCTAGGAATGCGTAGAGTTACCACCTGGTCTGAAGATCGGGAGCCCATCGGTGTAGTTAAGTTAGCAAATAATTACAGATACTAAGCCTAAAGGAAAAAGCACACTGAAGCCCACAGGAAGACGTTTATGTTCTCAATGGTCATCAATAACCATATGTTGTACAAAACAGGAAGTATCATTCCATTATGAAAAGCATAAAGAAGAATCAAATATTAGAACATAACTCAAAGGGTGCTCTTGATAGATTTGTAGCCAATGAATCTGAATTTTTTTTGTAAAGATGAAACCCATACTGTTTCGAATTTTGGGGGTCATATTTTACATTTGACACAGGGCCTCAAATTTATAGAGACGGCCCTGAACCAGACATATAACTAAATAAAAAGATCACACAGAGTGGAGCATTGATACTTGCGCGGACATCGTGTAAAGAAAGTACTGGACTGGAGTGCTTTAGGAAGGTACAGAGTAGCCGGGATCAGTTTGACTGTATATGCCTTCTTGCGTGCCATGGAGTTGATTAAAACGAGATTGATTTTTATTTAAGGCTCCTTTTACATTGCCTCGGCGTGGTTTACAGAACTGTGTAGCTGTTCTGCATGGCTTATTTGTACCGCTGGCCTGCTACTTGCCTTTGCATGTACGCAGCAGTTTCACATACTTTGGGCTTTGACGTGGCATACGCTCCCATGGTAGAGGTCGGTACAGAAACCATACGTTGAGGCCGCGCGAAAGCTGACGCCGAGAATGATGCCTCACTGACCGAGCTATACTTCCAAAACCAATTCCATAATACTTTAAAATAATCGTTTGTGCTGAACGTGGCTTTTGTTATCCTTCCAATAAACCCCATCTCGTTTCCTCTCACCCACCACACATTATTCACTTTCCTTGTCACTAGCAGGTTCTATATAAGTTATTGGTCCTAAAATTGACTGATGTTATCTAAAATTTTGGAAAGCCATTATGGTAATGTAGTTCAGCATATATATATATATATTATTCTGTAGCCACCTCTTTTTACTGTAGTTTTATGTAGTAATTTACTATAATTTCAATACATATTTATGGTAATTGGGTTACTATAACACACATGGAGATATTTACCATTATATTATAGTAAATTACTTAGTAAGAAGTTACTAAAATCTCATGAATTACTATAGTAATTATAGTAACTTAAAGTGGCTATAGAATAGTTATTCTATGGCCCGTCATAAACTATAGGTTATATATATATATATAAGCAACTCCAACTGCCTCTCCATATTTATTTTGCTCGGTAAAAAAAAAGAGAAGGCGCAAAAACCCGGATCCAACAGACCCTCCTTCCCCCTCGCTATCCTATCCTGCTCGCCTTAGTCTTCGCTCGGCAAATTTCCCGAGCACTTCGGCCTCGCCATCCTCCTCTTCCCGTGCAGCTTCCCGCCCTCCCGTGCCGTGCCCCCCTCCCCTCCCGCGCCGCGCCCCATCCCCTCCCGCACCGCGCCCTCCTCTCGTGCCGCACGCGCCACGCCCCCTCCCTCGCTGTGGCCCCCTGGCCGTCCTCGAGCCGCTGACGCAACCTGCCATCGTCGCTGTCGTGGAGCCGCTTCCGCGCCGTGCCATCGTCGCCGTCCTTGTGCGCTGTCACCTCTTCTCGCCATGTACCGACCGCCGCGTCCCCGTTCCACAGTTGGTGGGGAATCGAACTCGTGGATTGGAGGTTGGGCCAGGAAGGGTGGATCCGGATGCACGTCGCCCGGAGGAAGAGCTGGATCACTCCGGTGTGGGATCGATGCGCCGCCAGGTGATTCCTCCCACAAGCTGCCATGGCAGAGAGTCAGAGGAGCAGCTGAATGATTCACAGTTCAACATGGAAGATTGCAATGGTGAGATTTGTTGAATGTTCAGTACATTAATTTTCCCTTTGCTGTAGTACATTTTTATTTGGGTGGTGGCCAACTTGCTTGACTTGTCAATTTACTGAATTGTTTGCTGAATTATTGAATGTTCAGTACATGTCATGATCACTTTGACAATATATCCAGCAGCAGATTATGGCAATGCCCTGCCACCTGCACTCTCTGCTGTCGTCATGATCATATTGGGCAGCACACTGGGTCTTGTATGGCAATATATCACACCTTCTGGTTCAGAGAATGAAATTACTGGCAGGCCTAATGCATGATCTACTCCTACTGTTGTGTGCTTTAATATCCTCTATTATATGTACTCTGCAACCTTTTACTTGTGATTTTTAGTGATGAACTTTAGGCTCAAATTGGATAACAAAGGCTTTCGGCTGTTTCTGAACTTGAGGCTCAAATTGGATATTTTTTTGATATGTACTAGTATTTATCACTGTCTAACTGAACTTGAGGCTCAATTCCAGTACAGTAGCATTTATTATTATGGCTCAGCATACCCTGTGCTAGTATATCCAGGCTCGGAGTCATAGTGATTGATTGATGTTTTGTCCATTTTATTCTAGGTATTATGCATATCAAGTTGCAATATTGTACCTATCAGAATTGAGCTGACAGCTAGTCAATTTGCTGAATTGTTGAATTGGTGTTTTTTAGTCATGCCCTTGTGGATGTTTTGGCTTTACAGTTACTTTGAGCATCATTTTTCATTCTGTCTGACAAACTAGTTGACCATGACAGTTACGGGTGTCCTTGTTCAAGCTTATTTTCCCTGTCCTTTTTTGATAATTTGCTCTCCTTTTTTATATTAATTCACAGCAGCAATTATTATTCTTTTATGACAGGTTCTATGGATTCAGGGTTTTACACTGACCTCATATTGAATGGTGCTGAAGATTGTCTAGAGCCCACACCTCCTGGTGATCCCACACCACGTAGTGATCCAAACATCAATCGTGCTCGTGGAACAGTGAAGAGTTCTTAGGGTAGAAGCAGAAATTTTAGAGATGAGGAGGACACTCTTCTTGTGTCGGCTTGGTTAAATGTGGGCATGGATCCTATTCAAGGAGTTGATCAAACATATGGGACATTATGGACAAGAATACATGACTATTTTCATGCACACACGACGTTCGAGTCAAATCGTTCAGAAAGTTCTTTAATGAACCGTTGGTCTGGTATACAACATGATGTGAACATTATTGTGGTTGTCTGTCCAAGATTGAGGCTAGGAACCACAGTGGTTGGATAGTTGATGATAAGGTAATTACACACTCAATATTTGCCAGTTATGATCATTTGTCAGTACTTAATGTTAATGATTAGTTTGGTTTCAAATGTGCAGATTGCAAATGGATTAGCAATATTCAAGTCCGAAGACCAGAAGGACAGGAAGTTTGCCTACATGCATTGCTGGACAATTCTGAAGGACAAGCCCAAGTGGATGGAAAGGCGGAAGCAAATTGGATGTGCAAAAAAAGCAAGCAATAAGAAACAAAAGATAGTGGCAATTTCTTCTCCTGCATCAGTCGCTGCTGCTGCCCCTATTGGTGGTGATGATGATGGTGAACCATCAGCAAGACCAGATGGTAAGAAGAAGGAGAAACAGAAGCTACGACAACGTTCGACCAAGGAAGCAGTGGACTATCTAATGGTCCAGAAGAAAGAAGCTGATCTAGAGAAAGACTTGAAGAAAGAAGAGAGGTGCAACAAAGCATTTGCTCTGCAGGAAGAAAGGATCAAATTGGAGAAAGAAAGGTTGCAGTTCCAAAGAGACCTTGAAGAAGGAAGGATCAAATTGGAGAAAGAAAAGTTGGAGTTCCAAAGAGACCTAGAAGAGGAGAGAATTCTTGGATTGGATTTGACCAGTATGAGCTACAAACAACAACAATTTTATGAAGTGCGTCAGAATGAGATTCTTGCAAGACATTGCAATATGTAGAGTTCTCTAGTTGTTGTTCAGATTCAGTTCACTTTGAGTTAATTTTAGTTCACTTGAACAATAGCCATGTTATTCGGATCACTTTGAGTTAATTTTAGTTCACTTAAACAATAGCCATGTTTTTTACCACCTGATGGTGCACTGGAATGTTCAGAACATGTTTTCCCTTACTTGCTGAAATATTGGATGGTGCCAGCCAGCTTCAAGATTAGGACTGTACCACTTGCCAGTTCACTTAAACATCAGATAAATATATGCACACCAAAATAAATATTGCATAAATAAAACTATCATGTTCTCAAATAATTATTAAATATACCACACAAAAAGAATCAACATTAATCAATATTGTATAACTCCGAATGGTTCTGCCACAAGTGCCTTGAGTTGATAGTGGGTTTCCTTGTTCTTGATGTTTTTGTAATTTTGAATGAAAGCATCAAGTTCAGGTGCACTGCTATGTGAAACATTCACCCTTTCTCCCATGTCTTCGTAGTTGCAAATATATTGTCCCATATCATTGAAGTTATAATCCAATTGCTCCTCATGCTCATCTCGCTCGTCTTCAACTATCATGTTATGCAATTAAAAGCAAGTCATCATAATATTATGGAGCGTGTCTTCATCCCACAGTCGAGCCGGCCCACAAACTATAGCAATGCGAGATTGCAGAACCCCAAATGCTCTTTCAACATCCTTTCGACATGCTTCTTGTGTCCTTGTGAATTTTTTTTCTTATTACCTTGTGGCTCTGGAATGGTCTTCACAAAAGTTGCCCACGAGGGATATATACCGTCTGCTAGATAATAGCCCATTGAATAATCATGTCCATTGATGTTGTATTTAACTTGTGGACCTTCCCCCTTAGCAAGCCTTGCAAATATAGGAGATCTTTGGAGCACGTTAATGTCATTGTGTGAACCAGGTATGTCAAAGAATGCATGCCATATCCATAGATCTTTCGATGCAACTGCTTCGAGTATAATTGTTGGCTCCTTTTTATGTCCCCGATACATCCCGTGCCATGCAATAGGATAATTTTTCCAGCTCCAATGCATACAATATATAGACCCAAGCATTCCAGGAAATCCTCTGCTCGCTCCAATTGCAAGTAACCTAGGAGTATCCTGTTCATTAGACAATCTCATGTACTCCGGTCCAAAAATCTCAACCATAGCTGTTACAAACTTTCTCAAAGCTTCTAGAGCAGTACTCTCACCAATATGAATGTACTCATCCAAAGCATTAGCAGGTACTCCATAAGCTAACATACGAAAAGCTGCAACGACCTTCTGCAAACAAGATAGTCCTAACACACCAGTGCATTCCTCTTCTGCACAAAATAGTCGTCATGTTCCTCAACAACATTCATTATGTGAAGAAATACATGTCGCCTCATCCGAAACCTATATCACAAAGCAACTAAAAATTTATCAATACTATAATATCTGTAACCTAAACATTACATACAAAACTTGAAAAAGATGCGTAGGATTATCTGAGAAATAGTCTTTGTAAAGAAGACCATGATGCAGTAGTCTTTCACGATCCACTATGTCATGTCCCTCGACAGAACCAATTCGACTTGGATGATTTACTGAATCCTCGATGATCATATGCGCGGCACCAAAAAATATATCATTTTCATCTTCTGAAGAGGAGGTATCAATCAATTCATTCATCACAAATTCATTATCTGACGCCATACCTACAACCTGGATTTCACAACCAATTAATTAACCGATGTACACAGAATCATGAACAATACATGGCGGGACGAACCTCGTGGCCACGGAAACTCGAGCTCACTGCTAGAACAACTCAATTATGCAGAGGAGCCGCTCTTGGCAGCGATATGAGATACAGATTCCTCTTCCTACTGCCCCCACGAACAGGAATCCCACGTCATCATCCAATCAAGAACAGCGACGCAATCACTTGGGGTGGAAAAAAATTGGAATCAACACTGAACTAAACAATTGCGAGTGCGCAGAGGCGTCAGCGCGGGGTGTGCAAGCGCGGCGTCAGGCGCATAGACACGGCGTGAGGCCGCGAGCGCGCGTGCACACGGCGTCAGGCGGTGGGCGTCAGGCTCATGGACGGGGCGGCGTCAGCTGGCGGGGCGAAGCGATGGGCCGTGGGTAGGGATGCAAGTGGTTACCTAATGATTTTTTTTGGTCAGCAGTTTTACTTCATTCCATCTTCTAAATTATTTATATGGCATGTCATTGTAGTTCATTTTTTTAAGTTTTGGGTCGACCCAATGACCCAAAAACAGATGGACTTGCATCCCTAGCCGTGGGGCATCGAAGCGACGAGATGATCTCGGAAAAAACGGGTCGGAGCTGATGTGTACGTGATTTGAATTATGGATATCAGAATTTGGAGAGGCTGTTGGTTTCCATCTAAAAAAAGTGTTTTTCTATATTATACAAAGGAGGAAAGACTCCATATTTAGCTAACATTATGGAGAGGGTGTTGGAGTTGCTCATGACTTGAAATGTACTTCTGTTCCAAACCCATATGATTATATGTATTTTATTTTCAGTTACACTTTAGAGTCACAATGTTGCATTTGTGCGTGCTCTAGTAAAGGTTTACCGAACTTGCCTGTGCAAATGGGCCGTTGTCGCTTGAGCATTAGTATATACAGAATATGAATAAACTAAACCATGATAATGGCTTGCGAGTTAGACCGACCCTATGTTGACCATCCATTTTCACTGGCTTGTAGTATATAAATCGGTTGCCTGCCAGTAGCTTACTACATGCTGGGGGTACTGCAGTATTATTTATAAATTAAAATTTGTTATAGATATGTATGCCTCAAGAAATGCATTACACTTCTATCTTTTGCCAGTATTTGTGTGATGCGAATAATTTATGTCTATGCATCGGAAGTATCAGCAAGTGTGCAATCACTGTAATCAGATAAGACACGTTCCAGATTCAGTCTATAACCACTAATTATGGTGCTGGAGGAATAGTCAGCACTCCATCCGTAGGGGAAAGGCAATGTAGATTCCAGAAGCATCACAAATCTGAGAGGCTATGCTACCTGAACATCATCAATGTAGTTTGCTCACCCTGCACTCAGTATTTGACCATTACATTGTCCTCTTAAAAATAGGCAATATAGATGAAGTCTTTCAGCTACCTTTATCAGAGGAAGCAATGTTGGAATACATGACGCTGCAGCAGCATGTTCAACAAACTGATCTGTTCACGGGTACTGCAGATTCCTGGACTATATTTGGGAACTCTGTTAAATATTCCTCCAAGAAGTTATATGACCTTGCTTTTAGTCACTTAACTCCCCCGTCAACTTTTGAGTGGATTTGGAAATCACAGTGCTCTCCAAGATTAATGTTTTTTGCATGGCTTATGTTTGTGGACAGGCTAAATACCAAATCAATGCTTCAACGGCGTCATCTTAATGCAGCTCACAATACTTTCTATGTTCTTTGTGACTAACAAGTTGAAGAGGATATTTTACATCTGTGTTTTGGTTGTGGCTTTGCACAATCTTGTTGGCAGCGGATTGGTTTCAACTGGACAAATAGTGATGACATTCATGACAAGCTGGTGACCACGCAGGCACAGATGCACTTGCTTTTCTTCATGGAAGTTTTCATCATTGCAACTTGGGAGTTGTGGACTCATAGGAATGGGATAATCGATGGTGATGGTGTTTCAGTCCAAGCTTGGACCGTGAGGTTCAAGCATCAGTTCCTTCTTCAACTTAATAGGTTTAGAGATGAGTCACAGCCTTTAGTTAGACATTGGCTTGAGTCCGCTTTGTAAATTCTTTCCCCTCTCTAATGTAAGTTTCTTCTGCTCTCCTGTACATATGCCCTTTAATTAATGAATTTATATGCTATGGGGAATTCCCCCACAGTCTTTCGGTCAAAAAAAAACAGGCAGTATATGTACGGAATCTAAGCACTGGTTTACATAATAATGCTAACTTATCTTTACACCCATATGCACCTCTATTGAAAGATTATTATTTAATCGTCTGATGTTTAGAATGGGCATGTAGATGATGCAGATTGTATGCCTCAGTATCTCACTGGCTCTTAATAAGATCCTGCAGGTTCTATATGGCGTGTTCTCACTCCATTTGATTGCAATATAAATAAACTAACCAATACAGCGGAAGACTAATAACTCTCAAACTAAGTGGAGCCGCAATCCACAGGGACTCTAACTGGGATACCACAACTCAGTAGTACGGTAGATCTTCTGAAAACTCAGCAGCAGACTCATGCACAACTCAATCTGTTTACCCATCCAGGATTTTGTTGAATAAATGACAAGTGTAAGTAAAACATTTACTTAGCAAGTATAGCACGGGTATGTGAAGGTTCAAAGTAAGGATAGACATGGCTAAACTGTATTAGCATTTTTAGTTGGTTCGTTTTAACATTATCCTAGTTACTACAAGTGAATGAAACCCAGTTGCAACCCAATTATTAATGTATAAGTGACATCAAACATAAATAAACATCATCTTCTAATAAAAAAGGATCCAGGCCGTTCGTGACCCTGAGCAAGGCTATCATGATATATTTACACTCTGCAGAGGTTTCATCCTTTACCCACCAGTTGCGTAAAAGCTGAAAAGAATTTTAATCCCAACCACGCGGAGTAGGATCAGACATCACAAATCACACTTCCGATGTGTGACCGCATAGGGATGCTACGAGGCTTTACACAAGACACCGTAACAAGACAGTGGCCGATTATGGTATAGCACAGGCAGCATGGCCCAGGCACCGAGATTGACGTATGCTTACGGTGTCACACCATAGGGGGGTCAATGGCATCCAGAGCGCGGGCATCACACCCAACAATGCGCAACGTGTGGAGTTCCCCATCGCAGAGACTCCCAGCACGGGACTGTGCCTCACGGGGGCATAGCCGATGGATCACCTGTCCTTGGTGGATCAAGACATACTCTCACCCATGTTTTCCATAACGCCGTCGGCCACATCGGTAACCACTGAAAAGCTAGAGATGTGCATGCTACTTGTCCAAGACCAGAGCCATAATAGTTCTAGCGGTGGCGACAGGCTCCTGGGTTGCCGCTTTAAGAACCGAACCTTACGGAGAGACACTAGAACAAAGCACGAAGCACATGCTCTAGCTCCCTAAACCAAGTTGCTAAAAAGCAAGTTTTATCATTAATGTTGAAGTGAACCATTAAGTCAAAATTAATAGTTAAACAATAGTGATAGTAGCTGCGCATAGCAAAGATCTACCCATATGCATAAACCCAAGGTAATCAAAGGACAGGACAATCAAAACTAGATACAACCTTAAAGGTACATCAATTTAGACACATGCATGTATGAAATAATTTATTACAAGGTGGGTAGGTAGCAAGGATTTTCTGTGCTATAACTTGCCTTCCTGAAATGTTGCGGCTGTTGCTGCTGGTCCTGCTCCTGGAAACACTCCTTGTACTCGAAGTCCAACGTAAAAGGCTCACCAACTGGACACGAATCACCACACAAGCATCCACGCAAGCCAATACATGAAAACAAATATTATTCTATTATAACAGTACACCAAACAGTAGAAACAATACAAAAGAAGGTTATAAAACTAATCTACACCTCACTACGAACACATGAGCGTGAAAATCACTCTAATCGGAGCTAAAACTGAAAAGAGATGGGGTTTCTAAGTCACAGGGACATGCTGGCAAGTTTTAAAAGTTTTGAGGGGCTTATTCGAGAAAAACAAGGGGCTAAAACATAATTATGTGTTAAAACCTGAGGGCCTATGCGTAAAAAGGATAGGACAGGACGGCGGGTTCTATTATTCAAAGTTCAGGGGCCTATACGCGAAGAAAGGACCTAGATGCAAATATTTTTACTAATGGATTGGACCGCGGGTTGATTCTCAAATAGTGGAGGGGTTCTTTAACAAAAACGCCTAGCTGACCGGTATGTTGGGCGTTGACCTAGGGGCAGGGCGCGTTGGATCGATCCAGATCAGACCGGGGCGAGGGGAGGATCGCTGGCAGGGGGGTCGCGGCGGCGCCGCCGGCTTGTGGGGGCTCGCTGGAGTTGGGCAATTCTTGGGCTAGGGGCCTCCATTGGCCATGGGGTTTGGCCCTACGGCACTGGGGGATTGTCACACCCAGATTTTCACAAAACCCGAATGCGGCCATATGTGCCCAGGAAGTCCACAGAACACATACATCGGACAAATATGATAAACAGAGTACAAATGCTCGAAATAAAATAGTTTACATCAGAGTATAACATAAATATTTATTATAGCGGAAGTCTATAACTCTCAACCAGAGCGGAGCCGCAGTCCACAGGGACTTTGACTGGGAGAGCGCAACTCTCCTCAGGGAACTCAGCAACAACCTCATGCACAACCCAATCTGTTTACCCATCCGGGATTTTGTTGAATATTGACAAGTGTAAGTAAACAATTACTTAGCAAGTATAGCATGGGTATGAAGGCTCAAAAATAGGCTAGACACGGCTTAACTACATTAGCATTTTTTTAGTTGGTTCATTTTAACATTAATCAAATTACTACAAGTGAATGAAACCCTGTTGTAGCCCAATTAAATAAGTATAAGTGACATTTAACATAAATAGACATCATCTTCTAATCAAAAAGGATCTAGGCCGCTCGTGACCCTGAGCAAGGCTATCATGATAGATTTACACTCTGCGGAGGTTTCGCCCTTTACCCACCAGTCGCGTAAAAGTTCAAAGGAACTTTGCACCCAACCACGCACATCAACACTTCCGATGTGTGATGGCATAGGGACGCTACGAGGTTTTTCACAAGACACCCTAACAAGACAGTAGCCGTTAGTTTAACAAGGCGGTGAGACCATAGGCACCGAGATCGACGTACGCCTACAGAGTCACATCATAGGGGGGTCGATGGCGTCCAGAGCACGGGCATCACACCCATCCAAGTGCAATGTGTGGAGTTCCCCATCGCAGGGACTCCCAACACGGGACTGGGTCTAACGTGACCTAGCCGACGGACCGCCTGTCCTCGGTGGAATCTGGAAACACCCTTTCACCTTGTGTCCACTAACGCCATTGGCCCCAATGGTAACCACTGGCAAGCTAGATCCGTACAAGTTACTTGACCAAGACCAGAGCCATAATAGTTCTAGCGGTGGCAATAGGCTCCTGGGTTGCCGCTTTAAGAACCGGACCTTAGGGAAAGACACTGGAGAAAAGCACACAGCACATGCCCCAGTTCCCTAAACCATTAGATTAAGATTAATATTTAATCATTGGTGACAGTAGTTGCGCCTAGCAAAGATTCTACCCATATGCATAAGCCCAAAGTTATCAAGGTACCAGATGTACAAAACTAGGTACAACCTTAATGGGACATCAATTTAGACACATGCGTATGAAAGTAAATGAATATAAAAGGTGTGTATAGGTAGCAAGGATTGTCCGTGCTATAACTTGCCTTCCTCGAAGTGCTGCTGTTGCTGCGAGTCCTTCTCCGGAAAGTCCTCCGCGAACTCGAAATCCAAAGCTAGCGGCTCACCGACTAGACACGAAGCACCACACAAGCATACGCTCATACCAATACATGCAAACAAATAATATTCTATTATAACAGTACACCAAACAGTAGAAATAGTAAAAATAAAGGTTTTAGAAATATTCTATGCTTCACTACGAACACATGAGCGCGAAAATCACACTAAACGGAGCTAAAACAAAAAAGATATGGGTTTCCTAAGTTGTAGGGACCAGCCGGCAAGGTTTAAAAGTTTCCAGGGGCTTATTTGAAGAAAACCGAGGACCTATACATAAATACGCGTTAAAAACTGAGGACCTATGAGTAAAAAGATTAAAATAGGACGGCAGGTTCTATATTTAAAAAGATCAGGGGGTTTTCTGCTAAAAAATAGGACCTATGTGCAATTACTTTCAACAGGGGATGGACGGAGAGTTGATTTCTAATCTAGCAGGGGCTTTTATGCCAAATGGCCAAGTTGGCCGATACGTGTTGGGCTGACTCGAGGTGGGGGAGGTGTGACGGTCGTCGGATCACGATCCGACGGTCCAGCTCGATCGCGGCGAGGATAGGGTCGCCGGCAGAACAGGGGACGGCGGTGCCGCCGCTGGGAGCGGCGTAGGCTTGCCGGAGCAAGGGGGTTTTGGTGCTAGGGGGCTCCATTCGCCCCGGGGTTTGGTCCTGGAGACGCAGTGCGGCATGGCGAGTTCACCCAGAGCCTTGGTGGTGGCCGGAATCGGTCGGGGTGGCCGGACGGCGTTGGACCGTGGCGGGGCTCGCCGGCGAAGGTGGAGGGGGAGGCTACAGCGCACGGCATGGGGCGGGAAGTGGTGCAGGAGTGCCAGGGGGACATGGCGAGTTTACCAGGGGGTCCAAGGCGGTGGTGGAGCGACGGCGACGGCGGTCGGTGGAGCGGCTCGGGCGGCGGCGAAGCGGGTAGGGGAGCTGCTAGGGAAGGCTTGGGAGCTCGGGAGAGGCGTTGGTGAGGTGTGGGGTGAGGAAGGGGCGCTTTTATTGGGCCGGGGGGGGGTTGCTCGGCGGGCGAGTCGCGGGGCCGACGATGGAGGCCGGCGATCCGCGCTTTCCAAGCACGGAGCGACTTGCCAAGCTCAGGGCGGCCAGGAAAGGAAGGGTGGGGGGCGGGGAAGGTTCGGGGAAGGTGCTGGGTAGGTCCAAGGCGCGGGGAGCGGCGGGGGCGGCCGGCCGGGCGGCGAAATTGGCGCCGGGGAGTGAGGGCGCGCGGGCAAGAGGGAGAAGAGGGATATGACAGGCGAGACCGGGCGGTCAGTGGGAGAGAGGGGGAAAGAAAAGGGGGCGTGAGCTAGGCCGGCTTGGTTCGGCCTAGGAGCGGGGCACGCACGGCTCGGGCCAGCGCAGAGCTGCTAGGCTGGCTCGGCGGGAGAAGGCCTAGGTGGAGAGGGGGAGAGTTTGGGCCAGGGAAAAAGAAAGGGAGGCGTTGGGCTGAACTCTGGAGGGAGTAGAGGGTGCAGATGCGGACCAGGGAGAAAGCTTAGGGAGCAAAAGTGAACTCAGCTTGAATAAACTTTTCTAGGGCTCAAACAAATGCAAATTAAAATCAAATTTAAACAGAATTTAAATTCCAACTTAATTTGCCGAAAATCAAAACACAGTGCAGCAGCATGAATGCAACAAAAATATTTCTACCACTTATATTTGATTTTAATATTCATAAATAATTCAATTAACCTATATTAAACATGAACAATTAAAATAAAAGCCAATTAATTACTAAAAATTTTAAATGGGCCATTTTTGGGTGTTACAGGGAAGATGGCGAACACGATGGCGTGGTTCAAGTCGGTGGATTCACGACGGTGGGGGCTAGCGCCGGTGAACGGCGGTCGGGTGACTCCGGTGAGGGCAGGGCGTGAGAGAGGAGGTAGGGAGTGGCTCGGCACATTGCTTACCGGCTCGCGAAGTTTAGAGTGGAGTCCAACGGGGCGGAGCGAAGCCGGAGGCATGGAATCGACGGCGGCGGAGGCTCGGAGATGGCGGCGGCGCTGTGCGAGGGGGGAAGCGCTTGAGGGGCTTGGGGCTCATGGGGAGGCTCAGTGAAGGTCTGGGACCACGGAGGCGCGGCTTTTATAGCTCGGGGGAGGCTGCCTTGGTGTGCGGGCCGCGAATTGGGGGCGGCGGCAGCCGGCGGTACCTGTCCTTGCGGGGAGCGGCGCCAAGAAAGGAACGGCGGGACGGGGATGGTGTGAGGAAGCTTCGGCGGGGCCACGGGCAGCACGAGGGGCAGCTTGGGCCTTGGGCCGAGGCGATGGCGTGCTGTGGCGTCGAGCTCGGGAGAGGGCGAGAGGAAGAAGATGGACCTGTCATGCGGGGCCCGCGTGTCGGGAGAGGGAGTAGAGCGGTGCTGCGGGCTGGCGCGGAGGGAAGCTGGGCCGGCTTGGCTTGAGTGGCCCAGGAGTGGGGAAGGCGTGGAGGATGTGGGCCGAGGTGGTGAGACTCAGGCCGAGCCTGGGTACAAGCGGACCGAGAAAAAGACCAGGGGGCAAAAACGAACTATGGGCTAAACAACTTTTCTAGGGCTCAGACACATGCAAATTAAATTTAAATGTAAACAGAATTTAAATTCAAATTTAAGTTACAATCAAACAAAACCCAATGCAGCAGCATGAATGCAACAAAAATGTTTCTAAGCCTTATATTTGATTTTAAATTTCCAAAAATTATTTATTTACCTTATATTAATCATGACCATAAATAATAAAATTAAATTAATTACTATAAATTTTAAATGGGTACTTTAGGGTGTTACATCTGCTGCTTTCTTGCATTCCCGATGCAAGCTTTGCGCGCACTCTGCTTGTGTGAGCAGAAGCCTCCGAACCTCACTACCTTACGATCCCTCTAGGGATAGGTGGGCGATAAGGTTTTTGGGAGCATACTCGTACGTGACTGCTCGCTTCCTCACGCGAACGACTACTTCTCCGCGGCCTCACTCGAACGACTACTTCCTGGTGGCCGACTTCGTCAACCTGAACGACTATTTCCCGGTGTCCAGCTTCGACAAGTGAACGACTACTTCCCGGAGACCCTACACGACTACTTCCAGAAGGCCGTTTGAAGGACCCCACTGCATCGCCTCACCACTGCACCGAATTATATCGACTACTTCGAGCAAGGCCAGTCGAGGATGGTTAACACTGTTCCTCCAGCTAATGACGGCGCATCCGGTGCATCTGGTACCGGCCCCGGCCTTGGGTACATCCTAAACCAAACCTGGTTTTTGTTTTTCATGTTGTTCTTGTTAATTAGGAGATTTAACTTAAACACATACACATGTTATGTTGTCACAAGATCACTTATGTTGTCACAAGATCAATTTGCTGTTAATTTCTGGAATTAAAATATACCGAAAACTGCCTAGATTTCTAACCATCCAAAAACCTTATGTTATTAATAGGCTTTCGGTATCTGGTTTTGCTACATCGATTAAACCAAATGCATTTGATGGCTCAAATTACAAGTGTTGGCGCGAGAGGGTTACACTGTTGTTGACAGCGATGAACATCATGCATGTCGTATAGGTGAAGCCCGAACAGTTCACTCCAGATGAGAAGAGCGTTTTCGTGGCAACCAACAACCTGTTTCGAGGCGCCATCTCAAGTGTTCTCGCTGAAAACCTTGCGGACATGTACCTCACGCTGCCAAGTGACAAAGATGTTTGTGATACGCTTGAGGCTAAGTTTGGGGTTTCTGATGCTGGTAGTGAACTGTATGTCATGAAACAGTTCTATGACTATAGGATAGTTGAAGACCGTTCTGTGGTAGAACAAGCCTATGAGATTCAGACGTTGGTTAAAGACCTTGAGAACTGTAGCAAGGATGCTCCATGTCGGCTGGCCGACAAGTTTGTGGCTGGAGGTATTATCACCAAGCTGCCACCTTCTTTGAGAGATTTTGTGACCTCTCTGAAACACAAGAGACGAGAGTTTACAATTCCCGGTCTCATCGGCACTCTTGATGTGGAAGAGAAGGCGAGGGAAAACGACCAACTTGGTGCAAAATAAATTGTTGGATCTTCTAGTGCCAACTTTGTGCAAAAGAAGAACTTTAATGCATCCAACAAGAAGAAGAACAAGCCGCAACAGAACCAAACAAAGATTAATCAAATGGCTCAGTTCAAGAAGAAGAAGAAGCAGCAGACAGGGCATAGTTACTGTTGTGGTAGCCCGGATCACTTCACTAGAAAGTGAGTGCCAACATGGTTGTTAGTGAGACTGGTGGAACATCGTGGTACGGTAATCTATTACCTGTAGTTCTTCTAGTATGTCATTCACCTGATTGGTGGATTGCCACGGGTGCTAATATTCATGTTTGTGCTGACATTTCCTTTTTTTCTTCTTATCTGGCAGGTGGGATTTCCTCCTTATTGATAGGGAACGGATCGCATGCACGTGTTCTTGGTGCTGGTTCGGTCGATCCGAAGCTTACTTCGGGAAAGACCGTTCGACTGAGGAACGTGCAGCATGTCCCCACCATCAAGAAGAATCTCGTCAGTGGGTCTCTTCTGTGTAGATACAGCTTTAAATTTGACTTTGAATCCAATAAATATGTAATTTCTAAGTTTGTAAACTTTGTTTGAAAAGGTTATGATAGCAGAGGCTTGTTCCGTTTTTCTTTGTCTGATCAATGTAATAAAGTTGTAAATCATATTACAAATGTTAATGATGAATCTAATGTTTGGCATTCGTGACTTTGTCATGTTAATTTTGGTTGTATGATGCGTCTTGCTAACTTGAGTTTAATTTCAAAATATACCTTAGTCAAAAATTCTAAGTGTCATGTGTGTGTTGAATCAAAACAACCTCGCAAGCCTCATTTGGCTGCTGAGGCGAGAAACTTGGCACCTCTAGAATTAATTCATTCGAATTTGTGCGAGATGAATGGCGTGTTGACAAAAGCTGATAAAAAGTATTTGATGACTTTAATATATGACTGCACTAGATTTTGCTATATTTATTTGTTAAAGTATAAAGATGAAGCGTTCCAAGATTTTAAAGTCTATAAAGCTGAGGTAGAAAACCAACTTGAGAGAAAGATCAAAAGAGTTAGGTCTGATCGTGGTGGGGAGTATTTTTCTAATGTTTTTAGTGCGTTCTGTGAGGAACATTTAATAATTCATGAGAGGACACCTCCCTATTCACCCTAGGTAAATGGGGTAGCCGAAAGAAAGAACTGTAATCTAACTGATTAGGTTAATGCCATGTTAGATGAAGCGGGACTTTCCAAGGAATGATGGGGTGAGGCTATATTGATTGCATATCATGTCCTAAAGCATGTTCCTATGAAGAACAAAGAGATAACACCATTTGAGGAATGGGAAAAGAAAAGGCTAACCCTTTCATACTTACAGACTTGGGGATGTTTGGCCAAGGTTAATGTGCCCGTAACCAAGAAACGTAATTTGGGACCTAAAACTGTAGATTATGTCTTTCTTGTTTATGCTTTCCACAATGTGGGTTATAGATTTTTAATAGTGAAGTCTGGAGTACCTGACATGCATGTTGGTACAATTATGAAGTCTAGAGACGCTACATTTTTTAGGACATTTTTCCTATGAAAGAGGAAGCTAGCACATCTAAGGCCCTATTTGGCAGAGCTCCCAGAGCTGATTCTCTGGTGTATCCAGGAGGAGCTCTGCCAAACAATTTTCCAGTGAGAAATGATTCTCTACTGATTCTGAGAAGCGATTCTCTGAAATGAACTAAGGGGCTAGGAGCTGAAAAAAATAGGTTCTCCTGATTCTGTGAAGTGATTCTCCATCCTCATTTTGATAGTTTATGCTAGGGAATTAAAGAGAATCACTTTCAGCCACATAATCATTTCTCTCAAAGAATCAGCTCCCACAGAGAATCAGAATCAGATGGAGCTCTACCAAACAGGCACTAATAATGAATTGTTTGTTAATAAAGAACCTAAAGAACCTGTTGTTTTGATAGAACATGATGAACAAACACATGTTAAAAATCTTGAGGAGGATGGCAATGAAGCTCTCAGAAAGAGCAAGAGACAGAGGATTGCAAAGTTCTTTGGTAATGATTTCATTGTATACCTCGTGGATGACACCCCAAGAACCATTGAAGAGGCATATTCCTCTCCGGATGCTGATTATTGGAAGGAAGCAGTTCAGAGTGAGATGGATTCAATTATGTTTAGTGGTACTTGGGAGGTTGTGGAGCGTCCTTATGGGTACAAACCTATAGGATATAAGTTGGTGTTCAAGAAAAAGCTTAGACCTTATGGTACGATTGAAAAGTACAAAGCAAGGCTAGTGTCTAAAGGCTATACTCAGAAAGGAGAGGACTTCTTTGATACTTACTGACTGGTTGCCCGATTGATGACTATTTGAGTACTACTTTCCGTGACGATTTCTCATGGTCTTCTCGTTCACCAAATGGACATTAAGAGAGCTTTCCTAAACGGAGAGTTGGAGGAGCAGATCTACATGGATCAGCCAGACGGTTTTGTAGTAGGGGGTCAAGAAGGAATGGTGTGTAAGTTAATAAAGTCTTTGTATGGCCTTAAGCAAGCACCTAAGCAATGACATGAGAAGTTCGACAGAACTTTGACGTCTGTTGGCTTTATTGTGAATGAAGCCGACAAGTGTGTGTACTATCGCTATGTTGGGGGGCGAATGAGTGATCTTGTGTTTGTATGTAGATGACATACTGATATTTGGGATGAATCTTAATGTGATTAAAGAAATCAAAGAGTTTTTATCTCAAAATTTTGAGATGTAAGATTTGGGAGAGGCTGATGTAATCCTAATATTAAACTAGTGAGAGAACATGATGGTGGGCTTGTCCTTACACAATCTCATTATGTGGAGAAAGTCTTGAGTCGTTTTGGTTACAATGACTGCAAGCCAGCTCCAACACCTTATGATGCTAGTAAAATATTGCGGAATAACAAAAGAATTGTGAGAGATCAACTTAAATACTCCTAGATCATTGGTTCACTGATGTACCTAGCTAGCGCTACGAGACCGGATATCTCGTTTGCTATGAGCAAACTAAGCCGTTTTGTGTCAAATCTGGGAGATGCCTATTAAGATTCTCTTGAACGGGTAATGCACTTTTTGAAGGGTACTATGGACTATATGGGATTCACTATACTAGGTACCCTAGGGTACTAGAGGGCTATAGTGATTCAAATTGGATATCTGATGCATATGAGATTATAGCCACACGTGGATATGTGTTTACACTTGTAGGTGGTTTTGTCTCCCGGAAGTCTTGCAAGCAGACCATCTTAACGAGGTCAACTATGGAGGCGGAACTCACTGCATTAAACACCGCCACCGTTGAGGCTGAATGGCTTTGTGATCTCTTTATGGATCTGCCGGTAGTTGAAAAACCGATTCCAGCTATCCTCATGAACTGTGATAATCAAATTGTGATTTTCAAGGTGAATAGTTCAAAAGATAATATGAAGTCCTCCAAGCATGTAAAGAGGCGACTGAAATCTGTCAGGAAAATGAGAAAGTCTGGAGTGATAGCCTTGGACTACATCCAAACGGCTAAGAACCTGACAGATCAATTTACAAAGGGTCTTTCACGTAATGTGATAGACAATGCATTCAGGGAATTGGGCTTGAAACCCGTGTGTGTTACTCAGTAGTGGTAACCTATCCTATGTGATCGAAGATCCTGTGAATAAGGACGGTGAAACAAGCTATTATTTAACTGAAAGAAGAGAGCCTTTGAAAAGGGCACATTCCAATGGAGGTGCATTTCTCTTCTAAATCTGTATGACAGGTTGGTGAAAATCTTAATGTGATCCAAGTGGCTCAATGAGGGCAAAGATGTTGACCTACAAAACATCTCAAAGGATTACACCTATATGGGTTCGATTGCTAGTCACAATCTATGAGATAAGGTGATCTCTAGATACCCATGGAAGGCACGGAGTATGACTTATACGCTCCAACCCGATGAATGCTTACGACAGCCTAGAACCTTTGCACGAAACTGTCAATTAAAGGCATAATCCATTGGTCAGTTGTGAATAAGTGTAGCTTTAGCCCTAGGTGGATGTTCAACTTAACAGTCTCCGCCATAAGGCTGGTATATCAAGATAACATTTGATATGAGAGCATTCTCTTGTGTACCTTGAAATTCTTGGTGGGATTGTTGGATTAATTGGGCCTTGGCCCTATTTGGGCTCAATTAGTCAAGAAAATTAAAAGGTCCACTAATAAATGCTAGGGACTTATTCCTGGATGGAGAGTCAAAGAGAATCATAACCAACTTAAATGGTGGACAAGTTGTGGACTGCTTGCGAAGTCACTAGTAGAAAAATGACCTTTCATCCCCTATCTTTATCCCGATTAGGTTTTAAACCGATACAATAGGCCTTTAGTCCCGATTCGTATTTTTCTAGGTCCAAGGAGGACCTTTAGTCCCGGGCGGTGGTTTCACTCGGCACTAAAAGGGTGATTTTTAGTCTCGGTTGGTGACTCCAATCGGGACTAAATGGTCTTTAGTCCCGGGTGTACGTGCTCCACGGGTTACAATAAAAGAGGAAACATCCCACTTTCTATCACATGTACTGCGTAGGTGGAGTGGCTAGGTGGGTATGTATAAGACCATGCAAGGGGTTATGGGTTCGATAGGACGCAACAATTTTTTAGTTTTAGGTACTTTTAGTCCCGGGCGTGAGGACTAGGACTAAAGGTCTGGACCCTTTAGTCCCGGCCTCCTAGTCCCGGGCACCACGCCCGGGACTAAGTGGGGTTCTGGCCCGAGACTAAAGGGGGATTCTGTACTAGTGAATTGACAAAAGGAGAAGAGCGTGCCACACGCATGCTCACGCTCGCTCACCTCGCCGGGCCTTGGCCGTGGCGAAGCCGATCCGAGACGCGACCGACGCGATGCGACGCAACGAACGTTTTGCCATTAATGACAGTTATTGAGTCTCAGCCGTTACTGACGTTACTAGCATCATTCTAAGGATGTGTAACTAACAATTGATGGCTGGTGAGAGTAACTGACTTTTAATGGCAATTGTTGGCTATGAGTGCCAGGTTCATCCCCCTTCTCCCTATGCGCCTATATAAGGAGGCCTCTCATCCTAGGCATTGACACACTCTCCCAGACCCTCTCTGGTACTCCTATTCAGGAGACCTCTCCCTTTCTCCCTCAGTGTTCTGCTACTTTCTTGCATTCCCGACACAAGCTTTGCACGCACTCTGCTTGCGTGAGCAGAAGCCTTCAAACCTTCGTGCCTTGCGATCCTGCTAGGGATAGACGGGCGATAAGGTTTTTGGGGAGCGTACTCATACGCGACTGCTCGCTTTCTCACGCGAACGACTACTTCCCGGCGGCCTCACACGAACGACTACTTCCCGGTGGCCGACTTCGTCAACCTGAATGACTACTTCTCGGTGTCCAGCTTCGGCAAGTGAACGACTACTTCCTGGAGACCCTGCATGACTACTTTCAGAAGGCCGTTCGAGGGACTCTATTGCATCGACTCGCAACTGCACCGAATTAGATCGACTGATTCGAGCAAGGCTAGCCGAGGATGGTTAACATTGTTCCTCTAGCTGGTGATGGCGCATCAGGTGCCTCCGGTACCGGCCCTGCCCTGGGTACATCCTAAACCAAACATTGTTCTAGTTTTTCATGTTGTTCTTGTTAATGTTAATTAGGAGATTTAAGTTGAACACACGCACATGCTATGTTATCGCAAGATCACTTATTTTCATCGTGAATTTACTGTTCATTTTTAGAATTAAAATATACCAAAAATTACCTGAATTTCTAACCGTTGGCACATCCGCACCATCCTGCGCACGGCGTCATTTGCGCATCTATAGCATTCTGACAGCCATCATTCCACGCTCACATCGTACTGCCGGGAAGCCGGCCTTCATATGAGAGGCACTTCATTACTGCCTCACAAGGAGTGCATATATGAATAAAAGTAAATACTGCCCTTAATTATATTTTCGCTGGCGCTTCTATAGAACTCCCAGGTTACTACTGGATTGGGCACTAAACTACTGCTTTAACTAGATTTTGTTACACGAGGGCTTGAAGAATTCATAGCATTTCATGAAAAAAAGGGGTTTCTAGTGTCTAAGAATAGGAAGTATCAGGAAGTTTGCAACCACATTATTGAACCTTTTGTCAAGATTAGGCACGCAGCCTCTGATGCAGGGGCACAAGGAATGTTTCTGACCCTTCTGGTTCATTGCCATGACGCTAGAAATCACTGCAGCTTCCAGAAGAAACCTCTGCTTTGCTGGCTGGAATCGGGCCATGGAGCCCAGCCATTTAGGCATGCAGCCTTTACGGTTGTCCGAGCCTTCTGCTTTTACCAGCAACCTGATGACACTGCTGGAATCCTATAGGGGCTGATTGGTTGCCTGCACTAGAGGCTATCCGGGCTTACATAATACACCTGCAGCTAAGGTCTTACCCAGGCTCCGGTGGGCCAAAAGGCACGTACGGCCTGCATAGCTTGAAGATACAATTTCCCTCCGTCTCTGGCTTGTGCAGGCTGTGGTCCCCCACCACGTGTAGGTCTCCAACTCGCGTTCTCTCACCGCTTCACCAGCATCACCGCAAGAGCTCGGGGTCGTGCCTGCGGAGGAGCTCGGGAGCGGCGCCTACGGAGCCACGGAGAAGCTTGGGAGCCGCAGGGCCGTGCCTGCCGTCGCCGCGCCGCCGGGATCAGGTGCGCCTCGCCGGAGTTGGCCGTGCACAACAGCGCGCGAGAGGCCAAGGCACCAGGTTGAGCAGCTTCCGCGCCAGCGCATCGGCAAAGACGGCGGCGAGGCGCTGCAGCGTGTGGGCCGCGTCCAGGGAGGCCAGCCCCGTGATCTGCTCGAGGCAGTGGTTGGCATGGTCAAAGGCGCCAGCGGCCACCTCGGCGGCGCACTGGTACATCAGGTTGATGAGCCGGCCGCCCTGCTGGTCATGGCTCAGCTCCTGCACCCACGCCGGTGAATGGGCGGCATATGTCGTCGCCGGAGGTGGTGGCGCCAGAGGAGGCGAAGAACGTGCTGCTGCTTGTTGCTTCAAAGGAATTAGTGCTTAGCACAAATAGGGAGAGAGATTAGAGAGACCGGTGCTTGGATTGGAAGAAATAGGAGGCGCAGGTGGACTTGCTTGCTCGGATTTGGCGGATGGAGGCACATGTATGCTAGTTGCTCGGATTTCGCTGGCGTGGCGCAGGTTACTCCCCGACGGGCGGAGGTCCCAGCGACGGGTCGTCAGGGCGCGCCACCAGGCCGGGGACGTCGCGGGGGCCGAGCTCAGCAGGTGCACGTCGCATGGAGTCGCCGGCGCCCGGCGGCCACGGCGGGCCATGGAAGCATTTCGATGGTCGGAGATCTGGGGAAGGAGGTGGCGTGCAAGGTAAGAGAGAGAAGACGGTATTAATGGTGGTAACCTCATCTTCCACCAATGCAAGGAAAGTGTATCACTCTATGCATCCAACCAAACATCTTAGCTAGTGCAGGCTATCTGAAGCCACCCAAAAAATCAAGACAACCTTGCATTCATTTAGTCTGGTTAGTGCTGGCCTGGTTACATCCTAGCCTGGCTAGAAACTAGTGCAGGCAACCAATGAGCCCCATAGTCATACTGTGTTCGGTTGAGGTCTGTCGTTCAGATGGATTCCTCAGTACCTCTCGCATGATCATATCTAGCATGCATGGTTGCTATAAGCACCAGCAAAACAATATCCTCAAGCACCCCCGTTAGTACGTAATGGTGTACAAGACGGTACTAACGAGCCCAAAGCACGTTGGAATTGGCTGGTAATACCATCTGGTATTAGGGTGCATTAGTACTGTTTAATAATACCATGCGGTAAATCTAAGGTTAGAAAATTTTCTAGATAAGTCCCCGTGGCCGGCCATCTTCACCGACGCCGGTAGGCTGCTGGACAATGGTAGAGAATAGGCTTTCCATCCACGACATTAGTCCCGCATCTTATTGGACTCGGAACTCATATGAGCATTAGTCTCGATTGGTTGCTCTAACGTGGACTAAAAGTAATCCTTTAGTTCCAGTTAGAGACTCAACCCATAAATAAAGGGCCTCATATATTAGTCCCGGGTGGTAGCTCCAACTGGACGTAAAAGTCACCCTTATAGTTCCGATTTGGTGCTCAACCTAAGACTAAAGGGTTTTTAGTCCGAGTTGGAGTCTAACGGAAAAATATCATGTCTTGTTGAACACTAATCAATATTATAATTGAAACACATTTATGTTGGTATTAGTCAAATTAATATGGTTTTATGGTGTTTTTCCCCTACTTTGAAGTACAATTGTGATTTCGTCCTCGTTTTTTCAACTTTGTGGATTTATCCTTTATTATTCACAAGTCAATGCGATTTTGTCCTTGGTCTTTGCGTATTTGTCCATGTTTTGACCATTGACTGGGGGCAAAATCGCATTGACTTGTGAATAGTAGAGGGCAAAATCACAAAGTTAAAAAAAATAGAGGCAAAATCACAATTGCACTTCAAAACAGGGGCAAGAACACCAATACCTCGATTAATATTTATTTAAGAAAAATAGATATATATATATATCTAATTACTTTTTAGTTGAAAACATCACATCGAATCCTCGCATCTCGTCGTAGCAACAGCCAATGCATAGGTTATCCTGCAAGAGCAAGCCACGGCTCCAGCCCGGCCGGATGTGAAGCAAAAAGCCTCGTTTAGTTCCCAAAAAACAACCAAGTTCACTATGCAAAAAGAAGATTCTCGTCATATCAAAATGTCGGCACATGCATGAAGTAACGTAGATGAAATTAAAAACTATTTACATAGCTATGTTGTACTCGGCGAGACGAACATTTTGAGCATAATTAATCAATTTTTAGATAATTTTTCACAAATACAAACGAAATGCTATAGTGACACGTTTATAGCGAAGTGACATCTTTTCTCAATTCCACGTCGTCTAAACAAGGCCTAGTTTCGTTGTAGAGGAGAAGCACGTGGCTGTGTGGAACTTACCACACCAGCGTCTCCCTGCAGTATTAATTGCTACCCGTATTATTTCTTCACTTCCGTGAACCTGTATATCCCTGTCCCGATCCCTCTCCCGGTGAAAAAAAATATAGCAATGGAGGATTAGGATATTATAATCACCCGGTTCTATTGGTGTGTTTAGTTCCCCTAAATTCCAAACTTTTCATCACATCGACATCACATTGAAACATTAAATATAGCAAATGACGCATGCATAGAACATTAAACGTAGTTAAATAAAAAAACTAATTGCATAGTTTTGATGTACACGACGAGACGAATCTTTTGAGCCTAGTTAAGTCATGGTAGGATAACGATTACCACAAACAAACGAAAAGTGCTACAGTGTCCGATGTGACTTTTCTACCACACTTTTCGCTGATCTAAACACATCCTATATAAGTTCTTCTCATCCTGTATGTCACCTCACTGCTCTAATACTTGGTTCATCATGCTGCCTGATTTCCATGCACCCACTTGATACCCTCTTCACATAAACTAAATGGTCAATCATTCTAAGCGTCCCACCACTACTAGAGATCTTCACATCCGCCCCTCTCATATGTTTCGGTGCACTTAAAATCCGGTGCTGATGCAACATTAGCGTCGGGTGTAAAATTGAGATGCACCGGGACCCTTTAGCACCGGTTGGTAACACCAACCGATGCTAAAAGTCACCTTTAGTACCGGTTACCAACCGGTGTGGAAGGTGCTCCCCCTTTAGCACCGGGTCGTAACACCACTCGGTGCTAAATGACCTTTAGCACCGGTTGGTAAATACAACCCGGTTGGTGCTAAAGGCCTTTTAGCACCGCTTGGTAAATACGACCCAGTGCTAAAGGGGGTGTCGCATGCTACTTTAAAAGAAGTGCATCTTCTATCCTATCACATGCACTGCATTGGTGAGATGGTTAGGTGGGTATGCGTGAGCCAAGAGGTCCTAAGTTCAAATCCCAGCAGCAACCACTACCAGAGAACCTCACATCCGCACCAGTTGGGAACAGGCTTTAGCACCGGATTTCCAACCGGTGCTAAACTTCCGGTGCTAAAGGGTACCCCCTTTAGCACCGGGTAGAATAATCAGTGCTAAAGGGGGCCTTTAGCACCGGTTCTAAACACCAACCGGTGCTAAAGGCCCTGCCTACACAGCGGGGATAGGAGGTCCTTTAGGACCGGTTGGTGTATACAGCCGGTGCTAAAGGGCCTGGATTTATTTATTTTTTGGGTTACTTTTTACAGCCACCGTGCATTTACGTTTATATATGTATTATGATACGTATTCAAACATGTATTCAGTTGCCGTGCATGTAGTACTATATATTCATATTAGCTAGACATATAATCAAAATAGAAGATATATATATTATAATTTTGATATCGAACTAGAGTTATATATTTGAACTGTATATTACAAATTAAGAAATCCGACTAGAGGAACGACTTGACGGCGCATCCTCTAGGGGGAGATGGAATTCTCCACGGGGATTAACGACCTCGTCCCAAATCCATCCAATGAGCTGTTCTGCAATTGCGTCTATTCTCTCTTCATCGAGTCTATCTTCTTCCAACCTCATCATCTATAATTTGCAAATAATTGGAAATATTAATTCCATGGAATTGAAGACAACAATTGTGCAATTAATAATAATTTAATATAAAATAAATGCTTTACTTACAAATACAAATGTCCGTCTATATTTAAATTATCATTTATTATAAAACAAAGTGTTTTTCTTATTAATACAAACATAGTAATTATTAAATGACGCCCTATATTTCTAAATAATCATTTATTATAAAACGATGTGCCTTACTTATTAATTCAAATTTAATAATAATATTATTTATTATAAATGAATCCCATTATTAATAAATGAAGCCGTATATTTCTAAATAATATAATTTATTACAAAATCAAGTGCTTTTTCTACAAAAATAGTACATATATCAAATTAAAACCTGAAAATGTGTTACGTACCATAACATCATGGTGGGTCATCTTTTTCGTCGACCAATTGAGCATGTTATCACAAACATAATATGCACATCGATTATTTCCCGACCCCTGTTGGCAACACTGTCGATCAAAAAATAAAGTTAAGTAAAATTCATATAATAGGTTAGCAGAGACATACACGTACAAATTACTTGCTTACCGGAAAGTCAGTCTTCCATGTGAGTGTTTCATGGATCATACCAGGGTTATCTTGACGAAATTGAATCCACGCCCTGTGAACCAAAAAGTTGTAAGGGCAGAATTGAGTTAAATGGGTAAATATATGTCACCTTGTAAACATGTCGATGATGTTCTGGTGAGCATATGTTGGAGACTTCAACGAATCAAAGACGTGGACGATACCCCATTCTGCATTGTTAAGCAATAAAGGGCGCGTCAGCAAAGATTAAAGTTTTTTTTCAAGTGACAAATGTAACTGAGAACAAAGCACTTACAATACCCAATAGGCGACCAAAGACACGTCCATGGCGTCTTTGTGGTACACCTCATATATATCCTTGAACTCCAACCAGACGGTTTCCTCGCCATTGAAAAAATCTTGGTCCTTTACGCGAACTCCAAACATGCGCATTTTGCTTCTTGATTGTTCCAGATACCACTGATCGAATCGGCGCATCTTTGTTTGTAGCGTGCTCTCCATTTCTGTACCGACCAAACGCTGGCCAAGCTTAAATGGCCACCTGAACGATGTGCTCACAGGGATTTCTTTTTCTCCCGTGATTTCCTCTCTCGAGAGTCCTGTCTCGGCCATTTGTCGTTGCACGTTCAGCTCGTACTCAGATGCCAACTAGGGCACTGACTGCTGAGGTTGGTTGCCTAGCTGAGCAATAGGTTTGGACGCCGCCGCCTTCCTCTTCCCTTGAGATTTCAGTAATGAGCGGTCATAGTCTGATACCTGTGCCCTCTTCTGTTGTCCCCTAGTCAAATTTTAGAGGAAGGATTTTGCCGTGGCGGGGTCAATCTTTGGCTCTGGTTGTTTTCTCGTGAAAAGTTGCCTCTTTACGTCTTCTTTAAAAGAGGCATCGAGCTCTTCTTGAGTCAGGTCGTAAGCTTTTTTCGGTGGTACAGGCTTCTCTTTGACCTTCTGTGGCTTCTTCTGTGGTGGAGGGGCCAAGCTAGCCAGTTTAGAGCGCTTCTTTGGTTCAGGCTTCTGCTGCGGTGGAGACGGAGACTTCTGCCGTGGAGGAGACGGAGACAGAGATGGGTTTGCGTCATGAGCTCCCAGAGAATCGTGATCCGGTGGACCTCTTGGAGACGGGGGATCTGAAGGAGACTTGGTGCTACCAGGTTTGGCGATGTCTCGCTTGCTCCATAGAATGATCCCGTGAGAACACTCCCCAAGTTTTGTTTCTCCTCACCTCCGGCGATGTCAAGTTCCAAGTCATTCCACTGGTCAACGACTTGCTCCACCTCAACGGGTACGTAACCATGTGGAATCTCCATGCAATGCCATCTTTGACCTAGTTCCACTGGGTTGGTCATACCGTATGCGACCTAATAAAATAAGTGGAAAGGAAGTTAGTAACTGAATAATATTTATGATGATATTTATGAAATATACAAACTAATGTCGCATACGTACCACCACAGATATGTTCTTCTGCCTCACGAAAAGCTCACACGCGGTCTGTTGAGTTATTTCATCCACGGGGTAACGAACCGGTTCAGACTAAGGTGCGGGAATGTCTTCACGACCTTGTACATGCTCTGTGGAAGCGTGGCTGCTTCGATGTTGTGGAGGGCTAAGAAGGGCCACATTAGGATCTTGGAGAGGTACATGCTCTGTGCTGGCGGTTCCTGTGGCTTGTATCTGCAGCCATGCTAACTTCATTCGCTGCTCCGTCTCTACCTCCATTTCCTGTATCTTTGAGCCCTGGGCGGCTACCATTTCCTCTAGGTCCCTCACGCTCTGCTCATATTCCGCCTTCTTCCTCGAACGGCTCCTATAGGAGGCGGTGTCCTCTTTGAAACCTTTCTTCCATGGTACTATGCCTACGACGCGTGTACGTCCAGGATGCTCCTTGTTTCCTAAGGCATAGGTTAGCTCATATCTGTCTCTATCAGGAACAAATTCTCCCCTCTCAGATGCCTTAAGGATATTGATGAGACGTTGAGCTATTTCTCGCAAGTCCTCGCCAAAAACTAACGAGCCGTCGATCGGACTGAGGGTGCCTCCATGACCATAGTACCAATGCTTGGATCGTGTGGGCCAGTCATGTGTCGCTGGACGAATGCCTCTAGCAAATAGAGATTCTTCCATCTTCTCCCATTTCTCAATGCTCCCTTTATAACCTCCTGAACCCATTCTATGGGTGTACTTCCTATTACCGGCATTGTCAGCATTTCTAGCGGTCATACTTGACCCTTCTTCGGAGTTTTTGTACTCCAAGAACGATTCCCAATCATCATGAGTGATGGTTGGATGCTTCGCTGGATCCAGTGCTTCTCCGGTAATGAGATAATTCTTGTACAATTTTTTCTTGTAACCTTGGAACAGAATTGCCATTTTTTTCATTGTCCAATCCTTCAGTTGCTCTTCATGACTGCTTGGCCATTCGAAAATTCCTTTTAAGTCCACCCATAGCATCTCCTTCTCAGTATTGGGCAACACGTGTGGCTCAGTAGGGTCCGTGGATTTCCATTTTCTGATGCTAATGGGCACGCGTTCCCGTAGAACAACCCCGGACTGAGATATAAATTTTCTGGCCACTTGTTTAGGCTCAACTGGCTCCCCATCGTCCTCCACTCGAGTGATGTGAAACTTCACATCCTTCATCTTCTTAGTGGCAGATCGTTTGGATTTCCTAGTTCCGGTTGTCGACGCAGAGGCGGGCTACATAAATTACATATTAACGATACAATATTAAATGAGATATATTGAGATACAATACATATTAAATGAGATATATTGAGATATACAATACATATTAAATGAGATATATTCACACCTGACTAGACGTGGGCTCATTATTACTGCGTTCATCCACATTACGTTGTTCCACATTTTCGCTCCCTTGAGCAATACCCAGAACGTCTTCCACGTTTGGTTGCGGGTTATCTTCGGCATCGATACCAAATATTTGATTCAATAAGAACTGGTCATTATCCTCTGGCAAGGGGTCGCTAGGGTTGTTGTCCGCCATCTATAGGAATAAAAATAATTTGTAAGCAATAAATATAAATAAATATAGATACGAGGTTTAGGGTCAGGGTAGGGGGTTTAGGGTTTGGGTTTCAGGGTTCAGGGTTAGGGCTAGGGGGTTTAGGGTTTGGGCTAAGGGGTTTAGGGTTTAGGGTTTTGGGTTAGGGCTAGAAGGTTTAGGGTTTGGGCTGGGGGGTTTAGGGTTTGGGTTTTGGGGTTTAGGGTTTAGGGTTTATGGTTAGGGCTAGGGGGTTTAGGGTTTGGGTTTCAGGGTTTACGGTTAGAGCTAGGGGGTTTAGGGTTAGGGCCAAGTGGTTTAGGGTTTGGGTTTTGGGGTTTAGGGTCAGGGCTAGGGGGGTTTGGGTTTCGGGGTTTAGGGTCAGGGCTAGGGGTTTAGGTTTAGGGTTAGGGGGTTTAGGGTTTGGGTTTCGGGGTTTAGGGTTAGGGCTAGGGGTTTAGGGTTTGGGTTTTGGGGTTTAGGGTTAGGGCTAGGGGGTTTAGGGTTTGGGCTTCAGGGTTTAGGGTTTAGGGTTAGGGCTAGGGGGTTTAGGGTTTAGGGTTTAGGGTTAGAGCTAGGGGGTTTAGGGTTTGGGCTTCGGGGTTTAGGGTTTAGGGTTAGGGTTAGGGCTAGGGGGTTTTGGGTTTAGGGTTTGGGTTTCGGGGTTTAGGGTTTGGGTTTCGGGGTTTAGGGTTAGGGCCAGGGGTTTTAGGGTTTGGGTTTTGGGGTTTAGGGTTAGAGCTAGGGGGTTTAGTGTTTGGGTTTCTGGGTTTCCGGGTTCGCGAACGATGGGTGCACGACGCGAAGGGGTTCGGGTGCGCGACGCGTTTGGGTTCGCGAAGGGGTTCCGGTGCGCGACGAGTTTGGGTTCTGGAAGGTTTGGGAGCGCGAAGGAGCTCGGGTGCGCGACGAGTTTGGTTTCGCGAAGGTGTTCGGGTGCGCGATAGTTTTGCACATACAAAATATGCACATATACAAAATTATATATACAAAATTACATACAAAATTACATACAATATTATATATACAAAATTACATACAAAATTATATATACCAAATTACATACAAAATTATATATACAACATTATATATACAAAATTATATATACAACATTATATATACAAAATTATATATACAACATGATATATACAACATTATATATACAAAATTATATATACAAAATTACATACAAAATTATATATACAAAATTATATATGAGCATATAAATAATAACAAATTATATATAACAAATTATATATAACAAATTAAATAACAAATTAAATAACAAATTATATACCAAATTATATAACAAATTATATAACAAATTATATACCAAATTATATAACAAATTAAATACCTAATTATATAACAAATTAAATAACAAATTAAATAACAAAATTAAATAACAACCGAGGCGGCGGGTGTGGGCGATGGGCGGCCGCCGACGAGCGCGGGCGAGGGGCGACGGGTGCGGGCGACGGTGGAGCAGTGGGCGGCGCGGGCGACGGGCGACCGGCGGCGCGGACGCGGCGGCGACGGGCCACGGCCGGCGCGGGCGAGGGCGAGGGCGCGGGCGAATGGCGGCGACGCGGGCGACGGGCGACTGCGGCGCGGGCGACCGGCGACGGGGACGGGCGTGGGCACGGGAGCGGGACCGGCGGCGGAGGCGGGCGAGGAATGCGAGAAGTGAGGAGGGGAGAGCAGGCGGGCGGTTATATGGGGCGGCGCCTTTAGCACCGGGTGAGGGTAAGACCTGGCGCGAAAGGCTCATTAGCACCGGGTCTTTCCTCCACCCGGTGCTAAAGGCCACCATATTAGCACCGGGTGGATACAACACCCGGTGCTAATGAGTCTTTAGCACCGGGTGTAAGCACACCCAGTGCTAAAGAGGTGCCCGCGGTGCTAAAGGCCACCACATTAGCACCGGGTGGATACAACACCCGGTGCTAATGAGTCTTTAGCACCGGTTGTAAGCACACCCGGTGCTAAAGAGGTGCCCAGGGCGGCAACTGAAATCCTGGGCACCTTTAGCACCGGGTGTTAGGATTTCAGTTGCCGCCATTTTTTCATCCAAATCGACAATTAGCACCGGGTCTTTTTTCTATTTATATTACTTTACTTTATTCGTAAATAAATAAAACAAAGCTCTTCAAAATTGTTAGAAAATTCTAGAAAAACAGTAGGAGTTACTAGAAAATATTAGAAATTAATATAAAATCCTAGAAAATTGTAGGAATTACCATTTGCTTTCATTTTCTAGTAATTATTAAATGAAGCTCTTTATTTCTAAATAATAATTTTGTAGAAAACAAAGCCCTTTAAAATTATTAGAAAATTCTAGAAAACATTGGGAGTTACTAGAAAATATTAGAAAATAATAGAAAATTCCAGAAAATCGTAGGAATTAACATTTGGTTTCATTGATTGGCCACTTGCTACATTTCACGAAAGATGGGCTTCGGGTGGTCATATCTTTTGATGGATCATATGTCAAAATGTTAAAAACTAAAACCACATAAATGCATAACAAACACACGATGTCATTTATATAAATATGAATTTCTGGAACATAGTGCAATTAAATTACACGTCATCATCGTTTACTCGGACACTAATAAACTTCCTCTTTACGAATGTTCCTTGATTGTGATCAAGCCGTAGATAGGGTGTCTCCTCCGCCGCTAACAGGATGCTTGGGTCAGCAGCCATCGAGAATGGAGGCAGCCCATCGAGCATATCATAATCTTCATCCGTCTTGTCCTCAACTCCTACGATTTTTCTTTTTCCAGGAAGAGCAATATGACGCTTTGGCTCGTCTTGTGGTGGGTCCAATTGCTTACCCACCCCTTTCTTATCCGCCCCTTTCTTTGGTCTGCTAGCCATGTCCTTTACATAAAAAACTTGTCTGACATCTTTGGCTACGACGAACGGTTCGTCTAGAAACCCAATCTTGTTTAGGTCCACTAACGTCATTCCATACTCATCAATTGTAACACCTCCAGCAGTCAGCTTCACCCATTGGCACTTAAATAGTGGGATCTTCAAAGGTCTATACTCTAGTTCTCATATCTCCTCTATGACACCATAGTATGAGTTAGTATTTCCATTGGTGTCTGTTGCGTCGATTCGGACTCCACTGTTTTGGTTGGTGCTCCTCTTGTCCTGGGCTCTTGTGTAAAATGTATACCCATTGATGTCGAATCCTTGGAATTTTAAGATCGTGGTTGATGGACCCCTAGCTACAAAAGCTAGCTGCGCATCAATGTCCTCGACACCCATCAGATGCTCTCGCAACCAAGCGGCGAAAGTAGTATTGTGCATCCGCTGAATAAAGGCTGCACACTTTGTTGGATTTTCGTCCCAGAAAATCTTCATGTGCTCCTCGATGTACGGATCAACTAAGGTTGATTGTTGCAAAACTGTGAGGTGCGCTTTACTAAATGTCTCCATGTCCTTGATTACCATCGATCTTTTCCCTAGTGTGCCCTTTCCACCAAGTCTCCCCTCATTATGTGATTCGGGCACACCAATCGGCATAAGATCATTGACAAAGTCAACATAGAATTCAATGACCTCCTCTGTTTCGTATCCCTTAGCAATGCATCCTTCTGGACTAGAACGATTACGGACATACTTCTTTAGCACAGCAAAGAACCTCTCAAACGGGAACATGTTGTGTAGAAATACTGGGCCCAGTATACGAATCTCTTTGACGAGGTGAACCAATAGATGTGTCATAATATTGAAGAAGGATGGTGGAAATATCATCTCAAAGCTGACAAGACATTGCACCACGTCGTTCTGTAGCTGAACTAAATGGTCTAGATTGATCACCTTCTAAGAAATTGCATTGAGGAATGCACATAGCTTCACAATGGCTTTCCGCACATTAACGGGTAGCACACCCCTGAGTATGACGGGAAGCAGCTGTATCATCAACACATGACAGTCGTGAGACTTGAGGTTTGTGAACATGTTATCTTTCATATTTATTATTCCCTTAATATTGGAGGAGTAGCCCGACGGAACCTTGATACTGTTCAAGCATTCAAACATGCTTGCCTTCTCTTCTTTGCTGAGAGTGAAGCTGGCAGGACACAAGTACTGGCGTCCGTTGTCTCTCTTTTCTGGATGTAGATCATTCCGTTGTTTCAATCATTTCAGCTCTTGTTGTGCTTCCAGTGTATCTTTTGGCTTCCCATAAGTACCCAGGAAGCTTATCAAGTTCACGCAAAGATTCTTCGTCAGATGCATCACATCAATCGCGTTACAGACCTCTAAATATTGCCAATAAGGTAGCTCCCAAAAGATAGACTTTTTCTTCCACATCGCGGCACGACCATCCTCGCCAGTCGGAACAGGCTGGCTTCCGTCTTCCTTTCCAAACACCACTTGTAGGTCCTTTAACATATCAAATACATCTTGTCCACTCCGGTGTCTTGGCTTTGTACGGTGGTCCGCATTCCCGCCAAAATGCGGACATTTCTTTCGTAGCTCATGCTTTGTAGGAAGAAATCGACGATGACCCATGTAAACAACCTTCCTACAATGTTTCAAATACATGCTTTCGGTTTCCTCTAAACATTGAGTGCATGCTTTATATCCTTTGTTTGATTGTCCTGATAGGTTACTTAGTGCGGGCCAGTCATTGATGTTTATGAAAAGCAGTGCTCGAATGTCAAACTGCTCCTGCTTGTCCTCGTCCTACATGCTAACACCTTCTTCCTTCCATAGCTGCAAAAGTTCATCAACCAATGGTCTTAGGTAGACATCAATGTCGTTGCCAGGTTGCTTTGGCCCTTGAATAAGCACTGGCATCGTAATGAACTTTCGCTTCATGCAAAGCCAAGGGGGTAGGTTGTAGATACACAAAGTTACAGGCCAAGTGCTATGACTACTGCTCATTTCACCAAAAGGGTTCATGCCATCAGTACTTAAACCAAGCCTCATATTCCTCGCATCAGCATCAAACTCTGGGAATGCTCTGTCGATGTTCCTCCACTGGGATCCATCAGCGGGGTGTCTCAACATGCCATCCCGCTTACGTTTTTCTTTGTGCCATCGCATTAGTTTGGCATGCTCTTTGTTCCTGAACAAACGCTTCAGACGGGGTATTAGAGGAAAAAATACCACATCACCTTCGCAGCAATTTTTTTCTTACAACGCTCCCCCACAACCTCACCAGGGTCATCCCGCCTTATCTTGTATCGTGCGCAACTACAAACTGGACAACAATCCAAGTGTTTGTATTGTCCGCGGTAGAGGATACAGTCATTTGGACACACATGTATCTTCTGCACCTCCAAACCGAGAGGGCAAACAACCCGTTTTGCTTCATACGTTGCCGATGGCAATTCGTTACCCTTGGGCAGAATCTTCTTTACGAGTTTCAGTAGCTCATCGAAACCCTTATCAGTAACACCATTTGCTGCCTTCCACTGCATAAATTCAAGTGTACTACCCAACTTCGTAAGCCCCTCTTTGCAATCTGGGTACAAGTCAGTTTTGTGGTCCCGCAACATGCGTTGTATCTTTTTCAGTTCCTTATCATTGCCCAAGTCTTTCTCAGCATCACGCAACATTTGCCCAAGTCCATCATTAGGGTCATCTTCCTGAGCATCATCTTCCTGAGCAGCATCTTCCTGATCAGGATCTTCATGATCGGCATCACCCACTGCAGCATCTGCAAAGGCCCCGTAGTATTCAGCCAATACCGGAATGTCGTTATCCACCTCGTCTTCTTCATCTTCATCCATTAGAATTCCTCTTTCACCATGCTTCATCCAAACAGAATAATTGCTCATAAAACCGTGCCTCATCAAATGCACCTGAAGAGCTCCTCTTTATTTGTACGATTGTATATTTCGACAATTAGTGCATGGGCAGAACATGAAACCTGACGGTGTCCTGTTGGCCTCGGCGACATCGAGAAACCCCTTCAGGCCATCACGAAACGCCGTATCGTGATTGTCCCCGTACATCCATTGCCTATTCATCTGCATTAGTAACCAATAACAATTATTTGTATAATTTAATATATAATATAATACAAAGGTAATATATAAGACAATACAGATCTAATATATAATTAAATATAAATTTAACATATAATAGATTACAAAGTTAATACATAAGACAATACAAACTAAACACATTTCTAAAACTATAATTAATTTATTCATTTTCTAAAATCAAATATACTTCCATTAAAAAAATAATTAACTATTCCAACTTTAAATAAATAACTAATAAATACAATACATAACCTCTCACTCTCCACTATGAACACAAGCTCACTCTCTCCACCATGAACACAAGCGCTCTCTCTCTCCACCATGAACACAAGCCCTCTCTCTCCACCATGAACACAAGCTCTCTTTCCATTTTGATTCACAAATTTCTCTATTTCTAAAGCATATAAACAATACAAGCTAATAAAAAACATAAGAGAATGAAAGAATCTACCTTGTAGTGCCCCTTGGATGAGTGAAATCTTCACAAATTTTGAAAAAAAATTTGGCAGCACCTCCCCTATCCCGAGCACAACATGAACACAGCTCCAAGTGTTGATGCTGGCTCAGGCAATGGGAGGGAAGGTATTATATACGAGCACATTAGCACCGGGTCTTGAGACGACCCGGTGCTACTGCTCTCACATTGGCATCGGTTGCAGCCAGCAACCGGTGCTAAAGGGCCTTGGGCACATTAGCACCGGTTGCTGGCTACAACCGGTGCGAATGTGAGCACAATAGCACCGGGTCGTCGCAAGACCCGGTGTTAATGTGCTCAGCCTGCCATCCCTGCGCGCCGCCCCCGCTCATAGCCGTTGGACCCGGTGCTGATGCACCCTTAGCACCGGGTCCAAAATGTGCCGCGGCCTATGAGGGGGGCAGATGTGAGGTTCTCTGGTAGTGACAGGTATGGAAGCATCAGCAGCTCACAGGCCACCATAAAGGCAGACCCAATTGCTTCATCTCGTAGTGAATGTTGAGAATGGATCAATATACCCTTCATATGACTTGGGGTGTTCCCCGTCTCCGTACTGTTTAGGCTACTCCGTTTTGTCTGGATCAATCTTGACAGTCTTGTGTGTAGTACTAAAATGGTCCTTGACAGTGGCGGAGCCACCAATATGGCCCCCCTACCCCGTCCCCCAAGTCCATTGTCTGCCGAGCCGCCATGGATGCAGTACCGAACGGGTTTGGAGTTCTCATGTTCTCAAGGAGCAAGAATAAAACTGTTTGGGGAGTTTGGGCCGTTGGGCCTTTAGCTATAGAATTTGGGCCATTACAATTCGTAGCCTGGAAGGCGTTGGTGATTGTCCCATTGTATAGGAACTAAAGGGCATATCAATCAATTTCTTTTAGCAAAACAGAAGACAAACCGACGGTCCCTCTGCCTCCTTCGATGTGAGACGGAGACATCAAGACTTGTGATGCCGGCGAACATGAAGCAGCACGTGAAAACGATCCACCTTGATGATCTTTGCCTAATCCTTCTCCTCAAGACCATAATGATTCTGCTAACCATCGGCAACTCCAAATTTTAAATACTAGTGGGATAGGGAAAAAAATAAAAAGGTGAGAAAGTTTTAATGATATACTACAATGTTATATTTAAAGGACTTGATGATGATATAATCAGGAAGCGCTTTCAAGCCTTCAAACATCAGAGTATGAATCTTACTCGTCCACCTTGCTGCAACAGTATTTGACTATATGTTTATGAATCATCCACTTAGCTATGTTTGACATTTTCATATGAGATAGTACGTTTATAATTTATGTTTTATAGCATTGTAATCTCTTGTCGCATGTGTGTGTTTATGCGAATTTGTAGAAGTGGATCCGCCATAGATAGATTTTAATGCTGGCTCCGCCACTGGCCCTTGATAACCGTTCCATCTCTTTATCTATTGAAAAAAATATAATATTTTATTTTTCACATGAACCATTTGTCTTAATTGGGAAACTACAATCAAGCACTCTAGTCGACTGGATGGCAAGTAAGCAAAGCAAGTGTAAAAGAATTAGCAAATTAATGAAGGGCAAATCGCCAGAGGTATTAATGATGAACCAAATATACTGCCAAGGTGTGAAGCGAGTAAGAGTGGATGCAGGAGGGTGTGTGCTTCTCGAGGAATCTTACCTTTCATCTACTCTGTGTGGAACGCAAACAAACAACAGCCACACATGTTATCAGATTGGGAGCAAACAAGATAATATAATAATGATATCAAGGTTACTCGATCTGGAATGGCTACGGACCGTTAGATCTCGATAGTATTACCTCCGAAGAGGTAATAAATTTAGTTTTCCTATATATATTTTTAAAAATCCGAAAATAGGGGGGAAATCTTCTATTAGATGTAACTTGCATTGCATGTAATAGATGTAATATTTTCTCTTTTTCCCTCGCGTGATTATAGATCTTAGTTATATGTGATCAGATATAGCATTTCTTTTTCCCCCTCATGTAATTGGCGCTAGTCAGGAAGAAGAACGTTACATGGACCATGGCTCCTAGGGGTGGATGTAGCTCGGCTCGTTTTGGCTTGGGTCGTTTGAGCTCGTTAGCCAAACGAGCCAGCTCGGCTTGGCTCGTTAAAGAAACGAGCAAAAATCTTAGCTCGATTTGGCTCATTAAGCTCGTGAGCTGGCTCGTTAAGCTCGCGAGCTAGAGTTAAATATAAAATTATCACAATAATATATAATACAAAAAATTATAGTATTTATATGATCTTAATACCTTCAAAATTTACTATGTCATACTATAATAATAGAATATAACCATAACATCATCTAGAACTACGCATATAGTATACATATATTATTATTAATTAATAATTTGCTTATTAGTCTATCAAGTCTTCTAGCTCGTTTGGCTCGCGAGTCAGCTCGAACTCGCTCGTTATACTAACAAGAAAAACGATTACTCGGCTCGTTATACTATCTCTGGAGCTAATGAATTTCGAGCATTTTATCCAGCCCTAATCGCTCCGTAAAAAAAGAACGTGTTTTTCCTCACACGTGGTTGTGGCCAGCCGTTCCATTTAAAATTAAACAGAGAGAATTTTTTATACTACGAACCGATGCTGCGTGAGAAACACGGTGGATAACACGGATGCCGAATCATTATTGTTTCATTTAAGACGGTGTTATCTTAATGCGAGAAAAAACACAAAGCACCGCTGATCATTATTGTTTCTCCAGGATTGTGAGGCTTCTAATGTTTCACTCTAGCAAATTTTTATTTGGTGTAGAAGGAGATCAAAGGACAAAATATATGATACTGAAGAGATGAGAGGTATGAAATTAATCTCGATCTTTTGTTCCGTATATTATAAGTCTTTTTTTCGTTCTCGATCCGCATCTGTAATAAATTCAAGAGAACCCAACGACAACCGGGCCTTATTCCGCATGTGGGCCGGGCGACGGTGTGCTCTCGGGAAATCTCCAGTAATGATCAGGTGTATGCCAAAAAAAAATGCCACGCACGAAAGGGTACGTTCGATGTGCTCCAGAGATGCCGATACATTAACTGGCACGCAACTCACACAACAGCGATTGATTTATTGGTTGATCCACTGTACACATACGTTTTTTTAATTGTGCATGCACCAATTAATTCGTTATCTTGACTCGATTCTGTGCCAGGTATAATGATCCGATGCCCTGGTAATGAATAGGTTCATGCACATCGAAGTCAAGATAACGTTTTTTTATTGGAACGGCAGTAAGATGCACAAAGTAAACCATCAATATAGTTGAAAGTTAAGTGATAATTAGTTGCTGAGCATTGTGTTGGCATAATTACATTCCGAAGGAGTTAATTAGGCCAGTCTCAGTGAAAGTTTTATAGACAATAAATTAATTGTCATGTCAGCATTTTTGATGATTTGTCACTGTATTAATTAAGAAATAGGTGAAATGAGTTTTATGGTGATGAAACTCCATGTACACAGTTTATCTAGACAGCTTGTGTCTTGCATGTGATCTAGAAAACAACAATTGATGAAACTATGCATTGAGAGGGAGGTGTTTCATCCTAATTTCACACTTTTAGAAGATGTGTCACTCTAGGTAATTATGTCCACAAAACTTCCATTGAGACTGGCCTTAGAGTTTGCTGAGGACGGCATCGCTACCCGCCCAGAGTACATATTAAATATCATACAAAAACAAAAAATAAACATACCAGAGTACATATTAAATATCATACAGACAGTGAAATAGATAAAATATATTGTAAAATTATCTATTTAACTATCGGTGTGTCAAATGGATAGCAGTTGTCTAAACTATATATCGTACATACCCTAAAATACACCTCATTTTCTCTCACCCACCCTACCCTTATTTCCTTCCCTTGTCACTAGGTTCAATGTAAATTCTCCATCCTAAACGGTGGCACAGCTCTACTTGGTTCATGTTGCTTGATTTACTCATGCACCCAGTTGTTCTCCTCTATACCATGCACAAAAACTATATGATCAATCGGCATCGTTTATAGGATAGCTTTTAGCTGCTCCTCTGACGTACATTGCATTGTACACATGTTTGCAAACTATTGTGCACATATATGTGCAAGAAGGATAGGTACGGGAAGCATCAGCAGGTCTCAGGATAGGATAGAGAAGTTACTTCCAACATTCTGATAGCATAGTCTAGCAGTGGAGGATGCTGAGGATCGATCAACATTCCCGTTTTCAGCTACCTCGTGCCTTTAGACTACTTGCACCGCTACAAAAATCGTTATCTGTACCCGTCAAGGAATAGCGTTAGTACCGGCCCAGCCCGTACTTGCTGCCCGGCACTAACGTGCAAGCCACTTGGTAAAGGCTGGGCTGCCCGGTACTAACGGCCGCAGTTTAGTGCCCAGAAAAAAGAAAAAATATTTGACCCGTCCGGAAGCCTGCACACACGCGTGATTTTACCGGTCGGTCACAAGTCATGCGATTTTACGCGTGCGCATCCGCGAGGATTCGAACCCACGACCTCTATCCTCGCGCATTGCTTCTTTGCCATCCCACATATGCATCACTTATAGGAGTGGGAGATGCTTTTCTTCGGCTCGTGTTACCAGCCGATACTAAATGGTTCTTCGGGACCTCCGTGTCACTTTAGTACCAGTTCTTCTTATGTCCGGTAGTAAAGTTCGTGGATGAATGTGAGTTTTGTAGTAGTGTTGTTTCCTGATGCGTGGTTTCTCAACTTTTATGGCTCCTATCCATCAAACTAACAATGGTCCAAGTTGGCCACATTCTTTATTAGATGAATAACTACTATACCAACCAAGCTATTAGGTACACGTACATGTAAGGAGAAATAATTGAATTGTGAGGAACCAAATATGTGGTACTAGCAACATCGCAACCACAACTGAGTAATCACGTTCAAGCTTTAGCAGACTGCAATTGGTAGAGCTTGGCGAGCCTGATCCCTGTGCTCAGTGACCGACCGCGAGCTGAAGGGCATGTTTGGTTCACGGATGAGCTCAGCTTGGCTCGCAAGTTGGAACCAGGCCCTCGTGAGATGGCGCATGCAACATCTTCATGTTTGGTTGCCTTCATGCGCTTGACTTAGTTGAGATGAGATGGTGTTTAGTTGCCTGCATGAAAATGTGTCGCGTGAGAAAAAAAATTAATAAACAATCATCATTATGATATTTTATATGTAAATAGCTCTTATTTCATCTTATTACTCCATAATATCAATTAATATATATATGAATATCAATTAATATATGCTAATAATATCATTAGCTGACTAATCGTCTGCATCCAGCGAGTCTGACTCGGGAGAAACGGCCAACTTTCTCGTTTCCCCCGAGCCAGGCTGGGATGGTGCTCTTACATCTGATTAGCCAAGCCAGAGCTTAGATGCAGGCAACCAAACAAAAGGATAAGATTCTACATCCCGCCAGCCTGGATCAGCCATATGCGGGCAAGCAAACGCCCCAAAACATGGTATTCGTGACACAGTTTCATATATTTTGTATCATAAAACCAACCATTTTGCTTTTTCACACCGACCATTCTTCATCTAACATGGAATTTACAAACAAGCACTAATAGATTGAATAAAAAATATAAGAAAACTATGACCTAAAATATTTATCAAACTAATGAATAGAAATTTGACAACGGATCAAGGATGAAGCATATAAAGTTACGGACACGTGGGGCTTGCTGTGCGACCCTAGCCACATACGGCCACATGCATCAACTATACTAAACGAATCTACTTCAAAAAAACTTATTTCATATTTTCATGATATTTTAATTTCAACTCACCCACCCTGCATTTTTCTCTTGTCACTAGGTTATCTATAAGTTCTTGTCATCCTAGACACGGTGCCTCACTGCTCTACTAGTACGAACTTGCTTTGCCATGTTGCTTTATTTCCATCTATCCACTTGATACCCGTAAGGCCGTAACTTGAATAAAAAATTATATGGTCAATCGTCCATAATATATAGCTAATTAACGGTATGACCTTCGTTGTGTCCATGTTTGCAAACTATTATGCTCACATATATGCAGAGATAGATAGCTATAGAAAGCATCGTCAATTCTTAGCATGTGTTTGGTTTGGAGACAAGGCGGGATAGGATGGTCCCGTATCTCTTTATTTTTTGGACGAGGTTGTCTCATATCCTGTTTAGTTAAGGGGATGAGTTTATTCTAGTTTTTTTCTTAGTACGAAGGATAAAGAGGATGGGATGGATGATCTCTTAGCACCGTTAGACACAGCCCTTAATGGACACAACATGTCTATAAATGCCCCACCTGTCATTCTGTATGCAAATCCCATTATTTATTTTATTTTTCATTCTTTATTATCTACTCCACGTCGATCTTCTTGAAGTTCATGCCGCCACCGTCTCCTCCCTGGGGCTGCCCCCAGCTCGAGGCCGTCCCCGCTGGCCGAGGCCCTCGCTCGCAGCGGTGCTCCAGGGCGCCCAAGGTGGCTGATGTGCCCGCCGCCGGCGGATCTTGTGGCCGCCCCCGCTACCCAGATGCTCGCCCCCGATGGTGCTCCAGGCCACTCGCGCCAGCCTAGGGGCTCCCCCGCGGCGGAGCTTGCGACCGCCCCCGCACCGGCCAAGGCGCTTGCTTGCAGCGGAGCTCGACGCTGGCCCAGTCCACCGAGGAGCACGCCCAAGGAAGTGTTCTAGGTCACCCCATCGCCTGCTGAGGAGCTCGCCCCTGTGTGCACCCAGGCCGCCAACTGCGCAGTCCTATCTTTCATTTCCATGCCGGCAGCCTCCTCCGCCCGACCACGGCCAAAGCAGTCCGTAGCCTGCGCTCGCTAAAGGATAGGCTTGTGACGACGTAACGAGATGGCATCCAAATGGGATGACCCGTCCGCTCGATTTTAACGGACGGGCTCGGCCTGGATCTTGGACGAATATTCGTCTCTAGGATGACCCCATCCTCCTCCGTCTTGCTACCAAACACATGTAAAAAGAGGTTCGCCCCGCCCAGTCCTGCCCAATCCTCTGAACCAAACACACGCTTAGGCTACGACGGTGAAGTAAATCCTAAGGTTGATATCGGGTGGAGGATCTTAAGGAATGATCTATATTTCTCTAATAATCAGCAACCACTCGTGTTCGTGGGCTGCGTTAGAACGAACCTCACGTGCAAAGACGTCTCTCCATAGGCTGCATAAATGGGTTATATATGTTGCCTGGAAATGGATAGAGTTACCACCTAATCTGAAGAGTCTCTTCTCTAACTCGATCACCGTGGAGGATCTTATTTCATCAAACATGGATGAGCTAACGCACAGATAATGGGTTCTACAATACTAGTGAGATTGTAGATAAGAGATATGACGAGGCGTACTTGTGACCCCAAGGAATAGAGTAAAGTTTGTACACTAGTCACTGACAAGTGATGAACCGGCATTAACTATACACAACCAATATACAACAAAAAAACATTCCACGGAATTTTTTTTTTGCGGGTAAAAAAAGATTCATATATTTTTTTCATAAGGTTCTACACACACACACACACACACACACACACACATATATATATATATATATATATATATATATATATATATATATATATATATATATATATATATATATATATATAAGCTCTTCACCCTTAACGGTGACACTGGTCTGCTAGTTTCTTCAAGCTACTTGATTTGCATGCACTCGATTGATTCCCTCTCTATAACTTGCACAAAAACTATATGGTCAATCGTTCATAAGCTAGCTGCTCCTCTCACATAGCGTTATATATGGATGTTTGCAATAACTATTGTATACACATAGGTTCAAGAATAATAGATAGGTACGGGGAGCATCAGTAGCCCTCAAGCCACAATAGTGTACTTGAGCATTGTTTGGTTCGTTTGCTGACCCACACCACAATAAGGTTCTTCCGGGCTGCCACAGGTTTGGTGGCGGAAACATGAGCCAATCTTGTGGCGAGAAAGACGAGTGACTGTCCCAGGTTATTTTGACTTGGGCTCCGTCCCCCTTTGCATTGGCCCAAAGTAGACGCAAATGGAGCCCAAGATGCCTTTTCCTTTATTCATGCCCATCGTCTGCATGACATTAATTGATTTGATGCGGCGCTATTGTGGATGCCGGCACACATGCCAAGATGTGAACCTGTGGACGTCAATTAATTGGTTTGGATAAAGATATTACCATTACTACGTCTTTGTACTCTCAAGCACCAAGGATGAATTCTGTGTGATTGTTTGTTATGTCGGATTGAGCCAGGCTTTAAACTTTTTGGTTGATTTGGATTATAAGAGTTAGAAATTCTATTTGGGGAGCAGTGGCTTGGCCATAACAATGATGAAATCACATGGGTCGATTGGACGTGTAGTAGCGTCAAAATAACTCAAATTTGTCCTTGCGTGGACTTTTCTTCCAATGACCTTAGCCAGTTTTGTATATAAAGCAAAAGATACTAGGATTACTAGTTTTACATGAAGCACACGTCCGCTAACAACCCAACTACTTATAACTCTGCAACGGGACCCTCTAGGCGACAGGCCAGAGACAGCACGAAACTACTCTAGGCGGAACACCTAAAACGGTAAGAATCCATCACAGAACCTGCAAGATAAGATCGGCAGTTGGGTCCAAAGCACCAACATCACGGCTGTCGAAGGGGCTCCACAAACAACACCTCTAGGAAGGCAAAGGCGTCGAGCTGGCGCCAACGTTAGGTTTTCACCTTGGAGACCTCAGCAACCGCTAAAGGGAGTAAACCAAGAGCAACGCCCCCAACAGGGAAACAACGTTGCTTGATCCTGCCCGCCAAATCGAAGCTTTCGCCTACGGTTTACTACCCAAAGATTCAGCAACACCAGCCCAAACACTACTACCGCCGAAACTAACGAGCTGGGCCCCCATAAGAACTAAAACCACCACCAACTCCGTGGAATCGGGGGTCAGGAGCTCGCCAATGACCCGGAGGCTGCCCACCCTCAATTGGGGATGACGTCGAGTGAACCCGTGAAGCACCTGCGCCCAGTATCATCCCCCCAATGGGACGACGCCGAGTGAATCCAATTGAAGATGGAACCATAGACCCTACAGTCGAGAAACGGAGGAGCAACTGGGACATAGCCGGGAGGGTAACACCATGAGCCTGTCCGCCGAGGACATCGACGCGAAGGACGGAGCCAGGATGAGGGTCGCGCCTCCCCAGATGCCACCACCGTCAGGGAAACACCAACCCCACCCCCAGGGGCGGTACTACAATGTGGGCCCTGTGGGCCATGGCCCACCCTAAAATTGTTCGGACATTCATGTATCCATGGTAAATGGATGGAAGTTCTTTGCCTCTGTGTTGCTGTGCCTTGCACATCCATATATCCACGGAACACCCGTCAAATATTGAAATATATCGAATTAATTTAGTATTTTAGGGTTTCAATATGAAATTAGAATGGTCAATTGAAATATAGCGCAATTCTCACGTGCGTTCATGAAAAAAATATATAGCGCGATTCTCTTGTAGATTTATTGAAACATGAAGATGCTCATATTTTTTGTTTCGTTATATTGTTAATGTAAATTTAAAACTTGTGTGACATTATAATGTATGTTAAGTTGGACCACCCTAGCCTGAAAGCCTAGCTCCACCACTGCCCACCCCTGACCGGAGCAGTAAGCCACACGTCGTGGCCTCGACACCGGACCGCCACCACGACGGCCCCCGATGCAAACGCCGGACCGCCACCACGAAGGCCCCCGATGCCAACGCCACGCCACCGAAGCCCCCAACTCAGGTCAGCACCTGTGGGAGCCCGAGGTGCAGACCTAGGGGCCGACCCCCAGATCCGGCCGCCCTGGGGGCACAGAGCAGGCGGTGGGCAGGAGCCGCGGCCGACCGAGAAGCCTGGAGCTGCAATGGCCCAAAGCCACGGTGCGATCGGACGCTGACCGCTGGACGCCGGTCAACGGCGCGCCGAACCAGGGGCACCCCCAGACACCCCCGCCCCCACCCGCCCCCCCCCCCCCCCCCCAAGAGGCCAACACGAAGGCCCCCGATGCCAACGCCACGCCACCGAAGCCCCCAACTCAGGTCAGCACCTGTGGGAGCCCGGGGTGCAGACCTAGGGGCCGACCCCCAGATCCGGCCGCCCTGGGGGCACAGAGCAGGCGGTGGGCAGGAGCCGCGGCCGACCGAGAAGCCTGGAGCTGCAATGGCCCAAAGCCACGGTGCGATCGGACGCTGACCGCTGGACGCCGGTCAACGGCGCGCCGAACCAGGGGCACCCCCAGACACCCCCGCCCCCACCCCCCCCCCCCCAAGAGGCCAACACGCCGGCACGAGGTCCCAGGAGCCACGCCAGCCCACGCGCAGGGGGCGCCACCGCGCTGGCGGCAAGAACCCGGCACTACAGCAGCTCGAGAGCTGGGGGCTTAGAGGATAGCGGGCAGAGGGAGGGGAGGAGAGGACGGCCCGAGCTCCCGGCCCCAGCTCGAGGGATCCGCCCACGTCGCTCTCCTCCCCATAGGGAACGGGCCTCCCCCTCCCATTTTTTCCACCGCATCAAATTGTTTTCATTCAGCGTCAATGTTCCGTGTCCTTGTTTCCTGCGTGGACTTTTCGTTTAATCAAATGCAGAATTGCTCTGATAACGCATTAAATTTTGTGGAAGATTTGACAAGTGAACCGCCATTAAATATACAAAATCAAGCTACCTCAGGACACAATCTATAGAATGGTAAAATAAAGATTCATGTGTTTGGAACGAAGCTTTTATTATCGGTCTTGCTAATGCCCGGACCGTCCGATGGAAACTAAAAAATCGAACGGTGATGTGGCGTAATAACAGCTAAGTATTCCTCTCTGATGGTATTGTAGCACAGAAAAAATCCCGCCGCAAACAAAAGTATCTGCAACGTGAATAGTCATCGTTTGTAACATAACAAACGTCGCACTCCCAACTCTCAACCACGCACAGCCGCAGTCAAAAACCTCTCAATGAAAATACAACATCCGGATGAAACACTTGCAACATGCGTGCGAAACATATGTAACATCCAGATCTACTTTTATATCATTCACATAAAACAGATGCAACATTTTTCTGAAACATGTGAAACATACGCTTGCAACGTGCATGAAACCCTAGCAAAAAAAATGAGAACTACACAGGTCGACGGAGAAAGAGGAAGAGGGAGCGGCAGCCATGGGAGCGGCGGCGGCGACGGCGCGAGAGTCGTGGAGGCGGCGGTGGTGGCAATGGCGGTGCGGCAGTGGGCGACGGCCAGCGCCGTGGTGGTGGGCGCCTCATCCTCTGGTTCCTCTTCCTCCTCCTCTGAAACCCAGAAGAAGCAGCAGCTATTCTTCAGCATAAACAGGCCGTGCGGGCTCCAAATTTGAAATCGGGAAAATCCAATCCTATGTGATTAGGAGTTCGGGGCTCACCTCCGGACGTCCTGGCTGGCGACTGGTCCGTCTCCATTCGAATGCTGGAGTTCATCTGCTCCTGGAGCATGTCCTCGGTCTTGCTTGCGCCGACCACGAAGAGAACAACGTGAGCAATCGAAGCGAGCGGTGGCACGTGGAGGAGCGGCGGAGCAGTGGCACATGGAGGAGCGGCGGCCCGTGGAGGAGCGGCGGCGCATGGAGGAGCTGCAACGCATGGAGCGCGCGAGGGAAACGATTTGAGGGGTTTTTCTAACAGCGGCGGCAGAAAGCAGCGATGGATTATACGGATGAGGCAGCGAGGGTTACGTGGATGATATCGTGCCACGTCTTCGTCCGGTGGGAGACGTCCATCCGGACGCTCGACTCGAAGCATTACCGTTTTATTATTCTTCAAAGCCCCCACCTTGTTTCCTCTCACCAACCACACATTTATTTCCTTTCCTTGTCACTAGTTTCTTTATAAATTCGTCGTCCTAAGCAGGGGCACATTTACAAAATATTGTGCATGCATAATTGCAAGAATGATATATAGGTATGGGAAACATCAGCAATTCTCGGGCCATGACAGAGGAGGCGGCAATAGCATCATTAGGTAGAGGTTGGTGAGGATGGATCAATATCCCCTTGCGTGACTTGTGGTGTTCCCCGTGACCGCACCTTTACGCTACTTCTTGGTTTTGAGAATCAAAATTGTCTTGTGTGTAGTGCCAAAGTGGTCCTAGATAACCGTTCCATCTCCTTTTTTATTGAAAATTATCATATTTTGTTTCCCCCACTGAGCACTTGTCTTCATGTAGTCTACAAACAAGCATTTAGTCGATTGGATGGGAACTAAGGCTACTCCCTGTGTTTCCAAGAATGCCACATAAGCAAGTAGACAATTGATTCATAGATGAAATGGTTCATACAATGCATTGTTTCATTTTGATGTTTCATAGGCAATGCATGCAAGACACAAACTTGTTGGAAACAGTGTATACAGAGTTTCATCTAGATGAACCCCATTTCATCTCTCTCCTCATTAACTCTTTGTCACATCATCTAAAATGCTGATTTGGCACCCTATATATTTAATGTACATGAAACTTTATAAAACCTTGCACTGGGACTGGCCTAAGCAACGCAAGATATAAAAGATTTAGCAATCTAATAAGGGGAAAATCGGCAAAGATATTAATGATGAACCCAATATAGTGTCAAGGTGACGGAGTCGATAAGAGTGGAGGCCGGAGGAGGATGTATGCTTCTCGAGGAACCTTCCACTTCATCTACTCTCTGTACTCAAGTACAAGGTATCATCATGATTTCAAGACTGATTAGGTCAGTCTCAATGCATAGTCTTTGTCACACCCCAAAATTTTTGAATTTTGGGATGTGATTTGTCAGCATAATTAATACAATGATTTTCTCAATTTTCTAAAATTTTCTCAATTTTATTTAATTTACAAGGAATTTAGTACAGAAAAACCATTTTCTAAAATAATATAGGTTATAATATTCTTTGCCTTGCATTCATGGTGGTGCATTATTTTATGTTTGCTTGCTGTTCAGTTTGAGTTTAAATGTATTTTTAAATTCAAGTTGAATTGGCAGTTGTTTGTGCTCCCTAGAAAAATGTTTGTGCTCGAGTTCGTTCTCCCTTCTTGAACTCAGTTTTGGGCTTGCTCTACCACCTCAAGCTCTTGCCTCGGCCTGCATCGCCACCCAGTGTCTCTTGGCCTCTACATGCTATCTTCATGTTGCAACGCCGTCGTACCCTATCGAGTCAGACTCCACCGCCAAACCCCAAGACTCAACATGCCGTCCGCCGTCATGCTGTCACCGAGCTGCCGAGGGAGCCCGCGCCAAGATCCAAACCACATATGTCCTTGTTGAGTTTGGTCGCGACCCATCCTCTTGTTCGTACTTAGCCCCACTCGTCTGTCTCACCTCTCTGCAGCTTGAGCATGAGCTTGGAGCCCCGCCTCTCCATGCCACTACGTGCTGTCATTGGCACCATCCATCTCGCGTCTGGCCGAACACATTGTTGTCTCTGCTGGTGAGGACCCTCGCCTGCCACGTCTCATTCTTTTCTGCGTGCTACTCTTGGGAGCCGCGTGTGCCATCTCATGCGAGCAGGTAGTGCCATGCATACCTGTATGCATCCAGACAAGCAATCAATCTTGCTGATCCCCCGCCACCGCCGCCGCCGCCGCCGCCTGCTATCTCGTCCAACGCCGATCCCCCGCCACCCTATGCTCGCTCCTGCCGTCGCCTTGCCTCGCTCCATTGCGCAGCAGCCGTGCCTTCCATCCTGTTCTGCTAGCGCAACACGCTGCTGTCGCCGGAGGAACTGCGCCACGTTGTGCCGTTTCACCGTGGCCCGACGCCGAAGGAATCCGCACGTCGCCGCGTGCCGCTGGTCTGGAAGTCCACAGCCCCTTCGCCTGTTGGTCATCTGCTCCGGTCGTTCCTTCCCTGGCATGCGCCGTCTCCGACTGCGTCAGAGACGAATAGGGTTCAGATCTGTGCATGTTCCCTACTGTGTGCTGCGACCTGCCCTCCGCAAGCATGAACCAACTGCCGGCCAGATCTTCTTGCTTGCGCCAGACAGACATGCATGCCTACACGTAAAGCATGGTAAGCATTATTCGTTGATAATAGCTCCTGCATGGTTGAGTGACGTGTAGCCATGCAATGCATATACTTGTGTGCCGTACAAGACTATCATATCAGTTCTTTTCCCGCAAATCAACAAAGTGCATAAGGCCTCTGTACGTGATCTCATACCTACACAATACAGATTTTTCCTTCGGCAAAACAATTAGAATACTTATCTCTGCAATATATATTGGACCTTCATAAATCTTTTGGCATTTGCTATCTGTGATCTATAGAATAATATTTCAGTTCAAGCAGTACGATCCATCCTTTTTTTCCTATATAATTATCTATTAATTCCTTTCATTATTGTAGCCATGCTCGCATTACTCTTGTGCAGTAATTCTTGACATCCATCTATACTTTTAAATTCCTGTAATATCTACTACACTCATGTGATCTTATTTATCTCAAATCTTTCTCTTGCGCCCGTAAGATCCAATCGACGTGTACAATAATTTGCGATGCTTATCTTGTTCTGTTCATGATGATTGGTGTAATGTTTTTAATTTATTCTATTTGTTTGCTTGTATGTTTGCTTTGGACGTTATCGGTTGATTGTTGCGAGTAGAGGAACGTCGTCGAGAGATTTCGAGATCAAGAACTGAAGATTTTGAGCAACTATTATTTTAATAAAGGCAAGTTATAGCACGGACAATCCTTGCTACCTAACCACACCCTTTACAGTTATTTAATTTCATATGCATGTGTCTAATTTGATGTCCCATTAAGGTTGTACCTAGTTTTGTATATCCCGTACCTTGATAACCTTGGGTTTATGCATATGGGTAGATTTTTGCTATGCGCAGCTACTGTCACCATTATTTAACTACAAATTTTGACTTAATGGTTCACTTCAACATTAATGATAAAACTTGCTTTTTAGCGACTTGGTTTAGGGAGCTAGAGCATGCGTTGTGTGCTTTGCTCTAGTGTCTCTCCGTAAGGTCCGGTTCTTAAAGCGGCAACCGAGGAGCCTGTCGCCACCGCTAGAACTATTATGGCTCTGGTCTTGGTCAAGTAACTTGTACGGCTCTAGCTTGCCAGTGGTTACCATTGGGGCCAACGGCGTTAGTGGACACAAGGTGAAAGGGTGTTTCCGGATTCCACCGAGGACGGGCGATCCGTCGGCTAGGTCACGTTAGACCCAGTCCCGTGTTGGGAGTCCCTGCGATGGGGAACTCCACACGTTGCGCATGGATGGGTGTGATGCCCGCGCTCTGGATGCCATCGACCCCCCTATGGTGTGACTCCGTAGGCGTACGTCGATCTCGGTGCCTATGGTCTCACCGCCTTGTTAAACTAGCGGCTACTGTCTTGTTAGGGTGTCTTGTGAAAAATCTCGTAGCGTCCCTATGCAATCACACCTCGGAAGTGTTGATCTGCGTGGTTGGGTGCAAAGTTCTTTTGAACTTTTATGCGACTAGTGGGTAAAGGGCGAAACCTCTGTAGAGTTTAAAATCTATCATGATAGTGTTGCTCAGGGTCACGAGCGGCCAGGATCCTTTTTGATTAGAAGATGATGTTTATTTAAGTTTAATGTCACTTATACTTTATTAATTGTGTTACAATCGGGTTTTCATTCACCTGTAGTAATTTGGTTAATGTTAAAATGAACCACCTAAAAATGCTGATGCAGTTAAGTCGTGTCTAGCCTATCTTGAGCCTTCATACCCGTGCTATACTTGCTAAGTAAATGTTTTACTTATACTTGTCATTATTCAACAAAATCCCGGATGGGTAACAGATGGATCAGTGATTGAGACAGCTACTGAGTTTTCTAAAGGTCTTCCGTACTTCTGAGCTGTGGTCAACCAGTCAGTGTCCCTGTGGACTTGAGGCTCTACCTGTCAAGAGAGTTAATACATAGACTTCCGCTGTGCTTTATTTAGGTAAACTCTGATGTAAAATGTTTTATTTGAGCGTATGTACTCTGATTTTCCATATTTGTAAGCTATGTGTCCTGTGGACTTCCTGGGCACACATATGATAGCATTCGGGTTTCTGTGAAAATCCGGGTGTGACAGTCTTGTTGCAATATTGTGAATATGGAGGACTTAAGTAACTGGGCCTGAGAAGTTTTATGTGCATGAAACTCCTCTCTTATCTCATGAATGGACTAATCACCATAGTCGAGAACAACAAGAATAGGGCCATGTATCACAATTAAAGGACTTGTCTCCATAGTTACAATGAATTAATCTGTTTGTCGAAGGAAAACTAGAACTCAACAAAACCCAAACCCTAATATGGCGGCGGCTACTGAATATATGTGTCACACCCAATTTTATAAACAAAACTGAATCCAGTCACATGTATGTCAGGATCAGTTAAATCATACATGTGTCGACTTTATTAGTGAAACAATGTCAATGTTAATACATAACGAAAGACATCAGTACAAAATGACCCGTGCTCTGAAAGAAAATTACATAAATATATTGAAGTCTTCAGAAGAACCAGGCTCCATCTCCATAGGCAGCTGACCGGGGGCAGACCAGCCTAGAACGGAGCACCTGGATTATTGCAGTCGCCATCTTCAGTGAACACGTCTCTGGAGTCTGTGGCAGGGGATAGCAGGGGGAGAAATGAGGGGTGAGTACAACGAATTGTAGTCCATAAGTGTCGTAAAAATATGACATGAGGCTATTAGGAAGGCTTTGGGGTTTAACTCGCACTTAAGTAACATAGCCCTTAATCTTTATCCTAAATCCTTAGCACCTATTTACTAAGTGAAACTACATTCTCCTCGAGAACCCAAATCTTGGAAATCCATCCGAGCCACAAACCATCGTCATGAGCACCACTAATCCCGAAGAAGTCCACGCCGCTCTTGACCGTGAGCACGGCTGATATATTAGTTTTACACTCTGCAAAGTTGCATACTTTCACCACGAGTGATGCTTCCCATTACGCTTCATACTACCGAGGTGATCAGCTAGGGTTACACTACAAGGCCTTCACAAAACTAGTACTCCCATTCCTTCGTCATCCAATAAGGATTTGCTATCCAGCCCCCTCTTGTGCCACTCAAACCGCCATGATGCCTCCAGAATGGGTAGCTAATTAATTGGCCATGTCCAGAGCCATAGTAGACCTCACGACTGCACTATTATGTCGGGTTACAGGCTTCGAGAACCGGTCCTTAGAATATGAGACAGAAACTAGCACAAACCCGGAAGAACTAGATCAAAACATCGAATCATCATACAACTCAGTCCATCCTGCTCGAATTCTCCAACCCAACTTATATCACCGAGGTTTCCAACCTCCTCAACTTTATCTCCAGATATTAAGTTGATTGATTTTAAATTAACCCAAACCAACCCAGACTTGCAAATCTAAGCAAATACTATTAACCAGCCCAGGTTTCAAGGAAGATATTGAAATTCTAGTAAACCCTAATATAAGATTCAAATTTATGACACAGTATGCAACTAATAATGGTCTAACTAATTCTAATAATAATAAAATAAAGTAGGGTGTTGGTTATGATCAAGGACACTAGTCGTTAGCTTCGGGACGGTACGGACTCTTGCTTCTTGAGGATCACGCGTAGATCGCCTTCTAATCGCAGAAAGCACCATCCAAGAGAAAATAGCTAAAGGAAAACAGTACACCATCTATTATATATGTTGCCATGAAATGGATAGAGTTACCGGGCTAGAAATGGATAGAGTTACCCTGAAGAGTCTCTTCTCTAACTCGATTACCGTGGAGGATCTTATTTCATCAAACATGGATGAGCTAACACAGATGATGGGTTCTACAATACTAGTGAGATTGTACATAAGAGATATGACGAGGCGTACTTGTGACCCCAAGGAATAGAGTAAAGTTTGTGGAAGATATCATCGTTACCACCCATATACGTACACTAGTCACTGACAAGTGATGAACCGGCATTAATTATACACAACCAGGATACAACAAAAAACATTTCACGGTTTTTTTTGCGGGTTAAAAAGAGATTCATATTTTTTTCCATAAGGTTCTATATATATAGGTTCTTCACCCTTAACGCTGGCACTGGTCTACTAGTTTCTTCAAGCTACTTGATTTGCATGCACTCAGTGGTGGAGCTAGGAATTAACTAAAGGGTATGCCTCACTTTTTTTGCCATACAATTATATCCAATCTGTGCATGTTGTTCATGTGTGCACGCTGCTTCTGCTTCTCCTTGCACGTTGTTGGGCTGACCGGCTGGACTACTTCTGCCTCTGTTTTGCTTATGGGCTGGCCGGCTGGGCTATATTGTTGGACTGGATTACAGGGTATGCCTTGGCCCACCTGGCATACCCTGTAGATCCGCCCATGCATGCACTCGATTGATTCCCTCTCTATATCTTGCACAAAAACTATATGGTCAATCGTTCATAAGCTAGCTGCTTCTCTTACATTGTGTTATATATGGATGTTTGCAATAACTATTGTACACACATAGGTTCAAGAATAATAGATAGGTATGGGAAGCATCAGTAGCCCTCAAGCCACAATAGTGTACTTGAGAATTGTTTGGTTCGTTTGGTGACCCACAATAAGGTTGTTCAGGGCTGCCACAGGTTTGGTGGCGGAAACATGAGCCAATCTTTTGGCGCTAAAGACGAATGACTGGTACTATGGAGATGTAGTCTACGCAGGCCAACAAAAAACGCCCTTGCTTCAAGTATTCAGATAGCACCATGATATTCTTGTATCTAGGACATAGATGGAGTTACCACCTGATCTGAAATTCCTCTCTTCTTCTCTAGCTCATCGTGCACATTAGTTTAACAAAGCACAACCATATCAGCATCTCGAACTCCGTCCCCATTTGCATTGGCCCAAAGCAGACGGAAATGGAGCCCAAGATGTTTTTTCCTTTTTTCACGCCCATCGCCTGCATGACATTGTTTTGATGCTGTGCTGTTGTGTGGATGCAGGGGAGTTGGTTGATCCCGGCACACCTGACAAAGATATGAACCAGTCCAAGAGATGAACCTGCGGACATCAATTAATTGGTTTGGATCAAGATATTCCCATTACTACGTCTTTGTACTCTCAAGCACCAACGATATGAACTCTGTGTGTTTGATTTGTTATGTCCGATTGAGCCGGGCTTTAAACTTCTTGCTTGATTAGGATCATACAGTTAGAAAATTCTATTTGGGGAGCAGTGGCTTGGCCAGAACGATAATGAAGTCACATTGGTTGATTGGGATGTGTAGTATAGCGTCAAAATAACTGAAATTAATTTGTCCTTGCATGGACTTTTCTTTTAATCGAATGCACAAGAGAATTTACTCTGATAACGTATTAAAGTTCGTGGAAGATTTGACAAGTGAACCGCCATTAATTATACAGAACCAAGCTACTTCAAAACGCAATCCACGTGTTCGGAACGAAGCTTTTATTATTCTTCTATATGCCCCCACCTTGTTTCCTCTCACCCACCGCACATTTATTTCCTTTCCCTGTCAGTAGTTTCTATATAAATTCATCGACCTAATAAGCAGCAGCAAATTTGCAAACTATTGTGCATCGTAATTGCAAGAAATGATAGATAGGTATGGGAAACATCAGCAACTCCCGGGCCACGATAGAGGTGGCGGCAATGGCATCATGAGGCAGAGGTTGGTGAGGATGGATCAATATCCCCTTCCGTGACTTGAGGTGTTCCCCATATAGCAGAACATTTAGGCTATTTTTTGGTCTTGTGTCTCGAAAGTTTCTTTTGTGTGTGTAGTGCCAAAATGGTCTAGGATAACCGATCCATCTCCTTTCCTATTGAAAAAATATAATATTTTGTTTTTCCGCTAAGCATTTGTCTCAATTGGTAATCTATAAACAAGCATTCTAGTCCATTGGATGGAAAGTAAGATCAAGATATAATAGCAAACTAATGAGGGAAATCGGCAAAGGTACTAATGATGAACCCAATATAGTGCCATGGTGATGGAGCCAATAAGAGTGGATTCATTTACTCTCTCCTCTCTCCGTGCTCAAATACAAGGCATCAGATGTATTTTAAGATAGATTAAGTCAGTCTCAGCGCATAATTTTGTTGCACTATTATGAATACTGAAGACTTAAAACTGAGCCTGACAAGCGTTATAGGGATGAAACAAAGTTAATGACCATATATATAACTGATCTCATGAGCAAATTTAATCCATGCTAATGTGGCATCAATAAATTAAGAAAGTTGATAAAAGACACATTTAATGAGCACCTTTATACCACCCCTCCTTTCTCCAAATAATGATGTTACGCATCAACAAAGTTGTTGATGTGGCGTATATAGAATTTAATGACCATAAAACTCCCTATCAAATCCAATATTAAGACTGGCCTTAGAGGGATTGATAAAAGATGCATGTGGCCATAAATAAAGACGCAACGAGAAATTGCAAATTCAACCTTACGCACCAGGAGTGACCTCACCGCAAAGGCTTTCCCTGCATGCGAATCGAGAACACAAGGAAAAACAATAAAGACGCAACGAGAAATTACAAATATATATATGAAACAAAAAGATAAATAAGAGGTTCAAGTTCTTGCCATGAAAGGGATAATCGTCATAGTCGAGAAGAACAAGAATAGGGCCCTAGATCACAATAAAATGACTCATCGCCATAGTTACAATGAATCAATATATTTCTTGAAGTAAAACTTGAACTAAACAAAACACAAACAGTAATGTTGCAGTGGCTACAAAATATATGCTCCTAGAGTGGAGATTGGGTTGTAGGGGTTACCCCTATATTTGGCTTCAACATGATACACGGCCCAATGGCCCAAAAGATGGTCGTGCAGCAACTTAGTAGATTTTGCATGTCATGTTATTTCCGTGATTCCTATCGACTCAAAAGGGATTCTAACGTGGGACCGATACCATTGGAAAGCTTATTTGCTAGGGTTTCCATGCATATGTGGAATTTCACAAACTGAGTCCATATGCGACCTATGCAACGATTTTGATGTGTGCTTCTCACGGGCTTCAAAGTGGATTTGATCTTGATTTGTTATGGGCCTCCGCCTTGGCGTAAGTTTTGGTCCTCTTCCTGGGCTAAGTAACCAGGTTGCGGAGTGATTGGTAGGTACAGTTGTTTGGGGCTTCTAGAATTATATGGCTCTACAGTTCTATGAGGTAAGAGCCCTAAAAAAGTTGTGCAATTTGAACATCAACTTATATATATATATATATATATATATATATATATATATATATATAGAGAGAGAGAGAGAGAACATACAACTTACATAGATATATTGTATTAATTTATATAAAAATTGTGTTTTGCATAGTTTCTTCTAAATGTCATGTTGTTTGAGAATGGAACCAACATATCAGGTCTTGCAACTTGATATCTCATATGATCTAGCAACTTATGTAATAAATTCGTTAATGTGTTTACACGTAACTTTAGTACTAAATATATGTGAAGTGGGTTTTATTTTGTAGATCTCCTCGTAATCAATGGTTTAAATGAATGGAAAATAGATATGGTATTTTATACTACCAAAATTTTAAACAATAAAACGGCCTAGTATGAAAGTACAGGAGCTTCTTAAACTAGCGGACGCATCTGTTAAGCGCCATGGGTCAGAGCTGTAAAGTGGATTTGTGCTTAGCCACGTAATTGCTCGCTGATGGGCCTCATACGTTGCAGGCCACGGGCCGCGCGCTCAGCACGATTGTGACCCGGCGCGCGGAAGCTTTTCCGTTTTTATTTCCATAGGCGGATCATCTTATTGGGTTCCTTTTGCATCGCCTGGGCTGCTGTGTGGCTGTGCGGCAGCTATACAGGGCTCACATGCTTTGGGCTCTGTGGAGTCCTCTGGGCCAGTGCACAGATGTCCGAAGCCCAAGTCGGCCTCTGCTGGGCACTGGGCCTTGTAAAGTATTTCCAACTGAAAGATCAAACCGGAGGAGCCATCAAAAACAAAACAAAACGATGACGATGAAACCACTGCAATTTGTGCTTATATGGGGACGTACTTGATCGTCCCTAACAATTACATCACCAAATTCTAGGCGGTTAAATGATAGCATCAAATTGGACACTTGGCAAAGACGTTGGGTAACTGTCAAGTCCTCCTGTGCCCTGCTGAAGCCATGAGAACAGCAACAGCGATCACAAACATCAACAGCATGGCAGCCAGCAGCAGGTACGTCCTCCCTGACGACCTCCGGTACTCCCCGAAGAAGACGACCGCCCAGATCGTGCTCACAAGCGGCAGCGCCTGATCACACCAATAATTGGAAATGATATCATCTCGCAGTTGCAGCTTGTGTTGTACCTGAGTATAATGTCTGAAACTCTGAAACATTAACTAACTAACTAACTAACCTGGACTGCATCAGCAGCAGCGTACCCAGCAGCCTGCCCGCCCATGAACTGGAGCCCGTTCCCGAACCCACAGAGCAGGCCTGCCAGGAGGGCCCAAGCCCTGCTGTTCCAGTCCATGGCGTACGCCCCGGCGGTGGACGCCGGCACGCCGGCCATCGGCCGGTAGAGGAGCCAGACGTTGAGGCCGATGCCGAGCGCGAAAGCCGAGAGCGAGAAGTAGAAGAAGGCGGTGTAGACGACCAGGTGCGGCGCGCCGTCCCTGAGGGTGCGCCACTGGTCGTTGGTGGCCAGGTTGATCGCCGGAGCGAAGAGGGAGAAGCAGGACCCGGCGGAGAAGATGAGACCGAGGCCGAGCAGCTTGTCGGAGCCCAACACCTGCATCGCAGATAATAAAGTGTGTGTGTGTGTGTGTCACTTCAAACTTCAGAGTTGAGACTTGTTCATCAGACAGAGCGCTGGTGTTCGTTGTATGATCGAGTGAAAATCTTTGAATAATTTTGCAGAGCTTGACGACCTTGATGGATCGCTTCTTCTCCACCTGAATGATGAACTCAGCGGTGCCCGGTTTCGCTTGACTGACAGCATTATTGCAATCTGTGGCGTCGCCTCTGTTATTCTTGGGCTGTTCTGGATCCGGCAACACTGTCTCTGAAGAAATAGCAATTAAAGTCTCCTTCTTCATGGTGCGTATGGTACAATCCTTGCTTCTTTCAGATGATCAAATAAATAGTACCTTTACCGGCAAAATCGCTGGTCAGTTCATCAACGCCTCTGCTCTCCATCCTGCAAACGAATTGAGCTTCCTTGATATCAATAAGGAGCTCAGTGCTACTGAACAAAATATCGCATATCGGGGAGAGCAGAAACAAGCTTCCTGACATGCTTAGCTTCTGTTGGTCATCCTTTGCATTAGAAGAATGGACAGCAGCGCCAAGGAACACAGCGATGAGGAAGCACGCGACACCAGGGAAGAGGATCTCGGCTCGATTTATACGCCCATCAAGAAAATAGTTGATGGTTGTGCCTGAGACACATATATATAGATATGTTCATGGGTAAGCTAATTAGCAACCACAACCAGCAATGTTGAAGGTCCAGACAGAGATATGATATACTAATTCTTGAGCTTATGTACCTATGACGACAGTCATGCTGGAGCAGATGACGTTGGTCACTGACAGTCCGGCAAACGCCCATGCGTACTGCGACACCATGTTTCCGAGGCCGAGGACGAGACCGCCGGCCATTGCAAATAGCACACAAGGCCAGTTATCATGAATCTGCCGTGCATCACAACAATGCAAACCAAACTCATCGATCAGTAAATAATTAACCAATAGAAAATCGGCTGCAAAGAGCCAAAAGATGACTCAAAGAAGGATGAGCCTGACCTGGGTGAGCTGGGTGGAGAAGTTTGGCATGCCAGGCTTAGCCTCTCCGGCCTGTCCGAGCGTGAAGGCGATGAGGACGGCGGCGAGAAGGTTGGTGGAGTAGTCGAGGTAGGTGTGCTGGGGCAGCCGGCCTGTGCGCTCCAGCAGCGTCATGACGGCCGGGAAGGTGCCGATGAAGAAGAGGGACACCAGCATCACGGCCATGGCGCCGCCCTTGTCATCGATCACGCGCATCTTGGATGATTGGAAGCCTTTCTTCTTCGGTAGTACCCGGGCGGCCTCAATTTTGTGTGGAGATCACATAAGACAGGAAGAGTACTGACTAGTGACCGAGGCTCGCTCCAATAGAGGCGGCAAGGGGGCAGAAATCTTATATAGCTAGGCCAGACAAACACTACTAGGGCCTTGTTAGATCCTAAATTCTACCCCCGAAAATTTACTATGCAAAAGCAGATTCCCATCACATCAAAATGTCATAGCATGTATGAAGTACTAAATGTAGATGAAATTAAAAACTAATTGCACAGTTTTATTGTACTCTATGAGACGAACATTTTCAGCCTAATTAATCAATTTTTGGATAATTTTTTACACATACAAACGAAATGCTGAAGTGCACCTCGGTTTCCCAACTCCCAAATTTGGGGGTGCCAAATTGGCATCTAAACAAGGCCTAGAAAAAGTAGCTTCGAAATCAGGACCCTCTTGGCTCTCGTGTACCATCTTTTCCATCTCACCTACGCAGCACGTGTAACTGGATATAAGAAGCTTTCCTTTTAAAGTAGCATATGATACCCCTTTTAGCACCGGTTTGTGTTTACCAACCGGTGCTAAAAGACCATTAACACCGGATCTAGCCACCATCCGGTGCTAAAAAACCTCCCGCATGTCCCCCGCGCAGCCTGCCGGGCTCCTAGCCATTGGACCGGGTGCTAATGCACCTTTAGCACCGGATTTTTAAGGTGCCGTAGTATATGTGCCGGACCCATGATGGTTTCTCTAGTAGTAAAATATAATGTGTCAATTTCTTAAACAGCATACTCCTAGAAACAAATGGATCAGTGACAACCTATTCCTAATATTGTTACTGTGTCGTTCCCAACGGCGCTAACCAGAGGCGCCCTATTTTATTGAGAAGAAGTCTATTTTTGGCCATCTAACTGTCACCTCGGTTTTGTTTTGATCATCAAATCACAAAATCAGAAATTATTGACCATCCAACTATAAAAACCGCTCATATTTAGCCATTGAGCGGTTTTGATTGGTGGTTTTGCTGATGTGGACGCCATGTGGCGACAGACCCACGTGTCATAATTACCAAACTCATTCACTCTCTTTAAGCAACAATTACTTTTGTACTGGAGCCTACTCCTGTGTCAAGCACACTGATCTGATCTGCTCGTGCCATCTTCAATAAAAGGAAAAGAACTAATGATGTGGTTGACTGTGTGATTGGTTGAATAGAAGAACGAATGTCATTGAGCTGTTTGAGATCTGGATCATGGAGAGCTCTGCGCAAGCTATGACAATTTCGCTGGCAATATTCTTGTCAACAGGTGTTCCAAACAGGAGATTCGTAGATTAAGACTCAGGGCTACAGAAAAACGGTATTCAGTTATATTATGCATAGAATGGAACAAACAATAAGAAAATATATTAAAATAAGGTGACAAGTTGCAAGAAAAAAAAAGAGGGGGCATATAATTCTCACAAAAAGGTAGTCAAAATATCTAGCCCTATTGTTTGGGTTTCAGTCTTGCTATCCTAGTCACCTCCCATAACAGGGACACTTGTGGGAGATGACTAGGATAGGAAGACAGCCTTGAATCCCTAGATGTACTCCTTGATTATTGAATACATTTTCTAGCTTAAACAGAGTTATTGAACTGAAATAACAGTCATTTTTAATACAAGATCAGTTTCTAACCGAATCGGTTAGAGGGTACTGACAAATGAGGAGCTACATAATTGTATCAATGATCATATAGCCTATTTAAAGATGGAGGCATATTATTCATCAGTAAACTACACTGCAGGAACTATGATTTGCATGTGCTAAGTACATCATCAATTATGAACGTTGCTCAAATACAGCACCACGCTGCAATATTTTTCTTGTGGTGTTGAGATTAACATTTATAGGGTATAGTTTGTAGTGATTGAGTGACAACATAGTTATTGGAATAAGTGTGTTTGTCAAGAATATGGTCTAGCAGAGTTTATTAAGTCCCAAGAATAAAATACAAGTGAACCCACCAATAGCCGGGACATGTATATTCGTAGTAACTAGAAAGTAAAACTGCTAGCGTGTGCACATTTAAGTTGTTGAAGTAGTATGCGCTCCAAGCCTCCAACAGTCACAGAGTTCCTGCCATTGCTCAACAGAATCGAGAGGCGGCGTCTTTTGGGTCTGAGTACTTTTCTTTCTTACGCTGGCAGACTGATCATTGTTAATTCAGTCTTTTCTTTGCTGCCTACTTTCTACTTGTGCACACTGAAGTTTCCTGCCTGGTTGATTGAGCAAATTCACAAGTACTGGGAACCATTTTCTCTGGGACAAAGGGGATGTCAACAGAAGAGGGGATTGCTTGGTGGCCTGGAAGAAAGCAACAAAGTCAAAAGATCAGGGTGGCTTGGGGATTATTGATCCGAAAACCCATAATACTGCTCCCCTGCTTAAAGACCTCCACAAGTCGTACAATAGTGCATCATGGTACAACTAAGCCCTTGTTTAGATCCCAAATTCCACCTCAAAGTTCACTATGCAAAAAGAAGATTCCCATCACATCAAAATGTCATATCATGCATAGAGTACTAAATGTAGATGAAATCAAAAACTAATTACACAGTTTTGTTGTACTTTACGAGACGAACATTTTGAGCCTAATTAATCAATGTTTGGACAATTTTTTACAAATACAAACGAAATGCTACAGTGACGCAATGATTACGAAGTGACACTACACTCCCAAATTTGATCCCAAATTTGGGATCTAAACAAGGCCTTACATGGAAATGTTTCTATCAACGCCCTATAGTGCCTCGCGTCAGATCACAGGTGGGATCTTTTGGTGGCGTGATGTAACTTCGCTTTCAGACAACTTCAGAATGATAGCTTCCTAAGTACAAGTGGGCAACACCTGTCTATAAGTCTATTCCCGAAAGACTCGTGGGATTTGGGAATACTTGTCTGGAGATTTCCTTAGGCCTTCCCAAATTTGGGGGGCCAAATTTGAGAGTATAGTGTCACTTCGTAATCATTGCGTCACTGTAGCATTTCGTTTGTATGTGTGAAAAATTATCCAAAAATTGATTAATTAGGCTCAAAATGTTCGTATCGTAGAGTACAACAAAACTGTGCAACTAGTTTTTGATTTCATCTACATTTAGTACTCCATGCATGTTATGACATTTTGATGTGATGGGAATCTTTTTTTTGCATAGTGAACTTTGGGGTTGGAATTTGGGATCTAAACAAGGGCTTAGATGTTTTCTTTTATCAGGAATCAGAACGCTTCTGCAGCTCTGCTGCCAAGTTTCTCACTCAGGATGCCTATGACAACTTCTTCATCCCCTCTGTCTTTAGAAGAGCCAGGACAATGGCAAGAACTGCCCACTCATGTTCAAAACCTCCCGGTGCCTGATGGGAGTGGTCAAAGCACATTTTGGGGAACTCCTGGTTTCTCCTCACACCAAAGCTTATAAGGCTCTAAAACTAAAAGTAACTGAACAAGTCTCTCCGATCTTCAAGTGGATGTGGAAATCCTGTGTAAGGGGTAAGAGCAGGTTCTTCTTCTGAATGTTGCTCAAAGACAAGTTGAACACAAGGAATTTTTAGTTTGAGGAAAACGTTCCGCTCCCCTCGCGTCGCCTCCTGGGCGACATGAGGGGCGACGTACTGTCGCCGCCGGGTCCTCCGCGCGGCGCTGGCCGCCGCTGTCGGCTAGCTAGCGGCGGCGGCGGCCCCGCCTCCCCCCTCCCTTCCTTCCATGGTCGCCCCCTCCACATTCCACTGCGACTCCAATCCTAGATCTGGTCGCCCATGATCGTCGCCGCCGGCCCCTCCCTCGACTAGATCAGGCCTCCACCGCCACCCTGCGCCGGTGCCACCGCTGGGTGGATCGCCCTGCACCACCGTCGGCTCGGCCACCATCTTCGCCGGTCTCCGCCGACGATGGCGCCTCCCGCGCCGGTGTGCCCGCCGTGCTGCCGTCCAGGGCCCGCGCGCCGCAGCCGTCTGCGCGCCGCCGCGGGCTCCCCCTGGTGCGGCCGTCCTGAGCCCGCGCGCCGCAGATGTCTGCGCGCCGCCGCGGGCTCCCCCTGGTGCGGCCGTCCTGGGCCACACGCCGCTGCCGTACACGCACCGCCGCAGGCTCCCCCGGATCTGGGCCGCCCGCGCCGCCGCCTCGGCAGCGGCGCCCATAAGGTCTGCCCCAGATCCACGTCGCGTTGGCCGCCGACCGCTCTCTCCCTCTCTGCGTTGTTGCTCCCTTGGCTGCACCACCCCACGGGTGTTGAGCCATCCTCTTTTGGGGTGGCGACCTACCGGTAGTGTGCTTTTGGTTGGGAGAGGGGAGATGGCGAAAGCCCAATGATGGCGACGCCTCTGGCCGCCGTTCCCTTGCTGAAGGGATCAGGCTTCCCCCCTCCTCCCACCTCTCCGGTGAACTTCCGGGTGAAAGCCCTGACCATGTTTGGTCGGACAACGTTTGCGCCTGTGGCGTCCTTTGGGGCGTTGTCTTGGAAGTTCTACCGTCGTCGCACCTGGCGGGCCTTGCCATGCCTTCCGCCTGGCGGAGGTCGCCGGTCGTCCTCTTGGAGGTTCTGCTTCTGCGCCTGCCTTCGCTTCTTTCGTCCTCCTCGTCTGGGTTGCTTAGGTCGTCGTCTTCGTTGCCTAGCAGATGCTTTGCCGCCCTTGCTTCTTTAGCGGATGCTTCGCTTTGGCGGATGCTTTGTCGCCGTGGTCGTATCAGTTGGGTGGATGCTATGCCACCTTCGCTGTGCTTGGTCGTTGGTTTGGGTGGATGCTTTGCCGCCGTGTTCGTGCTTCTGGGTGGATGCTCTGCCACCATTGTGACCTTTAGCGCTCGTGACGAGGTTATCTCTTTGCAGGTTCTGGAGATCAGTCAAGTCTAGATTTGGGTCTGAGTGTGCTGGAGGCGTTGTCGCTCTTTGCTTGTTGGTTTGCTGGCCTGTTGTTTGTTGGCCTTTTTTAGTTTTTTCTCTTTTTTTAGTCCTTTGTGCGCTTGTGTAGATCAACTCCTGTTTGGTCTATATCAAGTACTGTTTGTAACCTGTTTTCTTCTTAATGAAATACGTGCTAAGGTACGTTCGCGAAAAAAAAGTTGAACACAAGGGATCTGTTGAGGCGAAAGGCGAAGGTTCTACCTGATTATTCATGCGTGCTATGCTCATCTGGCTCTGAAGAAACCTTGGGTTATCTCTTCTTCGCCAGCTCTTTTAGTCAATGGTGCTGGAAATTTCTGAATACTGACTGGGATTTCAATCTCATAGCGATAGACATGATCATCAAGGCTCGTCGGTCCTTTGGGTCAAAAATCTTCAGGGAAATCATCATGGTGGTTGGCTAGTGCATTTGGCACTGCAACAACATATTATCTTCGATGGAGGAACCCGAGATGGAGTAGCATCTCATCATTCATAGAGCTAAGTCTTTTTTGAAGGCGAAGTTAGTGTAATGGTTTTGTGATTTCATCTAATCTTTTTCACATACATAGGATCCCCTCTTGGGTCTAGGGCCTTGTACTATGTACATACTCAATTTTTGAAATATACAAAAAAAACATCAGTGGGGGGCTCCGTTGCTCTTCGGTCAAAAAAAGGTAGGATGCACTGGCATGAATATATTCCAATAAAATAAATTAATACTTCCTTAGTTCAAATTTAGAGTATTAAAAATGTGCTGACATCTATAGTAAAAAATACAGTATTAAAATATGTTTGTGGTGGATTTAATGAAACTAATTAGATGTTGCAAATTGTTGGTGCTTCTTTTATAAACATTGCCAAACTTAGAGAGATTTAACTTAAGATAAGAGCTCTTTTATGGTGCTCCATACTACGCTACACTAGCGTTTGAAAATAGACTAGTATAAAAATATCCGACTGCTAAAATTAATCGTATACTACTAAAGACTTCATGCACCCGTGGTATATGTATATATGAATAGTATAAGGATGTTATGGATTAAAAAACATAAACGGCATCACTTTTGACACTAGCACAAAGTTATTATAATATTATTAAGGCAGAAAAGATCAAAATAATTACTAAATTATTCTTAAATTTTGACGGTTAGATCTTCTCTATACTAGTATACTACTAAATAATAGTATGGAGCACCGTAAGAAAGCTCTAAGATAAAAATAGAGTTAACAGTAACTCTGGAATGGAGGGTAAGGAGGATCCTTGGGCATAAGGGGGCTCATCTCCTTCCCTTCTTCTTTCTCTCCCCCTCTCCTTCTTCTTCTTCCTTTCTTCTTCATTGGATACAGTCCATTTATATTAGCCAAAAGTTGTCGCAATGTAAGTTCTCAGCTAATGTTAATGTCAATATATAAACATATTGATACCTTTTGGATCGGAAAACTTGCTGGACACGTCCTTTCTCACGTATTATAAGCCCCGATCAACACGTACTGTTAGTTTCTTTTCTTTTCTCCTTACCTCCTACTCCCTTCATCCCAAAAAAGAAGACACTTGATTTTCTACTATATTTAGTAAGTGTATATGCATGCAACAATCAATTAGTATCAAATATGGCTAATAATTAGGGACAATTAATATCATTTTACTTTCTCGTTAATCTGTCCTAAAATTTCTAAAATGTCTTTTTTTAGGACGGAGGGAGTACGTTGCACGCACGCAGCTAGCGTTTATCTTGATTTTGTTTTCCATCACGTAATGAAACGCCATCCATACTGGCTGTCATCTACGTGCACTAATCACCGTCTCATATGAACATCCGCCTGGCCGGTTGTATGAAGAGCTCTTTCCTCTTATAGCTTCTCAGTAGTTCACGTTAGCTCAAATCATAAAGTATAAACATTTCAGCCAAATCATGTCAAAACAAGCATGAATACGAATAGGTTCCAGCTTAAATAAGTTATGGTACACTTGGCTCTTGAATTTAGATGTGAAAAAGTAATCTCTTGGTTTAATTAGCGACCCATCATAACTTGCCCCAAGATATAGCATGTGTGAGCCCAGTAGAATTTGTGGGCTATGGGGCCGATTAGCAGGCCGCAAAAGGCTCACACACACTATCACTTGGTTCACTACTAAAAAGTTGGCACAAGCCAAAATTATGGACAGGTTCTACAAACTTTTTGAAGTTCACAATAAAAAATATATATTGGTTGTTATATTCTAGCACCAAACTAAATAACAACCTAAATTTCATGTCATAAATTTGACCTGTTCTGTTTTTAGCTCGTCATAATTTTGGATTGTCATGTTTTAGCTTGGGGCTCGAAATCCCGAGCTTGTTCCTATCCCCGGCCAATCTCTGTCGAGCGCTACTCCTCTCGTGGGCTGTCAAATCGACGGCTCCGATCCTAGTGCTCTGCCACAGCTGCAGGCAGTTGGAAACTGCGGCTGTGTTCTGTTTCTCCCAACTTTTCAATTTTTTCATCGAAATATTAAATATAACAAATAAGCATTAAATATAGATAAATAAAAAAAACTAATTGCATAGTTTTGATGTACACGACGAGGCAAATCTTTTGAGTCTAGTTAGGTCATGGTAGGACAACAATTATCACAAACAAACAAAAAGTGTTACAGTGCGCTACAGTGTTTGATGTGACTTTTTTAATTTTTTTCATGCATCTAAGCCCTTGTTTAGTTCCCAAATTTGGGAGTCAAACTTTGGTTTTTGGGGTGCGTGCGTCACTGTAGCATTTCGTTTGTATGTGTGAAAAATTGTCCAAAAATTGATTAATTAAGCTTAAAATGTTCGTCTCGTAGAGTACAACAAAACTGTGCAATTAGTTTTTGATTTCATCGACATTTGGTACTCCATGCATATACCGACATTTTGATGTGATGGAAATCTTCATTTTATATAGTGAACTTTGGGGTGGAATTTAGGGGGTGTTTGGTTCCCAGGACTAAAATTTTAGTCCTATAACATCGAATGCAAGAATGCTAATTAGAAGTATTAAATATAAATTAATTACAAAATGCATTACATAAGGCAGGACTAATTTACGATATGAATCTATTAAGCCTAATTAGTCCATGGTTAGACAATATAATGCTACAATAATAATTTACTAATTATGTACTAGTTATAGGTTAATTAGTCTTGTTAGGTTCGTCTTGCGGAGTAGAAATGACTTATGTAATTAGTTTTATAATTAATTTATATTTAATGCTATTAATTATTACTTATGTGAGTCTTTAAGGGACTAAACTTTAGTCTCTAGCATCCACACACACAGCCTAAGGATCTACCCAGGCCTAAACACACAAGCCGATGTCCAAAATATTTACGGCTGTCGGTCTGTCACACGAAACGCAAAACGAGTAGTCAACTCTAAGCATCGTACGGCTACGGCATAACGGCAAGACTTGTCGGCTGCTCTCGCATGTCTACATCTCGAGGTACGTCCATGACTACAAATGGTAGCAAAGGTACGGGGGGAAACGTCGTACGTGTACAACACACCGGCCACCACGACGTTGCTAGGTACACTTAATTGATCTTTTTTTTGCTTGAGCTTGACGTTAGAGCGAGCTATAGCTCAAAAAACGAGTTCTCATTTCTTGATATTTTGGAATCGTACAGTATTAATTATGGAGCATTTTTCTCCTCTTTTTATTTATCTTTTAGTATTATCTTGATGATTAAAGAATAAATAATTTAATATATATACACAAACACAAGATAATCCTTTAAAGTACTCTATAATCTTATTACAAACACTATTTTAAATTCTATGTGTGTGCTTGTGTCTCCTGTATTTTGCCTTTAAGGCCAGTCTCAATGGAATTTTGTGGACACAATTACCTAGAGTGACACATCATCTAAAAGTGTTTGAAATTAGGATGAAACACCTCCCTCTCAATGCATAGTTTCATCAATTGTTGTTTCCTAGGTCACATGCAGGACACATGCTGTCTAGATAACTGTGTACATGGAGTTTCATCACCATGAAACTCATTTCACCTCTCTCTCTCTTAATTAATACAATGACACATCATCAAAAATGCTGACATGACAGTCAATTTATTGTCCATGAAACTCCCACTAAGACTGGCGTAATCTTCATCATGCGTGCATTAAATATCACTATGGATAAATAATGATCTTATCCATTTATGTAGCATTACGAAGGGATACACGCTTTCAACATATAGGCATCATCCATATGAATTTTTCATCATGCTGGCATCTATTCAGACGAATGGACATCGTTTCAACATGCATACATCCATTCAGACAGTGACATACTCCCTCCATTCTGAAAAAACTGACGTTTAGGACAAGGTTTGGGTCAAACATTGAAAATATAAATCATCAATAACTTTTAAGTTGTTGAGTTTGCAAATGTGAAAACTATATGAATAGATTTGTTTTGAAAAATACTTTCATAAAAGTATACATATATCACTCTTTGATAAATATTTTTGTAATAACAAGAGGTGAAAATTGTGTTTTGGAGACCGTGTTGCTGTCCTAAACGTCAGTTTTTTCAGAATGGAGGGAGTATGTACTTACCTAGCATCCATACATAGTGTTCTTACCCAACATCCATATATAAAGAAAGGCATCATGGCCAAGTTTTCAACGGTATTTTTGATTTAGTCCATGTGGTCAGCCATTTTTTGGCTTGTACTGCTCACTGTAATGATAATATAATTTTAAATTAAAAAATATATACTTACCCAGCATCCATACACAAAATTATCGTGTCTTGAAACTCTATTAAAACCTCACTCTCGTTGCATATAAAAAAAAATTAGAGCCTATGTGAACAAAGGTACTAAGCTCATGCGACGAGGCGCACGTGCTTTGACAAGTTGACACTGCGCATGCTCTGACAGTGTATTCTAAAGTATATACCCACCTTATTGTTGGGGAACATTTTTGTCTGCCCTTTTCACACATGGTGCACGTACGAGTACTGACTAAAAGGGTATATTTAGTCGTTGGCTTGTTTGAATTATTTATATATCACGATGATCTGCCCCTGTAACATGGATTTTGTGCTAGGCACATTTGCCGACTAAATTAAAATACGTGAGAGCGGTAGTGCTGCATTGCTGTTAGCCAACGCATACGTTACATGCCACGTGCTGCTTGCGGCGTGGGTCCAAGACTCTGGCTAGTATTATTCTACCCTATAGCAGCGACATTATACAATAATAATAATCAAATAATAATTATAATAGCAGTTGTTGTAATAATAATAATACGCGTAGTATCTGATAATAGTAATAAATTTTGCAAATCTGTGGGAAGTTGACCAAAAATATTACAAAAACTGATTCTCTCTCTCTCTCTCCACCACGTGAAGGCCATCACCAACGATTTTTGTGATGAATCAGATCGAAATGCCAAGTTGCCAACTAGCAACAGCCTAGATCAAATTAGTGTGACCAAAACCAGCTAATCCAAAGAAAAAAAAGGAAAAAGGAACCTCGACAATCATACGGTCCACCAACTTGTCCAACGATTTGCGTGGCTTTTTAGATAATGGGAAATTTTCGGTTTTAGTCCCTTCCATGACACCAATTTGTCCAAGGATTTTCGATTTAGATAATCTACGAGCAATCTCAAAATTCAATACACAAAGCAGTTAATAAACATTATTGATCTATGCGTAAAATAAATAGTCATCCATGCTACACAAAGAACTCTGCCATGATCTTAACTTTGAACAACATGCCTAAACAAGCTCATCGTTCTCAGCTAGCTTAACACAACTCAAAACCGAAACCAACACATTCCTCTAAATAATATCTGCAAAAAAATAAAACAATGTGAATTTTGATGTACCCACACCTTAGAGCATGTATAATAAGTTAGACATCAGCTTTTTTTATTATCATATAAACAAAATGAGCTGATGTGACCAACATTTAATAAAGAGAAAAATGAGTGTTGTTGTCTACTATCTCGTCTATTGCTTTAGTCGTGCTCCTATGCAAAGACAACAATAATTTGAGTACCTATTAATTATCACACGGACAGCTAAATAGAGCTGTCTGTGTGTCAAATAGACAACAGTTGTCTACACTGCTGTATATGCCTTTATTATTTTATAGGAAGATAAATAGGAGAATATTTATGGTGTACTCCCTCCATATCGCAATTAGATGATGTTTAGGACAACAACACGGTCTCCAAAGCACAACTTTGACTCCTATTTTCTATAAAAATATTTATTAAAAAGTTATATATGTATACTTTTATGAAAGTAATTTTCAAGACAAATCTATTGATATGATTTTCACATTTCTAAACTCAAGGCTTAAAAGTTATTCATGATTTATATTCCTAAGGTTTGACTCAAACCTTGTCCAAAACATCATCTAATTATGATACGGAGGGAGTACTACTAGTTTATTTGGATAAGTTCCCTATGGTCAAAACATGGGTTCGAGTCCTTGACCTCGTGTTCCTTTTCCTCTGTGACAGGCAACGTGGCTCAATTAGTCTTGGTCCTGTATGGGTATGAGCTACGGATGAGCATACGTAAGTGTGTACGTGGACATGCTTTTTTAATTAAAACAAAAGAAAAAAAATCTGCCTTTGGTGTCCTGTGGCACGCAAGTATATATAAACGAACCGCACGCACACACGGTGGAGCGCGCGAGTGGGAAGAAATAAAACAAACCGAGCCGAATTAATGGCGCGGGAATCTTTGAAGAATCTGTCTTTCCAATCGCTCTCCAGATCCGTTGTCAAAGGGCGCCATTAACGTCCCAAAGGGCAGGCGTCCACCGGCCTCCAAAGAATTAATTAATCCCAGCACAGCTCAAACGGAGATCGATCAAATTAACCACACTCAAAATTTTATAAGCCCACCCACCTCAGTTTGTCCCCGCACGTTTGGATCAGCTCTCAAGATCAAGCAGCAGGGAGGGGAGCTCACCCAATACCTTCGTCTGTTCTTGGCGGCTTCTCCCAGGTAGAAGGAAGGAGAATAAGAAGAGGCTTCTCGGTTAGAGCAAGTTTAATAATCGGCTAGGAGTCGGCTGTATCCTACGTGGGAGAGAGAGAAAATAGGAGAGAGTGAAGCGGGCGGTTCGTGAGACGCCTGTCAGCAGCGGGCGCATACGCGCTGTCGTCGCTGCCATTGGTTGCATCGCTGCTGCCGTACCGCTTATTTGCTGGGCTTCTGCTGCCTTTTCTGCTGGCCGACTGCTGCATTAAAATAACTCGCTCCTCCCAGCCGGCAGCCGGCGCACCCGCTAGCCATGCTCTTATGCTCCCTCCGTATCTGTAACACTCTAATTTTCATCATATTAAATTATTAGAATTTTTTAGGATTTATTTAAGGGTCAATTAAAATTTCTATGATTAATTGGAATTTATTCTAGGCTCTAAAATATTTAATATCATTTAAATAAATTATAGTAAAATAAGTGATTGTTGCATTACATGCTGGTGCACTTTTGTTTTGTTGTTTGTCCTTGGTTTGAAAACAAACTGAATGTCTTTAGTTTCGTTGTTTTTGCAAGAGTTCGTTTTCGCCCCCTCAACTTTCAGCCCGGCTCAGCTTTAGCCCCTGCTCCTGTGCCGCCCGTTTAACTCTTCCTAGGCCGAACCCTCTCCCCTGGCCCAACAACTAACCCGCAGCCCAGCACCTCACTCCTTTCCTGCTTCCACTGCCAGGTGGGTCCCACCTGTCGGGATCACCCCCTTCCTCCCGACCGAGCCAGAGTCGAGCTCGGGGCTGCATCGCGCGTGCCCGCCCGTGCCTAGCTCCCTTGGTCCAGCTTCTACGTGGCCCCACGAGGTCCTGTGGACCCCCTGACCCTTCCCCGGAAGCTTCGCCGTCGCCCTTTCCTTAGCAAGCAGCACCTCCACAAGGAAGGCGGAGCTCCGCCGGCCCAAATCCTCGATCCGTGGCCCGCACGCCAAGATGGTCCCTGGGACTATAAAAGCAAGGACCGCCGCAGCTCCTAGGTCCTCACCAAGCCCTCTCCTCGATTTCCCCGAGCCCTAGCGCCCCACACAGCCCACGCCGTCGCCTTTGGCCCGCGCTCATCGATCTTCGCTGCCACCGCCTATTCCTCGACGAGAAACCTTCCCGGAGCTTCGCAAGGAGGTAACAAAGCTAGACGATGTGATCATGTTAGCATTTTTGCCTTCAACCGAGCCTAATCCCTTGCCGTACCTACTCAGCGCCGCCGGAGCCGCCCTGTCTCGACGTCTGAGCTCTCCGTCGCCCGAGCGTCGTCGCAAACCATCCAGGTGAAATCGTCGTTCTCCCCCGGTGCTTTAGGTTCAATTCCCATCGCTTTTTGTAGCTCGAGTTTTGCTCCTCGCCGGTGAAACTCCGGCGTCAGCCGAGCGGCGCCGCCGATCCAGTGTCGCGGCCGGCGATTGAACCCCCCAGGTCAAACTACAGCCGTCCGATCTAAATCCTACGGTCCAGATTGGATCTGACCGAGTCAGATACCGGTCAGTCATGGTAGTTTTGCTAAAGAGTCCCTCCACTTTTTCTAAATCAACCTACGGGCCAACATAGTTATAAAAATAATTACAGATCGGTCCTTTTTCTTTGATTTAGCCCCTGAGCTTTTTAATAATAGTGTGCGCCGTCATGGTAAGGTATTTTTACGCGTTAGCCCTTGAAGTTTTAAGCATAATTACATTTTAGTCCTCGGTTTTCTTCAAATAAGCCCCTAAAACTTGTTTTAGCCATATCTTTCACGTTTTAGATCCGATTTTAGTGATTCTTTCGCTCATATGATCCTTGTATCATGTAGATTAATTTTATAGCTCTACTGTGTTCTGCTGCTACTGTTTGGTGTACTATTTCTTATTATTTTGTTTTCTTCTCTTGTATGTGCTTGTGTGATGCGTTTAGAGGCCGTGCCGTTCGAGGGGTTCGAAGAGTAGTTCGAGGACGACTTTGAGCAGCAAGGCTTTGGAGGAGGCAAGTGTATTTTTGATCATCTCTTTGTGGTCCTATTATTCACCAAATAAAGATACACTTTACTTTTCCGCATTGCATTAATTTGATGGGTCCTATGTTAAGGTGTTCTTAGTCTTTTATCACTGTCCTTGTTGCACCTGGGAAGCTTTGCTTATGTTGGGTAGAATATTGCTTAGTTGCTAAACTTGGGCATGGTAAACTTTGGGTTCAATTATTAAACTGGATTTACTTCATGTTCATACCTTGTTAACTCAAGATCATATGTTAAATGGAACGTGAAGTGACCACCCAAGAAAACAGTACAACCATAAGATCAACTCTAATTAGAAACTCTAATATGTGCATGTCTTACCGAAAGGGTAAGTGGGGGAGACTTCGATGAGGTATAGCCCGGTCCTCTTGAGCTGTGGGCTTAGCTAAGAGACAGATCTCATTAGGGAGGGTTAAGCTTTGCTTGGATTTTGAAACCTGGGCTGCACTTATTAGGGAATCTTTGTAAAGGCCTCATAGTGTATCCCAAGCCACGCACTTTTGTGTTCTTATGAGGTTGGCTCCCTCAGGTATGAGTGGGAAAACATGACTTATGGTGAAAGTGTACAACTTCTACAGAGTGTAAAACTATTATAACAGTCATGCTCACGGTCACGAGCAGTCTGGACCCTCGCATGATTAATTATTCAAAGATGACATCAAATTGTTGTTCTTTATTTCTGAACATGTTATTATGTACTGTTTAATGTGGGATGATATAAACTTGTACTTGTTAATTAATGATTAAAATGTTGACCAACTAAAAGCTCAATGCAGTCAAACCGTGTTAGCTTTATCCTTGTTTAGCCTTGCATGCCATTTATTTACTCTACACTTGCTGAGTACCAACCATAAGTGTACTCATCCTTGCTTTACGCAACGCTGTTCAGACCAAGGTGATTTGGAAGAGTTTCCAGAGGATTTCCAGGAGTTCTAGGCGTATGTGTTCACTAGTCAACTGCCTGTGGAGTTGATGGACTATCCGCTGCTAGCTTCTCGCTTTACTTTTCGATTAAGACTTATGTCTTGGAGTATAATAATGATACAGTAACTCTTTTATTCGATTATGCACTGTCTTATGGTATTTCACTTATGACGTCTATCATATGTGTGAATTTTTTATCCTGGCGCACATATGAAATGCATCTGGTTTTCCTTCTAAAACCGGGTGTGACAATATCACATTTAGAAGTCATTTTGGATAAGGTTTAAGTCAAACATTGGGAATATAAACTATGAATAACTTTTAAATCGTTGAGTTTGGAAATGTAAGAACTATATGAGTAGGTTTGTCTTAAAAAATATTTTTATAAAAGTATACATATATTATTTTTAATAAATATTTTTGTAAAAATAAGAAGTCAAAGTTACATTTTAAAGACCGTGTCGTTGTTAAAAACGACTTCTAAATGTGATAAGGAGGGAGTACTAGCTAGCCTAAAAACTCATCATACCATAAAAGAATGCAATTCTAGTAACAACTATCTGGCTTATTTCTTAAAATATATAATTATATGCATGCACCGATAATTTTTATGCCATTAAATTAATGGGATTGAGACATCTATTGAGGGTAGCATAGTCTTTCACCAATAACACTAATTTATCTGAGAAAAATCAGAATTGCACTTTTTATGAAAAAGTATAGCTCAAACTAACATTTCAAATAAACACATGTAAAACGCATATGAATATGCCATGCAAAAGTAAAAAAAATATAAATATAGACAAAAAATAATTAGAGTAATAATTGCTAACTAAAGTCTATCACAAACAGATAAAAACTAAATCTGATGTATACTATGTTAGATATACATGCACGAGTTGTGTCACCATATAGAATACTATGTTAAACACATCTCAAACAAAAAGTTTCAATTAAACAAAGGAAAACACATATGAAGGTGCAATGTAAAGCGGAAAAAAATATGATGTTGATGAAAAATATATATATAGTAGTAATTGCTAATTAAATTATGTCACCGTTTGATAAATATAAGTATGTATCATAAATATTTAGTAAATAAGAGAAGAGAAAAAATAAGTAAGAGCTAATGTGGAAATATAAATCATGAATAACTTTTAAATCGTTGAGTTTGGAAGTGTAAAAACTATATGAGTAGATTTGACTTAAAAATATTTATAAAAGTATACATATATTATTTTTTTTAATAAATATTTTTATAAAAATAAGAAGTTAAAGTTACATTTTGAAGATCGTATCGTTGTCCAAAACGACTTCGAAATGTGATACGGAGGGAGTACTAGCTAGCCTAAAAACTCGTCGCACCACAAAAGAATGCAATTCTAGTAACAACTATCTGGCTTATTTCTTAAAATATATAATTATATGCATGCACTGATAATTTTTATGCCTAAATTAATGGGATTGAGACATCTATCAAGGGTAGCATAGTCTTTCACCAATAACACTAATTTATCTGAGAAAAATCAGAATTGCACTTTTTATGAAACAGATGGAGGAAGTACAGCTCAAACTAACAAACTAACATTTTAAATAAACACATGTAAAACACATATGAATATGCCATGCTAAAGTAAAAAAACTATAAATATAGACCAAAAAATAATTAGAGTAATGATTGCTAACTAAAGTCTCACAAACAGATAAAAACTAAACCTGATGTATACTATGTTAGATATACATGCACGAGTTGTGTCACCATATAGAATACTATGTTAAACACATCTCAAACAAAAAGTTTCAATTAAACAAAGGCAAACACATATGGAGGTGCAACGCAAAGCGGAAAAATATGATGTTCATGAAAAAAATATAGTAGTAATTGCTAATTAAATTATGTCACGGTTTGATAAATATAAGTATGTATCATAAATATTTAGAAAATAAGAGAAGAGAAAAAATAAGTAATTTGATTCTTAGCTAAGTGCCCTAATTTTGTTTACGATCTAATAAGCTGCCACTGTCGGCTGGGTTAGTGGCCCGGGGCTAGGAGCCTGGGGTTGCTGGAGTCAAAGCTCGCCAACGGCCGTAGAAAAGGTGGCCGGGCGATGAGGGAACCCAGATGGGTGGTGACGGCGGCGGGGGCGAGACGTTGGTGGCGGATGAGCATGGTGGCGGCAAAGGAGTCGCGGCGCCGCTGGAGCAGTGGGGGAGGAGGCGGCGGGGGCGAAGATGGCAACAGAAAAAATCGACAACCGATGGTTTATTGTGGCGACGGTGGCCAAGGCCGACTGAGCCGAGAAAGGCAGGGGTGGGCTCTCTCTCTTGCGCGCGATCAGTCGTGCCTTAACCCGGTTTTTTTTGCATGAGTGGCCAACAATTCTAATATATTTAGTTTGTGGGGGATTAGAATTACCAGAAGCGTTAGAAAAGATAGAAATTATACTACAAACACTATGGGCCATTTAGAAGAAGAAGAAAATACTAGTAGTGTCAACATTGTTGGCCACTTGCTAAAAACTATTGGAAAATATGTAGATTTTTATAGTGTACGGTGTAGAACGAGTGGGATGGGAAGTCATGGGGAACTAATTAATTTTTATCATGAATTTGTTCTATCAAAATTACTTTCTTGTGTAGGAACATGGATTATAATTAGCCGTAATTAACACATGGTGGAGAACGAGTGTGGGAACAAACTGAACCGAGCCGAATGGCGCGGGAATCTTGAGGAGTCTCGGGAATCTGTCGTCCCAACCGCTCTCCAGATCCGAAGTCAAAGGGTAGCGTTTGCCAGCGAGAGCACCTCCAGAGGAAGACGAATCTCTAGTTCTTTACACAAACGTGATCGACGGAATCATTTCCCTGCTGTTATCTGTGTTCAACCAACGCACAATAGAATTGAATACAGTCAGGGGAAGACCGTACCCATTGGATTATTTTTCTCCCATCAACTCGATAAGTAGCAGCAGAGACCGTACCCATTGGCAACACTGACGGAAGGGGAAGAGGCCGATCTGTTCTTGGCCTTGCTGCGTGCCCTGCGTCTTCTCCGTCTCAGGTACCTGCTCTTACTGCTTCCTGGCTCGTCATATCTTTCTCTGAACATTCGGTTAATTCGTGGCCGCTGACGATGTATAACTGGGAAAAGTTCCGGCCGAAATGTTCTTGTCTGAATCATCCGTTGGATTCTTCTTCTTCTTTTTTTCTTTTCTTGATTGATGGAAAGAAGACAAATTTCCAGAGTTTTTGGGTCGACTGATGAGTTCTTTTCCGACTCGTAGAAGCGATTGCGAGAGAACAGGGCAGCGAAAACAGCACATGCATCCGTGCGCCGCCCCGACCCGCGTCGCCGTCGCAGCCTCGCCGGCGGCCGGCCCTTGGGTTGCTTGTTCCTCGATGTTGACGTCTTGGTCCCTGTTCTTGTTAATTGCCGTTTTGATTAATTGGATGGCATCGTTGGAAGGAGATGGGTTGACCAATGAGTACACTCCTCCGGTTCCATTGTTCCAATGCTTTCTTCCTTGGGCCAAATTCATCATTGAGTTTTCGACTCAAATCTCACCTCTGATTGGGCGTAAAAGACTTTGCTTGATAGATCACTACAGTGTAAAACCCACTGAAAGGTACTTATGGCCTACTATTTGTTGATTGTTGAGAGATGTGCGGACCCTGGGCTCTGCACGGCGTTCTTGGTTAGCATTGATTGGAGGCAAAAGACACAGAGGTCGCTGTCACCGATCCGATCCAATTATTCTCAACGGTGATGCGTGCAGCGCTCGTCAGTTTCTTGACTCCTCCCTCTTCCTGCTTTCCCACGCTCCCATAAAGCTCCATCGCCATTGGCGGCGAATCTGGCCGGAGATGGTAGACGCCGCGAGCTCGCGTTCGCTAGCTGTGCGAGTCAACAAAGATCAAGTTGGACTTTTTGGTCCGTCGTCAGTGGCATGGTATGGTAGGAGATTGTTTTCGGGGAGGGCAGCGCTTGTCGCTGCTATAAGACGGCGGCCATGGACCAGGTTCTCGCATGCGCGTCTTCTCCCCTCACATGCCACGAGGTAGGCCGTGCTCTTCTTCTTCCCCGCGCTCATGGATGCTTCTACTTTTCACGCCCTCTGTGATGTGTTCTTGGATGGGGCAATTTTGAGGGTGAATCTTCTCCTGCTCCTGAATCTGAATCTGAATCTTATCCGTGGGGACTGTAGCTGGAGTCTGCAGGGACCCTTTCTTTCTTGTTCATGTTTGGTTCTCAATGGATTTTCTATGCCGCCACTCCGGCACTCCTTTTCTTTTTCCTCGCTCTCCCTCTGATATTTCTCTCTTTTGCGTGTTCTAAAAGTGATCGGAAATGAACATCTAGAATGTTAGAATAGGGATAATATGTTCCAAAACATGTTCAGCTTTTGATTCTTCAGTTTCGCTTTTACCAAACGCCCGGAGCAAAAGCTGCATGATCAATTGCAGAGAGGACGCATACTTTCCCGTAAAAACAGATTCAGTTCACAGAGTCTTCTGCAGAGATCGATGAATTCAGCTTCTTCATCAGCTGAACACAAACTCAACAAGTCTCTGACATTTGCGAAAACCATTTGCTCCCTCCCTGCTGCAGGTGCTCGAAGTCCCTCTCCTGAGCTCGCTGTCCTCCACCAGAGCCGGCCTCACCATGTACGTGATCGAGGACAAGGGCGGCGCCATCGCCCTGATGCTGGCGTCGCTGCTGTTCCTGGGCACCTGGCCGGCGGTGCTCACCCTTCTTGAACGCCGGGGCCGGCTGCCGCAGCACACCTACCTTGACTACTCCATCACCAACCTCCTCGCCGCCGTGCTCATCGCCCTCACCTTCGGCCAGCTCGGGGACAGCAAGCCCGGCATGCCCAACTTCTTCACCCAGCTCAGCCAGGTGAGAAACACGTACTCTTTGCTAACTGATGAGAACATTATCGCAACGAAATCATCAGTCGAGCTAGGTTGCTGATTCTGAAACTTGAATGGTTTTATTCTGTCAAGGACAACTGGCCCTCGGTGCTGTTCGCCATGGCCGGAGGTGTGGTGCTCAGCGTTGGGAACCTGTCGACGCAGTATGCGTGGGCGTATGTGGGCCTCTCGGTGACTGAGGTTATCAGCTCCAGCATGGTGGTGGTGATAGGTAGGTGATAAACTCACTCCCTGACTCTCTGTATCTCTGTAAGGTTGCAACTTGTAAGAGATATGCTTGTTGGTTGTTGTTGTTGTTGCTGGCTATCCTTTTGGTGATTCTGATTAGGTACAGCTCATTCTTGGTCATGTCACCATCGTTGTTATCACAGGGGACTTGGGAAGGACCTCAATGATTATAGAAATTAGCTTCTTTTTCCATAAATGGAATTTGCTTGATTAAGAGTCTAGGGGTATTTACAAAAAAAAGGGTATTGCTTACAAGGAAAAAGATAATGTTGACACGGACATCATTTTAGATGCAAGTAAATCATGCGGTGGTTATCTGACAGAGCAAGTTTCTTGAGCGAATTGCCTGTCAGTAGTAATCAAATTCATTAATCTAGGCAATATACAACTGAAGAAATGTCACTAGCAGCTTTGAAACAGAAGTAGGAGTATAACATTTAGATAATCTATTAAATAGCATCCTCGGAGTAATTTTGGGGCAGTTGGCAATGGGTGGGAAAAATCTCTCAAGTATATACTGAATTTGTAGAAACTAACTACTGTAAATGTGCTCAACAGAATTCTTTTTTGTCTCCCTGATTTTTTGATGTTTGTATATATAAATCTCATACGATGTCCCATGTGTTTTTTTCAGGCACGACACTGAACTACTTCCTGGACAACCGCATCAACAGGGCAGAGATTCTGTTCCCCGGTGTGGCATGCTTCCTTGTTGCTGTGATCCTTGGATCCGCTGTCCATGCCTCCAATGCAGCTGATAACGAGGAAAAGCTCAATGCCTCCAACAAACTTGGGTGGGTAATTATGTTGGATGTTTTTTTTCCAAAGGATCCGATCTTTCATATTCTTCACCATATCAGCCTATCTCAACCACATCTGCCACTGAACTACTTCTGATTTCTTTACAGGGCAAATGGAAGTATGGAACCAAGTAAAGGAGTCCAAGACAAAGGTACATTGTCAGAGTCTCAGAGCTACTAATACTACTGTCGATTCCTCACAGATTGTGGCTTTTAGTAACTTCCCTAATTTCAGATGCTCCCAAGGACTTGGAGAATGGAGCCTCTGGAACCAAACATGTTACCAGAGCTGAGGCAGGGACAGCAGAGTACCTCATGGAGCTCGAAGAGCGGCGATCAATTAAGGTAACCTACCGTTTTGTCATCTGATCATCCCATCTTTCAACAAGAGCGATAACATTTAGTCTTTGTTCCAAACATTTTGTTCAGAGTTCCATTCTTCAGAAACAAAATATTTTGCTGCAAAGAGGAACATGGTTGTTCCCATGCCCTGGACTGATCCGCTAGAGCTTTTTTTCTGCCCTCAGGTTTTCGGGTCAAGCGCCGTCATCGGGCTCGGCATAGTCTTCTTCTCCGGCGTGTGCTTCTCGCTCTTCTCCCCGGCATTCAACCTTGCCACCAACGACCAATGGCACACCCTCAAGGACGGCGTGCCGCACCTGGTGGTGTACACCGCCTTCTTCTACTTCTCCATCTCGTGCTTCGTCATCGGCGTCGGCCTCAACATCCTGTTCCTCTACCGCCCCATGGCCGGCGTGCCAAAGTCCTCCTTCAAAGCCTACATCAATGACTGGAACGGCCGGCAGTGGGCGCTCCTCGCCGGCCTGCTCTGTGGATTCGGCAACGGGTTCCAGTTCATGGGTGGCCAGGCTGCCGGCTACGCAGCTGCTGATGCTGTTCAGGTATGCCTGAGTGCTTGTCCAATCCTCAAATTGGCAGCATCATCATTACTCTGAATCTTCAAAATGAGCATCTCAAAAGAAAAATTTTACTGAAGAAAAGTTTGCAACTTTTAGCAACATGAAGTGTCAATTGAGATTCTGATTGCTGGTTTTCATCAGGCGTTGCCTCTTGTGAGCACATTCTGGGGCATACTGCTCTTCGGGGAGTACCGGAAGTCGTCGCGGAAGACCTACATCCTGCTCGGTTTCATGCTGTTCATGTTTGTCGTCGCCGTCGCGGTGCTCATGGCTTCTTCGGGTCACAGGAGCACAAAGTGACCAACCGTTGTTTTTCAAGTGTTTATCTTGTTGTGTTTGCAAAGCGCAAACCACACTTGCAGTCAGGATGCAAAAAAATTCAAGCAGCAAAGGCAAGGACCCCAGCTTCAGGAAGCAAAGGGGTTCCATTCCATTGATGAAATTTTCAGTAGAATGGGGATGTACATAAAAATGTTTGTGTTGGGATTGTTGAAAAATGTAGAACTATATTAAGTAATTTATATTCTTTGCCAAAGACAATTTCAGATAGGATAGCAACTGAAATTGTTCCAGAAAGTTATCAATTCATTATGTTAATCATTATGAACAGGGTGAAATTATGTATAATATGAAAAATGGAGCCTTTAGCTAGTATGCCAAATATACATCCAGCATGATAAGTACTCCAAGGTTTCACGGTACAAATTTGCAGAGCCAAATCCTTACAGATAGGGGTTCGGGTTCACACACCAGTGTTCTTTGATTCATGCTGCTCAGCAGTCGCATATCATCGTGCCATTGTACTAGCATACTACAGTGTCACAATACAAGCTCAAGGCTAGGTATAAAGGAATGATGATGATGACATAAGCAGCTCAGATAATGTTATTGTGATTATAAACTTTTCTTTCTAGCTCTGTACCAACCAAAACATCTCCACACTACACAGATGCAAGGAATATTCCGGTCCACTACAGATCAAAATTGGGCCATAAATAAGAGAATCATGCTGTTATGTGCTAACTAGCGGAATCAAGTGACAAAACGTTCAGGAGTTCAATTTATTTTCCCTCGTCAACATTTTTTCTGCCGTGTCTTCAGCATCGCGTGACCTGTTTCTTCCAAGTGAGAGAACAACTTGTTCCTGCAAGGAGACCATTTAGAATTTCTCTCCAATTCTAAGGTGCGATGGCAACATAGTACTGAGAGAGTACTGAGAGGGAGAAGAGGGGGGAATAATGGGCTTGCTTACCTTGATTCAAAAGTTCCTCCACAGGTTTCACAATCATTACTGGGTGCCTTTGTGACCTCCTGCTACAATACAACAGATGTTATTATTAAAACTGGGCATGTATAATTATATCTACAGTTAACAGATGTTCCTTGCATATTGTAATTCGATATCAAGGTTATCATACTACACCCAGTAATAGGAGCAAGTAAACTTCTGTTAGCTTGGAATATATAGCAATTTACAATAGGATGATCTCAAATAAGTTTCACAAACTTTTACATTTTTACATAACATCAGCTTTCAAATCAAACATACAAACATATACCATTTACAGAAGGGCAAATTAGCTTTTGAAAGGTTCAAAGGCATGCATCCATAATCATAACCCGGAATCGTTTAGCACAATTGCAGGGGTCTAGTACTACAGTAAACAATCCATCACAACAGTGAAAACAAGGTTTCCAAAATTCCCTGTGGCCACACAAATGTGTGGGTTTAGAAAGGGGTGCCAAGCACTACAAAATTATCAAAAATAACAAGAATAAATAGGAGCCTGGAGTTGCCAATGCTAATAAGTTAAGAATGTTTTCTTTTTCACCCCTTTTATGTTACCCCTGATGTTTTTTCATATTGTTAATCATCACAGCTTTCTTTAAAAAATTGTGAAAGGTGAAGTAAGATCACTGGAAGTTGCAATTTTATGCCAACCAATTGTGTCTGAACTAAGACAACAAGGCAAATATAACTTTAAAAATATGTTGAAACAACAGTAGCTCAAAGGTTGTTATACTAAGGGTGCAAAGCAAACTGCCTAGTTCAATATCGTCAACATTCTCATATGCCAGATGACAGTTCTTCATCTGCAATTGTCATAAAGGGTATAGTAGAGTTATCCAAATGCCAGACAGCCAGAGTTAAATGTTTGATGCCCAGACTAAAGTTTTTATATTATAATAAAAAGGCACTGAGAGTAACAAACTTTCTACATGGTCATCAAACCATATCACCTCGTGGTCAGCTGGCTTGGAATTAATCGAATGCAATGTCTTCTTGCTCTAATGTCCTCTTAGGAACTACATTACAAATATATTTAAACTCTTAGGAGTAAGCTAATGGACCTCAATGATGCCTTGCTCAAAACATATGCAGTGCTATAAAAGCAATTTTCAAAATACAAACATTCGGAAAGCGTGGTTTTGGGCATTGGCCGTGTTCCATTAGATTTCCAAAAAAAAATTTTAAGGGAATCTTGCATGCATGAAGTATTAAATGAAGTCTATTTGCGAAACCTTTTTACGGATGAGTGTAACTTTACGCGACGAATCTAATGAGCCTAATTAACCCATGATTTACTAAGTAATGCTACAGTAACAATCCTCTAATCATGCGGTCAAAGGCCTCATTAGGTAGGTCTCGCGAACTAACACGGGGTTGTGAAGGTAGTTTTGTAAACTGATTTTATTTAATACCCTTAATTAGAGGTCAAACGTGGAGGTAAAAAAATTTCGCACCCAATGAAACGTGGACATTATTCAGTTAGGTGGTACACGTGGTTCAAATTAAAAGCATGGAGATGACTGAACAGCATACATGTAACCAACTCAACAGCAAACTTGTTGCAAAATATAGAAGACTGAAATGAAGTATTATCTTGAAAAAGAAAGATTATATGTACCTTTTGCTTCTTCCCCTTTGATGTGCTCTTCTGGTCAGCCTTTGATGTACTCTTCTGGTCAGCAGAAACAGTTGTTTTCTTTTCTGTGCCTTTCTTGTTCTTTTTGTTCTTTTTAGGATTGCTGTTTTCCCCATTCTGCTTATCTCCTTTGCTTGCTGAAGCATTGTCGTCATTAGAAGAGGATGGCCCTTCCATCTTATCATCCACATCATTACCATTGCCGGATTCCTCAGGCTTAACCTCACATTTACTATGCTGCTCATTGCCAGCATAAGTACCTTCATCTTGTTCCTTCTTTGCTGCCCGTCTCCTGCGTCCTTTCTTTTTTGTATTATTAACTTCAGAAGTTCTGTCGTCATCATCATCATCATCCTCAGCAGCACCCGACAAAGCTTCCTCTGGAGGAGCCACATAACCACCCTTCCTGTTCTTGCGGCTTGACAGCATTGCCTCCAATACACTCGCCTCATCATATGAACCAACCTCCTGCTCTGCGCTATCAAAAACCGTATCACCATCCTCTTTATCTTGCACCTCCAGGCCTTCCTCAAACTCTTCAGCCAACTCTTCTGCAGCATCTGAAAAAGCACTCTCATCATCTGACTCCTGCATTGGCTTAAAATCAAACCCCACATCAACTTCATTCCAATCACCTTCCCCCTCCTCCTCTGCCTCCTTCAAAGACTCCTCCTCCTCCTTAAACGCCATTCTCAGCTCGGCAATCTTATCCCTATGTTTCTTCGACTGCTCATGGTTCTTCCACTGCTTATCTGATTTGAACTTCTTATTACACGCCACGCAGTACAGCTCCTCCTTCCTCTTGGCCTTCATCTCCTCTTCCTCATCATCTTCATACAGCCCATCCTCTTCCTCCACCCTCGCCCACTCAGGCTCCTGATACGCCATCGCCTTCTCCTTCTTCCTCTTCTCTTCCTGCTTCTTCCTCTCCTTTTCCTCTGCCTTCCTCTTCTCCTCCTCTGCTTTCTTCTTCAGCGCCATGTCCACCACCCTCTTATCCCTCTTCTTGCAGAACGCAGCGAGACCCCGGACGGCGTCATTGTACTCCCGCCGCGCCTTGCGCATCGCCTTCTTGTTATCCTCCTCCATGAGCCTCCGGACGCGGCGGTTCTCCCCGCGCGCGGCGTCCCACTCTGCCGCCCACCCGAAATCCATGACCGAGCCGAACCCCAGCCAGTAATTGTAGAAGGCGGTGACCTGCGGGTAGGGGGAATCGAGGTTCCCGATGACAGGCGGCGCGGCGGGCTCGTGGACCCCCATCCGGCGCGCGTAGGCGAGCTCCTGCGCGAAGACCCTGTCGAAGACGTCGCCGTAGACCTTGTAGAAGCCGCGGCCGGTGTCGGAGAAGCCGGAGAAGGCGGAGGAGGAGAAGAAGGCGAAGAGGTCCGGGACGGGGGAGGCGGATTTGTCCCCGGCGGAGGAGATGTCGGAGAAGAGGATCTGGGAGCGGTGGGAGTCGTAGTAGGCGCGCTCCTGCGGGTCGGAGAGGACGGAGTGCGCGTGCTGGAGCTCCTGGAAGGCGGCGGTGGCGGCGGCGACGTCGGAGCCGGGGGGCTGCTTGTCGGGGTGGAGGGAGAGCGCGAGGCGGCGGAAGGCGAGCTTGATGTCGGTCGGGGAGCAGTCGCGGGGGAGGCCCAGGACCTCGTAGTAGCACCGCTTCGGCGCGCCCGCCGCCGCGGACGCCATGGCCGCCGCCGCGCTAGGGTTTGTTTGGGCGCCCGAAGGTGTGGGGGAAGGGGGAGAAGATTCACGGCGGGTCCAACCTGTTTTTCTCTTGCAAGGACAAAATCGTAATTTGACACGGACAGGAGTGGGCTGCTGATGGAGTGACTTTACCGTCATATATTTTGGACTCTGACTAAAAAATGTGTACCGGAATACACCGTACTACATCTACGTCGCTTTCAAATTGCAAGTTGTTTTGACTTTTCTAGTTTTATAGGTTTTAATATGAATCTAGATATACACTATGTCTAGATAGATAGAAAAACTATAAATCTAGAAATATCAAAACAATCATCATTTGAAACGAAAATAGTATATTTATACGGTTGTTCAATCATACAAAGTGATTTCTCTGTTTGATCTTTTTCTCTCTCGTATTTCTCCACTTTATGTTTTTTCTTTTGATGGGCGAGATTGTCGTATAACATTTTTGGAACGAGCACCACGTGCGTAAAGCTACTTGGCCAGTAGTCAGGGGCGGACCCACATTAGGCCCAGTGAGGGCCCAGGCCCACACTCATTTTTTCTTGTTCAGTGGAGTTTGAGTCTATTTTTCTGTAGCAATCGAGGCCCAACAAGTAGCAGGCCCTCACTCAGTTTTTGGGCTAGGTCCGCCCCTGCCAGTAGTTCTTAAATTGACGAATTAATGCCAAGTCATTGCAAACAACTTATTGACATGGAAACAAAAACTAGTTGTAAATAAAACTCAGTATATATTTTTTTTCACTGTATGGATGTAACCACCTAGCAACAACTGTTTTAAGATTTCACTTCAACATTACTAAAGTTTTGAATTTGTACGGTAATTTTCGGTTTGGCTTGTATGTGCCTAAAATGCATTGGTTCGGTACATGTTACTATGACATTTTTGTTATCGAATTGTTTAACTCTTTCGTGGCACGCTATTTTACCGCCACAATTGCCATCATAAGTGGTAGTTATGCACCACCGGCTTCGGCTATTGTTTATTTTCTCATTCGAAGATACCGCCAACAATGATCAAACTTCACCAAGGCATAATACACGTTTTCTTTTCTTTTTTTTTGAAAAATTGGCCGGTGCTGATCTGTTCTGAATAGGGATAGCAACGGGTTGGATATGGTGTAGGTAGAGTAAATACCTGCCCGAAACATATTGGCTATGGGGTAAAATTTTATACCCGTACCCTTATCCGCGGGTAAAATTCTTCACCCATACCTGCGCATATCGGGTAAATACCCGCGGGTACCCGACGGGTACGGGTATTTTATATTACAAAGGGAAAAATCACCTACCCGCATCGTACCCACGGGTAAAATTTTATACCCATACCCTTACCCGTGGGTAGAATTTTTTACCCATACCCACACCCGTCGGGTGCGATACCTGCGGGTACCCGTGCCCGCGGGTAGGACTGCCATCCATAGTTCTGAAAGAAAAGTACCGCTGGCTGGTGATTGGTGGTTGATTTGTTCTGAGAGAAAAATATTGCTGGCGGGTAGCTGATAAGCTAAACGAACAAGGCGATTGAGCCGTGGATCGGAGATTCTCTAATAAATTTCAGATCAAACTAGAGAAAGAAAAGCCAAAGTCGGAGATGAATATTGTTCTGTGTTCTGATAATTTTCCAGCCTTGGTCGAAAAAAAAAGAGATAATTTTCCAGCCGTCATCAGGTATAAATATAAGACTACTGTGCACCTGGTACGCTGAACAATACAGTATTTGAGATGAATTTACTCGAACTGAAATAAAGCACTGACCGAGTGGTTTTTTTTTAAATTACACAGTACAACGCAGACGCTCGTACACGCACGCACACTCATCCCTATGAATACATGTACGCAAACTCTACCCCTATGAGCACCTCCGAATGACTGAGCACCCGGCAGATCTGGAGATTCCCGAAGTCACCATTGGCGTCTCGTTGTCGACGGGAACGCCGCTTACCACTTAACGCATAATGCCAGTAAGATTCCCGAAGTCAACATTGACGCCTCGTTAGCCTCGTTGTCGACGGGAACGCCGCTTACCACTTAACGCATAATGCCAGTAAATCCTGAGAAAATCCCAGAAAAATATGCGAGCACCAGGATTTGAACCATGGTGGGTAGCGTCCCAGTGGACCGTCCTACCATTGGATTACAAACCAATTCGCAGCAGTGACCGAGTTGTGATTTCAATATGCGACAACGGCAGCCGTGGAACAAAATGGTAGTGGGCTTTCTGTTTCTGACCCACAAGCCTTGGAACAAAATGGTAGTGGGCTTTCTGTTTCTGACCCACAAGCCTTGCTAACGAATCACACAATTGGCGGCCCCTTGACACCCTCGTCGTCGTGGGCCGCCGCCCACCCGCCAGACCCTCGCCACCGCCGCCGCCGGTTTGCGAGGAGAGAGATTTTTTGTTATATTGACCACGAAATTATTGGGCTTCGTTAAAATGACCATGACACATCGGGCTTCGTTAAAATGACCACAAATTTATTGCTTTGTCCGTTAAAATGACCACATCAACTGTTTTAAGTTATTTCACGTTATTTAGAGCTATTTAGCCACGTTGAAAGATCAAAGTACCCTTGCTTCTATTTGACAGCCACGTACTTTCCTTTCTTTTTTCCATTCCTCGGTCCCCTAATTTTTCCCCTCCCCGTTCACTCCGACACATCCTCTCCCTCTCCTCTCAGTGGCGACGGCAGTGGGCGGCGGCGGCCAGCGGCTCCCAGCGCGGCCGCAGGCGGCCAGCTAGTGGCAGCTCCCAGCGCGGAGGGGCGACAGCGGGCCCCGGGTGGCGTGCGGGCGGCTGCAGCATGCGCACGCGCGGTGCCGGGGGGGCCTGAACGCGGTGGCGCGCGTGGGCGGCGGCCGGGCAGGCCCACGTGCTCGCGGCTCCGCACGGCGGGCGGGCGCCGCGCGGTGGGACGCGGCGGGCGGCCGGCGGGATGCGTGCGGCGGGGAGGCGGCCTTCGCGGCGGCGTCTGCTCCAGAGGCGGCGGCGGCATGCGCGGCGGCGGCGACTTCTTGACGGCAAGGTGGCGACGGCGTCTGCTTCGACGCCGGGCGGGACGGCGGCTGCGGCGGTGAGTCGTTGAGCGGCGCGGCAGTGCCGGCTGCTCCAACGCCGCGTGGGACGGTAGCGGCCGCCGCCGCCGCTCCGGCGTCGCGCGGGACAGCAACGATGTCAGCGGCGGCGGAGGAGTCGCGATGAGGGCGGCCGTCGCGGGAGGGATCGCGGTGGGGCGGCCGTCGCGGTCGGAGCAAGCTTCGCGGGAGGCGCGGCCATCATGGCGTATTCGGAAGGGGCCACCGCGCAGGGAGCGGGCGGCGCAGGTGCCATCTTCCCTTCAGTTCCTCTCTCTATTCGAAGGATCGACCGAGGGTAATTTGGTCAGTTTAAGTGGAGAAAAAGGTGACAAAAAGTTACAAAAATTATAAAACTCAGTTTTGGTCATTCTACCGTATGGACAATGGATTCATGGTCATTTTGCGGTCATTTTAGAGTCCTTTACCCATATGCCATTACGAAAGATAGTTGTGACCTATGTGCCACAAAAAAGTTCAGTCGCACGTGTAGACCATCCACCTAACTTTCTGTTACCTCAACACCATTTTGGATGGAAGGAGGGTTAACGGTGTCAAATATAAGGATAAAAGACCGTTTTACCCTTGTTATGAAATAAATGGTAAAAATAAGTTTAATCTATCTATCTATCTATACTATAACGATCCAGTAGAATTGAAAACACTTTTCACCCAAAAAATACTACCCACCCCTTACAGAGGACCCACATGTCAGGTCTAACGGTGGAAACGACGTGGAAAGTTTTTAAAAAACGATGTTTCTAGAGAGTTTTTATCGTTTTGGACATTACTTTTCTCACCATGAATTTTCTTTACCCACCTACGTACCCACCAACTAAATAGTCTAAAATAACCTACTTTTTTCCAATCAAACTCTCGTGTACTCAGTTTTCGTATTCTGCTTGGTCTCGTCAATTAACATACTTACGTGTCCGTGAAAGATCCGCAAAGCAGCCGGCTGCGACGTGCAGGCCGGATCGAGGCAGCCCCAGGCGGCTGAGGTCGACGAGCTCACAGAGAAGGTAAACGCGTTCGACATTGTCGACGGCGAGCTGGAGGTAGACATGCATGGCGAGCGGTGGACGAGCGCGAGACGTACGCTCACGAACAACTGGGCAAGGAGAACAAGTCGAGCCCACGAGCCACGGACGCCTTGGGCATGATCATGGATATCGAGGATAGGGAAGGGCATCCCGCCCGCGCGTGCACTAGCTAGCAGCGCTCACATCTTCGGTGGCAAGCAGCTCGTCGATGGCTTTCGTCCACTGCGTCGTCACGCTTAGACCTAAGAGGCATGTATGTCAATCCATTAATTCTAAGATGCCTAACTTGCATTGCATGTGCATACGTACAAAATTAGTACGCCTCCACCAAGCACCATCAGTCGGAATACTCCTTTACCACGGAAGCTCTCCTGTCATGCATGAGCGTGCATCAGCTGAGAAGACGAACAGACCATCTGTCTGTAGCTTGCTATGCATCTGCAAGCTCTGCACTCCGCCCCCTGCCTACCCTGCTACAATGGCATACAAGACGTAAGTACACAGGGCATTAGGTTAGATTCATTGTACTACTACAATGGTCAATGGCATGAACTCCTCGTCGATGACCTTGTAGTGCTTCTTTGCGTCGTATTGCTGCACGATGAGGACGGAGGCGGTGGAGAAGTCGGAGTAGGTGAGGATGTCACCGACGGTGCCCAGCTCGAGGCACTCGGCCCACTCGTCGGTGACCCAATGGGCAAGGACGGGCAGGATGAGGACAAGCCGCGGGACGGATCCGACTCCTCCGGGGCGGAACCGGCCGCGCCGGCCTTCCCGGCGTGGGCGCGCACCCCGAGCGAGTGCCTCGTGGAGCTGGGCGTCTCGACGGACCGAGGGCTCAGCTCGGAGGAGGCGGTGGCGCGGCTGCAGCGGTACGGGCCCAACGAGCTCGAGCGGCACGCCCCGCCGTTGGTCTGGAAGCTCGTCCTGGAGGAGTTCGAAGACACGCTCGTGCGCATCGTGCTCCTGGCGGCTGTCATCTCGTTCGTCCTCGCGCTATACGACGGCGCCGATGGTGGCGAGGTTGGGGTCACCGCCTTCGTGGAGCCGCTCGTCATCTTCCTTATCCTCATCGTCAATGCCGTCGTCGGCGTCTGGCAGGAAAGCAACGCCGAGAAGGTGCTCGAGGCGCTCAAGGAGATCTAGACCGTCAAGCGTGACGGTTGGTGGTCGCATGGCCTCCTGGCGCGCGAACTCGTCCCCGATGACATCGTTGAGCTCCGCGTCGGTGACAAGGTCCCCGTGGACATGCGCGTGCTCCAGCTTATCAGCTCTACCCTCCGCGTCGAACAGGGATCCCTTACCGGCGAGACCGCTTCAGTGAACAAGACCAGCCACAAGATCGAGGCTGAGGACACAGATACCCAGGGGAAGGACCATTGTTGTCAACGGCAGCGCTGTCTGTGTTGTGACGGGCATTGCCATGGCAACTGAAATTGGCATGATCCACGCGCAGATCCAGGAAGCATCTCAGGAGTAGGACGACACGTCATCCAAGAAGAAACTCAATGAGTTTGGTGAGGCACTAACTGCCATAATTGGTGTGATCTGTGCCAGACCAGAGGGTTTGCCTGCTGTGATCACCACACGCTTGGCAGTTGGCACTCGGCACAAGGAAGATAGCACAAAAGAATGCCCTTGTGAGGAAGTTGCCCAGGCCTTGTTTAGATCCTAAATTTTACACCCAAAGTTCACTATGCAAAAAAAAGATTTCCATCACATCAAAATGTCATAGCATGCATGGAGTACTAAATGTAGATGAAATCAAAAACTAATTGCACAGTTTTGTTGTACTCTACGAGACGAACATTTTGAGCCTAATTAATCAATTTTTGGATAATTTTTCACACATACAAATAAAATGCTACAGTGACGCACGCATCTCAAAGGACCAAAGTTTGCTCCCAAATTTGGGAACTAAACAAGGCCCCAGTGTGGAAACATTGGGTCGCACAACTGTGATTTGCTCTGATAAGACAAGAACTTTGACCACCAATCAGATGTCTGCCGTGAAACTTGCAGCGATTGGGAGGTGGCCTGATACACTAAGGCCTTGTTTACTTCCTAAAGTTTGCCCATAAATTCCACTATACAAAAAAATATTACAATCGTATAAAAATGTCGGCACATGTGTAGAGTACTAAATGTAGATAAAACTAATTGCACAGTTTTATTGTACTTTGCAAGATGAACATTTTGAGCCTAATTAATTAATGTTTAAACAATTATTTACAAATACAAATGAAATGCTACAGTGGCACTACAGTGGCAAAATGTCAACTTTGGCCTCCTCAGGTTGGGAACTAAACAAGGCCTAAGGAGCTTTAAGGTCGATGGGACTACTTATAATCCAACTTATGGAAAAATACATGATTGGTCGAGCTTGAACATGGATGAAAATCTTCAGATGATTGCAAAGATTGCTGCAGTTTGCAATGATGCAAGCATTGCCGACTCTGAGCATCAGTATGTTGCCAGAGGGATGCCCACAGAAGCTGCACTGAAGGTATGATTTGTTCATGTGATAAAATTTTTGTTGTACATTACTGCAACCATCCTTGCCCTTTAATTTTAATGCTCTTAGTATTATGTTGTTGCTTCTACCTCAATTTTATCTTTCATGTAGCTTGGAAGCATTCGCAAAATGTTATTTTATTTATATAATAAAAAAGATGATGAACACGGCGAGCTCTCCACCGCCAAATATTAATATAATTTTTTACCACGTGCGTGTCGCACGTGCGCTCTACTAGTATAGTAAATAAATATAAAAAATCAGTAAATAATTAGAAAATGACAAAAATAATTTTAAATCAGGAAATAATTTGTAAGTAAATTATAAAATTAGGAAAATTCATAAATAAATTATAAGATGTCTAAAAATTCACAAAAATTCAGAAAATCAGGAAAAATGCGTAAATAAATCCAAAAAATACAAAAATTAGAATAATTCAGAAAAATCAGAAAAATATCCAAATTATTCAGTAAATTATCAAAAAATTATGAGAATATAATAGAAAAAATATATGACATTACTACTAAATTAATCATAAAGTACATGGGTTCGTTGATTGACGCTATATAAAATGCTACCCAGTTCTTACAAGGACTGACAAGGTGCATTGGCACAGTCCACTCATGATGAGCTAATTGTGCAAGACGAACGAACGTGTTAGCAATTAATATTAATTTGGACTAGTGTTTCTGAACAACGTTACACGCGTGTTGTTCATACCGTACAAATGTCAATCGATGACATACTATACAACAGCAGAGTAGGCGTCGGCGAACTCGGCCAGGACGTCGTGCACCATCCCGCCCTTCCCCTTGCCGACGAGCATCCTCACCAGTGCCACCACCCGCGCGTTGTCACACCCCAAAATTTTTGGATTTTGGGATGTGAATTGATAGCATAATTAATACAATGATTTTCTTAATTTTCTAAAAATTTTCAACCTTTAAATAATTAACAGGGAATTTAGTATAGAAAAAATTTTGTTTTCTGAGTTAAATTAAAACAACATAGGTTTAATATTGAGTGCTTTGCATTCATGCCGGTTGCATTTAGTGGTTTTATGTGTGTAAAGTTTTCAAAAACGCGTTTAGAAGCCTAATGGGATTTTTCCAGAGTTTTCTGCCATTTACTCCGAAAATTAAAATCACCCTAAATCTTAGTAGACCGGCCTTGGCCCAAAGTTGACCCAATTTTAGGCCAAATTCATCCCATCACTTTATTGGGCCAAATTTCAAATCTCATTCGCATTAGAGTGGGGCAACCCACCTTTAGTCCCATATTGCTAATGAACCTGGAAGTGAGAGGTTTTCTCCCTATATATACGAACCACCTCTCCTCTAGAAAAGGCACGCCATCGACTCCTTTACAGGGAAGCCCCTTTGTTTGAGATTCCCTAAGGTAGTCTTCTTCCACCATATCTTCCACTACTGCCCATTCTTCGTCTCGTCGTCGCGCCGAGCCTTCCGTCATTTTTGGCCTCAAGATTTTCAGTAAGTCCCTCAGCGAATCTTGTAATTTTCTACCATATTCGTTTAGTCTATACTCTTTCGTAGAAAAGCCCCCGCTAGTTTTAAGCACTGAAAATCTTGTTTAGTCCATAGTTTCCACGTTTTAGATTCGTTTTAATCGTTTTTCATTGTGTTAGATTCATGCCAACTTAAACTACACTTAGCAACTAGTTCATGTTGGTCACAAGGGTACAGATTCAAAGAAATCTAACGCCTAAATCTTGAATAGCTGATTCCAACGTTTTCTGAAAATTCGACTAGATTCCTTAGCTGCTCACTGTTTTGACCATAACTTTTGATCCGCTTAACCAAATCTAGCAAATAAATACATTTTGGATATCTACAGAAAATTTCCTACAACTTTCATTGAAGAAGTCAGGTCAAAATATTCCTATAACTAAGTAGAAAATATTTAAACATATTCCTGCACACTTTAACTGAAGTGCTTCAAAAAATTTCTTATTTGTTTGAACTCAAGTTTTACCTCGATTTTACAAATTCAAATAGAATTATTTGAAATAACCATTACATATGATTTTGTTTAACTAAAATCAATCAAGCATATATTCGTATTGTTTTACAACCAAAATCCTCCGGATAGCAATAAGTCGCAGCGGAGATTTTCACCCTCAAAAGAAGATTCTGAACGGTGCACTAAATCATGTGGGACAGTAGCTCCTAAAATCGTGATCTTTTTCTAGAAGATATATTATCAAGTTATGAAACTATCCCAATTAGAATCACGTTAATCGGATGTCTAGAAGTCGAGATATAAAATAAACAAGCAGACTATGTCAGATGGTGACGAGAATTGATCAAGCCATAACTTTGTCGTTCTAGCTCTGATTAGAATCACTCGTGACCATAGAATCGAGCCCTTCCGCTTAGCATGCTCTTTTAAAGCTTTTATTTTTATTGATGTACTGTTCTTAGTTGTATATTGTTTGTTCGCTTGTTTTGCTACATGTTGTGCTCGTGTTGTTGATTGCTGCGAGTAGAGGAGTGCTATCGAGACATTTCAAGGAGAAGAGTTTGAAGATCAAGAGCCGAAGACTATAATTGATTATACTGGATTTGAGGCAAGTTATAGCACGGACAATCCTTGCTAACCTACCCACTTGTAATAAATTATTTCATACATGCATGTGTCTAAATTGATGTACCTTTAAGGTTGTACCTAGTTTTGTGTCTCATGTCCTTGTTTACCTTGGGTTTATGCATATGGGTAGAATCTTTGTTATACGCAGCTACTGTCACCTCTGTTTAATTGTTAACTTTGACTTAATGATTCACTTTAACATAATGATAAAACTTGCTTTTTAGCAACTTGGTTTAGGGAGCTAGAGCATGGTGTCTCTCCATAAGGTCCGGTTCTTAAAGCGGCAACCCAGGAGCCTGTCGCCACCGCTAGAACTATTATGGCTCTGGTCTTGGTCAAGTAGCTTGTACGTCGCTAGCTTGCCAGTGGTTACCGACGGGCCGACGGCGCTATGAGAACCACTCGTGAGTGTATGGTTTGATCCACCGAGGACGGGCGATCCGTCGGCTATGTCCCCATGAGGCACATTCCCGTGTTGGGAGTCCCTGCGATGGGGAACTCCACACGTTGCGCATTGTTGGGTGTGATGCCCGCGCTTTGGACGCCATCGACCCCCTTATGGTGTGACTCTGTAGGCGTAAGTCGATCTCGGTGCCTTGGGCCATACTACCTGTGTTGTACCATAGCGGCCACTGTCTTGTTAGGATGTCATGTGAAAAGCCTCGTAGCGTCCCTATGCGGTCACACCTCGGAAGTGTGATTTGTGAGGTCTGATCCACCTCCGCGTGGTTGGGTTTAAAGTTCGTTTGAGCTTTTACACGTCTGGTGGGTAAAGGGCGAAACCTCTGCAGAGTGTAAATCTATCATGATAGCCTTGCTCAGGGTCACGAGCGGCCTGGATCCTTTTTTATTAGAAGATGATGTTTATTTATGCTTAATGTCACTTATACTTTATTAATCGGGTTGCAACTGGGACTTCATTCACTTGTAGTAACTTGGTTAATGCTAAAATGAATCAACTAAAAGTGCTAATGCAGTTCAGCCGTGTCAAGCCTTCTTTTAAGCCTTCATACACCGTGTTATACTTGCTAAGTAAATGTTTTACTTACACTTGCTATTATTCAATAATATCTCGGATGGGTAACAGATGGATCAATGATTGAGACAACTACTGAGTTTCCTGAGGATTTTTCATTACTTCTGAGCTATGGTCAACCAGTCGGTGTCCCTGTGGACTTGAGGCTCTACCTGTCGAGAGAGTTAATACATAGACTTCTGCTGTGTTTTGTTTAGGGTTTTTGTGAAAATCCGGGTGTGACACGTGTCCAGCTCCTCCTTGGACGAGGCCGAGGACCGGCGCCGGCGCGACAGGAGGGCGCACGCGTTGTGAGTTGCCTGGCGCAGCGTGCCCGCGGTGGCGCACGCGTCGGCCAGCGCGGTCGTGTACCTCGTGGCGGCGTGGCCGCGGGCGCTGGTGGGGGCCTGGGGATGCGCAGGCCGGGAGGCGGCGGCCTAGGGCCGCGCGTTGCCCTCCCGTGGGCGCGGCAGGCCTGGCGGGGGAGGGCGGCGGCGGAGAGCGAAGAGCGACTAGGAAGGGGAAAAAGAGTAGAGCATGAAGAGATAGGGTTCAGTTTCTCACATGGTTAGAATAGTCATTTTACTGGGTGGACCCCACGTGTAAGAGACTTCAGACTAACGGAACATGGACGGAATGGTTTAGAGGTAAAAGGAAGTTGGGTGCATCATACGACCGAATTTTTTAGTGGCACACAGGTCACCGCCATCTTTGTTAGGGCAGATACATTAGTGTCGTCTAATAGGTGGTCTCATGCAGTGACACGTAATATTGAGACGACTTATCAGACAACCTATACAATGGATTGTTGTTTTGGTTGTCTCATAGTAATACAATATCTCTTAATTTATAGAAAAATAAAGAAATACTATTGGTTGCATGACAATAAAACTCATACAATGATGGAGGAGTTGTCTCGTAGTCCTAAAATTTAGCTCATGAGGCGGTTGTTTCGCGAATCAACGACCTCTTTCTCTCACATCACTCTCTCTCCTCCACATCAGCAAAAATCCTACATGACACTGCATGAGACGACCTATAAGACCACTGATGTGTAGCAATATACCCGACCTTAACGGCACGGCTCGTCGTTTTAACGAAGCCAACGGTTTCACGGTCAATATAACAAAAATCTCGCGAGGAGAAAGGGCACCGCGGCGTAAGGGGAACGAGATCCGCCGCCGCCAGAGGCAGCAATGCGAGCGCAGCGTGCAGCTACTCGCCATCCGCACCACCACCTCCGGTACGCGCATTCCACGGCGGATCCCTTTCCTCCTCCGCCGCCGCCTCCCTCCGGTGGCACGGGCCTCTAAACTCTCTCCTCCGTATGCAAGGTGGCGATGGCGAGTGATGACGGGTGGCTCCGGATCCAACACGAGGGCCCGGAGGAGGAGGCGGAACCGGAAGCCGGATCCGACGGCCCGGCTCACCGACGACCTCCTCGTCGAGATCCTCGCGCGCGCGCCGTACAGGTCCCTCTGCCGCTTCCGCTGCGTCTGCAAGCGCTGGCGCGCGCTCATCTCCGACCCCGACCACCGCGCGAGGCTCCCCCAGACCCTCGCCGGCATCTTCCACCACAAGCCCTTCGACGGCGCCGGCGGTGGCGGCTCCCCGGAGTCGACGCCACCGCATCGTTACTGCTTCACCAGCGTGGCCGGGGCCTCCTGCCCGCTCACTTTCTCCTTCTTGCCCGGCCGCGAGCGGGAGGAACTCGCGCTGCTGGACAGCTGCAACGGCCTCCTCCTCTGCAGCTGCTACAGGTTCGCTGAGGAAGACGAGTTCGAGTACCTTGTCATCAACCCTGCCACCGAGAAGTGGGTCGCCGTGCCCATCACAAGGCGCTGGATGAACAAGCTGCAGACGGTTCGCCTCGGTTTCGAACCCGCCATTTCCTCGCACTTCTATGTCTTTGAGTTTCAGTTGGATATGGATGACGATGATTATGATGCTGGGGATGGCCATGTCCTAGGGGTGAAGATCTACTCGTCTGCAACTGGAGTTTGGAGCCACAAGCAGAGTGGCTGGAGCATGGAATTTTCGCTAGAACCTCATTATAAAAGCGTATTTCTCGATGGCATGCTGTATGTAATCACCATGGACGAAGTGATAGGAGCAGTGGATGTGGAGGGGAAAGCTTGGCAGATCATAGGTTTTCCACGCAGCAAGGATTCACCATTCTATGATACTGGTCCTGGATTCATTGATCTGTCTCAGGGGCGGTTGTATTTTGCAAACGATGATGATATGGTTGGGGATAAGTTAGCAATCTGGGTACTTGAGGATAAAGACACTGAAGAATGGACCTTAAAGCACACAGTCCGCAATAAGCATCTGGTCGGAAAGAAGCATGTCGACTTTGGATTTCATGAGTTCATAGCTGTTGCTATCCACCCAGACCGCAATATGGTATTCTTTGTTTTTGGTTCTGAGAAAACACTAATGTCTTATGACATGGATAGTGGGGAAGTGTGCATCGTCCGTAAACTTGGGCACACTAACAGTGATCATTTTCTTCCATACGTTCCGTTGTTTTCAAAGTCATTGCTAGATGGTGGGAACGAGTGATCTGACTTTCTCAGCACGGTGCAACCTTTGCTGATGCTTCTGATCATATCATCTTATGGTCTTCAGTTATGCCGCAGTAGCTACTACTTACATTCTGATCATATCATTCAGTTATTCAGAACTATACATTCTGATGCTGTTGTTCTTTTGGTTGGTGCATGAGTACACTCATGCATGCTCACTTTATGCGGCAACTTGTTTCTCTGTTAACTTAGTAACTCTGTTAGCTTTTATTTAACGTATTTGTGTTATTGTGTATGAGGTGGCACTGGCAAACAACTTTACTACTACATCCGTTCCAAATTACTATTAGTTGTTGATTTTTTCAATGATCTTTGACCATTCGTCTTATTCAAAAAATTTGTCCAAATATAAAAAATAATAAAATTATACTTGAAGTATATATGATGATAAAGCAAATCACATACAAAATAAATGATACTTGTGAAATTTTTTAAATAAGACGAATGGTCAAACATTAAGCAAAAAAAGTCAACAACGAATAGTAATTTGGAACGGAGGTAGTACTTGACAGTGTATGATATTTTTGTTTTGTGGTCAATATCTGATATTCATGTTATCCACCTAGCCTTTTTGTTTCCTCCCTTTCCGGTACTTTGTCTTGCATTCTGAATTATTATGCACTCTAATATAATTTTTTTTCCCTTTTTGAGCATTGTGGCCGTTGTGTGTAATCGGATATTTGTATTTCTCCTTGGTTCTAGTGGATGTTTTCATGGGTGCGGTTTTATGTTTATTTTCTGAAATGACCTATAGTTCTGAGAATGGTTTATCTTTGTTTTATGTTTCTGTTAGTTAAATTATATTATTGGCTATGAAATATACATATCATAATATAAAAAATCAATATCCAAGTCGTGTACATTTAGGCGATAAATCACCTTTTTTTTAAGTCATGGCTTCCCAATGAAAGCGGTAACTTCTTTTTTTTTTTTGAGAAACATGAAAGCGGTAACTTCTGGTACTGCTTTATTCGTTAAAACATAGATACAACACTGTATAATATGTGGGCACTACGTTCAGCTATTACTCATTATTCCTTTTAATATGCAAAAAATAACTAATTGTTCTCTCTTCAACAGTTTTTATAATAACTTTCATAAAAAATTTAATAAGTCATGTTCTTTTCTTCAAAATGTAACTTAGCATTTCTACAATGTGAATTATCTATTTTATAATATTTGGCTGTTCGAGATTACCTATTTTATAAGACGTCTAGCTTTGTTGTCATGCGATTTAATTTGGTAACAGAGATTTGCTTCGTGTCTTAATAATTCATGACTGGCTCGGGTTTTGCTTGTTTGGTTTGGTGTGATCAGACTGGCCAAGCTTGTATTATAAGATAGTTAGTTGGCAATGATGTTTATTTTCATATGGAATTTGCTTGTCATAAAAAAAACGTATGCTGTGACGTGAATGCAGAGAATAGTTTCTTTTAGTGCTTTGCATGTGGAGATAAGCATATCAGTAAAATCAATTTCTAGCCCACGATACAACACTAGGCGTCCTCTATTTAGATTAGAGATCATTCACATCTCATTGGTGATGTCAGAATATACATTCCAATACGACAGGCACCGAGAACTTGGTAGGTCAACCACAAATTTCCAGCTAGCACAAATTTTGACCCAATGCCATCGTCATATAACAGCTTATTTTGTTCACCGCCTTTGCCCTACTGAAGGGTCCCCAAACAAATTATTCACTGGACCTGTTGCAGTTGTGCATATAAATGAATATGGCAAATGCAAATTTACAAACAGAGGAAATACGAGACCAGTTCTCAGCTATTGCAGAGATGATGATTTCCAATCGCTGTCAAACTTCCGGTGCTGCAAAACATAGGATAACCATAAATTGTTGTAGGCAAACAAAGTATCTGGTTCTGTCTGAACTTTGAATTTACATTCCTTGACAAAAACTGATAGTTGGTCTCCAGAAAAGTAGTGGTACCTCTGAGATTGGCATTCGAGTTCTCACTGCCTCAACTTTTGACAAATCAAGATCTGCAACTGCAAATCCAGTGGAGAGCCGATCTGCAGCCACAATTTTTCTTTAATCAACCAAGTGCATCACATAGAACTAGGACAAGTAGAACACCAGCACAAACATGCAGTATGCAATACCCGGCCAATTGTATCTTCCATGGCTAGCATTTAAATGTACCAAATACTGATGATTAATCCAGCAGAAAGATATTATTAATGAATTAACCGGGTAAATCTTTTGAAAAGAAGTCCCTATGATATACACAAAAGAAAACCAACTTAACAAAGTAAGGAGACAAAAAAGATATACCTGGAAGTCGAGCTATCACTGTTCCCCATGGATCAATAATTATAGAATCACCGTAGCTTTCTCTTTTCTCATTGTGCTTTCCAGCTTGAGCCGCAGCAATAACCTAGGAATGGTTTGGGAGTTTCTTTATTTAATATGTCTAAATTATGAAGGTCAAATGAATGATATACAATTTTTTATTAGTTCCATACAAAACACATGCTTTGGCAGTAAGCATAGATCACTCGTGTTGAATTGGCAATCACAAATATGCATATGGTGGATTTTCCAACAGATAACCTAGTGAGATGCTTGAACATGGCAACATGCCGTCTCATGATGTAAAATTACCCAAAAAAAGGAAGGGGAGGGGGAATGCTGTTTAACTGGTCCACAGCCTTAACTTTTATATCATCCAGTTCATGTTGCCAGCAACATAAAATAATTGGACTTACAAATGCACAAGTAAATGAGAAGATAGAAGCTGTTGGTTTACATACATAACATTGTGTCTCAATTGCACGAGCACGGAGGAGAATTTCCCAGTGCGCCTCCCCAGTTATCTTCGTGAATGCGGAGGGTACTAGTAATACCTAGAAGACAAACTTATTAAGACAACCAAAAAATACACAAGCCCACTCCATTTTCTTAAGGGGGCAGGCATTATACATAATCAATCATAGCTTGTGTATGGTATTATTAGAATGCATAACCACCTGAGCTTGATGCTTAAAGCGCAAAATTTGATAAAGCTCTGGGAATCTTAAATCGTAGCAAACAGTAAGCCCCAACCGTCCAAAAGGACTATCCGCAGCAACAATTGTATCACCTGATAAGAGAGACAAAAATCATAAAAAATCACATATAAGGAATCAATTGCAATCGAATATTACCCAAGACAGAACTATAACAGTACAACAATAGAACAGTCATTTTTGCAGTCAAGCCAACATGATACAAAATTTACCACAACTATTTTGTTTTAATATAAGTACTCAGAAGTCAGAATAAACAAGACAAGAATTATCATAAACAAGCTGCTACATGCAGTTCTTGATAACCTCTACGTATGCGAATGATCTTGGTTGCTATAACTAGAAGAAATTTATAAAAAGAATGTAGAGTTTGCTTATGCATAAGCATAAATTTTATACAAGAGTTAGTTTTGTACTTTACAACGCTTTTATGCTATGCGTATGCTTTGCATAATTTCATGGATACATTGCCTGACAGCATTAATATGTAAAATTCAACTTATGTAGCAGTTGTTGCTTAACCAACACCAAAAAATTTACATATATCAGAAATAGTAGATCAATCTCTGCCAGAAAATAGATATTCTTGGAAATGCATAGTTACCCGCAGTTGTGAAACGGCTTTCCTTGTACACCATATTGCCAGGTACATCGACATCAAACCTTTACCACGGAAGGAAGGAAAAGAATGAACAATCACCTTGATACCAAATGTAAATCAGTTTGACAGAAACAGTCGTAAATGTGTTCATGTTTATCATTACGAGTAGTGATTCCCTGATTAAAAAAAAGAACCAACTCATAGCACAAATAGTTAAATGTGATCATCATATTTCCATATTGACGGAGATGATAGAAAGAATCTAGCACTTAAAAAATCCAAAGATGCAATATAAAGGCCACATACAGCCTTTTAATAAGAAAAACATAAGTTATATAAGTTCTAGTTGTTTGCAAATATTTCCAAAAGCAGTTCTCTGCTAGAGATGTGAAAGTTGAAGAACTTACAAATGTATTTTTCGATATGAGCTTCTAACTTTTCCAGAATCATCAATCAATACATGAGTATTGTACTGGTGAGAATCATCAGGTCCTTTTTCCTGAAACCCCCCAAGAGATAACCACATGTTTGATTCCCTGCCGAAGTAAAGTTCTCATAAGTCAAATGACAATTCCACGAATAAAAAAAAATCAATGTCACAACAAAATTGTGAAGGTTACCAAGGATGCAGTTAAAAGAAAAGTGTAACAGTGTCAAATATGCTTGTGTACGTACATATGAGCTAAAGATGTCTTCAAATCAGCTAACAAATGGACAGGGGAGCATAACACAAAGACAAGGTAAAAAGATACTGACGTGAGGTGGAAAAAAAAAGATTCAAGTTGGACTACCAGAACATGGATTCCCTGAATACAGGAGCATTTCGGGTAATAAAATGATACACTCTATAGTCTATTCACAATGAAACTACACAGATGTGAATGTTAAAAGAAACAAAAAAAAATTCACTAACTTTGCAAGTGAGCAATATCTCTGCATTATTGGCCCATCTAATGGTTCGGCTAGCTTAACAGACTCTCCATCCTTGGATCCAATGAATGAGAACACCTCAGGGAAACAGAGAAACTTCACACCAGAAGCTGCTGCTTCCTACAGTAATACATGATTCCATGTTAATCTACTTATCATTATTGATAACAGAAACTGGAAAATAAAATAAACAACATAAGAGAACCTAATAAAATTACAAAACCAACAAAGGATATTAATATGGGAAATACAATGAAGCTATTGAGGGTACTAACTAGTAAGAACTAAAAACTATCAGCCTTGTTGACAACAAGTTTGTGCAGAACCATTCATATGGGTTCACCGAAACCATGGTTGAAACATAAAATAACAGAGTTTATTTGCCCTCTCAAAAATGGTTCCATATCACACGTGAGCATGAAAAACAGGGGGAATTTCTCATATCACACATGAGCATTTGAAGTGCGCTGTCTTCATCCATTTCCGTTTATTAGCCCTCAAAAATGGGTTCCATCAAATCGGTTGCTGGGCCATGGCGCTGCATCTGCTCAGGCGTGACTGATAAATCTACCTATAGCATGGAAAAAACTTAATCATCACTTGCTAGTAATGGGAAGTAGGAGGGCTAGTTCTCCCTTCTCCCTACTCGCCGCAGCCCACCATACCTAAGCACGGCGGCGGCCCAACCAGCGCTAGCCCAGCGAACAGCGGCGGTCTATCTAGGGTCTAGGGGAGGGGAGGGGGCTTGCCTTGGTGAGGCGGGAGCAGGTGGCGTAGTTGGCGTCGACGTCCCCCACGGAGGTCATCTGCACCACGCCCACCCTCGCCGGCGCGCCCGCCGTGACCCCGGCGGCGGATGCCATGGCGCGGGAGCGGAATCGCAATCGGAATCTCGCCGCGGCGGCGGCGGTGGCGGTGGCGGCGATGGGGAGCGAGGCAGCGAGGGAGGCCAGGGCCATGCGACAGCGACCGCGACCCAGTCGTCGCCTCGCGCGCGGGTACACTTGCGCGGGTGCGCGTAGCGGCGAGATGCCACGTGGACGCTTCCCATCCGTTGGATCGGAGCGGCCGCTGCCTCTCCTCCCAGCCGTTGGATCCGAGTGGGGGCCCACTTGCGTTGCCTTGCCTTTGCCTTCGCAGGCCCACCTGCCAGTCGAGCGTTTCCACCATCCACCTGGAGTGCGGAGGACTCCCCCTCCAACGACACCTCGTCGGCGCCGCCGCCGCAGCCGCCGCCGCAGACAGAGGTGCGTATGATTTTGATCTCCTTTGTTCCAGAAGCTCGGGGCCCGGGATTTGAGATCTATCGTCATTAGAGCATCCATCCATCCATTGCTAGATTGCCTGCATTTATTCGTTTTGAATGTGCGTAGCGTACAATGGGGAAGAAGAACAACTTCCCTAGTATTTCTCCCTTGGCCAAAATTGCTCCCTTCTAAACAATTCAGAATTTGCTTTTAAAATGAATAGATGATGTCACTGCTGTAACTCATTGTAAAGTGTCATTGGTTTTTCATTCAGTGATGATTATTAAACTCAAAATAAGATGTTATTCCTTATTCAATTAAGGCCAGGTTTTATTATCAATTAAGCATAAGATTTTTTTGAAGAAAAAACCTTCAACCCACCAAATTAAGTGGCACTAGTCAATAACTTGTCTGTGTTTTCTTCCTGCAATGATTATTAAAATATAAGGTGTTGGGATATTTACTTCTTTCAATTCGATACAGATACACACATAGATGGCTCAGTTGAGTGGAGAGAAAATCTATCCATTCCAGTCGATCTACATTCCTCAGGTGTCCTCAGTCCGATTGCGAACAAAGTCAGCTTTACCAAGATCCTTGAGGAAGCCTATGTCTCACCAAGTTAAACATTCAAATCATCTCAGTTTCATACCAGCAGCACTTGAGGGGTACAAGAGCGCTTCCTCCTCAAATTTGGAGAATCACCAACCTTCCAAACGTTAGTTCTGTGAGATTTATTTTTTTTGCAGTAACGTTGTGGTCCTACTAGTCGAAATCGCTTAATGCCAACCTTGGTATTCTCTCCAGAGGTTGTCAGGACCTGGCGTGATGCCGATGCAGTGTGCTTTGATGTCGACAGCACGGTCTGCCTGGATGAGGGCATCGATGAGCTTGCGGATTTCTGTGGGGCAGGGCAGGCAGTTGCCGAGTGGACAGCTAAGTAATTGAAAAAAAATGTTAGCTTCTGGAGCTGTAGCCAAGTAACCCATTTGTCTAATGCTGCAAGCTGGTGTGGCATGTTCAATTCAAGTACTAATTTTAATCTTTGTTTCTTGTTAATAGGGCCATGTCTGGTTCAGTTGCATTTGAAGAGGCGCTCACTGCTCGGTTATCTCTATTCAAGCCATCCATTGACCAAATACAGAATTGTATAGGGAAGAGGCCACCAAGGTAAACCCACATGCAAGTTCATTTTCTCATTCTTGTATTGTTCTTTCACAGGATATTCTACCTATTATCAATCGATTATGTTTATGAGATGGTTACATCACAGAAGAAAATAGTGCACTGTTTTGGTTGTTGTCATCCTGTTTTCCTGACACATTCTCTTAGTTCAGACTGGGCAAGGTAATACTTGATAACTTCTTATTCGTTTTAGACGATGGTGTCTTTGTATATCACAATGCTCCCACATTATGAGCTTATTTGGTTGAGACCCTGAGAAAGCTGCCTGGTCCAGGCAGCAATCTCAGGCGGATTTTGGTGGCCTGGGGCTGGATGGACCTGCCTGGCAGGCATCTGTTTCTTCTAAGCCAAGACAAGCCTTCGCTTTTCATACACTATCTGTCTCATGTGTATACATATCAATGCAGCCACTAAACACAACTCTAATGTTGCATGCGAATATTCTGTATCCATTAGTCTTGATGCAAGTGACATTTGATCTGTAGGTTATCTCCTGGAATAGCTGAACTCATCGAGAAACTAAAAGCTAAAAACAGTGACGTGTATCTTGTTTCTGGGGGCTTCCGACAGATGATCAAGGTATAAACACTGAAGCTGTCTAATGCTTCCCCGGTAATATTTCAGAGAAGTCAGTATGCATTTTATACTCTGATTTTGATCCCTCAAGCTTCTGTTCATTTCAACTTTGTGTTTCTTTAGGCTTTACTTTTGACAAGGTTTATAAGATTGCAATACCAAACAAATCCAGATTCTTCCATTTGCTTGATACATTTTTGTATTCCTTCCTTGTAAACTGATATGTGTTACACTTTTGATTTGTAAAATAATGTAATAAGTTTTAGTAATTTGTATGTTGCTTTCCATTTTCAACAATGTCTTTTACTCTTTTACCTACCCATTGCTTATCCTGGCAGCCTGTTGCATTGGAGCTTGGTGTTCCCCATGAGAACATTTATGCTAACCAATTACTGTTTGGAACCTCTGGAGAGTATGTGGGGTTTGACCCCAGTGAACCTACTTCACGAAGTGGGGGTAAAGCTGTGGCAGTTCAACACATTAGACAGGTCTGAATGCCACTCTTACCACAGAACCTTTTTCTGCTGGGCATTTGGCACATTGTTGACACTGTTGTGCATGCAGAAATGCAGGTACAAGTCACTTGTTATGATTGGAGATGGTGCAACTGATCTTGAGGTAATTAATTGTACATTGTACCTATGGATACCGAACCATATTATCATTTTGTAAACATTGTTCAACTAACGCATTAATAAAAATGCAAGTGTTAGGCTAACTGATTAACTTACCATTTGTATTTTATTTATATGGTAAAGGAATGGCAAGAGGGGTCTATTAATTTTGCTAGCCTAATTACTTTCATCGATGTGCGATGCAGAATGTCTTTCTTCTCATTTTTATATAAGCATTGCAATCTGGAAAGATATTGCTTAGCTTTCAGCATCTGATATTAACTAAGTGGATGCTTTATAACTTCATGTGTTGTTTAGCTGTTACTGCTTAAAGGAAACCGTCCAGTTCAGAAACACCTTAAGTTCATGTTTACGCATATGACCTGGCAGGCTCGGCAGCCTGGTGGAGCAGACTTGTTTATCTGCTATGGAGGAGTCCAGATTAGAGAGGCGGTTGCAAGAAAAGCCGACTGGGTCGTCTCTGATTTTCACGAGCTGATAGCCTGCTTGGCGTAATGTTATTCCTAGCGACACTGCACCAATTCTTACACTATCAACCGGTGAATAATTAACTGCCGATGGAAGCTCCTTAGGTTGAACACAGGGTTCTAGGATATGTGAGGCAAGAATTGTGAGCAGAGCCATGTGTTTATCCCCTTGACTGATTTCAAGAACCTAAAGGATGGGGATCCATGATAGATGAACCCTTTTTTTGGCCTCCATATTTTTTGTCTGTGATGGTGAGGATTTTCAGGTTCTAGAATAAGACAGTATGAGTGGAGCTAATGTTATGTCCCCTGAACTCATTATAATGTGATGTATATCTGACAATTTGGATAATTCAATGTGATTTTTTTATTGGTGACAGATAACATTAATCAAATAAAATGTTTGCACAACACCTGGCCAAGTCATAAATCTGCTGCAGCGATTTGTTACCTGTATCAATTTCGCCTTCCATGGTTTCAAACCCTGGCTTCAGCTTGGACGCGATACATCCATTGCATTTTGAAATCGCAATCTCTAATGCGAAGTGATTGGAGTGTACTTGATTGTGGGAACAGATGGGTCAAACAGACAGCGCGATTGGTTGTGGGAGCTGTCAGGTGTGACTAAGGTTGCAAATAGCTTCGCTATAGCTCCACTATAGTTTTTTGAGACAAATGCCGCTACAATATTGCAAATATTACTGCTAATGCTGCTAACTCCGCTATATGATGAGATAGCCCCGCTAAATTTAATAACTTAGCTCCGCTAACACCGCTATGTTTGACTTATCAACTTATATACTTGTGATTTATGAACAGTAAGGTACGATTTATGATATATCTTGTGAATTGCGGCTCATTTTCTTATGTACTCACTAATGTTTGCATGTACTTACGAAATATGAGCTGGAAATCATAAAATTGTTAATGTTTAGGGCTAAATTTTGATAGTATTTCACGTACCGCTAAATGCTACAGCTTCCACTGTAGCTGCGTTATAGCCCCTATAGCTTTTTTAGAAGTACCCCGCTAAATTTTATAGCCCGCAATTTGCAATATTGGGTGTGACATAGATTGAACTTCCACGAACGTAGCGCACATGTATTTTAAAATTCAAGCTCTGTAACTTTTTGACCAATAATTAGACTAACCATATACAGTGGATCCATGATAGGCTGTATGGGGGGCAACTAGACTCCGCCTGGCTGTCACCCCCGAGTCGACGACCATACCTCTCCTTTCAAATGGAATTGATGATATCATTTTTGTAAAAACATACATAAATGTGATAGTTACCAGACCGGGCGTCAAAATTCAATTCCGATTAAATAATTGGCCCACTAAAAATGAGAATTGTTTCGGAAGGAAAAGGCTACATGACAAAAAAGTTCAAATGGAACAAGTAATAGAACTCATTGGAAAAATTATATACTAATGAAAAAAATATACACATAGGACAAATTATGCAAACTCAGTGAAACAAAATTAGGTTATTTCTAACTTTCGATAGATAAAAGGTCAGTATAATTACCTGCAAAAAAGTACAATGTCAGATCATAGCATTCGTGTCATATTGGCCCAGTCCTAGTATAATTATAATCTGGTCCTAAGAAAATGTACTGAAAGAACACTGCTACATCGATTCCAAATTGTAATATGTTTTAGTTTGCTACTCCCTCAATTTCAAATTATAGTTCGTTTGACTTTTTTTACTCTAAGTTTGACCGCTCGTCCTATTCAAAATTTTGTACAAATTATCATATTTTTTATAGCGGCTTGATTTATTAATAAAAAATATTTAAAAATACCTTAAATTTGAATATATATTCACAAATTTTTGAATAAAATGAGCGGTCAAACCTGTGATAAAAAAACAAACAATCTACGTTCTAGAACAGAGGTAATATGTATCTAGATATGGGGTATATCTAGATGCATAACAGAAGCTAATGTATCTAGAATACTAATTCAAAATGAAGAGAATATTTGGCATCATGCAAACGAAAAAAAACTGCCGCATTTACTGTGCCAAATTACCGATTTGTCCCTGTTTCAAATGGTGACCCCAGCCCGCCCTAAACGCCTTAAACCCACAACCAGCGACCGAGTTCACTCCTCGCCTCCACACTCTGCTCTTGAGCCTCACGCCGCCGGGGGCGGCGCCGAGATCCAGGCCACCCGCCGCCGCCGCGCCTCCCCTCCTCCTCCTCGCCGTCCTCGTCCACCCTGCTGGCGTGGAGCGGAGGACGGACGGCCCATCCGGACCTGGATTGATTTCCAGGTACGGAAGTCCCCTCCCCCGGCGACCTTTCTTCAATATTAACCGTTCGTACTTTATCTGCAGCACATTCCCTTTCCTGAGGGCGCTTAATAACGAATCTTTATCTCGCCCCTCAATCGGCGTACAAACTCATCACGGATTTGGCTGATACATTGTGGGAATTGGGTACTCGTGGTACTAGTTTATTTCCACCAACTAATCTTGGGGATTAGAGTTAAATCCGGCCCCTTTCAGATTTAGGTTGTGCGCCCTGAAAACTAGGGGCTTTGATTTCTCTTTGATTCTATAGATGTGTGATGTTTATGGGCTTGATCTACTTTGATGTTGCATGGGCGAGTGTGGCGGGTTGTGTTCCTCTCTGCATTGTTGTCCCAATCGCTCTGGAAAGAAAAGAAATAGAAACCGTTTCATAAACAAGTAAGCATTGTTGTGTCCAGAACACCGTAATTTCTGGGAAAGAGAGCTTTTTTTGTTGTTGGATGAAACGAAACAGCAAAACTTGGTTTGACATTTTGATTATAGTTCAAGTTGGTTCTGACAGAGCGATCTTAGTTCCATGGCCGTGGGGTTCCAATTTTGTTAATTTTTTAATTGAAAATTGCGACTTAAACAAGTAATTTTTTGGAATCATGTGGCACAATGGAATTTGTCAAAGTGCTCATATAATTTGTATGCTCTGAGATAATTTATTGTTTCTCCAACTTGTGCTCTCATGACATTGGATAGTATTAGTTCAACCTCTGCACTTGAGAGTAACTATGTCTTGTAAGGTCACCAAAGAACTGATTTTTATGTTACCCTGCATTTTCTCTTGTTTATCTTACAATGTAGCATGATTCCTAATGTCATAATGCGCACTCTAATTTACTTTTTCAGTTCCACAACTCTTTTTCACGTTATTCCTTTCTTTACCCTCAGCGCGCATATAATAAATTCATTGTTGTTTTTAGCAGATTCAGGCTTACATGGCTGGAAGAAAGGAAAAGCCTGTACTTATTGCTTGCCAAGCAACCAGTGGTAGAATCACACGATCTAGAGCTGCTGCAGCTCGTACAAGATCTGGGGCGGTTCCTTCTGTACCACTTCCTCTGAAAATCGAACAAAAACATGCAGCAAAAGGAAAGATGAAAAGGGAAGCTTCGGATGAAAATTCTTCTGCCAATGCTGGAGCTTCAGCTCCACAGCCTAAAAGGCGCATAGTTCTCAAGAATGTAACCAACATAAGCTGTGCTAATGCTTCCAAAAAGTCCAGTACTGTGACTAAGCTGCAGGTATCAAAATGTTCAACACATCACTACTTTATCCTATGATTTTTTGTCAATCTACACTTTACCAATCACTATCAATAAAATGATGTGTTGTTCCTTTGTTTCAGTCGAGGCCCTCCCAGGAGGTTGGACAGAGCATAAACAAGAAGTGTGCAAGCAAGATCCCCAAGCTTGTCCCTCTGGCCGTTGGGGGTAGTTCATTTGTGAATGATTCTAACAGTGCTGAAGAAACACAAAAGGTAGACCTTTTGGCACAGAAAAAGAAGCAGACTGTTTTGGTTGAAAACAAGGGGGCTCTGTCCTTACAGAATACTGAACAAAACAGAGACAGTGCTTGTCATGGGGCATTCTTTGAGGAAAGAAATGCCAGGAATAAACTCGAAACTGCTGCCTTAAAGGCTGGTTAGTCCAGTTGCATCTTTTTTCTCCAGCACTAAACATCTTAACTTCTCTTAGTTAAAATTAGTTTTTAGAATAGAACATATCATGGGCTCTACATATGAAGATGCATGCAGCCATTGTTAAAATTAGTTAGAACTCGCAACAACAGCTAAGTCCACAAAATGCTTATGGCTACTCTTGGCTTGGCATGTTACCCTGAGTTGCTGGCTGCCCTTCATCTTTGATGAGTATACTCTTGATTATCATTCGGTCATTCTGCACTTACGGAACATAGAAACAACATAACTGTGACTGTAATTGTATTTGCCGTGGCTGGTTTCTGAGATACTTGTAGAATCTCCATGTCTTTATTTAGTGCGCATATCAGCTAAAAAAATCTGAATTTTGTTACAGGGGGATCTGATGGTTTAAACGTTGTTGACATTGACAAAAATAATGGCGATCCTCAGATGTGCGTTACCTACGTTGCAGAGATATACAGAAATCTAATGGCCTCAGAGGTAAGTTAAATGTTCTTTGGTGAAAAATAGAATCTTCTTACTGCTGTTTTAGGCAGACCATTGGTTCCCTCACATTTCACAAGTCTTATGATCTAGGGGAGAAATGTTATGTTTGGGATACTTGTGTTTCATCTCTGTCCTGCATTTTCGGCATATTCTTGATTGTTCAGACTCCATTTTGTGCTTGTTTTATCCCCCAGCTTATAAGAAGACCTAAGCCAAATTACATGGAGACTTTGCAACAGGACATCACAGAGAGCATGCGAGGTCTTCTAATTGATTGGCTTGTTGAGGTTTGTATGGATTGCTTTTGATGAATAATTCTTCAACTATATTTTTAGGCTAACATTAGGTAATTCACCATTGGCATGCCACTGCACTACTTCACAGTGAAACTGCACTACTTCACAGTGAAACTGCACTACTTCACAGTGAAACTGCACTACTTCACAGTGAAACTGATGTGTATATTTATATTTGAGTGCTACATACTGCATCTATGAAAATTCTTTTCTCTGTCCACACATATCATTGTTATCTGATGTCAGAGAAGAGGAGAAATTTATGTGAGATAATTGAAGAAAAAAACTGAACCAGATGATGATGAATGACTCATCCTTTGTTCATGCAACACATAACTTGGTGGGAGCATGATATCCTGAAGTGATCATTTTATAATGATTATTGTCTTCAGCATCATAGTCAGACTTTATACATTTCTCTCATGCTTTCAAGGCATCTGCCTTTTGCTTTTCGTGTGATAATTATCATCTGTACACATTTCATTCTCTGCTTCCCATGGCTTCTCAGCTTATGAAGTTTTATGCATTGTTCTCTTTGCAGGTTTCTGAAGAATATAAGCTTGTGGCAGATACACTTTACCTTACAGTATATCTCATCGATCAATTTCTTTCTCAGAGTTCTATTCAAAAGCAGAAACTACAGCTTCTTGGAATAACCAGTATGCTGATTGCCTCGTAAGTTTTAGACTTTATACTTTAATGTCGAGGCTTTGCAGTTGTCCAGTTGATAGGAGAATGTATCATATAATGGCTTGTGGTTTGTCTAGCTGCTGAGGCATCTTATTCTGTAGATAATGCATCGAATAATTCCAAATGAATGACTCTGCAAGTTCTATGTGGTTATTTTTACTTATGCCATGGTGTCTGATTTCCATGTCACTCAAAATTTCATAAGCATTCCATTTTCAGGAAATATGAAGAGTTCTGTGCTCCTAGCGTTGAAGAATTTTGTATCATAACAGATAGTACATATAAAAAAGCTGAGGTATTTGTCTCGCTTGGAGTCTGGGGGATTGCTCAACATATATGCAAAGAGCCATTGAACTTGAGCTGATATCCTCCTGAATCCACAGGTTCTGGAAATGGAGCGTAATGTTCTTAATGACCTGGGATTTCATTTATCTGTTCCAACAACAAACACATTTCTCAGGTTTACTCTCAGTGACCACGCACATATTCACATATACTACCTTTTTCCAAGCAAAATTGTTTCTTTGCTAACATACTTTTTCTTGTTTTCTTTAACTTTGATCAGGAGATTCCTTAGAGCAGCACAGGCTTCTTGTATAGTAAGATCAGCACCAAACCACATTGCAACGATTCCTTTCAATTTATATTACTATCCTCAACACTAAGTTGCCAAAATACATTTCCAGGGTCCATTGACTACTTCATGTTATCTGGCCAATTATCTAGCGGAGTTGACTTTGGTCGACTATGGTTTCCTTAAATTTCTTCCTTCAGTGGTGGCAGCATCTTCAGTTTTCCTTGCAAGATGGACACTTAACCAATCGGATCATCCATGGGTTCGTGCAAAATAACACTGCTTGTGTACCTCTACACCTTCTTAAAACTTGCTTTACATTTAATCTGTGGCTTCTGCTTTAACAGAACTCTACTCTTGAGTACTACACCTCTTACAGAAGCTCCAATATTCGAATGTGTGTGCGCGCTCTACAGGAACTGCAGCACAACACCAGTGATTGCCCCCACAAATCCATTCGTGAAAAGTACGGGCAGCAAAAGGTATGCAATCATTAACTTGCAAGTGAAACCACAAATATCCTTCTCGTTGCCGTGCAAGTCAAAGCTTGTTGTTTTGCAACCATGTGATGAACTGTGTTCCGTTGCAGTTCGAGTGTGTTGCCAACCTGAGGTCACCGGAGCTGCTGCAGTCACTCTTCACTTGACAAGCTCCCCGCTGATTCAACCATTTGCTGCAACCATCCTGACACCACATCATCAAATTACTCTTCTCCTATCTCTTTGTGCTGCCCCAAGCAGTTTTGGTTCTGTTCCCAAACTTTTTTCAGGTCTTGCATTAGATTTAGAATAGATTATTAGCATTTGTTTCCGACCGGCATAAACTTTGCCTGCATGTAAAGCCACGACTGTGTGCAGGTTGCTGCCCTGAGTTGATAGTTGTAGGATTGTAACTACCAATCCATCTATCGATATAATTATGATGAGATGCCGTTTGTAAGATACTTTCATTGAAAATTTGTCTTGCAAAATGCTTTTCGAAATATTATAGATGTAAAAGTATTAGGCATGAAATTTCCCTCGTTATGCTGAAGAAAGATTAGGAAGCAAAAGATATAACTAGCAAAATTTGAAGATCTTTGAATGAATGTCTGTACTCCATCTATCCCTAAAAAAAGTCAGTAGCATTAAAAATTGTTCAAGACAACTTGCCAATGGTGTCTGTGTCATCAGAAATACCGTAAGCATTCCTGTTGCAGGAGATATGAAGAGATCAATCTCTATGCTCCTGGTATTAAACAACTTTGTTTGGCGACTGACAATGGCTACACAAAGGCTGAGGTATTTGCTTCTTGTGGACTTAAGTTACAGCGAGCTGCCAACAAGAGCTGATATCCTCCTGTTCAATAGGCGCTGAAAATGGAGTGGAGAGTGCTGAAGGACCTGGGATTTCATTTATCTGTTCCAACACCGAAAACATTTCTCAGGTTATTCCCCGTGTCCGTGACATTGTATTTCTTTCGTATGAAAAATCATCGCTAACTCGTTCCTATTTTCCTTCAATTCTAACCAGGAGATTCATTAGAGCGGCGCAGGCCTGTTGTAATGTCAGATTGACACTGACCCATTGCACTCAGACAATAAATATCGATAATTTAATTTCCAGACTCCTGGGACAAATTTGTTGTCTTGTGGTGGTGGTCAGATTAGTTAGTGTGACCATCCATGCGTTCATCTGAAAAAACTAGCATGCAAGCTAAGAAAAAGTGTGGGCGCACAAAATATCTGCCACAACTATTCTTGGGAAAGAACAGAAAAGAACTAGTACATATATAATAGTGCGATACTTTTCACCTATCATGGAATCACACCACGAGCATTTTTTATTCACATCCCCATTCTATTGAAAATCTCATGAAAAGGAATTCCCGTTCCTGAAGCAGGGCCCTCACCCTGTTGCCTGAATTTCTTCGAATCCTGACAGCAAGGGCGGTTTGCTCTTGCAAACACAAGACAGAAAATAAAAGCATATATAGGAGTGATCATCACTTCACTACGGGAAACCCGGGCACTCGGCAAACCCCGAAATACACTCGGCAAAGGCTTTGCCGAGTGTAACACTCGGCAAAGGGGTTACGGCATAGCTCGTGTCGGCAAACAGGCCCTTTACCGAGTGTCTTCTGTCGGGCACTCGGCAAAGGCTTTGCCGAGTGCAAAGCCAGCACTCGGCAAAATAAAGCACTAACAGACGGCCCGGCGCCGTCCGTGGACGGCTGTTAGGGCTAACGGAGCCTTTGCCGAGTGTCACACTCGGCAAAGACACCAGCCTTTGCCGAGTGTTGGACCCCGACACTCGGCAAAGCCTGGTTAGGGGGCAGGCCCTGGACAACCCTTTGCCGAGTGTAAGGGCTTTAACACTCGGCAAAGGTTGCATATTTGCCGAGTGTAAAAGCCAAGACACTCGGCAAAGTAGGAACACTCGGCAAAGGCTGTTCCAGAAATGACAGAAACAGCCTCTTTGCCGAGTGTTAAAGCCAATACACTCGGCAAAGCACCTCTTTGCCGAGTGTAACACTCGGCAAAGGCTCAAATTTTTTCCTGTTTTTATTAATTTTTTGCGTTAAAAGGACCCCTCAACAAAAACATCACAGGCAGTTTATAATAGGCATCACAGGCAATTCATATATATATATATAGCCACTAAACCATCAAACAACCATAAACAAACACATATAAGTCACTAAACCATCCAACATCACAGAAATGTCACAAATTCAATATCCAAACATCCAACATCCATCATTCATATGTTACAAAGTCCAACATCCATCACTCACGGAAGAGGGGGTCCGAACAACGATCTAACCGCCCGCGCCGCAAGGTCTTCGTCTTGAGGGCCGTCATTCGACGCGGCCGAGCCAGGAGCCTGCCCAAAAGAGATTAGTGGTGTGTGTTACAAGATTTTGGACAAAAATGAGTTGTGAAATGAAATCATAGGGTTCTCAAGTGACTCACGGGAGAAATAGGAACACGTGGTGGTGGAGGCGGTGGTGGCATCGGCGGCGGCGGACCTTCACCCACGCGCTGGCCAATGCTCTGCAGGTAGGCAAATACCTGCTCCTGCCACACTCGGTTCGCCCGCTCGGCCTCCTCCTTCTGCCTGTCTTTCTCGGCCTTCGCCTCCCGTATCTGCTGCACCTCCAACTCCAGCTGCCTCCGTCTCTCCGTCTCTTCATCCAACCGGGCCTGCAATATTCAATCACATTGTTATAATACATTATAAACGTAAGCAAACTTCACGTACAAAGATAGAAATAGAAATAACCTGGAGTGCCTGCATCCCGAAGTGTGAACCGGGAAGAGGCTGGCGGATAGCCGCTGAAGAGCTCGTGCTCCTGGCTCGAATCTGGGAGAGTGTGGGGGTAGAGGCCGTGTCGATGGTGTTGTTGGCGATCAAGTACCGCCCGTGCTTCTTGCCTCCTCCCGCCCTCATGACCACTTCTCCATCAATGTCGTGGGCGGTCGGATCCCAGTCTGGCCCGTGGACCTCCTTCGCGACCTCTTGATATGCTGTGAGGCGACTGTGGACGCTGGCGTTGCTGTATGCCGCGGGCCCGTCCTCCGGGTTGTACCGGACGTCGGAGGTCGCCTTGCCCTTGTGGGCCATAGCAAAAGCCTCGAGCTGTGAGCAAGGCGCACCACCATGTGACGCCGACTGAAAAAACAAACAATATGAATTAGTAATTACACAGAATAGAGTGAGCGAATATAGAAATGACTCGGCGTACCCATTTGGCCCTGTACTCCTCGAGGCTAAGGCTGCCCTGATGGTGTGAGACACCGGGCATCAGCAAACGCCGCTCCCGGCAAAGGTCGTGCTGAGCGGCCCACTCGGCGCTGCACCACTTGTCGACTATCACCTCCCAGCACGTGGGATGCGGGGCGCACCACCACGGAATCGCCTACAAGACATCAAGTGTACGACATATAACAAGATCGAATTTAGAGTACTTAATCTTAGAATAAAACAGTATCGATTTACATACCGCCAGATACTGCTCCTTGGTCAACTTCATGTTTCTTGCCTCCGTTTTCTTCACGGAGATCTTGAGTGCCGCGAAATAATCAATTACGGCCTGCACGTGCGCCTCGTAGTGCAGGTCCTTGACAAGCTTCCAGCAGGCTGCATGTGCCACAGCATCCGCCGAAGCCTCCTGTCCCGGGGCGCATCTGTAAAAGTCCTGCGCACATATACACGATGAATGTTGCATTATTTGTAGATTGTTCAATGAAAGTGTTGTGTTGAGCAGTGTAGTTGAGCAGTGTAGTGCAACGAATACTTACCCAAAGCTCTCCCTTTACCCGCTCGGCCTTGTTGTTGAAGATCCTGCGCTCCCGGTCCTCCTGATCGCCAGCGGCGACGTAGTGGTCAAAGGTGTAGGCCGGCTCTTCCCTGCCGCCAATGGTCACCAGACCCGGAAACAGCTCCCTGCAAAGAAGACCCAGGATGCCGTTGACTTTGCGGGCGTGACCAGCGCCTGGGGTGACCATCACCCAATTCCTGCCCAAGTGATTAAGATAAATTGTTAGTCCATATTGTGATTTCCAACATATGAATATGAAACGAGAAGGTCTGTGTAACATCTAAAATTACTTACCTTGGAGGGCTGGGTGCGATCACGGGGCGACGCTCCATGGGTATCGAGCGCTTCGGGAGTTGCGAGGGGCCTCGCTGCCAAAGGGCCGAGTTCTCAGAGGAGGTGGACCCCTCTACGTCCTCGCCCTCGGGGTCCTCGGCCCCGTGCTCCTCGGCCACGTGCTCCGCTGCCTCGTGCTCCTCGTCCTCGCGGTACTCGTGCTCCCCGGCACGAGTGTCCACCGCCGAAGGAACAAAGTCCTCGTCGGACGAAGACGACGAAGGTACGGGGGTCCGCTCTCGCCTCTTGCCCCTGCCTCGCCCCCCGCCTGTGGCCTTCTTCTTTCGCCCCTTGGCACCAGACGACCCAGCTGCCTCGGACCCCCCATCTTTAAACTTCCGGTACAACGACATGACGTTCCTCATCGCACCGCCACGACCCACCATATTGGTCCAATCACCTGCGATTAACAAAAACATACAATTATTAGATTTCACATATAAACATAAATAATTAGAAAAACGTGTAATATATAAGAAATATGACCCAACATAAACTATTAGACAGAGATGATGCAATATATAAACGTACTTTTATTAGAAATAATCATCCGGATCAGGATTATCTGGATCAACGGTCGCATCATCACTATCGTACATTTCGAGATGTTCATGGTCGTCCTCCAAAGGCGGAGATATGTCGTCGTCTTCGTCATTGCCTAATTGTAATCGCTCTAGTAACTCTACCTCCTTAGCATTATGAACCACATCTCCAGTGTCCTCGTCAACAAACATTTCTGAGTCTAAATCCATTCCGACCGCTTGGGTTAAGTCTATCTCAAAAGACCCTTCTAGCCCATTTTCTTGGAAGAACTCTCCATCATAGGTGTTTGGATCTATGTTATAATCTTCATTGTTTGGGACCGGTAGTTTACCGCGTGGCGACACTTTGTATACAACGTCCCAACCCTCAAGCCTTTTGTCCTTTTTGCACGGGTATGACAAATAATACACCTGGGTGGCTTGTTGAGACACTATATAGACATCATCTCCAGGTAAGACAGATGATTGTCGAATTTCGACTAGCCCAAGACTAGGGGTTCGTCTCACCACTGAAGGATCAAACCAATGACATTTGAAGATAACAGGAGAAAGAGGTTTGCTTCCACCAAAATTAAGCTCGTATATTTCTTCAAGTCTCCCATAGTAATCGACCCCATCAGAGCCTGGAGTATAGACTCCGGTACTTGTAGTCCTTCGATTGGGCATCCTCTGCTCATGACTTGTTGTGCGAAAACGATAACCATTCACGTCATATCCGGTAAATGACTTGACCTTATACGCACAACCATCGGCGATCTGTCTCAACTCGACACTCATAGACCCATCGGATTGGCCCTGCGAGTTCGACCAGGCATGTTTGTTATATTAATGACACGACTTCAGTAACGTCGAATTTAGGACAAGACTGAAATTAAGTGTACCTTCCGTTTGAACCAAGAAATAAAATCTGGGTTTCCATGTTTAAGAAGGTCATCAACTTCGTGTGGGGTAGGAGCCCTCCTATTACGCCAGAATTGATCAAGAAATTCCCTGTATGAACGAGAAACAAGAGTGTTGGATGCAGAATAGTGGCTAGGTACTTGAAAACAAGATCGTTCTGAACTTACCGCATGTATGGCTCAACTTCGGATAGATTGGTGAGCACATAGAGCATGATAGCGCGCCACTCTGCATTTGTCAAATTTTTGTTGGTGCCTTCACTTGCACTTCCTAGTTGCCCTCGGAAAAGGCTGAGGTTCGATTCAACTTCGTCAACATTATAACGAGGCGGTGGATTGTGCACGTTAGGGAGGTTGTCAGCATAATACTTCGTCGTGAAGTTTGACACCTCCTCGAGAATGTATGCCTCTGCAATAGATGCTTCAATCTTGCATTTATTTTTGCATTTAGTTCGAAGAACCTTCTGACATCTTTCAATTGGATAGCACCACCGGTTCTGCACAGGCCCTCCCATTCGTGCCTCATACGGAAGGTGCAGAATCATATGCTGCATCGGGTTGAAAAAGCCCGGTGGAAATATCTTCTCCAACTTGCATAGCAACACGGGAGCAAGCTTTTCCATTTCTGCAAGCATGGGCTTCGATACTTCCTTAGCACACAGCTGACGGAAGAAATTGCTCAACTCCGCCAGCACTTGCCAGACATGCTCGGGGACATAGCCTCGAACCATCACCGGAAGAAGCCGCTCAAGCCATATGTGGTAGTCATGACTCTTGAGCCCGTTGATCCTTAGAGTAGTTAAGTTCACTCCCCTCTTCAAATTCGCTGCATACCCATCAGGAAATTTCAATGTTTGGAACCAACTTAGCACTTCCCTCTTTTGGTCATTATCGAGAACGAAATCGGCCTTAGGTTTTTTCCATGTTTTGCCGTCCCTGGGAGGGGGTATATTTAGCTTCGGTCTATTGCATAACCGCTGCTGATCCACTCTAGCCTTGGTATTGTCTTTGGTTTTATCAGGAATGTTCATGATTGTACCCCAAAGTGCCTCGGCAAGATTCTTTTCAGTGTGCATCATATCAACATTATGTGGAAGCAGAAGGTCTGCCATGTACGGGAGCTTCCATAGGCCCAACTTATGAGTCCAGGCATGTTGCTCGCCATATCCCACAAAACGGCCATCCTCCCCGACCTCGAGAGCGTCTAACTCTGCACGAACATCCGCACCTGTCATCATGTGTGGTGCAGGGTCTAGAACCCTTACACCTTTCGTGAAGTTCTTGATATCTTGTCTAAATTCGTGTTCAAGAGGGAGAAATTGACGATCTTTGTCGAAGCATGAATATTTTCCACCCTTGGTCAACCAGATGAACTTCAGAGATGCCTTGCATATTGGACATGGGAACTTCCCGTGGACACACCAGCCGCAGAATATCCCATACGCCGGATGGTCATGCAGGGAGTACTGGTAGAAGACATGCATTTTAAAGTTTGTTTTTGTAGCTCGATCATATGTCCATACACCTTCCTCCCAAGCACGGTCCAAATCATCAACAAGAGGCTCCATATACACGCTCATATTTTTCCCCGGGTAATTAGGAATAATTAACGACAAAAAGATGTTCTGCCGTTGAAATAGGACACCGGGGGGGGGGGGGGGGAGATTGAGTGGGATCACAAACATTGGCCAACAAGAGTATGGGGCAGCCGTCATTCCATACGGGTTGAACCCATCTGTTGCCAACGCAACACGCACATTCCGAGCCTCTCTAGCCTTGTCATGATGAATCCCATCAAAGTGCTTCCATGCTTCACCATCGGATGGATGTACGAGCTTATCAGGATTGTATCGCACTCCACTTTTGTGCCATGTCATCTGTTTCGCGGAGTCCTCGGTCATGTAAAGCCGTTGGATCCTCGGTATAGGTGGAAGGTACCGTAGGATATTCACGGGTATTTTGCTTTGCTTCTTCTTACCATCAGCACCGACTATCTCCACGAATCTAGAAGCCTTGCACTTCGGACATTGCTTTGCGTCCGCAAATTCTTTCCTAAATAAGATGCATCCATTCGGACAAGCATGTATCTTCTGATACGGCATCTTAAGTGCATTTAGAAGTTTCTGTGCCGCGTACATGTTCTTTGGCAAGCCGTGACCTTCCGGAAGGAGGCCACCCAAAATTGTCAGGATGTGGTCAAAGGCGTCTCGACCCAAGCTAAACTGGGACTTGACGGCCAACAGACGTGCAACGGCATCCAATTGAGAAACCTTAGTGTGCGAGTGAAGTGGTTGTTGTGCCGCTGACAACATGTCATAATAAGCCTTTGCAGTGGCCTCCGGCTCCTCCCTAGGTCCATCATTGAAGTGTGCTTCGTCGTAGTCATGCAACATGTCCCCTACCCCTGCCTCATCATCAAACTCCTCGATGCGCTGCCTCACGGCCTCGTCTCTCACACGATCAACGGCTTCACCATGGCGTGTCCACCGAGTATAGTTCTCCGTAAATCCATTCCTGACGAGATGTTTACCCATGACAACTTCTGTTTGGCGTTTACGATTGTCGCAAACCGCGCATGGACAGAAAGTAGTTGGCACCCCTTTCGCATTGGCAAAAGCTTGCTTCAAGAACGCATCAGTCTTGGCAATCCATTCATCTGTACATTCACCTTTACTTGAGCGGCCAGTGTACATCCACTCACGGTCATCCATCCCTTTACATATCACCGAGCAATAAATTTCTTCCATACCAAATTTATAATAATAAATGCATCTACCGGATGCTAGCTTTATGTCTAATAGGTAAAGATAGGTCCTAATCCCACCCGAGGATGTGTAGACGGGTAGTTTCCATGCTCTACTCGTATCCAAGACGGAATTTCGGCAGCACCTCCCCGCTGTTCTCCAAATACACGTCCAATTACGGAGATTGTGTATTCGGAGAACAACAAGGAGATGATGCCGAAACTCAGCCTCGGTACGAGTAGAGCATGGAAACTACCCATCTACACATCCTCGAGCTGTCCGAAAACGTAGACAATTCGAAACAGATACGGTTAGACATATGCAATGATTCACATATTCACAACTGTATCTCTTTCGAACGGGAGACGCCTAACTAGGTTACGTGACACAGTTGTGCACAATCTTGGCCTGTTGTATTTAACTGTACGGTATGAATTCTTTGTCATATTTTTGCGTATCCCTTCATCTTATTTACTGTAGGAAACGCAAGAACATGGCAAAGAAGCCACACGGTAAAGATAAATACAAGAGACAAAGAAGGTACACAACTAAAAAACTGAGCGCGTATGGTTTTGCATGTGCTCACCTACGGGCTCGACGGCGGGCGAGTCGGTGACGCTCGTGTCGGTGCAGACGGCGGGGAACAACGTGCGGCGTCGGGGTCCAAGTAGAAGATGGTGCAACAGCCTCACTGAAATAAAAACAAATTTTTGTCAACTAAAAAATTCGGCAGCACCTCCCCTACACGGGGAGGTTTCTGAAACCACACATCCTGAAAAAAACACGGCACGAAGGCCGACAACCACATACACAATATTCATGGCACTTGTTTGACATGGCCTAATCCATTTGATAGCAAAACAAAGGCCGACAACCACATTCATTACTCAATTCTACCAAAAATCAACCAATTCAAAATATACCAATTCTAAATCTAACAACTACAATTTCACATCAATTTCATAATTTCACAAAGAAATTCATATTACTACTTCCTACCACAAAAATAGCAACTACCACATCCTAGTTTTGCAGCAAAATGAACAAATTAACAAAGGTAACAAGAGGACGAGCGGGGTACCTACACGAGATGGGCGGGCGCGGGGACAGGAGGACGAGCCGGCGGCCGGGGAAGGAGCGGGGACGGGCCGGCCTGCGCGGCGGCCGGGCCGGGGTTGACGCGGACGGGGCGGGGACGGCCGGGGCCGGGGCGGGAACGGCCAGCCGGGGCGCGGGCCGGGGACGGCCGGCCGGGGCCGGAGCGGGGACGGCCGGCCGGGGCCGGGGCCGGGGCGGGGGCGGGGGCCGGGGCCGGCGCGGGGACGGCCGGCCGGGGCGCGGGCGGGGACGGCCGGCCGGGGCCGGGGCGGGGGCGGGGGCCGGGGCCGGCGCGGGGACGGCCGGCCGGGGCGCGGGCGGGGACGGCCGGCCGGGGCCGGGGCGGGGACGGCCGGGGCCGGCGTGGGCACGGGCGGAGGCGGCGGCCGGTGCGGCGGCCGGGCCGGGCGGAGGCGGCGGCCGGCGTCGCGTGCGGGGAGCGGTGGCGGCGGCGGGAAGCGGTGGCGGCAGAGCGTGCGGCGGCGGAGGTGGCGGCGTGCGGCGGCGGCGGGCGGGGAGAGAGGCGGCGGCGCGGGGAGAGAGTCGGCGGGCGGGGAGAGAGGCGTGTGTGGGTTGGGGCGGCCGTGCGGGCGGTTAAGCCCCCCGGCCCAACCCCCTGTTTGCCGAGTGCCCTGGATCGGGCACTCGGCAAACAGATCTGATACGTGGCCTGTTTGCCGAGTGCCCGATCTAGGACACTCGGCAAACAGATCTGTCCGCTGACGTGGCCGTGCGCGGCCGGAGAGGTGGGCCACGTGGCATGTTTGCCGAGTGTCTGGCCCAGGGCACTCGGCAAACAGGCCTTTGCCGAGTGCCTACACTCGGCAAAGGTGCCATGTCGGCCAATGACGTGGCCCGCGCGGACGCGGGCCGGCCAGCCCACATGGCCTCTTTGCCGAGTGCCCCAAGGAGAGCACTCGGCAAAGGTGCTCTTTCCCGAGTGTCTCTTTTCTGACACTCGGCAAACATTTCCCAGACCAATTCTTACATACCAAATTTTTCAAATTCGGTCAAATACACATCAAAATATCTTGTCAAATACATTCAACAATGCACATTTTATGCTTAGATGAAATGTTTTCATTATTTGAAGCATATATATCTAATAATTCCTTCATATATTTCATTATTTCATGCGGAGAAGGGCGTAAAAATAATTTAAAAAATATCAAATGGGTCCGAAAAAATATGATAACTTCAAATGAACCAATCTACGTCGTCTATTGCCTATAGAAAAAGTTATGAACTCAAACTCTAATTCAACTTCACTTCGTTTCGAAATCCGGTTGTCTCCATCTCAACACTCCGAAACTTCTATGGGGATATGCTCCGATTGGACATGGCCGTATATATAAACTTTTCGAAATCGTCTCAACATTTTGCCACAAGCTCCACATAAGATATAAATAGCCTTTGACAAGTATCACGGGAAAAAAATAAAGTTTGGAGCCCAAAAACATAAGTTTAAATAAAAAAGGCCAGCCTTTGCCGAGTGTTCCTTGTAGAACACTCGGCAAAGGAATGCTTTGCCGAGTGTTACCAGCTGAGCACTCGGCAAATAGGACGTTTGCCGAGTGCTGAGCTGGCAACACTCGGCAAAGCCACTATTCCATCCGTGCAAAAAACACTTGTATTGAAAATTTTCAAACTTTCTTGTTTGAATTCCAAGTTTTTTCAAAAATATTTTCAAATTTTCGAAATGTTTGCCGAGTGTCTACTTTGTACACTCGGCAAAGCTGTGCCAGTCTAGCCGTCCCAGCCGCCCGTTGGCGCGCGTCGACGTGCTGGACACGTGCCACAGCTTTGCCGAGTGTCAGGAAGATAACACTCGGCAAAGAGGATGCAGCCCAAACGGCCGCCCCCAACCGTTGCCGGCCGTTTTGCGCGCTGAGCACGTGCCACAGCTTTGCCGAGTGTCAGGAGGCTGACACTCGGCAAAGAGGATGCAGCCCAAACGGCCGACGACGGCCGTTGGCGGCCGTGTCACGCGCCGAGCACGTGCGGCGTCTTTGCCGAGTGTCCCTTTCCTGACACTCGGCAAAGCTCATCTTTGCCGAGTGTCGGAGTCCTGACACTCGGCAAAGGGTTTGGTTGCCGAGTGTTCACTCTTTGCCGAGGGCCTCCCTGTGGACACTCGGCAAATAGAGTCTTTGCCGAATGCCCGATATAATACACTCGGCAAAGACGACGACACTCGGCATACACCCGGTTTCCCGTAGTGCTTGTTGTCCCTGTGACCTGAAGAAGCCATGAGCACCGCGACGGCCGTGACGAACATGAACCCCAGCAGGATGTAAGTCCTCCGCGACGACTTCCGGTACTCCCCGAACAGCACGACGCCCCAGAACGTGCTCACAAGCGGCAGCGCCTGATTGAAACCAAAAACCAGAATTCTCGTAAACAATCCACGATACAAAAAAAAAGTTTCAAACTTCTCTGACACAATCATTTTCAAACGCCCATTCTGAAGATCCAGGGTTCTAGATGTCATCAATCAATCAATTATATATATATATATATATATATATATATATATATATATATAATTGACAAGCAACAGGCATGCCTGAACAGCATCAGCAGCAGCATAGCCAGCAGCCTGGCCGCCCATGAACTGGAGGCCATTGCCGAAGCCGCCGAGCAAGCCGGCGAGGAGGGCCCACTGCCGGCCTCTCCAGTCGTTGACGTAAGCCATGAATGACGACTTGGGCACGCCGGCCATGGGTCGGTAGAGGAAGAGGATGTTGAGGGCGACGTTGATGACGAAGCAGGAGATGGAGAAGTAGAAGAAGGCGGTGTAGACCACCAGGTGCGGCACGCCGCCGTCGAGGGCGTGCCACTGGTCGTTGGTGGCGAGGTTGAACGCCGGCGAGAAGAGCGACAGGCACACGCCGGAGAAGAAGACTAGCCCGAGCCCGAAGAAGGTGTTTGACCCAAGGACCTGGTGAGTACAGTAGAAGATGTTGAAGGTCGATATATACTGTGTGTGTGTGTGTGTGTGTGTGTTTCACTTTCAGCAAGCATGTTGTACGTACTAGTTTTCTTCAGGAAAAATGTTGAGAATATAGAGGCTGAATTCTATCACGTTGTTTTTGGTTATGGATATGATGGCTGGGGATGACAAAACGACATGTCTTTAGATCACCTTGATTGAACGCCGCTCTTCGAGCTGGATGAGGTACTCTGCGGTGCCTGCCTCTGCTTTGGGGACATAGTGCTTAGTTCCAGAGGCTCCATTCTCCAAGTCCTTGGGAGCATCTGAAATTGAACAAGTTGCGAGAAGTTAGAATTTGCAAGGAATCGTCATCAGCAGCAGCAGCAGTTCCTGTCATCATGTTCGGAGACAACATTCCTTTGTCAAGTACTTCTTTGATTGGCTCTGCACTTCCACTTTCCCTGAAACGTTATGTGACATAATATGATCAGACCAGTGAACAACAGATGCGAAAACAGCTAGCATTCTGAAAGTAGGAAGTACAACAAACAGAATATATAAATTCATTTGTGGAGTCATTTAGTTTAGCCTGGTTATCAGCCGCGTTGGAAGCATGGACAGCAGAGCCGAGTATGACGGCAACAAGGAAGCACGCCACGCCAGGGAAGAGTATCTCCGCCCTGTTGATGCGGTTGTCCAAGAAGTAGTTGATTGTTGTGCCTGGAAATACAAGAGATCGAGAGCACATGATATGTACCTGTGAAACAAATATATAACCAGAAGTCAGAGAGGCAACTACTAAGAACAATTTGCTGCAAGACTGAGCTGTGTTTCATCAGCATTATCATCCCCAAAACCCATAACCATCAAAGAATATCTGTTGCTAGTTGCAAAAACCTCATGTTACAGAGGAGTGATATACTGATAGGGCCTACCTATCACCACCACCATGCTGCAGCTGATGACCTCCGTCACCGAGAGCCCCACGTACGCCCAGGCGTACTGCGTCGACAGGTTGCCAACACTGAGCACCACGCCTCCGGCCATGGCGAACATCACCGAGGGCCAGTTGTCCTTCAATTGTCGATGTTGGCATCGATCAACTTCACCCAGTCAGCGCGCACTCAGCACCATCGATCGATGATATCGTTGCAGGACCTATCGATCGATCATCAAATACCTGGGTGAGCTGGGTGAAGAAGTTGGGCGTGCCGGGGCCGAGCTGGCCGAAGGTGAGGGCGATGAGCACGGCGGCGAGGAAGTTGGTGATGGAGTAGTCAAGGTACGTGTGCTGCGGCAGCCGGCCGCGGCGCTCCAGGAAGGTGAGCAGCGCCGGCCAGGTGCCCAGTAACAGCAGCGACACCAGCATCAGCGCCATGGCGCCGCCCTTCTCCTCCACCACCATCATCTTCAGGCCTCCTGCTGCTGCTCTGATCCAGGACAGAGGAGCGGCGCCGTCGAGCACCTGCAGCAAATGTTTTTTTTTCTTCAGGCCTGTCAGAGGATTCTGGTTTGCGTTCGGCTGAGCAAGAAGACGATGATTCATCTCTGCAATTGCCGAATCCACAAATCCCAAGCGCTGGTTACCTTGTGCGAAGTGAGCAGCGAGGAAGAAGACGCAGTCGCAATTGCAACAGCAACAGCAGCGTCGTCCAAGGCGGCCATTTTAAGCAGCAGCGGCGGCAAGTGAGCAGCGAGTACGTGCAAGCCGCCGGTGACACCAACTTTTGGCAAGATCCTATCGCTGAATTGAAAAGCTAGCTAGCCCGGCTGCTTGATCTGCGCGTACGAGTTCAACATTGGCGGCGTGTGCGCTGCCACCTCCAGATTCACCAATGGAGTTGGAGCTTTCATATAATTATGGGGAGCTAGCCGAGAGGATCGGAGGACGATGAGATACGGACAAGCAAGCGATGCACTCGTGTCACCGTTGAGAGAGTGATTGATTGCATTTGGGTTGGTCCAAGACAGTGACCCCCTGGGTCTTGTTGCTCCAAGCAAATGGCGACCAAGGCCTTGTTTATCTCAAATTCTACCCCCAAAGTTCACTACGCAAAAAGAAAATTCTCATCACATCAAAATGTCATAGCATGCATGGAGTACTAAATGTAGATGAAATAAAAAACTAATTGCATAGTTTTGTTGTATTCTACGAGACGAATATTTTGAGCCTAATTAATTAATTTTTGGTCAATTTTTCACACATACAAACAAAACGCTACAGTGGCGCACGCACCCCAAAAGACCAAAGTTTGGTCCCTAATTTGGGAACTAAACAAGGGCCAAAAGAAAAGACAGAGACGTAAAGCTCGGCGCCACACTGAACACACACGTTTCTCAACAGATGGTAGGCTGATTCCACCTGGTCGATACGCCATTGATGTTGTTCTCCGTTGTTGCATCTTTCTTTGGTCCAACCGGGGAGCAGATATGGATTAACACAACAGGTACTGAATTGGTGGTGTTCTGACAGACAACACGAGCATCATGCATGTGTCAGGCAATGCCATAAATGAGTGTCCAAAGGTTCGGGCTTCCTTTACCATGTGGCAAGTGATGAGCAAAGAAGAAAGAATACGCACATGCAAGAACAAGAACAAGGTCAGTTATTTTGGAAATGTATCCTAGAGTTATACCGAGATATGGATCTCAAGCTGAAAAGTAAGCAGGGGATCCATGAATAATGTCAATCGAAACAATAGATCTCCCACCACTGCGGACATGTCACGGATGCATGTCTGAAAATAGAACAACATACTAAATCAAAGCTTGTCCATTCATATTATTAAGATAGATAGAAAAACGAAAAGGAACTCAATGCATCGTGGAGCAAATAAAAGGAATGCCCCATGGATGAGTTCTTCCACGTTTAAATGCCAAAAAAAGGGAAAATAAAAGGAAAAGTCACGATTCAATTCGAATAAAGCAAATTATTGAGTGCTAGTGTTCTACTATGTAAAATAGAGTTTTATTTTTAAAAAAAACTAATAGAATACTAATCAGTTTAGAGATTCAATAGCTTTGTAAATATGTATGTTTATAATGAGTAAATTGCATCCAGCATACAACAACTTAGCAGGTGGGTGCAGATTAGTCGATCAGCTTGTAAAATATTTAATTTAGTAAAAAAACTTGACAGGTGGGTGCAGATTAGTCCAACAACTTATAAAATGATCAGTTTAATGCAATAACTTGGCAAATTGGTGCATTCGTGGTCCAAACGTTACAACAACATATTTGCTAATACATGTGGTGCCACCTGAACTTGATCTGCAAGCAGAGGGCATATGAGCATCGGTGACCGACGTGAGCTTATCAAGAAGAGTACGACGGTGGCAGTCGCGGTGCGCATGAAGAATGCATGGTGTCTGCGCCACGAACAACTCACTCCTCATGCCTCGATCACCGACGTTGTTGTCGGATTGACCATACGTCCTCTTGGTTGGGCGTCATGAGCTGCATACTAATTCTATCGCAGAATGTATGCCGGACAATAGTAGGGGCGCCGCCCTCATGTACTGGAATGACCAATGCAAGGAGTGGTGGCCGGTGGACCTTTCAAGTTCACATGCTGGCCACCGGCTTCCGCACTGCATTAGTAACGTATGGTGAGCCATGATTGGATCTATCACCAGTCCAAGACCAAGAGGATTAATTATTTGAGTATTCAGTTCGCCTTTACGCACTGCAAACAATATAATTTATTTTGTTGTGAATATAACCTCTACTGCGACCCGACGCATTGGTAAATATTGTCATTGTAATATTTGGACTGAGGATTCACCAATTTGACAAGTTATTACGTTAAATTAAGTATTTTACAAGTTGTTGGACCAATCTGCACCCACCTGACAAGTTATTATACTAAATTAAATATTTTATAAGTTGTTGGACTAATCTACCCCCACATGCCTAGTTGTTGTACGGTGGGTGAATTTACTCTAATACATTCATAGTAATTGCATATATAATCTCATATTCCGAGTAGATTCTCAGGTTGATCAAAGAAAAATAGAAAAAGATGAAACCATCCATCCAACTGTGATCAACTAAGTAGTAAAATGTTTGGATTTAATCATCTCAAGCCAATAGGAAAAGAAGAGAATCATCTGTGCGTGTCATGATGTCAGACAGTGCCTCCGATCCAAAAGGAAGAAGAGCAAACAAAATACAACAGCAATGAACTCTTCCAAATGATATTTCCATATACAACAATATCTTCTACGTGTGTGGTCTCGTCACCATGCGGCACTTGCCCCTCTAGGCTGTGGCTACAAGTCCTGGCTCATCAGCTCGGCTATGAACATCTGACACGAAATCCTCGCCTTGCCGTGGGCCTCTGTCGGCACCGCTACCGTAATTTGCCGTGCTAGTGGTCTCAACAGCTATAGGCAGCAATATGTATATTTTAGTGACACAAGGAAATTGACTATATTTATACTAGTATAAACCAAAGTTTCGGGTAGGAGACAGAGAAACTGTCGGGTTTGGACGCGAAATGTAGAATTTCATATCGAATCAAGCTAGCCAGATCGATTAAGACACCGCACTTGCAATACGACCTCAAACACGAATGCCTGCCTTCTTTGCCAGCAGAGATGCAAACATGCAACAGAGCAGGTCAAACAAAGCACACCTCGATAGTTCGTTCAACACAAAGTGCCTCGTTCCGTTATTTAGACAGAAGAGACCTATAAAGTTAACAGAAAAACACCAGACACTACAGATCGTTCTGGAATCTGATCCGGGATGATCATTCCCCTCACTTTTACCGGTAAGCTAGGGGGTAGAAGAAACTAGGCCCTTTTGTCGGCGTAGTTGTCAGGCTCATCGTCCTTGAACAAATCGTCCATGATTTCATCGTTCTTGTTGCTGCTGAAGCTGGCTCCAGCCGAGTCGCTGGCAGTGCCAAATCCACCAGCAGGGCTTCCACCAAACCCACTGTCACTGCCGAAGCTGCTGCCGAAGTTGTCACTGCCTGCAGCACCAAAGTTGCCCCCAGCTCCACCTGCAACTCCACCATCCCTGTTGCCACCGTAGCCACCACTACCTCTGTTGCCACCGTAGCCGCCGCCGTATCCACCACCGCTGCCCTGGAAACCACCTGTCCTATCGGTAGCTTGGTTAACCCGTATGCTCCTTCCATGGAGCTCCTGGAATCAGCAGGAAAGAAAGTCAGGTGTAGGATAGAAATATACATGAGAAAAAAAATTAAATTAAAAGATACAAATCACTGCAAGCTCAATACAGTGAACTGAATTCAAATGCCACCAACCAAAAGATCAACATTAAAGAGCAAAGCAAATAACAATCTCACAAAGGAATGAATCTTTGTATCTATTTTCAACATACATTAACAGCTAAAATTGTATTAATATATTGCATCAATTGAAGTTTTTTTTATAGTTGAAAGAAACAAAGTTTAAGGACTGATGCAGAAGTGTAGGAAAAAAGTACAGAATCATCTATCATAATGAAGCAGTTCCATTTATTACTCTGAATGTCATGATTTTCTTAGCATTTGATCATGTAGCACATTGGTGCTCCAAAAGCTACAACATACAGGGATTTATATTAGAAGCGCACTTGAACTACATTCCTCATTAGTACTGATATAACCGCATACAATGAACATGAAAGACAAAAACCATACAATCAACATAAATTTTAACAAAAACTTATTCTCTATCAACACACTAAACCTATCGTATTTTCTACAAGATAATGCACAAATTAAAATAATACAGGGGAGAAACCTAGATTAGGAGAATCTGAGCAGAGGGTAGCCTTAATTAAAGGTGCAAATTGAATAAATCTTACTTCATTCCAAATTAAAACCATATAGACAAAGTGTATATCTACTATATATGCATAGAAAAAGCATGAACTAACCGATCCATCCATAGCTGTGATGGCAGCAGAAGCTTCCTCAGATGATGTGTAAGTTACAAAGCCAAAACCTCTAGACCTCCCAGAATCACGGTCCATGATAACTCTAGCTGGGCAGATTGAAGCATATCTGGTCAGCAAAGAGTAGAGACTGGAAAAAAAATAGAGCCACTGAAAGTGCAGCAAAGGGCATGATACCTTCGATAACCTGTCCATAACTAGAAAAGGCGTCTTTGAGACTCATATCATCAGTGCCATAGGAAAGCCCTGTAACAATATTGTACAGGTATCAGGAAATTATACAGCAACATAAAAAAATTGACAAGTAACCAGATGAGCATATAAATTATTTGCAGGCCAAAACCTCCAACAAAGAGCTTGGATGATGACATGCATCTGATTGCTTGATAGATGGAAGGATTTGAACTTGTGGCTTTCTTGAGCAGACCACCAAGCTTATTAGCCAGCGCCATTGTTCCAAACTGAACAGGAGAACTTATAGTTACCATCAGATATGTAATACAATACTCAATGATACAGGAGATGTTTTAAGATACTTCTATACTAAGGAACAAACACGTGTTTTTAAGCCCTGAACAATGTGCAAACATTGACATTTGAGCAAACGGCAAATTGTGTCAGGGGAAAAAAGCTTTCATAGAGAAACTAGAGTTGATCAGTTGTGTAGAGAACAAATTCTCAATGAATACAGGTAGAAAAAACTATGAATCCTCTGAGCTCACAGGAATAACTAGCCACCAAGAGAACAGGTAGCTATGATGGAACCACAACAGTCAAAAGCTTCCACAAAAGAAGACTTTTGTACATTAAAAACTGTGCAAGAAATTTATAATGTATTTTGATTCAGTGGAAGATTGATCTTGGGAGTAATCATAAAAAAACAGCTTTCGAAACAGGTGAAGTTTGGCCTTGCATATAGTGGCTGACTCACATGTATCAAATCTATGCAATTCCTTATACCAAAACATTGTAACAGAAAGAAGACAAGTTATGCATTCAGGTGGGCACTACAGTATCCAGCAACTGCGGCGGCAAAATGAAGCATCCATCGGCATCAGAAAGGCCGCATTCCTTGTGTGGAGCAGATGACCACAAACGCAAAGAAATGCTAGACGACAGCTTCATTCTACCTTGGGCACAGGGAACGCCAGCACACAGCCAAATTAACCAATCACCTACGCAAGGAGCGAAACTCGTAACCACAGAGCGAGTACACCTACCACCACTTACCCAAGGATCGATCCCCACCCTATCAACCATCCAGCTGTAAAACCCTAAACCCCTAGCCGCGCAAAGGCACAAAACAACCACAAACATTAGCAAATCCTAAACCCTACCTCACTCTAACTAGCCAATCGCTCCCCCGACGACGCATCCACCAAAACGCCACCGCAAAAAAAAATGAACAGAAAACACGCAGATCACCGCTCCACCGCCGCCGCGCGCGGCAAGCGGCGCGTCATACCACGCGACGGATCACATCACCCGCACCCAAAAACAGACAAGAACATCAGAGATTTTAGAAGATGCTAGGGTTTAAGCGCGTACCTGAGGAGGGGATTGGGGGGCGGCGGCAGGCAGCGAGGAAGGGGACAAAGGTTTAGGGAAAGGCGGCGGCGCGAGCCGAGGGAGATATAGGGCTCGCGGGGGCATCCTCCGCCGTCGGATCTGCTCGACCCGCCGCGGATCACACCGTCCGATCGCGTTGACTTTTCAACGCCGCGGGGTGGGCGACGGATATTTTCCGTCGGAGGCGGCGGTAACGGGAGGGGAATCGCGTGGGACGGAGCTGACAGGTGGGGCCCACGTTCTCGGTGGGCCCGCGCGTCAGTGGCTGTGCTTAGTGTCGGCCCTGGGTTTCGTCCCCTGTTTGTAATTTCGAGAAGTTGCAGGGGGCAATTAGCAAAAGGGGAAGCTCAGCTCAGCGGACTCCGCCGAGATCGGCGGCGGCGGGAGGGATCATGGCGGCGCAGAGGGAGAAGTCGGCGGCCACGGCCGGACCCGCCCCAGGCGCTGCGGCCTCGGGATCGCCGTCACCTTCGTCCTCGTCCGGCGCCCCGGCGGCGGCCCCGTCGGGGGAGCGGTGGAGCGCGGCGATCGGGAACCTCGGGGAGCTCGGCGCCAATGTGGACGGGCTGCAGAAGCTGCTCGCGCGGAAGGCCGTCTTCGTCGACGAGGACATCTTCTCCAAGGCCTCGCTCGCCGCCGACCAGGCGCGCACCATCAAGGTATCCCGTTGGCATGCTCTCCTGCCGCTCCCAGATCCTTCCCGCCCTCTGCGGCTCAGCTGGTGTCGCTCACTTGAAATGCAGAACCCGTAGCTTAGGAAGTAGGAGGGGATCCTGAGCATGGTGCGATTTTGAGTGCTTGAATGAATGAAAGATTCAATTTTTGTGTGACATGTATCTCTTTGGCATGGGTTTGTAGAGTTAGGCAACTTTGGTACCGAGCCCATCCAATGGAATGGAATTGGTTGTTTTGATGGAACGGAAAAATTGATGGTAGAACCGAATGCTAAAGACTGGTACTTTGTGTTCCAATGCCGCCAATGGAGCTTCTCATCTTTCGGCATTGTTGTACAATTGTGCTGGACCTGACACACTCTTAAGATGTTTACAAAGCTTGTGGTTTCAATATACCAACACCGATATGATATTTAGGAATGTCAGGAAGTGAGCTTTTGGTCCTAAATTTTGGATCTGGTCACTTGTCGAACTATCGCAAAAATCAGAAAAGGTGGATTTATGTGTCCATCTTTTTTGATATTATGATGTGTCTACTTTTGGATATTATAATGTGTCCATCTGTTTCATAGTATTGATACTAGCTGCCAAAATTTGCTCCTTTGACTTTTACATATTTTTGTCTCTTCGATAATATGGAAGAGGTTATGTTCTGTTGTGCCTTTTGTGTTCTATCACAGATAGCTTGGAGTCCTTCACTACTGTTTATAGCACTTTAATCAGAGACTCTTAAAACACAAGCTTAAGACGTTGGTATTTAGTTGGCTTTGTTCTAAAATCATCCTTTTTTATATTCAGTTTAAATTAGAGTTAGTTCCTTTCGAATGCGGGAAATTTGTATTATGGGATCTCCACAGAAATAGTAACCGATAAGTGTTTCTTTTTAAAAAAATATAATAAAGTTTGTGTCGTTTAGTGCATCAGTAGTAAACCTGCTGTGCAAGTAATGTGTTATGCTAGTCTTATAATTATTATGGAAATAATATATATGGTAAAGAAAACCAAAACATGGTATTATTCCCTGATTTGCATCAGTAGTAAACATGTCGTTTAGTGCATCAGTAGTAAACATGTCGTTTAGTGCATCAGTAGTAAACCTGCTGTGCAAGTAATGTCTTATGCTAGTCTTATAATTATTATGAAATAATAGAGAAAATTGCAATTTTGGGACTCGAAACGTTACGCTTCGTAGTTTTACCATTTCTAACATCGTCTTTGTAAAAATAGGCCTCAAAACGTTGTCCTCTTGTTTTTCATGCCATTAAATGTATTTTTCCTCTTTTCTAATTAAAATGCATGTATTTTCTACCTGAAAGGATAGTATTACCCTACGATCTTTTTGCTTCTCTGGGGATGGGGGTAAACCGTGCTGAAGAAACGCCTGAAACCATTACAAAATAACAGCGTGTCCTGAATTAGCATTGCTTTCGAGCACTTGTTCGTTCGTCAAGGTACGCCTGAGATGGAACTGAAGGCCAGCTTACTACAGTACATGCATCACGCAGAAGTTGTAGATGTTGATCCAGAACGCCAGCTTCTGCTTGTTCGTCAGAAGGCTCGGATCGGCAGAGCAAAGCTTTTGCATCAATCCTCTGTCACAATGGAGAAGCCAAACAAGTGTATCAGACTTGAACCTTCTCCTGACCGTCGTACACACTCACAGACTGGGGAGCTCAGCTCAGCTCACATCAGGTTCTTGATGTCCACAAGGCACACAGCAAGATGCGCCGACGTCGACGGACGCCCTTGTGAACTCGACAAACCTCCTCTGGCCACCGGCACAGGCAGCGGTCTCCTCCGCCGCCCCATGGCCGGCGGCAGCCTTCGACGACGCCGCCATGATCCGGTTCTTGAGCGGGCTCATTGCGGCGGCGCCATTCACGGCGACCCTGGGGACGAGGCTCCTGGGCCCGATGCAGGAGATGTTGACCTTCGTCGACGCACCAGTGCCGGTGCCACCGCTCGTCTCCAGCTCCGCCACGTCCTCCGCCCTGTTCAGCTTGTGGAAGATTGTCACCATCAGCCTGACCAGCTCTTCCGACAGCTTGTTCAGGTTCACGCAGGCCTTCCTCTCCGGTGCTGGCACCGGCGCCTCCGGTGGCCTGCAGTGGCTGCTTCTCCTGGCTTGCTCCACTTCATCTCCTAATCCCAACACCATGAATTTGAGAGCATAGGGGCAATACTGTCCTTTTAGGTAGGAAATATACATATTTTTATTAGAAAAGAGGGGAAATACACCTAATGGTATGAAAAACAAGAGGACAACGTTTCGAGGCCTATTTTTACGAAGACAGTGTTAGGAATGGTAAAACTGCGAAGCACAACGTTTTGAGTCCCAAAATTGCAATTTTCTCGAAATAATATATATGGTAAAGAAAACCAAAACATGGTATTATTTCCCTGATTTGCATGTACTTTCGCATTTGAAAAGTATTTGTATCCATAGTTCCAGACAAAGTAAATAATTGCAAATTTTGTTGATCATTCAACTTTGCGGCTAAATCCATATTTATTCTGGATGTAAAAATCAGTAGCAGCGTTTGTTGATTTCCTGGCTTCGAGCCAACAATAAGTTACTTAAGTTTGTACATGTTGCTGTGGATTAGGTTCTTGAGCAGAGGGTTCAATCTCTGGAACGTGAACTCGATGCTGCCATTTCTGCTGCTGCTAGAGCTCGTACAGAGAAACGCCAGGCTGAAGCCGCCCAAAGAACTGCAGAGTTACACACACAGGAGGTCACAAAGGAGCTGGAAAACACTGCAAGTTTGTGTCGTTCTGTTTCTACGCTAGCATGCCTATAAATTGATGAGCAAAGCTATTTTGAGAACTGAATGCCATCTTTGATCACGGTTACATCTTGCAGGAGTGTTTGAGCTACACATGGAGGAGTTGCGGCTGAAGCAAGAGGAGATTGCGAAGAAAGATAGTGATATCAAGGTGTTAGAAGCTATAATACGAACCCTTAGTAGCAAAGATGACACCCTTAGCAGCAAAGATGACGATGGGTCCAGCGAATAAATACCATACACAGTGAGCAGGCTAATATCAACTATCTCCCCGTATGACTGTATGAGTACGACTATATTTCTTTTCTCTGGGTTTAAGCCCTTTTATCACTCAGATGGCTGTAGATTGTTTCGAGACAAGATTGAGATTCAGAGAGCTGTCAGATGAACATATGCACCGATACGTTTATGCCTTGTTCATAGCAATACTAATGATACGTTCATCGCAAAAAAATTTTAACTGTTCATAATGGTACGTCTGTTATTGCTGATACGAGGAAGGAGGGGAAGACGTACGAGGTCTGTTGTGCTGTTGCCTTTTTCTTAAGAAATAGTTGTTTTTTCCTCCTCCATTAGTTGGGCTACATTATTGGAATCCACTGTAGATTATAAATGTTGCATGATCAGGCATCATAACCAACTTTAGTTTTCCTATGTTTAGCGGTTTAACTTGAAGCTGATTCCTTTTCTTGTATGAATATATGATACCTTGTGCTCCCTCTTTTTTATTCATTTTTCTTTGAGATGTGCTCATTGATTCTGATTCGAGTACTATGCCAAAGCGCTTGAAATGTGCCCTTTGGCATAACTTTATGTATCATCAAAGAAGAGAAACACGTAGGAGCTAAGTAAGATAAAATTTTAAAAAGAAAAAAATGCAATGGAATGCAATATGCAGACTCAATTTTGTTGGACCAAAGTCCAAAGTATAGCTCGATCACTGTACTTTCAAAAAAAAAGCTCGATCACTATTCACTACCCCAGCCCACAGAAAACGGCCGTGTTTCTTTGCGGTGAAAATTTTTTTTCACCCCGTTTGACCAATAATTAATGGTATTAAATAAAGACAGTTTATAAAACTATCTTCACAACATTTGATTAATTCACGAGACAAATCTAATGAGGTCTCCGACCGCACGATTAGAGGATGATTACTGTAGCAAATCATGGACTAATTAGGCTCATTAGATTCGTCGCGTAAAGTTACACTCATCCTTAAAAATACTTTGCAAATAGACTCCATTTAATACTTCATGCATGCAAGATTTCCTTTGAAAAAAATTTTCCGGGGAGTAAAGAAGCAAGGCCCTTACTGTGCTCCATCTGACCATCCGCATGCGCCACCAACCTACATCTGGCTCTCCTAATCCACCAAATCCACTTGCAACCAATCACCTTCCATCATACCCACCGATGCAAAACCACAACTCGAATGCGCCCCCACAAGTCCACAACACAGGGCATACATTGTTTTCATATATTGCATACCGCTTCTTGTTCCGGCCATATAAAATATGTGAGGATAAGAGTATCTTCAAGAGACTCTGTATTGTGTTAGCTAAATATGGAGATTATAGTCCCTTTGTAAAAATAGAAAGTCATCTAATTCAATGGGGGTAATCCAACCGATTCTGTAAAGATGGCCAGTGAGGTAGGCTAGCTAAAAATAGCTAGTGAATGATGTGAGATGGAGAGCCACTAAATTTGAAAGGTCATTTACAGAGTCTGTTGGAAACGTTTTTTCTCTGACAATAGCTAAATTTAACTTTAGAAAATGATTTGGCTAGTCTCTTGGAGATGCTCTAACACTTACAATATTGAAGAATATATACAACATTATAAAAGTCAACATATTTTAACCCTAAAAAACTACTGACAGATAACTAGTCATTCCTTTATTAGATCGGCGCGAATAAAAAAACAATATAGTTTAGGATCATTCAAAAGATAAACTTTGGCAAGGTAGAAAAACACCATGGGCATTATCACCATCCCTTGATGACATTCCTTTGTCATTATCAGAGATCGTGAGATTATTTTCTACATCAACGTGGGATAAAATAGAATTGGATCCAATGGTCGGAACCTACATGGTCTAAAATATGCAGATGAAACTGTTGTAGGGGTGTTTGGTTCTCGGACTAAAGTTTTAGTCCCGTCACATCGAATGGAAGAATGCTAATTAGAAGTATTAAATATAGATTAATTATAAAATGCATTACATAAGCCAGAACTAATTTACGATACGAATCTATTAAGTCTAATTAGTCTATGATTAGACAATATAATGCTACATTAATAATTTGATAATTATGTACTAATTATAGGTTAATTAGGCTCGCTAGGTTCGTCTCGAAGAGTAGATATAACTTATGTAATTGGTTTTATAATTAATTTATATTTAATGCTACTAATTATCACTTATTTAGTGCCTAGAATCCAAAACTTTAGGACACACAGATCCTTGTGCCTCCCTGTTACCTAGGTGTGCCAGGCCAGTCAATCAAAGTCCAACACAACCACTATCTTACAATGACCTACCCGTTGTCTCCATCATACCCACCTCTGATTGAAAACTTTGACCATGATGCACCCCACAAAAATGGGACCTCTAGCCATCAAACATATTGTAAAATGCTACAATAAACTTTGCCTTTTTGTGGCCAACAGAAATTAGACTAAAAATATAATACTTTTTAGTCTTTATACGTATAAAAGGTCTACAATATAACCACTACATTATTAACAAAAATACTACTCTATATTTTAAATTATATATAATTTAGTTTTTTAATATATAAATTTTACTATGTATCTAGATATATATATACAGCAAAATCTATGGATCTACAAAACACAAAAAGACTGTAGTTTAGAATGGAGCAAGTACATGGTATACACGCAATGACATGAATGAAACAAATAAAAAATTAAACATTTTGTTAGATTAGTGTCATCCACAGAATCACAATCATCACTGGTTCATTTTAAATATAGAATTGTGGCGAGAAAATGCATAAACCGCAGCATTCCCCCCCGGTTACCATGTCAGTGTCAGAGCTGCACAGCGAGGAAATCTGATTACCGATAACTTGAGGGACTGCTTCGAAAATCCTCGCCCCCAATAAAATAAGGCAGGCGAGCAAGGCAGGGGAGAGGCCCCTCCGCTTCCGTGCCTTCCTCTCCTGCGGGCTCAGGCCAGCGAGCAGCGGCGGCTGCGGGATCCCCCGCCTCCACCCACACGGATCCGGCGAACAAGGTGCGTGATCTCCCCGAATCTAGCCCCGCCGCGAGCTCCGGCGCCGACCGCCCTTCCCCCGCAGCCGCCATTCCCGAGATTCGGTGGGGATTTCCCCCGAAATTCCTTGGCAGTCTGTTTGGCGAGGCTTTGCTTCCCCGATCGCGTGATTCCCTTACTCTGCGTGGGGTGGGGTAGTCGCGCGCCGTGCGGTCCATTTCTTGCTCGAGCATGGTGATTCTGTAATCTGCCACGGCCGTGGCCTTTCCTCCGATCTAGTTGCTCGGTGTGGTGTGGCTGCACCGTGAGCCGGAGCTTGGAGTTCAGAAATACCGTCGTTTCCGTAAAGAAAAATGGCTGGCAAAGGTTGCGGCTTTGTTGTCGGCAACCAACCACGGTGCGTGCAGGCACTATGGAATTTGTTTGTTTTCGAACTTTGAATAGTGCCTTCAATCGATAGGCCTTGCGTGCGTCGCTATAGATGGGAAATTTTATAATTCCATCATGCGGTGTCTGCTGACACTGGCGACGGCTTACCGGTCAGGGGGGAGTTGAGGTGGGTACATCAATGGGCTGTACCGGACCGAGTTTCTTTAGTTGCGCTGCCCTTTTCTCTGAACCAATAATTGAGCAAATCTTGTGGCGCTAGCTTGGTACTGTTTCTTGTAGCTGGTTCCACGACATTGATTGAAAAGGAAGCAAGCAGAAGTAGCAAACTATGGACAAGTAGGAGTTTACCTTTTACGGTTGTGTCACAGTCATATGAATTAGTATTCTAGATTGGGTACAAAATGTGCTCCTCTAATTACGTCCTGGTCTTTGAGTACTTCAGTTTTCCTAAGCATTAGCATGCTATGCAGCGAATTGTGTAGACATACTTCTTTGCTTAGGAAACCGAGTCATTAGTTGCCAACAACTGAAAATCCTTCGCTTCATTGATGGTGAAGTGTTTGCAGGGTTGAGCAGAACTAGCCTATGAAACTCCTTTTTGTTGTTTTAAGCTTGTTGGGTCCTCATTGTTCATGTACCTCAAACTAATGTTGCAGAGTAATCGACAAACTTCCTTAAGATGGGTCGTGGTGTTAGCAGTGGGGGTGGTCAGAGTTCCTTAGGCTACCTCTTTGGTGGCGATGAAGCTCCAAAATCAGCTGAGAAGCCTGCACCTGTTCAAAAGCCAGCGCCTCCGTCCTCCACTGAGAAACTAAAAGATATCCCAGCTGGTATTCAAAGTAGTAAATCAAACAATTACATGAGAGCTGCAGGCCAGAACTGTGGAAATTTCCTCACGGTCAGTATCCAATGTCACTTATGAACATTTGAATTATGCCATTTTGGATTAGCATTGAGTGTGGAAAAAATGTGCAGGTGGAGCAAGAAAAAAAAATATATATGCTCTTGTTCATAATTTGCTCTTAACCTTTGATCTAGAAGTACTTGGTTAGGTTTTGCAGCAAGTACTCTTGAGGATATGATTACAATGCTGTTTTCTCATGCAACATGGTTACATTAACATGCTCTCCGTACTGACCTCAACCTTTTTGCACTTTTGTGTTTGGCCTTTTTTCCCTGTGGCAGATCTTCAGATGTAATCTTTCTAAACTGCCGACAGTTATAACTTATAAGAGCTTGAATCCTCCTTGTTATTTGAAATAGCCATAAATATTTGTAACATTTTGTCGCAATTCTAGCTGTTAAATCCTAGTATGCCATTAATATCAATTAAAATAATCTCTGATTCCTGTTATTATGTGGTGAGCACTGGTAATTGAAGAAGAGTTCAAATTTTGGGTTTACTTATACTTTGCACAGTGACCCAGAACTTTCAAATTTCTGCACACGTGTCAATGTTTCATGCTGATTCTTTGAATTTCTGAATTGGTCATGTGCTTCCACAGTTCTACTCTGATAATGAATAGTTTGCTAAAATGCCTTATATATGACAACCAAATGTTTCATGGTCATTTATAACAAACAGGTTGTTTGCTAGTATACTTGGTTTGTGGCTGAACATGCACAATGACGTCTACGGAATATACGGCCTGAAATATTTGGTAGTCTTTATGCTTATATTCAGCTGTGTGCAATACTGCAGGATCGTCCGTCAACCAAGGTGCAAGCTGCTCCAGGTGGTGGCTCTTCACTTGACTATCTTTTCAGTGGCAGCAAGGACGGCAAGTGATGCCAACCTGCTGTTCCACCATGAGCTTGGAAGAAAGGTTCCTGCTTAACCAAAAAAAAAAGTATTCCCATGAGTAACAATCAAACTGCTCATGGTATGTCTGTTGCTGGGATTGCTTATATGTGTGCATGTGTTTGTGTGTGTTGTATGTCGATCAACAGCTACTGGTACTAAGAGCTGACCTCTGTCCTTGTTGGTATTGAGCGCCGCAAATATGTTTGAGTGATGCTTTGATGTATAAAACTGTTCGAGTTGTGTCATATTTGATATGTTTGGCTGTTTATTGCTCACTGTTGTACCAAAGTTGTCCGAAGTTCTGTTCAGCTTTAGAAGTTTCTCCTTTTGTATTGGTGAGGTGATAAACGAGTTACTATGCAGATGTCCCAGCAGATGATGAGTTTTTATTGTCTAAAATGCATGAACTGAAACTATGCAGGTGTAAAATTTTCTTGACCAAACGCTAACGATATAATTGCATGATCTCGCATGAATTACTATGATTATCAAGTTATTTGCCATGCGGTGAACACAGATTTATTGAACTTCAATGGTAGCATGCATAACGACGAACTTCCATTTTTGTGTGATGATGTGAGGCCGCCATCGTCATTGCATATGGATGAATCTTAGGCCACTCAGACTAGAATATTTCGAAGGTTGCGAAGGCTGCACAGGGTTCAGATGGGAACAGATTTTGCCGACTACAGTTGCATTATCTTTCTAAAAGACAACTGTTGCACTATTGAGTTATTAATATCAAACGTCCAAATGACCTTATAGCCATACGTTTTTTAGACATTATAATATTTCTTCTAGAAAATTAGCCATGAAGCAGCAGTTGATCTACAAACAGTTCCTAGGAGATCATATGTTTTTTGTTTGGACGAGATTTGGTCAAAGTCTACCAATATGAATTTTGTAGATTTTGTCCCTTTGGGCCTAAGGCCTCTCCCCTTTGTTTTCATCAATGTAATAAACCTGCAAAAATGATGTGGCACTCTTGAAAACTAACCAACAAAACACTCACTACTACATAATTCGTTTGAAGGAATCATAAAAATGGTATTTATAGGAGCGGACTCCCGACCTTCCGTAAAATACCGCACCTAAAATCAATTTAAAAATTCAAAAAAAAAAAACTAAAACAACGCAAAAAAATATTTTTTTACAAATCTAGGAGGCCACCAATCTACTCACCTGTAGTTTTACACACATGTGGTTCACAGGATTCAAACCCACAACCTACAGCTTCGTGTGTGACTTCTCTTACACTGTACCACAGAGCTAGTTGTGACTTAATGGGTTATATTATTGTTTTATACAAACTTTAAAACCGATTTCTAGGAGCAATGATTTTTGGGGGCGGGTGACGCCGTTGCCCACCCCTAGAATTATATGCCTCCATTTTTTATTCTCTTATATATATATACTCATATAAAATATATTTTATATAATATAATTCATATTTCTCGACAGTTTTTTTCAAATAGCACAAACATCACAGTCTATACATAAGCCCACATTGTACATATTACATATACACATACATTCATACTTATGTAGTCCAAAACACATACTAAATAATCCAACTTCAATCGTGGATATATACACTTGCATGTCTAATATGAGGTATACTATGGCATATGTCGTTGAGTATAAATTTTACAAAAAAGTAATCTCTTTTGAGATGGTTTTAGGTCAAATTGGCAAATTCAAATATTTTGATTTCAAACTAGAGACCTTATAATGATTTTTTTGATGAATAAATAATCTCAAATGAAAACGTTGTCAACTATAAAGTTTTAGGTCTCTTCGATCTCTACAATTTCGGTATAAAGTTTGTCTCCATCTGACATCATATAAAAATGTTACAAATTTATTTGTGAGCAACTATTTCTAGGGGCGGGTCATGTTACCACCGCCCCTAGAAACCATTTTCGGGAGCAGAATGGGTGATAGTGTCACCCGATCCTACAAATACTTTATATCTTAAGGGGCGGCGGATCCTATAGCCTGACCCTGGAATGGTTATTTCCGCCTCATGGATCCCGTTTCCAGGGGCGGCTCACCCTCTAATCCGCTCCAGCTAAATGATCTGTAAATGCGGGCCAAAAGCTACGGTACCCATGACCATTTCTAAGCACAGACGAGCTTTAGTCCGCTCCTATAAAAAAAATTGAGGCGCACCTAAAATTCGTTTTCGTACCAGTGCACTAGTCCAATTAACTGACATCTCTTTGTTAATCTCAAACAAATTGATAATCTCAAAAGAAACATTTTTCTTGTAGACACTCGATCTCCTAGTCGCCATGATTTTCATATTTCGATGGATGAAGAATAATGGATAATGATAAGCATCGTCCTTTTCCATGGTGCTTCGGTGCTCTAGCTAGTCGGCCCAAACTGTATCCTCGCAAAATTTTTCCCAACAGATTTATTATGGTATACTCTGGTGGGAGTGGTACGTATAGTAGTCCAGTTAACGTACTAGCTAGAGACTGTGGCAAGTACTCGTGTAACATGACGTACATTAGGCTGTAAAATGGATCGGACCTGCGATTGGCTGTTTCTTGTCTTTGGTGTGTGACGAAACATGTCATCTCCAGATCGTTCACATGAAAATTGTGCCGGAGCTCCACCGTACTGTACGTTTCGTTTGTTGCTTGAAGACTAGTTCGTCAATGTGGAATATTTCGGAGATGGAGAAAGCTAGGCTGCAGCTGCCATACAGCAGGGTTCAGAATTCAGATGGATACTCAGATAGATGTAGCAACACCGCGATGCCCATAAAGGATACCTGAATTTTACATCTCTGAAAGCCTGGACGTACTCGATCACTTTATGTGTGACAGCGTGAGCGCTGCCCAACCATCACTGCATTATTGAGCTGGTCCCTTCAATGCCAAACATAAGCTCACTGTACGAAGGTATCAACCCGGTTCACAACACAAACATTCTTACTAACAATATCTACAAAACTTGATTATTTAAAATGGAAAGAGTTATATATTACTCCTTCCGTCCTAAAATATAAGCATTTCTCAACTTCCGTGATTTACGTTTGACTATTCGTCTTATTCAAACAAAATGAAAATATTATTTATTTTGTTATGATATGTTTTATCATCGTATAAATTTTAAGTACATTATAATTATTTTTATATTTTCATAATTTTTTTGAATAAGACGAGTGATCAAATTTGATCACCAAAAATCAACAAATGCTTGTACGGTGGGACGGAGGGAGTACCGAATATTATCCTCGTGTGTGGTCAGACATTTATTGCCCTCGCAAGTCTTTAGGCTATTAAGCAACTCCAGCAGGTCCTCTGAATAGTTCTCTATCTTATGTTTAGAGGACGAAGAAAAAAAACTCCTATTTTGGGAGGCCTTATGAAGGCAATTGCTGCGGTTGTAGTAAGTTTTAATGCCCTTAAAAAATAGTAGCAGCTCCAATTTAAAATTTGAAGGGCCTGATTTGAGGGTTATTATTGTTGCAGTTGCTCCTTTGACCTTTATTCACAACATTCGACTATTCACTTACTAAAAAATTTAATATAAACATATAAAGAAAGAAATAAGTTGTGATTCAAGTAAGCTACAAACCCAAGAAAGTGAACATGCATGCATGCATTTCGAATATAGACATATATAGTACTCCATCCGTCCTACAATATAAGCATTTGAAGCATTCAAATGCAAAAATAGTAGAACTCAGATCTCTATACCTCTTATTTTACACTACCCACCAATTCTTCACTCACTCACCAACCCATTTAGACCCTGTTTGGATCCACCCCAACTAAAATTTAGCTAGCTAATTTGTAGTGGTTTATTTTAGCTAGCTAAAGAGTACCCACCTAAACTTTAGCTGAGGGTATTTGGATCCATCAGCTAATTGAATTAATTGGACTATCATAACCTTCATTTATTATGGACAAAATCATGTAACGGTGGGAAATTTATACGTATGTACTACTACTATTACTACTAATCTATACGTATATATACTCATTTATACGTACATGCAAATATCTCTCTCTCTCTATATATATATCAATTTGGAGGCACGCACGCACTATATATTTATGGGAAGTGTAGCACACCCTTGTTCCGGCCATATTTATGAGATGATGCCATTTCTGTGAATCCAGATGGTCCAGCACACTACCATCACTATCTCCTTGTAACATGGCAGTGCATGTCGATGTTTTGGCTTCTTCAATCCTCAGAACTGTCGATAGGCCCAGATTCCAGACTATGTTCACATATTTGCCAGCATTGCGAGCTGAAAGCACAGTTGAAGAAAAGATGGTCCAGGGTTTCTTCAGTGTACACAGTTATTTTATGAGTGGTTAATAGTTTTAACAGTCCTTAAGCATTTTGTTTGGATTTAAGAATTTTCTCGAGCGGCCGATGATTTTTTTAAATTGTATTTTTGTTTATCATTTTTCTAATAATTTTGACAAATTGTCTACATCATTCCCAACAAAGGTATTGCAAAAAATTTATGATAGAGAACTAACATAAGACTAAATTGTTGGCCATTTCAAAATTGAAACTGTTATGGAACATTAATTATCACTCATACATAGTGGACCTCTTTGTGTATACCAAGTACAATATAATATGGAGAGTGCACAATGCGCTTATTATAAGATTAATATATAAGATGTTATGTTTCCTCTAAGGTGTGCTGGGAGGTTGTTGAATCTGTTGACAAGATTTACTTTTATATATGTGCTTCGAGGAGTTACATTTTCTCTTTTCAGTACTTATACCTAAGTATCCTTGTATACTATATATTCGCTTATGTTACTTATGTACGCATCACGTTTTACATGCCCAATAAACAGACCAAAACTTTATTTTCATTGCATACCCACTCGTAGTAAATGCAGCTGTGTCAACTGACAACACTGATCTATGTCCTCTAACTAAAGCTGTTTTCGGAGTCCAACATACCAGTGGCGCCTGCTACTTCAAATTATTGAGTTGGACGTCACTGAGCTGCAACTCCTGATTGTTCTGAAATCTGAACTGTGTACTGGATTTGAATGATCTACCGTGCTCTGCTTGATTGTACCTGATACTGAAACTGACAACAAAAGAAAAAAAAACACATAATTGCAGACGTATTATATGTGTGTATGGATCCACTCAACCCTTGATTGACGGAGCTGTTGGATGTGATTGCCTTGTACTCTTAGATGTACTATTTCCTCATCCATGTGTTATTAATTCTCTGTGATTCGTGGGCCAGTGGTTTTTGATATTTAGGTTTTATGCTATATCGATTGGTGGTGCTTTTTTCACATCGTATTAACATTTACATACCTCAATTATTTACATTTCTCTCCTTTTTTGTGAAAAAAGACATGGTACAAATAAAGGTATGAGGAGGGATGGAAAAAATTAAATAGTAGTGATATATATAATAAGGTATTAATAACTGTTTTCCCTATTTCTTCATTTTAACAGCATGGAGCGAATCCTTGACCGATATGAGAGGTATTTACTATGTGAAGGTGGGGATGTGATGGAAGACCACCCTAAAGACATGCAGGTTCATGAGCTGGAATCTGGGATCAGATTTGTGCGTTTTGCCCTTGTTCTTAGTTCTTACTAGCCACATTTTACATTGTAATTTGCAGGGCAACATGAGCTATGACCACATCAAGCTGAGATCCAGAATTGAAGCTCTACAGAAGAGCCAGAGGTAACAATAATGCAAAGCTGCAAATAATTACTGACCAAACCAACTGTTAAAACTTGGTTTGGCTGCATCAATTTAACCAAACAACCTCTGAAAATTTCATGTGCACTTGCCAGACAAACTCCTGTTCTCTAGGCATGTCCCATATGTATCTGCTGATATATGAAACATAGGGCCCTCTTCTGCTCACACTTGTCACATATATGCTATCCAATGCAATGGCTCAGGAATCTCATGGGGGAGCAACTTGACTCCCTGACATTCAGAGAGGTACAACAGCTTGAGCACCAGATAGACAGTGCTCTGAGGAACATCAGGTCCAAGAAGGTACAGCTCACATGCACGCTCAATGTACATGTCTATTACTCACGCGTCAGTGCTCACAGTGACTTTTTCGATAACAAATTTTTAGGACCACATCTTGCTCAAATCAATCGAGGATCTCCGAAAGAAGGCAAATGCCAAATAAAGCAATCACCTTTTTTCATCTTTCGACAAAAAAACATTTTTTATTTGAAATATGGAATGCTAATAGATCTTGATTCTTCAGATTCTTGAATGTTTTTTTGTTAGTTATCATTATTTTTCTGAGACGTCAAAGTAATAAAAACTCCCTGCTTCTTGCAGGAAAGGTTCATGATGGAACAAAATAGCCTTCTTGAGAAGGTAAATGTTCTTATTGCATCTATGACACGTATGGAACAATTAATAAGCATCCTTTGGTAGCCATGGTGCAGCACACAGTTTTCAGTACTCTTCTATGAAATGCAAACTCTATCATCCGTACTCCGATTACCTAATTTATTTACTGAAATAAGTGGCATTCTAATTTCTCAGTTACTTTATTAAGTACCTCACAACGCCCTAACTGTTCATGGAGTTTGAGCTCAGTGGCAACTGATCTGACCTAGTGTGCATTAATTGTTCATATGAGAAGGAAAAGGCGGCCATGGATGCATCCCTGCACGCCATGAACAACAGCGCAGCTTCCTCTCCAGCAGCAGAAGCCGCCCTTCCCAACATGAACATGTGGTGAGCAACAGAGCACCCGTCGGATCGGATGCTTTACATGTTCTTAATTTGTGAATTCCCTTCCTTGAAATGGAAAAAAAGAAATCTGAAAACAGGCCGTTAAACCGCAGTGCCGGCGACTCCGACGAACTAGCAGGACCGCCGGCGGCGACCGGCTTACCGAGGTGGATGCTCCGGCCGGTCGCCGTTGGCCAACGCGGCGGTTAGATGATGCCTGCTGTAGTCTCTCACTCATTGTCAGTGATGAGTTTTGCTTCGGATGCATGGTTGCATTGCTAGATTTCAATTTATCTTTCCCTTTTAGTTTTTCAACATCTAGTCTGCAGTTTGTTGTAGTTTCTGGTGGCAATTAAGCTCCAGTTTGTGGCTCATGTAATGTTTCATGTGGTTTTTGAATGTAACATATTCTGTTGTCGTCCAAGTCATTTCAGCTGTTGTTTTCCCGACCGCTGCTGTACTGTATGTTGGGCCACTCTGATTACTGTGCTTCCAGTACCAGCCAGGCCTAGAGAGGGTCCAGGATGGCTTTATATGGGCTGCCATTTGGGTGCGTATGGGCCCAACCTTGGATGAATTCGAGCTGGGCTAGCTGGGCCAGGGTGGCTTCGCTTGCTAGAGATCTCGTCACTGAAATTATTTGCCAGATCTTGACTAACATACATTGATAGGCTGATGCTGACATTTGGCATGGTATCAATAATGCGGGCACACTTTGTTAAGATATTCGAAAAGGTTCTATAAAAATCCTTGCTCTTTTACAAATTTTCATGTATAGAAAATGATTTTTAGGAAAAAAACATCCTATTGGATTTCGTTTTTGCAAAAAATAACAAATCCCGAGGAAAGCTATGCACTCATGAATAAACTTTTAGAAAGACTTGGAGTCATACATATGATGACCTCTGCCTCCCTACAACTTGCCATAATGTTGGAATTCAAATACCAGCAGCTTCTAGTGGCACATCTGAGTCTTATATGAAAAGTGCCATCATGATGCAGCTACCTCAGGCAAAGTTTTGTTGAAATATTCTGTTCCCATCTTGTACACAAACATAAAAGAAAACAACCAAAGTCCCTATAACAAGTTCAGCACACACATGGTGCTATCATGAGTGCACATCCCAGAACTGTGCTGGCCTTGTCGGTGATGCAACACAAACAAATGGAATATATATTTATATATATTGATGGCTAATAACATAGATGACCATAAGTCTGGTAAATACACACATTTGTCAAAACATGCCTTCATTTTTGTCCACCAAATCATGCTACAATGTCAGGCTTTATGGCCAAACAGCAGGCTAGGATAAGATAAGGATTTCTAGCCAAGATCCATGGGCCATGATGATTGATTGACAGAATGTCCTAAATTATGCCCTCCCTTAGTTCCTCTTTCTTGGATCACACTATTCTTAATCAAGTGCAGTATTTTGTTTGATATAGGGATTACCGAAGGAACCATCATCATCAGGCAGCAGAGATGCTTGAAATTTACTCGAATTTAAACACATTGCGTGATGACAACACTCTGCCGTGTCAGGGTAAATTGCAGTTTGCAGTGCCTGGTTAGGGCTTTGTTTAGTTTCCAAATTCCACCCCAAATGCCACTATACAAAAAGAAGATTTCCATCACATCAAAATGTCGGCACATGCATGGAGTACTAAATGTAGATAAAATCAAAAACTAATTGCACAGTTTTGTTGTACTTTGTGAGACGAACATTTTGAGCCTAATTAATCAATGTTTAGATAATTATTCACAAATACAAACGAAATGTTATGTCAAGTTTTCACCCTCAAAGTTAGGAACTAAATAAGGCCTAGAACCTTCAAGGGACTGATCTGCAAATTCAACTATGATTTGACTGAAAGAGACAACCTGTCCGGTCCGTCTGAACGCGTGTTGTTTCGTACCCTCTGTTGGCCATCCAAAATTTGACTCCCAAATTTTACTATGCAAAGAAGAGATTCCCATCACATCAAAATATCGACACATGCATGGGGTACTAAATGTAGATGAAGTGAGGACCAGGTGTGTCCGAGGACCGGTGGATAGTCGCTTCTCAGTGTGATGAGTGATTGACAACGTTGTGTGGACTGACTCTTGCCTAGTATTGCAGGTGTTCGATGCGACTTGGTTTGTGTTGGTGCAGGTGAAGAACAAGCGCGAAAGGTCTTAGTCAGAGTGGCATCCGAGGAGTGGAGAGACAAGTATGCTTGGTTCGAGGGACCCGATGGCCAGACAGGATCGAGTGCGGTCGGCATGGTGCAAGAAGAGCAAGACGAGGTCGTGGACTGAGCCGGTGCAAAGTAGCGTCTAACAACCAAAGCTTGTACGCGGGGTTTCATGGTTGGGCCACAAAATCATCGGAGGAGGGTTTCTCGGTTTGGACCTCAAAACCGAGCCCGAAGGCCCAACGTGACGGAGACGGTGATCCGAGCGCGTTCGGGAAGCTTCGAAGCGGTGGACACGCGGCGGGATCCTGGAGCTTGCGTCGGAGGGAAGCAGGGCCGGATGGACGGCGTGCCCAGCCGAAGGAAATATCTCCGAGTTACAAGATTACCCCTGAGGGGTATGTATCTTAGGTTTAGTGTGTAGGGGTAGTGTGGTCTTTTCCCCCCACCAGGTGACTCAATATAAATAGGAGGTTGAGGGGATGACAAGTTATCTGTTCGAAACCCTAGTTCATTTGCTCTTTCTTCTGGTAGGCTAGCCAAGTGCAGATCGAGTAATCTTAGCGGGTGGATGAAGGGTGGAGGTTAGCCACTGTTGTATAGATCGAGACCTCTGGTTGTATGGAAGATTTGTTCTAGAGATGAGTTGCTTGTCTTCCTTCCCGAGTTTATTTTGTGCTATTTTCGTGCTTGGCTCGATTATTCGTTTCTAGGCCGTTTGCTCTCGTATTTCTTTGTGGGGATCATGGGTGAGTGCCTTGTGCCTCTTTGTGGATGATCTTGACCCCTCAAACGTCGGGATTTGGTCTAGATTTGAAGTTTTTGGATGAACTCGTGGTTGGGGTGTTCTTTCGTGTGATCCGCGATTCCTCGGGTTGTGGGGAGTTAGAGGTCGAGATTTTTGGGGCATAGCATCCCCTTGGGTTGCTTCTCATCTCCCCAAAGTTTCGTCTCAAGAGCTCTAGCCGTTTGGGAGATCCGGTGATGGATTTGGGAGGTTTGACTCGCGGGTTACTGTAGCTGTTCTTCATGTTCGTTCGTCGGGATTCTCGGACAGTCCGACTTGGGGTCTCGGACAGTCCGCGAGTGTCTCGGACAGTCCGCATGTGACTGGCGGACAGTCCGAGGCTTGGTTGCTTGTCTGAGTTTTTCCCGTTTTGGCTAAGTGTTTTCACGGACGGTCCGCGTGACCACCTCGGAGAGTCCGCGACACTGGCGGATAGTCCGAAGTAGTGGATCAGACAGTCCGTATAGGACCCAAAGTTTCTGGAGATTGGAGTTGATTTTACGGACAGTCCGTCCTCCTCTGTCGGATAGTCCGGCCGCCTAACGGACAGTCCGAGACCCTTGTGCGGACAGTCCGGCCTGGTCTGGCAGCAACTATTTTTCTTTGTTTCTCGAGTTGTGCTTCAGCTTCGCTTCTCATCTTAGCTTGTTCCTCGGATTGGTAGCTCCGTTGTGACTACGCTATCTTGGCAAGCTCGTGAGGAATCATTGGATAGTGATTTTGGGACATAGGCCGAGTTTTGAGAAGAAATTTTATCGGCACCTATTCACTCCCCCATCTCTAGTCGCCATTTCGATCCTTCATGAAGTAATAAAACTAATTGCACAGTTTTATTATACATTGCAAGACGAACATTTTAAGCCTAATTAATAAATGTTTGGACAATTTTTCATAAATACAAACGAAATGCTATAGAGACGTATTTATTACAAACATCAAACTTTGGTCCAAAGTTTGGGTCCAAAATTTGGATCTAAACAAGGCCTTCACGTCGAGTAAAGTTAAGCATGAATATTTATCCACCCAAAGAATTCGAATGAATGCAGGCATTATGTTTGGGAATTGGAACCTAGCAACATCTCCGGATTAATGTATTCATTATCTGCAAAACATTATTCAATTGAATTTTGTTAGAACATAAACATTATTCGAAATTTGAGGTTGCATCCTCGCAAAAAAAAGAAAGAATTGTGAGGCTGCAAATTTAATTACGACCGGTGCATAGCACATTTATAACTGCGCGAGCAGAACCATACCATCTTTTAACTGCTCCCTATGTTTTTCAAATATATAATTCAAAATAACATTCCTTAATCCCGTTTGGTACGTCACCGCACCACACAAAAACCGTCTCCGTTCATTCTCATCAGAACTACCCCACAATCAAATTCGAGTGGGTCGTGAGGAAGGCGTTAGTCCCCTATAGTTGCATCCTAAAGCTAGTAGCACTTCAATTTAATATTATAAGTTACCAAAAATCCATGGAAGAATAGAGAAAAAAGGCGCCAGTGTAGGTGGCTGCCGGCCGGCCTACAAAGCCACCCCCAGTCTGCATGGGACAAGCACAATTGCACAAACCCATCACCATGTCCAATTTTACCATATTGCCCCCATCTCCTCCGGTGGGACCCACATGCCAGCCAGTACTAGTTTGCCCTGCATCACTTCATCACACACACGCACACACCTCCACTCCCCACTCCACTTCAGTACTCCTCTCCTAGCTCGGTCTCCAGCTGAACCACCCCTGCTCCACACACATACATCCGCCATGGCCAGGCCGCTGCGTTCCTTCTGCCTCGACCGGATCAGGTCCGGCGGCGGCGCTGCGTCCGCCGCCGCGCCGCCGCCGTCGATATGCGGCGCCAATAAGGAGCAGGTCGATTCCGGCGGTGAAAGAGAGTCGCCCAAGGACGAGAAGGACAAAGACAAGAAGAAGGGCGGCAGCGAGGCTACCGCCGTCGTGGTGGGGAGGAAGGTGATTGTGGCGGCCGACGGCGGCGGCGAGGAGGCCCGGACGGCGCTGCAGTGGGCGCTGTCCACGCCGTCCGGCCATGCGACACCGTCGTCCTGCTCGACGTCGTCCGGGGCGGCGGCGGCGGCGGCAACGGCAAGAACCGTGCGTAAGCCTGCATAATCAAACTAATATCTCGTCGTGATCGCAAGATTAAATTACTATATGTGTTTGTTGCTAACTGAGGAAGATGGGTTCCCTTGTTTTGTTTGGTTGATCATCTGGATTATTAGGACGCGATCCGAGAGGGTGTCAACACCTGGAGGCGATGAGGAGCATCTGCCAGGCCAAGAGACCAGAGGTACGTAACTGCGGCCACAAATGCAACTAACATTCGTCTTTACACGTGCTAATCGTCTCTGTATTTTTCTCTTTTGATTGTTGATGGTAGATTGGTAGTAGCTCGAAATAGCACCTAGCAAGTAAGATTATATATAAGCCCAAAGATGAAAAGAAGTTATTGGTTACTTTCTTGAGCTTGTTAATTAATTGTGGCTAATTTTGCTTGTTAAATATTTTTGGTCAATTTTTTTTTTCAAATTGGTTGGTATTATTGTTGGCACTGTTCCAACAAACTTGTCTATTTGTATCCAGTACATGGTGTACACCATTGAGATATAACATTGGCACAATCTATAAATAAACAAGCTACGATAAGGGAACACTTATTGCAACATCAATTTTCCTCTATGAACTAGACTCCAACTAATTGCAACATCAAGGTTTGCCAAGCTAGAACTGCTATGCATTTAATGCCACTTGACGATCATAATAATGAGGAGTCCTTGATCTGATGCCATCCATTGCTCTTTACTATACATGGTCCTCCTAAATAATTGACTTCTTTTGGGCTGGTACATCAAGTATCTGTTGAACAAATCACCGATCTCTTGCTGCCAGCTCCGCGTGGTGCAAGCAGCAGAATCCAATGAATGTACAATATAAGGATTCAATTGTTCATCATCTCCCCAAATCTGGTTCAATGGAAGCCTAACATATTTCCTATCCTGCAATAGCATGTACCCTTAACTGAAACTATACAGCCTAGTAATCAGCAGCGTTAGCATGGTCTTAGCTGTTGGGACTGTTTGGAACGCAAGAATTCCCTAGCTAGAGCCGACACAAATTGTCTCCAATGTCACCATCGAATTCGCTGTTCCAAACATGGCAGCATCACCGCATCAGTGTTCCTCGTTGGTTCGTGCGTTTCAAGGAAATGTCCCTCCTGCTGCTGGAATAATAACATGAAGAAGTGACACCATCACAGACCTCTGACCCACGATCCAGAGAGTCAGAGAGACTGTAAAAACTCTTTGCCGACACCTCTATGGCATGGTATTTTATTTCACCGTCGCCTTTTTGTGACGTAGAGACAGTACATAATCAGACAAAAACAGTTCCCCGGCTAACAGTTAAACCTTGCCGGACAGCATGTCCTTGAACACAAGGCATTCTATATCAAACAGTACCGAAAAAAGGGGCCCCGTTTACTGTCAGATCGATCAAAGGGAAAAAAAAAAGATGATGCCCGGCCGGCAGCACAGAGCTGCAATTGCAAGCAAAATCACAACTGACAGCGTGGGGGGTGGGGGCATGTGGCTGAGCATCATCAAAGGGTGTACATGCATCATGTCCCCAGACAGGATCATGGCCCTCCATTCTTTGACTTTGATGCCTTGTGCTGTCTGTGCCCAAGCTGATGCAAAGTTCTTCTAGGAGAAGCCCCTGACAAATAGGTATGGCCGGGTGCATATGGTATGGATACTATTTGTCCGACTGCAGGGGATTTTGATATTTGAACATTGATATCTTTTATTGATATGGATTGTATATCTATAAATCCGACGCATTTGACACTATTCGTATTCGTATGTGAATCCAAACCGAGAAAAAAACAATTCTTTGTATTCATATCCATAGGTATCCCTTTTCATCCGTACACCTAGTGACCAGTAATAAGCCTGGCCATGTTTTAGTTTGTCTCAAGATAATCAAATTCTAGATTTCAAAAGCTTTCCATTTTTTGGAAGGTTTATTTTGCATATAGTACACAGTTACTCACCATGCATGTTCTTTTGATGTACCAGGTGCGCGTGGAGGTTTCACTGGCGGAGGGTAAGGAGCGTGGCCCGGCGATCGTGGAGGCGGCGAGGAAGCAGGGCGCGTCGCTCCTGGTCGTCGGCCAGAAGAAGCGCTCCGTCACGTGGCGGCTGCTGTCCATGTGGATGGGCGGCGCCGCCGGTGGCTGTGGCGGCGCCGCCGCCGACTACTGCGTGCAGCACGCGGCGTGCATGGCGCTGGCCGTCCGGCGGGCGAGGGGGCGGATACCTCATCACCACCAGGCGGCAGAGGGATTTCTGGCTCCTGGCGTGAGATTATAGAGATAGGGGTATAACGCAGTAGATTGGCGATGATGCTTGGAGTTGGATTGATGGCTTGGTTTGGCTTCATGCAGTAGATTGTTGATGCACTAGTCTAGAACTTGCATGGATTTGTGGAAGGGTACATTGGATCGTTGATGGTTTGGATTTCGCAACAACAAAGTTTATGGAATCAACTAGCTTAGAAGCTGAGCAGAAATGAACAGGCACCTTCTTCATGAACATATTGTTAAACAGCTCAAGAACAGAATACATGAACAAATTGTTAAATAAGTAGAATTTGCATGATAGATGACGGAAACACAAGATCTGCCATCTAATAACAGGTCACTCCAAAGTACAGCCTACAGTGTTTAACTGAAGAAAACATATTACATTACTGTCACACTAAACTAATATCCCGCAGAAAAATATGGACAAATTAAACATGATCCTTGCAGAACATGCAGAGCTAACCATGGTTGTAACATAAGCTAAGGGAAGGAGTAGAGAAAAAGACCATAAACAACACGACAGTGCAGCGTGCATGGCCATTGCAGCAGTCAAGCTGCAGCCTCGAGTTATATACAGGTAAAAATGGAATCGCTCTAAACTCAGCGCTCAATTATACAAAACCTGAGAGGTGAACATCATGCTGCTCCAGGCCGGGGTCTAGGAGGCCGGGGCAGATTCTAGGAGGCGGTACATTGTGATCTCTTGCTGCTTGAAGTACCTTCGATCCTCCTCATCCACAAGGACCAAATTCAGGTAGTACTTGACGCTGAATTTGTTGTTTATATTGTGGTAAGTCGGGGTCAGCTCGTAAGGTGTCAGGAACAGCCTCACTGGAATAGATTCACCTGCAAACACAATTTGATTAGCCACGCAGGGAAACAACATCAACATCCTTGAAAAATGAAATAACCAACCTTTGATAGAATCGGATTTAGCTGGATCCTGGTTCCATCCATTTGTAATTCAAGGATGGACCATGATTCAGCCCACGCCCGAGTCACCAAATGGTTTTCCCACATGTTCGCAAGCAGGTAAGCAGCAACCGCATACGGCCAGATTCAGGCTTCAAATCATAGGTGGTTGGACAATGACAGATCATAACAGTGAACATCTGAAGAAAAGGTTGTTACTTATATGCATCATGGTCCTCCCATGATGAGCACCCATACAGTTGGTCCTAGTTCAAATGCAGAACGGACTAACTTCTATGGTTCACTTGATAGTTTCCTCTTTTTTTTCATTAAAAAACTAATTGAGCATTTTGGAGTTATCAGTGGCCATGGCAATTCACAACTCTCAAGACTACCAGCAGTTAACTCAAGTGACATGGATGCTGTCAATGTTTTTATAGGCTTGAAATTGCTAACTAGTTAACTCCTCTAATGTTTAGGTACATTATTGCTTTAAAGTTTTGAGGCATTGAAAGTGACAGGTGCAAAGAGTGCAGCCATGAGTTCAATGAATGGACGTGAATGCTTTACAACGAAGGAAACACTTACTGCATTGTCTAAACCTCAATCTCAGTGCACGGGGCAAACATATAAAATCTGAAAATGAAAAAGTGGCAAAAAATCACTATCGTACCTCTAACAGGAGCACCATCCATCAGCTCAAACTTAGCAAGAGTCTCAGTTTCAACATATGTGTTAGAGCCTGATCCTGTTGACTCCCTACGCCGAATCTCCAGCTCCATATTTTTTATCTTTATTCTGACAAGAAGGAAATATATCTTCCCAATAATGACATCATTGAGATGGTACCTGGAAAAAAATGCGAAATATATGAATAATATGCGGGTTTCCATAATGAGAAGCTTCTGAGAAGAGACAGACAGATAGGCGCACGGCTAGGATCTTACTTGCTTTTGCTGTATTCAAACTCAATATGTAATGAAATGTACAATCATATATTGCTATCAGGAAGATCATTATTACTTAATATAACCATATTAAATAGAAAAAGGCATGCAATTAAGTATATAGCTGAATAGAATGATAGGGAAATATATAATGAAATTGCTCTCTTCAGGACATTTCATTAAAAGGGTCAAGCAACTCTAATAAACTTCATAACATTTGGGCTGTTTAATCTAATATATTTTGGTGCATCAGCTTATTAAATGAAATCATCAACACAACAAACATTCTCTTCCCAAGAATATTATTGTTCATTTGAATTACACAACCAGCTAACCTATCTATTTCTTTTTCCATGTTACAATAACCAGCTAACCTATCAATTTTAGAGACTGTACCAGCATAATATAACACAGTTAAGTTATATGCTAAGTTGCTAAAGTATCTTACAAACATCAAACAGAAAGCTTCCATTGGTAAGAAATTAAGAACTCACCTTAATACTGTTATTGATTGTAGGGACAGGAGAGTAGTTTCTTACCTGCCAAAAAAAGAGGAAACAAATCATTATTCTGAAAAAAAACTATGCACTCTCCTAGAACACATGAACACTAATAAATCTATTGTCTTGAACGTGTTAGTTCATGTCAATGATGGCAAAATTGAATGTAAGCATATATATTGCACAGTGATAAACATACAAAACATTTGGTGAAATTGTTCCAATAATATAAATAAAGTCTATGGTTCTACAGTTTCATGTAGGTAGTATAAGTGTATAACTATAATGGCGGTTATCAACTTACACAGAAATCCCGGTATTCCACAATATTTCCGACATAGTTTCTGCCAATTGTCACCTTCAAAATGTACCTGCAAGCGCACCAAGGGTACAGTGTTATTTACAGGTGCTTCACTATATGTTTTTCTACACCACGTAGAACATTTCAGTCTTATTATGAACTTGCAGGACATTTCAAACAAATGAAATGCTATAAAGGGGCTCAAGTAGCCCCTCCTACAAATGCAAATGTATGTGTATGGTTAACAGTTGATTAGCAATTGGATTTTTGAGCCAAAATCGAAATGCATGAGTTTAGGAAATATGATAGTATACTCTCAAATTTTAGTAGCCAAATATTGAGATAGAACTATACTTGTACTTTGCTATAGCCTAACATCTTTCACAGGAAGACATATGTGATAAAAACAGTGAGTAAAATCATGCATCCTTATCATACAGAGGCAGAAATTAATCAATGGAACTGCAGAAATGGTACCATCAATCCACTAAAGGCAGTAAAAGATATGCTAAACATCATACTTTATATGAAATTTTCATGTATGTCAAATCATTAGTCAAAAGCAGATAAGACATTGTGACACAAAAAGTTTTCCAACGGGTAGTGATAAAATAAATCTTATTCACCTCTAGCCTACCCCAACTTGCTTGGGACAAAAGGCTATGTTGTTGTTGTTGTTGTTGTAGTGATAAAATAAATCTTAGCATTCGAATATTCAAATCTAGATTTACAAAACTGAATTTAAGTACTTAACAGTATTTAACCAGGCAAATTCGAAATTACAATTAAATTTGACATTTCAAACTGTCTGTGAAGATGAACCAACACTAACCATGCCCCAGGAGTCTTTGCAAAGAAAATTTTTTAACTACAATGGCAGTAAAAATGTAAAACGAAACATAATAAGAGCACTGCTCGTGCTCTGAATCATGGCATTTGTTTACCTCAGTCTGACATTTGTTCCATTGTAAGATTCATATGGCATTTCAACAGTTGAAAACTCAAATGGAAATGTCTTTCTTTCACCAGGAACATCTAACTCGCGTACTGCATCGATAAACAGTGCATTCAAGTCATAATAGCTTCTCACATAATAATAATATGTATGCAGAGCAAGCATCAGTAGTAATAACTCACTACTAGCCGAACAGCGAGTTTAGGAGACCCTTTTGGCACATCTTATTTACTAACCCAGGATTCTAGTATAGCCAGGTCGTTTAGTTTTACACCAGCAGTCTAACTAAAACAAGAGGTCTGCAAACAGTCAGGGAAACTGATAGCTAAGTTGATAAGCACAAAAATAGCCAAATATGGATTATGATACAACAAATCTCAGTGCGTTTAAAGGCATAGCAATTAGAACAGTTGTGTTTTGGTTTAATCTTCAAAGCTTGAATTTATTAAGAAAATCATGCCCATCTGTTACGTGTCTCCTTTACTAGGGTGTTTACTGACTGAGACTTATTACATGAGGTTACAGCAAGGCCTGGTAAATAGGAATACCAGACTCAGTGGTTTTCCTTTGCTTTTCTCATTGTCTTGGTTAACCTGGACCTGAATCTATAAAGCTTCTTCTTTTTATTGAAAAATTGAAGGTTTAACCATTTGAATACAGCACAAAGATAATGATACAGTAAAACTACGTTTTAAAAAAATGATACAGTAAAACTACGTTTAAAAATATGATACAGTAAAACTGACAAAACATCATCCTAAGAAACCAAGGATGACAACAAAAGGATTTAGCAGAATGATGATTTGGGATAATTAAAACTTTTTCAGCCTCAAACACAAAGGATGGCTGCATATCATTATATTTATAATTACTAACTAGCTTATGTTCTCAGACCTATAACATGAAACAAAAAAGATCACTAGTCCAGACATTGCACAAATAAGTGTAGAATGTACTGGCAACATATCATGCAACATAAACTCACCTAATGAAGTGAAGTCATAGAAGTTCCCTCGGTCAAAATATAGCTCTGGAAAATAACCAATTGTAAATATCAGGATTTAGGAGGACAAAAGTATGAAATAGTAAGTAGTAGATGGGAAGTTAATTTCATAAAATTGACGGGAAAATTTACTCTATAAATGCACAAACATGCAGTATTTTTATCCAGGACAAGCCATATTCATGCAGAGCCTGTCTAAATCTTTGTGTTGTTCGTGTACTGTCGTTCGTAGAACTCGGCGAGACCCACAAATCTACTCTCTGGGGTACCCCCAGGCAGATGTGCTCGACATAATCGTTGACACTTGGCGCCCACCGTGGGGCTACTCACCGAAAGCTCACCATCAGGGACGATGGGATCAATCGCCTTCAAGATCACCGACATCGAGGAAGAAGCCACCTTCGTTTTCGGTGCGTGGACCTTCGTCGCCTTAAGCGATGGCAGGTTCGCGAGCTACCTTGCGAACAACCCCGGCCCCTACTCGACGACTACTCCCAATTCGATCTTGGTCCCAACTCCGAGTTCGATCCTAACTCCTAGTTCGCCCGAGATTCCCCAAGTCGAGTCCGGGTACAACTCGACTCCAAATATGGAAAGAGCAGGGAACTCCGAGTTGGCCACGCCATTGGACAACCCCCCAGATCGACTCCCGCTCGAACTCTCCAACATGGGTCTCCATATAAACAGATGCAGACCATGAAAGCAGGAGGAAGGACGAGTCAGGAGCTTCACTCGAAGGTAGATTGTCTCAACAACCTCGAGTTGGCACAAACGCCATCGAGGGACAACGACGATGATTTCACCATCCTGCTAAGTGATGCTCCTGATAACGTCGCGCGGCTACGCCATCACGTCCACTTCAACACCAAATTCGTGTTGGAAGAACCACTCGTCCGCTTCCCGTCCGGACTAGTCGTAACCAGAGCACTAGGGAAACTCGCCATTCAGTGGCCTGGAGCGATCCCGGCTGACACCTGCCGGGACAACAAGTCAAGACTTGCCACAGTCATCCTAGAAGAACTGCCCTACCAACACGGCAAGACTGCGTCGCTCACCACTTCAACTAAAAGCTCGAGCGACAACTTCTCAGCCACCCAGATCATCCTCTCCCTCAGCGAGCAAGACCCAGGTTGTCAAGTGTTCATGGCTGGCAACGAGGGCCAAGGCATCCAATATGATCGCGAGCTAATTACTGACATATCAGAAGAGGAACGCACCGCTGACGGAGAAACAAAGGAGCAAAAGACTTCGCGCCAAGCAAGGAACGCCAAGCGCAAGCAGAGGCGCATCAACGCCGCCATACGTGCCAACACCATCCGAAACCTTACATAGGATTTCGACATGGTCGGGGACCCGCTAGTATCTCGTGACGCGCCACTGAATATCTCCGTTGCGGCGGAACTTGTCAGGGCCATGCCCGACACTCCTGCCGTCATACAAGTACTCACGCTCCTTAACACAGCTGACAAGGCTACAAACCAAGCAAATCCTAGCCACCACACATCGGGGACTAGGCGCTCCAGTGCTGGGAGGCCTCCTCCACACGAGGCTTCAACTGCTACTACGGGAGGACACAGACGCGACCGGGGTGTCAATCGCAGCCACCTGCAGGGGAGAGGGCGCGGTCACAACCAAGATGGCGCAAGGCCACAAGATCGAGACCTTCACAACACCATTAATGACAACCGCGATGCTCGCTCTGTAATCCAGTCGAGCCGACAGCTTCGTGTGGAATCTGAGCTCCGTCGTCGCGCAGAATATGGCCGCAACTACGGCCCTCCACCCTGTCAAGGCCACAAAACCCGTCCACGTGATCAAGATCACCCTTGTGACTGTCATCAAGAGCGCGGCAACGATCGTCACTGTCACCGTCGCCAAGAGTCACCGAATCATGATGATCGACCACGCCAGAACCACAACCGTGGACGACAATACGACTCCGATCACAGCACCTCCAGCCACCGGAGCGATCGTTCACCAAGCGACAAGTACGACGGCTTCCCAGCCTTTTCCAGGCGCATAAAGGAAATCCAGTGGCCAAGCAAGTTCAAACCAACTGGATTTGAAAAGTTCACGGGCAAGCAAGACCCTGAACAATGGCTTCGAATCTACTCTACCGCCATTTAGATGGCTGGGGGATCCAACGACATAAAAGTCAGTTATTTCCCCGTCATGTTAGATACCACGCCCCTGACATGGCTCAAGGGCCTCCGCCCCGGGTCCATCGACTCCTAGGATGACCTCACCAGGAAATTCACTGCCAACTTCCAGGGAACCTGGGCTTAGCCCGGAACCCGCTATGAACTGGCAGCTTGCAAGCAAGAAAAAGGGGAGACTCTGCGCAAGTACATCCAGAGATTATTCAATAAAAGAGCTATAATCGTGGATATCTCTGACCAGGAAGTAATCGACTACTTTCACGATGGCCTCTACACCCGGGAATTACACTGCGAGTTCGGCCGACGTCGCCCCGAGGACATCAGCGAGCTACGACGCATTGTCGCTGAGTGGGCAGACCAAGACGACCGCGAGCGGAAATGCTTTGATAGGCATCACGAAAACAACACCAACAACCTCAACAAAGACAACGGTGACCGACGTAATGATCGCTCAAACAACCGGGATTTCAACCGCGACAATAGGAAACTTAAGCCAGACACCACAGTCGCGGCAGTCCAGCGCCCTAGTCACAAGACTCGTTCAACGACAGATGTCATGAACGGTCCTTGCCCATATCATCCCAATGGAAAGCACACAATGGCAAAATGTTTCCACCTGAAGCAGGAGTTTGATAAGCAAACACCAGAAGCGCCCAAAATTGATAATAAAAAGGAAGATAAAGACGATAAAGAACCCGACAATGGCTTCCCAAACGTCGAGAACGTCGTAGCCATGCTATTCAGTGGAGAAGCATTGAACCAGTCGAAGCGCGCCAAGAAGCTAACCCTGCGAGAGATCATGGCAATAGAGCCTGCTACTCCAACATACTTGAAGTGGTCGGAAGTTCCCATCACGTTTTCTAGAACGGATCAATGGACCAACTTCACAAATCCTGGGAGATATCCCCTAGTCCTGAATCCAGTCGTGGTGCAAGCCAGATTGACCAAAGTACTCATCGACGATGGAAGTGGGCTCAACGTCATCTTCGCAAACACGTTCAAGAAGATGGGCCTAGACATTACGAAATACCTCAAGCCTACAGAGTCCCCATTCTACGGCATTGTTCCAGGCAATGCAGCAGTCCCTTTGGGCCAAGTCGCTCTCCCGGTCACCTTCAGGACGGAAGAAAACTTTAGGACCGAGTACATCAAGTTTGAGGTGGCAAATTTCGAGATTTCATATCACGCGATCCTTGGGCGACCAGGCATTACCAAATTTATGGTGATTCCGCATTACATATACTTGGTTCTCAAGATGCCTGCTCCTAAAGGAGTACTCTCCCTAAAGGGAGACCTAAAGATCTCGCACGATTGCGACGTCGAAGCAGTAGAATTCGCCGCCACCTCACAAGTCCCTACTCAGATGCTCGAAGTACTCGCCTTGGCCAAGAAGTCGAAGGAAGATGACTTAGAAGTACCAAGCAAGAAGTCGGCAAATACCAGTTTCAAGCCCTCCGAAGAAGTACAACTCAAAACTGTAGATCTTGGGACGGGCGACCCATCCAAAACTGCCCTTATAGGGGCAGATTTAGACTGTAAATAGGAAGACGCGCTCATCAAGTTCCTCCGTGATAATAAAGATATATTTGCTTGGAAACCATCTGATATGCCTGGTGTTCCTAGGGAACTTGTCGAGCACAAATTAAACGTTGATAAGAATGCAAAGCCCAAAAAACAGTGCCTCCGATGATTCACACAAGACGGACGTGAATCAATCAAAGGCGAAATCACCAAACTACTCGCCGCAGGCTTCATCAAGGAAGTCTTCCATCCAGAGTGGTTAGCCAATCCAATGTTCATTCGGAAGAAGAACAACAACGAGTGGCGGATGTGTGTCGATTACACAGACCTAAACAAGCACTGTCCAAAATACCCCATGGGACTCCCACGCATTGATCAAGTCGTGGACTCCACCGCGGGATGTGCACTGCTCTGTTTTCTGGATTGCTACTGAGGATACCATCATATAACATTAAAGAAAGAAGATCAGATCAAGACATCCTTCATCACCCCTTTCGGCGCTTACTGCTATACAACTATGTCTTTTGGACTGAAGAACGCAGGCGCCACATATCAACGAGCCATACAAAAGTGTCTATCCAAACAAATTGGGCACAATGTAGATGCATATGTTGATGAAGTGGTCGTCAAAACAAGGCAGTTAGAACATCTCATCAAAGATCTACAAGAGACCTTTAACAACCTTAGAAGATTCCGTTGGAAACTAAACCCAACCAAATGTGTTTTCTGATGAAGACATCACTCCTATGTATACTCACAACAATCCTCCATTGATCGTTCAAGGTCCAATCACTAGAGCTCGTGCGCGACAATTGAATTTAGAGGTGAACTCGTTCCTAAGTACTTCTCTATGTGATTATGAGAATAGATTGCTACCTAATGATTATATTGTAATTAGGAACCATGGAGATGACCGGAGGATAGTTGGAGAAGGGCTTCAAGGTGGAGAGGACCATCAAGGGCGTGCAAGTCAAGATAGAGGCCCAAATCAATTCGACTTCGAGTCCACCTCGGAGTCCAGGAGCAGTCAACACTAAATCGGACGCCCAGGTCGCATACAGGCTCGGATTTGGATGTTCTTTATATGCTTGGAAAGCTAAGAAGATAATCTTTGCAATAACACTGGTCTCATGTCAAAATGCGTCCGGAGTCATCAGGAATCGACGAAACAAGTTGACGTCCAGAATCTGTTTCAGCGTTGCGTCGTCGTATTTTGGTCTTTGGGCCGTGTATCGTGTTGAGCCCAATAGGGGCACGTCCAAGGGGGTCGACCATGACCATAGACTCTTTAAAACAGTAGCCGCCACCCAAGTTAGGGTTTTGGGTTTTGCTTAGATCAATTCTGTCAAGAACAGTGTCACCGCTCGTCGGTTTGTGAGACCCCAACTTCGTGAGTTTAATCATACATCGGCAATTGTGTTGCAATCTTTCTCGTTCTTGCTTGTGTTCTTCGATTCGCAGGCAAGGATTAGCCTTCTGGGCGAGGTCAACCGTGCAACAGGGGTATCGAAGCCAATCCAGCAAAGATCTCGGCAATCCTTACAATGGAAGCTCCAAAGAATATAAAAGATGTTCAGAAGGTGACAGGCTGCATCGCGGCCTTAAACAGGTTCATCTCAAGACTTGGGGAAAATGATCTCCCTTTCTTCAAACTGCTTAAGTTCTCTTGGACGAAAGAAGCACACATGACATTCGAAGAACTCAAAACATATTTATCTACTCTGCTAGTACTTACAGCACCTAGGAAGGGTGATCATCTCTACCTGTACATTGCAGCTACAACCCATGTGGTCAGCACTGTAATGGTAGTCGAAAGACAAGAGGACGACCATGTATTCCCAGTATAGAGGCCAATTTACTACATCAGCGAAGTAGTCTCTGAGTCCAAAATTCGTTACCCACAAGTCCAAAAACTACTCTACGCTATCTTCATCACATCGCGGAAGTTACGGCATTATTTCCAAGCTTTCAACATCACAGTCGTAACCAAATTTCCACTAGGAGAAATCCTCAATAATCCAGACGCAACAGGTCGCATCTGCAAGTGGAAGGATGAAATTGGAGCGTACCACCTTGACTTCACATCTCAGACAACCATCAAGTCCCAGGCCCTTGCTGATTTCACGGTCGAATGGACAGAAATTCAAAATTCTACGACAACTACTCGCCCTGAGCACTGGATCATGTACTTTGATGGGTCACTCAAACTTGAAGGAGGAGGTGCAAGTGTACTTCTCATATCTCCTAAAGGTGATCAACTCAAGTGCGTTCTACAAATTTTGTTCCAGGTCACCAACAATGAAGCAGAGTATGAGGCTATGTTGCACGGGCTCCGCCTGGAAGCATCACTTGGTATCAAGCGACTTGTCGTCTATGGTGATTCGGCTGTCGCCATCAACCAAGTTAACAAAGACTGGGATGCTTCTAAAGAGACGATAGATGCCTATGTCAAAGAGGTTCATAAATTGGAATGAAACTTTCTTGGCCTGGAGTTTCACCACGTCGTTCGCGATTACAATGTCGCAACAGATGCTCTGTCAAAACTAGGGCCACGTCGAGCCGAAGTCCCAGCATAAATATTTGTCCAATAACTACTCCAGCCATCCATTAAGGAGCCGACACGAGACGAAACCACCCAACTCCAGTCCTAGCCGGATACACAGATCATGGTAATCGACACCGACTGGATGACTCCCTTCATCGAGTACTTGAAAGATCATAAATTACCAAAGAAGCAGCAAGAGCAAATACGTATTCGACGACGAGCTGCTAACTACGTGGTGGTGGACAATGTACTCTATAGGCGTGGGGCTTCGGTCAACGTCTTGATGAAATGCATCACAACTGATCAAGGAAAAGCCCTACTACAAGAAATTCACAGCGGTGTATGTGGTAATCATGCCGCTTCACGAACCTTGGTCGGTAAAGCTTACAGAGCGGGTTTCTTCTGGCCCACAGCCAAAGCTGATGCAGAGGATATTGTCAAAAAGTGTCAAGGTTGTCAGTTCTTCACTCAACAAGCTCATGTCCCAGCACACGACCTCAACACTATCCCACTGTCATGGCCTTTCGTCTGTTGGGGTCTTGACCTCGTCGGTCCGCTCACCAAAGCTCCAGGTGGATTCGAGTGTCTTATCGTAGCCATCGATAAATTCACTAAATGGATCGAAGCAGTACCCTTAGTGAACGCCAAAGCCGGTAATTTGATCAAATTCTTAGATGGTATCATCCAGAGATTTGGAGTTCCTCACAACATCATCACAGACCTAGGCTCTGTATTCACTAGTGAAGAATTCCAAGACAATTGCGATAGGTACTCGATTGAGATACATTATGCTTCAGTTGCTCATCCTTGTGCCAATGGGCAGGTTGAAAAGGCGAATGGCTTGTTACTGCAAGGGTTAAAACCCAGATTGTACGAGCCTTTGAAGAAATACGGCGGTAAATGGGCCAAAGAGTTGCCCGCGATGCTTTGGGGGCTACGCACCCAGCCCAGCAGGGCTACCGGACAATCACCATACTTCCTGGTGTACGACTCCGAAGCAGTTTTACCTGCTGATCTCTTATGGGAAGCTCCGCGTCTGGAGAACTATGATGAACAACTCGCTCATCAAGAAAGGTCTCGGGATGTTGATGGCGTCGAGAAAGCTCGAGTAGGAGCTCTTATCCAGAACACACGTTATCTCCAAGGATTGCGCCGCTTTCATCAACGCTCTGTCCAACCTCGATCTTTTACCATAGTAGACTTGGTACTACGTCAAATCCAAAAGCCTGACGGGTTGCACAAGCTTATGTCTCGATGGGAAGGTCTCTTTCTTGTAAAACAAATCATTGGACTATGTACATATCAATTGCAAACTCCAGAAGGCGAGGAATTGCCAAATGTATGGAACGTAGAGCATCTCCGCAAATTCTACCCGTAACACGGGAAATTGCATGCGATTCGATGTAAACAACATTTGATTACAAATCAATAAAGTTATCTTTCTCCACCATCTACAAGTTGTGGCATTTTTATCTCATTAGAGAAAACTCTACCGTATGCATATCGACACTAGTTGTAGCATGGTACTTGGGTAGTCTTCTACCCTTGCTGAAAAGAAACCAAGACTCCCTTTTAAAAGGAGGTATAAAAACCTAAGAATCTTGGATGAGTTACCCTCACCTATACACGGTCGAAGGCGATAGTCTCGTTTCTTTTGATTGTTTGGCTTTCTCAACGAAAGCTTTGGGAATTAGTGTTGTACCAACTGCACTCATTTTCCTAAAGTATCACCTAAATGTGCTCAAAGTACTAACAAGTATAAAATATTCATGCGTATACGCATAACTTTCTCTCCTTGCATTGGCAAAATTGATAGGCCTTAACAAGGCTTGATACAACTATTTATATTTTACATAGCCTAGTTGTGAACCTTACACGACCACTGGACTACTTAAACAGTAGCAATTTATCAAATAGACTACTACCCGTAGTACTTTGAGTTTGCATAAACCACTCTAAAGATACAACTTAACTAGTAGTATTTCATAATGACTACTTTAAACAAGTAGCAAAGGTTATATACAGGACAAGCATTCAATATAGCTTACAAAGCAGTGTGTTCAAACGAGTACTTAAAATTACAACTCAGAACTACTCTAATGAATCGATAAAAGTATCACCTACTGGCTCTGTTTCCTTCACCAGAGCCTCGAACTCCTCGATGTCTACTCCTTCTGGTAGTTCCATGACTTCGAGCTTGGTGTTTGGATTGTGCGCCTTCACCATTGCCAGCAGCTGATTGATGCACTCCTTCATGGTACTCTTGCAAAAGTCGGTAATCTGCCCAGGCACCGCGCTGATCCGCTCTAGGATTGACTGGTCCGCAGCGGCAGCACCTTCAGGCGTTATCATCTCAATCATGGGAAGAATTGCTTCTTCTATGGATTTTTTCTCGGCCTGGAGATCCTCCACTTCTTGCTGTTTCGCTTGTTGGCTAGCCAAAGCCCTGGCGCAGGACTGTTCCATATCGACACGGATTTGATGCTCCTTGGTAAATTTCTCGCTAAGCTTTTCGAGTTCTTTCTCCAATCGGGCATAGTCTTCGGTCTTTGATTGCACCAGGTTGTACCACGATGTACTGCTGCTCTGCTCTTCCACCAATTCCTTCTTCAACCCTACAGAAACAAGACAAGTCTATGATTATACTTCATGCGACTAATTTAATGGTTCAAGTGTACAATACTGGTTTCACTTACTATTATTATCTCGAATCAATGCTCGGTTACGAGTGTCTAATCAAGATTTCTCATCTCCCATTCCTTTGAGTTGTTTGTGTAAGTGAGAAATCAGGTTCTGACCATCAACTCGGGCTTTCTCCCGCGCCTCATAAGCAGCCGCAAGGTCTTCTTCGAGTTCCTTTATCCGGGACTCTAGGCTTGCATCTTTGGTCTTTTCCAACTTATCTACCAGTGCCTACATTTGACTTCAGTTAATGATTACTCTATTAACTACTCGCTACTAAGCTTTTCTCTTACCAGAGCGGCTTCCAAGTGTTGTTTCAATAGCATTGCTTCATTACCAGGTTCTTCGGCTGATAGTTGACCCTGCATTTAATACTATAATCATTAACAGATTCATATGGCATGGATACTACTCAAAATGACAAGTTCTTTCCAAGTATTACTTACTTGTGCGGAAGTTTCTCCCTGTGGTTGTGGAGAACTTTCTTCAATAATAATGTTGGTGACTTCTTCAGTCTCCATATCAACCTTCAAGATTTGCACAAGTGTTATTCATATAGAATTCAAGGACAAATTCGAAGCAAGTGCAATATGACTTACCTCCACAATTGATGGCGGCCTGTCAGTGCCTCCTTGATTTGTGGTTTCCGCTGGGCTTGCATCTGGAGCTAGATTGGTGTCAGTCGAGTTCTTTTCTGGCGATTGATTCAACTTTGGAACTCTGCCACTTTCATCAGTGGCAACATGGGTTACGTCTTCTTCAACGTGCTCTGTTTCTTCTGCTCTCTTCAATTGTTGCTCTTGGTGCGCTTGCAGTACGCCCACAAGTGCGGTGGATGGTGCTCTTCACAAAGGAAGCAATCTAAGTATCTGAATAACAGCACAATTGGAATAATATTTGATTTAATATACTTACTTTATAAGCGCAATGGTTTTCGGCTTGAAGTTGAACTTCTTCAACTTCAGAACACCCAACTTGGAGCTGGTTGTGCTCCTTGTGGTACCACTCGCCATAGCACTTGCGGTCGATGAGCTTTGCACGGTGGTAATGAATTTGGAGAGTTTGATTTGCTGACCTTCCTCTGCTCCAGGCATGTACGCTCCTGATGGGGTTTCTGATCGAGATCAAGCAGTTCTCTTCCGCTTTACCCCAGCAGGAACAGCTGGTACTATTTCCGTACCCTCTGTTTTTCAGAAATAGTACAAGAAAATCAAATGACGGAAGGGAAAGTACTTGGATTCTATTATGAAGAATTCTCTTACCTTGAGGATTCACTTGATTGTCATCTGGGGCAGCTATGTTCTCTTCTGATTCTGCTACGAGTTCTTCGATACTGTCAGCAACTACTTCGATTTCTTCATTGGATGGCTCTGACTTTTCTGGAGAACTCTTTCCGAAATTTTTCCAATCTTGTGGAGAAAGGCCACCAATCGGCCCATCAGAATCAGTAGCCGACTATATCAGAAGAGTCAACATCAAGATACATGTTTATAACAACTCAAATTTAAATTACAAAGGCTGCGAGTACTTACAAAACTAGGAGATTGACCTTTGCAGAGCTCCTTAGCGATGAATGGCTTCTTGTTGTTCACACCAGCGAACATGCGTGACAGACGCATCAGAACTGTCTCATCCAACAACTCTTCACGCACCATCTGAGAGGGATTTGCATTCCCCTCGTACTTGTACCCGAGGTTGATGCGCTCCTGGAGTGGTTGGATTCTCCGCTTGAGGAAGCTGAATGCTATCCCTACTCCGGTCAGGCATTTATTCTTGAAGGACTGTACTCGCTTTAACAAAGCAGGCACATCCTTAGCTTCTTCACCAGTTGGCTTCGTATTCCAGTTCAATAGATCCCTGGGATACCATCCATCCTTCACAGGGCAGCTTTTTCCATGATTCCCTGCTGTATTACAATTACACAAGAATATGATTAGTGTATAACAAAGTACATTGATTATAAATATTAAAGAAGAAGTACTCGTCTTCCACTACTCACTTATTATGAACCACTCGGACTTCCAATCTCCACATGATTCCTTGAGTGGTATGGAAAACCACTGCTCCTTCATCCTCTGGCGGAATTGAATTCCCACTCCACCAACCACCTCCATCCTTTGTCAATTTGGGTGTGGCTTTATATGGTAGAGGGCGCGGAATAGAGCAAGATTGGGATTGATGTCAAGGAATGTTTCGCAAGCATGAACAAAAACAATGATGTTCAGAATCTCATTAGGATTTAGATGATGGAGTTGGAGCTTATAAAAGTCAAGAAGCTCGCGGAAAAATTAGGACATTGGAAGGCCAACTCCACGTTCACAGAAAGACACGAACAAAGAAATTTTATTTGTGTTTTCAGTAGGAAATTGCAAATGAAAGCAAGCTCTCCACTCAAGAGTTTCCTGGGATAACAGCAAACCTTGCGCCACCAGGTCATGGAGATCTCCCTCTTTTGCGGTACAATATTTCCAAGCATCGGCTGGAGAATGATGGGTCTTGCAATTTGGCTTCGTGTTTGGATCCACCAAGGAAACCCTTTTCCTTGGTGTTTTCTTCTCCGCAGGCTTAATAGAGGTGGCCTTCTTAGTGTTTTTTGCGGTAGCTTTCTTTTGGCCCATGGTTGCAGAGCGGGTTAAGACTTTGCTTTTTTCTCGCATTCACAAGAGATGGGAACAGAGGGAATTCTAAATGCTCAGGAAGCTATGATGTGAAGAAGAAAGGCAATGGTGCTGCGCTCAAAGCTACGAAACGAATGAAGGTCTCACTCCAGATTTATAACCTTCGGTTAGGGTTACTGTTTGAAACAGTATCTCCGGCACATCGCATTCTGTTACAAGGAATTGTTTCACATTCCTAACTTAGTTTTTGCCGGCGAAAATCTCGGATTCAACGACAATGGATTCCTGGAGATTATTTAGATCTTTAAATCGAAGATATTTTTTGAATTAAAGCTCGGGGGCTGTTAGTAGATAATCGGGGATTTGATTCCCTTCGAGATTTGAGGAGACAAGCTGGGAAAAAAGATCTTCAACTGGTTTTAACAAAACCACTCGTAGACACAAAACTATAGCTGATCAAATTATACATTTGGAAACAACTCGAAGATTGTTATGCTTATGCGATTGCTAAAAAAGTATACACACTCTGGGGCAACAATCATTGAGTATATATTAGCGTTCATTGCTCAGAATAAATAAAGAGAGCAGCGTTCGACCCAACGACTACTTAAAAGTACTCGTAGGCTCGGGGGTTGCATTTGAAGAATACAATTTCTTTTAAGCCTATTATGTTTAATTCAAGACCTTTGACTAGTTTTAACAAAACTACTCGAAGCTCGGGGGTTTTACCCAATGGGTGCACCTACTCGGTGCATGCCATTAAACTACTCAAGTGAAATTCAAGATTGGTTTCTTGGACCTCCAACTGCTTAACGAGTACTCGAAGGCTCAGGGGGCTACACCCATTGGGTGCATCTAAAAGATGCACTCTAATGAAACTACTCGTCAGAGGAAATTTGAGCGTCTTGGGCTTAGCTCCAACTACTCGAAGATATTAAAAAAGATTCAAGATTTGAAGCAAAGGCGCAAGATGCTCGGGGGCTTGTGGGGCCAGGATCCCTAGGGCCACTCATCCAAGGAATTAAACTACTCGATATGGAGAGTTTTGATCCGACTGCTTCAGACTAGCCGGTTAGGGTACAGGACGGTGTAGTCGATTAATGAAACTACTCGTATTCGAATAGGATACATGATAGATTACCTTATTGTAATAATCCTTGCTGTATACGAGTAGTTTGTGTAACCGACTTGTAACTCTGCTCCCCGGATATATAAGGAGGAGCAGGAACCCCCTCAAAACAACTCAACCACACGTACAATACAATCAAGCACATAGGACGTAGGGTATTACGCTACTCGCGGCCCGAATCTGTCTAAATCTTTGTGTTGTTCGTGTACTATCGTTCCTAGAACTCAGCGAGACCTACAAATCTACTCTCTGGGGTACCCCCAGGCAGACGTGCTCGACATAAATCGTCGACAGGGCCCGACGCCACACCTACAACTATGCTGTAACTGTGTCTGCACATTTACACACGCGTGTAACCCCTCCTCCTTGATCTATAAAAGGAGAGGCGGACGCTCTTGCACAGGCAATCAATCGATCAAGAGAACAAGAGATGACCAACACACCAAGACAGAACACACGCACTCCACACTCCACCGATATTGGCACTCTGCCTCAATCATCATCATCATCATCATCATCATCATCATCATCATCATCATCATCATCATCATCATCATCATCATCATCATCATCTGGGACTTGGAGGCTTTGCCTCTTCTCCCAACCTGCTTGTATCCCCTACTACTTGCAGTCCGGTGCAGGATAATACATCGCACACACCTTATTTGCTGGACGTACGGTCTTGTGGCCGGAACCAGGATAATCTTGTGTCTTTGCATTACCTTTTGCATCAACCATCAGGGGTGGGAACACAGCGCATTACTGGTTGGTGTCGGGGCCACGATTTCCAAACACCGACAAGTTTAACTAGTAGGATTTATCCTAAGCTGTTGCCGCATACAACAGTCGAGTGGTGGTACGGTAAAATGGGTTAGGCAAGATGACACATCAACTCATCCTTATATTGACAAGACAGACATCACCCACCATGCTCAACCACAAAGGTATGAGCTCACCTCAATATTTCACACAAGAAATATCGTCCGTCTCATCCCACAATATTATTCTTTTTATTTTCCAAACCTGACACGCACCATTATTTTGATAAACAAAATGTGACTATTATTTGAGTATAAAGGTGACGATACTCTAAGCGGCACTAGCAGTGATTAACTTTTAAACAAAAATATTTAGAAATTAATCTAGGTCATCAAGGAATAATTATAGCAATCAAGGAGTGGCTTATACAATCATGGCTTAGCATTAAATCATGCAAGTTTCATAAAACAGACCAATGAGTTGTGTTTATAAAACTGGGATAAACATGCATCAAAGGGTGCGATTGAACTTACCGTTCTCAAAGCCTTAAGGGAGCTCCTGCTCGGGGTACTGGCCTTCGGGCTCCTGCTCGTGGTACTGCTCTTCCTCGGGCTCTCCGGTCACAACATGATCTACAGTGCACACACAATCAAGCACACAATAAATAAAAGAAAAGCAAAAGTTTTAATTGCTGAGCTCAAGAGAGAACGGACGGGAAATGGGAAAGGAATGCTTATTCTCATGAATGTTTTGATTGGCTTGAAGAATATTCAAAGGGGAAGGGTGTGGTGAAATTTGGGATTAATTCAGGTTAAAATGATGCGTCACAATATATGGATGGGTGTTTAATAAAGAAAAGGACTCGTTCGGAAATCTTCTGAAAAGTCCAGGGCTTACTTGGAAAAGGTCAGGGGTATATATGTGGTGGTTTTAGGGTGCTATAGGGACCTATTTGCGAATACAAAAAGATAGTGGGGTTTTGATTTGAAAAGGAATAAGAAAAAGGGGGGTTTATTAGGGTTTAGGGACTCATCTGCGAAGAAACAGAAAAGGGGAGGGCCTACTTGTGTAAGGACCAGAGAGAGGGGAAGGCTGGACCGCGGGCTGGAAATGGAAAGGGGACAGGGGGTTTTGGGGCAAAAGTGCCATTATTTCTTTCCTCCCTCCACGAACAGAGCAGAGAGAGAAAGGCAGGGAAGACGGCCGGCGGCGGTAGCCGTACCGACGATTCGGGCGGTGATGGCGGTCGGGGACGGAGGGGAAGGAGTGAGTGGAGGGAGGGGAGTCCGCCCCTATACTCACCTCGCGCGGAGGGGGCTCAGGGAGCTCTGCACTCGGCGATGTGCGGGCGGCGGCGACAATGGTTGGGGCGGCGACGCTGTGACGACAGGGAGGCGGCCGGAGTGGTGGGAGAGTGTGGGGGAGTGGTGGAGGTGCTGCGGCGCCCTATATATAGGCTGGAGGAGGGTTTGAGGCAGCGGCCGATGAGAGGGGGCCCTTGGGCGGCACTAGGCCGCCATTAATGGTGGGTCGCGACGTGGCTGGGAGGGGGGGTTTAGCGCGACGGCGAGTGCGCGGCGTGGCGGGGCCGGCCATGGAAGCGCGTGAGGCGGAGCGCGTGGCGTCGGTCGTGTGTGCGGTGGGGGTCAGACGGATCAATGGTGAGCGGCGTGGTGGGGCCGGGGTGGATGCGTGCGCGAGTGTGGCGGTGGCGCGCGGTGGGGGCCAGGCATATGTGGTGGCGAGGTGCGTGGCGACGGCGTGTGGTGGGGGCCAGGCAGAGCAGCAGGGAGTGGTGTGGCAGGGCCGGTGTCGCGCGCGCGGCATGGCTACGTAGCGATGGTGTTCGCGGCGTGAGCATGCGCGACATGGGGATTGAGGAAGAGAGAGGGGCGACGTAGGGGGCGGCGTGGCGACGGCCAGTGCTCGGCACAGTGAATGGGTGGCGCCAGGGCGTGTGGGGGGGCTGTGTGGAGGAGAGATGGCGGCTGTCGGTGGGGTGACCGTGCCGGGAAGGAAGGAGAGGAAAAGAGAAAAAGAAGAAGAAGAAAAGGAAAAGAAAGAAAGGAAAAGAGAGAAAAGAGAGGGAGCGATTTGCGGCGGATTCACCGACGATTGGTCGGGCGCAGCGGTTGACCCGAGAGTGGGCGGTGTGGGATAGGGAGGTAGGGCAGGGAACACTAAAAAGGATTTGATAGAGCTGGGAGGTAAGAGGTTTTGAAAACGAAGTTTTTACCGCGTGGATTATTTGGTGATTTATTTAGGACTAAAAACTTGGGCGTTACATTTAGCTAGGTTCAACCAGCTAAGAGCATTTCCAAAAGTATCTTTATATATTTTCTAACTTACAGAAATAAAGATTTTAGTGAAAAAACACCCTCCAACAGCCTATTCAATTGGATATCCAAATATAGATATCCTATATTCCGGATTTTCTCGCTAGCCAAAGATGGACAGCGAGATGACTCTCTAGACTATGCACAAGATATAGAAAAGCTGTTGGAAAGTATAAAGATATAGAAAATATTTTTTACTAACTCTCCACATGATGATTTAGAGAATATATTTTAGATAGGCTCTTAGAGATGCTCTAAAGGAATCATGTACCTTTTGTCATGCAACTAAAGTTTAGCTGAGTTTTAGCTGCTCCCGTTTGGATTCCTAACAACTAAACTTTAGCTCGTGGATCCAAACAGGTCCTTAAATGGTGTTGGAGGGGAGCGAAAGTTCTTGCCCTCGTCCAGGGCAGTGTCGTTGGCGCCCAGAGGGACGCCGTTACCCCGTTGCGACCGCTACATCAACAAGGACGACTACTTCCTCTACGGCCGGAGCATCTGCTATTACTTTTGTTAACACCGGTAATGATTACATGAGTTTTCCGCATAAGTAGATTCATCGTGTGTAGGTTATGTAAGATCCTGTGGTTAATGTGCTGCTTACGTTCATCGGCAAAATCTAACAATATATATGGTTTTACTTATTAAAGGTGGACATAATGTAGTATATATACTAGTCATATACTCCTATATATTTAGTACTAGCAAATATGCCGGCGCGACACGCGCGTGCTACTTTTATTATGGGGTTACTTTAGACTATTTGGTTGGTGGGTATGTGGGGTAGGTAAAGTAATTTCATGGTGAGAAAAGTAATGCCAAAACGACATATAAACTTTTTAGAAACATCATTTTTTTCTTGTCTGTGAAAACTTTTCACGTCTTTTTCATCATTAGACCTGATACATGGGTCTTTTGTGAGGGGTGGATAGGAATTATTTAGATGAAAAATATTTTGAAAAAACTAGATCCTTATAATATGATAATATAGATAGATAGATAGATAGATAGATAGATAGATAGATAGATACGGCGATTGACTATTTTTTCTGAGTGTGGCCTTGAGAAACTCAGCTAACTCAGGAGCGAGGGGCTGCTCACCTCCTCGAGATTCCGTGTTGTTCCGGACCGTGGCTGTGCCTGCGGTGATGGTAGACGTTGTTGATCTTGAGCAGGAGCTTGGAGTGGGCTTCCTCGGAGACTGTAGTGTTGGCATTGGGCTTTTAGTCCTGGGCGGGGGCTCCGCCCGGGACTAAAGGGTGTCCTTTAGTCCTGGTCGGAGCCCTCGCCCGAGATTAAAATCGCCCTCCTCAACGGCCCGTTTGGGACCGGGACTAATGCTCACATTAGTCCTGACCCTAATTACGTCCGGGACTAAAGGGGATGGATCGAAAGTCAGTTCTCTACTAGCGAGGACACTGCACGTGAGCTTCATATTCATGGTGGAGTGTGGGGGCCGGAGTTGGAGTCGATCTCCTACTGGTGGTTGGTGAAGCTATAGCCGTCGTGAAGGCAATGAAACGTTAATGGCAGGAAGATGCCAAGGTTTGCGGCAGACGCGTGCCACCAGCAGGAAGAGCAGGTGAGACCTAGGGTTACTCACTTGTATACATGGAGATTTTGGCTTTCACAAGATTGGGTAATAGGGCAAGGTGCGCTGGGCGTCCTGATCTCAACAATTTGGAAAGGTTTTGAGAACCGCCTAAAGAAACGGTTCCACATGTTAAAGAAATTGTCTATTTTTCATCTTTTTTTATATAAATTGAGTTCAGCTAAGAAATTTGTGAACTCAACCCTTTAGTCCCGGTTTCCCCAACTGGGACTAAAAGTTCACGGTGTTCAAAAAAATGTCGCACCTTGTGGGATTCGAACCCACAACCCTCTTGCATTGTCTCACGAATAACCTTATAAATAAGAGCATCTCAAGAATCTTTTCTAACTTAAAGAAATAGAAATTTTGGTGCAAAAACACCCTCTAATAGCCTTTTCAATTGGACATCCGAATATAGATATTCTCTATTGCGGATTTCTCGCTAGCCAAAGATGGAGAGCAAGATGACTCTCTAGACTGCGCACAAGATATAGAAGAGCTGTTGGAAAGTATAAATATATAGAAAATAATTTTTAGTCAAATGACTCTCCAAATGATGATTTAGAGAGTATATTTTAGATAGGCTCTTGGAGATGCTCTAACCACCCCACCTACATAACATATGTGACTTCAAGTGGGACGTTTTCCCTTTATAGTAACCCGTGGAGGATCCTTTCGTCCTGGTTGGTGGCTCCAACCAGGACTTATAACCCATTAGTCCCGGGTCAAGCCCCAACCAAGACTAAAAGGGTGATCTTTAGTCCCGGTTGAAGCCATTATCCGGGACTAATGTATGAGACCCTTTGGTCCCGAATTGAGCCTTTTAGTCCGGGTTAGAACTGGGACTAATGCTCATATTAGTTGTTAGAATCGGGAGTAATGCTCAAATTAGTTTTGGGTCCAATTGAAACCAGAACTAATATAGTAGATGAAAAATCTATTTTCTACTAGTGCAATGTCCATCTCTATCTAAAATTTATAAATTATTTGGAAACTTTTTAAATTCAACAATGTCAACAATTTGGAAAGGTTTTGAGAACTGCCTGAAGAAATGGTTGCACATGTTAAAGGAAATTGTATTTTTTGTCATTTTTTCTATAAATTGGGTTCATCTAAGAAATTTGTAGACTCACATACCAATGTCCATCTCTATCTCTAGTGAAATTTATAAATTAGTTGGAAACCTTTTGAAGTCACCAATGTCATGTCTTCACTTGTAACACACCAATGAAGGTTTCACTAGTATTCACCAACCAAGAAATCTATCCTCATACATATAAATAATAAGAACAAGAGTGAAATGTGCCATAAGTCTCTAAACTATTCATGTCTGCTCATCTAGGTCTATGAACTCTCAAAGCAATCATCTCGTTCCTTCAATTTTTCAAGTAGTTCGTTTCAAGTTCACTCAATGTCCAATCATAAAACCATGATTAACACTTACTTTTGAGTACATGGATAGAGAAGAGAATATGGAAATAGTTCAGGGACCTAGCAAATAGCTCATACAGATTATAAGCGCCAAGTGAGAAGAGATTTCAACATTTTGGACCAGTTAAATTGAATCGAATTCTCCGGGTTCTACCGCTAAGAAAAGCAAATTACTATTTTTATTAACACTAAAAACATGCGTTTCATCAAAGTGTAAAGGAAAGAAGAAAATTGAAGCAAGGGGAATGCAAGCCACCGGGAGCTCGATCACAATATATAATATATTAGATGATGCACTTCATATATATTTTCCTAAAACTAAAGATGGACATGAGGGTGCTATCCTTCTCTCTTACACTCCTATATTTACGAATCCGTCCATTATTATTGTCTTCTCAGGGCAGGTACATTGCTACACGTAAGCGGTCTCATAGGTCGTCTCATGCAGTGCCACGTAGGATTTTTCGCTAATATGGAAGAGAGAGCGAGGAGAGAGGAGGTCGTTGTTTCGTGAAACAACCGCCTCATGAGCTAAATTTTAGGACTATGAGACAACTCTTCCACCATTGTACGAGTTTTGTTGCCATGCAACCAATAAAATTTATTTATTTTTCCATAAATTAAGGGATATTGTATTACTACCAGACAACGAAAACAACAATCTATTGTATAAGTTGTCTGATAAGTCGACTCAAGATTACGTATCACTGCATGAGACCGTCTATGAGACGACACCAATGTCCCTGACCTCAACAACACACTGGGAGGAGCTCTCCGGCCTGCATCTCCCCAAAGAACTCGGCCTTGAAGACCGGCGACCTCGCGGCTAGTATGTTCTTGTGCGCGGCGAAAGACTCGCCGGAGACGGCGAAGGTGACGTCGGCTCCGGCCGTGCTCTCCAGGAGCTCGCCGAGGTGCCGGTGCAGGTCGGAGGATGGCATCTGATGACCACCAGCATCCATGGTTTCCTTGAGCACGGTGATGGTGAATTCGACATAGAGGGGAGATGGCTGCCGGAGGAACTGTTCATCCGTAGCCATCCAGCTCCCAATGTAGGCAAGGAGAGAGTTGGGCTAGAGGGGTCATGGACTCCAACGGCTCGAGGCCACAGCTCTCGTGCCCTAGCTCGAGCCGGCCGGTCAGTGTCGCCGTGACGCCATGGCTCGTGCGGGCTTCGCCGAGGAAGGCGAGCTCGAGGCCGACGAAGAAGAGGAAGCCGATGCGCAGGCGTGCCGGGTAGAAACGGATCTCCCAGTCGTACCCGTCGGCTCTGCACCTGGACTTGAAGCAGTCGGAGTTGTTGCTGGCCATGGCCTTGGTGAGGGAGAAGGCGGAGAGCATGAGCACGTGGTCGGAGCGGGATTCCTCGGGGAGGTGAATGCATCTGTGCTTCGCGTCGTCCATGGCGGTGTGGAGTGGTTGGTGATCGATGAATGAAGCCATCTAGGCGCGATAAGACGGCTGGAAAAATTCACAGAAGTACCTATCAGATAACCTCTATCGGTACCGGTAGCCGGCGCTAATACGTCAGTCATTTAGTATCAGGCCTCTTGCCCGGTACTAAAAAGCACCGTCCCAGCCGGTACTAAACAATTTTTGTGCCAAAAAAAATGTTCTCCTGCTCCTATCCTTTGTCTCTCTTCTTATTTTTTTCAACCCATCGCTGTTCTCTCCTTGGTTCTTCCCGTTCTTCCTTTGTTCTTTCCTCAAGAACATGGTCTTTCCTCAAGAATAGGGAAGGACGAGAAACAAGAGATGGGTGGAAAAAAATGAGAGAGAAAAAGCATGAGGAGCAGGAAAAAATTTATTTAGATCACAACACTTAACAATTTAACATGAATTCAACAAGAGCTTAACAGAAAATCACTGCATTCAACCGGATACAAGTCTTGGAAACAACGAAAAATAACAAGGCTCGCCTGGCCGCCGCACGCCGCCGCCCAGCCCCCGCACGCCGGCCGGCTCCCGCGCGCCGCCAGCCGGCCCCCGCGTGCCAGCCTGCTCACCGCGCGCCGGCATGCTCCCGCGCGCCGCCGCGCGGCCGGCCCCCGCGCGGCCAGCTTGCCCCTATAGATCGAGATGGAGATAGAGAGAGGATCAGAGAATGAAGAAAGGAAAGAGCAGAGAGAGAGAGGGGGGAGAAGGGAGAGAACCAGATAAAGGTAAGACCGGATGAGATCGAGAAGGGAGAGAATCAATCGAAGGGAAATAAAGGGTGCTCGTTATCTGCAGTCACATTAGTACCGGGTGGAGCCTCCACCCGGTACTAAATATCTTAAATGCCAGCAACCGGTACTAAATAATGTTTTTTTGATAATGAAGGCGTTTTTAGTACCGGCTGGTGGTTTGAGCCGGTACTAAAGTGTCCCGAGGGTACTGTGCTGCAGAACCGGTACTTAACGCGTGCGTTAGTATCGGTTCTTGCATTACCGGTACTAAATGACAACGATCAATGTGAGTTTTTCTAGTAGTGAGATGATAGCGCCGCCGGCAGGAGATCGATCGGTGATGATAATGATGGAGCTGAGTGTTAGATTAATTGGGCCTTGGCCCATTTAAATCTCAATTAATCAAAGAATTAAAGGTCCACTAATAAATGCTAGGGAATTAAATCCTGGATGGAGAGTCAACGGGAATACTAACCAACTTAAATAGTGGACCAACTGTGGACCACTTGTGAAGTTGGTAAAAGGAGGCCGTGGCCGTGGCCGTGCCGTGCCGTGCCGAGACGAGACGAGACGAGACGAGACGTGTCGAGTGGCTGAGAGTAACTGATGACGTTTAATGGCATTATTGGGCTGACCAATAACTGACGTCATTATGGCCATTGCTGCCTCATGGAGTGTCCAGGTTCATCCCCCCTCATCCTCTGGTCGCCTATATAAGAGGGGCTCCCTCCCATAGCCAGATACATAAGCACTCTCCCTCACAGGTACTCCTTTAGGAGACCTCTCTCTTCTCCCTGTTTTTGCTGCTCTCTTGCATTCCCAACGCAAGCCTTGCGCGCACACAGCTTGCGTGAGCAGTTGCCTCCAAACCTCCCTGTTTAGTGATCCTGCTCGGGATAGGCAGGCAATAAGGTTTTTGGGGAGCGTACGAGTACACGCCTGTGAACGACTACTTCCTGGTGGCCAACTTCAACAACCCGAACGACTACTTCCTGGTGGTCAACTTCAACAACCCGAACGACTACTTCCTGGTGGTCGTCTTCCTCACGTCTACGTCCCGGTGACCGTTCGAGGGACTCCACTGCACCGAAGTAGATCGACTACTTTGAGCAAGGCTAGTCGATGATGGTTAACACTATTCCTCCAGCTGGTGACGGCGCATCCGGTGCCTCCGGTACCGGCCCCGCCTCTGGGTACATCCTGAACATCCTCTTGTTCTTGTTTCGGTTTCTCTTGTTCATGTTACATCCTGAACATCCTGAACACTAGCACATGTTATACTACCACTGGATCACTCACTGCTGTCGTGAATTTGTTGATAATTTCTGGAATTAAAATATACCGAATGATGCCTATATTTCTAACAATCCAAAAACCTTATGTTAATAGTAGGCTTTCGGTAGCTGGTTTTGCCGCATCAATCAAACCAAATGTGTTCGATGGGTCTAATTACAAACGTTGGCGCGAGAGAGTCACGCTGTGGTTGACAGCAATGAACATCATGCATGTCATACAGGGGAAGCCCGAACAGTTCACTCCAGAGGAGGAGCGGGCTTTCGTGGCGGCCGATAACCTGTTTAGAGGTGCCATCATGAGTGTTCTCGCTGAAAGCATTGTGGACACGTACCTCTTGCTGCCGAGTGGCAAAGATGTTTGGGATGCGCTTGAGGCTAAGTTTGGGGTCTCTGATGCTGGTGGCGAGCTGTATGTCATGGAACAACTCTTTGACTACAAGATGGTTGAAGACCGTCCTGTGGTAGAGCAGGCCCATGAGATCCAGGCGCTGGCTAGAGATCTTGAGAACTATAGCAAGGATGCCCCATGTCGGTTGCCTGACAAGTTTGTGGCTGGAGGTATTATCCCCAAGTTGCCACCTTCTTGGAAGGATTTTGCGACCTCTCTGAAACACAAGAGACAAGAGTTTACTATTGTCGATCTCATCGGCACTCTTGATGTGGAAGAGAAGGCGAGGGCAAAAGACCAACGTGGTAAAGGGATTGCTGGATCTTCTAGTGCCAACTTGGTGCAAAAGAAGAACTTCAATGCATCCAACAAAAAGAAGAACAAGCCGCAACAGAACCAGACAAAGACTAATCAGACGGCTCAGTTCAAGAAGAAGAAGAAACCGCCGATGGGGCATTGTTATTGTTGTGGTAGCCCGGACGACTTTGCTGCAAAGTGCCCTCACCGCAAGGACAAGAACAATGGCGGCAATGGTGGCAGTGCCAACATGGTTGTTAGTGAGACTGGTGGAACGTCGGGGTACGGTAATCTTTTACCTACAGTTCTTTCAGTATGTCATTCACCCGATTGGTGGATTGACACTGGTGCTAATATTCATGTTTGTGCTGACATTTCCTTGTTTGCTTCTTACCAGGCAGGCGGGTCTTCCTCCGTGTTGATGGGGAACAGATCACATGCGCGTGTTCTTGGTGCTGGTTCGGTCGATCTGAAGCTTACTTCGGGAAAGACCGTTCGACTGAAGAACGTGCAGCATGTCCCCACCATCAAAAAGAACTTAGTCAGCGGGTCTCTTCTGTGTAAAGATGACTTTAAACTAGTCTTTGAATCCAATAAATGTGTAATCTCTAAATTTGGAAGTTTTATTGGAAAAGGTTATGATAGCGGAGGCTTGTTCCGCTTTTCTTTGTCAGACAATTGTAATAAAGTTGTGAGCCATGCTGCAAACGTTAATACTGAATCTAATGCTTGGCATTCGCGACTCTGTCATGATAATTTTGGTGGTATGATGCGTCTTGCAAAACTGAGCTTAATTCCGAAATTCACCTTAGTCAAAAATTCTAAGTGTTATGTGTGTGTTGAATCAAAACAACCTCGCAAGCCTCATTTCGCGGCTGAGGCGAGGAACTTGGCACCTCTAGACTTAATTCATTCCGATCTGTGCGAGATGAATGGTGTGTTGACAAAAGGTGGTAAAAAGCACTTCATGACTTTAATAGATGATTCTACTAGATTTTGCTATATTTATTTGTTGAAGTCTAAAGATGAAGCGTTACAGTATTTTAAAATCTATAAAGCTGAGGTAGAAAATCAACTTGAGAGAAAGATCAAAAGAGTTAGGTCTGATCGCGGTGGAGAGTATTTTTCTAATGTATTCACTGCGTTCTGTGAGGAACATGGAATAATTCATGAGAGGACACCTCCCTACTCACCTCAGTCAAATGGGGTAGCCGAAAGAAAGAACCGCACTCTGACTGACTTGGTTAATGCCATGTTGGATACAGCGGGACTTTCCAAGGAATGGTGGGGTGAGGCTATATTGACTGCATGTCATGTCCTGAATCGTGTTCCTATGAAGAACAAACAGATAACACCATTCAAGGAATGGGAAAAGAAAAAGCTAACCCTTTCATACTTACGGACTTGGGGATGTTTGGCCAAAGTGAATGTGCCCATAACCAAGAAACGTAAATTGGGACCTAAGACTGTTGATTGTGTCTTTCTTGGTTATGCTTTCCATAGTGTAGGTTATAGATTTTTAATAGTAAAATCTGGAGTACCTAACATGCATGTTAGTACAATTATGGAGTCCAGAGACGCTACATTCTTTGAGGACATTTTTCCTATGAAAGAGGAAGCTAGCACGTCTAGTCATGAACTGTCTATTAATAAAGAACCTAGAGAACCTGTTGTTTCGATAGAACACAATGAACACACACATGTGGAAAATCCTGAGGAGGATGACAGTGAAGCTCTTAGAAGGAGCAAGAGACAGAGGACTGCAAAGTCCTTTGGTGATGATTTCATTGTGTACCTCGTGGATGACACCCCTAGAACCATTGAAGAGGCATATACCTCTCCAGACGCTAACTATTGGAAGGAAGCAGTTCGGAGTGAGATGGACTCTATTATGTCTAATGGTACTTGGGAAGTCATGGAACGTCCGTATGGGTGCAAACCTGTAGGATGCAAGTGGGTGTTCAAGAAAAAGCTTAGGCCTGATGGTACTGTTGAGAAGTACAAGGCAAGACTAGTGGCTAAGGGATATACTCAGAAAGAAGGAGAGGACTTCTTTGACACTTACTCGCCGGTTGCCCGATTGACCACCATTCGAGTACTGCTTTTTCTGGCAGCTTCCCATGGTCTTCTCGTTCATCAGATGGACGTTAAGACAACTTTCCTAAATGGAGAGTTGGAGGAAGAGATCTACATGGATCAGCCAGAAGGTTTTGTAGTGGAAGGTCAAGAAGGAATGGTGTGTAAGTTGGTAAAGTCTTTGTATGGCCTTAAGCAAGCTCCTAAGCAGTGGCATGAGAAGTTCGACAGAATTTTAACGTCAGTTGGCTTTGTTGTGAACGAAGCTGACAAGTGTGTGTACTATCGCTATGGTGGGGGCGAAGGAGTGATCTTGTGTCTGTATGTAGATGACATACTGATATTTGGGACAATGCTTAATGTGATTAAGGAAATCAAAGAGTTTTTGTCTCAGAGTTTTGAGATGAAAGATTTGGGAGAGGCTGATGTGATCCTAAATATTAAGCTAGTGAGAGAAGGAGATGGTGGGGTTGTTCTCACACAATCCCGCTATGTGGAGAAGGTTTTGAGTCGTTTCGGATATAATGACTGCAAGCCAGCTCCAACACCTTATGATGCTAGTAAAATATTACGGAAGAACAAAAGAATAATGAGAGATCAGCTGAGATACTCCCAGATCATTGGTTCACTAATGTACCTAGCCAGCGCTACTAGACCCGATACCGCGTTCGCTGTGAGCAAACTGAGCCAGTTTGTGTCAAATCCAGGAGATGCTCATTGGGAAGCTCTTGAACGGGTAATGCGTTTTCTGAAAGGTACTATGGACTATGGAATTCACTATACGGGGTACCCTAGAGTACTGGAGGGTTACAGTGATTCAAACTGGATATCCGATGCAGATGAGATTAAAGCCACAAGTGGATATGTTTTCACACTTGGAGGTGGCACTGTCTCCTGGAAGTCTTGCAAGCAGACCATCTTAACGAGGTCAACTATGGAGGCAGAACTCACTGCATTGGACACCGCCACTGTTGAGGCCGAATGGCTTCGTGATCTCCTTATGGATTTGCCGGTAGTTGAGAAACCGATATCGGCTATCCTCATGAACTGTGATAATCAAACTATGATTGTCAAGGTGAATAGTTCAAAGGATAACATGAAGTCCTCTAGGCATGTAAAGAGGCGGCTGAAATCTGTCAGGAAAATGAGAAACTCCGGAGTGATAGCCTTGGACTACATCCAAACGACTAAGAACCTGGCAGATCAATTCACAAAGGGTCTTTCATGTAACGTGATAGACAATGCATCCAGGGAATTGGGCCTGAGACCCATGTGTGTTACTCAGTAGTGGTAACCTGTCCTATGTGATCGGAGATCCCGTGAATTAGGATGGTGAAACAAGCTACTGTTTAACTAAGAGAAGAGAATCTTTGAAAAGGGCTCATTCCAATGGAGGTGCATTTCTCTTCTAAGTCTGTATGGCAGGTTGCTGAAAACTTTAATGTGATCCGAGTGGCTCAATAAGGGCAAAGATGTTGACCTATAGAACATCTCAAAGGATTGCACCTATACGGGTTCGATTGCTAGTCACAATCTATGAGAATTAGTCAAGCTTGTTTGCACAAAACTGTCAATTCAAGGCATAGTCCATTGGTCAGTTGTGAACAAGTGTAGCTCTTGCCCCAGGTGGATGTTCAACTTAACAGTCCCCGCCATGAGGCCAGTATATCAAAACAACAGTTGAGACGAGAGTATTTTCTTGTGTACCTTGAAATTCTTGGTGGGGATTGTTAGATTAATTGGGCCTTGGCCCATTTAAGTCTCAATTAATCAAAGAATTAAAGGTCCACTAATAAATGCTAGGGAATTAAATCCCGGATGGAGAGTCAACGGGAATACTAACCAACTTAAATAGTGGACCAACTGTGGACCACTTGTGAAGTTGGTAAAAGGAGATGGGCGTGCAACACGCGCGCGCGCTCGCTCGCCTCGCCGAGCCGGGCCGTGGCCGAGGCCGTGGCCGTGGCCGTGGCCGTGCCGTGCCGTGACGAGCCGAGCCGAGCCGAGTCGAGACGTGACGTGCCACTCTGCGTGTGCTGTGTTATGAACCTTTTGCCACAAATGACATTGATTGAGTCTTAAACGTTACCAGTAACTGCCGATTTGATGGCTGAGAGTAACTGATGACGTTTAATGGCATTATTGGGCCGACCAATAACTGACGTCATTATGACCAATGGAGTGTCCAGGTTCATCCCCCCTCCTCCTCTGGTCGCCTATATAAGAGGGGCTCCCTCCCATAGCCAGATACATAAGCACTCTCCCTTTCAGGAGACCTCTCTCTTCTCCCTGTTTTTGCTACTCTCTTGCATTCCCAACGCAAGCCTTGCGCACACACAGCTTGCGTGAGCAGTTGCCTCCGAACCTCCCTGTCTAGTGATCCTGCTCGGGATAGGCAGGCAATAAGGTTTTTGGGGAGCGTACGAGTACGCGCCTGCTCGCTGCTGTGAACGACTACTTCCTGGTGGCCAACTTCAACAACCCGAACGACTACTTCCTGATGGTCAACTTCAACAACCCGAACGACTACTTCCTGGTGGCCGTCTTCCTCACGTCTACGTCCCGGTGACCGTTCGAGGGACTCCACTGCACCAACTCGTCACTGCACCGAAGTAGATCGACTACTTCGAGCAAGGCCAGTCGAGGATGGTTAACACTATTCCTCCAGCTGGTGACGGCGCATCCGGTGCCTCCGGTACCGGCCCCGCCTCTGGGTACATCCTGAACATCCTCTTGTTCTTGTTTCGGTTTCTCATGTTGTTCATGTTATTTAGGAGAATTAACTTGAACACTGGCACATGTTATATTACCACTGGATCACTCACTGCTGTCGTGAATTTGTTGCTAATTTCTGGAATTAAAATATACCGAATGATGCCTATATTTCTAACACTGAGTCGGCGCGCGCCGGTCGTGTAGGAGAACGCCGGCGGGCGAGACGTACGGCTGCCGCACGCCGCCTTGGTTTATTAGGGCCTGTTTGTTTCAGCTTTTGGGGAGCTTTTGCACCTCGGCTTTTCAACCTTCTAAAAGCCAAAAAGCTCCCGGAAGCTAAAAGTCCAAAAGCACGTTTTGAGGAACTTCTGGCTTTTGGGTTTCGAAAGTTTTTTGGCTTTTGGAACGTTGAAAAGCTGAGGTCCAAAAGCTGAAACAAACATGCCCTCAGGAGAGATGCAACCTAGCTAGGGTTTTGCGATGTGAGGGCGGAGCTTGTGTATGTTTAGGGAGGCTGCCGAATTTTAGCTTCATGTGCGTGGATCGGGCCGGCACAGGCTGGGATTCCTGATCTGCAAAATTTTAAGCCCAACTCCTGGTCCGAATCAAGAACGCAAGAGCAATCCCATCAAGTGTGAATTGATCGTACGTGGGTTTGTAAGATATTTTTATAGTGAAATCTGTCACGTGGGTTGAGTTCTCAACTCAGCGTGAGTTGTCGTATTTTTTTATATTTATTTTAGAAATTAACCAACGCGTTTTTTAACGGTAGGTGGCGTCCCGTCGATAGCGAGACACCTATGACGATTTCGTGAATATAAAGATCGAATCTGCCTAGTCTCTGCTCATATGAGCATGATTTGATACGTGTATTCATAGAGGCAGGGTTTACGTACTTGTATTCATAGGAGTTACTATTAGTACATATGAGTACCTGTGTCTGGTCTTTTATAAAAAAAAATAATCAGGCAAAGTATCTTTATTTTTGCACTTTATAAGATCACGATATGTTAGATCAAGCTATGTTATTAAATCAGGCAAAGGCAAACCATGAACACGTGTGACCTCGCGGCGAGTATGTTCCTGTGCGCGGCGAAGGACTCGCCGGAGACGGTGAAGGTGCGACGTCCGCTCCGGCCTTGCTCCGCAGGAGCTTGCCGAGGTGCTGGCGAAGGTCGGAGCACGGCACGCGTATGGCTTCCCGCTCTGATCTCACGGTGATGGTGCACTCCACGGTTAACGAGCTCGGTGCATCCCTAGCAACCCCGGTGGCAACGTTTGCTTCGAAGGTGAGGTCGGAGGGGTCCGTGAAGGTCTTGGACGTCGGCCTCACTTCTACCGGCTGGACGCCGGAGCTCCGGTGATCTAGCAGACGCATGGTAAGGTTTTGAAGATTACTAAATCAATGCTAACTAAAAAAATGTGAATACATCTCTGTCTCTACGTAATAAAAAAGTATGGACTGATTCAGCGGTGCATCGTAACTTTACAAAACCCTCATTATATTCAACCCAGCATTGTTTAGTATGTTGTTTAGTTTTTTAAGAAAATGTATCATCTACCAACCCACAACACTCACAACACCTCGTCTCCTCTCGTTGTCCCACACCATTGCACGCACCCCTTCGTCTTCTCACGTTGTTCGTATATCCGTTGTCGTCCCGCCGTCGTTCATCTTATTCTCACGTTGCTCGTATCCACGTTGTTGTCCCTCCGTCGTCCATCTTCTCACATTGCTCGTATCCCCGTTGTTCCCGGACGTAGTGTCTGCTGAGAATCTCTCATTTGTCATGCTTCTCGTATGCAAAATCGGTAGCGTCTATGACTCCCACGCGTCTTTGCTAATAAAATCTTCTTCACTCGTAGCAACACACAGATACATTTGCTATATGGTTAAAGAAAATAAGTTAACAGAGTCTGGACAAGAGGATCGGAAATATCTCGTCAATCTGTGGCAGACAATAAAGCCGTCTTCTGAATCTAGATTATATTAAACATCGATCTGCATGTTATATTTAGAAATCGTCGGGAGTATAGTAAGTACGTGAACGTGACGCACACTAACATCAGCAACCCGTCTGTGATATATAATAGAAAAAAATAAAAAGCCATAGAGCAGCTAGTAGAATCGCAATAGAGTGATTCTCAGTAACAAAATATTCGGAGATCACAGTACTGTCTTTACAAATTACAATTACCGGAAGAGTTAATTTAGCAACTCCTGATAGCTAACTCCCCGGTATCCACCCTAACGTAAGAGCCCCTAGTCATGCACATGCACCAAAATAGTCTAGGAGTTATCGAACTTAACACCAGTGGAAAACTCTCTATCAGTCCCGATTGCAAAGGGGTTTTAGTCCTAGATTTGCAATCGGGACTAAGGCCATATTTGGTTTGGAGGGGCTTATAATAAGTGCATCCAAATAAGTCTCTTTTTAACCAACACGAGGGGTTTATAGACTTATTTTCATAATCCTTTCATAAGCTCATAAGCCTCTAGAGAGATGCTTTCGAGGCTTATTTGTCATGAACTCAACAAGAATCGCGAGCCTAAAGAACCAAATACTTTTTGAAGCTTATTATAAGCCTCTCCATATGAGGGGCTTATTATAAGCCTCTCCATATGAGGGGCTTATAATAAGCCTCTTCAAACCAAACATGGCCTAAAAGTACCGGCCGTACCGGCCAAACATGGCATAAAAGTACCGGCCGTACCGGCCTTTAGTCCCGGTTGCAACAATCAGTTGGTAATACCAACAGTGACTAAAGGGGAGGGGCTGACTAGCCTGCACACCCTTTTTTATTTTTCCTTTCTACACTGTTTTCTCTTTTATTATTTTTTGTTTACTAATTAATCTACATATTGAACAATACTATTATACGTCTGTATATGTTTGAGATACTATATCATATACGTTAAATGAAACATATAAAAATGTGGTTAATACATATATTATTACAAAATAAGGTTAAAACGTGAAACTTATATACATACTAGCAAGAATCACGTGCGATACGCACATTTAATAGAAAATAAAATTACGTAAACATTAGGAGATTTTCGTAAAATTATGATGGTTTGATTACAATGTATCAGAGGATATAAATAAAGGATATAAATAAGCCAAGCCTTCGTTGGTACCCGTCGTAACAACTCTGAAAAAAGCGAATACCATAAGATGATCCAAACTACATATTAGTTTCGAATACAAGCGTGGAAACGCAAGGAACTGTATAGACGTTATGGATCAAATATTGGGAAATTAAAGATCGACCTAGTTAAACACAAAGCAAGTCGATCACATACTCCAATCCCATTTCCATATACTTCCTTCCGCTGGTTTAATCCTCATTCTTCCAATCGCAGCCTTTAGAATCTCAGTCACCATCGAAGGGCTACTCGCCTCCAGATTCCTGTACCCGTCAGTCGCCAGGACAGCCTCAAGAGTTTCAGGTGATCCTCCACCGATGAACTCGATGCACTTAGCCTTGAGCTCTGAACAATTGTGCTTCTCTGCTAATGCCAATGTCGATGCTGCTGTACCAACATCGATGCCAACGGAGAGCCTGCCCTCACAGATCACCTTCAGCCTCTCCAGCCCATACCTGTCAGCAGCTACCAGTAGATGCTGAGCCATTGCCGTCGACATCTCCGCCGCCGCATCCGGCTGCTTCTTGTCAAGCTCAGGCTCCATGTCGTCGGTGTAGATGAAGTGAAGCATGGCCTCGAACACCTCGGCGTCCATGTCCTGGACCTCGACGACGTGCCGTGAGCTCCGATCCGCCATGGCTCCGAAGAACTGAGCCATGAACACAGGCGATCTCGCTGCCAGTACGCTCTTGTGCGCGGCGAAGGTCTCGCCGGACACGGTGAAGGTCACGTCCGCTCCGGCCCTGCTCTCCAAGAGCTCGCCGAGATGTTTCCGCAGATCGCCGGAGCACGGCCGCCGCCGGCAGATTGCATCCGGATACGATTCTTTCTGCATCTGCACGCTGATGGTGCATTCCACGGTTAGCGAGCCTGGCGCATCCCTAGCAAATGCGGTTGCGACGTTGGTTTCAAAGGTGAGATCTGAGGGAGACGACGTGAAGGTCTTGGTCGTTGGCATCACTGGTATGGGTTGAACACCGGAGGTCTTGTAATCCAGCAGCCGGATGCTCAGGTTCGCCGCCACGGTATGCTTCCGTGCTCCGGGGAGGAAGACGATCTCGATCGTTGAGAAATACAGAGGAGGGTGGTAGAAGCGTGCGGGGTAGAAACGGATCTCCCAGTCGTAGCCGCCGCCGGCGACGCTGCACCTGGACTTGATGCCGTCGGTGTTGTTCCGGATGGTGGCGTTGGTGACGGCGAAGTTGTCGATCTTGAGGCGGTGCACGGCCACGGAGCTCAAGACCTCGGTGAGGTCAGTGGTGCAGCTGTGCTTCATGTTCATGGCGGAGAGGAGAGCGAGGCGGTGGCCGGAGTTGGAAGTGTGGTGGGGAAATTAACCGCCGTGAAGGCGAGGAACAGGGACGAGGGGAATAATACCGGCAAGGAGAGAGCGAGCGCAGGAGAGATGGAGCTGCTTAGGGTTAGGCGTCGTGGAGATGCTTATCTACATGGAGGTTAGTTGTGGGCTATTGGAATTAATAGTTATTGTTTCACGAGATTAGGCTATTCGAATTAATCAATAATAATATAATTGTATCTTGATCCGATTCCAAGTAAACATCAATCGGGTCCGACCGGGTTTCCTGATCTGGAAAATCTAAATTCCAAACCCTCTGGACAGAATCAAGAACAGAGAGGGCGCGCGCGTTCGGTATGGATTCACTGGAAATGTTAATCAGGTATCATTTTCTGTAGTTAGAAGTAACTTTTCATAATTTTTATTCACTAGTAAGTAACTTTCTCATGCATTTAGTTCAATATTAAGTAGCTTTTTCATTTTTTTTTACTTAACAGTAAGTAACTTAACACTCAGTTTCATTGGCATGGATATTGTGAAATTTTTGCTACTGGGCTGAAAAGTTAGATTATGGAACACCTGATCATTGCTTTTGTGATCCTAGCATGAACATGGCTTGTCTTTTTAGCAACTTCAAATACTGTGGTTATTTGTTTTGTGATAATTGGATGGTGCAATCATATTGGCCTGATAGCTTGTCAGTTTTTGCTGATTTTATCTTTTTTTGACCTTTTTTTTGCATGCGTGTAGCTAAGTCAGGTTAGTGCATATTGTGTGCTGCAGGGATATCTCTTTACAACCAGCTGTAAAGACATATTAATTAGGTATATTCCACACACACCTCCCATCTATGTTACTTTACTGATTTTTTTTCATTTCACTACCTTGAGTTATCAACCATAATTGGGGTGACGGTATTATGTCTAGCTGTTGAGTACAATGTTGAGGAAAATTCCACAGAGTGGTATGCTGCATTTTTATACATTTTTTTGCATACCTAATCATCTTGGTCAAGTATAATTAATTAAGATACATTTGATTTTTTTATTTAAGCTGTAAAAGGAGAACATATTGCATGACACTATGAAGTCTGCCCATAACAATCTTTTTTGCAATGCGTTATAAACCCACTATCATGAATTTGAGGTCACAATTGTCACTACCATTGCACTATTCTTCTGGTAATGGAATATATCTTTGTTGTGAATGGTTAAGTAACAAATCACTATTTCACATGAGATTAGAAGTCAGTAATGATCTACCGATGTGAAATAGGAAGTAACCAGAGCTTAATTTCAAACATATAGGAAGTGACTAAACTTTGGTTGACATATTGGAAGCAATTAGCTCCTCATTTCAAACATTTAGTTAGTAACTTGCCATCTATTCACACTACATAGGAAGTAACTAGTCCCTGCTTTTTAAATATACATTATGTAAATAGCCATTAATTTATATGAGATAGCAAATAGTTCAAGTTTCCTCTACTTTTTATGGAATTTTGCAGTTGCATCCAAGTCAGAACTAGGGCATATTTTTGGTGGTCGGGCATGTGTTCTCGACATCCAGTGATTGCCACATATTCAATAGGCATGTCACAATCACATTGCCTCCCAAATTGTGATAGCTGATTCTTCTATGTTGATACTTTCAGCTTTTCGGATGTTAGCTAAAATAGAATTACCATGCTATGAATCTCAGATCGTTATGCCTGATGTTTTATCATGCTTAGTTTTATTCGATGTTTCTAATATAGCATTCTTTAAAGTTACAAAACTTAAATAGATAGTATAGCAGTAGCTCTAGTGTTTTTTAGTGGGTGTTGACTTGCATAAGTCTTTAATTGGGGCAATAAAAATCCAATGGTGCTTCTATGTGCTATGTGAAATAACTAATTATTTAAAGTACACTGCAAGTAAATTGCCCCTGATGTGGAACATTCAGGAAGTAACTAATGCTGTATTTATATTACATAGGAAGTAACTTGCCCTATCTTTAGTCACATAAGAAGTAACTAGTTGTTTATTTAGATTAGACAGGAAGTTACTTGGCCCTGTTATTCTACCATGTTGATACTATTATGTTTTTGCAAGCATATTCAACGCATGTTTCTCCTATTTAGTAACTTTCCTTGCATGACATGCGTATGTATAACTGATGAGGCATTTTCCCTTTCACCCTTGGTGTCATGTTCTGATGTATCTCTTTCTACATGAGCAAAATCTGTATAAGTTGGGGGCATCCCCTCATTGTTCTTTCTGGCAGACTCTAGGGTTACATCTTCGTTGCTATCTTGATTTATCATGTTTGCTGGAGCATTTTATTGTGCCTATCAGTTGGACATAGAGTGGGCATGCAACTAAATATGAGTTTACACAAGCATGTGGTTTTAGTTTCCATTGGCTGGTAACAACTGAACCAAGTCACTTTTACATCTTTCTTGCCTTTATTATCAGGGTTAGGCATTTGGTGAGAAAAAACCTTGGGCTGCATAAATATTATTTTGTACTTTTGTTGTAGAGTTTTGGACCTAGCAAAGCCTAGTGAAAATTAAATTTCAAGATTGTTCCCTGCTAATGCTTGGGTTTGTACAATTTGCCACCTAATACTTTGAAAATTCCTCCTCACTATTGATATTAGACACCATGTTCCTTCAATCAGTTAGTTCTTGAGATGTATTTTTTGCTTTTTATCATTGGATGCGTTTTCTCATAACTTGTGGCCTTTTTGTTCGTGCAGATAGTGTATATAGAGGGAGGGGGACAACTGTATCTCTTGAAATGCAACATGATATGCGGTATGCTTTTAATATAGGGAAGTACCTTATTGTTCGCTTGCATAATGTGCATAGTAAATGATCCTATTTTTATACATCTAGGAAGTAACTTACCGTGCATTTACTCAGTGCAAAACACGCAGACGCGTCCACGAAGGGAAGAGATGGGTTTCTTTCCATTTTTGGTTACTGGATCTTGGGATTACTATTTTAGGTAAATTGTGGGGGCTCTCCGGATAAGACTAAAGGGAGAGGGCTCTCCGTGTAGTCACCTCCATAAACTAAACTAAACTAAACTAAAATATATAAACTAAACTAAACTATATAAACTAAATTAAACTATATAAAATAACCTAAACTAACTTAACTTACCGGCGGGAGGAGCGGAAGGACCGCGGCCGGGAGGAGCGCGGCCGGAGGAGCACGGTCGGGGGCGGGCAGGGTTGGGGCTGCGGCGTGGCGGAGCCCGGCGTTGGGGGTGGCGTCGCAGCAGGAGAGGCCAGCACGCGACGGTGGCGGCCGGCGTCGGGGGTGGCGGCGGCCGGCGTCGGGGCAGCTCACGTGGGGAGGAAAAATTGCGGGCGACGTGTGTGGTGAGCAGCTTACGGCGTGCAGGTTAATTAGGGTGGCCACGTTTGCCGTGCGCCTAGATCTGAGACGTACGGCAAACATTTTGTAATCTCTAAGACTACCTCGTGGGTCCGACTGTGACCTAGGTGCACGACAAACTCTTACTTTTTTATGTATTTCGTGTCGAAGGCATGTGGGCCCGGCTGTCTTTGTCGTGCGTCCCTATTCTAGGCGCACGACAAAGACTCTTGTTTGTCGTGCGCCTAGGTCCTCGGCGCATGGCAAAGACTGCTTCTATCATTTCATGCAACTCTCAACTCCTAATTTTAGTGAACATGAAATCCAAATTTTTATTCCAATTCGCTGGTAGAGCTTACCACTACAACCAACAATATGAATATCATTTTTACAACACTTTGTTCTATTATTTTCATGAACTTATTACTCAAATTGAAATTTATGTCCATTAAAATTTCATAATTAGAGGTAATATACTAAAATTATCAAATGAATGCGAAAAATTACAATAAATTAACATGAGACAATCTATGTTGTTCGTTCAATACAAAAAAGATTGTGAAGTCAAAATCCAAATTGAACTTTCCTAAGACTTCAAACCTAATCACGTGACTCTCAACGCTCTGAAACTTCTCGTGAGATGCATTGATTTTTGAACACCATAGGTAACGAATTATTCAAAACCTTATCAATTATTTACCACAACTTCCACATAGGATATCATGAGTTCTGGACAAATCTCATGATTTTCAAACCTTTTTTGCATTTTATACAATTAAAAAACAATCCAACCGCACGTGGATCTTCATGCTTCGCTAAAAAAATGTTCATAATTTCATATAAATTCATGGGTAATGTCTTAAAAATAACTCAATTATATGAATATTATTTTTTTCATGAACTTTACTCTATTATTTTCTATACTTGCAGTTCAAATTTGACTTCAACGAAAAAAATCCTTTAAAAGACAGAAAATTGTTATATATAGTAAACATATCGAGATTTGTATCAAATTGGAATATATAGTACAAAATAATATTTTTGTGTTAGACAAATAGAAAAGGGACAGAAATCAAATTTTTTGTACCTTTGTCGTGCGCTTGGGGAAATGCACGGCAAAAGTGGAAGTTTGCCGTGCGCCAACTGGACACGCACGGTAAACATTTATCTTTGCCGTGCGCTTCCCCAAGGACGCAGTCAAAGGCCAGCACATGCATGTCACGTGCGATGTCCGTTACAGGCCAAGTGACGGCCGTCCGTGCCACGTGCAAGTGGCGCTCTTTCGTCGTGCGCCGTGGGAGGGGCGCACGATAAAGGTTTAAAGTTTGCCATGAGCCTTCTTGTGGCGCACGGGAAACCTTAACGGCCGTTGCTGGCAAGACGGTCGAGGCACAGTCGCTGGCAAGACGGTCGAGGCAGGTGCCGTGCACGTGCCAGGTATTTTGCCGTGCACCCCGTGGACGACGCACGGCAAAGTGACGGTTTGCCGTGCGCCCTCTGTCTGACGCACAAAGAAAGGTATTTTCGCCGTGTGCCTGTTTTGTGCCGTGCATTTTTTTGCGGACGCATGGCAAAGGTGAGCTTTGTCGTGCGCCCGATATAAAGCTCATGGCAAAAGTTCAGGGGCACGACAATTTTACGTTTTCCGGTAGTGTGTTCCTATTCTGTCGAGCTTTATTTTGGAAGTTTGAATTTGAACATGCTGCATGGTGGTGACCTGGTGACCAACAGAATTTGTAGCCGTTGAAAATGCTTTCCCGGTCCCCTCATTGCGAGCAAACTTGTGGATTGAAATATTACCTTAACGGTAGCTCGGAATATAGATAATAGATATATATGTGAGAAAATACGTCAGCCGTTCAGGAATGGATTGGAGAAGATAAAGAGCAGGCCGGAGAGCACACTAGTACTTATATATAGACACAGATGAATGTAGATATATACACAGTGTATTCGAACGTCTTCCTGTCAATCACTGAGAGCTGAAGGTCGACGATACTTATATATAGACACAGATGAATGTAGATACACAGCGCGTCTCGTTTGCCTCTGGAACAAACATGCATACGCATTATTGCACAGATTCGAGATCAATGGTAGCTCCACTTGATGAACGTTATTAATTACTTGGCCTTCATGGACATTAGTAGTCACAGCAGAAACATCATGGTTGACACAGTTGGCAGAATTGAGTAGTAGTGAATGTCGTGCGGCGTGCCATATGTGTAGCTGAAGGTTTTTCAGCTAGCACCGCAACTCGTCTACATGATGGCACCACAAAGTGAAAACACTGCGTAGTCCATGGATTATCAGATTACAGGGTGGAGGGGACTACTGATACTGACCTCGACCATGATATGGAATAAAAAACAAAACAAAAGGAAAAAAGAATAGAGAGAGCGTGAGCGAGTGAGTGAGTACAACCCTGGTCAACTTTTCACAAAAGACGTGTCAGTCATCCAAGGCCTTGTTTAGATCCCAATTTTGGGAGTCCAAAGTTTGGACTTTGCAATTATTACGTCACTGTAGCATTTCATTTGTATTTATGAAAAATTGTCCAAACATTGATTAATTAGGCTCAAAATGTTCGTCTCGCAAAGTACAACAAAAATTTGCAATTAGTTTTTGATTTCATCTACATTTAATACTCCATGCATGTGCCCACATTTTGATGTGATGGGAATCTTGTTTTGCATAGTGGAATTTGAGGGTGAAATTTGAGAAGTCGGGCCTGATTCTTCAATACACGAAGCCTACTAGTCCGTGTGTTTAAAAATATATGAATAATAACCTAACTAGTTAAAAACTAAATAATTAGCATAATGTTTCATATTATTGCCTAGCTCAGATGTAATTTGCGCTTCCATGATCGAACTTGAGTTATTCAGACCACGTTTTGAAAGGTTACTCGCTCCACCACAGGAGTACTAGGTTTTAACAGGTCAGGACTATATCCATCATGCCAAACCACGCCTTCAATTCATCGGTTCTACTGATGATGTGGGTGGTCAGTTCTAGCAAAATAGGGGAAACAAAGGATGAAAAAAGCTCCCAATTTTATATAGTACGTGCATGTGAGAGGTTGTTTGAGAAGCAAGAGAATGACACAGATGTGAGCTGAAGTGGATGGAGCAAATTAGCTTTAATATGTCAATTGGTCCATGGAGTGTACCATTCGAGAAGATGTGCTGCGTGCATGTGCAGCCCACTAAATGTATGACATCAGGAAATCCAACATTGTAATGCTGTAAATTAAATGCCAAGCATGAAGTGACGATGATAATAAGTTTTCTATTTTGTGACCTATGTCGTTTCACTACGTGAAAAACAGACATTTGTAACCGGCGCGGATGATGAAGGATCGAAATGGCGACCTGAGAGGGGGTAGTGAATGGGAGCCGATAAAAATTTCTTCTCGAAACTCGGCCTATATCCCAAAACCACTACCCACAAGTTCCTCACAAGCTTGTCAAGGTAGCGTAGTCACAACGGACCTACCAACCCTAGGAACAAGCTCGAACGAGATAGAAAGCGGAAGCACAACTTAAGAAGCAAAACCAACTGCTATCTTCCTGAGCCCCGACGGACTGTCCGCACAGAGTTCGCGGACCGTCCGGGGACCTGGCGGACTATCCGACTGAGAAGGGGCGTACCGTCCGAAAAATCAACTTGAATCTCCAGAAGGTTGGATCCTCTACGGACCGTCTTGCGGACCGTCCGCCAGTGTCGCGGACCATCCGAAAGAGTCACACGGACTGTCCGAGAAAAGACTTAGCCAAAATGAGAAAAATTCAGAAGAGCAGCCAAACCACGGACCGTCCTCCAATCACATGCGGACTGTCCGGGAACCCTGCGGACCGTCCGCCATACAAAGTCGGACCGTCCGAGAAGCCCAACGGACGAACAGGAAGAACAGCTACAGTAACACGCGGGTCAACTCCCCCAAATTCAACACTGGATCTCCCAAACGGCTAGAGCTCTTGAAGTGAAACTTTGGGAAAATGTGAAGCAACCCAAGAGGAAGCTATGCCCCAAAAATCTCGGCCTCTAACTCCCTACAACACGAGGAATCGCAGATCTAACGGAAGAACACCCTCACCACGAGTTCATCACAAAAACTTCAAATCCGGACCAAATCTCGGCGTTTGAGGGGTCAAGATCATCCACAAAGAGGCACAAGGCACTCACCCAGGATCCCCACATAGAAATCCGAGAGGAAACGGCCTAGAAACGAAGAATCGAACCAAGAATGAAAATAGCACAAAATGAACTCGGGAAGGAAGACAAGCAAATCATTTCTAGAACGATTCTTCCATACAACCAGAGGTCACGATCTGTACAGCGGTGGCTAACCTCCACCCTTCATCCACCCGCTAAGATTACTCGATCTGCACTTGGCTAGCCTACCAGAATAGAGAGAAAATGAACTAGGGTTTCGAACAGATAACTTGTCGTCCCCTCCACCTCCTATTTATATTGAATCATCTGGTGGGGGGAAAAGACCACACTACATCTACACTCTAAGCCTAAGATACATACACCTCAGGGGCAATCTTGGAACTCTGAGATATTTCCTCCGGCTGGGCATGTCGTCCATCCGACCTTGCTTCCCTCCGACGCAAGCTCCAGGATCCCGCCGCGCGTCCACCGCTTCGAAGCTTCCCGAACGTGCCCGGATCACCGTCTCCGTCATGTTGGGCCTTCGGGCTCGGTTTTGAGGCCCAAACCGAGAAATCCACCTCCAATGGTTTTGTGGCCCAACCATCAAACCCCGCGTACAAGCTTCGGTTGTTAGCCGCTACCTTGCACCGGCTCATTTCACGACGTCGTCTTGCTCTTCTTGCACTATGCCGACCACACTTGGTTCCGTCTGGCCACCGGGTCCCTCGAACCAAGCCTACTTGTCTCTCCACTCCTCGGAGGCCACTCTGGCTAAGACCTTTCGCGCTTGTTCTTCACCTGCACCAACGCAAACCAAGTCGCATCGAACACCTACAATACTAGGCCAAGAGTTAGTCCAACACCACGTTGTCAATCACTCATCACACTAGGAAGCGACCATCCACCGGTCTTCGGACACACCTGGTCCTCAATCTCCCCCTTGATGAGTGCATTGACAACACACCTCACGATTTTGGATAGGAAATAGAAAAACAGAAAAGAAAAAGAAAAGAAGACTCAAACAAGTGACTCAAAGCAAAGAGCAAGCCGAAAAACTAAGTCACTTGAAAGAGATAGTCTCGGTCCCCTAAGACAAGGGCAACGGCTCACACAACCGAGACCAACATGCTCCAAGTGCCGACCCCTCAAGAAGAGGCAGAAAGGGCTCAACACCATCGGCAGAAAGAGCAAAGCAAATCAGGAACACAAGAAGCTCCCCAACACAAGAAGCTCCCCCTGCACAGAAGCAGACTCCCCCTGAACAAATGCATGCAAACTCAAATTCTCCCCCTGAACTGAGTATTCCGCTAATGCAAAGCCATGCACACAAATTCTCCCCTGTTTACCATACAAGTTCTCCCCCTTGTTGCCAATGCATGAATCAAGGCTGACATGCAGACAAGTAAACCTAGAGCTTCTCAAATATACAATGAGCACTATAAAATGCTACACAAGTGCAAAATGAGAAAGCAAGATAGTCCAAGGTTCTGTACAAGCATTGCCAACAAGATTTCATGATTGTATAAGCATATGGCCAATTAGTTTCCAAGTTCAACAAGTTTTTCAAGAATTTATCACCTCATGAGCAAACTGATAACTCCAAGCCAAAATGAACTAAATCATGAAAAGATCATGCCAGGTCACCAATTCTAGTTAAAAGATCATTGCAAACACCCAAAGCCTATCTCATGTCATGTCAAAGCCACCGAGCCATGTGTCTACTTCTAAACAGAGACTTCTCTTGGTAGACAGCATGCAACGGTTTAGCACCCAAAATTATACACATAATAGCATATTTGACATGTTTAGCACATTTTTGTTTTTCAACCATAAGCGCTTCATTTTTCAGATTTTAAATTATGGTACATGAAGTGCCTTTGCGGCAAAAAGAAGCTCATGCTTCTCCACAAGATAAACAGTAGGCTATACATTTGCAATGATAAAATGATCTTTGACCCATTTAGCAAGAAAAAGATATCCTAGCACAATCTAAGCATGAGAGAGCATTTAGGCTTGAACTAAGCATGGAAAGCATTTGCTCATGGGTGAGATAAAGTTTAACATTTCAAAATCATTTGCAAGCTCATTATTAATATACAGTGAATCAATCAGGAGCATAGCAAATCATCACCTAAGGACTACACACATGTTCACCAGCTCAAGTGTAGCAGATTATAGCATTCAATCCATAGGAGAAGCTCATCCTAAAATGCATATAAAAAAATGTACAAATGCAAGAGCCATGGAACAAATGCAAATGCAGACTGTACATAGTATACATATGCTACAAGGAACCCCAGAAACCAACTCAAAGAGGACAACAGACTCCAAGCTCTCCTCGCAGACGGGCAAAGGTAGCTTGATCAAGAGGTTTTGTAAAAAAGTCAGCTAGCTGGTTCTGGGTGGAGACATGGGATAGTTCAATGTGACCTTTCTCAACGTGATCTCTCAGAAAGTGGTACCTCACTTCAATGTGTTTGGTCTTGGAGTGTAGCACAGGGTTCTTAGCTACACTAATGGCACTGGTGCTATCACAAAGAAGTGGAACTCTAGAGAAACTTAGACCAAAATCACTCAAGGTGTATGTGATCCATAGGAGCTGGAAGCAGCAGCTGGCAGCAGCAACATATTCGGCTTCAGTGGTGGACTATGCAACACTAGACTGCTTGCGAGAAGACCAAGAGACCAGAGAAGAACCAAGAAATTGACACTGACCTGAGGTAGACTTACGGTCCAACCGACACCAAGCGAAATCAGCATCGGAGAACGCGTGAAGGCTGAGTGTCGAGGAGGCAGAATACCAAAGACCCAAATCAGGAGTGTATTTTAGATACTTGAAGATTCTCTTGACAGCCTGCCGATGCGAAGTTCTCGGTGAAGCTTGAAAACGAGCGCACAGACACACGCTGAATTGTATGTCTGGCCTCGTCGCCGTCAAGTAGAGGAGGGAGCCGATCATGCTCCGGTACTCCTTCTGGTCCACTGGATCTCCATCTTCATCAGCATCCAACGCCGCAGTTGTACCCATCGGTGTCGACATCGGCTTGGAGTCACTCATGTCGAACTTCTTCAGCATGTCCTTCGTGCACTTCGCTTGATGCACGAACGTCCCATCCTTGACTTGCTTGATCTGCAGCCCGAGGAAATACTGCAGCTCTCCCATCATTGACATCTCGAATTCCCTGCTCATGTCTTGAGAAAATTTCTCCACAAGTGCATTAGACGAGCCACCAAAGATAATGTCATCCACGTATATCTGGACAATCAGGATGTCACTACCAGCACGAAGCAAGAATAGGGTTTTGTCTACAGTCCCCATCACAAATCCCTTGCTTAACAAGAACCCTCGTAGTCTCCCATACCACGCTCTAGGTGCTTGCTTTTGACCATATAACGCTCGGTGGAGTTTGTACACTCGGTGTGGATGCTTCTCATTCTCAAAACCTGGTGGCTGCCTCACAAACACTTCTTCCTCTATTACCCCATTCAGAAAAGCACTCTTCACATCCATTTGGTGCAATTTGAATCCTTTAGCAACAGCAAATGCTAGAAGAATTCGAATTGCTTCCAAACGGGCTACAGGAGCAAATGTCTCCTCATAGTCTATTCCTTCTTTCTGTGAAAACCCCTGGGCAACCAACCTAGCCTTGTTTCTCACAACCTCACCACTCTCACCCTGTTTGTTCTTCCAAACTCATTTGGTTCCTATAGGATGACAGTTTGGTGGAGGCTCAACTAGTTCCCACACCTCATTCCTCTCAAAGTTTTCAAGCTCTTCGTGCATAGCATTGACCCAGTTTGCATCAGATAAAGCGTGTCTAATATCCTTGAGCTCGAAAGAAGCAACAAATGCAGAATGAGCAAATTGAGAGTTGTTTCTTGACCTTAACCTTGTAGTGCGCTCGTCGAAGTCTCCTATGATGCTTGAGGGTGGATGCCTAGCTTGAATGTGTATTGGTGCCTCACGCCTAGACATCTCCTCCCCCTCAGCATCTGCTTCCACTCGACCTCCAGGTACTTGTGTTGATGTGGTAGTGGGGGATGGACCATCGTCAACCGTAGCCGTCATAGTGGAGGTAGTGGGTACACGTGTCGTTGGAGGCACACCATCTCCATCGTCATCTTCACCATCATCCGCTTGCTCGTCCTCGAAGATTGTCTGTCCCATCTCTTCATCACCTGCACACTCAAAGACAGTCGAGCTACACGGAATCGTCTCGTCGAATGTAACTTCGCAAGTCTCCATGATTTGGTTAGAGTTAAGGTTGAGCACACGATATGCTCTAGAGTGATTAGCATAGCCAAGAAAAATGCCATCATGAGTACGAGACTCGAATTTGTCTAGATTTTCTTTCTTAAGAATGAAGCATTTGCAGCCGAAGACTCGGAAATGACTCACCTTGGGGGTTCTCCCATGAAAGATCTCGTAGCAACTCTTCTTCTTGAACGCACGAAGGAAAATCCGATTTGAGACATAGCATGCGGTGCTCACCGCCTCGGCCCAATATCTCCTAGGAGTCCTATGCTCATCGAGCATCGTCCTAGCCATCTCACAAAGAGTTCGATTTTTCCTCTCCACAACACCATTCTGACAAGCGACATAAGGCGAGGAAAACTGATGTTCAAGACCTTGATCACGGCAAAAGGCTTCAAAACGAGCGTTCTTGAATTCCGTGCCATTGTCACTACGGATAGCTCGCATGGCATTACCATTACGTTCGTATTTCAACCTCAAGATCAAGTCTCAAAAGAACCCAAAAGCCTCATCCTTAGATGCCAAGAAAAACACCCAAGCATAGCGAGAATAGTCGTCCACTATCACAAGGACATACCACTTCCCACCGACTGAGCGAACGTGAGCTGGACCAACCAAGTCCATATGGAGAAGCTCCACGGGACGCTCAGTCATCACCTTAGTCAAAGGTGGATGAGAAGTGGCGACCATTTTCCCATGCCTACACGGAGCACACACCAAATCCTTCTCATACCGAAGCTTGGGCAATCCTCGGATAAGGTCAAGACTGCTCAAACGAGAGAGCAAGTCAAAGCTCAAATGACCCAACCTCCTATGCCACTTCCAAAGCTCGGAAGAGAAACCAGCCACTAGACAGCGAGAGGGACCGAAAGACCTCGAGAAATCAGCACGAAAAACTTGACCCTCGGGAATGATCATGCACACAAGGTCACCTCGAGAATCAAGAATCCGAGAAGAGCCACTCACAAAACGAACCTCAAAACCCTCGTCAAGCAACTGAGAGACAGAGAGCAAATTAAAACCAAGCGAGTTGACGAGACCAACACGCTTCAACGTAAACTTCTCACTTACCTAAATATCACCCTCTGAAAGCACTCTTCCCTTTCCGTTATCCCCAAAAGTGATGTACTGCCTTGTCTTCACTGGGGTGAGGCTTGAGAACCACCTACGATCTCCGGTCATGTGACGAGAACAACCGGAGTCGATCAACCGTGACCTCCTCAAGCCTCCCACTACCTGCCAAATTAGAAGCGAGTGCGGAAGTGAGCAAACGACTCAGCACTGGGGTTAGCACAAAACGAGTCAAACCAGTGCCGAGCCATCTGCTCAAAAGAGGGGTTAGCAACATCTACTCTACCACCATCAGCAAAAGGTGGGAACCTATCACGCCCCACAAACGGAGCTCTGTCACGTCTAATCGGACGAGCACCACGCGGGGGAAAGCATGGCCTGAACTCCCTCCGAACACCAAAGCTATGGTCGTTCCTCCCAAACTCGTACTGACCACGAGGAGGTGGACGCCTAGCAAACTCACCACGTCCAAACCCAAAGCGCCTATCACGACCCCTCTGAAGGCCACCTGTAACACCACGAGCACCTCCTCTAGGCATCGAGCGCACAAACCCTTCACCCCTAGGCATAGGTGCACGAGGCTCAGGCACGCTATGAGAGGAGAGGTACCTGTCCCGGTTACCCATCTCTCTTTCTCTCCTCACTTCTCTCTTCCTTCTAAAGTAGAACTCCTCTTGGTGTCCATGCCTACCACAAAACCCACAGTGGTAGCGGACTGGCTTTGGCTTTGGAGCTTCTTTTGGTGGAGGCTTCTCACTTGGCTTGAGACCACTCGATTCTCCCACAAAATTCACTCTCTTTTGGAAGTTGTTGGTTTGAGGAGGGAACACTGGAGGATCAGGAGTAGTGTCAAGTTTGTTCTTCAAGTGATTGGGTTTGGGATCAAATGTGTTCTTGGCTGGGGTATTTTGTGGAGGAATTGGCACACTCTCACACTCCACATCCTCACTCTCACACACCTTCTCCGATCCAAGCCACGACTATCAGCTCGCCTGAACTGAGCTATCATCATACCAAGCTGGGGCTCATGACCAGACAACCAACCCAAACACTTACGCAACTCATCATTCTCATCCTGCAGTCGGTTAGTTGCATGCTCAAGTTCAAGAATCTTCAAAGCATTCACATCACAACTAGAACAAACATGAGTAGCAGAAGACTTCAAAGAACTTTCTAGGCATTTGAGTCTAGCATGAGATTCATCCAATTTAGCATGCAAGACAGGACAAGAAGTACAAGCTCCTAGCAAAGCAGATCTAGATTTCAACTTATCAAGTTCAACTTGGAGCATATCAAGTTCGTCCAGTTTAGTCATGTGTTTCTTCTTATATTCAACCAATTCATTCATCACATGTTCACAATTTACGCATTCAGGCTCATTAGGAACAACAGAGACAACTTTCAAAGCATCAATCTCAACTTTAGAAGCAGCAAGAAGAGACTCAAGTTTAGCCACTTTCTCCTCAGACACACCAAGCAAAGACCTAAACTCCCTCTTCTCCTTGTTGGTCTTTCTAAGCACATCATCACGGTTGTCAAGCAAAGCATTCAACCTATCAACCTCCTCTAGCAAAAAGTTTGGATCACGATTTACCTCATCTTCAGAGTCTGAGTCTGAGCCTTCTCCTTCACTCTTCTTACCTTCGGCGCTGTGTGCCGTGGTACAGAAGCCACCAGAAGCTGCACACGCCAACCCGTTGAAGTTATTGCTTGAGTGCCTCCGGCGTCGACCTTGGTCCTCATCCTCACTGCTTGAGCTCGATGAGGTGTAGCTGGAACTCGTGTCGACGTCGCTCGCACCGGCAACCATAGCTCGAGGGTTGTACTTGTGCTTGTGGCCACCGTGCTTCTTCTTCTTGTACTCTTCCTTGCTCTTGTGCTTGCCCTTGTAGTCGTTCCTTGATCGGTTCTTGTGGTCATCCCTTGATCGGTGCTTGTAGTCGTTCCTGGGCTCGCTTGCTTCCGGGCATTCGGCGATGAAGTGCCCCATCTTGCCGCATCTGTAGCATGTACTCCCAACACGTCTGGTACTCTTGCGGTTCTCGTGCAAGCGCCCGAACCTCTTGGTCAGCAACGCGAGATCGTCCTCGCTCAGCACTTGAACTCCTCATCTGGCAAAGAGACAAGCATAGACAAAGCAAACCGTCGAGAGGAGTTAGCAAGCGACCTAGAACTAGAACCACTCATGAGGGCCAGACTATGGGGATCAGTCGGGTTCTCAAGCTTGGCTCTAGCCATCCTATCAATCTCTGAGGACTTAAGCTTTGAAAACAACCCATTGACTGTGAGTGTCTCATAGCTATCCGACTCCATAATGGCCTCAACCTTCGCACCCCACACAGATCTATCCAAACAGTGCAAGAGCTTAAAAGCTCTATCATGATCTGAGTAAGGGAGGACGACGATATTGGCTTGCATGTTGTTCACTATCACGGTAAACCTCTGAAACATGGCATCAATTGACTCACCGGGCAAATGAATGAAATTCTCATACTCCATCCGGTAAGTCGAAAAGAGCCTAGCCTTAACAGCACCATCACTACCATGAGCAACCTCCAACTTCTGCCAAATCTTACAAGCAAGCTGCTCTTCAATGACACGATTGAACTCATGCTCGTCGAGCGCTTTGCACAAGTAATCAACTGCCTTTGCATTTGCCTCAAACTTATCCTTATCAACATGAGTTGCTCTTGCAGCAGGGATGGTATAGGTATTATCAAGAGTGACATCCCAAATCAATTGTCCCTTGCCGCGGAGAAAAGCACCCATCCGAACCGACAACATCCGGTAATTCTTTCCATCGAAGAAAGGAGGACCTGAACCCTTTCCTGAGTACGCCATCTTTGGATCTTAAGACTGGTTAGAATCAAAAAGATCCGTAACCGGCTCTGATACCAATTGAAGGATCAAAATGGCGACCAGAGAGGGGGGGAGTGAATGGGAGCCGATAAAAATTTCTTCTCGAAACTCGGCCTATATCCCAAAACCACTACCCACAAGTTCCTCACAAGCTTGTCAAGGTAGCATAGTCACAATGGACCTACCAACCCTAGGAACCAGCTCGAACAAGATAGAAAGCGGAAGCACAACTTAAGAAGCAAAACCAACTGCTATTTGCCCGAGCCCCGACAGACTTTCCGCACAGAGTTCGCGGACCGTCCGGGGACTTGGCGGACTGTCCGACTGAGAAGGGGCGGACCGTCCGAAAAATCAACTTGAATCTCCAGAAGGTTGGATCCTCTACGGACCGTCTTGTGGACCATCTTGCGGACCGTTCACCAGTGTCGCGGACCGTCCGAAAGAGTCACACGGACTGTCCGAGAAAAGACTTAGCCAAAACGAGAAAAACTCAGAAGGGCAGCCAAACCACGGACCGTCCGCCAATCACATGCGGACTGTCTGGGAACCCTGCAGACCGTCCGCCATACCAAGTCGGACCGTCCGAGAAGCCTGACGGACGAACAGGAAGAACAGCTACAGTAACACGCGGGTCAACTCCCCCAAATTCAACACCGGATCTCCCAAACGGCTGGAGCTCTTGAAGCGAAACTTTGGGGAGATGTGAAGCAACCCAAGAGGAAGCTATGCCCCAAAAATCTTGGCCTCTAACTCCCTACAACACGAGGAATCACGGATCTAACGGAAGAACAACCTCACCATGAGTTCATCACAAAAACTTCAAATCCGGACCATATCTCGGCGTTTGAGGGGTCAAGATCATCCACAAAGAGGCACAAGGCTCTCACCCAGGATCCCCACAAAGAAATCCGAGAGGAAACGGCCTAGAAACGAAGAATCGAGCCAAGAACGAAAATAGCACAAAATGAACTCGGGAAGGAAGACAAGAAAATCATTTCTAGAACGATTCTTCCATACAAACAGAGGTCACGATCTGTACAGCGGTGGCTAACCTCCACCCTTCATCCACCTGCTAAGATTACTCGATCTGCACTTGGCTAGCCTACCAGAATAGAGAGAAAATGAACTAGGGTTTCGAACAGATAACTTGTCATCCCCTCCACCTCCTATTTATATTGAATCATCTGGTGGGGGGAAAAGACCACACTACACCTACACTCTAAGCCTAAGATACATACCTCTCAGGGGCAATCTTGGAACTCTGAGATATTTCCTCCGGCTGGGCACGCCGTCCATCCGACCTTGCTTCCCTCCAACGCAAGCTCCAGGATCCCGTCGCGCGTCCACCACTTCGAAGCTTCCCGAACATGCCCGGATCACCGTCTCCGTCATGTTGGGCCTTCGAGCTCGGTTTTGAGGCCCAAACCAAGAAACCCACCTCCAATGGTTTTGTGGCCCAACCATCAAACCCCGCGTACAAGCTTCGGTTGTTAGCCGCTACCTTACACCCGCTCATTTCACGACATCGTCTTGCTCTTCTTGCACCATGCCGACCGCACTTGGTTTCGTCTAGCCACCGGGTCCCTCGAACCAAGCCTACTTGTCTCTCCACTCCTCGGAGGCCACTCTCGCTAAGACCTTTCGCGCTTGTTCTTCACCTGCACCAACGCAAACCAAGTCGCATCGAACTCCTGCAATACTAGGCCAAGAGTCAGTCCAACACCACGTTGTCAATCACTCATAACACTAGGAAGCGACCATCCACCGGTCTTCGGACACACCTAGTCCTCAGATGATCATTGGATCCGCCTGTTACCCTTTTTCCGTTATTAAGATCATCGACACTTTTCATTATATCGAATAGTACGTCTCTTTGGTTTCCTATGATTAAATTGTTCTTTTGAATCATCAAATATTCAATTCATTTCAGTAATTTATGTCTTCTACATTTCCTAGGAATTTGAATGGAAAGGTCTGTCCAATTTAAGCTCGATCTTCTCATGTTTGTGTTTTCAAATTGATGAACTCTCTTGGTCCCATAATATAGCAACTTTTACATTTGTACAAAGATAAACCTCCTGATCTTTAACTATAAACTGCAAAAAATATCATAACGATTCATGATATAAATAAAATATTCTTTGTGAAGCCAACTATAGTAGAATGCGTATATTTATATTTGAAGTCAAATATTTTTTAGATATATTGGTCAAAAATGAAAATATAGCAAAAATGAAAATATAGTAGAATATAGCAACTTTTACATTTGTACAAAGATAAACCTCTTGAACTTTAACTATAAACAGCAAAAAAATATCATAATGATTCATGATATAAATAAAATATTCTTTGTGAAGCCAACTATCGTAGAATGTGTATATTTATATTTGTATATTTGAAGTGAAATATTTTTTAGATATATTGGTCAAAAATGAAAATATTTGGCTTTGCCGAACCTAAAAATGCAAATTTCTGGGATTGAGGAACTATTCCATTTCATAAGGAAGGAATGAAGAGCTGAATTTGTAGATTGATGGATGCTAGATCTGCCTAGTACAAGATTTTTTTGAAATTTTAATGAAATAGATGAAATTTATGTATTTTATCTTCGAGGAAGAATATGTACCATGGTATTAATTGGGTGATGGAAACTTTTTTATATGTTGCCTCCCTTCGAGGAAGAATATGTACCATGGTATTAATTGGGTGATGGAAACTTTTTTATGGAAACTTTTTTATGTATTTTATCTTCGAGGAAGAATATGTACCATTGTATTAATCTTTTTGCGTCTCCAAATTAAAGAACATTTTCTATGTACTATGTAGAATATTTTTAACATTAGCTGCAAAAAGAAAAGGTCATAAAGATTTATAACATTAATATAATATAAATTATTTTTAAATTAACTATAATACTTTACAGTTGATTTAAAGATAATATATAATATAAAAATGTCGAGCCTAGGAAATGATGCTGTGTGGAGCTGAGCGAAACCAAGAGGAAAAACTGCTTTAGTCCCGCTCCCTTGTTTAATCCCATGAGGTTTTGTTTATATATGAAACGGTGTATTGAAGAGTATTGAGGGTGACCGGAACGAATTGAGAAAGATTTTGACTTGTAGGAAAAATTGCTCCACTCTAAACCCCTCCAATTCCGTATTTCCCAAACAAAGCCTAAAGGTCATCCGAGGAGATCCTACACCGCTTAGTACGTGCAAAGACTCCTGCGCTGAAGTTTTTTCTTTCCACAATTTGAATCAGAAACATCGAGATATTTGTGGAATTGTGGACTTATAAAATCTAATGAAAGATGGACACGTAGGATTCACCTGCTCTACCGTGGAAGAAAACAACCAAGATGGTCCATACTCCGCATAGAGCTACGTATTGGCCTGCAATTAGGAGATGAAAAAAGTCCTTCAAAAAGCTTTTAGCAATACTTATACTTCCCTAATGATATTACAATAATGCAATCCTAACATTTAAAAAAATCATAAAGTATGCAGTCCTAAGAATTAGGCCACAACTACCGTGTTTTCAAGTGACATGTTTAATTTGCATGTAAAAAAAATAAAAAGCACACGGAGACTTTTCACGTCTCCACTAAACGGAAAAATAATTTCGAAGAGAAACAAGAAGAAATGGGACGAATGAAACTGAAAGGTGCCGGGCTACGAAATTCAAAAGAGTTCTGAAATTAATTCAGGCCCTGTTTTTTTCCACACGCTAAACTTTAGCGCCGTCACATCGAATATAAATATATTAATTAGAAGTATTAAATATAGATTACTTAAAAAACTAATACATAAACGAGGAGTAATTTACGAGACGAATCTATTAAGCCTAATTACACCACGATTAGACAATGTAATGCTACAGTAAATATATGGTAATTATGTATTAATTATAGCGAAATTAAGCTTGTTAGGTTTGTCTCGCGAAATAGACATGACTTATGAAATTAGTTTTATAATTAGTTTATGTTTAATACATCTAATTATCATTTATTTAAAGCGCTAAACTTTAGCAATTGGATCCAAACACCACCTTAATTGTACATATGGAATTAGTATGCACAGTACGTAGTACACCTTGACCCGGCCTACATGTACGTAGCTAGTGGTTTGCGGCTACTGGCTTTATTTTGCGTACAACGGCGCACCACTACAAATCCGCAGCGCTAATTTATTTATTCGCTGGAAAAGTCGTCGCGTCCAAACACGACATGATCATCACCTAATAAACAAACAGCAGCGCTCGTCGTCGCACTCGCACGCACACATCAGCATCTTTCTTCCTCCTCCGGACGACCAAAAACATCCATCTCCAGCCGCGATCAAGCTACAAGCTAGTTGAGCAGCTCGCGCAATCGCAACGGTAATAGAGACCAACCATGGCGACGCCAAGGAAGCTCACCGCCGCGTCCCTCGCGGCGAAGCAGGCTCTCGGATTCGGCCCCGGCGACGGCTCCCTCCCTTGGGACGTCGTCGGTGAGAAGCTCGCCGAGCTCCTGCGATTCCTGGCCTCCGCGGTGCAGGCGCTCGCGGCGGAGCTCCGGGAGCACGCGGCGTCGCTCTTCGCCGCGCTGGCTTCGCTGGCGCGGGCCGTGCTCGCCGTCGCGCTGCCTGCCGCGGCTGCTGTGGCGGTGCTCGTCCTCGTGTGCGGGTGCTGCATGGCGGCGGGCCAGCGGCGGCGGAGAGGGCCGGACGGGGAGGAGGTCGATGGCCTCGCCGGCGGCGGGCCGGTGGTGAGCTACCGCGGCGGGTACAGGTACAAGGGAGGGATCTTCAGCATGCACCCCAACAAGCCCATGGTGGGCTAGCCCAACTCAACACTCGCTCATATCTACATGTATATCCTGTAAATTTTGAATCGGTGGCGTGCATATGGATGGATTTGTGTTTGGGCTAGCCCAACTCAACACTTGCTGGAATCCTCGAGCTTCTGTGAAATAGAACCCATCGTCGTCCATGCGCTCTCTTCTAGGCTATTTTTCAAAAAGACTCTTAAACTTTTACCAAATAGAACCACTTAAGTAAACTTAACGACCTTTGCAAGATTAACCACATTTTTTGTATTTTAGAAATACATACTCCCTCTGTCCCTAAATATAGGTCGTTTTCGCTTCCCGACAAACATCTTTGACCGAATATATAAGAATATATATTAATATGTATGGTACATAATAAATATCATTAGATAGATATTTGAATCTAGTTTTTAATAAATTTATTTAGAGATTAAAATGTTACACATATTTTCTATAAATCGAAGCAAAGTTGTGACACGAAACCAACAACAACAATTATTTAGAGACGGAGGGAGTAGCACCGTCTAAGAAAATAGGTGAGATTTTAGATCTGAATTAACAACTGAGTAAATAAAATTTATAAAACAATAGAAATTTGTGTATTCTATAAATCTAGCACCAAGTCTAAAAAATTACGTCAGATTTCAAATCTAGATTAAATATACCTAGGTACTACTTTCTCATCTGTCCTACACATGCATGGGCGTGCACAAATCACCAGTATAATGTGAGAGTAAGGTCGTCGGACATATCTCGCTGGATAATTACTATAGCAGCTTCGATAAGAGCATGGATAACTTGATTCACTTTAAAAACCTAGCAGAAGTGCAGTTTGTGCTAAGTCTGTGTTCTAGGATGAACCTAACTATAACCAGTTCACTCCCAAATATCATTCATTAATTAGGAGAACGTACTCCACGGATGGCACACTGTAAATGGTGTCAGAACACCCACCATTTTACTTGTTATATACACCGCGTTGTGTTTAGTTTCTAAAATTTCACCCTAAAATTTCACTACGTAAAAAGTTCCATCACATCACATCAAATCTCTCTCCTCATTTATGGAGCATTAAATGTAGGTAAGGTGGTGTTTGGATCCATGTGCTAAAGTTTAGCGCTTTAACTAAGTGATAATTAGATGTATTAAACATAAACTAATTATATAAGTCATGTCTATTTCGCGAGACGAACATAACAAGTCTAATTTTGCTATAATTAATACATAATTACCATATGTTTACTGTAGCATTACATTATCTAATCATGGTGTAATTAGGCTTAATAGATTCGTCTCGTAAATTACTCCCCGTTTATGTAATGTGTTTTTTAATTAATCTATATTTAATACTCCTAATTAACATATTTACATCCGATGTGACGACGCTAAAGTTCAGTGCGTGGGAAACAAACATGGCCTAAATAAAAAAATTAATTGCTTAGTTTTGATGTACACGACGAGACGAATCTTTTGAACCTAGTTAAGTTATGATAGGACAACAATTACTACAAACAAACGAAAAGTGCTACAATACACTATAGTGACCGATGTGACTTTTCGATCACCTTTTTAGGGGATCTAAACACAGCCATACAAAATCAGTCTGGCCAAATTCTGCAACTTGTTGCTATTCTGTCGAGCTTTATTTGGAAGTTGGAATTTGGAAATGCTGCATGGTGGTGAGCTCCTGACCTTACAGAAGTGGTAGAAGTTGAATATGCTTTCCTGGTGCCCCTCATTCCGAGGCAAACTTGTGGATTGAAATATTAGCTTAACGGTAGCTCGGAATGTAGATATATGCGTGGGAAAATAGTTCAGCCGTTCAGGAAATGGAACGTAGAACATAAAGGAGCAGGCCGGAGAGAGCACGCTAGTAGTCATGAAGTTAACGGTAGTCATCGACGACGCAGGTGAATGTAGATATATACACAGTGTATTCAAACATCGTCCTGACCACTGCTGAGAGCTGAAGGTCGACCTTACTATATATAGGCACATATGAATGTAGATACATACTGTGTCTTATTTTCCTGTGGAACAAACATATGCATTATTGCACAGATTAGAGATCCATATCTATGTCCATTAGGGGTGCATGGGGTAGAGAAGAAGGAGACCAACATGGTTTTCCAAGTCAAGAAGAAGGCCCAAGGCTAATCCGATTCGAGTCCCCAAGGTGGAGGTCCTTTTAGCCTTTGCAATTTCGTTTCAGTTTCTCTTTGTTGAGTTTGTGTCCGTGGTCAAGTCTTGTTGCTGGTTTTAGTAGTGTTCGTGTCGTAGTTCAATCGTCCATTACTGTGATTCGTTTGTTTCCGCCGCTATCCCATCAACGTTTAGCCATACAACAATTCGAGCCACCACATTACTCGATTTGTCTCGCTAGCCGCCTTGTGTGAACTCTCGCCGTGCAACCCCTAGATAGGTTGCAAGCCGCTTTGATCGCTTTTGCATTGCATACTTGATCCTTGTTTCATCTGGCGAATACCTATTGCTTGCTGCCGCAGACACTAGGAGGAAGTTTACCCTAGCCGCTGTTGTTTTTCGTGCCTTTGGAAAACATAATTTGAGATACCTTCCATAAAACAAGCATAACTTTTCACTCGGTGCTCCGTTTTGGCTCAAATTTTTACAGCAGATTCGTGACTTCATTCGGAGGTGACCCAAACCAGCATGGTCTGAGTCAAAAAATTCAAAAAGAATCAGGAAGATAAATAAAAAATTGATCAAGTTGTTTCAGGGTTTTCAGATATTGTTCCTGAAATTCCCTAGGCCGCATCTCACCTCCAAAACGGATGCAAATTTTTATTGTTGGAGCTTGTGATATCCTTATTCAGAGAAAAATATAAAAACAATAGTTGAGAAAAATAAAACATCTTAATTCCTACTAGTCCTACAGAGAAATTGCCGAAAAGATTAAAAAGCAATTGCATAGAGTGTTGTTTTGCTTGTTCTGTGAGCTTTATCCATCGTTTCTTGTTCCAACTTGTTGTGCTACGCCTAGGACACGTCTGAGCCAGCAATTGTGACTTGTGCTTTGGATACTTATTGAACTTTGCTATTCTGCATTCGTTATTTGCTACTCCTTGCTACATATTTGGCCTTTCGAGCTCCAATACTTCAGGTCGGTGCAGCGAAAGACCCTTGCAATCTTGGTACTGCTTCCTCACAGGTATCACGAACCAGCCACCGGTTGTACCAACCACTGTTTTGCTTTTGTAAGAACATTTGTAAGAATTTGGTAAAGCATGTGACAGAGTGTTTCCACTGACACATATAGTAGTTGATAGGGATAACCTTTTCGTGTTTATTCTTGTCTACATACTAACAATGGCAGGGAGCGATGAGATTGTTAGAGAAGTACTAAGTTCTCAAATGGAGAAAGCGGAGCAAAATCAATTCAACAATTTATTCCAGATTTTCTTTGTTGTGATGGAGAGACGTTGCCGAGTCATCATTGATGGTGAAAGTTGCAACAACCTTGCAAGCTTAGAGCTGGTTGAGAAGCTTGGTTTGACCACAAAGCCACATCCACATCCATACTACATGCAATGGGTAAATTCTTATGATAAGATAAAAGTAACTGAAATTGCACATATTGAATTTAGCATTGGTTCTTATAAGGATAGTGCTGATTTTGATATAGTACCTATGCAAGCATGTCATTTGTTGCCAGGCACGCCTTGGATTAATATAAATAATGTGGTACACAAACATGTTGGTAATAAATATTCCTTCAAGTACAACAGTAGAAAAATTACACTTCTACCTTGGACTATTGCTGAAATTTTAGAAGCCGATCTCCAAAGGCGGAGAGAAGAAAAAATGAACGTTTTAGAAAAGAATGGGTTGTTTTCAATGACACAACAAATTCATCTAAATCTGATTTTTTACAAAATGATGATATTGTTTTGCCTATTGTTGGAACTGATACTTTGCAGCATGTACATAATGAAGATGACCATACAAATGAACAGGAACATGTAAAATTTTCAGGTAAACGCTCTCTTGATGTGCTGAATTTGCCCACCAATGATGCAAATAATGTTATACTAGAACCTTATCTTATATTATCTTTGTCACAAATAGAGAAGGAGCATGATACTTTTGATTTGAAGCAATATACATGTGCTGAAAATAATATTATTATGTCGATTACTTGTGCACATGACGAACTGAAATTATTATCTTCTTTAAACACTTTGGGTTATGTTGAGTTTGATACTTTATGTGCTCTTAGTGGTTTGGAAGAAAAATTTAGATGTGCTGAGTTGCCATGTTTGTCTACTTGTACATATCATTTTATTGGTAAATATAATTGTAAAGGAGAGTATATGATGCATCGAGTCTATATTTGTGCAAATCTGAAATCTCCTTTTGATGTACAAGATTGTGCATCTAGTTTTACTATAACGAATCGGGTTCACTTTCAAGAAGGGGAGCATTGTTGGCTATTACCTATGTGTGTTAGTGCAGATTTTTCTTGTATTGAACATATACTAGCGGTTATGCAACCATCTATGCCTGCATTGTGTTTGGTTAGTGCTAATCTTTTACAGGATAGTATTAAAAAAGATCGTGTGCGTTTCGATCAAGGAGCCTACGTATTTGCCGACAACTCTATTGGAGAAGATGCTTTGAGAGATTGCAAATATGGTCATGTTACTCCGCACAATATTCTCAGTTCTCATATTTTCCACAACCTCGTGTTTCTTCGTGTTGTGCAGGGCCATCTTAGAGCACAAACGATGCCGAGGACGGCTTTTCGTCAAGAAGGGAGGATGATGAGGACATGACACACATATCCATTAGGGGTGCATGAGGTGGAGAAGAAGGAGACCAACAAGGTTTTTCAAGTCAAGAAGAAGACCCAAGGCTAATCCGATTCGAGTCCCCAAGGTGGAGCCCCAAAGAAACTCAAGTTCGAGTCCGCCTCGGGGTCCACGAGCAGCCCGCACTAAATTCGTCGCCCAGGTCGCATACGGGCTCGGTTTTTGACGTTCTACATATGCTTGGAAAGCTAAGGAGATAAGATTTCCAATGGCACCAGTCCCACCTCAAAATTCTTTCTGAGTCATCGGAAATCGTCGAAACAAGTGGACGTCTAGAATCCGGATCGGTGAGTTGCGCTCCGTCCAAAACGAGTTATCCTTCACCTGACGGAAGATCGGGGAACCCCAGTTTCCATTATATCGCTAACTAAAACACTACCGTAAATATTATCACTAACTAATATCACTATGCATATACAAAACTAAATTCACTAACTATTTCTATAGTAACTAAATTACTATATATAATTCTAGCTATCAGATAAATTACTAACATCACAGGACAGGGGTGACGCGGCAGGAGGCAGGGGCGCCCGGGGGCTGTGGCTCTGGGCCCCGGGCGCCGGCGGCACGAGCGCCTGTGGCCGGGGGGGGCAACGGGGCCAGGGGCGCCGGGCCCTGGCCGGCCCAGCCCGACGGCGACGGGCGGCAAGCGGGCGCGGGCGGCGGCGAGCGGCGGCCGGCCGGGGGCGGGACGGGGGCGGCCGGGGGAGGAACGGCGCGCGGCGGCGGGCGCCGCGGCGGCGGGCAACGATGAGCGGGCGAGGTGGACTGGCGGCCGCGCGGGAGGAGCTCGGCGCCGAGCCCTATTAAAAGGCTCGGCGCCAAGATCCACGGCGCCGAGCTCGGCGCCAAGCTCGACGCCATGGTCTATGGCGCCGAGCCCCCTGCCAAGTCGGACGCTGGGTCGGCTCGGCTCGCGAAGGCTCGGCGCCATGCACCGTGGCGCCGAGCTGTGTGACCTCGGCGCCGCGTGCTATGGCGCCGAGCCCAGGGTCCATTTTTTGAAATCTTTCCACCAGGGGCGTATTTGTGAACTTCTTTCGCGAAAAGAGCTAAAAACAAAAAAGTCTATAAGTCGTCGTCCATTATAGTTATTCAATACTCCCTCTGTTCCAAATTACTATTCGTTGTTGATTTTTTCTCACAACATTTAACCATTCGTCTTATTCAAATATTTTGTCTAAATATAAAAAAAAGTCATACCTAAAGTATATGTGATGATAAAGTAAGCCATAAATAAAAGAAATGACACATAATTTTTTTGAATAAGATGAATGGTCAAAAGTTACGAGACAAATTAACAACGAATAATAATTTGGAATGAAGGCAGTACATGAAACCATTTTGCTTGTGCTTGATTATATATACAATCTGTCTCAACAGCTATAAAATATACGAATAATTAATAACCTAACTAGTTTAAAGCTAAATAATAATTAGCATAATGTTTCATATTACGTAGCTCAGATGTACAGTAATTCATGATCGAAATTAAGTTATTCGGACCACGTTTTGAAAGGTTACTTGCTCCACCACAGGAGTACTAGGTTTTAACAGGTCAGGCACGCCTTCAATTCATCGGTTCTGCTGATGATGAGGAACTCTTTCCTACTCCCATTTATTTTGGTCTCCTACAACAGATCCGAGACCGCACAGCACTAATTTACAATTAATTACGTGGTTTGTGCACTGTTGTGGGTACGCACGCCCTGGCACATACACCGCGCAGAGGAGTGGTATTTGCGGCACTCTCTGTGTCATTGTTTGAACCAAACATACCCAATGCTGGTCACTCGGTTTGGCCAATGATATGATTGCAGACTGAGGCAAGCCCAGAGGAAGAGGAGGTCAGGGACCGAACCAAACACTTTCTAATATCCGGATGTATAGGGCATTACATTAGGCGAGGGTTTGAAAACATGCTATGTCTCTGTAGCTACAACAAGTATTACCGACACCACTCATTCCAAATAAACCGTTGTTGATGGATGTTTCAAGTGGGTGGTCAGTTCTAGCAAAATAGGGTTAACAAAGGATGGAAAAAACTCCCAATTTTATGTAGTGCATGTGAGAGGAGTTTGAGAAACAAGAGAATGACACAGATGTGAGCTGAAGTGGATGGAGCAAATTAGCTTTAAAATGTCAATTGGTCAATGGAGTGTACCTTTCGAGAAGATGTACTGCATGCATCTGCATCCCACTAACGTATAACATCAGGAAATCCAACATTTTAATGCCGTCACAACAAGATATCCATGATGATGATAATTTCCTCAAAAAAAAGTGATGATGATTGTTCGCACCCAAAATTGGCAGTTGCCTATCAGGTCGAGGAAAACCGATCAGACCGGTTCTAGAAAGCGGTCAGACCGGTTTCCCTGTAGCCGATTTGGCAACGGCCGAAACCGGTCTGACCGGTTTCCCTATCCGGTCTGACCGGTTTTACTCCGAGTTGGAGTAGAATTAGGAGTCCTAGTCATTTCCAAATTGTAATGGAATTCCTTGCGGGGCAAGACCTCCCCACCCTATAAATAAAAAGGGCCGTGGCCGATTGAGACCTATCATCAAATCGATCAAATACTATTTTCTACTTTTATCTTCAAACCCTAGCTTTTCCAATCCCTTTGCTTTCCTTGTTTGTCTCGACGGCGTTCAAGGAGGTTCTGAGTGGCCTGACCGATCTCAGAGCAACCCTAGACGTGCTATCTCCGACGGGGTCCCTCCCGAGGTGGTGATTCTAGGTTTTCACCGAAGCCCTAACAAATCCGGTCTGACCGGATCTCCAAACCGGTCTGACCGGTTTGGCTGGGGCTGCGGCAAGTGCAAATTTCTGGTGCTGCGCGATTCAGCGCTCGTGTGTGTTGACAAGAAAAAGCGTCAACATACTTTTGGCGACTCCGCTGGGGAAATATAGAAGATCTGGTTTTCAAAGACCGTTCAATCTAAACTCCAGGCAAGATGTGATCTCGATGTGAACTTGATATGGAGAACATCATCACAGCTACGCTGGAAGATCTCACTCAAGAGGAGCAGAAGAAATTTGAGGCGCTACAAGATTACATGAAGACACAATTTTTGGCTGGCGTCAAGAAAGATCGTCATGGCAAGGTGGCAAGATTGAAAGAATTTGAGCTACCGGCGATCAAGTTAAACGACAATCAAGTTGAGGTAATACCCACTGTAAGTAAATCACAAAAAACTCCTTCTACTACAGTTCCTAAAAATAGTGTAGAAAGTGATGAATTGCTTGCCTCATATATTGCTCGTTTAGAAAGATTAGAGGATATTGAAAGTGATAGACTACTGCTTGCTTTAATAATAATGAAACTAATAGTAGCGCTCCTAAAATTAATGCTAGTGGGGTAGTTTTTCCTAGCTTGTCACCTATACCTAATGCTAATAATCAAAAATATATGTATGGTATGCCACCTGAGTTTGCCGTTGGTCAATCCCTGCCGTTCCAACCGACCGGGCCAAACATGGCTAAACCGGTCAGACCGGATCAGGGAATCGGTCAGACCGGTTTGACCAGCGCGCTTGAATTAGTGCATGAGCAACCTTTTCCGCTTTCTGTTGTGCCTGATTCGATGATGTATGCTCATACTAATACCTTGGGTACTACTAGGCCGCAATACAGTACAACAGTTAATACATCTACTCAAAGAAACATTATACCTGATGATGTGTTTGAAAGTTATAGGCTAGCTCAAGCTAAGATTGCTCCCTACTTAAATAAGATGAATTTGGAAAATGTGCAACCACAACAGTCAGATAATCCAAACTGGGCTGAGTTTAACAAATTTAGAGACGATTTGGCTAATGTGGTAAAAACTAAACTTGGTGTTGATATTGGTAACACAAATTTGTATCAAAAACCATATGATGCTGAGTTTGATAATTTTCCTCTTCCACGTGGTTGGCGTATGCCTGATCTGATTAAATTTAGTGGAGATGATGACCAAACCACGTGGGAACATATTAGTCAATATATAGCTCAGCTAGGGGAAGCAGGTGCTTATAATGCTCTCAAAGTGCGTTTATTTTCTTTATCGTTGACTGGCACCGCTTTTGCTTGGTTTTCTTCGCTTGCTCCTGGTTCTATTATATCTTGGGATATGTTAGAACGTAAATTTCATGATCACTTTTATAGCGGGAGTTTGCAATTGAAATTAACAGATTTGACATCGGTTAGGCAAAGTAGAGATGAAACTGTTTCTGCTTACATTAAGAGATTTAAAGAAACTAAGAATCGTTGTTTCAATTTGTCAATCACTGATACGGACCTTGCTGATATTTGCCTAAAGGGTTTAAGGTCATCCATAAGAGATAGAATAGAGGGTTCTGATTTTCTTTCGGTTGCACAAGTTCAAATTAGAGCTTTAGTTGTTGAAAACCGAATAAATAAGGAAAAAGACAGAGATACTTCTAGATCACGTCGTTCCAATGTTCATATGATTGATTATGAGTCTGATAATTCAAGTGATAGTGATAAAGAAGTACTTGCTGCTGAATTTGTATGGCCCTCTAAAGAAAAAACTTATTCTTGTACATCACTTAAGCCGGCTAGCAATGGTCGGCAAGAAGAAGTTAAGTTTACATTTGATGTTTCCAAGTGCGATCGTATCTTTGATGAATTGCTTAAGTCTGGAAATATTAAATTATCTCATAAATTGCCTCCACTTGATGAATTGAAAAGGCGTGCATATTGTAAGTTTCACAATACTTATTCTCATGCCACTAATGATTGCAATGTGTTTCGTCGACAGGTTCAATCGGCCATAAATGAAGGTCGTTTGACATTTCATGAGATGCAAGTGGACAAAACTCCTTTCCCTGTCAATACTATGGATTTACAGCAGCCTAAGGTCTTGGTTCGGCCGCATCAAGCCGAAGCAACCAAAGGGAAGAATGTTGTGATTGGTGAAGTAAAACCTGATTTGAGGGGAAAAGAGTTGACTTGAGAAGTTGCATGTGAGACAACTCCAGATGGCAGGGAGACATTCAAGGTTACTGTGAGAGCCTCTGGACATGGGGGCAAGGGTCGTCCGTTCCCGCCGAGCAGAGACCGTTTGAGCCTGTGCAGGCTAAACCAGTCAGACCGGTTGGGGAAAGCGGTCAGACCGGTTTTCCCCAGGGCCGTCCGAAGATGATTAAACCAAGCCGTCCGGAGATTGGAAACTGGAAGCTCAATATTGCAAAGAATCAGTGGAGTACTCTTAGGCCAAAGGTCACCTTTGATATGCTATTTGACAAGTACTCCAAGCAAAAGGCCGTTACAAGCGATCGGCCAGTAAAAAAGAGAATGAGATTGCCTCCATGCCAAGAAGAATGTTCTCAACCAAAGAGGAATTTTGCTCCGCGATGGGAGGCATCAAGTTCATATCCACCTCGTCCAATTTATGATAATAATGGAGTAATGTGGGTGCCGTATCAGCAGCCTTTCCAACATGGATGGGGAGGACCGCGAAGGCCAGTATTGGACAGAATCTCAAGGCCTGGACAGGACCGTTTGGCACTTCGCAAATCTGGTCAGGGTCACCAGACCCAACCGGTCAGACCGGTTTCACAAACCGGTCAGACCGGTTTCCCTGGGAAATCGGCAGCATCTCCTATGAAGCAAGTTTACAAGCCAAAGCAGAAGGAGGAGGTGCATAAGATGGATATTGACCCAGAGAGGACTACAAATCAAGATGTTATTCAGATTGGGTTGATGAACGTTCCCCTTGGAGACGGTGGCAAAGGACCGATTGTCATAGACAATAAGGTTGAGACACCTATTCAGAAGGGATCTGTTTCTGCTAATGATCATGAGGCCAGTGGAAATAGTTCTAATTCCAAGTACCTCTTGCCAAGATGGTGTCCTCCCGGTTTATCTCATACTCAAAGGAGGAAGCTTCAGCGCTTGAGGTTTCGGGAGATGAAGGAGAAAGAGCTAGAGAAGCAGAGAGACGAGGCATTCAACAAGTACAGGCCTATGATTCCACAAGGGAAAGAGTGGAGAGCCAAGACCAGCTCCCAGACAGAACCGGTCAGACCGGTTGGGGAGTCGGTCAGACCGGTTGAACCGGTCAGACCGGTTGTCGAAAGCGGTCAGACCGCTTTGCCTGATGCGCCGCCCGGTTTTTCTTCTCCCACTCCTATGGTTTGTGATGGCAAGTTATCATCGGTATCTGCACCAGAGGACGATGAAGAGCTTGTTGATTATGGTTCTTCTCCTGAGCGCATGGATCTTGAGCTTAATGTAATTCATATGTCTATGGATGGTTATGTATTATCAGAGGAAGACATCACTCATCTTGATTTTGGACCAAAGGAAGCTATTTTCCAGAAGCCTAAAGCTACTGAAAGTCATCTGAAGGCTTTGTATATGAAGGGTCATATCAATGGAAAGCCTATCTCTCGCGATAGTTAATTTGATGCCGTATTCTCTGTTCAAGAAGCTGGGAGGTTCAGATGAGGAATTGATCAAGACTAACATGACCGTCAGCGGCGTTGGAGGAGGTGAACCTATGGGCGCCAAGGGAGTTGCTTCTATGGAGCTCACTATTGGAAGCAAGACTTTGGCTACTGCGTTCTTCGTCGCTGAGACACAAGGTAACTACAGTTTAATCCTTGGTCGTGATTGGATTCATGCAAACCAGTGTGTGCCTTCTACTTTGCATCAATTTTTAATTCAATGGATAGATGATGAAGTAGAGGTCGTTCATGGAGATACGTCGGCTTGTGTTGCAGTGGCCGATAGTTCTACTGTGGATGGTCATGAGAATCTTAAGTGCTTATCTGGTTTAGATTTACCTGATTGTGAGATCATTGGTTGCACCAAGGATGGCTTTGCTACTGCTGTTATGAAGCCGATCGGAGATCTGGCTATACCATCTCTTATGATTTGATGGATCCGAATCTAGAGTGGTTACAGCAGAGGCGTGAGCACTATCGGGCGCATAAGAACGATATGTGTAAGGCCATTGAAGATTTTGATGATTTGAGCAAGTTAGGACAAGGGTTTACGTCGACTGATCCTTTAGAGGAGGTAGATATTGGTGATGGCACTGTACTTAGGCCGACATTTGTAAACAAGAATCTTGATCCTCTGTTTAAATCCGAGTTAATAAAGTTATTAAAGGAGTATGTTGATTGTTTTGCATGGAGCTACAATGAAATGCCTGGTTTAAGTCGTGATTTAGTTGAACATCGTTTACCCATTAAACCTGGTTTTAGGCCTTTTAAACAGTCTCGCAGAAACTTTAATCCTGATATTTATGACCGAGTGAAAGAAGAAATCAATCGGTTGCTAGATGCTAAATTTATTAGGCCTTGTCGGTATGCTAATTGGATCTCTAATATTGTGCCTGTTGAAAAGAAAGGAACAAAAAAGCTTCGTGTTTGCATTGATTTTAGAGATCTCAATAGAGCTACTCCTAAAGATGAATATCCTATGCCTATAGCCGATTTTCTTGTTAATGCTGCATCTGGACATAGAATTCTTAGCTTTCTTGATGGTAATGCTGGTTATAATTAAATATTTATGGCCGAAGAGGATATAGCCAAAACAGCCTTTCTATGTCCAGGTTTTGTTGGTCTATTTGAGTGGGTAGTGATGACTTTTGGTTTGAAGAATGCTGGTGCCACATATCAGAGGGCTATGAATTTGATTTTTCATGACTTGCTTGGCATTATAGTAGAGGTTTATATCGATGATATTGTTGTCAAATCGGCTGGAGTAGATTCTCATTTGGCTGATTTAAGGCTTGCATTTGAAAGAATGCGTCGGTATAAATTGAAGATGAATCCACTCAAATGTGCTTTTGGTGTATCGGCTGGAAAGTTCTTAGGATTTATTGTGCATGAAAAGGGCATAGAGATAGATCCTACAAAGATTGAAGCTATTAACAATGTAAAGGCTCCTACTTGCAAGAAAGATTTGCAAATGTTTTTGGGCAAAGTAAATTACTTGAGAAGATTCATTTGTAATTTGTCCGGGAAGGTGAATGCCTTTACTCCTTTAGTTCAGTTGAAGAATGACATTGATTTCACTTGGGGGGCAAAACAACAAGAGGCATTTGATGAGATCAAGCAATATTTATCTTCGCCACCCGTCCTTCAAGCGCCCAAGAGTGGGGTTCCATTCAAGTTGTATGTGGCGGCTGAGAAAGATGTCATTGGAGGTGTTTTGACTCAAGAAACCAAAGGAAAGGAACATGTGGTTGCATATGAGAGTAGAAGATTATTGGATGCCGAAACAAGGTACACCTTTATTGAAAAACTATGTTTATCATTATATCATACTTGTACCAAGTTGAGGCATTATCTCTTGCCAAGTACTTGTGTAGTAGCATGTCAAACCGACATAATCAAATACATGTTGCACAAACCAATTTTGAGTGGTAGAGTCGGCAAATGGGCTTACGCTTTAGTTGAATATGATTTGCATTGTGAGCCATTAACTTCAATGAAAGGTCAAATAGTAGCCGACTTTATTGTTGAACATAGAGTAAATAAGCAACTTGATTTAAGTGTCGGTTATGTTACTTTTACTCCATGGAAATTGCATTTTGATGGATCAATTTGCAAAAGTGGTTGTGGTATTGGAATTGTTATTACTTCTCCACATGGGGCTGTTTTTGAAGCACTTAACCGATTAGATCATGAATGTACTAATAATCAAGTCGAGTATGAGGCTCTTCTATTCGGATTGGAAATTTTGCATGACATGGGAGTAAAGCATGTAGAAGCTTATGGTGATTCTTTACTGGTGGTACAGCAAGTTTCTAAGGTATGTCAATGCTTAGATGGATTTTTGAATGACTATCTTGATAGATGCTTCGATATTATATCTTGCTTTAATGAGTTTGTAATTCGTCATGTACCACGAGAAAGAAATCCAAAGGCGAATGCTTTGGCTCGGCAAGCATCTGGTTATAATGTTCAGAAAAGAAATTTTCAAGAACGAAGACAGATGTTTTTAGAAGCTGAGTGTTCTGTTCTGGAGGAACCGGTCGCACCGCTTCCTTAGACCGGTCTGACCGGTTTTACCGGTCTGACCGCTTCAGAGAACCGGTCTGACCGGTGTCCCGAGACCGAGTCTATTTCGGCCGCTGTTTCTAATAGAGACGAAGTGGATGATCGGAGGAAGCCTTTGGTGGATTATTTGCAAAATCCTAGCAATTCAGTTGACAGAAAAATCCGACGATAGACTCTTAAATTTATTCTAGATGGCGATGAATTATATCGTCGGACTATTGATGGTTTGCTTCTAAAATGTTTGGGTCCTGACCAAGCTAGGTTGGCTATGATAGAGGTTCATGAAGGAATTTGTGGTACTCATCAATCGGCCCCCAAGATGAAGTGGCTGCTTAGGCGAGCTTGTTTCTATTGGCCCAATATGATAGCCGATTGTTTTAGATACTACAAAGGATGTGAGGAGTGTCAGAAACATGGGGATATTCAGTTGGTACCAGCGGCATTGATGCATCCAATTGTTAAGCCTTGGCCTTTTCGAGGATGGGGTTTAGATTTTGTTGGTAAAATTCATCCTCCTTCGTCGAAGGGTCATTGTTTTGTGATTGTGGCGACTGATTATTTTACCAAGTGGACGGAAGCAACTCCTTTGAAGAATATGACACATAGAGAGGTGATTGAGTTTATTAGAGAACATATTATACATAGGTTTGGTATTCCACAAACTTTGACTACGGATCAAGGGACTTCATTCATATCTAAAGAGGTGCGTGAATTTGTTAATTCCTATGGTATTAAACTTCTCAATTCATCTCCATATTATGCTTAAGCCAATGGTCAAGCTGAATCTAGCAACAAGACCTTGATAAAGCTCATCAAGAAGAAGGTAGAAGATCATCCTAAAAGATGACATGAGGTATTATCTGAAGCTTTATGGGCTCATCGTATTTCTAGACATGGTGCTACTAAAGTTACTCCGTTTGAGCTTGTGTATGGTCAAGTGGCCGTTTTGCCTGTGGAGGTGAATCTTGGCGCATATAGACTTGCAAAGCAAAATAATTTTGATGTTGATACATACTATGCTTTGATGATGGATAATATTGATGAAGTGACCGACAAGCGTTTGGAAGCTTTAGAAGAGATTGAAAAGGATAAGAGGCGAGTGGCGAGAGCATACAACAAGAAAGTGAAATTCAAATCTTTTCAGGTAGGTGATTTGGTTTGGAAAACGTTTTACCCATTGGATTGAAAAGCAACAAGTTTGGCAAGTGGTCTCCAAGTTGGGAAGGTCCTTTCAAGATTGTGAAGGTTTGTTTAGGAAATTCCTATATGGTAGAAACCTTGCAAGGACAACTGCTGCCTAGAGCTCTCAATGGGAGATACTTGAAGAAATTTTATCCAAGTGTTTGGCAAAGTGCTTGATAGGATGTGACCGATTTATGATTGAAAATCGCCCTTAGGATAAAATGGCCGGCGGATTCTGTAACATCGACCTTAGCATATTTTCTAGTGCATAAAATTTACTAGAAAACAGGGGGGCATATGTTCGCACCCAAAATTGGCAGTTGCCTATCAGGTCGAGGAAAACCGATCAGACCGGTTCTAGAAAGCGGTTAGACCGGTTTCCCTGTAGCCGATTTGGCAACGGCCGAAACCGGTCTGACCGGTTTCCCTATCCGGTCTGACCGGTTTTACTCCGAGTTGGAGTAGAATTAGGAGTCCTAGTCGTTTCCAAATTGTAATGGAATTCCTTGCGGGGCAAGACCTCCCCACCCTATAAATAAAAAGGGCTATGGCCGATTGAGACCTATCATCCAATCGATCAAATACTATTTTCTACTTTTATCTTCAAACCCTAGCTTTTCCAATCCCTTTGCTTTCCTTGTTTGTCTCGACGGCGTTCAAGGAGGTTCTGAGTGGCCTGACCGATCTCAGAGCAACCCTAGACGTGCTATCTCCGACGGGGTCCCTCCCGAGGTGGTGATTCTAGGTTTTCACCGAAGCCCTAACAAATCCGGTCTGACCGGATCTCCAAACCGGTCTGACCGGTTTGGCTGGGGCTGCGGCAAGTGCAAATTTCTGGTGCTGCGCGATTCAGCGCTCGTGTGTGTTGACAAGAAAAAGCGTCAACAATGATAATAAGTTTTCTATTTTCTGAGCTATGTCATTTGTTCTGGGCTGGGGAATTAACCGAGAGAAGAGAAGGGGGCTTTCTTTATTTCTTTCAGTCCAGCCCAGCAAGTATTATTGGGCTGCCCCTGCCGAGGCTGCCCAACTCTTTTTCTTCCTCTCCTTTGGTTCGTTTTCTTTCGGAAAAAGTCTATTACACACCCTTCAACTATTAACGTCGTTCGATTTTTAATCCTCAACCACAAAACCAGATATTTAACACCCTTCAACTTTTCAAACTGTCCAATTTACATCATTTGATGGTTTTAATGGTGATTTTTGCTAATGTGGCGACACTTTGCGGTTGAGGGTTGAAAATCAGACAGCGTCGATAGTTGAAGGTGTGAAAGGGACTTTTTTTCTTTTCTTCTCTCCCGCCGTGCCGGACCGCCTTTCCTCATAGGCCCAGCCCGCCGCAACCTCCTCTTTGATGTGGGCCGCGGCCCAGACCCAAGCAACGATAGCAGAAGGCGCCCAGCCGAAAGACGACAGGTTCGCCTGGGTCTGGGAGAAGAAGCTGACTCCGACGATGGTTTTGTTCTCCTGTCCCAACCCATGGTTTGTGTAGATAAGAGGGTGTCTAATGAATGTACATATTAGAAAGTATCTCTCTAGTATATAGTTTCTGTGATAAATGTAGAAAATAAATATTTTATTTAGCTCTTATATCTCTAAAACGAAAAAAATAGTCAAATGTGTTGGAAACATCAGTATTTATAACAAAAGGTTTCTTATGGTGGGAGTGCTTTGGTTTCGATGCAAGACACCTTAGATTTTGTGCAAGACAGTAGTTTCCTCCATTTTCCGCCTCTTCTCTCATCAGCCGTAATATTGTGTCATCTTAAATCCAGAGTGCCATCTGTATTTAATGCCATGAATACTAGCTGGCATGGAAGCTACTTGCGAATATCTTAATATAGTCCTTGTGTTTCCAATCTTATTACTTTTTATGCCATGATATTAATTGACATATACTTGATATCTGAGCACTACCGGATTCCTCTTATTTGCCATGTGCCGGCAGGCTTTGCCGTGTGCCGCCCACGGCAAACGCCGGCTGGCTAAGCCAAGTTTACCGAGCGTTTTTTTATCGGACACTCGGCGAAGGGTTTGCCGAGTTCGCAAACCAACACTCGGCAAACCATTTTTGGAAAAAAAAACTTGCATCAGTCCGGCCACGGCCGCGCCACCCGCCCGCACCGCTTGTAGCACGTCCACGCCGCTCCCCACCCCGTCGCGCCCCACCTCCTCTCACCTCGCCGCACCGCCTCACGCGGTCCGTGCGCGCCGCCGTTCCACCGCGCCTCCTCGCGCCCCACCACGATGCTGGCCCGCCGCGCCTCCCCGCTCCGCGCGCACCACTGGCCCGCCCCGCCCCGCTTCCTCACGCCTCGCCGTGCTGCCGGCCCGCTGCGCCGGCTTGCCGTGCCGCACCCGCGCCCGCCCTGACCGGGGCCGCCACTCCCTCCACTGCGCCTCGCCGTGTTGCCGGCCGGCCGCGGCGCACCCGTGCCCGCCTTGGCCGGGGCCGCCCCTCCCGCCGAGGTCGCGCCCGCCCTGGCCGAGTGCTAGGGCAGGGAAGGGACGGGAGGGGTGGGGGCGATGGGAGGTTGAGGCGGAACGCGAGGGCAGGAGGAAGCGCCGAGGAGGAAGCGGCGGCGGTGTCGGGCGGCGCAAGGAGCGCGAGGATGCTCCGAAGGAAGGGGAGAGAGAGAGGGAGAGAGCAGTGCGTGTGGTTGTGAGAGAGAGGGGGGAGAGAGAAAGGGACTTGTCCGAAGGGGGAGGTGTGAACCAATAAGGAAGCGAGATTGGAGACGATCGGATTCATGGCGTGGAGTGTTTGTCGAGTGCCTACAAAAACACTCGGCAAAGAGATCCTTTGCCGAGTGTTTTTACATGCACTCGGTAAACAATTTTTCAACGTACTTAATTTTTTTTTGAAATTATCAAACAAATTTAAAAAACAATCAAATTTTGGTATGACACAACTTATATAATCTATGACCTATACAAAATAAATTAAAGTGAAATTCAAATTCCACCAGCAATTTGACTCCAAATCCTAACGACTCATTTTGAACTCTAAGGTTTTTCTTCGGAGATTCTCCGTTTTGTAAGCAACGTATGTGATAAGTTGTGCGAAACATTCTCTACTTTTTATCGTAGCTTCCACGTGTGGTACCATCATTTCATGACAAATTTCATGATTTTCAGACATTATTTGCTTTTTTTGAATTTAAAAAATCATTCGGACAAACGTTAATGGTCATATTTCTTAAACAAGATATGTCAAATTTCTTTTTATTTCATGGGTAAGGTCTTAAATTGGGCTATATAACATGAATATAACTTTTTAACTCATTTTATATTATTATTTGAATCACTTGTAGTTTAAATTTGATTTGATTCAGAAAAATACTTGAAATGTAATTAATTAGTTAAATATAGTAAACAAATACAAAAATATACCAAATTTCACATTGAGTTTTACATGTTGTATGTAGAGAGTAGGAAAAATTTTAAGAGTAAAATAAGGAAAAAATATTTTTTACCGAATGTATTTTTTTACACTCGTTAAACCCCAATCTTTGCCGAGTGCCAAAAGATAAAACACCCGGCAAAGAGGTGTTTGCCGAGTGCCATAAAAAACACTAGGCAAACACTAATCTTTGTCGAGTATTTTTTATTTGACACTTGGCAAAGCGGTGTGTGCCGAGTGTATTATTTTTGCCGAGTGTTTTTTATTTGATACTTGGAAAAGACGTTGTTTGTTAAGTGTCCGTGTAAAAATACTCGGTAAAGTTGGCGGCACTCGGAAAAAGCGGGATTATTTTCCGTAGTGGAGGAAGCATTTCGCTTCTTGATGTTTGTTCGTTATTCTTTGAGATGAGATACAATAGAGTTAGCTGCCAAATCCAACACCTTGCACGTTGTGGGAGACAGGCGCCAATCGTCGTTATATGAAATCGCGGCTCCGCACATCCATTTCTAACAGATTTTTGCCTAGGCACGTGCCCGTGCAGCAGGCACTAAACTGCGTAATTCCGCAGTTTGCATCATGATGTGTTATAACAATCTGCTTTGCTCACTGATGAAGTAACTCGATGTTTTCGTTTGGGCAATCCAGTTCTTCGTCAGGTTCTTATATATGCTATCCAACGCAACCACCATTTCCCGCATGTTATTTTTTGTTTTGCAAAAATCAACCAATTCCATACTGGCTGGTTGCTCCAGATGTCTTCTTGGTTGTCGAATGTACCCTGGTGCCGCTCATTCCAAAGCGAAATGTAGAGAAAATGAGCTTTTGTTGGCCGCGGAGAGAAAATGTTGAATATAGCTCAGGGAACGCAAGAGAGAACACTACTAAGGCTATCAGTGTAGCAAGAAAGCTGAAGTGTCGTTACTTCATGCTAGTAGCAAATATATAGAAGTCATAGGCTTATGGCACAAATGTCTATACCATTATTTTATCTTCGATTCGATTTTACCTTGAGGTAAAAAGTTAGAAAACATTGAACATTTTGGTCCCGCTATACCCACGCGCCTCAGTGTGCAAATCAGGAACCAACATTAGGCTAATCGCATTCTTAGTTAAGCAATTTTGCAATTAAGTGTTTGCAGTTACCCTAATTTGTCTCCTATTTCATGATTTATGTGAAATTTCACGTAATTAAGAACCAACAGCGTGAATTGAGCTCCTAGATAGCATTTATAAAGATGGAATGAGTGGAATCTCAAATTCATTAAGAAAATTCCAAAAAACTCTAAATGTTAAAGCCCTAACCCTAGTCTACTCACCTCTAGTAATGGGCTGCGCAAAGCATAAGCGCGGCCATGCACGGTCCTTGACAAACTCTTATCTGACCGGCTAAGACGAACACAACATGAGTTATCGCGCACTCCTGAAGTGGTCGGACTGGTGCGCCTTGTGCTGCTAGACCAAACAGCGTGGCTTTAGATCAGCTTGGTTTGTCGTCGTCGGCTGACCGGAGAGCCACCGCCCGCCGCCATCCCGGTCCCTGCTGCCCCCTTGCCATTATGCACCGGTGTGGAGCTCCCGTTGGGATGCACACGACTTGCTCCCATGCATGCCCGGAGAGAGGGCACATGCCATGGATGAGCAAGGGTGGTGCTAAGCGGTGCTTCGGTGGCGGCAGTGCATTATGCTGAGAGGCGCTGGGGAGAGGAGAGAGAGAGGACAAATAACCTGCAGAGGCGCTAGTTAGGTGGTGTGCGGCATCCGCGGTGCTCTGGCATGCGGCACCCGCGGCGTCAACGAGGCATGAGAATGTGGTGATGGGTGTGATGTGAAAAAAAAGGAAAAAGGGTTGTGGCTCAAAAGAGGGGGAAGTGAGGGCGTGCTAAGGTTTCAGGTGGCCAGCCACGTATATTTGGCAAAACGGGCCGAGCCCGCTGGGCCGGCACTAGCCCGGCCCTATTCAGCACGGCCCAGCCCGTAGCACGGTCCAGCCCGTAGCAAGTGCCAGTGCCGTGCTAGTGCCTGGCCCAGGGCCGTGCCTGGGCCACATTCTCAGCCCGTGGCACTAGCATGGGCACGACACGGCTAATGGGCCGGCCCGGCACCGGCCCGCTTGCGTCACGGGCGGGGGCACGGCAGGCCGTCCGATCCCCTCCCCCCACTCCATCCGACCGTTGGATCTGGCTGTTGAGGGGAGGGGCTATATAATCCACCGCGCCAGCCGCGACTCCCCCGACCCTAACCCTAATTCATTTTCACCCCTGGCCGGCCGCCTCACGCAGTCGCGCCTCCCTCTCGAGCTCTTGTCTCGCTCGCCGCTCCTATTAGTCTTCTTCTCCTCCGACCTCTCCTCTCTCGATCTCCTCTCCTCTCTTGCATCCGGTGGTGGTCTTGCACCGTCGGGCGCTAGCACTGGCACACGGCACGACCATTGCACCCGATGATTTCGATCTCGGGACGACGATGTAGTATCGTCATCTTGTTGTCGTCCTTGTCCACGTCGTCGTCGCCTACCTCGCCGCCGCTTGTCTCTGGCCACTTTGGTTCTCCGGATCTAGAGTAAGTCTTCCTTTCTCTTCCCTCTCTCCACTATGGCACTTCGTATCTGCCATTCTTCATCGTTTCTTTGCTTCTACATATGCACACTTGATCCGTGGAGGGACCAGGGGGCTGGATCTGTGCTTCGTCATCATCGCCGGTGGACCTGGTGCTCCAGCATCAAAGGTACGAGAAAACCCTAACCCTAGATGGCTAGATCCATGCTTCCTTTGCCTAGATCCGTGCTTCCTCTATCTAGATCCGTGTTTCCATGTTCTTCTTTGATGTTTCTTTAACCATGTTCTTCTTTGATGATTCCTTGTGCTGCAGCTGTTGAGGGACCAGGTCGCCTGTGAGTGACGATGGACAGCTCCGACGACGAGACCATTGATGTCGGCATGAACGAGGAGCGGCGGTTGTGCGGACTGGCCGGAGGTGATGCCACTATTTCATTGTCTGGTCTTTATTATCCTACATCACCACTTATGATTCATTATCTTATTAAGATTGTTCTGCACCAGCAAACTTATGCTAATGATTGTCGCATTAGATTTGTGGTTCAACCTATGATAGACAAATATAACAAGTACTGGAGGGACATATCCTTGCTTTATTCTTTTGCGTTCATTCTGGACCCTAGAGCTAAAATGAAAGGTTTTACTAAGGTGCTTAGAAGGTTGGGTGTTCTCACTGATTCAGATTACAGTACTTATTTGGTTACCACTAGAGCTAAATTGACAGATGTCTACAACAAGTATGATGAGAAATTTGGTGCTGTTAGGTTGAAGAGGTCTAATCCTCCTGACCTGGCTGCCGGTAAGTCAAGATCTACTTGGGATGAAATTTATGATGATGGTCCTGTTTCTGGTTCTTGTTTGGCTGGTGGTATCTTGCATGGTAGTAGCATTAACATGTCTAAAGATACTTCTGTTGTTTCTCTGCTGCATGCGGTAAGGTCTGCTGACTCCAATACTTCTGAACTTGTTTCCTACTTGGAGTGTGACACTGTCAGTCACATGTCCGGTGACTTTAACATTTTGAACTGGTGGCATCAACACAAACTTACATATCCAGTTCTCTCAATCATGGCTAAAGATATCTTGACTGTCCCTGTCTCTACAATATCTTCGGAATCTACGTTTAGTATGACTGGCAGGATCATCGAGGAGCGGCGAAGGAGGCTCAGTCCAGACATGGTGGAGATGCCGACATGCATCAATGACTTGGAAGCAGCAGAAGCAAGGCTGCAACAGGCTGTGGATGATAAGGAGCTTGAAGAAGCATTTGCAGGACTTTATCTAGATTAGTTGCTTTAGTTACCCATCATTTATGTAATGAGACTGTAATATTTTGTGACTGTTGGACCTGGAGGTCCTGAACTTGTGCTGTGGATGTAAGAGAAGACATTGAACTCTATTTTGGAGCTTGGTTGTACTCTTTTTTCTGTCTATGGTTTCTCACAAGGGTGAGTTTTACCTGGCCATATTTTTAATGAGGCAGCCATTGCACAAGCTCCCTATTTATTTGGTATTTTGTTAACTTATTGTGTTTGTGATGTTTTTTTGGAGTTGAGGTTGTGTTTCTATTATTCTTGATGAAATGCTGATCAATTTGGTATGTTATGTGTTTGGTGAGTTAGTACCAGTGCCGACACGAGTACTATAGTGCCAGTTTGCACAGCACGGCACTGGCCTCTGGCCTTAGTGTCGTGCTAGCGTCTGGCCTTTGACACGGCGGCCCTAAGTGGCACGGCACAGCTAGTTAGCCGTGCTACGTAGTGCCGTGCCACTTAGTGGCATGCCGTGCCAGCATGGCCCGTTTGGCCAACTATAAAGCCACAGATTTGTTCCCCACGCCAGCCGCCCAATTTTGATCTGTCGGTCTTGATCAAATTGCAGCAATGCTGCTTGCCACTCAGGGCAAGTACAACAGTGCCGACAACTACTGTCTTTTTGACACAAACAGACAGCTGAACAGACAGTTTGTACGATGAACTGTCTGCAGGGTGATTAATTTATCATTTAACATATAAACTCACAGTGATCTAGTGCATAATTAAACTTTGTAGCCATTTTATTGCATTTAAACAGTCTAGCACAAATAAATCTATAGATAAAATACAGGACAATATCATGGGTATTCATATTTTTTAAATGTACAGCATCACAAGACCAATCCAACAAAACAAGTTTGAGATCATTTGAGCCTATATTTATTTTATAATGAATTTTACAAAATCATGAACACATAAGTATTACTAAAGCATATTTCTTGCTAGCTTGTACTGTTCATCTTCTTCCGTCCGAGGAGCTGAGCGTTGGCGCCTCGTCCATCCGCGCCGGCCGTCGTCACCGATACGCCGTCTACGTTGCTCGCCATCACCAGGAGCTTCGCGAGGATGAGCCGAAGCCCCGACACTGCCCCTTGTCGCCATCCCGTCGCTGAAGGATGGCCGGCATGTCATCTTCAACCTCCCATTATTCTCCTCTTTGCACGAGCTGTCTTGTCCGGTGAAATTCGCCCTTGTTGCTTGCCCTCATTTAAATTCCTTGAACACAAGGCCTCACCACACCATCAGCGATCCGTTTGAGTTGTTCCCGAGTTGAATCCACCATGGGAGCCCCAAATTCCGGTCATCTTCTTTCTCAGTCCGCCGCCGATCAAAAAAGTCAGTTCTGCCACAAACAGGCAGGCCGCCGGAATTGGCCTCCTAGAGACGAAATTGCCCCCACGCGCAGTGGATCCGAGCTTCTGGCGTCTCCTCGCAGCAGCTCCTACAACGGGCTCTGAGTCGTTGCTCTGACCTCGGAGCACGCGCTCCCCTCGTAGACCAACGAGACGACGAGGGCGCGTTTACTGCCGTCGCGGAGGGGGCTTTCTGCAAAATTTCATTGCATGTCTACGGGTCTCGACAACCCGTTGTAGGTGCCCTCAGGCGATGGTGCGAGGCGATGCTGTCCTGCCGAGCCAAGCCACGACTGTGCGAGGCGATCCATGCCACTCGCGCTGGGCTGAGCCGGCACAAATTATGGGCCATCGTGGGTTTTGAGCATGTTTCATGTTTTTAGCTTGTTTAATGTTTTACTATTTTTCTCTATACTATTTAAATGTTTAAGGGTAATTTAATTACTGTTTTGTAATTATTTCTTGTATTATGTTTATGAACATTTATTCACTATTTTAGCTTAGCCTTGAGTTATTAGATGTTGTTTTATCTACCATTCATAATTGGCAAATAAGTTGTTGCTTAATTTGTTTATGGAAGATATTCCTCAATTACGATTAGTGCTTTTCCCATATATTGATGAGTTGTAACGCACGATTATTTATAAATTTGAGAGTACCACTAATAATAATATTTTTACCTTGGCCGTTGGACTAATGAGTCTTTTATTTCAGTACCGTTAATATTTATTTACTGATTAAATAACACAAGGTTAAATAAGACAAGTTAATATTTATTTCAGTACAATAGTATTTCAATGAGACCGTGGGTGATAGGGTCCTAGTAGTAAATCATGCTACTGACAACGTACGCATTGGTCTTGTACTTTTTGTTACACCGAGGGTAGACATTAGTACGATAAGAACATTAGTCTTTACCCAATTCAATCAAGTGGGAGAATATTAAAAATTGATCATCAGGGTTAAGGAAAGCAAAATAATAATTAAGGAAAACCTTTAAAACATATCTAAACGTGATTAAGTCATGATTAAGGTAATTAATCACATGAGCTATATTCTTTGGGCCTAAATTAGCTTCCATATGGGGGAAAGGCCCTGGCCCATACCGCCGGTAAATATGAGGGCTGCTTATCTCTTAATCACGCCAAAAAATGAGATTAGCCGCAAATCTTGTTGATTAGAGGCTCCTGCCCTCGCTGCGAGACTACTGTTCATCTACTTCTACAACAGGTTCTTCAAGAAATGGAGGTAATAATGGCGCTGCAAGGCTCTGTTTAGTTTTAATCTAAATATTTCTGCATTACATTGATGTTAGTGAACGTCATTAGGCTAAGATTAAGATCTTTTTTATAGTTGTTGGGGGCGATTATTAGGGATACCCAAACCTATGTGATAATTGCCCTTGTTAAACATTAAACCCATGTATATACCGGAAAAAGAGATACGGAAATTAAGGCCCACGGCCCAGCAACGGACAAAGGCCCGTCAAGACAACCCGCGGGGCGCCTCGACCAGCACCTCAAATCTCCGCTTCGCTCGAAGGGAACCGATCCCTCGAGCGAATCGGAGAACTCCGCCTCGGTCGAGGTCTGAGGGTCGAGCCTCGAGCAACCCACGAAATGGGGAGAGCTCCGCTTCGGTCGAGACCTCCGCTCCAACAAACGATTAATGACGCTCACTACCGCCGTGCATCCAAAGTCAAAAGGAAAATCTCTCGCCATACCGCCCTGACAGCCATGACCCCCCGTCGCATCCGCCAACTCCCGTCACTATGCTGCCAACCGAGGCTGTGCGCGGGCAGACCGGCACTGTGCGAACAGAGCATGTCACTCCGAGCTCCTGTGCTGCCAACTCCGACGACCCGAAGCCCTCCATCGGGCGGAAGAGACCCTCGAGCACGCAGCAGGAGAAGAGGAGAGGACGGCGGAGGCATGGCGAGCCATCCTGAGCACTATGCGACCATCTCTGGCGCTGTGCGGACATGTCGCCACTGTACGAACAGGGCTAGGTCACTCTAACTCGCTGTGCTACCAACTCCCACACTGATTTCCCACCGAAACGGCTGTGCACAGGCATGGGAGACCCTCGAACCGGCGTACGGGCGAGTTATTACCGCACGCAGGACACCTCGGACCCTCGAAGCAACATCCTGGCGTCATCACCAGTACAAGAATCGATCGCAGGCACCGCAATACCGTGTAACAGTGACCAAGGACATAGAAGCACGCCCGGCGCCACTCCTACCGCCGTGCTGCAACTGTGCCTGAATAGCAACGCACGCCTGTAACCCCTTCTCCTTGGCCTATAAAAGGAGAGGGCACGCCCACGAACAAAAGGGGGGAGAAAACAAACGAACACAGAACAAGAAACAACACTCGCACTCCACAATATTGGCACTTTGCCTCAATCATTCTGGGACTTGGAGGTCAAGCCTCTTCTCCCAACCTGCTTGTATCCCCTACAACTTGCAGTCTGGTGCAGGATAATACATTGCACGCATCATCCCGCTGGAAGTACGGTCTTGCGACCGGAACCAGGATAAATCCGTGTCTTGCATTACCTTTTGCATCAACCATCAGGGGAGGGAACACAACGCATTTCTTAACACCGACAATGGCGCTCCAGGTAGGGGGTTCACGCTGTGATCGACCACACCATCCACCATCTCCCTTGATGGCAACCCGTGTCGTACGTGACAATCTTCTTCCGATGCCAACATCGGACCAACTTCCTGCCGGATTCGAAATCTGGTTCAGGAGTCTCAAGTTCAGGGCGACTGGCGATGACTACAACATGCAGCTCCTGACGAGGAGCACCAGCATGGACATACCACCGCCTCTCCCATCACCTCCACCACCACGCAGGAAGCGTTCACGTCAACGCGCGCGGCGAACGCGCGTGGAGTGACGCAGAGTGGCCCGCGCCAGCTCCTCCGAACGGGTTGAGACCGGCACACGAAACTCTACGTCAATGGCAAAGAACATTGGCACAACTGCGCGCTCTGCCGGGGGTAGCATGGCCGACCCGTCGCAGACCCCCGGTAAGGCGCGCACCACGACCATGACCAATTCTTCGTCAGTTGATACGAACATGACGGCGTATGAGGATCTGCCGGGGCACCATCTGCTCTCAATCCACAACCTCATAGCGACATCGCCAGACGACGACTACCCCGACTCTGGCAGAGAGGCACACGAGAGCGGCCAGAGGGTCCCCGAACGGGACTACTCAGGGTTTCGCGATCGTGAGGCCTTTTTGTCATTCCAGGATGCGACAAATTATTGCCTAACTTGCTCTGACGACTCTAGCGAGGGGGATTATGACCCCTCTAGGGAGTGCTTCGTCGTCCTCCCAGGAAGGGGCGGCAAAGATGGCGGGGCAGGAGAACCAACGGGACTAAAAGAAAACGAGCAGGCGCCTGACAACGCTGCGCTTGCGCAAGGACAACTAGCCCAGGTCCGCGAACTTGAGGCCAAGCTCGAGGAAGAACGCCAACAGGCCCGAAAGCTCCGGGCAACACTCGAAGATAGCCGCCCTATGCGCGGCGCGCGCGCCAGGGAGGCCGGGCGCGTAGCTCGAGCTCGCATCAAGGTTGATGATGATGTGGACGACCCACTCGCATTAGCCAGAACAAGCTAGAAGCTCATCGCCGCGGCGACCTTAATTTGAGCCATGCCAGAGCCCTCAACGCCTGAAGGCCAGAACTTGCGCATCACCAAGTACTCGGGGAGACGGATCCTAAGGTGTGGCTCCCGCATACATAACTCTGCCAACCCGAAAACCGGTGGGGGAATGCGGGAGCACTAAGCATCGGCGCAAACCCCGCGAAGGGATGATCTAATGCCACCTCCGTCATCAAACAAGGGAAAGTCATCCTCGGTGCACGAACGCATCGGGAGGAAGCCTCTCAAGGAGCGAATCTGTGATACACGCGGTGACACCAGCGACGATGACGCCCGCAACACCCTCAACAGAAAAAGGCGGGATGACACATCTCACAGTTTTCACCCTCGCCGTGGAGGCCGCTACGACAGCGATGAAGACAAGAGCCCAACACCAGAACCCCCGGGAACCCGGGTGTTTGGCCAGGAGATTCGCGCGGCCCCGATTCCCGCACGATTCCGGCAACCGACGACCATCACCAAGTACTCGGGGAGACGGATCCTAAGGTGTGGCTCAACGACTATCGCCTCGCCTGCCTACTAGGCGGCGCGACCCATTTGGCGGATTCTACGCGAACATGGCTTGAGCACCTACCCGCGAACCAAATTCACGATTGGAACGACCTCGTGAAGACATTCATGGGTAATTTCCAGGGCACCTACGTCCGCCCTGGAAATTCGTGGGACCTTCGAGGGTGTCGCCAAACACCCAATGAGTCCCTTCGTCATTTCATCCGTTGCTTCTCCAAGCGCTGCACCGAGCTCCCAAGCGTGGGTGATTCCGAAGTCATCCACGCCTTCCTCAAGGGCACAACCTGTCGGGACTTGGTGCGAGAGTTGGGACGAAGTCCTCCTACCGGCGTCAACGAGTTGTTCGATGTTGCCACCAACTTTGCCTCTGGCGAGGAGGCAGTTGGTGCCATCTTTGATTGTAGGAGAGGGAAACGGACGGAGGAAACGCCCACGAAGGGCAGCAAGTCCAAAGGCTCCGCAAATAAATAGAGGCAAGGCAAGAAGGGGAAGAAGTCCCAAAAAGCCTCGCGCCGACAAGAGCGGACCGAGGACCCCGACGAAATTCTCGCAGTCGACCCTGCGCCCAAGGCTCTTCGAGGCCCCCTCGAGGAGGTGGCATCTTCGATGGCATGCTCAAGAAACCTTGCCCTTACCACAAGGGCGTCGTGACCCACACCCTCAAGCAATGCGGAATGCTAAAGAAATACTTCAATCGTGCCGCTTAGAAGGATGAACGGGGGAAAAAGGACGCGGGCGACGGGGCCGGTCAAGGCTTCCCAGAGGGGCCGGTCGGGGGGCCAAAAGCCAACATCACGCCTCGACAGCGCAAGCGCGAGCGCCGAGAGGAGTTCTCCATACACAAGGCTGGACCATCCTACCTCGACTGGTCTGAGGAGACCATCTCCTTCAGTCGAGAGGATCACCCCAACTACATCCCAAACCCAGGGCAGTACCGCTCGTCGTTGACCCTATCATAGGTAATACCCGGTTCTCCAAGGTACTCATGGATGGAGGCAGCAGCCTCAACATCATGTACGTATCGACTTTGGAGCTCTTGGGCATCGGGAGGGACAAGCTGCACCCCAGCAAGGCGCCATTCCATGGCATTGCGCCGGGAAAGCGAGTCCAGCCTCTTCGGCAGATCGATCTGTGTCACACCCGGATTTTCACAAAAACCCGAATGCGGCCATATGTGTGCCCAGGAAGTCATAGTACACATATAGAGAATAAATATGATAAATATAGAACATATGCTGGAATAAATTCTTCATTAGATAAAGTGTTTACATCAGAGTGCTTCATAAATGATCTAAGCAATAACAACAGAAGACTAATAAACTCTCAACTAATGGAGCCGCAAATACACAGGGCCTCTGACAGGGAGATCACAACTCAGTAGTATGGTAAATCTTCTGGAAACTCAGCAGCAGACTCATGCCCAGCCCAATCCGTTTACCAATCCGGGATTTTGTTGAATAAAATGACAAGTGTAAGTAAACAATTACTTAGCAAGTATAGCACGGGTATGAAGGCTCAAAATAGGCTAGACACGGCTTAACTGCATTAGCATTTTTAGTTGGTTCATTTTAACATTAACCAATTTACTACAAGTGAATGATACCCGGTTGTAACCCAATTAATAAAGAATAAGTGACATTAAACATAAATAAAAATCATCTTCTAATCAAAAAGGATCCAGGCCGCTCATGACCCTGAGCAAGGCTATCATGATAGATTTACACTCTGCAGAGATTTCGCCCTTTACCCACCAGTCGCGTAAAAGTTCAAAGAACTTTGCACCCAACCACGCGCATCAACACTTCCTAGGTGTGATTGCATAGGGACGCTACGAGGTTTTTCACAAGACACCCTAACAAGTCAGTGGCCGCTAGGGTACAATAAGGTGGTGAGACTCTAGGCACCGAGATTGACTTACGCTTACGGAGTCACACCATAAGGGGGTCAATGGCGTCCAGAGCGCGGGCATCGCACCCAACAATGCGCAACTTGCGGAGTTCCCCGTCGCAGGGACTCCCAACACGGGACTGGGTCTAACGAGACCTAGCTGACGGGGCTACCGTCCTCGGTGGAATCATGAAACACCCCGTGCCTTACTTCCCATAACGTCGTCGGCCCCACTGGTAACCATTGCAAGCTAGAGACGTACAAGTTACTTGACCAAGACCAGAGCCATAATAGTTCTAGCGGTGGCGACAGGCTCCTGGGTTGCCACTTTAAGAACCGGACCTTACGGAGAGACACTGGAGAAAAGCACACAGCACACGCCCCAGTTCCCTAAACCATGTTGCTAAAAAGCAAGTTTTATCATTAATGTTGAAGTGAACCATTACGTCAAAATTAACAGTAAAATAATGGTGATAGTAGCTGCACATAGCCAAATCTACCCATATGCATAAACCCAAGGTAATCAAAGGATAGGAGTAAACAAACTAGGTACAACCTTAATAGGACATCAAATTAGACACATGCATATGAAAGTAAATGTATGTATAAAGTGTGTTTAGGTAGCAAGGATTATCCGTGCTATAACTTGCCTTCCTCGAAGGGTGGCTGTTGCTGCTGCTGTGGGTCCTGCTCCGGAAAGTCCTCACCGAACTCGAGTTCCAAAGCGTACGGCTCACGGATTGGACACGGATCACCATACAAACGAGCACGCAAACCAATACATGCAAACAAATAATAATCTATTAGAACAATACACCAAACATGACAAACAGTACAAATAAAGGTTCTAGAAATATTCTACGCTTCACTACGAACACATGAGCGCGAAAATCACACTAATCGGAGCTAAAGCGGAAAAGATATGGATTTTCTAAGTTCTAGGGTCTTGCTAGCAATTTTAAAAATATTCCAGGGGCTTATTTATGAAAAACCAGGGACCTATAAGTAATTACGTGTTAAAACCCGAGGGCTAACGCGTAAACACAACTTAAAGGACGACGGGTTCTAATTCTTAATAGTTCAGGGGGTTTTCCGAAAAAAGGACCCAACTGTAATTTCTTTTGAATAGGAGTGGACCGCGGCTTCTAATTTAAAAAGTGGAGGGGCTTTTTCGCAAAATGGTCTGGTTGACCTGTAAGGGAGGGGATTGACCCGGGGGTTGGGGCTGTTCTGGGCTGTTGGATCAGGGTCCTACGGCCGGGATTGATCCGGGGGGTTTGGGGGGGGGGGGGGGCGGCGAGGTCCGAGGCGGCGGCGCTGAACCGCGCGGCGGTGAAACTCGCCCGAGTTCACCCGATCTCGGGCTACCGGCCTCCATTGGACACGTGGTTTGGCCCTACGCCCTTAGGAGGATATGGCGAGCTCACCTGAGGTGATCACGACGAAGTTGGGGCGATCGAGGCGGCGGTCGGCGTGGGGTAGCGGCTCGGCGGCCCTGGAAGAACGGCGACGAGTAATTAAACGATTCTCCGAGCGAAAAGAAGGGCGGGGAAGGTTCGGGCAGGTCCCTCACCTCCTATGGAAGCTCTAGGGAAGGTTCACGATGAGAATGCGGCGAGGTGGGCGGAGCTCGTCGGTGGCGGCCAGCGGGCAGTGGCGCTTGGCGAGGGGGAGAGGCTGGGGCACTTGGAGCTCGAGAGGGGGCCGGTGAGGCTCCAGAGGCTCAGTGCGCTGCTTAAATAGGGCCCAGGGGGGCCCCTGGCGTGCTGTGCACGAGGATCGCCGGCGATCGGCGGTGAATCGCCCCTTTCCTTGTGTGGATCCGCGCTACGAAGGAAAGGAGCGGCATGGGGAACTTTAGGGAACCTTCTGGGGTGGACCATGGGCGCAGGGCGTGGTCGAGTCGGCCGGGATCGCGACGGTGATTGCGCGTCGGAGAAGGAAGGGGGGCACGGCGGGAGGAAGAAGAGTCCGACATGCGGGGCCCGCCTGTCGGCCGCTGGGGAGGGAGGGAAAAGCGTCGCGCGAGCTGGGCCGGCGCATGGGGGGTGTCGGGCGGCTCGGGGGGGGGGGGGGGGGAGGGACGGAGGGGAGGAAGGGGAGCGGGGGCTGGGCCGCTCGCGGGATGGAGGCCAAGGTGGAGGAGGAGGGGGTTGGGCCGGGCTGTGGGAAAATAAAGGAGGGAGCGAAAGTGAATCAAAGGAATAGTTCAGGGAGCAAAAGCGGACTCCGACCTAAACAACTTTTTTTAGGACTCCAAACAAGGTGATTCAAATTTAAATTTAAATAAATTTAAATTCTCGTTTGAATCACAAGCAATACAAAAATTAAATGCAGCAGCATGAATGCAACAAAAATATTTCTACAACTTATATTTGATTTTAATTTTCATAAATAATTCATTTATCCTATATTAATTATGAACAAATTAAATAAAGGACAATTAATCTGCCCGTTTGCTTCGGCACGCCCGACAACTTCCGCATGGAGATCCTGACTTTCCAAGTGGTGGGATTTCGAGGCGCCTACCACGCCATCCTTGGCCGCCCATGCTACGCCAAGTTCACGGCCATTCCGAACCACACGTACCTCAAACTGAAGATGCCGGGGCCAAAGGGCATCATCACGGTGGCCCCATTGTTCGAACATGCCTACATATGTGAAATGAATGCGTCGAGAGCGCCGAGGCGCTTGCCGAGGACGAGGCTCTCGTCGCGGACCTAGAGAAGATGGCGAACGAAACCATCCCCTCCACTTCGAAGCATGCAGGCAGTTTCGAGCCCCCGGAGCACACCAAGGCTGTGCCCCTCGACCCCAGCACCCCCAGCGACAAGACTGTAAGGGTCAGCTCGGCCTTCGATAGCAAATAGGAGGTGGTGCTCGTCGACTTTCTTCGCGCCAACACCGACATCTTCGCGTGGAGCCCCTCGGATATGCCGGACATACCGAGGGAGGTCGCCGAGCACTCCCTTGACATCCTGCCCCACTCCAAGCCGGTGGTTCAATGCCTGCAACGCTTCGACGAACAAAAGCGTCTGGCCATTGGTGAAGAGCTGCGCAAGCTCCTTGAGGCCGGATTCATCAAGGAGGTATTTCACCCTGACTGGCTCACTAATCCTGTTTTAGTTAAGAAAAAGAATGGGAAATGGAGGATACGTATAGATTATATTGGTTTAAATAAAACATGTCCAAAAGTCCCTTTTCCCTTGCCACGATATTGATCAAATTGTGGATTCAACTGCGGGATGTGAGCTATTATGTTTCCTTGATGCTTATTCTGGTTTCCACCAAATTAAGATGAAAATCTCTGACCAACTGGCAACCTCTTTTATCACGCCTTTTGGCATTTTTTGCTATGTCACGATGCCATTTGGTCTTCGAAATGCCGGAGCTACATACCAACGGTGTATGCTTCGTGTTTTCGGGGATCATATCAGGCAAACCGCAGAGGCATACATTGACGATATCGTTGTAAAATCCAGGAAGGCGGACGACCTGGTAAACGATTTGTGCATTGCATTTGATTGTCTCCGGGCCAACGGGGTAAACCTAAATCCAGAGAAATGCGTTTTTGGGGTGCCTCGAGGCATGCTCTTGGGTTTCATAGTCTCTCAGCGAGGCATTGAGCCCAACCCTGAAAAAGTCTTGCCCCTCGAACAGATGGGACCAATCCGAGACCTAAAGGGGGTACAGAGGGTATTGGGATACTTAGCAGCCCTAAGACGGTTCATCTCGCGTCTCAGCGAAAAAGGCTTGCCCCTGTACCGACTCCTAAAAAAGAATGACCATTTTTCTTGGACCCTCGAGGCCCAAAAAGCCCTCGACGGGCTAAAAGCATCTCTCGCACGAGCGCCAATTTTAACGCCACCTAAGGAGGGCAAGCGCCTCTATCTCTACGTAGCCGCAACGACTCAAGTAGTCAGCAGAGTCATTGTCGTAGAAAGAACCGAGGAGGGACACGCTCTGCCCTTCCAAAGGCTGGTATATTACTTCAGCGAAGTATTGACCGAAACCAAGGCGCGATATACACAAATCCAGAAGCTGCTATATGTAGTAGTGCTAGCACGGCGCAAGCTGCGCCACTACTTCGAGGCTCATCCTGTCGCCGTGATCTCATCTTTCCCCCTGGGAGAGATACTCCGCAACCGGGATGTCTCGGGTAGAATAGCCAAATGGTCCGTGGAATTGATGGGTGAGGCCATCACCTAAGCCCCTCAAAAGGCAATCAAATCGCAGATCTTGGCCGATTTCGTGGCAGAGTGGACCGACACACAGCTGCCACCACCGCAGATCCAAGCAGAGTGTTGGATCATGTACTTCGATGGGTCGGTGATGAAAACCGGTGCAGGCGCGGGCCTACTCTTCGTCTCACCCCTCGGAGAACACATAAGACACGTGGTACGCTTGCACTTTCCGGCGTCCAACAATATGGCCGAATACGAGGCTCTGCTCGTCGGGCTTCGTATAGCTATAGAATTGGGTGTCAAACGCCTCGACATCCAGGGAGATTCGCAACTAATCAGTGATCAGGTTATGAAAGAGGCAAGCTGCCACGACGACAAAATGCAAGCGTACTGCAACGCAGTACGCCGCCTCGAGGACAAATTCCATGGCCTCGGGCTCAACCACATCGCGCGAAAATACAATGAAGAGGCCGATGAGTTGGCCAAAATCGCGTCAGGACGGATCACCGTTCCACCGAACGTATTCACCCGCGACTTAGCAGAGCCAAGCGTCAATGTGAGGCCAACTCCCAGAGCTCCTGACGCTCCCTCGAAGGCCGAAACCTCGAGGGCTGCGGGCGTCGAGCCCATGGACGAGGATCCCTCAAAAAAGGAACCCGAAGCCTCGAGTCAGGAGATATCCTCGGCGGATGAGGGTGAAATTATGGAGATCGATGAGGCCCCACCATATCGCGATTGGCGCAATCAGTATATTGCCTGGATTGACCGAGGAGAGCTACCCTCGGATCGAACCGAGGCTAGACACATTGCGATAAGGGCCAAGTCGTTCGTCATTATCGAAAGGGAATTGTATAAGCGCAGGCTCTCCGGAATTTTGCAGTGATTCATTCCAATTCCTGAGGGAAGGGAACTCATTCGAGATATCCACGCTGGCATCTGCGGCCACCACGCGGCACCCCGTACCCTCGCGGGCAACGCGTTTTGCCAGGGCTTCTATCAGCCCACGGCTATCACCGACGCCAACGAAATCGTGCACACCTACGGAGGGTGTCAATTTTACGCACACAAATCTCATCTCCCGGCCCATGTTTTGCAAACCGTCCCGATCATATGGCCATTCGCTGTGTGGGGGCTCGACCTCGTCGGGCCAATGCGAGCAGCGCCCGGGGGCTTCACGCATCTGCTGGTGGCCATCGACAAATTCTCGAAGTGGATCGAGGCTCGACCCATCAGCAGCATCAGATCTGAACAAGTCGTGTAGTTCTTCACGGATATAATTCATAGGTTCGGGGTCCCTAATTTGTTAATTACTGACAATGGCACTCATTTCACAGGCAAGAAATTCTTGGAATTCTGTGACGACCACCATATCCGCGTGGATTGGTCGGCCGTAACACATCCACAGACAAATGGCCAAGTAGAACGTGCCAACGGCATGATTTTACAAGGCCTCAAGCAAAGAATATTCAACAAGCTGAATAGATTTGGTGGAAAATGGGTGTCAGAGCTACCCTCGGTAATTTGGAGCCTTAGAACGACCCCGAGTAGAGCCACGGGCTTCACCCCGCTTTTCCTCGTCTATGGTGCCGATGCTATCCTCCCCACAGACTTGGAATATGGGTCCCCGAGGCTTCGAACCTACCAAGAAGAACGAAACAAGCAAGCTCGTGAACACTCACTCGATCAAGCGGACGAGGCTCGAGATGTGGCAATCTTACATTCAACACGATACCAACAGCCCCCCCGAAAATATCAAGCCCAAAAGGTTCGACGTCGAGACCTCAACAAGGGGGACCTGGTGCTAAGGCTGCGGCAAGACAATCGAGGACGCCACAAGCTCACGCCGCAATGGGAAGGGCCCTACATCATTGCCGAGGTCCTCAAACCTGGCACATACAAGCGTGCGGACGAGAAATGCGAAGTTGTCGCCAATGCTTGGAACATCCAACAGCTATGTCGCTTCTACCCTTAAGATTCCAAGCATTCACGTACATTTGTACTTATTTTTAAATAAATAAAGAAATATCTTAAATGAGTAAGACTCGGCTTACCCTCGAAAAAAGCCAAGTCTCACTCGGGGGCTAATTCGGGGGGCACCCCCTCCTAAAATTGTCCCAATTTTAAGGTTTTTTCTTCAAAATTCTTTCATCATGTCCATCTCCAGTAAATTGCCAAAAGGCAGTTCGAGGCATATATTGACTAAGGCCAAGGGCCGGCCGAGTCAATGGACCGCCTACACCTTCGAAAGGATACGACATCCCCCTCGCCACCCTACGCTAAAGTTAGTCTATGAACGATATTTTCCTCGACAAGTCCCTTGCAAATTCAGTGAGAACGTGATAAAGAAAAACATAATTCAAAGAAAATCATGAATGTGCGCTTAAAACATTAAATTGTATAGATTTGAACCACTAAAAAACTTATTACATCAATAATCCTAACTATTCAGGGAGCAGGGCCGTCGGGGGTGGCATCCACTTCGTCTTCGGCGTCGGGGAGGAGGTCGCTCTCAAAGATTTGCGCTAAGACCGCAGCAGGAGCAGAGGCGCCGGCGTCGGCGCTGTCCACGACGGCCAGCGCAGCGTTGTCCTCGAGGTCGTCCACCACCACGTAGCAACCGCTCACTGCCTCGAGGTCTACGACAAAGTGCGTCGAGATAACCCCGAGGGTCTTCTGAACGCTAAGGCGAAGGGCCCCCTTCAAGCGCTCGGCGACATAGCCGCCCAAGGCTCTAAGACGACTGGTCACAGAGCTGCCCGACTGGGACTCGGGGGCTTCTGCCCCCTCGATCTCCTTGCATACGGCGATGGCTACTTCCCGTAGTGCCTCGAGGTCCTCTTGGGCCTTCGAATAGGCCACTTGGAGCGACTCCGCCTGTGAGGAAGTCTCCTCCGCCACCTTCTGCAGCTCTGAAAACCCAAAAGCAAAATCTGATATGTTTTGAAAACCTGAATTGGAATTAAGGATAAGTTTGTACTGAACGTACCTTCGGTCAGCCTCTCCTTCTAGGCGAGATCCTCCCGGACGGCGCTGACCTCCTGCTGAAGGGTTGCCATCTCGCCTTGCTGGGCCTCGACTAAGGCCCGCAGCTCGGTGATGGCAACGTCCACCTCCGCCACCGTCACGGTAAGCAGGTCGATAGCCTCGCCCTGGGTCTTTAAATGGGCCTCAGCCGCAGCAAGAGCCGAGTCCCGCTGCTGCAGCTGCCTCGGGCTTCGGCGAGGGCGGCGCGCTCCTGTTGAAGTTCGCCCTCGAGCGCGGCCAACGCCTGGGTCCTACGGTGGAGCTCATCCCCCTGCCGGAGGACCTCGTCAGCTGTTTCCACAGCGAGGGACCAATCGCGGTCGCGCTCACCCTCAGCATGGGCCAAGGCCTCCCTCAGCCGACGCACCTCGACGTGCACATTGGCGAGCTCAGCAACCTTTCGGCCGGCCATCTCCCTCAAATTCTTCCGTTAACGCGACAGACAAAGGTAAGAAAAAGAGGAAGACAGAAAACACACAGCGAATTTAGCAATTAGACTACTTACCAGGTGGACATCCAAGCCTCGGCCGAGGTGGAGCTCGAGGACTTGCTTCAGGGCCTTCTGGACCTTGGTCCCCAGGGCCTACTGGTCCTCCCACAGGAGACGCTTAGCTTCAGTGGCCCCGGCCAAACCAGGAGGGACGCCACGCCGTCTGAGCCCCTGGTTGCGCCAGGCCTCGAAGGCCGGGCCACCAGGCAGGGCGTGCACTGTCCTCTCCTCCCAAGGGCTCCAGGTCCCTTCCCGGAAACCCGGAGCATCATCCTCCTCCTCCTCTTGGCCGCCTCCGAGGGTGGCCGGGAGGGTCACCATTGTGGTGCATGCCCCCGGCGCTTCCACCGCCACCGCCGCGCCGCTGCCCCCGGGCACGGTCTAACCTGCGTCTCCGCCGCGGTCCGCACCTTCTAGTTCCCCCGTGCTGTCGTCCAGCACGGAGGTCTCGCTCGCCCCCGCAATGGCAGGGGCCGCATCCTCCACAAAGAGGGCCAGGGTCGTCTCCCTGGCCTGGTCATCACCCGCAGCCACCGGTGCCACCGCATCCGCCGCCCGCCCCCTCGATCGGGCGATCCCTTGAGCCAGGGCCGCCTGATACCGGGCGACAATCTCCGTCGCCTGGGGCGCTCCGGACGGGACTGGTGCCACCGAACGCGGCGTGGCACGCGTCAACACCTTCAGCACCTTGGTTGGCGCCAACGGGAGCGATGTCGTCGGTCCGGGTTGGCTAACAGAAATTCAAATCAATAAAATTAGATAAAAACAACCGATGAATTACGACCGAGAAAAGAGGATAAAACTTACCTAACCTAAAGGAGGCTGCTCAGCCTGCGCTTCTTGCCACTCGAGGGCTGCCGGGCCCCCGAACGATCGTGGCCCCTCGGCGGTGGGGTCCCGCTCGCGGGCCTCGAGCCCACGGGTGCAGGGCTTTGCGCCCTCGTGGCCCCTGGGGCTGCGGCCCCCTTGTCCGCCCCAGGCGCGGGCGGGCTTCGAGCTCGAGCCCCCGGAGCAGCCACCACGGTACCTGGGGGGGGGGGGCGCGGCTCGCGTCGTCCAGGGCGCCGAGCCGCTCGAGGCCCCCCTATCCCGCGATGACGCCGGGGTCTCCTGGCTTCGCGCCCCTTGGGGGCATGGTTGCTTCGGCCGCCACCGGCGCAGGTGGCGGAATCTCCACGAGGTCATCGGAGGAGGACGCCTCTGGACTGCTTTCGGGGGTCGTAGGGGGGGAGAGCCCCTCCCTGGCCCGACGGCGGCACTCCTTGGGACGCACGGCAAACACCCTGTTTCCGGTACAGGAGACATGAGAGAACGCAACTATGGGCATAGGAGTATAGCAAGTACCCTGAAGCGTCGTGGTATATATCATAGGCTTATTATTTTGTGCAAATAATGTGTATCCGTGTAAGATATTATTTGCTATATATTTATCATGAGGTAAAAAACGATGCAAGCTCGAGCATGTTGTAACTAAAAATAAATGGATATTTTGCTTGGCATACAAAACTGTATTTTTTTTTTTGACGAAAAACTAATACATACACAGATGCTCACCTATGTACGTACCCTCACGTACCCTCATGCTTATGACTACACGCGTACAAAACCTACCCACTATGAGCATCACGGAGAGGCTAGGCCGGCATATCTAATATTGTGATTCACGAAGGTACCGTACATACGTCTCCGTTAACCGGACACCACCTGCCACTGAAAAAGCGTATGTTAATATTTAAAATAAATCTAGAAAAATATGAAATTAAAATTGATGTCTGAGTATATATGGGAAAAAAACTTTGCAGCATCCGTAAGTCAGTCTTCGTTTTCTTCCGTGTGTTCCAAATGGTGGGCGTAACGTATGGCTAACCCAATGTATTTCAGCCCGTGGATTAGCCAGATGATTCGGCTGGTGTTCTAGCCTCCTATCGAAGCAGAATTTGCTTTGGTTGCTTTTGAGTGGATGAGCAATTAGAAAACCATCGATCACTCGTAGCTACCTTAACTGGTCCATTTCCACTGGAACCACAAAGTTCCTACACGAGCACGCATGGAGCTGAGACTGGACTTACGTGCATGCTACTTTCAGGGTGATAGACAACGTTGATCTACGTTGCAGGGTGATTTCCTGGACCTAACCGATGACGACACAGTAGCAGCCAACGTGCGGTCGAGGAGTCGATGAACCATATGCAATATCTGCGGGTCGGTGCTCATCTCGCCTAAAACGAACACTACGTGAGAACGTAAAGATAACGGGCCACAAAGAGACCCGTTACCTATGACATCACATAGGTAACGGGCCTCTGTGTCATAGATAGGTGTGGCCCGTTACCACTGTAAGATTCAAAAACAAAAAAAAAATAAAAACTTAAAATGTGGTATCTTTTTTTATAGAGATTTCTTCCTCGCCAGGCGACTGAAATCTCGCTTTCCTGTCAGTCGATGACGCAGTTCGATGGATCGACGATCAATGGACGAGGGGAGCATTTGTTAGTTTCTCCAACCTAGAAAAACAAATATTACCCAAACAAGAGGTGGTGGCATAAGAAGTTAAGAACTCGAGCTGGAGAACATGGTGGAGTTAAATAATAGGAAATGCAAATCACAGCATCTTGTCAGAAGAAAACTAATACACCCCTTGTAAAAGTACCTGATTCTTTTCTTCGCTTGATATCCCAGATGCTGCCCTACCCGAAGCACTGGAAGCTGGTTCCCTGCAGAAGGTTAGTACTAAGTATCATTAGCACAACAAGGAAAAAAGAAAAAAAAAGAACACACCACCACAACAATGTTAAAAGGTCCCCGAGGGCATCCTAATTTTGCACCCGGTGCTAATGTTGCATTAACACCAGATCTTGAGTGTGCCAAGGCATATGAGAGGAGCGGATGATGGTTTCTCTAGTAGTATAGCAATGCTCGAGCAAAACCAATTCATTTAAATTTATTAGATTTAATAAAACTTCACATAAATAAGTTTTAGCATTATAGCCTAGTAGCATGTTGCACGATATATCAGGGGGAACTGATGTCCAAAAGCTATGGTTTGTGAATCATACTTAGCACTTTTGTCAGTCCACTCATCATCAGCCTCTTCATCACTTCAACTTCCGGACATAAAGAAGTCATCATCACTCACATCCAAGGTATCATCGTCACTTGCTGTCTCTGTTGAACGGCCGAGAACAATGTTTAGTACTTAACATACAAGATATCCAGTCAAAAGGGCAGCACAAATTTCAAAGGTCATCCAGCGAAATAGTAAACACGAACCTTCTAAATCTTTTCCATTAGCCGCAGCAGCCATGTGATTCTCTTTGATCTGTTTACGCCACTCGTTCCTCTCTCCAACAACTTCTGGGTTCCCTCCAGCGAACAGCTAGACATATTTCTCATTCTTTGGGAAAAACTACAGAGCTCCGTTTGGATGTCGATATTGGAGTGTTTGGCAGTGAATTGAGATGAATAACAAATCAGACTAGCTTTAGAATTGGACCACAAAACAATACAATTGTTTGGATGTAGATAAATTGCTATACGGAATTCAACGAGATGGTAAATACAAAATCACGTTTGGATACCCATACAATTTAGTGGAATTTGGCATTTGCTCTTCACATCCTCTTCTACCGGTGCGGAAGAGACATGGGGGCGGACTCCAGCGACCTCCTCTTCCTCGTTGAGGTCTCCGGCAGGGAGGGGCGGTCCTCCGGCGTGGGAGGCAGAGGGGCGACGCGGCCCTCCGGCGAGCGAGACAGGGAGGGGCGGCGCAATGCAGGAGGAGGTGGCTCATCGGCGGAGGAGAGCTCCATGGCGGGCGGCGCGCCATCCATTGTTGGCGGCGCTGGAGGAGTTCGCGCGCGAACCCTCCATGGCCGGCGGGGCCAGCTCCGTGGTAGGCGGCGCAGGAGGAGCTCGCGCGCGGGGCCTCCATGGCCGGCAAGGGGAGCTCCGCGTGGGCCCTCCACGGCCGGCGGGGGGAGCTCGACCCCAGGGCGGCGCAGGCTAACCCGTGGCCATGTCCTCCGCGCGGGGAGAGCTCGACCCCAGGGTCGGCCATGGCCTCCGCGTCGGGGAGCACAATCCCGGGGGGAGGAGCGGGGGAGGGGTGGGTAGCTCGGGGGACGGAGGAGGTAAGGAGCTAGAGGCCGCAAGCAGGAGGTGCGAGAGAGGCACGGGCGAGGGTGAACCCGATTCCACCCAATACGCAGGGGTGGAGCTCGGTATTGAGAACAAGAAGGCGGGTGCTTGATGAATACCGGTTGGTATTGGTGATGAATTCCAATTCCAAATTCTTAGTCATCCAAACAATCGGTATTGAGAGGTTTCAATGCCATTTCTGAATTCCGAAGTCGAATATCTACTTCCAAACACAGCCAAGAGTAAGGATATTTAGCTTTAGCTGAAAATTCAAGCAGGTTCAGATAAACAATGGTTGCTTAGATGCGGCTATATGTGTATAACTATATGTGTAGTTGGTTAGTTAAAATCATTTTACAGAAGAATATAGAGCGAGAAAAAAATGCATAGCACATCAAGATATACAGGTAGTATTTCTTGAAACACACATCAAATGAAAACAGAAGTATTTCTTGAAAAGCACAAGTATTTTAAAAAACACACAAGTATTTCAAAAAGCACAGTGTGGGAAATTTCAAGTTGAAAAAACATTAAAGTATAACACACAACACATGTAATCTCTGAGACCAGATTTATACTTAAAAACTATTACCTACATATGTTTAGCAACTCACACACTACACGGAAGCAAAAGAAAGGTGAGAATCACCTTATTGCTGTAGCAACAAAATTCTTCATGTAGCAGTTCTTTGGCCCCAATGGGCAGGTTAGTGTAGCACCTGTAAAAAATGTGGGGATAAAAAATTGGTGAATGAAGATCAAGCGCTGGGGGTGTGCTAGGTACAGTGTGCATAACCTATCAGTATGACAGTGTAACCTAGCTAGATATTGATAAAAACAAATAGTAAACCATCTGCACAGATGAAATAAAAAAAATCATGTGCACAAGCATATGCATAGATCGACATGCAAAAAGGATGATTACTATTCATGTAATTAAATAAAAGTCATTGTTGCTTGAAACTGACACGAGCTGCAGCCTCCTATCGAATTACAGAGCTGAAATCAAGCAACAGAATAGGACAACCAAAACATGTATAGGGCAAATCAACGCCGTCCAGATAATACTGCAGGCCACCAAGGTAGCTTCTCTGATTACCCTAGCACAAAATTTACAGAGAATCCCTACCTCCTTGCCCTCCTAATCTACTCTATCCACAATAGAAATCTAACAAAAATCACGCTGATCCCCGCACACAAAAATCACGCTGATCTCGATAGAGCTCGGGGGAAGTTTAGGCGGTGCCTGATCACATCAGTGCAGTATGGCACTGATGATCCCACTCCCACACGGTAACACACCATAATGATGAACCTGTCAGGCGATTCTAACAAGCGCAGTATGGAACAGTACCAAGGCCAAGCCTCGGCCAGCTCGAAGCGACTCGAGCGAGGAAGCAGAGGAGGGTGGGCCCCACGGCGGGTCCCGCGGCGGACGCTCGCAAGCCGCTCGGAGGCACTCGGAAGCTCCTGACCCCTTCTTTCTCCTCTTATTACCCATTTCTAAATGTAACCGATCCCCAGACACATATAAGGGGAGAGGGCCCTCAGCACAAGAGAGAGAGACTTAGACACAGAACACCCATACGCACACGAACACAACACTGTGCAGATCATCCCTGGATCAGGCACCCCGGCTTGCAAGCCGCCCCTCTTGTAAGCTCCGAGGCATCCAAGCTCAAGGAACACGATCACCTGACACTGGACGTAGGGACATTCAGCCGAACCAGTATAAATCCCGTGTGTTTGCATTGCCTACCATCGCACTCCGTGGAGAGGCGCCACATAAGCAACATCTAAATTAGACAGTTGGTGTAAGAAGCACCAACAGTTTGGCGCACCAGGTACGGGGGCAACGCCTCTTCAATCTCAGTGGCCGTGCGATGGCCTCGGCTGATCTTAGCTTGCTCTACGGAGCAATCCCGGAGCACCTCAGCTTCGGTGATCTGGTCTTCCTCCACAGGGGCACGGGCGAGTTCGAGCTCGCATCGCCGCCCATCTCAAGCTTCTGCTTCGGAAGGCTCAACTTCGTCGCGGATCGCTTTGGGCAAATCTGCCTCGATGAGCGGAGCATGCCGCCTTCTTGCCTCGTGCCTGAGCTCCTGCTCCTCAGAGAGTAGGAATCTCATGCCATTGATGGCGAAGTTCTGGCACACCATGCTAGCACAATCCTTGGGCCAGACCCAAGCCCCGAGGAAAGACGACGTGTTTTCTATGCGCTGGCCTCTCTGGAGGGCAATCCATGCCACCAGAGCATGAGTTCTGGGATCCCAGGACCTTCCTCCCCTAAGGCATGTGAGATGCCATGCAACTCTTTGAGCACGAGCTCAAAGTCTGCATGGGGGGCGGGCGTCCATCTACCTTTATAGGTATGATGGATGCTGCGCCTCATTCGATGCATGACCTGCTGGCACATTCAGCGCTCTACGATAGCGCTGCCAGCTGCACCGATTCCTCAGGCCGTTACCACCCCCTGTGGGAGTGTAACATGGCTCGTCTTGTGGAGACACCGCCGCCTCCGCAAGGCGACGAGGACTGCTCCCCTCTGGAGCAATGCACTCTGGAGGAGATGGTGTAGTCCTTCGCGAGAAGGCAAAACGGGTTCGAGCTGTTGAGGCCGACGTGCAAGTTGAGCGTGTCAGCCTCGATGTGGAGCGCATAGAGTTCAACAAGCTGCAGACTCCTCCCAACGGAACCACACATGCTTGTTCACGCATGCGGCGTGTGAATGGACAGATCCTCCATGATGATGCTAGTACGCCCTATTTCCCGCGTGCTAGCCAAAATGTGGTAGCAGCTGCCATGATGGTGCGCTCCGCGGAGGAGCCCACTGATCTAGTGGTTTTTCGCAAGCACCGTGAGCTCAAAGCACTCCTTGAGATAGAGGCGGTGCAGCAGGCGGAGAGCTCGCAGCGCCACCGTGAAGAGTCCATGAGCTACCGCACCCGGGGGGGGGGGGGCAAACTCTCCTCGCCGGTCACTGAGCCAGCGAACCGCCATCTCCCGAGGTGGCAGGAACAATGGAGTCACCCCCAACCGCAAGGCTGGGTTCTCGCCAATGGCACTGGTGCGGAACCAGAGCCGGCCCACTCGGCCGCTCACTGCCGTGCGGGGGCAGGTCGTGACGTCCGTCACACCCTTATTGCCCGGTGACCGGAAAAGGCGGAGTTAGATCACATCTGCGACAAGCCGGCTCCCAGGCAGCCATGTCACTGAGAGCGCTCGATCTCCAGTGGAAGGAGCTAGAGCCCTGATGAGCCGGGACCACGGGCCTTCGCGAGCTGCATTGGTTTGCATTCGCCAAGCGACAACGTGGTGTGGATTAACGTTCGCCTTGGCTCAAGTATTTGCAGGTGTAGGATGCAGCTTGGTTTACATTGGTGCAGGTGAAGAACATGCGTGAAAGGTCTTAGCCAGAGTGGCCTCCAGTGAGCGGAGAGACAAGTAGGCTTGGTTCGAGGGACCCGGTGGCTAGTGCGATCAAGTGCGGTTCACATGGTGCAAGAACAAGCAAGGCAACGTGGATGAAGTGTTCGAGCCGGTACATTGGGCGCGGCCGAGTCAAGGAACAAGGCAAGACCGAGTAGATCGTCCAGGAGTCGGAGGTAAAAGGTTTGGCGTGCTCGAGGCATGGCGTGGAGGCCGGACCAAGTGCGCTGGGTTTACTGGTTCACCACAAAACCAGAGGAGGAGGGTTTCTTGGTTTGGGCCACAAAACCAAGGCTGAAGGACCCGGGGAGCCAGGACCGGTCTGACCGATTTCAGTCTGGACGTCAGGAAGCTTCGAAGCGGAGGACACGCGGCGTGATCTCGGAGGTTGCGTCGGAGGGAAGTGACTCCAGATTGATGCGTGCCTAGCCAGAGGAAAATATCTACATCTTTACCGTTTTGCCCTTGAGGGCGTGTATCTTAGGTTTAAGTTGTAAGGGTAGTTTAGTCTTTTGGCGGTGGCTATATATACTCACCTAGGTGGGAGATGGCAACCATCTCTTGGAACCCTAGTTCATTTGCTCTTTGTTTTTCCTAGGCTAGGGTGTGCTTCATGTGAGAGGAGATGAGAGATATAAGAGTGTGATTACTCTTTGTTTCGATTTTCCCACAAGAGAGGGAGGATGTGGGTGGCTTCCTAGCCTTGTATAGAGGTTGTCCTCTTGAACCAATGGAAGAAGTTCTTCAAATCTCATGTGCTCTTTGTTTTTCTTTTTAGTGATTTTCGGAGCTATTTTTGGTGGAATTTTCGATCTCTTGATTGGCCAAGTTTTTGGGCGCGATTCTTTGAGGAACTTGGTGCTGGGACATGTGCAAGAACATCTAGGATGATCCCCTAGCAAACCCGTGCATGAGCACTTGTGAATTTGAGTTTTTCCCAACTCTCCCTTCTCTTGTGTTCTTGGCCGAATTCGTGAAAATCATGGTGAAGTCTTGATCTTTTTCGAAAGATATTTTGGGCAAAGACTCACCATGGTTGCAGAAAGCTACTGAGCAAATTTCATGAGATTTGGAGTTTCTTTGTTCCAGTTTTGGCTTCATCAGATCTTTGCGTAGGCTGTTATGAAAGGTGCGGAGTTTCCGAACATTTGTGTGGAGTTTCCGGACTAGTGCGGAGTTTTTGGACATTTGTGTGGAGTTTCCAGACTAGTGCGGAGTTTTCGGACATTTGTGTGGAGTGTCCGGACTTGTGCAGAGTTTCCGGACTTATGTGCGGAGTTTCCGGACCTTCTTGCTGATTCTCTTTCCTTTGCCTTCAGCTTGTGTTTTGGGTTGATTGTTGTTTCCGCTGTGTGTTGATAGTTAAATTGCTTGAAGACTTGTTCCTAGGTCCAGAAGTACTTTAGTGACTTCGTGGATTTTGCAAGGAAGTGAGTTAGTCGCCGTAGGAAGTGATTTTGGGACATAGGCTGAGTTCACTCTTTCGAGAGAATTTTTATCGGCTCACATTCACTCTTCACTCTCTGGTCGCCATTTCGATCCTTCAAGAGGGAAGAAGCTGGGCATGCACTCAAGGTGCAAAGGCCTGTATATTTTGTGAGTGAGGTTTTATCAGACTCTAAGCTTCGCTATCCACAAGTCCAAAAGTTGATTTATGCTTTGCTTATATCTAAGCGTAAGCTCCTGCATTACTTTGAGGCTCACCCTGTTTCGGTGGTGACCTCCTTTCCACCGGGGGAAATCATCCAGAGTCACGAAGCCTCTGGTCGGATAGCCAAGTGGGCATCGGAGCTCATGGGCTACCATATTTCTTATATTCCCAGGACTGCGATCAAGTCGCAAATCCCGGCGGATTTCATCGCTGAGTGGACTAAAACTCAGTCCCCTTTGCCACTCGGAGATCGACAGTACTGGACAGTGTACTTTGATGGGTCCCTCGTGAAAGATGGAGCCCGGGCGGGAGTTGTCCTGATCTGACCTCAGGGCGACTACTTGCGCTATTGGTAATGGGTGTTGTTTGGCGCCCGCTACTGATGAGGTACCTTGTAACAGGCTTTACGCGCCCGTTACCAATGCCGCGTTACCTATTTGAGGTTTTCATGTAGTGGAATGGCCGCAATGTTGTCACTAAATAAACTCCAGAACCCACGATAAGTCTGCTCGACGCCGCTCACTCCCAAGGCCTGGATGGATGCACGTTTCATGTGGTAGGCAGGGTATAACATTCTAGCCATAAAACGCAAAAACGGCTCCCAGTTACATGTGGATGGTATATGATAGAAAAATTATAAGATGATGGATGGAGTATATATACTAGCTTTTCTTATAGAGGTCAGTCAGCGTACGGACTTTACATTGTAGAAGTTGCACTTTATTTATTTGCATGTGCACTCCATGATAGGAGAAAATTCGAAGCAGTAAATGCCACAATAAGGTGAGCTTGGACCTCTTCGGAACGAGTGGCATTGGGAAAACAAATTCGACCATTGGGTTGATTGCCACCGTTCTTCGCTGTGGTTGGTGCTAACCTTGCTACAAAGAATAGACTCCTTACAGGGAAAGAACAGTCTATAGCACCGTGGCAACCTGTAAGCTAGGAGTCCAAGAACTATGGGACAACGGACAGTTCTATAGCAATAGATTCTTATATAGGGCAAGAATCCTATATAGTCAAGTATGATTATTAGGGAGAAACAATCATTTATACTCTTGTGGAGTCATGCTTAAAAATATTTGCGATCGGCTTCTCGAAAATCATATTCTCTTATCGTGGTTCCTCCCAGAGGTGAAGCTAAGTTAAAAATGAACCTGGTGCACACTCTCTTGTACATAAGACAAGTAGTACAATTTATATGGTAAAACTAAGTTAACTAAAGATAAATTTTCGTTTCACCCTGGTGCATGTGCACCATGGTGAGTGAACGTGGCTTCGCCCCTGGTAGCTTCCATGCCGTCATCTAGGGTCTTCTACAAGAGTCATCTACATAGTTCTTGGTACGGTGCAAGCTCATGTCATACCCGCAAAAGATCCAAGGGCTGCTGTGCATAACGATGAGTTTCAGATTCTAACAAGTCGTATTGTTGTTAGAATGTAACAAGTGGGATTGACATGATATTATGAGAAGGTCAACACTGATAGGAAGCACCAAATTAAGACGATGTTAGGGATATCGAACCAAATAGATAAATTTGATTGCAAAGAGAATTTCAATGTGTGGAGTGTGTAGTGACACATGTGCTTATCCAACAGGGTTGATTGATACTCTTGAAGGGAACAAAGAGGATAAGACAATTGATGAAGAATGGAAGGTTGTTAGTACAATTTGATATAGTCTCTCCAATGAGGTAAAGGACTCGGTAATTAAGCAGAATTAATCAAAGAAATTATGGAAGACTTTAGAAAAATAGTATCTGTCAAAGTCACCGACAAATTCGGTGGGTGTTCAAGCATCAACTATTCCAATTGCACATGAAGGAAGCCACACGATACGTCGACTATCTGAACATCTTCAATTAATAAGCTTGTCACTCAGCTGATTAGTGTGGATGATAAGGTCATCATACTGGCTTCATCGTAACCACCATCACGGGAGTAGTTGGGGATGAATATACTCGCTGGGAGTAGTTGGTGATGAATATAGTTTGTAACCATTCAACGAGTCAGTTGCATACCTATTGGAAGCGGAGTCCTTGAATAAGTCACATGAATCTACATCCTCAGATGATCAAGCCCTAATTGTTTTAGGTGGAGCAGGCAAAGTCAAGAATCACTGGAAGAAGAATGGCAAAAGGTAAGGGCAGACACATATGCTATCTATGTGATGAGGAGGGTCACATGACAAATGACTATCCAAGTTTGAAGGCTATGAGAAGAGTATGCTCGGTGGAAAATGAGGATGAAAGTTATGTACTTGTCGTCAATCAACCAAGTCATGAGTGGATATTAGATTCAGGTAGTTGCTACCATATATGGTTGGTAAGAGAGATGTTTGACAAAGGATTTCTACGCCCGGGCAAATGGAACGATTTACTTGAAAGATTGCAAGTAGTATGAAGTCACTGTGGTGGCAATGGTTACATTGCACATGCATAATGGAACACATTGCACACATTGCACACTAACGGGAGTTCGGTGTATCCTGGGATTGACGAATAATCTAATATACGTGAAGTCACTAGAAATCCAAGGTTATGGCTTATTGCTTTGAGGTGCAGTTTTGGGAGTTACTCGTAAAGGGCAGGTAACCATGAAAAGTATTTGGATTAATGGACGATACCGGGTGATAGAAAATCTCAAAGGTGGTGCAACCATTGGGAGAATTTATAAAAATCCTGAACATGAGAAGGAATTCATTTCGTTAGCGACACGTACTAACATCTCAGTTTTACTCAAGTGCAAGGCACAAAGGTGGTCGCAAATCAAACACTTGCAGAGGCTAAACAATAACCTGCTGGAAGAAGGAAAAAATTGTGGGAGCGACCACACAATACCAGGTGGAGCTTAGAGAAGGTTCAAACCTATGGCATACAGGGCTACAGGCGAATGTGATGTGCTTAACCAAACTACACAACGAAGGGTCCGGACGCTCTAGCCTGAACACTTACATCACATCGAGGTGGTCTGTGTCAGCCCTTGTGGTTGGGGCATTTATTTGGTGGTAGTATAAAATATAAAAAAAAACAATCTGGACCAAATATATTTGAGGAGCACGTACCATGACTTCAAAGGATTAGAGTTATTAAGGTGGAGTTTGGTGTATGGTGACTTAGATTCAACTTGAATTAGGACTCAATAAGGGCGTGTGTTTAGGACTTCTAGTGCTACTAAGACTTGAGGGCTGAATCATATTTTTAATAGGATTACTATTTGCATGTAACAAGAGACTTGGAGGGGAGTATATAAACAACGAGGTGGAGGCTTTACAGATCAAGCAATCCAAGAGCCAACATAAGGCTTTCCTCCAATCCTTGTAAAATGCAATTATTAGCGTTCAAGAGGATTAGGCAAGAATCTTTTTAAGAGAATGCCTGAGCACGTATTTCATTAAGAGGAGGAGAGGATTACAACCATTCCACAGCTCCAGAACAAGATACCGTGGCTTTGAACATTGTTAGTTTTACATTTCACACCACTACTTGGCGACCTACAGCGTCCTGTTCAAAATCCAACAAATTGGCACATCCTGCCCTTGACCAAGACTTGGCCTCCTCTACGATTAACTCTGCTATCTGGTTTGCTTGCAAGCGGATGCTTCTGAATGTCCTGAGAGTTGTGCTCCTTCCATATGACCCAAGCCGTCAGCAACACCAACGAGGATTAGGCAAGAATCAGATGGCCCTCAAGGGTCAAGTAGGGTTGTGGGGGAGTGAAAATCATTTTTAATCTTGTGGAATTGTGCTTAAAGATTTTTTGGTTGGCTTCGCCAAAATTCTATTTTCTTATCATGGTTGCTCCAATGCCATCAACTAGGGGTTTTTTTACAAGATTCATGTACGATGTTCTTGGTACGGTGCAAGCTCGTATCATTCTGGCAATATCCTTTATAAATCCGAGGGGCTGCTGCACATAACAACTTTTTCTGCTGTATATATTTTTCATTTCATCAATTTATGAAATAGCCTCAATTCACTTGTTTTACGAGGAACAAATAATGCACATTTATCTCCCTAGAAAATTCAAGTATTGAAACGGGATACTAATATGCATTTGAACGTCTCCATTTGGAAACCTTTGCAACGGGTGATTTTGGTCCTCTTTTTAGTGCTGCACCCTTTATTTGTTTCTGTTGGCCTACCCTGAAAGCCACTGTAAGTAATTTTGCAATGTGCAATCACGGCTGACTTGTACTTGTAGTAGGGTCCCTGATTCATATCACAAACGTATGCGCTTAGTCTGTTGCAATCTTTAACTCGCTGCCTGCACTGCAGCTCTTGCAATATCTTGTGTGCTGATCCATCTCTTAAATTGTTTTACTTATTGTTTCACAGCAAGAGCTCGACCAATTAAAACAATTTAACATGTGTGGCCACTTGTCGCTTTAGAATTGAATAAGTGGTATTGGAAAAACAAATTCCCACTACCAGAATCCTTCACATCCGCCCGCCTCCTCCGCCTCGGCCATTTTTGGACCCGGTGCTGATGGGGCTTTAGCACCGGGTCCAATGGCTAGGAGCGGGGGCGGCGCGAAGATGTGTCAGGGCGGACACATTAGCGCCGGGTCGTGGCAAGACCCGGTGCTAATGCGCCCCCTTTAGCACCGGGTGCAGCCAGCAACCGGTGCTAATGTGCCGAGGCCATTTCGCACCGTTTGCTGGCTGCACCCGGTGCTAAAGGGTGCACATTAGCACCGGGTCTTTCCACGACCCGGTGCTAATGTGTTTGAATATAGGGGCTTCCTCCTCCCCCGCCCGAGCCAGCTGAACACTTAGGCGCTGTGTTCATGCTGCTCGGCCGTGGGAGGGGAGGTGCTGCCCAAATTTTTTTCAAAATTTGTGAAGATTCTACTCATCTAAGGAGCACTACAAGTTACACTCTTTCATTATCTAATGTTTTATTTAGCTTGTAATCCTTCTATGATTTAGATATAGAGGGATTTGTGAATCAAAGTAAAGCTAGCTAGAGAGAGCTTGTGTTCTTGGAGGAGAGAGAGGAGAGAGCTTGAGTTCATGGTGGAGAGAGTGTTCATGTTGTGTTTTAAATGGAGAGAGAAGGCAAGCTAGTTAGTATTTTGTTTTGTATGACTTGTGAATAGTTATAAGGCTTATAGTAATGTAGTTTTAGAAATTACTAGAAAATCAATATAAAATACTAGAAAATCTTATAAATTAATAGAAAATCTTATAAATTACTAGAAAATCTTATAAATTACTAGAAAATCTTATAAATTACTAGAAAATCAATATAAAATACTAGAAAATCTTATAAATTAATAGAAAATCTTATAAATCTTATAAATCTTATAAGGCTTATAGTAATGTTATATTTAATGAATATAGTAATGTAGTTTTAGAAATTTATTTATATAATGGAATATATATTATAATTTGTATTTATTTATATATTAAATTTTTTTATCTTTAAATTGTATTGTATATTTGTTATTGGTTAATAATGTAGATGAATAGACAATGGATGTACGGGGACCCCCACGCTCAGGCGTTCCATGATGGCCTTACGACGTTTCTCGATGCCGCCGAGGCTAACAGGACGTCGTCTGGTTTCATGTTCTGCCCATGCACCCATTGTAAAAATATACAATCGTACAAACAAAGAGGTTGTCTTCAGGTGCATTTGATGAGGCACGGTTTCATGAGGAATTATTCTGTTTGGACGAAGCACGGTGAAAGAGGAATTCTAATGGATGAATATGAAGAAGACGAGGCCGATGACGACATTCCGTTATTGGCTCAATACTACGGTTCCTTTGCATATGCTGCAATGAGTGATGCCGATGAGGAAGATGTTGCTCGGGAAGGCGATGCTCAGGAAGATGTTGCTCAGGAAAATGAACCTACTGATGGACTCGGGCAAATGTTGCGTGATGCCGAGAAAGACTGTGGCAATGATAAGGAACTGAAAAAGATACAGCACATGTTGCAGGACCACAAGACTGACCTGTACCCAGATTGCAAAGAGGGGCTAAAGAAGTTGGGTAGCACACTTGAACTTCTGCAGTGGAAGGCAGCAAATGGTGTTACTGATAAGGGTTTCGAGGAGCTATTGAAACTCGTAAAGACGATTCTTCCAGAGGGTAACAAATTGCCATCGACGACGTATCAAGCAAAACGTGTTGTTTGCCCTCTCGGTTTGGAGGTGCAGAAGATACATGCGTGTCCTAATGACTGTATCCTCTATCGCGGACAGTACGAACACTTGGATCGTTGTCCGGTTTGCACCTGCGCACGATACCCCTGCGAAGGTGATGTGGTATTTCCCTCTGATACCCAGTCTTAAGCGTTTGTTCAGGAACAAAGACCATGCCAAACTGATGCGCTGGCACAAAGAAGAACGTAAGTAGGATGGCATGTTGAGACACCCCGCCGATGGATCCCAGTGGAGGAATATCGACAGAGCATTCCCAGAGTTTGATGCTGATGCGAGGAATGTTAGGCTTGGTTTAAGTACCGATGGCATGAACCCTTTTGGTGAAATGAGCAGTAGTCATAGCACTTGGCCCGTGACTATTTGTATCTACAACCTACCCCCCTGGCTCTGCATGAAGCGGAAGTTCATTATGATGCCAGTGCTCATCGAAGGCCCAAAGCAACCTGGCAACGACATTGATGTGTACCTAAGACCATTGGTTGATGAACTTTTGCAGCTGTGGAAGAATAAAGGTGTTAGCATGTGGGATGAGGACAAGCATGAGCAGTTTGACCTTCGAGCGCTGCTTTTCATAAGCATCAACGACTGGCCTGCACTAAGTAACCTATCAGGACAATCAAACAAAGGATATAAAGCATGCACTCACTGTTTAGAGGAAACCGAAAGCATGTATTTGAAACATTGTCGTAAAGTTGTGTACATGGGTCACCGTCGATTCCTTCCGGCGAAGCATAAGCTACGAAAGAAATGTGCGCATTTTGGCGGGAATGCTGACCGCCGTACAAATCCGAGACACCGGAGTGGAGAAGAGCTATTTGATATGGTGAAGGACCTACACGTGGTGTTTGGCAAGGGAGACGGAAGCCAGGCTGCTCCGACGGGCGAGGATGGTCGTGCCGCGATGTGGAAGAAGAAGTCTATCTTTTGGGAGCTACCTTATTGGCAACGTTTAGAGGTCCGTAACACGATTGATGTGATGCATCTGACGAAGAATCTTTGCGTGAACTTGATAAGCTTCCTGGGTACTTATGGGAAGCCAAAAGATACACTGGAAGCACGTCAGGATCTGAAACGATTGAAGCAACGGACTGATCTACATCTAGAAAAGAGAGACAAAGGATGCCAGTACTTGCATCCTGGCAGCTTCACTCTCAGCAAAGAAGAGAAGGCAAGCATGTTTGAATGCTTGAACAGTATCAAGGTTCCGTCTGGCTACTCCTCCAATAATAAGGGAATAATAAATATGAAAGAGAAGAAGTTCACAAACCTGAAGTCTCACGATTGCCATGTGTTGATGACACAGCTGCTTCCCGTCATACTCAGGGGTGTGCTACCAGTTAACGTGCGGAAAGCCATTGTGAAGCTATGTGCATTCCTCAATGCAATTTCTCAGAAGGTGATCAATCCAGACCATTTAGATCAGCTACAAAACGACGTGGTGCAATGTCTTGTCAGCTTTGAGATGATATTTCCACCATCCTTGTTCAATATCATGACACATCTATTGGTTCACCTCGTCAAAGAGATTCGTATATTGGGCCCAGTATTTCTACACAACATGTTCCCATTTGAGAGGTTCTTCACTGTCCTAAAGAAGTATGTCCGTAATCGTTCTCGTCCAGAAGGATGCATTGCTAAGGGATACGAAACAGAGGAGGTCATTGAATTATGTGTTGACTTTGTCGATGATCTTATGCCGATTGGTGTGCCCGAATCCCATCACGAGGGGAGACTTGGTGGAAAGGGCACACTAGGGAGAAGATCGATGGTGATCAAGGACGTTGAGACATTTCGTAAAGCGCACCTCACAGTTTTGCAACAATCAACCTTAGTTGCTCCGTACATCGAGGAGCACATGCAGATTCTCAGGGACGAAAACTCAACAAAGTCTGCGGCCTTCATTCAGCATCTGCACAATAGTACTTTCGCCGATTGGTTGCGAAGACGTCTTATGGGTGTCGAGGGCATTGATGCGCAGCTAGCTTTTGTAGCTAGAGGTCCATCGAGCACGATCTTGACATTCCAAGGATACGACATCAATGGGTATAAATTTTACACAAGAGCCTAGGACAAGAAAAGCACCAACCAAAACAGTGGTGTCCGGATCGACGCGACAGACACCAATGGCAATACAAACTCATACTATGGAATCATAGAGGAGATATGGGAACTAGAGTACGGACCTTTGAAGATCCCACTGTTCAAGTGCCAATGGGTGAAGCTCACTGGAGGAGGTGTTAAAGTTGAAGCGGACTATGGAATGACGTTAGTGGACCTAAACAAGATTGGCTTTCTAGACGAACCGTTCGTCCTGGGCAAAGCTGTCACACAAGTTTTTTATGTGAAGGACATGGCTAGCAGACCGAAGAAAGGGGCGGATAAGAAAGGTGGGGGTAAGCAATTGGACCCATCACAAGACGAGCCAAAGCGTCATATAGTTCTTCCTGGAAAGAGAAAAATCGTAGGAGTTGAGGACAAGACGGATGAAGATTATGATATGCTCGATGGCCGGCCTCCACTCTCAGTGGCTGATGACCCAAGCATCCTGTTAGCGGCGGAGGAGACACCGTATCTACGGCGTGATCACAATCAAGGAACATTTGTAAAGAGGAAGTTTATTAGTGTCCGAGTAAACGATGATGCCATGTAATTTATAAGATTTTCTAGCATTTTATATTGATTTTCTAGTAATTTATAAGATTTTCTAGTAATTTATAAGATTTTCTAGTAATTCATAAGATTTTCTAGCATTTTATATTGATTTTCTAGTAATTTATAAGATTTTCTATTAATTTATAAGATTTTCTAGCATTTTATATTGATTTTCTAGTAATTTATAAGATTTTCTAGTAATTTATAATATTTTCTATTAATTTATAAGATTTTCTATTAATTTATAAGATTTTCTAGCATTTTATATTGATTTTCTAGTAATTTATAAGATTTTCTAGTGATTTATAAGATTTTCTATTAATTTATAAGATTTTCTAGCATTTTATATTGATTTTGGAAACTGGGCGCCAAACGAAAATTTGGGGCCTTTAGCACCGGGTTGATCTAAAATCCGGTGCTAAAGGCCCCCAATTTTCGTTTGGCGCCAGTTACGGCCTTTAGCACCGGGTGTAGAAGACCCGGTGCTAAAGGTCCTCTAGCACCGGGTGGTGGGAAGACCCGGTGCTAAAGGGGGGGCCTTTAGCACCGGGTGCTGTACAGACCCGGTGCTAAAGGGCCTTTAGGACCGGGTCGTGGCTGCACCCGGTGCTAAAGGCCACGACCGGGCCGCGGGGGCCGTGCGGCGGGGCCAAAGACCGGCCTAGCCACGGAGGCCGTGCGGCAGCTGGCCACGTCACCGGGCACACACGTGCCACGTCACGGGGCACACACGTGCCACGTCACGGGGCACACAAGCCACGTCACCGGGCACACGAGCCACATCACCAGGCGCACAGGCGCCACGTCACCGGGCGCACACGAGCCACGTCACTGGATGAACAAGAACAATTTTTCTTTTTAATCTCTGTATAAAAGTTGTAACTAGTCGTTCTCCCTCGTACAAACTTCAAAAAAGATCATTTTTCTTCCTAAAAATTCCTAAAATCATACTCTATCAAGTTATGAAACTTATTAATGTTATTATTTTGAAAAATCTTCTCGTGTGAGACTGTTTGAACGATCCAAATTTTGAATTAAAAATGACAACTACAACCAAGGTTTTTTTCACACTAGGTGATGTCAAATGAAAAAGTGATGAATACCAAAGTTTCATATTTCATCATGATCTACAATCTTTATTTAGGTCATTTTGTCATTTTCAAAATGGGTAATAACATGTAGTACAAATTTGACAAGTCTCTAACAAAGTTTTAGAAACTATACGAGTGAATCTAGGATTAATGAACAATGTATACTACCACTTTCTCAAATGCAAAAATGACTTAAATAAAGATTGTAGATCTTGATGAGATATGAAATTTTGGTATTCATGACTTTTTCATCTGAGACCATTTAATGTTCCAAAATCTTTCTTTTAGTTATCAATTTTTGTAATTTATAAGATTTTCTAGTAATTTATAAGATTTTCTAGTAATTTATAAGATTTTCTAGTAAGTTATAAGATTTTCTAGTAATTTATAAGATTTTCTATTAATTTATAAGATTTTCTTATTTAATATATATTTTTAATATGTATTAATAACTGTATTAAAACAAGTATTAATAACTATATATTAAAAACTATATTTATAAGATTCCCAAATAGTAGCCCCCGGTGCTAAAGGCCGGTTTGGAAACTGGGCGCCAAACAAAAATTTGGGGCCTTTAGCACCGGGTTGATCTAAAATCCGGTGCTAAAGGCCCCCCCATTTTTCGTCTGGCGCACAGTTACGGCCTTTAGCATCGGGTGTAGAAGACCCAGTGCTAAAGGGCCTTTAGCACCGGGTGGTGGGAAGACCCGGTGCTAAAGGGGGGGCCTATAGCACCGGGTGCTGTAGAGACCCGGTGCTAAAGGGCCTTTAGCACCGGGTCGTGGCTGCAACCGGTGCTAAATGCCCCGGACCTATATAGGCCGGGGACTTCTCTCCCCTCCCTCACTTCGCCCTCATCTCCTCCAGATCGAAACCGCCGGCGCCCCCTCGTCTCCTCAGCCGCTGCCGCCCGTCGCCATCGCCCGTCGCCGCCGCCACCCATGGTCCCCGCGCCCACGCCGCCGCCGCCTGTCGTCCCCACGCCCACGCCGCGCCGCCGCCCTCGTCCCGGGCCGCGCCGCCGTCCCCGCGCCCGTCGGTCGTCCCCGCGCCCGTCGGTCGTCCCCCCCGCGGTCGTCGTCCCTGGGCCCATCGTCCCCGCGCCGGCGCCCCTCGTCCCCGCGCCGCCCGTCGTCCCCGCGCCGCCGTCGCCCGCCGCCCATCACGCGGTGAGCCTCTGTGAAGCCGGCCTTCGTGCCGTGCGTGCATGTTTGTGAGCCGGCCTTCGTGCCGTGTACGTGTTTGTGTGCGCAGGTACCCGTTGCATGGCCGAACACATTTGCTTAGCGAACGTGTTCGGCCATGCGCATTTGGTTAGCGAACGCGTTCGCTAACCAAATGCGCTTAGCCGAACGCGTTCGCTAAGCACATACATTGAAAATATTAGAAATTACATTGAAATGTATATTGAAAATGTATATTGGAAATGTTATATGTTTGAAATGTATATTGAAAAATGCTTCATTTAAATGTATATTGGAAATTCTATGTATATTAGAAATATATGTGCTTCATTTAAATGTATATTGGAAATGTTATATGTTTGAAATGTATATTGGAAAATGCTTCATTTAAATGTATTGGAGATATTGACATTGAAATGTATATTGGAAATGTTATATGTTTGAAATGTATATTGGAAAATGCTTCATTTAAATGTATATTGGAAATTCTATGTATATTAGAAATATATGTGCTTCATTTAAATGTATATATTTCTTATCAATTATTTTTAAAATTATGTATATTAGAAATATATGTGCTTCATTTAAATGTATATTGGAAATGTTATATGTTTGAATAATGTATACTATCGAAAATGTTTATTATCGGAAATTCTATGGCGTACCCGAACCCACCGCGCACCCGAACCCCTTAGCGAATCCGTTTTTCGTGCACCGACCCCCTTAGCGAACCCTTAGCGAATCAATTCACACCGCGCACCCGAACCCCTTGGCAAATCCGTTTTTCACGCACCGACCCCCTTAGCGAAAATGTTAGAAATATTGGGAATATGTATGCTTTGTATATATTTCTTATCAATTATTTTTAATTCTATAGATGGCGGACAACAACAACCCCGTCCCACCCATGCAAGAGGACAACAACACCTCTGTCCCACCCATGCAAGAGGACAACGACCCCTGTCCGAAGCTTGATCCCACCGTCGTCAAGTCATTCCTCGGTAATTTGAGCAAGTGTCAACAGAAGGAAGTAATAGTAACAGACTATGACCGCTCATTACTGAAATCTCGCCGGAAGCGGAAGGCTGCAGATAAGGAGGCGGGCCCATCCAAAAAGGTTCCTCAGCTCAGCCAGCAACCTCAGCGGCCCTTGGGTCCATTGCCATCTCTGGACGAGCTTAACGTGCAACGAGTAATGGCCGAGACTGGACTAACCAGAGCGCAAGTCCTGGGGGAAGAAGAGGTGCCTGTAAACACAACGCTGAAGTGGCCGTTTAAGCTTGGCGAGCCTATGGTCCCTCCTAAAATGGAGAGCAAGCTACAGACGAAGATGCACCGATTCCATGAGTGGTACTTGGAAGAATCAAGAAGGAATAAACGGCGCATGATCAAAGTAGGCGTGAAGGACCATGATTTCTACAATGGTGACGAGGATTGGGTCTGGCTGAGGTTTAAGGATATATATGAGCTGTACCACCGCGACGCCATGGACGTGGATTTGATCACCTGTTGGACACTGTAAGTACTTTGTTGTTGCTTATAATTCATAGTTTGAAAACAATAATTCCAATCTATGCTGACGCGGGCTTTATTTATTGCTTAACATATGCAGAATGGAGATTCAAAAATGTCGGAGATCCGGGATATATGACGTTGGTTTCGTGGATCCTCGAAGGATAAGTGAAGATATGATATTGATGAATCCTGAGGAAACATATGGAAACCTATACAAGTATATTAAGAAACAAAATTACTGCGACTCCATACTAATCCCGTACAACATCGAGTGAGTACATACACAGGCTTCTTCTTATACTGTCTGTGTACTATTTCATTTCTGATTATAATGTATACATGTATACAGATTCCACTGGTTCCTAATAATATTGTGTCCTGACCGGGGTGTCGTGAACGTCTTTGATTCATTGCACACTCCAAAAGAAAAACTACAGAACATCATGGACATGATGACAAGGTGATGGATATTTTCCCCTACTTAATTCACCCCTTACACTCGCAATGACTTAACTCAATTTTTTTGTTCGCAGGGCCTGGATTCAATTTCGTCAAGAACACCCGAGTATTCAACATGAAACACTAAAATGGAACATTGGCTTTCCGGTAAGCAAGTAATTTGTACATGTAGACCTCGGCTAATATATTATATGAATTTTAATTAATTTCTTTTGGTCGAGAGTGTGCCAAACAGAGGCCGGGAAATAATTTATGTGCATACTATGTTTGCGATTTCATGTGGAATTGGAGACATAAAAAGCTTACACAACAGGATATTATGGTACGTAATAATAAACACATTTCCATTATTATTAAGTGCACAATTATTGTCTCCAACTCGGCGGATTAAATATCTTTCAATTATTTGTAAATTATAGATGTTCAACCTGAAGGAAGAGTCCCTAGAGCTAGAAAGAATTGACGCAATTCCAGAACAGCTCGTCGGATGGATCTGGGACGAGGTCGTCAATCCCCGAGGAGAATTCTACTCGCCAGTACTGGAGGACGTGCCGGACAGTCCAACAAGCTAGTCGTCAATCTTAATTAAGTAGAAAATACAGTTTAAATATATATAACTCGAGTTGACATGCATGAATATCTACTTTTGTAATATATATGTCTTCTATTTTGATGAAATGTCAGCTAATATGAATATAGAGTCGGCCGAATACGCATTAGAATACACGTATTAGAATATATACGTATATACACGTATATAGACGTGCATGCATGGCTACTGAAAAAAGCAAAAAAAAAAGAAATCCGGGGCCTTTAGCACCGGTTGCAGATAGCAACCGGTGCTAAAGGCAGGCCCTTTAGCACCGGGTGCAGCCACGACCCGGTGCTAAAGGCCCTACTAAAGGCGCTGCGGGGCAGGCCCTTTAGCACCGGGTCGTGGCTGCACCCGGTGCTAAAGGGACCCTTTAACACCGGTTATTCAGGGGTACCCCTTTAGCCTCGGATTAGTTGCACCGGGTGGGAAACCCGGTGCTAAAGGCATTTCCCACCCGGTGCAGATGTTGATCATTCTGGTAGTGTCGACAGAAAAGTCAATTGCGATAGTCCTTCACCATGATCAGTATTCGCCTACCATTTATTTGCTACAGCGCTTGAATTTTCACAAAAATATGAGCGAAACATTGTGCCGTAGCAACGACGATCAGAAGAACTCCTTCCTGTGGCCACCTTTTGTCAGGAAGGGGTTGGCCTGAAGACATCTAATCAAACTTGAATCGGTATATGTTCCTGTACAATGATTCAGATTGCTTGCTAGGAAAATTGCATGAACTCGCATTGTAACCCTATCCCCTCCTATCTCTTGCAGAAAAGTACTAAGCATAACAATGGACATAAATATGTTAGAAATTGTAGACTCATTGAGTCCCAAAGGAATGACAACAAACCTAAGGTGTTGTTGTGTTTTCATTCAAAGTCGACTGCTTCCCTGAATGGATGAACATTGCTTAGGACACATGTACAGGGGTTCATCTAATTCACATAATAAGATTTAACAGTTGACTTAAAATCTTTATCATTTTCAAATGTTTGTCGGTGGGAACTTCAAGAAGCCAGTCAGTGGCCTTGTTTAGTTCCCGCATTTGGGAGCCAAACTTTGGTCTTTTGGAGTGCGTGCGTCACTGTAGCATTTCGTTTGTATGTGTCAAAATTTGTCCAAAAATTGATAAATTAGGCTCAAAATGTTCATCTCGCGGAGTACAACAAAACTATGTAATTAGTTTTTGATTTCATCTACATTTAGTACTCATATGCCGACATTTTGATGGGATGGGAATCTTCTTTTTGCATAGTGAACTTTGGGGGTGAAATTTGGGATCTAAACAAGGCCAGTGTGTGGGGCATTTGTTGCCTGAGGATACCAGGTGCCTGTGCCTCCGGTGACTGGACGCACAGTCCAACAGCTTTATGTGGGCCGTTCAGTAGCTTCACTACTATTCTCAATCCACATCAATTTGAGGAGCTCACACTGGCGTTGGAGCTCACCGGTCAGCCATTCTTGACTTCATGTTACAACTCTGCAGGTATTGGCTCACCGTGCAGTGGCATGTTTCATGTCGCACAGAACTTGAGTATGGAGAGTGTTAAGAACGCCCTACTATTCCTAGGCTGCCATAGATTCTAGACCGGCCAGTTCCTAAAATAATGAGTTCACTCCATGTTTTGGTAGCTGATAATAGATGATCTCATTGAGATTCGACTTTTTTTTTATCAAGAAGGCAATCAACATTTTTATTAATGGGGAAGTGACATTAAGGAAATAGTAGTGGCTGCCTAAGGCACATCTGCAACCGGCCATATGGCATATGTTGTTGCTTCCAGGCAACTTGAATCTTTGTCTATCTGGTGGACTTATGGCCAATGGTTGGTGTTTCATGTCCAGATTTGCGATGAAAACTGATTGTTTTGTGTTAAAGCATCAGACTGTATATTTTCTGAAAAATAAAGGAAATCAGATTGTACATGAGTTACATCCCTCTTGTGGCCACGAACATATTTCGCCTTTATTAGGTCCCAATGCAACCGTGTGCAGTGCCTACAATCAAATTATTGGATGTTTAATTTGCCGAAAGTGTTAGAGTTGTGTCGAATATGTGTATGTTTTGGTTACGACGTGGACTTGAGTTGTAATTGGTAGGTTAGGGATAGAGTCTGGGTCGTACTTTGTATCTCTAGGGTCCATAAATATGTGGGCACTACTGTGTAACTGTGAGACGACTTGGCGGCTGGTGTGGGTGGCAGCGTAGCCGCGGTGATGCTCGGATGCCGGTGTAGCTGCTGTTTATGGAGAGGAGCGCCCGTAGTCATGCCCCGAGGATGTAGGCACATGGCTGAACCTCGTTAAAAAATATTGTGCCTCGGTGTCGTTCTCGTGTTGATCTTGACAATGACGTTTGTGATCTTGATCTCGACGCTAGTGCCGGTTTTATCTAACAGAAAGGGGCCGGGATATAATGCACAGAATGAAGGGGGTTAGCCTTGGTTTTACGTTTTATATGACCGGTTCAACTTGAACAAGACCTGCTAATCAGTAGCACTAAAGTCGATGTAGCAGTTTATTTTCTGATCTGCATTAAGAACAGCTTAAACGCTCAAAGTAAAAGACGCTTCTACCAAATTCCAATGTACTTGCACTACTGCTAATATATCTGATCTCACACATTCTCTATATATATCAGAGAAATAGAAAACCACACAGTCGTGTAGTTCAGTCGCATTTTCAACCTGATTCTCACTAGTGTACTGTATGTTCTTCTAGCAATTTGGTTATACGTTTATATATTGTCGTCATCTCACCTAGCACTCATTATTCCAAGTGAAAGGTGACATGCACGTAGTCTACTAACCCCTTGGGAACGAGTGGTATCATGAAAGTGAATTCAACACACACCTTGATATGCTGTCGGTAGTTTGCCATTGTGGTCGGTGCACGACCTTCCATTCCGTTGGCATCCACTATAGTAGATGTGGTATTTCATTCTTAGGCAGTTCACTACCGAAAATCCCCTATATGCCGTGTGTCCGTGGCTTTACCGTGTGCACTTTCTCGGGCACACGGAAAACCTAAGCTTTGCCGTGTGCCAAGAAGAATTCACACGGCAAAGTCGAGGCACACGACATATACGGTCTTTACCGTGTGCCCCGGCCAACAGCACACGGCAAAGAGAAAGTCCACGGTAACGCCTCATTTTTGTCGTGTGCCTAACACCTGGCACACGACAAAGGCACACGCCGTCGGTTGCCGTTGGCCGCTGTGCGCCTTTGCCGTATGCCTGTGCAGGCCGGCACACGGCACATCTATGCACACGGCATAAAATATATTTGTCTGCTACACATGTTTGCCGAGTGCTTTCTGTAGACATTCGACAAATATTTCAAAACAATGTTTTTCCCTACCTAAATTTTGTGGTATATACATATTGTATGTTCAACTCTATGTTAATATTTGGTGTCTTTTGGGTGTTTTCCTATAATTAGTTATTTTATTTCATTAAATGGATTTCTTGGAAAAATTCAAATTTGAACTATAAGTGTCTTGAATAATGTAATATAGTGAACCCAAAAATTATATTCATGTTATTGATCACATTGTGAAGCCGTACCCAGGACATCCAAAGAAATTTTGAGCCTTTTACCCACGAACCACAGACATGGACGTGCGGACGCATTGTTTTAAAATTCTATAAAAAACAAATGAAGTCTGAAAATCCCAAGATTTGTCGTCAACTCATGATTTCATGCATATGGGCTGTGGTATAAATTTGAGAAGTATTCGCACAAGTTATCACGTACGCTGCATATAAATCGAAACATTTAGGTAGACCATACAGATAGTTGAGAAGGATCCGTTCAGATTTTGAAGCAAATTGAAGTTTAAAATTGGATTTGACTTCAAAACTTTTTATATATGCAACAGACATGTTAGATTGCTTTAATCTGTTTGATAATTTTTAATTCTTTTACCGTAAAATGATATCGTATCATAAACATTAAAGCATGAAACATTACAGTAGTTTAGGCAACAATTTGAAAACATGAAAATTTTGAATATTGCCGTGGGCCAGCACACGCCAAACAGCCCAAGACTTTGCCGTGGGGCAGATATGGTACACGGCAAAGTATTGGGCACTTAGCCCGCGCGGCCCACTCCCTCCCCCCATTCCCCCCACTACACGCCTGCCCCGTCGCCGCCCGCCCCGACGCACCATCGACCGCCCGCCAGCCGCCGCCCGACCCACGCCGCCGCCACTGCCCCACACCGCCGCCGCCGCCGTCTACTCGCCCCGCGCGTGCGCCACGGCACCCGACGTCGGGGCCGGCCCACCGCACCCCCTCCCCCGCTGCCTCCGCCCGGCCGTCCCCGGCGCTCGCCCGCGGCAACCCCCATCAACACCGGCCCCGCCCGCGGCCACCCCCGTCCGCACCGCCCCCGGCCCAACGCGCTGCCGCCCCGTCCTGGTGCCGCCGTCTCCGCCCGCCGCCCTTCCCGGCGCCCCCGCCGCTCCGGCACCCTCCCCGGCCCGCCCCGGTCTCGGAGCCCCGTCCCAGCGGCCCCGGCCGCCCCCGTCTATTGTCGCACGCGCGTTCGCGCCCCCGGCCACCTTTGGCCACGCGTTTAGGCCCCCGACCGCGCGTCCGGCCGAGCGTTCGGGCCCCCGGCCGGACCCGGCCACCCCGACAGCTCCGCCCTGAGCCTTAGGTGAGATGTGTGTCTGGCCATTGTTCCGTTGTGTCCGGCCATGTTCCGTTGTGTCCGGCCAGCGTGCCGTTGTTTTATTGCAGGTTTGGGGTTTTGGATACCTCCCAATGTAGGGGAGGTACTACCGAAATTTTGAATTCACACTAGTGTTTTCTTGTTTTTTGCAGGAGAGCCCACCGCCGGCCCAGCCCTGACTGCCCCTGCTGCGCCGTCCTCGGCCTGTACACTCCGCCGCACGCCATCGTCCACCGTCTGCACCAACACGAGCATCACCGCCTCACCCGTCGTCGAGCCCTAGGTGAGAAAAACGCCCCAACCTTCTACTTTTATTCGTAGACGTAACCTAGTTAGACGTTTTCCGTTCCAAAGAGATACGATTGTAGATAAGCAGGATTCTGCATATCTATGACCGTATCAGTTTTGAATTGTCCACGTTTTCGGGACAACCCAAAGATGCGTAGATGACTTAGTTTCCATGGTTTATTTCGATCCGTGATAGAGTTCCGGCATCATCTCCCTGTTATTCTCCGGATACACAATCTCCCCCCTGGGACATGTATTTGGAGATCAACGAGGAGGTGCTGCCGAATTCTGTCCCGGATCGGAGTAGGCCGTGGAAACTAACTCGTCTATGGATCCATGGGTGAGATTAGGACTTATCTTTAGCCTGGCCATACACCCACGGCTAGACGCCGTTCAGACTCAAATGGAGGCACTCGAGGTTATTTCTTTTTCAACCGTCGTTCACTGATCTTTCCAAATTTAAAGCTCGGGAGGAGGCGAACCTGAGGAAGTGGCAGGAAGAGCGGGCGACCTTGGTGGCAAAGTTTCAGCGCCAGCAGGATGTAGAACGCAACAGACTCGATGATGTCTGGGCGTACATGGAAAGTATGGGCAGGCGATGGGTCAACCGCCGCCAGTACTCACTGCACCACATCTACCTCTACGGGGTCCTTCAGTTACTCATGTTAGTCACTTGAGAACCTTCTACTTTCATTTCGCATGGTCACTTAGCAATTAGAACGACAACATAGAGCTACAATTACTTAGAACTAATGACCTAGGGTAGTAGAATGACTATGACCTTAGCATATAGCTTAACACACGAAATAATTTTGAACTATATGCAGAATCAATCGACGGCTTCAAATGACTGGCCTGTCAATGTAGAAATGCCGCCTCAGTACCCTCCAATGGTTCCTCACCCTTCTACGTGGCCTACGCAGCCTGCGTGGGTGCCTGGAGCGCCGAGGCAGTGGTCGTAGCCTGTATGGGTACTTGGGGTGCCGAGGCAGTGGTCGCAGCTTCCGTGGGTGCCTGGGGGGAGCGTCGTCGTAGCCTCCATGGGTGCCTGGGGGACCGGGAGCGTCATCGCAGCCTCCGTGGGTGCCTGGAGGGCTGGGACCATCGTCACAGCCGCCACCCGGCCGAGTGAGTTTCTATGTGGATTTGAATGTTTCATGTGGACTTGTACGACTCTTATTTGCATTTGGACTTGTTTGTGGACTCGTATGGATTGAACCGATGACTTTCTATGCATTTGTGGATTATAAACTGTCTGTGATGTATATGATAATGGTTATGGTGCTATTATATATATCTATGATGATTACTATGATATACAAATACATGTGATGATTTTCTGTTGTTTGGGGATCCCATTTACGTTAAAATGTAAAAAAAACAGGCACCTGTATGGTCACTTTGCCGTGTGCCTGGGCCTGGCACATGGAAAAGTACCATACCTGGCACTTCTGTTGGACACTTTGCGGTGTGCCATAGCCCGACACAAGGCAAAGCGTTGCCGCACACGGCAAAGTGACCGGGCTTTGCCATGTGCCAGGCCTAGGCACATGGCAAAGCCTGGGCCTTTGCCGTGTGTCAGGTCGTCGCGGCAAACGGCAAAGGCTCCGGCCTGTTAACGGCCATGGGCCGCTGCCATTAATGGCCCCGGGCCTTTGCCGTGGGCCACGTTGACACACGACAAAGGCTTTGCTGTGGTGCCAACAAATAGCCCACGGCAAAGCCGCCTTTACCGACCGGCGTTTGCCGTAAGCTATTAGCCGTGTGCGGAACACAACAAAGCCTTTGCCATGTGCAATAGTGCCTTTACTGTGTCCCGCAGGAACATGGCAAATTAGGGGTTTCAGTAGTGTTGTTTGCTTTGTGAATCCACCTTCAGTGTGTGTTACACCCCTTTGGACATCAATGTAGATCTATGTATCGGCTACGTAGCTACTATGCAGCACACAAGCCAAACTCAGCGCACAGCGAGGTTGGGAAGCCATCTAAACAGAGCCTAAATATAGCTGAATGCTTTAGCCCTTGTTTAGATGCAAAATAGGTGGTGGGGAATTGGGACAAAGATGTCACTTCGTCGTAAATGTGTCACTGTAGCATTTCGTTAGTATTTGTGAAAAATTGTCCAAAAATTGATTAATTAGGCTCAAAATGTTCGTCTCGCCGAGTACAACAAAACTGTGTAATTAGTTTTTTGTTGGAGACTTAGGCAATTTCAATAGCAATTTAATCCAGAAAAAGATAAACAATTGATTTGTGACATCATATATGTGCATCTGTGATGTAAACATGATGGACAAACAGATGATACTACTAAGCATGAAAATAATCAAATTTATATGAGAACCATACCCGGTGGCAGAGCCGGATGCACTAGTTGACATAGTGCCTATTGGTGTAGTCGTCTCACTCGACGCGGTGCAGAAAGGAAGCAGTGCCGATCACCAGGAACGTCGGGAAGAAGATGATCACAGCACCACCAGGAAGGAGAGGACGAAGCGAGTAGTCCTGTCGCTTGCGGACACTCCCCAAAAACGTGATTGCCGGCCTTCACCCAAGCAGGTGAACTCACAAACAGCAATGTTTCGGAGGCCTACTCTTCCAGTACTCGTGCGCGCAAGAACCGGAACGGAGAAGCCTAGAATGCAGCAGAAGTGTGGAGACCCATGTGCGTTCGGTACTCTTTTGACCGTGAGGACCTCTTGCTTTTTATTACGTAGCTCGAGAAAATGAATAGACCAGCCGGTAGCGGAAGAGTCTCAAGTCTACGGAGTTAAAACAATTCCAATAACCTTCCTCATAAGTTTCCATGCAAAAACTTACTCCCATTACTTGCCTCATTAACCGGCCACGTTAGGGACAAAGCACCTGTACGTTGCTCCTTCCCATAACTAGCTAGTGGTAAATTCAATACAAGCATGCACCACGTCACGTGCTTGGTAAAACCCATTCACATCGCACTAAATATTTAATACGAATCTTAGAATTTATTTGATTTAATTAAATAAAATATGGGCCAAGCCCACATTAAATCTAACAATCCCCACCAAATTCTAAAACTCGTGTTAAATAATCTCAAATCCACAATTCTTTGATATACCAGACTTTTGACGGAGACTGTTAAGTTGAACATCCGTCTAGAATAGGGGTTACACTCATTCACAACTGAACAATGGACTATGCCTTGAATTGATAGTTTTGTGCGAAGTGAGTTTCACCCAAGTTCTATTCTGGTACTAGGCTGCTATAAGCAACCCTCTGATTGAAGCATATAAGTCACACTTCGATGCCTTTCATGAGTATCTAGACATTACCCACATCTCATAGACTGTGACTAGTAGTCGAACTCATATAGGTGTGTTCCTTCTAGGATGTTCTGTAGGACAACATCCCTGCTTAAACAAGCCACTCGGATCACATTAAGAAATTAATCATCCTGCCTTACAAAATAGGAGAAATGTGCATCTCAAATGATATGAACTTTATTGTAAAGTATTTCTCCATCATAGTCATCCACTATCTTGTTGCACCATCCTATTTCACGGGATCTCCGATCACATAAGACATGTTACCGCTATGGAACGACTTCAAGTGGGTCTCAAGCCCATTTCCCTCGATGCACCTTCTATCACATTACGTGATAGACCCTTTGTAAACTGATCTGCTAGATTTTTAGATGTATGAACATAGTCCAACTCTATTACTCCGGAGTTTCTCAGTTTTCTGACAGATTTTAACCGCCTTTTCACATGCCTACTAGACTTCATGTTATCCTTAGAACTGTTCACTTTGATTATCACCGTCTGATTATCATAGTTTATAGAGATAGCCGGTATCGGTTTCTCAACTACCGGTAAATCCATAAGGAGTTCACGAAGCCACTCGGCCTCAAATGTGGCGGTATCTAATGCTGTGAGGTCTGCTTCCATAGTTGACCTCGTTAAGATAGTTTGCTTGCAAGACTTCCAGGAAACAGCGCCACCTCCAAGTGTGAACACATATCCACTTGTGGCTTTTATCTCATCAGCATCAGATATCCAGTTTGCATCACAGTAACCCTCCAGTACACTCGGATACCCGGTATAGTAATGCCATAGCTCATAGTCCCTTTCATATAGCGCAATACCCTCTCAAGAGCACGTCAGTGATCATCTCCCCGATTTGACACAAACCGGTTGAGTTCTCTCACTGCAAATGAGATGTCAGGCCTCGTTGCGCTAGCCAAATACATAAGCAAGCCAATGATTTGTGAATATCTCAATTGATCTCATGCTATTTTTCGATTTTTCCTCAATAGCACACTCGGATCATAAGGAGTTGGAGTAGATTTACAATCACTATATCCAAAGCGATTTAACATCTTTTCCACATAGTGGGATTGCACAAGAGTAACCCCACCATTTCCTTCTCTCAATAGCTGTATGTTAAGAATAACATCAGCCACTCCCATATCTTTCATTTCAAAGTTACTGGACAAAAAGCCTTTCACTTCCTTGATCACATTAATATTATTTCCAAAGATTAGTATATCATCAACATATAAACACAAGATCACACCTTCTCCCCCACCATACCGATAATAAACACATTTATCAGCTTCGTTCACAACAAAACCAGCTGACGTCAAAGTCTTATCAAACTTCTCATGCCACTGCTTAGGTGCTTGCTTCAGGCCATACAAATATTTTAATAACTTACACACCTTTCCTTCTTGACTATTTATTACAAAACCATCTGGCTGATCCATATAGATCTCTTCCTCAAGCTCTCCATTCAAGAAAGCTGTCTTAACGTCCATCTGATGAACGAGAAGACCATGTGAGGCAGCCAAGGAAAGTAACACTCGTATGGTCGTCAAGCGGGCAACTGGTGAATAAGTGTCAAAATAATCTTCGCCTTCTTTCTGGGTATAACCCTTGGCCACAAGCCTTGCCTTGTACTTTTCAATAGTACCATCAGGCCTAAGCTTTTTCTTGAACACCCATTTACATCCAACAGGTTTGCACCCGAAAAGGACGATCAACAACTGCCCAAGTTCCATTAGACATAATTGAATCCATCTCACTTTGCACCGCTTCCTTCCAATAGTCAGCGTCAGGGGAGGAGTACGCCTCTTCAATGGTTCTTGGTGTGTCATCCACAAGGTACACAATGAAATCATCACCAAAAGACTTTGCAATCTTTTGTCTCTTGCTCCTCCTAGGAGCTTCATTGTCATCCTCCTCTGGATTTTCCACATAGGTTTCAATATCAACGTGTATTACTGGCTCATGCGTCTCAGGGAATAAAATAGATTCATGACTGGAAGTGCTAGGTGTATTTTTCATAGGAAACTCAGTCTCAAAAAATGTAGCATCTCTGGACTCCATAATTGTATCAACATGCATGTCAGGTACTCCAGATTTTATTATCAAGAATCTATACCCAATGCTATGAATAGCATAGCCTAGAAAGATGCAATCAACTGTTTTTGGTCCGAGTTTGCGCTTCTTAGCAATTGGCACATTCACCTTTGCTAAGCAACCCCAAGTACGCAAATATGAGAGTGTTAACCTTTTATTTTCCCATTCCTCGAATGGTGTTTTCTCTTTGTTTTTCATAGGAACTCTGTTAAGAGTATGGCAGGCTGTCAAAATAGCCTCACCCCACCATTCCCAGGAAAGTCCCGCTGTATCTAACATGGCGTTAACCATCTCAGTTAGATTGCGGTTCTTCCTTTCAGCCACACCATTTGACTCAGGAGAATAAGGTGGTGTTGTCTCATGAACAATGCCATGTTCCTCACAAAACAAATTGAACTCGTTTGAGAAGTATTCTCCACCTCTGTCCGATCTGATATGTTTTATCTTTCTCTCAAGTTGATTTTCAACCTCGGCTTTATAGATCTTAAAATAATGTAACGCTTCATCTTTTGTTTTTAACAAGTACATGTAACAAAATCTAGTGCAGTCATCTATGAAAGTCATGAAATAGCTTTTGCCACCTTTGGTCAACTCGCCATTCATTTCACACAAATCAGAATGGATTAGTTCTAATGGTGCCAAGTTCCTCGCCGCAGCAACCTTGTGAGGCTTGCGAGGTTGCTTTGATTGCACGCACACATGGCATTTAGATCCTTTGACCGTATCAAATTTCGGGATTAAATTCATACCGGCTAAGCGAGTCATACAACCAAAATTTATATGACATAAACGTGAATGCCAAATATTTGTCTTAGTGTCATGGCTCACATGGTTCACAGAATTAAAACAAGCATCTGATAAAGACAAGCGGAACAAGCCTCCGCTCTCATAGCCTTTACCAATAAAAGTTCCACACTTAGACATAATACATTTATTCGACTCAAACACAAGTTTATAGCCATCTCAACATAGCAAAGAACCACTAATTAAATTCTTCCTTATTGAGGGGACATGCTGCACGTTCTTCAGTTGCACGGTCTTTCCCGAAGTAAGTTTTAGATTGACCATACCAACACCATGAACAGCTGCACACGCTCCATTTCCCATCAACAAGGAGGAAGTCCTCCCGACCTGATAAGAAGAAAACAAAGAGATATCAGCACACACATGAATATTGGCACCAGTATCAATCCACCAATCAGGTGTATGACAAACTGAAAGAACTGTAGGTAATAAATTACCATACCCCGATGTTCCTCCATCAGCCTCAATCATGTTTGCAGATTTCTTGGGCCTATATATGCTCTTCTCGCATTCTGCGGCGTAGTGTCCCTCGACACCACAAGTATAGCACTTGCCCTTTCATTTGTTCTGTTGATTCTTCTTCTTCTTCTTAAAAGGAGTAGTGTTCTTTTGTTTGAGCTCTTGCTTGAATTTCTTCTTATGGGAATTTTGAGAACCTTTCTGTACCACATGGGCACTAGAATTTGCCTCAACAACTTTCTTGCCACGGACATCTTTAGCTCTCGCTTTCTCTTCAACATCCAAAGAGCCAATCAGATCAGCAATGCCAAACTGTTGTCTCTTATGTTTCAAAGAAGTAGCAAAGTCAGTCCAAGTTTGTGGCAACTTGGCAATTATGCAGCCCGCCACAAACTTTTCTGGCAGCTCACAACCAAAATTTTCGAGATCTTTCACCGGTGTTTGTATATCATGAGCTTGTTCTACTACAGAACGGTCCTCAACCATTCTGTAGTCATGAAACTGCTCCATGGCATACAACTCGCTACCGGCGTCAGAAGCTCCATATTTGGCCTCTAGAGCATCTCACATCTCTTTACCAGTGGACATCGTCACATATGTATCCACTATGGAATCTCCTAGCACGCTTATCATTGCCCCCTTGAACATAGTATCCGCATCAATGAACCGTTGTTGATCCTCAATAGTGTGTGGTCCATCCGGTCTAGGTTCGACAACAAAATAGCAGTGCATAGAAGTAAACCATAGAATACACCTTTGACGCCACCTCTTGTAGTGAGCACCCACAAAAACATTCGGTTTCAACATTGATGCAAAGCCGGTACCCGAAAAAAGCCTATCACGTTTTTGGATTGTTGGAGACTTAGGCAATTTCAGTAGCAATTTAATCCAGAAAAAAGATAAACAATTGATTTGTGACATCATATATGTGCATCTGTGATATAAACATGATGGACAAACAGATGATACTACTAAGCATGAAAATAATCCAATTTATATGAGAATCATACCCGGTGGCAGAGCCGGATGCACTAGTTGACATAGTGCCTGTTGGTGTAGTCGTCTCACTCGACGCAGTGCAGAAAGGAAGCAGTGCCGATCACCAGGAACGCCGGGAAGAAGATGATCACAGCACCACCAGGAAGGAGAGGACGAAGCGAGTAGTCGTGTCACTTGCGGACACTCCCCAAAAACGTGATTGCGGCCTTCACCCGAGCAGGTGAACTCATGAACAGCAACGTTTCGGAGGCCTACTCTTCGAGTACTCGTGCGCGCAAGAACCGGAACGGAGAAGCCTAGAATGCAGCAGAAGTGTGGAGACCCATGTGCGTTCGGTACTCTTTTGACCGTGAGGACCTTTTGCTTTTTATTACGTAGCTCGAGAAAATGAATAGACCAGCCGGTAGCGGAAGAGTCTCAAGGCTACCGAGTTAAAACAATTCTAGTAACCTTCCTCATAAGTTTCCATGCAAAAACTTACTCCCATTACTTGCCTCATTAACCGGCCACGTTAGGGACAAAGCACCTGTATGTTGCTCCTTCCCATAACTAGCTAGTGGTAAAATCAATACAAGCATGCACCACGTCATGTACTTGGTAAAACCCATTCACATCGCACTAAATATTTAATACGAATCTTAGAATTTATTTGATTTAATTAAATAAAATATGGGCCAAGCCCACATTAAATCTAACAATCTCCACCAAATTCTAAAACTCATGTTAAATAATCTCAAATCCACAATTCTTTGATATACCAGACTTTTGACGGAGACTGTTAAGTTGAACATCCGTCTAGAATAGGGGTTACACTCATTCACAACTGAACAATGGACTATGCCTTGAATTGATAGTTTTGTGCGAAGTGAGTTTCACCCAAGTTCTTTTCTGGTACTAGGCTGCTATAAGCACCCCTCTGACTGAAGCATATAAGTCACACTTCGATGCCTTTCATGAGTATCTAGAAATTACCCACATCTCATAGACTGTGACTAGCTGTCGAACTCATATAGGTGTGTTCCTTCTAGGATGTTATGTAGGACAACATCCCTGCTTAAACAAGCCACTCAGATCACATTAAGAAATTAATCATCCTGCCTTACAGAATAGGAGAAATGTGCATCTCAAACGATATGAACTTTATTGTAAAGTATTTCTCCATCACAGTCATCTACTATATTGTTGCACCATCCTATTTCACGGGATCTCCGATCACATAAGATAGGTTACCGCTATGGAACGACTTCAAGTGGGTCTCAAGCCCATTTCCCTCGATGCACCTTCTATCACATTACGTGACAGACCCTTTGTAAACTGATCTGACAGACCCTTTGTGAACTCATGAACAGCAACGTTTCGGAGGCCTACTCTTCTAGTACTCGTGCGCGCAAGAACCGGAACGGAGAAGCCTAGAATGCAGCAGAAGTTTGGAGACCCATGTGCGTTCGGTACTCTTTTGACCGTGAGGACCTCTTGCTTTTTATTACGTAGCTCCAGAAAATGAATAGACCAGCCGGTAGCGGAAGAGTCTCGAGGCTACGGAGTTAAAACAATTCCAGTAACCTTCCTCATAAGTTTCCATGCAAAAACTTACTCCCATTACCTGCCTCATTAACCGGCCACGTTAGGGACAAAGCACCTGTACGTTGCTCCTTCCCATAACTAGCTAGCGGTAAATTCAATACAAGCATGCACCACGTCGTGTGCTTGGTAAAACCCATTCACATCGCACTAAATATTTAATACGAATCTTAGAATTTATTTGATTTAATTAAATAAAATATGGGCCAAGCCCACATTAAATCTAACATTTTTTATTTCATCTACATTTAGTATTTTATGCATGTGCCGACATTTTGATGTGATGTGAATCTTTTTTTTTACATAGTGAACTTTGGGGTTGCTTTTTGGTAACTAGGACAGCAGAGAGATTGAAGTGCAGCAGTCAGCTCTCCAAGTCTAGATCTTCCAGTGCGACCCACGGTAATGGTTCTTGCAAATTCTGCCAACAGAACTGGCGCACTATGCTTTGAGAAATAAAGCGCACGGCATGGAGAACGAGATCGAGCACGCGAATCACATCTATCTTTGCTTCTGATCATATGGCCTTCATTCCGCCGTGTACAATTCTGTCAGCTAAAGAAAATTGGATGCGTAATTAATTAATAATGACAGTATTTGGAATGAACTGATTCGTATGATTTCACGATTTACGAATTAACAGCAAGCACAAGCAATACTATAGTGACTAGATTTACCTGTTATGCACGGTTAAACATTTACAACCACTACGGAAAATCCTGTATTTGCCGAGTGTCTAAGGCTTTACGGAGAGCATTTCTTCAGCCTCTCTTTGCCGAATGCTGAGCGAAACACCCTCGGCAAAGCCACGAGACTCGACAAAGATAGACTTTGCCGAGCACGTTAGTGGAGACACTCGACAAAGATCTTGAATTAACAACGGCAGTCTCCGCCCGTTCACGCCGTTAACCTTTGACGAGAATATTTTGAAAATAAAAATTAACAAAATTTTATCGAGTGCCGGAACGGAGGGCACTAGGCAAAGATCTCAAATTTTAAAAAAATTAACAAAGGTTTGCCGGGTGGAGGGTCAGAGGGCACTCGGCAAAGATAGTTTAAAAAATAACAATCTTTGTCGAGTGCCAGGTGGCACTCGGTAAAGCTAAAAAAAAGCCCGGATCAGGTGTAATATAATAAATAAACAATACGCCTCATCTCCACACATCATCATCATCGTCATCTTCTTCTTCCTCCTCTGGACGACGATCAAAAACATCTCGTGAGCCGTAATCAAGATACATATTGAGCAGATAAGACTATTTACCAATAGTGTTCTTTATATTTCACCCTCTAAAAAAAATTTTAATGTCCTGTAAAATACTCCACCCTTCAAATCTACGGATGGTTGTAACGGTGTCCTATATTCCACCCTTCAAATCGTCTTCCTTGCCTCCCACACCGTCTTGCACCTCCTCCCGCCGCCGCCGCATCCGCTTCCCTCTCCTCCCTCTGTGGCTTCCGTGCTCTACACCACCTCCCTACGCAACAAATCCCACGCAAAATCCTCCACTTCATCACCCAACGAGGTAGCCCGTCCCCGCAGCCAAATCGATTCCCCGACGATGCCCACGCCATTGCCCGTGTTGCAGGACCTCGCCACGCTCGCCGGTTGTACCCGCTCGCTGTCCCATGGCGACGCCGGCCTGGCGGGCCTCGCCGCGGCGCTGCTCCGGATATAGCCCGTCGCCCGGGAGCTGGAGCGCCAGGCGTGGCCCCCGCCCCGCTACGCAGAAGCCCCCGCACTCCACGCCTAGCGCCGAGGACCTCCTGGACGAGCTCCACCGCTGGCGCCTGGCCGACCCTGGGATCTCCAGCTACGTCGGCTGGCCTAGCGGCTCGACGGCGCCCGAGACGGTGCGGCGGCTGGCCCAGCGGCTCGACGGCGCCTGCGACGGTGCGGCGGCTGGCTCAGTGGCTTGACGACGCTCGCGGTGGTGCGGTGGCGACCCTGACAGCGGCATGCTGTCCGCGGCGTCGATCCAGAAGAAGGACATATAGGTCGGGTCCCGCGTAGACGCCCTGCAGACCTGCATGATGGTCGCGCCGCCGCACCATCGCACAGGGACGAAGCCACGTATAAAAATTTGAAACACCACTGATAAAAATAAATTTTCACCGTATTCACAGATTAAATTTTAACATCTATAAGAGAAAGGCACCCCCTCTAATTTGCTCTAACTTCGCCCTTGCCATCGCGAGCGCCAGCGGCAGGCGGCAGAGATACGTGCACGAGCAGCTATACAAGGCTCGCCGGCCGAGGCGGATGAGATGCGGCGGGGCACACGTACCTGCTATATCGGCAGGGTTTCCTCCTCTTCGGCTGCATCGGGCTTGGCAACCGCGGCTACGGCGCCGTCCACGCCCTCGCCCTTGCCGGCGTCAACTCGGAGCGCAGTAGGCAGCGGCGTGTTGGGCCACCACGGCGGGCGGCGGAGATCAGCGCACGCAAAGATGCGACAACACACTCGAGATCGCAGCACGGCCGTCACCACGGCCAACACCCGGCCTCCCTCGGGCAAACCGGTCAGACCGGTTCCTAGAACCGGTCAGACCGCTTTCTGGCAGGAGGTCGTGAAGACCTAGAAACTCGAGCTCGGGAGGGACCCCGTCAGAGCTCAAGCAATCTAGGGTTGCTCTAGGGTCGGCAGGCCACCTAGAACGCCTTAGTATGTCACGGAGACGATCAAAGGACAGCAATTAGGGTTTGGAAGAGATTAGGGTTTGAGAGATAAAAAGTAAAGGACAAATATGTTGAATCGATTGGGATTAACTCTCAATCGGCCTTAGCCTTCATATATATAGGCCGGGGAAGTCGTACCCCTTCCAATTCAGTTACAATACGGGATCAAACTCGGAATCCTAAACCTTCTCGAATTACAGAACTCAAACCGGTCCGACCGGTTTGACAAACCGGTCCGACCGGTTTGTCCGGGTGACTGCCAATTTTGGCTGTCAACACATGCCCCCCTGCGTTTTTAGTGAACTTGAGAACTAAAAAGCAATTTACAAGTAATTACCAATCAGGAGCTAAAATTTATGCTAAGGACGATATAAAAAATCTATCGGCCATTAATCTTCACGCGTCTTGCCAAACACTTGGATAGAATTTCTTCAAATATCTTCCATTGATAGCTCTAGGTAAAAGATCTCCTTGCAATGTCTCCAGCATATAAGAATTCCCAAAATTAACTCTGACAATTCTATATGGCCCTTCCCAACTTGGTGACCACTTCCCGAACTTGTTGCTTTTCGTCCCAATAGGCAAGATCGTCTTCCACACAAGCTCACCAATCTGAAAATATTTTCCCCGCACCTTCTTGTTGTAAGCTTTAGCAACCCGAAGCTTGTCTTTCTCAATTTCCTTCAAAGCCTTTAATCGCTTGTCGGTCACTTCATCAATGTTGTCCATCATCAAATTGTGGTAATCAACAGCATCAAGATCATTTTGTTTAGCCAACCTATAAGCGTCCAGATTCACCTCAACAGGCAAAACAGCCTCTTGACCATATACAAGCTCATAAGGAGTAACTTTAGTAGCACCATGTCTAGATATACGATGAGCCCATAATGCTTCGGATAAAACTTCATGCCATCTTTTAGGATTTTCTTCTATCTTTTTCTTGATTAATCTAATCAAAGTTTTATTACTTGACTCGGCTTGTCCATTAGCCTGAGCATAGTATGGAGATAAATTGAGCAACTTTATTCTATAGGATTCGGCAAATTCACGTACCTCTTTAGACATAAACGAAGTTCCTTGATCCGTAGTCAAAGTTTGAGGAATACCGAATCTATGAATAATGTTTTGTGTAATAAACTCAATTACCTCTCTATGTGTCATATTTTTCAATGGAATCGCTTCGGTCCACTTAGTAAAATAATCTGTAGCAACCAACATGAAACGATGTCCCTTTGAAGATGAAGGATTAATTTGCCCAATAAAATCCAATCCCCAACCCCGGAACGGCCATGGTTTAATAATAGGATGCATCAATGCAGCAGGTACCAATTGTAAATCTCCAAATTTCTGACATTCTTCACACCCTTTATAATACTTGAAACAATCCGCCATCATAGTAGGCCAATAAAAACCGGCTCGTCTAAGTAACCACTTCATCTTGTGAGCCGATTGATGTGTACCACAAATACCTTCATGAACCTCCCCCATGGCGACTTTGGCCTGATCTGAGTCTAAACATTTTAAAAGCAAATCTTCGGCAGTTCGACGATAAAGTTCATCATCAAGCAATATGTATTTAAATGATAATCGCCGGATATTTCTTTCTGCACCATGACCAGGATCTTTCAAATAAGTAATAATAGGCACTCTCCAGTCTTGATTTTCAAACTTGGAGTTATTAACAGCATCCAAGACCTTTTTACCGCTGTCAGGAGACAAAGCGGTCAAACCGGTTTCAAAACCGGTCAGACCGGTTCTGGCGGTCAGACCGGTTTGTGAAACCGGTTGGACCGGTTCGTCCAGAACCTGAACCTCGGCTTTTGATTGCATTGATTTTTAAAGGTAGAAATATTTCTTTGCAACGATATAACCAGATGCTTTCTGAGCCAGAGTATTAGCCTTGCCATTCTCTTCTCTTGGAATATGTTTGATTGTAAATTCACCAAAAGAAGCTATAATATCAAGGCATCTATCAAGATATGCATTCAACAAACCATTATAGCATTGGCATACCTTGGATACTTGTTGTACCACCAGGAGTGAATCACCAAAAGCCTCAACATGCATAATCCCCATATCTTGCAAAAATTCTAAACCGAATAGAAGAGCTTCATATTCAACTTGATTATTGGTACGCTTTTCTTCCAATCGGTTTGAAAACTCAAAGACGACACCACTTGGAGAGATCAAAACAGCACCAATTCCTTGCCCATCATTGCAAACCGATCCATCAAAGTATAACTTCCACGGTGTACAAGCAAAATAGCCGACGTTGAATTCACAAGTATCATCAATCCGATGCTCAACAATAAAATCAGCTACAATTTGGCCTTTCATAGATTTTAAAGGTTCACAAGCCAAATCATACTCAACTAAAGCATAAGCCCATTTACCGATCCTACCACTTAAAATCGGTTTTTGCAACATATGTTTGATAACATCGGTTTGGCATAACACGATGCAAGTACTAGACAATAAATAATGCCTCAACTGAGTACAAGCATTATATAATGACAAACATAACTTCTCAATGAAAGTATACCTCGTTTCTGCATCAATTAACCGCCGGCTTATATAAGCAATCACATATTCTTTAGCATCAATTTCTTGGGTCAAAACAGCTCCAATAACTCTATCTTCAGCTGCTACATAATGTCTGAATGGAACCCCTCTCTTAGGCGCCCTAAGCACTGGTGGTGAAGACAAGTACTCTTTGATCTTGTCAAAAGCTTCTTGCTGTTTTGCCCCCCAGGTAAAATCGGCTTCATCTTTCAACCGAAGTAAAGGAGTAAAAGCATCTACTTTTCCAGACAAGTTAATTATAAACCTTCTCAAGAAATTTACCTTGCCTAGAAACTTTTGCAAATCCTTTTTGCACGTAGGAGCTTCAACGTTCTTCATAGCTTCAATTCTTTTGGGATCAACTTCCATGCCGTTCTCATGAATAATAAATCCCAAAAACTTCCCAGACGAAACACTAAAAGCACATTTGAGTGGATTCATCTTCAAGCCATACCGTCGCATCCTCTCAAGAGTAAGTTTTAAATCGGCTAAATGAGAATCCAAGCCATCCGATTTAACTACGATATCATCAATATACACTTCCACAATAACACCAAGTAAATCATGAAAGATTAAATTCATAGCCCTTTGATAAGTTGCGCCAACATTCTTCAATCCAAAAGTCATAACCACCCACTCAAATAAACCAATAAATCCCGGACATTGAAAGGCCGTTTTGTGCATGTCTTCCTCGGCCATGAATATTTGGTTATATCCAGCATTTCCATCAAGAAAACTAACAACACGATGTCCGGATGCTTCATTAATCAAAACATCGGCTATAGGCATAGGATATGAATCTTTCGGAGTAGCTTTATTAAGATCTCTAAAATCAATGCACACTCTAAGTTTTCCCGAATCTTTCTTTTCAACGGGAACAATATTAGAAATCCACTCTGCATAGCGACAAGTCCGAATAAAACCAGCATCTAGCAAACGATTAACTTCTTCTTTTATTCGGTCATAAATAGCGGGATTAAAACGTCTAGCCGATTGTTTAAAAGGTCTAAAACCGGCTTTTATCGGTAAACGATGTTCAACTAAATCACGACTCAAACCCGGCATTTCACGGTACTCCCAAGCAAAACAATCAACATACTCTTTCAACAAATTTATTAACTCGGCTTTAAACTCAGCCGATAAATTTTTGTTTACAAAAGTTGGCCTAGGAATAGTACCATCACCAATATCTATTTTTTCTAAAGGGTCGGCTGATGTAAAACCTTGACCCAGTTTATCCATATCACCCAAATCTTCAATGGCTTCAAACGTACCTTCTGTTTTTTCTCGAAAATGATCAATTCGCTCTTGAAGCCACTGTCCAGACGTAAACCGGTCTGACCGGTTCCCAGAAGCGGTCTGACCGGTTTGGCTTGATCGGCGCTGTTCAGGTCTAAACCGGTCTGACCGGTTTCCAGAAGCGGTCTGACCGGTTTGTCTTTGTTGATTTGTCTGCTCCATCAATTATAGCAAGTAATTCAACCGATTCTCCATCGGCTTTAATGTAGCAGCAACGAAACCATCTTTAGTGCAACTGATCAGCTCATAATCGGTCTAAGCCCGATAAACACTTAATATTTTCATTTGCACTAATAAAATCGGAATCGTCCATTGCAACGAAGGAAGAAGTATCACCATGTACAACTTCAACTTCATCGTCGATCCACTGAATAAGATATTGATGCAAGGTAGAAGGTACGCATTGATTTGCATGAATCCAATCACGACCAAGAATTACACTAAAGTTACCTTGCACTTCTGAAACGAAGAAAGCCGTAGCGACGGTCTTGCTTCCAATGGTCAACTCCATAGAAGCCACACCCTTGGCGCCAATAGGATCACCGCCACCAACTCCACTGACCATCATGTTCGTCTTGATCAATTCTTCGTCCCTTCCGCCAATCTTCTTGTAGAGAGAATAGGGCATAAGATTCACAATCGCCTCACCATCAACCAACATTCGCGAGACTGGCTTCCCATTGATATGACCTCTCATGTATAAAGCCTTCAAGTGATTGTTTGATTCTTGCGACTTCTGAAATATAGCATCACGAGGTCCAAACTGAAGATGGGATATTTCCTCCTCCGGCACCACTGAGTAATCTAATGATAAATAGACAGTATTAACTTCCATGTTGCCATGCTCCGGAGAAGCTTCAAAATCAACCATCTCCTCGTCTTCAACCACTGGAGGATTTTCTGGCGTAGTAGTTTCATTTACAATAGGAATAGATGTACTTTTCGCTTCTGGTTCCAAACCGGTCTGACCGGTTCCAGAAACCGGTCGGACCGCTTCTGTCGCGCCCAAACCGGTCTGACCGGTTGTGCTACTGGTTGCACAACTGACCTGGCTTGCCAAATCTTCTTCTGAGGAATCGTTGGCCTATATCTGTTGAAATGTTCATCCCTCAGTTTCTCAGCTTCCTGTTCCCTTTTCTCTTTGTTTCGCAAGCGCTGCAACTTCCTTTTTTGTGTATGAGTCAAACCAGAAGGACACCATCTTGGTTGAAACACTTTCTTCACAGCCTTGCTACTCCCGGCTTCATGATCATTAGCCATGACAGGTTTTTCAACAACCGAATTTCCAATAACTATCGGCTTTTTACCCAACTCTCGCATAGCCACTGGAACATCACCAATTTTAACAAACCCATGAATCTTGGCTTGCTTTGGGTACTCTGTAAGCTTCACTTCCTCCTTCTTTTCCTTGACACGATATTCTTGCTGAGGAGGAGCATACTGCTTTTGTTCAGACCAAACCGGTCTGACCGGTTTGAAAACCGGTCTGACCGCTTTGCTTGTTAGCGCCGGACCTGATTGATATGAGCTCAATCGGTCGTATACCGGTATCCTAGGACCATTGCATATGTAATCTTGAGGTGGTTGTGGCATGGGGAAGCACTGCATCCATATTCCTTGGTCCCATGTTGGATATAGAGAATTCGATGCCGGAGGTGCCCATGTCATAGTAGCATACATCTTCTACGGAGGAAACACAGTAGTAACATCACCAGGATGTTTGTTATTATCTGAAGAATCATCCCAACGCAGTGGTGATCTTGTTCTCTTTTTTGTTGGCCGATTGACTTGAGCGGCCTTTGTGTACTTGTTCAGCAGTTGATTAAAAGTAGGTCCTTGCTTCAGAACCATACCTTTGACTTTAGGTTCATTCACCTTCCAAGTACCCTCTTCCGGACGTCTAGGCTTGAAAGTTCTTGGTCGGTCCAGTAGCAAACCGGTCTGACCGGTTTGGGAAACCGGTCTGACCGGTTTGGGAAACCGGTCTGACCGGTTTCGCCTGATCAGTGGACCGAGTCTCAATTGATGAACTTTCTTGCCCCCCGGGCCTTGATGTGTTAATTGTAATCTTCAGAGATTCTTTACCATCCAGAGTCTGTTCAAGCATCACTTTTCTGACCGGAATTTGATCATCAATTTTTTCCGGCCTTGGCTCTCCGACTATCACATTCTTCCCCTTAGCTCCTTCGGCTTGTTCAGGCCGAATCAGCACTTTAGTATTCAAATTAAGGGTATGCACAGGGAAGGGAGTCTTGTCAACTTGCATCTCAGCTAATACCAATCGACCTTCATTAATAGCCGATTGTATCTGTCGTCGGAAATCATTGCAATCATTAGTAGCATGTGAAAAAGAATTATGCCACTTACAATAAGCATGATTTTTCAATTGATCGGCTGGTGGAATTGCATGAGAAAGTTTAATGAAACCATTTTTAAGCAATTCATCAAAAATACGATTACACTTGGCAACATCAAAAGTAAATTTAACTTCCTCTCGCCGATTTTTCTGAACCGGCTTCAACGAAGGACAAGAACAAGGCTTAGCCTTTGATGGCCAAACAAATTCAGCAGCATAAACTTCATTATCCTCATCATCCGAGCTATCAGAATCATTATCAAGCATATGAACATTGGAACGATGAGGTTTAGCATTTTCTTTAACATGTTTTAACTTTAATTCGAGACTCATGACCTTAATTTGCAAGTGATTAATAGAAAGAAAATCAAAACCTTCTAATTTTTCTTTCAAATAAGATCGCAAGCCCGCAAAAGCTAAATCTACTAAATCTTTTTCAGAAATTGACAAATTAAAACATCTATTCTTTGTATCCCTAAATCTTCTAAAATAATCTGTAACCGATTCCTCTCGGTTTTGCCTAATAGATGTTAAATCAGTTAATTTAGTTTCATTTTCTCCGCTAAAAAAGTGCTCATGAAACTCACGCTCCAATTGAGACCAACTTTGAATAGAATTAGGAGCAAGCGAAGAAAACCAAGAGAAAGCAGTTCCAGTCAAAGTTAATGAAAACAAGCGAACATGTAATGGCTCATAGAAGGCTGCTTCTCCTAACTGCAAAATATATTGACTAACATGCTCCCAAGTAGTACGATTATATTCACCATTGAATTTAACAAACTCGGGAACACGCCAACCATTAGGATATGTAACTAGATCAAATTCAGGAGGATATGGTTTTTGATATAAACGTGAGTTACTCATATCTATCCCAAGCTTTGTTCTAATTGTATTAGCCAGATCTTCCTTGAACTTAGAGAAATCGGCTTGATAATTTGCACTAGTTGTATTCTGAAAACGAGGAGCACCATACACGGTATTATGAGTAGTATTTGGAATCGGTCCAAAAGGAACACTAGATCCCATAGGTGCACTTCCTACAACAGTAGTGTAAGGGGATGTAAAAACAGGACCAGAAGTAACTGTGTTGGGTAAAACATCGCATTTGTTGCACCTACACCCATAGAACTGGTTTGTCCAACTGAATTGGGCAAACCGGTCTGACCGGTTGGGAAAACCGGTCTGACCGGTTCTTGGACCGAACTAGGATGAGGTGGCTGGCCTTGATAGAAATTCAGTGGCATACCCAAATTATGATCTATAATATTTTCTGGTACACCTGATGTGCTAGCATTAATTTTAGGGCATGCATTAGGATCTTCTAAAGTATTTTTACCCTTATTAAACGCTTCAAACTTATTAGCCATGTCAATAATTAACTCATTGTTAATAGTTTGTGCAGCATTCAACTTTTCATCCATCATGCGAGTTATTTGTTGCATTAAATCAGAGGGTTCACCGGTTACCTTAGGAAGCTCCTCAACTTGATCATTAGCCAATTTAAAAGCTGGCATGACGAACTCTTCAACTCTCTTGACGAAGCCTCCACGATCCTTCTTGAAGCCCTTCAAGAATTGTGCCTTGAAGTGTTCCTCAGCAATCAGGTACCGCTTCCGCTCCTCGTCCGTGAGTTCTTCCATCGTGGCGGTGATGATGTTGTTCTTGTCGAGCTCACTGGTTGTACCCGACATCTTCGAGGTAGATTAAATCGGTCTTGGAACCAGATTAATCTGTCCCCAGCGGAGTCGCCAAAAAGTATGTTGACACAAAGATGCGACAACACACTCGAGATCGCAGCATGGCCGTCACCATGGCCAACACCCGGCCTCCCTCGGGCAAACCGGTCAGACCGGTTCCTAGAACCGGTCAGACCGCTTTCTGGCAGGAGGTCGTGAAGACTTAGAAACTCGAGCTCGGGAGGGACCCCGTCGGAGCTCAAGCAATCTAGGGTTGCCCTAGGGTCGGCAGGCCACCTAGAACGCCTTAGTACGTCGCGGAGACGATCAAAGGAGAGCAATTAGGGTTTGGAAGAGATTAGGGTTTGAGAGATAAAAAGTAAAGGACAAATATGTTGAATCGATTGGGATTAACTCTCAATCGGCCTTAGCCTTCTTATATATAGGCCGGGGAAGTCGTACCCCTTCCAATTAGGTTACAATACGGGATCAAACTCGGAATCCTAAACCAACTCGAATTACAGAACTCAAACCGGTCCGACCGGTTTGACAAACCGGTCAGACCGGTTTGTCCGGGTGACTGCCAATTTTGGCTGTCAACACCGTGCGGGAGCGATGACACGAATTTTGGCGGAGGGATACAGCTCATGAAAGTTTGGCGGAGGGAATCGGTCCCCTAAAAATTAGAGGTATGTTTACAGGTACCGTTGCAGCATTTTTTGGATTCAATAACTACTGTTTAGCAGTTGAGGAGGGTTTCCAGGGCACCGCTGCACCCAGCCTAACAATCGCGACAATAGCAGACCACGGCGACGCCAATGAAGCTCAGCACCGCGTCCCTCGCGTCGAAGGAAGCTCTCGGATTCGGTCCCAGGCCAGGCAACGGCGCGCTCCCGCGGCACGTACAAGGGATCAGGAATCCTCGGCATGCACCCCCAATTAACAAGCCCATCGCGGGCTAGTTCAGCTCAACACTTTCATGCAGGGAAAATTGACGTATATGTGAATCGTTCGTTCAGGCTGGACAAAAACCCTGAATCGATCAGTAGCGTTCATATGGACATATGGACGAACAGCTGGGAAGGAACCGGGTTCAATTCCCCCGTGCTGTGGACGCGATCCTTGTCCTTTCGCATCAGTCTTCCCATCCTTGTTGTCGTGCAGGTGCTTGTGCTTCAATACAAATTAATGCTGGGAATCTGGAAATTTTACTATACTGCGAAGCTTGAGGTCTGGACTTTGACTATGCTGGTGAACTGGTGCCGAGCAAGAGCCCCGTTGAATATGCTTTTCTGGTGCCTCTCATTCTCACAAGCAAACATATATGTGGATTCAACACCTTTTCCTTGATTGAGTTCTAGCTTATGCGTGAGAAAATAGGTGGGGAACTGTGAAGAGAAAGGAGCAGGCCGGAGAGTTAAGGCGCATGCATGGCTGGGTAAGATGAAGGTCGACCACGGTACTCATATGTGGATACAAAGTGAATGGAAATGAGTACTGCATGTGCCTCATTTCCCTATGAAAATAAGGACATGCATGATGCTTTATTGTTCTGATTTGAGATCAATGTTAGCTTGACTTGATGGACAGTATAAGTTGGCCTAGCTAGCTCATGGACTTTAGTAGTCATAGCAGAACAAGGTTAGCACAGTTGAGTTGCGAATGTCGTCAAGGATAGCGCACGTGTCTGCGACAAGAGAGAATGAGGCTTGATATATGTAACCTATCTTTACAGTCCCTCTGTTTTTAACAAAATACATGACATTTAGGATTAGCACATTAGTTAAAACTAAATAGTTACCTTCTCTAACCATACGTACAATATTTAAAAAATGGATGCATATATTTTGATATTTCCTAGCTCTGATGTAATTTGACGTTGCTTAAACATAATTTATTCAGAACCGCATCCTGAAAAGTACCTTTCTCCACAACAGGAGTATATTTTAGCACGTTGGATTGGGACCATCCCCGTCGTATGTCAACGGTCGCCCGTTCGTTTGGCTTATCAACCACCAGTTAGCAGTACTTTTCTCTCAGAACAAATCAGCACCAGGCACCAGCCACCAACGAGCCAGCAGTATTTTCGACCCACCAGTGAATTGCTCCGCACCTCGACCATGCCAACCGCGCCTCGTCTCTTTAGGGATTCCTTTTCAACCGTGTCTCTCACCGCAGTGCAGTACGACAGTACTTAATCAGTTCTACTGCACGTGGCAACACACTCCAGAAGAAGGCTAATCCCTCTCATTCTGATTTCAGAAGAAGGCTACACGGACCAACGTCACAAATGGCTCAGCACAAAGGGTTTTAAAAAACAGTTTGTGATGTGGGGCATTACAAACGAGGTTTGTAGCAAAAACTGTTTGTGATTCCCTTGTGAACCATCACAAAGGATTTGTAAGAAAAATCGTTTGTAATCATCACAAACGGTTTGTATTATAAACCCTTTATGATGGTCCATATCACAAACATTTTTTCTTACAATACAAACCATTTTTGATGGTCCATATCACAAATGGTTTTGGTAAAACCCTTTGTGATGCTAGTATATCACAAAGGGCTTTTCTTACGAACCCTTTGTGATGGTTCATATCTCAAAATTTAAAATTTGAGTTTTTTCAAACGACCTCGGATGAAGAAACGGTCAAAATAAAAGTTGTAGATCACAATAAGTTATGAAACTTTATAGTTAGACAACTTTTTCATTTGAAATCATCTGGTTAACGAAAACTAAGTTTGAATGTTCTCAAATTTGAAATTCTAATTTTATAAATGATCTCGAATGGAGAAACTACCAAAATAAGAGTTATTGATTTCAAAAGGTTATGAAATGTTGTAGTTGACAACTTGTTCATTTGAAATCATCTAGTTAACGAGATCTAAGTTTGAATGTTGTCAAATTTGAAATTCAAATTTTATAAACGACCTCGGATGGAGAAACTACCAAAAGAAGAGTTGTAGATTTCAAAAAGTTATGAAACTTTGTAGTTGACAATTTTTTCTTTTGAAATCGTTTAGGGCATCAAACAAGTAATTTACACTCAGTTTAGTATAATATGATACGAATCAGAACGACATCTAGACACATGTGGTGCAGTGGTGCAGTGGTAGAGGCTGGTGGTTTTCCCATATGAAAATATTTTTTCCCTATTGTTTTCCTATTTTTTGGGGGTTTTCGCGGGCGCAGGAAAGTCACAAACGTGGTACTCCCATCACAAACGGTTATGTGATGATGATTATCATCACAGACCACATATCACAAACAGCACCTAAAACCGTTTATGATGACGTTTTAAAACCGTTTGTGATGATGATATCTGTAGCAGTGTTGCGCACAACAGATCAGACAGTGCAGCAGAAATTTACGACTTTGTACGTGGTCGGCACACCAATGTTGGCATGCCCTCATGCATGTTCTCCCGTTACAGATTTCACCGGTCACCACACTTTGCGATGATATCCAGTCTTGTGAAGGAAATGTTTTTGCTCCATCCACCTCCAGTAGGAACGACAGACCCTTTGTCACACCCGGATTTACACAAAACCCGAATGTGGCCATATGTGTGCCCAGGAAGTCCACCGACACATATAGCGAACAAATATGGTAAAAATCAGAGTACAATGCTTCATTATTCAACATAAAGTAGCGATTACATCAGAGTTTGGCGTAAATGAAATACATGGACAGCGGAAGACTGATAAACTCTCTCTAAGCGTAGCCGCAATCCCACAGGGACTCTGACTGGGGGAACGCCAACTCAGAAGTACGGCAGATCCTCCGGAAACTCCACCTCATAGTTAGCCTGACTCCAATCTGTTACCCGTCCGGGATTTTGCCCAAAAATAGTAATAGCAGCAAGTGTAAGTAATGGAAATTACTTAGCAAGTATAGCACGGGTTATGAAGGCTCAAAAAGGCTAGACACTGGCTTAACTGCATTAGCACTTTTAGTTTGTTCGTTTTAACTTTAACCAAGTTACTACAAGTGAATGAGAATCCCAGTTGTAACCCAATTAATAGTGTAAGTGACATTTAAGCATGAATAAATACCATATTCTAATCAAAAAGGATCCAGGCCGCTCGTGACCCTGAGCAAGGCTATCATGATAGATCGTACACTCTGCAGAGGTTTCGCCCTTTACCCACCAGTCGCGTAAAAGTTCAAAGGAACTTTGCACCCAACCACGCACATCAACACTTCCGAGGTGTGACTGCATAGGGACGCTACGAGGCTTTCACAAGACACCCTAACAAGTCAGTAGCCGCTGGAGTACTATACGGCGGTGAAACTTAGGCACCGAGATCGACGTACGCCCACGGAGTCACACCGTGAGGGGGTCGATGGCGTCCGGAGCGCGGGTATCGCACCCATACTGCGCAACGTGCAGAGTTCTCAATCGCTGAGACTCCTACACGGGACTGGGTCTAACGTGACCTAGCCGACGGGGCTACCGTCCTCGGTGGAATCGGAGAACACCCAGCACCGTACCTCCCACAACGTCGTTGGCCCCTCGGTAACTACTGCCAAGCTAGAGACGTACAAGCTACTTGACCAAGACCAGAGCCCATATAGTTCCGGCGGTGGCGACAGGCTCCTGGGTTGCCGCTTTAAGAACCGGTCCTTAGAGGGAGACACTAGAGCAAAGCACACAGCACATGCTCTAGCCCCCTAGTCCAAGTTGCTAAAAAGCAAGTTTTATCATTAAAGTTGAAGTGGACCATTAAGTCAATATTAACAATTAAGCAAAGGTGACAGTAGTTGTGCCTAGCAAGATACTACCCGTATGCAAAAGCCCATAGGAAATACAAGGACAGGGAAATAAATGCTAGGAATAACCTTAATGGTAAACAATATTAGACACATGTGTATGTAAAGAACAGTGAATTAAAAGTGGGATAGGTAGCAAGGATTGTCCGTGCTATAACTTGCCTTCCTCGGAGTAAGGCTGCTGCTGAAACTCCTGCTCTGGCACGTCCTCGACGTACTCGTAGTCCAAAGCTACGGGCTCACCGACTGGACACGATCATCACGCACGCATCCAAAAGCAATCATTACATGCAAACAAAATTAATCTATTAGAACAGTATACCAAACAGTGAAAACAGTACAAAAACAGGGGCTAGAAATAATCTACGCTTCGCTACGAACACATGAGCACGAAAATCACCAAAATCGGAGCTAAAACGCGAAAGTTAAGAGGTTTTTAAGATCCATGGGCTTGCTGGCAAAGTCTCTGAAACTTCCAGGGGCTAAACTTCGAAAAACCAGGGACCTATACGTGAATAACAGTAGCCACCAGGGAAGGCGCCCGTAAGCGAGGCGGAGACGGCTCGTCCGCTCGAGGGGATTCACGACCCTCGAGTGAGGCAGGGGTTGCTGTGCCTGTTCGAGGGGGTTCACGACCCTCGAGCGAGGCGGAGTTTGCTTTGCCCGTTCGAGGGGTTCACGACCCTCGAGCGAGGCGGAGCTGGGTAGCGACTCGGGCTAGGGTGCTCGGTTTTCGACGGGGTTTGGTCCTACGGCTTCAGGAGAAGATGGCGAGTCGATCTAGGGGGTTCATGACGAGCATCGGCCGGCGAATCGTGTCAACGACGATGGGCGGCGGAGCTGCGCTCCGGTGAGCCGCGGGGTAGGGGTTTTGGGTGGTTTCGAGGTCTAGTTTCTTGCTCTGGAGCGTCAGAGAACGATGGTGAGTGCTGCTGAGGTGCTCAAGAGAAACTCCGTGCAGTGAAACGACCAGACGACGACGACCGGCGATCGGCCGACGACGGTGATCGCGGGGGTGCTGCTACGGCGCACTACAGCTCGAATTGAGAGGGCTGGTGGACTTGTTACCTTCTGAGGAAGAGTTGGACGCAAGGAATCGACCGGAGACGGCTCGGTCGACAGGAACGGCGGCGAATCCTCCACGGCGGCGCTGCGGACGTCGGGAAGCAATTAGCCACGGTCAAGGCATAAGAGAGGACGAGAGGTATTTGGGGAGCTTCAGTACCTCCTGGCGGACAGCTTGGCGGTGATGGCCGGCCGGGAGACACGCCGGAGCAGCCTGGCGGCGTGCGGCGGCGCTGCGCAAGCTCGGCGGCGCTGGACAGGGCGATGGAGTGGCTCGGGTGGTCTTGTGGTGCGATGGCGAGGTCAGGCACGGCTCGGTGGTGCGCAGGCGCTTTAAGAAAGAGTTGGGGAAGGGCCAGGGCGACGGGAACGCGTTCGCCGGCGTTTATGGAAGGTCCGCGGCGGCGGCGGGTACTTTCCAAACCGGGCGAGCTCGGTTTCCTTACTGGGGACGGGTGAAAAAGGAAGGGGAAGGCGCGCGAAGCTTCGTGGAAGCTGCCTGGGAACCTTGGGGTGCTCGGTATGGAAAGCGCGCGCGGGAATGGCGCGGCGGTCTCGGGCGGCGAGTGCGGGGTGTGCGGCTGCGGTGTCGCGCGGAGAAAGGGGGTGGGGGCGTGTCTGCTGGGCCAGGGAGGTGCGGGTTGGTGAGGCACACGACCCGGGTTCGGTCTTGGGACGGTGGTGGGGTCGTCGGCGGGGAAGGCCGGCGACGTTGCTCGGGTCGGGAGGGAGAAGAAGGTGGGAGGTGGGGGAAGACAGGCGGGGCCCGCGCGGCAGAGAGACGGAGAGGGAGGAGGGAGCGGAAGTGGATTCAGGGAACAGTTCAGGGAGGTGAAGTGAACTACGGGCCTAACAACTTTTCTAGAACACCAAACAAAGTGATTCAAATTTGAATTTAAATAAATTTAAATTCTTGTTTGAATCACAAGTAATACAAAAATAAATGCACCAGCATGAATGCAACAATAAATGTTTCTATCACCTATATTTGATTTTAAATTTGTGAAAATTATTATTTAGCCTTTATAAAATAGGTGAAAGCATTAAATGATTAATTAAATGCCAAAAATTTTAAATTTGAGTATTTTGGGTGTTACACCCTTCATGCAAATAGCTAACCAGACGAAAGGAAAAGGGTGCTCATGGAGCTAACCACACATTTTGTAAATACCGATGGTTCGGGCATTACGCAAAAGTTTGAACAGTTGCCACGCATCTGCTCGTAGAACAAGTATTACTGATGCCACTCATTCCAAATAAACCATTGTTGATGGATGTGGGTGAACAGTTCTAGGAAAATAGGGGTAACTACGGATGGAGATACGGCTCCCAATTATATGTACTGCATGTTAGAGGCGTAGGAGAAGCAAGAGAAGAATGGCACTGATATGAGCTGAGATTGATGGAGCTAGCAAGTTAGATTTAAGAGGTCAATTGGTCCATGGAGTCTACCTTTCGAAAAGATGCGCTGCATGTGCAGCCCACAAATGTATGACATGAGGAAATCCAAAATTGTAAATATGTACACTAAATGCCACGATAATACGTACGTGCATTAAGTGATAATAAGGTTTTCTATTTTCTGGGGTGGGGAACTACATTTCCATGGTGACTATTGGTCGACTGTGGTTAGCCTATATAGTGATCAAGTGAAGCCAGCTTCGTAATAAACACACGTACGTCATTCCCTTCGGTTATATATCCCCTTGATTTGAAATAAAAATGAAATTATGAATTAGACGTCTACATGTGTCTTCAGAATTATAATAATGTAAGGTATACTGCATGCCGTTACAGCCTTACAGCCATGGACTGATAAGAAACAGAAACAAAGTGTTGGCGGGCAGCTGCAACTCATGCTCAATTTGTCGTTTCTTGGAATATATACAATACTTCGTACAAACGTTTCGGCAGTTCTACTAGAATATTGGAATTTGGACCAACCAAATTCCGAGAGCTGCGCAACTGCCAATCTCATGCATCAGGCACACTAAGGCCTTGTTTAGTTTTCCGAGTTGCGACCTAAATTCCATTATATAAAAAGAATATTCTCATCACATTAAAATGCCGACACATGTATGAAGTACTAAATGTAGATGAAATAAAAAATTAATTACAAAGTTTTGTTGTACTTTGCGAGACGAATATTTTGAGCCTAATTAATCAATATTTGGACAATTATTCACAAATACAAATGAAATGCTACAGTGGTGCATTAATGGTAAAATGTTAACTTTAGCATTCAGAGTTGGGAACTAAACAAGGCCTAACCTGCAAATTCGTATACTCGCACTGTGGGTGCTGAACGGAGCCAGGGAGCAGAGGTGTCGAATCTCTTTTCCCAGTGCTAATTATTCCGAAACACGGGTGGGTGCACAGGGAGTATGTAATCTAAACCTCAGCTCAATTGTAAGGAAATACATATGAATAAGATGTTATGTACATCTAATGCGCCACTCCATTCACTCCGCACGCAACGCGCAACCTGTGCGCAAGGGGCCTAACCGCCCGCTGGTATGGTCCTTTCGTCATACGTACAATGTCATGCTAGGTTGCTACTAAGTTAGAACCTTAACCTTGATGGAGTGCTTATGCATCAGAAAGTGAGTTCAGCCATCCATGAACGGAGAAGATAAAAGAGCAGGCCGCGGGTTGAAAGCATGCCGAGGTCGATGGCACTTACCACCAGTAGAGAAATAACTTTTCATTTAACACCATTAGTCCAGATTAGATTCAGTCCCAGGACTTATGTACAATTAGTTCCGGTTGGTACACTACTTAAAAAACGAACATAAGTACTGGTGAAAAGTACGCGTTAGTACCACCTAGACCGTACTAAATGGTCTCACGTCCAAAAAAAAGAAAAAAGTTTTGGACCACCGGGAGGCTTGCAAACCGTCGCAAGGCACAAGTCACTTGATTTTTTCACACGCAAATGCACGTGCGCGGCCACGAGGATTCAAACTATGACCTCTAGCCTCGCGCGTTGCTTTATTGTCATATATCCCACCTATGTATCACATGTGACTAAGTAGAAGATGCTTTTCTTTTGAAGACCGGCTCGTGTTACCAGCCGGTACTAGATGGTCGCGCCACTTTAGTACCGGCTGCTAACACCAGTCGGTACTAAAATGCCAATTTTAGTACCGGCTGATGTTTTGACCCGGTACTAAAGTGGCTCCAGGGGGGCTTCGTGCCACTTTAGTACTGGGTTTTTTCACGTCCGGTACTAAATACAATGGACGAATTAATGTGTGTTTTTGTAGTAGTGATATTTCCCGAGGTCTCCAAAGACTGTTAGTCCCAGTTGGAGGCTCAACCCGTGACTAAAGGGCCTTAGGCATTAGTCCCGCATGAAGGCTTGAACCGGGACTAAAGGGTTACAATAAAGGGAAAATATCCCACCTACCATTACATGTGTTAGGTAAGTGGAGTGGTTAGAAGGCAATGTAAGAGGTTGTCAGTTTTGATCCCACGGGTCGCAATAATTTTTAGTGTTCCAGACTATTAGTCCTGGGCGGGGAAACTGGAGATTTGGAAATCGGGACTAAAGCCTTATTTTCCACTAGTGTATATATATCGACATACAAGTAGATATATACTGCATCTCATCTCATTTCAACCCGGCAACTCGTATACGATGGCACCAGAAAGTGAAAACGCTGTATATAGTCCCTAGATTACCAGAGTTCAGGGTAAAGGAGACTACTGGTACTGGGAGTTTGTCGACCATGATTTCACAGAAAAAATAAAAAGGAAAACAAGAACGAAAGGAAAGATAGAGTTATAGTAAAAAGCTAGACCAGGCCAACCTTCTGTAAGAAACATATGTCAATAAAGCAAGCCCTTTTGGCTGTGCTTCATATAATCTACCTTAGCAACTACTACTCCCTCCGTTTTTAATATATATTACATGTAGGATAAGATAACTAGTTTAAAACTAAATAATTAGCCCGTTCTAACATAACCTATCTAAAAGAGGATGGTATTTCTTGTTGCCGATCTCTGATGTAGTGATGTAATTCGCGCTTACTTGAACTAAGGATTTTGAACCCCAAATTAGTAGGTTTTAGCACGCCCGTACCATCTCTGTGATGCCTTTTTACTCGCCGGGTAGCAACACGGCAGCAGTTCATTATGCCCAAACCATGGTGGCCGCTGGCCTGCTGCCGTGAGCCCGAGACTGACTTCTCCATACAATAAGGTTTCCCAATCCCTCTCTTGCCTGTGACCCTGAACTATGACGTATGAATATTTCAGTAATGCGCAACTCTTGAAACGCTAGATTCTCTTTATCACACTATCATACATGGAAGTTTTTCCTTTTTATCTCTCAACCTGTAAAATTTGGTGTGTCACGGTAGATATATTGCTATATTTTCATTTTCTAGTTGATGTGTAAATTTCGGAGACGTTATATATGCTAAAACCACCGTCCTTGGATGTCCATGTTATATGTGGCACATCTAGCGAGGCAACTCATTTCGATTTGTACTGTATTTATTAATGGCATGCTGGGTAAATTGGGCACACTTATTTTTTTATTAACCACAATCCTTAAAATGTGGTTCCATGGTATATAGATGCCTAGAATTTTTCATTTTTCTCTTTTTAACAAATTAAATTAGGATTTTCTCTAGAATCTAGCTGGTATATATATAGACTAGCACTAGTGGAGAAACCCATGTTAGTCCCGGTAACTAAAAGGGAACCTGTGCGGAGAGGCTCCGCACACGCCACAGGTCACAAGAGTTTTCAAACAGTGCGTTTGTGGGATTCGAACCGGGACCTATTGTCTCACGCGTAGCTTCCTTATCATTCCAACTACATAGCACACATGACACTCTCGTGGATCATTTCCTTTCAAACTAACCTGTGGAGGATTTTTAGTCCTGGTGGTAACACCAACCGGGACTGAAAGTGACCCTCTGGTCCTGGTTGATGTTGCTAAACAGGACTAAAGGTCATTCAAGACCACGACAATGCGAACCGGGACTAAAAGTGACAATTGTAGGGGATAGAAAGTCCATTCTCTACTAATATAGGTGAGAATGTGAATGAGAATTAATAAGAGAATTGAACGACGGACTAAGGGTTTCTTTGGTTGGACTTTCAACCTGCTTTTGCTTCCAAAAATCCAAAAGCCCAACAAAAGGGGTTGGCTGCCATCCAAAGTCACAGCCAAAAGCAGCTTTTGCCTAGTATAAGTTTGAAAGCAGCTAAGACCCTACTTTCATCTGCTTTTGGGTTATAAAATTGAGAAAAGTTTCTTATTTGACACTGAAAAAATGACTCGTTCCTTCCTTGGCCCTCAACAAATTTTCCTTCCTTATTTGACACCGAACTAAACTTTTCTTCTCTTTTTGACACTGCCGTGAGATGGAAGTGCTAACAGTGCTTAAAGCGACGTGAAAAGACAATTTTGCCCCTCATGCAGTTTTATGTGTAACTCTGTTAGCACCAAGGTTCACAAATACATTATCACAGATGCATACAATAGGTTCACACATAGTTTTGGTTCACAATTACATGATATGGCATACAATAGTTAGTTACACATAAAACTGCATGAGGGGTAAAATCATCTTTTCACGTCATTTTTAACACGGTTAGCACACCCATCTCACGACAGTGTCAAAAAGGGAAGGAATGTTTAGTTCGATGTAAAAATAAGGAACGAGACATTTTTTCAATGTCAAATAAAGAATTTTCTCTATAAAATTACCAACCATGCCACCGGTTATGGAGAAAAACGATTTGATCCGTTCTACTTTTTCTATCTCTGGTCCGCTCGCTTTTGTCGGCGCCCCGTACCCTTGCCTCCGCCGCAGCCGTTCCTAGCACCAGCCGGCCAACACCCCAGCCTCCGGCCTCACCCTCCGCCTGCCGCCGCTCCAAAACTACCGGGGGGCTTCTCCAGGCCGTCCGTGGCCGGCTCACTCGTGTCCAGCCCCACCCAGCATCGCGCACAGTTCCACGGCGTGAGAGTGACACCAATTGTTGGCAAATATATATCATGGTCGGTTGCCCGGACATACAACCTCGGTGATCGAATGTGCTTTCTTGATTCCACCCATTCCAAAGTGAAGTGTAGACCAAATGTGCTTTTTTAGGCCGTGTCGAGAAAATGTGGAAGGTCCGAGACGGGAGACGATAGAGAATGCAACCAGCAGAGGAGTGTAGCAAGCACGCTGAAGAGTCATGGTTATTACCTCACACTATATATATCATAGGCTTATTATTTTGGGCCAATAATAATGTGTATCCGTGCAATACATTATTTGTTATATATTAATTTATCATGAGGTAAAAAACGAGGCAAGCTTGAGTATGTTGTAACTAAAAATAAATGGATATCTTGCCTGGCATACCTAACTGTATTTTGTTTTTTCGGAAAAACTAGTAGACGTTGACTCATGCATACATGCACACTCACCCTTTATGACTACACGTGCACAAAACCTACGTACTATGAGCACCTCCGAGAGGCTAGGTCGGCATATCTAATATTGTGATTCACGAAGTCACCACATACGTCTCGTCAACGGGACATCACCGCTACTTAATTTTTAAAATAAATCTAAAAATACGAAATTATAATGGATATCTGAGTACATGTGCGCAAAGAAAAACTTTGCACAGCATCGGGAAATCAGTCGTTTTGTTTTCTTCCGTGCGTTCCGATCCTGAAGAACCGTGGCATGCGCTAACGTCACCAAATGGTGGGCCTAACGTACGGCTAACCCAACGTATTTCAGCCCGTGGATGAGCCAGATGATTCGGCTGGTGAGCTAGCGTCCCATCAAAGCTGAATTTGCTTTGGTTGCTTGGAGTGGATGGCCTCATTACAGAAACACCGTACCTGAACGCACGATAAGTTTGCTCGACGCCGCTCACTCCCAAGGCATGGATGGATACATTTTTCATGTGGCAGGTCAGGGTTTAACATTCTATAGCCAGAAAACGTAAAACGGGCTCCCAGTTACATGTGGGTGGTATGTGATAGAAAAAATTATAAGATGGTGGATGGAGTATACTAGCTTTTCTTATAGAGGTCAGTCAGCGTACCAACTTTACATTGTAGAAGTTGCACTTTATTTATTTGCATGTGCAGGCCATGACACGAGAAAATTCGAAGCAGTAAATGCCACAATAAGGTGATCTTGGAGTTCTTTGGAATGAGTTGGCATTGGAAAACAAATTTGACCATTGGGTCGATTGCCACCATTCTTCGCCATGGTCTGTGCTAACCTTGCTACAAAGAATATACTCCTTACAGGGCAAGAACAGTCTATAGCACCGTAGCAACCTGTAAGGAGTCAAAGAGCTGTGGGACAACTTACACTTCTATAGCAATATATTCTTATACAGGGCAAGAATCCTAAATAGTCATGTATATATGGTTGTGAGGGAGCAACAATCACCTATACTCTTATGGAGTCATGCTTAAAAAATTTGGAAAATCATATTCTCTTAGGGTCTTCTACAAGAGTAATCTACATTGTTCTTGGCGCGGTGCAAGCTCGTGTTATACTCACAAAAGATCCAAGGCACATGATTTGTCGACTATATAAACATCTTTGATAAGTTTTTCACATAGCTGATTAGTGTGGATGAGAAAATTGATATCAGACCTGATTCTAGAAATAAAACCAGAGGCACCTCATATGTGCGCTAGGATCAAGTTTACACGCATACGATTGCGTCACAAGTGAATATCCATAACCATGCATAATGAAAGAGTATTCAAATGCATTCATTACACAAATGGCATAGCAGAAGAATAAAATGAGCGAAGCAAAATAATTCCCATCTCCCCTGGCAGATGATCGGAGGACTCGCTTAGAACTCATCAAACTCAGCAGTATGATCCTCAATATTCTCCCAATCTAAGCATCAATCTGGTTGTTGTAGATGCAATATAAATAAACAAGCGTGAGCACATTTCATACTCAGCAAAGTTTGGTAATAAATGACATGCAAGACTTTATATAGGGGACGGTTGAAAGGATAGCTGCATTATTCAGTTAAATGACAAGCGTGAGCACATGTCATACTCAGTAAAATTTGGTAATAAATGCATGCGAGACTTTATTAAGCAACTAATTACTAGCAAGTATAAGTATATACCAAATCACAGTTCATATTCAGCTAACCACAGTTTAGATCATATTCAGATAAATGAATCATGTAAGGGTCTAGGCCGCTAATGACTGTGAGCACAACTGTTATAACGATTTTACACTCTGCAGAGGTTTTACACTTTTATCATAAGCCGCGATCCACATTGCCAAAAGCATGTACCCTTCTCACACCACGTGAACCGCATACTGGATTTTACTATCGGACCTTTACAAAGATACTCTAATAAGTGATAGCTAGCTAAGGTTTCTAGTTCAAGAGCAAAGCATAACCCTCCCTAGTGAGTCGCGTATCTTACAAAGCGTTCCGCTCAAGGGATTGGGCTATACCTCATCTACCGCCATGCCTTTTACCCTTTCAGTAAAACAATCACAAACTAGAATACCTAATTAATGAGTCAAAGTCAGAGCCACATGACACATATGGTTGCACTATTTTCATAAATGTCGCTCCATGTTCCAATTATAAAGAGGTGATCTTGGCAATTAATTATTTCAAGGGTAGCATATGGAACATAGGGGTTTCATTAACCATCCTACTTGACCAAGTTAAGCATCATCTACCATCAAAATTAATTAAATAACCCAGCTACAAGGTATGATAAAAAGAATTTAGGAAATCTTTAATTGGACTCAACAATATTAATGTAAGCGATAAATAAACAATATATTTAAAATGCTTGTCATTTAGGTACAAACGCGAATGATTAGGAAACACCACTAGATTTTCACAACAACTAGTGAGCTTTTATTTTGGCACATAAGCATTAAGGAAATAGTAGTGGCTGCCTAAGGCAGAACTGCAACCGGCCACATGGCATATGTTGTTGCTTCCAGGCAACTTGAATCTTTGTTGCTTCCAGGCACCTTTGCCGCGGCAAAGGTTGTACATGTTTTCCGTGTGTTAAAAGTTTGTCGTGTGGTTTCCCCTTGGCACACGACAAACACAGCCTTTCTCGTGTGTCCGAAATAAAGCACATGGCAAGGACAGTGGCACACCGCAAACACAGCTTTTGTCTTGTGTCCGAAATAAAGCACATTGCAAAGGCCATGGCACACGGAAAATAGCCGGTTACCGGTAGTGGATTAGCGTTCAGCGTCCAGATTTTCGATGAAAACTAATTGTTTTGTGTTAAAGCGTCAGACTGTATATTTCCTAAATATTAAGGGAAATCAGATTGTACATGAGTTACATCCCTCTTGTGGCCCAAACATATCATTCAAATTCTTGTTGGATGTTTAATTTGCCGCAAGGGGCCGGGATATAATGCACAGAATGAACGGGGTTAGCTTGGTTTTGCGTGTTATATGCACGGTTTGAACAAGACATGCCAACGAGTAGTACTAACGTCGACGAAGCTGTTTATTTTCTGATCTGCATTAAGCACAGCTTAAACGCTTAAAGTAAAAACCCTTATATCAAATCCTAATGTACTTGCAGTACTGCTAATTTATCTGATCTCCCAAGATTCATTCTCTATATACATATCAGGGAAATAGAAAACCACACAGACGTGTAGTTCACTCGCATTTTCATCCTGCTCCTCACTTGTGTACTGTGTTCTTCTAACGATTTGGTTATAGATTTATATATTGTTGTCATCTCACCAAGCACTGAATCCAGGTGAAAGGTGACATGCACGTAGTCTACTCACCCCTTGGGAACGAGTGGTATCATGAAAGTGCATTCAACGTACACGTTGGTGTCGGTAGATTGTCATCGTAGTCGGTTCACGACCTTTCCATTCCATTGGCATCCACTGTAGTAGATGTGATATTACTGAGTCTACTCATTTTTAGGCCGTTTTGTTTGCTTTGTGATTCCACCTTCAGTGTGTGCCACATTCTTTTTCACGTCAATGTAGATGTTTGCCAGGGTCACACTCTAGGCACAGCGAGGTTGGGAAGCCATCTGAAGAGGCGGGTTTTAGAGCCACTGTGACAGCATAGAGATTGAAGTGCAGCAGTCAGGTCTGCAAGTCTGGACCTTCCTGGGCTACCCATGGTCCCTAATGGTTCTTGAAATTCCGCCAACAGAACTGGCTAACTCTGCTTTGAGAAATAAAGAACACGACATGGAGAGAACGAGATCGAATACACAGATCACATTTATCTTTGCTTCTAATCATATGGCCTTCCTTCCGCCGTGTACAATTCTTTCCAGCTAAAGAAATTTGGATGCGTAATTAAATCATAATGACAGTAATTGGAATGAACTGATTCGTAATGATATCATGAATTAACAGCATATGGGGTCAGTACCATAGTGTCTAGATTTACGTGTTATGCACGGTTAAACTTGAACGACCTCCATTCTACCTTCCACTAGAACAAAAACACTTAGTACCGGCTAGAAACCCCTGTTAGTACCTGTTATCCCAACCGGTACTCGCCGGCCGGCACTAACGTGCAAGCCAGTTAGTACCGACTGGGACAGCCGGTACTAACGAGCGCAGTTTAGCACCGGTCAGTAACACCGACTGTTACTAAATGGCTCCGCGCCCAAAAAAAAGAAAAAAAATTGGACCGCCCCGGGAGGCTCGCACACACGTCCCAAGTCACGTGATTTTTTCACACGTAAATGTGTGTACGCGTCCGCGAGGATTCGAACCCATGACCTCCAGCCTCACGCGTTTCTTCCCTACCATCCCACATATGCATCACTCGTGATTGAGTAGAAGATGCTTTCCTTTTGAAGTAACCCGTGGAGAACACTTTAATACCGGCTCGTGACATGAGCCGATACTAAATGACACACTTTAGTACCAGCTCGTGTTACCAGCCGGTACTAAACTGCGACTTTTAGTACCGCATGGTGTTACCAGCCGGTACTAAAGTGGCTCCCGGGGCCTTCCAAGTTTAGAGCCGGTACTAAAATGGCTCCGAGCCACTTTAGTACAGGGTCTTTAGTGCCCGGTACTAAATGTTGAGGGACCAATGTGAGTTTTTCTAGTAGTGTTCTGTCAGTTTCAGAATGTACTTTACGGCTTTACCAAAGAGGAAAATGCTTCCTATCATTAAGGTGCTGTTTGGTTCGGCGATTTTGATCCGTAATCTGTTTACAGCGTGATCTGTTACCGTTATTTCATGTTTGGTTAAGCTGACCTGTAATCAGGTTGCGGTGGTATCACCGATACGGCCTATAGAAGATGGTTACCGCTCCTTTTGTGAGGTTATCCGTTACGGGCGGTGCCCATCCTATCCGCCGCCGCTCCCCACTTGTGCCCGCCTTCACCCCGGCTGCTGCTCCCGACTCGCCGCTCCCCCAGGCCACCACTCCCCACTCGTGCCCGTCTCCACCGCAGCCGCCGCCCCGTGCCCGCCTCCACCGTTGGCTGCCGCCGCTGTTCCCCAACCCGGCCGCTGCCCTGTGTGCGCTTCAAAGCCCACCCGCGCTTCCCCTACCATCCGCCGGCGCCCGTCCAGCCTGCGCCTCGTCCGTGGACCGCCGTGCCCGCCTCACGCCAGGCCTGCAGCGCCCCCAGGGCCACCCGGATCCCGCCGGCGTGCGTGCCCGGCCGGCCTGCACCACAGAGATGCCTACCTGGGCAGAGCAAGGAAGGAAGTGCCGCCTTTGTTACCGTTACATGGTTGGAACCAAACAATTTCTGGAATCTGTTGCTTTGTAATGATTACCGGTGCATTCTAATTACGTTTCCATTACCGTTGCAAATTCTGAACCAAACAGTTCCTAAATTGTAAGTTCGGGTACATGCTGGTTGTAGCATTTGTCTGACGAGTGGTAACCAAACCGCTGGCCCACATAGCAAAACCCGCACTACCTCTCTCTTTTTGTCACGTCCTGGAGGTTGCTACACATCGTAATGACTTGGACATGTAGTCGTGCAAATAAGATGTCATGTTGTCAGTACTACATACTAATTAATGCAGTTGCCATAATGGACATCTGTTACAATGAACCAAAGGCTTGGTTTAATCTCGGAAGATAAAGCCACGTATATGTTAACCCACGCACTATAACTAGCTAGCGTCAACCTCCTACATATTCCACGCCTCCAAATCTTTGCAGCCTCCTCAGTTCTTTTACCTATTTGTTTCATCAAGTACTCAGTTATTGTCAACGTGGCATGATATAATTTGTGTCATTTTGGAATAAGTTGCATCTGGAAGGCATTTTCTACTTTATATTTAGGTCCGACAGTTAGCTTGGATTTATGCATGCATATTAGAATAATTAATAGTGGTCACTCTACGAATAGGAGCAGTGGTCCAATATCTTTTGGGATACTCTTGAATCGGACAATCACCAGATCACTTTCCACAACTGTCTTTAGTGATCAGTTGTGAATTCCAGATCATTTTTACCCCATTCTTCTTACCTTTCATACGATATAACCCATATCAACGCAATGCAATTATTTGAGTGAAGTGGCACTATAGATTAATTCGTCTAGTAAATGAGCACTGACCCTGTTGATAGTACGACTATATAGCTTATTAATCCGGTTAATTTTCATACTCTAATTACCTCTTGACTGGTAAAATAGAAAAGCCCTATCCACATACATTTGGTTTCAGTATGTATTCCAAAATAAGTTTCCTGGTCACAAAAATTAGATGTTATAGCAGTTAGATGTGTCATCCAGGTTTGGGATCTGGACCTACCTTCAGTGACATAAATGGCATCTTGAATAAAGGCCTAGAGTTGAGATATAATTTGGGACACTGAAAAGATTAGACATCATTTTGGAATTCAGGGGCATCATTTGCCATAGATAATCATAAAGGAATTAGAAACATATGTTTTTGGCAGAGTTAGCTCCAATTTCACTCGAGGTATGCACAGTGAAACTAAGCAATGAGCATTTGCCATCAGCTACAGCCTACAGATAGGGCAGTGGATAAACATCAATAAAAGGAAGGGTGAGGAAAAGAGATGCATAGAAGATTTTCAGAAGTGAAAATGCACAACTACAGTACATATTATGAGTACTAATTTGAAGCAGATAATGGAATGATTTTAAACAATACACTTCAAAAGGATCTAACTCTGCTTCTACTGCATTTGGTATAATTATTATAACTACAGTAACCTGAATTAATATGGAGAGCACTCAGCAAACAAAAGAATGTTGATGCTTTAAGAAAGAAATGGTAATGCCTTAACTTTCATCGATTTTCAAAAACCAATAGAAGCGTATGGTAAATTTGTACTGATGCTCTCCAAAACGTCTCAAAATTGCATCTCAGTGTGAGAATATAGTACTAACTAATTTCTGTGCTTCAAAATATCAAGTATCTGTATGTATTCAATATAAATCTTGGCTTGATTTCAAATTCACATTATTATTTATCGTGTATATATGTAAAACACAATTTTGATATTCAGTTATTATTTCTTCCTAGTCAAAAGACACAAACTTTGCCAGCATCATTTCCACAATTAAAATTAAGAGGTAATTACTAATCGAAATGTTGCACCAACCTTGTATGGATCAGCAGGGATATCCTAGCCTCCTGCAGAAGAACAAAGCAGTGAGGGCCGCGATGCTACTCTCATGGTCAACAGAGGACATTTATGTAGAACAGATGTGCAGGTGTATGTTGCTGACGCCGCAGATGCATGGTTAACTGGATAAATCCTTTTCTTTCATGCCAGAACGTCACGCATGGAAGTACTAGACTGAAGAGCAATCTTTGGCCAAAAAAATCACCAAGGTCGTAACAGTTTTATAAAATGTAATAAAGAAAATCTAAGTACATGCACACTTTGTAACCGTTTGGATTACGATTTTTGTGTCTTTTTTCGGGCCACTAGTTAGCTTCGAAGTGAATTTTGCATCCAACGTATACCAAAGCGAAAGCGATGCCCACGGTCATGCTTAACAAATTCCGCTCCTTCTCTCCGTGTGCGCTGGGCTACAATAGAAACCATTGTAATTATCTTTACGACAAATTAATTGCAATCACGCTGACTTGTACTCATAGCAGGACACCTAATTTGTATCATGGACCAATGAGATTAACCTTATGGCCTTCCCCCAGGTGCAATCATCAACTCACTTCCTGCACTGCGGCTATATATATAGCTTCTCTTGTGTGCTCCTCTAACTCAACAGATCGATCTTTTACCTACTGTTAGACACCAAGCACTCTCAACCAATCTAATGACATGAGTGGTCACTTGCTGGATCAGAATGAGTGGCATTGGGGAAACAAATTCGACTCTGCCTGATCAGTTTGCATGGTTATTCGACATGGTTGGTGCTAGCCTCGCTACAAAGTACACTCCAGATGTACTCCTTCCTGCCGACTGCGTTTGAAATTGGTTATGCCAATTGAAGGATCGAAGTGGCGACCAGAAGGGGGGGAGTGAATGGGAGCCGATAAAAATTTCTTCTCAAAACTCGGCATATGTCCCACAATTACTACCCAATCATTCCTTACTAGCTTGTCAAGGTAGCGTAGTCACAACGGAGCTACCAACCATAAGAACAAGCCAAAAGAGAAACGAAGCAGAAGCACAAAACTCGAGAAGCAAAGAGGAACAACTGTCTGCCAGGCCTGGTCGGACTGTCCGCACCGAGAGCTCGGACTGTCCGCATAGAGAGCTCGGACTGTCCGCGAGGCAGGCGGACTGTCCGACAGAGAAGGACGGACCGCCCATAAAATCAACTTGAATCTCCAGAAACTTTGGGTCCTCTACGGACTGCCTTACGGACTGTCCGCCAGTATCGCGGACCGTCCGATATGGTCACGCGGACCGTCCGAGAAAAGACTTAGCCAAATCGAGAAAAATTCAGACAAATAGACACGTCACGGACCGTCCGCCAATCGCATGCGGACTGTCCAAGACCATGTGGACTGTCCGCCACCCCTAGACGGACTATCCGAAAAACTCCACGGACGAACAGGAAGAACAGCTACAGTGAATCGCGGGTCAACTCTCCCAAATCCAACACCGGATCTCCCAAATGGCTAGAGTTCTTGAAGCGAAACTTTGGGAAGATGAGAAGCAACCAAAAGGGAAGCTATGCCCCAAAAATCTCGGCCTCTAACTCCCTACAACACGAGGAATCGCACATCTCACGGAAGAACACCCTCACCACGAGTTCATCACAAAAACTTCAAATCTAGACCAAATCCCGGTGTTTGAGGGGTCAAGATCATTCACAAAGAGGCACAAGGCACTCACCCATGATCCCCGCAAATAAATCGAAGAGGAAACGGCCTAGAAACGACGAATCAAACCAAGAACGAAAATAGCACAAAATGAATTTGAGAAGGGAGACAAGCAAATCATCTCTAGAACGATTCTTCCATACAACCAGAGGTCACAATCTATACAACGGTGGCTAACCTCCACCCTTCATCCACCCGCTAAGATTACTCGATTTGCACTTGGCTAGCCTACCAGAAGAAAGAGCAAATGAACTAGGGTTTCGAACAGATACCTTGCCATCCCCTCCACCTCCTATTTATATTGAGCCATCTGGTGGGGGAAAAGACCACACTACCCCTACACTCTAAACCTAAGATACATACCCCTCAGAGGCAATCTTGGAACTATGAGATATTTCCTCCGGCTGGGCACGCCGTCCATCCGGCTTTGCTTCCCTCCGATGCAAGCTCCAGGATCCCGCCGCGTGTCCACCGCTTCGAAGCTTCCCGAACGTGCCCGGATCACCGTCTCCGTCACATTGGGCCTGCGGGCTCGGTTTTGAGGCCCAAACCGAGAAACCCTCCTCCGATGGTTTTGTGGTCCAACCATCAAACCCCGCGTACAAGCTTCGGTTGTTAGCCGCTACCTTGCACTGGCTCAGTCCACGACGTCGTCTTGCTCTTCTTGCACCATGCCGACCGCACTCGATCCCGTCTGGCCACCGGGTCCCTCAAACCAAGCCTACTTGTCTCTCCACTCCTCGGAGGCCACTCTGGCTAAGACCTTTCGTGCTTGTTCTTCACCTGCACCAAGGCAAATCGAGTCGCATCGAACACGTGCAATACTAGGCCAAGAGTCAGCCCAACACAACGTTGTCAATCACTCATCACACTGAGAAGCGACCAACCATCGGTCTTCGGATACACCTGGTCCTCACCAATTCTGCCATGCTGCCAAGGAAAGACATTGTATAGTTGCAAGGAGGCGGTAGGTCAGAAGACATATCAATGAACTAATTGAATCCCATGTGCCGGTGTACAATAAGTCCGATTGCTTGCTAGGGAAAGGTACAGGCATGAAGGCGAGTTAGAATCATCAGGCAATGTGACCATGCATCGAGGAGTAACTTGCATTGTAACTTTAACTTATCCTCTTCTTATCTCTGGAAGGAAAGTACTATCAAGCTTAAAATTAGGCATAAACATGTGAGAAATTTTAGATTTATTGTTTCTTTTAGAAATGACAAGAAATCTATGATTCTTGTGTTTGTTCGCAGTCGGCTGCTTCCCTGTGTTGATTTCCTAGATAAGATTTAGCAGCCCACTTAAAATGTCTTGTCATTTCCAGACACAACCAAATACTACGGTATGCTAATTGGATTTTGTTGGGATGTTCAGTGCTGATATAAACCCTGGCAGGGAACGGCAATCTGTGATATCCACATGAATCCATCCAGGTTGGGACTGATAGTAGGACGACCGTTCTGTCGCAGAACATAGGGTGGGGTCTCTTTCTTTCTTTATATCTTTCTTTTGAATTGAAAGAGTGCTCATTAATTAACCACCCATCGCTGAAGCCTGAAAGAATGCCGGGTCTGATGAGAAGTAAATAAAGGTAAATGTGAGTTGTGTGATTGATCTCGTGTTTCATATCGTGGCAAAATTGTGAGAACCATTTCCATGTGTTTCCCTGAAAGAACCAGACTTCAAGATAGCAACTGATGCACTTTGGTCACTTCAATCTCAAACTGCCTGTAAAGCCTTCAGATATTTTTATACTGTGTTTGGAAGGTTTCCCATCCCGGCTTTGCCATGCCCTAAGTGCAGCCACACCAATGATATGATGGAACGTGTACAAAAGCAAGGTAATGCACTGGGCATGGTGGCAAGCAACCGACATCAAGTGTGCTTCGAATACGCTTTCACGATGCCATTCATTCCCAAAAGGTTTGCAGACGATGCACATATCATCACCATTCACCTGGATGGAATTTATTCCCAGAGATATAACTAGGAGAACCAAAGCGGTAGAAGGACACATGAGTGGGAGGAGCTTGCGGCCTAGCAGGTTAAAATTGCGAGTGAACTAGCACATCTATATATATCTGTCTTATACACAGAATGAACATTACACTGGAAGAGAAATGACTTTCCATCCACTTTTAGTCCCGGTTGGAAGTTCCTAGTCCCAAAGGACCTTTTAAGTTTTATAGATAATTCTGGTACAATTTGTCGTGACATTTAATTGACATCTTCACAAATTTGGATCTCGTCATATCATACGTTATAGTTGCGCATGTTCTCAGAAAGTACACTGCATGGACTGATTGACCTCTTAAAGCTATTTTACTCAATCCATCTTTGCGCATATAGTAGCTCCACATGTTGTAGTTGATAGTTTCAAAAGGTTGCTTGCCCCTAGTTTCCTATAATGTTTTATAATCATAAAAATATTATTGGGAATGAGAGCCGTCAGCAAAACATGTTCTAGCATCAATGGCACTAATCTTAGTCACACTATGAGCAATTGAAAGGAGAGTAGACACTCTTTGATTGGGTCCTTAAGCTCCTTTTCCTCTTGCAGTCTTGCCTAACTAGAGTCTTCCATCATGTCTAGCCAAACTGAGCGACCAAAATGCAAGGTGCATGAGTAGCTGAGCTCCGAGCAAATTAAAGACACTTGTAAAACATATTACCGAAAATTTGTATGTAAACGTAAAAATAAAATGGGTTGTATGTTGTTGTAAAAAACGCATTGTCATGCATAGTAATGTGTAACGGGGGATCTGATAACAGCTAGGATGGCCTGATTGCGAGGTCGATAGTCTAGGCGCAAGTGCAGGACTGATCGCCATAGACGGGTTTCCGAGAATTAGTTCATCATTCCCTTCAACCAACGAGATGGAGATGTAAATGTTTGTAGTTTACAACTTTTTCATTTGAAATGGTTTAGCATCCAAAACTTTGTTCTAAACGCATAGAGTAACACAACTCGCCACATCAGCACCACATCAGCAATCCAACCCTTCAAAATGGTGAGCTCCTATTGGTCCATTGGTGAACACATGGATCACCCCTCCAACATCCAAATAGAATATCTCTCTCATCCCTATCCTCTCTCGGTAGCTCTCCCTCCTCTCCTCTCGCTCTCTCTCCCTCTCACACACCAGCGCACGCGCAGCAGCGACAGACGGAGGCTGGCCAGGCGGGCGGGGAACGGCCCCTGCGCGGCGCGGCGGCGGCAGGTGGCCTGGCGAGCGGCTACCAAACGGGGCGCGGACCTGGCGTGGCGGGGCCAGGCGAGCGGGGCACGGCCCCGACGCGGCGCAGCCGGGGGAGCGGCGGCAGGGCGGGCGGCGGCCAGTTCGGCCACGTGACGGCGCGCGGCAGCCGGCGGCCGGCCGGGCAGCATGGGCGGTGCGGCCACGCGACGGGCGGTGCCCGGTCGGGAAGCGATGGTGCACGGCCGGCGGGGTCTTTTTTTATCTTTTTTTCGAAAATAGTTTTGTCATACCCCAAAATTTTTGGATTTTGGGATGTGATTTGTTAGCAAATTTATACAATGATTTTCTCAATTTTCTAAAATTTTCTAAGCTTTATATAATTAACAGGGAATTTAGTACAAGGAAAAACATTTTTCTAAATTAAAATAAAGCAATGTAGGTTTAATGTTGTGTGCCTTGCATTCATGCCGGCTTACTTTAGTGGCTTTATGTGTGTTAAGTTTTCAAAAATATGTTTAGAAGCCCAATAGGAATTTTTCCGGATTTTTCTGGAATTTATTCCTAATTACCTAGAGAATATTTCAAGTTTTTGGGATGTGCTAAAATATTTTTCATGAGCTCCAAATACTTTATTTGGGTTCCTTATGTCCAACTTATTCTCTGGGATTTTTCCCGAGATGTTTGGAATTTTCGGAGTATTTTTCATGGCTTAATTGATTTATCTAGAGTTTAACAGATTTATCTTTGTATACAAAATTAATATTCCGAAAATAAAAAGGTGAAAACCTAAACTCCTACTGGGCCGGATCTAGCCCAATCCCAAACCCAACCTAACCCGAATCCCCCCCATCCTCTCAATCCACTGTACGGGCCGGCCCACTCGCCAGCGCCCGAGCCGACCGAGCCGGCCCAGCTAGCCGCCTCCCCTTTCCCCCGCTCGGCCCGGCCGTTTCCCCGCTCGGCCCACGACGCAGCGCCGCCGCCAGGCCAATCTCGGCGTGCACGCCAAACCACCTCGGCGAGCAAGCCCCAGGACCCCATCCCACACCCCTATAAAGCGCAACGCCCTCGGCCCTGCTCCCATCACCCATCAACCGCCGCCGCCTCCTACACAGCGCCGCCGCCGGGAACAAGCACAACACCGCCGCTGCCTTTGCCGCCGATTCGCCACCTTCGAGCTCTCCCGGTACAAGCCGACGCCATGAGCGGAACCGCGACACCAATGCGAAGCTCGCACGCCCGGCCTCGTCGTCGTTGTGTTGCCGGAGCACCCCCGCCCCCGTGAAGCCCCGCCGTCGGCCATCCCTTCCACCGCGCGTGAGATCCTGGCCACCCCCGTCGATGTCCCGCGCCGGTGAGCATCTCCCCGTAACCCCCTCGACCTCCTCTCCCACCTGCGCGCCTCGCCCCGAGCCCCAACCCCTCCAATCGCCGGCAAGCTAAATGCGCGAGGCGACCGCGTGCCGTGCCCAGAGGAAGAAGACGACCCCCGTTTTGCGATTAGGCCCCCGAAGAACCCTGTAATATTTTATCCCTTTTTCCTGTGCCTTGCGAATCTCCTTTGCTAGCCCCTGCCGGCTATGGTTATTTACGTATAGGTCCCCGCAGCAATGTTTTAGGCATAAATTTCACGTTTTAACTCCGATTCGGCTCGTTCTCGTTGCGTTAGATCCATATCGACTTAAACTACACGTTAGCACTATTGCTTAGCTTAATTCTACTTTTCTAATTAAAAGCAATTTAGGGTTTCTACTACGGTTTTCACAAGTTAATGTTAGTATTAATTTGGTGAGTATAATCTTATTCAATATCTTTTTTAAATAAAACTAACTAGGTCATATCTCGGTTTTCATAAACTAATATTAATATGCTTAATGTACATGATAACTAGATTTTCTGATTGAAAAGCCAATTAGAGCTACACTTTGAGTTTTTATAAACAAATGATAACACTGCTTAATATCAACATGAATATGTTTTGATTATTATATAGACTAGTTCAACATGAAATATCTTATTATTCGATTAGATGCTCTCACATATTTTTATTAGTAAAAGTTAAAAGTTTAATTGTATAAATTCTACATAAATAATTATAAATGAATATGATTAGTTTCATCCCAGCTTTTACAAATTCAAATAGAATTAAATTAGTTCCAACATAAGATGTTTGTTCGAAATATCTTTTATATTATTTATTTAACTAAAATAAATCAAGCATATAGTCTTTTATTTTCTTTTATACTCATAATCTTTTGATAGTTGTATCTTCTCAACCGTAGCTCCGTTTTCAGTGATTCTTGCGCTCACGTGACCATAGCCCCAAGGCCTACCCATTAGTTCGCTCTTTTTAAAGCTTTTCATTTGATTGGTGTATTGTTCTTATTTGTGCTTGTTTGTCTACTTGTATGCTCGTGTGGTTGATCGCTACGACTAGAAGGAACACACTTTGATTCCCATCAAGGAGAAGAGTTTGAAGATCAAGAATTGAAGTCTATGAGTAAATATAATGGAATAAAGGCAAGTTATAGCACAGACAATCCTGTCTACCTACTCACCTTGTATTAAATTATTTCATAAATGCATGTGTCTAATTTGATGTACCATTAAGGTTGTACCTAGTTTTGAATATTCTATCCTTGTTTACCTTGGGTTTGTGCATATGAGTAGATTTTTGCTATGCGCAGCTACTATCACCATTATTTAACTGTTAATATTGACTTAATGGTTCACTTCAACATTAATGATAAAACTTGCTTTTTAGCAACTTGGTTTAGGGAACTAGAGCGTGTGCTTTGTGCTTTGTTCTAGTGTCCCTCCATAAGGTCCGGTTCTTAACGCGGCAACCCAGGAGCTTGTCGCCACCACTAGAACTATTATGGCTCTGGTCTTGGTTAAGTAGCTTGTATGTCTCTAGCTTGCCATTGGTTACCAGTGGGAAGCAAGGCACGAGGTGTTTCTTGATTCCACCGAGGACGGTAGCCTCGTTAGCTAGGTCTCGTTAGACCCAGTCCCGTGTTGGGAGTCCCTACGATGGGGAACTCCGCACGTTGCGCATTGTTGGGTGCGATGCCCGCACTCTGGATGTCATTGACCCTCCTATGGTGTGACTCCGTAAGCGTAAGTCAATATCAGTGCCTAGAGTCTCACCACCTTGTTGTACCTTAGCGGCTACTGTCTTGTTAGGGTGTCTTGTGAAAGACCTCGTAGCGTCCCTATGCAGTCACACGGACGTGTTGATGTGCGTGGTTGGGTGCAAAGTTCTTTTGAACTTTTACACAACTGGTGGGTAAAGGGCGAAACCTCTGCAGAGTGTAAATCTATCATGATAGCCTTGCTCAGGGTCACGAGCGGCCTGGATCCTTTTTGATTAGAAGATGATGTTTATTTATGTTTAATGTCACTTATTCTTTATTAATTGGGTTACAACTGGGTATTCATTCACTGTAGTAACTAGGATAATATTAAAATGAACCAACCAAAAATGCTAACGCAGTTAAGCCGAGTCTAGCCTTATTTTAAGCCTTCGTATACCGTGCTATACTTGCTAAGTAAATGTTTACTTAGACTTGTCATTTATTCAACAAAATGTCTGCTGCTGAGTTTCCGGAAGACTTGTCGTACTACTGAGTTGTGATCTCCCAGTCAGAGTCCCTGTGGATTGCGGCTCCATTAGTTTGAGAGTTTATTAGTCTTCCGCTGTATTTGGTTAGTTTATTTATGAGGCACTCTGATGTAAAAATTTATTTAATCAAGAATTTATTCAAGCATATGTTCTCTGTTTATTATATTTGTTCGCTATATGTGTACTTTGACTTCCTAGGCATACATATGGCCACATTCGGGTTTTTGTGAAAATCCGGGTGTGACAAGTTTGCCGAGTGTCTTCTTTTTACCCTCGGCCGAGTGTCCGCCAAAAACACTCGGCAAAGCCTTCACCGAGTGTTGCACTCGGCAAACTTGGCTTTGTCGTTACCCTGTATGTCGTGTGCCGTTTGCCGAGTGTTTTTGGGGCATTGCCGAGTGCCCTAGGCACTCGGCAAACACTCGGTTTCCCGTAGTGGTCTAGGGTCTTCTACAAGAGTCATCTACATTGTTCTTGTTACGGTGTGAGCTTGTGTCATACTCCCAAAAGATCTAAGGGCTACTGCGCATAATGATGAGTTTCAGATTCTAACAAGTGGGATTGATATAATCTTGTGAGAAGGTTAGAAGTGATAGGAAGCACGAAACTAAGACGATGTGAGGGATCTGGAATCAAATAAGTTTGATGGCAAAGAGAATTTCAATGTGTGGAGTGGATAAGACAACTGTGCTTATCCAACAAGTTTGATTGATGTTCTTGAGGAGAACAACCCGAACAAGACAACCGATGAAGAATGGAAGGTTGTTAGTAGAAATCGACTAAGTCTCTCCAATGAGGTAAAGGGTTTGGTAATTAAGGAGAATTTATTGAAGAAATGGTGGAAGAGCTTAGAAAATTGTATACGGTAAAGTCACCAAAAAATTGGTGGGTGTTGAGTTGTTAACTATTCCAGTTGCACATGGAGGAAGGCACACAATTCATTGACTATCTAAACATCTTCAATAAGCTTTTTCACTCAGCTGAGTAGTGTGGATGAGAAAATTGATGTCACACCCGGTTATAGAAAGAAACCAGATACATCTTATATATGCGTCAGGATCAAGTTTACACGCATTTGATTGACGTCACAAGTGAATATCCAAAACCATGCATAAGAAAGAGTAGTAAAGTGCATTTATTGCAATATCAGAGTTGACACAAATGTCATAGCTAGCAAAATAAACTCATGAGGCTACAATAAGTTTCCTCGACACCCCTCACTCCCAAAGCATGGAGATGGAAGCACTTTCCTGTGCCAGGTCGGGGTTTAACATTGTAGCCAAAAAACGCAAAAGCAGCTCCTCATTACATGTGGGTGGTATTTTAAAGAAAAAAATTATAAGACGATAGATGAATTATGCTACCTTTTGTTCTTATACAGGTCAGTCAGCGTACTGGGGTTACATCTCGTAGAAGTTGCACTTTATTTATTTCCATGTGCAGTCCATGAAACGAGAAAATCCAAAACAGTAAATGCCACAATAAGGTGATCTTGGAGCTCGACCTTCGGAATGAATGGCATGATTCGACCGCCGGGTCAATAGCCAGGTTCTTCGCCACGGTCGGTGCTAGCCTCGCTACAAAGAACACGACTGTTGTACTGTTTCACTGCTACAGATCTTGAATTTTGTGCAAAAACATAACATGTACAAATGAACAAATAATGAACACTGCAGAGGATTTAAGTACAGATGAAAAATTAAGACTGATGCGTGCAAACATGAATCTCATTGTCTTCATTTTCTTCTCTATTAAAACATTTTCAGAACTACAAAAAGTTGAATACATATTCCAGAACCATAGAAAAACAAGGATAATATCTATATCTATCTATCTATACTATAAGGATGCAGTAGAATTGAAAACACTTTTCACCAAAAAAAATCCCTACCCACCCTAACACATAGGACCAACGTGACAGATTTTTGGGTGGGACCGGGATTGAAAAACATGTGAGGATGAAGAAAAACCGATGTTTAGAGAGAATTTCCGTTGTTTTGGCCTTTTTCTTCTCACCGTTAAAAAATTATACCCACCCGGTACCCCTCCGTCTCCCCCTGGTGCATGCCTTCCCTGATCACCGTGAGTTCCAATTCCTATTAACTCCCTAATCATATGAATGGGCCAGTAATCACGCCCATTCTGATTTTGCTTTTATTTTTTTCTTTCAATGTCTTGCCGCCTCTTTCCTCGCAAATCATACGAACGTGCACCTTTTCTGTCACTGTCACGTACTAGATGTCTGTACTCCTAATCTTGCATTGCGACGACGAACTACTCCGCCGCGTCGGCGGCCTGCAGTCTCATGCACTGCATATCCTGAAGAACTACGACAAGTCATGCCTATGTCTCCGCCGTTCTCGCCAAACGCTGAACCGGCTCGCCCACTTCAACGCGGCCCCGACGCAGCAGCCAGGGGTGATCGATCCACTATGTATCCTCGAAGACCATGATTAACTGCCGCTTCACCAAGCGCACGGTCGCACCAATGGCATTGAAGACAGATCATCGAAGTTACCGTAACCTAGGTGTTGTGCATCAACGATCTCAGCCGTAACAGAAGAATGTAGGTACCACGCCATCCCATTATTTTCCCGTCATAGTCCTGAACCAATGAACGCATATGTTTTCTTGTCATAATCCTTGGCTATGTCCCTGGTGCTCAAATCATTTACCCTTGCATGAGAGGAACTACTATAGCCTTGCTTACAGAAAGCCAGTGTCATGAAATCGTATCCTGATCACATGCATCAGGGTCTGTGGATAGACAAAGCTTTGCTGGTTATTTTTCTAACTTGTTCCCAAGATGCATATGTAGCTACTCCTGCTGCTACTCCAGCTACTGAGTTTCTTAATATTTTCTTTGTCTTCGTGATAGATAGGATGTGTCATCTTGGTTCTTTTCATTACAATATCACCACGCTGACAGACACACATTGCAATATTTTTACCTTTATAAAAAAATCTTTACTATAAATATAGATTATGTTTATAGAATTTTATAAATACAACTTTTCTTACTAGGTTCTTTCCAAGACACGTGCATGTCGCAGTGCACTCTACTACTGTCAGTAAATTAAGGAGTTGATTGATGCCGTTGAGGGGAAAAAACATGACAAGACAATTGATGAAGAATGGAAGGAGAATTAAGTCTCTCCAATGAGGTAAAAGACTTGGTAATTAAGGAGAATTTATTAGCTTGACGCACAGTCAGACAGCCTCTATGTGGCCGTTCAGTAGCTTCACTACATATTATTCTCAATCCACATCAATTTGAGGAGCTCACACATTGGGTTGGAGCACACCGGTCAGCCGTTCATGACTTCATGTTACAACTCTGCAGGTATTGGCTCACCGTCCAGTGGCATGATTCTTGTCGCACAGAACATGAGTATGGAGAGTGTAAAGAACGCCGTACTATTCCTAGGCTGGCCATATATGGATAGTGCCAGGAACGCCGAGAGCTTGGGTCGCCACTTAGTTGTTATGTAATCAGACTTTAAAATTCGATGGTCTGCCTCTGGGACACTCTGCTCCTGGGGGTACTTAGGATGTAATTTCTTCTCTTCTCTTAATGAAAAACGTGCTCAGGCATGGTCGCGAAAAAAATAATAGATTATCTCGTTGAGATTCAACCTTTTTTTATCAAGGAGGCAATCAACATTTTTATTAACGAGGAAGTGACACATTAAGGAAATAGTAGTGGCTTCCTAAGGCACATCTGCAACCAGCCACATGGCACATGTTGTTGTTTCCAGGCAACTTGAATCTTTGTCTATCTGGTGGACTTATGGCCATATCGATTCACTAGTATAAAAATTCACATTCGTTCACGTATATTTAGTACCGGAAATAAGAGATCAGGTACTAAAGGTGACATGCAACCATTTTAGTACCAGATCTAAATTTGAAAGCCACCGGAGCCATTTTAGTATCGGTTCAAAACACCACCCGGTACTAAAAGTCATATTTTAGTACCGGTCAGTGTCTTGTCCCGTTAAAAAAGCGGCCTCTACAGGTTACTTCAAAAGGAAAACATCCCCCTCACTCACATGTGATGCATAAGTGAGATGGTAAGGAAGCAACCGAGCCCGGAGATCGCCGGTTTGAAGCCTTGCGACCGCGCATGCGCATTTATGCATGAAAAATGCGCCTGACTTGTGGCTTGCGGCATTGCATGTGTGCGGGCCGCCCAACGGCTTGTACATTTTTTTCTTTTTTTCTGTAAAACCACTTAGTACCGGTCGGTCCATTTAGTACCGGTTGCCAAGCCGGTACTGGATGGCCAGCACGAAACCGGTACTAAATGGCTTGCACGTTATGGCCAGTACAGGTGGGGATGACCGACCGGTACTAAACCCCTTTCTACTGGTACTGATAAAGATTTTTTAGTAGTGGATTGATGTTTAGTGTCCCGATTTTTGATAAAAACTGATTGTTTTGTGTTAAAGCATCAGACTGTATATTTTGTGAAAATAAAGGAAATAAGATTGTACATGAAACGAAAGTAACCGTGTGCAGTGCCTACAATCAAATTATTGGATGTTTAATTTGCCGCAAGGGGCCGGGATATAATGCACAGAATGAAGGGGGTTAGCTTGGTTTTACGTGTTAGAGCAAATACAAAAATAGTCTTATAGCCAAGCTAATTAATGTTTTTGTTGATGTGGAAGAGAAAAAGGAGGAGAGAGAAGAGAGATTGGCTCTCATGCAAGCAATAAGTTGAGCATGGGCTCCTAGGAAAGAGAAGATAACAAATGGTAAAAAGTTAGTAAAGTGTAGATAAGTAACAACCACTATTGTATGACTTGGCTCTTATGTCTTGTCTAATAGCCAAGCACTTGTCTCTATTAAAGCAAGGTTAATAATAGATGAAGCACTTGTATCTATTTCCATCACATCAAAATGTCGGCACATGCATGAAGTACTAAATGTAGATGAAATTAAAAACTAATTGCATAGTTTTGTTGTACTCGACGAGACGAACATTTTGAGCCTAATTAATCAATTTTCGGACAATTTTTCACACATACAAACGAAATGCTACAGTGACGTATTTATGGCGAAGCGACATCTTTCCCCAATTTCCTACCCCCTATTTTGCATCTAAACAAGGGCTTAGTCTACTAACCCCTTGGGAACGAGTGGTGTTATGAAAGTGCATTCAACGTACACGTTGATGTCGGTAGTTTGTCATCGTTGTCGGTGCACGATGCCGTCTTAATTTTTTTAGAACAGATGGAGTATTTGGTATGGTAGATGTTTATTTTTTTTATTGTTTGAGACGAGACTATCAAATAGTTAGCATGCAAACCCCGCATCGTGCATAGTTCCACGGTGTGAGAGTGGCACCAATTGTTGGCAAATATTATGGTCGGTTGCCCGGACATACAACATCGGTGGTCGAATGTGCTTTCTTGATTCCACCCGTTCCAAAAGCGAAGTGTAGACCAAATGTGCTTTTGTAGGCCGTGGAAGATCCGAGATGGGAGACATAAGAGAACGCAACTAACAGAGGAGCGTAGCAACCACGCTAGCTGAAGCATCGTAGTTATTACCTCACACACACACACTATATATATATATATATATATATATATATATATATATATATATATATATATATCATAGGCTTATTATTTTGGGCAAATACTGTGTATCCGTGTGAGGTATCATTATTTTCTATATATATTTATCATGATGTAAAAAAAGGCAAGCTTCAGTATATTGTAACTAAAAATAAATGGATATCTTGCCTGGCATACAAAACTGTATTTTCTTTTTTACGAAAAACTAGTACATACACTGATGCTCGCCGATGCATGCACATTCACCCTTATGACTACAGGTGTACAAAACCTACCTACTATGAGCACCTCAGAGAGGCTAGGTCAGCATATCCAATACTGAGATTCTCGAAGTTACCATACATGCGTCTCCATTAACCGGACATCACCTACGACTGAAAAAGCGTCTATTGATTTGTAAAATAAATATAGAAAATTTGATGTCTGAGTATATATGGGGGAAAAACTTTGCAGCATCGGTTTGTCGTTTTGTTGTCTTCCGTGCGTTCCGATCCTGGCATGGGCCAATGGCACCAAATGGTGGGCCTAACGTACGGCTAACCCAACGTATTTCAGCCCGTGGATGAGCCAGATGATTTGGCTGGTGTGCTAGCCTACGATCGAATTTACTTTGGTTGCTTGGACTGGATGAACAATCAGGAAACCATCGATCACTCCTGGCTACGTTAACTGATCCATTTCCACTAGAACCACGAAGTTCCAATACGAGCACGCATGGAGACTGGAATTACGTGCATGCTGTTTTCAGTTAGCATACAACAGATAAACAGACAACGCTAATCTACCTTGCAGGGTGCCAGGGTTAAGGATGGAAACAGGAAACTGGTTATCCAAATTATCTATATCAGTATCCACTAAAACGTTAATATGGATATCCGTATCCGTATTCGTTTTTAATGTGGTACTAAAATTGATATATCTGAATTCGTTTTTCAATATCCGATTCTGTATTCGAAATAAATGTGGATATGGATGAAATATCCGATATTATTCGTATCCGTGTAGAATAAACACATATTCAAACCATGCTATAAACATATTATTTTTATTTAATATTAAAATAATATATTATGTATATAAATTTCACTCAATTACTTTATTTTACTTATTTTATTAATATGAATTAATTTATAAGATTTTATTTAATTATTATTTTTACTAAAAAAATATTTTTAACAAGTGAATCTTGTCTGCATATACTATGTTTAATCTTTATTTATATGTTTCATGATGATATTGTTTTCTAAAACTATGGATAAAACAAATTTGCAGTTGATAATTGTTATCACGAAATAAAATGAATTATCCGAATGTATATGAATCCCTAGATATCCATTTTGTATTCATATCCGAGAATATCCGAATCCGTATCCATATTCGAAATAAAATGTGGTAAGGGCATGTAAAACTCATAGACAATGGTTGTCTTTTTATTGCCACATAAACAAAATGAGTTGATGTGGTCATCGTTTAATAAGGAAAGAGAGTGTTGCTGTCTAATATCTCGTCTACTACTTTGGCCCGTGCTCCTATGCAAAATAATAGAAAGCAGCTGTTACTTTGGCCAGAGTACGTATTAATTATCACACAGACAGCTAAATAGACTGTCCATTAAAGCTGTCTATACGTGTTAAATAAAAAGCAGCTGTTAGCCAGGTGACTTCCCGGGCCTAACCGAGATGACGGCACAGTAGCAGCCATATCTGCGGATATGCGCTCATCTCGCCTGGGGCAATCCTTGCAATGTCGTTACTACATAAACCCCAGAACCCACGATAAGTTTACTCGACGCCGCTCACTCCCAGGGCATATGGATGGATGCACGTTTCGTGTGGCAGGTTAGGGTTTAACATTCTAGCCAGATAACCACATAGACGTGTAGTTCACTCTCATTTTCAACCTGATTCTGATCACCTGTGTACTGTGTTCTTCTATCGATTTGGTTCTACATTTATATATCTCACCTAGCACTCAATCCAGGTGAAAGGTGTGACATCCACTTAGTCTACTAACCCCTTGGGAACGAGTGATATCATGAAAGTGCATTCAACGTACACGTTGATGTCTGTAGTTTGCCACCGTCGTCGGTGCACGACCTTTCCATTCCATTGGCATCCACTATAGTGAATATTTGGTAATACTGAGTCAGTCATTCTTAGGCCGTTGTTTGCTCTGTGATTCCACATCTTCAGTGTGTGCCACACTCCTTTGGACATCAATTTAAATGTACGTAGCTACTACCTCCGTTCCAAATTACTATTCGTTGTTTACTTTTTCCCACGATCTTTGACTATTTGTCTTATTCAAAATTTTTATCCAAATATACAAACCAATAAGTTACTTGAAATATATACGATGATAAATCAAGTCACATACAAAATAAATGATACTCGTGAAATTTTTTGAATAAGACAAATGGTCAAACGTTAAATGAAATCAACAACGGATAGTAATCTGGAACGGATGTAGTACTTTGTCATGGTCACACTGTGTGAACGGCCTGGTTGGGAAGCCATCTAAACAGAGCCTAAATATAGCTGAAGGCTTTAGAGACACTGTGACAGCAAAGAGATTGAAGTGCAGCTGTCAGCTCTATAACTCTGAATCTTCCAGTGCGACCCACGGTAATGGTTCTTGCAAATTCTGCCAACAGAACTGGCCCACTCTGCTTTAAGAAATAAAGCACACGACATGGAGAACGAGATCGATTACACCGTGCACAATTCTTTCAGATAAAGAAATTTGGATGCGTAATTAATTAATGACAGAACTTGGAATAAACTGATTCCTAATGATATAATGAATTAACAGCAAATGGGGGCAGTACCATAGTGATTAGATTTACGTGTTACATACGCACGGTTAAACTTGAACAACCTGCATTCTACCTTGTATCACTTTCAGAATGTACTTTACCAAAGAGGAAAATGATTCCTACCATTGTACGTTCGGGTACATGCTGGTTGTGGCATTTGTCTGACGAGGGGCAACCAAACCGCTGGCCCACATATATAGCAAAACCCACGCTACCTTTCTTTTTTGTTACGTCCTGGAGGTTGCTACACATCATATAATGACTTGGCCATGTAGTCGTGCAAATGAGATATCATGTTGTCAGTACTACATACTAATTAATGCACTTGCCATAATGGACATGTGCTACAAAATCAAGGAAAGGCTTGGTTTGATATCTGAAGATAAAGCCACATATATGTTGACCCAGGTGCAATGACTAGCTAGCGTCAACCTCCTACATATCCCACGCCTCCAAATCTTTGCAGCCTCCTCAGTTCTTTTACCTATTTGTTTCATCAATTACTCATTGTCAATGTGGCATGCGAATTTGTGTCATTTTGGAATGAGTTGCATCTGGAAGGCATATTCTACTGTGTAGTTCGGTCCATCAGTTAGCTTGGATATATGCATGCATATAAGAATAATTAATAGTGGCCACTCTCCGAATAGGAGCAGTGGCACATACAATATAAGTTGGGATACTCTCTAATTGGACATTCACCATAACACTTTCCACAACTCTGTCTTTAGTGATCAGTTGTGCATTCCAGATCATTTTTACCCCATTCTTCTAACTTTTCAAACGATATAACCCATATCAACGCAATGCAATTATTTGAGTGAAGTGGCACTATAAATTCATCAAGTAATTGAGCACCGACCCTCTTGATAGTACGGCTATCTAGCTTATTAATCCGGTCAATTTCTATACTCTAATCACATCTTGATTTATAAATTTCCACAAGTACTAGATCAAGCACATAGGATCAAGAACATTAGAAAACCAACATAGTTCATCAAAAATTTAGATAGAAAGTCCTAGTTACCATACAAGTGACACATGAGAGACTGCATACGAGATTTTATTAGAACCCGAGTTCATGCAAGCACAAGCACAAAATGCACAGGTCCAACAGAAAGTATGAAATGCAAGGTTCAATAGAAATGCATCACACATATCATGTTCTCCCCGCATCAAGTCCTCATCATCATGTGCTGCCTTTTGGCATCAAATTGCCAAAATGATGGAAACTTAGTAATCCTAAGGCAGTGGTGGAGGAGCAAACTAAATGGTGGAGGCAAAGGGTAGATGCAGCAGACGTGACCTGAGAAGTCCGTGAATGTGTTTTGAAAGCTATGAACCTCTCATCAAACGCCTGCAAGCTGCTGATACTGCTTAGGCCAGTCTCAATGGGGGGTTTCTTGAGGAGTTTCATGGCATTAAATGTGTCGATGTGGTATAGAATAGAGAAGAAAGAGTTTCATGGTATGTGAGTAGTTTCATCACCATAAAACTCTTTTGGCATAGTTACCTAGTCTCTGGCCTAGGTAACCATGTAGTAAAACTGTGCACTGAGACTGGCCTTAGAAATATTCATTTGATTCTTTCTAGCATCCAATGCCTCAATGTTAGTGTGAAGGCCCTCCTCAATATTCTGAAGATGAGTCATGATGGGTTGATAAATCTCATTCTACCAAAAAGCCTGAAACCCTGCACTAAGTTGCCCCTGAAAAGTCATATGCATACCCTGAAGACCAACATCATCCATCTTCTGCTGAAACTGCTTCTCGTTCTTATTTATCTTAGCTAGATCAAGAAAATAATGCACGCCATCAATGAACTCCGTGGAGCACGGGTTACCATTGGATATCCATTGCTGGTCCATGTCCATTGTATTATATAAATTGTTATTATCAAGTACAAATTGTACGCCATTAATAATGGAAGCAAATAGCTGCTGAATCCATTTTCATTTCTTTCCATTAACACTAACGCAAATTATATATGTAATTTAATCAAAATAACATAAGTTATCTATATAACTTATTCAAAATAAGAATGATTATATATATATATATAAATTAGCTAATGAATCTATTTGTCATTTATCATTTATCTAAATTTACCTCATTAAATTACTCTATCTACAAATAAATAAATAAACATACCTTCATAATTTATTCTTCTAAGAAAGAAAAAAACAAAGCCCTAAATTTATTTCTATGTAATCATTTTCATCATCTTCTTCAACCAAGCTACATTTATGCGTGCAAACTACCAACAAAATAATAACTCATATGATGTATAAATATAAAATTTCACATTTCTCTAGGTTGTAGCATCAAAGAAATGGCAGGACTGATGAGAATACGGTTACGGTGTTGCAGAACATAGTGCGGGGTCTCCTTGTTTATTTCTTTAATTTTTTTGGAATTGAAGAGTGCTTTCCCCCAATTCGGTCCATAGAAATAACGATATATGTTATCAGAAAGCACAGGTCAAGAAATAATTTCATGCTGCAAAAATATGCTCCTTGTACTAGGAGGTAGTATCAAGCCTCAGTAAGCTTTGCACACCTCCAAGTCTTGTGTTGTGTGCTTCTTTATCTCAGTCCTCTAACCTATTTCCGCATTACAGAGCACCCTGCGGAAGTCTATTTGAGACGCACACGCACATCTACAGAAGTTGCTCCGGAATGAGCAGCATCAGGAAAACACGATCCATGCACTCATTGATGTTGGCAGCTTGTCACCATGATTGAAGAGACGTGCAATTGCATAGCTTGATTTTCTCCAGAAACATGAGCAGAGCGGTGGTGGGCCTTCAATTTTTTCATAAGCAGCAGCATGGCAAAATGCACATCTTCTTGCTTAATTTAATGGGACTCCAATGTTGATAGAGGACTAGTGGGCAACATTTTGGTTTTTATATGCCTTCCGTACTAGTGCTCGGTCGTCAGCTACCGTGCCGGGTATAATGGAAGGAATCTTCGACATGCACTCCAACAAGCCCATCGTGGGCTAGATATGATCAGCTCGACACTTGTCATGCAAGGAAAATTGACGCTGTTGGAACCGCCCAGGAACATGAGTTCCCGCTGCTCTCCCCACTCCTTGCTCGCTCAGGCCCTCACACACGCCGGAACCCCGAGGTTGAAGATGAACAGTAGTGCACACCGGTTTTGCTGGCGACGAACGCCGCAGAGCCACTGCTCCTGTATCTTGGCTTGCTCTATATGCACATGGTCACGGCTAAGATACAGGACCAGTGGCTCCGCGGCGTTCGTCGCCGGCAAAACCGGTGTGCACTACTGTTCATCTTCAACCTCGGGGTGCTGGCGTGTGTGAGCGCCTGAGCGAGCAAGGAGTGGGGAGAGCAGCGGGAACGCATGTTTCTAGCCAGTTCCAACAAATGATATCAAGAGCTTGGTTACCATGGGATTTGTTCCTGTCGCCGGAGGCGCGCTGGTGGTGGCCAGCGGCATGACGTCGTGGTGGCAGTCCGACGAGATCGCCTGGCCGTGTGTCGGCCAATGCGTTCGATCACCAATGGAGACGTTACGGTAGTCTGATCGTGTGTCGATCCTGCCGGACGTGCTTAGCGGCGTCCGTCGCCGGTGGAGAATAAGCTTGACGTGCGTCACTGAGGACGAAGATGGGGCTGCGGAGTGTGGCGCTGCTCCTATGGCTAACGGTGCGTGTCGCCGGAGTCGGAGAAGAGGGTGTGTGTCACCGAAGTTATAAACGACGTCGTGTGTCACCGGCGAAGAAGGACCTCGGCGTGTGTCGCTGAGGAAGAAGATGGAGGTGCGGCGTTCGCACGGAGATGAGGCATACTGCTGGGTTCGCCTGGAGTCTATTGGTCATGATGATGAGGACATGACACCCATACATATGTCCATTAGGGGTGCATGGGGTGGAGAAGAAATAGACCAACAAGGTTTTCCAAGCCAAGAAGAAGGCCCAAGGCTAATCCGATTCGAGTCCCCAAGGTGGAGGCCCAAAGAAACTCAAGTTCGAGTCCGCCTCGGAGTCCAGGAGCAGCCCACACTAAATTCGTCACCCAGGTCGCATACTGGCTCGGTTTTTGACGTTCTACATATGCTTGGAAAGCTAAGGACATACGCTTTCCAATGGTACTAGTCCCACCTCAAAATTACTCCTGAGTCATCGGGAATCGTCGAAACAAGTAGACGTCTAGAATCTGTCAGGGTGCTGCGCCGCCATCTTTTGGTCTGTTGGCCCGTGTATCATGTTGGGGTCCATTATGGACGTAGTTAGGGGGTTATGCACGCCCCAACCCTCATATAATCAGTAGCTGCCGCCACATTAGGGTTTGGGGTTTTGCTTAGATTAATCTGTTGAGAATAGTTTCGCTGTTATCGGTTTGTAGAACCCCAATTTTTGATCTTAATCATACAGTTGCAGTGTCACTTCCTTTGAGAGCTGCTTCTTTCGAGTTCTTGCTTGTATTCTTCGTTTCGCAGGCAGGGATTAGCCTTCTTGGCGAGGTCAACCGGGTTGTGACAGGGTTGATAACCAGAGGAGTCGTGGTGCTAAGATTGCAGGGTTCGAGTTTGCTGACTTGAAGCCGGATCGGTGAGTTTCGCTCCACCCAAAACGAGTTATCCTTCACCTGACGGAAGATCGGGAAACCCTAGTTCCCATGATGTGGTGGCGATGATGATGGGAGCAGCGGCATCAACTCCAGCAACGATGTGCGTGCATTCACGTTGAGATATTTAGCTTGCATGTGTTAGTCCATACGAGTCGTGCTCGTGTGTGTCTTGGGCGACAGTGTGCGAGTGCAAGAGCTTGCGTTGGGGCACGTCGTATTGGACGGATTGGAACGCGATGGCGCGCGTGTGCCTGCGACAGCGTTCAGCGTTGAGGTCAAGACCAGCGCGTCGTGCGGCGCGTGTTGGCATGAGAGTCAAGGGCCAGGATGGCCAGGAGTTCGCACTTAGCGGCATCGGCGGAGGAGCACGACGGGCCACTTATCAAGATTGGAAGACCGATTCTCTCGGGAGGGTTGGAGCTCACGAACGAGCGGATGGTCGGGTCTCCAGGGAGCGTTCGTCTACGTGAAGATCGTGGTGTGAGTTGTGCGGGCGCTGCGCCGCCGAGGGGCTACAAGAGAGCCTCGTACACCCTGTGCAAAGTGAGCCGAGTGTATGTTTATCCAATAGAAAGCCAAGATACAGGCGTCCGATGCGCCGCGGCGTTCGTCGCCGGAAATCCTTGTGTGTTCTGTGTGTTCTTGTGATCGTCCGTCGATCTTCGGTTCCGACAGACGCATGTATATATATATACATATATATATATATATATATGAGTTCTACTGTACATACCTCTTGTCGTAAGTTTTAACCCTTCATAAAAACCATGAACAAGTGGACGTTGTTGCGATGTGATCCAAATTCATTGCACAAAGTTTAGTCGCACCTCAGCAACGTAACCAAGCACGGGCGCGTGACCCGACTATATATAGCCCTATATAGACGGTAGGGTAAGACAGATAAGACATCTTAGATGAGTCATGTATTATCCCTACTTGTGAACTCTCCTCAATAATGATTGTCTTTCGTGGTTTTTTTCCCGTAAGGATTTTTCCACGTTAAATCGTGTCTCGTGTTCGATCTTGTTTTCCGCATTATTTGCTAACAAGTGGTATCAAAGCTTAGTACGAGATCACGTGAAAAAAAATTAATTAGGGTTTCGTCCCTGTTTATCACGCGTCGCCAGCCGGATCAACCTGCGATTGGCTACCTCGTGCAAGACTCGTCGACGTGGAGTTTAAGACGGAATCTGATTCCGTATTTGCTAGAAGCTGCAGACCAATCCACGAGAAGCTACCAAAAGGTTTTCTCAGCTTACACGGAATTGTACACAAGGCTGTAGGTTATTGCTAGATTTACACAGTGACATACCAAGATTATTACTGCAGATCATTTTCTTCTGGTTATTTCTTTCATATGGCTTCTTTATATATGATACGATTTTCGCTGCTGAAACATACTGAGATTTTGAGGAGATATTGGGATTATTATTGGATCACTATGAATTAATTATTCTTGATGTTTTGACAACATCGTTCATTTCACCCTAGTGGTTTCTTTTACTCCTATGGAGTTGGTTAATTTAAAGTGAAGGTTTTGCTCTAAATTGAGTTCGAGGTGGAGGATTCCAAGTGCAACAGAGGAGATTTGTTTGACTAGATACTACAGCGTTTTGTATTGCGGAAGCTTTATTGCTGTCTTTGCTCGTTGAGGGGTTTAGTTCAAAGGTTTAACTCTGTTGGTTGCACATTTATGCCTACGTCTGAACCGTGTTTGAATGGAGCAGTAATTGATCATGTCATGAAATTTAGTTTTTTCTACAATCGGCAAGTTTATGGTACGTGATGGATAGACGTGCTAGTTGCTCATGCAAAAGTGTTGTTTTGCCAAACTTTAGTGTTCCTGAGGGAGCATATATTATTTCATGAGATGCGTTCTTCACTGGATATTTATTTTAATACCACGGGTGATATTGCGACTTTTCCGTTTGATGATTGAGCATTATTGTCATTTTCTTTTGAGGTCAGTTGCACAGAATCAGACTTTTGCTGGGATGATTATGAATTTGTTGAAGACCCAAATTGTTCGTCTGCTTTGTTGATAGCTGTGTGTTTGGACCTTTACTCATATTTTTGCTTCCTATGAAGTGTTGGGAGAATACTCAAGTGATCTTACTCATTGCTTAGTCCGGTGGATATTGACATTCAAGATTTGAATATGGAGGTTTATTATTCGTCTACAGGAGAGAATTTGTCTCGAGGTGGAGTTTGTTGCGATGTGATCCAAATTCATTGCACAAGGTTTAGTCCCACCTCGGCAACGCAACCAAGCACGGGCGCGTGAGGCGGCTATATATATATATATATATATGTAAGCCCTATGTAGACGGTAGGGTAAGATATAAGACATCTTAGATGAGCCATGTATCATCCCTACTTGTAAACTCTCATCAATAGTGATCGACTTCCGTGGTGTTGTTCCGTAAGAGTTTTTCCATGTTAAATCGTGTCTCGTGTTCGATCTGTTTTCTAGTTTATTTGACGCGGTCATTGTCCTTTCGCCTCGGTCTCCTCGTCCTTGTCGTCGTGCAGGTGCTTGCGCTTCAATACAAATTAAGTCCGGGAATCTGGAAATTTTACTATACTGCGAAATAGGTTCAGCAGTCCCTCTGTTTTTAATAAAATACCGTCAATGGTGGTGAACTGGTGCCGAGCAAGAGCCCCGTTGAATATGCTTTTCTGGTGCCCCTCATTCTCACAAGCAAACATGTGCATTCAACACCTTTTCCTCGATTGAGTTCTTATGCGTGACAAAATAGGTTCAGTTCGGGGAACAGAAAAGATAAAGGATGGATGGATAAGATGAAGATCGACGACGGTACGTACTCATATATAGATGTACATGATGCTTTATTGATCAGATTTGAGATAAATGTTAGCTTGACTTGATGGACGGTGTAAGTTGGCCTAGCTACCTCATGGACTTTAGTAGTCAAAGCAGAACAAGGTTAGAAGAGTTTTGAGTTGTGAATGTCGTCAAGGATAGAGTACGCGTCGCGACGAGAGAGAGAGGCTTGATATATGTAACCTATCTTTACAGTCCCTCTGTTTTTAATAAAATACATAACATTTAGGATTAGCACATTAGTTAAAAACTATATAGTTACCTTGTTCAACCCATACGTACGATGCTTAAAAAAATGGATGCATATATTTTGATATTTCCTAGCTCTGATGTAATTTGACGTTGCTTAAAGTTAAACATAAGTTATTCAGAACCGCGTCCTTAAAGGTATGTTACACTCCACCACAGGAGTATGTTTTAGCACGTTGAATTGGGAACATCCCTGTCATAGATATGCCAACCGCACCTCTTCTCATCAGGGATTCCTTTTCAACTGTGTCTCTCGCCGCAGTGCAGCGCGACACACCCTACATGCAAACAAGAGGATATCTCCGGTACAATCTATGTTATTGTTCGGACCAAAGGTACCCAATGTTGGTCACCGAGCATGGCAGACTGAGGCCAGACGAGAGGAAGAGGTGCTCAGGGAGCGAACCATACATTTTGTAAATCCCGATGGTTCGGGCATTACGCAAAAGTTTGAACAGTTGCCATGCCTCTGCACCTGGAACGGTGATCAGTTCTAGGAAAATTTTGGTTACTACGGTTTTTGAAACGGCACCCAATTATATATACTGCATGTTAGAGGCGTAGGCGAACCAAGAGAATGGCACAGATATATATGAGCAGAGATGGATGGATGGAGCAAATCAAAGTTATTAAAAGTCACTCCCTTCTGGCGCGCCATCCGCATTTCACGGGCTCTCGGCATCCTCCGGTACATTTTACTAAAAAGGCCTTTAGGTTTCTAGGATTCAACCCGCGGTCTAACGCGTCATTCTTCCGACCCCCTTCCCAGCCCTCCTCTCCCGCCCCCGCGCCCCGTCCCAAACCCTAGCGCTGCCGCCACCTCTTCTCCTCGGCGCCGCCGCCCCTTCTCCCCAGCGCCGCCACCCCTGCCTGCATACCCGCGCAGCCCTCGATGCGACAGCTGGGGTTCCCTCGACGCGGTGGGTCCCAAACCCTACCTTCCTGCTCGCCCTCTTCTCGCAAGCATCGCCGACCCTGCCTGCGTTCCCGCGGCGCCCTCGATGCGACGGACAGGGCGGGGTCCTCTCAGCACCGAGGCTAGGTCGCCTCGGGCGGCAGCGGTCGGGAACCCTCGGCGTGGCGGTTGCCGGCTCCCCTTCGGCCCGACGTCGTGTCCGACCTCAGGTCAGTGGCCGGCTCTCCCTCGCATCCATGCTCGCTGCTCCTCACCGTACGCGCGTGCACCTCCTCCCTCTCCATTCCGATGTCAGGCCCATCCATCGCCCGTCGGAGCAGTTGCGGAGGTCGTGTCGTCCCTTCCCATCGATGTAGGGAGTGTTCTGCGGTTCCCCTTCTTGCTTCCTCTGGCTGCTTACCATGCAAATATGTGATTATTCTGGTGCTGTGCATGGCCTTTCTGCTGCGCGAATCCGTGTGAATCCTAGCGGCTCTTTATCATTACTTACTCCTCATTATTGTTTGGGATGTGTTGTGCATTACACTGAACGTGGTTCTCCTGTGATTGTTGAGGTGCGCGCTCTGCCATGGCATCCGTGACCTGAGTTCTGGGGTTGGCCATCGATACAAAGGTGAGCTGCCTGCTACTTCTTTTTATCAATTTAGAGTGATTCTGCGTTCAACTTAAGGATTGGATGTTAAGTGACTATAGCCTCTCCTCTATTTGTGCCTGCAGTGAGGATTGCTATTTCAATCGGCAAAATGTCAAGGTGAGTTTGCATCACCTTTGGTTTTTTTCTCATCCAGATGCTGTCGTCCTTGCCATTGTCCTATTTAGTTTGCTCCTTTGATATGGCTAGGTTTGCATAGTATGCCCTTTGCTTAAAAAAACGTCAAATGCCCCTTTGCTTTGCGAGCTCCATCGTTCTTTCTTTTATGTGTTTAGGTCATCTTAGCTATTGTATAGAGCATGATTGTTTTGTTAGGACAAATATCCTTAGGATTATCATGATAGCCTCCATTACTGTATCTTGCCAAGTCCATGTTAAGTTTCCCTGACAGAAAAAGGCACTTACATAGAAAGAACAGACAAAAGCAAATGTAGTACCCTAGGTTGAGATGTATGGATATAGATTTAGTCTCCAGTTGACATGTATACAACAACCAACATTTTAGTTCATGTCATGATAGGCTACGTTACTATACCATCGGATAGTATACAATCATATTAAAATTTTGGGGAAGATCAGTGTTGTGAGGTCACTTTCAAAATCTCAAGATCCATTAATATTAAAAGTAAGCTATTGCTACCTAATTTGAAATACCATCCAATGCTGATGCATGATTTTTGTGCAGTAGATTCTTATTTACTAATATTTGTAGTGTTGTCAGATATAGTTCTTTTTAAATTGTGCTTACATATTGGTTTTTCATGATGCGAGATGAAAGATATTTAGTTGTTGTCTTCTGATGCTTAGTATTGTTGCTATCTTCTAAACCTTATGATTGTTGTTGTCTTCGATGTATCCCAAACATTGAAGAGGTAAGATTAGCTTCGTATCTTGGCACATTAAATTGGATTTTAATTGGTTTAGCAGCTTTGGCTGTATTTATCAGGTTTTGTTTTTTGTTTCTAGACCATTTCCTGCTGAAAAAGGAAGGGTGCATTGATGTGAACTTTCTGCTGTTTCTTTTGCAAGGGTTTGCAAATGTAAGTTTATTCTTTCTATTTGCTTTAGGCTTCAATATTTTAATTTCATGTTTTGCCTTGGTGTGCTCTATTTATACAATGCAGAGAAAAGGCCCGTAAAGTATGCTTTCTCACATCTGTAGGTCTTATATATATAGGTGTTCTTCTTCCTCTACTCTTATTTTGTTATCTAACTTCCTCTATTTGGATAAGGTCAACAATTTCATATTTATTTTGTTAAATAAGCTACAACAAGCCTCTTAATATTTTCACTCATCTAACTTTCTTTCAAATAGTTATCTATTATGGCATATCACTCCAAGGAAAGATTGAGAGCTCACTTTACTGCCAACGGTGCTTAGCAAAGCTCCAGCCACACTTACGAAAAAAATACAATGTCACCAGAGACACCACATGGCAATGATGATACTATTTTTGCAAAGATAAACCTTGACCCACACTATAGGATCCATTTAATTTACATCATACATTGGTATCATGCATTTTTAATACTTGAGGCCTCCTTTCAATTTTTTTCTGCTCAATACAGTCTACTGCTAATCCTAGCGGATCTAAAGATGCAGCTGATAATTCTGCAATCAAGACACAAAAAGGCTAACACAAAGAAAGGGTTTGTCCTGCTAACATAAAGTTAGCTTTTTCATTACATAGCGAATAGTACCCTTACACTTAACATTATCCGTTGTTTTAGGTCCCGCTCCTCATCACCTAATAACAAAAGGATTACCAGGAAGCTGCTCCTTGATGAAGACATTGCAATGAAGATGATGGTTGGGTGGATGACATTGCCAAGCCTAGGTACTTCCTTGATACACACTCCTGATAAGACAGATTGATCAAATATAATTATGTTCTAAACGAGTACCAATAAATTACCAATCCTATGGTCTTACATAAATATTGTTTCTCTTCATTTGACATGTCCCTTATATTTGTTGATTCATATGCTGGTAGTTAAATCGGTATTCTAAATCAAACAATAGCCTAGGGAGCTTCGTTTTGAAGACAACTCAACTTATAACTTGCTCTGCTTGCAAAATTAATATATTCTTGAAAGAACGGCTTCTTCATGACTAAAATTAGGTTTATTACATATACATGGACACCTGGTTATGGTACTATAGAAGAGCGAACTAATACTTGTTCCTCAACCACTACTTTTACAGTTTAAGCGCCAACGCTTAGGAGGAAGAAAGGGATGGGCTCATTTTGCCTTGACACAGTTGCAGCCGCACTTCGACCCACGTGTGACCATTTGTTGTGCATATTTCAAATTCAGTTGTTGTAGAACCATCCATTATCTCACTTTGGGATACCTCATTGTTGTAAAATGTGATCTCCTACCTCATGTTTTAGTATCAATTAGACTGTTTTAGTTATTTCCACTCTTATTTGGATTAATATTCCAAGCTACCTCCCTAAATGTTTGTTAGCTACTAATGCTGATCGACATATTTGCATGAGACATCATCATGAATTTGGTTCTCAACATTCAGGTTGCTCTTTTATTTATGTTAGTTCTTCCTCTTTGGATTATCCTCAACATGTTCCACCTGCAAATAAATCTTTTAGGTCTTAATGCTATATAATTTTTTATATCACCTGTAATAGATTGTAATATCATGATATCCGAAATGCTGGCCGGACAGGCACCTCTAATGGATTAAGTGTTGCGATATGTTGTAGTTGTTCTTATATTTTTTTTATGGATTGAACAAGTGCTATTGACAATTTGTTAGTGTAATTTAATATTCAAAGTTTCTCAAGGCATGCATAGAACAATTGATTTCTTGATATTTATATTTGATTCTCAATATGATAGGGCGCGCGAAGTGCTCCGGATGGTCTAGTTAGATTTAAGAGGAAAAGATGCGCTGCATGTGCAGCCCACAAATGTATGACACGAGGAAATCCAAAATTGTAAACATGTACACTAAATGCAACGATAAGACGTGCATCAAGTGATAATAATGTTTTCTATTTTCAGGGATGGGGAACTACCATTGGTCGACTGTGGTGAGCCTATATAGTGATCAAGTGAAGCCAGCGTCATAAACACGTCATTCCCTTCGGTTATATATCCCCTTGATTTGAAATCACAACGAAACTATGAATTAGACTTCTACATATATCTTCACAATTAAAAATAATGTAAGGTATACTGCATGCCGTTACAGCCATGGACTGAGAAGAAACAGAAACAAAGGGATGGCGGGGAGCTGCAACTCATGCTCAATTTGTCGTTTCTTGGCATATACAATACTTTGTACAAACGTTTCTTCTGTTCTACCAGAATATTGGACCAACCAAATTCCGAGAGCTGCGCAATTGCCAATCTTATGCATCACGCATGTCAAACCCACATCACTGAGCATTTTAGTTGTGTGGTGCTTACTCCACACAGCAGGACCATCATTGCTCTGTGGCTACGTGCAAAATCAGTCAAGTCGCTAGAAAAATGGTCCTCCACAGGCACACTAACCTGCAAATTCGTACACTTGCACTATGGGCCGTGAACGTGTCGAAACTCTTCTCACAGTAACGGTGCTAGTCATTAATATCCTAGCCGTGCATCAATCAATACATAACTATTTATTATTACACGCTTATGACTTCAATAAGCCAAGAAACGAGGAAAACAAAATTCTGAAGGTAAGCTATATATAAATAAAACATTGTGACTCCGACATCGAAAGGAACGTATCAAGGCGTAATTCTATGCCGGAAGCTCTAGCTATGCGTAGCGAAGATCTCCATGGCCGCTGACTCAAGCATCATGTATGAACAGTACCTACAAATAAGAAGGCACTAGACCCTTGTCTACTCAAATACCACTCCGTTTCTGGATAACCAGATTGCTCAACACATGGCACTGGCTCCTGCTAATATCCGAAGTCTGAACTGCTTCCTATTTATACCCGCCAACCAACCATCAAACTGTGATCTATACTGGTTGTGCGAAATAAATAAGTAGAAAATTGAGCAAATCTCCAGATCAATGATGCAAGATGACATTAAAAAAATAAGTGTTGAATAGACTAATTATGAGAGAAAAACGAGCAATACTAGTAACCTAATATATATAGAAGTCATACATGCTGATTTGGGTACAAATATGGTCTATGGTATATCTCTGTATACCATTAATTTTGTACTATATTATCTGGAGGTAAAAAAGTGAGGCAAGACTGATTGTACTGTAAACTGACCCTGCAAGATGTGTAGTAGTCCGAGCTTAAACATCTTGCCCTTGGGAAAGTTCTTTTTTTTTGAAATGTCTAATATACATGGCCAAAGAAAAACGTTTAGTACTATAAAAACTTTCATCAGTATGGGTCAGGAGGAGTGGTTTAGTACTGCTCAACCCAACAAGTAATGAATGGCCGATGCTAACATGCAAGCCATTTAGTTGGCTATGCCGACCGGTACTAAATTGTTTTGCGTCCAAAAAATAAAGAAAAAAATTGAACCACCTGGTGGCCCGCACACGCATCACACGCGCAAAATATATGTGGCCACGAGGATTCAGAACCGCGACCTCTGGCCTCGTGCATTGCTCCCTTGCCATCCCTACGGTCGGTGTTATTGACCGGTACTAAATGGTTACGCCATTTTAGTACCGGGGAAAGACACCGATCAGTAATAAAATATGACTTTTAGTACTTAGTATTTTGAGTCAATACTATAATGGCTCCGCGAGCTTTCAAATTTAAATCCAGTACTAAAATGGCTCTATGCCACCTTTAGTACAGGTCATTAGTGCCCGGTACTAATTTACGCGAACGAATGTGAGTTTTTCTACTAGTGTCTTGATATTATGATACTAATGTTCGACATAAATACCATGAAAATGTGATCTGGTAAGTTAGAATGTTATGACACTGATGTGATTCGATAAGTAGTACATCATGTATTGTTAATTAGCTTCTTTAATCAAAATTTAGATGGATTTTGGAGTGATGAGTAGTGAAATTATTACAACGTATACATTTGATATATATGTATTGTATGTGAGAATTGTTGATGTTACTCGATATATATCCGCAATATTGTATTTCCAGTCGACCGCAGGTTCGTCCGCGAGCGGTCAATTTGTGTCCGAAGCACGTAGACGAAATCCTGCGACACCTGTCCACACACTGTCCATTCCCTTTCTCTCATTTTTTTTCCTTTCGGCTCCCCATCTCCTCCTCTTTTCCATTCTCTTTTCCCCTTATTTTCTCCACCCTAGACCCAGCAGCATCGGTAGGAGCAGCTCTCGCATCGCAGTATCCAAGAGGCTCGAGCTCCTCGCGCCGCTATCAGGGGAGCCGCGGTACGACGCGGCCATGGGTGATGGAGGAGGGGAAGGCCATTCCGCTGATTTTGACCTGAGATCCGGAGGGGCGGTTTCAGAGGAGGCGATGGAGGCACTGCACAACGGCGGCGAGATTCAGGCAACATACGCACAACCCAGCGGGGAAGCAGTAAGGGGACAGTGGGGCGAGCGACCACAGGATGCGCGAGCGGCGCCACTGGTGCAGGTCCTTGATGTGGAGGGTGCAGGTGCTAGTATTGTAGCCTGTGAGGCGCGGCGGCGAGACAGAGATGAGGAACGATTTGTGAGCTGCCACAGGCGGCAACCCGGCTGATTTGCAAGTTGCCATGGAGCAGCATGGTGACCAACGAGGGCATGTGGTTGGGATTTTTTAGCACGGCAGTGGAAGCTATCCTCAGTGAGCCCGCTGCTCCTTGCTTCCTTTCCTCTTCGCCATCTTCTCTTCTCACATGCCTTCCTCTAGATCAGGAGCTCACTAACAAGTTTTTGCTCATCCCATGGTCTTAACTTTTTTTAGGGAGCTAAGAGGCGGTGGTGGATCCATGTGAGGTGGACCTTGACAGCAAACACCATGAGACATTGAGCCACTGCCAGGCTTCCTGAATACATCCACTGTGTCCTCCATGAGGACAGCGATGGCCTCGGCCTCGGCCTCAATGAGCCAAGATGACCACCAGGGTTCGATGGGGGCGTGTTGCTGCTGTGCTTGACCGCGGTCGTGCTTGTTTTCATGTTGCGTCCTGCTGCTATGGGGATTGGATAGATTTCATCAGAGTACAGCTACCTTCTTGAGGTACTACTACATTTTTTCCCCTTTGGATTGCGCTCATGTATGCTGCTCTCATTTAGGCTTTTTTAACAGTATCTTATTTCTTGATTAGGCCTTTTGGTTTAGTGCATACAAATTAGCACTCTCCGACTTAGGTGTCCAACATAGATGAGCCAAGGAATGTCCATATTGTTTCTTAGTCGGAGAAACACTAGAGCCAAGGAATGAAATACGACTAATTAGCACTCTATTAGTTAGGCCTTATCTGATTCAAGGAATGTCCATTGTCCATATTGTTCAGTTTCATTAATTCTTGCTCTTCCAGGTGTAATGTTGAAGCATTTCGAATTTGTACAAGGGGGTCATGTGTATGCTGCTGGTGTTCATAAGACGATTTTCCTTCGAATCATCTGGTTCCTAATTCTTTTCTGTGCTAGGAGTTCTTGTCTGATAGCCCATTCCGTTAGAGTATATATTGCATCAGTACTTAGATGAGTGCCCGTTAAGTTTACAAATAGTGGAGTGGGTTAAACTAAACTCTGAACCCTAGCAAGAGACAGTATGACGCCGTTTTACAATTCAAGCAAAGACAGCTATCAAGGAGTAGTACACCAGTGTAGTATGATATATGATACTTGTCACTGCATCAACTAAAAGATTAACAGAAGTTTTCTATGGGTGCATTTGTTAAATAATCCTCGAAAGAAGATATAGTACATGAACATAATGTTTGCACTTATGTAAGAGTTTCATCCTACCAGCAAAAGCTACCGAGAAGAACAATACTTTAGACAGGAAAATTCAGTGTACTGCTGGACATTTTAATTTGCTAGCTTCCTATACTGAGTCTGAATAGCATTCAGTAGTTTGTTGCAAAACTGGATAGAAAGATATGTTTTTACGTACGATTAAACATAAAAGAGAATGGCCTGACAAAGATGTGCACTTACCTATCGAAACATTAGCTGCCAAGAAAGAAAAAAAATTATTGTTGTGGTAGGAATCATGATACAACTTGGAGTAAGGCATTAAGGATTAATATATATGACTTCTTATGTGATCATTGCTCTATTTCCATGTTGGTTGATCTGACTTATTAAGCCATGCGAGCATTTGCAGTCACTCTGTAGATGCTTGTGAGGTCAAGTATTGCAACACGATAAACTGTGTAGTTGGCCTAGTCAAGTGCATGCACTGAATATGTTGTATGTGTTGTACTGGTTTCCGAACTGAACCGGTGTATCATATAATTAAATTCCTCTAATTGTTGTCCTAGTATGCTTAAGAATTTTGAAAAAAAATTATGCTAAAATATTGGCTATGTGTTATGCTTAACAGTTCCCACTATTTTTTGAATTGATGATACTCTGCGTTCTGATTATGTGGCTCGCTGCAGCTACTATTTGCTGGTGCACTCAAGCCAGCGCTTACAGCAAGCCCAAAAAAAGGCAGACAAAAGAAGTACAAGCGAACATGCCCATTAACTGGTTAATGTTTTGCTTATTTAATGATCATGAGCCAAAATTTTACATAATTTCTAATGCATTGCCTTTGATCTACACAGGCTTATTTAATGATCAATTTCATGAAGTACCCTTTGTTTACCATTTGTTTAATTCTGTCAATCTTATAAATGCTTTCTAGGAAAAGTATTCTAAAGTAGTTTTCTATAAAACTTGTGTACTTTTTTTATAGATTATTTCTTGAAGAAATTCACATTACCACATGTTTTTATTGAAAATCTTTATCTTAAAATGTTATCTACATAAGGATTTGAATTTAGGTTTGTAGAAGAGTTATTAATAAAAGTTATAAAGAAAAGTTTTGCTGATAAGTTATTCATCAAAGTTCAGTAAAGATTTTACTCTAAAAAAGTTTCTTTACAAAACTATTATGAAAGTGTTCTGGGTGAATGATTTTTGTGTACAACTGTAGTTATGACATTTGGCTACAGTTGTTTATAATACTTGTGTCAGTAAATATTGCATAGTTTTTTCAAGGAAAGTTTATATAATGAAAGTTATATGGATGAAGTTTTTCATCACAAAAATGATGTATAAAGTTCTTCTAAGAAAATTTTAGGTAAAAACTTAATTTATGAAAATTATAAACAAAAGTATATGTAGAAAATAATTGATTTAAGTTAAAAAGTATCTTAGTTAATGTTTTTGTGAAAAGTTTTGTTTGAAGCATTTTAGATAAATCTTTCGATCGATTTTATTTTGATAAGTTGTGTAGAAGAGTTTATGGAAAAACATTCTGTGGCTAACTTTGTTGAAAATATTATATGGAAATATACGTGTAAAATAAGTTATATAATAATTTTGTTAATTATTATATACTCTTCTGAACAGAAAATTATATTCTGCAATGATACAAAAGTTAGCAAGAAACTTTTTTGTCAAAAAAATTGTTTAGAAAAGTTCAGTAGACAAGTTCTCTAATAAAATGTTTCATACAAAAGTTCACTATAGAAGTTCTGTTAAAATGTCCTATAGAAACTTCTATAGCGAATTTATGTAGAAAAGGTGCTAGAATTTGTATAATGTTTTTGGCTTCCCTTAACATAATACTTCAAAATAACTATGTATAACTATAAAATTTATGGGTTCTGCAGCTTATTGGTTATGCCTTAGAGCAATTTGAAGGGCATTGAGATGCGTTATGGGCTTATGGCTTATCCTTACTTCAATTTATTTTCTTCCATCTATTGTGATGAACTGATGATGTGAATTGGAGTGAGAGCACAAGAGTAAAGCAGAAGGGGAGTGATGCACGTATGCAGGCATAATCTGTGCAAGGAAATGCTCAGGGGGGCAGTGAAGTTGCTGATTAGCTGAAGGTAAAGTACCTTTTTTATACGCTTGTCCAGTTCAGGTGATTCCGGTATTATTAGAGTAAAAGCAATGAAACAAGGTAGTCTTCTAGCAAGATATGTGGATTTTGCAGCTAGGATAGATATGGATAAAGGTTTTGGATCTTATAGTCTATGATAACTTGCAAGTGTTATATAGAGAAATGTGTAGTAAACTTGTGTGCAAAAGTTTTTTAAGATTTTTCTATGTAACTTTTTGAAGAAAAGTCAAGTACAAACTATCTGTAGACAAGTTTCTTAGAAATTTTATATAGCAAACATACATAGTAAAAGTTTTTTGTATAAGTTTTTTAGGAATACTTTTCTGTATAGTTTTTTGAATGAACGTCATGTAGAAATATTTTGTAGAGAAATTTCCTGGAAATATTATATAGAAAAAACATGTAGTAAAAGTTGTGTGCATAAGTTTTTAGAAATGTTTTTTTTGCTGTATAACATTTTAAAGAAAAGATACGACGAAATTTGGTAAGTTTTATGTATATGTTTTTTAAGCAAAACAAGTTACATATTTTTATTACATAGCAAATCATTTAATACATATCTTTACAATTTTGTTTTTTTCTTAGTTAAATATTTTAATTCAAACATAACTAGCACTACCACATAAGTTTGCACATATACGTATATCTTAGTTAGATTATAAAAAGTACACTAGTCTCCAAATTTATATTTTTTATCAGGTCCAGAAAGGCAGTAAAAGGTCCTATTGTGGTGCAAGTGGGGGGAGGCTTTTATGTGTTGCTGTTAGATCAGCCCGAGAATACTGCAGGCTGTAAATTTTATATTTTTTATGAAACATTTTGTTTTCTAAACTTTTTAGTTGAAATTAGCTTTTATTTGACTTCCCCCACCCAATTAGTTCACCCATTCTCCACGGTCCCGAATAAAAAAAAAGAGAATTTTGGAGTCCAGAAAGAGAATGGCTTGAAAATCAGGCTCAAAAGTCGAAAAATTTAATGGCGGGGCGGAAGTCTGGCTCTAAACCGTGGAAAAAATGCGCAGTATGTTGGTGGACAGGCGGAAATGAGATTTGTTGGTGGGAATTCTAAAAAGGGAATGAATTGGGGCGCTGGGAGGAAACATTCCTTTTCTGGGCTGTCCGTGAGTTGGCCGCACGGTTCCTTCCGTGCGGTCGACCGTAAACAAGAGGCGCCCATATATATATCCAAATAAATATTCTTGAGCGCCATATTATCCATGCCCGATTCATCCTATGTACGATATTGATTTGTATTAGTAACCGAGCAATCCGCATTCGTATCTGTATATTTGACATCTATCTTAGTCCAACTCCCGATAATGCAAATGAAAATGTGAAACAATTATTAGGACATTTCATAAGTTGTCTCTGGCCTACAACCAGGAGGGAAGCTCCGCATCAGTTCAACTTTTCTGTGGGAGATTTGAAGCCCGAGAACTGATCCTGATGGCAAACTACAAACACATACTAGTCGCTAAGATACGTGTTCCCGATGCCACTAATTCCTTACGAACTGAAGTCCATGGGGTGAGATAGAAAAGGAACGGTCCAGACAAGATAATATAATTTAGAAGGGAAAGGAGCAAATGAATGATGGCAATATGTAAACTGTGGCCCCAACCCTACACACGCCGCACACACGGACACACGCACACCCCCCGCCGCCGCCCCCGCCCCGCCCCGCTGCCCCTGCCTGCTGTCGCCGCCGCCCCCGCCCCGCTCGCGCGCCCCTGCCCCGCCCGAAGCCGCCGCCGCAGCCCCCGCCCTGCCCGCGCTCCCCCGCCCCGCCCGCCGCCGCCGCCGCCGCCCCAGCCCTGCCCGCGTGCCCCCGGCAGCCCGGCTCCGCCGCCCCGGCCCGCTGCCGTTGGCGCCGGCGCGCCCCCGCCCCGACGAGCCCGACGCCAACGCCGGCCTCCGCCTCGGTCGCCCTCCCGTCTTCCCGCCGACGTCGTCCTCCAGCAGATCTGTCACGTCCCGCTCCGCCTCCTACTTGTAGCGCTGAATACACTGATGCTTATATATATATATATATAGGAATGGATGAATGAATTTTGATTTATCAAGGAATGCTAGCATATTTTCAATCTTGGTCAAAAATTTGGACAATGCATGTGGTTGTTGTCCTTCGTGCCGTTGTTTTTTGCAGGATGGGGTTTCAGTAACCTCCCAGTGCCGTTGTTTTTTGCAGGATGGGGTTTCAGTAACCTCCCAGTGCAAGGGAGGTGCTGCCGAAATTTTTATTTGACAAAATTTTGTTTTTATTTTAGGGAGAGTGTAGCACCTTCTTCGGCTTGTAGATCTGCCGCACGCCGTTCTCCGCCGCCTGCACCGACACGAGCGTCCCCGACTAGCCCGTCGTCGAGCCCGTAGGTGAGCACGTCAAAGATCTTTTCATATCGTGTTCGTAGGTCACGTAACCTAGTTAGGCGTCTCCCGTTCGAAAAAGATACGGTTGTGAATATGCGAATCTTTGCATATGTCTAACCGTATCTGTTTCGAATTGTCCACGTTTTTTGGACCGTGAGTGGATATACACTGGCCGTTCAAGTAAAGGTGAGTGTACAGATGAATGGATTGTCAAGACTGATGCGTTCTTGAAGCAAGCTTTTGCCAATGCGAAAGGGACGCCTTCCACTTTCTGTCCATGTGCAGTTTGTGAGAACCGTAAGCGCCAAACACAAGAGGTCATGGGTAAACATCTCGTTAGGAATGGATTTACGGAGAACTATACCCGATGGACACGTCATGGTGAGGCCGTGGATCGTGTGAGAGACGAGGTCGTGAGGCAGCGCATCCAGGATTTTAATGATGATGCCGGGGTAGAGGACATGTTAGATGACTATGGTGAAGCACACTTCAACGATGTACCTAGGGAGGAGGAGCCGGAGGCCACTGCAAAGGCTTACTATGACATGTTGTCAGCGGCACAACAACCTCTTCACTTGCATACTACGGTTTCTCAATTGGATGCCAATGCACGTCTGTTGGCCGTCAAGTAGCAGTTTAGCTTGGGTCGAGACGCCTTTGATGTCATCCTGACAGTTTGTGGCGGCCTGCTTCCGGAAGGTCACATTCTGCCAAAGAACATGTACACAACACAAAAACTTCTTAATGCACTTAAAATGCCATATCAGAAGATACATGCCTGTCCGAATGGCTGCATCTTATTTAGGAAAGAATATGCGGAAGCAAAGCACTGTCCAAAGTGTGAGGCGTCTAGATTCATGGAGGTAGTCGGTGGTGATGGGAAAAAGAACCAAAGTACAATCCCCGTGAATATCCTACGGTACCTTCCACCTATACCGAGGATCCAATGGATTTACATGACCGAGGACTCTGCGAAACAGATGACATGGCACAAGAGTGGTCGTCGATACAATCGTGATAAGCTCGTACATCCATCCGATGGTGAAGCATGGAAACACTTTGATGCGATTCATCGTGACATGGCTCTAGAGGCTCGGAATGTACGTGTTGCGTTGGCAACAGATGGGTTCAATCCTTATAGAATGACGGCTGACCCATTCTCTCGTTGGCCCATGTTCGTGATCCCTCTCAATCTCCCCCCCGGCGTCCTCTTTCAACGGCAGAACATATTTTTGTCGTTAATTATTCCTAATTACCCAGGGAAAAAGATGAGTGTGTATATGGAGCCTCTCATTGATGATTTGGACCGTGCTTGGAAGGAAGGTGTATGGACATACGACCGAGCTACAAAAACAAACTTCAAAATACATGTCCTTTACCAGTACTCCCTGCACGACATGCCGGTGTATGGGATATTCTGCGGCTGGTGTGTTCACGGGAAGTTCCGATGTCCAATATGTAAGGCATCTCTGAAGTTTATCTGGTTGACGAAGGGTGGCAAATATTCATGCTTCGGCAAACATCGTCAATTTCTCCCTCTTGACCACTCATTCAGACGAGATATCAAGAACTTCACGAAAGGTGTCAGGGTTGAAGACCCTGCACCAGAGCTGATGACAGGTGTGGAGGTTCGCGCACAGTTAGACGCTATTGAGGTCGGGGAGGATGGTGCTTTTGTGGGATATGGTGAGCAACATGCCTGGACTCATAAGTTGGGCTTGTGGAAGCTCCTGTACATGCAAGATCTCTTGCTTCCACACAACATTGATGTAATGCACACCGAAAAAATCTTGCCGCGGCACTTTGGGGTACAATCATGGAAATTCCTGATAAAACCAAAGACAATGTCAAGGCTAGAGTGGATCAGAAGCGGATATGCAATCGACCGAAGCTAGAGATACCGCCTCCCAGGGACGGCAAAACATGGAAAAAACCTAAGGCTGATTTCGTCCTCACGAGGGACCAAAGGAAGGAAGTGCTACGTTGGTTCGAAAAGTTAAAGTTCCCTGATGGGTACGCAGCGAATTTGAAGAGGGGGGTGAACTTGTCTACTCTACGAATCAACGGGCTCAAGAGTCATGACTACCACATATGGCTTGAGCGGCTTCTTCCGGTCATGGTTCGAGGCTATGTCCCCGAGCATATCTGGCTAGTGCTGGCAGAGTTGAGCAATTTCTTCCGCCAGCTTTGTGCTAAGGAGGTCTCCAAGACTCTGATTGCAGAAATGGAAAAACTTGCACCCGTGTTGCTATGCAAGTTGGAGAAGATATTTCCACCGGGTTTTTTCAACCCGATGCAACATATGATTTTGCACCTTCCGTATGAGGCACGAATGGGGGGCCTGTGCAGAACCGTTGGTGCTATCCAATTGAGAGATGTCAAAAGGTTCTTCGAACCAAATGCAAAAATAAATGCAAAATTGAAGCTTCTATTGCAGAGGCATACATTCTAGAGGAGGTGTCAAACTTCACAACAAAATACTATGCTGACAACCTTCCTAGCGTGCACAATCCACCGCCTCGTTACAATGTTGGTGAAGTTGAATTGAACCTCAGCCTTTTCCGAGGGCAACTGGGAAGTGCAAGTGAAGGCACCAACAAAAACTTGACAAATGGAGAGTGGCGGGCTGTCATGCTATATGTGCTCACCAACCTATCCAAAGTTGAGCGGTACATGCGGTAAGTTCACAACAAACTTGTTCTCGAGTACCTAGTCACTATTCTGCATCCAACACTCTTGTTTGTCATTCATACAGGGAATTTCTTCAGCGGTTCTGGCATAATAGGAGGGATCCTACCCCGCATGAAGTTGATAACCTTCTTAGACAGGGCGCTGGAAATTCCAACCCTGATTTCATTTCTTGGTTCAAACGGAAGGGTCAATCCGATGGGTCTATGAGTGCCGAGTTGATACAGGTTGCCGATGGTTGTGCGTACAAAGTCAGCTCTTTTACCGCATATGACGTGAATGGTTATCGTTTTCGCACAACAAGTCATGAGCAGAGGATGCCTAATCGAAGGACCACAAATACCGGAGTCTATACTCCAGGCCTTGATGGGGTCGATTACTATGGGAGACTTGAAGAAATATATGAGCTTAATTTCGGTGGAATCAAACCTCTTAATCCTATTATCTTCAAATGACATTGGTTTGATCCCTCCGTGGTGAGACGAACCCCTAATCTGGGGCTAGTCGAAGTTAGACAGTCATCTGTCTTACCCGGATACGATGTCTATATTGTGGCTCAACAGGCCACCCAAGTTTATTATTTGTCATACCCATTCAAAAAAGACAAAAGACTTGAGGGTTGAGATGTTGTATACAAAGTGTCGCCTCGCGGTAAACTTCCAGTCCCAAACAATGAAGATTATAACATAGATTCAAACACCTATGATGGAGAGTTCTTCCAAGAAAATGGGCTAGAAGGGTCTTTTGAGATAGACTTAACCCAAGCGGTCGGAATGGATTTAGACTCAGAAATGTTTGTTGACGAGGACACTGGAGATGTGGTTAAGAATTCCAAGGACTTGGAGTTACTAGAGCGATTACAATTAGGCAATGACAGTGACGACGACATTCCTCCTCCTTTGGAGGACGAGCATGAACATCTCGAAATGTACGATAGTGATGATGCAGCCGTTGATCCAGATAATCCTGATCCAGATGATTATTTCTAATAAATGTACGAGCTTTTTTATATACTGTGTTGGTTCATATTTTTTATATATTACATCTCTTTCTAATAATTTATGTTGGTTCATATTTTTTATATATTACATCTCTTTCTAATAATTTATGTTGCTTCATATTTTTTATATATTACATCTCTTTCTAATAAATGTATGTTTTTTGTTGATTGCAGGTTATTTAACCAAGATGGTGGGTGGGAGCGGTGCAATGAGGACGTCATGTCGCTCTACCGCAGGCTCAAAGATGGAGGGTCCGATGCAGCTGAGTCGTCCGGTGGCCAGGGTAGGGGACGAAAGAAGGGCCGAGGCAGGGGGCGAGGCAATAGGCGACAGCGGACCCCTGTACCTTCGTCGTCTTCGACCGAGGAGGAGTTTGTTCCTTCGGCGGAGGACTGACGGGCCGCGGAGGAAGACAAGCGCGAGGACGAGCAGCACGGGGCCGAGGAGCACGGTGCTGAGGAGCACAGGGCCGAGGACAAGCAGCACGAGGCTGAGGAGCATGGGGCCGAGGAGCACAGGGCCGAGGACGGGGAGGTAGCAGAGGGGTCAACCTCCTCTGAGTTGTCGGCCCTTTGGCAGCGAGGTCCCTCACAACTCCCGAAGCGACCGATACCCATGGAGCAACGCCCTGTAGTTGCACCTGTTGGCAAAAGGCAAGTAATTTTAGATGTTATAAGTACCTTATCCATTTCATATGTTGAAAATAACAATATGAACTAACAATTTATCTTAATCACTTGGCCAGGAGTTGGATGGTTGTCACCCCGGGCGCTGCACACGACCGCAAAGTCAACGACATTCTGGGTCTTCTATGCAGGGAGTTGTTTCCGGGTCTGGTTCAGATTGACGACAGGGAGGAGCCAGCCTACACCTTTGACCACTACGTCGCCGCTCACGATGCTGAGGATCGGGAAGCTAGGAGGTTCGCCAATAAGGCTGAGCGGGTAAAGGCTGAGCTGTGGGTTAGTATTTGCTGCACTACATTGCTCAACACATCACATTGATTGAACAATCTACAAATAATCACAGGATACATCGCGTATATATGCAGGACTTTTAAACATGCGCGCCGGGAGAGGAGGCGAGGGCGGCTGTTGTGGCACATACAGCCTGTGTGAAGCTCGTGAAGGTCTTGCACTACGAGTCGCGCGTCCAGGCCGTCATTGATTATTATGCTGCACTCAAAATCTCCGTGAAGAAACACCCCGCAAGACAAATGAGGTTGACCCGGGAGCAATACATGGCGGTATGAAAATCGATTATATTTTAAGTACTTTGAATTAAATCTTGTTATATGTCGATACAATCTTGAATTCAATCTATATGTCTTGTAGGAGATTCCGTGGTGGTGCGCCATGCATCCTCGGTGTTGGGAGGTGATAGTGGACAAGTGGGTCAGCCCCGAGTGGGAGGAGCAGCACACCCTTTGCCGGGAGCGGCGTTTGCTGATGCCAGGTGTACCACACCATCAGGACAGCCTTAGCCTCGACGAGTATCATGCAAAATGGGTACGCCTCGTCATTTCTAAATTTGCTCACTCAATTCTGTATAATTACTAATCTTACTCTTACTGTTTATTTTCTTAGTCGTCGTCACATAGTGGTGCGCCTTGCAACCAGTTCATGATGTTTACTTTGGCCCACAAGGGCAAGGCGACCTCCGACGTCCAGTACAACCCGGAGGACCCGCCCTCGGCATACAGCAATGCCAGCGTCCACAGTCGCCTCACTGCATACATAGAGGTGGCGAGGGAGGTCCATGGGCAAGACTTCGATCCGACCGCCCACAACATTGATGGAGAAGTGGTCATGAGGGCGGGAGGAGGCAAGAAGCATGGGCGGTACTTGATCGGCGACAGCACCATCGACACGGCCGCTACCCCCACACTCTCCCAGATTCAAGCCAGGAGCACGGACTCTTCCCCGGCCATCCGCCAACCTCTTCCCGATTCACACTTCGGGATGCAAGCACTACAGGTTATTTCTGTTTTGTTCATCATACGTGCAGTTTATTTACGTTTGTAATGTATTGTAACAATCTAATTGAATATTGCAGACTCGGTTGGATGAAGAGAGGAAAAGAAGGGAGCACCTGGAGTTGCAGGTGCAGTGGATGCAGGTGGTGGAGGCTGAGAAACAGAGGAAGATTGAGGAGATGGAGCAGTGGCAGCAGCAGATGTATGCCTACATGCAGACCATTGGTGCGCGGGTGGGTGGAGGTCCACCGCCGGTGATGCCACCCCCGCCTCCACCACGTGTTCCCATTTCTCCCGTGAGTCACTTGAGAACCTTATAATTTCATTTCACAACTCATTCCTATCGTAAATCTTGTATCACACCCTCATAATCTCTTTTGGGCAGGCTCCTGGTTCGGCGGCGTCAAATGACGGCCCTCAAGATGAAGACATTGCGACGCGGGCGGTTAGATCGCTGTTCAGACCCCCTCCTCAGTGAGTTGGTCCAAAATGTGAACGTTTGTGAATATTGGTGGTTTTGTGTCGTTACAGATGGTGTACCTTGAACGTTTGGATGGTTTAGTGACTTATATATGTTTGTCGAACTGCCTGTGATGTTTACTATAGATTTATGGTTGTGGAAGGTTATATATATATATATTTATGAACTGCATGTGATGCTTATTATAATATATATGAACTGCCTGTAATGTTTGTTTTGAGGGGTCCTTTTAACGTTAAAAATGAATAAAAATAGGGGTAGATTGGCCGCTTTGCTGAGTATTACACTCGGCAAAGGGCCTGTTTGCCGAGTGTTTTGGCATTAACACTCGGCAAACATGCAGTTTCTGTCATTTCTGGAACAACATTTGCTGAGTGTTTTTGCCGTAACACTCGGCAGACTTTGAGGCTTTGCCGAGTGTTAAAGCCAAAGCACTCGGCAAACAAGTGGGCAGCCCGTAGCAAACCCACTTGTTTGCCGAGTGTGGGCCTCTGACACTCGGCAAAGCCGGGAGTCTTTGCCGAGTGTAACACTTGGCAAAGCCGGGAGTCTTTGCCGAGTGCAACACTCGGCAAAGGTTCCCTACAAACCTAGCAGACGGCCACGAACGCTGTCGCGCCGTCCACGGCCGTCTGTTAGTGCTTTATTTTGCCGAGTGTCTCCTTTAGCACTCGGCAAAGACTTTGCCGAGTGCCCGATAAAAAACACTCGGCAAAGGCCGCCTTTGCCGTCACCTAATTTGTCATGAGACCAAAGACTTTGCCGAGTGCCTGGGGCACTCGGCAAAAAGCTGGTTTCCCGTAGTGGTATCCTGAAGATGCGGTTTGCTTCATGGAAATTAAATGAGAGATATCACATAAGTGTACAGCTACCGCAAACTTTGGGGTTGTCTAGGACAATATATAATCCATGCATAGGGGTTGGTTGCATCCATGATGATCTAATAATTGAGCCTGCTTGTGTCCTGCAGGCTGCAGCTGAGTACTCCCTCCGTCCCTAAATATAGGTCGTTTTCACTTCCCAAGAAACATCTTTGACCAAATATATAAAAATATATATTAATATTTATGACACATAATAAATATCATTAGATAGATATTTGAATCTAGTTTTTTAATAAATTTTTTTGGAGATTAAAATTTTGCACATATTTTCTATGAATCGAAGCAAAGTCGTGGTACGAAAACCAATGGTGATAGTTATTTAGGGACGGAGGGAGTACAAGTAAAAAATTAGCACAGAAAACTTTCATCAGCCCATCTGCTTCCTCCATGCCCTTGATTTTTGTCCGCCAAGCATTCGATCGAGGCACTCGGAAGGCATATTAAGGCAGCTCCAACAAGGTAGCAGCTAGGAGTAAGCTCCTTCCTACCTGAAGAAGAGACAACAGCTAAAATCACCGCGCTAGCGAGTCCTGAAGAGCTATACTCGCACGCTGTCTAATGCTATTTATAACATTCACCTCGCTAGTGCACTGGTTCCCAAGCTCTGAATACCTCCGCTGCTTTAGGCTTTTGGGCTTTTCTGTTTTCTCACTCCTCCATATCAGCTGGCGATTTCTACTTCTCATTGGAGGCACCCTTAGATGCTCTGGTTTGTCGAATGAGGTTTCTGCCGTATTGCCCGTGGTCAACAGAGGACATTTATGTAGAACAGAATTTCAGGCGTACGTTGCTGACGCCGCAGATGCATGGTTAACAGGATAAATCCTTTTCTTTCATGCCAAGACGTCATGCATGGAACTATGGAATTACTAGACTGAAGAGCAATCTTTGGCAAAAAAATTTCACCAATGTCGTAACAGTTTTGTGAAATGTAATAAAGAAAAATCAAAGTGCATGCACACTAACCGTTTGGATTACGATTTTTGTGTCTTTTTTCAGGCCACGCACTAGTTTGCTTCGGAGTGAATTTTCCATCCGACGTATACCAAGGCGAAAATGATGCCCAAGGTCATGCTTGAGGCCAGTCTCAGTGCAGAGATTCGCTATACGGTTACCTAGACAAAAAACTAGGTATCTGTGCCAAAAGAGTTTTATGGTGATGAAACTACTCTCACATCCCATAAAACTCTTTCTTCTCTTTTCTATGTCATATCAACATATTTAATGTCATAAAACTTTCCATGAAACACCATTGAGACTGGCCTAACAAATTCCACTCATTCTCTCCGTGTGCGCTGAGCTACAATGGAAACCATTGTCTGCAAGATACAGAACAGATGCCTGATGTTGCAACTCCTCTGACGAAGCTTCTCCCGGCCGAGACTGCTATGGTGGTCCGACGACCGGTGTTATCTTTTACGGCTAAGGTCACCAAGCAGACCACGCCAGGCCTCCTCCGCACTTCACCACCCCGACGGCGTACACGGAGGGCCATTACTTCACACCGTGACGCAGTGCTCGGTTGGCAGCCAAGTCCAGATGTCGGGCCACGCGGCCGGAAATCCAAGCGCAAAATGTGATGATGAGAAAAATTGGGCTCACCAGCGAGGAAGTGCAACCAGATGCGGCTGCAATTCACTGCTACAGCGAGACATTCGTGCAGCCAATGTTGAAGACAACTTCTGAGGCGCTTGACGCCCTTCTTTTGGTCGGTGTCCCTGCTGCCCTGACGGTGAAGGGGGACATGGAGCCTTGAGGGGCTCGGGTTGGGTTACTAGTCGCTCATTTGTTTCTTATGTTAGCACAACACATACTTGTATGGAACGTCCGTGGCCTAAATTCGAGGGCGCGGCGTTAGGTCGTTAGGGACTTGGACGCTCAGGAACACATATCTCTGCTCTCGCTGCAGGAGACTAAGCTTGATGTCTGTACGAATGATCTGGTAATGGAAATGCTTGGGGCTGGCTTTGACTATTTTTATCTCCCTGCTTCACATACTCGAGGGGGGGGGGGGGGGGTGCTCCTAGCCTGGCACACAGACACATGGGATGTATCTAATTCCTCTTTACTCGATTAGTCGCTAACCTCTAAGGTGCATCTTCGTGACACTGACCAAGAGTGGTGGATCTCCTGTGTTTATGGGCCGCAAACTGGTCCTGACAAGGACCTCTTTCTTCAAGAACTGCGTAATGTTAGAATAGCTTGCGGCGACTTGAACCTTATTCATTCGGCCACAGATAAGAATAATGCTAACCTCGATAGGCGGATGATGGGCAAATTTAGAAGATTTCTTGATGACACTGCACTTCAAGAGTTACATCTCCATGGCAGATTATACACATGGAGTAATGAGCGAGCCTCTCCAACTCTAGCTCGTATTGATAGATTTTTCGTGACTGAAGATTGGGCGCTGGCCTTCCCTGATTATCCTCTATGTGCCCTACAGACGGAGTGCTCGGACCACGCCCCTCTTTTGCTCCAAACATCTTCTGTCCTAAACACGTTCGGACATTTCCGATTTGAAAACATTTGGCCCAGGTACGAGGGTTTTCTAGAACTGTTGAAACTGCTCGGGTCTGCCCCCTGACAGACGCGGATCCCTTCCATGTTTTGGATTACAAGTTAAGAAATACAGCAATTGCACTCAAAAGATGGAGCGCAAAACATGTAGGGAATATCACACTACAGTTGGCGATTGCTAGGGGAATTGTACTTCGGTTGGATGCTGTGATGGATATACGGCATCTCCTCCCCCACGAGCAGGCTTTGCGGCAGAAGGCTAAGTTGCACGATTACACGTCACCGTTCACGCCTGACTTTTCTTGCCGAAGGGGACCCAAACACTAAATTCTTTCATCTCCAAGCATGTCACCGCAGCCGCCGCAACCATATTCATAGCCTGCAGGTAAATGACATTGAGGTGGTTCACGATGAAGCAATGGCAGAGGCGATCTTTACTCATTTCGATCTGATACTAGGAACGCCTGGTCACCAGGATTTCTCTCTTGACTGCCATGTGCTGGGCATTCGCACGGCTGACCTCCAAGAACTGGATTTTTGTTTCACCGAGGAGAAGATTCACAAAACCATTTTGGATCTTCCATCTGACAAAGCACCGGGCCCAGACGGTTTTACTGGAGTTTTTTTCAAGACAACTTGGCATATTATAAAGGAGGATATCATGAGGGCATTTCATGCTCTGTGGTCAATGGATGGCAGAAGTCTTTACCTTCTCAACCAAGCATATATGGTTTTAATCAAGAAGAAGGATCTGGCACTTGGTATTGGAGATTATCGCCCCATAAGCCTTATTCATGGCTTTTCTAAGCTTTTCACAAAGGTTTTGGTGAACAGACTCTCCCCCAAGCTACTGGAATTGGTGTTGGATATGTTCCAAATTCCACACCCACGACATAGGCCGGGCTTCTGCCGAAGCGCAGCGGAGGCCCGTCGCCGGAGGCTTGGGCCGTCGCCATGATATTTTGCAGGAGGTGTTGCAAGAGAAAACTTCTGCGGCCCTTTGGCTCAAACTGGAATCGATCTGTATGTCCAAGGATCTTACCAGTAAGATGCATATGAAGATGAAGCTGTTCACTCTGAAGATGAAGGAGGAGGACTCGGTGATGAGCCACATCGCCGATTTCAAAAAGATCGTTGTTGACCTAGTGGCGATGGAGGTGACGTATGATGATGAGGACTTAGGTCTTTTACTGTTATGTTCATTGCCAAATTCGTTTGCTAATTTCCGTGACACCATACTTTTGAGTCGTGATGAATTGACCTTAAAGGAAGTTTATGAGGGGCTCAAGTCCAGGGAGAAGATGAAGGGTATGGTTCAGGCAGACGGGTCGTCGTCCTCCAAGGGCGATGCGTTGCATGTGAGAGGACGATCTGAGAATCGATCCTCCAACAATGGAAACGATCGTAACAAGAACTTTGATGGCAGAAGCCGTTCCAAGTCGAAAGCTCGGAACAATAAGAAGTTCTGTAATTACTGCAAGCTCACGAATCATAACATTGAGGATTGCAGGAAGCTCCAGTATAAGGAGAAGATGAAGAAGAATTCTGATGGTAAGGTCTCTGTTGTCTCTGCAGCTGTTGATTCTGATTCCGGAGATTGTCTGGCTGTTCTCGCTGGTTGTGTTACTGGTCATGATGAATGGGTTCTGGATTCTGCATGTTCGTTTCATATCTGCACTAACAAAGATTGGTTTAGTTCATATAAGCCCGTGCAGCAAGGAGATGTAGTGCGGATGGGGGATGATAACCCACGTGAAATTGTGGGCATCGGCTCTGTTCAGATCAGGACGCATGATGGCATGACACGTCTTATTGAAGAATGTAATTTATCTTACTATGCTTTGAGTTGTGCTGAACAGGTGGAGAATGTTCATGAGCCAGCGACATATAGAGAAGCTGTTAGCTGTGGTGACAGTGAGAGCTGGGTTTTAGCTATGCATGAGGAGATGCAGTCACTTGAAAAGAACAACACATGGGAAGTTGTACCATTGCCTAAGGAGAAGAAGACCATCCGATGCAAATGGATCTTCAAGAGAAAGGAGGGTTTATCTCCAAGTGAGCCTCCAAAGTTTAAGGCAAGGTTAGTTGCAAAAGGTTACAGTCAAATTCCGGGTGTTGATTATAATGATGTATTCTCTCCAGTTGTAAAACACAGTTCGATCCGTACTTTCTTTAGTATTGTTGCATCACATGATCTTGAGCTTGAGCAGTTAGATGTGAAAATTGTATTTTTACATGGAGAGCTAGAGGAGGACATATACATGGACCAGCCGGAAGGGTTCATAGTGCCAGGCAAGGAGAAGCATGTGTGCAAGTTGAAGCGATCCTTGTATGGTTTAAAACAGTCCCCTCGTCAGTGGAACAAGAGGTTTGATTCATTTATGCTGTCACACAGTTTTAAAAGGTCGAAATTTGATAGCTGTGTCTACATCAAACATGTTAATGGATCACCTATATACTTGCTGTTATATGTTGATGATATGCTGATTGCTGCCAAGAGTCAGATAGAAATCACTAAGTTGAAGAAATTGTTGAATAGTGAGTTTGACATGAAAAATCTTGGTGCTGCTAAGAAAATTCTTGGTATGGAAATTAGTAGACATAGAAAATCTGGTTTGCTATTTCTTAGTCAACAAAATTATATCAAGAAAGTTCTTCAGCGTTTCAACATGACAGATGCTAAAGCTGTTAGTACCCCCATTGCATCTCACTTTAAGTTGTCAGCTGCACAGTGTCCTAGTACAGATCAGGAGATTGAATACATGACAAAGGTTCCTTATTCTAGTGCTGTTGGGTCTTTGATGTATGCCATGGTTTGCTCTCGTCCAGATTTATCATATGCTATGAGTTTGGTTAGTAGATATATGTCTAATCCTGGTAACGAACATTGGAGGGCAGTTCAGTGGATTTTCAGGTATCTCAGAGGCACATCAGATTATTGTTTAAAGTTTGGAAGAACAGATAAGGGGCTGATTGGTTATGTGGATTCAGATTATGCTGCTGATATGGACAGAAGAAGATCACTTACTGGTTATGTGTTTACTGTTGGCAGCTGTGCTGTGAGTTGGAGGGCTACGTTACAGACAGTTGTTGCTTTGTCTACTACTGAGGCAGAATATATGACTATTTGTGAAGCTTGCAAGGAATTGGTTTGGCTGAAAGGTTTATATGTTGAACTGTGTGGGGCTGAATCTTGCATTACATTATATTGTGATAGTCAGAGTGCTATTTATCTTACTAAAGATCAGATGTTCCATGAGAGGACTAAGCATATTGATATCAAGTATCATTTTGTGCGTGATGTGATCGAAGATGGTAAGCTGAAGGTATGCAAGATCAGTACTCATGATAATCCTGCTGATATGATGACAAAGCCTGTACCCGTTTCTAAGTTTGAGCTGTGCTCAAGCTTAGTCGGCTTGATAGGATAGTCCAAGTGACTATCGTTGGCACCAGAAGCATTTTTGCTCAAGATGAAGATGATTTATGCTACAAGAGGGAATTTGTCTCAAGGTGGAGTTTGTTGGATATGTTCCAAATTCCACACCCACGACATAGGCCGGGCTTCTGCCGAAGCGCAGCGGAGGCCCGTCGCCGGAGGCTTGGGCCGGAGCGAAGCGGTATATATACCCTTGCTAGGGTTTCGTGGAGACTTGATTCTCTTGTAAGCCGCCATAGGCGTTGTAACCCGACTCTTGAGATATAGTGAGATTGTGCTGGCTGGTGCCCGTGGTTTTTCCCCTTCGCATTGGAGGGGTTTCCACGTTAAATCTTGTGTCCCGCTGTGTTTGATTACTTCGTTATTCGCCGCCGTTCATAACAATTGGTGCAGCCAAACCAAAGTGCTTTCATCAAGGGGAGATTAATCCATGATAATTTTAAGGCCGTTCAGCTTACAGCACGTTTGCTCCACCAGCGTAAAACTCCTAGCGCTTTACTCAAGGTGGACATTGCCAAGGCTCTTGACACTATCAATTGGGCTTTTCTACTCTCCATCATGAGGCATATGGGCTTCTCCAGGCGATGGGTTAACTGGGTCAGCCTGCTGCTCTCTACTGCAAGCACCAAAGTTGTACTGAATGGCTCACCTGGGCAGCGCATCTGCCATGCAAGGGGACTATGTCAGGGGGACCCTCTCTCCCCCATGCTATTTGTGATTGTCATGGAAGCACTGAATGCAATGATCCGTCTAGCAGGCATTGACGACATTCTCTCAAACCTGCGAGATCCAAGGATCAAGGAAAGAGCCTTTTTCTACACAGATGATGTCGTGATATTTATTTCACCAACACAACAGGACCTGGTAGCCGCTGGTTTCATTCTGGACATTTTTGGAGGGGCCTCTAGGCTGCATACTAACAAGATCAAATGTCTGATTTCGCCGATTCAATGTGGGCTAGAGGAGACTGTAACCATCTGATCTTATTCCCTTGCTAAGCTGGAACCTCTGCCATGCAAATATCTTGGCATTCCTCTCTCTGTGCACAAGCTGAGAAAATGTGATCTACAACCACTCATTGATAGAGTTTGTACTGGTCTACCACACTGGAAGGCAGGCTTATTAAGCCCAGCTGGTTGATTAGTTTTGGAAGGTCAAGCTCTCGGCCATTCCCATACATATAGCCATTGCAGTGGCAATCAGTTCATGGGCCATTGATTGCATTGACAAGAAACGCCGGGCCTTCCTCTGGAAAGGAACTCAGACAGTATCCGGAAGTCACTGCAAGGTCGCATGGACGAAGGTCTGTTTACCTGTCGAGCTGGGAGGTTTGAGGATACCGGATTTGAAGATTTGGGGATGTGCCTTGAGGATGCGCTGGTTGTGGGAAGCCAAAGGAGGGGGTAATAAGCTTTGGACAAGCCTGCCGGACATGAGTCAAAGCTTGAGCACCTCTTTGCTGAATCCACATCCATGAAGCTTGGTGATGGGAAACTAGCATTGTTTTGGAAAGACAAATGGTTGGATGGCCAATCTCTACAGCAGTTGAGGCCGTGCCTTGTTCAGGCTGTTGCCTCCAGAATACAAAAGACGAGGTCGGTCGCTGATGCATTACAGAACAGACAGTGGGTCAATGACGTCTGAGGAGCCCGGACGGTTCAGGTTATCCTGTAATTCCTACTTCTGTGGGAGAAATTGGCTCCAGTAACCTTGACTGCAGACACACCGGACCAACTTGTTTGGCAATGGACAGCGGACGGATGCTTCTCCACCTCTTCCGCTTATAATGCTTTCTTCATTGGTCAGATACACTTCCGTGGAGCCATGACGCTTTGGAAGACTAGGGCACCGAACCGCTGCAAGTTCTTCGGCTGGCTGGTTTTCCATAACAGATGTTGGACGGCAGCAAGGCACAAACGACACAATTTGCAAGATGATGATCTATGTGTGCTTTGTGACCAGGCGAGTGAGATGATCTCGCAGCTTCTCCTCACCTGTCCATTTGCCAGAGAGGTCTGGTTCCACGTACTTCAAGTTCGGGGATGGCAGCAGTTCTGTTCAACGACAACTGATGAGGCACTAGTAGATTGGTGGATGCTTGCTCGGAAACGTCTTCCACGGTCGGAGAGGAAATCTTTTGACTCATGGATGCTGCTCATTGCATGGTTCATTTGGAAGGAGCACAACTCGTGAACCTTCAATGGCATTCTTATGGCAGTTGCTCATCTAGTGAATATGATCAGAGATGAAGCTAAATTGTGGTCGAAGGCGGGATGTGCTGATATGCTTCCAAACATTTAGGCAATGGAAGCCCCTGGTAGCGTTGGTAGTCAATTTGTTGCCATGTAATTAATCGCTTAACTGATCTCTCTCTTGGACACTCTGTTCCTGGAGAGTATGACCGTGTATTCTCTTATTTCCTCTTAATGAAAAACGTGCTCAGGCACGGTCTCGAAAAAAGTAACTTTGCAATTAATTGCAATCACGCTGACTTATACTCGTAGTAGGGCCCCTGATTTATATCACGGACCAATGAAATTAACATTTGGCCTTCCTCCAGTTACAATCATCAACTCAATTCCTGCACTGCCGCTATATATATAGCTTCTCTTGTGTGCTCCTCCAACTCAACGGATGGATCTTTTACCTACTGTTAGACACCAAGCACTCTCAACCAATCTACGCAATGTGACATGAGTGGCCACTTGCTGGATCAGAATGAGTGGCATTGGGAAAACAAACTCGACTCTGCCGGATCAGTTTGCACGGTTATTTGACGTGGTTGGTGCTAGCCTCGCAACAAATTCGACTCTGCCGGATCCAGATGAACTCCTTCCTGTCGACTGTGTTTGTATAGTTGCAAGGAGGCTGTAGGTCAGAAGACATATCATTGAACAATCCCATGTGCCCGTGTACAATAAGTCCGATTGCTTGCTAGCAAAAGCTACAGGCATGAAGGTGAGTTAGGGTACGTGGAGGAGTAACTTGCATTGCACCTTTAATTTATCCCCTTCTTCTCTCTCGCATAGGAAAGTACTATCAAGCTTAAAATTAGGCACAGACATGTGAGAGATTGTAGATTTATTGTCTCTTATTGAAACGACAAGAAATCTATGATTCTTGTGTTTGTCGCAGTCTGCTGCCTCGCTGTGTTGATTTGCTTGAAAAGATTTAGCAGTTCAATTAAAATGTCTATCATTTTCAGACAACAAAATAGTACCGAGATGTGCTAATTGGATTTTACTGGGATGTTCAGTGCTGATATCAACCCTGGCAGGGAGTGGTAATCTGCGATATCCATCCAGGTTGGGACTGATAGTTGGACGACCCTTGTGTTGCAGAACCTAGTGTGGGGTCTCTTTCTTTCTTTAGATCAAGTATAATAAGCACATGTAAGCATGCTGAACGAGAGAGGAGAAGAGAGAGAAGAAGCGGGCTGCAAGCTTAGAGTCAGCTGAGGCACGTTCCCGTACACTTTGTGAGAGGATAAAGTCAGCGGTGCACCTGAGGGCCTGGGTGAACGAGGTGCTGCTCACAGGATGCCTGAGGCAGCGGGGAAGGGAGGTGCTGCTCCCGTGACATGGATTGGTCAGAGCCAAGTGGAGAAGAGGGAGGGGCGTAGATGATGGGGCGAGAGCCAGGCGGAGAGGATGGAACAGCGGGCTGGGGCGGCAGCGAGCGCTAGTTTCCACGTGGCAGGGAGGCACTACCGGAATCCCTCTATTTGCCGTGTGTCTTTAGCCGAGGCAGACAGCAAAGGCTTAGTTTGTCGTGTGCTTTCCCTTTGGCACACGGCAAACCGAGGTTTGTCTGAAACAAAGCACACGGCAATCTTTGCCGTGGCACACGTCAAGCATCCGGTTTCCGGTAGCGAGGAATGGGACAGCCAAATAGATAGGGAACTGTTGATGGATCGGATAATGAGGGAAAATATAATGAAAAGGAGAAAAAAGGTACGGATGGGAAGGAAAGAAGGAAAAAACAGGAATAAAGAGAAGAGAAAAAAAGAAGGAAGAGGATGATACGTGCGTTACGGACATTTCATATCTTGAACCCCATTCCAAAAACCAGGAGAAGACGCTTAAAAAACGTTTTTCTAGGCTGAGAAGTCAAAGCCAAAAAATCAGCTTCGCCAGCATGGCCAGAGTTAGAGCCATGTTTACACCAACCAGAGCCATGCCAAACGGCCCTCTGTAGAACAGATGTGCGGTTATATATTGTTGTCGCGGCAGATGCATGGTGGACTGAATATAAATCCCTGTTCTTTCTTGCAAGAACGTCGTGCACACGGCAGTATTAGACTGACGCGAGCAATCTTTGGTAGAAAATGACCCCAAGGTAGTAACAATTTTAAAATGCCATGAAAACCAAAGTGCATGCACACCGCAACCGTTTGGATTACGATTTTTGTGTCTTTTCTGGTTCACAATTTCACAGTTGAATTCCCCTCCCTCACTCTGTGTGCGCTGGCTTACAATTGAAAAATGCAATAAATACTGACTTAATTGTACTCGTACTAGGGCCGCTGATTTATATCATGGACCAATGAAATAAATTAACCTTATTTGGCCTTCCCGCACTGAGCTCTATATATATATATATAACCTATAGTCTATGGCCGGCCATAGAATAACTATTCTATAGCCACTTTGAGTTACTATAATTACTATAGTAATTCACGAGATTTTAGTAACTTCTTACTAAGTAATTTTCTGTAATATAATGATAAATATCTCTATGTGTTATATATATATATATATATATATATATATATATATATATATATATATATATATATATATAAGCTATCTCTTGTTTGCTCCTCTAACTCACGAGTTCTTTTACCTACTCTTAGCCACCAAGAACTCAAACAATCCATACAATGTGACAAGTGTGGCCACTTGCTGGTCCAGAATGAGTAGCATGGGCAAAACAAATTTAACGGACACAGTAATTGAAGGGGTACTTCACCATGGTCGGTGCTAGCCTTGCAACGAAGAACACACCGGTCTTCTTTTTGCAAGGCTATAGAGCTTGTATTTTGCGCAAAAACATGGAACAAATCTAATGCGGTATCAGCGACCCCACGGTCTGATCATAGGTTCTGGCCATTGTGTTTGTCAATGGTTCTGCGAAGTCTGCCAGCCTGCCAAGGAAAGACGTTGTATTGTTTTGTGCTTCCCAAAGCTCCTTAGTTCCTTTGCCCACAGGCACCTCCGTCTTGAAGCTCCAAATCTCCAATTGCAGGCCAAGACCAGTGAGGCGGTAGAGGAAATGAGAAATCGAGCTTGCTCAAGCTTCACCTCCACCGCGCCAAGAGGAGCTACCTGATAGGTTATTGTTTCATGTATTTAAGATAGTTTAAAGGAGCGATTTCTATATCAAGGGCTCAAGATTTGCATACCTATGTATGAAGATGTTTCAGCAGTGCTGTCTTAACTAAGTATATCAATGCTGCAAGGCATGAATGTGGAACAAAGATGAGACATGCTTTCGGTTCTTCCTTATATTCTGACCCACAATGCTTTGTGATTATTTGCAATACCATCAGTGATCAATCCGGAATTCCTGATCCTTTAACCAAGTGTTTTATCTAAAATTTAACTGCCCGTCCGTCCAATGATCCTTTGTTCAAGGTCCATGTAATGTTCTCATTATTACTGTCCACCTTAGCAAATACTAAATAAGTTATGGCACTTTTCCAGTTTACAGCCGGTGCATGTGAAAATATTGATTTCTTCTGTATATTACAGCAATATCAACTAATGTTATAAATTACAAGGACAGAGATGTATCTGTTATGTAGTTTATTCTCTGCCTTCCTATGGCTATGCTGATAAATATTGAGATAACAATTTCAGCCATTTTGCATGTTCACAAAAATTACTCTACATAATTGATCCTTTTTCATGTTAATATTAAAATCCATGTAACTAGCACATGAAGTTAGTATCAATTTTCAGCATGCGCCACTTGCGGAAACATTGCTAATGCTCCACTGGGTAACTGCAGAAATTTAGCTATTCAGAAAAGTCAATGGTACTATACAGTTTGGTATCCTTCTGGGCATATTAAAAATTACTCATTGTATATTCTGCCACAACAGAGAGACAGAGACCAACGTGCCCAACCAGCACATGCACTCATTCTCTACTGGTGCGGCGTAGCGCGCTAATCGTGCTAGTATATACATTACTGACGGCTCTAGAATTTAACTAGTGATGGCAAAATGTCACGTCACTAAATTATTATTATTGATGTGAATCACATCGGTAACATGGAAAATAACGTCACTAATGAACCATTATTTGGTGACGTCGATTACCCAACCCCGTCACCAATGAGGGGGCATCAGTGATTTGTATTTGTCAAAATACATACCCAATTAGAGATATATATGTGTCATGCTTTTGGTAAAACACTTCACCAGTGAGGCAAAAAGCATCATCAATAAGGGACAGTGACGCGGCAAAACACGACACCGATGGCACACTTCATGTGTGACCGGATTTGCGAATTCTGGTCTTTGATGCCGAATAAAAAGCAAAAAATAAAAATAAAACATATATAGACAGGATATATACATCACAAATACACTCATGGATAAAATTTAACGAGCTACTCTTTAGCTAGATAAAACAAATCACTACAAATTAGCTAGCAAAGTTTTAGTTGGGGTGGATTCAAGTTTTTTATTTGTGCCGCCAATTGATGGTTGTTTATGAGACCAGGGAGGATAAGATTCTCTTACACCTTCCGCAGATGAGTTAAGTCGATTGATCCCACAGGAAAGGTGTTAGTAATTGACAGACCAAGGGCCATAGTTATGTGTGCGCTGAGGGTATCATGATCAGGTTTATTCTGCCTTTTGACATCTAAATAATACTGCATAGTTATTTGGTAATGAGAGGAAGATTCTAGAAGCTACTCGTCCTGGCCTAATGGGTTTCCGTGCTTCAGCCCAAAATGGATAGAAAAAGAAAACTAGATTATATGCCAACCATGGTGTGTGAAGTGACTTTAAGCATATTTCAGAATTTAGTTATGTATATATAAATTAAGCATGCTATATGAAATCAGGCTAGAAAAGTTACACAGGTGGAATAATTGCAACAAATAGATCTGTTGGTCAATTTAACTCTTAAAATTTGAGTGTCAGCATAACTGAATTGATTTATTAAATTCCTTTGGATTTGATCTACGCCAGAACTAGGAAAGCAAAAAAAAAGTATAAACATTTATCCTTCAAGAAATCTAAGGTAGTCACTCCTATCTCCTTTCTCTCCCCAAGAGATGCTTTTAACACAAAATTCTGGTAATTTATTGTAAATAACAAAATAGAAGTACAAGAGAATTAACATTCACATTTCACTTTCTATTTTATTGCTAAAATTCAGACCTTTCTTAAACAAAGGGACCCTGATTTTTGTTTCACAATGGGCCCCTCGGATGTCAGGGCGGTACTGATTGGAATCCACACACTTCTCGGCCGTGAGTAGCACACTAGCAGAGAAGGGGCCAAGCCATTTAAACAATATTGCGGCGCCTCATGGGATTTGAACCCACAAACCTCTCGCCTTGCACAAATGATTTGAAGAAGGATGTTTTCATTTTATAGTAGTCCATAGATGATCTTTAGTTCAGATTGGTGGCTCCAACTGGGGCCAAAGACCCCTTTAGTTCCGGGTTCAGCCCCCAACCGAGACTAAAAGGGTAACCTTTAGTTACGGTTGGAGCCACCACCCGGGACTAATGTATACGGTTGGAGCCACCACCCGGGACTAATGTATGATATGCTACAGTTCAAGGTTTAGCCTCCAACCGGGACTAAAGGGTGACTTTTAGTTCCAGTTCAAAGCACCAGCCACGACTAAAGACCCCATTGTCCTCCTAGTCGTTAGAACCAGGACTAATATAGTGGAGGAAAAGTCTATTTTCTACTAGTGGTATATTCTACAAAGACACAGAACAGTAGCTAGGCGCCTACACTTCACTACCATGGTTGATGCTAATACGGTGGGCACGACTGGCCCTAGCTACATATCATAAATTAAATGAGCAACTGTAAAACCCTTTTGATTGCTAATCCACAAAAGTGTGGCCACCAAAGGATAGATCAAGAGTCTGCAGGATTCAATTCTTTGCGCAACAGTGGGCTTGGGCCCGAGCAGACCGATGAGCAGTAGACATGCCCCAATTAATCACGACTATGATGGCCATTGTATTACTCTGAGAAAAAAACAATGCACGTTTTCATATTGATCTCGGCAAACACGTTGTATTTCTCATTATATTGTATGGAGCAGTCACAGAGAGTAAAAACACACCTGAGAATTCTATCACTTGCAGATCCTCAATTTATTTTTTTCCTGACACTCGTTATAATTTTTGGACATTTCATTTTAAATTGGAAATGCAAGGAACCCTTATCACTCTGGTTTCGAAAATTACCTTAATACACGTTTAATTTCTGGCATTTACACAATATATCTACAGTTTTTGACTTTCTCATATCTTATGTTAATGGGCATACTGCACTTGCAAACACGCAACTTGTACAGGGTACACTAGCTCTATACACGGACTGACCCTCTTAATAAAAAGCTATCATATCACCATCTTTCAGCTTATATATTTTTTTTCTCATATAATGTAATGGGAGCCTCCTCTGTATCTTCTCGCCAGAATAATAACAGTCCCTGATGATTTGCGCTTTGATGCCTTCGGAATGAGCGGCGTCAGGCAAACTTGTTCAGGGTCCAGTAGATGGAGTACTTCTAGCAGTGCAACTTCGGCCATTCGGCGTCAGGCAACACCCTCTCTGGTGTCCTTCTTGCCTCGATCACGTAAGAGTTTGCTGTCGCGTATAGCCACACCAACATGAAGCACGGCAATGTGTATCACCGTTCGTATAGCATGCATCCTCTCTCACGAAATGGTGACTTCCATGCTGTTCAAAATTAAAGAAGCATGAAATGTTTACAACTCTCTCTCACGCATATTCACTCTGATAATTTCATTAAAATAGTAAACATCAATGAAGACGAATACTTCCTCTAATCTCAAATACCCTACTGGGAATCAATTGTCCTGAGGTCATTACCTTTCAATAAATGGCAGCATGCACAATTCGTGCCATACGTAGATTATGGGTGGTGCATGCATGGATACGTTTAATCATGGGCATATTAAAACTTTTATTACTCTCCTAAAAAATTCTAAAGAAAGCTAATAAATGTAGCTATATTATGGGACGATGGATGGAGTATATTGATGTTTTGGAAACACAAAAATCAAGGTGGGAAATACAAAGACTAGTTGTATTATCAATCGTTGGTACAACTAAATATGGATGAAAATGCATTGTATTGATTATTGAGCATTTAAGTAGTGCTAGAACTATATAAAAAAGGATTAAATTGTGCGCTGGAATCACTAAACCAAGGGAATGACGTGCTTTGACCAAGGTTTCACTTGATTATTGAAAGTGCACTGACCTCGCTAAGTGGGTTTTGTGTGACTAATGACAAAACACTTAAAAGGCTGATGTTTTTATCAAGTGACTGATAGGTGTGTATCATAGCATAATGATTAAGGATCCCAAAAAGGAAATAAAACGGGTCTCATGGATATAACTCTTTATTTAAATTTATTTTACTTTGAATTTTAGTTTAGGGATGTCGTGACATCAAGTCTCTCAGTATGACTAGAAGAAGTGCTCATGATGATCTAACAAACCTATTAGAGACAAAATGTCACTTGCACTTCACATTGGGTAGCTAACACCATGCGTTGTCCAGAATGTTCGGACTTTTGTCAGGACTTCTGGGCTGATCCGAAGATGGTCCGGACTGTCCGGACTTTAACCAAGTAATGTTTAGTTTCTGGTGAAGGGTATTTATACCCCCTCACATTTTCACATTAACCCCCAAACATTGAAACCTCGTCTTTACTCCCATCTTGGCCTTCTTGATGAGTTTTGATGAGGGGATTGAATATGGATTCAAGGGACAGCAAGTGTGAGTGCTAGTGACTTGATTCTCCATCTCTTGAGCACTTCGTTCTTCGTCAAGCCGGTGAATTTTGTGTCTACTCCTCTTGGAGCTTGCTCCTAGACGGCGAGGCATCGCCTAGGCGCTCCAACACGATTGTGGCTGCACTGGAAGTTTATATTACTCCGTGAAGTAATAATTATCTTTAAGGTCTTTGGGCTACGGAGAGGAAGTGGTTTAGGAGGACAAACCTACCCATTGTGGGCTCCTCAACGGAGACATGGGCTTCCTTTCGTAGGAGCTGAACTCCGGGGACCAAATCTTTGTGTTCTTGTGCTTTGATTCCTAGTATTTCTTGGCTGCTGTTCGTAATATCTTGTACTATTTCTCATATTTGAGCTGAGTTTGAGCTGAGTTTGGTTGCTCAAATCAGTATATCTACACTTACAAAGCTTGGTATTTCTCATATTTAAATTTGGTGCAGGTTTTCTTGGTCTTTGTACATTCAAGCAAAAGGTCCAAAGTAACTGGAGATTGACATGTCCGGAGAGTCCGGATAAATCTCCCGAGTCTCCTCAGTTATTACAGACAATTTGTTCTGAAGTGGTGATAGTTTTAGTTGGACTATTCACCACCCCTCTAGGTCATGTCCTCTCTCGCCCTACAAATTGATTTACAAAAAGAAATATAGAATACAAATGTACAGAAAAAAAGTGCTGCCGCCAGATCTGCACCGCCAATCAGCTGCCTCAGCCGAGCCATGCTGCCTGCTTCTTGCTCATGGCCACGCACGGCGGACCTCCGCCGTTGTTGGCACGGCGCCGTCGCAGGCTTGCTCGCCGTCACTGGATGGCATGTAGCATTAGTTTCCTCGCCGATCGCCTGGGCTGCACCTCTGTTGGACTGCAGCCCGCTTGCCCAGCAGTTGCTGCTTCCTGCTCCACACTTCACCGGCTGGAAGAGAGAGAGAGAGAGAGAGAGAGAGAGAACGAGAGAGAGAGAGAGGTTTCGGACGATATGAATCCACGTGCGCATGAGGCCCCAGAGAATTAGGCACGCCTAATATTTTTCCCTTTATGCACAAAGCGGCCGGCCGATCTTGTGAACCTAGAAATTGATTTCTAGGGGTCGACGACGAGGTAAGCCGCCCTAGAAATAGGTCTGATTTCAGGAGCGAAACGAAACATCACCCGCCCCTATAAATAAGGGTTGGTGTTTCCCACCATTACAGAAAATAAGGATCATTTTTAGGGGAGGCTCACCTATCATTTACACTTGAAAATCAATTTCTACACGGAAAAGAGTTATTGTAGTGTCGTCTAGCTTGTGTAGGAGCGGGCGGCATTTTTGTCTGGCACTAAAAATCGAATCCCCTCAACGAAAAATGTTGTTTCTGTCGTAGTTACTCGATCACTTCTGTAGGGTAAACGAGGGCGACCAAATGCCATCATCGATACATATAAGGCATTACCCCAGCCTGGAACAATTGATATATAGCCAGAAAATAGAAATCGTTATTGTCGCTTTAAATTTTTAGGTAATTCTTGTACATCTTGTGGTGGCATTTAATTGACATCTTGTTGCGAATGCAGTGCATGTTATCTGAAAGTACACCCCATGGACTGATTGACCTCTTAAAGCTAATTTACTCCCTCCATCTCTGCCCATACATATCTGTGTCATTCTCTTGCTTCTCATACAGTACCTCCACATGTTGTAGTTGGGAGTTTCCAATATTTACTTTGCCCTGGTTTGCTATATTGCTTTATAATCATCAAAATGGCTTATTGGGAATGAGTGCCGTCAGTAAAACATGTTCTAGGATCAATGGGACCACTCGTAGTCAGACTATTATCAGTTGAAGGGGAGAGTATGTAGAAACTGTTTGGTTCGGTCGATCCAAAAGCTCCTCTTCCTCTTGCCGTCACGTCATTAGCCAAACTGAGCGACCAATGCAAGCTGCATGAGTAGCTGAGCTCTGAGCAGAGACACTCAGAATTGTAAAAAATTACCAAAAACTTGTAAAATGTAAACATAAAATGGGTTGTATGTTCTAGTTCGCCAGTTGTCAGGCATGGTAATGTGGAACTGGGGAAGCTATGGATAACAGCTAGCTACGTCTATCAACTAGAATGGCCTGATTGCCAGGTCAATAGTGTAGGCCCAAGTGCAGGACTGGTCACCATGGATGGGTTTCCGAATTAGTTCATCATCCCATTCAATCAACGAAACCAGCTGCAAAGTCAGTTTCAATCAGCAGCCAACACATTGGAGAAATCAATAGGTTACTTGTTCAGACGTTTAGTGAAAGAGGCCTTCGTCCGGTCTTTTCTAAGATAATGATAGATCGATTGGTAGAGATCTCAACGTTGGCGATTTGAACTTCTAATCACTATAATTAGAAACTTTGCAACTGCTACACCACTGCTCCGTTGGTTATTAACTATGCACAATACGATTGACCTCGCACGAAGGCTTTGCCCGCATGCGAATTGAGAACACAAACAATGACGATAAAGACACAATATGAACTTTCAAATATGAAGAAAAAATCATATAAGGAGTTCGAGTTATTGGAAGGAAAGGACTAATCGTGGTGTCGGTGACAATTTTTGTACGTACTGCTCCTGGACTCCAAAGTGCACTTGAACTTAATTAGCTTTGGGTCTCCATGTTGGGCTCGAACCCGAAAAGCTTTGGGCCTCCTAGGCTTGGATGACATTTTTTTGTCTCATCCACCTCCATGACATTCTCCAAGCATGAGTTTATGTATGGATGTTATGTCTTCATCATCCTTCCTTTCTTAATAAAAAGCTGACATCGGCGTCGATTATGCTCAAAGCTTACCTTGAACAACATGAAGAAGCACAAGGTTGTAAAAAAAAAGGAAAATGACAATATTGTGAGAAGGTATATGACTATGTTTCAAACCACCCAAAATATCTTCTCCTACAACGGTAACTTCAGACATGTAGGCTCCTTGGCCGAAAAGCATACGATCACTATCCTGTAAAATGTTAGCGCTAATAAAATGCAAAGATGGTTGTTGGGAGTGAACCTGGTTCATTGAAACTGAAATACCGTCTAGTTGACCACAATATTTTACAACAAAAAGGAGAGTTCAAATTTGTAAAAATGCAAACTCAATGTATCAAATACTGTAATTGGTTCTTATATTTGCCAACATGATACGTGTGCTTAGGAAACATGGCAAATCAGTAGATCTAGAAAGCCTCCTACAGATGACCCAGATTACACAAAACATCTAATTCGATGTGAGCTAAAGTATTTAAGAGGGACAACAATCTTAGCTCATCTTTTTCACCATCATTATAAAGAATATGTCTATTTTTTAGCACAAGAGATCGATTCCAAAACGTATGTATCATGTTCATTCATTGATTTTGGCTTTGGTAAAACAGATGTATTATCACAAAATTCATCTTCATCAAAAGGTACATCAAGTAAATCATCAGTTGACAAAAATAAATCAATAGAAGATTCTACTAATAGTTGATCTATTGTAGCATGAGTGGTGGAAACATTCAGCACGTCAAGAGAAGCCTGACCTTCCTTAAGTGTTGCACCATGTGGATTACCTTTGCTCTCATCTTCAATAGGAGTAATAGGTGCATTTGTACATGACAGTTCTAAATTTTCACTTGAGGCTATGCCTTACAACAGGTAAAGATGAATCCATTAGTAGAGATCCCTTTGGAGGCCTTGGAAACAGTGTATATTGAGTTTATTCTTTTTCATAATTTTGCTATTTTAGGTTTAGACAAAGTCAGGTAAATAACATTTGCAACTAGAAATGTCACATGTGGTGTCACTCTTCTCAGCAGTCTGAACGCAATTAGGATTTGACACCCGAATTCTACAATGCTACAAAGATTCTCAATGTCATAAAGAAGGCAAAGTCTGCTTGGGGACATCAAACTTTCTTCGAATTGGCACAAATACACCGCAAACGGTGAAACTGGCCCAATACACCACCGTGATTATAATATCAATTTCTCTAATTTGAGGAGAGATGAGCAGAAAAAGTCCATATTGCCCTCCATTAAACTAGGGTCCGTTTGTCAGCTCTATCTTCTTCCTCCTCTAAGTCTCATAACTTCTGCTCTCAATGCCTCACCTCCTCTACATAAACAGGGCAAGGTCCTCCGACATTTGATCCCCTTCCTCGGCCACGCCACTAGCCATCAGTCTACAACACTCAGGAGGTGGAGATGACGTCGTGGGGAGGCAGATCTGAGGGGGCTCCGTGCTTCTGAGTTGTGGAATTTAGGACGAGCGCAGGAGCATGCAGCCCATCGCTGGCTGCACAAGAGGCCATGGCCATGACCAGCTGGGACGTGCCATCACAAGAAGGGCCTATTGGAGGAGAGAGCAGCCATGAGCCCAGAAAAAGGGTTAGATGGCCGCTAGGTGTCACGCCTTCTGTGCCCCACCGTTAGTCCTCGCATGTGCCCTGCTGATGCAGAGGCCTGCACGCCACCGATTCTGCCATTGCTGGTCCTCACCCTGTGTTGTCACTAGAGGATGAAGGCCCGTTGTGCCACTTGCCATGGAAGATGAGGAGACTCTGGAGAAGAATTAAGGGCCGCTGCACAGGACCAAACAAGGGGCCACAGCGGCGTACAACAGGCGCTGCCACACTTGGATGAGGATAGGGTGGAGAACAAGAGCTGAGAAGTGGACCCACTTGAATGGAGGGTAAGATAGATCTTTTCTATCCCTCCTCTCACCTTATATCGAGAAAATTCATATATAACCGCAGTGGTATCCTACATAAAATGGCCATGATTTAGTAATGGCACCGAACCAATTTCACCGTCTGCGATGTGTTCTAGCCAATTCGAAGAAAGTTAAATGTCCCAAGCAAATTTTGCCTAAACTTAAAGCTTAAGGACCACCATGGCCCATGGAAGCCCAGTAGTGCACGGCTCAACCGGACAGCTGAAACACACACACACACACACACACACAGCGCCATAGCAAAGCGGAAGAGGATCGGAGCAGGCCGCTGATAAGCGTATTGGATGATGGAGGCTCAGCTTATAAGCGTATTGTTTTCTTTCTTGTTTTATGTATTTTCTTTTCGTTTTCTAGCCTCATCATTTCAATGTCACACTCAACATTTTTGTAAAACTAATCCAACACTTAGGAGGAAAAACTAATTCAACATTTGCAACCCGTAGTGGTGTAGTGGGTTATATGTTCAATATGGAGCATCTAGTGCTTGTCTCCGTGGTGTGCATAATAGAAAGAAAGAGCTGAGAAACCATAAATTAAAAGGCAAAGGGGAAGAAGTTAAATGACTGAAAATGACCCGACGTCGTCGCAATGGTCGGCCTCGCAATGGTCGGCTCCATGCTCTGGACGTGATCTTTGTCCATTCTCATCATTCTCCTCCTCGTAGGCATAGAGCCCCTTCATGAGCAATTGAGCTGTGATCTAGCTCGTGCACTGGCATCTCGCCACTACCGACCTGCTCCTTCATCAAAGCCGTGGATGATCGAGCAGACGAGCACCCTACCACACGCCGGGCGATGGCGAAGTCGGGATGCATGACTTCGACTACTCCTCAAATGGCACTGCAACACTAGTCTCAGCAGACCCACCATTTTGCTTGTTCTTCTATGCAAAATCAGTATGGGGATCAGGATATGTTACTATCCTGCTGGGCATGACTGGAAGTTTGGAATTTGACCATGGTGCGGTGAAGTGGCAACGACCAGGATCAGAAGCCGTTGAATACACTTTCCTGAGGCCGCTCATTCCGAAGCAAACATGTGGTTTCAAATACCATCTTAACGTTTATTGGGGTGCAGGAAGGAGAACACAAAGTATTAAAGGTAAGCCGAAGGTCAGTTATACTAATATATAGACAGGAGCGAATGTAGATATATACTCTTTCTCATTTCCACCATAAAATACGGACATGACTAAACTCTGGCGTACCTCTGCGGCGCACTTTCACGTACTTGGCCAGAGATATTTTTTTCATTTGCTTTTGACAACATAGAAATATTTGAACTTTTGGAGTTATATAACATTTATCTTCTCCGTTTTTAAATATATAATACTTAGTGTAAACAAATTAGTTAAAAAATTATTAGCATGTTTCAATTATCATATTTATCTAAAAACGAGTGGAGTATTTCATATTGCCTACCCCTGGTGTAATTTAAACGAACTTAAGGTTTTGGTACTCCAAACTGAAAGGTTTCTTCCCCACCACAGTAGCTTTAATTAGGCCATCCCAACCCTCCACCTCAGTTGGTTTCCATAGAATGAAATAGGGTGCATGTAAGTAAATTGCTGACGTGGCAGAAGAGCTAACGAAGATAGAAGGAAAAAATTGTAGAAGCCGGGTCGCATGCACAACCCGGTGTTGATGCGTGGACCGAGGTGTGAGGAAACAAGCGGAACTGCGTTGGGCTCAGGGGGTTTCTTCCCCACTCTTTTTGTGGCCCCCACCGCATGCGGCCGCTAATAATCTGGGGCCACTGCAGAGCTTCATTGTTTGCTGCGTCGCCGCCCATGCCGGAGCGCTTGGCCGCTGCCTGGGAAGGCCGGCCGCATCCATCTCAGTCTGTTGTCGTCTGCCTGCGGCCGCCGTGTCGGGATGCCGCATCGGCACTGTTAACAGTACGTGGTGGGAAATTCTCCTTATTTTGCATCGGTGAATTGCAACTTGCTAATTGAATTGGATACCCGCTGCAAGCTCCAAGCGTATATTTGATTGGATTTGAGTCTGCAACACGCCAATTTAAATTAGAACATACCGCAAGCTCCAAAAGTCGATTGGATTCACCGACAGCAACAAGCAATCCGCACCAGATGGAAACAAGAGCTCTCGCCGCAGGCTCGTCCTTGCGCCACGGAATCTGCTTGCTCGTGCCGCTTCGGCCTTCAGCTTCCATGGCGGCTCGGATGCAACGCTAGCCCTTATGTATGCCGTCACCCGCACATGACTTGAGCCTTTTTTTCTCAGGTGCATGCCCAGATCACGGATGAGAGAAAGGGGTTGAAAGTGAGAAGGGGGAGAGAATATAAAATTCATTACGGACTAAGACCAAGAAACTATGCGTTGAGCGTCATGGTGTCCAAATACAGTGTCTTGCTTATGTGGCAGTATAGACACTATGAGTTGGGACTGGCCTTAAGCACGTCAGGACCATGCATCTCCACCGAGACAACCGTGATTCTCCTCTCGGCGCGGTAGTTTGGTCAGATACCTATGCACCACATGTGGTTGAGGGTGCTTTCATTTTGAAGTATCCCATGGAGGCCCATTTAGTATTGGGCCAAGACACGGACCAGTACTAAATGTCACACTTTAGTACCACCCGGTGTTATTGGCCGATACTAAATGGTCGTGTCACTTTATTACCGGGCCAAGACACCGATCAGTAGTAAAGTGTAACTTTTAGTTTGGGCGGTGTTTTGAGCCAGTACTAAAATGGCTATGGACTCCTTCAAATTTAGACCTGGTTCCATGCTTACTTTTGTACCGAGCCTTTAGTGTCTGAAATTAATATACGCGGACCAATATGTGTTTTTCTACTAGTAGTACTTCAGCCCATGAACGAGTCAGCAGATTCGGCTGGTGCCCTCGCGGCCGATCGAACTGAATTTGATTTGATTGCTTGGAGTGGATAAACAATTAGAAAACCATCGATCACTCCTAGCTAGCTTAATTAACTGTTCCATTTACACTGTAGCCGCAAAGTTCCTACACGAGAGCACGCATGCATGGCGACTTGAATTACACCAGCCTCATCTGTTATCTGCTGGCATACAACAGATAACGATGGTCTAAGTTGCAAGGTGGCTTGCTTCATGATTTCTGGGACTAACCGATGACGACGTAGTAGCAGCCAGCTCTAGGTCCGATCGTCCAGGAACCATATACAACATCTGCGCTCGTCCACTATATGCATTCCTGAACCCACGACAAGTTTCCTCGACGCCGCTCGCTCCCAAGGCATGAGATGCAACGTTTCATACGGCAGATCAGGGTTTAAAATTCTAGCAAGGAAGATATAAAATTGCGGCTCCCTATGAAAGAAAAAAGTTATAATGTGATGGATGGAGTATGCTAGCTTTTCTTATACAGGTCAGACAGCGTACGGGGTTTATCTTGAAGGAGTTGCACGTTATTTATTTCCATGGCAGCCGCTGTATTTTGCAATGTGCAATCACTGCTGACTTGTACTCGTAGTTGCGGCCCTGATTTATAGCACTGACGTATTTGCGCTTCGTCTGTTCCAATCTTCAACTCACTTCCCTGCACTGCAGCTATTGCAATCTCTTGTGTGCTGGTCTACCTCCTCTATGTTTCTTTTACAATTGATAGACACCGAGCGCTCTACCAATCAAAGCAATGTGACATGTGTGGCCACTTTTTACATCAGATTAATTGATTGGGTGGCATTGGGAAAACACAAATTCAACAGAAGCATCAATTGGTACAGGTCTTCGCCATGTCTGGTGCTCTCCTACCATTTCTTCGCTACAGAGATGTTCGTGCAAAATCACGATACAAATGTTGAGAGCACGCAGTAGCAACGACCCTGTGCTCTGATCAGAAGAACACTTTCTTGTGGCCAGCGTTTGTCAAAGGTTATGCCAATTCTACCATGCTGCTAAGGAAAGACATTTTGTAACCAAGCGGTTAGGTGAAGACATCAAACCGAACATGAATCGCATATCCCCTGTACTTGCTAGGAAAAGGTACAGGCATGAAGTTCTATTGTCCAGTCGTCTCCAACTATTAGCTTGGATCAATACCCCTGTACTTGTTTAATACTGGTATTAAAGCTTTAGTCTCAATTTTTTTTTAAAAAGGAAAAGTGTCCGTCTGAGAGCGCACACAGCCTAGTTTTACAGTATCGTCAGCTAACAATCTGAACTCATTCACGAACATAAAGGTATAATCAAATAAAAGAGAAAAATCAATTGCATAGCCTATTATTGCTTCTCCATCCATTCCTAGCGAAAATATCAAAGGCTACGATCTCCAAAGCCTTGCACGCTAGATGGACCTTCTCCCTCGTATCCTCGTACTGCAGCAGAGACCAAAATCTCAGCCAATAGACTCCTCTGGAAACCGTCTGCATAAAAGAGGTAAATTATTTTTTTTCTCAAACACCAAATCATTGCGCGTGCACCAAATCGCCTACAAGAGCGCTGCAACCCCAACAAAAATTACTCTTATGTCTGTTTTGTTTATGCCTGTTAACCAGTTCCCTAGCATATGGGCAACATTTCGGTGGGGTTAACCCAGTAGCTATCTCGACAACTCACCAAATAATTTTAGCATATTGACACTCAAAAGATAGATGCTTTATTGTTTCATTTCTATTATAGAAATAACATTTTTTGTTCCCGAACTAATTTATTTTGACTAGGTTATCCTTTGTTAAAATAATATCTCATTGGAGGTACCAAAGGAATCTTTTTATCTTTAGAGGAATTTTCAGCTTCCAGATAAATTTATTTGTGAAGGGTATGCCCTGATTCATGAGGTACTGGTACATGGATCTCACGGTAAAATGACCATGTCTATGTAATTCCTAGGTGAAATATTCCTTCCTTCTGTAAGCTTGTAGTTCGCTATTTTAGTTACCAAGTAATGCCAGGACGTTAGTTTATTAGCAACTAAAGTTCTCCCAAAAGATATGTTTGACGGTATTTGATTTATCACATTTGCTACTGTAGCATGGCCATGTGCACTATATTATACATTGTTAGATATTGTTGTTGGAGGGATTTATAATCCACCCAAATGTCCTCTAAATTTTGTTTGTGACCCATCTTTAATTTATCTTGAAGGTGCATTGCCGGTGAGCGTGCTGCTTATATCAGATCCTTGCTAACAAGAGGGATCCGTCTGCAGTTGTTTCTCCATCTACATCAACAAAGGGGCAAATCACGCTGGCAAGGGAGAGAGAAACTCATGGTCTAGCAGGCAAGGTTAAAAAATTCATCGAAATTTCAGCAAATTTCAGTTTTTTCGTTGGTGAGCGAAAAAATAGAATACGGCCAAAAATTTTGTTTGCTTTGATTTTTTTATCACTCTATTTAAGTAAATTGTTGATGTACATAAGAACTTGTGCTGCAGTGCTTTGCACCTCAGATCGCGTTAGGAGCTACCAGAGTTCGATTCTCGCAGCGACCCGCGAAAATAAAACACAGCTACGAGAACTCGAAACAGGGACCTCATGTCCTGCAGAAAAGGAGGGCACCGAAATTTTTTTGAAAACGAAATAAAAACCTTGCCGGCAGCAAAAAGTTTTTTTTGGTGTTTTTGCCGCTACTTTGAAGTGCAATTGTGATTTTACTCTTTTTTTTACTTTGTGAATTTACTCTCTATTCACAAGTCAATGCGTTTTTGTCCTTGGTCTTTGCATATTTGCACCTATTTTGGACGTTGATTAGGGGTAAAATTGCATTAACTTGTGAACAATAGAGGGTAAAATCACAAAGTTAAAAAAACGAGGGCAAAATTACTATTAGACTTTAAATTAGGGGTAAGAACATAAAAATGTTGGCTGTAGCCCTCCGGTTCCCGTGCATTCATGTGGAGTCTTTTTTTAGACATTGCATTTGTGGAGTCGGACGATTGACCGTGGACTTGTTTGGTGTAGCTAACTCTATAGGCTGTAATAGCCACAGCGTGAATGAATTTCTTCATCCGTGGTGCTGGCATGATCACCAGCGTGGACTAGGGTTCCGTGTCGGCATGAATGTGGCGCTCTGCAGTAATCCGCTCCAAACAATAAATAAGAGTGGAAAACAACTAAAAATTTATGAGACTGTCAGCTATCAAGTTATCACTTCGCAAAAAAAAAAAAGCAAGTTAGCTTCAGTTTATACTCATTGGTCGGCTATATATATAAGCTTACACTCTCCTAATGACTACTCTATACTAATAGTAGTGTATATATATATATATACCATAGATATTAATATATATTTTTATATATTCGATCAAAGATGTTTCTAGGTAAGCGAAAACAACATACACTTAGGGACGGAGGGAGTAGTAAGCAAGCCGAAGGTCGTTACTTCATATATATATATATATATCTAGTTTTTTAATAAATTTATTTGAATATTAAATATTATACGTATTTTTTATAAATTAAAAGCAAAGTTATGGCACGGAAACCAACGACGACCTAGATTTAGGGACAGAGGGAGTACATTGCTACCTCCTGTGTTAATTTAGTTGCGTTTTTTCTCTGCCTCCTGGTGTTTTTCCATATTTCTTTCTGGCGTCCAATGAATCACTCTGTTGAGGTCAACGTGCAGTGATATGAACAGAGCTAGTGACAACAATCATGCATCCACTACCGGAAAATGGGGATATGCCGTGTGTCGAGGCTTTTGCCGTGTGCGTAATATCGGGCACACAGCAAAGGCAGTGTTTGCCGTGTGCCGCTCACGTGGCACACGGCAAACAAAAGGCACACGGCTTTCATAGCCTTTGCCGTGTGTCTCCACGGCCGGCCCACGACAAACTGAAGGCACATGGCGCAGCCACGTCTTTGTCGTGTGCCTAACGCCTGGCACACGGCAAAGGTTCACGCCGTTGGATGCTGTGGACCTTTGCTGTGTGCCCTTCCAGGGAGGCACACGGCAAAAAACTACACACGGCATAAAATATGTTTGCCGTGTGGCTTTGTGCTGGCACCCGGCAAACATATACTTTTGCCGAGTGTTTATGCTAGCACTCGACAAATATCTCAAAAAAATGTTTTTTCCCTTCCCAAATTTTTCTGCTATATACGTACTTAATGGTCAACTCTATTTCTGAATTTGGTGTATTGTGGGGTTGTTTTGCTATATTTAGTTATGTAATATCGTTAAATGGATTTTTTGAAAATAATTCAAATTTGAAGTACAAGTGTCTCGAATCTTGGAATATAATGAAACAAAAAATGATATTTACGTTATTCATTACAGTGTGAAGCCGTATCTAGGAAATGCGAAGAAATTTCGAGCAATTTGCCTACAAACCATAGTCGCGAACATGTGGACGCACTGTTTTAAAATTATATAAAAAGCAAACGGAGTCCGTAAATCTCAAGATGTGTCATCAACCCATGATTTCATGCATACAGGCTATGGTAAAAAATTGAGAAGCGTTCGTGAAACAAATCGGATTCCCAATTACGAGAATCTGACTCCCTGTACCCTTGTGATAGTCCCAGGAACAACAGCTATCACGTACAGAAGTCATTTCAGCGGAAATCACATCCATATATTGATTAGGGGCCTTCAAACATGATATAAATAACCAAGTTCATCTTATCTCCAAACACCATTCCTCACAAGCACATACTCTCCCCAAACCACCCATCAATCTCACAACCACATCGGGCACGTCCTGCCTCAACAGGTTCCCGCAATAAACATCCGCCAACACGTTTCACTCACTAGTCGACTCGGTGAGCTCCCTCCCCACCTTGTCTCAACAGCCTCAGCTGGTCCAACCTCTCATAACCCAAATCAAGGATAAGGTAAGAAAGCAGAATCCCATGCTAATCTGGATGGATCAGATGTGAGATCGTCTATGACCGTGGACACGGCTATACGTATAGTTTTCACTCTGCAGAGGTTGTACTCCAGGAACCACCCGGGCTGCGAGCTGGTGCCCCAGCTCGAGACGCAGCCCACAGCAAAGACCCTATAAAGCAACGGTACCTTCCTGCTTCCCTGGGCTCGGGAAACATCCGCACGCTAACATCTGCCCCAGGGATGTGAAACCTTCCCACCGGGGCCAGTCGGGGGCAGTGGTAGTTCAGGGAGAGTACGCCGCAACGAGTCCCCCTCACACATATCAAGCTCGATCCTCCTACAGTCCTGGTACCGCACTAGATAGGCTTGATGGAACCCTCCCCATTCTGGGTAGATGGTGAGCACTGTAATTCCCACTTCCGAAAGGCATCCTGATGCGGTCCTTAATTGTCGGCAAAGCGAGTATCAGCAACAAAAGCGATCCGCCGCAACGGTCTGCAACCGGCACCCATTATAGGTTTGGCCTCCCAAACTCCTCAAAAGTAACCAAGTAACCATGTACCCGCAACAGGTACTCCGTAGGAACTGTCCGAGTTCAGTTCCCAAGCACCCCGGTCAAACGACCGAGTTGTTATCACTCGCCTCCACCGCCTAGCTGCACTACTCCTCCCAAACCACCCACAACTCACGCCAAGAATAACAGATCACACCCGTCCCAACACATGCATAGCCTAGCATATTCCATATGGTGAGTAGTAGGTAGCAGGGAACAGGATAATAACAAAGGCAGTGCAGGTTTATCATCATCATGCAAGTAAAGTAAAGCGCTAGCATACTAGTTTGCATGTCTAATAGGTATTTCAGAGAATGATTGGGCGTGAACCTGGGTATTGCTTGTCCTCTTTGTTCCGGTAGTTGGTGTAGTCGTCAGCATCCTTCCGCGACTCCGGAGCTCCTAATTACGCGGAAATAAAATAAATGCGGGAGCTACTAGCAAAGAAACTCCAAAACAGCGAAGCAAGGAGACCCAAACAACACCAAACTCTACACTAACGCGTAGGTCATGATTTTTGAAAAATATAGAAACTGGTTTCATATTTTTCTGAGCTACGGTTGATTTATTATGAATTTTCCAAGTTTAAATCATTTTCTAAAAATATTAAATAATTCCGAAAAAGAAATACAATCAGACTGGGACACGTGGCAGCACTAAAGCATGCCACGTCATCACTGCTGACGTCAGCATGACGTCATCGGTGGGGCCGGCTTTTGCTGACGTCATCGTGGGCCCCGATGACGTCAGCGTTGACTTAGTCAACGTTGACCAGTCAACGGTCAAGGTCAGCAGTGTCAACTGGGTTAGCTGGGCCCACATGTCAGTCACCTAGGTCGCTGTCAGATGGGGCCGGGCTGTCAGCGCGAGAGGAAAAAGAAAAGGATTAAAGGCTTCGTGGGCTGGTCATGGGCCGAAAGAGTTGGTCCGGCCTAACAATGCTGGGCTGGCGACGCAAGAGACGCTGAACTTGGCTGCGACGCGGTGGGTGCTGCCCATCGTGGACCGAGAGAGAGGTGCACGTGAGGCGAGTCTACGGGATCGGTTTGCGGCTCGGATGGATTCTCTGTGGTTGGCTGTGTGTGGTGATGGTGTGGGTCAGCGTGTGGTTCAGGACGGCCGTGAACGCATGCGCGGCGGCGCTCGCGCGGCGCGCGCGGCAGCGGCGGCGGTTTCTTTGCTCGGCACACACGCGTGATGCCCCGGCGGTCCGAGTCCACGGCGGTCCGACCCAGAAAGGGTTCGTGTGCGTGCACAGCAACAACGGCGGCGGCGCTCGCGGGTGCTCCGGTGACCCGGTTCCGCGGCGGCACACACCCACGCGGCAAGGCGCTAGCTGGTCAGTTGGCAAGACGTCAAGGCCGACTCGCGGCTCGGTTTGGCAATCGCGAACGCGAGCCAAGCCCCTGGCTTGACCGCGCCGCTGCCTTGACATGCGCGCACTCCGGGTAGCCCTGGTGCGCAGCGACGCCTCGGCGGCCTGGGTCAGCAGCGGTGGTCGGCGGTTTGCGGTGTGGAACAAGGCGGCGCGACGGGTCCCTGCACAAGACGCTCAGCACGAAGGCTGGCTCACAGAAGAGGATGGCTGCGCGGCGGGGCAACGGGACGGCGGCGCCACGGCCAAAACAGGGGAAGAAGAGGGGGCTTCGTCGGCAGCTCACCATAGGGCACGTCGTCGTACGCGGCAGCTCGGGGAAGACTCGCAGCGCTCCGGCGAAGCTCATGCGCCCACGAACGGTTCGGTCTTGCTCTGCTCCGGCGCTCCCACGGACGGCGGCGCTCCGGCTTGCTCGTGCGTCGGCGGCTCCACGCTCCGACTGCTCCACGTCGCCTCCTTGGATCACCCTCAGCTTCTCCTCCCGCCTCTGCTCCTTCTCCACTCTCTCTCTCTCTCTCTCAGATCGCAGGCTGGAATCCCCAATTGGGGCGGGGGCGGCTTGAAGAGGAAAAGCGGCCGGTGGGTGGTTTTATAGGGCAAGGCCCTAGGGTTCGAAGGCATGGACAGTGGGAATGGCTCGGCGTCCGCGCTCGGACACACAGCAGTATCGCAACGGGCCGCACTAGCTCGGGCTCGGGGTTGGCCGCGGTGCCCTGCCTCTGCCGGGCATGGGGGAGAAGGAAGAAAGGGGGAAGATGCACAGTGCTTGGGGGGACCCGCACGACAGCGACTGGGGAAGAAGGAAAATGCGGCGGAGTTGGCTGGGCCGCGACTGGGCCGGATTCGGCGCTGGGCTGGGTCAGTTTGCGAGGTGATGAGAAAGATCGAGGGTGCGAAGTAGACTTAGAGATGGCCGTGGTGTTTTGTTAGCAGGCCGGGCTGCAGATAGGCTTTGGGAAGGTTTGGGCCCAAAGGGGTGTTGGAGCTTTTGGAATTTGCTTGGTTAATGATTTGAATTCAAATCTAGGATTTGAATTCAAATCCAAACAAAGAACCACAAAACTAAATAAAAACCAAATCAAACTATTTTTATCCTTAGCACTTCAATTTGAATTTTAAATTTAAATTTAAATTTGCCTAGGAATATAGAGGGCAAGTAGAAGACAACCTTATATGTTTGTTGGCATGCACAACAATTGACCGAAAATTTTGAAATTCACATTTTTGCATTCAACAAATCCTACGCAATTTTTTTGGAATGTTACAGTCTTCCCCCCTCACGAGAATCTCGTCCTCGAGATTTAGGTATACCTAGGGCTCAAACAGGTGTGGGTATTTCTCTCTCAAAACTGACTCTTTCTCCCAAGTTGCTTCCCTCTCTGTGTGGTTACTCCACTAAACCTTGCAGAATGGAATAGATGTGCTCCTTGTCTCTTTAACTGCTCTGTCCAAGATCTTCTCTGGGTACTCCAAGTACTCTAGTGTATCTTGCAAATCCAATGCTTCTGTCCTGACTTCATGCTCTGGCATTCTCAAGCATTTGCGTAGTTGCGACACGTGAAACACTGGGTGCACTCCGGCTAGCTCTTCAGGTAGCTCTAGCTCGTAAGCTAATTTCCCCACTTTGGTCAGAATCTTGTAGGGTCCTACAAATCTGGGTGCTAGTTTCCCTTTCACATGGAATCTCTTACTTCCCCTGAGGTGCGACACTTTCAGGTACACGTGATCTCCCACCTCGAACTCGAGGTCCCTTCTTCTCTTGTCAGCGTAGCTTTTCTTCCTACTCTATGCAATCTTGAAGTTCTTTCTAACCTTAGCCACATTCTCTTCTGCTTCCACAATTGAGTCGGGGCCAAAGAAGGTTCTCTCTCCCACCTCTGACCACATAAGAGGGGTTCTGCATTTTCTTCCATATAGGGCTTCAAATGGGGACATTTTCAGACTTACTTGGTAACTGTTGTTGTACGAGAATTCTGCATAGGAGAGGCTCTTCTCCCAATCCTTGCTATAGGTCATCACACAAGCTCTCAGTAGATCTTCTAGAATCTGATTCACTCGTTCTGTCTGACCATCCGTCTGTGGGTGGTACGCTGTACTGTAGTCTAGTCTGGTCCCAATCGCCTTATGCAAGCTCTTCCAGAACTGAGCTGTGAATTGCGGTCCTCTATCGGATACGATACTCCTTGGTGCCCCATGCAACTTGAGAATGTTATCCACATATAGTTCTGCTAGTTTGTTCGTTGAGAGCCGGTCTTTGACTGGTATGAAGTGAGCCACTTTGGTCAGTCGATCCACTATCACCCAAATAGAATTGTTTCCTTTCTGAGTGCGGGGCAGTCCAACTATGAAGTCCATACTGATGTCCTCCCACTTCCACTCTGGGATTCCTAGAGGTTTCAACAATCCTGCTGGTCTTTGGTGTTCTGCCTTGATCCTTCGACATGAATCGCACTTAGCAGCATACTCGGCTATGTCTTCTCGCATCTTTTTCCACCAGAATCGGTCTTTAAGGTCTTGATACATCTTGGTGCATCCTGGGTGGATTGAGTACTTGGACTCATGAGCTTCTGCTAGTATGGTCTTTCGGATATCATCATCTTGTGGTACGCAGATGCGTTGCTTAAGTCATACTGTTCCTTGAGCATCAACACGGAAGTCTGGCGCTACTCCACGCTGTATATCCTGAAACAGCTCCTGAATTTCTGGGCAATTTTTCTGAGCAGTCTTGATGCATTCTTCCAGGTTGTATACCACTCTCAGCTCTTTTGGTTGGCCTTCTTCTACTACTTCAAGTCTGAGCACGTTCAGCTCCCTTATCAACTCCGGTTGTCTCTCCTCCATCATCAAGTTGTTGCAGTAGCTCTTACGACTCAGGGCATCTGCTACTACATTAGCCTTCCCTGGATGGTAGTGTATCTCTAGGTCGTAGTCCTTGATCAGTTCCAACCATCTTCTCTGTCTCATGTTCAGTTCTGTTTGGGTGAAGAAGTACTTCAGACTCTTGTGATCAGTGTAGATATCGCACTTGTTACCAATCAGATAGTGTCTCCAGATCTTTAAGGCATGTACCACTGCTGCTAATTCTAAGTCGTGGGTGGGGTAGTTTTCTTCGTGCTTTCTCAACTGCCTTGAAGCGTATGCAACCACTTTGCCTTCTTGCATGAGTACACATCCCAGACCTTGTCTTGAAGCATCACAATATATCACAAAGTCTTTTCGAATATCTGGCAGAGTCAGCACTGGGGTGGTGGTAAGCTTATGTTTGAGCTCTTGGAAACTTTCTTCACACTTTTCTGTCCACTCAAAAGGGACGTTGTTCTTGAGCAACTATGTCATCGGCTTGGCGATCTTGGAGAAGTTCTCAATGAATCTTCTGTAGTAGCCTGCCAAACCCAAGAAGCTTCGAATTTCTGTGACACTCTTTGGCTACTGCCACTCGGAGACTGCTTCAATCTTTTCAGGGTCTACTGCTACGCCCTCGGCTGTCAACACGTGGCCCAAAAAGGCAACTTTCTCCAACCAGAACTCGCACTTGCTGAACTTCCCAAAGAGTTTGTGCTGTCTCAACTTCTCTAGCACTACACGTAGGTGCTCCTCATGCTCTTCTGCTGTTTCGGAATAGATCAGGATGTCATCAATGAATACCACGACAAACTTGTCTAGCTCTTCCATGAATACTTTGTTCATCATGTTCATGAAGTAGGCAGGTGCGTTTGTCAGCCTGAAAGACAATACAGTGAACTCATATTGCCCGTATCGAGTCACGAAAGTTGTCTTGGGAATGTCTCCTTCCCTAATCTTCATCTGGTGGTATCCTGATCTCAGGTCTATCTTGCTGAAGTACTTTGCCTTCTTCAACTGATCTAGCAAATCATCAATTCGAGGTAGAGGGTACTTGTTCTCGATAGTCACTGCGTTCAGAGATCGATAGTCTACGCACATGCGCATAGAACCATCCTTCTTCTTTACGAACAGTACTGGCGATCCCCATGGAGACACGCTGGGTCTGATCACTCCACTGTCCAGCATATCCTTCAATTGCTTCTTCAATTCCTCGAGTTCTTCCACAGATATTCTGTACGGTCTCTTAGCAATTGGCACTGTGCCTGGTTGCAACTCGATTATGAACTCCACATCACGGTCAGGTGGTAAGCCTGGTAGTTCTTCTAGAAAAACATCTGGGTACTCGCAGACTACTCGCACTTCCTCAATGGTCTTTTCCTTGATACTGTACGCAAACTTTCTCATGGAAGGCTTCCTGGGTCCTTCTTTTGCTTTCTGCGGCTTAACTGACACCTTCAGACCACTCGGGTGTGTCAACACTACTGACCTGGGTGAGCAACTGATCACTCCCCTGTGAGCTGTCAACCAATCCATACCAAGGATCACGTCAATGCCATCTGACTTCAGCACTGTCAGGTCTGCAGAGAATCCGAATCCTCCTAGTTCCATGCCAACTGCTGGGCACACTTGGGTGCATCTGAGCTCTCCTAACAGTGAAGTTGTGATTACGGGTCTAGCTCTAGGCTCTGTATGGAGTGACTGTTCCGTAGCAAACTTCGACGAAACGAACGATCCAGTTGCACCAGAATCAAATAGTACCGAAGCTTTTGTGCCATTTACCAAGAACTCTCCGAGTACTACTTCAGGAGCATCCTCGGCAACCTTCTCAGTCAGGTGGTTAAGTCGGCCTCTGATGGCTGAAGGCTGCGGTTGGTTCTTTCTGTCTGGGCACTCAAACGACTTGTGACCTGGTTTTCCACAACCAAAGCAAACAAGAGATGTCTTGTCACCAACTTCTGGGGTGCTAAGCTATTTCTGGCCTGAACTTTCGTAAGCAGGGTAGTTGCTGGTCTTGTTCTCAAAGCTGTTGTTGTCACCAGCCTTGTTCTCAGTGTTTAGGATTGCACTCCCGACAAATCCTATTCCTCCTCGGCTTAAGCTTTGCTGGAATCCCCTGCGGAGCATATTGCTCTGGCCACTCCTCAGTATTTGACTCAACCCGAGGTGGTGCTGCTGCGCGGCTTTTCTTTTCCTGGCTCTCCAAGTGTCTTCTAAGTCAACTCTTTCCTTTTCCACTGCTATAGCTCTGTCAATCATCTCTCGAAGTGAGTTGTGACTGCTGGAAGCGAGTGCCATTCTAAGTCCCCTGTGTAAGCCTGTTTGAAACCAGAATTGCTTCTTCTTTTCGGTGGTGATTTCTTCCGGGGCATACCTCGACATCTTAGCAAAGTGTCGGGCGTACTCTGTTACTGACATGCTTTCTTGCTTCATGGTTCTGAATTCCATAGCCTTGTGTGCCATTACTTGTTCAGGAATGTGATATTCCTTGAACGCTTCGCAGAACTCCAGCCAGGTGATTTGTGTTGGGTTCTCATGAGAGTCACAGTAGCTCTCCCACCAAGCTTTAGCTGCTCCTTCAAGCTGGTGTGCCGCTAGGGCTACACATTCTTCATCTGTGTAATCTGTCAAGTCCAGCTTGGCCTCGATAGTTCTGAGCCAGTCATAAGAATCTAGTGGCTCGTCTAAGTAGTCAAATGTGGGTGCCTTCAATCTGATGAACCTTTCAATCTTCATCTGGAGGTCTTCCTCACAGTGACCCTGTTGGTTCTGGTTCAGATCTTCCTGGAGTTGTTGTATTGCCTGTGCCATCTGGGTATTGGCCTGTGCCATCTGTTGCATCAGCTGGGTCTGAACAGTCATCACTTCTTCTAGGTTGGACGGTGTGTTAGGATGTGGCGCATCTCTGCCCCTAGGCTGGTTTTGCTGGGGTTCTACTGCATGTTCTTCCATTGCAACCTCTTCTACTTCACCTCTTGCTGTGTTGTTCTCGAGCTGTTACACGCCTGCTGCGCGTCCGTGGCCCCTGCCTCTGCTTGTGGCGGGTGTTCTCCCGCGTCCTCTACCACGACCTCTGTCTCTATCTATCATAGCTGTCTCCGCTTGCTCAGCTTCCTCAGAGCGGCCTAGCAGACGGTTCGACCTTCTGGTTGTCATTTTCTGAAATTCACGAGCAGGTAGGTGGTGGTCAGGTAGGGTTATAGGCACTAGTAATCTAATTGTAGGAGTTGCACACATGAAAACTTGAACACTAACTACACTCAAGGTGAACAACAAGAAAACAGCAAGAACAGCCACAAGGACCGAACACACAATCAAAACATTACACCTTAGACACTTGTGTTATCTTGAGGCCAACTCCCGAAACCTCGAAGATTAACACTTCTACTCGGCTTAAGATCGTGGCTGATCCAGTGGTGGTCATGGACTACGTCTACCTTGGCTCGACGATAAGCACGAGACCATCGTCAGCCACTTGGTTAGAGGGGTTGTTAGCAGCAAGAGTTAGCAAGGTTAGAAGAGTGAACAATAGCACAAGGTGTGATAAGGAGTAGTTCAAGGGATTTCTTATATAGCAACAGACTTAGTTGGAGCCTCTATCCTAGTTTTCAAGTCTAGGGCTGCGCACTACGGTCAAGTATGGCTCTGATACCAACTGAAACAAACCGGATTCCCAATTACGAGAATCTGACTCCCTGTACCCTTGTGATAGTCCCAGGAACAATAGCTATCAAGTACAGAACTCATTTCAGCGGAAATCACATCCATACATTGATTAGGGGCCTCCAAACATGATATAAATACATAGCAGTATGGTACAAGCCCTCTGGGTTAAACGACAAAAGGGAAACAACTACGCAGCGGATAGCTATAAGCTTCTGGTGCTTCGGGCCTTCACCTCCACAGGCATCCTTGAGCGCAGCGCACAGCCCTCATTTGCATCATCCGTCGTGGTTGATCTTGTACTCGGAGTCTTCTCCTGTGTACCCAATGACTGTCCCCAAGGAAATGGGACAGGTCCACGTCACCATCCATAATATGCAGCAAAGCTTTATAGTGGCCTATACTAGTAATAAAATATTCAAGGAGTGTAAGCTGGGGGTTTTTCCTATGCACGCAGCAGCAACATAACCAAGTTCATCTTATCTCCAAACACCATTCCTCACAAGCACATACTCTCCCCAAACCACCCATCAATCTCACAACCACATCGGGCTCGTCCTGCCTCAACAGGTTCCCGCAACAAACATCCGCCAACTCCTTTCACTCACTAGTCGACTCGGTGAGCTCCCTCCCCACCTTGTCTCAACAGCCTCAGCTGGTCCAACCTCTCATAACCTAAATCAAGGATAAGGTAAGAAAGCAGAATCGCATGCTAATCTGGATGGATCAGATGCGAGATCGTCCATGACCGTGGACACGGCTATACGTATAGTTTTCACTATGTAGAGGTTGTACTCCAGGAACCACCCGGGCTGCGAGCTGGTGCCCCAGCTCGAGACGCAGCCCACAGCAAAGACCCTAGAAAGCAACGGTACCTTCCTACTTCCCTGGGCTCGGGAAACATCCGCACGCTAACATCTGCCCCAGGGATGTGAAACCTTCCCACCGGGACCAGTCGGGGCAGTGGTAGATCAGGGAGAGTACGCCGCAACGAGTCCCCTTACACATATCAAGCTCGATCCTCCTACAGTCCTGGTACCGCACTAGATAGGCTTGCTGGAACCCTCCTCATTCTGGGTAGATGGTGAGCACTGTAATTCCCACTTCCGAAAGGCATCCTGATGCGGTCCTTAATTGTCGGCAAAGCGAGTATCAGCAACAAAAGCGATCCACCGCAACGGTCCGCAACCGGCACCCATTACAGGTTTGGCCGCCCAAACTCCTCAAAGGTAACAAAGTAACCATGTACCCGCAACAGGTACTCCGTAGGAACTGTCCGAGTTCAGTTCCCAAGCACCCCGGTCAAACGACCGAGTTGTTATCACTCGCCTCCACCGCCTAGCTGCACTACTCCTTCCAAACCACCCACAACTCACGCCAAGAATAACAGATCACACCCGTCCCAACACATGCATAGCCTAGCATATTCCATATGGTGAGTAGTAGGTAGCAGGGGAACAGGATAATAACAAAGGCAGCGTAGGTTTATCATCATCATGCAAGTAAAGTAAAGCGCTAGCATACTAGCATACTAGCATACTCCGCGACTCCGGAGCTCCTAATTACGCGGAAATAAAATAAAGGCGGGAGCTGCTAGCAAAGAAACTCCAAAAAAGCGAAGCAAGGAGACCCAAATAACACCAAACTCTACACTAACGCGTAGGTCATGATTTTTGAAAAATATAGAAACTGGTTTCATATTTTTCTGAGCTACGGTTGATTTATTATGAATTTTCCAAGTTTAAATCATTTTCTAAAAATATTAAATAATTCCGAAAAAGAAATACAATCAGACTGGGACACGTGGCAGCACCAGAGCGTGCCACATCATCACTGCTGACGTCATCGGTGGGGCCGGCTTTTGCTGACGTCATCGTGGGCCCGGATGACGTCAGCGTTGACTTAGTCAATGTTGACCAGTCAACAGTCAAGGTCATCCGGGTCAACTGGGTCAGCTGGGCCCACATGTCAGTCACCTAGGTCGCTGTCAGATGGGGCCGGGCTGTCAGCGCGGGAGGCAAAAGAAAAGGATTAAAGGCTTCGCGTGCTGGTCATGGGCCGAAAGAGCTGGGCCGGCTCAACAATGCTGGGCTGGCGGCCCAAGGGACACTGAACTTGGCTGTGACGCGGTGGGTGCTGCCCATCGTGGACCGAGAGAGAGGTGCACGTGAGCCGAGTCTACGGGATCGGTTTGCGGCTCGGATGGATTCTCTGTGGTTGGCCGTGTGTGGTGATGGTGTGGGTCAGCGAGTGGCTCAGGACAGCCGTGAACGCATGCGCGGCGGCCCTCGCGCGGCGCGCACGGCAGCGGCGGCGGTGCGGTTTGGCGCGGCGGAGATGGTCCAAGGCGGCGGTTTCTTGGCTCGGCACACACGCGTGATGCCCCGGCAGTCCGAGTCCACGGCGGTCCGACCCAGAAAGGGTTCGTGTGCGTGCACAGTAACAACGGCGGCGGCGCTCGCGGGTGCTCCGGCGACCCGGTTCCGCGGCGGCACACACCCACGCGGCAAGGCGATAGCTGGTCAGTTGGCAAGACGTCAAGGCCGACTCGCGGCTCGGTTTGGCACTCACGAACACGAGCCAAGCCCCTGGCTTGACCGCGTCGCTGCCTTGACGTGCGCGGACTCCGGGGAGCCCCGGTGCGCAGTGACGCCTCGGCGGCCTGGGTCAGCAGCGGTCGTCGGCGGCTTGCGGTGTGAAAAAAGGCGGCGCGACGGGTCCCTGCACAAGACGCTCAGCACGAAGGCTGGCTCACAGAAGAGGATGGCTGCGCGGCGGGGCAACGGGACGGCGGCGCCACGGCCAAAACAGGGGAAGAAGAGGGGGCTTCGTCGGTAGCTCACCATAGGGCACGTCGTCGTACGCGGCAGCTCGGGGAAGACTCGCAGCGCTCCGGCGAAGCTCATGCGCCCACGAACGGTTCGGTCTTGATCTGCTCCGGTGCTCCCACGGACGGCGGCGCTCCCGCTTGCTCGTGCGTCGGCGGCTCCACGCTCCGACTGCTCCACGTCGCCTCCTTGGATCACCCTCGGCTTCTCCTCCCGCCTCTGCTCCTTCTCCACTATCTCTCGATCTCTCGGATCGCAGGCTGGAATCCCCAATTGGGGCGGCGGCAGCTTGAAGAGGAAAAGCGGTCGGTGGGGTGTTTTATAGGGCAAGGCCCTAGGGTTCGAAGGCATGGACGGTGGGAATGGCTCGGCGTCCGCGCTCGGACACGCGGCAGTATCGCAACGGGCCGCACTAGCTCGGGCTCGGGGTTGGCCGCGGTGCCCTGCCTCTGCCGGGCGTGGGGGAGAAGGAAGAAAGGGGGAAGATGCACAGTGCTTGGCGGGACCCGCACGACAGCGACTAGGGAAGAAGGAAAATGCGGGGGAGTTGGCTGGGCCGCGACTGGGCCGGATTCGGCGCTAGGCTGGGTCGGTTTGCGAGCAGATGAGAAAGATCGAGGGTGCGAAGTAGACTTAGAGATGGCCGTGGGGTTTTGTTAGCAGGCCGGGCTGCAAATAGGCTTTGGGAAGGTTTGGACCCAAAGGGGTGTTAGAGCTTTTGTAATTTGCTTGGTTAATGATTTGAATTCAAATCTAGGATTTGAATTCAAATCCAAACAAAGAACCACAAAACCAAATAAAAACCAAATCAAACTATTTTTATCCTTAGCACTTCAATTTGAATTTTAAATTTAAATTTAAATTCGCCTAGGAATATAGAGGGCAAGTAGAAGACAACCTTATATGTTTGTTGGCATGCACAACAATTCACCAACAATTTTGAAATTCACATTTTTGCATTCAACAAATCCTACGCAATTTTTTTGGAATGTTACAGTTCGTGAAATTTATCTTGTACGCTGCATAGAAATCCAAACATCTACGGAGAAGATCCATAGAGTTGCCATCGCCGGCCGAGTGAGTTGTTTGTGGACTTGGATGTATCAGGTGGACTTGTACGACGTTATTTGCATTTGGACTTGTTTGTGCACTCGTATGGACTTGTACAACGTTGTTTGTGCACTTTCTATGCATTTAGGGATTTTAACTGCCTGTGATGTGTATGGTGATGGTTATAGATGATATTATGTATGCCTGTGATGGTTATTGTGATATATAAATGTCTGTGATGATTTTTTGTTGTTTGGGGTCCCATTTACGTCAAAATATAAAATAAACATGCCCCTGTATGGTCACTTTGCCGTGTGCCTGGGCCAGGCACATGGCGACTGGCCCAACACATGGCAAAGCTTGGTCAGTTTGTCGTGTGTCTGGCTGTCACGACCCACGACAAAGCTCACCGTCGCCGTTAACGGCCGTCGGCGTGGGCTGGGCTTTGCCATGGGCCTTTTTGACACACGGCAGTGCCTTTGTCATGTGCCCGACAAATGGCCCACGGCAAAGCCGGCTTTGCCGGACGCTGCTTGCCGTGTGCCGTTTGCCGTGTGCGGCACACGGCAAAGCCTTGGCCGTGTGCAATAGTGACTTTGCTGTGTGCCGCAGGCGGCACACGGTAAATTGGCGGATTCTAGTAGTGTTCGGATCACCGCAATAGAGCGTCTGACTTGCAGTGCTATAATGCAATCAATAAGCAAGAACTTCCTAGCGAGATAATCTGCATTATAAGCGATGAAAGCTTATGGCAGGTATATTGCTACACGTAAGCGGTCTGATAGGTCACTTCATGCAGTGCCATGTAGAATTTTTGATGATGTGAAGGAGAGAGAGCGAGGTGAGAGAAATAGACCGTTGTTTCGTGAAACAACTACCGCATTAGCTAAATATTAGGACTATGAAACAACTCCTCTACCATTATATGAGTTTTGTTGCCATGCCACCAATAGTATTTCTTTATTTCTCCATGAATTAAGGGATATTGTATTACTATAAGATAACAAAAATAACAACATATTATATATGCTATCTGATAAGTTGTCTCAAGATTATGTGTCACTGTATGAGTGATGAGTCCTCGAGACTACATGTCACTGGGTGGGGTGACGAACGTGCCGTGTGGCGGTGGCTTTACTTCATCTGGCACTGGTTAGCATTCAGATAAATTTCAATGTCCCTGGTTTAGGTTTGTTTGTTTCCCTATATTTCTGTTTCGTTTTCTTCATATTTTGAAGATTATATTTTATTTCTGTCGGTTTCCCTTTCCACATTTTCGGGTTGCTCTTCTTTTCTTTTCATTTGTTTTTCTTTCATGTGTTTTACACGGTGATTTTTTTCTGTTTTTACTTCATTCTGAGGTTCGTCCGTAGAAACATATTTTGCACACGGTTAACTTTTATGGCAATCTTCTGGTTTAAGATCAGAATAAGATGCTCCTAATGGTAGCATATCTATGTGCGATCCAGGTAGGAGTATAGGACACGAATTTTTGATTTTAGCTCACCTAATGTGTGCGATAGCTTTTTTTTCTTGTCCTTTGTTGTTCTTTCATTTCTTCTTCTTATTTTCTTATTTTATAATCTATTGTTGTAAATCATTTAATTATCCCTTATATTCTAAGTTTTCATATGTCTTTCATTGGTCAAGTTCGAGTAAATTTGAGCCCATCTATGATTTAATATATTTTTCGTTTACACCATTAGCATTGCATAGTATGTTCTCTGTGGAGTTTTATTTGTTCCACTTGAGAAACATGTTTTTGGGCTATGAACTGTTACAATGCCTGATCAATGTTTTGTTCAATCAATTTGTATGACTTGTTCCATGTCATGTATAGTTTCTGTTCCATTTGAACAATGTTTTGTTTTCTCATTTTCCTTGACTTCTTCCATGTATATATTTACTGTTACACGTAATGTTTTGTTCCGCCACTTTGCACGACTTGTTCCACATGTATGTTTTTTCCACTTGGACAATGCTATGTTCTATTAATTTATATGTTTCGTTACAAGTGTCCATTTTTTGTTCCACTTGAGTATTGTTTTATTCCATGATTAACTTTTGTTCCACATCTTTATATACTAATTGGTTTAAGTATACAATACTTGATTCACTTTTTTTACGAACCAGCACGAGAGTGTGCTAATTTCATTGAAAAAGAAGAGGGAGTTACAACCGGCTAGCCGGCAAGATCGTACAAAAGGTTTACTCTCACGCTAAGAGGGACACTAAGCCATTCGCTCCTGCCATAACCCATGTTGAGGCCTCCTCTTTGATTTTGGCTAGAAGGGCTACCGATGAAGTCATGACCGACGAAGTCTCATGACGATCAAAAGTTCGTGCATTCCTCTCCTTCCATAGCTCCCACATTACTAGCAATACTAGACTTCTTAGGGCTTTCGGAGCTGCACCGTCGATGTTGGTTATTTGTGTCCACCACTGGCTTGCATTGTCCCCCACCTGCCAGTTATTCGGTAACAGCCCTGGCTGCCCTAACCATTGGGCGCTAAGCTGCCACACTCTTCTGGTATAACTACAGTCCTGGACAAGGTGAGTCGCTGTTTCTATGCTATGTTGGCACAGCACGCATCGCTCGCTGTGCGGCCATCCCCTACGTGCAAGGCGTTCCGACGTCCAAACCCGATTTTGTAGGATGAGCCAAGCAAAGGTCTTGCACTTCGGAGGTGCTCAAGTATTCCAGATCGCGTGGTACTGGGACGTAGTGGTGCACCCAGCAAATCGTGCTTTGTAGGCCGACGCAGCCGTATAGGTGCCGGCCTGTGTGAATTTCCATTTGATCTTGTCGGTCGTTCCTGGGCGTAGTCTTACACTTTTGGTCGCGGATAGCAGCGCCACAAACTCGTTAATGTGGGTAGTACTGATGCCTGCTGAAATGTTGAAGCCTCTAAACCATGCATTGCCAGTGAGCGCTTCCTTTACCGTCGACCATTTGTTGTTGGCCAGGGGGGAAAGGTTCGGAGCCAATTCCTTTGGGCGGCGACCGTCTAACCATCCCGAGTGCCAGAAACTGGTATTGGTACCATCCGTAGTGTTGTTGTTGTGCAGGCTACGAACAGTAGGCGGTTGGTCTCGTTACATGGGATCTCAGTTCGGACCCACGCTCTATCCGGTGAAGTTTGCTCGTGCCATAGCCATCATAATCTTAATGTCCTCGCAACTTTATCGAGGTTTAGGACTCACAGGCCTCCATTGTCCTTGGGAAGGCAGCTTCGCGTCCAGTTGACCTTACATTTTCCTCCTGTCAAATCATTGTTCCCTACCCATAGGAAGCGCTTCCTAAGCTTGTCAAGTTCTTCAATGACCTCTTTAGGAGCTTTAGGACGGATAGAAGGTAGATGGCCTGTGAGGTCAGTACTGTTTTAGTGAGGCATATCCTCCCTGCCATGCCATGATGAGAGCTTCACCGCTGCTTTATCGATGAGGGGCTGAAAGGCTGTTTTTCTTAGTCTCTTGACTGAGAGGGGCAGTCCAAGGTAGCATATTCAGAAAACTGTGCGTGCTACCGGCAAATTTGCCAGGAGGTCTCCGACGTCGATGTTGTCACAACTGATTAGTGTGACACTTATTTTTTGGAGGTTGGTTATCAGGCCTGTGACGTGCCCAAAACACTGCAGTAGCTGCTTTAGGTTCTGTATGTCCTTTGTGGTGGGTTTGATGAAGATTGCCGCATCGTCGGTGTATAGCGATGTCTTGAATCTTGCTACTCTACCGCCTAGTTTGTTTAGTAGCCCCTGGTCCATGGCGATGGAGAGTAACTGCTGCAGCGGAACAATTGCAAGGACAAAGAGGAGAGGAGACAGCGGGTCTCCCTATCGCAAGCCCCTTCCATGCGGGATGGAGTCCAGGGGGATTCCGTTGAGCAGGACTCTGGAGGAGGAAGTCGCGAGCGAGGACGCTATCCAGTTGCACCAGTGTTGCGGAAAACCTCTGTGTCGGAGCAAAGCTAGTAGGTAGTCCCATCGTACCAAGTCAAAAGCTTTGGAGATATCTAGCTTCATTAAAAGCGCTGCTGTTTTATTTCTGTAGAAGCGTCGGGTGATGTTCCTTACATAGAGGAAATTCTCGTGAATGCTTCTACCCCTGATGAAAGCACTTTGGCACAGGGAGATTAAACTTGCCATGTGGGGAGCCAGCCGCAATGCTAGGAGCTTACTGATGATTTTTGTAATGGCATGGATTAGACTGATCGGTCGATAATCCTGTATGTGTTCCGCACCTTCTTTTTTCGGGATAAGTACGATGTGTACGGAATACATGATTCATGTGTATAAAAACTTTGTTCCCAAGTGTTTAGGATTAGTTTTGGTTTCATTAAAGAATATTCCATCCTCATTAAAACGTGTTGTAGCTGAAAAACCATCTTCATTAAACTGTGGTCTTGTTTCGAAGATCTCATATTAAGAAATATAATGATATGATCAAAATTTTAATTTAAACATTCGGTATGTGAAATATGGATTTTATTTTGAATCAAAATTGCTTCCAGCTAATACAATGGCAAATGGGCCTTGGGCACTGCAATTGCTCAGGCTTTATTAGCAAGCAGCCGTGTGCACGGAGGAGGTGGGTGTTGATAGTCCTCGCGGAAGCGAAGAGCTCCCCGCTGTTCACGGTAGCGATTTTTGGCGCGGGCGACTAGCAGCGACGGAAACTGGCGACGGGTAATGCAAGGCGGTGCTGCGGCAAAGGATGCTCATTTGTGATTCGTGATTAGCTGGACAAAGCTAGTTATGATCGTTACCAACGATCAGCCTGTGCTATTTTCATTATTTTGCTCATATCCTTCTGATCAAGTGTTACTATGTGAAAATATGTTTTAGGTGCACTTGGTAACGGGCGTTTAATGTTCGTTACAAGAAAAACTAAAGGTACCCATCATTCTTTTAAGTCCATCACTAATAAAGCATGTTCGATCCGGCAACACTTAAGTCTGTTATCATTAACTTGTTATTGGTAACATACGTCAACAATGTCGGTTGCCAATGATAGTAGTAACAAACTTTAACAACATCCATTACCAATGTACACCACATTGGTAACAACCGTTTGATGTCCATTGCCTATATGCGCCCATTTGGTAACTGACGATTGATGTCCATCTCATGGCCCTTATGTGGTTAACATAACTTTTTTATTTTTCTATATTTTTTTGATATTTTCTTCAACTATGAACATATAAGGGACGACCAAGACGTGATAATGGTCTTTTAACACAATTCGGACTTAAGGGGTGGCATGTATCTATCTATTCTATCTATATTATAAAGATAATTTAATTTAAAAATAATTGTTACCACGATGAGACCCACCTCATCTTATAGAGGACCCATCTGTCAAAAAAAAACTTGATGAAAGGGAGGTGGGAGGGACATTTTTTCGACGTTAGGCAGTGATTTCCCCCTCAAAAACCAAAATGGGCCCATCTAAATCTTACACACTGCGCCCATTTTCTACCCACGACATATTTTTTCATTCCATATCTGATATATGCAATGTGGGTAAGTTTTTAATCAGCTGAGATATTTCTGGTTAAAATATTGGCAAGTTTCGGGCCCGTTTTTCTTTCTGTATCTTTTTTTTATAAAAAAACTGATCTTTCCGTATCTTCCACGGTCGAGTGTTTTACCCATCTCCAATCCCGCCCGCGAATCACGCTCCTCTCTCTCCCTTCTGCAGCGCACACCATCTTCGAACGCCGCTCGCCTCATCCGTCTTCCCATCCTGCCGTGGGGGAGAGCGGCGGCTCCGCTACAAGGGACTCCGACCCGGTCATCGACGGCGAGGGTGAGGTACCGGAGGCTGACGCGAACGAGGCGGTGGATTTGGGGGACGGGACCGCGGGCTAAAGCAGCAGCGACTAGGAGAGTGATGATAGCGTACAGATCGTACTCAACGAGGCCGCCGGCGCCGCCACCTGTGGACCGCGGCGAGGGGTGCGTGGCTGAGGGTGAGGAGGGGGAGGATTCAGGCAGCCGCATGAAGGGTCCATATGATTGCGGCTGGGCAACGGTAGGTGACTATGTGGGTGAATTGGCTGAATATTTTGGTAGTGGTATTATTACTATTGTTATTGGTGCCGTAGTAGGTTAGAAATTGAAATACTGTAGGTTTAGTTTACTCTTGGGAGGTTCTAGATCCTCCAATACTGATCTGCGGCACGTCACATGCATGATGTGGTTCCTGCAATTCTTATGCAAATGAGCTTTAATTTGCCGAATCGGCTCTCTATTCAAATATCTCTTTGTGCTGATACATGTAGCTTGAGCTGATGTTTTGCAGTTATTTACTTCATAAGCAAACCTTGGGTGAATCAATTGTACATGGGGTTTTCCATCCATGTGCAAGTAGCAATACTATCGGTTCACATTCTTGTGTTGAATTGTGTTGTTCCAGGTTAGTGGGCTCCAGTGCAATGGCCTTATTGAGAAAACGGCAGTACCTGTGATGGGGCAAATCGATCGAGGTTGCCAACATGTGTTTCAACATGATTATAATTTATTTTTGCCAAGAAACAGGTGCGGTTCATACTCATGAATGTAAAAACATGTAATTCATGTAGTTTATGTACCATGATGGTGATTTTTTGTTGTTGTTATAGGTATCAAAATAGAATCAACAAAGATATTGCTGCCACTTGCTGGGTTATTAGTCATTGAAAGCTGCATAAATTGGCTGGTCTGTCTATATGCCTCTCCTCCTTCCACCGCCATCGACTGCCAAACCCACCTGAGCCCACGATGATGAACTGGTGGTAGATCGGCGCGATCGGCGCGGCAAACAAGCGGTGGGACGAGCATGCATGCGGCGTCCACGGTGGAGCCTACCTACCAGAGCGTCGTCCTCGTCGTTGGCTCCAGGGGAATTGTCGGCAGCTCCCTCGTTGACATCCTCCCGCTCCTTGACACCTCGGGCGGGTGGCCCCTGGAAGGTCCACGCGCTCTCACGCCGCCCGCTCCCGCCCTGGTCTCCGGCGCGCTCCTCCCCCACCGTCACACACCTCCACGTTGACCTCCCCGTCGCCACCGCGCGCTCTCCGCCCGCTCACCGACATCACCCACGTCTTCTTCGCCGCATGGACCGCCCGCCCCACTAAGGCTGAGAACCGTGACGCCAACGTCTACCTCCAGACGGGACGCAAGCACTACCTGGGGCCCTTCGAGACCCGTGGCTGGGTCTCCTTCCCTGACCCGCCCTTCATCGAGGACAGGCCGCGCGTCGACTGGCCCAACTTCTACTACGACACCACCTGGTCCGTGCACCACCCTCCCCCCCCTCCCCCCCCCCCCCCGGAGCTCCATGAACATCGTCGTCAATCTCTACGTCTACGCCGCCACCTGTCAACAGGAGCTAGGGCACCAAGCTGCGGTGGCCCGGGTCTCAGGTCGCATGGGAGGGCTTCAGCGATGCATCCGACGCGGACCTCGTCGCCGAGCAGGAAATCTGGGCGGCCTTGGACCCGTTCGCCAAGAACGAGGCTTTCATTTGCAGCAACGGGGATGTGTTCAGGTGGTTTGTCAATGCTGTGTTCGGTGTCGAGTTCGAGCATTTGGACAGCATGAACAAGAGCAAGGAGCATGGCTTCCTTGGCTTCAGGAACACCGTCAACTCCTTCAACGCATGGATCGAGAAGCTCAAGTTCTTCAAGATTGTTCCATGATTATTCCACATCGCAATTTAGTTCGCTACTGTTGTTTCGCGTCATTCATCACCGTATTATCTTGTTCCTTTGCCGACTTCGTTCCAATTCTCCTGATCTTGCTATCTTTGCCAGGTTTTCATGTTATATACTAGCTGTTGTATACTAGGGCCAAGATAAAGATCAACACATTGCAAATAAGTTGCTCTTGTCCAGCATAAGTTCGATTAAAATTTTGTTGCTATATATTGAGTCACTCACTGGTCATTATGAGCAGTGCCTTAGCTCTGAATCGTTTGATACAGACATCTGTTTTTCCCTGTTGCACATTCTTGTAACCCTGAATTGCTTCCCTTTGACAAAAGTCCCCATATCACAGTGGAATAATCAGATCCATCATGAGAAAAGATGTTCCACACAGTCTCACTACCGGATTTCAATACTTCGCCGTGTGTCGGTGTTTAGAAATCGTGGTCCCGACACCAACCAGAAATGCGCTGTGTTCCCTCCCTTGATGGTTGATGCAGAAGATAACACGAGACACATATTTATCCTGGTTCCGGTCAGAAGACCGTACTTCCAGCAAGGCGGTGTGCGCGATGTATTATGCCGCACCGGGCTGCAAGCAGTAGGGGGTACAAGCAGGTTGGGACGAGAGGCTAGACCTTCGAGTCCCGGATGATTGAGGCGGGGTGCCAATATCGTGGTCTATTCTGAGTGTATGCGGATTCTCTCCTTTTTTCCTTCCTTTTTTGTTGTTCTCTCCTGCTCGATCACCCCCTCCTTTTATAGGCCAAGGAGGAGGGGTCACAGGACCGTGTTGCCAGTTAGGCATAGTTGTTGCACAGTAGTAGGAATGGCGCTGGGCGTGCTTCTCTGTCCTTGTTTGCTGTAGTCGATTCTTGTACTGACGATGACGTCGAAGAGTGGTCTTGAGGATCCGGGGCGTCCTTAATGTGATAATGGCTCGTCCGTACACTACCTCGAGGGTCTCCCATGCCGGTGCACAGCTTATTCTGTGGGAAATCGCTGTGGGAGTCGGTGGCACAGGGAGTTTGAGTGACTCGGCCCTGTTCGCGCGGCGGCGACATGTCCGCACAGTGCCGGGGTTGGTCGCATAGTGCTCGGAATGGCCCGCCATACCTCTGTCGTCCTGAGCTCTTCTCCTGCTGTGTGCTCGAGGGTCTCTCCGTCCGACGGAGGTCTTCGAGTCGTCGGAGTTGGCACTATAGGAGCTCGGAGTGACGGGCTCTGTTCGCACAGTGGCGGTCTGTCCGCACAGAGCCTTGGTTGGCAGCATAGTGACGGGAGTTGGTGGATACGATGGGGGAGTCGTGGCCGTCAGGGCAGTATGGCAAGAGATCTGTCTTTTGACTTTGGAGGCACGGTGGCAAAGGGCGCCATTTAATGTTCGTAGGAGCGAGGGTCTCAACCGAGGCGGAGCTTTCCCCATTCCGTGGGTTGCTCGAGGCTCGGTCCCCAGGCCTCGACCGAAGCGGAGTTCTCCGATTCGCTCGAGGGGTCGGTCCCTCGAGCGAAGCGGAGATTTTGGTTCGCGTCGAGGCACGCCGTGGGGCGTCTTGGCTGGGCCTTCAGTCGTTCCTGGGCCGTGGGCCTTAACTTCTGTTTCTTTTTCTGGTTACTTGGACAAGATTAATGTTTATTGGGGCGGTTATTCCATAGGTTTGGATACCCCTAATGACTGCCCCAACACCGTGTGCGTGGGGCACATGGCAAAGCCCCCTCTCGCACACGGCGAAGGCTTTGCCATGTGTGGCTCATGGCGAACCCCCGACGGTAACGAGCCCCGACGGCGAAGGGGGCTTCATTGTGGGCCTTATTACGAGCACACGTGTGCTTTTTCTTGGCACACGTGTGTCTCTTCCTTTGTTTTTTTCAAATCTCTGTCATGTGCAGCCTCCTTAGCACACGGCAAAGGATTACAAAAATAAAAAAAATGTGCCAGCCCAGCGCGCCCGGCCGCCACCCGAGCCGGGTTGCGCCGCGCCGGCCGCCTGGCAGCCAGGGAGAGTTGTGAGGGAGAGAGATGAGAGAGAGAGGGAAAAGATTATTTGATGAGAGAGGAAGAGATCCACATGCTCACCTTTGGACCAATCAGAGACATCCATTTTGAAGGCGTGCATCGATGAGGTGGCGACGTGTGTTTTTCTTTTGTACTTGTATCAAAATTTTGGATGGCTAAACAATTTCAAATGAAAAAGTTGTAAACTACAAACTTTTACATATCTTCGAGACCTACAGTTTGGTATAGAACAAATTTACATCTGAGGTCATTTAAAAATTTTAAAATTTTAAGATTTCAAATTAGATACATTATAAGGATATTTTAAAGTATTAAATAATATCAAATTAAAAAGTTGTCAACTACAAACATTTACATCTCTTCGAGGCCTACAAGTTTAATATAGAACATATTCACATTCGAGGTCATTTGAAAATTTTGAAATTTCAAATTTCAAATTAGATAAATTATAATAATGTTTTGAGGCATTGAACAATCTCAAATACAAAAGTTGTCAACTACAAAGTTTTAGATTTCATCGAGGTCTACGACCTTGGTATAAAGTGTTTTTTATATGAGAGCATATAAAAAAAGATTGTATTAAAAACATACATCCACTAACTTTCTCATATACAATCACACGTATACTTCTTGTGAGATTTTCCGATCTTTTCAAATTTTTATCATAGCCTCTATGTGTGATACAATCACATCAAGACAACTCTCAAAATTTTCAGACTTAATTTGTTTTTTGATAATTTAAAAATTATTTGGACATATGTTAGTGATCATATTTCTTGACATAAGATGTTCAAAATTAATTTTCCTTTCATGGGTAAGGACTCAAACCGGGCTAAATAACATGAATATTTTTTTAGTCATTGTATTCTATTATTTCAATCACTTGCGCTTCAAAATTGACTTTATTCAAAAAATTTCTTGAAATGTATTAATTAATTATAGCAAACAAATACAAAAATGTACAAAATTTTAACATGGAGCAACCTCTTTTTTTAAGCTAATTACAATTAATGTACATTTTATTGCTAAACTATGATTTTTTAGTATAGATACTACAACTTGTTAGACATGGTTCAAATACAAAATACATACACATGTGCAATTATTTTGTAACAATTGTAAACCCAAAAATTATTTTCTAACAATTGTAAACCCAACAATTATTTTTGAGCCATATGGGCCCCTTTTTGTTTTTAAACCAAAAAATTCATATAATTCATTTAAACAGCACCATTATTCAAGTCTTACAACATCACACGCATATTAGAGTCTTACAATATCACACACATTGTTAAGGTCTTATAATATCATTTCGATAACACACATATTATTAATGTCTTACAATAAGATAAAAGTCATACTAAGTTTCTACGTTATGAACCCTCTTGCAAGGTAGACAGAATAATTTATATCCAAAATGTCAATCCCTAGATACATGTCCACACAGTCTAGTGTGTATATTAATGCACTATCCTTTGCCTTATACGGTGCATCTAAAGTCTCCCCGTATATTGTCAACGGGCCTTGTGTTGAGATCAAGGTTACTGATGATTGAAACCCATCTTATACTCGACTTGAATATGGTTGCACGAATGAGTATCCCAAAGGCGGCAGAATCCAGCGCAGCACTTCTCCCAAACCATACTTCTGTGTATAGGAATCAAGAATTCAGGGTGTCCTATATATACACGAGACATTTGTAGAAATAAATAAGAGTACATTTGATATTTTATAAAAAAGATATTATTTGGAATAAAAAATCATAGGTATAGTAACTTACGCAAACCGATTCATAAAGAGGGCTAATCCTTTTTGGAACTTGTGTGACGTCTGGCTCATTGAGCTCAAGAGCTTTGATATTCAAGAAACTATAGTCCCGGATAACATGCCCCGTATACGTTTTCATCTGTTCCAATGCCTTCCTCACGATATTGCGTGTAGCAACATATTCTTGTGGGAATGAGCCTGATGGGACGTGAAAAATAATCGTATCACTAGGATTCGGGTCACGCAAGGCATGTTCTTCGAGTGCAATAGAAACCACATACCTCCCATGGTATCTGCCGATGTTCTATCTCACCACCAAAGGACGGGAGCCACTTATGTGAGTTACTACATCTTTGAACCATTGCATCGGATCAATGGCCTGTTGTACATATAAATTAAGAATATATCATCATTATGAATAATCAATATATGATTGTAATCTTACAAGTATTAAATACAAGGACCTCATACCCCACTCTAACGGTTGTTAGGCTTGACAGGAATGAAGTTGAGGTTGTCGAATACCGGCCCAGGATGGTGTCGTGGCGGTGGCGGGGGAAGGTTCAAAAATATATTGTGCCTGGACTGTCCACCACAACTATCTCTTTGGCGTTGTCTCGACATTATTTTCCTAATAAGTTATGTAAATTATGTAACAAGTTCCGGAAACCTTCATCTAGAAAAACTAAATCATCAAAAAAATCAATAGTACAAGCCACAGCCAGGCCATGTACGGCCGGCTAGGCCACGGCCAAGCCAAACCACTGGCCGCCGTGGCCAGGCCAAGCTACGACCGTCCACAGCCAGGCGTGGCGCGGCGGCGGGGACAGGTAGCGTACCTGCGCGGCGGCTCCATCCGGCAGCCTGGCGGTGTGTACCGGGAAGAAAGAAGGCCAGGGACTTAGAAAAAAACCCCCTCCCCTTACGCCCCCCTCCTATTTGTACTGGCGGGTGACGTAAGCACCGGCCAGCACAACAACTTCAAATAATTTCAAATATTTAATAAAAAAAATAGGAAATGAATTCATTTTTTTGTGAAACTCATGCAACTCTACATATATTAGGTAGATAGATAGTAGAAAATAGGTTTAGTGGTATATCAGTTCAATAATGCTATATGTGTATGAATTTGAAAGTATGGCTTGAGATATAGTAATCATTGTCTTATATGTATAGGTTTGTGAAACATATAATTAATATTTAAACATCTTAGGTAAAATTATTGGTCAAAGATAATTTTTTAAGATAATTAAAATTAATGTACATTTTATTGCTAGACTATGACTTTTTAATATAGATACTGCAATTTCTTAGACATGGTTCAAATACAAAATACATGCACTATAGGTAGAAAGAGGATCAAATGCAAGGTAAGTTCAAGCCCGATAGGGAGAAAGACCAGCTTACTCATGCCATAGGAAAGCCGGAGCACAGTGGCTGTGTTCGAGGGATGTCTTCAACCCTCCCTTGGTGTAAAGGTTTCGATAAGGACATAGGTAGCTATAAGATGCGCGATCATTACAAGAAGGCCCTGCTCACAAAAGAGAAGATGAAAGAAATCGCCGTGCAATCTTTTGTGGAATTGCTTCAAAACACATCCAACTTACACATGGATATTCCATATTTATCAGAGGAAGCGCGGCAACAACTGACAACCATGATGCTGCAAAAGCCGAGCAATGTTGGCTCTACAACAATAGAGAGATATCCCGTTGACAATATCCGGGTGGTACACCATACAAGCTAGTTGAGCCGTATGGACAAAAGTTGAACAAGTTTCATGATGTTGCAATAGGCATGGCAATGCCGGGTCGCACATTGCACTGTACCCCTGTTCCCCCAGAATATGCCAAGGTACAAGTGGTATCGGTAGAGGAAAATAATGAGAATGATGAATTATATATCGCTACTGAGGATGGTATCCGACTTCTTGGAGGTGCGGTCAACCATTTCATCCTATGGCATCGACGAGACATCATACTTACCATGGAACCTCAAAGCAATCCGTCACAAGAAGCAGCACCACGATCGCCCTTGATCGAACAACAGCCAATTCCAACGGATGATTGGATATGTTCCATGTTAGCCCAAGAGGGAGTAGAGTTTGATATTTCAAAGCCAACTGATTCGCAGACACAGCCACATCCTTCGTTCCCCAAGGCGACAGAAAAGGCTTCAACATATCCCCTGCCGTCAGCCAAGAAGATATAGAAAGCCCCAATGCCTGTAGTGCCTCGCATGATTACAACCTTTTACAAGGGTCCATCTATAGGGGTAGAAACATTCCTTGGTGCATTGAAGAAGAAAGCATCCCGTACAACACCAACCTCTACGAATGTGGACACTAGGTATGAGTTCTGGGCTACGGAAGATTGTCCGGCCGAATTCGAACATGGCAAACCATTTCTGTATCAGTGGGAACTATTGGAGGGTCCATTGGAAATGAACGATTTTCATGTCTGGATCATGAGAGCCATGAAGCTAGGCATCAATTCTATCACGGCAAGAGTTCCAATGGAAGTCTTTGGTCATATCCAACATTTAATCATTGTTGATTTCCGGGACTTACACAGCCTATATCAACTTGTTTTCTGTTTGGTTCTTGTAAGTACATACTGTGTAACACTCAAATCTCTCACACATGTAATAATCACCAAAATTATGACACGGCTATCATGTTATAAAATTTATGCAGATGCAGTATGAAGACGAAAGAAAGACATGAAGGTACTCGGTTGATACTGCAATCCTCTCCTAATTGCCAAGTCTGAGCACTGCTTCAGGTTGAATAACGAGCAAAAGAAAATGCTTGAAGCTGCAACAAATCATGAGGAGCACGAAGCAATCATAAAAAGAAGCTCACAACCAAAGGAAGCGAAGAGTTGCGATCTATATATCATGGGCCCTTAGAAAAAAAAGGATGAGCATTACATCATAGCTTCTTATTGTTTTAAGTAAGTTCTTTGTGTGGCCACTTAATTTTATACCAATAACCACAATGCACAATAAATAACTTCATCTTTCATATTCTGTAGCGACCACTTTATTTTATTTGTAATCATTCCAATGTATCGGGTTGTGGCTGTCCTTGACTCAGCCGACTACCCTCCAGAGTGTTAGGCAGAATCTGTAGAAATTATATATAAGTAAGTGTATTAACTGCTCTTATGATAACATATATAAAATAATGTGTTATTACAAATACTACATTTACTAACCTTTCATATATTTTTATTTCCGGGGCTTACAAGTTTAACATGCAGAAGGGAGGCCCCCATTGTTCAACACGATGTGACCATTTAGATATAAGATATCACAAATGGGTTAGTACTTACTAGGATACAAGCGCTCACTATGATATTTTTATAAAATTAATATTTACTAATTAATACTATTTTTTGTAGTGTCACAAGAAACCTCCTCGCAGGATACTATGTGGATATTACGTTTGCGAGTACCTTAGGAATAACCGGAAGTACAGAACCAACCCCGAGGACGTACGTAGCATGCTATTGTATCCATTTTTTATATTATCCATTTAATTAATACTAATCCTTTTTTCATATAATACTTTATTTCATATGCCTCGTATACCACATACTGATTCAAGACTAGAGGGCAAACAAATTGATCAAATTTGAGCAGATATGTGTAGATTCATCCAACGCGAAATTTGTCATGAGCAAGGGAGGTTCTACAATCCTGAGTGTGCACTAGCAGCCAAGAAGTGCCGAGAGCTTCACACTTGTTCTACTAGTCTTTTGTGAAGACAATAATATTTCTATTGTATAATTAGACTTTAATTGGAGTTATTAGCATGTGATATTATGGATTATAATTAGACTTTAATTAGAGTTATTAATTGGATAATATGTTCCTCTACAACATGCGACCACGGCCAGGCCAGGACAGGCAACGGCCAGCCACAGCCACGCTACGGCACATCTCGTTGGCGGGCGCATAGCCGCCAGCACAGATGCACCATGCGCCAGCACAGGTGTCTGTGTTGGCGGGCACGCTCATCAGCCGCCAGTACAAATGTAGTGCCCGCTAGCACACATGTATCTGTGCTGGCGGGCGCCAGTTGTTAGCGGGTGGGAAAACTGCCAGCAAAGAGCTCATTTGGCCGCCAGCACAAATCGTTTGTGTACTAGTGTATGGTGGTATATCAAAGAAAAAATTATAAGATGATGGAGGAAGTATGCTAGCTTTTCTTATATACAGGTCAGGCAGCGTCCGGGGTTTACCTTGTAAAGTTGCACGTTATTTATTTGCAATTGCAGCCGCTGTAAATAATTTTGCAATGTGAAATCACTGCTGACTTGTACTCGTAGTAAGGGCCCTTATTTATAGCACTGACGTATTTGCGCTTCGTCTGTTGCAATCTTCAACTCACTTCCTGCTCTGCAGCTCTTTGCAATCTTTTGTGTGCTGGTCTAGCTCCTCCATGTTCTTTTACTTTTGCTAGACACCGCGCGCTCGACCAATCAAAGCAATGTGAAATGTGTGGCCACTTTTTGCTTCAGAATTGATTGGGTGGCATTGGGAAAATGAATTCAACAGATGAGTCAATTGGGACAGTTCTTCTCCATGGTCAGTCCTCGCCTACCATTTCTTCGCTACAGAGCTTTAATTTTGTGCGAAAACATGAGAGAAATGTTGAGTAGCGACGACCTTGTGCTCTGATCAGACGAACTCCTTGTGGCCGGCGTTTGTCAGAGGTTATGCCAATTCTACCATGCTGCCAAAGTGCCAAGGACTGTGTACGCCCAGTATAACTGCTCCCTTCTTCCTCCCCAAGGTCAAGCCGGCCATTTTTCTAACCGAGTGCTGGACATTTTCCTTAAGAATTATAGGGATTTAACTAATCCAAGTGGGTCGAAGGTTAATGACTTTATGCTCTCATTTTTATTGTCTCTGTGCTTTGTTTTATAGTTAAAGAAATTTGTGGTTTCTATAGAAGAGAGAATGATCACGATTGTTTTATTATACAATAACTAGAGATACGTGGAGTCAATGACTTGAGTTTGGAAGAACATTTATTGGATAGTTTGGATGTAGCTAGTGACATGTGTATATATCATATGCTAATTTTTTCTTTAAGAAGATATTAGATAGAGTTGCTAGTAAATTAGCATGATAAAAAATAACAAATATTTTTAATTCCAGTTGTCAATATTTTTAATTCTTAATTATGTTGAATCCATACAAATGGTTTTGCAACTTGATGGATTGAAGCGCCGTGCATCCGTTAATATTTTATTGTGAGATTTCGAAGATAATGTAGAGTAAAGAATATGACGATAGAAATAAATTATTACTTTGTAATACTAATATTGTTTTGTCGTATATAAAAATTAAAATTAATTTGTACGACATTTTGTATTGGATGTTAAGAAATGTGTGCATCTTTGATAAAAAATAAATTTTAATTGTAGATGAACCGGCAATGGATGTATAGTAGCTGCCAAGGCATGGATTAATGGCATACAAGCTTTTCTAGATAAAACGGAGGCCAATAGGTCGCCAAAGGGTTTCATGTGTTGTTCATGCTTTTTCACCAAAATAACAAGAAATGCTCGAGAAGACACACTCTAATGGTCCATATATATTAAAAAGGCTTTATGTCGAACTATACCCTTTGGTCAAAGCATGGTGAACCAAGAGTTGTGATGCGAGACAATGAAGAAGAAGAAATGAAAGAGACATTCCAGAGTGGGCTTGCTTATATGAGCCGATGCCTTTGAAGATGAATCAATGAACGAGGCTGAAGAGAATGCTGAAGAAGAGCAACCACCTAACGACATCAATGTAGTTACCCTTAGTACACTACGGAAAACAGGGGGTTTGCCGAGTGCCCCAAGCACTCGGCAAAGCCCAAAAAACATTCAGTAAAGACTTTGCCGAGTGTTGTACTTGGCAAATAGGGTGTCGGCAAAGCACGACAAAGCCCTCTTTGTCGAGTGTCTTTTGTCGGGCACTCAGTAAAGACCCTTTCCCTATGCACCAAAAAAACTCAAAAAATAGCAAAACAAGTATTTTAATGTGGGAAGTCCTCCAACCATTGAAGCTAGCACAAGTAGCACCATTTTTCGGCCATCCAAATTATTTATTGCAAACCACGTGGTTGGCGGCATTCGATCCCACGACCTCTCTCACGCATAACCTCCTCTACCACTGCACCACACTCTCACATGTAACTGGATACTGTTCTGATTCCTACCTATTATACTAAACCGAGTGTAAATTACTTGTTTGAGGCCCTAAGCGATTTCAAATTAAAAAGTTGTCAACTACAAAGTTTTATAACTTTTTGAAATCTACAAGTATTATTTTGGTAGATTCTCCGTCTGACGTCATTTATAAATTTTGAATTTCAAATTTTAGAACATTCAAACTTAGTTTTCGTGGACTAGATGATTTCAAATGAAAGCGTTGTCAACTACAAAGTTTCACAACTTATTGTGATCTACAACTCTTATTTTCACTATTTCTTCATCCGAGGTCATTTGAAAAAACTCAAATTTCAAATTTTGAGAACTACAAACATATTTTTCATTAGTAAAAAAAAATTCAAACTAAAAAGTTTTAAACAACAAAGTTGTACAACTTCTAAAGATCTACAACTTTGATATATGTCATTTCTTCATCTGATGTAGTGAGAGTAATATTATTCACAAATCTTACAGATCTCTCTTGTAGTTTCTGTAAACTCTACGAGAGATATAGATTTTATGAACAATATTCATATGAATTTGTCAAATGAAGAAATGACCAAACTAAAAGTTCTACATCTTGAGATGTTATACAACTTTGTAGTTCAACACTTTTTGATTTAAATTGATTTACTACTTTAAAATATGGTTTTAATTATGACTTTGCTGAGTGTATTTTTTTGACACTCGACAAAGATTTTCTTTGCCGAGTGTATTATAAAAAAACACTCGGCAAACATTTCTTTACCAAGTTTAAATTGCTTGTTTGAGGCCATAAACGATTTCAAATTAAAAAGTTGTCAACTACATAGTTTCATAACTTTTTTATATCTATAAGTCTTATTTTGGTAGTTTCTTTATCCAAGGTCGTCTATAACATTTAAACTTAGTTTTCGTTGACTAGGTGATTTCAAATGAAAAAGTTATCAACTACAAAGTTTTATAACTTGCTATGATCTGTAACTCTTATTTGGATTGTTTCTTCATCCGAAGTCATTTGAAAAACTTAAATTTTAAATGTTGAGAACTACAAACGGCAAAGATTTTCTTTACCGAGTGTCTTTTAAAAAACAGTCGGCAAACATTTCTTCGCCGAGTGCACTGCAAAAAATACTCGGCACATTGTTTTCTTTCTGGTTTTATGTATTTTCTTTTGGTTTTCTGGTGTAATCATGTTAATGTCACACTCAACATTTTTGCGAAACTAATTCAACACTTAAGGAGAAAAAACTAATTCAACATTTGGCAACCGTTAGTGGTGTAGTGGGTTATGTGTTCAATATGGAGCATCTGTTGATCGGCTCCGTGACGTGTGCATACTACAAAGAAAGCAAACGGGGAGAAATTAAATGACTGAAAATAATGACCCGGCGTCGTCTGCATGTTCCGCTCCATGCTCTGTACGTGATCTTTGTCCGTTCTCATATCATTCTCCTCCTCGTAGGCATAGAGCCCCTTCATGAGTAATTGAGCTGTGATCTAGCTCGCGCACTGGCATGGCCACTACCGTCCTGCTCCTTCATCAGTGCCGTCGATGAGCACCCTACCACACGCCGAGCAATGGGGAAAGTCGGGATGCATGGGTTCGACTGCTCCTCAAATGGCAGCGCAACTACTCTCAGCAGACCCACCATTTTGCTTGTTCTTCTATGCAGAATCAGTCTGGGATTCAGGACATATATGTTACTATCCCGCTGATCTTGCATCACTGCAACTTTGGAATTTGACAATGGTGCGGTGAACTGGCAACGAAAAGGATCGGAAGACGTTGAATATACTTTCCTGAGGCTGCTCATTCCGAAGTAAACATGTGGTTTCAAATACCATCTTAATGTTTATTGGGGTGCAGGAAGGAGAACACAAATAACTAATGGTAAGCCCAAGGTCAATTATATTCTACTTATATATAGACAGGAGTGAATGTAGATGTATAATATTTCTCATGTCCATATTAAAATACGGACATCACTAGAAACTCTGGCGCACCTTTGCGGCGCACTTTCACGTACTTGGCCAGAGAGATACTTTTTTTTCATTTTCTTTTGACAACATATAAATATTTTAACCTTTGGAGTTAGAGGAAATGTAGTGAATTAGTAATATAACATTTATCTTCTCCGTTTTAAAATATATAACACTTAGGGTAAACAAATTAGTAAAGAAATTATTAGCATGTTTCAATCATCATATGTCTAAAAACGAATGGAGCATTTCATATTGCCTCGCCCTGGTGTCATTTGAACAAACTTATTTTTTTTTCGACTCTAAATCTCAAAGGTTCCTTATTGCTCCACTACAGTAGGTTTAACCATGTCAGGAACATGCATCTCCGCCAAGACAACCGTAATTCTCCTGTCGCCGCGGTAGTTTGGTTAGATACCCCGGTTCAATGATTGGGCAGAAATCTCGGACCCGCAGACGCAATTTCAGCCACACCCACAGCAACGATTTCAGTAATAAAGTATTCGACTACATGGTGTCGTTGAATGATCCTAAATTTTACCCCCAAAGTTCACTACGCAAAAAAAAGATTTTCATCACATCAAAATATCATAGCATGCATGGAGTACTAAATGTAAATGAAATCAAAAACTAATTGCACACTTTTGTAGTACTCTGTGAGACGAACATTTTGAGCCTAATTAATCAATTTTTGGATAATTTTTCACACATACAAACGAAATGCTACAGTGGCGCACGTACTCCAAAAGTCCAAAGATTGCCCCCAAATTTGAAAACTAAACGAGAGCTCAATGTTGGTCTGCCGAGAGGAAGATGAGCTCAGGGACTGAACCAAACACTTTTCTAATATCAAATTGGATCGGGCAATCTGGCTTTAGGAGAGAGTTGTTTCAACACTTGTCGTGCATATGTATGAAACCAGAACAAGTTCCAAATAAGCACTGGAAATGTTGTAACAAAATAGGGGTAAGTAACGATGGAAATGGTTCAAAACTATAAGCACTAGAGGCACCACTCAATCATCTCATGCTCCGATCCATCCATGGCTCGATATGATCTGTTGTGTCTAATAATCATGCACATGTATATCCTGCATTTGTTGTGGTCTATGAGTAATCAAGGGTATATATTACTTGCTAAGGTACTCCCTCTTACATTTTAGAAGGTGAGGTTAAATAAATCAGAGCCCTTGATTTAAAAAAATAAATAATTGAAAGGAAAAAGTGAATTTAACATCTATTCCGGTTACCCTGCATGCGACCATGCATTAGAATGCATCCTGAAAATTCAAAACGGCATCGAAATCCTATACGGGGGTACTCTATTTTTGTCCAACCTGTTATCATTTCATTCACGGGCGACGCCACGTTATCTTTGCCTGGTGCACGTGCACCAGGGTGCAGCAATTTTTTATAAGTAAATGACTAAACAATTATGTATTGTTTAAGTTTTTTTGAAGGAACAGGAGGGGTTACCCCCTACTGATTAATATATTAAAAAAATTAAAACGGAGTGTTATGTACAAGCAGAGAAGGGAGGGAAGAGCATTACAGAATAGTGTCAAGCCATTGTTCTATTGCAGGGAAGTATTTTCTTTTCGCTCGATGCAACATCAAAGCAAAAGTTTTCCTGAAGAAATTCTTGCAATTTTCCAACTCCGGGGCCACATTTCTGAATACTTGATCATTTCTTGAAGACCAAATCGACCAGCTCATAATAATGATAATTTCCATGAAAAAAGGAACCCCTAATTGCTGTCTGAAACTCTCTAACGATCTGAAGGGATCCATTGGATCAGCTACCTGTAGATGCAAGATAGCCCAACAATCACGAGCAAAAGGGCAATCTAAGAACAAATGCAGCAAACTTTCCTCAGTATCAGAGGGACACTGCACACAACTGTAAGATTGGAGTACCATGTGTTTCCTTTTCAACAGCCCTCTTGTATTTAATCGATCCACCAACAGCAGCCAAAAAAAGACCTTGTGATTGGGTTGACATGAAGACTTCCAAACCCATTGAAAAGCAGGACGTGTTTCTCGCGTACCAGACAGGCATTTATATGCCTTGGCAACTGAAAAAACCGGGCTATTCCATATATAAGACCAGGTGTCTCTCGCAGCTGTGTCAGGCATAGCATCTAGCAAGTGCTGAACCTCGACGTATTGCAGAAAAGCCACCTCTGATAATGGAATGTGGAACAACTGATGCAAATGACATAATGTTTTGACCTTGCTGACAGAAACCTTTCTGTTATTAGCGAAAGAGTACAACTCAGGATATGCATGTCTCGGGATTCTCCCATTCCACAAGTCATCCCAGAAAGAGCAAGATCTCCCATCCTGAATCAGAACAGTTGCCTTCCCTTTGAAAGAATCTTGAAGTTTCAGGACATCCCTCCACCAAAAGGAACCCTTCTTGGTATGATCAGGGATGTTATGATGAGGATAGTACTTCTCCCAAACCAACTTTACCCATGGGATATCTGCTCTGTTCATGAACTTATGCCAATTCTTGAGAAGCACCGCTTCATTTTGCCTTTTTAAGTTTAGAACACCTAATCCTCCTTCTGATTTTGGCAAAGCTACTAGTTTCCAAGCAGCTTTAGGGGGCTTCCTTGCATTGATTTCAGCCCCTCTCCACAAACAATGCTTTCTAAACTTGTCAATCTGCTTAATAACAGTGTCCTGAAGATAGAATGTACACATATGAAATGTAGGGAGAGCTGACAACACCGAATTTGTAATTTCCAACCTCCCTGCTTGAGAAAGAAACTGAGATGTGCAAATTAATCTTTTTTCACATCTTGAAACTAGTGGCCAAAAATCACCTACACATGGTTTGGAAAGTCCCAGGGGCAAGCCAAGGTATGTAAAGGGCAAAGAACCTTTAATACATCCAAAAGCAGTGGAGAGTGAAAGGAGCATCTCCTCTGACACATTAAGTGGAACCATCATAGATTTAGAAAAATTCATCTTAAGGCCTGTCAAAGTAGCAAAAGATTGCAATATCTCCTTTAATACCATCAGCTGCTCCATTTTGGCCTCCATGATAATCAGTGTATCGTCAGCATACTGTAACACCGGGAAGTCACTAGAGTATGTAAGAGGGACTGGCAAAGTCAACAAGCCTTCACTCCTAGCTGAATTAATCAGTGTTTGCAACAAGTCAACAGCTAAACGAATAATAGAGGAGATAAGGGGTCACCCTGCCTTACTCCTCTTCTGCACTGAAAAGTCTTGTCAGGCACTCCATTCAATAGCACAGCTGAAGTTCCTGATGCAAAGATCATCTCCATCCATCTGAGCCAGACTTCACTGAACCCTTTATGTTTCATAATTTCCAGCATGGACCTATGCTCAATTTTGTCAAAAGCTTTCTCGAAATCCAATTTTAAGATTATCACCTCTTTCTTGGACTTGTGACAAAGGTGCAAATATTCAAAAGACTAGGCAAGACAGTCTTGAATTGATCTTGATTTAATGAAGCCATATTGATTACTATGAACCAAATCTCTTATGACCTTTTGCAGCCTATTTGCAAGCAGCTTAGTGAGGATTTTGACAGAAATATTAAGCAAAGAGATGGGTCTAAAGTCTGACACTGATGTGGGTCCATCTTTTTTAGGGATTAGAGTGATGAATGAACCATTAATGCTGCTTCGACATACTTCCCCAGAGTGAAAAGCATGGCAGAGATTGTAAAAATCCTCAGAAATTATGCTCCAGCAATGCTTGATAAAATTTGTGTTAAAACCATCTGGACCTGGAGATTTGTCAGAAGGAAGACTTCTAACCACCTGATCAATTTCCTCCTTAGAAAAAGCCCCATCCAAGGTATGAAGGTCCATTGATGTATGAATCAAATCATCCAAACTCTGAAAATTTGTCTCTGGATGCAGCTCACTAATCCCCAGCCTTTGTTTATATGCTGTCCATACCAGATTTGCTTTGTCTTGGTGATCAGAAAAAGCCTGCCCCTCTTCATCTGTCAAAGATGTTATTACACTTTTCCTGAACTTAATGGTTGCATTAGCATGGAAAAATTTGGTTCCAGCATCTCCACATTGTACCCACTTGATTGTGCCCCTCTGCTTCCAATAAATTCTCTGCTTCTCAAGTAAGGATAATAATTGTTCTCCCAAAATTTTCTTAAAGTTCCATTCAGCCACGGTTAGATCTCTGAATTCCTCAATAATCTCCATAAAAGAAAGCACCATCTGCACATTATCAATGGTTTCTTTTAAGCTATAGAGATGAATCTGCCAGGCCCTGATCACTCTTCTCAGGTTTTTAAATTTTGCAGTTATAATCTTGGCCGGATCTGTTTGGTTTGTAACAAGAGACCACCCATGGTGTACCACCTGTTCAAAATCTTCATGCTTCATCAAATAATTCTTAAATCAAAAAATATTGCCTTTGGGAATTCCAGTGCTGATTTCTACCACACAAGGTGAATGATCAGAGACTTCCATAACAAGATAACATACAGATGTATTAGGGTAAGAGGTTGTCCAGGAATTGGAAGTAAACAACCAGTCCAGCCTTTCTAGCAGAGGGGAAACTTGCTTGTTGGACCAAGTATATTGCTTGCCTTGGAGGGGTAACTCTACCAGGCCCAAAGCACTAATTGCCTCATTAAATAGGAACAACTTGTTTGGGTCATACCCAGGTCTATTCCTACGCTCAGGTTGTCGTATCAAATTGAAATCTCCCAATATTAGCCAATTAATTTCCTCAGGCATCTCAATATTTCTGAACCATTGCAAAAAAGCTAGCCTTCCATCATCAGTACATGGAGCATACACATTAGTCAATACCCAGAATGCACCATTCAACTTTGAAGTAAAACCAACTGAAATTGCATAACTATTAGTAAACAACAACTCCCCATCAAAAGCAGCACTGTTCCACACAGTTATGAGGCCACCAGAGGCTCCATTAGATGGCAGAATTTTAAAACTGTCAAAACCTGGAGGACAAAACTTCCTGATGAACTATAGATCAAAACTCTCACGTTTTGTTTCTTGCAGGCAAAGAATATCACACTGAGACTGCAGAATTTTATTCCTAACAGATGTGCATTTGCTATCAGCATTGATACCTCTGACATTCCAACAGAGTACTTTCCATGATTTCTTATGCATCGTGTGATTCATTATAACCAATTTCCAACAAGCACCACAACAGTTGCATACAAAAGTGAAGCAACTCAACATAAGCATCGTTAACAAACAATGAGACAGCAACAAAAGAGACAAGCCAACTGAAGTTATCAGAAAAGACAGTAAAGGTCTTGGACACAACCAAAAGTAACCACACCAAATAGTACTGATAGGGGCTAATCATTAAAAAAAGGACATAAAAGGAGAGACTCTGGGGAAAAGTTCTTGTAAAAGAAGGACATGGAGATCACTGATCCATCCTTTTTTTAGCCTCCTCTGGCTTCTTGACAGCTGGCTTCTTGACTTGTCTCCTGGGGATTGCCTTCTGCTCATCAGGCTTCTTCTGGACAGTCTTCTTACCAATGGCTTCATGCTTCCTTTTGGAGAGGAGCACCTCTTTTGTCAGCTTTGCAGGGCCAATCTTACAAAACGCAGAACCAAGGTTCCTTATCACTGAGGGGGATATATTTGGAGGAGTTACTGGGCAGCCCAAGCACTGCTTGTTGACACATGCACCTGCTCGAAAGCCTTTGCTGATACTCTTGACCCTGACACTTCTCCTGAGTTCAGAGTCCACAAGAACAACTTTAGAACCAGATGCTTCTCCTACTAAAGAATGTCGTGGTGTGACTGGAGGTGTTATGTCTTCTACTATTACCTTCCCTTTCGTGTTTTCCTCCTTATTTTCAGAGATATAACCTGGAGGACAGTCACCTTGTGCATCAAAAGGACACTTATCAGGCAAGCTAAAAGTGATCAAAGGTGAATCTCTGGCAAGGAAGGTCCAAGCTGCAGATGTCAAAACAGCTTTGGCTAAATAGAAATGTCTTGGAGAAACTAGCAGCATAGTGATGAAGTCAGCCCAATGTTCAGGGACGTGCACCAACATATGTTCTTTCTTCAGTGTGGAAAAGAACTGCCCCCACAGGTCTTTCATCTTTCCATTGCCCACAAAACTGCCCTTGGATGTAGCCCTATTATACCAGCACATAAAACCTGGATCTGCAGTAGAAAAATCAGCCATCTGAGCAATTCCAATGTGAAGTGGCCCTTGCTCAAATTGACTTCCATCATTCTGACTACTACCATTAGAGTGAGATTGGTGGTCCATCAACAGATGCTCAGGGAATTCTTCCACAATGAAATTTTCTGGGGAGAGAGGATTATTGGGAAGATGCATAGCTGGCAGGCCAAGAACAATTGGGACCTCGGCCTCTATTTCCTCAACTCCAGCCTCAAGCTGGAACACATCATTGTCAGCTTCAATCTGTGCCTGGAGATTATCCTCATCCATCTCATTGACCTGAATAGGATTAACCACATCATTTATTTCAATGAGCATTTGCCCTTGGACTGCTTCAATGATTAAATTATTTTGACCTCCGGGATTAACCACCTCACCCTGAGCATCAAGCACTTCATCAACCTCCATAGGCAGCTCATTAAGATTGAGGTCATTAGCCAGTGCATCATCATTATTGAGGTCATTCTGCACCTGATTGCCTCCCTGATTAGCCTGCTGGTTGTTGGGCCAAGGGTCCCCCTGCCCATCCTGTCCATTGCCTTGGACATTGTTTTCTTCATTGCCACCCTGAGGGCCAGGCCCATGTTGCCCAAAGCCAAAAAAATTGAAAGGACCATCAGGACCAATATCATTGTCAGGGACTGGGTCTTCATCTGGCGGCCTACCACCTAGCAATTCCTGTTGAACAATCTCACATTGGATAGACCAAGATTCCCCCTGGAACTCCTCAGCATCTGTCAAGAGAATGAAGTGTGGCACTGACTCTAGATCGATAACTCGAGCTTTAACCATCAGCCTAGCAAGCTTTGCAGTATCTTTTTCATATGAAATAACTCTACCAAAAGAGCAAATTGCATTGTCTATGAATTCCTCTTCCCAGTAATCCTGAGGAAATCCCATCAACATTAGCCAACACTCCCTAGTAAAGTCTACTGCCTTCCAATTTCTACCACGGTTGTGCTTAACAAAGGTGAAGTTGACATTAAAAAAAGGATGTGGGCTCGAAGCAATCATATTGTCACAGTCATGAACATGCACAAAACGAACATAAGCCTGTCCCAAGTGGCACGGCTGAATGTCTTCAACTTCTAACCTCATCTGATCTACCAAAAACTCTCTGATGGCCTCTTTAATAGCAGCAAAAGACACTTGATTACCCGGCATTGGATCAATGGTGACGATTGCAAGGTCCTCATTGCAAGCTCGCGGTCGCACCGCGCAAGCACGCACCTTCTTCTGTCGACCAGCAACCGGAACCACTTGCATCCGTCATGGCAGGAACGGTATTGTTTAAGTGGTGCACCAGGTTGATTTTCAATCTAGCTTCGCCTTCCATCCCTTTAACATAACGTCCAGCATAGCCAACGCGGCCACTGAACAACGCACACGGCCAGCATCCACATGCCAGAAAGTTAAAACACACGCGCACACGCACAACACGGGTCAACACGGACACCACACAAGTTAGAACACATGCACCCACAGACCGGTCAAAACGTACGCACGCACACACGTGTCTGCACAGGTTATTCACACGCAGAAAAATATTTTAAAAATATTCACACACAGGTTATTGGCGCACACGCACGTCCAATACGCACACACACATGTCTACATGTCCACATTTAAAAAAGCACGTCATCAGCAGGACACGACCCAAAAAAAAGTAACATCTAATCTAATGCCATGCATGGAAGTTAGATCTAATCTAATAAAAAGATATTTCTCATATTTTATATATTTATAATTAATTAATCTATTATCTCCTATGTGGTAAGGTGTTGCTAGATCAGCGGTCCACGTCTATTTGAGAGTACCTTAGCGATATATGAACCATTCCTTGCATCTTTAGCCGGAAGCATACTGGCACAAATATCCGGACAATCATGCATCAATGTGTGCAGCATAAAGTTTCAGACGGTTAATAGTGCGGTAACGTGTTTTGTGTAAATATGTTATTCATGGTAGCCGGGTAAGCACTAAAATATAGATGATTCTACTGCTCATTTCTAGACCATTTGCTCATTGGCCCTAGCTAGCACATAAACAGAGCAGTTTCGCTCGATGCTAGCACATAAACTTGTGGGATTCTTTCAAGGAACCCAAGAGGATGAGGACGAATAAAAAGTTTGAAATGTGGTGGCATGTGTGGCAATCCCTTTTCCTTGGGAGTAGGATGCACCGAGGAAGCAAATATGAGTATATCAGATCAAACTGGTCTAATTCTCTTAAAATCACGGCAGTCCACATGCCGTCCTCATCACACTTCCCACGTTGCTAACCCTTTTGGTCATCCGAAACCTTGCGTTGTCAGGTCCGGTGGTTGCAGAGGAGAACTTGTGTTCTCTCGACCTTGCGTTGCAGTTCTCCTGGATCGGCGGTGACCCTTATCGATGACGTATGAATTTCAGCAATGTGCAATTTTCTTGAGACCCTAGTTTCTCTTTATCACTCTATCATATCATATGTGGAGGGTTTTTTTCCATATTATCTGAACCAGTAAAATTTATGTCACAATAGATACATGACTGTATTTTCTTTCCCTAGTTGACGTGTAAAATTTCTGAGACGTTATTCAATTGTAAAAGCAACGTAAAGATGCTGGGTCGGACTGTCCATGGATATGCATGTTGACGCATTTAGCACAGTGACTAATTTCGGCATGTTCTGTATTAATTAATGGCATGCTGCATAATTTGAGCTAAATTTTCTGTAAATCTCAACTGTTGAAATTTGGTTCCATGCTGCATATATATACATGGTTAGAATATCGGTTTTCTCCAATTCGGAACATACCACATGGGGCCAAAACCAAATGGTGGACCTTACAAACGGCTAACCAAACGCATTTCAGCCCATACGAACTGATCGGAAAAATTAACTAAAACTTAAAATATTGTAGCCACTAACAAATTTTTTCTTACAATAAAATTAATAATTCTAGGCATTAAGAATGATGTAAGTAATTTATAGTCATTTTCTAGTAATTTCCACTAGATATAGAATTTTGTAGTAATTTGAACTATTTTCTAGTAATTTCTATAAATTTTCTAGCTATTTTTGTATATAACTAAACATAAAAGCATATATGATAGAAAATAAAACCAATAAAAATTTGTAGACATTATGAATCAATTAGATAATTTTCAACTATTCATAACTATTTTTATATTTGCTAAATTTCCTAGCTATTTTCTAAAAATTGGAATAAAAAAGTTGATGTACCTGGCCTTTTTAAGGTTTAAGGAATTGCTAGCGATGTTTCAAATCTTATGAAGCATAACTGTAAGAGAAAATAGAGGATTAAACATAAATTTATCTAATACTACGATGGATAATGTATAAAAGAAGCTATAAAGGACGGGTCGGGCGACGACCGGGGCGGTGGCACGGGTGACAACGGTAATGCACAGAGGTCGGGACGGGGACGAAGACGGTTCGAACGGAATATGGGGGACGCGAGTGATGGGGGTTTTTGTAGGAGCATCGATTAAGTATCGGGTGACGGCTTTGCCCGGTACTAAGTAGCGTTTAGTACTGGCACCGGCACAGATGATACTAAACTGTCTTTCCGTACTACGTTTTGGCCTTTTTATTTTCCGGACTTATACTAAATAATACGATACAAAATATCTCTATACTTTTTTAATCCAAAAAATAAAAAAATATATTATTTTGACCATGCAAAATATTGAAAAGGAAAAAGTGGAAATTACTACTCTCAGGTATGTACAGAGTCTGGAGAACCCACTAACGTATGTTTTAGTTTATTTTACACCCACAAGTACCTCAGTTGCTCAAATCTACCCTTGGTTATCTCTTTTGTTTATGTATGTACATGTGGTGTTTTAAGTTAAAATTATGTGGATGATAAAGGACCGCATAAAGTATTTAAAAATATAAAATATAATTGTTTTCATCATTATTTTTAAATACTAAAATATGTAATAATAAAATAACCATATTGATATAAATTTTTATGAGAAATAATGATGAAAAATCCATATTATATTCGCTAAAAATACTTTATACGGCTCTCTATCATCCACAATGTTTTGACATAAAACACGGCTTATGTACGGAGAAACAAAAAAGATAAATCTTGTGAAGGGGTAGATTGGACCAATTGAGAAATTTGTTGGTGCAATATGAATCGGAACATACTTTAGGGGGTATCCGGACTTTGTCCATACTTGAGGGTAGTAATTTAGACTTTTTACTGAAGGAGAACCCTATGGTTGCCTCGTGGAGCTCCCGTAGGGGGGACGCCTGCACCTCTCCCAGGGCGTCGGGCGCAACCCTAGCCGCCGCCCCAACCCCCTCCTCTCTAGCTCCCCTCGCCCCGCCGTAGCTCGAGCACGATGGCGCCGCGCGGCTGTAAGGACAGTGGCGGCGGGGCTCCCTCTCCCCTTCTCCTCTCTTGGCAAGGTCTCCGGTGCTCGTTGACTCGCCGGGGTGGGTTGCCGCGTGGCGGCGCTCCTCCTCGGCGCGGTGGCCGGCTCCGAGGGGGCTCCTCCCCGCGGATCTGGGTCGTCGGCCCCTCCTCCTGCTCCTCCCCATCGGGTTGGGAAGCTAGCGGTTGGACGGGGCACGGCGGCGGTGGCCCGCTGCTGGTGCTTCGGCGGCAGGACCGCGTTTGGCCTGCGAAGCCAAGCTCTGCAGTGCGGCGGCCGAAGCTTCGGTCCTCCAGCGGAGGTGGTGTGGTGGCGCCCGATGGTGGCGGCGCCGGGGCTACGTGGGGCCCACTACTTCCCCGCCCTCGCCTCTGCGTCTGCTCTGCTCCGAGGGGTGGAAGGACTCGAGGGAGGGAGGAGTTCCCGCCTGTGGCTTCGCCTTGGCCGGTGGTGCCGCCTCCGTTTTTCGCGTTGCCGACGAAGCAGTTCCCTTAGCGTCGTCAAGTCCCCGCTGCTGGGTTCATGGTTTCTATCCCACTCCGTGAGGCACGGTGCCATCCCATTGAGGGGACGTCAAGAGAATTGGGGCCATCGAGGGTTCCAAACATTCCCAATGTGTGGGGTGTTGCTGTTCGGGTGCATATCGAATCTAGTGGCGAGCTTCGGCGGCTGCGATAGTAGGAGCTGGATGGAAGGGAGTGGGATTGGTACAGGTGCTCTCGGCTCATCGGGCGGCAATCCTTAAGCGTAATCTTCGACCCGGTTGTCTTGTCAGGTCGAGCAACGGCGTTTTGCTCTTCCCTCCTGAGGGCGTTGTCTGCATGGTCACGTTCGGCGGCGGTTCGTGGAAACTCTCCGTGGTGAAAACCAAACGTTGGTGCCGTCACGTCTCTGCCTTCTTGAAGGCATTGTTTGGAGGTCTTCCTGTAGCCGTTGGTGGTGGAGTTTTAGGCTCCGCGGAAGGTCGGGTCCGATCGATGTTGTATTGGTCTCATGACCCTTTAGTTTGTTTGTCGTGAGTAGTCTCAGCCTATCTCTGGCGCGTAGCCTAGAGGGTCCCGTTACGGATCCGTTGGATGTTGCTCTCCTAGCGGTGTGTGCTTTATTGTAAACTGGTAATCTCAATATTTCCTTTATGCTTTATCAATAAAGCTCTTGAGAGGAGGTAATTTAGACTTTTTCCTATTGAAAAATATTGCCTTTAACCTACTCAAGTTTCCCATCAAATCACAAATCACTTGTTTAATTATAGTTCATTTAATGTTTCAGCACTTTTCATGATGCAAAAATAATGGAAATATTTACTATTTTGATCATGCAAAAAATATAGCATAATATTACATGCATTGGATTCAATATTTTCACCACGCAATATATTTGTGTTAGGGCAAAGAAACAATAATTTTGCCATACGAAAATTGAGAATGGATGATTCAAATATATTAAATCAGTTCGTCCCACGACCACCTAGTGGTTCTAAAAAACCATTCATCAATATTTATTGAAATATTTATTAACTTCTTCTTGTTGAACGTCCCTTGGTTATGATTGAGGTGTAAGTACGAGACGTCTTCTTTGGATAATAGGATGAAGTCATCCTCAACAGAGAATGGAGGAAGGTCATCGAACTAATCAAAATCTTCTAACTTGTCCGACATGTTCACAAGTCCAATGTTTTTCCTGTTCCTTTGAAGAACTATGTGGTATTTTGTCTCATCTTCTAACTTATTATAGATCTTCTTGGGATTGCTTGATGTACATCTCCTTCACATAGAAAACTTACGTCACATACTTGAAGTGGAACCTGCACACCCAAGTTGAGTCATCGACTCAACATGAGTGTTGCATTTTTCTGAATTTATTCAGAATATATCAGTGTTATTCTTTCAATGGTATGCGACATTCTCATCCGCGGCTAGGCGCATGCATGGATTTCGTAAATTTGAAGATCAAATCTACCAACCTTGTCTCTCGGAGGTGATTATAGGAGTAAGGTTTACGAATGTATTTATAGAATTAAGTGTAAGTGCGCATAAGCATCTTTGTGTCTTACGCCAAAAAAAAAAGATGCACAACCATGGACAGCTGATTCAGCTGGTGAGCTCACCGCCGATCGAACTCAATTTGCTTCGGTTACTTGGAGTGGATGTACAATGAGAAAACCATCGATCACTCCTAACTACCTTAATTAACTGATACATTTCCACTATAACCACAAAGTTCCTACACGACCAGGGTGATCGGTTATCAGCTGGCATACAACAGATAACAATTAACGCTGGTCTCGGTTGCAACTAGGCTTGCTTCATGATCGCTGGGGCTAACCGATGACGACGCAGCCACCTCAGGGTCCGGGAGTCCAGGAACCATATACAACATCTGCGCTCATCTTGCGTAGAGTGAATGGCTGCATTTTCTCCACTACATAAATTCCGAACCCACGACAAGTTTCCTCGACGCCGCTCACTCCCAATATAATGCATGAATGGATGCATGTTTCATGCGGCAGATCACGGGTTAACATTCTAGCAAGAAGATACAAAAGAGGCTCTCCGTTTCATATGTGTGGTGTATGAAAGAAATTTTTTTAAGATGATGGATGGAGTATACTAGCTTTTCTTATACAGGTCAGTCAAGTTGCAGGTTATTTATTTGCATGTGCAGCCGCTGTAAACAATTTCGCAATGTGCAATCACTGCTGACTTGTACTCGTAGTAGGGGCCCTGATTATAAAGTACTGACGTATTTGCGCTTCGTCTGTTGCAATCCTCAACTCAATTCCTGCACTGCAGCTCTTGCAATCTCTTGTGTGCTGGTCTACTTCCTCTATGTTCTTTTACAATTGCTAGACACCGAGCGCTCAACCAAACAAAGCAATGTGACGTGTGGCCATTTTTTACATCAGAATTGATTGGGTGGCATTGGAAAAACAAATTCAACAGAAGCATCAATTGGTACAGTTCTTCACCATGGTCGGTGCTCGCCTACCATTTCTTCGCTACAGAGCTTCAATTTTGCACAGAAACATGAGATAGATGTTGAGCAGTAGCGACGACCCTGTGCTCTGGTCAGAAGAACTTCTTGTGGCCGGCGTTTGTCAAAGGTTATGCCCAATTCTACCATGCTGCCAATCAAATCGGACATGAATCGCTTATGCCCCTGATGTACTCGCTATAGGAAAAGGTACATCCATGAAGTTCTATGGTCCGGTCGATCGGCTCCAACCATTAGCTTAGATCTATGCGGACATACTAGAGGGATTAAACAGTGGTCTCGCACGGTGAATCGGAGCAGCCGCGGCGGCGGCAGGCCATAATTTCTATCCAATGCTTTTCTCACAAAATATGTGCATGCGACTATGCGAGTACACGGGGTTCAAACTCAAGACCTCTAATCCGGAGTAGCTTTTGTACCATCTCACCTATAGCATATTTAACCAAGATGAGTCTTCCTTTTGAATTAACTCGTGGAAACCTCTTTAAGACTGGTATCAAAGCTTTAGTCTCTAATTGTAATACCAACTATTGTTTAGAGTCTTCGGACCTTCCATCCACCACAAATTAGGCATGTATATTTGTGGGGGATGGATGTTGGTTTTTCTCGTAGAACTAAACAAAATTATCACTACTTTTGGATATCATAATAAAAATAGCTTGAAACATGTACACCTCTCTCTCACATGCATATTCAACGTGTTCAATTTGACTGCTGAATCTGATCATTTCATATAGAAAAACAGTGAATGTCAAATGAAGCCAAATACTCCCTCCGATCTATATTACGATTTGGTGACAAAAAAAATATACCAACCTTTATTTTTGAAAATATCTGTTACCAGACTAAAGCCGATACGCCTGCCCCCTGCACTGAGAGATTACATTACACCGTTGATCCCTCTCGACTCACGCCGTGTTTAGTTGCCAAATTTCACCGTGCAAAAAGAAGATTCTCGTCACATCAAAATATCGGCACATGCATGGAGTACTAAATGTAGATGAAATTAAAAACTAATTTCACAGTTTTGTTGCACTTTACGAGACGAATATTTTGAGCCTAATTAATCAATGTTTAGACAATTATTCACAAATACAAATGAAATGCTACCTCCAGTGGCAAAGTCCCAACTTTAATCTATCAAAGTTGGGAACTAAACGAAGCCTCAGGCCTTGTTTAGATCCCAAATTCTACCCCTAACGTTCACTATGCAAAAAGAAGATTCACGTCACATCAAAATATTATAGCATGCATAGAGTACTAAATGTAGATGAAATTAAAAACTAATTGCACAGTTTTGTTATACTCTTCGAGACGAACATTTTGAACCTAATTAATTAATTTTTGAACAATTTTTCACACATATAAATAAAATGCTACAGTTTGCCTCGGTTTTCAACACCTAAATTTAGGGTGTCAAATTGGCATCTAAACAAGGGGCCTCTGCTCATCTGCTCTTGGCAGCCGTGAACGATACGGCCCACCCCTTGCTAACAAGGAGGGCCCGTCCGCAGTTGTTTCTCCCTCTCCGTTTGGTTTCAGACCTTGGTCTCCCAATCTAATACTACGCCGTACGCCCCATGTTTTCCTTCCAGATCTAGAGGGGCAAATCACGCTGACAAGAGACGGGAGAGAGAACTCGCAGTCCGGCAGGTACCACCACTACCCGAACATGCGTCATTTACATCAGTTTTCGCATTCGGTACTAAAGATGCCCATCGTTAGAAAAAATATGTGTTGCTCCAGGAATTAAACTTAAGACCTCTTGGCTCGCGTATACCCACTTTTCCATCTCACCTACGCAACGCATGTGACTGAATAGAAGATGTACTCCTTTTGAAGTACCATGCGATACCCCTTTAGCACCGGATCGTATTTACCAACTGGTGCTAAAAAGTCACCCTTTAGCACGGGATAGTGTTACGACCCGGTGCTAAAGGTGACTTTTAGCACCGGTTGGTAATACCAACCGATGCTAAAGGGACCCCGAAGGCACCCTAATTTTACACCGATCTAGAACGTGCGAAGACATACGATGGGGCGGATGATGATTTTTCTCATTGCGTCGCCAAGACACGAAATCTACTGTACTGATACGTACCTTGGCTGAGCGGAGCAGCATGGTCTCTCTTAACTGACAGACGATTGTGTTTTTTTTTCACTCAAGGGATGATAGTGTGGTGTTCCAATTAGTGGTGAGAAGATTAACAAGCTAAGGCGTTGCATTCTCAGACGAGCATGCAGCTTGGCACAGCGGCGTGCGCCGGCAAGCACGCGCAACTACGTACGGGCTGTGTCGAAGTGTCTGCTGCGTGCTTGCTATTATATCTGATATCGTTTAATTTCATCACGTACATAACTAAATAATTAAACAAACATGGCCCGCCCACATGTAGTCATCCATTATTCCACCACCGATAGTACACATCACGCTTTGTTCGTTTAATCCATTCTATACGCGTGTGTAGCTACGCCCATCTGTGTATCTCATGATGCATGATGAATTTGATCCGACGAAGAGTATGTACATATAGTACATGATGATACTAAACTATCTATAATGATATATACGTTGGGTATGTAAGCATACATTCAATATATAGACATACTATTTTATATAAAAATATTTACAAATTAAACTGACCATCTCGTTTTTTTATAAACAGATAAATGTTTCTCAGGCAAAATTCTATGATTCTAACATCTAAATTCTAAAGGAAAATAAATATTGGAATTAGAAGTTTGAAACATTTACAAATATAGCATAGTAATCCAAAGTAATTTACTAATAGATTAACTCACAGGACGGCTGGACTGATCGGAGCAGACAGGGTAGCATTGATTCTTGAGCGCTGACCCGCGGTAGCAGGTGGGTAATTTAAAATGATTTTCTTGGTGGCACGGATGGGTAATTTAGAAATAAATTTAGGGGGTTATTTTAGACTATTTTTTAATGACATATGTGGGTAAATTTTTGAAAATTATATTAAATCCAATGACTATTATTATTATTATTTATTAGTAGAGTCTACCGATTTGATGGCCGGATGTTTCTGATTTTTGTGAGAATTTTTAAAATTTATCTTTTTTTTCTAGCGCGTCTTGGGAGGATTAACGTGAAGGCTCCAAAAGGAGCCTTCAATTAGTAATAGTAAGATTTGTTTACCCTAAGTATTATATATTTGAAGACGGAGAACATAAATGTTATATAATTAATTCGATACATTTCCTCTAACACCAAAAGTTCAAATATTTCTATATGTTGTCAAAAGCAAATGAAAAAAATATCTCTGGCCAACTACGTGAAAGTGCGCCGCAAAGGTACGTGAAAGTTCCAATCTGTCCATATTTTAAGGTGGAAATGAGAAAGAGTATATATCTAAATTCGCTCCTGTCTATATATTATATTAGTATCATTGACCTTCGGCTTACCTTTAATTCTTTGTGTTCTCCTTCCTGCACCCCAATAAACGTTAAGATGGTATTTGAAACCACATGTTTGCTTCGGAATGAGCGGCCTCAGGAAAGTGTATTCAACGGCTTCCGATCCTGGTCGTTGCCACTTCACCGTACCATGGTCAAATTCCAAACTTCCAGTCATGCTCAGCAGGATAGTAACATATCCTGATCCCCATACTGATTTTGCATAGAAGAACAAACAAAATGGTGGGTCTTCTGAGACTAGTGTTGCAGTGCCATTTGAGGAGTAGTCGAAGTCATGCATCCCGACTTCGCCATCGCCCGCCGTGTGGTAGGGTGCTCGTCTGCTCGATCATCCACGGCACTAATGGAGCAGGACGGTAGTGGCGAGATGCCAGTGCGCGAGCTAGATCACAGCTCAATTGCTCATGAAGGGGCTCTATGCCTACGAGGATGAGAACGATGAGAACGGACAAAGATCACGTACAGAGCATGTAGCGGAACATGCAGACGACGCCGGGTCATTACTTTCAGTCATCTAATTGCGAGGCTGACCATTGCGACGACGCCGGGTCATTTTCAGTCATTTAATTTCTCCCCCTTTGCCTTTTAATTTATGGTTTCCCAGCTCTTTCTTTCTAGTATGCACACCACGGAGACAAGCACTAGATGCTCCATAATGAACATATAACCCGCTACACCACTACGGGTTGCAAAATGTTGAATTAGTTTTTTCTCCTGAGTGTTGGATTAGTTTTACAAAAATGTTGAGTGTGACATTGAAATGATGAGGCTAGAAAACGAAAAGAAATAGATTAATAAAGAAAGAAAATAATACGCTTATAAGCTGAGCCTCCATCTAATACGCTTATCAGCGGCCTGCTCCGATCCTCTTCCGCTTCGCTATGGCGCTGTGTGTGTGTTTCAGCTGTCCGGTTGAGCCATGCACTACTTTTCTTCCATGGGCCATGGTGGTCCTTAAGCTTTAATTTTAGGCAAAATTTTCTTGGAATATTCAACTTTCTTCGAATTGGCCAGAACACATCGCAAACAGTGAAATTGGTCCGGTACCATTACTATATCATGGCCTTTTTCCATAGGACACCACCACGGTTATAATATGAATTTTCTCGATATGAGGTGAGAAGAGGGATAGAAAAGATCTATCTTACCCTCCATTCAAGTGGGTCCACTTCTCAACTCTTATTCTGCACCCTATCCTCATCCAAGTGTGGCAGCGCCTATTATACGCCGCTGCGGCCCCTTGTTTGGTCCTGTGCAGCGGCCCTTAATTCTTCTCCAGAGTCTCCCCATCTTCCATGGCGAGTGGCACAACGGGGCTTCATCCTCTAGTGGCAACACGGGGTGAGGACCAGCAATGGCAGAATCGGTGGCGTGCAGGCCTCTGCATCAGCAGGGCACATGCGAGGACTAGCGGTGGGGCACAGAAGGCGTGACGCCCAGTGGCCATCTAACCCTGTTCTGGGCTCATGGTTGCTCTCTCCTCCAATAGGCCCTTCTTGTGATGGCACGTCCCAGCTGGTCATGGCCATGGCCTCTTGTGCAGCCAGCGATGGGCTGCATGCTCCTACGCTCGTCCTCAATTCCACAACTCAGAAGCACGGAGCCCCTCAGATCTGCCTCCCCATGACGTCACCTCCGCCTCCTGAGTGTTGTAGACTGATGGCTAGTGGCGTGGCCGAGGAAGGGGCTCAAATATTGGAGGACCTTGCCATGTTCATGTAGAGGAGGTGAGGCATTGAGAGCAGAAGTTAGGAGAATTAGAGGAGGAAGAAGATAGAGCTGATAAACGGACCCTAGTTTAATAGAGGGCAAAATGGACCTTTTCTTCTCATCTCTCCTCAAATTAGGGAAATTGATATTATAATCACAGCGGTGTATTGAGCCAATTTCACCGTTTGCGGTGTATTTTTGCCAATTCGAAGAAAGTTTGATGTCCCCAAGCAAACTTTGCCTTCTTTTTGACACCGAGAATCTTTGGAGCATTATAGAATTCGGGTGTCAAATCCTAATTGCGTTCAGACTGCTGAGAAGAGTGGCACCCCATGTGACATTTCGAGTTGCAAATGTTATTTTATATAGTATTATAAAGTTATAATTAAAATATATTTAAAAATAGGGTTGATTTTGAAATTTTTTATGTAACTCGCTTTAAAGTATCTTAGAATTAGTATATGAATATACTAAAAATGATGTTAGTATACCATTGTGTGTATGTTTACATACTCATTTATCAGTTTGAGTATGTTCGCATACTAATTTTAAGATACTTCAAAGCGAATTGCACGAAAAAATTCAGAAACAACCCTATTTTTAAAATTTATTATGATTATATCATTATACTAGTATGTAGAAATTAGTATGTCCATATACTTAAAGTACGCTTATATACTCAACCTACGTACCACCCAGATAGTCTAGTATCATCATATACTACGTATACATACTCTTCATTGAGTCATACACATCTTCTAACGTGAGATACACAGGTGAAGGTAGCTACATGCGCATGTAGAAAGAATTTTTCCATATATATATATAGGATGAGTTTTATCTACACATACATATAGCTACACCCACTATATTTAATGGGTTCATGGGCAGGGGATCCGTTAATGGACTAATCCTTCCACTAATTACATGATTTGCGGCATGTGTGCACCCGTTCAGTTTGGGACCACCGGCTGCGGCTGGCGGTACTATCTCCACTCTTTGTGCATATCGATCTGTTACTTCTTTTTGAAACGTCTACGCTAGATTTTTTTACTGTCGTACATGTATCTAGGAGAGTATGTATGCATACTATTAAGAAAACAAGTATAGGTGCATAATTGTAATTTCAAATATGTGCGTAGTATCATCATCCAAGTATATGGACAAGGGAGTTTATATATTATTAGTATTATGTTTTGCCATTGACAAGTACTACCATACTTGTAGTTTTATACTCCGTATATACTTGCTAGCTTCACGTGAATCCATATATACTTTTTTTGGAAAAGAGTATGCATGCATATACGTACTTTCTTTGAAACAGGAAGTATGCGCACGCACTATTGAAAAATCTGTATATATACGTATCAAAGTGAGTATATATCCTTTCTTTAAACCTGGACGACGGCGTATATGGATATATATGCATAACTATTTCGAGGAGGAAGTATGCATTCATATCAAAGAAATACGTTCATTTTTATAGGGAGTATGACTACATATATACATATTAACAAGAAAACCTGAATACATACATGTTTATGGGTAGTATGAGCAGATACATGTTTACAGGTAGTATGAATAATACATATATGTTTATACCAAATTCGCGCATGCATTTTGAAAAAGGGTTTACATATCCGATGCCGTCGCCATGGGCGCGGTGGCCGGCACCGGCGATCATGACCTTCGCGGTTGGATGCGCATCCAGCTGGGTGGTCATCGAGCACGATCGACCTTCCTCGCCGGCAGTGCCTCCGGCTGGTTGCTATAGGCGTCGGAAAGCGGCCGGAGTGCTATTGGCGACGGGAAGAGGTAGCCTCGCGTACATGGATGTAACGGAGCCACGGAGGGATATCTGAATTATTGTTACCGAATTCTAAAACAGCATAATCTACCGAGATTGTATGGCATCTCACGAGTTACGAGTACCTGCGGGGTCAATCACCATGAATATATGTAGATCAGTAGGAAATTGAGTAAAGGATATGGAATTTTGCCTCTCTTGATCTAAATACCTCTGCCTCATGAAAAGGCGCTACATCTGCTGGATGCTGCTGCTGCTAGAGATCGGGGCGCCGCCGATAGACGAGAGGATCGAGATCGAACTTGATTAAGGCCAGACTGAGATGCCCTCACGGTCAATGGATATCTATCCTCTTGATCTCCCAATCTAGATGCTGCTAGAATATTAATATTAGGGATAAACAAATCTACCTCAAGAGGGAGGTTTATAAGATTTTCTCTCTACTATACCTGAATTCCGTCGGTGCTGTATGTGCATGTATCCAAATATCGGCTGCTGTGCCCAGTCCAATCAATTGCAGCGGGCAAACATGCAAGCAGCTAGGTGCGGTCGCCATCTTTTTGAGGCACATAATTTTCCTCGGCATTCGCCCGATGCCTGGCGGCCGGTGGACGCCGCAAATGACGAGGTCGGCGCGTCGAGATCCAACTGGGTTGCTAAAAGAACGCTGCTAGTTTTTTATATCAGCAAACTAGACTAACGGATCCTCGATGGTCTAACCCGTTAATTCAATGCTGCGGAAGGATACACAGCAACCAGTAGGAGTAACTACACGCGTGCGTAGAATGCATTTTCATATATATATATATATATAACGACCTACGGCTTGCTTGCTGCATTGCTGCCTCCTGTGTTAATTTAGTTGTGTTCTTTCTTGCCTCCTGGTGTTTTTCCATATTTCTTTCTCGCGTCCAGTGAATCACTCAAGAGGTCAAAGTGCAGTGCTATGTGCATCTGCAGGTCGATTAAGGCCTCGTTCGGTTACACCGGATCGACCCGGAATGAGGCCCAATCCGGAAGGATTGGAATGGGCCGGAATGAAACCAGGCCTTGCTTTAAATTGTTGTTCGGTTCGGCCCGACCCGAAACGAAAACAGGCCCAGATTGGTTGCCCCTTCACTCCACCGGCCCGGATCAGCTCCCGGTCAGGTACCCTCCGGAACTTATCCAGACGAGGCGGCTGGCGTGCGGCGGCGCGGGGCTGGCGGCGCAGGAGGCAGCGAGGCGGCGCCGTGGCGGCACGACTCATCCTCGGCGGCGACGCTCTCTTCCACAGTCTCCGCCGCCTTCTCGCGGTATTCCTTCTCCGCTGCCTTCTCACTTGCTCGTCCTTCCTCACTTCTCTCCTTCTCATAGGTTCTTGGTCTGGTGATTCCCCAAGTACAGATGGCGGAGGGCATGTGCTAGTCCCTGATTGATTCGATCCGTTCGTTTCTTTGCTCGATCCGTTCGATTCAAGTTCTAGGTTGGTGGATTTCCATCGTCGGTTGCATTTTCGTATGTATTGGAGGGATCTTGGGATCTTGGTCATGCATATCGTAGTGATCTTGGGATGATTTCCCTGATTCAAGTTCGTTTGATGGCCAATCGTAGTGGTTGCTCTCGCATCGATAGCATTTTTGTTTCGTTCTGTCAAGGAAGAACGTCAAGGAAGAACAAAAGCTAATCTCTGTTGGGAAGTTTTTTAACTGCTTGCCTGTCATTTGCCTGGCCAATCGTAGTGAATGAATATCACATCCTGTTGCCCGCCATAGCATCATTCAGATGGTCGCTGGAATGGACTGCCAGAAGCATCGCATCTTTCATTCCCCTGTAACGCTCACACAAAAGAGGGATTAGCTACCTGCATATAGTTCCAAAGAGGGATTAGCTACCTGCATATAGCTCTAGTTGCTGCTGTACTGCCTATTAGCAAGCCTCCTCCTTTATCAATTACAGTTAGTTACTGCAACACAATTTCCTTTTTATTTTTTTGCAGAAAACAACTGGTCATATCCATCAAATGAGCTTCGCTCACTATATGATCGATCATTATATGATCCATGCACTTGCTGTACCATTGTGGCATAATTTTTCTGAGTCTATTTGATCCTGTGATCTGCTTCTTGAGAAAACGAATGTCGATCTCTTTGCTGCGTGCCTGGTTACCAAAATAAAATGCAGGTTGCAACTCTTTGCAGCTGCTGACCTTACCTGTTGTTAACTATTGCTTGAACTGAAGCGCTGAAATTATTATCATTGAGTTTGAATGGCTTTTAAAATTCTGTATCTTTGATCTGTCTTGTTGATCTGACTACTGTATTAAGGTTCTAACTTACAAGGCAACCATCACTGTAATTCTTATATAATTTATGCATCATTACATTGAGCATTCTTTGGGTTATATACCAACAGAAACAATTTAGAATTGCATTGTATGTCTCTTTTCTCTAGTGTTTTATGGACAGTATTTTTCTTGTATGTTAGATGTTAGCATTTTTCTTTCCCACTTTATGGACAGTAAAATTTTGGTGGGAAAACAATATAGCTCAGTGCCTTGTATATGGAATCTGTTCCATTGGTTTGGTTAGCACCGCTCAATGATAAAAAACTGACAAACTACTTGTTAATTGCTACTGAAGAACTTCCTGTAGGTTTGGTTTGGTTTGCTTCTTGCTGTTTGGTTTTTTCTAGCTAACACCTAAGAACTGATGTTGTTAGTTGCTACTGATATTATTTAGAGTCATAGAGAACTTACTGGTATACAAAATTAAGATATGCCAATTTTAAACAGGTCTTGATAACGTGAAGCTGTCTATTCATTCATGCAGCCCATTTATGTCCTATATATTTTGTGTTACACGTACTGTCCTTTTCCCATTTTTTTCTATTTTGGTGCAGTCATTTGTTCTTGGAGGTGACGGCCTAACTGAATTCGAATTTGCCTTTGTCCTTGTCTCAACAGAGCATCATGCAATAGAGAGTGTGGAGAGAGGTGTAGAGAAACATGATGTCGCTCAACTTTGACGCAGTCTATCACATGAACTTGTTCTTGTGTTCATTTTTATTTTTGTCGGTGGAGAGAGTGGCCTGCCATGAGTTCTGGAAGTCAAGTGGTGTTTGAAAGTTATGTTTCTCTTTTTTGGCAACAAATAGACTGCTAACATTTTCGTATGGAACCGAATCGATTTGACCACACCATTGCCAATATGTATGTACTGAAAATTTACATGGGATTGAATTGTTCGGTTGATTCCATTTGTATATTGTGCTCACAGGATTAATTCCATCTATGCTGTTCGTTTTGGTCGGATTGGTCGAATTGAATCCTGGCCGGATTGAGTGACACGGGTGGATTCACTCAAACCAGGCCTGGAATCAATCCTGTCCGGAATTCAATCCCATGGAAACGAACGAGGCCTAAGAATGTCTGGCATCAGGAAAACACATTCCACTACCGGAGAAACAGACATTAGCACCGGTTGGGAAAGCCCTTTAGCACCGGGTTTCCCAACCGGTGCTATGTTTCCGAGGCTAAAGGTACCCACCTTTAGCACCGGGTTAAATAACCGGTTAAATAACCAGTGCTAAAGGTGTGTCCATTTGCCAAAAAATATGTGTGTTGTTGCGGGAATTCGAACTCATGACCTCTTGGCTCGCATGTACCCACCTAACCATCTCATCTACAAAGCACATGTGATGAGATAGAAGATTCTTTTGTTTTGTAGTAGCATGTGACACCCCCTTTAGCACCGGGTTGGTGTTACGACCCGGTGCTAGCTAAAAGACCTTTAGCACCGGATCGTAACACCAACCGGTGCTAAAAGGTGACCATTTAGCACCGGTTGGTGTTACCAACCGGTGCTAAAGGGTTCCCGAGGGTGCCCCAATTTCGCACCCGGTGCTAACGTTACATTAGCACCGGATCTTGAGTGCACCAAGGCATATGAGGGGTGCGGATGTGAGTTATTCTTGTAGTGTTCCACAGTCACGTACACATAGGGAGCTAATGACAATCAGCCCGATCGCTTGAGCATTTTCCACGGCTCCAATTGCACCAGCGCAGCAAAGCCCATTGGCTGGAGCCCAAGCACAATCTACTCCTACTTCTATACTCCGTTTTTTGAACTGATGCACAACGACACAGCTCAAGCTGAATAATCCTGCTTCGGATGACGGTTCTGTTCTGTACAGCGTGTATATATTCTTACTCTCGGAAGGGATCACTGTTTTTTTAGAAAAAGGTGATTATGTATTAATATTCCATCCTATGTATTGATCGATACATATAGCTGCTCGTTATTATAAAGTTGCATATAAAGTTTCAACAAAAATAACATGACCTTAAAACAATCTATTAATGAAGCGCCAGCCATTTGAAACAAAGATTCCCATCACATTACTCAAGCACACGACAGCCCCATTTTAGTCGAGGTCTTTCTTCCTCCTTTTGCAGCAGGGACTAAAAGTGAATCCAATGCATTCCTCTGAAAATCATCTGCATAGAAGAGAAAGCTTGTGTATGGTTAAAAAACTCATCATTTCGGCTAAACTAAATTGCCCAACAAATAGCACATGCCCCCACCAATGATGATTTAGTTTCCTTTCTACTTCTTGTAACCAGTCTGTAAAAGTATGATTTACATTTAAAGGAGGAGGAAGAAGAAACGAAACTTGCATTGCACTGGTCTCCAAATAAACTTAGCATTCTGGCAATCAAAGAAAATATGTTGTATTGAATCATTAAGTTACAAAAGCAACATTTAATACTTCCTTTCCACTGCCTCTTTGCTAAATTATCCTTCGTTAAAGTTACTCCTGAAATCATGTACCACACAAAAATCTTAATTTTGAGGGGAATTTTCAGCTTCCATATAACATGATTATGAGGCACAACATTGGCTACACATAGGGCTCTATACATAGAACGAACTGTGAAAACACCATATTGATTAAGTGACCAACTGAAGATATATCTCTTTCATTTGATAATTGGGTGGTCATGACACGTGCTACCAAGTAGTGCCATGCATGCAAATTATTTCCAACCAAAGATCTTCTTAAAGAGACATTCAAAGGATTGGACGGAAGAACTACACTAACAGAAGCGCTTTTTTTTCTTACAATATTATAAAGAGTAGGATATTGGTTTCTAAAAGCTACATCGCCTAACCAAACATCATCCCATAATCTTATTGTAATACCCCGGCCCATAGTGTTCTGGTTTTGACCTATTCTTGTCCCATGTGTCCTTTTCTTGTAGAATTAGTCCCACCTTGGTAGTCTAAATAGGTTCAGGCCAGTTTATAATCCTTGTCGTTCAAAATGTAACACCTCTGGGTTAACCCTTTTACACAAAGCGAGGACGAAAGTGTAAAAGATGTGCTATGCATATGCGGGCTCAACCCTCGGAAGGAAGGGCCGTAAGCAGATTTTGGATGCGGGGTGTTACAGATGGTATTAAAAGTTGGTACCCTAGCTGCACGTGCGCATGCGTGTCGGCCCATGAGGGGATATGGCATGGTCGTGGCACCGTTGGAAATCCTATATATTTGTCTGCCATGAAAGTGGTAAGCTGTCGAGGGCATCAGCCCTTAAGAAGGGGAGAATGTAATACCCCAGCTCATAGTGTTCCAGTTTCGGCCCATTCTTGGCCCATGTGTCCTGTTCTGGTGGAATTAGTCCTACCTTGGTAATCTAAATAGGTTCGGGCCAGTTTATAATCCTTGTCGTTCCAAACGTAGCACCTCCGGGTTAACCCTTTTACACGAAGCGAGGATAAAAGTGTAAGAGAGGTGCTATGCATATGCGGGCTCGCCCCTCAGAATGGTCGGGCCGTAAGCAGATTTTGGACGCGGGGTGTTACACTTATTCGGGTGTTGTTACCAACTTTGAATTTGTCCAACCTTATAAAGTCTTTTTTGACTTTCATGAGTCCTAACCAAAACTGAGAGTCTCCAGGCATATATTCAACTTGAGTTATCGTTTTAAACTCAAATATTTTCTCGTGAGGAGAGATTGCCATACCCCCATGTTCATTAATAAGTTTAAACAACCACTTACTAACCAAGCACAACCGAAATGAAACACCCAGCTCCTCCTTACTAATCTGCATATCCATGTGGTGCATGACTAATCCGCAGCACTAACTTACTCGGCGCAAAAGTTGTCGCATCCAAACACCACATGATCATTATCTATCTATACCTAATACTAAAGCAAGGATTGAAGGTACACCATAGTTTTGAAAAGAAATCCCCTAGTATTTATAGAAATCAACTCACCATCCTTTAGTATATTGTATTTGTTTGAAAAAAAAAACATGATGTATCATCTACCAACACACAGTACCTATAGTGCCTCATCTCCTGTCATCATCCCGCACCCGCCGCACACACCCCTTTGTCTTCTCACATCGCTCGCATCCCCGCCATCGTTTCTGGGTGCAATGTATACCAAAGATTTCTCATTTGTCTTACTCCTCATTGGATGCGGTATCGGGGGAGGGGTCCATAACTCTTGCGCACATTCGCTCACGAAGTCCCCTTCAACCACACCAACATATGTGCATTTATCTACCCATCATCTCCTCTCGTCGTCCTGTACTGTCGCACGCATCCCATCATCTTCACATGTCGCTCGCATCCCTATTGTGTTGACCCACCGTCTTTCTGGACGTAAAGTCTACCGAGTATCTCTTTCTCGTGCTCATCATCAATGCAGAATTGGCGGCATCCATGGCTCCCACTCTCATTCTCTTACGAAGTCCTTTTCACCCGTAACAACGCATTAATATTAATCAACCCACAATACCTCACATCATCTCGTTGTCTGGCACCACCGCACGCACCCCTTCATCGTCTCACATCACTCGCGTCCCCGTCGTCGACCTGTTGTCATTCTCGGCATAGTGTCTACTAAGGATCTCTCATTTGTTGTTCTTCACATCGAATGCAGAATCGGTGGTGTCAATGGCTCCCACGCACCTTCACTAATGAAGTCTCATTCACCCATAACAACGCATGGATACATTTGCTAGTAATAATAAATTAACAAACAACACGTTTTTTTTGTACGCACAAATCAATCTTCGTCCTCCAGACAACAAAATAAAACATGGAAACAACCTTCAATTTGAGCATGTAGCAGCAGAAAGCAGGCCACGGCAGCGCCAAGGAAGCTCAGCTCCGGGAGGACTGGATCCGAGGAGCTCATATGTAGCAATGCATTCGCCGTAACATTGGTAGTTGACATGTGTCGGGATAGGTAAAATAACTGCGAAGGTAAAGGTCACAAACAACTGTCCGAATGTAGTAACTGCCTAGGTTAGTGAATAGCATAAATTTGCACTGCTACGAGTATAGTGTCATCCTACCGGATGGCTATACTATTGCACTGCGACGTGCTTTAGGATAGGAGTCATAGGGCATCCTACCGGAGGGCTATACTATTATATTGCAACTTGAATCAATAATATCAACATTTCTAACGTAACTGGAATGATCAAGGCAGAGCATGCAGTGAGAATATTTTGCGGGACATGGACGATGTAGATAACCTGATTCTTTTTGAAAACCAACAGAACTGCATTTTGTGCTATCTCTGAGCTCTGGGACGAACCTAATTAGCCACGTCCAAGCAACATTCATTAAGAAAACGTACTTCTCATGTGCCACTCCAACTGATCAGTCCCACCATTTTACTCGTGCTTCTAGAAAAAATCAGTATGGGAAACAACATGTTGCTCATTCCTATCCTGCCGATCATGACTGGTAGATTAAATTTTAACCGTGGTGCTGAATCGGGGGATAAGCCGTTGAATATGCTTTCCCGGTGACTCTCATTTCCGAAGCAAACCTGCGGGCTTCAAATACAAGAAAAACCTTGTTTGAGTGCTTGTGCGTGAGAAAGTAAGTTCAGTCGTTCAGGAACGGTGAAGATAAAGGATCGGAGCAGGCCGGAGAGAGCATGGCTAGGTAAGCTGAAGGTTGATGATACTTATATATACATACACAAGTGAATGTAGATATATATATTGTCACACCCTATTTTTTTATTTTAGAATGTGATTGGGTAGTCAAATTAATAAAACCATTTTTGTTAGTGTGCTTTTAATAAGGACGCGTGACATGTTTGTGTGCTCTTGACTCTTAATGCTTGTTTGTTATTGGCCCGTGTTTGATTTGGCCCTTCTTATTAATGAGTGCGCCCAAAGTGAGACTCCCTCTCATCCCTCTTTCTCTGTTTTACTCTTGCATGTCACGAATCATGAACCTTAGTACATGTTCATTGATCCAGTGCTCCATTTGCCAAATCCTTTTACCAACACATGTATCTAGTACCTGCACATGTCACTGCTCGTTTAATTCATCATAGATACAGAAAAAATTGGAGATATCAATCTTGCTGAGCTCCCTGCTCCTGCTGTCCTGGCAGCTGTGCCTATCTGTTTTGCGTTCTCTGGTGAACCACAGCTGTAAACGACATGTCCCTTTGTTAGCATGTAGTTCTAGTGTCCCCTAACGTTCAATTAAAACAGATCGCCAATTAGTGGACGGAATACAAGGTTATGGCGATCACTTCACCGCTGTCCTGCTGTCATTCTTGTTCAGTGTGCACTGCAATTTCCATCGCGTTCCTTGTCAAACCTCTAAGCATGTCAGTGTGCCCTTTGGCTGGCATATGCGTGCACACCATAGCAGGACATGATAACATAAAGTGGCATCCCTATAGGTGCTCCAGAACATCTCTTTTTGGTCGTTGTGATACTTTCTGCCGTGCTGTGCGCTGAAATCACCACTGCACTGAGAATTATGTTAATGTTTCATGTCGATCTAACAGCTCCTTTGATACACACTTTGGTGATAATGTGTCCCCATATATCTTATGCACTTTGACAGAATCATTCCCCCATATCACAGTGGAATAATCAGAACATGAGAAAACATGTTCCACACACTCTCTTCCCTAATTCACTGATTGCTTCGCCAAGAGCGGGTTTTAGCTATTCTCCCCACATGATACATTCTTGCCTCATCACGTGCTACAAATAAAGAGCAAAATCATTACCAAAATATTTCTATAGCTTCTGTTCATCGAATTCATGTCTTTCCAATGGCAACCGTCGGCCAAGCAGCGAATGTTCATCACACCCTTTGATCGTCTTAGCTCCATTTCGATACGTTCAAGTTGCGTTAACTCGTGGTGATAGTTAGCTATGTGTCAGCAACAACGTTCAGCCTGTCACATATTTGTAAATTTAATTAATATTAATTTGGTTAATTCTCAATACAACTTGATGGGAACTAGTGTTTCCCGATCTTCCGTCAGGTGAAGGATAACTCGTTTTGGGCGGAGCGCAACTCACCGATCCGGCTTCAAGTCAGCAAACTCGAACCCTGCAATCTTAGCACCACGACTCCTCTGGTTATCAACCGTGTCACAACCCGGTTGACCTCGCCAAGAAGGCTAATCCCTGCCTGCGAAACGAAGAACACAAGCAAGAACTCGAAAGAAGCAGCTCTCAAAGGAAGTGACACTACAGATGTATGATTAAGCATGATAGTTGAGGTTCTACAAACCGACGAACGGCGAAACTGTTCTCAACAGATTAATCTAAGCAAAACCCAAACTCTAATGTGGCGGCGGCTACTGATTATATGAGGGTTGGGCGTGCATAACCCCCTAACTACGTCCATAATGGACCCCAACATGATACACGGGCCAACAGCCCAAAAGATGACGGCGCAGCACCCTGACACATTCTGGACGTCGACTTGTTTCGACAATTCCCGATGACTCGGAAGGAATTTTGTGGTGGGACCAGTGCCATTGGAAAGCTTATCTCCTTAGCTTTCCAAGCATATGTAGAACGTCAAAAACGGAGCCCGTATGCGACCTGCGCAATGAATTTAGTGCGGGCTGCTCCTGGACTCCGAGGCGGACTCGAACTTGAGTTTCTTTGGGCCTCCACCTTGGGGATTCGAATCGGATTAGCCTTGGGCCTTTTTCTTGACTTGGAAAACCTTGTTGGTCTCCTTCTTCTCCACCCCATGCACCCCTCATGGACATATGTATGGGTGTCATGTCCTCATCACAACTTTTTTATAAATAAAAACAAACATAGATTTATACCCCATTTTTTTATTAAGTAAATATTAAAATGAATAATATCAACTTGAATTTTTTTCAATTTTAATTTGTTAGTTTAACACCATATCATACACATCAATTATTCACACTCACATATCCCTTTTTTTAATATTAAATGTTTTAAATGAATACTTCTATATAAAATATGATTAGGTCTAATCTCTTTTTTCTCACTGGTGGGACCCCGAGTAGGACGTGGCTTTCCCTAAAGGTGTGTTTTGCGTCCTTGTGGAGGGGGCAGGGTTCACTGAGGTGGGCCGGTTCCTCTGGGAGGAATCTTGACTCCATCTGTCGGTGTTTAGAAATCGTGGTCCCGACACCAACAAGAAATGCGTTGTGTTCCCTCCCTTGATGGTTGATGCAGAAGATAACACGAGACACGGGTTTATCGTGGTTCCGGTCAGAGGACCGTACTTCCAGCAAAGCGGTGTGCGTGTGATGTATTATTCCACACCGGAATGCAAGCAGTACGGGGTACAAGCAGGTTGAGACGAGAGGCTAGACCTCCGAGTCCCGGATGATTGAGGCAGAGTGCCAATATCGTGATCTATTTTGAGTGTATGCGGATTCTCTCCTTTTTTCCTTCCTTTTTTCGTTGTCCCTCTCCTGCTCGATCACCCCCTCCTTTTATAGGCCAAGGAGGAGGGGTTACAGGAGCGTGTTGCCGGTTAGGCATAGTTGTTGCACAGTAGTAGGAATGGCGCTGGGCATGCTTCTCTGTCCTTGTTTGATGTAGTCGAAGAGTGATTTTGAGGATCCGGGGCGACCTTAATGTGATAACGGCTCGTCCGTACACTACCTCGAGGGTCTCCCATGCCGGCGCACAGCTTATTCTGTGGGAAATCGCTGTGGGAGTCGGTGGCACAGTGAGTTGGAGTGACCCGGCCCTGTTTGCGCGGCGGCGACATGTCCGCACAGTGCCGGGGTTGGTCGCATAGTGCTCGGAATGGCCCGCCATACCTCTGTCGTCCTGAGCTCTTCTCCTGCTGTGTGCTCGAGGGTCTCTCCGTCCGACGGAGGTCTTCGAGTCGTCGGAGTTGGCAGTACAGGAGCTCGGAGTGACGGGCTCTGTTCGCACAGTGTCGGCCTGTCCGCACAGAGCCTTGGTTGGCAGCATAGTGACGGTAGTTGGTGGATACGATGGGGGAGTCGTGGCCGTCAGGGCAGTATGACAAGAAATCTGTCTTTTCACTTTGGAGGCACGGTGGCAGAGGGCGCCATTTAATGTTCGTCGGAGCGACGGTCTCGACCGAGGCGGAGCTTTCCCCATTCCGTGGGTTGCTCGAGGCTCGGTCGCCAGGCCTCCACCAAAGCCGAGTTCTCTGATTCGCTCGAGTAGTCGGTCCCTCGAGCGAAGCGGAGATTTTGGTTCGCGTCGAGGCACGCCGCGGGGCGTCTTGGCTGAGCCTTCAGTCGTTGCTGGGCCGTGGGCTTTAACTTCCGTTTCTTTTTCTGGTTACTTGGACAAGATTAATGTTTATTGGGGCGGTTATCCCATAGGTTTGGGTACCCCTAATGACTGCCCCCAACAGTAGCCCCCGAGCCTTTGTTGGAATAAGTTTTTATCCGACAAAGGCTCTTCGTCACGGGTGCTTCTGACAAGGTTTTCCTTGAAGAATTCCGTCGGGTGCGCGCTAGCGCACCCGCGGGTGTAGCGCCCGAGACCTTGGAGGAGTGGATATACTCCTGCAATGGCTTATCGACGTTTCGCGCCTTTGTGAGCTACAACATGTTTCGTCCTCAAGGAATTCGATCTTGTGGTGCAAGGAGCCCCCAAGCCTTGGCCCTAGCAAGGTCGATCAGGGGCGGTTCTTGACTTTGAGTTACGACCCTCGTCGCCCCATTTGCGGCGAGGAGGGGTGACACAATCCATGCTTCCCTCGAATGGGCTGCGAGTCATGGTTGTCTCTGTGAGCTGTTAGCGGGTAATTCAAGTGGGCATCCGTGCCTCGTTCGATGGAGGCCGGCTCGTGGTCCGGAGATATGTCTCATAAGAGCACTTGTGGAGGTTTGCTAGGCAGGGCTCGGCCCCATTCGTTTGGGGTCGAGGGCTCGTTGCTCCCCCTCGGTGGGATCCCTCGACTAGCTGCCTCCATCCTGGCCTTGAATATAACGTGAAGGGCACCCTCGAGTTTCGTGCTTGAGGATAGGCTTGATCGCGCGTGCCCTTGGTTATCCCTGACTCTGTTAGATCTGAGGTGCCTGTCGAACCCTCGAGGGGCCAGGACTTCGAACCCTTAATCAGTAGGGCCTCGAGGAGAGGTAGGTTATGCCTTTTGGGTGGCCTCGAGCGTTTATTTCCGTAGTCATGGGTGGCGTGGCGCGGAGAACGCGAAGTGGGCGCACCTTTTTAGGCGGACCGGAAGAGACGTGGGCAGTTACGATGCGACGTGTTGCCTGGATTTTCGCGCGTAGTGGTTATCCCAACTCGTGGGGCCGTGTCGTCAGTGACTGAGGTGTTTAATCGTATCGGATGCATTTTTTACGCGGCCGCGGTGCCAGTTGCGCTTCGCGTGATACTATGAATAAAGGGACAAGGGGAAAGGATTAGCTTACCCAGCCTTTGCCTTCCGATTGCATCTACTATTTCCAAGCGCCACCGCTCTTCGCCTTTCACCTTTTTGTGCACAAGACTTCGTCCTTTTCACCGCCGCCGTTCGCCATGGTGACCATCGTCGACCCTGCTCCGTGGAGCCTTTCCATCACCACCGACGCCTATCTCGCCGGGCTGGTGGACGTCGGGGTGCTGCCGGCGAACAGCAACTCGGATGAGCGGATGTGGATCGCGCCGCCATCCAACCACCACGAGCCTTCTCCGCCGGAGGGCTTTGTGGTGAGCCTGGCGAGACTTCACGAGCGGGGGTTCGGGATCCCGACTTCGCCGTTCTTCCGCGGGTTGTGCCTCCACTACAGCGTGGAGCTCCACAACTTTGCCCCGAACGCCATCTCGCAAGCGGCGGTCTTCGTCGCCGTTTGTGAGGGGTACTTGGGGATCGAGGCTCACTAGGACCTATGGGTTCACCTTTTCCGGGGTGAGCTCCAAACGGCCGTAGGTGAGTCTCGGGGGCTCCGCCGGGCGGTACGCGCCGGGGGCCTTACCCTGCAAGTTCGGGGACAGCGGAGCGGTTAGTACATCCCGTCGATGATGACCTCCAACAACGCCGATTAGGACAAGGGGTGGTTCTACCTCCGCAACGTCGACAACAAGCTACCGGACTACACCGGCAAAGTGCTGCGCGAGCAACCGGAGGTGTGGAGCTACGGAGTTTCCCCCGCCGACCGTCAGGAGCGACTTCGGGTCTTCATCGATGCCTTTGTCGCGCTTTCGAGGGCGGGTTTGACCGCGGCGGGAGTGATTGCAAAATTCAATCAGTGGTATGTACTGTCGCTGATGGAGAGGAAGCTGCGGCTCGACCAGCTCATGGCGGATTCACCCTGGCAGGGCTCGAAGATGAAGGAGGGGACCCTCGTCCTCGAGTACTACATGCATCGAGCAAGGCGTGCCGTGGAGGTCTCCAAGCTTGACTGCAAGGAGGAGGCTTTTTCGCCGTTAAGATGCGCCCCAAAGCGGGGTTTCTACAATTTGTAACATCTGCTTTAAGTTTGATTTAGATTCAATTTTGCTTTCTACCCTCGAGATTATCTGATCGTTTAACTCTAAATTCTTTCTTCAGGGTTTGTCTCAAAAAGGGTACCGTTCTGCTCCTCCTCTTCGCGAGGTTCGTGCTGCGGCGAACCGCCTTTCTGCCGAGAGGCAGAAGGCGCGGAAGGACGCGGCGAAGCAGAAGAAAGAGAGGAAGCATTTACGGAAGGCGGCGTACGAGAAGGAGTGCCGACGTCGAACCAGGGAGGGGCGTTCCCCGCCTACCACCCCCGAGAGTACTCCAGAGGAGTCTTCCTCGGAGGACCTCGTAGAGATTCCGCCACCTGCGCTGGTGGCGGCTGAAGTGAGTGCGCCCCCGAGGGGGCAACGCCAGGAGATCCCGTCGTCGTCACGGGATAGGGAGGCCTCGAGTGGCCCGGCGCCTTCGACGGCGGGTGCCGCCCCCGTGAATTCCGTGGTGGCGGCTGCCGCGGCTCGAGCTAGGAGCCCGTTGGTGCCTGGGGCTCAAAGCACCGCCGCGGCGGGTTCGAGGCCCGCGAGCGAGACCCCGCCGTCGGGGGGCCGTGGTCGTTCGGGGGCTCGGCGGCCTTCGAGCAGCAAGAAGCGCAAGCTTAGCCACCTCGTCTGGGTTAGGTAAGTCGCCATTCTTTTCTCAGGTTTCATTTTCAAGTTGTTGTTCTGATTTTGTCGACTTGGTTTCTGTCAGCCAATCCGGTCCACCGGCGCCGTTCCCGTTGGCGCCGACGAAGGCTCTGAAGGTGTCGGCGCGCACCACGCCTCGTTCAACAGGGCCGCCTTCATCCAGGGCACCCAAGGCGTCGGGGGTTGTGGCTCCGTACCGGGCGGCCCTTACGTGAGGCACCACCCAATCAAGGGGGGAGACGGCAGCTGGAGGAGCATCAGTGGTAGGCGAGCAGCGGGCCAGGGAGACGCCCTTGGCCCTCCCCATGGAGAATGTGGCCCCTGCCGTTGTGGGGGTGACAGAGACCTCCGTGCCGGCCGAGGGAACGGGGGTGGTGGAGGGTGCGGCCCTTGGTGAAGGCGCGCGTCAGACCGCAGCGGGAGGCAGCGGTTTGGCGGAGGTCGAGGAGGTGCCCGGGGCCGGCTCCGTGGTGATGACCCTCTCGGCCACCCTCGAGGGTGGTCAGGAGGATGAGGAGGAGGATGCTCTAGGATTCCGCGACGGGACCTGGAGCCCCTGGGAGGAGAGGGCCATGGGCAATCTGCCTGGCATTCCGGCTTTCGAGGCCTAGCGCAACTTTGGGCTCGGTCGTCGCGGCGTCCCGCCCGGCCTGGCCAAGACTGCTGAGGCCGAGCGCCTCCTATGGGAGGAACAGCAGGCCTTGGGGACGACGGTCCAAGAATCCCTGAAGTAGGTCCTCGAACTCCACCTTGGTTGGGGTTTGGACCTCCACCGGGTAAGTGACTTAACCACTAATTTTGTCGCGCGTTTTGCGTTTCTCCCCCCTTTTCACCTTCATTTGCCGTGTTAATAACAGGATCTGAGGGAGATGGCTGGGTGAAAGGTCGCCGAACTTGCTGATGCGCACATCGAGGTGCATCAGCTAAGGGAGGCCTTAAGCCACACCGAGCGGGAACGCCTGCGTGAGAGGACACTTGCCGTGGAGGCGGCCGAAGAGGTCCATCGGCAAGGGGACGAGCTCCATCGGCGGACGCAAGTGCTGGCGGTGCTCGAGGGTGAGCTTCAGCAGGAGCGTGCCGCCCTTGCCAAAGCCCGGGGGCAGCTGCAGTAGCGGGACTCGGCGCTTGCCGTGGCTGAGGCCCAACTGAAGACCCAGGGTGAGGCTATCAACCTGCTCACCGTGGCGGTGACAGAGGGAGATGTTGCCATCATGGAGCTGCGGGCCTCGGTCGAGGCCCAACAAGGAGAGATGGCGACGCTCCAGCAGGAGGCCAGCACTGCCCGGGAGGCCCTCACCGAGAAGGAAAAGCTAATCGAAGGTAAGTCTAGTATGAACTTACACTAAATTTAAATTGGAGTTTTCGATGACTTATCTGATTTTGGTGTTGGGCTTTCAGAGGTGCGGAAGGTGGCCGAGGAGACCTCCTCACAGGCGGAGTCACTCCAGGTAGCTTACTCGAAGGCCCAGGAGGACCTCGAGGAGCTACGGGAAGTAGCTCTTGCCGTCTGTAAGGAGGTCGAGGGGCCGGAAGCTCTCGAGTCCCAGTCGGGCAGCTCAGTGGCCAGCCGTCTAAGGGCCTTGGGCGGTTGTGTTACCGAGCGCCTGAAGGGGCCCTTCTCCTCGGCGTGCAGAAGACCCTCGGGGTGATCTCGACGCACTTTGTCGTGGACCTCGAGGCGGTCAGCGGTGGTTACATGGTGGCGGACGACCTCGACGATGACGCTGCGCTGGCCGTCGTGGAGAGTGCAGATGCTACTGCCTCTGCTCCTGCTGCCACCCTCGCGCAAATCTTCGAGAGCGACCTCCTTCCCGACGCTGAAGACGAGGAGGATGCTGCCCCGAAGACCCCGCTCCCTGAGTAGTTTTTAGAGATTTTTTTATATAATAAGCACTCTAGTGGTTGAAAAAATTTTATGTTTTTGAAACGCACATTCGAGTTTTTATTTGAATTATGGTTTCTTTATCATGTTTACTTCACTGAATTTGCAAAGGACTTGTCGAGGAGGGTATCGTTCATAGAGCAATTTTAGCGTAGGGTGACGAGGGGGATGCCGTATCCTTTCGAAGGTGTAGGTGGTCCTTCGACTCGTCCGGCCCTTGGCCTCAATTATTCTATGCGTAAAGTTGCCTTTTGGCAAATACAGGATATGGACGTAATAAAAGAAATTTATAAAAAACTTTAAAATTGGGACAAATTTAAGAGGGGGTGCCCCCCGGATTAGCCCCCGAGTGAGACTTGGCTTTTTTCGATGGTAAGCCTAGTCTTACTCATTTTAAGGTCCTTTATATTTTTATTGAAATAAGTACAAATGTACATGAATGCTTGAAAGCTTAAGGGTAGAAGCGACGTAGCTGTTGGATATTCCAAGCGTTGGCGAATATTTCGCCTTTCTCATTTGCAAGCTTGTATGTGCCTGGCTTGAGGACTTCAGCGATGATGTAGGGCCCTTCCCATGGCGGTGTGAGCTTGTGGCGCCCTCGATTGTCTTGTCGCAGCCTTAGCACAAGGTCCCCCTTGCTGAGGTCTCGTCGTCGAACCTTCTGGGCCTGATACCTTCGAAGCGACTACTTGTACCGAGCCGAATGTAAAACCGCGACGTCTCGAGCTTCGTCTGCTTGGTCGAGTGAGTCTTCCCGCATTTGCTTGTTTCCTTCCTCTTGGTAGGCTCTGAGCCTTGGGGACCCATATTCCACGTCTGTGGGGAGGATAGCCTCGGCACCATAGACGAGAAAAAATGGAGTAAAACCCATGGCTCTGCTTGGGGTTGTTCTGAGGCTCCAAATTACTGAGGGTAGTTCTGACACCCATTTCCCGCCGAATCTATTCAACTTGTTGAATATCCTTGGTTTGAGACCTTGTAGAATCATGCTGTTGGCACGTTCTACTTGGCCGTTTGTCCGTGGATGCGCTACGGCCGACCAATCCACGCGGATATGGTGATTGTCACATAATTCCAAGAACTTCTTGCCGGTAAACTGGGTGCCATTGTTAGTGATTATCGAATTGGGGACCCCGAACCTGTGAATTATATCTGTGAAGAATTGCACAGCTTGCTCGGATCTAATGCTACTGATTGGACGAGCCTCGATCCATTTTGAGAACTTGTCGATGGCCACCAGCAGGTAAAGCCCCCGGGTGCTGCTCGCATTGGACCAACGAGGTCTAGCCCCCACACGGCGAACGTCCATGTGATGGGAACGGTTTGCAAGACGTGAGCCGAGAGGTGGGTTTTACGTGCGTAGAATTGACACCCTTCGCAGGTGCGTACAATTTTGTTGGCGTCTGCAATAGCCGTGGGCCAGTAAAAGCCTTAGCGAAACGCGTTGCCCACGAGGGTTCGGGGCGCCGCATGGTGGCCGCATACGCCTGTGTGGATGTCTCGGATGAGCTCCCTTCCCTCCGGGATTGGAATGCACTGCTGCAAAATTCCGGAGGGGCTGCGCTTGTACAATTCCTCATCGATTATGTGGAACGACTTGGCTTTTCTTGCGATGTGTCGAGCCTCGGTTCGATCCGAGGGTAGTTCCCCTCGGATGATCCAGGCGATGTATTGGTTACGCCAATCGCGAGTTGATGGGGCCTCGTCGATTTCCATAATTTCACCCTCGTCTGCCAAGGATATTTCCTGACTTGAGGCTTCAGGTTCCTCTTTCGAAGGATCCTCGTCCATGGGCTCGACATATGGAGCCCCCGAGGGTTCGGTCCTCGAGGGAGCATCAGGAGCTTTGGGGGTCGGCTTGAGGTCGATGCTTGGCTGTGTCAGGTCACGGGCGAATACGTTTGGAGGAACGGTGATCCGCCCAGACGCAATTTTTGCTAATTCATCGGCTTCCTCGTTGTACTTTCACGCGATGTGGTTGAGCTCCAGGCCATGGAATTTGTCCTCGAGTCGGCGTACTGCATTGCAGTACGCTTGCATCTTGTCGTCGTGGCAGCTTGCCTCCTTCATAACCTGGTCGATGACCAATTGTGAATCTCCTCGGACGTCGAAGCCTTTAACGCCCAATTCGATGGCTATGCGAAGACCGGCTAGTAAGGCTTCATATTCGGCCATGTTGTTGGACGCCGGAAAGTGCAAGTGTACCACGTGCCTTATATGTTCTCCGAGGGGTGAGACGAAGAGTAGGCCCGCGCCCACACCGGTTTTCATCACCGACCCGTCGAAGTACATGATCTAGCATTCGGCTTGGATTTGTGGTGGGGGCAGCTGTGTGTCGGTCCACTCTGCCACGAAATCGGCCAAGATTTACGATTTAACTGCCTTGAGGGGGCATAAGTGAGTGTTTCGCCCATCAGTTCCACGGACCATTTGGCTATTCTACCCGAGACATCCTGGTTGCGGAGTATCTCCCCCAAAGGAAAAGATGACACCACGGTGACAGGATGAGCATCAAAGTAGTGGCGCAATTTGCGCCGAGCTAACACTACTGCGTAGAGCAGCTTCTGGATCTGTGGATATCGCGTCTTGGTTTCGGTTAGTACCTCGCTGATGTAGTATACCGTCCTTTGGACAGGCAGAGCATGCCCATCCTCAGTTCTCTCTACGACGATGACTCCACTTACTACATGAGTCGGTGTGGCTACGTAAAGGTAGAGGTGCTCGCCTTCCTTAGGTGGCGTTAAGACTGACGCTCGTGCGAGAGACGCTTTTAGCCCGTCGAGGGCTTTTTGAGCCTCGGGGTTCCAAGAGAAATGTTCGCTCTTTTTCAGGAGTCGGTACAGGGGTAAGCCTTTCTCGCCGAGACGCGAGATGAACCGGCTTAGGGCTGCTAAGCATCCCAATATCCTCTGTACCCCCTTCAGATCTCGGATCGGTCCCATTTGTTCGAGGGCCGAGACTTTTTCAGGGTTGGGCTCAATGCCTCGTTGAGAGACTATGAAACCCAAGAGCATACCTCGAGGTACCCCAAAAACGCATTTTTCCGGATTTAGTTTTACCCCGTTGGCCCGGAGAAAATCAAACGCAATGAGCAAATCGTTTACCAGGTCGTCCGCCTTCCTGGTCTTTACAACAATGTCGTCAACGTATGCTTCTACGGTTCGCCCGATATGATCTCCGAAAACACGAAGCATACATCGCTGGTATGTAGCTCCGGCATTTCGAAGTCCAAACGGCATCGTGACATAGCAGAAAATACCAAAAGGTGTAATAAAGGAGGTTGCCAGTTGGTCAGAAATTTTCATCTTAATTTGGTGGAAACCAGAATAAGCATCAAGGAAACATAATAGCTCACATCCTGCGGTTGAATCTATGATCTGATCGATACGTGGTAGAGGAAAAGGAACTTTTGGACATGCTTTATTTAAACCGATATAATCTATGCACATCCTCCATTTCCCATTCTTTTTCTTAACTAAAACAGGATTGGCAAGCCAGTTAGGGTGAAATACCTCCTTGATGAATCCGGCCTCGAGGAGCTTGCGCAGCTCCTCACCGATGGCCCTGCGCTTGTGCTCGTCGAAGCGTCGCGGTCGTTGAACCACCGGCTTGGAATGAGGCAGGATGTCAAGGGAGTGCTCAGCGACCTCCCTTGGTATGCCTGGCATGTCCGAGGGGCTCCACGCGAAAATGTCGGCGTTGGCGCGGAGGAAGTCGACGAGCACCACCTCCTATTTGCTGTCGAGGGTTGAGCTGATCCGCACTGTCTTGTCGCTGGGAACACCTGGGTCGAGGGGCACAGCCTTGGTGTGCTCTGCGGGCTCGAAACTGCCTGCATGCTTCGAAGTGGAGGGAATGGTTTCGTTCGGCATCTTCTCCAGGTCCGCGACGAGAGCCTCGTCCTCACCAAGCGCCTCGGCGCTCTCGACGCATTCCACGTCGCATATTGAAAGTGCATCTAGGCACTTATATGTTTTGGTGATTTTGGATGACCACATGATTAGTCATTTAACTTGTTTGCTTAAGTGTATAAGAAGGAAATGACAAAGAAAGCAAACAAGTGGTAATCATCCCATGCAATCAATACAATGACAAGTGAAGTGAAATGACAAATGAGACACGGTATTATGCAAATTAGTTGGTCTCATCTATAGGATACTTGTCAAAGGTTTTGGGATAGGTTATTTGAAGAAATTAGGATTTCTTTAGGCTTCATCCATGGCTATGGTTACATTCTAATTGAGACATGACCCTATGGAAATATTGAAGTCTCAAGTGCATAAAGCATATGGACAAAATAGTTGCCAAAGAAAATATTGAAGATATTTTCAAGTCAATTGAAGACATGGATTTCAATGTGGTATTCATGATGATGCAATGCAAAGCGAAGCTTAATTTGGCAAGAGAGGACGGAAGGGATCAAGCTAGATGAGGTGACATTCCTAACAAAGTGAAGGGCAAGTTGGTCTTGTAGCCGAGGAACTTTGTTGGTGGAAAGGTCTAACATTATAGTTTGGTTTCTATACGTCGATCAAGTCATATCAAGTGAAGCAATGCGAAGCATCTAATCTTTACTGGTCATATAGTGGAATGACTTATGAATTGTTTCATTCAATGGAAATTCTAAGTCATAGACTCAAGATTGAATTTGCTCAGCAAGACATGAAGTTGAAGCCCTCAAGTTGAAGATGATCAAGTATGGCATCAATGAAGATATAAAGGCTCAAGTGGTAGATTCTATCTATTGTTTTTATCTTGAGTTTAGGAATGCCGTACTATCAAGAGGGATGCAACATTAGTTGTTTTGATTACACCAAAAAGTGCTCATAGTTCAACCCATGTGAGATAGCCTTGAGAGTGGTGTCCTTTAGGGACTTAGTGTGCTGAGTCCACCCAAACCGGTCTGACCGGTTTGGGAAACCGGTCTGACCGGTTTAGGACTCAGGTGTGCTAACTCGACCCAAACCGGTCTGACCAGTTTGGGAAACCGGTCTGACCGGTTTGGGAAACCGGTCTGACCGGTTTGGGGCTCAAACAGGGGTAACGGCTATTGGTTTGAAAACCGGTCTGACCGGTTTGGGAAACCGGTCTGACCGGTTTCCAACAGCTATAACGGCTAGTTTGTGTTGAATGGGGTATTTATACCCCATACCCCTCTCTTGTGAGGGGTGCTGGTTCACTTTCCTTTGTGACTCGTCCCTAGCCTTCCCAAGCACCAGCAAGCTCTCCTCAAACCTCTCTTTATGAGAGTTGATTGATTTTGATCATATCTTTGGATTTGGGTTGAGGGATGTATGTGTTGTGAGCTATAGATAGCAAGTGAGAGCAAAATTGTAACAGTGAGAGTATATCCATAGTCTTGAGCACTTCCGGTGAAGTCTAGCAACCGTTGAAGCATTTGTTACTCTTGGAGGTGATCCTCCTAGACGGTTAGGCGTCGCCGGTGAGCTACCTCGTGTGTGGTAAGCCACGGATTGGTTGTAAAGGCTGGCCTTGCCTCCTTCGTGGAAAAGGGTCAAAAGCTAGTGGAACCAAGGAAAGTGGCTTGGAGTGGATAAGCCCGCCTTTCGTAGGCCCTCAACGGAGACTAGGATTCATCCTGTCTTTGTGACAGCCTTAGTGGCAGTGGTGAACTCCGAACTTCGGGAAAACAAATCCTTGTCTCTTGTTTTACTTCACAAGTTCAATTCTAGCATTTATATTCGCTTCCGCATCGTTCTACTTGGGTGTGCTCTACTTGTGTGCAGGGACTAAGTGGACCTGCTAGTTATCATCTACAGGAGCCCATCAACAAGTTTGGTTTGTGCTAGAACTCGTAGAGGGGGTTAATTTACATAGTTGGTTTTCTCTGTGGAAAACCGGTCTGACCGCTTTGGCAAAGCGGTCTGACCGCTTTGGCAAAGCGGTCTGACCGCTTTGGCAAAGCGGTCTGACCGCTTTCAAGAAAGTGGTCTGACCGGTTTTGGAAACCGGTCTGACCGGTTTCTGTACTAACTGTGTGAAAAAGTTTGTAATTTGCAGATTCACCTATTCAACCCCCCCCCCCTCTAGGTGACATCAAGGTCCTTTCACATATGTAGGCATGTTCGAATGATGGGGCCACGGTGATGACGCCGTTTGGTCCCGACATCTTCAACTTGAGGTAGGTATAGCTCGGGATCGCCATGAACTTGGCGTAGCATGGGCGGCCGAGGATGGCATGGTATGCACCTCGAAATCCCACTACTTCGAAGGTCAGGGTCTCTCTATGGAAGTTGTCGGGGATACCGAAGGAAACAGGCATATCGATCTGCCCGAGGGGCTGAACTCACTTTCCCGGCGCAACGCCATGGAACGGCGCCTTGCTAGGGCGCAGCATGTCCCTGTCGATGCCCATGAGCTCCAAGGATGAAGCATACATGATATTGAGGCTGCTGCCTCCATCCATGAGTACCTTGGAGAACCGGGTGTTGCCGATGATAGGATCAACGACCAGCGGGTATTGCCCCGGGTTCGGGATATAGTTGTGGTGGTTGTCTCGACTGAAGGAGATGGTCTCCTCTGACCAATTGAGGTACGACGGCCCCGCCATGTGTATGGAGAATACCTCTCGGTGCTCGCGCTTGCGCTGCCGAGGGGTCATGTTCGCGGTTGGCCCACCGAAAATAAAGAAGACGTTCTCCACTTCCGGGAAGCCCTGGCCATTCCCGTCGCCCGTGTCTCTCTTTCCCCCCTCGTCCTTTGAAGCGGCACGATTGAAGTATTTCCTTAGCATTCCGCATTGCTCGAGGGTGTGGGTCACGACGCCCTTGTGTAAGGGCATGGTTTCTTGAGCATATCATCGAAGATGCCGCCTCCTCGAGGGGGGCCTCGAGGGGGTTTGGGCGCGGTAGGATCGACTGCGAGTATTTCGTCAGGGTCCTTGGTCCACTCTTGTCGGCGCGAGGCTTTTTGGGGCTTCTTCCCTTTCTTCCCTTGCCTTTGTTTCTTGGTGGATCCTTTGGACTCGCTGCCCTCCGCGGGCATTTCCTCCGTCCGCTTCCCCCTTCCACTATCAAAGATGGCTCCGACCACCTCCTCGCCGGAGGCAAAATTGGTGGTCACGTCGAACAGTTCGTTTACGCTAGTTGGAGGACTGTGTCCTAACTCACGTACCAAGTCTTGGCAGGTTGTACCTTCGAGGAAAGCGTGGATGACTTCGGAGTCACCCACACTCGGGAGCTCGGTGCAACGCTTGGAGAAGCTGCGGATGAAATCACGAAGGGACTCGTTGGGTGTTTGGCGACACCCTCGAAGGTCCCATGAGTTTCCAGGGCGTAGGTAGGTGCCCTGAAAGTTACCCACGAACGTCCTCACGAGGTCGTTCCAGTCATGGATCTGGTTCGCGGGTAGGTGCTCCAGCCACGTCCGCGCAGAATCCGCCAAGTGAAGCAGCAAGTTGCAGATGATCATGGCGTCGTCGGTCGCGCCGCCCAATAAAAAGGCGAGGCGATAGTCGTTGAGCCACACCCTTGGGTCTGTCTCCCCCGAGTACTTGGTGATGGTTGTTGGCTGCCTGAATCGTGCGGGAATCGGGGCCACACGAATCTCCCGGCCAAACACCCGGGTTCCTGGGGGCTCTAGCGTTGGGCTCTTGTCTTCGTCGCTGTCGTAGCGGCCTCCACGGCGGGGGTGAAAACCGCGAGATGCGCCATCCCGCCTCTTTCTGTTAAGGGTGTTTCTAGCGTCGTCCTCGCTGATGTCACCACGTGTGTCAAGGATTTGCTCCTTGAGAGGCTTCCTTCCGATGCGTTCGTGCACCGAAGGCGCCTTTCGCTTACTCGAGGGCGGGGGTGGCATTAGATTGCCCCTTCGCGGGGTTTGCGCCGATGCCTCGAGCTCCCGCGTTGGTCCACTAGTCTTTGGGCCGGCGGAACTGCGGATGCGAGAGGCCGAGCTTTCGGCTTGTTGCACAGCCGCTTGTTCGATTAGGAGCTGCGCATCTTGATGCAGGTTTCGGCCTTCGGGTGTTGATGGCTCGAGCATGGCTTGAATCAGAGTTGCCGCGGCGATGAGCTTCTGGCTTGCCCTGGCTAACGCGAGTGAGTCGTCCACATCGTCATCAGCCTCGACGCGGGCTCGTGCTATGCGCCCGGCTTCCCTGGCACGTACGCCGCCCATAGGACGATTGTCCTCAAGTGTTGCCTAAAGCTCTCGGACCTGTCGGCGTTCTTCTTCAAGCTTGGCTTCGAGTTCGTGGACTTGGGCCAGTTGTGCTTGTGCGAGCGCTACGTTGTTGTGCGCTTGTTCGTGGTCTCTGACGTGCGCTGGCTCTCCTGCCCCGTCATCCTTTCCCGAAAGGACGACGAAGCATTCCCTGGTGGGATCGTAATCCTCCTCGCTGGGATCGTCGGAGCAGGTTAGGCAATAGTTTGCCGCAGCTTGAAATGATAAGAGGGCCTCTCGATCGCGAAGCCCTGAGTAATCCCATTCGGGGACCCTCCGGCCGCTCTCGGCTGCCTCGCTGTCACACTCAGGGTAGTTTTCGTCTGGCGACGTTGCTATGAGATTGCGGATCGAGATCAGGTGGTGGCCCGGCAAATCCTCATATGCCGTCATGTCCGTGTCAACTGATGAAGAGTTGGTCATGGTTGCGGTGGGTGTCCCACCGGGGTTTCGCCACGGGTCGACTGTGCTATCCCCGGCTGGTTGTACCGCGGTGGTGGCGGTTGTTGCCCTTGTCGTGCCGGGCTCGACCCGTTCGGGGGAGCCGGTGTGAGCTGTTCTGCGTTGCTCCGCGCGCGTTCATCGCGCGTGTTGATGCGAACGCCTTTTGCGTTGCGGTGACAGTGATGGGAGTGACGGTGGCACACTCATGCCGTCATTCGTCAGGAGCTGCATGTTGTAGCCATCGCCAGTCGCCCTGAAGTCAAGACTCCCGAACAGGATTTCGAATTCGGCAGGAAGCTGGTCCGATGCTGGCATCGAGAACAGGTTGTCGCGTACGACTCGAGTTGCCATGGAGGGAGATGGTGGATAAAATGATCGATCACAGCACGAATCTCCTACCTGGCGCGCCACTATCGGTGTTTAGAAATCGTGGTCCCGACACCAACCAGAAATGTGTTGTGTTCCCTCCCTTGATGGTTGATGCAGAAGATAACACGAGACACGGGTTTATCCTGGTTCCGGTCAGAGGACCGTACTTCCAGCAAAGCGGTGTGCGTGTGATGTATTATTCCGCACCGGAATGCAAGCAGTAGGGGGTACAAGCAGGTTGGGACGAGAGGCTAGACCTCTGAGTCCCGGATGATTGAGGCAGAGTGCCAATATCGTGATCTATTCTGAGTGTATGCGGATTCTCTCCTTTTTTCCTTCCTTTTTTTCGTTGTCCCTCTCTTGCTCGATCACCCCCTCCTTTTATAGGACAAGGAGGAGGGGTTATAGGAGCATGTTGCCGGTTAGGCATAGTTGTTGCATAGTAGTAGGAATGGCGCTGGGCGTGCTTCTCTGTCATTGTTTGCTGTAGTCGATTCTTGTACTGGCGATGACGTCGAAGAGTGGTCTTGTGGATCCGGGGCGTCCTTAATGTGATAATGGCTCGTCCGTACACTACCTCGAGGGTCTCCCATGCCGGCGCACAGCTTATTTTGTGGGAAATCGCTGTGGGAGTCGGTGGCACAGGGAGTTGGAGTGACCCGGCCCTGTTCGCACAGCGGCGACATGTCCGCACAGTGCCGGGGTTGGTCGCATTGTGCTCGGAATGGCCCGCCATACCTCTGTCATCCTGAGCTCTTCTCCTGCTGTGTGCTCGAGGGTCTCTCCGTCCGACGGAGGTCTTCGAGTCATCGGAGTTGGAGTACAGGAGCTCGGAGTGACAGGCTCTGTTCGCACAGTGTCGGCCTGTCCGCACAGAGCCTTGGTTGGCAGCATGTGACGGGAGTTGGTGGATACGATGGGGGGAGTCGTGGCCGTCAGGGCAGTATGGCAAGAAATCTGTCTTTTGACTTTGGAGGCACGGTGGCAGAGGGCGCCATTTAATGTTCGTCGGAGCGAGGGTCTCGACCGAGGCGGAGTTTTCCCCATTCCATGGGTTGCTCGAGGCTCGGTCGCCAGGCCTCGACCGAAGCGGAGTTCTCCGATTCGCTCGAGGGGTCGGTCCCTCGAGCGAAGCGGAGATTTTGGTTCGCGTCGAGGCACGCCGCGGGGCGTCTTCGCTGGGCCTTCAGTCGTTGCTGGGCCATGGGCCTTAACTTCTGTTTCTTTTTCTGGTTACTTGGACAAGATTAATGTTTATTGGGGCGGTTATCCCATAGGTTTGGGTACCCTAATGACTGTCCCCAACACCATCCTATGTTCCCCTTTGGTGACCATCACTGGAGGCTCAAGCCCTCAATTTGCGTGTCTAAGGTGTCTCGGTACGCTTTGAATCGTCAGCACCAAATTGATTATCATCATCGTGGCACCTGTTCTTGAATCTGAATTGCGTCTGTGTAGCTTCGTCGGTCCTGGCTTCTACTCCCTCCATCCCATGAAGAATGCAATTCTAATATTTTTCAGATAGATTAGTGTGGTTGGCAAAAGACCATTCTACCCTTCATATCTATGTCAATCCCACCAATTTAGGTATGGAGGTTGTTGGTGCATTCAGATAATTACTATTTTTACAAATAAGACAGTTAGTTACAGCTAGAATTGCACTCTTTCATGGAATTTTTTTGAATCTCATAATTGCATTCTTCATGGGATGGAGGGAGTATGTCCACAACATCCATCATCTCCCCAACTGTTTTGGGGTCAACTTTCAAGATGGTGCGAAAGAAGGCTGTGTCGTAGAGGCCGCACCAAAACGCGTCAATGACGTCACGCTTGTTGATATATGTAAGCTTGTTGTGATTGTTGAAGAAGTGGTTGGTGTATTCTCGAAGGCTTTCACTTTTGCATTGTTACCAGGTCCATGTCAAATCTAGAGCTAGGTCTGGCATAAATTGCATGGCATGGTGCTTGGCTTAATCTTTCATCATCGCCATTGTTGTTGGGCTGGGGAGCCCTCCAATCAGGTTGGTCGTAGTCACGGTCCTAACACGCACGACATTCGAGCTCCGTCACATCCTTCTCGTGGTGGCGGTTGTCAAGATCGGCACGGACGTCGCGCTCGTGTCTCTGGATGTAGTCACATAGATCTAGGTTGGGATGAAGGTTGTTGCATGCATTGCGGCCTTCATGTTCTTTAGTTTCATGATCAGCCAGGTTGTGCTGGTCCACTTCCTCACTAATTGGAGGTAGGGCCCCTCCTCGTCGCCAACATTGGTCGTGATTTCATCTGCTATGACCAGACCGGTTGCTAGTAGAGCGGCCTAAATTGGATCTTCCAAATTTGGATCTAGAGTAAAGGGACTGCTCAACTTGGTCTTGAGCGGTCTCGAGCCGTGCTCAGACACAGGCCAGCTCTCGGGAGTTGGGCATGTCTGCTAACTCAATGAAGGTCACAGCAATATTAGCTTGCAACGTCTGAAAAGCTCCTCGTGCATTGTTGAAGTCATGGGGTAGGTTTCTTGGGTCAACGCGACACACGTCTAGGTCGTTCCGTGGGTCTAGAGCACCCTGGGCATAGAGTCACCGATGGTCGTGGCCGCTAAGGGAGCAACTGTGGCAAGGTCGTCGTTCGGGTGAGTCCTCAGATTGGATCTGAGGTCTGTGCATGTGCTGCCATTCAGAGTAAACAGTTGTGGTGTTCCTCGGTCCTAGTCGAGGTTGATCTCTGGAAGGAAGTAGGGTTGCCTCGGAGAGAGCAATGCACCCAGCAAGGGTGTTGTTGACGCAATCTAGCCCAACGATGATTTCGCCGGGTGGAGGGACTCAGCGTCATGGAACCAGATCTAGCATCTTGTCCTGGATACGTAGCTGATCGACCTGTTGTACGAGCGGGGTGAAGCCCTGAGCCTGTTGACGCAGGCTCAATTAGTGCAACTAGAGGAGCCAGAGCTCTCGGTGTTGCAGGGGGAGTGGCAGTCGGCGATGAAGCTGATGCCATAGAGGTGCTTGTGGCTATCCTTTGCGCTCACAGGGAAGATGTTAGATTGATCTGCCATCAAGCAAAATGTGGAAAACTCCGCGACCTCCCCTACCTGGCACGTGAACTGTCGTACTTTAAGACCCGGAATCCACAAGGGGGTAGGCATGTGGTAGATTTGTAGGCAAGGGGATTGCAAATCTAGGAACCTTGAGATAACACAAGGCATAGGGTTTAGATAGGTTTGGGCTACCCAATTTTTCCTGGAGAGCTCATGATTGGTCTTGTCCTGATCTCCTGAGAGTATCCTTTTTTGGTTTTTGACATCTTTTGACTCTTCCTTCTATGGCTTTCTTGCCAGGAGTGAGGTAAGTGAAGAAGTAACCATGTATGTTTGTGCTACCCACGCTTGGCAGTTAACCAGGATTGATTTGAATAAAGAATTTAGACTGCAAAAGGACTACCTACGATGCTTTTCACTGGTAGGTCAAATCTTGTGAAAAGGCCAGAGCCCCTCTCCTCTTGTGATTCTGATTGCGACTCGGAAAGTGACGAGGTATGATACCCTACATCCTGTGTTCTGTGTTGTTTGTATTGCTTGTACTCGATAAAACTTTAGTAAGGCCCCATTTGACAGAGCTCCCAGAGCTGATTCTTGGATGAATCCAGGAGGAGCTCTGCCAAACAGTTTTTCAGAGAGAATTAATTCTCTGTTGATTCTATGAAGTGATTCTCTGAAATGAACTAAGAGGGTGGAAGCTGAAAAAAGTAGCTTCTCCTGATTTTGTGAAGTGATTCTCTATCCTAATTTTGATAATTTATGTTAGAGAATCACTTTCAGTCACAGAATCACTTCTCTCACAGAATCAGCTCCCATAGAGAATCAGATTCAGATGGAGCTCTACCAAACACCTATGTCGAGTTTTAGGTCTACAATGGGGGGTGACGATTCTCGTGTCCCCTATGGGTCAACCTAGGTTGCTTTAAATAGGCTAGCAACCTAATAGATTACATCTAAGAAACTAATCCGACAATATAACAACAAAGATTCCTAGATACCCAGGCATATCCCGCCTGTCGGGTCGCACACCTTGCGGATTACGTCATGATCAAACTTGTTCAGCAAGTCAGCAGTTCCTTATGGGCCACCTTATAGTCGGCCTTTATTCCTGTCAGAAGTGGGCCCGGGCCAGCTGTCATCCCTGTCGGAGATGGGTCCAGGGGTACCCATATCCCATAGCCCTTTTACATTTCATCAATTGGTCCTGCTTAACCATAGTTGCATAGGTGTTATTAAGGTGCCGAAGTTTCACGAGTTTGGGTACATGGTACTGAGCGGTGTTGGTCGTTAAGAGTGGAGAGATAAAATTATGTCGTCTACTTATGAGGTACATAACAACGGGCCAATGAAACAAACTAAAACAAGCTCATTGTTGCTCCTCGTTCTACAAATTCATTCAAACTTCTTGTGCTAACAAAATACATGTGCTCTTGCTTCTTGGTCTGACCGATCCCCAAATTGATCCTAAAGCACATTTTGCACAGAATCACCATCTTTGAGGCCCCATAATTGACATTTGTGCCACAACATGCGGAGATTACCACCAGCATCGCCGCTAGGCTCCACCTCAATGCTGGTGAAAACCATGACAATACCTTGCGCCCTTGACCTTGAATGTCCTGGCGTGGCAGTGTTGGAAAAATAATGGAGTGGTCAAAAGGCTGAGAAAAAGAAAAACGGGATGAGCCCAAACCTCATTGGATCAGCCTCTCCAGGCCTTGATCAGAAGCTCAACCGACACATGGTTATGGCCTCAGATCGCGTAGCACCATGTTAAAATGGGTTTTCCTGACTCGTTTTATGTGAACAAAAGAAAACAAAACGCCAACGCAACCTCACACCGCCGGCCGATCCTAGTGGCACTTGATCCATCTAAAGGCCATCGTCGTCTTGACATTGTCGTTCTAGGGCAAACAAGGTGCAGAATGGAGGGATGCCGTGTACATCTATGGACGGATGAGATTAAGGCGGAGGGGGGGAGCACCGGTGCCGGTTGGGCCGAATTGGCTACCAGGCCTAAGGCCCACTCGGGTTGGGGGAGATGGAAAATGGCCAGGCAGGTTTGGTGGCCTAGCCGAAGGTTGTTGGGACAAAAGCATTTAGTGACTCATTCCTATTCCTTTTTTCTTTTTTTTTCTTTTTCGTGAGGTATTATTTAATGTTATCTCAATGTAATTGTATTAGCACTAAGTAATTTATTTTTATCATATAATTGAACGGATTAAAATTATGAGATAACATTCTGAGTAAATAGAACCAACGTAGAATTTATTAGGAATTATTTAATGTTATATTGGGCACACAATTAATTTCCGACCAACTTTGTTATTAATTGCTTGTCCATTAATGTCTTATTTAAGTTATTTTGCTTTTTCCCAACCGTGATACAAAATTAATTCATAATTATTTAATGATGTTAATTTAATTTGCTTTTGCCCAGCGGTGATATAAAAAATATTCTTCCGCAACTTATTTATTTTGCTTCTATGCAACGGTGATACAAAATAATTTAATTATATGTTTAATCAAGCCAACGCATATTAATTTCATTTTTATTTTACTATAGCCATTATTATTGATTAAATTTATTTATGTTGATTATATTCAGATGCGACCCAATCAAGCATCATAAGCTATGTCAATGGCATAGAAAAGCTTAGGGGTAATAATTTCACTACTTGGAAGGCTCGTATCAACCTATGCCTAGTCATTATGGATCACTGAGACCACTCTATGAGGGAGCATGCTCCTGTCACTCCAGTTTCTGCAGGGGTAAATGATCCTACCCGTGTTGAGCGCACTGCTGCCTATGAGAAAGAAAAAGGAGCGATGGGAGCGTTCTGACAGGGTGTCTCTCACCATCATGGACATAACCATCAACCTGACCATAAGGGAGTGGTCACTAAGACTCCAAAGAGTGCTAAGGATTTCATGGCATCAGTGGAGGCATACTTCCAAGGGTCATCCAAGGCTAATGTGAGCACCCTTCTATCATCCAAGGTCATGCCATCAGTTTACATTTTCACACTCGCCAATGGGGCAATATCTTGAAAAACTTCCAAACAAACATTTACAACAGCTTCTACTATGCAATATGAATTTATAGCATGCTATCAAGTCGTGGGGCATCCCAGGACTAAGAGTGGTAGATAGCATCAGGAAGCCACTAAAAATACTGTGACTACAAAAATACAGTCTTCTATGCAAGTAACAATAAGTCAAGTAGTGCTGCCAAATCCATTGACATTAAGTACCATGTTGTGAAGTACTAAGGAAATGCTCACGGGTCCATTATTGAAAAGCTTACATCACAATACATTTCAGGAACTTACTACTAGCATGGGATTATTGGATAGCCTGTGATCTTGGAGTTGAGGGTCATAAGACAACCGTCTCCATTACGATAAGTAGTTTTGTGCATTATGAACAACTATGTTATAGTGGGACTTTGTCACCATTGCACCACACTCTCTCTATATGATTCTACTTTAAGAATGGCACTAGTTCTAGGCCTTTAGGCCAAAGGGGAGAATGTTGGAAAAATAACGGAATGATCAAAAGGCCGAGAAAAAAGAAAAATGGGATAAGCTCAAACCTCGCTGAATCGGCCTTTCTGCGCCTTCATCGGAGGCTCAACCGACACGTAGTTGCGTCCACATATCGTCTAGCTCCATATTAAAAGAGGTTGCCCCGGCTCCTTTTATGTAAAAAAATGCACACACGGCTCTATACTGCCACTTGATCTATGGCGGCGCTGGAGTCATCTGAAACCCGCCGTCATCTCGACATTGTAGTTTCAGGATAAACAAGATGGAGAATGGCGTCGTGTACATATATGGCCTACATCGACTTCTGCACCAACCAATATGGCCAGATCTAGATCTACACTTGTCGCCGATTGTTATCTTATTCATTTCTAAATTGTGCTCGGAAAGATTTTATTTTATTTTAAGTTTCGAGTAAAGTAGATTCCTAGAGGCACACAACCTTAAACCGCCATGGTGCACGAGGTAGGATAGGATGCCGACCTGCTCCATCCCAGCGGCCGGCATCGGGTCCGTCCAGATGTCGCGCCGCGCCGGGGGCGTCAGCATGAGGTCCGACGTGCACAGGTGGCCGGAGTTGTAGCCGCTGCCGCAGTCGTCATCCTAGTCGCCGGCGCCACAGCAGGCGAGGCCGAGCCAGACGCCGTGGTCCGGGACGTAGTGATCGCGGCCGCTGAACGGCATCGCCCAGCCGCCGGCCCTGGTCCAGCCGCCGCGCGCGACGTCGAAGGAGTGGGTGCCCAGGCCGCTGCCGCTCGGGGACGACGACACCCGATGTTGCAGCCACTGCCGGCCACCGCGTACGAGTCGACGTGTAGGACCTTCCTTACTTCCCTAGCACCCTCTGCACGGCGGCGCCGGGGTCGTGGACGTACGGAGGCAGCGGCAGGGGCCAGTGGAACCACCGAACCTGTCATCGTGACCGTGAGGCGGCGGCAGCGGCATGATCGGGGCCGGCTCCGGCGAGAGGAGTGTGAACGCACCGACGCAACCACCAGCGTCGGGGTCGTAGAGGAGCGTGCGGCCCATTGATTCTGTGACGACCACCTTGTTCCGGCCGCCGCCGAGGAGCATGGGAATCCATGTCGAAGAAGGACGAGACATCGATGCTGTGCAGCAGGTAGTTGCTGCGCTTGGGTACACGGCTCGCCGGAGACTCGTCACGATCCGCCGGTGTGACGACTAGGACGACGGAGCAGCCTGTTTCTTTCATCAGTGTTTTCTTTTCTCTCTGCTCTGCTGCCGAGAGCATCACCTCACCTGGGCTTTAGCCAGCGGGCCAGGGATATTGGGCTGGTTTCTGGCTTGTTTAGCTTTCTATTGGGCTTTGTTGTCTTCTTTGCACGCTTCACTTGAGCCCGGTTTATCCTTTGTTTTGCGGCTTGGATGGCCCGTGTACGTTGTTATTTGTTTTCATTACTTTTTTTCTTTTCTTTCTTATTTCATTCACAAATAATTCTATCTCTATATAATGTAAATTTACAATGTATTTGTTTCATCTTTTACGAATTGAACATATTGGTCATTCTTTAAGTATTTGTGATAGATGCATCTTATATAACTCAAAGTCATGATGAACAGGGAAGACTCATCCCTGTTCCACTTAAATAATTGTCACCTCTACCCTTGGGTTTATAATTGTGGGAGATGAGCTCCCAAACTCTCTTCTCCATACCACTAAAACTCCTATATCCATGAACCAATCTAGAAAGTTTAAATCTTCCACCTCCAAATTCTAATTCCCTTCTACTAATAATTCGCACCAACCAATATACATTGGATTCTTTTCTAGTCTAGTAACATATTCAACAAAAATCATTCAACGATCTTTTCCTAGCATCTTGAACAAAAATCATCTAACGCTCTTTTCCAGCCAACTAACTCTTAGTAGCTTCAACAAGAACGATTCAATGCCTTCGTTTCCAAGCCTGAGTCTCTATCAACGATAAGTGTCCATTTAGCAAACAGTACCTGTTAACGACCATACATTGATCTAGTAGTCGCACTAGTACTAGTTTAGGACACTGGTACTTGAGTGCTCAAGCTAATAATAGAGGCCCAAATCATGAATATCTCATAAGCCTTTTTCGAGTTCAGAGGACCAAACCGCTAAAAGGACCTGGACGCACAAGCTAAACAATTAATTTTTAGCCTTATGCCAGTACCCTATACTGAATAAATTTGGGTTTGTGATTCAGAAGGACAAAAGTTGACCTTATCTCTAAACCATATATATCGAGTAGCTAGCTGAATGTTTTGTGTTAATCCATCAACCAAAAGTAATTTTAGTCTTCTTAATTATCCCACTAATCGCCAAACGTAGACCAATACCGGAGAAAATTGCTATTATAGGACTCTAAACAATGGGCTTCGCTATTATTGGACTCTAAACATTGACTTCGCTAAAACGACTTTTGAAACATGAGGCATTTGTTTTACGTGACATTTGCTCCTTTTAATCAATTTCTTCATCTTTAATACATGTATTTTGACACAGTTGGTCTGTATTGCCCCTGAGTCATCCGGTTGTTTCTCTCCCGTACTCCATCGATGCCTCGATCCGCGCCCTGTCTCGCGACGGTTGGAGACCGACACCCGCCTACTCGCGAACGCCGCCGCCGCCAGAGGCGCGCCCACCCCGTCTCGGCCTGGATCCCTGCCTACTCGCGAACGCCGCCGATTCCCTTCGTCGCCCGATTGCCATGGAGCCCCAGCCCCCATGGCCCTTCCCTGGCTTGGAGCGGATGGCGCCGTTCCCTGGCTTGGAGCAGCAGCGGGCTCCTGCTTGCCCAGGCGGCCAGGCAGCAGCGAGCTGCCAGCATGCTCAAAACAAATCAAGGGCAAAAAAGTCTTTGTAGGTCTCAAATACATGTATTAGAGATGAGGAAATTGATTAAAAGGAGCAAATGTCATGTAAAATAAATGGCTCATGTTTTAAAGGTCGTTTTAGCGAAGTCAATGTTTAGAGTCCTATAATAGCGAAGCCCATTGTTTAGAGTCATGTAATAGCAATTTTCTCCCAATACTGACATAGTTACCATCTACTGAATATATATCTCAAAGAAAAGAAGTACAGTTGATTTTATCAAAATATGTGCAATCACGTTATTTCTGCTATAATATTTTAAGAAACAGAGGACAAAAACACGGCTTCCACTGAAGAACCACAAAAGAAAACCATAAGCTCTGTAAAAAGAACACCTTACAGCATTACATGTAGTAGGACAGGTACAACCTGCTGCGTTAATTTCCCAGATCAAAGCTTCCAGCCAATGCAGAGGAAGGTTTCAGTTTCCCCAAACCTTTGGTATCTTCATGCCTTGATACCGAGGTTCGAGCACTTGATGGAGCCCCTTGTGATGTCAATCTCGATCAGGCTGTCCTCCTCGCTTATCTCCGACAAGATGTCGATGAAGTCTCTCTTGTCAAGCACCAACTCCGGCAAGAACTCTGCGAGGAGCTCCTTCTTGTATGCACATTGATCAGCCTGCCCTGCGCCCACATAGTGCCCATCAACAAGAGAGATCTCAATGAGGCTGTCATCGTCATCGTCGATGTCGTCGGAGATTGAGCCCTCCTCGGTGTACTCTTCATCGTTTGTCGTGCACTCTGAAGAATCTGATAGGTTT